>CARXXK010000003.1:67729092-70407704 GCA_949089665.1 Macrosiphum euphorbiae | reverse complement strand
AAAAAAAAACTTTTTTAAAAAGAGGATAAGACAGGATTACTTATTTTAAATTATTTATTTCAGATACTCCAAAATTGATCGCATTTCGTATTTCACATTAAACAGTTTAACCGAACGTGAGCTTTATAATATTCTTATCTGATAAATAATGCTACGAATAAAATAACAAAAATAAATTACGTACACAATTATAGTGCATTTTATAACTGTACAGTGTGTATAATATTATGTTTACTTTATAGATAAATCAAAACATGTTTTGGGGATTTTAATTATTTTAACCAAGGGCACCAATAAAATACTATTGTCTAAATACATTATAAGCCAGTAACAAAAATTATTCTTCCATTTTAAATAATTGAAAAATATAACAACTTCATGGTAGTTGGATGTGGAAGTTTATTTGTTTAACTGGTTTCTTTTTATACTCATTATAAAAACACTGAAATAACTATACTACAAAATATGTATTCACCAGAAGAAATAAAATGCTTCCCATAAAATATTATTTTAAAATTCAATGTCTTCTAATAGAAAACAGTTAGTAGTAAATTAAATTATATTATTTTGTATTTATACATTCAAGGACAAAATATAATCATGGATAGAAAGCAAATAAAAATTGCCTAAAATATTATTTTTTCAAGTTTATCTTGATGGTAAAAACATAAAAATCTAAAAGAAAAAAACTTGGTTAGTATTTTGGATGGGTTGGTCTTGAATTATCATTAAATAGTCATTAAACTGGTTGTCAGTTGTCTACCATACATTTTAACTTTTAAATTATCGCTTAACGGCATGCTAAATTCACTTACCTAGTTACCTACATAATTTATATATGTCTACTAGTATAATACTACATCAAGGATAATTTTCGCATTTATAAACATCGAAATATTTACGAATTTGAGATTTGCGTTAAGCGGATTCGATACCGTGATTTTCTGTTTTTGTCTAACACACGCGTGACATAGTATTTTAGACGTGTTTTTTGCCAAACATTCCAATTGATCTATTGAAGCGATAAGATATCTGAAAACAGATTTGAATTTGACGTCAAGTCTACTTGAAATCGACTTTCCCACATTTTGGTTTTTGATTTTAACTTCTCCAAAAATTGAAATAACAGAATTTTTAAATACTCTTTTTGAATATGACATTTTAAAAAATTTGGGGGATAATATCAAAAATGTGGGAAAGTCGATTTAAAGTAGACTTGACGACAAATTCAAATCTGTTTTCAGAATTCTTATCGCTTCATTAGACCAATTGGTATGTTTGGCAAAAAACACATCTAAAATACTATGTCGCGCGTGTGTTAGACAAAAACAGAAAATCACGGTATCGAATCCCCTTAACACGTATATACGAAACACTAACGAATAAAAATATAAAATGTATTTTTTCATTTTTTCACGCATCTTTAAGGATCTTTTATATTTTAGTCGAGATTTAAGACACAATTTAATATATTATGTTACCTTCCCAATTTTATATCCTAAATTAGTTTTAAAACAAAAATTAATAAAAACGTAGATATCTGTCATGGAAAATAATGTCTGTAGAATAATATTTTATAGTTTAAAAATAATATATACCTAGGTAGTTAGTTTGGTATACGCTGGTATAAGAACACCTTATATTACATTATCAACTGATTTTAATTACAATAATAATAATTATTGTTATTGCTAAAAAACAGTGGGTATAAGTTGAGGAAAAAGCTCAAATATATGTAGAATTTACGAGTATACATACTAGCTATAAACTATAACCGCATTATATAACATTCGAAGAAAATATATTTTCCTTATTTCCTAACATATATTATTCGCTGAAATATTTTCTCAATCATATTCAAAAGTTAACGATAACTCGACACGCATTCAAATTTTGTAAATTGTAAATTAATTTTTTTAGTAAGTATTACTTATATATTGTTACACTGTTACACTAGAAATTCCGCAAAATCCACTCATATATTATATACTCATGTATATACGTACTGATGGCTCACACATGCCCCTTCACTTCCCGCGGGAAATCTTCACCAGACTTCAAAGAAAGTGTGTTATTGTGATATTATAATTATTTGTTTTATTAACCTTAATTAAAGATATTATCCCATTCTAATATAGAGTGTAGGATGATTTAAACACGCTCAACTCTAATTTATGTATTTCTTCCTCATTTATCGCATCATATATTAGGTACTTAAACTTATTATTGTGCAAATACCTGTATAGATTGTACACAATAATTATTATACCCATTACCCAATCATACATATATGCTTGAATAAGAAAAACATTTTTTGTAATAGATAGGTACTAGCTATGTTTAACAATAAATTATAATATTGAAGTTTCTCATTACTTATTTAAATGGTAATTAGTAATTACATAATATTATGTTTTAAAATTGTTTATTTATTTAACAAATGATCTATAGACGAGTGATAATTTATGAATAGATCAATAGACCAACGATTGAATCATCGCATCATCAACAACAACGAATTATAAATTGTAAACACGTTAAATAATGTCGTTTTGTCACTGTAATAATAATATGATACATATTATCTAATTTATTAAAACATTACTATAGGTATATCACATTGTTGTAAAAATCTAAACCATCTTAAACACTGCATAGTGCTGTAGGTATACCATATACGGATATATACCTTTATGGAAAAAAAAATTTCTATAATATAACGATAATTCTTTACGCGAAATATGCGACAAAGCCAAACTCGCACGTTTTATTGTCATTTTTGTCACGCGCACGTTTTGAGAATAATAATATATTGGTATTTTAGACGTGTAATATATTAGGTACTCACCTATAATTGTATTATTATTATTATAATTTACTATAAATCTACACCCTTACATAGATGGTAGATCAGTGGTCACTGGGTTTTAAGTTTTCAATTTTTATTCCCACCTATTTTCTTATTTCTTACATCTATACCTATACGTATATAATATAGGTACGCAGGAACTTACTTTAATATAATATTTTTAATCGAATTTTTCGAATCGTAACAATATCAATTCTTTCCACTGCACCGTCATGTCGAGTATAATATTATATCATTGTTGTTATTACTATTGCAGACGGCCGTGGTTTTATCCAACAGAGATATGTGTTGAGCACGATGGGCTTCATGGCTTTGGCCATTGGCTATGTCCAACGATTCTGCTTGAGTTTGGCCATCACCGAAATGGCTGAACAATCGCACCATACGGTTCACCAGAATGCAAACTTGGGCACGGTGTGTCCGAGCAGCAGGTCATTCGGCAACACGACTCACTTCAAAAAGGTATGACGACATTGGTATTTTCTATTTTTTATTAACTCATACACTAGCCAAAAGCCTGAAACCCAAATAATCAAAAACACATGACTACGTCACATTATAACTCACCGATAGTACAACCAGTTGCGTAGACAAAATTGCTTTTCCAGGGGGGGGGTTAAACATTTAAAATATATTTTTGACAAATTGTATATGAAAATGATTTATTGACGAAAATGCAGTACCGCATTTAGACATTTTGCGCCCCGGTGAGAAAAAATTGCTCCTCTCTAAGGGGCCTACCCACGGAAAATATGGATTCTCATTAACCTTTTAGATTTTGAGCACAGAAAAAATATTTGTTTTACAATGTGTGCTTTTTCAAAAATATTGTTTAGCAGTGGCGCCCAAGATATATTTTTCAGGTGTAGCAAGAAAACATTTTACCCATACACCTACCCCCTTAAAACTCAAAATTATATTATTTAATATATTTTATCATATTTGTATTGATAATATTAGTAAATATTAAGGTATCAACCAGTATAATATGTGATTAATTATGAACATATTTCAAGTTTATTATTTTTTGTTATTATATCCATCCACCCCTTATTTTCAAGGTGTAGCGACCACTACACTTAGAAATAGGGTTGGGCGCCACTGTTGTTTAGTAATTACTTGATCCTCTCTCCGCAAAGATACATTTGAATTTATGTCACTTAGACCTTGCTTATAATTCATCATATAAGTTGTTTTTTTAACATATTTAAGTAGGTACTTCATGAATAAATAAAATACAATCATATAAAACTGCAAATTAATATTAATTAAAAGAATTTCAAACAGCATACTACTATATATATTATATATAATAATATTATACTAAATTATATTATATAATAGTGTTATTAAAATAATTAAAATTATAAAATTTTAATAATTCACAAGTAAACAAATTTCTGACCAGAAAATTTTGGAGGCAGTTGTACCCAGCGTCCTCCCCTAAATGCGGCCTTGAGAAAATGTTGTTATTATTTAACAATTTTCTGATGGAGGGGGTTACAACCCTCCCCCTGGTTAAGCTACAGAGCACAACAACCGAGTTACAGAACCCCGAATAAGTGAGCGAATAAATTGCCTCGTTATGTTCTGAAAGTGAAAATATTTAGGACTACAATAAATTATGTATCATTTGAATGTGAAATACATTTCAGAATATTATTATCATACTCAAAGCTTTGTATTTGTCTAATGTCTACAAGGTTACCTACGTTTCGAATGCAATAAATTTGTAAAATATATACAATTTAAACAAAATACACGTAGAAAATAAAACCCATAAAATAAGTCTTATGTAAAATATATCGGTCCATATATATATATATATATATATATAAATCATCTAAGTCTAAGTTGTTAAAATAATAATTGTAAGCTATAATAACCTTGTAGTTGATGCTGAAACAATAATAATAATAAAAAACCTGTAAAAATGTGATTTTAGCTTAAGTGCTGAATACACGTGTATAGCTTAGGAGAATAATACAAATTTAAGTGACATTTCTTCGGTTGATTGGGTTATATTTAACCGTTTTAAATTTTTATTCACAAAATGCGTGTGCTATGATATTGTAATTGTGTTGGTTTGTAAAATAGAACATATTCACTGATCATCGTGGTAAATTCATAATATACTCTTAATAATAACTAATACCCGAACACTTCTTATAATTGTATTGACGTTCAGTATTCGTCTGTACATTATCGTTTGTGCTTCGTTGTTACCTATATAATTTGTAACGACACATATATAGCAACTAGTAAGTAAGAAGGTATCAAATACCTATGTAGGAATGCATATGATGTTCACAATAATAATAAGCGGTAAAAATGATTTGGTCGAGTAATAAAAATTTAATGTATTCAGTATTGTCATTGATAGTGCCATCGTCTATACCCAATACTTAACACGTCTTATAATATGAATTTATATGATTCCAAGCAATTATTATTAGCATTGAACTAGCTGTATCTACAGTTAATTCGTAATTGTTTAAAAGCGTTCAAGAATTTGGAATTTAATAACAGCTATAGTAAAACTATTTTTATAGTTTGTATTGATGTATAGTATTTAAGAATAAACTATTGTACCTAAAGTTATATTTAATTTAATTTTATCAAGGATGGAAAATGTCAGGTTTCATATGAGTAATTACATTTAAACTACAATGATAATATTAATTATTGTACTATTGTACTATAATAATAATATAAACGGGCAAGATAAGTAAGTTATTAATATTTTAATCAAGTTTGGATGGATTAAATTCGTTCAGTCGACGACAATAGCTCTGTGTTTCCAAATATTTGAAGATTGAAAATTATTCTTACGATCCTTTTATGAGTAGGTATAGTCCTTAATAATGGCCAAATAAAATATAAAATATACTCATATAATATTAATTAATCTATAGAATTTATTATATTCGGACATTTCTAGAATTAATTTTAAATTGATTGTTAGATAAATATAAATTACGATAATTTTCAAATCATCATGGTAATTAGTATATCGTTATGATAATTATATAAACCTATTGGACTATTATAATTATGTTCTTATTATAGTTATTCCTTATTAGTTATTAGTTATTACATAAAGTTTTGTCACTCAAAAACTATTCCCTAAAATCATGATCAACATTTTCAATCAAAAAAACTACGTGATTGACAATATACAATAAAAGATAGAAGTTCGCATTTGAAAGAAATAATCATCACATCAGAACACTCCTCTTATGAGTAGTATAAAAAATTTAAATATTTAAAATGAAAATATAGTCTATGTTAATTGTTAATATGTTGTAGGTAGGTACATAGTAAGGTATATATGTAGTATGTATGACGTATGTATACTTCAAAATTCCAAAAATCAGAATTTTAGGACACAGTATGCCGTTTTTGACGTAGCGTTTTCCGGATGAAATAGACTCCAAACTGATTGGTTGGGGGTATGTTGCCATAAAATGTACTGAAGTTATGCTCAGTTACTCAGCACAATTTTAATAATTTCAATAATAATGTTTAGCAAGCATCATTTTTCGAATCGTTTTCACTTAACCGCAATTGTATGCATTTATAGGGGGGGGGAGGATGGAAGGTGTGATATATTAACCGTGTTGCCAAAATTAAGTACAGAATATTTTTCTGTGTTTACCATAGCTAAATGGGTCAGTAAAAAGTGTATCGGCGGAATCGACAAGTACAAAATATGTCCGGTAGAATCGATATTAAAACTGCAGGATAGATAAAACCCCGGGAAAACGTAAAATATTTAAAATTTAAGTCACTTAATTACTTACTTAGTTACTTACTTGACTCGGGTTAAAATCTAATCAATTTTTATTGAACAATGTAATAATAATTTAAGTCTGGTTTATTTAACGCATTCTAAATAGCATTTAAATATAGGTACCTATACGTTCTTATAGATAGGTACCTACTTCAATGCACGCAGGTTTAGTGTTTAAGTGAGTTTTTCAAAAATTTAAAAACCAAACTTGGGTCTTCAATAAGCTAACAATATCTGGGATCTTTAACTTGTATGTTTGTTGAAGCAGACATCATTCAATTTTGAAACAAAGATGAAATTATTGTTGTTATAGAATCTTTCAGCAATGGATTTAAAAAAAAAAAAACTTCTACTTCTAATATAATTTATAATTTATTTAAATAACGTAGTTTATGTTTATTACAATTTTTTTTTTCTATAATGAAAATTAATTTTTATTAAATGTGTGCAATATTGTAAAAAGCATCTAAAACATTATTGGTTAAAATTTTTTTTAGAACAACTTTATAGTAATAAATCATTTTTAATTCGAAAATAAAATAATTTTATTGCAATGTTTATTGAAAGGCAATTAAATTATTATTTAAGTGTCTTTGGGGCCGGGGCAGACCTACACTGTCTGCCACTGGCTGATTGCTCATAATATTATACAACGTGTGTCGTGTTTTTATTAAACCTATGTGATGCACATAATAAATTAATTATTAGGTATTAAAGGATAAAAGAGAGATAATCGGCGTAGGTTCTTGGGGAATCTTCCTGCGTGCACATCACGTGATGTAATTATATTGTAGAATTGACATAATGGATTTATAATTATTATGTCGACAGCCAGGAAAAATTAATTTTCAGAAATCTAAAAACTTGCAACATCTGGTACCCGGTAGGTATAAAAGATACTAATAACACCGCGATCGGTGTATATATATACCTATACCTACTGTTACAATATAGGTATAGGTATTTCAACGATATTGTCGTCGGATAATTTCGCGGACAACAGCGGAATGCACGCAAAGACTGCAAGGTAGTGCAAAAAACGGAGTGCCTTCATATATAATAGAGGAATGATGGATTGACATTGCGCGCCTGCGGCCCTCACGAGTCACGCGAAGATCGATCGATCCGTCAATCGATATGTGTAACACGTTTGAAGGTTTTGCGATCATCGTCAGTGTAAAAAAAAAATAATTCATCCACGTGTAGGTATAGACTATAAACAGTATCCGCAGTATCTATATATATATATATATGTCTATTGTCTATACCATATAGCTGCATGTACCGTATACCGGGTGATACATTCGACGCGAGACGCATTCGTTGTTTCGATAACTTCTGACGTTTTTGGAAATATTTTTTTTACCATAAATATAGGTAAGCACCAGTGTTTTTGGGCTGGGTGCAGATATTTTATTTTTCTGACCGATTTTTTTCTGACGCTTTGTTTATCGCCATATAGTAGCGAATGAAATGTAAAAATTACCTAATTCCCACTAGGTATATAGGTATATTATTATATGAACAATTAATGGTTACCTACCTAATTATTAATACATATTACTTATGATTCATACGCTTTCTTCGAAGTGGAAAATATCGAGTAGCGTGCTAAGTATAAATCACAAAACTTATGGTTAATATATATACAATATACATACGCAGACATACAGCAGACATACAGTAATATAAGAAACTATTTGGATAGAACAATATTAATAAAAAAAAAATGAATTTGATTTAAATAAAATGTATCTAGATAAGTAAATGAGTCATCAAATATAACCAATAGATAAATAATTGTTTATCTAGATAAGTCTGAACACTGTTCAGAAGTAGGTGTATGGGTACACGGCAAAATGTTGTTCCTCTACTATGCTCGTATAAACTTTAAATACCTACCTATTTATAAGTTTTTTTTTTTTTTTTTATTTATTTGAAGAAATCTACAATCTATACATGCTTTTTGTACAATAAGTAGGTTTGATATATGAAAGGTAAAATATGATATGAGTAGTTAGATTAGGGAAGATACCCAGTGGTAACACCCTATGACATTTATAAGTTATAACTATAATATTAACTATAGGTACTTGTCTGAAATTTATCTGTTTCGGAATTTTATATCAAAAACATTTGTCATTCAAAAGAGTAAAAAGTTTTTGTAATAGGAGTATTTTTTCGAAAACGTCTGTGTTTTGGTAAATGGACATTTCCCCCCTACTGTTTTAGGTCTAGTTGGACATTTTCCCCCCGATATATTTTTGTTGCCGACATTTCCCCCCTAATTTTTTTTAAAGTTTATTATTGACTAATAATAATGAATTTAATAATACAATATTATTTATTATTTAATATGAAATTATTATTTTTTAATAAAATATAAAATATGTAAACTTTTTTTATTTTCATAAATATAATAGATTATAAATGTATATGTTTGATCCACTGAACTACTTGAAACAAAAGCAATTAAAAAAAATAAGTATAAATAAAATATAATTAATAATAAATAAAAATAGCTGAAAATGCGTACATAAAAATGACACATTATGTAAAAAAACATTTGCAGATTACTGATTCTTCTTGTGTTTTCCGAAATCCAGACCGTCTTGCGTTAAATGGATCACCCCGTATACTCGTGTACCTATACCTCTGTACATAGGTACATCATAAATATAAATGTTAATATTGGTATTAATATTATAGTAGTTGTAGTTTTAGATTATATACAGTGCGTGTATGGTCGTGGTCGGCATAGAAATGAGAACGGCTACCTTATGGCGATATAATAATTAGTCGTTTACAAAAATGGTAGTGTCGGATGATTCTCATGTGCTCTGCGGCGGCGGCGGTCGCTGCGATGTGCGTGCCGCGTGCGTATAATATCTCATTGTCATATATATAAATATATATTATATATTATACGCGAATGCGTGTATAACATAATATTATTATATACCTAGGTATGTCAAATTGGCACAGCAGGCCGTCGTGAGAAATTAGTACAAGGGAAACGCGCCAAAAATGATAAAATAGTGTCTCGGCGAATTAGATGAAAAAAAGCCAATACCATACAAATACCAACAAAATGAAACACCGGCCCTGTATGCCAGCATATATTTTTGATCGATTTGTATAGCAGTAAATTTATAATAATATTATGCTGATGTGTGTGAAATAAAAGTAATTATCTGTAAACAATCAATATAATAGATGTTTAGACTTCAACAGATATATTTTATAATGATTTTAACAATACCTACATATTATAAGGATATATTTAATATAATATATAATATATAATACAATTCTTTACCCCGGGTAACGTATCGGACGGAGCAGCTATAGTATAATTATAATTATAAAATATAATTGATATTTTTTACATTTTTGTTAGTGTCAATGGATGACACTAAATTTATAAAAGTTTCCCCCCCAAAAAAAGGGTAAATTAAAAAATATATACTTCTAGGTCGGTATATTTTTTTTATTTTTTTTTTACATTTCTAAGTTACATTCGTTTAATTTTTTATCCACTATTGTGATATTACATAAAGTTTATCGAAATTAACAAACAATAATTACTATAATATACGTGTTAACAGCCTACAGTTCCCCCCTACAGTACCACAGGCTAATGATCTTTGTTGTCGAAGCCTCAACCCTAAAAAAAAAAAAAAAAAATTACTATAGTAGTATCAAAAAGTGTTTATCGAACAAAGCTTTACATTACATTTTTTGCTTTATATAATATACCTAGGTAAGATATACATTTGTTAATACCTACATATTATCATCTCATATTACATCTCGATATTTCGTAGGAGATTGTAAATCATACACAATAATAAATCCATAGTATTGCCTTATTTAAACTTTAATAATTTAGATGAAAATATAAATATATAGGGAATATAAGAAGTTGGGTAAGTTAGCACTTGGAGTGCACACATATTATATTATGACACGTGTGAATGATATATTTTGGTTTTTTTATTTCAAAAAACTACGATAGTATTTACGTATACCTAATTACCTATAGTGTTTAGAACATAACATCACCGGTATACCTACAAAAATATTGTATTATTTTTCTCGTTTCATTATATTATATTAGATTATAATATTAGATAAATGATAATGTCTGTTGTTGATGTAATATATTGAGATATTATGCATATTATGATACAACTTGTACTAATAATATCATTGTAAATAGGTAGGCACTTAATAGTTGAGCAAAAACAGCTTCGTACCGGATGTTATTGTTGATAATTATTTATAGGTGAACATGATCAATATTTATACCGGTGTGCCGAAATGTAAGTCATATTATAATAGGTGCCTACGAAGTACAGAAGTACAAGGTTATCGTATAGTAGGTAATATAATATTATCAAATATTATCTACGCAAAGTAATTTGTCCGCGGTTGAATAAACTCACATATTATAATTTCGTATATATAATAATAATATGTACCTATCCCTCAACCAGTTATTATTCGTGAATGGAATGATAAGTTTGTTGAGAATAATTTGTGCAATCGGAAAATTTGGGGAAATCTGCCGTGCCTTTTTTCAATGGGATTTTTGTATGGGTATAAATGGTTGCCATTAGTTGCATATAATATATTATAATATTTTATTAGCAAATTAGTATTATTTTTTTCTATACAAATTTCTATATAAATAATGTTTTGTTTTTAAGATTCTGTGTTGATGATGAATTTATTGGTTTTGTAATAATTATCTGTATTAATTGTCCGTGTCCGATGAGAAATTTTTCGGAACAAAAAATTTGCTTCAGTCTTCAGTATGGAATAATAGGTATCTATAGCAAATTTGATATAGGTAGGGAGCAGTAGCAATACTTGGGGGGGAGGTAAAAGTAGAAAAGTGGCAGTACCTACATTTTTGAAAAATCTGTAAAAAACTAAAAAAAACAATGAACAAACAGGAGTATTAATGGTGCACGTACACCTGCAGCTTATGAAAAAATCTATTTATGCTGTAATTCAAAAAGAAATCACCGTCTAGCGAGATTTTAGTCTAATATATTTTATACAAGCATTTTCTCAACATCTCACAATTTTCGAAATATTTTTAGACATTTGAGAAATGTTGGACATTTTAAGTATTTTTTATTTTTTTTTTGTAAATGTTTCTTATATTTGTTTCCATTATACTTTATTGTTTTTACACAAACTTATGAACATTTAATAACAATACTTATTATTTTTTTTTAAGGTTTTTTTTTATTTGAATTTTTAGATGAGATAATATATATATTTCATCTTTAAATTTAAATAAAGAAACCCCTTAAAAAAAATAGCTGAATATTATTATATTAGCTATTATAAGAAATAAGAATTAATAAGGCCCTTTAAACTATTTAAAATGTACATTGTACAATCGCCAACAATTATTATATTATAATAATTACACGATTACAAAAATGTTCGTTATTCATCAAATTATTCATTATTCAATGTCATCACTCATCAGTTTAATTTAATTTAATCTTATTCTTATAATTTAATATTTTGTTATCTTGTTATATAATAATTAACAAATCTAATTTAAGTTAATTTAGTTTGGCGTATTGCTTGTTCTTTTAATTTTTAGATCATAGGTTAGATTAGGTTATAAGCACGTATACGACCTTATGATGATTCGCAGTTTTTTTCTTAATATTTTTTTTGTTGCGCCAAAAAACCATTAATTCTGTTTTTTTATTTTTGTTTCAGGAAATGGAATTCGATTGGGACGAGAAGATCCAAGGGCTAGTGTTAAGCTCGTTCTTTTGGGGGTACGTAGTCACACAAATGCCGGGTGGCATGTTGGCCGACAAGTACGGAGGCAAAGCCACTTTGGGTTTGGGAATGCTGTTTAGCAGTGTAGGTACGATCATAACACCTGTTGTGGCCAGGAGCTATGGACCAGAAGCACTGATTATACTTCGATTGATTATCGGACTCGCTCAAGTACCTATGGATTTTATATTTTTTTATATTTTTCAAACAACAATAGTTTTATTAACACTGGTCGTACATAATAGTTAATAATCATAGATAAGTACTATATTATCTATGTTAATAATACATACCTATATAATTATATAAACAGACGATAGGCACCGATTAAATAACTATTAAGATATATTCAAACAAAATAGTAAATACCTACTTATCCACAACGTTAATCCAATGTGGAATAGATAGGTCGAAGGTAGGTATACATAGTATAACTACGTTAATAATGTACCGCTATCCACATACTTTTAAAACCATACAGGATCGGGGACCAGCACCCCTCCCCACACCCACAAAGTTTCGTCTCGACCATAACATATTCTATATAGTTATATATACAGGAAGGGGCCATTTATTCAAAACTCATACCACATTATTACATTGATTATAATTTACAAATCAAATTGTTTAACAATTTTTTGTAACATGACAATTATTCAACATGAATATTGTAATCCATCGAGATCCGAATTTGGCTCAAACGTTTTGTTTATCAGCATATAGGTAAAAAATCATAACCTACCTATTATTATTATTATATATCATTGACTATTATATTCGATAAATGTTGTAATTTTATTTTTCACTACCTACTGCTTGAATATATAATTTATATTAAGTAATTAAAACCGTACAGTTGAGTAGGTAGTGTATAATATTATGTATGTGACTTACAAATTACAATTATATATATTATGTACAGTACACTGTACATACTTCATACAACTTCAAAGGCCATAGATACGGTGATAGAATGTGTCCAATTTTAATCTAGCTTAGTTTTTATTTGTCAAACTAACTATGCTCAATTATAAAAATACATTAAAAGCAAATCACAATCTCCGATTCAATTTCAAATTAATAGTTGTTTTTTTTTTTATATATTGATTTAGGTGCCTATAATCTATATATATATATATATATATATATATTATGTTTTTATCCATTCATTAATTTATAAAATAATTTCATAATAAAACTAGATAATTATGAGTTATTATTTAGTACATGACTGTCATGACCTATGCACTTATTGCTACATGGGTATCTAATTATAATAATATTAGGTAAATATAATAGGTAGGTACACTATATGCTACTTGCCTACTAAGTAGGCATTTTAGTAATGATTATTGAATGAATACTCATAAGTTCTATATGTATGTATTCTAGTCACTATAGACTAGATATTATTGTTTTGAAAATAAGTAGGCAGTCGTAAATAATATTATTGTTAAACAGCCAAATGTGCTTGTTATGATGTCTTTATCTTACAAACGCATAGGTAGGTACAACGGTGTAACTGGGTAAAAAACTAGGGGGGGAATTATTCTTTACCCCATGCAAAAATATGTTAGGGGGCGAGTGTCTCCCCACAATTACGACAATAGGTCCCTTAAATGTAGCAAATTTAAGTTCTAAACTATGAAATCTCAAATATCCCATTTTCAATTTTGTATTGAGTAAGTAGGTACCTATTTTTAGTACCTAATTAGTAATTGCTAATAATTATTATTAATGTTATTGTGAATTGATCTATAATTATATATATCAAAAATGGTGCCTCATATATATTATTAAAATTATAATGTTTCTGTAAAATACCGTATAGGGAACCCTGTATTAATTGTCAAGCCTTATTTATTACAATTAAACATTTTTAACTGTAAAATAATTTCTAAAGTTTGAATTTCAAATGCTTACACAAAAGTGTTTGTTAATGTATTTTTGATATTTTTAATGTGTTGTAAGATTGTAAGAACAACTTCAGTGAGTGGGATCTTGTATAACCATTTTCAAGCTTTTGATGAAGCTTAACATTTTGATCTTTATTTATAGAAAAAAAAACTAAATACAGAATTTCAATTTTCAAATGTCTATAAATAGCTTAAAATAAACTTATTATTTCAAAAATTTCATATGTGTTTAGAAAATGATAATTTAAATATAATTTTACAAGTTTCTTCAATAATAATATTTAAATTACAGCGTAATAACAAATATCATTATTCTACATAGGTATTCAATGAAAATGTCCATGAAACTGTATTATTTTCATTTAACAACAGTGTTTATTTAAATATTTAATAACTAAAATGCATTTTTTTTTAGGGACCATTGTATCCGGCAATGAGCAGGCTACTCGCTTCGTGGGTACCAGTTGAAGAACGGGGTCGATTAGGATCTCTGGTATTTGCTGGTATGTAGGCCACAAACCCTTAGGTTTTATTTGACATGAATTGTATTAATTTTGAACATGCACATTTATTCATTTTTAGGAGCACAAGTAGGTAACGTTGCTTCTATGCAGTTGGGTGGCTTTCTTATGCGGTACACCAACAGTTGGACCAGTGTATTCTATGCATTCGGAGTGTTTGGAATATTTTGGCTGATGTTCTGGTTCGTATTGATATACAACCACCCAAATCGTCATCCATTCATCAGTCAAAGGGAAAAACAGTATTTGAACAGGGCGATTAACACCGTTGATCCAGAAGATGTTAGTCTTATAACAATAATAATAAACCAAATACATGTTATTATAATACACTCAACGTCTGTTACATAGGGCAAGTTATCAATTCCATGGAAGAGTATTGCAACATCAGCACCAGTGTGGGGATTGATCATTGTTCAGATAGGTCACGATTGGGGTTTGTTCACCATAATTACAGATTTGCCAAAGTATATGAAGTCAGTGCTGAAGTTCTCAGTAGTCGAAGTATAAACACACCATAATTGAACATATTATATGTAGACATATATTATTTTAAAAATAACTCATCAATTCGTAAAATGTTTTATTTCAGAACGGTTTATTGTCTGGCTTACCATACATAGTGATGTGGTTGGTAGCTATGGGTTCCGGTTTCATAGTAGACTCAATGTTATCATCCCAGTATTTCACAGTGACTTGCATCCGTAAAACATTTGTAACTATAGGTAAATCAGCTTAACAATTAAGAGTTTAATAATTGAGCATAAAATAAATGAACTATTGTTATTCCTTTTCAGCTAGTGTAGGGCCAGCACTCGGAATTGTTGCAGCATCATATTCTGGATGCGATAAGGTGTTAGCAGTAGCTAGCTTCACGATAGGTATGGGACTTATGGGTACTTTTGTACCCAGTTTGAAAGTCAATGCCTTAGATCTCAGTCCCAACTATGCTGGGACATTGATGGCTATTGTGGGAACAATCGGATGTTTGTCTGGAGTTATTGCACCTTATATTGTCGGCATTATGGTTCCAAATGTACGTTACACTGTATTATACTTATTTAACAGAATTGGCTTGAAAATTAAATTATTTTTTTTTTATTTAGAGTTCTATGGAAGAATGGCGTGATGTGTTTTGGCTGTCTGCTGCTATACTAATAGCCACCAACTTGTTATTTTTACAATATGGTTCAGGAAATGTACAACCATGGAATGAAAAGGCAAACCGCCAGTACAAGAGTAGCGATATTAATAATGAAAATAATACGGATTCGATACTAAAACCATTGTAAAATAATGACCCAATAAGTTTTGTACAGTTATAACTTTGTCTTATAATTTTTATACTAATTATTCTTAAGATATAACATAGGTAATATTTATAATAATTTAAATCGCACCAAAAGAACAATAGCGAGAATATGCAATTCTTAAGACAGATCTTAAAAACTTTCCAAGAGGTTCTGGATACCAATAAAATGTGAATGCAAAGAATTGTTTAGATGTGAAATATAATATGGTACAAGTTTTGATGATTTCAGTTTAAAACATTTATTAGTTTCTTTTTTGTTTAAAGAAAATCAAAAATACACAATTCATTTTTATTTAATGTAATCATTAAAAACATTAATGTAAGTCATCAGACTTTTTTCACAGCACAAGCAACAATTTACACCTTTTTAATAAAAATTCTTTGTTAATTAACCACATAGTTGTTAAAATATCTTTCAGGATTATTGGTATCCAGATCTTAAAATAAATAATGAGAATATAATTGACAAAATTAATGGATCAGCAAAATTTTCATTAAAATGAATGTTAATAATAATGAATTAACATTACTAAGTACATAAAATAGACATTTAAACTTCCATACATCATAATTTGTGTCATGTATGAATAAAGAACAATAAATATAATATGTAAATATAAATGAGAAAATACGTGAAACTAATGAACACCAGCAACACCTTTAACAGCAATGTTATTGGCATTTTCTCGTTTCACTTTCCTTCTCCTGTATGGATTATCCCTGTTATATTGCACACTGCGGTTGAGATCAATTGTATACATTGTGCCACAAATAAGTACATCAAATTTTAGTAAATTGAGTTTGTAGTGGTGTTCAATCTCGTCAGATGTTTTCTTATCATATTGCCACCAGCCTAAAATATGAAAAATTATGTCAAAATAAGTATTCACTCATGACTAAAAAAACAGGCATGTTAGCAAATTCGAATACTTTTCCTATCACTGCGCATGTGTGCTGTATAGATTATATAAAACTAATATACTAGTGTCACTGAGAGAGTGCTTCTCTTTTGCACATCCAAATGATCCGAGCCCTGGAATTGTGTACCCAAATTTCTCCCACTCTAACACTCTGGCATAGGTGGCGGCAGCCAGCGTTCGGACAGGTTATGGTGGGAATGTGCAAGATCGGATAAATTTTGGTCGCCACCCAGAAGCACTCTCTCAGTGACACTAGTATAGATGTATGTATATCTATGTGTGACCCAGATTTGGAATAAACGATAATTTCCATCCCAAATACATTGGGGTATTGATAAAGAACTCGTTTATTCCATTTCGGGGACACACTATATGCGCAGAACCATTTTGCTGACATGCCTGATTATTTAGTCATGTATACAGTACTACTATGATCTTCTGAAAACAATTAATGTCTTACCGTTTTTGCCTTCATAAAACCATTGGTAACCATCTTCAAGTGTTTCTACTTCTTGGCGTTCAAGAATCTTAGGATTTTTGTCAAAATCAATAGGTATATGTTGACGACACATTGGACACCTGTTAGTTTGCCGTGCCGCTCCTTTCACACACAAGAAACAAAATACATGACCGCATGGAGTACGAACAGGGTACACAGCTGGTCCCAAACATACAGGGCACTCATTATATTCGCTTTTAGACTTATCACCTATAATAATTCAATACAACAGGGATTAGTTTTGATTCACATAAGTCGAAAAAAATGTTCAAATGCTGCAGTCTAACCATTTTTCTTGGTTTTTTTCAAAATAGATTTCAGTTTGATTCCTGACGTTGGGTTCTCCTCAGCGTTAGAGCTTGTTGGCAAGGCAGAAGCATTAGACGCATATGCATCTTCTGGCAATTCAGCTGTTCATAACAATAATGAGACAATAATTAGTACAAAATTGTTCATTGATAATAAATAGGGCAGAGGACTTGTAGCTCTAAGAAAGTATTAAATATGCAAGCACTTATGCAGTATGCACTTAAAATTTTTTTTTAAATCCTAATTGAATAAAAGCCCACAATCCGCATGATGCGTACATGTCTCAAAGTGGTGGTGATGTCGCATGGTGTACTATACATTAGATCGTAAACGATTGACCATCTATTAATGAAATTAATTACAGCAAATTATATTATTAGCTTATCGAAAATCCTTAAGCGCTTGTAGGAAAAATGTGTGCCAGCAGACAGTCAATAATATTATACAACAAACGTTTAAATTGTTTTACCAACATTTTGACTGTATTGTTTGAAATAAAAGGAAACAATTGATTTAAGTTAAATATGTCTCAAGAAGTATAAAAGTGTAAAATATGCCCTAGAAACAGAACACGAAATATGCATTTATATGCAAAATAATATATCAAATCTAGCTTTGTGATAGCATGAAATGTGTATTTTTTCCATACTCTGCTATTTTTGTGACTGTGCTAAACAAATATGCAAATGCTACAAGTCTTCTGCCCTAATAATAAATAATAAAAATATTATTATAATTATATAGGTAGCAAATATAAAAAGTGATGTACACACATAAAATAACCTATAAACATTGCAAATGCAGACTAACCATTTTTCTTGGATTTCTTCGAAGTAGATTTCTTTTTTGGTACGAGCGTTTTCTTTTCTTCATCGTCTGACTTTGTGGTTGAGGCTGAAGCAGTAGACGAGTGACGATTTTCTGATGATTCGGCTGTACAGAACAAAACCGACGATTCATAAGTATACAACAACAGTGATGATTTGGCAAAACAGAGTCGTCTGACGACAATAAAAATAGTACGATAAGTGTTTAGGAAGTTTATAACAAAGTATTTTACTCCGGCATAATATCAAAACGTACCTATCTAGTAACAATAATAGAATTATAATCATAGACATAGGTGTACTAACGAATGGTTACTTACATTCGGGTCCATTCTCCTCAGACGTATTCTCATCAGACGTATGCTCGTCGTCCGCGATCTCGTCCTCGAGACGTTTCAGAGACGCGGCCATGTCTCGGAAACTGTGTTCTACGACTGGCGTATTATTTCAAATCGAAACCAATATTAGTGATGGTGAATTGATGTGTCTGGACGTCTGCAGGCGCTCGCAGCTCGTAATTCGTAAATCGATAAAGCGAATTGATATAAACAAAACAACTACGGAAAAAGAGCCGTTTGAGTGTGATAATCGACGACTGTTACCAAAGACCTAGTAACCGTAACCGAATGCGAGTCGTTGATGGGTGTGTCGACGGTGTTGCGCGTTGTTTACCGCTAGGGGGCTCTAGCGTCCACTGCCCGCAGCCGCTGACGATTCCGCGCACGAACTAAAATATTATTATGGTATACAGTGAAACCTCGGTAACTCAAATCGGTTGGGGGTTTAATTCGAATTATAGAACAAATTGTGTCTACTTGGTACTTATTGAAATGAAGGGGCGAAGATATTCCTTCGAGTTATAGAAAATTCGACTTATAGACTTTCGAGAGTCATCGAGGTTTCACTGCGTATTTCAATCATGTACTAACTAGTAACTACTACCATTGATTTTATAATATTATAAAATCAATGCTACTACTAAGATAATGTTCATGATTTTAATTCTCGATTCCGCGTTTTGTAGTTGTGCGTGTTTGCAACAGCAGGAGCTCGGGGGAATTTGTTTCCGATAGGCGCGTTTATTTTTTTTTTTAAAAGGTAAATTAATAATAATTATACCTATTATTACAATATTAATATTATTTATATTGTGGTCTGTCTCAAAGACTTAACCGCGGTATAGAAGATAACCTTATGTCTTTCTATGGCCTATAGGTATCGTGTTCGAGCAATGAAAAATATATAATATTATAATATGATCAATTAAAACTGCAATATTAGTTCCAATAATAAATATAATTTATATATTTGTGAAACCATTTTTAAGAACTATAACTTTAAGTCTAAACATTTTGATAACTTACTGTCTTACTGTAAGCTACTCGTTCGAATTTTGAATTAAGTACAACAACATTTTCAAAAGAAGGATTTTATTATACATTATATCAAAAGAAAAATGGAGGTGAACATATTATACAATGTACATAATTAGATAATTTTAATATATTGGTTATGAGATCGGCTGTGCCTCAGATCCATGGGCCCATGTGCGTAGTTTGGTATAATTATCTGTGGGGGCTATGTAGAACTAGAAAATTATAAAAACATATAAAACTATAATTTCGGATAAAATTTTAAAATGAAAGAAAACACCACGAGGGGACTACAAAAGCTGTGGGGGCTGTAGCCCCCATAACCCCCCTGCATAGGCGTAATCTTAATCTGGGGAGGACTGCCCCCACAGATATTTAACTGAGGGGGTAATAGGTAGTGTCTTTTGGTCCTCCCCCGACTGTTATAAGTTAAAATTCAATTTATTACTGATTTATATACGTTTTTTTTGTTAGTAGGTAGTACCATCATAGGTATACCTATAGGCTATAGGTTAGGTATACCTGTAAGTTTTTGATCTTTGTATTTATTTATTTTAATCTTTTTGTTTTAATATTTGAATATTGTCTATAGTCTATACTACTAACTAATAACTATATACCTACTGATTTATTTAATGGGAGGGGGTAAAGCCCCTTCATTTTCATACGTACCTTATCGATTTTTAGTTTTAACAGAGATTGCCCCCTACGAATTTACCCCAAATTAGGCCTATTTTCTGATATTTTTTATCTTTTAATTTTTGGTGGGAAAAGCTCATCGGCCGCTTCCACGTCGTGTAGGTACCTATACCAATATAATATGTTTCAAAACTATATTTGAGTCGTTTAGCATACTTGAACATGCTAATGACTTTTGGAGTTATATAGGTTAAACCTTCAACAAGTGTTACCTTATCTAGTATATTTTAATAAAATGAATGCAGTATAGCTGGAAAGAGGGCAGTTTATTAGGTAACTGCCCTGCTGTACAGGTCTTAGAGTCGAGTGTGTTTAATGTCCAGTCATTGAGAAGATCACTGCCGTACTTAATGGTTGAATTAAATTTGAATTCTATAATAAATCATTGCATAATATGAAAGATGATTCTGAGCGGAGACAGTCGCGATGTCGCGATACGCCTACATTATACTATGGTTGGTGTATTTTATCATATATTTGTGTTGGGTATATTATTATTTGTTTCACTATTGTCTATTAGTGATACAGTATCAAATAGCAATAGCTTAAAATTATAATTTAAATATTTTTGAAATGTCATTGCTTATATTAAAATATAATAATATAAGTAGAAGTTGTAAGTTCCCATTAATCATTTTAATTTACAACAAAATAACAAACTAAAATCACGTTATTTTCTGTTTAAATATACGATTTTCTCAAAATTTGAACTTATAATGTCTATAAAACAAAATTATGAATATTTATTTAGATATTTATTAGACTTTTACGTTTCACTAAGGATTACTGTAGGATTTTGTATTAAATTGTCAAGCTTTTTGCCCAAGCATCAATTTTACTATCAATAATTGAAAAAAAACTGAATTTGAATAATTTCTTTTGTTTTTTTCAAATTATTAAGAACATTTTTGGGAATATTTACTTTTGCCCCCTCCCCCTTCCCAACTAAAGTAGTAACTATATTCACTTTTCTGCCAGAAAATGTAATATATTAAAATTGAAGATTGAAGCATTTTTACTTTTCCAAAAGGTATTGCAAGCATAAAAAATAACAAATCATTGTAAAATCAATAATTTCATCGCCCCGTTGTGAATCTAAAATATAATGAAAAAATATATTTACATACATATTTTACATAGTTTATATACATATAGCCATATAGGTATCATTACAATATTGCAACAAATAAAAAAATGAAGTGTATAGTTTGTTTCTGCTAAATATAAGGTTATGACTGCAGCAGACGACAATATTGCTATAAATACAATTAATCATTGTGTTTTCGATTGACAAACCAATACAGTCTTAGTGTGAGGTAGTATCCGATTTCGATGAAAGACAGAACGCTGCAACCGAGAAAAAATGACGCCGTACCTCCGAGGGAAACTGAAATAGTGAAATTATTAGTTTAAAGTAAAATGTAGGTACATGTAATACATTATAATATGATATTATAGTGTGTAAAAAATATTATTGAACTTAACATAAATATAGCATTCGTCATATTGTATAGTATATTACTATATTAGTGCAACATACTACTACCATGTAGGTACCTAAATGCGATTTATAGTGCAAGTGCAATTATTGTGTATTACACATTTACACAGTATAACTATTATGAGTAGACGTCATATTTTATTTTATTAGACGAAATGGAACGTTAAGACGACCACGACATGTACCTACTGCACATTATTATGCATTATACACGCCGTCATCATTAGGTATATTGTATACATTTTATTTTATGCTAAAAGCTATATTTTATGAAACTATAATAAAATTTGACAAATGGCTTAATTATATTTTATACTCGTTAAAATTGTTTACGGTGTGTTTGAAATCGTATATACATTCCGGCGGCATTTTTTTAAATACCATTTATTTTCTTTTACAACACGTTTCCTATTAAAGCTGTATGGGCGTATGGCCATAACCTATATATTATATATATTGTATTATATAGCTGTATCCTTTCTGTCTGTACTCAATTTACAATATTATATCGGTTTACATGTATGCAGTGGCGTAATTATGAGAGCTCTTCCTCCATGTCATTTGTGTCAGGGGGCAATGGTATCTCTCCAGATATGCCAACAGTAGACGTTTTTAAACCTTCTAAAATATAGAAAGAATACAATATACCTAGTACAATATTTAACATACATATTTTATAAAATGAAAATATTTTTTCCCTCAAATTATTGCATATAGGTATTTACGTTTCTACTGCTGCATAGTGCACAACATCTGTATATATTATCTATTATGTTGACGTATAATGTCAACTTTATCGCATTATGGAGGTTGCAAAAGTAACCCAATAATGTTATTTCACGAATTATAGCAGCTTTTTTTAAGCAACTCTTTTATGTAGATACTTAAATAGTTAAATACTTATTTAATGGTATATGGGTACTTACCACCTATACCTACGATTATTGTTTCTATAAGCCATAGAATGTGTTGTGTAAAAACAAACAATTAGGTTATGGTTTCGATTTCGGTGAATAAATCAATTTGCCCCCCCCCTTCCTAGTTTTTTACTCAGTTACGCCATCATTGCCTGTATGATATTATACATAAACAATATAATATAACTTATACATTAATTTCCACCGCCTCCATATTATTATCACGGTGTCGTGCGCTCGAGTTTTACCAAGAATTATACACTCTGCTACTCTGCATCATCAATTACCGACGGATTTATGTCCAACAGCGTAAATAACGATTTAGTATGGATTTATATAATATTAAATGCTCCTTCGCCTGTAAAATGTTACCGGCACAGCCTCTCGGGGGCTCGGGCATCGCGTGACGGAATCGAACGAGCGCTCGAAGAAAACGTTTTACGTCTTTCATTATGCACCGACGAACAAATTAAAATTATTATTTATTATTATTTCATAATAATTTGTATAATAACCACTGAGACGCGATATGTATTATAATATTATAGTAACACATCCGTGGTCACAGTGATTGCAGTAACAGTTGTGTAATACGGCAATCGGTCAACAATTCGTGAGACAATAATATAGTTTGATTTTAAAAAAAGTCCGGACTCGTTTTCTATTGTCGGACAACAATAGTCTGGATACAATTTGCATTTTGCACAAAACTCTTCTTTTAAACTGTGTATGGAACAATAAAATATTTGTAAATCTTAGGTAAATCAGGATTATCTGCAGGGCAGTTTATAATTTGCACCAAAATAAGGATATGTAATTTGCACCATCCTCAGGTAGTAAGAAATAGGAATTGTAATTTGCACCAAAATTAAAATCGA
Source organism: Macrosiphum euphorbiae (assembly GCA_949089665.1). Taxonomy (NCBI): domain Eukaryota; kingdom Metazoa; phylum Arthropoda; class Insecta; order Hemiptera; family Aphididae; genus Macrosiphum; species Macrosiphum euphorbiae. Next base: position 70,383,553 of record CARXXK010000003.1, on the reverse strand, counting down.
TTATTTTTTGATAGTATCACGATAGTACCAACTTACAAGTTTCTATATCCTAATATAAATTTAGCTTAGTTTTTATTTATAAAATAGCTGAGCTTGTACACATATTGTTGTAAGTTTATATAAAATCGTATTATTATGTATGTAAAAAAAAAAGTTAGCCAATTAAAATTTGGTTATATTCATAATAATACGATTTTGTATAAACTTACAACAATATGTGTATATTTTATAAATAAAAACTAAGCTAAATTTATATTAGGATATAGTAACTTGTAAGTTGGTACTATCGTGATACTATCGAAAAAATAATCCATTTTAATTTTGGTTAAAATTACAATTCCTATTTCTTACTACCTGAGGATGGTGCAAATTACATATCCTTATTTTGGTGCAAATTACAAACGCATTTTAAAAAAAATGGTGCAAATTACACATGTTGTATATATTTATGGTCAATTTTGGTGATAATTGACTACAGCCATCTGCAGGAGGAGTAATAATCAAATATTATAATAATAGATATTATATATTACTATAATTAAATACCTAATTATAATTTAAATTTTGCGAATTGAATTATTTATATTTTTGAAAAATTATTTATTTTTTTTTTGTCAAACAGAAAAAAATTAAGCCGGACTTTTTGCCTTCGGACGTTTCCTCTTCTTAAAATACTTTTATATAGGTTAACTCGTAAACTATACACACTCTAAGGTAAGTACATGTAGGATATTATACTTTTTTGTAATTATTTTTTCAGTATAAATGTTATATAATTTATTTATAAAGATATTAAAATCCATAAGGTCCTGTACTTATATATTATATAAATATATAATGATAAGTTCGGATAAAAGGTTAGAATTGAAAATTCATCCAGAAAATTCCGATTTTGTCCAAAGGTAAATTATTACTTGACATAATATACGATATACCTATATATTTATCAGCATATATTATAATGTCGTTTTATCACAAAACGGCCCAAATAACAATTTTATACAGTTTTCATTTATAGATATGAAAAAAGTCTATTTTAACCATGATGTAAATAAAATCTATTTATCTACATGGACTGCAAATCATGATTTTAATATAATATGAATTTTAAATTAATTTTTTGATAACTTTTTATCTCCATTAATTGTACGGTATAAAAATTTAAATAAGCGATTGTACTATGGGCGTGTTATTCTGTTAATGTTTTTCAATGTAGCCAACCAGAGTAGGTGTTGGTTAAGTGCTAACTATAAAGTAAAATTAAATTGTTTTCTTATATAATATTGAAAGCATAGTCTACTTACATTTGACATATTATGTTTCTACTACCTATGGTTATCAAGTTATCAAGGCTGTCACGCAATTTTTTTATTTTAACCAACAATAAATCGCTTTTTATGGTTGGATCAAGAAGCGTCAATCATTTTTCAACTATATATATTATCAGAATTATTGACGACATCATGATCAAAATGTAAAAACTAAAATGTTTATAATATAAATAATTTTACAATAATAATATGATAACGTGTCACGAACAATTATTAAGTAGTTTAGTGTAGGAAACTTTGAGAAATAATAATTGAAAAGAAATTTTATAATTTTTCAATGATTGAAGTCAATAACTGACCAGTAGTAGTGGCATACGCAGGATTTTTCAATGGGGGGGGGGGGCAAAATTTATTAAAATTGTTTGGTAACCTTGATTAGACCGTCTTCAATTGGATTGTATTTGATTAATTTTAGTTTTTTTTTTTAAAAATGCAATAAATAATTATTTGTTTGGTAAAAAAGCTTAAAAATGTAATACAAGGTTCATTATAAGTTTTTATTATAGCTATTTAAAATTATTAACGATACATATAGGCAGTTCAAATGTTGACAAAAACACACTTAAATAGTACGTAGTTCATAATGTATAAAATATTAAATTTATCTAGCTAAGGCTTGGAAATTTAGTAAAAGGTCATTCATACAAGTAGTTCATATGTTACTGGTCTAGTTGACCCCCGCCAGGAAGGGAATTCCCCCGCCACACAAGTTTAGTTGACGCCCGCCACTTACATTTTGTATTTTCGATAACCAATAATTTATATAAAAATGTACGATTAATAATACATTATACATTTATGATTATATAAAAAGTTATGACAATAGTTATACATTTATGATTATACAGAACAATTCAAGCAATCAAAATAAAAGTATATAAAAAAATCTGCTATGTCCAGAATAATTCCTATATGAATAAATATTTAAATTAAAAAATAGTAATAATAAATTATGAATATAATAAAAAAATAAAAAAAATAATTATAAATTATGCAGGTAGCCAAAATTCTGCTATTTCCTTCAAAATTTCTTTAAATGGATCCTGACCGTTTAATTTACTCTTCCACATAAATTACTTCGTACCTTTTTTATCTGCACTCTGCAGTATATCAGCATATTATACATTTTATAACATCAAAAATACGAGAGATGTAGGTAAGTGGTGGGGGTCAACTAGACCAGTACCGTTCATACTTTTACCGAAAAATTACTGATTGTTTTAGGAAAATAATTTGGTATGCAAATATGAATTCATCCTGGTACATTGTTTACTAGTTGAAACTTGATAAATATTTTTAAAAAAGTAATAATAATAAGGGCAATGAGGGGGGAGGGGCTTCAGCTAGTTACCCCCCCGCCATGTGTATGCCACTGCTGGCCAGTAAGTATTAGGTACTATAAATCTCAATAATTTATTTTGAAATTTGTTTTGAAAAATGCCTTATTGTAATTTCGATATTGTGAGTAGATAATTATAAAATATATTATTATATTGGTAGGTAGCGAGTACATTTTGATAAAACATAGTTTTGTACCTAAATCGGAAATCCTAATGCATTGCATATTCGAACCGTGCAAAGGTTTCACGCTGACGTAATACCTGAGAATAGTCGTGATTGTTAATATTCTCTAAATTCAAGTGATCATAATTCATGATCTCTATAATGGGAATAAATCGATCGGCCTATGTAAATGGCAAATTTATAGCTGCGCGCCTGCGCATGTGTAGTATCATCTATGTATAATAATATGTATAAGCATTGTATTTAAATGTTTTGTTTCTCAACAGTTTAATGCTCCCGGAGTACCTATGCGGGATACCTACCACACGACACACACACGAAATGTCTACATAATGTACCTACTATTATGTATTTTATGTATAAAAACGCATTACAATTGATAATTCCAATAATACAGTTATAAAATGTTAACTACCCGTGTAATCGATGCAATAATGCGATTATGTGCGACTATCGGAATAATTTGTCCTGGTACCTACCTATGTACGTTTCCCGAGTATAACTTACAAAAACCATATATGGCACACAACATAAGTACAGGTATATATAATATATATATATTGCATAACATAATATTATGTACTATATATTATAATATAGGTACGTATTATAAAATGTACAGGTACCTTTAGGTCTACGTATCTTGTTAAGTACGCTTCCTCGTAAAATTAAATGAATTAACCTTTTTAGTTGTTGCTATATTTTAAATAAATTTATTCAATATTGACTTAGACGGTTATAGCACTAGAGATGATATATTATTATGAGTTTTTTTTTATGTAAAATAATTCATGCAACAAAATATAATGTATATATAGATAGACTATATAGTATATTATATAGTAAAACGACGGGGTGGCCATTTTGATTTGCAGGATTCTTTTTATTTATTTATTATTTAAATGATTTTATGTTGAAAACGTCCTTAGTGGTCGACGCTCGACATCATCTTCAATCTCGAGGGAAAGCGAAATATTATAGTTTGCAAAAGTAATTTTCATTATTATAGATACTGCAGCCATTGATATCAAAATGTTAACATTTATTTAAAAAAAATAATTTATTGTGTAGAAAGAAGCAAAACAATTTAAGAATTACCGAGTAAATTAAAAATGGCAATTGATTTTATAATTTAATCGTTGTGTCATGTTTAGTTCTATAAATTACATAAATAATAACAACATTATTTTCCATGAATATGTAATTAGAAACATGTTTACATCTATAGGTAGGTACCACTACAGTAAATCTCAAGACAACTTTGACAGTAACATATTTTGTACTTATCACGACTAAGTAATTATAAATTAATATTAATAACAAATATTATATACCTACGTACAAATATCAAATATGTATTTATGCATTTTGTTTGTTTGTATTAATTGGATAATGCAATGAATGAATATTTTAAAATAAATAGCAATATTATCATTATTAATTATTATTTTTTAAAAATTGCTTTTTATTATTTTATATACTTAAGTTATTATCGTAGTTTGTTGAAAATCTAAGAATTTAAAAAAAACAACTGGAACTTAAATAATAGGGTAACCCTAATACACCTAACTCGCGATGTTGAATATATGCTGTGTGCCTTTGTATTGTCAATTGTGTTTATCGTATAGGTATTATAGGTAGGTATATTATGAAGAATACCGTTCATGATCGAATTGCGATGTATAGTGATGGTCCAAGGCGACAACGATAGAGATCATTCGTTTTGAAAAACAATGAACTCTCACACACACACACACACACACACACACACACACACACACACACACACACACACACACACACACACACACACAGTCACACACGCACACACTTACCCAATAAATCTTCAAAGCTGTAGATGACGTCGCGGCGCAATCGTGTCTTACTATATTTGTCAACGGCCCAGCGGTAACGGATGTCCCACGGCACTGGATACGCCCTGTCATTTACAAAATAAAAACGGGAATAGTATAATATTATGTGAGAAAATAATATTATGTAGGTACGTGGCTTTAATTATTTTTTGTTTTCTTTGACCAATATTAATATACGCCGTGTCTTACCTACCATGTCCTCTTTGAATTCCTGTCCAAAAACAGTTTGACTTCCTCGCACTGCATCTGGCAATTGCAGTCGATCGGCGTCCCGTCATTTTTTTCTAATGTTATCAACATATTGCTATGCATCGACAAACAACGGAGCCCTTCGATATTGCAAACTTTCATTTTACCTAAAACATAACACTTATTATATTATATATTATATTGTAGTATATAATATTGTATACGACGATTGTTTCCGACAAACACTAATAAATAACACATACACAATTAAAATAGAACGTGTTTACGCGAAGAACCATCATTTGCCCACTCCTATCTCTTATATATTACAGCTTAACCTAGTTTCTATGTTGCTTCATCTTGTTATTGGTTTAATAAAATGTACTTAGACTTAATACTAAATGTTGTTACATATTCCATACATGTTTTCTTAACTTAGTTATTAGTTTTAATATTTATAATGTTCATGCATTTTCAACAGGGCGGTAACAACATAATATATTATGTATACAATAACTCCATGTACCCATTAACGTATGTATATATATATATATATATATATATATAATAGCCAATAGGTATATTATTATATTATATTATGATTGATAAACACTAGTTACTTATCAATTATTGCTAAAATTATTAGTAGCATAATTGAGCATTTTATTGTTATTCTATTATTATTATCTCATCATCATTACAAGTAAAAGAATAGGACAATTGTTTTATAAAAATCATATTATTAAATGTCATACAATAATATAATATATAATAAATAAATTCAATATAATAATTGTACTTATAATAATACAATATATTTTATTTATTAGGTAAAACGAAAAACGGTTATATTATAATATTATGTTGGCTGGAAAGTATAATATATAATGACTATAATGAAAATATAAACTTTTGTTGGCTACAACTAAAATACCATGTTATATTTATTATTTATTATGTTTATTTTATAATTTATATCGACAGTCAGTCTGTTATTTTAATACAAACGTATGAGTTCTATTATTTTTGTAGTTTAATATTATTTAACAGTCATTTATTTTCATTTTTAGTTCACTTCCTGTTTTTTAGAAGTTCTGTGTTACGAAAATTAATTTAAATTTAAAATGTTTTTATTCTAATTTCCAAAGTTTATTTTCAGTGAATAATTTTTCAAGGATATATCGTGATGAGACTGATTATTCTTGTGTTTGTACATTTATACTCATCATTCTAGCTATTATATTCAAGAAATACAAACGAGATGTTGGTTAGATGTACGATATGGATTAATAATGATACGTGGAAAAAAGTTTCTTTTTTGCTGAACGAATATTAAAATAAAAGTGGTAATAGTATACTAAGTAGGTAAGTTTAGTTTAGCAATATATAATATTAGTTAAGTAATGCACATAATATACATATTAAATTGAATTTATTTTCAGGTATATATTGTATACAGTGTTGAATTCAGTAGACTGGAATAAATCGATATGGAGGGGATTACCCAAAAGGGTTAAAAATGTAATACCTATATATTTTATTCGTGGAGAAAATTAAATTATTTTTTTTAATTTGCATTTTGTATTCATGTAATCATGTCAGATTTTTCGACCTGTCTGTCCGGTAGGCGGAAAAAAAGCCCACGGAAAAAAAGCCCCCCAAAAAAAAATACACTGAGGAAAAAAAGCCCACGGAAAAAAAGCCCAAGGAAAAAAAGCCCAAAAATATAAATATAAATGTGAACAAAATATAATAATATATTAATAATACATTACTATACTATAACAGATAATAATCATAAATAATTGTATAAGAGGCATATATAGGTAATTTTATAAAAGAAAATATTAAAATTTCAAATATGACTTATACATAAATACATAATATATAACTATTAAAAATTTTTAATGTATTTTAATTTAAGAAATATTATTAAGGTATATTATTATATAGAGCAGTGGCGTATTTTGAAATTTTTTGTGGGGGGGGTCTAAATATTAGGTACCTACAAGTTTATAATATAAAAAAAACACATACGAGTTACGATGTAATAATTATATTAAATTATATTTTTTTCTGGGGGGGTCCGGACCCCCCCCCGTAAATACGCCACTGATATAGAGGGTTTGATACTGCCATGAACTGATGAACCACCTGTCAATAAATTGCATTTTTATTACCCAACTAGCTGATCCCGTGCACTTCGTCGCCCGTTAAATGGATCAACTCAATACTACCTACTCAAACTTTGTTCAATTCATTAACGTGTATGGTGTTCAAAATTTATCTTATCCTTCCCGTTGCCCTGAATAAAAATTCTGAATCGCGGCAGTACATTATCAGGTAGGCGATCTACCTGCGGTAGATCGCGGACCCCGTGCTGTTTGTACGGAAGTGTATGATTTAACTCTAAAGTATCAAAGTTATACCAAGTTTATTTTGAAGTAATACTGTGGATTAATATAATAAATTTGGTTGCTCGTAAAAAATCGCAACTCTTAAAAAAATTATGATTGTTGAACTCCTTTTGGGTGTAATTTTCTGCGGTAAGTGCAACTCTGCCACCCTGGTAAGCATTGTTCAATAATTCGATTTGATGCAAGCTTGTACCTGATCTGCCCGAATAACCAATGGCAACCAATAAATAAATGCTAATTTCTAATGTAGACTGTAACCAATGGCAACTATAAATAAATAAAAATAAAATTTCCAATTTCTATCGTGAATCTCAATGTCCCTGTTTCAGCATCTATTTAAAAATTCGAATTTTGGCAAATCCTTTCTTAGCGCACGTCTATATTATAATAGCTATCTGTATGCCAAATTTCAGCCAGATCCGTCCAATGGTTTGAGCTGTGCGTTGAGAGCAGTCAATCAGCTTACTGTTTTTTATATACAGATATGGTTGCCATGGTAATATGGACCCACACACACACATACACACACACTGACATACATTCATTTTTATATATATAGATTAATATTATTTTTTAAAGTTTTACTACATATAAATCTACATATAATTTTATTTTTATGATCACCCTACCTCAGTTTTAACTCCCATGATACATATTTTATGCATATTAAATTTACAGCTGATCCCGTGCACTTCGTTGCCCAATAAAAATACCAACTCTATATGAATTATATTGATTATATTAATCTCGATATTCATTATTAATTATTATCCTTACCTAACTTAAAATGGATTACCCAATATTCGTGCACAGTTTTACACTTGCCATCTACAGAAGTGCTTTTGGATATACAATATTTTTCGTTGTACCGTCCGGTGCGTACACAAATAAATCAACTGGTCTTCTTAAATAACAACCAAATTAACCAATGGCAACCGATAATTATTATTATTATATAGCTTTGAAACCCACGGCAACTATTTATAAACGAAAAAGTCCATATAAAATCTCAAAATCCCTATTTGAGCACAACATCGTCAACATCTCAATGATTATCAATTCACATTAAAAATTACAACTCTACATGAATAATATGTTCTACATATCAAAATGGCAACCATTTATATACAAAACTTTCCATAGGAAGTTACAAAATAAAATATAAAAGGTTGCCATGGTAATGTGGACAGTGTCCACTGGACACACACGGACTATATATATAAAATATCTGATCCCATGCACTTCGTTGCCCATTAAAGACCTTTTTTGATTATAATAGCTACAACACTCATGGTAACCATGGTACCTTTGGTAACCATGGTAACTATGGTAACCATGGTAACTACGGTAACCATGGTAACTATGGATCATGGTAACCTTAATAACCATGAAACCTTAGTAACCTTAGTAACCATGGCAACCTTGGTAACCATGGTAACATGGACACACAGACACACAGACTGACATACATTCATTTTTATATATATAGACTATTGATAAGCACTTTTACATTTAATTTAATTTATATTGTTCGGTACTTACCAATATAATTTATATATATAACCAGTCAAAATGTTAAAATTTATCAATAACTGGGTAATATTGACACTCCATATAGTACTCCATTACTTGGTTATTGAGATACTATCTACACGTCCTACTAGTACAGTTTTATCCAGTTATACATTTGTTATATATTTTATACTTTTGTTTTACTAATTTTTGTGAATATGGAGATTATCAAATCAAATAAAGGTGGTAACAAAGGTTTTTACAAAGGTTATGTATATGTTGTAAAGTATATTGGCGTATCAAAAATAACCTGGAGGTGTTCTCAGTTCTCAGAGGTGTTCAGTGAAATGTACTGGAGAATTATACACCGATCTCAAAATGGAGAACCCAGAAGTAAAAACAGGACATAGTCATTTGAAAGATGATGACAGTGTTAAGATAGAAAAAGCTTTGTGTGCGATGAAGGAACGATCGAAAGCTGGTTTATATTTCTGGGCTTTTTTTCCGTGGGCTTTTTTTCCTCAGTGTATTTTTTTTTGGGCTTTTTTTCCGTGGGCTTTTTTTTCTGGGCTTTTTTTCCTTGGGCTTTTTTTCCGTGGGCTTTTTTTCCGCGATTCGTCTGTCCATAATATTTTACACGTCTTGAATTCAACACTGGCAATGAGGACAATGGGAATTTTTCGGTCAGACGATGGATATTTATATTTTATTAAATAAAAGTTATGTTATAAAACAATTATCAGTCAGTTTAGCTTAAAATACACAATATAATACGATAAAACGTGTAACCATTTCCCTTATTATAACATTTTAATGTCCGACAGTTCGCCCATTCTCCTCTGTGTGGATTAGGCCTAAAGTTTATACTTGGGGAAACCACAATAAAAAAACGCGCCACGTACAATACCTCATGCAACATTAAGAAGTTTGATATAACATCGATTTTCATTTAATGTGCTAAGGTGGTGAGGAATCTTGTACAATAAATTAATGTAGTTTGTTATGTAATATTAACATTACATAATATACAAAATTTTTTTTAGTCGCACATAATTTTTTTTGTAGGCGCAGTCCACCGGAGTGACCCCTCCCGTCTACGCGCCTATGTTTAAAAGACAATAATATATCCATCGATTGAAACGAAATAATATTAATAAAAAAAGATGGTCTGTCGAGTTTCGAATATTGAGTTCTGACATTACGATTAATTCGTAATAATTGCATTGCATTTGGAAATAATTAATCACAGCATAATATATCGGTATAATATTGTTGCCTGCTGAAGTATTTGAGTGTGTACCTAAGTGTCTGTAATAATTTTTATTTAAAATCGACTGTAATAAAATAATATTATATTATATTATGATGCACCTGGGTACGGGTAAAAGTGCGGAGTGCACTTGCACATCTTCAGAGCCAGATTTCTTCTGCATATCATCCTACACACGTTGTAACTGTAAACGGGTATTGTGTTGTCCATTGGTTCGTCCATGAAACGACATCGACGTTGCGACGGGCTTAGTCGTCTCAATTCGGGAGCAGATGTCATCTCCCAAAACGTAAAGGTAGTATCTCGTTCCATATTCTCTTGCACCGAATAATATTTGTCTACTATATTTGGCACTTCCTTTGGGTAATGCACGTAATACTGTAACGAATATAATATTGCAGTACATTTATTTATGACATTTTAGGTGAACTATCTATATATTTATTTAAAAATATACACTATACAGGCTATACAGAACAATTTATAGCGAGTCAGTTTAAATAATAAAATTCAATTTTTCGATAAAAAAATACCAGTCTCCAAGTCAAGCCCATTATTGTGTATTTATGTGTTTATTATTGTATAGTACCTATATTAGGCATTAGTAAAATACATAATAGGTATACACTGTGATTACCGTTGATCCTTCCACATAAAATACTGCGATTATATTAATGTTTTAAAAATAAATTATAATTCGCAAAAGATCATACGTTTACCCGGTTATTTTTAAATAAATAATTATCAATGGACACGCAATTATAATAATTATTAAGTATAAACTATAAATCCATTAATGTCGTACAAAGTTTTTTTATAATTACCAAAACACTCCGAGGTAGGTATTCTGTTCTTGCGTAACATAATGAGTTGAGAAAGTTACACGATGGTGTTGGAGAGTTGGAATTTATGTTTTGGAGTTCACTACTGTAATTATAAAGATGTGTTTAATATTTATCAAATAATAGGTTTGTATTATTTGTTATAATTTTAGTAAAAAGGTAAATATTATAGGTATACTGGTTTTTTTATATCATCGTAATATAGCTAAACTATTTGGTTTTTTAGGTTTACATTATTAGGTTCATATACCTATATAGTATATAATTATACAAACATTATTATGATATTTAATCCCCAGTCACTTGGATAATAACAAATATATTGCCCGGAAATGTACATTTAAAAATATTATTCCAACAACTGCTTACTTGGGTGTTAAGTAATTTGTTATTGTCCCACTGAAGGTGTAACAGATACCCATTTCAGTTAATACTGGTTGGAAAGTGATATTTTTATAGTCAGTGCTGAATATTGTGGTTCTAAAACGAGGCTCAGCATGTACCTGTAAGATAATACAATTATGGTAAACACTAAAATTAAAATTTTTTGATAAATCATAATTAACATTAAGACATATTTATTAATCTTTATACTACAAAACGTGGATTTTATTTTTTAAATTTTAATACCTTATTATACTTTAAACATTTAATACAACGTTTCTCATATGTTTTCTTACAGCAATTATAAAATCTCAACACTTTTTTTACGATATTTATTAGTTTTCAGTTCAAATGTTGACGGTAATTTTTTTATGAGTTGATTAAAATTTTGAATAGTCTATACTATTTATGTTATAGAGATCCGATTTTTTGTCTCTATAGGTTTTTCGAATACGACGACAAGAGACAACATTGATCTTAAATTTACAATCATGTATCTACCTTATTATAATAGGCTGGGTAGGATTTTAAGTAAATCAAGACCTGCAACGACTATACTTAATCTTTGTACCTGTCCTAATATTTTGGATTTGTTTTTATTATTTTCATTAAGGAATATTTATAAGTTATACCAATACATTGTAATATAATACATGTATAAAAACCTTATAAAAATTACAAATTTCAACAATACCTTCAAAACCAAGTCGATAATGTCAACATTTATTAATTCAGTATTATTAACAAAAGGCGCAATGCTGTCTATGTTTTCATACGTTGTGTTCGCAACTTTTTTCACAAAATCCATGTAGTAATCAAATTTTTCTCCAGAACTTACTTTCCATTTACTAGATAAAAAAATATTGTACATTTAATACAAATAAGATTTTTACAGCACAATATTATATCCACCCACCGCTGTACATAATCTCTAGCGAATTCTGTGTCCACGGGGTCTACGTAACAGAATGTAGTACTTGGAAACTGAAGGTACCAAAATCGATAATCTTTCTGTACTGTTATAACAGTAGGGTTTGTGTTGTATCGTATCCAACTGTCACGCATCACATTAAAAGATCCGTAAATTGCCAAAATTTCGCAGAGAACCCAAAGAAATCTGAGTAAAACGGTTTTATGATGAGTAAACAAATATAAGACACTCTCGATGAGAAGTGTCTACATTTTTGGTATAATATGCTTATGAATAAAATAATAATATTAATATATTAGTCGAGTATTATAGTACCCATACGGCCAAACGACCTATACATCTTTTTCGTGTTGTATACATATTATTTAAATAATTTATATAAACTATAAAGAGGAAGCGATGTACCTATAATCTATATATATTATTATATATTATTAATATTAACAAATTGATTTTGTATGTTTATTTCGTCAAGTCCTATTATTTGTACTACTTACATTTCTATGAAATGTCTGTTGGATAGGCCAATATGGCGTATACCGTGCAGGGTAGTCGTCTCGGAGAACTCCTTAAGGTATAACAAACCGGACCTGAGAGGTCCCCACCAAACATTTATTTGTTTATCGTCTCTATTTTTCCTTCGTGTAGTATAATGCATGTTTGTCGTGTGACAGTATCAACGGACTGACGACATAGAAATTCGCATTTTTCCCACATCGCCATTGTCACGAAAGCGACCACTAATGCATGATACGCCGCCAGTTTTTTTTTAGATCTACGGTGATATCGTAATGTACTGTACTGTTATGCTGTTATTATCCTAATGGAAAAATTATTTTTCATTTTTTGTACACGTCGAAAGTAAATTAAAGTAAAACCACAAATTATCTTTGTGATTCATAAAATATAATTTATCCGATATTGAAGTTGATATTTTGAGCTATAAAATAAACATAGGTACAATAGTTTATAAATATTACTCGCTTCACTTCATATATCTGAAACAGCATGATATGAAATAAAACTATTAATCATTTGACCACGGATAAAACACCTCAAAAATAAACTCGATTATAATATCATAATATGTATGCAAGTATGCAGAAATTCAGCATAAATGCTTGACATATGCATAGATAATGTTGAAATATGCAATAAAAATTAAATTAAAAAAAACTACTTTTGATAGTTTTATTATGATCTAGTTGTGAAAAAGTGTATACGCTTAGGTATTCATTCAATATTAAAGTAGTACCTGCAAAAAAAAAAAAATATTAACTTTATAAAAATAGGTCTTGTTGAAAACAATAAAATATATTGATATAATAAATGAAGTAACATTCCTTTATGACCTACTTAGCAAGGTACTACCTATAGTTTTCATAGAAATATAATATTACCAGGGGCGTCGCTATTACTAGGCTATATCCGAGTGAACCATTGTGAAACCATCATGGCGTTTGTCGTCCAAAATAAGGTTGAATGCATAAAAAGAACAACATCAAAGGACATTATTTAAACGTAGAAAAGACACGTAACTGGTTATTGTGAGCGTGCAGCAAACGATTAAACGAAATCTCATATAAAAACTCGATACCTATACCTAGGTAGATATAGGTAATAACGTTTTACGTGATACAATGACGGCTATGGAAACCAATCTGGCAGTGTCCAACTGTCGAATTTTTTTCGTGTAGAAAAATGAGTAATATGCCGTTAAAACTACGAATCCGTGAAATATGAATTTGTTGTAGAAAAAAGCGATTATATTATGATATTGGCATATTGCATATTATACGAAAATGCATATTATAACCCGTGGTCTAATAGGTATAATACGAGTATCTCGTGGATATAGGAATTTAAAATAAAATTTTTATTGTATCGCTTTAATTAAAAATTTAAACAATGATGGATTACTAATTAAACTAATTATACTAATTAGTAATTATGTACATTAGTGAGGGTCATTAATTGGATTCTGTTAACCCGTAATATAAGATAGCGTATAATATTATAACCGTAAAATATAATAATATGTTTGATAATCATTTTTTATTATATTATAGTAATAGGTTTAATAAAAGTAAAACAGATTGAACATATTACAATATCTATTATTTTTGAAAAAAAATCTAAAAAAATAAATTACAAACACTTAATTATTATGCTTGACTACTTGAGCGTCTCGTAATTTATTTTCCATATTAAAATTAACTGAAATTAAATTATTAAACTATGATTAAATTAAACTAAATAATAAGAAAATGTTTTTTTTTTATTTTTATATTTCAGTAAACGATTTTATATGCTAGTGATCAACTGTAGTGATCAAACTCAGTGTAATATATAATTTTTTTTTATATTATACATGACGTTTACTTATATAATGTTCTAATGTTAAATGATAATATAATATAGTATATACATATTATTAGGTATATGCTATGTGTAGGTACCTACATCCTGAATTATTACTATTTGTTTTAAAAATGTGTTTCAGAAGATGTATGACCATGAGAGAATCCAAGTCATAAATAAAATATTTAGTTGTTTGTGTCAACAGACTAGAACAGCCACTTCTAGAGTAAAGATCACCAAAAATGAACAGCGAACATTATTTTGTGTGGCTCCTATATAATGATCTTTAAGGAATTTTTTTTTGAAAATGAACAGGTTGTGTTGTTATGTATATTATTTAGATATTCTAAATAGTGTTATGTATATTATTTAGATATTCTAAATAGGAAGTGTCAGTGTGTTACCATACTTACCTTTTATGACCAATGGGTGACTCTTTTCGTTAAGCTGTTCATGGACAGCTCAAACTCTAATCATTGTACTTGCAGATACGAATGATGTATATAAAATAAAGAAAAAAACCTTATAAAACATTATGTTAAAGATAAAAATACCAAAAAATTGTATTTTCATTAAAAGTTCTAGACCACTTTAAATCTTGTACATACTTAGTTCAAAGTACACATGGTTCGGAATTCCGGAAACCCTAATCAAATATTTTATTGCAAGTCTAAAAACAAATTATTTTAGAGGGAAATGTCCAAGTCCTAACACTGACGATGAACCTCAAAGGCTCAGACCAACTCAACAGTCAACAGACTCTTCTCAAAAAACTTCTATCCAAACAACCAACCTCTCCAAGAAGGATAGTTCCTGCTGTTATAGAGAAGTCAACTTAAAAATCTGACTTGCTACATATTTTGAACTTGCTGCTTTTCCGCTTTGCGATCTAACTCATATCCAAGCAGTTAACAGGTGTTTTTTTTTAACATCTTATAAAAAAGTAGCACAGTAGTTTTCAAAATTGTATTTATTTAAAGTCACCGCAATATTGTTCGTAAAACTCCATTGATTGCCTGCTCGCGCAATCGCCGCGAGGAAAAATCAAATTAAATTTGTTGTCGTCGACTTGCAACATTGTGGACGTTACAAGTCGGATTCATATTCGCGACACTATTTCCGTACATATTATTTTATAATATTATACATACCAAGTAACATACTGTGCACATTATAATATGTTTACAAACTAGAAGACTATATACGCACACTCACACACACACACACACACACACACACACACACACACACACACACACACATATACACATACGTGTATATATATAGTGAACGAGAGAAACTGTCTTCGCCGTCGTTTTAGTTTTGCCCCCTTAACTACGAGAAGCGGCGTCGGCGGCGGGTCGTGAGGATTCCCGTAATTTAATCAGACTCGTTTAAAGTGCACCGAAATACCATGCGATGGCGGTGCATATGAAAGAAGTCGGATCAGATGGTACGTGACGCTCGTTAGGGACTGCCGCCGCCACGGATTGTATACGACGTCGGGCCGCCACTGGCTCCCAGTGATACGCGCGCGGGGGGCCCACTTCATATTATTAACATTATGTTATATACCTATCCAGGTATATACCTATGTATACCTGTACGCGATCCGTGGTTGTAGTGGCTACCACCATGCGCCGCCGCCGATGATGATCGTTCGAGTCCGTGAGACAGACGTATGGGCGACGGGCACGAATGACGTATCATATAATAATGAGTATTATTATTATTATTATAAAGTGGACAAATCGGTTTTTTAACGGATTTCGTCTGCGACTATGACATTATATTATTATTATTATTAGTATTACCTACTCTTTGAATCGCTTATAGGATTAAACAAACATAATAATATCATGTACTCTTCGTTCACACGTCCGCGATTATAACACTTTATTATATAGGTATAGCCGGAGGTCTTAAATTCGATCTCATTATACCCTGCATCGGAAACGGATAGCATATAAAGGTACCCAAGTCTTGTTCCTGTAACATATTATTACTAAATCGTCGGTACCCACAGTACGAGCACGTGGTTTCGTGCACCTGCAGCAGCCGTATTCCTTCATACGAGAAAGTGATCATCACGTCGTACTATACTGAAATTTTGCTCCATTTCGATATTATAATAAGTAACGAGTGGTTTTCGATACCGTTGCTGCAGGAATTCGTGGCAAACGTTTTCAAATCAATGACTATAATATTATGTTGTGCAGCCAATGTATGTACAGTACATAGTACGTACCTACATGATTCTTACGAATTGTTAGGTCTCACCTAGAATTTCGCTCCATAATTTGTATAGGCAAGTACGGTATAAATTCCTAAAATTAATATTATGTAAATTAAATGTGTCTACTGTTATAGAGACTCGTATATAATCTACAATTTACCCGAGTGGGGATGACTTTATGCGAACCAAGAACGAAAATCGCAGCTGACATTATGCCCTTAAGCGGATTTTTACCCGTTCAAATATCAACAAACAAATACACAATACACACAAAAACAATATTACCCATGTAAGTATAGTAATTAATATTACTCGATGCGATCTAGCAGAGTATATACCGTCTCTCCGACGCTATTATTATTTTGTTCCCGCAGAGAGATAAATATAATATTATATGATTCGTACATGATTCGCAGTGCAGTTGTATGACGTACGAGGTATGAGGATTTCGGGGCAAATGTCAACGGGACTTTTGTCGTGTCTGTGGAAATTAAAGACGGGGAAAAAAAATGTGTCTACTTACGAAGACGACGGCGGACCCATAGTGTAGTTGTCGTCGGGTGGAGAAAGCTCTTGTGATAATAAGGCAAAAAGGCCGGCGATTGTTATCTCGTTTCAGCGGTCTTCCCAAGCTACTTGTGGATCGACCTGCTCGGCTCGGATCGAGAGCCGATCTCTTCTCTTTGCCGAGTCGCCGACCGCCGCCTTGTTCGTGCGCGTGTGCGCGAGAGAGCAGCTAATTTACGTGCCACGAACTGATGAATAGCTGCTTTTTGTAAAACCAGAACGACCGCGAATTTTACTCTTTTTCACGTGTCGGCAAAACGCGTTTACTATACACACACACACGCCCTCAAACACCGTTCGCTTTTCCTTCCTCGTTTATTATGTATATATATACGTGTAGGTCCAAGCTGACTTACAATTTGTTTCCAGGTATGTATTTCGCGCAACGCGCAAATTGCTTGTTTTATTTATTTATTGGACGTCGGTGTGAGGCTCAAAGTAAGCTTATGAGGGCAATATACACGGGATTACTTAAAATCTTAAATTAAATTTACGTCTAGAGTGAAGACGAATATGGCAATAAATCATGAAATGCAATTTAAATGTACTTACAAACATAATATTATTATAACTTCTATTATTATACGAAAAACCGTAGGAAGTTAAAATATTGGTTTGCTAAAGTATAATATTATATTCTATTTTTATATATTTCATATATAATTATATATAAAATGTCATGTTAATTTCTTTTTTGTATTTTTTATTTATTTCACTGTTTATACCAATCACATCGACATAAGGCCAGCTATGGGGTATATTATTTTGGTGAAATCGATTTCGGTGGATATATTCAGACCTTGACCTATTATATCGTCCAGACGTACATGCTATATAAATAAACTAAAATTTTTTACTTAAAACAATAAATTATTCTACCCTGTTATTACAATATAGGTATTTTAAGTTTTTAATATATTATAATATGTATGACGAATGTATTATTTAAAAATTTAAATAGTTAGATTTAAGTGTACGTTTTTAGTCGTTGCAAAAACTTTCTATGGTTATAATGGATGTTTCAATCCGCCTTTACTGTCTTCGGTGGTCTCAATCTTCCAGTAAAACAACGAAAAAAATGCTATAACTAATTTCTAATCTGAAACTTTACATATAAAGACCTAAATTAATAAATCAATAGGGTAACAGGATAAATATCGCTACAGACTACATAACATATTATAAACAAATAAACAATACTTATTCCACACTTGAAAATGTTTTGCAATTGCATTTTTGTAGCACCCTTATTAGGTTTGATATATTGAATTCATAGTTAAGTTTTGAAAATTTAAAAGTAATACAAACCATCACTGGGCAATTGATAAACTTAAATCTTTATTGGTCATTTGTTTAAATAGTTTATTACAAAAATAATTGAGTGTTGACATACATTTTGTTAACATCACTTGAGCAGTATCAAAATCTATCATCTTCACATGAAATGCAAATTATAATCATAATCATAATTTATCACATTATTTCTTAAATATGTAAAACAAATTTATGTATTATTCCCATACTGTAAAATTATCATTTGAAAGTGTAATAAATACTTGTAATTATGCACAGATTTATATCAACGATTTGCATTTACTAGAAAATTAACAAATATAGATTTATGAAGTAATTTAAACTACCTGTCAAGTATTAAAAATTATTCATAAATCCCCCTTGGTTTAAAATTAAGATTTACATAAAGATGTATAAATATCAACTGATATAGCAATCAATTTTAAATATTAAATATATAGTATTTATTATTTCACACTTAAAACTTTTCATATCATTTGTGTGGTGTATAATATAATTTGATTTCAGAAAATACGATACCAATATTTCATATGTCAGAAAACTATAAATTGTCTTCAAACTGATGTATTTTTATATTTATACATATATAAGTATAAACAAGTATAGGTAAGGAGAATCACACTCTATAATCGGGTTATAGGAGTTCCGGATTTCTAAGTTTAATTTATGGGTGATGAAAATAATTTATAACCAATAACATTATAAAATATTATAATAATATGTTACAGAATCAAATAATAATGTTTTGAAATTGACATTATTAAAACAGTAAGCGGTATAATGTTTTTAACAGTATAATATTATTATAATGTGATTTAAATTTTAAATACCAACTATAGGTATACCTATAACACTGTAATATTCGGTAGGTACTATACGGTAAAATAAAATTTTAATAGAACGATGATTATATATTTACGTATGCCTATACATATTTTATACATTTATATTAATTCTTTACAGAGGAGTCCGTGTAGAGTATTATTATTTTTAATCTATTAATTGAACAATTTGTAAAGTATTATTTTTTACAATAAATAAAAAGCTCTCGAGACCCTCGAATTCATCAAATGCATCTCAGCTGAGTTTAAATCATACTATCGCCTTTAAAAGCCCTTTTCTGTTCGTAAGACAGACTTTTGAATACGGTTCTATTGTTTGGGATCCGCAAACAGTAGCTCACACCGTTCTTCTCATACTCGTTTGAAGGAAATTTCTTAGTTATGCCGGTTAGGTACGCCTTAGACATTGATTGTCCTCCCCATGATTACACACCACTTCTTATTAAGACATGCGGTCTTGTTCGTTAACAGAAAAGAGGCCCGACGCCAACCCAAATTTCTTAAAAAACCTTAAATCTGGTGCAATTGATTCCCCTACCCTTCTTTCATCTATATCTTTAAAAAATCCTCCCAGCAAGCCACGTCATACTTATCCTTTGTTTATCCCACCATCTTCAACGAAATATATGGTCTGAATGAACCCTTGGTACTGCGCTTTCTCTATTTTTACCGGAATAATTTGTATTGTGTAAAACTGAATAATTATTATGTATTTTCATTAAATTCTTACTTATAATTTTTATCATTTCAATGTTAATAATAATTGTATTGTTTCGCTTTAGCGTTATTATACCTATAGAATTGAATATTGGTCTAACGTCCTTATGTAATTAAAATAAATAATCAATTAGCACAATAATGATGTCTAGGATTTATATGAAAAATTAGAAAAAATTTCAATTAATTAAATTAAATTTACAAAATTTCAGACAGGTGAAGTGTCCATCTGTTGATGAAACTTCATAACATATGTAAAAGAAATATTATTGTTAAATTTATTTTTTGATTTACATTATTCATCATCGGTTACAGAAGGTTTTCATCCAATCCGTCTGGATAAAATACACAAAACACAAACAATGTCGCTAATATATTATATTATGTCGTATCTATGACTCGTGTAGCCTACTCGAGTGACGACGCAACAATCGGCGCATGTATAGTCTATTTATTCGATTTTATTTTCATGCTATATCTTCTATTTACGAGGTGCCTAGGCAAAAAATGGGCTATAATAGTGACATTATTTAAATTCCGTAATAATCAATTTTAAAACAAATGCTCTTGTAACTATTTTCTTCTAATCGAGAACGCATTTGCTACCAGATCGCAGCACACGGCGAATAATTCAAAATATCTCTTTACCACCGAACAAAACGGAAAATTCGTAGCTTAGCTGTGCACTAGGATTTCTTTTAAATGTCACTTATACAGTTTATAGTTATACCCCTTCGGTTCTAGAATCCTCAATATTACAGTTAATAATTAGTCACATATTATATTGCTCATTCTCTGCAAACACCGATGGCTAATCGGCTAATCGCTTCAATAAAAATAATAATTATATTGTTTACCGTTATAGAAAATTTAAACTTTTTACAATTAATGTAAATACAATTTTCCATTTGACGTTATGAACAATTAAAACGTTATGAAGAATTTAGAGTTTTAAGTTTAAAGACACGAAAACTTTAATTATAATCGCATATTTGTCAAGTCGTATGACCAACACTGTAGTTAAGAGTATTTTGATTATTTTTAAAACAACGTATTTACGAGTGAAAATTAAAATTAAAATATAGAATATTTATAACAAAAATACTATTTTTCAAGTGTAAAATACGAATTTACAAAAACATCACAACCAGTAGCGAACAAAACGATCGAGGGAAAGCTTATTATTATTGTACGTCGTATATACCTACATAATATAGGTATCAGCCTTCACTCTTGCAGACCAAAAATCTCCCGATCGGGAGCAGGGGAGGCTCCAGGGGGGACCTAGGGGCCACGCCCCTCAAGCTGTATTTCTAAACAATTTTGTACTGTAAAAAAACAAAATTAAAAAAAAAACCATCAAAATTATATGAAAATGATGACTTGCCCCCCTCCCCCTAACCATGTGTCTGGAGCCACTTCTGCTCCGGAGGACGTAAGTCTAATGAAATACCGTGACGGAAATATGTTAAAATCGGCATTACTAAGACAGTAAGCGTAATATTATCCTAATAATAAATACCAACTAAAATATTATTATACCAGGTACTGGGTAGGTATACACGGTAAAATAAAATGTTAATAAAACAATAATTATATATTTACATACATATTTTATACGTTTATTAATTTATTATAGGTGTCCGTGTCAAATAAATAATAATATTATTATTACATTTTTTATAAAATCAACATTACGCGCAGCATCATCAGTCATCGTGTTCTGCATAAATACAAAATGTTCTCATCCAATCCGTCTGAATGAATTAATACACAATCATTTTTCTTTTTTATTAAAATAAAAATAAAACCTCGGCAATCGTGGCTATTGGTCTGACAGTAACTTAACTTAATACATTATTGCATTTGATACCTACATATTATATTACAATGCTTAATTAATTATTATTAATTATTTTAACACAATCAATGTTGCCTATTTTATAGTATCGTATCTAACTCGAGTAGTGTTGTGCATTATCTATAGATACAAATATTTAGTTTATAGGTTTTTGTTGGTAGGGGGAGGAACACTTGTTTGTTTGTTTGGCAGAATTTTTGATTCGGGCACCCGTAAGTATCTCTCATGCCCGGGTGGGGGGTGGCGGTGAAACGTATGTTACATCATTACGTTTATTTTATAAGCATCATAATATGCACATTAGGCATATTATGGGCTGACTATAATAATATACAAAACCTCTCCGGTTTAGGTGACACATATATATTTTATGATTGTAAGGCTCCGGCCAATATCCCTATGTAAGAGAATGGTAGTTCTCCGCGAGTCCATCACGTGCACCTGAACTCCTTACAATCCTACATTTTTGGTAACTTTGTTCGTAAATTGTAAGATATAATAAATAATTTGTTTGTATTAATAATAATTTAGATCAATCGTTATTTATTTGTAATATTAAGATCCTAATATCATTCGTGCTCCCGAGCTACGGTAAAAATATATTCAAAATAATTAATTTCTTCCCTGAATATCTTATATTTAACGGGTCATCCCCGACCACGTTACAGCGGCACTTGTTCTCCAGACACCATGACTTGCCCGAAGAAAAATGCCGTCCATTGCCGAGGTATCGAACCAGCGTCGGCTGTGTCGTAGCCGATGCCTTAGTCCCGCCCCAGGCACTCTGTCTCCCTATTTTTTTTAATGAAAAGTATACCTATATTATATAAGTATAATAATATATTTGTAATTAAATATTAATAATGTAATAATTACGTTTTAAAATTAATGCTCACCCGTCTCCCGCAGACAGAATATCCTAAAATATGTGTAGGGTAATGCAGGTAGGTAACCGAAATTACCAGGCCTCAACTGAGGTGACCAGTTCTGTGCGGTATAGTCATTTAATTATTATTATTATTATTATTATTATTATTATTATTATTATTATTATTATTATTATTATTATTATTATTATAATACATTATGTGTAACCGTAGTATACTGCTACAACAGCAGCGCGCGTGCGTATAATACCTATATAATACAACTGCAAAGTTATTTTTTTTTAATTGATCATGAAGCCCGGTAACTATGGCCATTAGTTATTTGTTTTGTCTTTGTTTGCAGGGGAGGAAATTGTAGGTTTGTATAAAAGTGTGTTTTTGGTTTGGCAAATTTTTTAGTGGGCACCCGTAGGTGTATCTGCCATGTCCGGGAAGATTTTATATTATATTACCACAGAAGTCAATATTCTATTTACGACGTTACTGCAAAAGTTTGAAATATAATGTATGTTCATCGGGAGACTATATATTAAACTGCCATAGTTGGGTGCAATTGCATCTAAAGTATTTACTTAGAATCCTATAAAAAGTCGAAGTAATTTGGATTGTGAACATTATATAAAGAAAAGTTGCTTGTTTCACACGTCTTTAAATACTCATTAAAATTATTAAGATAATGCATTTCTTTAAACGGTTCCGGGACATTTGCGGTCGGCACATTTGCGGTCAGCACCTTTTGCGTGCCATTTGCGGTAAATTTATTTTTATCTACCTGACTATAAGATTTGGGTGCTATATATAATATTTTATATACTATTTACTTAATTTATGTTAATAGGTATAATATTATAATACTTTTTTACTTTAATCGATATAGTTATATACTTGTCAAATACCTATATTATATTTAAACTTCCCGTCACACTTTTTTTAAGCATTTTTCTAAACCCTTATCTAATTCATAGACTACTAATATTTTTCTAATTCTTTCGTCTAATTGTATGTACATTTTTTTCTCCTTTTGCCTTCCATAGTCAAGAAGCTTCTTTCATATAAAAGTTCCACATTTTCAGTCTCTTTTTTAAGACAGCTATATAAGTTCATAAACGTTGGTCTCGGTGTATTTAATATTTTATTAAGTTTACTATTCCAACCCTCAACAAAATGAAAGTTGCAACCGTGTATTTTAGCACTAGGAAATATTTGTGTAATTGATTTAATAGTCGAGATTTCAAAGGCTAATGTAAAAGATTCAGGATTAAAATTTGGAATATGTGTTTTAACCATCGAATTATCGAAAATAAACGTTGGTAAACCATTTTTGTTTTATTCGGAAGTAATATATATATCACAGGTATTATAATATTTATTTCTTCGTTCGTAGACCTATATGTATAGTATATATATATATATGTATATGTATCTATATGTATAGATCTATATGTATAGTGTAAATTTGGTAAAATTGTTTACTACAACTTTTAATGCCGACGATGTTAAAAACTTAAAAATGTTAAAAATAAAATAAAATATACGTAAACGTATATCGTATAACGTATTATCGCCTTATCGATAATTACATCATTTTTTAATAATAATTATAATAATGTTTTAAAAAAAATTAAGGTATGTTTTTTATGTAAGTACAGTGAATTTTTATTGACAAGTATATAATTATATCAATTAGAGTAAAAAAGTATTATAATATTATACCTATTAACATAAATTAAGTATATAGTATATAAAATATTATATATAGCACCCAAATCTTATAGACAGGTAGATAGAAATAAATTGACCGCAAATGGCACGCAAAAGGTGCCGACCGCAAATGTCCCGACCGCATCGGTGCCGACACCCTTTAAACAAATCTTGGCAAATTGTATTAGTTCTTAATGATATTATTGTATTGCTTCAAACCATAGATAATATTATCTTTATTATCTATGCTTAAAACAGTAAAATGGCCTCCGAAAAATAAAACAAAATATGCCCACTGAACCGAAATTTTATAAGCAACTCTAACTTCTGACGTTGGAGGTGGAAATGGATACCGTGATTTCTAGAATAAATTCCAAACCTAACCCGGTAAACATAGAGTATCTGGTATAATAATAATATAATGTAATATATAGTGAATTTTATCCCAGTCCATTCGAAAACGAACCTGCGTGTTACCAACAATTTGTTTGAATACATCAATGTATAATATAGTAAAAACACATAATAGTCAATAGCATATATTTTCGTAATATAATAAAAAAAAACTCTACATATACGTTACCGTATATTGTATAATACAGAAGTCACTATACCACTCATTGCACCAATTCGAGCACACACACATCACATACGTATATAATAATACGTACTGTGCAAAATATTGTTCCATTTAGTTATGTAAAAGGAACATTCTTGAAAGACATTGCAACGTTCCTATATGGAACTAAAAGTCTTGTGTGTTAGGTATTCAGAACTCTCCTTCTTATACTTTACTTTCGAGTATTAGAAGTTTTTTTTCCGCGATTTGCATTGGGATAGGAACAAGGTGAACAATTAAGTAAGTACAATTTAATGACATAAGTAAATAAACGAGTTGAGTAGGCATCATATAATACCTACTTACCAAAAAATAGTATAATAATAAACAACAAATACATGCATATTATATATATATATATATATATTGGGAGTCCACGAACAATATAATTTATTAATATAGTAAAATATAGTACAATTAAATAATAAATATAGATAATAACATAAGAATATAATGGCACATGAAACGTATTGGGTAGGTAGTAGGTACCCAGTACCGAAATAAATATAATAATGATAAACAACAAATGTATATAATGTATGAATACAAAATAATGTAATGTACATTTATAAATATTAAGCAAGATGTATTATATTATGACAATTAATAACAATATTGTAACGATTATTGCTCTATTATATTTCTATATTGTTCTAGGATTAAAGGGTGTACCTACAGTTAACATAGCACATAAATGAACAGTAGGTGACAAAAAAAAAAGTAGGGGCCCAAAAGAACAATTGGGTAAATATATTAAAAACATATGTATTACGAGTTAATATGACAATTTATAAGGATAAACAGTGTAGGTAATAAATAACAACGTATTGGGTATATTCAGTACCGTAAAAAAAAAAATTTACAATCATAATATGTAGGTTAGGTGATCTATTGATGCTCCTTCCCAAGTTAGTTTTAAAGTTCCTTCACGTCAAACTAGGTCATTATTTCACACAATACTAATTACGGCAGAAACCAACCAATTGATAGGATGATGCGCCTTGGCAATGAGCACCCTCACTTGTTTATTAGATATTAATAAATATTGTATTATTACTGTTATGTACCTAAAAATGTAAATGTATATATCTCATCATATATTATATCATGGGTTTTGTATTATTACTATTATCTCTATAAAATTTCTACTTGTAAAGTTGGGTAACCGTAACACCCACTTAAGTTGAATTTATATATTTTTGTACATTATATTGGGCTCACTGCCCGTAATAAATAAATAATAATAATAATAATATAGGGCCCAAGAGAATAAATACAGAAGTATAACAACACTGTATACAAGATATGATAATTTTATAAGAATAGTAGGTACTGATAACAATTTTAGGTCTTGATGGGTGACGACTTGTAGACACACGGACGTTGGTTACGCACAGGGCGGATTACCGGTCTACAAGCTCGCATACCACAACCACGGTCAATATCAATTACCGTTCTGGTTAATACCTCTTGGATACGCCGTTGGACGGCCTCGCAGCACTCACATGCAGGCTCGGCGTTGGACGGCTTCGGAACTCACATGCAAGTTCGGCGTTCAAAAGCTTTGGAACTGACAATCACAGGCTCACCGTTGCAGGACGGCCGGGGCGTGATGATGGAGACGAAAGTCGAAAGACGGCGGAAACAAGCACAGCTGTTCACCCCGGCACACAGACACTCAGGCCAACGCACATGTAGGCTGGTGCTGATGACTTGATCAGACCAATCACGTTCGCCGTTGATTTTAGCGGTCTAGTAAGTCTAAAACGGTCACGTCGCACGTTCGACGCGGTTATCAGAAAGATAGCCAAACAAGTTCGCGACGATTGCGACCTGTCACAAAATTCAATAGTATAAAAACATCATTATAAAATAACGCATTTTCCTCTTAAGGTGATTTTAAAACACCATACAAAAATTAAATTTCATCAAAATCCCAAAACCATTAAATAGATAAAAATGATCTATTTAACGCCCAAAAACAGTCGTATGTACCTATACTATAGTACTATACCTATACCTCCTATTCGGCGATGCACCCTGTTCAAGTGTTTGATCTCTGTACTCTGAACACTTGAACTACATATTATAATATACGTTGAATTTTTGTTGAAGAATTTGAAAAATTACCTGTCCGAATCGTTCGAGTTGAGGAGATACGGGAGTCATCGTAAGTCGTAACAAAATCAGATGTAGATAGTACGGAACGAGTTACGGACAAAAAAAAAAGAAGTACCCTCCTCATTTAAGCGGAGATTGGGGTTTGCTTATAGTTGAGTACGCCTTCTTCAGCCCTATAACGGTGTGGCCACTCGATGTGTTGCAAGTACCCAACTCTGAATAAATATTAAAATTTGTCTAAGAACTGACATAAAACGACTTTGAAAAAAACACTCAATTGACGATATTTTCAACGTCGTGAACAAACTTTAAAGCCTTAAAGGTTGCACGGCCGTCGTAGTACAGCCCTGAGATCCGAGGCAACGGTCTGGCGTAAATTACTTAGCCCTCCAGGGCGCCTGCGACGAAGATCATCAAGAGTCTTACGAGGGAGGGGGCCATTTTTTTGGCATGACTCAAGATATGTATTTAAACGATACACAAATCGATTATTACAACACCAAAGTAAACTATAATGCCGAAGGACCAGGTATAGAGTAATAAATTGTATAGTTATTTTATTATTTAACTGAAAATTAATAAATATAATTTTTAATTAGTTTGCACAAAAATATGTACTTACATTTCAAATTTTTTTGATAGTCGCTGGCTGATCGACGTAGTATTTTTTTTTTCATGTCTGCAATTGGTCTAAATAAAAATAATTTGGTATAACGATGAGTGAGAGAATGAAAAGTTGACTACCTACCTTAAGTTATTTGGTAGATTATCTTAACATTTTTGCAGACAACGTTCACTATACTTAGGGTAAATGATTATTTATTGGGTTATGTTTTGTTTTTAAAATAATTTATGCAGATTTGTCGAATTCGTCGTCTAATCTGTAGTCCATTGGTAGGGGCAAGAATACAAGATGACATTTCAATGGTGAAATAGTGGATACCTTTTTAAGTTCTATTCGTTAATATTTTATAAATCTCAAATAATTTTTTTGAAATAACTCTGTTTAGCAAATAATATGAAAATATCACACTGAGTAAATGGGTTAATTTTTAACATATTATTTTATAGAACTACTGCAGACTATTGTTTAAGGTCTTCACATTTAAATTATAATGTAGGTAAGTAATAAATACAGGGGAGTAATTTGGCGTATCACAGGGTATACATTGGCGGCCCTATTTTTCGACGTATCATATTGGCCTGTCTTCTTAATTCCATGCTGGCACCGATGCCCGATGTATCAGTTAAATTGAATCAATTGAAATAATTAATATAAGATAAAAATATTTCATAAATAAAGGAATATACATAGATATACTTGGATATTAAAGATATAGAAAGAAAATGTATATTAATGAATAGTTATATTATACTTTTATCAGTGTGATCACTTAAAATATTAATTATTTTTCATCCCTGGTATAGTAAGGTTAGAAATAACCCCAATTTCAATTTTCATTGTTATAACTGTGTCCTGGTGGTAGAAAAATGTGGCCGGGTAAAAAATTTGGCAGCCCTATTTCAAAACTGAAATGGCACCCCTGCCGTAGAAAAATGCCACCCGCGGCCGGGTTCGAACCGGCGCCAGTGTGCGTCGACGCCTTAATCCGCTCGGCCACTCCGTCCCCCAACTGCAAAGTCAAATCGCCTAACCAACAACACGTTACAGACGAACGCCACTGGGGAGGCCAAAAGTCCAATGAAATATCGCGACACGCAGGGTCTTGCGTGTAATATACATATACCGCGTTAATACCAGAAATATAAGCTGTATACATTATCCATATTAATCAGCGTTTGTGTCCCGCAAACTAACCTGACCTTAAACATGTTTTTGAATTCTGTTTGCGGGACACGAAACTTGACATCGTCAGTCTCCCGCGGACAGAATATTCTAAAATATGTATATGGCCAGTGGCGTCCGCAGGATTTTTCAATGGGAGGGGCTTGAAAATTAGTTACAATTTAATTTTTATTTTGTCCAGTCTAATAATTGCAGTATTTGGGGTATTTTAAAATGTTTGTAACTTTTCAACTCTTCTGGTAGAAAAAATGCTCTGATCATAAGCTTCGATGCCCAGTGTATGTTTTTGGAAGCAAATTGGATCTATAGTTATTAGTTAGTACTTTTAGGAGGTCGAAATTGAAAATTCTTAGTGCTTTTAAAAATAATTGGAGAGAAAATAATGAAAATTTATTTAAATTGTTTGGTAACAAGCTTGGTCATACCGTCTTAACTTGGATTGTATTTGATTAATTAAAATTTTTTTTTCTATAAATGTCAATAAAAAATATCAAAAAAATAAATGTAAAAAAGCTTAAAAATGTAATACGTAAGTTTTTTTATTATAGCTAAAATATTAACAATACATAGGCATCATGGTTATTTTTTATAAGCATTTAAAGTTTACATTTCATCAAAACCGCGGTTAATTTGTAGCTCAAACTTATAAAATATAAAATATGTATATCTAAGGCTAGACAATTTAATACAAGGTCTTTCATACAAGTAGTTCATACTTTTACCGAAAAATTACAGATAATTTATGAAAATTGGTATGCAAATTCAATGTTTTTTCAAAAATAAATTCATTCTGGTAAGACAAAAAGACATATATGAGATTTACTATAGTTGACAGTTTAAACTTAATTAATATTTTTTTGAAAAAGTAATAACAATACGGGAAATTGGGGGGGCTTCAGCCCGTTAGCCTCCCCCTTGCGGACGCCACTGTATATGGCAATGCTGGTAACCGAGGTTACCCGACCACAACACTGAGGTTCCCAGTTCTGTGCGGACACACGGTATAGTCATTTCATTTCATTATTATTATTATTATTATTATTATACATTACGGGCGACCGTGGTATACCGTGCTACAACATCAGCGCGCGTGCGCAATACATTATTATTTTAACGTTTATTATGCGTTGGCACCGGTGCCGGTAACGAGCGAGCGCGGAGAAACAGACAACAAAATAAATATATTATATATTATCATAAGAAATAAAAATCGTGAAAAATACTTCTTCTCGCGCGCGCCTCTGTAAGTCGCGCGGTTTTGACCACGTGTGAATATCGTTAATTATAACCGCTCCGCCGCCGCCGCCGCCCTCGCCCGGCTAGTGTTCGCGCGCGCGCTCGTCGGAGTCGCGAGCACCGCTCTCGCGCGCGCATCCGTCGCCGCGTCACCAAGCGCGCGCGCGCGTATATTACCTTACCTCACGGACACCGCGCCGCCGCTCTTTCCGCGAGCGCCGTGTTCACTGCGGGTCGTTCGCATTATTATTATTATTTAAAAGAAAGAAAAAAACGGAATTCTATCCGGCTGATGGTTATCTGCCTTGCGAATATATATTATATCGCAATACGCACTCGCGTGTATATTATTATTATTATAATATACGTAAATCGGCTCGCCGGTTTAATTATTGATCCCCCCCCCCCGGAGCTCCGGACCTCGGGAGACCGGTCGACGACGCCCGGAGAAGCGCGCATTTGTTCGGCGGGGTGCGGTTAATTGCGATTTATAAACACACACACACACAGCAGCGGACTTGGTCGATGTCGTCGTCGTCGTACGACATATATTATTATATACGTACTTACACACACACGTGAGTACTTACATTACACACATAGAGGTATACGTACTCACACACACATGGGTAGGCGTGTGGTGTACATGTATATCGCGTGTCGTCCGCCGCCGCGGGGATGGAGTACCGGCAGTGCAGCAGCAGCATTATATGCGGCTATAACAACAGATCCGAATCTCACCTGCTGCTGCACACCTGACGACGCGCGTCCTAATGAGACGGACACGCCATTATAATAGTAATAATAATAACGATAATAACGATAGCTGTAGTAGTAGTACAACCACTACCACGGTCGTAGTAGTAGTCGTCTGTCGCTGCGTGTGCGAGTGACCGCGTGGGCGACGACGACTGCCGAACGCGGACGGCTACCGGACGTGCGCCTCGCGATTGCGGCGGGTCTTTGCAGTTTGCCGCCGGGTCCGAGACCGTAATATCATAACGCGTATACCTAGGTTAGCAGCAGCTGTCCATACAATTTATACATCGGTGTAATATCATTATATTGCGCGAAATTATCCATAGGTATTTTAATGTTATATTGGATATTCCTCTCGAGTGACCGGAAAACAATGTGGTCTTTAAATTTATCGTCGCTTATTATTCACTCTAATATCAAAACTAACAGCACATTATGGAAACTGGCAAACGAAAATTTGCTATGTCGTCCGTGTGCAGCGAGACGAAGACAACACATGGCGGAGGCGTCCCCTTAATACAAACATATTAAAAATACCAAGTTTACATAATTCGTAGCAGCTTTAAAATAAAATAGTATAAATAGTTTAGGAAATACTTGGGGGACCTAGCTGTGCAGCCTCAAGTCTCCGATCATGTTTTGCACCTATGCCGACAGTGCGTAAACGAACTTTAACAAAGTAAATCGAAAAATGCAGCGTACCCAACATAATATATGCGCAATGAAACCAGACTTGCTACGATTGTAACAGGTGAACACCAAACAATTTGAGCTGTCCACCCTGTTAGAACCGTCACTGTATTATACCATGGTAATATCATGAATACGATCGATTTGCTTGAGATTTTTAGTTTACGGAAGAGATGAGCTGGCCGTAGTTTGGTCCTGTTCAAAACGATCTTTCAAATCGCATCAAGCGAATAGTTTGGTTGGCGGTGTTAACACTTCACTCAAAATGATGGTTAGTGACTATAGTGGCTTATTACTTATCGTCATAGTTAATAATATATATAGTTAGGTACTAGCTAAACATAATGACGCCATTTGATTGGCTACCTGCCGAAGCTGCATAATAATATGCATCGCATCGTATTTTTCACGAGACGTCTATTGATAATATAATATAATAATAATAATAATATATAAATGTAAATATTATGTATTACAACGTCGAAACTACCAAATGGTAACTCGACGGCGGCTCGACGACGCGCAGACATACAACACAATATAATAATATCATTTAATATTACAATAATATAATTTACTTGGTTTTAGAATTTACCATATTATTTCCGACACGCTTTATTTCTTAATAAAATCGTATATGCTATACATATTATATTACATACATATAGGTAGGTACAAGAAGATTATAATAAATGTATACGTTGTGTTCTAATGCATATGTTTTTTTTATTTTTATTTTAAATACACCTATATTTTTATAGACAGAGGTCAAGAATTCTTTCAAGATGAACCTGTATTTTTTTTTCATTCGTTTAATTGACTCGCCCAGTTCAAAAACCCCCACGCACCGGTGTTGAAACACATCCAAGACGCCGGGCAATTTGATGGGGAAAAGCATAATATTATGTACGTATCTAATCTCTAATTATTTCCTCGCATCCTTATCAATCCGCAGCAGTTCTCAAAGGTGCAGTCGTTAAAACGGCAATGTTGGCACGAACGACTGTTCTAAATCCTCTTCGTGTATTACTTTTACTTACATAATTCACGTAAACACTCACGCACAATATAATATATGAGTATAATACAGGGTGATTCACCGACCGATTTCTCCCCCTTTTATTCAAATTCTGACCTCTGGATATTTTTAAGTGTACTCAAAGATCATATTTTAAATGCACTTAAATTTGCATGTGCTGCAACTTAATTGCACGTCCGTTCAATACAAATTATGACAATTGTTAAGAAAACAATTTTTTTTCAGTTTTTGCTTGAATAAAACAATCGAAATTT
The DNA here is from genome assembly GCA_949089665.1 of Macrosiphum euphorbiae. Taxonomy (NCBI): domain Eukaryota; kingdom Metazoa; phylum Arthropoda; class Insecta; order Hemiptera; family Aphididae; genus Macrosiphum; species Macrosiphum euphorbiae. The sequence continues at coordinate 70,350,268 of CARXXK010000003.1, read as the reverse complement.
GAACGAGTAGTTTTTGAGTTTATTAATCTTCAAGTAGGTACTATAAATATGGAAGTCCATAATATGGAGCCACGATGATTTGTAAATTATATTAATTAATATTATAAGATAATAGTATCTTATGGTATACTGTAAAGATTGTAGTCGGTTCAATTATGCATAATTAGTATAGTAGATTAAATATTACATAATATTATATTTTATGAAAAAAAAGATTATTCTCAGTAGTAGGTACCTTAGGATATTAAATAACTCAAAAACAACTCGTTTCAATTTCAAATTTTAATTACATAAATCAAAAAAAAAAAAATTTAAAACATCTGCTTAGCAATATTTACAGTAAAAAAGGTGGTTCTTATTTGAAAAAAGTGGTTTGTACTCACCACAGGACAGATATTAGCATAAACGGCCCTAAAAAAATATATGTATTTGTAAATATGGTTTTCACTAGTGTACTGACGGGTAGGTATAGGTACTTGAAAAATCCAAAAATCGGAATTATTATCAAAGGAAAAAATGGGGTTAGGCGGGCGAGTATAATAATATAGGTATGCTCGGTGAATCACCCTGCGTGTATATATTATTATTATATGGGTGAATTCTACGCATACACACATACATATATACAGGACGAGTGCACACATTATTTTAAATAGTTTTATTAATACCTGTTTCACAATATGATACGATAATATGTATATATGTATTTTAATTTAGTGCTGTTTGGTGCTTATACGACAAGACCGGCGAGCAATAAAATTATATTTTAACGGAGAAGACTTATATATATAGGTATCTGTGTATAATGATATTATACGCATTGGACACGACCTCCGCAACATTCTTTCGGGTGGCGCGAAAAATCATTCACAACGTTTACGAGCGTTGAGGTCTCCCCCCGACTGGCCAATCGTGCGAATTCTTACTGAATATGTTCCGTTTCTAAGATCCGCATACACTGGGTCGTGAGATACACGCATGTACACAGGTAGGTACATAATATTATAATATCCGTCCGATGTATCCATTATGGGTACGTAATCGTTTTAAAGATTATATTATATTATTATATATATGTGAGGTTGTAAAATATATGTATAAAAAAAAAGTCATATTATAAACTCCGTATATATATGATAATAATATAATATATCGGTACGTATTATATTAAACATATTGCGGGAATAAACATAAAATTCGAAATATATACTTTTATTCATTTACACTAATTCTTTCGAGTCGCACACGTTAAGTAGGTATATGTATAAAATATATAATATACGGTAAATATCCCATAATATATGTCGTATTAAAAAAATTTGTTTTGCTGCCCACTGTCCTAATATAATAATATCAATAATAAACGCTATACAATTATATACTATATACCTACTACCTACCTATATGCGATTAAAATTAATAACATTTTGAAATTATTACGCATTATTCATAAGCGCGGCTTAAAACATTATATTTTTATATATTATATATTATTTTTGATACGAAATTAAAGTATGTATTGGAAAAGTTCTTCACCTGGCGTACGTTATATTATATACATACGTATGCGATATTGCAATAAATTCCATACGGGTATAGGTAGGTACATCCATAATAAATTAGAGTTGGTTAATGGTTTTAAAGGTACTAATATATTTTGTTTGATACCCTATCATTCGTATTAAATTATTGATATAATATACAACAGAAGTTAGAAAGTTATAGTTTGTTTTTTTTTTATTTATAAAGTATATTATTTATTATTTACAGTCTGTATAAATTAATAATACAATAAGTAAATAAGTATTGACATTCATTTTTGTGTATTGGACGTGGCCATCGACACTACTTCCAATTTATAAACTTAAGTTATAGCTTAAGATTTTTATCACGGCAGTTTAACTATTGAGCAGCTAATACATATTTATACAATAATATAAATTATCATGTTAAAAGACGGTGTTCATAATAGTATGTAATATGATAATATATGTAAGTATGTAACCAAAATTGGTATAGTTTATTAATTATTTCATTATTATGTACCTACCATTTTTGTGATTAATGTCCGTATGCATAGTAAATGTACGTGTCATATAAGACATAGTTTAAAATGCCTTAGGGGATACATAAATTGACTATTCATTCGGACATTATAGTTGACCATATAGCTAAATCCTAATCAAAATTAAACAAATCCTCATGTAAAGTGTCGCCATCGGGTGACTACTATTTTTAAGCGTCTTATGTCTTAAAAATACTTCAGCTTATTGTAAAAATTAAATTACAGATTATTTGATCTTAAGTCAAAATCAAAGTTTTAAAAAAAAATCAATAAACTTTTTTCAGTTAAAATTGAGTTAAAACTATTAATAATAACCACACGATCGTTTTATACCTATATTATATATTTATAGTAGCTGAAACTATTTCTATTAATTTTATTAGTTTTATTACTAGGTAAGTATGTTACACTTTTCATAACATAAAACACATATTAAGTACATTTAAGTACCGTTTACGAATTTTCAATTACCGTTTTGCGGTCGACGTCTGGTACCGTATATATTGTCTACATAATATTATGTACTTATTTAAGTGGCCATCTAGTGGTTATTCTCGGATGCAGCTGCAAGACGTGGTAAACCAAAAAAAACTTTATACGCCATTGTTATTTGTCATAAGTCGTAACCATTTGCGTACGACCTATATATTATAATATAAAATAGTTGTCGCGGCGGCTTGTGTGTGTATTTATAAGTTTGTTGGAGAAGCCGGAAAATGCATCACGTAATTAGGTGTAATGAACATAATGTTACAACAGTGATCACCAATTAATATTTTTGGAGTTCCACTTTAAAAAATTGAGGAAGTTTTCAGGCCCAGAATAATGAAATGTACATCCCAAGAAAGGAGAAGGAAAATCAAAAACTAAATTAATTGCCATAAAAATGGTTTTAAAAAATAATTTCCTGTTTTCGGACCAGATAAAGCTTGGTCCACGGGACGCCATTTGGTGACTTCTGTGTTACAATGTTACACGTGGGTCAACGATAGGCGTATTACTATATTTTATAGTCGATTTTTGAAAATTCAAGTATTTTAAATGTAATTAAAAATAAAAATAAATATTTAATAATATCTTGTGTTTAACATGTATGTTCGATATTTCGAATAATAAAAAAAACAATTCGTTGGATAATAGGTATGTAATTCGAAGTCTATTCGTTGCCCTCGAACTTGGAACTGCTGAGAAAATCAACTGTATCTATATACATTTAGATGATGTACCTCTAAGGTACTTGACATATTTTGTAACAATTATAATATTATAAACTATAAAGTCAGTAGTATAGATAATAAATTATACTCGTACAGGCCCGTTCGTAGTGGTCACAACACACACAGGAAGTGATGGGGGAGGAGGAGGAGGAAGTTGAGGTGGAACGGACTCGGTGTATCGGTGCGGTTTAGGAAGTACAGCTGCCCGGTGGAAGGAGGAAGATCTGGGTGGGCAGCTTCTATGGAGGTGGCACTGCGGAAGGAGCGAGGCGGAAGAACGATGACCACGGGGCGAAGACGTCGCGGCAGACGAAGAGGATACGGGGAGGACCGCTGAGGAGAAGACGAAGGAGAAGACGACTGCGCGCGAAGACGACACGAGCGGGCGAGGTAGGAGACGAAACCGGTCTGGTTCGGTTCTGGTTCCGTCTCGGACGATCACACGTGCCCGGCGCGCTCAGTCCCATTATTACCGGCGATCCCGTCGCGGCCACAACGTACAAACGCGATACTATCATCGCCGACGTGGTATACGATAGCGCCGGACCCGCGAAGGATCGTCGATTTTTAAATTCTGAAATTTTTTTTTACCCGATGTGATTATAATATACATACAGCTGTAGTTGTCGACAATAGCACGCGCCGCAATAATAATTTAGACATTTATTCGTTTTTGAGAGGCGCCGCCACCGCGAGCTCGAGAAATAATATTATAATAACAATATTATTATATTTTAAAATATAATAATTACGCATCGACAGCCGCCGTTTCGTTTTTCCGATCAGCATATTGTCTCGCCTAGTCGAACGTTTTTTTTTTTTTAAAAATATTATCATTCTATTATTATTCTGTTTCGCGACGTGCGATGGTCCGGTCTCGCGATCCGCCGGCAATCGGTTGCAGGTGACGACGGACGACCGTCAGCACACGACCATTCGAACGTCGCTCGTCCAACGATGACGACCGATGACGAACGCCGGACATGAACACTGGACCCGGCCAGGGCGCCCATGGGCCATCGTCTCTACCAAACTGGTGGCCCGCCGACCCTCGTCTCACCACTTCATCGACCTCGGATGTCGTAAGTACCTGTATACGTAATTATTGGCTATTTCAATGCAGAGCGCATGTTTTTTCGACCGATCTTGGTCAGTGCTTTCCAAGTACAGGCGGGTACATAACTTGTTTCGTGAAACAGAATATACTTGAACGATGAAACTTTTAATTTGCATTTTTTTGGTCGTTTTGTTAGTCTTAATGCATTTTTGTTTATATTTCGGTATGTTTAGAATTAGATCGCATAATTATTATAGAGCCCTAAAAGACATGCGTGTCTGCATAGTTAACGTCATCGACGCCGCATAAATCAATCAAATTAAATACATTTTCATGACATTTTGTACATTTTTTTTTCTATAAATGTTTAGTCAACTATTTCAAGTTAATTGAAAGTTAAAAATTAGGTAGGTACATATTAAACGTCGAATTAAAAAAATAATTAAATATTAAATCAATTTTTAAGGGGATTACAACAATAATTGCGGTAAAATGCATTTTTGGTTATTTTAGAGCATTTTTCGATGATTTTTAGAAAATTTAAATCCAATCCATAATTATTATTATACACTCAATCTTATTTTTCGTTATTTTAAGGCGTCGTAGATTTTTTTCGTATTTATTATCTATATATTATTGTTCACTGTTTGTCTTTTTAAGACACGAATACGCGATCGAAACGATCCTGGGCGATCGCGAGTAACATGGTGCTGTGTAATCATCAGATATCACTGCACAATTTATAAACCACCGAGGAAAAATTCATTAAATTTACTTTTCGGCCTACATTTATGATAACCGTATAAAAAAAAGGATATTATTTTTATCTGAATTCGATTTCATTTGGTGTTCAGTAAGATATGTGTACTGAAATTGTATCTTATCAGAAGTTTTTTTGTTAACCTATCTGCATATTATATAAATTATTAATAAATATGAGCGATGATGATCTTGGTTTGCGATTATTGGACATCGCCACATTGGTCGCACTATATGGGGTAATGTTAAAGATTTAGTTGTTATAAACAAAGATTTACAGCGGTATGAGCAATCTGAATTGTTATAAGAAAATGTATCTTTTGAACAAAAAAATTAGACAACTACATTATTTGGGCTGAGTTTTATGAGTAATTATGGCCCACATATAGTAACATAAACTATAATATATAATATCTCAAAAGATTGAGCAGACACTATTTATTATTATTTTCACAGAATATTATAATCATATTATAATATTTTGAAATATCGCATCGTATTGTAATTCGTGAGGTTTACTATCATTGATTTTCATCGACGGATTTAATTGTTGGCGATAAATATAAAGAAGAATGGGAAATAAAAACAATCCAGAAAAGGCGAATTTACACACGGTATTGGTAATCGGTAGGCTTAAACGTCTTCGGCTTAAGGCCAATCGGGTTTGCACCGCTGAGGAAGAAGATAAACAGCGTTTCTTTTATAATATAATTCAATAGAGACTGACAGAATGAATGAAATAACAACTGTATATAAAGAGAAAATGACGGGTTTCAAAGAACCCGGGGAACAGTGAAAAGTGGAAGAAAAAAAAAATGTCGCGAAGATGTAATACTTAAAAGTCGGACAAGTGGAATATACGGTAGGCAGACAAAAACACTTGTATTGCGAATGTGTAATCGATCGTTGTTTGATAAACGTTTCTCGTTTATTTATTAGGTATTCTTTTTTTTTCTCTCTCTCGACCTGCACATGTGCCACGAATAATTTATTCATAGCATAACTGCTGCAAAACTGAACTCGGCGCCGGCAATCGCGAGTTTTCATATTTCGAGTCAAAAATATATTATGGTTTACTTACGTATTTGATTGGGTGTAATATTAATAAATGATCGTTTGACAGATTTGTTTTAATAATTGTACATGGTATTACAAGTACTCGTAGTATTGTCCACGAGTCCATTATATCACATTAAATTCGATCCTAGGGTTAGTATATTAATATTATCATATTATTATCATTCTCGACATAGTCGTTTATTATTAATTATTGTTATTCCTAGAGAAACGTGTTTAAATATAATTCCGAACTGCAGTCGTTTACAGCGATACATTGTTTTAAGTTTTTGATCGAACAGACCACATATCGTCTGCAACGGAGAGTTGCAGTAAACCAATTTCACGCAATTTGGATGTTTCACCGGAAATTTGATGGGATGTTTGAGCACAAATATCGAAAAATCAAACGAACAGTTTACATAAAAAATAATTTTGGTAAAAATGTATACACACTTTACGTTTATATAATATGTAATAATTATGATGAAATCAAATATATTATTTTATACAATTTTAATTTATAAAAAACATATTAAGATAGGTATAAAATCAACAATATTTCGCAATATAAGTATTTGAAAACTATTGATTTTGAATAAAAAAACCATTATATTTATATTATATAATATAATTTATCAATTTTTTTAACGTGTGGTGCAACCGTGCCAGTTTTAAAAATGTGTGCACAAACTGTCTATGGATTTGCACGTACAATTTCCAAAATTCGTGAAAACGGTTGTCATCCGTAATACAGTTTCTATGCTATGTGCTGATGTATAATATTCAAGTATTCAAATATGTTTGAGAGATAAATGATAATATTGACTTATTAAATTATCAGAAAATTTATATTTTGAAATTGTCCGTTAAATTCATAAAATGTATAATGTTATGATTATGGGTTATGTTAGAAATATTAATTTGATTATTTATTTTCTCATAGGCATTAAGCAGATATACGTCTTAAAATCAATACATTGGTTAATAAATTGTTCTTCATTTAAAACATCGTAAATTACTTTATAATAGATAATCCTTAACACTGTAATATTGTGACACTGTAAGGTTGAATTTATAAATGATCCTGTTAACTATTTACATAATTCAACAGAAATTGAAATTTCTTGTTTTGTTCGTGACAGTAAAATAGTTAATAGTTAATAGCATTCATCATAAAAGTATACAAATACTATAAAGTTATTTATTTTTGATTTTTTAGCATTATAATTCTATTGTGGTATTGTGCATAAAATATCGATACCTAATAAATAACAATAATAATCTAAGTCCAGTTTTAGTGTTCGTTTTAATTGTAGTTTTAATATAAAGAAAACATTTTTTTTTTTTTTTAATTTGTCATACATTAATATTGATTTCGAATGTGTAAATTGGTTTTCTTACTAATTTAATTTATTCAGGTGATATGACTATTTGAGGAGTATTTGGAATTACATTTTTGGAACGCGTTCGTTTTACTTTTAAATGGTTTTTAAATTTAAAACTTAAAATAATTTTACCAAATATTTTCTATTCCTGTCTTTCAATTATATAGAAACTAATAATAATTTAAAAATCTTTCATTGAATACCAAAATTGCAGTTCTTACATCTTTGATTATTATAGTAGGTACATAAAATAAAATGTATTAACAAAATTTGTCTGCATATAGCGTCTTAGTACACATAGATTAAGATGTATTATATATAACATACCTAAATAATATGTCAACTAGTTGTTACTTAAATTTTATAACTATATACATATTTGTACCTCTAAGGCTCTAAATATAATTATATTAGTAATACGATTATCATGCACGTATCATACCTTAAAGATAAAACAATCATAATTTTCAATGACATAAAACAATACCTATACATGCGAATTCTATAGATAGTATATTATGTTGATTAATAAAAAAGACAAATCAGTCAAACCGAAACAAATTAACAAACGTCAGTTTATAACTACTAATTCACAAACAGACAAACTTATTATTTAACGATTAAAATAACTCGAGAAAACTTTTTTTTTTTCGTGGCATACCAATGTAAAACAATTAAAATTAAACACACATATCTATATAGGTATTCTATTATATTGTACGAAAACGTAATCGTTCGAAAGCTGCGGGGGGACATTTTAGGTACCTACAGGCAATAGGAACCTATTGCATGTATATATATATATATAATAACAACATTTAATACGATTATGATGTACAATAACGGGGGAAAAAAATCGTAAGGCCGTCCGTATAGGATGCTGTCAAAATTTCGTGTCATAAACGTCGACGGGTCATGCGAAATGAGTTTTTTTTCCATCGGATTCACCTCCACTAACCGTCACCACCATCGCCGACGTCGTCGTCGCCGGCCCTCGAAATCTGCGGTTTGCCATTAAGACGAATCGTGGAAATAATAATTATTACCCGATGTCAGAAATCCATTAGTAGTCGACTTCGGGTGAAAGTCTGACGTGAATCACAAACGCGAAAATACTCTGTGTGTGTGTGTGTGTTTGTGTCTATTTATTTATAATATTATTTAAAAAACAACGCATTTAAATCCGTGCGCGCGCGTGCTCGCTGTTGTATATACTACTATGACGTATTATACATGTAGATATTGTGTGTATTTGTGTACACGTTTTGTGTGCAGCAATATTAATAATATAATAACCGACCGCATTCGTATATTTGTTTTAGAAAAAAAATAACAATTTCGTTTCATATCTCTCTCTCTCTCTGTTTATTTTTTATTTATTTTTCGTGAAACTAATTATTATAATCGTATGCGCGGGCACAAAGAGAACCGCTGCCGCCGATGAAAATGTCCGTCTGCAGTCGTCGCACGTCAAATTATATGCGAACGAAATCGTTACGATTTGTCTGAGACGCGTAACTGTTTCGTGAACGAGCGGACGAAACGATGACACGACGACGACGACGAAAACCGACCCGACCGTATTTCGCTATGCAAAATAATAATATATGAAATAATGTAATATTATTATAAAATAATACATCAAGTGTGTGATTTTTCGTAGGACGAGATTTCTTCTTCTCCTGCATTTAACCCGTCAGCAGGATTTTAACGTCTAAATTTCTATTAAAAATCAACATCAACAGCAACAACAACAACGATTCCTTCTATAATATAGTCTATCGCACCGAGTATATAATATAGACGAGAACGTGGAAAAAAAATATAATAATGATGATGATAAATGAAAAAATAAAAAAAAATGCACAATAATAAGAAACGAGGCCAAAGTTCAACTCGGCATAAATAATAAAATAAGGACGTACGACGACGAGCCGCGCGTACCTATAATGGTATACCTACATGGTTACATGCCTACCTAATAATATAATTCCCATATACATATATATATATATTGGTTAACCCGAAGATCCAACCGGAACACGACCGCCGCCACCGCTCGCGTATTATAATAATATAAACGTATAATATGATATCCCCCGCCGCCGCCGCCGCCTCGAACCGTATTATGGTATCATACAAATAGAGTCATAACAAGAGGGCATTTACATAATCCAATAATGGATTTACAAATGGTCCGCTTATACACTTGCACGGACACACACGCACGCGTATTTATGTATAATAATAATATTGTAATGTACAAGAGAGCAGCGCAGACGGCGACGATATCAAAGACGGGTAGCTGATTATCATAATACAAGTACCTATATACGACGTCGCTGCTGCTGGTGTAGTTGCTGTACAGTATAATATTATATTATAATATGGAGAGGTAGGTATAGGTACAATAACACGCCGCTGTCCGAGACGATTTAATAATAATAATAATAATATCATAAAAAAATAAAACGGTGACACCGGCTCGGTGGTGGTTAATTTATTATATTTTATGCGCGATCACAATATAATAGCTGGAAAAGGCATACATCCTCTACTTCCGACCCGGCCGACCACCGCCGCGATAGAGATTTGAGTACAATAATAATTATTGTTATAATATTTATAATATCCGACCGGCAGATGCAGTTATTAATGAAATAAACGGAATTCCTGGAGCGTTTCTCGTCTGTGCTCATAATATAATTATGGGCAACGAGCAGGACACGGCGGAACGACTTTTTTTTTATTTCTCGTTAGCGCCACTATATAATATTGTAATGTGCATACATGGGGACCTTATACTGTTTTCATAAGGACTGGGCAATTTTCTCATGGGTCGCCTGTTTTTAAACACCTTTAAGGAACACTTGTACGAGTGGAATATGGTTTTTGAGACAAATAATATTTCTTTGGCAGGTGACTTCAGTGACTGCAGCGGAACAGTACTGTTTTATACATACGCAAATTAAAACGCTTTTAAAGCTCGCGATTATATCATCAGATTGGAATATTATTTATTTTTGTACTCCGGAACGTCTGAGAATTTTAAAGCGAGATAAGAATATGAGCGTTTTGAAATTGTAACATTTAATATACCTACACATATCTTGCTCAAAAAAATTGAAATATCGAAGAGAAAACCAACGGAAAAACACATATAATGTTCTGAACTTTAAGTTGGGTCAATTATTCACTCTAATACTACACAACTATTATACTAACCTAAACGACACACTATATGTAGATATTGGTTCTGCTGAACGCAAATGTTAATTCCGCAAAAGGGTATAGAAAAGATGGCTGAATTTTGACAATATCCTCGTAATGGAATTTCTCGTGTTCGGTGGTTAGCTGTGGTATATTGGTATGCCATTGTAATATACCTACTATGCTCTTTATATAGTGGTCACACAAATTCATAAATCGTTGGAGATTATACTCTGCGAACTCTGTCTCAGTATGTACAGTTGTACCTACATATGGTCCGGGGTAACTACTAACTATATATGATCGAGGGTTTTTTTACATGGTGTACAGTAGAACGCCGATTATTCGGACTTGTTAATGTCCAGGATGGTCTGGATACGCAAGTGAACATTTACGGTACATTATTTATACACAAAACATCGGTGAAATACCGATACTGAGACGATATAGCCGATAATCAACCAATAATTGTACTTAATCATTTTTATATACATTATAAACATTATGCATACACAATATATATTCAAACCAAATACCACTCACTCGTTCAACATTACATCTCAAAAACTACAAAACGTATGAACTAGAAAATTGGAATTTAGTGGTTCCTTTAATGATCTAGACGTGCAATAAGAAAGGATTTTTTGTTGAAATTTTTTTTTTGTTTACAAATGGTTGTCATTGGTTACTCGGGTAGATCAGGCACAAACATGCATCAAATTGTCGCGCTTTTGGCCTCGGATAAAGAAACTATAATATCTTAAAACCAAATGTGTGCGTGTGCATCATATGCCGAAAAACCACACCCAATTGAATTTGACGAAAATCTCAGAGATGGTTTTTAGAGATGTCGGAAAAGTAAAGAGCGTTAGAAGTTTAAACCACGTTAAAAAATAGATCAAGAGCTAAACCCAACCCACGACTTGCGATTATCCCATCTAGGTGGAATTATTTCACAAAGCACTGGCGCCGATTTGTCCTTAAACTGAGGTACTCTAGAACTGAGAGATACCGCCCATATAGAGTATGCTATTTTGTATAGGATTGTCAAAAAAAAAAAAAAACAACTGCACATGAAGTTGAGATTTTAAGCTAGTAGACATACATAATACATTAATACACAATAATATACTAATATACAAACTAAAACGGCTGATATCTCTAATCTACGAGTTTACGTGGAGTGACAAAATACGATTACGAGCATATAGACCGCGGTATACGAAGGTATAGTGTGTATAAGGTAGATGTTGATAACCAGTTATTAAAAAACCATTTTTAGTTTTGTTCGGTTTTTTTTGCGTTCGGATAATCGGCGTTCTACTGTATCTCTATATCTTTAAAAATACGCTTTACTAGACGCTCTAACAGCACCTCCATAGTGTCATGTATGCGTTGTACTGAAATCTTGTAAACATCGATTATCGAATCATCTCATTTGTAGCAAAATAAACTTAACAAATTTAATACTAAAAATCTGTAAAAAAAAAGTTTCATTTTGGTTTGTCATCCAAAATTTGTCATATAAAAGCATTAATTTTTCTGCGAGCCGATGTCTATGATTTAAAATTATTAGCGCAAAGTATTGACCTAGTAACGTATTTTAATATAATATTATAATATAATGTTTTAATATTATAGATAAACTAGTAGGTAGTAAATATAAAATAACTAAAAACCGTAAAACGTACACCTACGATTATCTTTATTTTTATCGTATCTCGTTTTATTATTGTTCACTAGATCAACAGAAAATAACAATTTATTAGGGTTATATCATAATGTAGGTGTTATATTACATTAGTATCGCGCTTGACGACAAATTGTTATAGGCAGGTAATAAATGAGGTTTATATTGTTTTACGGATGTTTTGTCAATGGACGTTTGTTATCTGTTAACAATATATAGGGGTTAAAGCGTCACCGGGATCCCAATCGGGTTATACGACACTGCATATACTTATATTGGAAGTAACAAATGCATAATATAAGTGGCTCGGAAGATTAATGACGTCAATAAAAAAAAAAATAAAAAAAAAAGAGGTACGCACTCCAAGCCATCAGCATTATTAGGCCCGTTGGTCGTCCGTGAGTCGGTGCTTTTTTTATTTTTATACTCATACAAAGTTAAACGCGTATAAGCACTCGCACATATATATATTTGAAGTATATATATGACAATTTAATATTTAGTGTTATGGGATGTTTACATCATACGCGACGCGCACGAGACTTGTCTATGTACAATGGACCAGTAGACGTCTTGACCGCGCCGGGTTGGCATAGGTTAACTCTCTAATAAAATAAAATAAAAAATAAAGTATAATATGTCAGGGGTCAATACGATCAAAATCTCCATACGGTACCTACAGCCGCATAAAATATTTATATACATATAGGTATAAAATATATTATATTATACTTGTGCAATAGAATTTCAACGATATTGTTAGACCGCTATTTTATTTTTAATGAACCTTATATATATATATATAGGAATAAAATAATAATAATAATAATACAAAATAAAGGTAGGTTTTATGTGTCTCCGATGGCAATACACGAATACCTCGATGGCATTCGGACGAGAGGATCGGTGAATCGAAAGTCTCTGCGAACGGCCGAAGGAGTGGTCGGTCGGCTGCGGCAGATCATGTTCATATCCAATAAATTACAAATTTATATATATATATGATACGGGTTCGTGTGTAATAATTTTATATATGTATATGTGTTTAATGATAATAACAATAATCTGCGGCAGATTCACCTCGCCTTATCAGCAGCTGCCCATCGAAACCGGCATTATTTTATAGGTGCGCAGTGTGTAACTCGAACCATAACCGTTGAAAATATAATAATATAAATACGGTAGTTAATATCCGGAGATTTTCATCTGCTTCGCAAAACAATAATTCGACCCGTGTGAAAGATCGGTGGTTGTGGTGGTGGGGGGGGGGTGGCGTATCAAACTTTCAGATAGGACCGTGTCATTTTTATTATTCATTTTTATTCATTATGCAAATTAATGGGATTTCAGACGTCGCGCGAAGGTAGGTGGGAGTGGAGAGGGGGGTATATAATATAATACAAAAAGGAAGAAGATCAATAACATACATAAATAGTTGGCTTAAACAAACGTTATGATAATACGACTACGACGACGACGACGACGTTTATTATATTTAACGTCGTCGGTGCGCGCAGGACGCCATTAAAGTTTGCGACGGGCTAGGTCTTATTTATTTTTTTAATCGAGTTTTTCGAACGGTGCGGGTTATAATAGTAATAATAATAATATACAATATTATTATTATTTTCGTCGTGACGATAAAATATAAAATCTCGCGGATGAGTATAGGTATATAACGGCGCGCAGTTTAGCGTCATAAATAATGGTATACAATTATTACACATTATAATAATATTATATAGGTGCCTGCCTATACGAAAACTCTCTGACTTGGATATATTTTTAAGGATGCGGAGATTCTATAATTTCGCAATTGAAAAACACATTAATATCGTATGCAAATCGCTGCACCGTTCGAGACGGTTTTTTTTTATTTCAATAAAATACGAATTAAACGATAGTTGTACATAATAATATTATATAGGTACGCGCGTATCGCGTTTTTGATCTCTCCTCATTCTCTTCGGGTTTTTTTTTCGAACCAGTAGAAATAATAGTATAATATACAATGAAAACAAACGATCGTATAGAGTAATATTTCTTATAAATATATATATATATATATTATACGCCATGAGAATACTATGCATTATAATAATATATGTTTGCGTTGACATCGCAGGCGCCGCCGCCGCCGCAGAACGCGGAAATTATTATAATCGTAATTATAATTATTTATTTATTTACTATGAATTTAAACGGGATGAAACCCAACGACAACTTTTTTTTTAGTTATTACATTAGTAGGACTTAAATCTATTTGTGTGGACTGAATGACAGTAAAAAATATAATCACTAAAACAATAAAACAATAATAATACCTAATAATAATAATAAACTATGTATGGGTTATGTAATTACAAAAACCATCAAAAGTATGAAAATCAAATAAATCAACCTGGACGTCATTAGCATGTAAAACGTTTTTATAGACCTAGTTAGACTACATTGAGGAACATTAAAATTTAAGAAACCGAGTAGATAGATCAGGACAGTTTACTATCCAGTTTACTAAGACCATTTACTATTTCCTTCAAATCAATAAATGTTCTCCTTTCAGTTAGACTGAACCGAACGTTGCTTATAGTTTATTATAATATTTAAGTAATATATATAGGTAATGTTT
The DNA here is from genome assembly GCA_949089665.1 of Macrosiphum euphorbiae. NCBI lineage: Eukaryota > Metazoa > Arthropoda > Insecta > Hemiptera > Aphididae > Macrosiphum > Macrosiphum euphorbiae. The sequence continues at coordinate 70,335,197 of CARXXK010000003.1, read as the reverse complement.
ATCATATATTATTTAACAAGTATACTTATCGTATACAAGAGAATGCGATGTATTTACCTACTTCTATACCACAGTAATAACAATGTGTATCGATTTTAATTTAATATCGTCATCGGATCTGGAACCTTTTGAATTTATCGGTATCGGTTCTGGTTCTTTGATGAAAAAAATTAAGGTACCGGTTCCATATAATTTCGATACTGAAAAGTATAATAATTTTAAATACCTATCCGGATTGAGAGTTCGATTAATGGTATGAGAAATATTAGAAACTATTAGAAAACTATTAGAAACTCATAATATGATCATACAATATAGATTATACACAAAATAGTGATACCTTTAAATTATGATAGATAAAATAATTTTATTTTTGAACCTAAAAGTACATTTTTAATTTAAAAAGTCCTGTTCGGTTCCGATACTTTATATATTGAAATAAAGGTTTAATATTTTAAAGGTTCCGGTTCCAGAACCGGTTCTTTTAGGTTCGGTTCCAGTCCCTTCGTCTGATGTGCCTACACACATGTTTTTTACAATACCATTTATTTTAACATTATTATCATTTTGTTTGCAGATGAGTCAACTATGTCGTGTGTGCGGAGAACCAGCCGCCGGTTTTCATTTCGGAGCGTTTACGTGTGAAGGATGCAAGGTAACATTGTTATTATATTATCATCGTATTTCGTCCATCAACGATAATAATTATGATTTATACATATTTTTCAATATACTAATTTAATAATAATTAATCATATTTAATAAGAAATAAAAAGACCGCTGTGTCGGGTAGTCATGATGTATGCGAATTATTATAGATGGATATTATAATACCTATACAATATTATTATTATTATTATTATTATTATTATGAACCATAGACTCTAAATCGACCGTGCGCCATTATGAAAAATATTTTTACGTGAAGATATTATTACATATTATAAGTAACCCTGCACGATCAATATTATTCGATATCGTTCGTCTCGGACGATCGTGTAGTGTTAATCGGTCGTTTTGTTCGACGGGCATACAGCTGCACTGTTGTAGTACTTATGCATTCGCCAAAGTTTAATTAACTTATTACCTGCGTTTATAACATAATATACAGTGTACACGGGTACAACAGGTTGCTGTGATAACCGACGTTGCCGCGGTCGCCGTTCGGTGCGATATTAATATAATTTAATATAATATCGTGCGTGAATCAATCGGGCTGGAAATAAAAATCCATTATCCCGATGACCAAATCCGTGTAATTACACGAGCGATATTAGGTGGGTTACACGTTATTATTAACGGCGTTAATGCGTTACATTACCTATTAGTATATCCGAATTTCCGATGGAAATACTCAGTTTTGCGTGAGTCAAGCGAATCACACCGACGACGACAGCGACCGCACTTTATATATAGGTATAGGTAACCCTCCGCCACCAAATTTGAGTTTTAGTCTGTAAAACTGTTAGGTTTATAATGATACAATAATATTATATAATAGAATATCATAATATGACGTGCGACATAGACACACGGACTGATGTTTTCGATCCAAAGTGACCAAAGCCGTTATAGTTTTTTATTGCACAGGACATAACCTATTTATATCGAGTGATTGGTGGTTCATTTCATCTAACATAATATTATGTAATATATAATATTATATATCCACTATGATTTGTTGGACACTCATTATTCAAAAAGTAATAATACTTTTGAAAATATTTTTTTCTACATGGTTTCAAGTCGTTACGAAACAACATTGCTATTAAAAACTATATTTTTAAATATTTTCGAATCTTTTAATTTTTATGTTTTCTACTTTTTTTTTAAATTACAACATTCAGTTTTAATTTCATCTTTGAAAATTTAGACGGAGTATTTCGATACATAAAAGTCGAATTCAGGAGTTAGATTTGATTAGGTTAGTTGCCTAGGTTTCTAACCTAACTTTATCTTATTAATTAAAAATCTATGTTGTTTAGCTTAGGTTAGTAACCAAGGTTTCTAACCTCACCTAACCTCATGAAACCTAATATAATCTAACCTATCCTAAAACAACATAGTAAGTATTAAGTATCTCGATACAATTTAGGACGAGAAGTTTATGAGTTATAACTTATAAGTATTTTAAAGTTTTAATGAGCGAAATGGAGTGGTACGCGGAGACCTCGCCAAATGTTGTCCCACAACTCCGCTCATCTAAACTTTAAATAATTCTAACTCAAAAACTACTCGTCCTAAATTTGATTTTTAATCAAACCTAACTACTGAAAAATCTTTTGCTCTAAAATAAGGAATTAAAAATGCATGCTATCGTAGAGTTTTAATTTAATAAATGATTATGATACAAAACTTTTTGTTAACGACATGAAATTATGTAAGAAAATATTTTAAAAAATTAGTTTTTCAAATAATGAAAGACTTAAATAGTTATATAAGATGAATCACCCGGTATACCGGCTGTACTCATATTTTACTTATAAAATCACCAAGTTACCCTCAACCGTATATGTACCAATTTAGCACTAGCTGGTTCAAAGATGGGAATATTACTAACATGGGCACGAACATATTATGTTTTGACATATTATATTACAGAGTACTTTATAGTCACTAATTGTTATTATTATTACTATAATTACTATTATTATTATTATTTACTCTATATACGTAAAAATGTATGTATGTCTGTCTGTCTGTACGTCTATAGTTGATAATATGCTCAAAAACTACTGACAGAGTTCGAATTACATAGAAAAATTCGAATTTTAAAATCGTTAATTGCAATTCGAAAATTAAAATTTATAATTCTAAGTTTATTCCAATCTTTATAGTTATATTTGATTTATTTCGATTCCGGTTCCGGTTTAGTTTTCAATCCTTTAATATTTGTTCGGTTCTGCAGACTCCAGTTTTGGTGCTTGAAATTACAGAAAAAACTCCTGTACCCTTGTTCTATTTTTAGATAAAGCGCAGGCGTTTACGACTAAGGTTCCTCCCATTTCTTGTTCGAGCCGTTGAGCTGTAAAAATATAAAATAAAACTTAGCAATAAATATTATCCATCACGACGGACCGCAGCGACATCACCGCGGTCGCTGCTGCAGAAAAAAAACCGTTGGTCATACGATAATATGTCATGCAGACATATTATAATAGGTAATAACCGCACGCGCGGTATACCTGTATAATATATTATTATAACTTCGCTGTGGCTCCGTGTGGCACGTATGACAAAACGTCGAGTCGTAAAAAAATTGCGTACCGACCGTTTAATTAAAAAGAAAATTTCGAACCGAACGCGAATCGTCCGCTGCAAAATATAACGCTCCGACACACTATGACAATATTATGGGACCGTTATAGAATTAATACGAACCCCATCGTCGTCATATGGCACTCATAATAATAATAATAATAATAATAATCATATCCATCGACGAATGCTTTTGCCGTGTACTCGTGCAGTGTGCGCACCTCAGCAAAACCTGCAGCCTATAATGTTACGTTAGATATATTATAAATTATGATGATATCCGTCACGGCAAACTATTAAAAACGACACGGCGATGCGTCGTCGTTCACGGTTGTTTTGTTTTGTTTTTTTTTTTTAATTCGAAATCGAAGAACCAGAGGAAAAAGCGCATTCATCACACGCACACACACACATTATTATACCTAGACCCAGCGAAGCGATCGAACGTCACGAGCCTATCCGATGTTTGACGTTAATAATAATATTATTATTATTATATTACTCGTAGGGAATACAATAATATTGCACAATATCCGCGAACAATTAATAACGTGCGTATAGACGAACGAGGCACGGCGCGAAATGTTTAACGATCGTAGATAATAATAGGAATAATAATCTGAGACTCACCCGTTCGACAACGTCTCTAATTTATGGTTTTCTCTCTCTCTCTCTCTCTGCCGAAGTCCGAATGAGCAATAATAATATAATATTGCTTCGATGCGTCCGAGGAATCTTCAAAAGACACTTTTACACGATCTATAGTTGCTCAACTACAATATTATAAATTTATAGTGATAGCCGGATAGGCACCTATATAATATATTATATCCTACCACAATGAAATATAATATACAGGGTGTAACAGATATAACTGACTTTTCTAGTAAGTTTTGTTCCAATCAATATTAAAATTTTTTTTTTTTATATATAATTTACAGTCACTGGCGCAGTTGCGCTACACATATATTATAGAAAAAATTATTTTTATATTTTAACACTGAAAATTTGATTTAAATTTATTTGGATATATTCATCATGGATATATTGAATCTGATTATAAGAAAAATGTTGATAGTAAAAACATTTACCTAAGTCAAGTACTTTATTTTTTAGAATTTTTTTTTAAATATAAATATTTTTTTGATTAAATACATTTTAATTTGGAACACAATAACTTTTAAACATTTTTTTTTTTGGGAATTTGCTGACACGTGTACCTATATTTTTTAATTATTTACTAATCATACAATTTTAACAATTTTTGCCATACGTTTAAGTATATCATTATCATTTTTTTTTCTCGCCGGGCCTTTCAGTTACACCTTGTACATATAATGTATAATAGTAAATTATATTTTACCATCGTCTGGCCCATCGAATAGTTGTACTTTATCCACGGGCCAGATAAGACGGGTTTATCATTAAGTTTTCGTACCCTTATATATTTATATGTTTTCCTTGGATATCGGGTGATCGCGTTGTACTAATACTTGGCAAACATTTAAATAAACGATATTCTTTTTCGTGAGCTGAAAACTAAACGTGTGAGCTACCTTTTAGCTATCTATAGGGGTTGAAATAATAATCCATAAAAGTTTAAACTCCCTCAGAGTTTTTTGTTCAACTTTTATAGAAAACTGTCAGTAGTTTTTGAGCATATTATCAACTATAGACGTACAGACAGACAGACATACATACATTTTTACGTATATAGAGTAAATAATAATAATAATAGTAATTATAGTAATAATAATAACAATTAGTGACTATAAAGTACTCTGTAATATAATATGTCAAAACATAATATGTTCGTGCCCATGTTGGTAATATTCCCATCTTTGAACCAGCTAGTGCTAAATTGGTACATATACGGTTGAGGGTAACTGGTACGTTGTTTAGCTAAGGGCAACTGTATCAAGACCCGCCGAGAGGATTTCAATAAATACATTTATTATCTGGTTTGTCACTTAGTGTTTTGTCGTTGTATAGTATAACACTATTCGTCTAATAAGAGTGTGCTGGATTGAGTAGGCGTATTATAGGTTGTAGTCGATTGAACTATCCTTCGATGTGGATTACATTAATCAATTTCTAATAATACGAGAAACTTATCGGTCCGGCGGCGTGTTAGTTCGATTTTAGGAAGGTACCTACCTACTTATTTACCACAGTAATATTTAGTTAGGTACTAATGTATTATTACCGGGGAAATCGGCATTTATATTTAAACGCGCATCTTCAAAAATTACGATTGTCGTGCCACACCGCGGTCGCGGTTATATAATTTACATTTCAAACGCCTTCCCCCGCCAACCCACCTGTTAATTTGGAAGAACAAAAATCGTACACCTATGTATTATTATAATGTCCTTGGAATATTTCAAAGTCATATATCGCCGGCCAAAGCGCTTCCATCGAATCCCATTATAATAATATACTCTAGAGAAGTCTCCTTGCATTTATATTGCGACTGAACAGTGAACAGCAGATAACTACTTTTCAATAAGCGATCGACTTTGAAATCGGTGTCGGTACAATATTACATATTATTATCATATTCGAAATGTACTCAGTGGTCTTCAAATTTGATATTTTCGGCCCAACACAATACTAACTCTCAGACTCACTGAATAAACACACGAAATTTCATGAAAATCGGTCAAGCCGTTTCGGAGGAGTTCGGTGACATACATTTTTCATATTGTGGCACGAGATTTTAGATTCTGAGCGGAGCGAGAAAGCTACATAGTGGTTTTACAATGGTGTTTATTTATTTTTTTTTATCCTGCAGTATACAAAATTTCTACCAGAAAAAGTTCTTCGATTTCAACATATAGTGTATCTTATCTTTTAGATAATTGGATCAAGATGGTACTATAGACATGTGATTTTTCGATTTTCTCAATAGTTATTTAATGCCAAGGGAAAACTCACTGACAAATTAGGAAAAACCCCTAAATATGGGATTTTAATTTCTAACGCTTTGTTTATCACAATAGAAACGAATAAAAATTAATAATATTATAATATTAATTCAACTCACAGGATATAATAAATAATAACAATATAAAATATGGGGGACGGAGTGGCCGAGAGGACTAAGCCGTCGGTTGCGACGCGCACAGACGCCGGTTCAAAACCTCGGCTGCGGGCGGCATTTTTCTTTGGGCAAGTCACGGTGTCCGGAGAGATGTGTCCCATTAAAAAATCTGCCAAATTAACAAACACACTTGTTGAAACCGCTACAGTACCCTCCACCACAGCTAAAGTCCACCCAATGACCCAAGTGCAGGCAGCGGGTTAATTAATAAAAAAAAAAAAAATACAAAATATCCAGACTGACAAACCGTCTCCGCTCAGAATCGTTTTTCTTGTACAACGATATTCTATCATTGAATTCAAGTTTAATACAATCCATTGACCCACATGTACTGTACAGAAGACCGACATCCACTTACCCGCTTTTTATATAATATTAGATATATCTTTGCCCCGTTGGTTACAGAAAATAATATAATTATTAGTATTAACTCATCACGATCGGATATCATTTTAGACCTGCAGTAATATTTGTGTTTGGTAAAAACAACATAAAAAAACGACCGTGTTAAAAAAAACTGCTGTGCATTTAACATTTAACGGAGTTTAAGAAGGGCCATTAAATCCACGGGCATTTAATTTGTCATGGTCGACGCCAGGCAGATATATAGCTGGTGGGTACGGGGCAGACCTTCGCAAAGATCACGGGGGACGTTGAAAATTATAGGTAACATGATTAATGATCGTTCTGTCCGGTCGTCGTCGCCGTCGTCGTCGTTTCTCTATAAAAATGATAAAAGTTTCCCATGATGACGTCGTCGGCGGAAAAGGATTTATAATTTATATCATTTCGAGATAGACTGCGACGTTAAACGTGCAATATAACTGCATGCACAACGCACGCATATGAGAAGAAGGTTTCCATCTCTGTCGGTGGGAACGAACCAATCGTCATCATCATCGCCATCGTGGTCATCGAGACCGATTACGTCTTATATAATACGATTTAAAAGTTATAAGCGTGCTGAGTGCTGACAATGTATTGTGTTGTAGGCATATACAAGCGTACTATATATTATTATTTATTATATACCACACCGTTCAGTGGTATATACCATAATATAACATTATGCGTTATATTAATATTATATAGCCGCACATAAATCACGAGCTTTGGAGGTATATTGTAATAGACTTAGCGAATTCGTCCGATAATAGTAATGCAAATGTGTTCAGGCAATATAGGTAATAAAAATAATAATTGCGTTTGGTTAAGTGTCGTTATTTATTCGAAAAAAAAATGTCAGAAAGACCGAGTGTTTATGTGTGTAATATTAATTATAGTTTCATTAACTCGAAATAATTTTTAAGACCACCTGTTCGAGTGCACCTACAGTTGCAAAGATATTGCGATTAATTTTGTCAACCTCGATAATAGGCGCGTAATATAATATGGAGAAACCTCTGAATACCGGACACTATCGGTCGCATGAAATCTTGTCCGTTATTTTCGAAGGTGTTCGCTATTCAGATGGGTCGGATTGTTGAAAGCTTGTAGTTCGTTCCCAAGGAAACGTCCGCAAATGGGAGGTGTGCATCATGGGAGGTTTTGCTGTATTACTTTTATCGGAGACGGTCTTAGTAAAGTAAAAGTAGTTTTTTGGTTTCTATTTAGACCAAAACTACTTAAAAGTGTATTAAGAATAAGGAAGCCGAAGATGGAAAATATGGATATTATATTATTATTGTTACCTAGGTGTTAACTTTTGAGTCGATACCGACTACCGTTAACGGTACGGTGTACGGATAGGTTCATGGTATATGTTAATAGGCAATAGTATAAGACTAATTTAAACATTTTTAAAATTTAATAATACATTATGTGTATAATATAAAATATAATAATATACTTATGCAACAGTTTCAAATCCCTATGAATATTATTTTTGAATTTCAGAAAAATAACTGAAATCGTTGTTCTTCGTCTGAATATTTATATGTTTTCCAAATTTTTTTTGTCTATTTACTACAGACATGCCAACAACCAATTTTTGTATACCGGTAATATTATATGGATTATTACGTTTACTGTTTCAGTCGTTTTTCGGTCGGACCTACAACAACCTGAGCTCGATTTCGGAGTGCAAGAACAACGGCGAATGCGTGATCAACAAGAAGAACAGGACGTCGTGCAAGGCGTGCCGGCTGCGCAAGTGTCTGGTGGTGGGCATGTCCAAGAGCGGGTCCCGGTACGGCCGGCGGTCCAACTGGTTCAAGATCCACTGCCTGCTCCAGGAACAGCAGCAGCAGCACCATCACCAGCACAACAACAACAACAACAACAACAACAACAGCAACCACCACCAGCAACTCCCGCCCCACCAGCAGCAGCAACCGCTCCCGCATCACCAACAACAACACCGTCAGTCCTCGGGCCTGCAGCATTTTCAGCAACAGTCGGCGGCGGGTTGCAGGCTGTCACTGGACCACGGCCGTACGCCACCGCTTTGGGCCGACGTCAAACACCACCTGCGCTTGGACGCGGACAACAACAACTCCGTGGCCGGTGACCTGAACAAAGACGGCGTAGGTGGCCGGCTGTCCGCGTCCGCAGCCGCCGCTGCCGCGGCCGTCGTGCAGGCCGTCCGACCGGAACTGCTGCGGTGGCCCTCGCCGTTCTTCTCGGCTTTCCCGTTCCCGCCACCCGCGCCGTTCTTCCTGGCCCTGCAGCAGCAGCAACAGCAACAGCAGCTGCAGCAACAGCAACTGCAGCAGCCTCCGACGCCGCCGCCGCCGCCGCCATCACGTGGTCACCGGTCATCGCGAAGTCCGTCGTACCGGTCGTCGACCGCGGACGACGACAGCTGTGCGGGTGACCGCGACGAGGACGACGACGGGCCGCCGCCTTCGAAGCGCGTCGCCGTCCACCGCGACCCGCCGCCGGTCCAAGAATCTCCGATGGATCTGTCGGTGACCGCGGCCGCGTCCACGCCGTCCCGGCCACCGTCGCTCGGTTCCCCGTCGCTCCTACCTTACGTCGGCGGACGATCGCCCGGCCACAGCCCGGAGGACCGGTCACGACGCAGGCGCCGGCGGCCGCGCAGGCGGAGACGGCATCCACTGGTAGACTCTGCTGACCGGACGTCCGGTTCGGACGACGACGACGACGACAGCGCGGCCGGAAGTGACTCGGCGGCGGTGTCCGACTCGAACGGATCGGCCGACGGTTGCCGGCCGGAGAAAAACGCTCCTCTGGACTTGACGTGCAACCGGTCGTAGACGGAATTTTGTCTCTAATATTATTATTATCATTATTATATAACGTGATAAGTTTTTCGGTGATTTTTCCGTCCTGTTTTCCCTCTCTCTCTCTCACAATCTCTCTATCTTCTACGAAGAGTCTCTATATTATTATATATAATGACTTAAAAATGTCGTCGGAAAAAGTCGCCCCGCGGGTATGTTAAAATATAATCATTATCATTATATTATTATTATTATATTTATACATATATATATATATTGTATATATCATATAGTTCACAAACGAATTATTGTAATAAACAACGAGTGATGTATTATAATGTGCATAGGCTAATTATTTGACTCGACGTTTGTTGGTTTTTTTTTCGATTCTACAAAATATCTATTCCCGAATCCTATACCTATAACCCTGTGTCAAAGATCACGAAAATATTTATTTTTCCGACTTGCACAGGAAGTTTGATAGCCAGCGGTAGAAGTGATCGAAAATCACATCTTTCCGTCCAGCGGACGGTGAATTTTTTTTTGTGGTAAAGTGGAAATCTAAGGTATTGATGTCCAAACCAGATTGTAATAGTTCTGGATCAGTGGCGTACCTCCCTTTCTCCTTCCCCTAGTATATTATTACTGCACATAATATATATATAGATGTATAAAAATATGTGTCAATTTAAAAAAAACATTTGGTACAGACACATATAAATTTTTTATACAACCTCTCCAGTTCTACATAATATCTATTTACGCAACTGGGCCACTAGCTGGCAGGTAGGTTACGTTACTCCCATGCTCTAACAGTCTTGGGAGCGAATCGCTGTCCTCGACTGAGGCTCGAGTGGAAAACTTTGCCAGTGACTGAAATTAATCACTTACCGTCCTCTCCGTATACTATTTATTGTCACAATACTGCACAGGAAGTTTTATTTTCAATGCCCGAGGCTGCAGAAGTTATCGAAAATGTCGAACTCTTTCCGTCCAGCGGACAGTAAATCTTTCTTTTTCCGACCGGCGGGAAATTGTTAAGTGAAAATACACACTACGCAGCGGTCCCACTGCGCTGTCACGATCAGACTGAAATATGCAAGCTGAATCATACTAACGGGTTATTTTTTTATTTATTTATTAATAAGTATATACGCCCAAGAATTGGGGCTGAGAACAGTTATTTTTCAATTATAGTACAAACAAAAAATAAAATACATAACAACATGTGAGTAGGTACCTGTATAAATTTCGAACATTTAATAGGTCCCGTTAAATTAAATCAGTGATTTTAACCTGGTTATAAGTTATAGTGAAAAAAAAAATCAAAATCATTCATTGAGTCGAGTGTCAAAGGCGGGACGAAAGACAGTGGGTGTGTCTCGGGTGGGAAGGCAATTTGACTACCAAGACTAAATTGTCTCGGGGGCTGATTTCAGCCATTGCCACACAATAAACCATATTATTTCATTGTTCAAACTTGCATGGTTGCATTAAATAAAAAAAAATGTAAGCCCCTGCAGCCCTGTATAAGGTTATAGGTCAGTATTTCGATTTCCACCGTATGTTCCTGTATATTATGTAATATTATCATCATCATTGCACATAGAGTAATAACTTAAGGGGCCTCACTACCAAGTCTTTTTTTTTGTCAAAAACTACTGTTTCTAATTCCAACGATACGTGTCGACAATTATCACGATTTTCATTCTGAAAAGATATTCTGATTGTCCGTAATATATACAAGGGAACGATCGAGCCACATTTTTAATTTTTGTAATTTAAATTGCAATAAAAATTGTAAAAAATTCAAAAAAAAATACAGAATTTCCAACTTAAATATTTAATTAACTAAATACAATTTTAAAAATGTGCCTCGATCGATCCCTCGTACATGCTGTGGAAAATAAGAATATTTTGTCAGAATGAAAATTGAGGTAATCGTTACGACGTACTGTTGGAATTAGAATCGTATGTTTAAGTGAAAAATGAGCATTTTTTCATGATCACAATATTATTATATATTGACATGTGTGTGCGAGTGCGTGCGAGAGCTACAATTGACCCGCGTGGACGCCACACACACTAATAATCATTTACGACTAACACATAGATCTCGGGTGGCGACGACGAGATTAGAAATTGCCTAAATGATTCTCCTTAAATCAATGCCATTGCGAGGCCCCTTAATATAGGTAAGTACCAAATATTATCATATAATATTGTCATTTGTTTTTGAATCGAACTGACTGAAAATATTTTTTAAGACTCTTCACAGTTATTAAAATAATGAATTAGAGTAGGTAGAGTAGGTTAGGTTAGGTTAGGTTGCACCTATATATATATAGGTACACTATTATAACGTAAACGCGATTTTCAACCTTAAAAAATAATATTATGACAAAACAAAGATGACATTTTTCGATTATTCGTTTACGTCGCACATGACAATAGTGGCTATTATTATTTATATTACATTACATAAACGGAAATCAGAAGGCCACGTGATTATAGTATTGTACTGTGCGTACATATATCACATTATGATTCGCTACGAAAAAAATGCCTTGCACCTATTTCCGAGTACGAGTGGGACGGCGGCGTAAAACAATAAATACTATAACTTTTATGTTCCGACATAATAATATTATAATATATTTTTGAAATAAAATAAAATTATATTGTTTGGGAAACAACGAATATTATACGATTAAGACCGTGGGACTGAAGTGTTCATATAAGGTAGGTATATAATATATTATATTATGGTCGAATAAACGTTTAGATTTATATGTTGCTGTTTCATACATTACGTGGTGGACGTTCTGCTTCGTAAAAACAATATATCAATCGGATCATTAAAAAATATCACGTTTTAGATTTCACCAAGTCCGTTTTATAGAAACGTTGGCAGAAACGTCGGGGAAAACGTCCTTGTCAAAGTCCAGCAGTGGCGAAGTCAATAAAAACGGTTTGTTGGGCACCTGAGAGGGTACCGAGCAATGCAGTTGATTTAATACGATAAAGTTTTTAATAATAATATAATATATTTTTATACTGTTAGCAGTGTTGGGTAAAACAAAAAAAAACCACCTGTGGCCGGGAGGTCAATAACGGTATAGCTTTTTCCTCGGGTCCGTGACCCCCGAGTCCATTTTCATGAAAATTGCACGTCACTGCATCCTTCGAGTACGCTGAAAGTCCAAACCATATACCTTCTATTGACTGCTCGTCGGCATAGGCGTGTCCAGACCTTGTTCGCAGGTCATGCACAGTAGTGGCATATTCAGGGGAAGTAGGTTTCTGCATCCCCCACCCCCTAAAAAAAATTTGGTTTCGGTTTAAGGATAAGACCTCCAAATTTCTTAATAAGCTTTATCATTATTAATTATTATCTAATACTCCAGAATAAAAAACAATATTCCTTTTATTAGATAAATAAAATAACAAGGCAATTTAAAATTGTATTTTAAAATATAATTGATGTGTACCTAATACTTTTTACAAATATTTTTATAATCACAAATGGTCTTAATACTTAATATATATTATAATTCTAAACGTCGTTTTGTTGGTATCATCACTTTAAATTCCTCGATAACTTCGTCATAATTAATATTTGTTGCCATCTGTTGTTCTATGAATAGAAACATTAAAGCGTCAAGTCTTTCTTGAGTCATGGTGCTGCGGAGTTTTGTTTTTACAATTGTCAGCTTAGAAAATGCACGTTCGCACGAACAAGTTGTTACCGGAATAGTGGTAAAAAGTACTATTACTTTATAGAAGTGAAGAAAAATACAAGTTCTATTATTTGAATTTAGAAAATCAATCCATTGATGAAGTGTTTTAGAAGTGGTTCCACAAGGGAAGCATTATCAATAATTGTAATAGATATTAAAAGTCCACATGATGAAAATCAAAAAATTTAATATGAAATCAGAATCTAAGAAAAAAAGTGTATATTATTATGTACCGCAATTTATAATGTAAGTTAGATCAAATTTCGCAGGTCATGCCTGTGCATGACAGGCAAGACCCGTAGACACGCCTATGCTCGTCGGTAATATCTATGAAATCCGACCAGTAGAGGTACCTAGGTCGATAACTCGCGTTTGGTATAGAAATGGCCGACGCATCGGTTGTGCTTTCGTTCGGAGCGAAACTTGACGTTTCCGTTTTACGTGTGTGAAACGACAAATCGGCGTGTAAAATCGGGCGAGGTAAGTCCGAGGACGTTATCTCGCACACACGTCATGATATATATTTATGTCGGCTCATTACTCATTTGTCTAATAAATTATACAGAATATCGTATCGTATACGCATGCGCTTGAGCAATAAAAATAATACGTTCCAGCAAAATCATATTACGACGACGACGATGATATTGTTGGAAAGTCGGGTGATAAGTAATATTTTCACGGTTGTGCGTGAAAAATCTCCTGTATATTGATTTATTATATTATTATAGTATTATGGACACGCGACACTATAATATATTATACCAACATGACGTAATATAATATAGGTAATAACAATAATATTATTATTATTCGCCATAATCTCATAAAGCGCGTGCGGACTGTCCACAGGAAACGTTCCCAGAAAAGTCGGAAAACTATATGATTATAAATGAATAACATAAAATTATTGTTAAGATACACTCGTATGCAGCTATATCTGCAGCAGAGGGTTTACGTAATGATATTGACGTCAGATGAGACCAATATCGATCGTCGTCAATAGACAATAATTAAATTACTCATTACATTAAACATTATTTACATTGAACATATTATTATATTATAGGTAAGTCTCATTATAATTGTCGTGTGATATTATACAAAATTGTGATTAATATTATAAATTGTATAATTAATAACGATTTGAACAACGTCGAATCGAATCGAATCAGTAGGGCATAGGCGCAACTTAAGACCAAACATTGGGGGTGCTAAAATTATGTAGAGAACACAAACCCATAAAAATTGTGGAAATTCTTTAATTTACTGATAAAAATTGAAAATTCAATGTTGTACACATTTTAGATTCAAACTCTCATAAAAAATGTATGTTACTTTCCAGTAAACTTTTTTTTTGTTTAAGATAGTAAAAATTGTGAGGAGTTTTCTATCAACATTTATAATGTTAGCTATGAAAGGAAAAACTTATATAAATATCTAACTGAAAATTTAAAAAAAAAAATTGAAGAATTCTAAATTCTTATATTTTATATACCTATAATCATTACAAACAATAATTTGTGTTTCTGCTAGAAGAAATAAAAAAAAACCCTTAAGTAAAGCTAAAAAAACAATTTTTTTTATATGATTTTTCAATTTTTGCTGTTTTTGAACTGGGGGTGCTACATTTAAGTTTGGGGGTGCTGAAGCACCCCCAAGCACCCCCCTAGTTACGCCTATGCAGTAGGGGTGAGGACTTCTATAGTAGACACCTACTCAAAAACCTCAAAACATGTACCTATGCACGTCGCGTGCATTAAAAAAACAAATAATATGTACTTAAATAAATTAATATGCTCTTAAAAAAAAAAAAAATTTAATATTATTTAAAATGATATGGAACCTACAAACTATAATATTTATGTAGAAAAAAAATATAAATAACACAATTTTAAATCATTGATAAAAATTTGATGTAATCAACCTCAACAGTATAGGTATGCGATAACTATGACGTACAACTGAAGTTTACTTCCTACACTGGTCCCGAACTTATCGGTCAGATAGTGAATTCGATAATATTAATATTATATTTGTAGATAGACCGTAGACATTTGGAAAATAATATTTTCATACCGATTTTTATATCTTATAATATTTAATATACATTTTTTCAATTTTATACCTAACCTATATAACGCTCTTGATTTGTCTAATATACTAAAATATGCTAAGTACAATTTTAAATATAACCCTCTTGTGATATGAAACTTATTTATACATCCCTCGCATTGTGACCTTTCTAGGCAAATACGAAAAAAAACTAGAAATCCTCAGCACTACTTTATTCCGCATTATTGCAGCAGGGGAATATTATTTCGACCAGTTTTTCCGACTCACGTCAAAAATCCTCCGAGTCTGCTACGACTAATCTGTCCTATTTAAGTCTTTGACATACATAATATAATAATATTAAGACGTCGATTAGACGATAATAATTTAATATAATATGACGTTATATTATATATATTTATATGACATCATATGCTCGAAAACATTTTTCATAATATTATTACCTACGATTCGTATGGGATATAAATTAATAATAATATACTACATTACTCTCATCTATATAATATTGTAACAGTATTGATAAATCAAACTATAAGTCTGAAAATTAATGATTTACCGAACGATTTAACTATCTCCATACCACGGTAGGTATACTGCAGACCGACCATTAACTCTGTAAACACTAACCACTAACCACTAACGGACCACGCTGACGGTCGACTGCGCACTTTGAAGTCATATAATAACCCAACGCGTATAAATTATTATTGTGATCACTATTCCGAGTATACCGCTCTATATATAATAATATAATAAACGTTCACATGGTCATAAATATAAGGTATATAAGTAGTAGTATACATGTCTACGAGGTATATGTATATAACTACCATAATATTATGTAGGTAACCACGGCGGACTGATTTTCTATAGATAGGTTTTCAATAATGTATCTGCTTGCTCGTAATACATAATAATAATATGCCTTATTTTAGTATTAATTGCACTGGTCATTGTTGTAATGGTACAATTATACATAAATACCTACAAGTGTTTGTTGTGGTCTGTGGGTGCTCTTGATCGACGATGCCAGGCATTTTTTTTTTTTTTATTAAAACGTTTCTTTATAAAAATTAAAAATATTTGTTTAGCTATAAGAGCAGTGCAGGTATGACCGTTCAATTTAAACTATACATCGAGAATTTCCAAAAATGCGCAAAATAAAATACAAAATGAATATAAAATATTATTATGTTTAATTTCCTATTTTAGTTTGTTATACGTATGTATCGAGGGTGGCAAACCTATGGCACGCGTGCTACAAGTTTCACGTTGGGCACATTTTCACGGTCCACAAAAATATTTGCATTGAATTGTTTAAATACAAAATGACTTATTTTAAAATCAATTATTTATTAACAATTTATTAGTATTCAATACAATAATGAACAAAACAAACTTTTATGAACTATGTTATCTTGCAGTAATCTTATGACTATAAACTTTTAGATATAATAAAAAGTTGTTTTTTTATCACATAAATGAAATATTTCAAGAGCATAAATTCCATAAAATTTTAAAACACTAATTTGTTATGACTTATAATAATTGAATATTAATAATACAATAAATTCAATATTTTCAGCAACAATTAAATCAACTCGTCGTGTATTATTGAAATTAAA
Source organism: Macrosiphum euphorbiae (assembly GCA_949089665.1). Lineage (NCBI taxonomy): Eukaryota > Metazoa > Arthropoda > Insecta > Hemiptera > Aphididae > Macrosiphum > Macrosiphum euphorbiae. The sequence goes on along the minus strand of CARXXK010000003.1, from coordinate 70,318,210 downwards.
ATAAATTACTAATATAGCAATATAAAATATAAATATATCATAAAATATTCTTAACTATATGAAATTAATTAGGTTCACAGACCGTTTTCGTTCAGATGATCGATAAATCATTTAGTTCAAACTTGATACGTATATTACAGTGACTTGGGCACCTACTTAATGACAAAGTATAGGTACACTCCATACATATTGGCTAATTTACAACAGAGCGTACCTACCTACATTTTTTATTGAATATTTTATCATAAATATGTACTTGTATTCTTCAAGTTGTATTTTTTAACATTACAAATTACAAAAAAAATTATAATTTTTTTTTTTTGAACAAAATTCATTATACTTTTACATTACTAAACATAAAAATAAAGTAGGTACACTGCATAATGAGCACAATTTATTCATCAAAATAAATTATGCTCGTTGAGGCCAAGTGAGTTGTCATATCCAACGTCTATAAATTACATATTATTTATAATCCATGCTCGTCTAATCAAATTTAAAATATCAACAAAAAAAAATATTAAATTTTATAATGAAACGAGAAAGTGTGACCACCAAACATAAATTCAATTTTAAATCAAGAATTGTCACAATAAGTTAATTTACTTTAGTTCTTCTGTTATGAATATACTAAAAAAATTTAAATCATATTGCATACGAGTCTGCAATGAAGTACCACATTTTATGTCTTTGTTGTCCTTGCTATCATATATCTATCACCTAACTATCATGTGATATGCGCGTATATCGAGTTCGAATCTCGGATTAGAAAAGTTAAATTTTGCAGTTTTTTTGTAACGTAACGTTTTTCGATTTTATGTGCCAAAGCAAAGACATAAAATGTCAATTTATTTCCTTATTTTGTAATTAGTATTTAGTATTATCGTATCATTGAAGAGGTTTTAATAATTCGAAATAATTAATTGTGGTAGTCGGCAAATAATATCATATAACTACAAAAAATATTATAAAGTGGCATTCGGGGACTGCCGCGATAAAGCTATTGCATATTAAATAAATAAGAAGTTGATATAATTTTAAATTTTTTTGTTATTCTATTTATTCAGGAATTTGTATCATAGAAACTATAGTTTATGTTTTTATTGCTATAATATATTTATATATATTAATTTATTGCTATAGCAACCCATAACAAAACCATTATATTTATAAGCGCTTGATGTTCATAGTCGTTGTTATTTAAAAATAAATAACTGTTATCAAAATTAAATTATAATTTAGCTATGCGTTTCTATGGTCACCAGGTTGCTATAGTATGTATAAATAAACAAAGTGGTCACGCTTTTTCGTTACGAAAATTTTTTTTTCAGTCACTACACCAGACCTGCGATGAAAGCTATGCAATAGCTTAAAATATATTTTTGGTACCCTAATAAGTAATGACTTATTGACTTTGGCAAACAAGAGCATATTGTTATTATGTTTAAGTTGTTACAATGTCATGGCATGAAACATACAAGCTGATGATGAATCAATGAATACTGGAGATGTATCATCTGAAACTTAGACATACAATCATCGTATACCTAGCGAAGTATATAATTTATTAATTAGAAAATAATGGTATTCGTTATATCTACTGTGTATAAGAAAATTTAGTTCGTTGTCTAATGTTGATCACACAATCTTGACTTAGGACAAGTAACAAGGTGTGTAAATAACGATTTATTATCTATAGATATGTTTGGCGTATGATTTTATTTCAATTGTTTACCTATTGACATCCGTTATCTGAAATAGGGGACGACATTTTTTATAATTCATATTACCTAGATATAATAATAATGATGAATTTGAGAATTTAAAAAATTGTTGAAAAAAAGGGGGAAAGCCTTTTAGCCCTTTGGGTACGCATCAGGTTGCACCCTCTGCGTCAAAGGTCTGGACACGCCTATGTTCTTAGTAGGATATAAGGTATAATAACCCTGAAAATAAGTGACATTTTTATTTAATTTCGCATATGGACATAATTATACATATAACATATACATTATCAATAAGAAAAAAAGCTGGTAAGGGAATGTCGCTCTGCTGTACAGTAGGTTACAAGTGGGTCAATGTATAATGGATTGTATTAAACTTGAATTCAATGATATAATATCATTGTATAAGAAAAACGATTCTGAGCGGAGACGGTTTATCAGTCTGGATTTTTTAAATTTTTATTATTTATTATTATTATTATTTATTATTGAATTAATATTATAATTTTTTTTACGTTGCTACGGTGATAGACAAATCGTTATAAATTAAAATCCCATTTTAAGCTGTTTTTCGTAATTTTTCAGTAGTTTTTCCACGTGGCATTAAATAACTATTTAGATATAATTTAAATGGGTACTTATGCTGTGTAAGTAATACTTCGTGTTCACCACGATCATATAGGTATCGAGTGCCACTACTGAACGATATTTTCGTAAGACGATTTCTTCAATGGGTGAATTACACTCGCCGTTGACGAGCTTTCATTATCAAAAACCTGGTCTGCCAACCTATTACAATTATTGGAACTACTCAACTTTTTGTGTGTCAATAAAGACATTTTTCCTAACGCCATAATAAAATGGATCATGTATAATAATATGTCTGTAGTGTATATATAGATATTAATTTGAAAATCAAATTGAAATTTCCTAATGCTATAATATTATGCCGTAAAGCGTATACTTATTAAGAAGAACAACTGCGAGAGATGCTTTTGCAGACAATGGTTTTCATAACAGAAGAAAAGTCATCTATGGAAATGTTTGTAGCTTATCTATATACAAGATTGTTTTTCATTTTGGAAATTTTAAAGTCTTATTTTAGTTATTTTTACTGTTCATTTTTACAAGTACTAATATTATAATATAGTCATCATATAATATGGTGATTAACAACTAATCTCACTTTACTAGATTTAGACTGCGCTGCAAAAAACACCGAAACTGTTATTGGGCACTTCTGAAAGCTGTGTCCGCTCTCCACGGATAAGTTCTCATTTTTTGTGTCAGTCGACCACGTACCACCACGATGAGGATTTTTTGTAAACTTACTATTATAATAATAAATGAATACCTAGCATGTCAGATATTGTTTGATTATTAGACTCTAATATTATGTGTAGATGTGGTTACTATCACTTGGCCGAGACCCCGTGATTTCTCTACGGACGAATATTCTTCGATGGTGATCGGTATCTGCAGTTTATATAATATATTATATAATGTTTACATGAAAAATACAGTAATCCTATCTTGGCAATGTATCCTTAAAGATACATGAACTACAATATCTATTAAGATACTTTGACTCAATTGATGACTTTGAACCTGCCAGTCCAAAAGTTGTTTTGATGCCATTTTTGAATTCAGCCACCTTAAATTAGTTCTTAAAAATATCTACTTAAAGATGACGTGTTCACTCTAATATTTTTAAGCTTGCCAAGTATCAGATTATCAGATTATTATTTTTAATATGTGTCGGTTTGCGAGCTGTGTTCGATACCGCGCATTGCCATTCTTCGTTTTTCCTATCTGTTATCCGACATAAATTCATATTATATTATGACCATAATTGCGATAATAGTGTCTTCTTCATCTTCTTCTTGCCTAGGTATAAAATATAAATGCAGCTTTTAAATCGGCAAGTCGAAAGCGTCCTTTATTATATTCCGTGCACCCCGCAACAAACATTCGTCAATTTGAACGATCATCAGACCAGGACCTCCAAAAGGTTGCCTTTTGTTGAATAGTCTTACAGGGATGATGTCACTATACAGAGATTCATCCAGTCACAAATAGTATTATTGGATCTCCCCGTAAATTGTATTATTTGAACAATAGTCGATTGTCCGTAATCCAGAAGTACGCACAATCTTCGCGATTTCACCGAGACTTAATCCACTATATTTTCGACCATTTGAGTCATATAAATATTGGTAGATAATAAATATAAACGATGAGGGATTCCTAGCTATAGGTAGGAAGAACACATAACATTGGCAGACAGCATACTATACTCATATTTATAGTTAAGTAGTACACAAAACGGAGGTAGACCGCATATTGGGAGATAGCCTTATATTAAAATATAATACGCGGGTACATAATCAACGGCGGTCGTTCATAATATAATATTATTTTATATTTAAATTATTTACATACCAGCTATACTTCCGATCGTATATTACACATAATTTTTTATTATTTATTTATATTTTACGACTAACGATGAGACGGTCCGTGCGTATGATATTATATTATAACGAGGATAATATATATATGTACCCATATACAGTACGTCTACTTGTTTATGAGATATTATGCTTTTGCGTTTAACGTTTTTCTTTTTTCGTGCTCCTTCAATTAAACCGAAAAACGCACAATAAAATACGATAATAATAATGATACTCGTTGATGTGTTGTATATCACTATTATTTAGGTACCTGCGGATAATCTCCTGACACCCTACAAATCTGTGACACACACACACACACACACATTTTCGACATACGATAATATTATCACAATAATAATTATTCAACCGTCCTCGAGCCCATCACGCAGGTATATCATCATTCGGTGGGATTACATATCTCTCTCTCTCTCTCTCTCGGCGTGTATTATATTTTTTATCATTATTATTATTATTAATAATGAACGCAATACATATACCAAACACCTACGCTGCCGACGCCACTCTCGCGCAATCAATTATTGATTTCCGCCGAAGCTCGTAAAACACGCAAAGCACGTTTGCCCATATAATGGCCAAACGCAAATGGACTACGTGTGAGCAGAGGTGTGTGTGTGTGAGTGTGTGTGAAATGTAACTTTGTTGCCCGACGGAATACTACCCATCAATAACTACGTATTATTATTATTATTGTAATTTTTTCGCGTAACTAATGCCGCGTGTGTAGAAATTAAATTAAAACAAAACTGAAAACGGTGCAGTATACGCAACCCATTAATATTACAAATCGTATATCATATATACACATATTGTATAGATAAATATCGCGGTAATATATATGACGACCGTGTGGTATAATACTATATATTATACGCGCCGCCCGCCCTTAATTGGTCGGCGTTTCCGTTTCGAATATAATATTATATAAACGACACGACGTGAAATCGGTTGGATTCCGCCGAAAATAAAAAAAAAAAATAAAATTAATTTCCACGAGCCGAATCCACATTATACTACGTATAATATATTACTATTATGTAGTATAGCGTTGATTTACAAATCGTTGCGTATAATATTATATATATTATAAATACACCTCGTCGTCGTACATGTGCGAGGCGGCGGCGGTGGTGGTGGTGATAGATGTGAAAGGAAATTAGTTTTTCGATCGTTTATACCCCGCGAGTGTGTGAGTGTGTGTGTGCCAGTCTCCGGAATTAATAACAAACGCACAATGTGGCGTTAGAAAAAAAAAAATGGTCGAGATGGGAAAAAAATTGATGAAGAAAAAGCGGCGGGTTCGTCGTATATTTGCATACGGTAATAACAGAGTCGGACCTCCTGGGTGCTCGACGACCCTATTCATCAACCGGTATTGTTCCGTTTCCACCGACCGGCGTGTGTATAATATAATAATAGGCATAAGTCGTAATAATAATATAATGACAATGCCGGGCATTGACTTGTTAAAAATTTAAAGTTGATTTAAAAAGTTAATAATATTTTTTTGACTTTTTAACTTGACTAGTTAATTTTTTTTGTTTTCAACTTATCAATACTTATTCAGTTGACATTTTTATCGTTGTGACTTGACTTTTTATAGTTAATTATCATTGCAGTGCAGTTAAGTTAGTTTTCGTTTCGAGTCATGCGTATAATCAACCAGACGATACTGATTCGTCGACTCTTTTACGATTTTGGTCATTTATTTTCCAATAATATATTGTAATAATCTAATTTTGTACACAGCTTTAAACGTCTTGGGAAATGTTTGTGTTTAACAAAATACTATGGAAGTTTATGACTTATAAATATTGTACCTTTAAAATAATTAACTCTTTTTTAACTGAGATAAGTTAATTTTAGGGCGTTCAACTACCTGCATGATATTACATTACTTTATTATATATTAGGCATATAGGAGAAGGAGGAGGAAACGAGGAATATTATTCGCTGTTAAAACCTAATTATGAATCTACTGATGTGCCCCCATATGAAAATTCAGTCGTAGAACCGCGCCATTTACCAATGGTACCTTCAACATCAAATTTAGAGGAAAATACTTACAACATTTTTTTTTTGTTAACAAAGCTGACATGGGTTGCATAAAATGTATGGTAAAGAAATTGGAAGTTTGAAGACCACTGGTTATATTATATAGGATACAATAATAATATTATATTATAATATGGAACATTATGCGATATAATATCTATCGTCGTCGCGCACGTCTATTGATGCTAGCGTGCGATTTTATAATTATAATATTATAAGTGAAAACTTTTGGAGCTTTATTATGCCCGCTGCAGGAAAGTATTTCAGTGTTATATTATAATATAGTACAATACTGAAATACTTATAGTGCTCCGAAACATTCCAAGTACTATATTATATAATATTATATACTGTTCAATGAGTATATAATACCTATTATATAACATATATTAGGTATTGGATGTAACAAAGATCACCTCGATTGTCTCGGAGGGCCGCTGTATGGGAATTCAGGAAGTTTCGGCCGTTTTCGGTGTCCACCAAAATTGTGTGTAGGCGCATAATATTATTATGCGGTTTATTATCCAAATAAAATAAAGGCGAAATCAAAAAATTAAATTAAGTTGGCAAAATTATCATTTAATTCACCAGCAAGGAAATTAATTCAAAAAATAAACTTCCTGTCCACGTTCCGTCACTTGTAGGTCACCCCTGAGATAGGTATATGATTGGGATTATAGGAGTTAGCTCTAATCTGTACAATGGTTGCATGAATTTGTATACAATAAAATGTAATTAATTACTTGAACATTTAAGACGATTTGGCTGATCGAGACTGTCAATTTCTTTTAGGAGAGGGCTAAAGGGGCTATAAACACTCTCATCTACTCGATAGAAATGTATAGTTTTTTTGTACCTTGGCTAACTTCTATATCACACTGTATAATTTTAAGTATAGGTTTATTCTCTGTGTAACTAATTTTATAATGTTATCATTTTATATATAATTTCAATTAACTTTGCCATATCTTGTTTATTCGTTTAAAACATAATATATCATGAGATTTATAAGTTTTTGTATTGCTCATAATTTGTTCTCAAAAGTGGCACGGCGATTATTCTAATAAATAAATAATAAGAGCTGTAATGAGCTATTTACTAAAATAGTATTTGCATATAAAATGAGTATCTTAAAAGATGAAAAAAAACTAGTATTCCATATTTTTTCCACCGCACGGAAAAACATTGAATTATATATATGTGTGTGTATGTTTTGTGGTCGCAGTTCTTATGTGAAAAATATAGCCCAAAAATAATTGTATTATGCAGTCCTAAAATATTGTTTACCACGAAACTCAAAATCGGTTGACAAAACACTATTTATTTATTTTTTAATGTTTGGTTGCCATCGCATGCAACTGTAATGCGAAATCGTTAAGAAAATAATACATAATTATTATAATCGAATAACGATTTTTAACGATATAATCGAAGTAGGTATTATTGTTTGGTTGCCACGGCAACATTCGGAAGAATAATAAGCTTTATCAAGTCCAAAAACATAGTATTTTATATTATATACCGCTAATATTATATTAATACGTATTATTCATCACTTCGAATATTACCAATCAATTAACCTGATTCGGCTAGACCCACAGTTATTTTAGGGTATTAATAGTTGTCTTATATAGTAACCCGACTGTAATGTCATAACGGCAGTGGTGGAAGGAAAGTGTGAAAGCTGATGTTTGTATGCTTATTAAGCGATCATGTACGATTAATACATAATATTACTAGGACTGCAATGCGGTTCGCTGATAGCAAGAAATTGAGCTGAGCGAGTTAAACACACCGAAGCTAATTGAACTTGTTTTTTGAATGACATGGATTTGATAGATTCTGATAGCTGAAAAGGTACAAATTAAGATGACACTATCGTTGGGACATGCTTTTGTTGATTTATGCCGGATCTATGTTTCTATGGAAACAAAATTCTGGTATCAAAATTAGTTTAAATTTAGTTTTTCAGTGATTATTCCTCGATGTAGGTCGGACATCGATCAAAACCACTTGTTGGCACTCAGCGATGTCCACACTATCACCGTGCCAAGTTTGCATGAGTTGATTTTCGATATTTTATTTTCAATGTCCAATGTTTAGGTCTAAAACTTGTGTCTTACTTTTAAACATGTTACATTTTGAATTTGAACTATTGAGTTTAGTAATATTAAAATATCGAAAATTGACTCCTGAAGTGGCACAGATTAACTTCTAAAATATTGATAATAGGTGTTTCATAGTGTCGAACCGATCAATAAACCACGGTCAATATATTATTGGAAATAGGAAAATTAATTTTCATAGCATTTTTCCATACTATCGATATCGCACTTGACAAGACTGATAGTAGGTATAGTATGTGACTATAACGTATCATATTATCATAAAATATTACATATTATTATTATAACGTTGATGTGCGTGCAGGTCGCTGGAGAGACCGCGTCGACGAGACCGATCGCGAGTGTGTTTAAAAAAACATTATTTTTAAGAGAGAGAGAGAGAGAAAAATCTCGTTTTTTCTTCAGTGTTTTTTTTTTCTCATAATACGCCGAGTGAATTTTAAACACTCTATCACGGGACGATTATATTAATTACGTGGCAAATTGAACGAGTTTCCGGCCGTACGCGTAGGTGGCCGCGAATAATATAGCAATTACTTACTCTGCGTACATTATACGTATTATAAACAAACGTGAAGGATTTACAGCGATTTCAGTAAATTATTCTCGTGTACTCAGTAAATTATATTATATATTATTATAATATGCGGTCGAGACGAAAAGTGCAGTGCGTTCTAATCGATTGGCGAGCGTATGTACTATGTATGTATGATGATGTATTATATTATTATACACGTGTTGTAGTAGGTACAACAGGTATTATATTATTATCATATACCATATTTATATTACCTACACACGGAGAAAAAAATAATATATCGTTCGTTCGATTTTTTTTCCCCTCGGTTCGCAAATCGAGTGCTGCAGGTACCTACCAGTTATATCTACTAAAGTGTATATTATTAAAAACGTAAAACTAATAAGATAAACAATAATGTACTTATAGTACTATTCCGTTCTATAATGTACTGCAGCTAGACGCGAGCGAAATTATTCCATTTCGTAAAATCAAATTTAACTCGTACAGGTGGGTACATGCTCGTTTTAATAATGTTATTCGTTGGATATAAAATATGTGTAATAGCGTTGATTTTATAAATAAATAGTGTTTATAATCAATGGTAATAGCCAATAGGTATTATACATACCTAGTGAAGACACGTCGTATTTATCATGAGAAAAAATGAAATGTTCATCGAGATGACTAATAATTACGTATTTCACGTGATCATTATCATAATATTAGTACAATTTTTGTTATTATGAGATGACGTGATGCCAATCAAATCGAGTAGGTATTGCACTTTAATTTGAAAATCATATTCATAAAAAACCGTGAATTCTGTTATTTAATTTCCATAATTTAAGGCAATACTGCCATATAGTTTTGACTATAATATAAGTAGGTACTAAGGCGTTTGATTTTAGTTATGAAAGAATTTTAGTGATTTGCTTATATATTATATACGTTTAGCACGGTGCGAAAGCCTGCTAAATATATGAAGACGACACGACAGTTGGGTGGGCTATAAACTGCTGTAGGTGTAGGAGCCTTCATATTTTGATATCAATGATAGGTCTCGTTGCATTCGAAAAACAAATCTGAGTGGGAACACATTATATAGTTAATACAAAAATAAATTATCAAGATTTCTGTTTAAAAAAATCCTACCCGTTGTCCGTTGACTTTAGAGTTTTGTCCTCCAAATATTTACACTATACGGACAGTATCCTTTAAAAGCACCGAAATTTGATTTTTTTTTTTTAGTTTATTGAGGGAAATATTCTTATTGAACTCCGTTTTTCAATATTTAAATCTCGAACTCTATAAAATATGTCTTTAAAAAAGACAATTTTAAGCATTTGAATAAAATAAAAAATCGGATTCAATGCGGGTTGTAGACATTTTTTTTCTTTCAGATAAAAAAAGAACCGTTATCAAAACCCTACAATTAAGGCTTGAAAGTTCTTTCAATGATGTCATTTATATTAATATTATTTAAATATAGAATACACCGTACCAACTCCTGCATCCTATATAGGTATCGGGCAGTAGATTATTATAGCGGTGAATTATATTTTATAATCTATTTTTTTTTTTTTATTGAACGGTGACTATATGGGGAGTAGATGTTGTGGGATTATGAACTGTGCTTGGTATTTTGATAAGGTGTAGTACGATGGGTAAGCAACACGACGTGTATATGTGGCGATGTGTTAACTATTATAAAAACCAGGGTGGTCACCCTATCCCTAGTAGCTGTAGGCATTACTTACTCTCAGTCCCACTATAATGTATTTTATATTATTATGGTTACTAAAATTTAAAATCAAATTTAACCATAAACCTCTTAAATAGAATTCAAACAATAAATTGCGTTTTAAAAATCGATAAAAGTTGATTTCGAATAAAAAATAAATCAGTTTGAAATTTTGCTCAAAATGTTTTTTATTTTTGTTCATTATAATTGTTTACTTAACAGTCTGCAGTATAATGTTTGCAACAAGCGAATGTAAATCTACGTGTTGAATAAACGATGCCTGACCTTTAATCCAGGTCATATAATGACTTTGACTCGAGTGAAGAATCAATCTATTCATTGATTGAACTTCATTTTCATATGGCATGCAACAGGTGTACCTAAAGTATAATTTTTGATAATCGTATACAGATGAAATAACCCAACAATTTTTTTTCAATTTAATTTTTGTAATTTCATACGATATTTTAGATTATTCTAAGGACACATTAATTGACTTAAGTACTATACTTTTAGCTGGATAGCGTACACGTACCTATTAAACGTGTATTATACGTAAGTACGGCATAATATTTTGTATTTTTCCCATTTTTTTTTTTTTTCTATAATATTCCGGTTATAATGTAAATCTCATCCCGTCGATAAATTCTATTAATAAAACCGGCATATGTGTACCTATATTATGTATCACATCATCATATGGAGGATTTACAACATCTTCCGAGAAAAGCCGAGGAAACCGCGGCGTTCGGCTCTCCGGTCTTGCAATTAAATCGTGAATAATTGAATAAGCTAATAGCTGGCGATGGATAATATACCGCGACCGGTAATTATTATTAATAATTCACAAACCACACACTGTTTTTCCGAGAAATCCGTATTGATCGCTGTCGGTATATGACGATTTTTTTTTATATAAGTACTAGATTTTTTTTTTTTTAACGGTATCCGGGACGCCAGTGCGGTATATCTCTCCGGGACAAAACCGCAGCCGTTAATTTAAAACATCATCATATAATAATATTGTAATATATCGGTGCGTGTATATAGGTACTAAAACTGAGCAGGAGACTCGACTTATCTATATATTTAACGTAATAGCAATGATTATTTATAAATTATATAAATTATACCTAATCAATGGTAATATATGGGCAGGTAGGTATCTACCAATATACCGCGTTCTAGGTACCTATATATATTATTATATTGCAAGCGATACACCCGCGATTGATGTCATTATAATCATTCGACAGTCCGCGGTTTACAGACGAATTACTATAATAATATAATATACGCTTACCTACCTGTTGTCCTCAGTACATTTCACACACACTCGCGTATATTAGGTATAGGTTATAATATGATATTATTATAGCTGCAGACCTCGATATATTATTACAACGGTCATGAAGGTATATTTGATATTTTTAATCCAAGTTTTTCAACATTCTTATTATATTATTTTAATTGTAATTGATTCGCTAAATATTGACTTTATTTTGGATCTGGTCTCGGAATAAATGGGAAGGCTGACCAAATTTCAAAAAAATTCGCCAAAATTGCAGTTTTTATTTGCAAATTCTAGAAACCAACTTCAAATTTGCAATTATTTGCAATTAATTTGCTAAATATTGGCGCTGGTTTGAAGTGAATCGGCCAAAGTGGGGGGCTAACTTCATTAATTTTAAGCAAAAAGATCAAGAATTGGTGTCCAAAGTGCCCTGTAGAAAATCATCCTCATATTATTTAACAAAAAAAAGAATAATTAAATCAGTCATCACTACGAGGCGGTAGTTTTTTTTATTGTAAAGCGTGTTTGAGCACTCATTTAAGTTTTGGTCCTAAATATTACCACTTATTAAATACACACGTTTTTAAAAAATAACCAAAAAATAAAATCTAAGTCAGTATAGAACAATCTATACATATACAATCCAAATACCACTCACTCACTGATCGCTGTATTTCAAAAACTACGGAACGTACGGACTTGAAATTCGGAATAGAGTTTCTTCTCATATTTTTACCTTGCAATAAAAAAGGATTTCCCGAAATTCGCATTTTAAATAGGTGCCATTGCAATTGTAACTATTGATTTCTTATATTATCTTTACACCTTTATAATATTATTATGTAATTGTCTTGTACTCATTTGTTTAAACGTTAAATTTTGTACTATTGTCTATTGTATTAACCATGTCTTCTGTACCTATTGTTGTATACCTACCACGATACTACCTTTGCATTGTAATAATTGATTTTTATACTATCTATACCGTTATACTATTATCGTATAATTATTTTGTACTTGTAAAACTTTAAATGTTGTACTAACCGTATTTTGTGTACCTACCTATTATAATATACCTCGATAACTATCATTGAATTGTAATTGATTTGTTATATACTTATATCTATATACCATTGTAAGCTTCTCCCGTTCTTCGAAAATCGCAAGACCCGTTGTCGCTATCCGCAAAGTGTTTAAAATTAGGACCGGTGTGGTGTCAACGAATTCAAAGTATACCTACCATAGTATTGCTCTGTATTAATTTTTTTGTTACAAAATACTTTTGGGAGCCGGCAGTGAGATGACGCCATAAGCCACAAAGCAGTAACTTCAAAATTCACTTGGTTTTCAGGAAACAATAAAACAGTTTTAAATTAGTCCGTTAAGTAAAAATAATAATATTTTAAACACTAAGTAGATGATTATTGTATTTATCGTGAGGAAACTATTGAACATACAAAAAAAAATTTCCTGATACATTTGTATGGGTTTTAATGAATTTACTGCATATTAGGTTATATTTTTCAGAAGATGAAAATAAGTAAGTAAACTTTTATTAAATTCTACCTATATAGTTTTCAGTTAGTAAAAAATAAAGAAGGCAAGTGTCGTTTTTATTTATCAAGAATAACTTAAAAAAGGTGCTCTGCTGTACAGTAGGTTACAAGTGGGTCACTGTATAATGGTCAATTGGTGGTGTTAAATTTGAACTCAAATCTCAATGATATAATATCATTGTATAAGAAAAACGATTCTAAGCGGAGATGGTATGTCAGTGTAGGTATAAGACATATTATATACTTATCTATGGTATTAAAAAAAAATTAACTATAATAAATTCCAAATTAATCATATCACAATATCCATTAGGTACTTATATTAAGTAGATATATTATACTAAGTAGATGATTATTGTACTTATCATGAGGAAACTATTGAACATACAAAAAAAAATTTCCTGATACATTTGTATGGGTTTTAATGAATTTACTGCATATTAGGTTATATTTTTCAGAAGCTGAAAATAAGTAAGTGAACTTTTATTAAATTCTACCTATATAGTTTTCAGTTGTTAAAAAATAAAGAAGGCAAGTGTCATTTTTATTTATCAAGAATAACTTTAAAAAGGTGCTCTGCTGTACAGTAGGTTACAAGTGGGTCACTGTATAATGGATGGTGTTAAATTTGAATTCAATGATATAATATCATTGTATAAGAAAAACGATTCTGAGCGGAGATGGTATGTCAGTCTAGGTATAAGACATATTATATACTTATCTATGGTATTAAAAAAAATTGACTTATAATAAATAGGTACCTATAATAAATTCCAAATTAATCATATCACAATATCCATTAGGTACTTATAAATCGTTATACATCAACAACAGACCCTGATACTATCATAGATATTTAATTGTATACATTAGAAATTTCAAGTACCCACGACTAATATTATAAAAATCTTGATCCAGTTTTCTAAAAGATAAGATACTGTATGACGTATGTTAACATCGAAGCACTCCTTCTGGTAGAAATTTAGTCAACAGGATAAAAAAAATAAACTTCATTGTAAAATCACTAACTTCCTCGCTCCGCTCAGAATCTAAAATTAAGCGTACAACGTGATTTGACAAAACACAAGCGGACCCACACTGGAGAAAAACCTTTCCAGTGTGATGTATGCGAAAAGTCACTCTCTGAAAGTGGCCAATTGACAAAACACAAGCCGACCCACACTGGAGACAAACCGTTCCAGTGTGATGTATGCGAAAAGTCCTTCTCTGAAAGTAGCCAATTTGACAAGACACAAGAGTACGCACATGGCACATTGATCGGAATTATCAAAGATCTATGATCCAATGACCTTATTAAAACAAGTTAAATCTGGACAACATATTACCTGTTATGGTCAATGTGTTAATTTTATCAAGTTGTTTCTTAATACTAAATAAATTGCTAATTTTTCATATTATGTTTAAATAAATTCTACATTTCGTATGGTTTTCAATGTTTAAAATACAATACGGGTTTTCAATTTTCTATTTAAAACATTGAATTTAAATAATATGGTTTATTTTAGACTTCAAACATATCGTCAAATTAAAAAATATTTGGGAGCTCATTACACCGGACGATATGAACATAATATGAACGAATCAATATAATATTGTATTGTTATTTCAAATACAATCAATATTGAGACGTTACATCAATCCAGTGATTTTTACAATAATCAGTACATCCTGTTTTTTTTTAGTTAAATCAATTTGCTCCAATTTTAGTATTTGTATGAATTATATAGCTGTAAAACAGATAATATATTTGTGATGAATTAAAACAAATATTTGCATATTGACTTAAATAATTTATACATTTATACATGCTAGGTGGGTACTAACCATTTAAAAATAATTCAAAACACATAATAGTTACTAGAAAATATTAACAGTCTCAGATCTTCATTATCACGATATTCTGTGATATTCAATACGTATATTATCATAATTCATAACCCAAGTGATGTTATAGCATCAAAGAGATATAATAATTTTATTAAGATATACCTAATATAATTATAGTATTTTGTCATGTTATAATATAAAATATTTAAATCGTAACTAGCAATATTATGCGACCAAACGCATTAAGATTAATTCAATTTAATTCGTAAGATGTATTGGTCAAAAAAGTAATTTAAATCTCGCCGTGCCTTTATAAATGTTTTACCTATTTTCAGTAAAACGTCGATAAATCACCATCGAATATTGCTTAAAAAAAAGTAATTTCGTTAAATCGTCTTGTTATCTACTTTAGGTTATAGTTTATAGTTATACGTCCCGCAAACACTGCCGTACAACAATCACCTAGTGTAATATATTGGGTACAAGTTATAGCCATAAAGAAAGCCAATAAAATATGTCCACACATCGTTCGCGGCTTACCCAAAATATAATATTCACATCCTTCGGTAGGTATAGCTCGTATACAGTGTATCGATATTATAATATTATATTTTGTGAATTTTTTACGTTATTATATACCTATAATACAACAATATATCGAAACAGCTATTTATACGATATATTATCATGTGTTTGACGTGCCTACTCCGCTGCCAACTCGTACCTACCCGTGTATAATGTTGTATACAGGGTGATTGATCAAACATGATCACCTCTTCATTTAATTTATTCAATAACGCAGTTATTTAAGAACCGATTTTTGAACATTTCAAATAACATAATATAGGTAGGTATTAAAGGACATTAAAATATCGTTTTAAAATTCTTGAGATTTTTCGTACTCTTCGAAGATAGGTACTGTCCTGCGCGCAGTGGAGATATAAAATTCAGCTTTTGAAGTTAGAGCCGCACTTTATTTTACTATGAATCACGGATCATTTTTCTTAAACAGTTGCCGTATTAAAATCAAAATTTCAGCTAATAGTTTTTGAGTTATTTTACTTTGTGCACCAAGGATAATAGGTCCTTTATGATGGGCTCGGAAGATATGAGGGGCTATAATATAGTAATTTGAAAATGATAGTTGAAATTAATATTAATTTATCAGCATTTAAATATTTTTTAAAACTGCAGTCCGAGTAATACAATAAATACTAGATACAATAGGCAATATTATATCTATAATAGAAACGGGTGGGGGGGGGAGGGGTTCTTATTTGAAAAACAGAAGTTTGAATCTCTTGCAGGGGACACTCCTTGAGAAGTACAAAAAATCGCCGGTCCGATATTCCCACATGTCCGTCAGTGTATTTACAAATTCCAAAAATAGGAGTTTAAATAACTGCATTGTTGAGGAGAAAAAATGGAGTGAACATGCTTGGCGAATCACTCTGTACATTATATTTATAGACGATTTATAATATATTATAATATTATAATGTACCTATATAAATTTCGTGTATTTAAAATATACGGTCGTAAAACACACACGAAGACCGTGGTAGTGGTATATATTATATTATTGTGTATACTAAAGTCTTAATCGATTTGTCGTTGTAAAATCGATCGGCGATTATTATACCTATATAACCTTATAAGTGGGTCCTGTGTCAGGTATATAATATATATAAATATGTGTGTGTAGTATCCGCATACCGGTTTATATCAAATATATATATTGTGAAGCCGTCGTATAACAGCTCAAGTACGAATCGCGCCCGAATGATGAATTTTTTTTTTTTTTAATATTATTATATACTTGTCAATGTGTCGGCCAATTGGTATTATAGGAATCTCTATCGGAGAAGAGTAAAAAAAAATAAAAAACCACTTATATTCGCTTGTATTAGAACAAAATCAATTCATGCTTTCAATAATATTACGTAATTTATTATTACGTGTGTCGATGAACTGATAATAATAATATTATAATATATCGTCTGGAATTCGGTCGAAAATCTCGTGCTATGATATTAAATTTGAAATTGGGTAGTTGGGTACACCTAGCCTTGTCGCGTACGATATCTGGAAACTCCATTTGGACTACGCCAAAAGTCTATAAACTAGTAAAATTAAAGTATAACATTAAAATAATATGTTACGCTTATATGATAAACGCGAGATCGATCTTACTAGAAATGCGCTTTTTTCGTATTAATACTCGAAGATCGGATCGAGACCATTTTGTTTTTCTATGCGTCTCGGATTGATCTCCTCATAAATAATGGGTTACAGGTTTTTCATTTTCTGCATATAGGTAACTGCAATGGTTATGCTTAAACAATCTGAGGCCTGCCCTCGACGGTCTCGTCTGACGGGATAAAAATACCCAACCGTCGAAATTAAATTTTCACATATTATTATTCATAAAATTAAAAACAATTCTTCGGGTTATCGGGTGAAAAATACCTTCCTGCAGCTTAGTCCGAGTTTTGGGCGCCCAGAGAGGATATTATTGCAATAACAGTCGCTGGCAAAAACGGTCTTACAGATTAAAATCGCACCAGAGATTTATTATAGACCACACGAGTGTTATCGTCGCGAGCTACTCTCGACAGCCGTTTATAATATCAAACACATATATTATACCATATCATTACATCGTAAGTGCATCGTACATTATACAACAATATCTAATAAATTAATAACTAAACGTATTTTCGAGTCGCATAATAATATGCATATTATTATATTAATACAAAAAAAGATAGGCAAGTGGATACCCCTTTGCTGTACAGTTAGTCGAATGGGTCACTGTAATGGACATATTGTGTTGAATTTGAATTCATTGATATAATGTATAAGAAAAACGATTCTGATTGGAGACAGTCGCTGTCAGCCTATTAAGAATATTTCATGAAATGATTTTTGATATTGCTATTTTAAGAGTACCTACGTCTTGTCCACAATATGTGTTGTGTCGCCGTCTTACTAACGCATAATATATTAAAGTGTGAATCCAGAAATTTAAAATGTATGTTGAATTAGAGTGAATCGACCTATTAACAAAGTCCACGGTGCACATCGCAAGTAATTTAAATATTGCCTATATTTAACTCCTTAAATATAGAATATTTCGGCTCCTACCCCCTCAATCACAATTTACTTCACATAATATATTATGATGAGTTTTTATTTAACTGAAATAAATCTACGAGTGGATCTCCAGTCTTTTATTGGCCCTGCCGCCCTGGAATTGAATTTAAAACTTAACTATCGCCATTATTTTACAGAATATATAAAACTTGTTTTGCCTAAAAATGCACTATTCGTCCACAATTTGTTTTTGTTTTTTCTTTGAAAACTACTTACTACAAAATATAGTTTACTTTTCATCCCAAAATATTAAATAGATTCACTATCTGAAAAGATGCTGAAGTAGAAAATCGAAACATTTTTTCTGTCACAAAACGTGATATCCGACACAAAAAATAAAACAATACATTTCATCGTGAAATCTTTACATTCATCGCTTCGATTGGAATCTGAAAATACTAAAACCATCTCCTATAACGTTTTAATGATTGCAGGTAATGCGGCTAATATTAATTTTTTGAATCGTGGTAATATTGAAAAGTTCAAATCGTGATTAAATATAAATAATAAAAATTCAAAATGTTATTTTAATTCATTTTACCTACTATAAGTACCTAGTTATAAAAAAGGTGGGTAAGTGGTTTACTGTTATGGATGGTGTTAAATTTGAATTCAATGATTTAATATCGTTGTATAAGAAAAACGATTCTGAGCGAAGACTGTTTGTCAGTCTGGATATTTTATATTGTTATTATTTAGTATAGCCTGTAAGTTGAATTAATATTATAATATTATAATTTTTATTCGTTTCTATGGTGATAAACAAAGCATTAGAAATTAAAATTCTGTTTTCAGCGGTTTTTCGTAATTTTTTGGTGGTTTTTCCCGCGCCATTAAATAACTATTGAGAAAATCTAAAAGTGACCTCTCCAAAGTACCATTTTGATCCAATTTTCTAAAAGATGAGATACTCTATGTTAAAATAGTAGTACTCCTTTTGGTAGAAATTTTGTATACAGGATAAAAAAAATAATTAAAAAAAATGAACACCATTGTAAAACCACTATTATAGATCCCTCACTCCGCTGAGAATCTAAAATGATATTTTAAATATAAATATTATATTAATGGGTTGTTTATATTTATTGTAATTTTTACAGTTGAGTAACAAAGTGTCTACTTGTTTTTAACGTTTTGTATGTTTGAATGAATATATTATTATTTTCCTTACGAGCATTGAGGGGTTCTCGGTTTAACGTTAATCAGATTTAATTCGTATAACTACGTCGGTAGTGAGTGTAAATATAGTGAATTTCGTTGAAATAGCTGTTGTTGGACATTGAAAACTCTGAAATCTTTGAACACCTAGGTTTTCAGAAGGGAAGGTTTGTTTAGGAATATTTTCATTATGCTTTTCTGAACGGTTATTAGTTTGTTATTGTAACGGGATAAACCGTCACTATATTAAAATGGTCCTTTTCAGGACCACCAAATACAACAGTATGGCAACATAATGCGACACAAGAAATAAACGCGACACACTAGAATAAGTAGTTTGCCAACAGGAAAGTTTCAAGGAAATAACTAGCAAGAACCACATTAACGAAGCGAACACCAATGGGTCAAGGTGTGGTTATTGCTTATCAAAGCAACCATTCCCGACCAATCACAGGACAACAAAGGGAAACAAATAGTATATATACCGGGACAGTTCACCGGTCAAATCATCTTCCACACCAGTCTTCAACATCTCTTCTACAAGTCAACAAACACTTTAGAAGACCCGAAGACCTGAAGACCCGAAGACCCGAAGACTAACGACGCAGCAGCAACACCGACCTGAACGACGCCGGCGAAGCTGATTCGACCTAGCCAGTCCACGACGACGCACCCTGAACACACCGGTCTAACGTGATCGCTCGATACCGCCGAGACTCAACAGTACCCGGTATACCTGGCTAACAAGCGCCACTTCACGGACCGACGACACCAAGCCTACCGTGTGCATCCAGCAATCGACGACAACGGATAGCCGCCACACCGGGACCTGATTAACCCACCGACGGCAGCGTATAATATAATTATACTCCGACGATCCACTACTGTCAGTCCACCCGTTCAATCGAGTCCAGTCACGCCGTTGGACGAATATCAAGACACGCTGGGAACCGACTTTGTGACTTGGCCAATCGACTATTCAGCAAGCCAATACAAGTAATACCACGTTCCCCCCCTACGGTGAGCTTATTCGAGTTTCACCGCGAGGAAGAACCGAACCCACACGACTTGCTCGAGTCCGTGCACGGACGGTTCCTACTCTCCCTTATCATTATTGTATTCTTTCTACGAAACGTATAGGCAAATCCCGACTATTGTTTTGCTCGCGCCTCTTCAGGCCCGAACCCGCCCGCCGCGGCCGCTTCTTCAAGCCTGCCGCGCGGCCCGGGATAACTTGCCCCGATCATTATAAACATTATTTAGTGATTATACAATAAACGATACTATAACGATACATAACGCATTGTTATTCACGATCACGGACGTCCCGGAAAGACGCTCCGTATCAACTGGCGCCCAACTAGTGGTTCACCCACACCCAACTACTCAAAGAACAAATTAACGACGAAAACTTTACTAGTCGGTACGGCGAACGCGAGTACCCAACGATAAGAAAAATACGCAAGATTCTACATCGAAAGACAATTTAAACTAAAAAACCGGCATAATGAATACCAGAAAAAACAAACGAAATCAAAATCAACTTGGACTAGAAGGGGAAGTACAGTTATTGGAGAAAACTCGGCAATTGGAGGAAAAATTAGAAACATTAGAAATCACTGCACAACAAATGCAGGAAAAATTCGCAAAATTAGAAAAACAATACGAAACACTTCGACAACTCGTTAATGATACGGATTCGAAAACATTAATAAAATCAATGCAGCTGGAAAAAGATATTCAAGCATTGCAAACAAAGTTAACTACAAAAAATGACGGGAACACGACAAACAACATCACTAAAACCATAGTAGACATCACGGCACCTACATTTAGTGG
This sequence comes from Macrosiphum euphorbiae, assembly GCA_949089665.1. NCBI lineage: Eukaryota > Metazoa > Arthropoda > Insecta > Hemiptera > Aphididae > Macrosiphum > Macrosiphum euphorbiae. The sequence continues at coordinate 70,296,719 of CARXXK010000003.1, read as the reverse complement.
AGAACTAAAAGAAGAGCACCCAAAACAATTTTTAAAAGAAATAAACAACTATTTGGAACACAAACAAGTCACCACAATTAAAGAGAAAATGATAGTCATAGAAAACAGCCTCAAAGGAAAGGCAGCAAAATGGTATGCAATGATCAAAGACGCAGCATTAGACGAACCAACATTTAACGAGCTATTTTTAAAACATTTTTTCTCTGAAAGTCATCAATGGGACATTTTCATCAAATGCACCGAAGCAGGAAAAAAACCAATTAAGAAGGATTTCCAGGAGCATTTTCACCACTGGATGGCAGAATTAAAACATCTTGACTCACCAAAAATGAGTGAGGAACAAGCGATCAGTCTAATTACAAAGCACTTCCCGATATCCATTCAAGCATACATACAAACAACTAATGATAGAAAATTTTTACCTATTTGGGAAAAATTGGGCGAATTAGATAATAGTACAAAACTAGAAGAGGAGATACCAGCCCAGAAACCATCCATACGCACATACAACAGACAGAACAACGCGTACAACAGAGTACCATTCCAAACAGGTAGCCAGAATCAAAGAACCACAACAGACTTACAAAAACCTTACACAAAGATAGCACAGAACCAGGAAAACAACCACAAGCCCAGCATCAGGCAACTAACCACAGAGCAGATGGAGTTCAATGACAACACTATAATCCGCGGTGGGGAAGAATTGAACGAAAGCGATACTGAAGCAAAAAACTGGGAGCAGGGGACGGTAGAAGTAGATCATCACCAGTCATAAAAACCCTCGATCTAAATAACAAAAAAAACCAACCACCGGACAAATCAATTAAGTTATTAAAAGCAAAAGATTTAACGAAAGACGAAGATTTCGATATCACACTCAACAACATACAACAACCAGGATGCCCATACATAAAAATCATTATAAACAACAGAGAGTACGAAATGCTGGTCGACTCAGGTGCTGAAATATGTGCAATTTCAGAGGAATATTACAAGGACATAAATCAAAACGACAAAAATATACCAGTCATCCCACTAACAGGACTCAGCATACACAACGCAACAGGAAATAAACCAACGAAAGTAAATAAACAGATCCTATTACCCATCGAGATAGAAAAAAAAAAACAGATACATACACCATTCATTGTAATAAATAACTTAAACGAGAAAGGGATATTAGGCAATGATTTTTTGGAAATAAACAAATCAACGATCGACTACGAAAAAAGAAAGTTAACAATGAAGATAGACGACAAAATCTATGACATACCGTTTTTAAGGAAAAACGGGAAACAACCAATGCACCTACGAGCAATATCCACGCAACCAATCATGGAACCTATCGAACAAACACAGCTCAACACACTCCCAGAGTGCATTCAAGAGAAACTAGACAGATTAATACGGCAATATCCTAGAGTATTTCGAGATACACCAGGGGAAATAGACGGTTATGAGTGCAAAATAAGATTGAAAAACGACAAACCAATCAACCAAAGACCATATCCTATTCCAGTTACTAAACGCGAAGCAGTCGAAAAAGAAGTTCAGCGTATGGTAAACATGGGGATAATTAAACAATCGAGATCACCATACTCGGTACCGATAGTACCAGTTTTCAAAAAAAACGGTGAGGTAAGATTATGCTTGGACGCTAGAAAGATCAACGAACAAATCATTCCAGACCGTGAGTGTCCGATGACAATAGAAACAATTTTTTCTAAGTTCGAAAAAATAAAATGCATTAGCACTTTGGATCTTCGAAGTGGATATTGGCAAGTAAAACTAGAAGAAAAAAGTATGGACCCATGTTCATTTCTCATAAACGGAAGAAACTACTCGTTCAAACGTATGCCGTTCGGTCTAAACATCAGCGGGTCGGAATTTCAAAAAAGTATGGACATGGTATTGGGCCCATTACTACAATCCTTTGTAACAATATACGTCGACGACATTCTAATTACGTCAGAAAATGAAGATAGCCACTACGAACACATCAGAATGGTTCTAGAAAGATTTGAGAAATACAATGTCACGATCAACATTGATAAATGTCAATTCTTTCGAAAACAAGTGTCATTCCTAGGACATATCATCTCAACCGAGGGAATAAAAATGGATATGGCCAAAATAAACACAATTCAAAACTTTAAAACACCAAGCAAGAAAAAAGAAATCCAAAGTTACTTAGGATTCTTGAATTTCTATAGAAAATACGTAAAAAATTTCGCACATATAATAGAGCCGTTAATTGAATTAACCAGGAATAATGCAAAGTGGACATGGGAGGAGAAACATCAACAAGCTTTTGAAGAATCAAAAAAGGCATTTTTAAAGGAGGTAATAATAACATTCCCGGACTTCACGAAACCACTATATATCAATACAGATGCATCAAGCGTAGCAATAGGAGGTGAACTATATCAGCAATTGGACAACAACGAAAGAGCAACACTCGGCTATGCAAGTAGGACACTCAAACCGCCCGAAACCAGATATACAACAACTGAAATAGAGGCATTAGCTCTTGTATATTGCTGCAGCAAATTTCGACAATACATACTAGGCCACAAAACAATCATACAGACAGACCACCACGCGTTAATCTTTATGAAGAGTTGTAGGCTGACTAATGGACGTTTAACCAGATGGACATTAGCACTACAAGAATATGATTTGGACATTCGATATATTGCAGGAAAGGATAATATAATAGCAGATACACTTACACGGTACCCCAGGTTCAACGAGGAACGGGATGAAGCCAGAATATCAATCAACAAAATAAGGAAAGCAGAATATAGTCCAGAATTAAAAAAATCCATCGATAATTTGGCAATTCTACAGAAAACAGATAAAAGAATAAATAAAATGATGAGTAAGGAAAATGAGTACATAAAGATAAAAGAAAACATAGTTTTTGTAAAAGACAAGACAGAAAACAATTGGCGTGTGGTCATACCAGAGAAAATCGTACATATGTTAACATCAGAAACCCATGAAATAATGGGACATGCAGGACGATATAAAACATACTATGCACTAAAAGGAATGTGCATATTCAAAAATATGCACAAAATCACGGCGGCAGTAATAAAAAATTGCGACAGTTGTCAAAGAAGCAAACCCATCAACTATCAAGCAAGTGGACCAACAATATCTCAGAAACCGAAAACACCGTTTGAAACAGTTTCAATAGATTTAATGGGACCCCTTCCCATGGGCCGAGGAGGAACTCAATACATCCTAGCAATATTGGACACATTCTCCAAATATATTAGATTATATGCATTAAAAAAAGCATCGGCAAAAGCAATACTAAATAGGATCGAAGTAGACTATATACCAAGAACAGGCAAACCACAGTCAATATTGACGGATAACGGAACACAGTTTACGGGAAAATTATGGCAGAAAAAACGGAACGACATGAATATCAAAATAAAACACTCCACTAAATATCACCCTCAATCGAATCCAGTTGAGAGATATAATCGAGAAATAGGAAGACTTTTGAGGACATACTGCCACAATCAACATACCAAGTGGCCAAATTGTCTAGAGAAAATTGAAGAGTGGATGAACAAAGTACGATCCGAAGTTACGGAAATGACCCCATGGGAGATAATCAAAGGAGAGACACCGAAACAACCACTAGAGGATATGATCAACTTTCCGAGGCCGAAACAATCAAAAAAAGAAGACATAATACAACTTGTAGCATCCAGGATCGAAGAAAAAGCAAGAAAACGAGAATCAAAAAAGAAAAACCAAAGCAATATAATATATGAAAAGGGACAAAGTGTGTTAGTAAGAGACCACCACTTATCGAATACAGATAACAAGGAAATAAAAAAGTTATTCCACATGTACAACGGACCATTCATCATAACCAAAGTCATAAGTAAAAACACGCTAGCCGTGAAGAACATACACTCGGGACGGGAAGAACTCATTAACGTGTCCGAGGTTCGTCCATACTATGTTATGGACAAACACAACAATTTATAAAAAAACAACAAGGGGAGCCAATGAAAGAGATGACAACGTTGACGAATCAGAACCAAGAATTTGGTATATCACAAACTATATAAGATCAGTCAACAAGAATCATAGTCATCATCATCATCATCATCATCAATCAAGTGCATCAGTGCTGACCACCGCATCACAGTGCTGACCACCGCGCCGCCTGACCGCCGCCACGACGAACGCGACAACGAGCTCACTCATCTTCACCAACCCGATCAACGCTACTACAACTTGACTGTAAGTATTGACTGTAAGTAAAACCATTCTTATCGACCACGAGGCAAGTGCTGCCCGAAACGGGTGCACAACGCCGGGTCCTAACCGGAAAAATAGTATTAGTAAACCACCAAACATTCCCGTAACCCCTGAAACTACCAACCGCTCGCACAAGCGCAGCGGCTCGTACAGCCATGGGGAAAAAGAGAAAAACGCCGCCACCGTCTTCACCAAAGTACCGTTCACGTTCTCCTCTTCCGAGGAAAACAGGAAAACGCGATGAACCTCTAGATTCTCCAAACACGAAGGAAAAAGCACGTCCAACATCACATCAAAACAAAACAGAAAATGATAAACCAACGTCTGTAGATACTGATCAAGAATCGATATCTGAAATTTCCGATTTATCATCATCAACATCCGACATATCTAAAATTGGCAACCAAACTTCCGAAACAAAAACCACCAAACCAAGTCATCGAATTCCACCAATCTTTATACAAACCAGCCCAGAAATCTCATGGAGAGAACTCGCCAAAGTACTCTACGAAACACCAAACCTCGACCCAGTGATAGCAAAAACCACATCCACCCCTTTCCAAATTCAAATTAACTGTCCAAATGAAAACTCTTTCAGAATTGTCCAAGAATTCATGACCTATAACAAAATTAATTATCACACCTTCGCACTACCTGAAGAGAAATCCCTCAAAATTGCAATTAAAGGCATCCCTCTCGACATTACAAATGAAGAGATCATGGCAGAACTACAACGTATTGGTTTTAAACCCAAATTTGTACGAGCCTTTGAAAAGAACGGTAAAAGATTACCAATTCACATGGTCTCCCTAAACCGTACTGAGAATGTTAAAGAAATCTATGAAGTATCCGACCTTTTCTACATTCGTATAAAAATCGAACCATATAAATCTACAGGACCTGCACAATGTTTTTCCTGTCAACGTTTCGGACATTCCTCTCTGCAATGCGGGTACCCGCCGAGGTGCGTAAAATGCGGAGCAAACCACTCAAACAAAGACTGCCAAAAACCGAAAGTAGACGATCCAACATGCTGCAATTGTAAAGGAAAGCACACTGCTAACTACAGGGGTTGTCCTTACTACACAAAAATTATTACCGAAAAAATTGAAAAATCTAGAGACACAAACACTCGAACAATCCTAAAAGCCACACCTCCGACAACTTTAACTCAAACACCAACGACCAAAATACAAGATATCGCCACAACAACAATTTCCTACGCAAAAGCAACATCAAAACAAACAGAAAAACCCGAACCCACCATCAATGCATTAACACTCCTTCGCATTCTTAATGACCTCCTCACAACAGCGCAAAAATGTGTAGATGCTACATCGAAAGACGCAGTCATTTCAACAGCACTAAAAATCATCAACGCCATACCTACAATCCACAATGAATGAACTAAAAATCATTTCATGGAACTGCAATGGCATAAAGAACAAAACACCCGAACTCACAGCTTTCATCAAAGAAAACAAAACAGACATCATCCTACTAGGTGAAACCCACTTGAACCCAAGAGACAAATTAACAATCCCAAACTACTACACGTACAGAACTGATCGACCAAAACCAGCGAATTGCCCTACAACAGGTGGAACGGCCATTCTCATCCGTAGGAACATACCCCACCATTACCTGGTACTTCCAACAGAAATGGATTCTACTTCGATCCAAATAAAACTAAACAACAATACGGCACAAATCACCTCAGTTTACAAAAGCCCTAGAACAAAACTCCACCAAAAAGATTTAGATACTCTAACAAAACACGATGGACCCTTCCTAATAGCTGGTGACCTCAACTCCAAGCACCCGACTTGGAATAGCCGACAAACGAACACATCAGGCAGAAAACTTCTTCAACACTCAGAATCAAACAACTACATCGTCATCGCTCCTGATTCACCGACACACTTTCCTTATAACGGTAAACACCAACCTGACGTTTTAGATATTGCCCTGATAAACCTACCTTCAATTAACTACACGCTGACTAATCACAACGACCTCTCATCAGACCATAACCCAATTCAACTTAACATACAAGCATCGCCGATATCAAGAAATCCCCCGAAGACATCCAACAAAATCAACTGGACAAAATTCAAGAACGAACTCTCGCAAATTAAAATATCCAATGTCCGAACACCACAAGAAATTGACCACAAAATAGATGAACTGACAAATAACATCAAAACACAACTTGAAAACTCAACCTACACCGTCGAACCAAAATTGAATAAATCACACCTTCCCGCCGAAATAACACTTGAAATTGAGACAAAACGACTTCTTAGAAAAATGTGGCAAACTACGAGAGACCCAAAAACGAAGAAACTATACAACGCCCAAATAACATTTGTCAAAAAACTGTTAACTGACCACAGACAATCAGAATGGGACGCCTTCGTACAAACGTTAAACTTTAAAGATAAATCACTATATAAACTCAACCACTGTCTTCTCCACAAGAAACCTGCGAATACCCCACTACAAACCACGCATGGCCGAAAAATATTCGAAGATGACGAAAAAGCAGAGCTGTTTGCTGACACCATGGAGGATCAATTTACAAACAACCCAGGAGAAAACATACAAGAGGCCGTTGATACGTATACGGAAACCAATCGAGACAAGACACCGTCTCAAGAGTTTATCACGCCAAAACAAATTTCGAACATTATAAACAAACTCCCAAACGGAAAGGCACCGGGACACGACAATATAACCAACAAGGCATTGAAGAACCTTCCAAACAACATACTTACTCAACTAGCTCATATATTCACAGCATGTCTTCGGGTAGCCTACTTTCCAAAAACATGGAAAAGAGCTATCATAATCATGATACCTAAACCGGGAAAAAATCACTCCAAACCAGAAAGCCATCGCCCAATATCGCTATTGCCTACCATGTCCAAATTATTCGAAAAACTAGTACTGAAATCACTACAAAAATGTATCAAACCACGACCAGAACAACATGCCTTTAGAGAGGGACACTCGACGACCACCCAACTTGTACAACTGTTCAAAGATTTAAAAAACAACAAATCAGAAAAGAAATACACAGCTGCAACATTTTTGGACATAGAAAAAGCGTTTGACCGTGTGTGGCACATGGGTCTCATCCACAAACTAAATAAGAATACAGATCTACCAAATTACACCGTAAAACTAATCAAATCTTTCCTGACTGGACGTTCCTTTCAGATAAGAGTAGATGACCAACTATCAACAGAAAGAACCATACAAGCAGGGGTACCACAAGGCTCATGCCTATCACCGATACTATACACGCATTACATAAATGATCTCCCTCTTCATCCTCAAGTAAAAACATCAATATTCGCGGATGACACAATGTTCCATGCAGCCCACAGAAACAAAAGGTATGCGATATCCCATCTGCAAAAACAAATCAATCTAACTCTTGACTGGACCGACAAGTGGAGACTAAAAATAAATGCAGCAAAAACGGAATCAATTATCTTCGGAGGAAAACCAACAAAAACTAAAATAACCGTACGAAACCAAACCACAAACTGGAAAAATAAAGTCAAATACCTTGGGATAACTATCGACTCAAAATTACATATGCATCAACATGTAAAAATCGCAACGCAAAAAGCAAAAGGAGCAAGAACATCCCTCTACCCAATATTAAACAATAAATCTCCTATACCGCTAAAAACAAAAATACAAATATACAACATGTATATAAAACCAATTATCCTATACGGCTCAGTTGCGTGGGCGCCACAAATTAGCAAGTCAAGCCTGAAGAAAATGGAGGTCGTACAAAACACAACATTAAGACAAATAACGGGCATGCACTATCTTACCAGAAATGAAGCTATCCAAAGATCAGCAAACCTAGAACCCCTCTCAGTCATCATAAAACACGCAACCCAGACTTTTTACTACAAGGCCTCAATATCAAGATACCAACACATACAAAAACTATCAGCATAAAATTCAAAAACAAACAGTCCTAAAAACTTAAAGCAATCCAAATCAAACTAGAGAGAAAAGGCAACTGCCTGGAGCTCTAAATAGGCCATAGGCCGTCCTATAAAGGCAAGTCCATAGTCATCAGTTCAAGAAATGGCACCCATCAACCCAGAACGAGAACAGGCAAGACGAGAGGCAGCAAAGAAAAGAAGACAGCTCAATAAAACAGAAAACAAAGAAAACATATATGGTCTAGCGTCAGTAACGGCGCAGAAAATTCATACAACAGATGAAAACAAAGAAGACGGACGAAAAATAAACCACATCGTCACATGGATACAAAACGTAAATATGGCCAGAGACGCCATCGAAACACATTGGAAACAACCCTGGGACTGGAGATTCGTTACAGAAAAAACATTGCACAACTACATACCATTTGAAAAGAATATCAATCTGGCACAAGCAATGGACCACATCACAAACAATCTCCAACGATACGACAAAAAATCAACAGTAATAACAACTCCAGACGAGGACACCCCACTGTGGAATATGTCTCGTAATGCAATTCGACGGGCATTATACAAGGCATCAATCCGCAGACGTGTCGCTAACGATTCAACACATTTACCATCGGTTCAGTTACTTCCCCGATGACAAATCTGGGGGGGGGAGCTGTAACGGGATAAACCGTCACTATATTAAAATGGTCCTTTTCAGGACCACCAAATACAACAGTATGGCAACATAATGCGACACAAGAAATAAACGCGACACACTAGAATAAGTAGTTTGCCAACAGGAAAGTTTCAAGGAAATAACTAGCAAGAACCACATTAACGAAGCGAACACCAATGGGTCAAGGTGTGGTTATTGCTTATCAAAGCAACCATTCCCGACCAATCACAGGACAACAAAGGGAAACAAATAGTATATATACCGGGACAGTTCACCGGTCAAATCGGTCACCGTCCGGACATCCTAGACATAGCTTTAATCAGAACTCCGTTGCTCACTCGTCAAACTAATTTAAATCAACTGTCTTCAGACCACAACCCAATCCTTCTAGAGTTTTCCAGCTCCCCCATAACATCTTCACCGCCTACACAAGGTAAACAAGTAAACTGGAAAAAATTCTCTACCTTACTCTCCAATGATACTACAAACACTCACCCATGCACTGCCTCCATCCAGGATATAGATCATGCTATATCAGCTTTCACAGAAACCATAAAATCGGCGGTCGAAGAATGCGCTTACCAATCCATAACAGGACGGAAAAGGAACACCCTCCCATCTGAAATTCTTAATGAAATAAAGGCCAAGAACAGGCTACGACGGGAGTGGCAACTAAACAGAGATCCAGCGGTCAAATCCAGGCTGAACGCTAAAACGAAATTTATCAGATCTATTTTAAAAACTTATAAACAAGACGAGTGGGACAGGTTTCTTACCTCCCTTGACACTAGTGACGGATCACTATTCAAAATTAACAAAAGCTTACTCAACAAAAAACCAGCGATTCATCCTCTCCGAGGCCCAAACGGTCTAATTTACGACGCAAAAGCTAAAGCTGAACTCATAGCGGAATCCCTAGAAAGACAATTTAAGCCAAACCCCGGCCCAAACATCTTAGAAGTAGAAGAAACGGCTCACAACATCCGTACTTCACCTGTCGCTTCTTCCGACCTCTACACAACACCCGGTTCAGTTCAACTAATCATCAAACACTTGCCTAAAAAGAAAGCTCCCGGTGAAGATCTCATAACAAATACAGCTCTAAAGCTCCTCCCTAAGAATAAACTATTGACCCTTACAAACATCTTAAATGGATGTTTAAGACTCAATTATTTCCCTTCCACATGGAAAAAAGCAGTCATAATCTCGATCCACAAACCGGGTAAAGACCACTCTCTTCCTGAAAACTACCGCCCTATTGCCTTGCTGTCCTCCATTTCAAAAGTCTACGAAAGGGTAATCCTTGAAAACATCCAAAAAACCACTTCTAAAACAACTAGGAAAGAGCAGTTTGCATTTCGTCCAGGTCACTCGACGGTTCATCAATTGACCAATCTGATAGATGATATAACTGTCAATTGGAACTCTAAAATAAATACAGCCTCAGTTTTTATTGACGTGGAAAAAGCTTTTGATAAAGTTTGGCACGATGGCCTCCTCTTCAAAATGAACAAAATGCATATCCACCCTGCTTTAATCAAAATCATACACTCATTCCTTGAAAACCGAACATTTGCAGTCAAACAAGAAGACCAAACATCTACAAGCCGCCCAATCCTCTCTGGAGTACCCCAAGGCTCATGTCTTTCACCCACCCTATTCCTAATATATACAAATGATATACCATTAATTCCAAAGGCAAACCTAGCGTTATTTGCTGATGACACAATGTTTTCCGCCCAAAACCATAACGCCAGATGGGCAGCATTCATACTGCAAAAACAAGTAGATCTGGCCGCAGAATGGTTCAATCGATGGCGCCTAAAGATAAATGAACAAAAAACCGTCGCACTACTTTTCGGAAACAAAAACACCAAAAATATTCCTCCTATTAAAATTAACGATCACCCAATAAAATGGTCTGATAACGTGAAATACCTCGGTGTAACACTTAACAGACGCCTTGGTGTAACACAGCACATAAACTCCATCATAAAAAGAGCCACCATTGTCAGGGGCATATTATACCCCCTAATCAATAAGAAAAGCCCAATACCCTTAAAAACTAAAATCTTAATTCTCAAAATGTATGTCATCCCTATTCTAACATATGCTGGTGCAGCTTGGGCTCCCCTTGTTTCGACACACCAATGGAAACAAATTGAGGCTGTACAAACAATTGGCCTCCGCACCATCACGGGCAACCCCACGTTTGTCAGGAATGAAATTCTACGCGGCTCCGCAGGATTAAAAACCATCAGAGAAACCATTACCAGTCAGGCTTCTGCGATGTTTCACAAGAACTCCTACTCTAAGTACCCACATATAAGAAACCTCGGTCACAAACCTGGTGAAACACGTCGTAAAATCCCAAAAAATCGTCCGTTAAAATGGGCAACCACTAATTAATACCCATACATCACTCAAAAAAAAAAAAAAAAAAAAAAAAAAAAAAAAAAAAAAAATTTTCAACCCACTGGTATAGGCTAAACGCCTGGCACAGTAAATATGCCCTAGGGCAGCCACACAAGCAAAGCAAAGCAAAGCGGTCAAATCATCTTCCACACCAGTCTTCAACATCTCTTCTACAAGTCAACAAACACTTTAGAAGACCCGAAGACCTGAAGACCCGAAGACCCGAAGACTAACGACGCAGCAGCAACACCGACCTGAACGACGCCGGCGAAGCTGATTCGACCTAGCCAGTCCACGACGACGCACCCTGAACACACCGGTCTAACGTGATCGCTCGATACCGCCGAGACTCAACAGTACCCGGTATACCTGGCTAACAAGCGCCACTTCACGGACCGACGACACCAAGCCTACCGTGTGCATCCAGCAATCGACGACAACGGATAGCCGCCACACCGGGACCTGATTAACCCACCGACGGCAGCGTATAATATAATTATACTCCGACGATCCACTACTGTCAGTCCACCCGTTCAATCGAGTCCAGTCACGCCGTTGGACGAATATCAAGACACGCTGGGAACCGACTTTGTGACTTGGCCAATCGACTATTCAGCAAGCCAATACAAGTAATACCACGTTCCCCCCCTACGGTGAGCTTATTCGAGTTTCACCGCGAGGAAGAACCGAACCCACACGACTTGCTCGAGTCCGTGCACGGACGGTTCCTACTCTCCCTTATCATTATTGTATTCTTTCTACGAAACGTATAGGCAAATCCCGACTATTGTTTTGCTCGCGCCTCTTCAGGCCCGAACCCGCCCGCCGCGGCCGCTTCTTCAAGCCTGCCGCGCGGCCCGGGATAACTTGCCCCGATCATTATAAACATTATTTAGTGATTATACAATAAACGATACTATAACGATACATAACGCATTGTTATTCACGATCACGGACGTCCCGGAAAGACGCTCCGTATCAGTTATATACTATGAAAGTATCCCTAATCCACCCCAAGTTTTTATGCTATATTAGCTTCAATTTAGTCTCAAATTGATATAATAATATCTTATACTATCTCATTGTTCGAGTATAGTTTATTTATTTTCTATACAAAAGCGTGTAATAGCTATTATTTATTGCATGTCTATGAGTAACATTTTTTTCTGCGAACGTACTATTATGATATTATATTTTAACTATATTATAATCTGCAGTAGTCTGCGGCGGCGTACCCATTTGTTCGGAAATCTCTTAAACGCTCTCGCTCCTCCGCGGTCGTACAGTCCATCATTGCGGTGTAATAATAATTATTAATTTAATTTTTTTACATCGCCGTTCGTGTGAACTTCAGCTAGTAGGTATGTGCGGGCACTAGCCCATAATAATAATAATGCGATGATAATAAGACGAATCACTAAAAGATGTACGACGCATGACATATATATACTTATAGGTACATAGCCACATATAGGTAGGTATATTATATATGTACCTAATACCGCAACGAAATAATAATACAGCGCGTGTTGTACATAATATTCTTATACACCAAAATATTGTATTCGTGTTAAGACAATTATAACTAAATAACACCATGGCCGTTGTAGTAGACGGTAGGTATATATGGTCACCTTTCGCGGTGCAGTCTTCCGGACGGAAACGACACGGAAATTCCATCGGAAAGCACTTTTATCCACTGCATAAGGTAAATCTAACCTGACCCAACATATCTATACCTACTGTGATAATAATTGTATACCTACTTATGATTCTTACAACAGGTTTCGGCAACTATACATAGAGAAATTAGGGTTTTTTTTTAAATTTTAAATCCTTTTATATTTTTTTGTGTCGTGCAATCGGTAATAGGTAAATTGTTTTCAACGTTTCGGCAATATCTATCTGATTTACGATTTCTCGGGGTCGAGCACGTATTATAAGTGGGTACGAGTTGGTGCCCAATAATTATCGAATTGGTTCCCAGGTTGTCTACTGCAGGTAACATGGTTCCGATGAACTTTCATAATATTATAATATATAAAACTATAATATTTTAAAATATGTTAAATTAAATATTTCTATGATATTATATTATTATTCAACCAACAATTTCATTTTCATTTTACACAGACTCGAATACACAGGTTTAATGGTTAAGAGTGTTGCTCTAGTCGGTTTGTATACGCTGTATGCAATGTACATTTCTCAATGCAATAATAATAATAGAATAATATTATCGATTAATATGTCATCATAACGATTCGGTTGAATGATTACAATAAAGATATGATTTTATTTAAAATAAAAAAGATGTTTCGGTATTTACTTATAACATAATGTAAGTAATTATATTATAAGTATATTACTTATAAGTAATTTTTCGTGCACTTTATTTGACCTTTATTTGAATATCGTTGCCGTTGGTATGGAACACATGTACCACGACCTATGCGCTCGTCGATACCGTGTGTCTGTTACAAAACACGTGATCTTCCGGTAATAATAGATTCATAGTATTATAATATGAACAAAATTTATGATGTGATTTTGTGGGTTAATTTTTAAGTATGAGAGCTAGATGATCAGGATCTGCAGCGGTCATTTTGTATTATTATTTCCATATAAAAAAAGATTTCACTGAACAATTTTATGGTGCTATATTTATAAATTTATTAACTATAATACAACTCGTTCACGTTTCTGTGTGTCTCTTTAAACCGCCTCACTCCTCTAGACATAATAATATTATGAACATTTATCAAAGATATGAGTTGCTAATAGAAGCAAACAACAGCGATAAACTTAAGGAACGAGCCTGGGGGGGGGGAAACCTCAATGGGAATTATATTATTATATTTTTGAGTTTCACATTATTTCTATCTATAGTTCTAGACAATGAGCATGATATGAATTAATTAATATTTTTCTACAGTAGGTACCTACTATCCAATATATGATATCCAGACGATTGTAAGATTGGATGCATGGATTAATTAATATACAAGGTTATTGTAGTATAGTACAGTGGCCACTATATAAATGTATCACGTAAAGGAATTAAAATGGCAGCTTAAGGGGACGACCTATCATACTTAAGATATGCCCTGTACCCTGTAATTTTATTTGGTTTGATAACGATATAAAGGCTATGTGCAGTATTTAGGCCATGATTGGATGTAAAATATTTTTTGACTCTTGTGTTACATATAAACACTTTTGTGCGAAATCGTTTTTCGAGTTACTACGCTGATTTAGGTGTACCACCTACTGACAGTGAGAATTATTGCGTCTGAAATAATTGAAAAACCTCTCATAATATCTCAGTCACTCGTCAGTGTAGGTATATTTACGTACCTATACATATATACGTACCTAAATATATATATATATATATATACGTACCCAGTGCGTTTGACACGATCATTATTGTTACATAATAATAAACGATATGCGTACCTACCTACGACAGAGAGTGGACCGATGTGTAGGAGGATATCTATACCTATAATACCGTATTATGATAATATTATATAACATTATGCTTAACGTGGTCTGGACAAAAAGCTTCGCAGAGAGACAGTTGTTACTTGTTACACGCTGACCGTACAGTCGGTATGTGGTAGTCTTACAACTATATAATATACTAATCGTAATCGGTTTTTACACATGTCTATATTCAAGGTTAATAGACCTGTTTTACATAATAAACCGATTTGGTACGATTTTCATTAACGTAAAGGTATACCATACAGATATAGATAGTTAATAATGTTATATAATAACGGATAGTATTATCAGTAGATTCGAGACTTTTCGTTGGACGTGAGCATATTGAGTTTAAGTATAATAATAATAATAGATTGGTCATCGGTTATTTTTGTCTGTGCGATCTTGATGACCATCATTTGTTATTTAATACTCATGGGCACCTGTAGCTAGGTGTATTTTACGAGGGAGAGACAGGTCGACAGAATATAATAATAATTCAGCTCGTCCTACATTTTTTTTTTTTTAAAGAAAATCTCTAAAAATAGTTTTTCATTATATTATATTAAAATTACAATGCATATATAATAACATATAAGTTTAATAGTTAATTTAATCAGTAAGTATACCGTTCACACGAGTTTAGACTTTGAATTCTGACGTATATTTCGTATAATAGGTATACACAATAGGTAATAATATTATATTACGATTTTTGACACCACGGAAGATTACATTTATTCACACAGATTCGAAACAATCATTATCGTTTAGTGTAATATTTACGTTTCGTCGTTACTATACGTCCATATACATGCTTCCGGATAATAATACTATTTTATTAGAATGGAATTATTGTATAACGATAAACTAAAAACGTACTGTATTTTTTACGTATATTATAAAACAAAATATAATAATTGGCGATAAAACAAATTAAGTGAAATAAAACATATCCCATTAACTTTAACCCTAGAACCGGATGTAATATACTGACGCCCTTCAGGATATGATTGGTCAGACACTCTTGACATACCCTCAGACATGAAAACGTCTCATGGAAAAAAAACAGAGCCTGAACCATATATGTACCACTAGCAGATCTGAAATCTCCATCAAACGTCCACTTATAGAATGTCGTAAATTTAATGAAGAAAGATCAAAATACAACACCCCAAATATCCTCTTAGAACGCCTCGACAACGAACCTCGTAAACATCTACTACAGCTTACTAACATGCTTTTTCACCAATTTATTCCATACCATTTGACTAGAACCAAAACAGAAATGTACTTTTTTATTTATTTTTAACTTTTGATATTGTTACATGCTCATTTATAAACTCACTCAGATGTTAAAAAAAAAAAACTCACAAATTATATTATATTATAATTTCTATAACTGCGGGTGAATTGGAGTGATGTTACCTACAATCTGTTAAACAATATCAGAAATAGGAGTGCTCATTCGTGCTTACGTTTCAATTCTATATCGCTATTATCATGATGGTTTATAACGTTGGAAAATTCGTCACTCGTCCGAGAAAATCAGTCAAGTTGTGCAATATTATGACTCGTTACTCTGTAACGGTTTACGCGATCACTTCCGTCGTCAAACATATTATTATGGCGTATTAAATCGAGAATTTATATTAATATATTATTGTGACGTGTCCGTTGATTTAAAACATATATACTATAATTATCGATATCAATTTTGTGAGGCGATAGGTACAGCTATATTTCCAAGACTATATTATTATGAACGATTATAGTAATTAATAATTAATGACCTAGTATTGTTCTAGTAACTGCGACCAGTCACTTTACTTTTTGTATAATATTATTACCTATATTATACTCGTTGCAACTAAAATCGGTGCATGCTATTTAACTATTGAGTACTGGACGGAGCAAAACAATTTATTGATTGAGTAATGGTGTAAACGGAAAATATACCAATCGAGTTCGCGATTGAGAAACGAAAAATATTACTCTAATCGAGTCTACGCCGGAGACTGGTAATACTTATTTAAATATCAATACCAGTTTAAACGACTGAATATTATAGGTAAGTACCTACCTACCCATAATAGCTACCTAAGCATAATAATCTATTATTATACACACATCAATCAAATTTTTAAAAATTAACTTGAATAAACATTTTAAACCGTACATGTAGAATTATTGTACTTTACAAACAGTCCTAATGGTGTGCAGTGTAGAAAAGGAGAAGGAAGATGTAAACAGTTACTCTTTTTAAGCACGATGGGATTAAATAACACGGACTCAATTTGTATCATATTTTAAATTGTACAGGACTTTTCAATTAGTAGGTATCATATAATTTTAAATTTCACAGGACTCGATTAATAGTATGCACCTACCCAAAACCAGTGACGGTGAATTACATCCCAATGCCAAAATCAAGTACGAGTTGCTGACCGGGTTTATTGGAGGGACGTACGAATTGCGGCCACACAATAATTACCACTTCATATCAGATGGACTGAGTCATCTATACCAGAAATATGTTTTTTTATTGTTTTAATTATTTATGTTATTTTGACAATGAGTGGGTTTGACGAAACTATTAATTTTTTTCAATTTTAGATTATTATTGGTTTGGAAAAAACTCAATCCTATTAATGGTTTAACTAAATTTAACTGGCCTATTTCTTTTAGTTTAAGCTTTTCCATCTCTTGTCTAATAACGTTTAATTGTGTCTTGGTGCATTCAGTTACGAACCATGCGCAGAGTGTACGCACTGGCCGGTGTCACTAATTCAAGGATGGGTGACCATGATGGGATTAAATAACACGGACTCAATTTGTATCATATTTTAAATTGTACAGGACTTTTCAATTAGTAGGTATCATATAATTTTAAATTTCACAGGACTCGATTAATAGTATGCACCTACCCAAAACCAGTGACGGTGAATTACATCCCAATGCCAAAATCAAGTACGAGTTGCTGACCGGGTTTATTGAAGGGACGTACGAATTGAGGCCACACAATAATTACCACTTCATATCAGATGGGCTGAGTCATCTATACCAGAAATATGTTTTTTTATTGTTTTAATTATTTATGTTATTTTGACAATGAGTGGGTTTGACGAAACTATTAATTTTTTTCAATTTTAGATTAATATTGGTTTGGAAAAAACTCAATCCTATTAATGGTTTAACTAAATTTAACTGGCCTATTTCTTTTAGTTTAAGCTTTGCCATCTGTTGCCTAATGATGTTTAATTTTGTCTTGGTGCATTCAGTTACGAACCGTGTGTAGGGTGTAAGCACTGGCCGGTGTCACTAATTCAAGGATGGGTGACCACCCGGGTTTTTAGTGACGAATTCTGGTCACATATACGCGTGTCTAAACCAATCGCATCCTCCCTCACAGTAACAGGCTAATGACATCAGTTGTAGAAACCCTTAATTTAAAAAAAAAAATTTAATTTTCACACATTTTCTTTGATTTGAATCTTATGCATTGTTGTGGACTGTAACGCCTTTTTTGTTTTTGGTTCTCGGATAGGAATAATTAGTTTAAACAATATATTGTAACGCACCTTATTTCGATCGTAAAAATATATATCTTTATTTCTGGTTATTTATTACGACGACGCGAGACGGTGCCGATTACATCGATCGTACGCGACTGACTCAATAGTCACACAGTATAATACAAGTCTATAATAATGTGTTATCGGGATCGGCCCGCGTATCGTCTTTATCAAGACCGAACGATACCGATACAAATTATTATCGACTCTTAATATAAAATAATAATAATAATAATATAGTACAATATAATAATATAATAGCACGCGTCAACACCACCCGCCTTGAAATATTTTAATATTTAAACAATATATAATTCACACGAAAAATACATAATATAAGTGTAGATAATATAAATATATATATAAAAAAATTAATTTTAACAAAAAGTGTAAATATACATTTGAATTTTACTCCTTACAATGCATGAGAAAATGTCCCTTTTTATTCTTATTGTTTTTTTAATTGCAAAACTAACGAAATACAATATACTACAAAATATATATAAACAAAACGTATGAATATAAGTTATATTTAACCCCTTATTATACAAGCGTAAAAAAAAAAAAAAAAAAATTTCCCTTTTAATTATATTCATTTTTATATGTAATATACAAATTTTTTTTTACGATATTACCTTAACCCATGTTATCATCAAACGGAAGCGGGCACAAATTTCGTACCGCTCGGTTGTACTCGCCCGTCATAGTTTTCACCAACGCCGTACGAATAACTCCGTCCTCTCCGTGGCTGACCGACAGTACCCGTCCTAGCTTCCAATTTAGTGGCTTAATATTTTCATCACGCATCAAAACGATTGTTCCGATAGCCAAGGTGGGACCTCTCTCCACTGACCATTTTTTTCTTACTTGCAATTGATTTAAATATTCGTTGCTCCATCGTTTCCACAAAATTTGCGTGTATTGTCGAACACGACGCCACCGGTCTAATCGATTCGCCGGGATTGTACTTTCATCCCTTTCCGGTATGGCCATCAGAGATTCTCCAATTAGGAAATGTGCAGGAGTAAGATATGTTAAGTCGGAAGGATCGGATGACATTTCGGTTAAAGGGCGGGAATTAAGGCATGCTTCTACCCGGGTAAGTATAGTATTTAGTTCTTCGTACGTTAAATGCGACTCGCTTAGCACTCTACCTATCAGATTTTTCATCGATTTCACTGAGGCCTCCCACAGACCCCCAAAGTGCGGTGATCGCGGGGGAATGAACCGCCATTCTACACCATCATTGGCCGTTTGTTTTTGTATTTCATTATTATGTTCCGTAGATTTAAATAAATCATAAATTTCTTTTAAATATCGATTCGCGCCCACAAAGTTCGTAGCGTTATCTGAATAGATTACCGCACTTTTACCTCTTCTATCAAAAAATCTATTTAAAGCATTTAAGAATGATTTTGTGCTCAGGTCAATTACTAATTCTATGTGAACCGCTTTAGTCGCAAAACACACGAAAATGCACACGTAGCCTTTTGTAAGTGATGCTCGCTTTTTTAAGCTATCTTTGATTAACAACGGTCCCGCGAAATCAATACCACTGATTTTAAAGGGACGCGATGGTTCTATACGTTCACGAGGTAAATCACCCATTATGGGTTCAACGAACACCGGTTTTTGCCTGAAACACGTAACACATTTATGAACCGTCGCTCGAGCGATATTTCGTGCTTTCAACGGCCAATAGTATAATCGCACTAAGGCTAATATCGCCAATGGGCCTCCGTGCATACACCTTATATGTTCACGCTGAAATAACAATTTCGTGTAAATACTGTCACCTGGTAAAATAATAGGTTGTCGTTGAAATACCTCTATTGTACTTGCATTTTTTAATCGACCTCCAACTCTCAATATATCTTTATCGTCTATAAACGGTCGCAATAAATTTATTTTACTTTTTGGTATCGATTTTTTATTTTTTAAATTTTCTATTTCCAATTTAAAAAAATTATTTTGTACATTTTTAATTAGACCAATATTTGCACGTTCTAAGTCTTCTGCTCTCAGTGGTCCGACTGAGGCACTAGATTTTTTCACTAAAAAATCTCTAAAGCGTAACCAGTACGCCGCAATACGCAATATTTTATTTAACGACGAATATCTTTTGAATAATATAAATTCGTCAGTCACCACAAGAGCTATATTTCGTATTGTTTTCGCTTCGGGTAGCATTTCTATGGTATCATTTTGGCTGGTTTTTTCTGTTATCGGCCACTCCTCGATATTGTTTTTTAACCATTCCGGTCCGTTCCACCACAAATTAATACTTGATATTTGCTCTGCGTCGCACCCGCGTGATATTATATCAGCCGGGTTTTCCGATGACTTAACATATGCCCAATCTGTTATGTTGGACAGATCCTGTATCTCCCCGATACGGTGTGCCACGAATGTCTTCCATTTTGTCGATGGAGACGCTATCCATGATAGTACTATTTTTGAATCGGACCAAAAATATTTTTTCGCGATATTTAATTTTAACTTCGGAACAATACGGCTCACTAAACGCGCCAATAAAAGTGCTGCACATAGTTCTAACCTTGGCAATGATATAACTTTAAGTGGGGCGACTTTTGATTTTGCACATATTAATTTGGCTGTGTGTTCTCCTTGTTCATTGGTACTACGTAAAAATATACACGCTCCGTAACATTTGATACTTGCGTCTGCGAATCCGTGTATTTGTATATTTGTTAATATTTTATTACACCCAATATTACGTGGTATGGTCAGCTTGTTTAACATCGATAAACCTTTTCTATATTTGACCCATTCTATACGTATGTTATCTGGTAATGGCTCGTCCCAACTAATACGAATTTGCCATAAGCTCTGTATTATTAATTTTGCTTGTACTATAATTGGACCGACCAGTCCCATCGGGTCGAATATCGCCGCGGTCTCGGCTAAAATGTGTCTTTTACTTATTGTAGTATTTTCGTCATGATATTCTTTTACCTTGTATTGTAATACATCACCATCCGCATTCCAATACAGTCCGAGTATTTTCGTTATTGATTCTTCTTCAAAAATACACTCGTTCGCATTTTCTTTTTCTGACATACAACTAACTATACTTGGTTCATTTGATGACCACTTTCTTAACGTCATGCCTGCTTTTTTCATTATTAAAATTACTTCGTCACGTAACTTTATCGCTTCTTCCTTCGTTTCCGCGCCACTTAGGAAATCGTCCATATAAAAATCGTTTCTAATTGCCTCACAAGCTTTTACATATGACGATTCTAGTTCAGATATTTTCCTTAAACATGCTGTAGCCAAAAATGACGCCGGTACTGTTCCATAAGTAAGTGTTGTTAAACGATAAATTTGTATTGGCAATGAGGGGTCCGCGCGCCATAAAATTCGTTGTTTCTCGCTATCTTGCTTCGTCACCAATACTTGGCGGTACATCTTTTGTATGTCGGCCGTTAATACAAATTTATGTGTTCTAAATCTTGATATTATATATAGCAGTTCGTCCTGTATAACCGGCCCTTTCAATAGTGTATCGTTTAAACTATATCCGGATTCCGTTTTACAGGACGCATCAAACACTACTCGCAACTTCGTTGTTTTACTGTTCTCATTTTTTACCGCATGATGCGGTAAATAACACGTTTCACCTAACTTTTCTTCATTTGTTACGAGTTCCATATGACCTAACGTTTCATATTCGCTCATAAACGTAATATAATCTTTTTTTAATTTTTCGTCATTTTGCAATCGGCGCTCTAATGCTAAAAATCGACGTTTCGCTATCTCGTATGACGGTCCGATTTTTATATTAACGTCATTTTTTAACGGTAAATGTACGATAAACCTACCGTTTTCATTTCGATTAACCGTCCTTTCAAAGTGATCGACACATTTTTTTTCTTCCGTAGTATATGGCACTGCCGCTTCAAACTCCTCTGTACGCCAAAATTTTGATACCATAATTTCCAAATTAGTACTTCTGTTTTCCTCTACTAACGCGGTATGGCAATTTACATTATTTGGTTTGCCATTCGTATATTTTGATGTTACTAAACCGGAAACAATCCAGCCCAATTGAGTTTCTTGAAATATTGGTCCATTTATTGTCGGTTTAATTTTTTGTTTACCCAATATTTCAAAAAAATGACATGCGCCTAACAACAAATCAATTTTTTTTGGAATTTTAAATGAAGTATCCGCTAATTCTATATCCGAGGGTACTATGCATTCACCTCCGATATTTTCTGACGGTAATATATTTGTAATTTTAGGCACAACTAAACAGGAACACGTTAAATTATAATTATTAATGCGCGAACGAATCGTCACTACGACAGCCGCCTTCACGTTTTGACTTTTGCCGCCAATGCCCAATACGGTATGCTGTACGCGCGTCTTTTTTAATTTTAATATTTGTGCCATACTTTCGGTTATAAAATTGCATTGTGAACCTGAATCTAACAATACACGTCCGATTTGCGATTCACCACTCTCGTTTTGAACTCGTACCTCCGCCGTTGACAATAATACCTGGTCACTCGAGCTAGCCGCTACGTGTACACTAACCGCTGCTGTCGCTTCTTGATCTTCAGACAGTTTTTCTGCTTCCGACTTTCTTAACTCTGAACTATTACCAAGATGTAGCATTGTGTTATGCGGTTTAGAACAAGTAAAACAATTCTTACCGTTACACTTTTTCGGTACGTGCTGTCGTAAACACACTTTACATAATTTCATTTCGGCTACTCTTTTTATTCTTTCTGTAACTGGTAACGCGATAAATATCGGACATTTGTAAATGGTATGGGGCGCTTGACAAATATAGCAACCTTTATTATTTCCTATAACTAGTGACGACGACTTTTCATTCAATTGTTTATTATGATTATTAAATTTGTACGCACCTTGTCGAATATTTATATTTTTGCACGTCTCGATTGCTTCTAATATTTTAAATCGCGATTCTAAAAATTCAATTAATACTTCGACCGGTGCTACTTCTTCTTTAGCCGTAATCGTCTCCCACTCACGTCTACTATTTTTATCTAATTTTGTTACTATTAAATGCACTAGCAAGGGCCCCCAACTATTAGGTGTGTGACCTAACGTTTCTAGTGCGCTCATATGACCGGTTAACGCATCCGTAAACTGTCGCAATTTTGCCGACGATTCGGATGTGACTGGTTCTAATTCAAACATTGCCTTTACATGTGTTTGTACCAATACTTTTTTATTGCTATATCTTTTTTTTAATTTATTCCATGCCATTTCATAATTGCTTGATGTAGTCTCTATACATCGAATACAATTCTGCGCGTCACCTGTCACCGCGGAACGTAAATAAAAAAACTTTTCAACTGGAGGTAAATCCTCGTTATTATGGATTAACGATGTAAATATATCGTGGAATGTTGCCCACTCGTTATATTCGCCAGAAAACGTTGGCACATTCAACGCCGATAATCTTATCGGTGGACGCGAGATTTTTCGACCACTATCTTTAATATCGGTCGTCGCTTCTATTGACCGGTAATTCCCTTCGCACGTTCCGTCTTCATCAGTACCACGGTATGGTTGCACTTTTTTTTCATTGAACACTGGTTCCGTCAATTTTTTGGCTATTCCTACTGCCTTAAAAAACATTTCTTCGAACTCTTCTCGATATTTATCTTGTTCGTCCATCTCTACGCCCTCAGTCTCTTCTATTTCAGATTGGATTCGCTCGTATTCGCTCCAGGTTTCTTCTATTTTCTCTTTTCTTATGTATATCTCATTTACGTCTACGTTCTCTTTCGTTACAAAATTTAAAAATCTTTTTACGGCCGCCTTCAGCTGTCCGCGGCACTTAATCAAACTTGATATGTCGCTCATTTTTTGTATTATCTTCTATTCGTATAATATTTCTTATTTTATACGACAATAAGAATAATAACTTTTATAATATCGACGCAACGCAATCGCCAACTATAAATTTAATTGTCGACTATTGCTTATCTTATATCTCCTTTGCACAACCCGCACTAATTGGTTTACGATGTGAAGCATATACGTTCACTATTTTATCGCAAATAAAATACTGATAGTGACGTGCTAATCGAATATATTGTCGCCTATACTATACTATCTCCCCGGGTATAGCCCAAATATAAGGAATTTTTACCACGAGAAAATATAAATTTTCAAGTACTATATGTATTAAGGAAATTGGAAATCTCTTACCTTTTATGAATTTGACGACGGTGCACGCTCTTTGCCCCAATCAGCCAACATCCAACTCCAATGCTCTAATAACTCGCTTTGTTATTAAATCGTTTCTTAACTTTTTGAGTTCGCGTACACGTGGCTTCGCACTTTTTTAAGCCTTTTCACTCCAAATTAATCTAAATTACTCGCTATCCGTCGTCGAAGGACCATGTTGTGGACTGTAACGCCTTTTTTGTTTTTGGTTCTCGGATAGGAATAATTAGTTTAAACAATATATTGTAACGCACCTTATTTCGATCGTAAAAATATATATCTTTATTTCTGGTTATTTATTACGACGACGCGAGACGGTGCCGATTACATCGATCGTACGCGACTGACTCAATAGTCACACAGTATAATACAAGTCTATAATAATGTGTTATCGGGATCGGCCCGCGTATCGTCTTTATCAAGACCGAACGATACCGATACAAATTATTATCGACTCTTAATATAAAATAATAATAATAATAATATAGTACAATATAATAATATAATAGCACGCGTCAACATGCATTTTATGAGAGTCTCAGATTGAACTCCAAGTAACTTATCATGATATCAACAAAGTTATAAATGTATTTAATTAGATGGCTATAGTGTAGATTGTAGAATGACTAGAATGACATAGTAATTAGTTTTGAGGAAAAACTATTAGTGGTACAGTTACAACTATTGTCTATCAGTAAACTGTGCTTAATTTTGGCGGTTTGCTTTTGGACTATTTTGTAATAATTGCAATGTACTTGGCCACTAGTAACCGGATGGGTGATCACTATTTTTAATATCCTTCAATGGAAATGCATCGTTTATTTCGTTTTCTAATAAAACTGTTTTCAATTTTAAGATTCATATTTGATACACTATATACCAAAGCTGGGCAAGTAAATGATTTTTTTTTAACACAGTTAAGTTAAGTTAATATGCAACAACGACAAAAAATTAAAAGTTAATTTAACTATAAGTTAACTCAGTTAAGTTAAAAGTTAATACACAATTTTTGTTAACTTTTTACTAGGTTAAAAAAAAGTTAATTTGCTTATACAACGATAGCGTACATAATTTTTTAATTTTTTCCAACCCAAAACTAAATTATAGACTATAGTGTTCTTACTTTATACAATATTTCCATATAAATTAGATTCAAATGATATAAATTTTAACTTTAAACAATTTACGGTAAACATTTTTTTACATGAAAACGAAATCGACTGAAATAGTAAAATATAATAAAATTAAAAACAAAATAAATTAACTTAACTTACTTCTTAAAATTAAAAAGAGGATAAAAAAAAATAAAAGTTTTAAATTAAATATTTATAGATATTTATGTAGGTAGGTACTATTTATTATTATGTACCTACCTACCTACTAAGTATTAATTTTTTTTTAAATAATCTATAAATACTAAATAAAAGTATTTTTGTTGTAGGCAGTCAACCAATTACCAGTGATTAGTGATTAAGATATATTTAATTCGTTTCAATACAAAGACTTGGGACCGGTTGAATAAATGTTTTATAACTCAGACTAGGTCAATGTTTTCGGAAAAAATCAAAACAATTAGGCTTTTGTAAAACAAGTTAAACAACCATCAATTTATTGAAAATACTTAAGCAATTAATTTACAGTTTATTTTTATTAAATTGTGTAGGCTTTTTTAAATTGTATCTAATATTATAGAATTCAGTATTAAAATCCAATGTATTTTGTATTGTAACTAAATATTTTTAAGATAATTTTTGAAAGTATTTCACCAATTCCTGACTTAAACTTTTTTGTTATTGTTTATGTTGTACCTACAATGCACGAGTGTGTATAAAAACATCTATCGATATTTCTTGAAAACAATTTCACATACCTACTCAGTACTCGCTTCACGTTTATTGGGTCTGTACAAACTATATAATATTAATTACGAGTATTATTAACGGTGTGTTGGTGTACATAGTACACCATATTAGTTATTTTAGTTATAAATGATGAATAATAAAAAAAAAATAATATCATCAATATTAAACTATACATTTTTCTTTATTAATCTAAAACATAAATAATAATATAATAACTATAATCTAAAAACATTTTTCTACCGGACGATTCGGGCCAACCATCGAGTAGAAACGCTGGTTTTGGACATCAGGGAATGTCCGACTTACAGACATACTGCACTGAGGACGACGAGAGGACATCTTTCGGCTGACTGTCGGACCAGAACACCTGGCGGCCACCGAGCCACCACCTTGGGGGTTCTCGTTGGGCCGCGACGACGGTGTACTTCAACAAGTGGCCGACCCAAGCCGGCAGTTCTCTCGAGAGGAGGATGCTCTGGTGCTCGACGGCGATTTCTATGGCTTGCAGCAGCCTGCACGGGATCGGGAAGCGGCAAGTGGAGGACGAGTCTGGAAATCAGCCTTCGCCGGAGGACCACCACCACGGAAATGCTACCGGTCCCGAGTGTTCGTTCTGGGGTCAGGCAGGTGGCCGGCCGGCGGTTCGGACTAGATAGCTTCCGGCTGCAGATCGAGGTGCGGCCCGTGGGTGCCGGACGCGGAGACAGTGACATGAGGAGGAGGAGGAACTTTCGGAGGTGACGGTGAAACTGATAAAAGGGTAAGATGGTTTGATGGCGATGGCAGGTATGCTGAAATTATAATTTTACTAAAATTATTCACAATTATTAAGATTTTCGACATACTGTTATTTGGTATACTATATTATAATAAGTCACCACACTCTTAAGTCATAAATACTGTATACTTATAACTTACGGTATAATATAATATGTTGTCTGTTTGATACCGGTTAGGTTGATGTACAATGACATTGCTGTGATGTATACAGTTTTGAGCTTCTCTTGGAACTGCCACGTCTCTTCTTACCCCGTTCAGTTTCACCGTCACTCCGTTTGTTCCTCCTCAACTTCGAATGCGTTGTAACCATCTCCCGGTCCCGACACCTGCAACTCTATCACAAGCACCTCGACGTCTGCAGCAGGCTTTCTAGTCCCGTTCGCCCGGTCACTTGCCCACCCCGACCATAGCAGAACGAACACCATCCTCGCTCATGGCCGGGCCGGCAGCATTTCCATGACATTATGCCTTCGGTGGTCCTCCGGCTGATCTCCAAACTCGTCCTCCATGATCCCGATCCCCTTCTGTGGCTGCTCCAAGTGCCGCCGCTACACGCCATATTTTTTTTTATCCATCGCCGCATCCTCCTCTTCTGCCGCCGGCCGTTCGGCCCCATATTATTACGTTGTAGTACACCAATACCCTAAGCCGTCGTAGCGGCCCAACGAGAACGTGGCCCGGTCACCGCAGAGGAGGCCGACCGCGTTCCTTCGGGATCGGCCTCGTGGTGTCCAGGTCCGACAGCCCTACGGTAGTCCTCTCTTTGTCCTCAGTGCAGTATGTCTCGTTATATATGGGCGCCATCCCAGTCAGGCGCCACTCCAGTCCCTGGACATTCCCCGATGATTCAATCGCCAGCGTTTCTCTCTAAGTTCGTCCGACATTCCTTTGTGAATAATTAATTTTAAAAACTGAAATATAAATAAATAAATCTTGTTACTATGGTCCAAGATATTATTATTATTTATAACATTATGGCATTATTTAATATATTATTTCGTTTTCAGCATTTAAAACGGAAAAGTTGTTTATTTAATTATAGACAGATAACTATATAGTTGTGTATGTATACAATATTAATTTTTATACCTACCTAATAATAGTAATAAGTTATAAGTTTTGACTGAAATCTGCAGATAATATTAATATGATAATGATTAATGAACAACGGATATAGATAATAGACAAGCTCAATTAAGGAGGATGGAGTAGTGGAGTGGCTATGTACTCTCAAAAGATAGGTATAGCCTCCCTCATTCCTAAAAATCTAATTCTCTGAATTCACATGATATTAAATTAATATGAATAAATAAATAATTTAATTTACTTGAATTTTTTTGTCATTACCTATATGCGGTAATAATACAGTTACAACATAAAAAAGGTGGGCAAGTGAGTGTCGCTCTGCTGCACAAAAGGTTACAAGTGCGTCACTGTAATGGATGGTGTTAAATTTGAATTCAATGATATAATATCATTGTATAAGAAAAACGATTCTGAGCGAAAACGGTCAGTCAGCCTATGATATTAGTGATATTACTAAGTATATTTGATGATATTATTGTGAATAAAGTAATTTGTATATAACCTATATACGTTTAACCTTGATTTAAATTTTCAATCTCTAGCTATAAAAATTTAACTTTTTATAAATTATTAACTACAAAATAATAATTAAATTTTGTCGAAATTCGAAGTTTAAATGCTTATAAAAAAACATTATGAATATGCATTTTCATTATTTTTCAATTGCTATTGTAACAGTATATCAGGAGCTTCGCACTACATTTTCACGCTTTTATAAACGACAAATAAAATTTTATTGATATTTATAGGAAAAAAAAAACCTAAAAAAATTGAAAACTGAAAATGTCCGTAAACAGCTCAAAAAGAGTCAGAATATTTCCAAAATTGTATGGTGTATAGAAAATGCTAATATAAACATTCAGTCAAAATTTCATGTACTTACGATCGTTTGTTTAAGAGTTGCTAAAATCGATTTTCTCGAAAACAGATTTTTTTTTTTGTTTTTCACTGCGCTTTTGAAAACTACTGGATTTACTTTTGACCCCCCAAAGTACCAACTAGATTCACTTTCCTTTCAGAAATGATACTGTAGAAAAAAATCCAAGCACTTTTACTGTCATTAAAGGTTATGACAGACACAAAAATAAAATAAAAAAACACACACACATCATTGTAAAATCAATACATTCATCGTTTCACTCAGAATATAAAATTAACTCGTTAATTTCACATTAATTAAAAAAGAAATTTAGTAAGTTAATAGTTAAGTTAATGAAAAGCCAAAAGTAACTGGTTAAGTTAAAAAGTTAAAATAAAATTAACTTTTTAACTTAACTTTAACTTTTTAACTCGTTAATGCCCAGTTTTGCACTATACGTAATAATTAATAAGTAATAACTAATGCTAAAACACTATAACGAGTTCGTGTTTCCAATGTTCTAGAAAAACTGACATTTGTGCAATAATTGTAAAATTTAGGGATCTTTGGTCTGTACAGTATAATATATTAATATTTTATTTTAATCATTATTCATTACAGTATAAGAAACTCGTTAAAAAACTAAATTGTTATCAAGAGGTTAATAAGGTAATTCACCCAAACCCACAGCCCCCAAAACAACCATGGACTCATCCGTCTTGAACAGACACGTAAAGTATTTTTCACCCTCCTTGGTCCGACCCGGGGAGTTGCTGAAACGGTTATTTTGATATTTACTGTGGGAATTTTCGTTTATAAATGGTTGCTATTGGTTATAGACGTTATAGTAGAAATAATTAGTAGAAATCAGTGTTTATTTATTATTGGTTGCCATTGGTTATTCGGGCAGATCAGATACAAGAATGCATATCACATCGAATTATTGAACATTGCCTACCGAGGTGGCTGAGTTTCACTTACTGCAGCGAGTAACAAGTAAAAAAGAGTTGAACGATCATAATTATTAGAGTTGTCATTTGACAACTGAGTGCACGGGATCAGCTAGTAATATCAACACTGTTTAAGGGTTTTATTGAGGTGCCCAGTTGCAGTCGTACTAAAAAGACTTAGGGGAAATCGGCGCAGACATAGGTGTGTGCTTATCGCTGTTTGTTTATTTACTTTTAGCCCGCGACCGCAATACAAATCGACACATTAATCTCTATACATATTATATGGGTAATATTCTGGGTCATATCCGATGTGTGTTTTACAATAATATTAGATAAATAGGTATAGGTAGTATATACAACGATATTAGGTACCCATATTATATCGTACGCTTTTTGTTTGCGCGTTTCGGGGAGTGTCTCGCGTGTCTGTCGTGTTTATTACAATAATAATAATAATATATTGGGGGACAATATTAATATAATGTCATATCGGCGACCGGTTTGCGGTTATGTTTGTTCTGAAATATGTCATTCATCGCTCGTAGACACACACACACACATATTTATTACTATTATTATTATTATATACGTCTATATTATATATTATTTCTTGGGCACAAAACGCGCGTATATATTATTATATACGTATATCCGGTGAGCGGTCTTTGGTTTTTCGCGCCTCAACAGGTATATACTATAATATAATATTATACCTACCTGCAGTATACAACATGCGCATAAACACACACACTTACAATCTCCAGGTGACTACTACAGCCCTACAACAACCGTCGTCTCGTCGATCTTCGACTTGACCACGCCGCCGCACCTATGTTTGCTCGGAGACGACACGAACAAAAAAAAAACGAAAAACGTTTTAACGGACACCGGTCGCGTCTCCTTTCTTGTTTGCACGGTTTAAATGACACAGCACACAGCACACACAATATTATAATAATAAATAATACAATGTCCTGACGACGACGACTACGTCTGTTCTTCGCAAATAACCGTCGGCGGCGTTTCTATCCATATAAACCGTCGAAAACGCTCGCGACGCCTCTGACTGTAATATAACTATATACAAATATAATACATATTATCATATCATGTTTACGCCGCCGTATACACCGGCAAATATATATAAATATGTATAGTATTATTTATTGTGTATATATACGCATAGAATATATGATATCATATTATATATACTTTTAGTCGTCGTCGAAATATAGTAGTAGGGTACTCTGTTCCGAAATAATTTTTATTTGCCGTCACTTACTGGACGACAGCGTCGTCGTATAATATTACTGCGGCCCGGTGACTATATATAATATATTACATTATAATATATTATTATTATTATTTTGAAGAAAACGCCACACCCGCCGAGTAGTCTTTCAAACGTACAACGTGGCAAATCTTACGTTACTGCAGCACTTTACTGTGTTATTTTCAAAAAATCTTAAACGAATTGCTCGTTTTAAAGGTAAGATTATATACCGTCTGAGACATTTCGGAGAGGCTTTTATTGATATTTTAATTTTTAAGCAAACTATAATCATATGAGCCTGTTTGAAACAGTCAAGTTTTTGTACGTCTTACAGCAACGGCCATTCATAAAGTAGGCAGTAGGTAATATTTCATTAATAATATTCTACTTTAGCGCATCACTATCACGATATTCACAATAATATTACATAGGTAATTAGGTCATTGACTGCACAAAGTCTGATGTGAACACCCTTGCATATAATATACCCCAAATTCGTTACATTAAATCTATGACAAATTAATAGTGAACGGTTACTACAAACAATTTACCGGTGGTAAGATATTTCCACCAGATATTCGTTTGATAATAATTGCTAACCCCCTCCTTCAACAAAATAATTATCTTTTATCATGTTATCATTTTTTGTTAAATTAATACTGATAACATGTGCATTAATTAGGAGAGGCAATATTAGGAGGGGATTATCAATTCTTTAACGTATAGTAGTCTTAAGTCAAAAACGACTAGTTTTCAGGAAGATAAAACAAAACATTGAAAATCCATTGAAAATCGTAGACAGTATAGTGTCTGGACTGATAATTAATTTAATTTAATATTCAATGTACCAACCTTTATGTTAACTATTAAGTAGAACTTTAAAACCAATTCTCCATTATTCTCCAAGTGACTTAAGATAATTGGATTTTTATTTTATATGACTTTCGCTATTAGGGCATGCATTTAAAATTATTACTAAACTTGACTTAAGATATTAAGACAATTTTAAAATTATTTCCGTCAGAGTCTCATTTCTTAACTATAGACATACGTATTTTGTACCCAATATAATATGACTTAAAGTGTTATGACAAAAACAAATTTCACTGATAGTGAGCTAAAGTTTTGACTTACGTGATGTGTACCAACAAAATATAAAAATATGAAAATGTTTGATTTTAATAACGATAAGTGGGAAATTCTAGAAGAGACGGCGTTTGTTTCGCAAACGATTACGATCGTACAAAATTTTATCGCGTTTAGCAATTTTTTTTTTCACTTTAACACAATAATAATATAATAGTAATAGGCACCAATATTATATATACCAGCTATTTTCCTACCTACGTTCTTATCCAACGCTCCGCAAAAGTGCGGATCAATGAGATCACCTGTTGCGGGATCGTTATATTAACATTATTATATTATTATTATTTTTTTAGGACCCGCACCCGTGTCATATACCTACATAAAAAAATAATCTCGAGTTATTTACAACGAGATTATCGGCAACGAAAATAAATTCGCCAACGAAATAATAATAATATAATGTAATATCGTATTATAATATATATATTATGGCGCGTATTATTTTTATTTTTATTATTATTATTATTATTGTTATACAACGAACGATGGAATTGGTAAATTATTGGACGATGGCCGCCGTGACTGGTTTAGTTATAATATTCGAATTTATTACTTGTGAGCGCGCGGGCGGTGTCATTCTATGTATATATTTAAATATAATGTACAGGAAAATCGTATTATATTTATAGTATACGTTTTATAAGGATTAACAACGAGAGACGAAAAACAAAAATGCCGTTCATAGTCGTTTCGTTCGTGTATAACACGTCATAATGTTATGTACAGTAATAATATTACGTATACAACACCTACGATTCACCGAGTATAATATTATTATCCTGGCTCCTGTTTCCTTAACAGTGCTCATTTATTAAAATTACGGTTTTAGGAATTTTTAAGTACCTACACTCGAAGACTGTTATGTTTTTTTAAATTTTTTATATCATACATTTTTATCCGATGCGGACAACCGGCAAACTCTTTTTTTTTTTTCAAAGAAGAATACCGCTTTTACCTAGTCAATTATTACTAAGCACACGGCTGATTTTCGAAAATATTTATGCATTTTTTATCGACTACACTATAATAAACTCGAAAATGTACAGTAAAAATGAGTGCTTATCATATTTTTGTAAGAAAAAACAAGTTTGTACCTATATTGTCACAGGGACAGGATGCTACTTAAATAGTAAAATTAAATTCCTAAAATTCCTTATTTATTTGAAAATGAGATAAACCTACTTAAAAATTAGCATAATTAATTGGGGGGGGGGAAGGCACATTCCCGATGGATTGACTATATAGATGTATTCAAATCAAACAGCTCGAATTTTAGTAGTTGTATAATTGAGGGAGGTGTCATTCTTTGGGTATACGTTTATAATATTTTAATATAATGTACAGGAGAATAGTATTATATGTATAATATTATACGTTTTATAAGGATTAACAACGAGAGACGAAAAACAAAAATTGTCGTTCATAGTCGTTTAATTCGTGTACGACACGTCATAACTCATAATGTTGTGTACTTATGTACAGTAATAATATTACGTATACAATACCTATACGATTCATCGAGCATGACCTCATTATCCTAGCTCCTGTTATCCTTAATATAGTGTGAATTTATTCAAACTAAGGTCTTAGGAATTTTTAAGGATCTACACTCGAAGACCGTAATAAAATGTTTTTAAAATCTTTTATAACATTTTTATTTTATCCAATGCGGGCAACTGTCAAACTCCTTTTTTTCAAATAAGAATACCTCTTTTACCTTGTAAATTATTACTCAGCACTCGACTGATTTTCGAAAATATTGATGCATTTTTTCATCGACTACAAAATACACTTGAGAATTTACAGTGAAAAAGGGTGTAAAAAAACAAGTTTCTACCTATTGTCACAGGATACTACTTAAATAGTTAAATTCCTTAAAAATTCCTTATTTATTTGAAAATTCTAAAATATAAAAAGTATAAAAAGTAACACGATAACATTCCGGACGCAATTCATTCAAAAAGCAGACGGTACGTTTACCCATATGACTTGGTCCTGCCCATTAATAATAAATGAAACCTATGTTTTGTATGGGTATCCCCAAACCCATATTGTCACACACACACACACGTATATATATGGTAATATAATTTATGTACACGTCCGATGCGGTTTTGCTACCGCGTGTAATCCGTCGGCATGATATATTTTTCATTTTTAGCGCCCACCGAAAAAAATAAAATAATAAGCTCATATTACGCTCCTGCCCCATCACTTCCCACCTCAATAATCGATCTATTAGCATAATGCGCCGCGATATAATAATAATAAAACAATATATACTCGCGTACCTGTGACACTGTAGTCTGTAATGTTATATAGGTAGCTTCATTCGGCCGGACATTAACATCGAAATATTCATCACCGTCACAATTTAACAACGTTATAATGCATTATACACACGGGTAGAGGTACCTATAAAATATTAGGTGTATAATATTAATATGTATATTGCGGGCACGATGTGTTTCATTATGACACGACACCACAGCCGCCGCCTTAAAGTTACGGTTTTAGATTTATTTTTTTCGTGAATGAAAAATCGGCGGTCGTTGAGACTCACCATGCACGCACAGGTGGTTTATATATATACATAGTCGTATATAGGTACCAACTCACACGAGCACGACGAAACGGTGTGAGCTGCAACAGGTGCCCCCGCATAGTTTATTATAATATTATTATATCGTATAAAATAATGATATATACAGACGGGTATTAATATATAATAATAATAATAATATGGAGAGTGATATTATTATATCATCCGCCGCAGCAACCGAACTTATTATACCACCTCCTCCGGGTGTCTGCTCGTGGTGTAGTCGTCGTCCACTGCAAGCCCATCATAATATAATATTATTATAAGGTTGTTTATTCAATCGCATTTTTATATATTTTTCGGTTGTTTTTGTTATCTGCAGTGGATGCAGTGTATACCAGCCACTATCATTACCCATATAAAACTCCTGTGACCCGAGAGTTATGGCACGAGGTAGCGATATTGTTATTATTATTGTCGTATGTATGTTATGCTTAAATGACAACGATGGTCTTCAGTTTATTATCCTGTGTCACGAAATAAGTGTTATAAGACCCGGATTTATTTTATGGTCTAAAAACCTTAGGAATATGAATTATGTAAAATATGCATTTATATGCTTATGTCAAATTTACGTTGAGCTTGTAATACGAGAAACATTCAGGGTTGAACAATTGACCCCTTCCCCCTAAAATGACATAATTCGTATTTTTTTTTTTTTTTTTAAAGTGATCTCAATTATTTTAAATATAAGAAATGTATTATTTGGCTGCGCAGAAATGTGTGCATATTACCTATATTAGTACAAATATGCGAATATTTTTTAAGGCGTTAATCAATATAATACTTTTCGCTTTAAATTACCTTTTAAAAAATTGTATGTGCCAGGACCGGATCGGACAAATTAGGTTTTCCGTACTTTACCTGCCCACCTACAAACTGGCGGCCCTTGGGTACTTTATTATTCCGTGCATAGTTGTTTTTTAATAGTCTCTATTTCTTCAACTCTTAACTTTAACATGTTTTCAGTCAGTGGTCCTTCATGACTTGAACTTCCAAAAATTGTCGCTGCCCACTGAGTTTTACTCTGTAACTCACCAGGCCAATCCAGCTCTGGGTATGGCTTGTTAATCCAATGTTTTCTATATTTTTGTTTAAAAATATTATCATATACTTATTATACTTACTCATACTGCGGTGTGATCAAATGGTCTCCTTGTCTGGCTGCATATGCTATATTTTTCAAGTCAATTCTTATGATTTTGGAAAGAATATTTAGTTTTTTATTTTTAGATATACTTAGTTCACTATAACACATTAAAGTGAAGTCTTGTAAACAAAAATCGTTGTTACTTTTTCTATCATAGTGCATTTCTAAAATGTTCTCATATAATGATGGTATTAATATCGAAAAATCGTTTAAACACAATTTGAATTTCGAGTGAGTAACTTTTGGAGACACCTCGCCCTTTACATTTTAATCAAAAAATTTTACTTTACTTTATACTAGTTCTGCTTTTTATAATGAAATCCAAAATATGGGTCATTAAAAACCTAAAAACCTGGTACCTATGTATTATGAACAATTAATATTGTTCTGTAAAAATGTATAGCCTGCAGTGTCATAGTACGCATAGCTGTTTCGAACGATATAAAAACATATTTTTTGTTTCGAAAACGCAAACTTCGAGTTCATCGAAAATTATAGTACAGCCAGGTAAGTGGATTACAATAATATTAGCTATAGCTGGTATATTGCTATATATGCCTCCTTACCGTCTCCGTCGTCATCGTCACCGCGGTGAGATATACGATAAAATACCAGTATTATAGTAGGTATATACACTTCGCTTGCGGTTTATTATAATTTATAATAATATTGTAACATAATAATATTATAGTGTATAAAATAATATATCTGTACGCACAACAAGGCGCGGCTAATACGCGCAATAGCTCACTAATCGGGAGAAGAAGCGACTCGTACAGGTGTTTAATACGTGTGTGTCAGTGTATGTATAAATTGTAATGTTATGCACCACGCGTACTTATGTAGGTATATATGTGACTATAATAGGTATAAGATGTGCGGTAGGTATTTCGTTGTATTACACGTGTCGGCGTAAAGCCGAAAAATAAAAAAATCAAAACTTAAACGGAAACCGTTTGTCTCACGGCCGGTCGGCACCGACGTACCAACGAACGACGCATTGTATTATATTATTCCGTCGTCCTCTTACAATATAATATCATGATATTAAAACGATAGGTACCTGTATATTATATTAATATTATAATCCTTAGTGGTCTCCAAGGCGGACCGTCGCAGCTATATCCGGTCCGCAAATAAGTCGAGCGCGGTTCGGGGAGTATAGGTTAGGTAATATTATGTAGGCCCGAGGTATTCTATAGTGTACTCAAAACATATTGTATGCACATAAGCATTTCAAACAACAAACAATACGCACTTAAAGTATGTTCTGAAAAAATTTAATATTAGTTGAAATAACAATATGGAACCCACAGTGCTGGCCTGGCCGGCCGGGCCCCTCCGTTTATTTTTTATTTTCTTGGCGTGTTCCTGTTGATATATAGGTCATTTGAAGAAGGGACTCTGTCATGTATATATCGAAATATTTAATTGTACGTAATTTTTAGGCACAATTGATTTTTTTTTTTAATGCGGGGCCCAAGTCCGTTCATTATGGACATTAGGACCACTTAAAAAAAACTGACCCGCTGGCCTTTGAAACTTGAAAAATTATTTGCACGATAGAATCAACCAACAGTATGCGATAAATTATGACGGACAACTGAAGTTTACTTCCTACACGCGATCGATAATATTTATATTATTATATTATATTATATAGATAGACCTCAGACATTCGAAAATAATATTTTTATGTTATATCTTATAAAATTTAATATCAAATTTTCAAGTTCATTCCTGCAGTATATGCTCTCAATTCGTCTAATATACTCAAATATGCATGTAAGTATTCGCAATAACGATAAAATATGCAAAAATGAGCAAAGTAAAATTTTAAACCTTCTTGTGGTATGAAACATAATTTTCTGCGATTTTTTAGACAAATATGAATAAACTAGAAGGCCTCAGCCCTAGTAAAATGTAACCGGACTAGTATAGCTAGGATTTTCATCCGGTGGTTGTTTTAATTTTATATTTAAATAAAACGCTTGCGACGGGGAGGCCTTACAATTTACACACTACCCATTGTGTATATCAGACACATCAAACTCAAAATATTGACTGGGCAAAATATATTGAATAGTTGTTTACCAAGTAGGCCATATACAAATTGTATTCATTGGGTAATTTCAATACTATACGCAATACTTATTCAATTAAGTACAGTTTATCAGAAGATGTGACAGAAAAGTTAACATAATGCGTATTATACTTCTCACTAACATAGAAATAAAAGGAAAATCGTATAATTTGTTTTTCTCAATTGATTGTTCATAATATTACTATCCGCGGGCCATACAAAATGAGGCGAGGGTCGCGTGTCTGGCATGCATGCAGGTGTACATATTATAGATATTATATCGATCTTGGTAATGTGAAACAGAACCACAGAATATATTATTATGATGTCATACTTTATAGAAATCCGAATCGTATATTTGGTCCGAACTATATTTTTGTACATAAATACGACGGGGGTGTGTTTCAACCCCCCAAAACACCCCCGTGGCCACTGCATGGCGTAATATGTATTATGTAATGCGGTTTATAAATATAACACTGGAGACGATTCATAGTTCATATTATTATTATTATAATATAATATTGTCGTTGTGACGATTGCGAACGTCCGGCGATGACCGGCCGGACGCCGTGTCCGGCGAAACCCAGCTGGACGTTGATGATAGGAGGGGAGGGGGCGTGTGGGGCCTAACGGATAAAATAAAAAAATCAATCGGTCGAAAGAGCACACACACACACACTAGCGCAGTATTCTAATAATATATAACGATTATTATTAATATTTATTATTATTATTATTATTATTATTGCGGTGTGCATATCGGAGGAGGATATTATTCCTCAAGTGTGCGCGACGGAGGTCAATCGATCGGCGATTTATTACGTACCCAGGTATACTCGCGCATACGTTTTTTTTTTTAATTATTGGTATTGGTCGCGGTGGTGGAGCTGCTCGGCCGCGGATCGAGCACGATACCGCACGTGACCAGCGTGCATATCGACACCCCCCGTGAGGTCCTCGTTCGTTTTATACACATGCACGTACGTCGTAGGAATTTTTTTTTTCTTTTCGATTTTTTCAATCATTCCCCGGTACCGCGTCAGATTTCAATTTTATTATTTCCACGTTATTATTATTATTATTTTTATTACTAATAATAATAATAATCGAAATCGAAACGGGCCGCGGGTCAAACGTTCACGTATAGTCTTTCTATTATATTATATTAGCGCGTGTTCAGCCGTATGTGTGTGCAGTGTAGGTAGGTATACGCAACAACCACGATATGCTGCACCAGTATCGCTGTCGTCCGGATATATATTATTCTCCATATTATATTATATTATTATTATTATGATAAGGTACCTATACCTATAAGACGTCTAACGGGTATATATACCGAGCCGTATTATAATAATCATTCGCGATCGATCGTTTTGCCGAAATCGAATACAATATATTCCGTCATATATAATATATTTAGAAACGAGGTTTATTTAAGTGTATGGTGCGTACCCATCATATGAAGTATTAGGCAGTAGGTATATATGTACACAGGAATACCTATACTGTCAGTATACACATTACACACTTATATATATATATATGTGAGTGTGTATATAAACCGTCGCGTATATACATAGTTTTCATAAATTATGACTCGAAATAAACTGTTAACGGCCATTAGTATAATTGAAAGTTTACATTATTTTTTTTTTATTCATTATACGTATAATATACCTACTCGACGCGGGAGACTTTAACGAGTGTTGTGAACATATTTCAAACGGAATTAACGAAACGAGATGGTTTTATTGCCATGCGTAATATTAAAATATACGTCCTATAAGAAACGAGCGTTCGAACGACACGTTTTGTGAATAATATATTATACATTACGATCGGATGTCTAAAAATTCATAAAATTCAAAATCAATATTTATTTTTCCGAATGTCCGGTCAAAATTATTAGGCAAGTATAATATATAATCAGGGTTTCGCTACCGAAACATTTGTTCGGGTTTTGGGTTTCTGTTGCATTATTGGATGTGCAAACATCACCAGAATAAAACATTTGAACGACGAACGTTTGGGTGCTCATAACCGTATTAATTCGGGTATTATTCGGGGTGATATGAGTGAACACTGGTGTTAAGTTGTTTGAAAAAAACTAGTGTTTCGTAAAATATTATGATATAATATAGAATAAATGGTTGAAATACGTCGGTGCAGATATGTCAACAATTTTTCACAGCGAGAAATATTTAATAATATTAACACCGATTGATAGTAAAAATATAGAAAATAGATATTATAAAATATCATGATATTATCGATTGAAATTTGTAAAATAAAAATGTATTCGGGTTTTGGGTGATGTTTTTTTAAAAAAAAAACCATTCGGGTTATAACAGGTTTCTGGTGTTGGTTTTACGTTTACGGCTTCAAAGCAGAATTTTCTCCCAAATTTAAGTAGGTATAAGTGACATGTTTTCACTCGAATTGCCTAAGGTAGTTTTTGGAAGAAATTCGAATACACCCAATCACTGGACTCGAATTTCATCCCATACCATATTTGCCTATTCTAAAAATTAATTATTGATTTTCATAACGTTAAAAATATTATATAGGTAATATTTTATTCGTTGTTGGTACTAATAGGGTCAAAGAGGTCATAACCATTTGCTATTATATTCAGTTTTATTACCAATTACTATTGCGGTGTTGGCGTGTTTTTTTATTAAAATATTGCCTTTTTTATAGCCGCTTATTGACCGTGGTATTGACTGCAGCCATGGCCTATTTATTCATTATTGTTATATTCATTGTACAAACGTATTATTAGCCAGCTTAGGCCTATTGAATTATTATAATATTATTATATACCATCACACATTCATATTGACTATTATTATTTAATGTATTAACGTTTGCTTTGGCGTAAGAATGGTGGACTTGTAACCTTCTTGACTAACCATATCATATATTGTGTGCTGCGTTCATAAGACGTGTTTTAAATGTTGAAAATCAAAAAACAATGTTTTAGATTCAACCAAATAATTGTGGGACCATAGAAATCGATTCATTCAGGCGATTTCGGTACGTACAACTGCAAAAGGGTCAACCACCCAATGTAACTGTGGGTGGGTGGTTCAATAGAATAGCATTATTGAAATCTGCAGGAAATCCGAGTATTACCTATTTAAAAGAAAATTGGCCATTCGAGTGTACCCTATTATAATACTTATAGCATAAGGTTTATTATTGACCGCTGTTGTACTCAAACCCGTATGTTAAAATGATGTATGAAATTGGTAATGATCACATGAACGTATATCGCTTTTAAAATCGCTTGTAACTAACTTATATAGGTAACATAATATATTATATTGTCGGCGCACACATATAAATAACACGCAAAGTAAAATTAATAAATCAAACAAGGCATATTTGTTGTGCAATTAATAACAATTTCAGAGAAGGAATTAAAAAATAATAATAATGATTTAAAATGCTGAAACTCCTTATTTATCAATAAAGAATATTAATATAATGGATTAATTAATAAATATTCAATTAAACAGCAATATCGCGTATAAAATATAAATTGTACGTTATTAAAAGCAAAGTATATTATATTATATTATGTATTATTAAAGTGTCAGTTATATTGATTATTTAACTTATGGAAGTTCAAGCACAGTTAAAAAGCAATCATTTAGTTTAATTAAAATATTTCAGTAAATTGAAAATTTCAATATTGTTATTAAGTATAAATATTATCGATGATTACAAATTTAATTGTTTGATCATTATATTTAAACTTCGTATAGTATCCTACAAATTATTCAGATTAAACTTGTGAATGAACAACATAAATTAAATAACAGTATGAATGAATGTATTTTTTCAAAAAGAACACAACTTTTTAATTAGTAATAAATTATAATTAAATATTAATTATTCATAAATCGATAGCGCAGGATACCAGGAAATGTTACTGCGATCACTTAAAACAGGTTTTAATATTAAAATCCACTTAAAAAAATTACTTATTCTCTCATATTATAATATTATACATTTATACCTATACTAATATAGAATAATTGTTTTACATATTATTTCATATACCTACATATTATATATAATAATGTGTAATATTTATTATGGAGGTATATGCCATGTTATGTACCTACATAAACGTAATTATGTATTATTTACGTATAATATTATTAAAATGAACAATTTGAAATATTAATAATAATAATATAATAAGGTTTAATAAGTATTAATATTACCTTAAAATGGAATAGTAATAATAATTAAAACAATGTATGATAATGACAATGTAAAATTATAACAAATGCTGTATTGAATATAACATATTATTATTATAGTTTAAATTTTGGTAAAACCATTTTTAAGGATTATTGTTCTTAGTATTAAGGTATTTATTATATATAAGGTATCCTTAGTAATAGTGTATTACATTTCGACCATTCAAGAACTACTCATTAGAATTTTAATTTAGAAACATCAACTACTTTTCATCTAGGTACTGAATAATAATTAGTAGTACAAAAAATATCTGGAATTTGAAAATATGGTTTTGGACTTTCGGTATAGGTACATAAAAATTCTAAAAGCTGAATTTTCACAACGAAAAAATCGGGTAAGTGGATATTGCTTTGCTTTACAGTAGGTTTCAAGTAGGTCACTGTAATGGGTGGTGTTAAATTTGAATTCAATGATATAATATCATTGTATACGAAATCGCTTCTGAGCGAAGGTTTGTCAGCCTAGGATATTTTATTTTACCTATATTTATATTGTTACTAGCTGAGTACGTGCACTTCGTTGCCCGTTAAAGGAAGTATCAACTCTATATGATTCAAACTTTGTTCAATTCATTATTTAATAATCGGTGTATGGTGTTCCAAACTTAAAAATCAGCCAAATCGGTAAATCAGTTCTCAAGTGATGTCGTGTGACAAAGGATTAGGGTCCATTTTTATTTATAGGTATAGATTATTATTACGGTAGTCGGTTAAATTGAATTATTATTATTTATTTATTATCATATTTGTATACAATATTGTAGTTTAGAAGTTTCAAGTACCCACGAATAATGTTTTTAAATTAAAACACAAAACTAAAATCGTTCTAACTATAAAAAAACTGCGTTTTTTAATTTTTATATTTTTTGGTTACAGAATGACCTACTTACGTGGAACATTGTTTTAAATTTATAATATTTAGCTATAAAAGTTGAACGTTTTATACATTTTCAACTACAAAAAAATTTTTAACTTTTAACTTTAAATTCTTATAAAAAGAAATTATGTCCATGTATTTTAAATATTTTTCAAATGCTTTTGTAACAAAATATCAGTATCGTTATATTAAATTTATTATAAAACTTAATTTGAGTTTTTGGTAGACATTTTATTTTGATAAAGGTATAAAAACGTATGAGGAATATTGTATTAAATTTTCAAACCTTAGATTTAAAAAGAAATTTTTTATGAATTTCTAACTAAAAATAATTTGCACATTTTCGTGATTTGTCAAAATTAATTGCTTATAAAAAAAAAAGTTGTGGATAGTTTATTTTTAAAATTTTTAACTACCGTTATAACAATAAATTAGGAGCTTTATATTAATTTTTCAAGATTTTTGACCCAATCAATAAAGTTTTATTGACATTTATTGAAAAAAACAACAACAAAAAAGTCAAAATATTATAAACATTTGATGGTGTATAGAAAATGCCACTTATATAAATATTCAATGAAAATGTAACTACAGTCATAATAAAATAAAAAATCTTTATTTTGATACCTCCAAAGTAGTAATCTTGTATTTTTATATGACAAAAACTTGATTTAACCACAGATTTTATGAAATCTGTGGTTTAACTGATCATCTCGTTAGTCACTAGAAGTCATAACTTATCAGTACTTACATAACGACAAATATTTAGTCAACTTAAGCTACGAAGCTGTTTACCATATTTTTAGTCATTAATATCCATTATTGATTTTGAAAAGCATGAAATATCAATAAATCAATTTCAAAACCTTAAAAATTGAAATCGTTATTGAAAATGGAAAAAAAAATTCAATATAAAGTCACTTTTTTTAAATTTAATACATACACCGGCGTTTCCATCTCAATCGTGTTATTTATTGCCATATATTGACGCTGTAATAATGATTTTTATAACTCAAGATTGCAGATTAAAAACAAGGATTCTCATAAACAATTCGTACTGTAACCAAAAAACGATAAAAATA
Organism: Macrosiphum euphorbiae; assembly: GCA_949089665.1. Taxonomy (NCBI): domain Eukaryota; kingdom Metazoa; phylum Arthropoda; class Insecta; order Hemiptera; family Aphididae; genus Macrosiphum; species Macrosiphum euphorbiae. The sequence goes on along the minus strand of CARXXK010000003.1, from coordinate 70,252,036 downwards.
TATTTGTACATTTTAAAATGTTTAGACTTACTTAAAAATAATAACATGGAAAAATTCACCGAGCTGACCTAGATAATGTTGTTACGTTTAAATGTTTTAAGAGGTAAATTTATTCTAATTTTAGAAACTACAGAGTAAAATGTATTATTGTGAACGTACAATTAGCCATGTTGTACGTTTATAAGAAGGAGACAACAAATGCCCTATAGTGGCGTCCTCTTTACAAAAACATATTTATGATTTATAGACTTGTCTTGTAGATAGAGGCAAAATAACGAGTGAAGTGCTGTATGGTTTTTTTTTTTTGGTAACTCAAAAACGAATAACCGAAGGTAACTTGAAATCAATAACATTTCTCATTGAACACTTTATAAATTAAAATCAAAAAACTTTGAAACCTGTAAATAATACCGATATCGAAATCAAAATTTTTAGAGCACTGCATAATATTCTCCAAGGCTACGTATAATAACCATTATACATCTGTTTGAAATGCAAAGAGCATCTGCAGCGTGTTTAACTTGCATACTAATTATTATTTTCTCAGGTGTTAAAAAGTGGAAAAATATCAAGTATGCGAAACTGTTGTTAATGTTATATACATTTTAATATTTTTCAGCGTACAATTTGACTATTCGAGTAGAAATAACTTATATTTGAAAAAAGTTGTATTATGTTGACGTTAATAGATAATATAGTTGGCTTGATATAAATTTGAAAATAGTATTCAATCATAGTTGGGGGACTTTACAGCGAATCATAATCACAAGTTGATAGACTATCAATGATAGTACAAAAACACAAGTGTTCCTCTCAGTTATTCAAACTCATAAAAAAAATATAATGTCACTTTTTTTTAAATATTTTATACACTTCCATTGTTATCTCAATCATGGTATATATTGGCACAGCACTAACGATTTTTATAGCTAAGGATTGAAAAATTTAAAACAGGGGTAGGTACTCATAAATAATTTAAATAATTCTTACTGTAATCAAAAAAAAATATTTTTACATTTTAAAATGTACTTACTAAAACTTACTTAAAAATAATAATATGAACATTCTCGTGACCTAGATAATGTTATTACCTTTAAATTATACAATCGGTAAATTCACTAAAATTTTAGAAACTACAGAGTGAAATGAATTATTGTTAACTTACAATTTGGTATGAAGTACGTGTGTAAGACGAAGACAACAAATTCCTGTGAGACGTCTTACTAACAAAAACAGAATATATTATGTATAATATGATTTATAAATTTTTATTGTAGGGAAAAAATTTCGAATATCGTGTTAAGGATTTTTTTTTAAACTAAAAAACAAATAACCGAAGGTAGTTACTTGAAATGTTCACCAAATGTTTAAATTCACATTTCTTATTGTACATTTTAAATTAAAATCAAAATAATTGAAGAACAGTAATAAATATCGAAATCAAAATCAAAATTGTTTTTTGTTCGGTATCAAGCCTTGCATAATGCTACGTATAATAACGATTGTACATTTGTTTGAATTGCAAAGAGCCTCTTCCTGGTATTTAACTTGACTGATTTAACTGATTATTTTCTCATGTGTTAAAAAGTGGGAAAATATCAAGTAGCAATAAAAGCGAAACTGTTATTCATAATAAAATAAAATAATCGGTGATTTGATACCTAATCAACCTAATAAATACCTGTTCCTCCTTTCCTTTAAGTTGTTACGTATCCATACCCCATTTTAAAAATATAGAAAATACCAAGATAGTCATAATATCTTTTTATAAGTGTTGACAAGTTTCATTTGTACGATATTCACATATTAATTAATTGTAAGAAATTTATAAAACACGTTTTCGGAAATTTGCAACTTCATATTACTTTTGCCACAATTAACGAATTCTTTTTAGGTTGGCATATTTTACCTAGCCCCTGACTTTGCCCAATCCGCTCCAAATCTGAACATGAGAACTTTTTACTTGTGCAATTGATGATTGTATTACATTTACAATGTATTTACTTTATTGTAAGTAAAAAATGACATAATATGGTAATCAGAAATTATGATATATGATTACACGAAGGATAAGATAATGTTATGTAATTTATTATTACATTTTGGACAACTATGTACGACCGATACAAAGTTTGTTCTCAATCTGATCGCCACTGCTAGTCGTGGTGAGATTAATAAAAATGGGTACATCTTGGGTAACGAGTATGAAATATTTCAAATAAAATTTTCACTTTCACTTTGAAATATTTCAAAATTTAAACTTTCACCCTTCTTGAAATGTATTTTTTTTTCATTTTTAGTTTGTTCATAAAATCATCGCTAGATGTTCATACTGATTTCATACCTGATTATTGATTATCAGTATTTAATTCCGGATCATGATATATAAAGAAGATATTATATTGTAATATTATATATATATATATTATATAAGAAAGATAATTATTATGTAGGTACTATGTAGAGGTGTTTACTGTACTTTCTATTTCAATTAAAATTAGTTTTTTTTTGTTTTGTGAAATATTTCAAAAAAATTAATTTCATGACTTTTTAGAACCCTTGTGAATTTTTCCATTTTACCATTTTACCATTTTTTACCATTTTAGAACCAGTGCATTAGTGTGTAATTTAATATTATTGAATCATACAATTTTCCCACCTGCTTCATTATACTACCGTGCTATGCATTTGATTTAATTTTAAATACACATTATTTACTCAGGCGTTAAAAAATAATAATAAAATATGGCGAAAAATAATATTGTTCTCTTGTTTGATACGTAAACAAACAACTTATGGCGAACATTATATTTTATTTTGTTCTGATTAGTATGGGCTAGGAGCAGTTAGCTTTTAAAAAATAAATCTAGAAATACCATTTTATTTTATTCATTGGTCAACGTCGACTTTCAACGTTCACATTATTTTTCATTATTTTATTATATTCAATCAAAATTACTATGTTTTGTAATAATTATTTAATAATGTTGACATTTGCAGTAATTGCAATTTGGGTTATGCCAGCTACTTCTGAAGACGAACTAGATGTTTTAAAACGTATGTATTAATTTATTGATATTATAGAATAATTATATTTGCATTATAAATTTTTATCGTGTTGATATTTTATCAGCAGTCATTTGTAGATTTTTTTAGAATTAATTTAAAATGTGAACTAATTTTTATTATGTTATTATTACTTTAGAGAAAACAAAATGTATGCCATTTATTAGATTTTAATTATACACAATACATGGCGTATGATGTGTAGATAGTAAAAAGTTTATACTTACACTTAAAGTGTTTTTTCAAAATCAAAATGGATATTTTTTGATTTTAGAGGATACTTAATTTTTTTGTACATAAAATATGTAAAAAATAATTTCAGTAAATTCAGCTGAAATATATTAATAAGTTATTACAAATGTCATAACTCATACAATTGGTTGACACATTGGAGAAATTCAATTTTTCTTTAGTCAAAAAAGCAATGAATTAATATTATCATCAACAATAACTTAAATCATTTTTTTCTGCATAATATGCTCAGAACATAGTTTATATTATAATTTAATAATTTATTGAGGTGTAGAAAATCATCGGATGGATAGTTAACCTTTTTTATAGACTTATAATTATTATGTGAACATTATTATATCGTAATTTGCAGAAATATATAAGATTGACTAATAAAAATGTTTTGTTTTGTTTTTAGGGTCTTGTCGATGTAATATTTTTAATTAATAATTAATAAACAAATAGTGACTTAAAATATTTATTGTATTTCACATGATTAACATTAAAATTTTGATAAATTATTATGTGTTTATGATCGAGATGAATGTTCATTATCCCAATTATTGTCCCTTAAACAAAGGCGATAAATTCTGAATCTACTTTTGGTCGACGCTGATTTCCATTTTAAATTCGATTTGTCGTATTCATAAATTATTATAGGCTATAGCTTTAGAAAAGTATCTTCAAACGTGTGTACCTAAGTTTGTAATGTTTATATTATTACCTATTTTATGTTACCTATTATGGCTTATATCAATTTTTGATATTTCCCGAATAAAATTTTCAATTAATGTAAAAGTAATATAAAATCATAAAATATACAAATGTATTCCATTTTTAAGTGTATTTTTCTACAGCTAATAGTCTTTTGAGAATAAGTAAGGGCATTGAAGGTCGAATAAATTCATAAAACTGGAAAACAATATTAATATGTCTCATAATACTTTTTTAGGAGATTCACTGGTTAATAATCATCTATAACATAGTATATCATAAATGATTGATTGTACTATACAAATTATTTTAAATAATCATTGAGATATACTAAGTACTATATAGTTCAATTTGTATTCAAGAAATCGTGACAGTACCAATTTGTTAGACCAATACCGCCGCGGATTTTATAAAAATGACAATTTCTAAAATATATTTAATAACTCAAACAATTATACGCTATTGGTCCTTAACACAAGATTGAGTGGTCCATAATATCAGTTTATTAGTTAATTTTATTGTATATGTAACTTAAATATAGTTTTATATAATTTAATATGGATAATTGAAAAATTTAATAGATTTTCTTAAATATGCTGGATTTGAAGGTAAGTAATTGTTATTAATACATACCTAAGTAATTTTATTTTTATTTCATCCTTTTTTTTTAAGTATATTTGATGTAATTATAATTATTGATTTTACGATATTCAAGGTAAATTTAAGCTACTTTAATTTTACATAATATTTGTATGTTTGACAACAACACAACAAAATAATTATTAATCCTATTTAGTATTTTCTTACGATTTATTTTCTGACACCAAAACATTGCATGGATGGTAAAAAGTATGCTGTTTTCCGGTTCCAGATATCCATAAAATTCTCATTAGTCATTTGTTATAAAAACAAATATCAGTAAATAATAAATATAAATCGTAACATACTAGTTGTAAATACTAAAAATATTATGATATAGTTGCTAGCTTATCCCGTGCACTTTACAACTCTTAAAAAATGGCAAATATTAAAAATGTATGATTTTTCAACTCCTAATAGGTATAACTCGCTACAGTAAGCTGAACTCAGCCATCCTGGTAGGCAATGTTCAAAAATTCCATTTGATGCATGCTTGTACCTGATCGGCCCGAATAACTAATTGCAACCAATAATAAATACATTTTTCCACCGTAATGATCAAAATCCCCACCTGAGTTCCAATCGTTCCGTCGTTCAGTTGTTGTAACTTCAGAGGCACGCATGAATATCCTTTAAACCCCATTGGAATATTCGGTGTGAATCTAAAATAACTCTTCACAGTAGTTTGAATGGTATACCCAGGAGTGATATAGGTTGAGAGTCTGCAGCGTCAAATTTATCGTTTCCGGGTTTAAGCAAGCCTAGAAGTGTAGTACTTATAGGTATTATACTAATAGATATCATACTAGAATCATACAATTTCAGATAGTTCTAATGATTTCGATACAAGATTTACACATTCAAGTATGTATTTGAAACTAAGTCATTAATTCATACGATTATAAGCAAATTTAAAATGGAAATATTATATATCATTGCTGCAGTCAACATTATTGTTAATGTGATGTTCTTTTGTTTTTTAGAAACCGATTGTACGTATTTCATTGTTTTATTTTTAATTAAGTTTAATTAATTAAAACTCTTAGAATGAAGTTTGCAATAGTTCTGTAAACTGTAGACTTTATCAATCTACAGCTTACTGTATTATGATTTGTCTATTATCAGGTTAGGTGATTATTATTTTGCTATTACATCCCGGCTCTCATGAAAAGTGAGTGCTACAAATGGAAAATTTCCATTAGTGATTACAAAAATAATAGGAAAGCTTTTTAAAATTATGTAAGTACAGTCTCTACTCAACAGTTACAGACTATACAAATAAAAAAATATAATACCATAATAAAACGTACAAAGAACCCCTGGTACCGAAGATATTTGGCACCACCCATCATAGTTTAGATAAAACAATGTAATAAAAGAACTTGTCCCCACCTATAGCGCACAATAAAAAGTTTACTAAAACGGAATAATGGGTTTTTATGAAGTTTTAAGTTTATAATCTTTACGATATTTGATATTCAGTGAAAAATTAACGAAGTCTCATTAATCGATTTTGATATTTTGTTGTATTTTCTAAAATCGTAGTTAGTACCCTTCAAATATTCACAACATATCTATATTAGCTTATTCCGTACATAGTAACATTTTAAAACTATATCGACTCTTTTCCAAGCTATGTATAGCCATGAGAAGTTTTAAAAATGTTGTAAGTTATTTTTCAGTTAGAAATGCCTAAATATTTTTCTTTTCATTGCTTACATATTCATACATTTTAGTAGAAGATTCCTGGCAAGTTTTTCTACATAATATATAAAAAAAAAAAAAAAAATAAGCTTGCCGGAAATGTATGCTATTTATAGCAATGAGATATTTTATGCTAGGATGACACAATGTCTTCACTCAGAATAATTGTTCGTGTGCAATGATTTATCATTGAATTCAAATATAACACATACATGACAACGACATGCTTGACAACTACTGTTGGAAAAAATATTAGATAAACAAATTACGAATTACAAAATAAGTTTGTAGCAAAATATCCTAAAAAAATATACAGGTACCAACCATATCCTTTGGAGATTCTCCAAGCACAGAATCGTTTTTAATCGCAAACCTACAATGATTATTACCATTGAATTCATTGATTAACACACCTATTACCGTGGTATTATACTAAAATATTGGAATTTTAATAATAATAATTTATTGACAACCAATATTGTGATATGTGTACTAGAAACGATCCTATTCTTTAAAAACTAAATGTTTGTTTTAATAGTTTTACCTGCAGGTAAATATATTTATGATTTTTATAATTTGACTTACTGAAGTCGGTAAAAAATAGTTTTTAAGGGGTGTAAAAATTGACTCTCTGAACTTCAACTATAAATTACAATTAATGTAATCATAGACTTAAGTTGTGTCATTGTATTACAAAATAGCTACAACATTTGAAAAAAAATTCTGAACTAAGTGGCATTCCTAAGATGAATCTAGGAAAAAAAATCCCCAAAGCTATAAGAGGTTTTCGATTTACCGAGTGTTCGAATAATCGAGGGAAAATAAACTAATTCGAATTAAAGAGAGGTGAACAATTGTATGTATGTATTACAATTTATATTGGCATTTATTTATTATACATACATGTTAAAGTTTAAATTAGGTATGTAAGGTACGATAAAATTTATAAACTACTATAATAATTATAATAATTATATAACCACTGCACCGTCGTTAATAGTTTCATTACCAGTACCTACGTCAAATAGATAGTAAATAATCTTTATGTGTACCTACATATAAACTTTCAACTTACATAATATGTAACCACGTTTAAGAAAATTCGAATTAAAGAGGTTCGTGAAAACAAATTCTAATTGTAGAGTGTGTCCCACCGACAGATATTTCGAATTATCGAGGGCACCGGAACACATGTATTTTCTTTTAATCATAGAGGTTTTCTCAGGGGACTCACCGTTTAGTTCGATTTATGGAGTTTTTCGAATTATAGAGGTTTGAATTATCGAGTGACTACTGTATAAGTAACAAATTTGTTTAGACTTTACTGTAAAATTCGAGTATCATTTAATAGTCACTGGAGAGAATTGACTTCTTATAAAATTTAAAGTTAAGATTATTATCTAGGCAATATCATAGGGTTTTATATTATATTTTAATTTTAAAGCGAGTTATGAATATATTTATTATCTTATGATGTACAATTATATATACATATAAGTATTTGCTTTGTGGATTTTGGATTTTATTCAATAGTACAGTTATAGGTATATCTTTGGGGATTTTTTTCCTTAAATTTTTTCCTGTGGATTTTTTTCCGGGGGTTTTTATTCCAGGGATTTTTTTTCCGATTACCCCTATGATATAATTTTGGATTGTGTCTCAAATCTACATATTTATTAAAATAATTTACGTTTATGTTAACAATATTATAATTTTTTATATTGAGTAATTAGATAGGTGCATGATAATTATAATAATTTTCACAAGTAATATAACTTTTAAAAAAATATTATTAGGTGCCATATTAATTTGTAAATTTTATTTTACTTATTAGGTATAATAGTTTATTGATGTCCACCTCAACAAAATCATAATCAAAGAAATTTGTTGTTGTGTATTGCAATTAATTTTGTAAACGTTCATAACGTGGTCAAGTAAATAAAATAATTTATGACTTTTTATTTAGCGACTCATGGAAGTATGTCAGATGTCTATAATTTTTCATAATATTATGTTTAATAAGGTTTATTCCAATTAATAATATACCTAAGTAATAAGAATTAACTACACCTATTTGTTTTTTTATTATCTAGATCAATTACTAAGTAAGTTATTTTTGTGTTTTTTGTTGTACATTACTTATTTACGTGCTAAACGTCTATACATTATAATATTATTTTATGTGATACGTTTCTCTTTGTACATTACATAAATCATTGTTATTTTCACCATGTCCATCCAAATTATACAAAAGCATCATACTTTATAAACGAAAACAATTAAATCCGTTGTATAACTTTCGTTATTTTTATTTTTTAATGATTTAACTCAAATTGTCACAATCAAATCATAAGACCATATTTTGTAGTTATTTCAAGTACAATTTTTTATAACCACATAATACAAATAACTCTTAGCGACTAACAATGTAGATTACACACATTAATGATAGATTATTGAGAGGATTATATTAATGATATTATGCATCTTATTTTTATGACTAGCGTTTTTGAAAAGAAGTTATTCATTATTTAGTTTTAAAATTATAATTATTATGAGTTTTAAAATAAAAGTCTACTATTGCGAAATCGTTGAGTTTTCTATAGCATTTCATTATTATAATATGTTTTTCTAGTTGAATGTCGTACGTATATTTTTGTTTTTATTATATTATTAAAATAACTAAATTGGGACGGATAGTAGCTGAGCGGACTAAGGCGTCGATTGCGACTCACACCGACGCCAGTTCTATACCTCGGATATGGGCACCCGAACATAACAGATACCTACGGGTGCCCAAATCAAAAATTCTGCCAAAACAAACACACACGTGTTCCTCTATCCCTCCTCCAACAAAAACCTACAAACAAAAAACAAAAATTAGCTAAAGGCCTAAACTGCCAGGCTCGAGTTCAATAAAAAAAAAAAAAAATAACTAAATATAATATATTAATCTGTGAGGAGATCTCAAGATTGTATTCTAGCAGTGGCGTCATTTAGTCTTTGTTAGTTTAGGGCAACAATTTACTTGTTTGACTTTTCAACATTATTGAGGAGTAAATATTGAACATCACGCTTCGGTTTTTTAAGAATTAAATTAAAAATAGGCAGGCAAATGGGTGTCGCTTTGGTGTACAGTAGGCTATAAGTGAGTCACTGTAATGGATGGTGTTAAATTTGAACTCAATGATATAATATCATTGTATACGAAAAACGATATTGAGCAAAGCCTGTCAGTCAGCAACCAGATACATTACTAACTACTAAGTATATTTGATGATATTACTGTGAATACAGTAATTTATTTACCTATTTCCGCCACTGTATTATATTATGTTGTTGCGGAACAAACAACACAACATCTAAAAAGGTCTTTTTCAAGATCAACAAACAAAGATGATAGGGAAAGTAAGACAAAGTGACAAATGAAAATCACACATTGTAAATAGAAACGTCCCAACAACGATGTGACTTTGATCTGTCAAACAAGATCCCACAGACCAATCAGCACTGGACTAGATTGCCGAAGAGGGGAAGAGGGTATAAATGCCGGACACTCGACAATATACCTAACCTAACCTAACCTCCCCAGTCCAGTCAGCGATTGATTCACCACCTCAAAGTGACGTTCAGCGTCGAACACGGAACTTCGGCTGCACCAGTTTCAAAAATCAAACATCATACTTCGTAAGTACCACTTTATTAGTCCCCCCCTCCGACCACGAGGCAAGTGTACCTGAGGGTCCACGTAGCCGGGTCTACACCGTAGTACAGGCATTCCCGTCAGCACACCATGGCACGAACCAGGAAACAACAAGGTTCCTCCCCGAAAAACAACACAAAAGGACCTCAACGACTAGAACCAAAGTCACCATCACCCTTCGACAATGAAACCTCCATCGTTACGGAGTCACCAACTCATTCTTCATTAACTATTGATTCTAACGACACCTGGGATGGCAGTGTGTCCCAAACCTCAGGCTCAGAAATCGAACCACCTCATGTCAAACAAGAACGAATACCACCAATCATTATAGAACCAAACCATTGGATTAAAGCTGCCCCAAAAATCATGACACAATTTCCAAATGGTAAACTTACGGCTAAACTTATCAAAAACAACATCCATGCCCTAGCAACCGACTCTGCCACCTTTCGCCAGGCTCAAGACATTTTGGAAAAAGCCAAAATACCTTTCCACACCTTTTCGTTACCAGCGGAAAGATCCTTAAAAGTATTACTCCGAGGAATACCCAACAACACCCTAGTAAAAGACGTTCAAAACGAACTCTCCGAGCTCGGATTTGAAATAACCCACATCAGACAATTCTTAAAAAATGGAAAACCACTACCAATGTACATGGTCACCCTTCCCTGCAACCCAACAAACAAGAACATATTCAATTTGACATCAATCTTCTACATCTCAATCACAGTTGAACAATACCGAGCTTCTGGGCCCTCTCAATGCTTCAACTGCCAAAACTTCGGCCACTCATCAGCAAACTGTAAACACCCCGCCCGCTGCGTCAAATGCAGTAGTGCCCACCAAACGAGGGAATACTCCAAAATCGCCGAAAAACCTCCAAAATGCTGCAACTGTGGAGGAGAACACACAGCAAACTTCAGACAATGCCCTGTTTTCGCAGATCAAATGACCCTCAAAACTAAATCAACCAACACTGTAGCTAAATTACCATCACCAACCATTACGACAAATCCTACACCATCAGTTAAGGAACCCAGCGGAACAAACACCTCTTATGCTTCAATTACTACAAATCACTCAGACAAAACCAACAGCAAATCCAAAGATTTGCTCACCAAACTTCTTATAGATACGATACAAAAAATATCCACTTCCACTGATATCAAGGAAACAATCATGTCGGCCCTCTCAGCCATTATCATGATTATCCAAAATGTCTAACAATCTCCGTATCCTCTACTGGAACTGCCGGGGCGCCTCTAAAAAACGCCTCGAACTCCTTGAATTAGTTCAAAGGAAAAACATCGACATTATTTTACTCAATGAAACGCATCTTAACAACTCCCAACAATTCAAACTTCCAAACTTCCTCTTATATATCACTAATCGCCCCCAACGGCTAGGACATCCTGCGTGGGGAGGCACAGCCATACTTATAAATCGAAAAATCGTTCACCACCAGATTAAGATCACTACATCATCAATTGAAAATACCTCAATTCAAATCCAAGTAGGCAACAAAGAATTAAGATTATCAGCGGTCTACAAAAAACCTGATACCCTACTTCTTACTTCAGACCTAGAATCTCTGCTTGATACTTCACACTACGTCACCATAGCAGGCGACTTAAACGCCAAACACCAATCCTGGAACAGCAGGAGACAAAACACAGCAGGAAACACGCTCGCTAATTTCGCAGACAAGAGAAGGGATATAACCATAGCTGCCCCGACTTCGCCCACTCACTATCCTGATAACCCGAACCACAATGCTGATATACTGGATATAGCTATTCTCAAAACAGGGAATCTAAGGTATACAATAGGAAATCTCACAGCCGAACTTTCTTCCGATCACACCCCTATAATTCTTGAGCTACAAGCCCAAGGCACTCAAACCCTACCACCTAAAGCTTTTAAACATACAGATTGGACCAAATTCAATCTTGATACCAAAAACATAATCTTTGATCACAAGAAATACGATTGAACGAATTCGAAACACGTTGACCAAGCCATCACTGAACTTACAGCAAAAATAGCTGACCTCGCAAACAGAAACACCCATGTTACCAACACAAAAGATCAAATCCACAACCTACCCATCAACATCCTAAACGCAATCTACAAAAAACGCAAACTGAGGAAGAACTGGCAACACACAAGAAACCCAGACGTTAAGGCGCAACTCAACAGACAAACAGCCCTAGTTCATGACCTAATGCAATCACACAGAGACAACGAATGGGTCAACTTTCTGAGCAACATCGATCCCACAAGTGAAGGCTGGACAAAAATTTACAAATTAAACAAAAAACTCATGCACAAACGACCAGCTGTACACCCTCTTTCGGACAATCAAAATATTCTACACTATAATGCAGCCACCAAATCGGAAATATTCGCTGATTCAATGGAAAAACAATTCCAAACACCAGACCACACAACTCAGACGGATGAATTAGTCATGAATGCCATTGAAGAACATTTTAAAATACCTTACACCAAAAACATTTTCTTCTCCCCCGGAGAAATTCAATACACCATAAAGAAACTACCAAGTCAAAAAGCACCAGGTCCAGATCAACTAACTAACGCCTGTCTCAAGCATTGTGACAGGAAAGTGCTACTACAACTATGTAACATACTCAACACCTGCACGAGACTGGAATACTTCCCACAAAAATGGAAGCACGCCACCATAATCATGATCCCAAAGCCAGGAAAGGACGTCAAACGACCAGTTAACCACAGACCAATATCTCTATTAAACACGCTGGGGAAAGTTTATGAAAAATTGATAATTAATCACTTGCAACACTACTTAAAAGACCATATGAGACCCGAACAATTTGGATTTCGGCCAAGCCATAGTACCACCACCCAACTTGTCCAAATAGTTGATGAAATCTCAATAAATCTAAACAAAAGGGCAAAAACAGCCACAGCATTTATAGACATTGAAAAAGCCTTCGACAAAGTCTGGCATCAAGGTCTGATCTACAAACTAATTCAATTTCAATTACCAATTCAGCTGCTTAAACTCCTCCAATCGTTCCTCCAACTCAGGACATTCGAAGTAAGTCAACGACTCAACGTCATCATGTAGACCCATACTCGCCTGTGTACCGCAAGGATCGTGCTTATCCCCTAAGCTCTTCTCGGCCTACATTAATGACATGCCCCAGCACAAAGATTCAAAGACGGCTCTATTTGCAGACGATACCATGTTCTACGCTTCCGGACCCACCACTAACTGCGCCGTTAAACGACTACAAAATCAAATAGATCTAGCCTCCACATGGTTCAAAGATTGGAAGGTACCAATAAACCCTACTAAAACTACAGCAGTTCTGTACGCAAACAAAATACCTTATCACACAAAAAATATACTAATGGAAGGCAACACTATAAAATGGTCCTCCAAAGCCAAATACCTAGGAGTAACAATTGATTCCAAACTACACTTCACTTCCCACATCACAGACACAATGAACAAAACTAAAGCTGCAAAACACTGCCTATTTCCAGTTATCAATAAAAACAGTCCGATTCCCCTTAATATGAAATTATATATATATACAAAACCTACCTAAGGCCAATTCTTACATACGCAGGACCAGCGTGGGCTTCCAACATATCAGAAATTTCTTGGAAAAAACTGGAGAGCACCAAATCAGGTATTTTAAGAACCATCACAGACAGTCAATGGTTTGTAAGAAACTCAACAATCAGGAACTCTGCTGAAATCCCATCCATCAGACATTATATACAGACCGAGACATCAAAATTAAAATCCACCATCACTAGTTCAAAATTCTCACACATCTCAAATATAAGCAAAAGAACCTCGCCTAAACAATTATTCATAAACAGACCAATCTCCTTCTAAACAAAAAATACCTAACTCATGAACCATCTTACCCCTCACATGCAACCCTCTGAAAGAAGCATCAAAGCTGGAACAGAGTAACAACAAACAAAGCAAAGCAAAGCAATATAGTCAGTCCACTTCAACTCTTCAAACTGTCAACATTCAACAACTTCAACACGAGTTCAAGACAGAAGAATGACACGGGAAACTTGACAGACCTGCACTCGACGACGATAACGCTGCTCCACGGCTACAAGCATCATCCGACAGTCAACCATCTGCGAGACCGCCACTCGACGGTATAAGACCGGTGCCGACGTGCTGTCCAACGACTGATGTCAACACAGTGACGAGGAATCAACGGTATCCGACGCCACATCAGGAAAACGGCCCTTTTCATTGCCACCCCACCACTTGTTAAGGCACTTAATTGAGTTGACCTTTCTGAGCCAGGTTCGCCTTCGGGATACCGCTTCACTAAATTTGTACTGACGATGGCCGGCTCCCCTTTCCCATTATTTGTACTATATGAACTGAAACATCACCCAATATGTAAATAGAGGCTGGTGATTACCCGACTAAACCCCAAGCGCCTCCGATTGTGTCGACTCACTTATATAAGTCCGGTCGACACTTTACTCAAACCCCAAATATTGTAAATATATAAATTACATAGACCATAGAAATAGAGGTACGTGATAATCAATAAACAGTTGTCTTATTATTTATTAACGGTGCGGGCCGTCTATTTGGACGAACCGTATCAATGTAGTAGGATATTATTATTTCGTCCATTAGCTTCAATGTCCATTTGTTGATAAATTGAGATTGAAGATACAATATAAGAAACATTAGAGTACCTACTACTTACCTACATTGAGCTGTTCGTAAAGTATTTTATTAAATACCTACCTATGAAAAGTTCTTATAAAAAAAAATCAAAAAGAAAAGAAAATTTAAATTACTATTATTTGTAATGTTTCTATATTAGAAAAGAATATAAGGTGGTTCATAAACCAAAAATTAAAAGCACATATCCTTCAAATTTGAATCACACGAAATAATAAGGGTATTTTTAACAATAATACTCTGAAATATGCAAATAATAGTAATGTTCTATAGGTAGTCCTACTATTAAGATCTACGCATCAGAATTCTTACATTTTCATTAGTGGTACCTAGAATAATCCAAAGGGGTTTAACACATTGAACACCTCTTTAAATTATATAATCGTATACCTAATAAATAACAATCAATCATTATACTTTTTTTTTTTTGCAGAAACTATTGGTAAATATATTTTATGTTAATTGTCATACTTCTACTACCATAAACCAAAAAACTAAATGGATATTCTTCAAATTTGAAGCATACGAAATAATAACGGTATTTTACTCTCAAATGAGCACATATTAATGTAATATAGGTACCTAGTCTATAATATTATGAATAATATCCATACAACAGAATTCATACATTTTCATTAGTGGTACCATTGATTATATAATGGTTTGTATTTTTAACCTATATGTACAAGCTGCGATAAAAAAGTACGAGAAGAAATTTAAGTTTGGTGATAATAATAATGAGGAGAAAGAATAGATATTATGCTACGATTTGCACATGACAATGGGGTAATAACAAACAATGGAGAGAATTTATAGAATATCTTAGAAGTAATGGAATTCACAATAGAAAATTAATACAATGAAAATGAACAAAGCAAAAACTCAAGTCGTTGTTTCAATGAATACAAATATCTGGGAAGTAAGATAACCGAAGACGGCAGTTCATTTAGTACCAGGGAGATAATAAGAAGAATACACCAGGTTGAATATGCATTTCGGAGCAAGAAAAATATGTTTACATTTAGAAATATTTACATAACTGTAAGGAAAACCCTATTAAAAGCCTATGTTTTTAGCATAGCAGGGTATGGTATTAAGGAAGTAGGTAAAAAAGAAAATGATAGAGTCCTAGTATTTGAGACATGATGTTACTGAAGGAGGCTGCTTGAATAAGCTGGACAGAACACATAACAAATAAAGAAGTCTATCGAAGAGGCGGAGGAACAAGAATCGGTCCTTAAAAACAAGAAGTTAATTGGACGCACACTGCGCCATAACAGTCTTGAGTCTACTTACGAAGGTGTCATTGAGGAGGAAAATAGCACAGGGTGACCACCACAGGACTACATTAGTCAAATAGTAAGAGATAGGGACTGCAGATCGTGTTGTGAACTAAAAATGAAGCGTCAGGAGTGGAAAATTGCTGAAAAGTAAAATAGAAAGGTACAAAAGTAGAATAAAATAATCAATGGTACCTAAAAATAACAAAAGGAGTCCATCACATTGACAATCACTATAAATTTTATATTGTATATGCTTGTAGGTATTATTAATAACTATCGTATGTTATTATTTATCTGTTTTTTTTTTTACAGAAACAATATGTAAGTATATTTAAAATGTATTGTCCTATATTTACTGTATTCTCTTCTGGAATAGACCGATGATAAATCCAAAATTAATTAGAACACACAGTGTTTGTAATATTGGTTTAGGTTATTACTATTTATTTGTAGTCCATTTTAGATGATTGAAACGTCAATAATTAATGTTATGCAAAAAAAATTCAAACATGTTATGAAACTCCACACGGAAAGAAAAAGTGGGGGAAGAGGTCCACACACAAAGATTTTGAGATTCATTATGTTTAAAATCAAAAATTGTTTTTGTTTACAAATGGTTAATATTGCCAATGCTAACTCGGGGCAGATGAGGTAAAAGCATGCACCAGATCGTCCCTTTATGGTCTCGAATGAAGAAATGATATCTTGAAACAAAATATACTAGAGTTTAATGTATTCGATTTTGTGAAAATGTCAAATTGTTCTTAGAGATATCAGGACACTTTAGAAAGTAGTTTCAACACTTTTGATTCATAGTAAGTGCTATTTTCAGTCCAGGAGCGTACCCAGGGATCCCCCTATTAAAATACCTGCATTGGCTGTATAATCCAAAAATATACTATATGTGTGAACAGCCTCTCCTCCTTCCCAAATTGTATTTAAATATTAAATTAAAATACCCCCCTCCTACACACCACATTGATTTAACTGTATCGTATTTAATATGATAAATTTATTATTAATTTAGAACAAAATTCCATAACAGTCTGAAAGAATTTTTTTCCCCAAACTCTATAATTCTTATTTTAGTTATGATATAAACAAATATGCTAATAATATTATATTTATGGATAAATGGTGTATATAGTGAAGTAAATTAATTAAACATTATAATTTACAGTAACTTCATGTACGTATTCTTTATTTATTTGTATATTATAATATAACAGGTACATGGTAATGGTATTTTGTGTGGAACTTATCTTTTAATACCGGAGATCTAACCAGAGCTAGGAAAGTTAATACTTTATAATATAATATGTACATACCTATAATAGTGTTTTATTTCGTGTCTTGGAACCGTCAAAATATTTCTATTTCCCATATTTAGGGTGGTTTTTAGGAGGAAATCGTACATTATTAGTTTAATACTGGTGTATAAAATTAAAACTAACAAATTATTCAAAATATTTGGAATGAACTCACAAAAAACAAAGGAAAACGATAGGGTTTTCGAGACTTCCTGATCTAAAACATCGATTATTTGAAAACAACAATATGCCGTTGTACAAAAGGGAAATATTAAAATTTATTATAAATACTATAATAGTATTTATACATTTATAATCAATGGTATTATCAAAATAACGTGTCATGAGTGTACTATGGGCAGTGGGACATGGGTGAAGTTGGTAAACACTGATACCTACCATTTCGGCTCAAAAAAGAAGAACTGTTTAAATTTTAATATTTAACCTAATTTTTCAATTTTAATGAAATGTTCAATGTATTTAGCATCTTTTTGAGCTCTTTATAGATTTTTTCAATTTTCTGATTTTTTTTCTATTTTTAATTTTGGTAAGGTCCATCATAAGTTGTTATAATGTAATTTATAAAAAGAGGAAATGAATTAGCTCAAATTTCTAATTTACTATCAGTTATTCAGTTGGTTGAAATGTTGAATTAGTTTTTGCTGAAAACAGCATATTTTATTATATTGTCAATCATTAAACCTAATACTATATCATATAATATGATTGTTACAAACTTTAAGTCAACACAAGCTTATTGTTGAACGCTGTAAATAGGCTCGTAATGTAAAATAGACAATACATTGTAATTAATCAAAATAATCTAAAAATTTAATTTTTAATAGTAAAATATAAGAATCCTTGAAATTGAATTTTAAATTATATTTCTCAATAACGAAGACACCAGATGTCAACAATTACACATTGGTGTGATTTATCGGGGTATTTTTTATTATTTTTTGACAATTGAAAAATGTAGGTCTTGGAATATTTGCCACGATATATTTGTAAAAATATCTTTTTGATCCCAATTATTGTAAAAGTAGTAAGGAATTAAGGAATATTACATTATTGAGGAACAACATGGTAAAACAAAAACAATGAGGTGCTAAATTATAAAAATCATCTCCTACCGAATATTTTAAATCATGAAAATTCATAATAATTCTGAATTCATAATAAGCCATAATAGTCTTCATATATTATATGTATTAGAAATAATAACATTAAAATGATTTTTTTTCCAGTAAGAGAAGGTACGTAATTATTATGTTGTTTGACTGAATTAGTAGTTTCATAGTTTTATTTTTGTAAATGAAAATTCGTGTGCTTGGAACCAAAAGAGAATAAATCAATTTTTTGTTAAAACCCACATTTTGCATATTGTAACAGTACACACACGTCATACTAAAATAACAATTCTCAAGACTACCAAAAAACCAACATACGAACAAAAACCTAGCATAACCCCTCGATAACATAAACATGGTAGGCAAGCGATTGCACACTAGCTAGGCCAAACAACCTGGCGGTTGCCTCAACGTGAATGTGAAAACCAACCAACGTTGATAGCCAAAGACTATAAATACAGGTGCATTTCACAGGAGAAATTTGGTCAAACCATGTTAAGTACTCAAGAGCCACACTCAACATATGGCCAAATATAATTTCAAATTTAACCAGAGCCTAATGAGCCCTGCGCTTCCTTGTAACCTGCGTATTACCAGCAAAGTACAATTCCATGGTTCGTTAAAATTTCAATGTTCAAAATGTACATACTACCAATTCTTCTATGCGCCGCTGCAGCATGCATATATCGGTCCATATAACCACAAACAGTTGGAAGAATCCCGTGGCCAAATGTATCCACTACGTATCCCATTTAGATGCTCACAGCATTTCATCCAAAATGTCACCATCCACTGTTTGGTTGGGATTCAGACAGTCCAGAATGAGGTGAGTGACCATAAGTCTTTTCCATTAAGCTGACCATTGATTCTATCCAAACATAAATATACTTAGTAAAGACCCAAAAAAACCTATTCAGAACAAATAACTCATGACCAGTTACTAAAAACAGCCAGCATAAACAAATCATCTAGAACATTACACTGGAGGTAAGAATTAAAAATCTGGTACTCTATCATTGGAACCTGGTCTGAATTCAGGTTTTTTAGTTACAACTGACTTATCATAATAATTTGCTTAGTACTTATTTTATTGTTGTTTTAATTTATATTCGACATGGTTTTGAAGTTTAGGTTTCAATATAGACAGAGCTAATGGTATTTTTGTTCTCAGCAGTCTACTGTAGAGTAATTCTGAAGGAGATGCTTGTAAACTGACTACCGGTATACATCTAAACCCTAAGAGCATTGTTTCAATATCAATTACCAGTTTCTAATGATTTTTTTAACTGTTTTTTACAAGTCTGTACTGATTTCTCAGCAAAACCATTACTCTGAGGGTAATGTGGGCTTGAAGTGACTAGGTTAAATTTCAGTCTTAAGCAAAATATGTGAATTCAAAAGAGTTGAAAGGCATATTTCCGCAAAGAACCACCTAGGTATACTATCAGTACTAAAAGTTTGCTTACATTTATGTAAATCTTCTTTAGCTGTTACAATAATTTTCGAATGCTTCAATAACTGATTTTTATTATTATTATATTATGACTGATTATTATTTTAACATAATAATAATGAATGCGTGAATACGAAGTAACATATTAATTTATAAACATAATCTATAAATATAAACCAAACAAATTTAACATTACAGTAGTAACAACATTACAACATTACAACAATGAGATAATGTAGTTTACAAGTTTTAAATTGCTCTATTTCTTTCCTGAAGAGTTTTATATTTTTAGATACCATATTTTGGTTCCAAGCTGACGAAATGCTAAGTACTAGGATTACTTAAAAGTTAAAAGTCCATATATCCATATTATGCTATAAAATATTTTAGTATATACCTGGTAGATAACATTATTGTTGTTTTATTAGTTTATTATCATGCCATGATTATATTTTTGACAATGAACTTCAATATTAAAATAAGTCAATAACAACAATATTGTGTTAATATTTCAAAGTATTTTTTTCTTCCTGAGCCTTTGATTTAATATTTATAAACAAATAATGTGTTTATTATTAATTTTTTTTCTTGTTTTCCAGGTATGAAATATTTTTTGTGTTATTTATTTAATTGATCTTTATAATTAATTTTTGTTTGAAAGTTTCTGAATACATTTACAAAAGCAGTATTTTTCTTTTTCTAAACAATATGAAAATCATAGAAAATAAATTTTCCAAATCTAAACACTCTTCAGACGTTAAAAAAGCTATACATTATGGGTGAGTGTGATTTTTCTGAATGCATAGCAATTTTACGTCAGCTATATTGTGTGTAGCTATAATTATATTTTCTTGACTTGGTTTTACTTTCTAATTCTGCTAACGTTTTGAGTATGGTTGATAATTAGTACAAACATTTTGTGTATGTACTTAGTTATTCAAAATGTTTTCTTTAAACATGTTTTGTTTCTTCTTAATTTTTACGCATTCGGTCTAGTCGATGGGGCCAAACATTTATAACATTTTATTTTTGTAAATACTCTGCAGGAGTGATTGTGATACAAAGTTGAAAGTTGGATATATTACAAAGAAGTAAACGTTTATTATAAATAATTAAGAATTAAATAAGAAATTAATAAAGTAAGAAATGTCTATTCAAATTATTATGTTGCTACCGAAAATTATTATACTTCACAGTTGGTCTCCTACTGAACATTTTGTAAATGTATTGAGAACTTTTAAAATAAATCACTGGATTTTCCTTTTTAATCATAACATTTTATAAATATTTTATAATAATTATACTTATACATTATTTCTGGGTATTTTCTTTCTAGATTTTGGTAATTTCAAATTTGATTTTATTTTTATTAATAATTTTATTTTATACTATAGATTAGATTAATTTTACATGACGTGTTATGTGAACATAGTTTAAGACTACAATAATGTTTATATTATTGTATTAAATATAATTTAGATAGTGGATGTGAGTTTATTTTTGAATTGCCTACATTGACTTTTCAGAATTCTTAAATTATTAAAATTTCAATAATGATCTTAAGCAACGTGTTTTCAATTTTTAGTTAAATCCTTGATAGCAGAACAATGTTATTATTTTTTTACAATCTAACAACCCGGTAGGGTTGCTCTAAGTACCAAAAGAAAAGTGACCCTTAAAATACACATATAGGAAAAATACACTGCCTTCCGGACCATAATAACAGAAAGCAACACGATTCACGTAAACAATTTCTTGAGAAAGCATAGTTAATAATGAAGTTTGAAAATACAATAATCTAATTGGAAATTTCACATTTGTATAGTGTAGCATTCAAATCATTTTGACCAATATCAACAGAGTTATGGTCAATTGAACTAGAAATGATCGTAGCGTACTTTCAACATTTAATTAGATAATATTACAATGCACTATCAGACACATATGGCAACCAATAAACAAAAAAATAAAAAAAAACATCATTGTAAAACCAAATGTTCCCGAAATAATAAGGTATCAACAAAAGATTAGTGATATAAAAGTGTTGAAATATCATTTTATAGAGGTAGCTAAGTCTTTGAACTATAATATATATGGTAATATTTTAACATAATTGATATCTATAGTTCAAAAACTTACCTACCTATAAAATGATATTACAACTTTAAGAGCAGTTTTTTTTTACACGGAGTATATGTCGGAGTGTTTTTTTTCGATTAATTATTATACCTAACTACATTGTTAAATTGTTTATTTTATTTCAGTTTATGCAAGTACGTAATGTGTTTTATTTTGTTAAAGATATTTGTCTTATTTATGGTCTTTACTCTTAATTATGAGATGTATGAGTGTATTTTACAACGATATTGTTTCTGTTTACTAACTTACAATATAAGCTAAACTGTAACTTTCAAATCGATTGCACACAAAAAATAGATCGTTATAAACTTATAATTTAATTATCTGTCAAACCGATGGATTGATCAAGTTGCATAATACATAATAAATGACGTTTGCAGATAATATAAATTGTTTCATAATCAATACGTACATCGATAGTGGAGTTTAACGTTTGCGCATTGTGTGTTTAACAAATTAAAGCCTTCGAATTTTTTTGGCTGATTGCGCGTCGTATTTTAACAGGTGGTGTACAGCGTGTACGCGTTAAGTCTTAAGCTTATTTCACACTATACCCGTCCAACGCTATATTACATTAATTGTGAGTTTGATGACGACGATACTGTTACACTTACCTGATATTGTATGTATAGTGTATACCTACGATATAATATAATAATATGCTGACTGTGCAGTGTAAAACCAATTTATAAATGTCTTTGAGGAGTGAGGACACTATATATATAAATACTTATTGAAAACAATTCTGAACGGACGCGGTCGGTCAGGTTGTATTTCTAAGGAAATCGTATACCTTCTTGTATGTATGGTTTTTATTTTTTAAGTCATATTTTAGATTTTTCGTTTATCGTACATTTGTACTAATTTTTTCCAAAAAACAATGAAAATTCTCAAATCATGAGAGACTTACCTGCTTACTTGGTCATTGTTGTTCATCTTCTAATATTTTGTGAGTGATAGTGGAAAATAATAATAATATTTTATTAACTATATGTATTTTCTATTTTTTTTTTTTATAATTGCTGTAAGGATTTATAAATAAAACCTTACATTAAATGTTAAACCATAATGAATTTAACATTATTAGATGATCAACATAAATAAATTGTTATCACGCAAACGCTAGACTCCCATCAGTAGATCGTTGTAAAATGCTATATACATAATGACACATTTTGTAAAAGGACAATATTAGCTCTATATTTCTTAGATTGTGAAACATAAGGTATAGAATTGTTTATTAAATATTATGTTTATTATATTATTTCTAGCTGTTTATGGTTTGTGAATTTTGTATTTTGTATTTTTATAAGTAGTTCATTTCGCAATTAAATGTATGTGACTTTCGTCTCTCAAATCATAACTTTTCTAATGATCACTGCATCCTAAAATGTTTACCTATACCCAAAGAGTACCATTAATGTCCATTATATGAATGAAACCGTTCAGACATGGGTTATAACCTAACTTTTGGTATAACTATTATTATTACCTATTCTCCTTGTATAACATGTTGACTCTGGGTGAGTATACTATGAAATATAAACCAACATTTTAAAATGTATTATTTATCAATATTTTGATCGATTTTAAATAATAACCTAGTCTGTTAGAACATTTTAAGACTTTTTAACATTTGTATATTTTTATTGTTCTATATAAACAATTTTAAAGTAGTTCCATTAAAAATAATATCACATTAATAACAAATTATTATTATTTTTCTTTTATCTAGAGAATTTTGTTGACAGTACGTATATATTATACCTATTAATTTAAATTTAATGTAAAATGTATTTATAACTATTGAGTTGAATTTTTCACCATCAAAATTATCAAAATATGCTTTTAAATAGGTATCTTTAAAGTATAATTTATCTGAGCATTTAAATTTATTGAAAACCATTATATAAGCTATAAAATCGACCAACCAATATTTTTATTCGTGTAAAGAATACGATATATACCTACTAGCAATAATGTTGGTATTATAAAATTTCGAAAAAATACTCTAATACTTACTTGATATACTTGATCCTTACTTACATCACCACTTGCATATTGCATCGTTTGGTTGTGGATGAGGTATCTCATTTCGAAAATATTTTTTTGCTTTAAATTTCAAAAGCTTAACTCACAATCTTAATGCTGATAAATAATCAGTCCAATAAAGTTTATCATATTATATATATATATATATATATATATATTAATCATTGATATGTAACACAGTCAGGGCCGGGCCGAGGGCCTGGCAGGGGCGTAAAATATCGATTAGGACTGGGGGTTCAAAATTTTATATCATTCAATTTGAATTTGAAAAAAAATATATATATTAATATTTGTTATTAGATGATAGTTGATTAATACTGTGTTACAAATTTAACACTTAAATTTATGTACCTAGTTAAACCTCAAATTTACTATTGATTATTGAAATAAACTTTCATTCACGACGATCGACGATAACTGATAACTGGTACCCACCGAATTATATCGTAAAGTAATATATTTTAATTATTGACATTTTGTTATTTCCATTATTAAAATAATTAACTTAACTCTTAAGCTTTAAAGTAAACACTGATTATGCTTATAAGTAAATAAGTTAAATTTCATTTTTTTTTTGGGGGGGGGGTGTCGGGGGGCACAAATTTGTATTTTACCAGGAGCGCCGCTATTGATCTGCCAGGCTCTGAACACACTATTTTTTTTTTTTTCATTCATTAATATTGTATTTGTACATAAGTAAGATAAGCCCTGTAGGTTTCAAGTAAATGCGGAGATTCACCAATGTTTAATATAATAAATAAATTACAATTAATAAATCAATGTTTGACTTGATGAATAATTTGTTGAATCTATTGAATAGTAATACCTATTAATCAACTTAAAGAGTTACTGACTTACCGATACATTATTATGATGTAGAATTTAAATATACCAAAAATAATTGAAAATTGTCACAATGTAGTTTATTTTTACAGAATTAGCAAATAAATACAAAGAATATTTGGATGGTATGTATTAAAAATTAAAATTAATTATAAATAGGTGAGTATACTGTAATAGTACATAGGTACTATAGTTATAAGTTATAACTATAATAATGTAGTGTTTATATAATAAATGTGACACACAGCATAAATGAGCTTAAAGTAAGAATATGTTGTTTGAATGAGGTTACAATAAAATAGTTTTTAATATATTAAATACATGACAATTAAATAAAAAAAAAACTATTTGGATAAATGTTGTTGACTCAAGACGTTACTGACCAATTAAGGCAGTGATCCAGTAAATGTTGGCTAGGATGTGAGAAGAATCTCATAGTTTTTTCAGCTCAAGTAAATTGTGTAACAAGAATAACAGGACATCCCAGGGGCCATTAATTGACGAATCAGTCTGAGTTGGTATTGAGTGCCAGACTTAGACATCATATTATATTTTCGTATTTCTGGGGGTTTTTAATTGTTTTTTGATAACATTTTTCGGTCTCAGTAAAAAGTTTTGGTAAGATTCAAAAAGATTGGGACATTTAAAAATTGTTTTAGATTCTGAGCGGAGCGATGAATATATTGGATTTACAATGATGTGTGTTTTTATATTTTTATATTTTCAAGTTTTAGGACAGTAAAAGTGCTTGGATTTTCTTCAACAGTAGCTTTTCTGATAGGAAAGTGAATCTAGTTAGTGCTTTGGGGGGTAAAAAGTTCCCAGTAGTTCCCAAAAGTTCCCAGTAGTTTTCACAAGCGCCGCAAAAACAACATAAAAATTAAGGAAAAACGGGAATTTTTACGCAAAATCGGTTTTCCAAAAAATCGATTTTGGTTTTTGGTGTAACTCTAAAAGAAATGAACGTATATACATGAAATTTTCACTGGTTGTTTATATTTGCATTTTATATATACGATAACGTTTTCAAAATATTTTGATTTATTTTGAACTGTTTAGGGACATTTTCATTTTCCATCTTTTTTTAGTTTTTTTTCTAAAAATATCAATAAAATTTTATTTGTTGGTTGCGAAAGCTTGAAAATTTAATAGAAGGCTCCTAATATATTGTTTCAAAGGCAGATGAAAAATATTAAAAATCCTAAATCACAATTTTTTTTTATAAGCATTTAAAGTTCAAAAATTGTAAAAATATGGAAAAATCACGAAAATTAGCGAATTATTTTGAGTTAAGAATTCGTAAAAATTTTTCTTTTTAAATCTAAGATTTGAAAATGTAATACGAGATTACTCATAAGTTTGTCTACCTTTATCAATAAGAAAATCTCTACCGGAAAGTCAAATTAAATTTTTATGAGCGTTTGAAATTAAAATTTTTACAACATTGAATGTTCACTCGATTTCTCATGTAGCGATTTACTTATTTTGTTGTAATTCAAAAACGAGTAACTGTAGATACATGAAAATTTCACTGAATGTTTATATTAGCGTTTCCTATACACCATACAATTTTGAAAATATTTTGACTCTTTTTGAGCTGTTTATGGACATTTACAGCTTTTCATTTTTTTTAGTTTTTTTTTTCTATAAATATCAATAAAGTTTTATCTGTTGGGCCAAAAAGTGGAAAAATTTAATACAAGGCTCCTGATATATTGTTACAATATCAGTTGAAAAATGTTAAAAATACATAGGCACAGTTTTTTTTTATAAGCATTTAAAGATCAAATTTTGACAAAATTTATCAAAATCTTGAAAATTATCAATCATTGTAATTAATAAATTATAAAATGTTCAGTTTTTATAGCTAAGGATTGCAAATTCAACACAAAGGTTCTCGTAAATAGTTCATACTGTAACCAAAAAATCTAAAAAATATATGAACACAGTTATGTTTTACAGACATTTTAAATTCAAATTTGGACGAAATTACATATTAAAAAACCTAGAGTAACTATTTTAGTTATTTTGTTGTGATTGAATAATATTATTCGTGGGTACTTGAAACTTCTAAAGTGTACTATTATATATCTATGATAGTATCACGGTTTTTGTTGATGTATAACGCTTATAAGTACCTAATGGATATTGACATATTGTGATATGATTAATTTGGAATTTATTATAGGTACCTATTATAGGTCAATTTTTTGTTTAATACCATATAGATATGTATATATTATGTCTTATACATAGACTGACATACCGTCTCCGCTCAGAATCGTTTTTCTTATACAATGATATTATATCGTTGAATTCAAATTTAATATCATCCATTATACAGTGACCCACTTGTAACCTACTGTACAGCAGAGCGACACCCACTTGCCCACCTTTTTTAGTTTATTATTTAATAGAAAGTTCCAATATTTTTGCTGTAAAAATTAATTTCAATCGCTTTGAATTGAATAAAATGTTGCCTGGTTTGCAATCGAGTTCTTGGAAATTGTTGTAACTAATGCACACATTCAAAAAATCTAAAAACAAAAAACCAATTTATTTTGCAGAAGTTAATCCAGCTACTGCCTTCTGTGAAGCTAGACTTAATGAAAACAGAAGTTACTTTGTGCAATTTTATCGTCCATAAGAAAAAGTTCTGTAAGATAATAAAAATATATTTTTTTTCTTTTTTTGAACCTAATAATTATAATTTATGTTGTAAGAAAATATCAAGTCCTTAAGTCCTAAACGACACAAAAGATAATATTATAATAAACTCCATGAATCTTCCATCTGCACTACTATATTGTAATTCGCAACACAATTTTGCTCATTCCCTTTATATTGTTAAATTGATTAATTACTATATTACTATTATTATTACTATTTTTAAATGTATTTCCTCATTTATCAAAATGTATATAATAGTGCGAAATTGATTAATATATGCTTTGTCCACACAAAAACCTATGTACGTAGCTATAAAAAAAAAATAGCTAATAATAAATTAATAAAGTTGTTATCTATCTATCTATTGTATCTTATATATAAAACATATAATCTCCAAAACCACTTGACCAATTTTAATGACATTTTGTAAATGTCTCTCGCTTGGTTAAACTATAGCTATTGTAGTAGTTATCTCGATAAATGGCCCTCAATTAATTTATTACCAGTTTAATAGTGGAATTTGAGATTTGTGATGGACATTTTTGTTTATAAATGGTTGCTATTGGTTACAGCTTACAGGTTAAAATAGTAATATGAGAAATTAGTATATTGTGTTTCCATTGGTTCATTCGGGCAGATGAAGCAAAAGCACACATCAAATCGTCGGGTTTACGGTTTCGAATAAATAAATTATATCTTAAATCAGATATGAGAGTTGAATATGTATATGTTTGTAGCTTATATAGGTACTTACTCAAAAACTACTTAACTAATTTCGTTCTTGGATTTATCATGAAAACTAAGTGAATAGTTTGAACCACGTTCGAATTATTACAGTGCAAAAAGTGCATCCACCACAGGCGAATAAATTGTCAACCTCTGTGGAATTAGTTCACAAAACGAGGTAAGTACACAGACGTAAATTTTCTCGGGAACAATTTAGAATGAAAAACTGGGACAACTGCCTATACATCATCAACAATGGTTATTGGTGCAATTGGCTAATAATTAATAAATCCTGTGAATCGTAGCCTTGTCACCTTGAAGTATTTAAGTAATTTCTTTTAAAACCAATACTCTTTTATTTTTATTAAAAACGTGATCACATTTTGTTTTAATTATTGTTTTGTTTTCGCTATAGTAGGAATAGTTCATTTTTCAGAATTTTCCACTTGTTTCAACATTTTTAACGAGTCTAAAAATGACAAATTAGAGGTTTTAAGCATTTTGATACTTTAAATTATAGATTAGAATTTCCAAAAAAAATACCACAAAAAAAAATACGCGCGTTATATAGGTACGTATTATAGCTATATATTTTTATATGCCCTCAGCAGCTTTGTGCCGATCAGTAACCTAGCTATACATTATACACGGACCGACTCGTCTCGCATACAAATGTAGGATTCACATGCATTTTCAAAACTCTGCGAAAACAACGATTTTTATGTAAGTTCTGGTCGTGTAACTCGTTCGATATGTAATGTAGAACTCGGTACATCGTACACGTTTGATATATTATTATCATAATATTGTGTATATACCCTGAAATCGGACGATACAATAATGATAGGCAGGCACACGGTATAGTATACGGTGCAGCGCAATATCATAAACATCGTCCATCGCAACCAATAATATACATAATATAGGTATACCGTATACTGTTAATATATTTTATATAGGTATATACCTAGATCTAATACCCACACTCGCACACACTATAGAGCATGAAATATATACACATGCAGCCCCGTCTCTCGTTAATAACCGCGAGAACGATCTATATACGTATGCGTAATGGCGTCATATATTGCAAAATAAAAACGTAGCTCGGTAGTATAATAATAATAATATAAGTATATAATATACCTTCACCTGTGCGGCCGTGTATACGTTATATATATATATATATATATATATTATATTGTGTACATCATTCCGTACACATTAATGCGAGTAATAACATAAATTTATCATTGTATAGAACGGGGACGAGCGGACTAGTTTGTGAAAAAAAAAACGCGAGACGACGAATTACCGCCGACGGCACCGGAGCTGAATATATATCGCACGGTGTGCCAGCTGTATGTACATCGTGTACTTATTTTATGTACATACCTATATAGGTATATTGTAATGTGGATCGTACAAGCATAAATCGATCGCTGGACTTTTAATATTGTTATTATTATTATCGTCATCATCATCGTTACCATCTATTTTTACTGTTACCGTTTGTCGTAACACACACGACTTATTGCACCGCGGCGGATTTCGAGTGAAGTATAATATAAAAATATATTTTACAACTCTCAAAAAAAAAAAAAATTAAAAATACCTGCGATACGCGAGTCGATGAAACACTGCAGCACTATTATATAATTGTAAGTGATAGTAACTCCTATGTTTTAAGAATGAGATTGGTTTTAAAATTCAGGGACTGGAACCTTTTGAATTTATCGGTATCGGTTCCGGTACCGGTTCTCCAAAAATAAAATAACGGTTGTGGTTCTTGAATGAAAAAAAACTAAGGTACCGGTTCCAATTAATTTGGGTACCGAAAAATAAAATAATTTTAAATACCTAAATCCGGAATGCGGGTTTCATTAATAGTATTGGATATATAAGACAACTCACAATATCATATGATCAATAGATACATAGATTATACACAAAACATTAATATACCTTTAAATTATATGATAAAGAAAATTATTTTATTTTTGAACCTAAAAGTACCTTTTTAATTTAAAAATGCCTGTTCGGTTCCGGTACCTTATTTATAAAAATAAAGGTTTTGGTTCTTAATATTTTAAAGGTCCCGGTTCCAGAACCAGTTCTTCCAGGTTCGGTTCCAGTCCCCCTTTTTAAACTAAACAATGCGTCTGTTCTATTGCATTCAGGACATAATATTGAGAACCGTATTATAGAATATCCCTTTTGTAATAGTACACAAAGTGCGATTGTATCGATTCTATATATTTTGTATACAAATTATTAAATTATGGTTCTATAGGAGCGCCCCCTCTCCCGGTGGGGAGCCCCGTGCATTTGAGTGATATCGCTGCTTTTTTCAAGGTTCCATATTATCAATCTCGACTCTGGGCACCAAAATCACCTATTTTTTAGGTAATTTTGTAATCGTTTAATACTAGTATTATTTTGTTCTAAATAGCCCCATGCCCCCATTAATAGAACTTATAAAGTTTCAATGAAATACATTTATTCGATTTTGATTTAGTTTTTGCCAAAGAATTGATTAAATGTCTTTTAAAATTGTCCATATTATATTGTTTGGTATGTATTTATGCTGTACTGTCTGTCCTCGCAAACGTTACTTTAAAATACATAAATAAATAAAAATTAGATATGACGTGTTCATGACTGTAATCGATTCATTTACCGTCTTGACATTATCCAATATTATCATATTATTATAGCTACGTATTTATAGGCGTAGGGTGGTCAAATGTTTTTGGGGGGGGCTTTAGCCCTTTGAGGGGCGGACATGTAACGACTCGTCAGGGCTATTATTCAAATAGGCTCCAAACTACGTCTATGTACGTATTATTATTGTTCATAAAGATCGGTGGTGTCATTATTAGCTTCGATCTATATATCATAATATTAAGTCAGTAAGTCCGGGCGGCCGTTGTTTTATTATTATGAATTTATTGTTATATAATATGAAAAGACTGCACCGAGAATGCGTGTCCGTAAAGATTATTATTTGTAGGCGGCTCCCATTTTCACCACTCAAAACTATCTACCGTAATTAATAAATTATTATTCTATTTTTATTATTAATTAAACAATTATAAGCACCGGTGCATATCGAGGGGACCGAGTGGAGGGGACCATTATAGGTATATATTATCAATTTCGAGCACCTACAAAGGTACGCTTAGTTATATATATATATATATCATTGTAATATCTACGACCTGCTTACCTAACGTGAGTTACAACGTGGATTCTATTTCTTCAATAACAATACGTATGCTGCAAGCCTGCAACTGTATTTCACATTCACAAAACCAAATTTATTGAGTTCTCGTTTAGTAGGTACAAAACGGGTTCCTATAAAATAGTTTTTATGGATTAAAAAAATTGATCACGATGTACCCCTAATATCATTGTAACGACATGGAAAAAAAAAATCGGATATTTTATTACTTCCGATCGTCTTGGCCCAGGCGCAGCGGTGTATACACTGCAGCAGTGTATATGCACATGCAGCATACAATATAATATAATGCAATAATTATCTTATACCGTATGATTATTTTCAGTTGAAACGATCACCCTCGACGGGCTTCTAGAAAATAAACCACCGTGGGTCCAGATCTAGGTACAAGAAAATGGTCGAGGTTTCCGTTGAGAGATCGGAAGGTTGCTGTATAATACGCACGCGCATCCGTATAATAACATGACATGCTTGTATTTATATCGTAATGTATTATTATTATTATTATTATTATATGAGACGATGGCGGACGTGCCTTACCTGTAATATAATATAATTATTATTGTATTCGCCGACAGACGAGCGGATGCGCACCGCGGTGCTCGTATACAATATTAAACCGCAATGATTATATTACACGCACTTTAGCCTAGGTGTAAAACGATTTCGAAGGTTTATTTCGATTTTTTTTCTTCTTCTTCTCTCACGTGTGTGCAGCCCCGTAATTGAATTGCTTTTTTTTTATGTCTTTGTTATGAACGCCGTTAAACGCGTACACGCGTACACCTATACCTGTGTAATTACTAATTAATATCCTTGAGATGAAATATAAAAAAAAAAAATCATAGATCAACCTGGATTTTGTTACAACGAAATCGTGTAGAAATCCATGGTAGTTTCATCTCGTATATTATATACGCACACACACACACACACACACACACACACACACACACACACACACAATATTATATATATGTGTATAGACATTGTTGTAATGTGCATCGCAGTAAAACCGATTAGTCATATATGTTTTTTTTCTCTTTTCGCGCGCGGTTCAGTGCAATTGCAGTGCAGTGCAATGGAGTTTGCTGTGCACTCGAGTGGAAAAAGAATATATTAATATATATATAGCGAACGAGATGTGTTCGACGTATATGTTGTACAAGTATTAAGTACGACGAGTACATATTTAGACGCACCGCACACACCGCTCGGGGATACTTATGAGGGGAAAATTATTATTCTATTATCGGTCGAACACGTAATAATATTACATACCTACCTCGCAGAAAATAAGACACGAGACGAAAAATCATTAGTCGTACAACCTGCAGTGTGTTGTTTGTATACACGTGTACAATAGGTATATAGTTTCTCTGGGGATTATTAATTCGTTCTCGTACATCGCCATATCGGAGTCCAATATTATGTGCGTATAATAATAATGTATTTTTTCAAAACACACATTTGTTACGTACACGCGTTTGTTCGATTAACCTATCGAATATTTACATAGATAATATATAATATACGCGATGTAATAATATTGTTATTTTTTATAAATACCGAGCCGAGAGCATATTATTAATATTACGGACGGGGACCTGTCCGGATTCGTTTCGATAGCGTAACGAAATACAATCGCGTACATATAGATAAGATGGGTTATCGTCATCGTATTATTATTATAATATAGTATCGCCGCCCATCCGCAAAGCAAATAAATCAAAACCGATTAACCAAAACTTCTATTTATATTAGGTCATAATAATAATATTATCATTACAGTGACTAATAGTTGAGTGTGCGACGCGTAGTACGTCGTGAGTAGTATACTGCTGCAGCAATCGCAGAGGATGATAACATTACTGCAACAACATAATATTATAATATTATCATGATTAAATATATTTGTGAAATTGTTCATATCGAGAACACTGGATCGCAGGTGGTTTTACGTTCTACAAATCGTACCTATAATATTAGCTAGTCACCTACAAATCATTTGAGATTTAATATAATGGACCCACAGGATACAACCACTCCATAAATTCAGGAGTTCAGTTGTGCGAGTAAGGGGGTGGGGGAGTTGAGCAGTTGATCATCCCCAGCATAAACTTCTTCAGGGATGATCATGCACGCCCAGGCCGCACTGAAGGACCAGCCATCGACGAGTGCACTTTGAAAGTTGTATCAAGTAGCCTCTACTTCGTCATACTGCAGCGGTAATTTTGCAATAAAGTCTGGTTCGTAATTGGCGTAGGATGTGGGGGATGGGACTAATACACGTATGGAATTTGGTTTAGCCCCACATCCCGTAAATTTTTTTTTAGTTACATTCTTATAATATATGTTGTGTGCCATAAACACAATAGCCCCCCCACCCCTATTTAAATTCATCACTCTACGCCTATGTGGTTCGTCCAATACTGCTGCTGTAGTCGTCTGCACCTATATTTTACAAACTGAAACTCCACAATTTCACGAATTGGGAAGGAGTGTCAACACAATATTAATACATTATATATAACTGAATAAAAACAAATACTTCACTGCAGGAAGACATTTTCTAAAACATGTTCGTGGTGAAGTGAACTTAATCGTGGATAATGATTACATAATATATTGTTAACCACAGTGTACGATTTAGTGTCAATAACTAATTTTTGCATAGTAAAATTGTATTGTTTTTAACATAAATAGTACATCATCTTAATCCCTAAGTAATAGAAAATTCAATGAGTGCAGTGGCGTACGCAGGGGTAGGATTCTATAGGGTTCTGAGTTTTTGCCCCCCTGAAATATCTTCCTTTAACAAAAAAATCTTATTTATCACAATTTCAATACAGAGTCAATCAATTGTTAGTCATTTTTAATAAACATAAAATAAATTGTTAGATATGACAAAGACGTCGATAATCGTAGTTTCAGTTTTTTGGCTAATTTAGAACATATTATTAAACGTCTGCCACAACCGTCGTATGGTGTATCATCATGTATCATCGTCCACCGATTATTACCATGTTTATTACAGCCCAAAGAGGCTCTATAGACGACCAGGTGTCCGGGTTGAACACACCTAGTGTTCTAAATGTAGACTAAATTTGAGACTAACTATAACCAATATTATGTAAAAACTGTTTGGAAAAAATTAATGTAAATTCACTCAGGTAAAACCATAACCGAACTAAAATCCCGCTTACGCTCTGCTGAACGAGTGCGCATACTCAAATGAAATTCACGGATATTTAGTTACAGATGAAATCCACATAAACCGCAATCGTCGGTTTAATCGTAGAATTTTTTTTTTGCCCAACTGAACCGGTCTACCTATATAATACGCGTAACTCTAGTAAATCATATATTAATTCATTAACTATAACGAACTGCAACACTCCGGCTCACGTGTTATCGTTAATAATGTACGAGTATTTATTATTTCGTTAAATATCAGCTACGCTGCTTTTACATATATTTTATAACCGAGACGGATGTGCACAGAATAGACGGAAACGACGTGCAGCATCATATATTATTATACATATTACCTGCAGATATAGAGAATAGGGTTCACGAGAGTATGTATACATAGGAATATATTATGTACACACAAACACACATATATATATATATTATGGTTAGGTATAGGTACTGTATATATCTACGGTGAGATATTATATATTTGGACAATAATTCACTCTCGGCTTTAAATCCGTCAAACCGGCCAGCCAAGAGGTTGAAATATACGCGTACATGTTAAATTTATGACCTGCGCGTATTTATGATAATTTTGTTTTACGAGTATTTAGATATTTTCTGACAAATTACATATTTCACGTCGGTTGACGATTATTTAAAAGCCCTATTTATAGGCATAGTAGTAGAGTGCCTGTATAATATTATGAACTGCAGCATAATAATAATATATTACGTTGTCTTTAATTTTCGTTTTGTTTCAACTATCGTTTGATCCTAAGTATAGGTATTTGGAATAGGTAGGTAAACATTATAAGCGCACATTAGTGCACCATACCTATATTATGGTATGTGTTTGCGCGACGGTGTCTGCGCAATAACAACCGTTACGGCCACGAGTAAAAATGATAATTATAATTTCGAGTGCAGCGAACAAGACGTATAGGTACACCTTCTATATTCTATATTGACATAATATTTCGTCGAATATGTAAAAAAATAAAAAAAACAGAAAAGAATGTGCCGAAATCACGAGAGATTTGGTTCGGTAAATAATACCTAATAATAATATGGAATATGATATTTTCGAGGGCCGTCGGCGTCTGCACAACCACCGAGTGGATTTCGGCAAGGGGGTAAAAAGCAGGGTACCTATACCCATACCATGTTTACCGAAAAAAAAAATAAATGTAAAACTTCGTGTGCCGCACAATAATAAGTGACATCACACGTCGCAACCTTAAGCAAATAATATTTATACTCGTCGCATTATATATTCCGTATTGGGGTTGCAGCGATCACAAAACGTATACACAAGTATGATAATAATAATAATAATAATAATATAATATATACGGTCGTAAAATACGAGACGAGCTCAATATACCTACCGCAGCCTCCAGTATCTATAAATATATATATATATATATATAAAACGACGGGCAGTATATATTATATTATATACTACACACACACACACACACACACACACCGTCATATCATTATGTATAATATATAATATTTATATACTGCGGCGGCGGTGTGCATTATATTTATGTATAGAGGTAACTTAGCAGTACCTAATAATAATAATAATAATAATAATAATATATGAGAAAAGCATTTGCACGTCGTGTAAATATGGTCCTTTTGTGCGGCCAACACCAGAACCCATTTCACACGCGGTTATATTTTTATTGGCACAATATAACAATAATAATAATAATCGCGGACAATATAATAATATTATTATGTGATATGACTTTGTCTACCTATATCTATAATACCTATCTGTATATTATTATTATTATTACCATAATATATTATTACGATGTGCTGCTGGTTTCTGCGCCATTGACCGCCCCTGCAGCACCGCGTGTATATCATATTATATTATTTTTATGTACGCGTTGCAGCACAACTATATACTGCAGCAGCAGATATTTTGCATTATTATTATGGTTTTTTTGCCGAAAAAAAAACCCATATAGGTACAAAGAAAAGTGGCGTTTGGCATATTACAATATAGGTTTTAGCTTTACACTATTATATAGTAAAGATGTCGTAAAAACTCGCCCCGCGAGTGCCATCAGATATCGCGAAAACCGATTTCTGCAACAATGAGAGACGCGCGGTCGATGGCAAGCTGCAATCGTCGCGATTCGTGGTCGCGATACCGCGGTATCCTCGCGATTACAATATTTATATATGATTATTATTATTTATCTTATTATAACGGTGATATTGTGCTCCTCGCGTACACGACGACGATTATTCTTCTCATAATAATTTATATTTCATATTATTGTCATTTTATTTATTATCTCGTCGTTCGTATATTATTATATGTGTGGCGAACACCCAGCGCACATCGCATAAAATATTATCGCGCATCTACATTACACACACTCATAAAAAAAAAACGAGTATTTTTTGTACGCGCTGTGATGTACCTGAAATTATCTAGCTGCACGAGGGCGGTGTGTTTTAAACGCACGGAGACTTTAACGGCCGACGTTGCGCGGTAATAATACAATTATTTAAACGGTTGCGCACGCAATAACGCATCATAATATTATACGTGTATATTATTATTATATATTGTAACACAAGCAAGCAGAGAATATTGTAATTTGGTACCCGACGTATTATGGGTAAAAATAAATATACGTTCGATAATAATAAAAAATTGAATTAGCGGCGCCATTATATTATACTATTATAGTATAAAATGTTGCGCGAAAAAACCTATGCGAAATGACGAACGATATGTAAGTTTATAATAACATAAGAGTCATCGAAATATTATCCGTATCTATAATTTAAAATCGATAAATTCCAATAGACGTCTAATAGATGCATATTGAATCTATTAATACTTGTGACCAATACTCGGATGTACCGACCTATTATTGCAGATGATGAAATAAATTAGATTTTACGTAATATTATGAAAAATATAACTATATATTTTCTGAGATTAAATCATCAGCATGTTAAAAAATTTAATAATAAATTCATAATAATATAATATTGTTTATAGCTTTATTTGTATTAATCGTAAAATACATTTGAAGCATCCTAATATAGTGTGACCCACTGATTCCCGGATATCTTGAATCTGGTTCCTCGTCTAAAAACTGTCGAAGAGTCCACATATACATAGGGGTAACAGCTGGTACCTGTTCTATATTATAATTTAATAACTAATCGAATCATAAAAATCAAAGAAATGTAATAAACAACCAATCTCTGGACTTGCGAATACCCTTAGTATCGTACATATGCACATGATTGAAAATTAAAAACTATTTAATATTTTATTTTAAAGCGTATTATCCAAAATATTTGTTCAAATTTAAATTATTGAATACAATAATAATATGTAATATTAAATATTCTCATTTTGTTTCATACTACAAAAGGCAATTTTTAAATAATTATATTGGTATATCTCTTGTATAGCTATGTTGGTTGTGACTCGTTCATAGATTTCATAAATATGTTTACAAGAAAATTGCATTGAGTGTGTTATGTGTATTTTAAATCAGTACAATTTGTTATTAAAGTAATAAGTACCTAATAAGCAATTGAAGGAGCTATGAAAATATTGTTTAAAACGTTAAGAATTAAAAAATAACTTTTTTGGTATACATAGGAATATTATATTTTTTCAAATAGCATAATATTTAAATTGAATTTGCTAAAATAAAATAAAATAATGTTTTAAGTATAACAATGATTTATTTATAATATTAATGATGCAGCTTATGAGACTATGAGAGAGTTAAAAGTTTAAATGAAAAGCTGATTTTACTCAATGCATTAATAGGTATAGTATAGTTGTAGGTAGATACGTTTTAAAAATATCGTACATAACTGATACAATTAATTTTTCACGATATTTTAATTACTTCAAAATGGTAGTATTTCATATACCTACCATTATTATAATGTCCACATTTTCTCTTAAATACAATTTTAAAAGTTAACAAAATTGATTGAGTTATTCGTATACAAATTTAGTATAAACTGATTATTATCTCTTATTACGTATAAACTATAAAGTAGGTATATGCGGGACAGGATTTAAACTTTAATAATAAGGGTCCAGTGGCAAACAAGATTTTAGTGCTGAAACTACAAATATAATTCGACGGTACACACCTTACAAAAATAGTGACACAACTTAAATATTACCATTTTCCAGATTATTATGAACATTTTTACCAAGATACCCATTTTTTATGACGTGCTAGAAAGAGTAAAGACGTTTTAAATAATTATAAAAATGACCGCAAGATAGAGTTAATTTATTATTCTCTTATCCCTTAATCACTAAGGTAGAGAGTGTCACAAATGTGACACAAATATGCCAGTTTTATTGAAAATAACTAAAAAAATTTTTTTGCAACAGCGACACAATAGTCTAATTAGGAAAATATTATTGTTTTTAGACTTTTTTTACAATAAAATTTAATTTTTATTAGGTAATTAATAATAAAATGTTTGTTGCATGCATGCATTTACTAACCATATTATTATTATTGTAGAATGATCAAAATATCAAATACAGTGCGAATATAGGTTTCAGGAAGAACATCATTACTCAAAAAAGAGATTAAAATGGAGGTGATTCCAAATGTCATGCACAAGAACTTATGATTTTTAGGATGCAAAATAATCACTTATGTTAATATCCAAAAACAAATTTTAATTTTAAAAATCCGAGATCATTATACAAGCATTACAAGAAACGAGAATCCTTCAAGCGGCCGTACAGGAAAATCTACTTTTTTGAGTTGTATGCACTATTCGTTTTAAATGAAATAACAAATTAACAAATGATGTTCAAAAATGCTGATGGTAGTAAAGTATAATCTATATTTAGACAAATTTGGAACTGTTAAGTTAGAGAATTCGCAGTCTACAATTTATTTACACAGAAATCGATAACGAATAGATATTTTAAGCCCAAGAGCCACTAATAAAAAGGTGTAAATGTAAACTGGGGCGACGATTACCTTTTTGGATGTAAACTCGGCCCAGAAATTGCTGGCACTAAAAAAGGTTGATTGTAAACTCGGCACAATAAAAATCACGGATGAATTAATATAATAAGCACATTTCATCTGAAAGTAATAAATAGGTAATGTACCTATATTATAATATGTATAACGTTTATACATATTATATTTTATAGTTTAATTCTGCTATAAAACGAATTTCCTTACTGTTTAATAATAATATGAAAATGAAATACTTTTTGTAAGATAACGGGAAGAATCACATCCTCGTGGTGCGCATTGTCATCTAGCTGGGTAATTCTAAATGTATCTCAACAATATTTTAAGACAATTATAAATTAGATATGTGAGAATATCTGAGCATACTATTTTTATTCGGGCAGGGTTTACACGTCAATCATTTTTACTTGAAAAAAAACCAGGCCGAGTGTACAGTCGCCAATAAAAAAACCCTTGTGGCCTGTGGCAGGTGCTCTTATTGAGATGTCTTCCGTAAAATTCGGCCATGATCATAATAAGACATAATTATATGGCTCTGTCTATGCGTGTGGATATTGGCAAATGCGATGAGCGTTTTAAATAGTTTTTATTTATTTATGAATATTATTTTGAATTATAGATGCGACGATTCTCAAACAAAATTTTTAAACGATACCCATACAAACTGTGATGCTTCATAATCAACGGTTAATCATAATGATATTACGTCACAGAGAGTTTTTGCCAAACCCTGCGAGATTCCGTACATACGACGCGCTAGTGCTGGCGCCAGCGATCGTCACTATAATATTATGTATAATATAGGTACCACCTATTATAGTGATTTAGAATAGCCACTGCCGAACGATAAAGATAATAATATATTATATGATGCATATTATTATAATAAATGGTCCACGTGTGCGTCTTCTGTATATATTATTTTTACACGAACGTTTATACTACACGGATTATTGCACACACACACACACACACACAAACACATATTATTATTATTATTATTATTATTATTATTATTATACAATACGCCGTGAGGACGACGGTCGAGCAAAACGGAACTATCGCTGGGCTGCCGGTGATGTGGTGTGGCCAGTGATTTGTTGCTCTTGGTCGCACGTTTCGCGTCCGATTAATCATAATATTTTACTTGGCGCGTATTACGCGAGTCTCGAGAGATTTTATAACGATTTTTTACGCTCCTCGACGTACGCACCACGAGCGTTTATACCACTCGTATACCGCATAATATATACATATAATATTAAATATTATGTACCTATATGTGCACCTAGGTACATGTTATTACAACGTCGAAATGACTCTGCGCCGCTCGTACATATTTATATTATAATATTATTATCATACCTGCTGCCGTTGTACACGCGTGCAGTATATACCCATCATTGCACCCATAATATAATAATATCGTGTACTCGCGATAAATTCATCTCATGATGTGCACATCGTGCGCAGTCTTTATATACACAAAATGTCCGCAGACACGATACGGTATAAATGGGTTTTTTTTTTATGTATTCATTCTATATTATATTTTATTATGAACGTACAACTGGCGTATAGAATTTCCGTCGTCTTCGAAAGATTGCGGATATCCCGCGAGTCAATCCCGTTTTTATTTGTTACCTTTTATCACAGCCCGAGTGCCTCCGTGTAATGGTCTTATCGACGAATTATATCGAATTGCCCTAGTGCCTCATCCTCGGTCCGCAACTACAAATTTTGAGAATCAGAACCAACGATCACCGTAAAGGTATACTATTATACATTCATAATTTTTACAACAACGACTGTGGCAATGGTGGGAAATCGATATTGACTTAACTCAGTTAATAGAAACAATTTTGACAAAACAATCTAATTTAAATGTGTTATGTGTAAATATGGGTGTACCAAATCGAAATCAATAAGTAAAATAAATAATAATAACCAAACATTTTCGGCGATGATGCCAGCTCAATAAGTTCTTCGGGGTGCACACTGCAAGTATGATTTAAATTAACTGGGACCCATTCGGGCTAAGTTAAAAATATGATCTTTTGTCTTGGGACGCACTCGGTTGATAACTTATTTTGAACCCACTCGGAAAACTCCCTGACTATAATATTATGATTAAAGATAACAATATAGTAGTCATATAATATTATGAACATTGTACACCCCTCTGTGCACCAGAGCGTTAAAGTCTCCGAGAAATAACCAACGAATCTCGAACGTCCGCTATGGCGAGATTATCAGTACGCAGTAACATTGTAATATTTTATGCTACAAATTTCGGTCACCGCGTGGTTGGGATTATGATTTTTTGAGGTCCGTTATTTCACCAATCAAGTTATTTAAAATTTAAATTGTGGTTCGGCGCCGTTCACAAATCTTGAACGCGTCAGCGATGTCCGTCCGTACATGTATCGTGCTGTTGTTTCTTGTCACGGAATCGCTTGAAACAGACTTTGGAAATTTATAGTTTTCAACAAATTCGCAACGTTCAAATAACGAAGGTAGCGCTTGTTTTCCCTCTAATCTATACGATCAACTATATATTATAATAATACATAGTATACATAATATACCTATGTATTATAATTGTGAAGCGTTACGACTATTTCGTATAAACATATTATACATTCGAACATATAAATGATGTACGCGATGGTAAAAAATATGTTTTGGCTGAATGAAGGGAATCTGCAGCAGTGTTTATCAGATCACCTATCGCAGTATTATAATCATATACGAACATATTACTATTATAAAATATCCACGAGTGTACCTTTAGCATAATAATATAAGAGGTCTTCTGCACAAAATCGTTGTGTAAACATTCTCGCGGGCGATGATTAATTATTACACGACCGCGAGTATAATATTATTATAATTTTGACGACGGCGCGCGTACCTCTATTCGCATAAAATAATATTATAATAATAATATATACCGTCCTGCAGCAGCCAGCGACCCGTTTATGGGCACACGCGAGGCGAACAAATTGAAATAAAATATCTACCGAATATAATCGATTTACATCGAGCCCCGGGTGATCGACGTAAACATATTTTGTACATAATATTTTATAATGTGCATCATGAAATATCGTA
Source organism: Macrosiphum euphorbiae (assembly GCA_949089665.1). NCBI lineage: Eukaryota > Metazoa > Arthropoda > Insecta > Hemiptera > Aphididae > Macrosiphum > Macrosiphum euphorbiae. Next base: position 70,209,061 of record CARXXK010000003.1, on the reverse strand, counting down.
CTATGATATTATATTATACGCGTGTCTGTGCCTTTATGTAAATATTGTTATGATATTATGCGTGTATAACACTTTATCCTGTACACTACGGTCTTCGACTATGACGAAGACGACGATGACGACGATAATAATGATAAGATTCGAATACAAAAAATGATGTTCAAACATTCATCATGTGACGACGATAATAATATCTATGTATAATAATATTATTATATCGTACATATTGCACATGGCACATGCTCAATGATATTATTGTACAGGGTGAAACAGATGTAACTGACTTTTGGAATAACTTTTGTTCTAATCAATATTTAAAATGTCTTGTTTTTATATATAATGTATAGTCTGCACTTGCGCTACACATATATTATTATCATACAAAAAATTACATTTATTATTTAACACTGAAAATAACAAAATTATTTGAATTTCTTTAGGTATGTTCAAAATAGCCAATCTAACCTAATTATAAGAACAATTTTGATAGTGAAAACATATATCTAAGTCAAGTATAGTTTATTTTTTAGAATTTTTTAAAATATCGATATTTTTTTTGATTAAATGAATCTGGAACGTAATTCTTTGCTGACCTGAAAATATTTCTTAAATTATTTACTAATCATATAATTTTAAAAAATGTTGGCATAGATATGTTTAAGTATAGCGTCATTTTTTTTTTCGTCAAGTCTTTCTGTCACACCTTGTATACGTTCGTGCGTTCGAGCGCAGTGCTTGCGTGAGCGAGTGACACGAAAACAACTGTTTGCGATCCGAGCACATCATCTCGTCCTTGTCGGATCATTGTACATGTACGAAATCGCATTGGTATCCGTTTATAGGTATACAGAATATATATATACCCAGTGCCGTGTAGTACGACATCACACGCTGATATGCACACACGTAACCACCACACGCGCAGAGATGATCTCCGGCGATATATATACACAGCTGAGAGCATCTGACACGACAAATTACATGGGCATAATGTCAACGGTCAAGGAAACAAATCAAACGCACATGTATATAAATGCGTGTGTGTAAGTATGTTATACCAGTTATACATACATACTTCTATAAAGTATTATTATCCATCTCGCGTGTATGTAGTTTGTACGCGTTTGCGTGCGCGTGAGAACTATATTAATGTTACAATACGCCCAAATGAGTATAGAAAATCAAAAAAATAATTAAAAAAACACATTGTAAAACAGTCGACGTGTTTTGGCGTGATTCGTTTTTATAGCTGTTATTACCATTTGATTTTATTGCTCATTATATTGCAGCAGGGACGACGATCGAAAAATAATCGTACACAATAATATTAATATATTAATATATAATATTGATGTACACGAAAACGAGGCTACACGGATTTCAGCAGGAGCTTCGACAGTACCTGTGCGATTAAAAAAATAACTTCTTATTATACAGGGTTATTCAAAATGATTCATCCGATTCAAAGTGCTTATACTATTTTATTTTTCGGGTTTAGAACAATATGTTATACATTAAATAAAAGAAAAATATGTCAAGTTTTAATTAACTGTATCTATAAATGTTCTATGTGAGCTCCTTTGGTTACTGCACGAATAACATCTAGTCGGTAGTCAGATTCATACCATACGTTTTGCAGCATAGACTACATGGCTGTTGTTGTTCGATTTTTCAATTCAACTAGATTGGATGGCAGTGGTGGTATGTGCACAGTTCCTTCATATCCCCAAAAGAAATAATCACATGGCGTCAGATCTTTATATAGGCATTTTAAATCGGATGAATCATTTTGAATAACCCTGTATTATTACTAATTTATACGTCCGCCGCCGTGTTTTCTGAACAGAGTAGGACTAAATATTATTATAGGTACGATGATCGACTCTCTGCAGCAGCTAGTACGTCTTACTATATTATATTATTATAATATAAACGCTGGTCGAAAATCGCATTAATTTTTGTCGTCATTGTTGATGCGCAATAAAATATATATGACTCAATTGCGTCTAAAATGGTACCTACACTATAATTTATGTACCTATTGTATATAGTATATTGAGTCTCGTTCAAAATATATCTCGACTTTGTGTGTATATTACATGTGTATTATGTATAATATTATGTAGGTTCAGGATAATTCACCAACCATGATCGCTCCTATATTCGTTCTTGTAATAATTTTTAAATTATCATATTTTAGCCCATGATGTCATAAATTATAAACTGAAAAACTACTAGTTTGGATTTCAGTATACTTACAAACGAAATGATTATCTCCTTAACGATTTATGTACCTATACTCAAATAAAATGGTTATAATATATTTTTCAAAAAAGAAGTCTGTTTCACGCTTTCACCATGCACTGCAGTACAAAAAACACTGTAAAAACATTTAAGTATTTGAAAATATAGACCTATATATGTAATAGTAAGTATACCTACACACAATATATTATACTATTCCAAAAATCTTAATTCGGATTAAAGGATTAAAATGCATATCGAGCGTGCAGTTCGGTGAATCATCCGCTGCAGTGCAGTGTAATATGTTATAACTCATAATATGCATATAACATTGTTATATACCTATATTGGTGCGGCGGTGTTATTATTATTAGTATATAAGTAAAAAATAATAAGACGCTAATATTATAACGAACAGAAAATAATAACTGGACACCCACTCGAGATATTATGGTGTGCTGCAATAATGTTATTATTATAATATTATGTGGAAAATATCGCAGTACGCGTGTACCATAACTTAACAAGCGAGGCGAATGACGATAATTTATATTTTATTTATAATTGTTTTTTTTTTCTGTCGCTCGTGAAACATTATAATATATAGGTGGTATTATATATACGACACAATAATGGTGTACATAATGTACTCGACTATTACCGACTACATATTATTATTATAATAAAAATATATCTGTGGCTCAGAGCGGCGCAGTGGCTGAAATCAATCACGCGACGTGATTGAGAGTAAGCAACTGCCACTAGTTCTCGGATGGGTGACCACCCGGGTTCGTAGTGCGCAAAAATCTTGCCACACATACATGTATACCAACCTAACCAAAATACAGGCTAATGACCTCAGTCTTTGACGCCTTAGACTTAATAAAAATAAAAATACATTATTAACAAGCCTCATCAGTAATCGGCCCGAACTCCAAAAGTATAATATTATGGTAAATGATTTAAGATTGAATTCTTTCTACCAAATAATATTATAATAATACATCGTATTAGTGCGATTCGTCGTCAGATATAGAACGTTTTAGGAGCTCGAACCCGTCCGACACAATAATAATATTATATAATGTTTACGCTAAGGTGATTTTCTGTCTTTTTCTAACACAAGGGGAAGTTTTCATTTCAACGTTTCGATTGATCTAGTGAAGGGATAAAAATTCTAAAAACAGATTTGAATTTATTGTCATGTCTATCGACATTGACTTTCCCACTTTTTTTATTTTATCCCCCTAAATCTTAAAAAAAATTGGGACTAAAAAAGGAAACGGTGTGTTTAAACTTTTGAAGAAGTTAAAATCAAAACATTAAAGACATTTGGGAGATTCGATCTCGAGTAGACTTGACGACACATTCAAATCAGTTTTTAGAATGAAGATTTCACTAGATCAATCGGAATGAAAACACTTCTAAATTCCCATGTCCCGAGTGTGTAAGGCAAAGACTTCCGTCTCCGTTTCCAATCCCCTCAACCTGACCTGCACTGAGCTGCAGCGACCGCGATTTACCTACCTATACCCGAGTAAAAATAATATGGTTTAAAGTCGAGGACAACCTGTGGATCGCCGTCGCACACGAAGTCCTCGTGCGTAACCGCGACGTGCAGCACGTCTCCGCGGGACTCGCTTTGGAATCGCGGATTTGTATTATTATTACTGAACGCTTACAAAACTTCCTTTGTGCTTAGAAACTTGAACGATACGTCGTCGTCGTGAAAATACGGATAATATATTATTATTGTTATTATGTTTATCGCGCGTGCGGGGAATGAGTAAAAGCATAATAATAATATAATATACTATCGAACTGCAGCGGTTTGGCTCCGTGTCTGTTTAATTAGCAGACGTATCCGCAGTGCCTACGTATTACAATATATTATATATAATATATTGTGTGCAATAACTGCGCCGCGAACGCATCTTTTTAATGAAGCTCGTAATATATACACAAAGGTACCTAACCTACCTATAACATAAGTATAATATGTACAAACGTTATTATTGTTGTGTTGTGTATGTATAATAAGCGCACACGATGTACCTACGTACACAATAATGTTTTGTTTATTTTTTCTAATTAAACCGTACACCTTAGGTACCTATCTATATAATAGATATAGGTATACAAAACGGAGTAGTCGGTGTTATCGTTATTATCATTTATATAGGTACTTTGCGACAGTTGAATTCCTATCCCACGCTATTCGTTTTCGAAAGGATGTTTTAATAGTAATAATAATAATACTTTAGACCTAGGTCGTGATGCTGCTGCAGGAGTGGAGAGGTGCTCAATGTTTGGAAACTAATTGATTAGAACTATAAATGTACGGAAAATAAAATAAGAGAACGCTAATGTTTAGTAAAATATTTTTATGGAAAATAAAAAAATAATTATATGAAAACAGGTTTGTCGGAAAATAATTAATAGAAAAATAAATAATTGGAAACCTAAAATCGTGGAAAATACTGTACACAGAACAATATGGCTTTAAAACTATATTAAAATAAAAATGGCAACAATATTGTTTTTCGATAAAAATGATCTGTCTGTATTTTATACTCAATGCAAATAAATATAACCGAATAATGATAATAATCCACTGCAGCATTGACAATAATATTATCATAAAGTAGTAAAAATTAAGAAAAACGTTCTAATGCAACTGTTTGAGCTCACATACAAACCACATTCCATCCCGTTCCCCGATTTGCGTTCAAGTTGACGACTCCAAGTCGTTGGACTTGACCAAACTAGAAAAATATCATCTCCAACCACCGTATATCCAGTTTCCACAAGAGTTGATATAACCTTTTAATAATCATTTAAGATAAAAATATTTATCGTGACTGTGACTAGGGCTCCGCTCCTCTTTCTTTTTGAAAGCACGCCAATTGTCACCACCACATCGTCGACGGTCTACTACAGATTTGCCAATTTATAATGATTTTCCAATTCCAGAAGGTCAGTTGGTAAAGAAATATTCTTCATATTCAATATTTAATTAATTATACAGTTTTATGTTTTTTTTTACCGATTTTCAGCATTAATAGATAAATTCTTATATTATAATATAATTATCTAAGAGTTTATTATATAGCTCTGTTGTAATCATTAAGTTATAGTTTAGTAGTATGGGGTAACCCTTTAGACGTATGCATACTCTATGTTACAAATAAATGTATTGTTGAGGTTTATAATTTATATCGAGAAAACCATAATTTTTCAAGTTGCGGATTTACATAATAATATTTAAACGTTAAAAATATAATTGGTCTTCAGGTTAGGTTAGGCTGCTTTTCGGTTTTAGCGATTCGCATACTATTATTTCGTGTTATAAATGATGAATTCATGAAAATAATCGTTTTAAAGATAATTGAGATATTTGCTTGACTAATTCGGGGTGCTAATTTCGCGCACTTCGCCGACGCCGACCCGAATAACATACTCATAAGGCCCCTGGGTGCGTCTCATTCCCGTTCGTATTAATAATAATATAATAGGCAATTACCGTCGAATCGATATTAATTATTGTAATGATATGCTGCCGGTGACGTACCGAAACGCATTTCGACAGAATAGTTTTCGATTTAACGAATTCCGTATAATGTGGCAGTGTAATTATATTACCATCACGTGTGATCGCACAGCACGCGGCGATCGGTTTAGATCTCTATATTAATTTGTACAGACATTATCGTGACCGATGACTATGTATAACAAATTAATAATTGTATTATATTATTATTTTTATTTTTCGCGCTCTCAGCATATAATGTATAATATTACAATCACGGCGTGTACGAAGCTCGACGTATAATGTTATAGTATTATAATATTATGCTGCAGGTCGCGGTGAAGCGCCACGTCACGCGGTTTCGACTTGAGTGAATTAAAAATATATTTTAACAACACAACATTATTGTAAAGATAAGAGACTGTATGCCTAAGTTTCAACGCATATAATATTATAATATACACGACGAAAGGACGACCCGAAGTCGTAAAATTCGACCATAAAACCCTAAGAGCTCGACTGCAGCTGATGTCGAATAGGACGAGACATAAAAAACGAATTACGAAGACGCGGGTTGCAGTGACAGATACACGAAAACGTTTTTTGGACTTAAGATCTGGTCCGAAAACTATATAAAATACATAGGTACTAGATACCGCCGTGTGTCAACCCGATAAAGTTAAGTGGATCACAACAAGGTTTTTTATGGCTTAAAACTCGTCTAAACGTTTAAATGTTTAAATAGGCTAGGAAATTATATTGTCGTTTAATCGATATACTATGCAGTCAAACGCCGGAGAGAGAACGATGCGACGATACATTAAAACACGCAAGAACCAGCGACGATCTCCCACGACGAAAACATGAAATGAAATAAAACAATACTAGATAAGGCGGTTACTGCCGGCCCAGCGTAACAGGTATGTTATATATCACTGGATTAGTATTTTCCATGTTTAAATGATAATTAATAATAATAAAAAGTTTGAAAAAAATGTTTCGGGGATGCATATTATTTATATATTATAATATGATAGGTTATATGTGACCATGTCCAATGTCCATCTTTTGGCTCACCATGATCTTTAGCGTTGTTGTATCATGCATAATCATGCATTCCAACAAATTAGGTTAAGATAACGGTTATGTAATAAAATAGAAATTAGTATAGTTTTAAGCATAGTCAATAAGTAATAGCTGGTACATTTGTAATGTAGGCCAGAGAAGCAAATGTGCTGAAATTGAAAATTTAAATTAGATATAAGGCGAAAGGAAGATGAATAAGCCAGGGAGTCCTGGTACGTAAGTACTAAGGCGTACCTACGTTATACTGTTTTTAACTTGTGTGTGTGTTGTCGAGATTTTAATAAAAGGTTTTTAACTATAGTTATATTTTTGTTTGTGTTTGGAGTCACCCGAACTGAGAAGTGCGTATACGACAGCCTATCTTTTCTACGTGCCATACGTACTATATAATATAATATACACTTCTTGTTCCAGCTGTCATGTCAACATCTCCACATCGTCCACGGTCTGGTACGGATTTGTCGATAATTCTACACTGGACGAGTTTTTACAAATCCTGTTTGTAAAACTTGAACAAATGAAATTTTTTGAAATATTTATTTATTTGTTATTTAAAAAAAGTTATTTTATACAGCTCTAATAACATGATGCGTGTTTTAAAAATTAAAATTAGTTCATAACATTGATCAATCAAAATTGTTAACTGTTAACGAATTCATTTGTTTAAAATATTGATTTATTTATAATTTAATATATTTTAACAGAACTTATTATGCAATTAATAAAATCAAGTTGAAGAAAAAAAAAACGTTCTAAATATAGCACCTATACATTGAAATAATTTATTATTATTTAAGTATAAATATTGCTTGAATTAAATAAAACGTAAACGTTTTAATAAGAAGATGCTGCCACTCGCATAATATGTTGTCTCCGCTTACAAATTTAAAACATAACAAAAACCTTTTCACCGTTTCAAGTTAAGCAACCAGATTTTCACACTAGAATGAGGAGAACATTGACTGTGCAACGATGTTTTAAAATTTTCAATATCAAAAATAAAAAAAAGTTCTTATTGTTTAAAAATGAATTATTTTTCTTTGAGTTTTTCAAACATTTATAACTTTCTTTTTAGTACTGATATCGAAAAAATGAAAACGTTTTACAGTACCTAGAATATGTACTCCTATTTAAAATGTGAACATTTGGTTCTAACCTGGGCAAAAAACTTTTTGCTGTTTTACATATTTTGTAGGACGGAGACAACACATACAGAGAAATGTCGAGGTTTTGAATACACATACAATCATAATGTTATACATAATATTTTATGAAGTAGTTATATCTATAACTCGATCGAAGTGGGAACATTTTTTTTATTCAAGCAGTCATCCGCTTCTCCCCTCCCCCCTCACCACTACACCAATAATAAAAGTATCCGATTTCCGATTATGCCGAACTTCTGCAGTCATCGCAGTTAGGAAGCATTTGGGGACGTGTAAAATATGCTAACACTCACAAATACACACAAACACGCACATGTGTGTAACATTAATTGTGTCAGTTCATAAAACGCTACCCGAGCACGTTACAAGTTTACAACTTCACTATACTGCACGACAACAATAACAACAACAACAACAACAACAACAACAACAACAACAATATTATTATGATGTACGACGATATTATTGTAATATTAATGCTAATACGCAGCGCTCGGCGTCCGCGACGAGGACGACTTATTTGTTTTTTACACGACTGTCTCTCAGTGGCTCACGTCTCAATATCCACCCCGCGGGTGTCGATTCCGATCTCGGCTACCAATGTATAATATTATAATAATATAGGTACACGTATATTGTAATATGTGTGGTTATTATTACGGCGATCGTAAACCAAATACCTTATACCGGGCGACATGATATCATATTAATATATATATATATATTATAAGTTATAAATTATATTGGTAAGCGTCTGTGCGCTCGGATTATGCAGACAGCCATGCTGCAGAGGACACGATATCATATTATTATTTTTATTGTTGTATACGCGACGATAATAATGATATAAATTTATATCAGTTATAATAATAATAATAATAATAATAATAATATACATAATATATTATTATATAATTACGCAGCTGCAGTTAGTAATATACTTAGTACTTACTTATGTTATTATCTGATAATTTGTTTCGTTTGTATTTTAAGGGGCCTGCAAGCGACCTGTTCTTTTGCTCAAAAACATGCCTTACAGGAAAAACTCTCACGCCTCGTAAATTGGTTCGATTTCCGTAATTTTTTTTTGTTAAATAGAGGAAGACTTATTGCAGGGCGCATTGGACTTGGATTTTCAAAATTAATTTTTCAAAATCTTATATTACAAGTTTGAATTTAATCCATATTTACGACTTTTTAGTTTTTGTATTATTATTTGTTTTTAGTAACGTAATCAAAAAATCGAAGTCCAATGCACCCTGTAAGAAATATTCTTCTATCTAACAAAAAAAAAAAATTACGGAAATCGGACAAATCTACGAGGTGTGAGAGTTTTTCCTGTAAAGTGTGTTTTGTTCGATATAATACACCCTATCAACCCCCCCCCCTAAGTAGGTATTGGGTAGTAGATTAGTGGAAAAGTCTTATAGTTGAGGTGGCAACTAAAATATAAAATTTAATTTTCAAATTTTATAAAATTGCAGACAATTTTAAAAGTGGCTACCAGGACCACTATACAGCATTTTCAGCATTCCCATCGGTGCCAATTAATGTGTACGTTGGCCCGTCGATTACCTGATTAAACGTATTGAAATGTTATTTTTTTTTTTACATCAATTTGGTGATCGATGTCTTTTAAATAATTCAATCAAAATAATATATAGAAATCAAGTACTTGTGTTTTGCTTTAATCGTGCAACTAGAGTAGAGTCAGTAACATTGGAAGTGATTATGTCAGCAGATAAAGTTTTTATAGTCAGTGGCGATTCGTCAATACACTGATTACAGATAAACTCGTCTATTTTAAATTTTTTTTTGAATTTGGTTTATTCGAAATGACGGCATTGCTTTATACAAACAAAAACTTTACACATAAATAAGCAGTAATAACCGCTTAGTTTTTACCTTACTTTCGGACTTCACATTTAGTGTAAGTTTTATTTTTTTAAATATTTTGCACAAAAGTATAAGTGTATAACTTAATTTAAAATTTAATTGGACCTTCCCTAAGAAGCCCGGAACGTCCTGCACTTTCCCACTAATAGGCTTGGATTATAGTACCTATATAATATTTTTAAATCCAATATTATACTTGCGTAAACTTTTTTCGCTAATATAATGTACGAGTGCCACGTACTCGTTCAATATATAAGATGTAGAACGACGTCTCGTTCGAACGCCTCCGTTTAATATAATATCGTAATGTGACGTGACGTGGTGTATCTACACTGCACAGAGTACGGTTACCACAAAAAGTTTATTATTATTAGTAGCAGTAACATGGTAGCGGTATGTGTGGTACTTACGTACGCGGTATAATCGCGCCGACACGATAACAGGGTGGCGCGCACGCGATACGACCCGCCGGGAGATTATAATATAATATATGCAGCGCATGCGCTACCGAATGCACTTGGTCGAGTGCGGTAGTTGCGTGTGCGTCGGCATATCACGTTACTCGGTCCACGGTATAACATTGTGTTATATTATTATTATTATAGTCTCAAACACCCGGCAAACACACCGCACATATACCTTCCATTATTATTGTTCTACTCACGAACGCGGCGACGTCTACTCTTGTATGATGTGTGTGTGTGTGTGCTCAAATGGACTTGGCGAGAAATAAGTATATTTATTATGTACCCAAATATAATATTGTGTAAACGGTTGTTGTACGCAGGACCGCGCGCTCAAAGGTTTATGTCGAATCATTCACTTGTTTATAACACGATGATGTATTATATTACAGGACGATATTATTATATTTTATATATTTGTATATATATATAGGTACGTACGGTGGGAGTACCTATAGGTACCAGTCCGGTATACGTTTATGCCGACGAAGACTATATATAGGTACATGCGACACTCGGTCTCAGGTTAGAAGCAGGTCGAATATTATATTATTATATACCCTGTCGGTGTGTGGTCGAAAATAATCGATGGAATACGAATATGTGCTATAACAATAAATAATTACAGTGTTTATTTTTCTCGTCGAGTGGTATTTATAACAATCCAAACGATTTTTCGAGATTTCCTTTTCACCCCCCACAAACACACGCATTCTGCAGTGTATTATAAATTATAATATATTATACGATTACTGTAAAGATATAGGTACGAACGATACAATAATTCTTTTCGTGCACGCATGCGTCTAAAAATCTTCCACCGGGGTCTAGACAAACCAACACTTCTCTAATCACCTTTGTAAAGTATAAGGTCTCCGAATTAAATCAAAATAATTAAAAAATCGTTTGTTTTACAATTAAGAATAAATAATTTGTTTCAGTCGATGCCTGTTCGTTACATTGTAAGGTTGCTGCAATATGTTTGAATATTTTTTAACATCGTCATGGCCGAAGAAAATCGAATCGTATAAACATACATTGCATCAATCAATGAATCTAAACGATTTGTCAAATATAAATTGTGCAGATTGACAGTTATGGAATTTATTACAAAAACGAAAATCGGGGGAGTCGGTCTGCTGCATATAGTTGTAGATTTCAAGTGTACCTTGTCATTGGTAGGTCATATTATGTGTTAACTTTTAATTCAATGATACCTATTACATTCGAATAACAATCTTGAGTGAGACGAGAATTTGTCTAAATATTTTAAAATATTAATTGTATAAAGAAAACAATTATACACGTAATGGCGAAAAAAAGTTTTAAGTATCTATGATTAACATTTTTTTGAATTATACAATAATGTATCTTTGAAGAGAAAACGTTATTATTATTATTATTATTTTTTTTAATTCCAGTATAAAATCCACTCAGGAGCCTAATGTTAAATGTTTAGGTATTTCTATATTTTTACCAAGCACAACAATTTCAATTCCAATGTTCAACATACATAATATAAAAAAAAAATGTCAAATGACTTAAAAAGAGCGAAAATATTTTTTTAAATATTATACCATGTTAATGAAATGCTAATATAAATACTTCGTAAATATTTCAAGCATCTACGGTGAATTGTTTTTGATTTACGCAAAAAAAATAACAATATCGATTTATCAAAAAATAGTGGTGTGTCAGTGTGTGTACTGTGTATATTATGCAAACATTCTCATTTTCCGTAATTTTTTCTTTAGTATTATAACCCTATTATTAAAGAAGTTCGTAAATGTTTGCTTTTTCACTTCCGTGTGTACCAACTAGATCCCATTTTCTGCCAAAAACCAGTAATCACAGTACCACCATCGAAGTTGAAGATTGAAAAATGTGTACTACTATAGAGGGTGATAAAAAAAACAAATAATGATTATAATGAATTTTACATCAGAATTTTACATCAATGCAAAACCAATAGGTACATTCATCGCTGCACTCAGAATCTTAAACACAACCTAAATAGTGTGAAACGCTGTTTTTAAAAAGACAAAAATGTTTGACCACAGCAAATTTGCAGATGGCGTCAAAATTCTAGTCGCATTTTATTATTACTAGGTACCTACTATAAATCATTACATTACCGCGGTATCTTAAGAAGAATTATTCATCATACCATAGTGTTTTAGGGTTATATTCGATTATAACATTAATATTAATTGACTTTTGAAACGGTGCACGTATTTCACGTGGCACCGTTGTGCAATAATGGAAGACTTCTTCGGATTTTAGTATAACAGATTGTTGTTTATTTCCATGGAATGATTAATTATTTACAATTTTAAAGGGGAGGGTTCGAGGGCCACCCGGCCGTCGGTTTCCCGTACAATAGTGTGAATAGTTTCTGATATAATTACAAATCAAGTGGAAGGAATGAAGTTAATATACCGGGCCCGCTTGTAAAAGTGGCGTTCGGTTTATGAACTTCGTTCGGGTAGCGTGGCCGTAACAGGCGCGCTTGAGGGGTCGAATTTGGGTGGTCGTCCTGAAAAGGACGATTTTATTGGTTCCCGCGGTTACCCGACGGTGTTAGCGTCGGCCGGGATAAGTTCGGCGGAGTTGCTGCTCGTCAGTGCCGATGGAGTGGTGCCGCTATGGCCTCGAGGCTGTGTCACGGCGTGTTCGACAGTCTAGCGGTCGACGCTGTGAAAAAACTTGATGTCTCGTATCCGCCGCAGGCTGTCCGTGGTCCGTGGATCGTCGATGGTAATGCCGGAACTCTTGGTAGCTCGTTTCCGCAATGGTCGCTTTACGGATCGTCGTGGCTCGTGGTCGTCGGGGCTGCGAGAGCGTTTGGTAGCTCGTTTCCACGACGGTCAGGTCTCGGATCGTCGTTGGCTGGTGCTGCTTCAGGTCCTTCGGGTTTGTTCTTGGTAGAATTGTTGAAGGTCTGAAGGTTTTGAAAGAAGTGAAGTACATGCTTTGCTTTGGGAGGGGTGGCTATGCCGTTTACTATTCCAGGCTTGTGCCTCTACTAGTGGATGGATTTTGGGGTTGATTGGTAGGTTCAGTTATGTAAGTCAGTCCAATTTAATGGGTATGGTTTGAGTAAACGTTTGGTGGTTGGAGGGGAGTGGGTTTTACCTAAGAGGCGGATATGATCGTATTCGGAAAAAGAGTTATTGTAGAACATTGTTTTTGATTGAGAGCAAATGGAATTTTGGATAGATTTGAAGTTGGCTGATTTTAAAAGGACCGAGTTTCTAACGATAGTGGGCATACCGGTTATCGTGCGTATGCCGATGTTTTGGACGGATTCAATACGTCTCCAATGGGAGGGGCCGATAAAGGGTGCCCAGGAAGAGCCAGCATATGTAAGTATAGGGGTCACGTAGAGTTTAAGTATGTTAAGTTTTGTTTTCAGCGGAACGGGACTAGTACGGTTAAGTAAGGGGTAAAGCATACCACGGACGCGGGTAGCTTTTTTGGTTACGTCTTGAATGTGTTGGTTGAATGTAAGTTTACGTCCAATCGTGACGCCTAAGTATTTGGCCTGTTTTGACCAGTTAACGGGTTGGTTATCGATGGTTAGAGGTGGAATGTGGGTTGTATTAGAACGCCCGAAGAGGACGCCTACTGTTTTGGTCGGGTTTATTTTGATTCGCCACCTATGGAACCAGTTGGACGCGAGGTTGAGTTGGTGTTGTAGTTGTATGGTTGCACGTTTGGGGTTTTTATTACTAGTAAAGAACATCGTGTCGTCAGCGAAGAGTGAGAGGTTGGCTTTAGGAGTCGTTGGAATGTCGTTAATGTACGTCAAGTATAGCGTCGGTGAGAGACAGGAGCCCTGAGGGACTCCTGCGAGTACGTGTCTGGTAGTAGAGAAGGAGTGTTCAATTTTAGTGGTAAAAGTACGGTCGGTGAGAAAGGATTGGATGATTTTTACGATTTCTAACGAGATGTTGAGTTTGGAGAGTTTGTAGAGTAGGCCTTCGTGCCAGACGCGGTCGAATGCTTTCTCCACGTCGAGGAAGACGGAAGCAGTGTTTAAGTCGTTGTTAAAGTTTTCGCTCAGTTGGTGGGTGAGTTTGGTCAATTGTAGTGTGGTCGAGTGTTCGGGTCTGAAGGCGAACTGTTCGGGACGGATTTTGTTTTTGAGTTTGTCTTGTAGGTGGGTGAGGATGAGTCGTTCGTAAATTTTGGACAGGGAGGAGAGGAGGGCGATTGGTCTATAGTTTTCGGGTTGTTTATGGTCTTTGCCTGGTTTGGGAATGGAGATGATGACTGCTTTTTTCCAGGCAAGGGGAAAGTAGCAGATTCTGAAGGCGCTGTTGATGATCCGAGTAAGGGACAGTATAACGTTGTTCGGTAGGAATTTAAGAGCCGTGTTGGTGATGAGGTCGTCACCAGGGGCTTTCTTTTTGCGAAGGTTGCGAATTATGTCTTGTATCTGGCCGGGAGTGGTAAAGAGGTTAGATCGGGTGATGTCAAGGCCTTGTAGGTACTGGGAGTGAGCGGTTACGTCTGGTAAGTCGGGGCCGGGGTTTGTTTGAAATTGACGTTCGAGCGAGTCGGCTATCAGCTCTGCTCGTTCGTTGGCCGGAAAAACTAGGCCGTCGGGGCCGGTTAGTGGGTGAGATGCTGGACGTTTGTGTAAGAGACATTTGTTGAGTTTGTATATTGAACCGTCTTGGTGGTCTAGTGAGTTAAGAAAGATGTCCCATTGGTCAGTATTGTGCGTTGCGAGTAAGGTACGTATGAGAGATATTTTGGCGTTTAGTTGTCGTTTAATTGTCGGGTCGCGGTTTATTTGCCATTCGCGGCGTATACGGTTTTTGTCTTGTATTTCCAGTTTAATGTAGTCTGGTACTACAGTGGACGGGTGTTTGCGTGTCGGTACGTATACGCTGGATTCAACCGCTTGTTGGATATGTTTTGTGAGGTTTTCGATTGCCAGGTCGATAGACTCACGGTCGTTGGTCGGTTGAGTGGTTGAGTTCGGTAAGTTCGCGAGAGTTGTCGTGTATTTTTTCCAGTTAATAAACCGATTCGTAACCGGTGGAGAAGAAGAGATCGGAGTGCAGAGTGTATCTAGAAGAATGGGGTTGTGGTCGGAAGATAGTTCGTTAAGGTTAATGATTTGGGTTTGATAGGGTAGTCGTACGAGGGCGATGTCGAGTATGTCAGGTCTGTATCGTGTGCATGTCGGGAAATGTGTGGGAGAAGAGGGAGCAGTTACAGAGTAGTCCGATTGTTGTGCGTGGTCAAAGAGGACACGGCCGGCAGCGTTAGTCGTGTGGCTATACCACAGCGGATGTTTGGCGTTGAAGTCGCCTGCCGAAATTTGCCATTCGGCACTCTTTGTCAAAAGGTCGAGGTCGTTTGTCGTTAGTAGGGTTCCGGGTGGTTTGTATACGGCTGAAATAAGTACTTCGTGGCCGTTTAGTTGTACGAGGATGGAAGAGGTTTGGATGGTTGTGTTTAGGGTAACTGGTTGGTGGACGATACGTCGGTTGACGAGAACGGCCTGCCTCCGTGGGCGGGCGAGCCCCGCACGGGCGGCAGGTCGTTCCTGTACGTAAAAAAGTTAGGAATGTGAAGTCTGGCAGAGGGTTTTAGGTGGGTTTCGTTAAGTAGGATTATGTCGGTTTTCAGTTTTAGTGCTAAAGAGCGCAGTTCGTCAAGTTTGTGGTTAATGCCGTTTGAGTTCCAAAATAGAATTTTTAAGTTATCCATTTTGGGGGGATAGTATGGTTAAGAATGATTGTATTGCTGTTTGTATCAGGGTTTTGGGGTCCTGGTTGTTTACTATGGCTGTTAAGAGGTTGGTCAGGAGGTTTAAAATGAGGGACAGGTTAATTTGTGGGGCTTCGGGATTGGTCGGTTTTGGTGGTGGTGGTGGTGGGGGCGCTTGGCCGGTGGTGGCTGCAGCGTACGAGCGGGTTTGGGGTTTTATTGTAGTTGTTGTTGGGGGCGGGGGTGGTGTAAAAGATTGAGTTGTCGGCGGCAGGGTTTGAGGTTTGGTTGTTGGTGGTGCGATTTTGGGTTTTATCGTCAAGAGATGTGGGCATCCGCGGAAATTAGCCGTATGAGGCCCGCCGCAATTGCAGCATGTCGGGGTTTGCTCGGGAGTTTTTTGGCATTCAGATGCCAAGTGATTTCCTGCGCACTTGACGCATCTGGGTGGGTGGCCACAGTTACGGGAACCGTGTCCAAAACGTTGGCACGAAAAACATTGTGCCGGGCCGGAAGGTTTAAGGGCTTCTACCGAAATTGTAAGATAAAATAGGGAGTTGAGAAGGAAGATATCCTTGGCGTTCGGGGTTGCCGCAATGTGTACGAGGCACATGGGCATCGGTTTTTCGGGAGTACCGAAACGGCGAATGTATTTTGTTTGGAAGTTTAGGGTTTCTAGTTCGGATTTTAGATCGTCAGTGGTGATGTCGGTCGGTATGCCCTTTAGAACGACCTTAAGGGAACGATCTTCAGGGAGGCTGAAGGTATGGAATTCAGTTTTGCTGTCAACTAGGACTCTCTGAATTTGTCGGAAGTGGGTGGGGTCGGTAGTTTGGACAGTTATTTGTCCATTGGATGTGGTTTTGGCTGTAATTGCCGATGGAGTGAAGTTCGGAAGTTTGTAGATGGTTGGTGCGATTTTTCGCCAGGACGCAGAGTTTAAGATTAAGGGGGGTGGCCTGATTTGCTTGGGTTTGGCTGATGTCGGGATTTGTTGTTCGGATGTTTTGGCTGGTGGAGGTTTAGTAGTCGGGGTGGAGTGTTGGGCGGATTTGTTTGACTCGGTGTCGGAAGAGGAGCAGTTTGACGACATTGTTATTGATGAGTCGGTCGACGGAGTTGGAGAGGGGGGGGAATCCCTCTGTGGACCTTTTAGGAAGGTGGACGGTGGGGATGGTGAGGCACGTGGACGTCCCTTCTTGGAACTCCCGGGTGTATGCGCGGGGCCCTTCCGCTTGTTAGCTGTTTTGCCCATGGCAAGACCGTAACAAACTCAGGGTTTAACACTGTAGCTCTGAAAAGAGCGATTTTCTGGTGGTGTGACGGGTGGGTCTAGGGGGTTTGGTTTGGTCAGGGATGGGATTCTGCGGCAATGAGAGGGCGCGGCCCCTCGACAGATAAACGGTGGGAGGTGGATACCCGTCGCTTTCGCGACGGCTTACCTTGGGCGCTGGTGCCCTGTCGGAGTAGCGGTGAAAACGGCTGTTGATTTGGACTACGACGTCGCTTCCGCGGCGGTTTGAGTGGGCGCTGGTGCCCTGTTGAGAGCCGTGAAAACGGCTGTTGGTGAAGATGTCGCTTCCGCGGCGGCTTGCTGTGGGCGCTGGTGCCCTGTTGAGAGCGGTGAAAACGGCTGTTTAGGTGACGGTTCGGGTGTGAACCGTGGGCGCTGATGCCCTGTTGAGAGCGGTGAAAACGGCTGCTTGAGGAGCTGCTGTTGAAGGCTGGCTGCAAGTTGAGTGGTGTTGGACTTGTTCGGATGTGAACTGAAGTATAACTGTGTATATGATGATGTGTTGATGATGAATGAGTGAAGTACATTGGGGAACGCACCGGTATATATACCTATTCACCGATGTATTCCGGTTTCTGATTGGCTGCCGGCCCTTTGGTTAGGCAATCCCAACTGTTCTCGTTCCGATGGTCGCTTGGTTGAAACGATGTCATTTTCCATCGGCAGAATTCATATATTTGTCATATGATAATATATGTTGGCCATGAGAATGGCCGTTTTAGTGGTGTATGTTTGTTCCGTTACACTTTGTTAATATACAAAAGTAATAGCATACCTAAGGTATCTATATAATTGTACATACTTTTAAATTATTGTGATCGAAAAAATATATATAATTTAAACGAAAACAACCTTGGACGGCAAAATGATAAATTAATAGTATGTATTATGTATAATATATTAATATGTAATATACCGTACCTACGTTTCATTGCGGTAATTTGGCTGGCGATCAAATCATTTAGCGCTACAATATATTATTATTATATTTTTTTTTTCAAATTTTCGTAATAGTTATAACTTATTTTGTTATTTATATTATGTAAGTTCAGTGAAATGTTATTTATTTTTTAGTATATTATTATTTTACTCGAGTTGACTGAAATCATTCTAGAACATAATTAATTATCATCGCAATTATCGTTTGGGGCTGGTACCCGCTCAGACAGTCACAAAGTCGCAATATATTTTGGTGCTTTATTCGCGCAGATGAACAATAAACAAAGCAATAAATTATCGTATTTACAACACCGAGATTATAATATTATTTTAATAATTAATAACTCACTATAGGCATGTACATTCGTATTTAAAACCGTTGTATGAGTTATTATGGAAAAAATATGATATGTTTAGGTTAATAGGTGATTCTTAACGCAATACACTCATTATTTAAAAACCTATTAACGTTTTTGAAAATATTTATTTACGTTGTTTCCCGTCAAACATTTAAAAAAAAAAATGTGACTTATTTTTTAACCTTATCATTATAATAATTATTATTAAAAGGTTCTTATTTATAACTTCTAAACCTGTCTGTTTGTCCGAGCGATTTCTCGATAACGGCTAAACGTACAGCGATAAATTTGGTGTATCCCGAACCAGGTTGATCTCTTGTTTTGCATGACAAAGAGCTTTTCTAAAATTAGTTTTGGTTGACCTTTAAAATACAACCATGGTAACCGTATGTATACCACGAGCAATCGTAGTAATGGAGTCATTATTTTCATACATAACCTAACCTAACTAATTTTAGCACTTATTTTTTAAGTTGCTTACTTTTTTGAACGACCACATACAGTTTTAATTTCACTTTTGAAAGCAGAATATTTTTTATGTCGAATTTAGGACATTAAGTTTATAACTTATAAGTATTTACAGTTTAGATACATATAACCATATAAGTCTAGAGAGAGGACTTTCATAAATTTGCATATTTTTTTCTGGTTAACTTTATCACAACATTTGCAATTAAATACTCAAAGTTTTTAGTGCATATTTTGATAGTTTATCAAAAATCAAGCACTTTGGTAAATATTTCCATGCATCGATGTCAACAATTATACATAATTTTAATGAAGAAAGAGATCAATATTGGCCGTATTATTATTATTTTTTTATACATATTATAAGTACATTGATAATTAAATTAAGTAAAATAATTTTAATTAATTAAAATAAATAAAATATTTTTTTTCGTGAAATTTTATTAATACATATTTCACTGCATATTTTTAATTGTTGATGTATTAATGCATATTGGATGGTTTTTTAGTGCTTTACTTATAACTCATAAACTACTCGAAAAAAGTTCGATTTTTATGACGTATGCGGATATACAGAACAATATTTTGCTTTAGAATTAAATGAAATTAAAACTGTATATTATCGTTCAAAAAAGTAAAAAACTTTAACAATATTATAAAAATAGAAATTACCTATTTGAAAATATACTTTTTAAAAAACATTTTATTTTGTAGTGACTTAAAGCCATGTATGAAAAATATTTTCAAAAACGTTAATACGTCTTTTTTAAATAATAAGTGTCTTTTGTTAAATGGATCACCGGTATATTATTCTCAAAACCGAATGATGCGCGAGCGGCCAGCTATTGTCTTGGGATTTTATTCTTTTTATTCGTATGAAATAATATATAATATCATAAATATATTTATATATGTTTTTAATGGTTCTTGGATGTTAGAATAATGTTTCTATTTCGTTTTATTATTTCATGCGTTTTAGATTTTATATTTGAAATAAGAAATGTATAAGTACCTACTTAAATATTTAATCGTTTTTTATTAATTCATAATATTATACCATTCTCACGATTTCAAACTTTTAATGTACAATGTAATGTTATGAATGGATTAAACGACATTGCGACACCGCATATAGAAGATGACATTGGTTCACACAGGATACCTACCGATATATATTTTCATTATTATAATTATTATTATGTTTTGGTTTAGATTTTATCTTCACTACCTGTCGTATATTATATAGTGTTTATCGATGAATATCATACAAATGTTCGTACTGCTACTTTTGAATTGTGTTCATTATTTGTTATCCTTAGCTATGGAACAATATTATACTTTAAATAATAACAATTATTTGTTATGTACATTGTACATACAACGATAACGATTTACATCAAACAGGAATAGATTATTCGAATATTTTTTTTATTATTTTATCTTAAAAAATTATCTGAAAGAACACAATTTTATTAATGTTTCGGATTTCAAAACAGATTTACCAATTTTCGAGTGCATTAAATTAACTGCAGCTCCATATACAACATAAAATGCATTGGTTTAATAATATTTTCTAGTCATAATAAACCATTTAGTATGGTTACAGGGTGATTCTTTTTTCACGAACCACTCATTGTTTCAAAAACTATTAATGTTTTCGAAATTTTTTTTTACATGGTTTCAAGTCTTGAAAATACTTTTTATCCTTACAATGTTATAAGATTTCTTGCTTTTTCAATGACAACATACAGTTTTAATGAAATCTTCGAAAGCGTAATATTTTTCTGTGTATTTCAATACATAAAAATCGAATTTAGGACTAGTACTGTTTAAAGTTTAGATGAGCAGAGTAGTGGACCAACATTTTGCAGGGTAACCGCAATCGTAAGCGATTATCATCGATTATCATCTATAGTTTTTAATACTTACAACTCATAAACTCGATTTTATGTATCGAAATACCTAGAAACATTTTCCACTTTAGAATATATGTAATTAAAACTGTCATTCATGTCATTGCAAATAGTAAATAGAAAAACACTTTCTTATTTTTTTCAACCAGATTATAATTTATATAGTAGTTATACCCACTATGAAATAATATTAATATCATATTCATAGAAATTTTCAAATAATGTTGTAATAATTCATTAGATAATTTATTTCAAAACGCATCAACAACCGCAATGCCTACATGACGGATGATGACGTTAAAATTATTGAAAAAAAAATTGAAAACTATGAAGAAATATAATATGATGAGGTACCTGTATAATATTATTGCTTTATACTTTAGGTAATGGCTAGGTAGAAGGTTTGTTATTATTATTATAAGACTTGCCGATTAATTTTATTCTCCAGCCACGGCATGTTTCTGCATTTGGACGTTAAGTATGATATTTGATTCACCTAGGACTTTACCTATATTATTACTATAGAGTTTTCCGAAATGTTGTACTCGTGTATTGTGATGATGATTTACGGTTATTGAATTCCTTGCGAAGTCTCTACACAATAATATGCATAATAATATTATGAACTCCGATGAATAAGACAACCGTAAATTACGTTCCGGAGGGGAAAAAACGTAAATGCTACACGCGGTGGATGAACATTATACTATAAATGTTTTTCAAACGTATGTACCTAACTAGCTACATAATATATATATATACATATATATAGGCATTATGACGATGACAAACGGACTACGAGTATTTGTAAAGGGGAGAAGAATCGCTCGGTATTGACGAAAATACGATAATCGGCTTTTATGTAAGAAATATAATAATATTATGATTTAATATTATTATCGTTATGTACGACTCATACCATTATATAACACACAGGTAGGTGTATTATATACTATTTCATTGACGCGCATGAGAACACCGCTGCTACGAAGACGGACTTCGAGAAAAAGGACGTTTCGTTATTAATCATTCTGACGTTTCGCCGGATTTTTTTGTACGAATGTTTCGGACCCGAAACACGGCGCATCGAGGTGAATTGATTTTAAAATTTACGACACTCGGGAAAGACACGTCAAAACGGTGCAGATAATCGATAAAGGCGACGACGGTCCGCCGAACACTGTATATAAATATTGTCTATTAAGAAGAAAAAAAAAAGGTGAACACATTATACTATACAAACACACACGCACAATGTCGTATATATATGCGGTTGCGTTAACCGCGGTCTCTGCTCAGAGAACGTGTATAAATAGATACCCACTGTATATAGGTGGTATACGCTTGGTATATACCACGAAATATTATATTATAATATACCCGCTCCATCGCGAGCAGCTGCAGCTGCCTGCTGTCGGAATCCGAATGAAATATTCGCGATAAAAACGTCTATTTTTACTATTTTTTTTTTTTTATGTCCACCTTAAAACCGCTAACGTATTTGTAAAAGACGACGGTCAACAAATAAAATTCTCAAATGTACAGTTTTTTTTTTTTTTTTATCTTATACAGCGATTTGCTCTCGTGATTTTTTAATCCATTTAATATTTTTATTCGTATGTCATTCATGTCGTGTTTTTCAATTTTGACTTCTTATATCTAAATAAGTGTCTACATTTTTTTCGTTATAGACTCAATTATTTCGCAGACACACACACATACACACACACACACACACACACACACACACACGCACACACACACACACACACACACACACACACCATCCATAACAATTTGTTAAAAAAAACATATAGATTAATGAAAACTAAAAACTTATAAGGTGAAAATTATATTAGTGTTTGTCATAAATATCAATCCTAAAGACTAAAAAAATAATTCTCATCAAGACGTCTGTAAACTAAGTCAAAAATATTAAAATATCCCTTTTACCACGACCGTGGCTACAGCTGTCAATCGGATCCCTAAAAAATGTAACCCAGGTGCAGTATACGCCAACGGCGTACATCACTATATACATTTCAACAACTACAAAAACGTACGAACTTGAAATTTGGAAAAGTGGTTCAACTATAATGATCTATAGATGTGCAAGAAAAAAGGATTTTCCGATATTCGAATTTTAAAGACTTGATCAAAAGGGGGTCTTGAGAGATTACGGTGGAAATTGAATTTTTTTTTGTCGCGCTTATGTATGGGATCGAATAAAGAAACTACTACATCTTAAAACCAAATGTATGTGAGTAGCTTATTTACTAAAAAACTACTCGATTGAATTTGACGAAAATCTCAGAGATGTCAGAAAAAATGTAGAGAGTAATTATTGTTTAAGTCACGTTAAAATATCTAGGTACCAAGTGCTAAGAAATCCAATCCAAGACTGGCGGTTACCCATCTAGGTAGAATTATTTCAGAAATCTAGGTATATATACTGACGCCAATTTTTCCGTGAACTGAGGTGCACCAAAACTCAGATACCCTCAAACCGAGAAACACCTATAATATAGGTAGCTCATATATTATGCTATATAGGATAATATGCAACAAAAAAAAAAAAAGCTGCAAACGGGCGAAGCAGGGATATTCATCTAGTATTGTGTAATATTGTGTTACATATTTTGTACCTAAGCGTGTACTCCTAAAAAACGTGCCTGAGAGTATATAATATAAATCGACCAAACATTACAACCAACCATGGTGATGACAAAATATTATGCATCTGCAGTTTAAACATACGCATTACACTAGCTTTATTCGTTTGCACCTATATACCTATAATATACCTCGTCGATTTGATCACTTTTCAACGCGCGTTATATATCTTAGGTACATACTCATTTTTCAAGAATTTAAATAATTTTTTAATAATATTTTTGGATTTCTATAGTGCTATATTATAATATGATATTCTAATATCTATATACGCGCTTCAGACTATCATACACAATATTATATTCTATCATAGTGGTGGTATATTCC
Source organism: Macrosiphum euphorbiae (assembly GCA_949089665.1). Lineage (NCBI taxonomy): Eukaryota > Metazoa > Arthropoda > Insecta > Hemiptera > Aphididae > Macrosiphum > Macrosiphum euphorbiae. The sequence goes on along the minus strand of CARXXK010000003.1, from coordinate 70,184,976 downwards.
TTAATAATCGTAGGTAAATGTCATATCTCAATCGAGAGATGTCTGCAGGAGGTAAAATACGTTATAATATTATATTATTATCGTCATGTATTAATTTAAAAAAAAAATGATAATGGGATAAATTTTTTTCTGCACCTCGTTTTCAAGAGTGGAGCGCCATCGCTGAATGACGCGGCACCCATATCGTGTTCTCTCCCCCCCCCAACCTTCACAAGACATACCGGGACATAGAAGACGTGTTTGTCGCATATATATAGATAATAATAATAATATATGATGACGTTACCAGAGACGACGGTTTGCATAGTATCTGTCGTGGACCACACGAACAATAATCGTCGGTCGCCGGTGGCGGACTGATAAACGCCGGTCAGCTGCGCATAATGTATATGATAATAAATTACTCTTCGCGGGCGCACACAACATCCAAGCTCGCGTGTAAGAACATAGAAAAAACACATCGCTGCGGTGCGCCGAAACGGTTTCGTGGGATTATTCTTATTGAAAACGGTCGAGTATATATAAATAATTTATGCTCGTCGCACAGGTATAATACAATAATAATAATAATATTAGATAATATATTATTATAATATGTTATGTCGCGCAAAGAGGTTTTTTTTTTTTAAAATAATATTATTATATATTTGTATTCGCCTGCAAACGACATAATATAGTGCGCCCGGGTATCGTGGCGGTGTACGATTACCCGAGTCGTGTAATATGTAGGAGACTTCGACGCGGGGCAAGTCGCGGGCCCGCCGACAAATCGTCCGTCTCTGGCCGGGCTCGTTTCAATATGGTTTATCGGTGATTTATATACACCCCGCTTGCGGTGCGGCGGAGACGTCGTCGTTTTTTATCGTGTAAATAACGTGAGCGGAAGAAAAAAATTAATCGAATTCGGCGGAGAAGAGTGAAAAAAATAATAAAGCGTACCTGTATATAATATGCATAGAGAAATCTACGGTTTTCGTCGGGTCGGACGCCAACGCGATATAAATTAATATACAATGTGTAAAACGCGTGCGATTAATATTACCTATATATTGTACAGGGTGATTCAAAACGAACACTCTTACTCCCATTATTTTTTCCTTTAATAATAATCAATTTATGAAAATTCTGTCTGTTGCAATTTTTAAATATATCCACTGGAATTTCATAATAATATATTCAAATTATTGTCATTTATTTTTACAAATGAACAATGTCCATGGTTTTATATTAATTATCAAGCATATTACAATAAATTTCAAATCGCCACGACAGTCCTAATATTTTCCCAAATACATAATTATGGACATATATTATATTATCCTTATACAGTGCACAAAGTTAAATATATCAAAAACCTTACTCGTTCGACATTCGATCTCGATACGTTAACGTTTTCAAAAAAATGATCCTCTAAATAATTTCCAGTATAAAAAGCGAGTTATACTTGAAAAAAAAAACCCAGAAGTGTGAATCTCCGCGGGACACTTCTCAAGCAGTAGGTATACCTACAAAAAAACTCAAGAATTTGACAATATGGTTTTTAGGTGTATAGGTGATTGAATATTCTAAAAATCAGATTTCCAACGACTGCTGCAATATTGAAGAGAAAAAGGGGAGTGACCGTGATCGGTGAATCACCCTGTATATACACACTGCAGTTATACTCGAGTGCCAGTTATATTATGTTTTACAGCGAATCGGCGTATATAATATGCGATCGGAACACATAAATCACTGTACGATAATATATATAATATATACCTAACCTACCCACGCGGGATACCGCTGTTCGGACATTATTATACCTAGGTATATTGGGTCCATATATAGATCAGTCGGCGGCGCTAATTAGTCGAAACGCACGTATGTGCATATGCAATAACTGTGCAACATGTATACAATACCTACCTATATAGTATTATATTATTATTATACGTGCGTAATAATATTATGTAGACGACCGGCGGCGGCGGAGGCAGATTAGACGAGACTAATATTATATATACCTACGACAGACTTGCGGTAACACGGTATAGCTGGTATAGACGTATGGTATAATATATGTACCTATATACTGTACGGGTATTCCGACACAACTTACGAGTCTCTCTCTCTCGACCACCACGGCTATCGCCAGTGTTGGCGATAGTTAATCGACTTAACACGACACACACACACACACACACTTTTGGCGTGAGTTCGTGTGTGTGTGTGTTGGCGCGACCGAGTCGGGTGATAATTTATTAAAATTAAAAGTGGCGTACGTGAAAGAATCTCTGCGGGCGGCGTCGTATACCGCCGGCACTATATATAGGTACTACAGGTTATATTATTATTATTATAATAACGTTATTATTATTATTGTTTGCGTACAAATAATAATAATATTATATACATTTTATATACGATCGCGGGATACGACACACACGCCGTGTCGTTATTCGTTTAATAATAATTTTATATTTTATTATCGCACCGTTTCTCCTCTCGTCTGCAGCACTGCCGCCGCAGCTAAAACCCTCTCGCGACGTCTTGATATTATTATTGTTATTATTATTATTATTATTATACTTGCCGGTACGGCCCGTCATATTTTCCAGGGGACTTACGTGAACGTGACATGCTCATATTACGGAACGAGTCCGTGGTGGATTGTCAATCATGGCCATGACGGTATAATAATAATAATATTAATACGCGTGCGTCTTAAATATAAGTATTTACGTCTGCGCGTGCGCTTGCAAGGCGGTCTAAGTTGTGGCGAACGAGGCCGCTCGTCGGTGCGAATGGTACACGAGCGCGTTTTTTTTTTTTTACGACTGGAGAATTCCAACGCCGCTGCAGACGATGTTCAGCCGTCGCCGCCTCGAGACTAGTCTCATTTCTTCTTCTTCTTCGCTTCTCACATTATATAAACTAATACAAGTACCTACCGGGTGACTCATTTTACTGTTTTACTCGGTGAGTTTGATGAAATCTGCAGGGGTGTCGGATCAATGTAGGTCAGGAGGTTGAATTCGTTCAAGTCGTCTGGAATGTCCAAGATAAGAGTTTTGTCATCGAAATAATATATTAATCGATGATTATTTGTTACATTATAATTCGAGTAGTCTGTATTATTTAATGTTTCTTTTCACATAATATCGACAATGTGACGAGGGTATTCTTGTGGTGAAAATCTTGGAATGTGCACTTCATTTCTCAATTTTTTTTCAATAATTAGATTAGCTTTATAACTACTTAACTCATTAATAATTATATTGATTGTGATCCCAGTACCTACATTATCCTACCGAATATAAAAATTTCAAATTTTTCTAAATTTCTAACATAAATCGATAACGTTTCTTAGAGATGAAAACCTGACCAATGAATATTCTTTTCATCGAAAAACCCTTGATCACATAATTCCGATAAAATCTGTGTGGTCATTTTTGAAAAAAAATTAGAGACACGCGCACCCAATTATTGCTCAGCATATAGGTAGCATATTCGCTGCAAAGCTCGACTTCATCCGAGAAAAATTAACAAATATCAAAATTTAATATCGGTGTTGTATCGATGATATTGGTTTTAGTAAACCACAGCTTACGCTTCCACGGGAAAACATCACCAATATAGGAATCTTGGTATATTTCCGAATGCGTGCACGTTCAAACTACCCTGTTCATTTATAATATAATATTATTTTCAAGAAAAATCTCTGGAAACTTTAGTCGATATCGGTAGAGTAGTTTTTGAGTCTACATTATAATATAAGCTATACCGACATAAAGACATTTGTCCGCGGGGGGAGGAACGTCGACTTAAACATATTATCATGTATCGTCAGTGGCGTATTTTAAATTTTTTTCTGGGGGGGTCCAATATTTCCGACATAATTATATTGGTAGGTACTGCTTTAAAGAAATAATATTTTATAGATTATAAGAATAGAAAATATAGTTTTTTATTATATTTTAAATTTCATCGGTTAATTTTAACACACAAGTATATTTTACAATTTTAAAGTACAAAATCAATAAATAGTCTTTTTTTACAAAGTTCATCCAAAATGTCTTGTGGTACGAGAGAATCTTTTAAATTATAGAAATATGACATTATGACAATAATCGTCCAAAATATCACTCGCTAATCTCTGGACAGAAAATAAATAGGACTTAACTACGTAAGTAAACAAGGTCTTTAATGAACACTAATACATTTTCGGCTAATAAATGCCGCACAAATTACATTAATATTTTAACTATTAGTAAAAATAATATATTCCTTACGGCTCACATCAGATCAATGAGCTATTATTATTATTTACTAATTTATTATATATTTATTTGGTACTTACAGCGTAATAGATATTATCTATTTTATTGAAAAAATATTTAAATATGAACTGCAGTACTGGTAGCCCCCGCCGTCGTTCGGTAACGAAATACAAACATGAGACATGAGGTAAATGATTCTACGACAATTGCCTTGTGTACAAAAATTCAAATAGATTAATAATAGCTATCTATACAAATAGTTTATTGGAGAATGATGTGCTTCGTCAATTTCTTTAAATGTTTCGACTGTTTCGAGAATTATTGATGTTTATCTAATACGGGTATTTTATTAAGTGGTAACACCTACCTTGTACATAATTTACAGGGACAAATTTAGGTGCACGCGGTGGCGGGTTTTTGAATGTTCGACAGCGTCTGTTAGCTAATTTTAAACTATATTTCATATAAATATTTTGTTCACTAGAAAAAAACCATATCCGTAAAACCCTACATAAATCGGGGTCAGCAAATATGTAAGAATTTTTAGTTTTTTTTTTTTTTTGTGAGGTTCTGGGGGGGTCCATTACCCCTGGACCCCCCTTAAATACGCCACTGTGTGTCGTCACACGACCTCACTGCAACTCCGATTATTATTTTTAAATAAATTATAATATAATAGATAAGCTTAAAATCTGGAAATCGCATAGCCACTATCATACCACCTGTAGACGCGGTAACGACAAAATATGTTGAACTCATTCTAGTGCCGCGGTTACTCGTCAATTATATAGCCGTACCTACCTATATGTGCAATAAATTCTGACAAGTTCAAGTCACCGGCACCGCCTCGTGGCGTGTTCACAACATTATAATATTTTAGAGGTAAAATTCATGCCCGAAATGATAATAACAATAAAGGTATGGGTGCATATTATTATATTATAGGTACCTATGCCCGTACACATGCCTCCTAATCACTGTATATTGGTAGGCACGCGGTGACGATGAAAAATATATTATTCCGTTTTCGGCCGTCTCGAACGATATAATATAACAATAATATATTGTAACAATATATTACTATATAACACAATAAATTATTATTCATCGCTCCGAGGTAGGTATGTCTCGCGAACGGTACTCGCACACATTATAATAATATGTACACACTCGCGAAACAGCTACGCTTAATCGTTGATTAAATGCACATCTTTCACGTTCGAGATCATAGTACACGTCACGGTCATGCCCGTACACATAATAAAATGTTTTAATAATAATAATAATAATGATAATAATTTATATTATATATATATGTGACGTGTGTGTGTGTGTGTGTGTGTGTGTGTGTGTGTGTGTGAGTTTGTACAATATCGTTCGGCGGGCCTCATTATTATTGCGTTTTAACAGTTTATAATAATATTTATTTATACATACTATATATGATATACAGCTATTATAGGTACACAAATGCAGACCGCCGTCCGCCATATTCGTATATACATATCTATACCTACCTATGTATGCGTCGCGCGTACTTAACAATGTAATTTATCACGGTCATCAATTATTATTATTTAAAAAAAAATAAAAATAATGTTAGAGCCCGCGAGGCGCACGCGGCGGGACGACTCTGGGCTGCAAGTGCTACTTATAATCGACCGACAAACGCGAGCGGATAGTAATATTATAATATCGTGTGTCGTACACCTATTTTTGGACTTGTGAGGGGTGATTTTTTAAGCGCACCCCCTACACATTTCCACGTTTGATCTGTATTAATATAACATTAGGTATTTAGGCGTGCGCATTTGGGCGGTTTGCGTTTGGGCGAATTTTTTAAAAACTGCAATGTGTTTGGCCCAAAACACATCTTCTATGACATTCTAAATGGGTTAGCAGTACTGAATACTCATAAGGAAATACCCATTGACATTGATGAAGTTATAAACAGATTTTCTGGAGCAAAGGCTAATAAAAATTGAAGATTGGTCAAAAGACTAATGAACTTATTAATTTTTCATATAATAGTAGTGTACTAGAAGCTATATAAATAAAAAAAAAACTGATATAATATATAATATGTGTATTTACTAAAATTAAATATTTTGTCTTTCTGTTAAACTAGCCACCCCCTCCCCCCTTTTAGTATTTCTAGATCCGTCCCTGTGTTTGGGAAATAAGGTATAATGCGTTTGAGAGAGTGATTTTAAAACATTTTAATGTGTTTGGGTGATCTTTTTTTAATATCCCCGAGTGCTGTATTTTATCAATCCATTTTCTCTTTCGTTTGGACAGACTTGGTTTGCCCATGAACTCCACGGGTATGATTAAAAGTTGATTGTTTTTCTTTGTGTGGGTGATTAAAAATTAAAATGATTGAAAATCAAGTTAAAATTTTACTAAAATTAAAATGATAAATAATATATAAGTTAAATATAGGTGTGTATAATAAAAAAAAAAATGAAATTATGTGCCATTTAGATTGATATAAAATTCTCAATAGATTTTAGATATTATTTTCATCTTAATCTTTATAAACTTACAATTTTATCTTTTATATTGTATCATACTCGCTCAAACACATTACTTTTATTATATGGGTAAAAAGGTAATGAAAGGCCAAACACATGACGCCCACGCAATTATTCAAACTCCAGCTTTTGGAATTTTCGAGTAAGCGTCATATATATTATAGGTGTAGTTTATTTCCGAGGCTATCTACTTAAATTTAGTTAGGTATAGAAATATTTTTTTCAAATCAGACGGGAAGTTCTACGGAGATTATCTTTTAATTTTTTTTTGGATATATATATATTTTAATTTTAATGGGTAATTTTTTAATTATAACATGACCCTGCATTTTGAATATATTATAATACCTTACATACCTAGTGTATCAAACATTTAATTTTAATTCTTATCATAAATGGATATTGGTAATTGGTTATAAACTTATAAATCATAGTGAATTATGTACTATGAATAATAAAATAGAATATTTTGTTTTAATCATATTTTGTGCAATACATAATATTATAATCAAGCAAAACGAAAACCAAGTACAAACGACTTTCCATCACTCCAAATCTATAGCTTGTAGAGTCACGTCCAAAGTCAAAATAGTGAGAAGGAAATTAGGTAATATAATGTTTATGGAATTACATGAACTAACATTTTAAATTTCAACTCGGAGTATCCGCGGGTAACTAAAACAATGAACAAAGTTCTTATCTTTACTCGTACTGCGTACTACTGTGTCGTAGGTTCCTATCATATAATGTAAACATAATATGTATGAAGTGTTTTTTTCTGCCATGTCTATTGTATCACGTTGGAACTCACTTACATAATATTATGCCATACAGAGATATGTATATATGACATATTACAATGTCGTACACATCGGATGAGAAAATAATATACCTACGTCCGAACGAAATATATTTTAGTATAACCGATGACGATACTTTACAATAATAATAATAGTTGTCCGATTACGTGTTACGTTATTATAATATTATTGTCATCCATATAATATCTTTTGTATACAAGTATGTATAATGATCCAATCAGTTATTCTACATAATCTCTGACCTCGTGCTTTTCTCACACGCGTCCACGGACGATCCCATGCGCACGGTGTCCGTCCAACGCCTTACAAGTCGTCGTCGGTGTCGTGAGCTCTGAAATCAAAAATCTCCTCCTTAATGACAATCGTTGTCAAACCGCTCATCTGTCGATGTACACCGATGTACATGATAGGATTCGTCATTTTTAACAACCTCTCTCTGTATTATTCGACCGCGCGTCTGCTCTGCCGACGTGTACCTACTCATTTATATAACATATAATATTATAGGTATACCTACTACCAATAATAATGTAAACCGCATTTGACAAAAATCATTTTAGACCGTCTTACATCCGGCCGTTTTTCATTATTGGAAATCGGTAGAAAATCAGCACGCGAAATATGTTTATAATAATATGATATTTATATTATGTACCTACGAGTGTTGTAGTTAGGACAAATCAATGTATTTTTAAACATGATATATTTTTGGGCTGGATACACTATAAAATGTTTTCAACAGATTTTTCAAATGATTACTAATCAACAAAAACATATATTATCTATATATATAAAAATGAATGTATGTCAGTGTGTGTGTCTGTGTGTCCATGTTACCATGGTTACCAAGGTTGCCATGGTTACTAAGGTTACCAAGATTTCATATCAATCTATATATATAAAAATGAATGTATGTCAGTGTGTGTGTGTGTGTGTGTCCATATTACCATGGCAACCATATCTGTATATAAAAAACAGTAAGCTGATTGACTGCTATCAACGCACAGCTCAAACCATTGGACGGATCTGGCTGAAATTTGGCATACAGATAGCTATTATAATATAGACGTGCGCTAAGAAAGGATTTGCCAAAATTCGCATTTTAAATAGGTGCTGAAACAGGGACATTGAGATTCACGATAGAAATTGGAAATTTTATTTTTATTTATTTATAGTTGCCATTGGTTACAGTCTACATTAGAAATTAGCATTTATTTATTGGTTGCCATTGGTTATTCGGGCAGATCAGGTACAAGCTTGCATCAAATCGAATTATTGAACAATGCTTACCAGGGTGGCAGAGTTGCACTTACCGCAGAAAATTACACCCAAAAGGAGTTCAACAATCATAATTTTTTTAAGAGTTGCGATTTTTTACGAGCAACCTGCAAATTTATTATATTAATCCACAGTATTACATCAAAATAAACTTGGTATAACTTTGATACTTTAGAGTTAAATCATACACTTCCGTACAAACAGCACGGGGTCCGCGATCTACCGCAGGTAGATTGCCTACCTGATAATGTACTGCTGCGATTCAGAATTTTTATTCAGGGCAACGGGAATGATAAGATAAATTTTGAACACCATACACGTTAATGAATTGAACAAAGTTTGAGTAGGTAGTATTGAGTTGATCCATTTAACGGGCGACGAAGTGCACGGGATCAGCTAGTATATATATATATGATGATTATAGAGGAAAAATATCGAGTGCTAGGTATACTGTTATGGTTCCCAATAATATTTCGTACTACGAAACCACAGATTCGAACCACACACTATCTTTTGGTAACAAACCACTTTTATGGTCACACAATATTTAATCATGATGTAGGTACACTATAAAGTGAGGGAACAAAAAAAGTTCATAAAACTTTAAATTTAAAACATTCTATAACATCGACTTAATATAGTCAATACATAATATTAAGTAGGTATGATTAATAAAATAATCATTCTGGAGATAGAATTGGAAAATAATTACTAAAATTAGATTTAAAATGAATACCCAAAATTAGCTTTCAACTTATTACTGATCGGGTGAGCTAGGAATAAAAATAAAAAGCAACTAACATGTAAATAAGATTAAAATATGCATACGAACACGCTTTGATGAAAAATTGAACTTGTTGACGATGTATACCTACTGTGTAAGTGAAAATATTAAGAATACTTTTTTAATCTTCAATTATTATTATGTGTACCAATATTATTACACCTCAATATTAATTATTCGTATAATAAAAGTAATCAAGTATAATGCTTTTAAAGGGATTTGTGGAGACCGGTTTTTAAAGAGTTCAAAAATCATAATTTGTAAATTCCTAAATTTTAAAATATTCGAACAAAATTCTAATTTATATAAGAGTTAGTTGGAGTGTGAAATTGGAAAAAGTGAACTGACTTATTTCAAATAGAATAATGACGAATTCAAATAAATTGTGTAAAGTATTATCGCATTAGATACTAGGTCGGTCAGTATGATGGACCAAAGATGTGTATGTTTTTGCGAAAATAACCGGTCTTTACCAATCCAATGTACACACAATGTATTTAGCTGATAACATAACATTATAGCTGACAGACAACTTCCTACACTTTTCATATTCTAAAAATATTTAAAACTTAGATTCTATAAAATGCGCGAAGCTATATAAACAAGCATAAACTAAGAGAAACTTTATTTCCAGGTAATTTTGTTCCGGACATTGATGCCTGGAGACTTCAATCCCTACCGTAATCATCAGGTGGCATTCACAACATATGAGTTCATGGTGCCGGAGTGAGGTCGGAGTGTATATCGAAAAGTCATCGAATCCGACACTTAGTCCTCGGGCGCACGACAGCGCAGCATACCTCATAACACATACCTCATCGGTGTACTATACCCGAGTATACCGCGTATACCGGACAATAGGTATCTCAACACTGCACGCGATATAGTTCACGCGGTATATGGGTGCCTATAACATACTATATTCTGCACAATGCGTCGAGGAACTACAGCGCACGTATTATTATTCTTACAACAACAGTGCGAATGTAATATCGTACCATATATTATTATGGGTACCTACCTAATATATTATTTAATACGACCGCAATAACAATAATATAATATTATTATATAAGCGGTGTGCCGTGTGCGCGTTATATTGTATATATAGGCGTATTATTTGCGTCGTGTGTTTGCGGAGGAGTGAATAATATATAATATATCGTATAAACGGGGCGGCGGCGGGGAATTGAATAAAAAATCAGAAAAGAAATAAAAAAAAAACGCATCTCGATCTTTCGCCCGACCGGGATGGAATCGCGAGCGGATTTCTCGGTCGTTCGCGCCTCTCGGAGAGAGATTGTGTGCGTGTGCGAGGGAGAGAGAGAGATAGAGAGTGATAGTGAGACGACTTACAGAAATACAGACGGAGAGAGAGAGTGAGTGAGAGAGAGGGAAAAATGGAAAAAGATCGATCGCGATACCGGACCGGGGCCATAGATCACTGGCGGATAAAAACGCGGGTCGACGTTATTTTCTTCTTCTTCGTGTGTGGCTCGCCTGCACCGTCACCTCCACCGACCGTGTCACCTCCACCACCTGCTGCATCGGACACCGTAGTCGTCGCAGTCGTCTCCCGCGACCCGGTCGCAAACACATACCGAAACGCGCCATATAAATTACCGGCAGCAATAACACAAAATTATAATAATAATAAGAAAATCGTTTCGTGTCGCGCGCATTATTTTTCGCGTGTGCGTATATATTATATAGGTACGAGTATAATAATAATAACAACACAATATAATGTGTTGGTTTAGGTATAATAATATTATGCACGAGTACATAATATATTATGATATTATAATATATACACGAGTGTGTGTACTCGGAACCAATCCGAGTAGACCACAATTATAACGTATATGATAATATAATATAAAGAAATAATAATAATTTTTGTTTTATCAACTAGCGACAAAGATTATAATGATATTTCCGTCACGTCTCGCCCTAGTCCACGCTCATATCTCGTCCGAGAGCGTAATTTAAGATATAATTATTTATTATTATGATTAGGCCAAAATATATAAGCCAAAAAGTTACGAAAAATGCATTTATGACATATAAACTCTGAAAAATGTCATAGAAAAATTCCACGGAATCGACCACGAATTTCTTCAGAAATCAATAGAAATTTGTGGATCGTTTTATTTGAAAACCGGATTTCCTTATGGTGTTAAATAGTACAATATGCGTATACTACACTATAATAGAGCGAGTTAGTATTTTTACACTACTGACGTATCGATTTTTTTGTAATTTTTCTTCTGCTATGATCATTATTTTTGTAAGGTCATTTTGTAATGTGACTTCCTAGGTATCTTTTTATGATGAAAAAAAATTAATTTTTAGAACTAAAAAAAAACCTGGTCAAGTTACTGAGTTAAAATGAAGGGCTCAGTGCAATAACCAGTCAAGTCCACTTTTATCAATTGTTCAGGAGAAGCAAAACATAATTCTTTATCTCATTCGCCTTTACGGGCAGGAAATAATTCATTTTGAGATATCGTTGGAAATAATAAAGCGATTTTTCTGATTGTTCTACCAAAATATAGATATTTCTTCCATGAATAATATTAAATGAAAAACTCATTTTTGATAAAAATGGACTTGTCTGGTTATTGCACTGAGCCATATTTAATGTAACAACCAGCCCCTGGGTGGGGTAAATTGTTATAGTCCAAGCTAAGGATAGTCTACATTTTGAAATATTATTATCCAAAATAAATAAGAAATCACAGAATTCACCAGATATTGAGACCAATTTTATTTATTTAAGCCGCTATACGGCTGCTGCTATTATTCTTTGGTGTATTGCAATTTGCAGTTTCGACTTTTTTTTGAAAATTCCTCCCAAATTCGTTTGACGTCAATCCTATTGGTATATAATATAACATTAGACGTGTGCCTAACGCGTTATTATTTTCCTATTTTAATGTTAAACGTACTTGGCCGTTCGTAGTCTGTAGTCCTCCGTATGTTGTCGTATAGTAGTAATAATATTCTTAGGGACAATCCATGCCAAGCCGATTATTGTCTGGATGTCTTGTTCATAATACAATATCCATAATAATCTAATGATTATAAAATATACTTTTTTCTAAAGAATCACAATATTTTTGAAGATAGATTATTGTTAATTCAACACTCCAGTTGGCCACATTGATACCCCATAGAATTTATTTTGAACACAATATCACATATTTAATTTCAATAGAATTAAGTTGATTTAATATAACTTGGTGTTATTTTAACACCAAATAATATTGAACCGACGTTATTAGGTACCATGTAAGATTTATTTATAATTATATGTTAAAACGACCACAAAACAGCCGTAGCTCAATAACGACGTTCAAATGTGTACAACAATGACACTTATTCTTTTTAAAATAACTACAGATTTCTATGCGTGTATTTTAACAGTAGACTTTTGTTAACACGACTTGTTAACTTTGTTTTCAAAACTTTAAAATAGGTTCTTCACAGTTCTCTTAACTTGTGGGTACATTATTCGAAATTCGAATCGCACTTATTATTTATTTCGCCTTATTGTATTCACTTTATATTCTGCGTTTGTTTGAAACTAATAATTTAGGTACAAGTCTCCAATTTATATTACGAATTAAAAGCTGGCAATAAAAAGGACTAACTTTTTTTTTTTTCGTTGCGAAATAAGAAAAAAAACTTAATCCCAACGCTTTTCCAAACAACGAATGGTCACCGTTGGGAAGAACTATCTCTCGGCATACCTAACATTATGAGCGTGTGCCCACCAAAGTGCATAATAATATTGCGAATGTTATATGTTACAATATGACGCAAATACGATAAAACATCGACAATAATAATTACGATCGCCGATTATTGTTGGTATTGCATGTATTATATTATATAGGTACCTACCTATTCATCGTTTTATTATTATTATTATACATAGAGGTGTATATATCGTTTCGAACAGCAATAATAACCCGGCAACGGACGGCTGTTAAAAACGCAATCGATTACATATTAGGTGTATAATAACGTATAATTAAACACGTATAAAACAATTTAAAAACCGTAATTTGATCTCCGCATACGATTTCGGGTAATCTGATCTCGGACTCTTTGAAGTCGTATAATAATATCGGTAAACATTTTGGTACCGAAAACGTGATACCTGATCATTATTTAATATCGAATTTATCAAATTATACGTGTGCAGGTATAGGTATAATAATATTATGCTGCAGCACACGGCATATAGTGTACCTATATATGTATTATTACGATTATAATAACAATGTTTAATTTTTTTAATAATTGTTGTGACACATCGAGCATTTGGGTATATCGGAATAGTCAGCGGAGTAAATTATGTTTACCGCGTCACTTCGATACTGAAATAATATTTTTATAACTATAATAATATTGTAATATCATTGCGTCGATAACGTTTAAATATTTGTTTTTTATTTCAAAGTAATAGTTTTAAATTATTTTAATATTTGTTGTACCAAAAAAAGCGGGTAAGTGGATGTCTCTCTGCTGTACAGTAAGTTACAACTGGGTCAATGTATATAATGGATTGTATTAAGCTTCAATTTAATGATATATAGTATCATTGTCTGAGCAGAGACGGTTTATCAGTCTTGATTTTTAAAATTTGTATTATTTATTGTAGCCTTTAAATTGAATTAATATTATAATATTATTATTTTTTATTCGTTTCTATGGTGATAAGCAAATAGCGTTAGAAATTAAAATCCCATTTTTAGCGGTTTTTCGTAATTTGTCGGCGGTTTTTCCTGTGGCGTTAAATAACTATTGAGAAAATCGAAAAATGACCTCTCTAAAGTACCATATTGATCTAATTTTCCAAAAGATAAGGTACTATATGTTGAAATCGAAGCACTCCTTCTGGTAGAAATTTTGTATAAAGGATAAAAAAAATAATAAACACCATTGTAAAACCAATAGTAGTAAGAATGGTAAGTGAAACAAAGTTCTAAAAACTTAAAATTTTCTAAAAATTGTAATTTGTTTTAAAAGTTAATGTTCGTTTTTATTTTCATGTTATTAAAAAATAAGAGTTGACGAATATTTTACTAGTCTGATTATAACTAAGTCATGCAGTATACACTAAAAAATTAATATTATTAGTCGTCGACTTTTTATTATTGTTTTAAAATATCATGGAACTTTTGGTAGATAGAACTTCACTATGGATACACCAAAAAAAATTGCACTTTCATCAATGTATATCTAAACAGATACGATTAAATATTTAGTACCTACATTAGATAAAAAAATTTTCTTGAAGTTTCATGGATTCAATGACTTCCAAAAACAGTGAGAAAATCATAACTTAATAATTTTCACACTTATATTTTTAGTCTAATCAGAGTATCTGAAATCCGGGTTTCACAATATGATGTATCTATGCAGGTAATAGTTTGCGAATAGTACACTAGTATTGACACGAAATTTCGGCGACCTATAAAATATATAGTGAGAAAAACACAACTTAATCATTTTCACACCAGTTAGTAGGTACATTTTGAGTTTTGACGGGTTAAAACTCAAAGGGTGTGAGGACTTGACGTACAGCACTTAACTTATTTTGGACAATCAGAGTGGCCAAACATCGGACGTGACGCATACATATGCTAGTGATTAGATAAATAGAATAGGAATATTGTTAGGCAATGCGCTACGTGTAGATTGGGTCGCAACACTAAAAAATATACTTATTGAGTCCCAGGAGACATAAACTGACTACATAACAATTGAGTACTCTACAATATTGTGTTGACTATAACTTACTTTTCCGATAAAATAATAAAAAAAAACACATACGAAAAAATGGCGATAACGAATATACGTGGCGAAAATGTTTTCTGATCAAATTTAAATCAGAATAATTTTCAAAGTATCAACAAAAGATATCATTCGAACAACTCAATCTGTATAACTTTAGATGGTCTTACACATAATATCTTGTCATTTTCTTTTCGTTTTAATTCATTATTAAATATTTGTCTCTATATTTAATAATTTAATATCGTCTTTATTATAATTTAGTTCAATAATCCGAAACTCAACTAGTGTGTTGGTGCTAAATAATAATATATTATCTTTATAAAAGTCGAGATTCAATTCGGATAAACAATCGATTTTAAATGTCGGGACTGAACTAATAATAAAAATAAAAAATTATAAAACTCAAGACTCAACTCGGACAATTTCAAAACTGTGTTTTTTTTTCGGGAAACTCAATTCCAATGCACCGGTCCACTGGTATATTATGCATAATACCATGGTATAACCATGGTATACGTGCCCGATTGCGGTTTTGTGGGCAGACGGTGAGGGGTGGGTGATGTGAATGTCGTCGATGTTGGAGGTATTTCGTCATTCGTTTCGTGTACGTCTTATAGATCATAATATTATGTATAAATATTATTATCTCGCGTATATAGGTTTGTTTTGATTTTACACACAATACGATATATTCTGCAACTTCTCTCGTTTTAGACGGTTAAGCAGCTGCAGGTAGGTACCCACATAATATATTATTATATACCTACCCGTACAATAATATTATATAGTATATACAGGGAATGTGTTATTGTTTTTTTCTCTCTTATTTTTTTTTGTTTTCATCAATAATATACCGTACGACGCGATGAATAAAACAAAATATTGGTATATAATATGTAATATGTATATAATATAATATATTACCTATATATTTTATTCATAAGTCGCAGTGTTGTTTACTGCGCTAAGACTACTGGGACCGCAAAATTGAATACGATTTACTATATGTAGGTAGTGATTTATGAACAGTTATATTCAGTTTAAAATTATGGATAAATGTTTAAAAACAAGTGTTGGGTTGTATATTATATTATTATATATGCTCAGAGTCTCCGTCGCAGCATATGTATAATGTGTATCGCATGCGCACAATACCGACCGTTGTTGGTGGAGTGTCACATTATTATACATTTATAATATTATTATAACGTACATGAAATATATATTTAATATTTATATAGTAAGTAATTTCCGTTCACGTAATACCTGCACCGCTGCTAAAACCGATTTTCCGCAATCGTTTTGTATCACGCTGTTGTTTTGATTAGCGTTTATAATATTATAATATATTGTTATTGCGATAACCATTAATGTGTGGTCACATATCAAAATCGAATGCTGCAGCGCTTATTATTGAGCAATAATAATAATAATAATATAATATTTATGTCCATTATAACAGCTTTCAATTAACGCGGGTTAACGGCAGTTATCGAATAATATATTGTATAGTGATCGTCATGCCTGCGCGCGATTAGTTTTCAACATGTTAAATTATTGTTTATCAATTATATATTATTAATAATAATAAAACGATGATAATATGTACATTGTTAATTTATGATGTAATAAATACGAACTTATACAGCGGTACAGGTAGATAAGGTAATGTATTTTTTTTTTTTTTTTTGATTGAAATCAACTATATTAACATCGGTGCATATTATTATTATTATTATTTTGATATTATCGCGTGCCGTGCGATCGAAACACGAAAATTAATATTAAAATATATACATAATGATTACAAATCTTCATGATTCTCTGCCAATCGTTTTCACGTAACGTATAATAATGTACACAAGAGAAGATGTCTCGACTGACACTGATCAACGCATACAGCCGAAACCAGTAAACCGCGATAGCTATAGAGACTTGTCGTTTTCTTGGTACCACTGTTGTAATCGAGGATTTTTAAATCATTTTAGAGATGAGTTCGCTGCACATGGATTTCGTTTTCAGAAAAAAATCGAATTTTTACTTTTTGTTTGAGCTTTGAATTATAGGGTTGCAATTGTCACAGAAAATAAAACAGAACTTTTATGATAGGCCATACCTTAGCTATAAAGACTATATAACTGACATCTTCGTGGTAGCTTCGTTATCATTATATATAGGGGGGCACCAAGATAGGATTTTCCAAAACTGCATTTCAAAGAGGTGGTCGCGCACTAGGATTTTGAGATGCACGAAGGAAATCGAAAAATTGTTTTTTTTTTGTTTATAAATGGTTGCCATCAGTTACTCGGGCAGATGAGACGTGGCTCATCTGACAGACGGATCTGACAGATCGTCGCTTTTAAATGACCTCGCGATTAAATAGATACTAAATCTTAAAACCGAATGTGTGTTTGTATAGCTTATACACTCAAAAACTTCTAGATTGGTTACGATGAAAATCTCCGAGAGCACTCTTGGAGTTATCAGAAAAGTTAAAAGAGTAGTTTGAATTACGCGTCGAAAAGTATACCCACTGTTAATTTAATTTAATCTAATCCACGACTCTCGATTGCCCAACTAAGTCGAGTTATTTCACAAAGCGAAGTACGCCGACGCCGATTTGCCAGCTGATACTTATACAATAATTTAGCGCTTATCGATCGTATATTATATTTTGTTCATTTTTTCCCGGGCCAATTCGGGTTGTACGGCTTTAGTTTAATAATATTATGTAATATAAAGATCATTGTTCTCATACAATAATATATCATCAACTTAAGCCGATCCACTTTAACTGTATACATTATATTATTACTATATATTTTATCGATACCCCAAATAATATATATAATTTCTATATCTATATCGTCCAACAGCAAACCGTATTTGGCCTGTCGCTCGTAGAAATCATGATGCGCCGACTTATTAGGTAGGCATACAACTCGTTCAGCAGGACAATGTCCATTTATATTATAGTACGGTCGAATAACTCCAAAGGAGCTTATATAATGGCATCGTGTACTTGGCGCATAAATATATTAAAAAATATTATCGTCGTCGTATTTCGACGCCATGTGTGTAGGCGAATGAGATTGTCTTTTAGACATTTCGAACGATTTGTCAACCACCGCCGTAGGTACAAAATGATTTAAACATTGTCCTTACAAAGCCTGCAGTACATTATAATATTATTATATTGTTATTTAGACTCGTTTAAATCACCGTTTGGTGGATTATACTTCATGAAATATTCATAATGAAAAACATAGACAAACAGCGACAGATGTGATTTCCTTTTTGTTGTATTGTCTCGGTCTTCGGATATGTACAATATACAAAATGGCCATGCGAGAAGTCACACGATTATCTCGACGTGAGAATAATTGAATCTAATAACGACGAGAATTAAATATTTAAAGCATGTGAGCTGATAGGGTTATGCATGTTATATAGGTGCGTTTGTGCGGACTATATGGCATATTATTATAAGACATATAATACTATTATAATGGTAAAGTACACGAGTTTATTATTTTAATGGCTGAACAGTATTGGTTGTCAGCAGTGTAAAAAAAAAAACAAGCGTATAACATTGTATACAGATTAATATATATTACACTTGTTATGTAGGTATTTGATACTTTCATATGATATTCGTTTGCAATTAAATCATTTATAAACTACCCATAACCGAACGACAGCTCATTGCAAACAACAACAAAAACGTTCTCAAAAATACTAAAAAGTATAGGTATAGGTGAGCAGTCTTGTAGAAGATACTTTTTAAAAGTATTCAAGTATACGACAGTATATATCTACAAATATAGATACTTATTTTGAAAAGTATTTAACATACGTATTTGAATACTTAGTAAAAAAAAATAATTGTGTATAAATACAAAAAGTTTAAAAAACTATTTATAGATACTTATTGAAATACACCTAATTACAATTGTTTTACAAAGACATATTTTATTCACCTTATAAATCAACAGAAGCGACTTTCGTATTTTACATTAATTTCATAGACCATTTTACAGTTTTACAACGTATAATTTGGTGTACTTATAAAAATATACTCATCTAATTATTTTTTTAAATATTAGAACTTTAGGTTGAGTATAGTGAAAATCACAGAAAAAAAAATTCCTCATTTTTTTTCCGTGATTAAAATTAAAACTAAAATAGAAAATATGAAACTATAACGAAATAAGTATTTGAAAGTTAGTATTTGATTTTGATCGAAATCTGTATATTTAAACACTGTGTAATATCCGCACAATAAAATATTATATTTATATTGTATTATATTATATTTTATATGACACGAAAAATGTTATTTTGTTAGAATCTATAGTCTATTGTAATGACACTAGTACAATATAATTGATGAGTGATAACAAAAAAATTACACGACGGTATTTCATTATTTGTTCCGTTGTGTGATCTCTTGTCAAAAAAATTCAACAAATCAATGACCTAGTGGGAATGTTGTATTTTAATAGGATTTAATTTAAGCTTCGGAGGGGGGAGGGGGTGCACCCCCGCGACTTCCCTACTACGGTAATCTGCGATCGCAGGCTACTACCATAAAGTCGAGTGGAATTAGTGGCTAGATGACTCGTCGACGGACCGGAAAATCGAGAACTTCCGGATATGCAAGTGTTAGACTTATTATATCGGTTATTAATGTTATTATAAATCTGCACAATAGTTGAGAGGTTATACCGCAATAATAATACATCGGTTCCGGTAACGAAACCGTTTGAAATACGTAACCTATATATATAGGTCGTACTGCTCGCTATGTAGTTATATGTAAATTTTTTTCAATATCAAACACAATACACTGCAGTGCCATAAGTCATATAACTGCGGCGGTATTGCGGTTGTAAACGTGCACGACAGCACATTGGAGTGTGGTCCAACAATAATGTTATATTATAATTCCCAGGCCGAAACATAAGGCCAATACAGGAAAGTAATACCTATAACCTATACGTGATATCTGGCCATCGCACGAACCGATTTCCCCCGAAGTTCGTTTTTGTAAGTACCTGTAAGTATACCTGTTGCGGAATTATACATTTTGTATATTATACCGCGTATTAACCGTATACAGGTAACACTCGTTACCACCGCGGACCACATACCATATTGTTATAATAATATGATATACATAAAACATTTTATATTATTATATAAACACAATATTGGTACCACTAAACGCGATTACCTATATAATATGTATCTATATTATTTTCTAACCATTATAATTTATAATATGAGACGCGCGTGTCGTTCTGTGTATAGGTTTACGATGTACCCACACTATATATATATATGTATTAAGTATTTATTGGGTTTGCGGTCGAGAAAAAGTCTGCTGCGCACACGTTCGATTTCGAAAACTATTCTAATCGAGACCATATAATACGCGCAGTATAAGTAATATAGTTTCGAAAACATCTTTCCTAATTCGCGTTACGATCATAATAATAATATATTAGATTATAATATCGGATTTATTGTTGTACAATAATATATAGTACCTATGTCTATATTATACCTCTATACGCCAAGGCGTCTTCAAGTCACTCGAGTTCAAAGTTTCAAACAGAAGAGCTGAGAGCGGAAAGTTGCGGGTGAACTATATATTTGAATATTTCTAGTCTTGGAGTGAACAATAATACTTTGTCTTCGGTACGAATGTATAATAATAATAAATTACAAACGGCGAACGAGCGTCACCACTTTTCACCACCGAAATCATTGACACGGACATGAGGAAGACGCATATACCTTAATTCTTTAAGAGTGTCACAGTCGACGTTTTTTCTCTAATGTCTCGCGAAATAGTAATTGAATTCAATATAATATTTATTTTAGATTCTGAGTGAAAGATGAATGTATTGATTTTACAATGATGTAAGTTTTTTTTTTTGTGTCTTTGTACATGATAAGTAGTAGAAATAATGCTTCGATTTTCAATTTCAATTTCTTGTTCGATTGGAAGGTGAATATCGTTGGTGCATTGGGGAGGTCAAAATTTACAATTCCCAGTAATTTTCAAAAGCGCCAAGAAAAACAAAAGAAAAATTAAGGAAAAACTGGAATTTTTTCGCAAAATCGATTTTTCACAAAATTGAATCTGGTTTTTGGTGTAACTTTAAAACAAATGACCGTAGATACTTGAAATTTTCACTGATGTCTTATATTTGCATTTTATACACACGATAACATTTTCAAAATATTTTGATTTATTTTGAACTGTTTAGGAACATTTTCATTTTCTATTTTCTTTTAGTTTTTTTTTTTTAAAATATCAATAAAATTTTATTTGTTGGTCAAAAAAGCTTGAAAATTTAACACAAGGCTCCTGATATAATGTTACAATATCGGTATAAAAATATTAAAAATACACAGGCATAATTTTTTTTTATAAGCATTTAAAGATCGAATTTTGACAAAATTTATCAAATTTAAAATTGAATAATTATTTTGTAGTTAAAAATGTATAAAATGTTCAACTTTTACATCTAAGGATTGAAAATTTAAAACAAGATTTCAAATAAGTAGTTAATTGTGTAACCAAAAAATCTAAAAAATACATAAGCAAATTTTTATTTTTATAGTCATTTTAAGTTCAAATTTGGACGAAATTACAAAAAAAACCTAGAATAACTATTTTATAGTTATTTTGTTGTGATTGAATACTTATATTCGTGGGTACTTGAAACTTCTAAAGTACACTATTTTATATCTATGATAGTATCAGGGTCTGTTGTTGATGTATAATAACGTGTTATAAGTACCTAATGAATATTATGATATGATTAATTTGGAATTTATTATAGGTCAATTTTTTTTTTAATACCTACCATAGATAAGTATATAATATGTCTTATACCTAGACTGACATACCGTCTTCTCTTAGAATCGTTTTTCTTATATAATCGTATATATTATTGAATTCAAATTTAATACAATCCATTATACAGTGACCCACTTGTAACCTACTGTACAGCAGAGCACCTTTTTTTAAATTTTAAACGAATACTGTAGTCAGATTGGACTCTTATTAGTTGTAATACCTAATAAACGTCCATACACCTACCACACATGTGTTTTGAAATCCGACTAATCTGAACTACTTTTATTTATATAATGCCATGTACATAAATATATCTAATATTAATATATTATAAACATAATATCGGTAACACGTCCAACACGATATATGATTACCTATTATATATAGTGCCTGCGTATAATTTTCTAACCATACAACAACAAGCGCGTGTTAAGTTTTCGTCGTGTCGTCCTATTCCGAATTCACATCTCACATGAAACGGACTTAATAATATGTATGCATAATATTATTAGGAAGCACCCACACTAATATCATATATTTTATTGGGTTTGCGGTCGAGAAAAAGTCAGCTGTGCATACGTTCGATTTCGAAAATTCTGATCGAGACCAATATTGTACAGCACTACGTAATATAGTTTAGAAAGCACCTTTAGATATTTCACCTTACGATATGTTATTGATTATATTATAGGATCTCATATACAACAATTATTGTAGGCGTGTCTGCCACGGCTTCTATAACCACGGCGGCGTGAGTTCTATACGTTTTGAACGGAGAACGGATAGTCGAGGAAGGACTATGATAGCAGGGCCTAAAATATATCTGATTTCAGTGGACACACTTATTGATTTTACTCTTACCTTTGGGCTTTGATAAATTTTTAAAGCAATAAAATTCTGTGGGGGTAGTAACACCCAAATTCATCATTTTGTCAAAAACCCAACTTTAAAGTGCTTATAAAACGCTTAGTAAATATATAAATGCTTATCGAAAAAAAAATGTGACTTCAGATTTTTAATATTTTTCAAATATTATTGTAACGATATATTAAGAGCTTTGTATTAAATTGCAAAGCTCTTTTATCCTACAAATGAAATTTTATTGAAATTCATAGAAAAAAAAAAACTAAAAAAATTGGAAACTGAAAATGTCCGTAAACAGTTCAAAACAAATCAAAACATTTTGAAAATTTTATCGTGTATATAAAATATTAAGATAAACAACCAATCAAAATGTCATGTTTCTACGGTCATTTGTCTTAGAGTTACACCTAAAACCAAAATCGATTTGGTTGAAAACCGATTTAAAACCGATTTAGTGTAAAAATTCGTAATTTTATTCAATGTATTTTTTTTGGCGCTTTCGAACATTAATGAGAATATGGGATTTTAACCTCCCCAATGCACCAACCAGATTCACTTTACCATTGGACAAGTTGCTGAAGTTGAAAATCAAAGCATTATTTCAACTACTTATTGTGTACATAGACACGAAAAAAATTTTTAAAAAAGAACACACTGTTGTAAAATCAATATATTCATCGCTCCTCTCAGAATCTAAAAGTTAAGTTACAACTCGTTTACGCCTAGGCTTGCTAAATTTTAAATATATTTTTCCGGCGTTGCATATTTAAAGTAATTATAAAATATGACACGATCGAAGTCTGTCAATATATTATAAATATAGGCGCGATGTTCGT
Source organism: Macrosiphum euphorbiae (assembly GCA_949089665.1). NCBI lineage: Eukaryota > Metazoa > Arthropoda > Insecta > Hemiptera > Aphididae > Macrosiphum > Macrosiphum euphorbiae. Next base: position 70,160,912 of record CARXXK010000003.1, on the reverse strand, counting down.
TTTTCCCTTAGCCATTTTTCATCGTTGAAACGGTTTGGTTTTATTTGACTTACAGCTGATTTTGTATATATAGATAGTTTTATTGCAGTATGGCCACCGCCCCACGTGACTAGAAATCGCTCTCCCCTCGTAATAAATGGCCGGCGCAGACAGCCCTCAAGCGACAGTTGAAATTCTCTCGAACGGGCACCCTATACCGCGGGATCGATCCTCCCCGTATTACATAGTTAGCCCACTGTAGCGGTACACTCCGTACATGACATGTATATATATATATTATTTTTGGTCTTCTAACCGCGGTTACGACGCGGTAGGCGTGTCGCTAAAACTGAAATAATTAAAACGTATCTATACTCACCGAGTGTTACACCGCGCAATCGGATTCGTTCGAGAGTCGTAATAATATTCTAACGGCCACGATGCGGACGATAAAAACTCGGTTGTGTTTTTTCGCATATCATTCGAATTTTTTTTTAATAGCTCGCGTTTTACGTCCCATTTCGTAACGTACAAGCATACGTAGGTACGAGACGATATAATAATGTAATATTTTACAACATATTATATGTGCGCACTCGGAACTTTGGCATCGGTCGCCGGTTCCGGAAACCACTTGTGATTCCCACAGCGAAGAAAAACCCATTTCGGCTCATTACGGTTCTCATAAAACACACGTCCTACGCCGCCGCCGCGTCAACATAATAATGTTATTGTATCGTAATAATAACGTGCTCGCCTAAATTGTACACACGACGGTTGTTACATGTCTCGTAGCGTTATATTTGGGCAGTGCTCGTGATGTAGCAGCTATATGTGTTTATATTATAATATATAGTGTATGGTACAATGATCATGACGTCCGATCGACGACGGATTCCGACGCGTACGTTTGGTTTTCGCACGTTTAATACGCGGCCGTTCGATAATAATATTGTGACTATTATTGTTATTCGGGATTTACTCCGTAGTCGTATACACTTGTACGGTGTACACAGGTAGATCGGAGGGCGGTGGGAGGAAGACGAAAACTTTTCGTGTTGTATCGGAAAAGAATAAAAATTCCCAAAAATATCGATGCGCATATATACGTATAATATTAACTGGAGGTGTGTATGATATAATACACGGTAATATATATATATATATTATAATGAGAGAGGCGGCGATAATAACGATTTGTTCGTGCGGCCTTGCAATGTGCGGCTGTGGCTCTCGTAGTAATATTATATATGTGCCTCTATAGTATACTTACTCACAATATAGGTACTCTTCGGGTATATTATATATATTATTATAATATACCTAAACACGTCCGTCATCTTCGTCGTCGTCGGCGTCGTTAAAGTCTCCGGCTAATCCGACTCGATCTTTGTCCAAATCACACGTCGTGTCCGGGTATAAAAAGAGTGCGAATTTTTAAATTTATAAAGTATAATAATATTGTGTTTGAAATACACAATGTTTAAGCATCGTTTGAAATCCATATATATATATATATATAGGTACCTACAGGCCAAATGTATTAGAATATAATGTACGAAAAGTATAAGTCATGTTTACATATTATAGCAAGAAATAGCGCGAAACCTTTTTCGTTTATAAGTAACGTAGTATTATTATTTATTGGACTTTAGAATAGGACATACATGTAACGTATACGTCGCGTATATAGGTACAGAGCACTCTTTGTGAGATTTGAACACGAATTATTTAAAATGTATTTTAATTTATCAATCACCATCATTATGGCACAATAATATCTACCTACACTACTATACAACAGAGTGTCTGCTGTGTATTGCACTACTGCGCATAGACAAGACGTGTATATATTGTATAGTAATTATCGCGAAATTTATTCAACGCTGATGTGTTCCATTAATATCGAACATTTTTTTTTTTTGAGAATATTCAGAATTTGTAATATTATAATATTATTATTATTATTATTATAGTATTTACTATACGCGTATATGCGGTACAACGAATTACGATCGACCGCGTATATGGTTAGGTATGGTTTGGTTGGATGTAAATCCGTGTGAGTAAGGTTCCCGGGCAAAACATTGTCATAGACCTTTCTTTTTTTACTTAATATGTAGTTATGTCTATACAATTTATAATTTACATTATTCCAATCGGAAATTCATAACGGGCATAACACCACGCCAGTGCTGTCATACATTTTTTGGGGTGATAACGCTCTACCGGTACTTGCAGCATTCCAGAACTTCAGGCCAAGTACTGGCATACCAGCACGTGTAGGCGCGTGTACGAAATTCGATGAGAAAAAAAATGCAAAAATTCCGTATGGTTTTCCACCGACGAGGGATTTGATGTACCTACCATACGTGTGCGCAGTAAGTCTCTGAATTCCAACAATCATAATACGATAATAATAACTATGCTCGAGTATTTTATTGCGTTTAACGACCTTTCACGTGCCTACATAGTATCGACGTAGGAACGCGATAATACACACCGCGAAATGTGTGATTTCTTTCCTCCCGAAATTCCTAGATTTAAAAAATAATAACGTTGTATTTTTTGGTTTCTTGCGGTCGTGTGTGCAGTGCAGACCCTCATCACGCTCTAACGATATTATTAGTGGGCACGTACATATACGCACGTGGTAGTTGCGGCGGCGGCAACGACGGCGACGGCGATGAAGACGGAGACTTCAACGACCGCGATGACGATGACGATGATGATGATGGCGGCGGCGGTGGCGGCGTCGGCAGTCGTATTAAAGACAATGGACAATCGGCGGAGGCGTTATAAATACTGCAGTTTTAATGCCGACGAGAGGCGGCGGCGACAACGGGCAATCAATCACGTTCGGCGGTGGCTTACTTTTCTCCTCGGCGAGCACGCGCACACACACGCACGCTCTATAGACTTCTCGGTCCTTATGGTCTCCCAGATGATCGATCGACGTCGTTTATGTGCCGCAAAGTTTAATCGCCGTGTCTCACATATTATTATTATTTATTATTATATACGGTCGCGCATAATATATAAATGTCCTACTTTGAGCCGATGTATAGTAAACAATATAATATCGCATGGTTGTACGCGAATTTGTGTGAAGAAATGCGCATGCGGCCTCGTAGGTAAGCAGAACGCGACGACGTTATGTTGTTACGAGCGGGAAAAATGCACCTTACTGAGAGGAACGAGGAAATTATGGAAATACATCATATAGCGGGTACACGCTCGTTATTATACATATTGCAATATATACCTATATATATATTTAAATGAATGTATGTGTGTCAGTTATTTATATATATATATATATACAGATTAGACTTCTGGGCAGAAGATAGGCTAATTTAAAAAGGGAGAGGCCCAACACCAGGACGTTGATCAGTCGGCCTATTAACGTTTATTATAATATAATTATCGTGTGTTATCGTCAGAGGTGAATATAATAATTTGTGGTTTATGTTCAACTCGCGAAAATCGCTATACCGCGATCGGCGCAGTACGACATACAATATCGTATGCGGTCTCGCAGACTCAAATCTCCGGTGGTCGGGTGTATTAGTATTGACCATATTCACTAGCTTAAGTTGGCACATCCTTACTAGAAGCGAGACTGCAGTGACTCTGATGAGTCAGTACACAGTCACACAGAAAAGTCGTTATTGCAGGCGTGTGCTTATTAGTGGAGTACACTATATAACGCATATGCGAGTTGGACACGTCGAGCGAATCGCCGAAAACATAATATTTCCGTTTATAACAATACGCAGTGTATGTTTTAGTAATCAGCGGCCGACATAATAACAAATTATCGACTAAACAATATTGTACATATATATACCGTGTATACCGACCGTGGTATACGCGCCTGCAGCGGTATATGTAACTATAACGCTTGCAAACACGCGAGGTAATCCATCATCGAGCGAGGAGGTGATTGACAAAAGTACCTATGAAAAAACGTTCGTTCGACTTCGCCGCCGCAGCCGCATTAACCATCATAAATCAATCGCCGTTTCATTAACGAAATTACAACATCAACATCAACAGGTAGGTACACCACAATACGAATCGCCGCGTATAGTTCACACGACGATTAGAATCGATTAGAACGTCGTCGTCTTCCTGGTCTGAAAAACGGTCGAGACGTGAATATATTTTTTTCATACTCTCATTTAATATCGGAGACGTCAACTCCATTTGTGTATATTATAATATAATATCGTAAATTTTTTTTTTGTAGATTTTTGTTCTCTCCGCGTCGTCGTATGATAGGGCGTCGGAGTAATGTTCACATTCGATCTCTCTGACCGGCGTGCTGCAACTATATTTTATTACAAATCTTTATTACTTTATATATTTTAAGATAAATCTTTTTATTAAATCAGAAATATTTTGATGAAATACATGAAAAAGTATACAAGTATTAATGATTTTTCCATCTCCTGTAAGTGTTTTGTTGTGATAGAAATATAGAGCCGTACCACCTACATGTAAACACTGTTATATTATAGTTGTAACAATATTAAATTCAAGAACATCATAATATTATCTGTTCTTGAGTCGGCTTTATTGGGAGATATAATATACAAGAGTCTTCCAATTGAAACATTTACGCACTCGAATATTAATAGCAAAAAAAATTGAAATATCGTTAAAAATGCGATGCAAGTACACAGATAATGTTCTTAGATATTTTAATTACATAGGGTGTTACCACTGGGTATCTTCCCTAATCTAACTACTCATATCATATTTTACCTTTCATATATCAAACCTACTTATTGTACAAAAAGCATGTATAGATTGTAGATTTCTTCAAATAAAAAAAAAAAAAAAAAAAAAAGATATTTTAATTATTGATCGTCGCGGTAGAGGTTGTGTACGAATATTCATACTCACATTTGATATCGGAGATGTCGGCTAAATTTATGTATAAAATATATATCGTACAATTTTTGTTCTCTCCACATCGTCGTATGAGGACATCGGCGAACCGTTTGTTCTGATTCGATCACTCTGACCAAAGTGAAACGTAGCAAATTTGCGTTCAGCATAACTTTCTGTAACTTCTAATTGTGTTTTAGCTCTATCAGGAGAACAAATATTTGGTGTCAACAACCTATCGTTATCAATCTTAAATTCAAGAACACCATATAATATATTAATATTCAATTCTCGTGTCGGATTTTTGCGATATTTCAGTATTTTTTGACGAGATATTTAAATATAGCGTAATTTTACATTCTCATAAATCACCTGAAAATTGAAATATTATCGTCAAAAAGCCAACGTCCCGTCGTAGGGTAATATTCCTTAACTTGAGATTTGATAGTTGGTAAATTAACTCTAATAATGTAATAACACATAATGGTTGGTATTGCTAAACGTAAATTTGACATCGTCTCAAGAATTGTTTTATGTATTGGATTATGTGATACACATTATATACACCGACTTCCCTAAAGGGAAATGTTTTCGTTTATAGTTGGTAATTGTTTGGAGAACCCAAAACTAGTGAGGAAATATTATTCCGAATGTAACGAAATAGACAGTGTCCATTAAAACGAAAAGTACGTATTCGAATAATATCTGATGTTTTTCCTTCCATCAGTATCCCTCTGGTCGTAGAGCCGGTCTGTCTGCGCCAGCTCCACTGTTGCCTCACAATTTGCTGCAGTGACCGACTGCAAGTCTATATACATACGAATTCAGATCACCGTCGGTGCATATAATATTATATAGTGGCTAGAGAAGGCTAATTCCTGACCTCGGACCGCCGCGACACATAAATCCGAGCAGTGTCCGCCCTGCTCGCTCCGGAGAGAGATAACGATACAATGTGCGCGCACGCCGTATATAATATCTCGAGATGTATGTAATGCGGTTCTGGAGGTGCGAAATAAAAGAGATGGCGATAAAACCAAACCGCGCACACAGGGGGGACGGAGAGGGAGAGGGAGAGGAGAGTGTGAGCGATAGACGGAGAGAGGAGGCGAAAAATTCGCTCGAGACGAGCGAAATGCACACGCACTGTCGTCGTTGCATTGTTGCGCGCGCATATTTCGAAATCCTCGGCGATCCACTTACCACACTATTTGTACCATTGTTGTATTCAGCGCACGCGCATACCTATACGTACATGATATGTGCGTATACAATATATATATATAATATTATAACCTACACCTATCCCGAGGACTCGCGGCGGCGGCCGACGTGTTTTTCAGTTTATCTGAGACCGGAGATCGGAAGAAAATATACTCGCGAGTGTATAATACTTGTACACACACACACACACATATAATAATAATAATATATGTACCGGTGGTGTGTACGGGTATTACACTGCACTGCAGGCACTGTGTCGCGAGTTCGAGTCGTCGTCGCGTCGTGTGTTATTATTATCACGTGTGCTGTGTGCATCGGTTAATATTATTATATACGAAATACGCGTGACGCGGTTTTTATCGGACGATGAGATCGATAGTAGAAGTATAGTAGTAGTAGGATGGGGAGGAGGAGGAGGAGGAGGAGGAGGAGAGGTGCTGGAAAATTGCGCAGGAAAAATAAAAAAATATCTCCGCCGTAATAGGCGACCCACACCTATGTCGAGCGCGAGATATATATTGTGTATTATTTCCTGTTTATTAGATCCTGCACACTTCATTGCCCGTTAAAAATGTCAACTCTATATTATATGATCCAAATTCCGAATACTTTGTTCAATTCGTTGTTTAACATTCGAACATCTAGCTCGTGTCTTCATCTTATTCAACTGCTTTATATAAACAAAAATAACGTGTTTTTCATTTCGATTAATAACTAATTAACCATCGTGTTTATTTGTATAAATTTATGCATAAAAATCGCTCCGTGATGTCCTCTTTAATTTAAAAAAATAACCACATCACGATTGGGTCAGTATATAGTTCCAACCCGTTACAAAGATTTCCGTTAATCTGTGTAATTGAAGCGTTTATGTTAATAAAAAAAAAAAAATATATTTCCGTTTTCGCTTCTCGATATATATAGATAGGTAATTAATTGTATAATATTATTATTAGGTATGAACAGAGTGACTATTTTAGAATGCTAACCCCTATAATTTCCCAACTATTAGTAAATTTATTCGAATTCTGATTTTTAGAATAATTCTAAAAATCAGAATTCAATTATTGTTAAGCATACTTTTGCCTAGAGACCATATTTACACAATTTTGATGTTTTTGAACTGCTTAAGAAGTGTCCTGTTGCAATACAAACTTCTATTTTTCAAAAGCAGACCACCCTTTTACTGAAAATTATTTAGAGGATGATTTTCTAGAAAACTCTAATGTATCTATTCGATATTTGAATGAGTAGTTTCTTATAGTTATTAAAATATTTGCACAAAGTATAATAAACCTTAAAAATGTTTTTACAAGTTTATAAAATAGACTGGATTGGAGATAGTGTTTATTATACTTTGGCCATTTTTAAAAATCATTTATATTTATAGATCAACTGTAACTATTAACTTTTTCGAATCGCCTAAGCCCCCCCCCCCTCCCACTTAACCCATTATACCGCATAGACATATTATTATTAGTACACAAAGTTATTTAACTCAAAAACTACTAGTTCGAATTTTGATTTTGATGCTACAAAATTCTCAAAAAAATATCTGCTTAAATATAATTACACTTTTTATAGTTTTTATAATAATAATAATAATAATAATAATAATAATAAATACATTCAACACCCCTGTGTTCTTCTTGTATTTGAAAAACAGAAGTTTGTATTATTGTTACAGGATCATCCTTAGAGGGGTACAAAAAATCTCAAGGATGCGACATCATATTATGGTGTTCGAGTGTACCTATTTAATAATCCCAAAAAATCAGAATAATATGAATATACGCATATATTGGAAAATACACATTTATCTAAAAAAAAAAAATATCCATACGAATATTATGTGTATAATAAATTAAACAATTTTTATAATATTACAGGCACCTATTACCCATATACTTTATAACCACCCGATTTTGCAAACTCTCCGGCTCACCTCCCCCCACCAGACGCCTATGGGCAGTTGTACCTCGACCTTATCAGACACGGACATCGACGTCAAAGTACATGGTGATAGCGTCCATTATGGGATATAGGCCGACGGATCGGACACAATATACGACGACTGGTCGCTTCGAACCGATAATTGCCCGACTAATTGCCCAAAGACATACCGCGACCACCTGCTCGTCACACTCGCGAGCATTGTTCGGAACTTACGGAATCGAACCCGTTTTTTAAACGCTAATGTAGATCTATTGTTGTCGTGGTCCACGATAGTTATAATAATATAATTATTATTGTTATTATTAGGTACAGTCGTCGTCGTACAATCAGAATGCGCCCGGGACGACGTACTTTATCATGTATTATTATTATTATCATCGTCATCGTCGTCGCCGTCGTCGATGATTGCAGATCGGTGTAGTACCTCTCATATTATATACCTGCAACACACAATGAATATAGCTATATAATATATGATATCGTTGTATTAGGTACCAATACGTGTGTGCGCGCGTGTCTATCTGCATATATTATTATTATTGTAATATCGGAAACAATCGGATATTTTGTCAAATGCGAACACAATGAATCGGATACACTTTCAGCGCGGCAACAGGTACCTACATATAATATATATATATATATATATATATATATATATATATATATATATATATATATATACACCGGTACTCTCGGCACGTATTATTTTTTTACATTTTATTTTCTCGTGCAGTAAGGCACGCTGCAAGTCCTCTCCGGCGTAGTGTGCATAGCGCCCAAAGGCCTATAAGGACATCGGCACTCGAAAACAAAACAAAAACAAAATATGTTATCTCTGCGATTGAACACGTCGAGAAGCCACCTCCACCGGCACTACACTATCGTACTATGCGTCTATATACCTATATAATATTATAACACACACACACATATTATATATAACACGTATACTACACGCACACGACCTCTTGTTGCACCTTTCGCGCCTTATTATTATTATTATCGTCGTCGCCGTCGTTATATTATTATTGTATAGGTATAACATTATCGGTATATAGGTGTATATATATATATATATATAGGAGGCACACGAACCGCTCGCGCGCGCGACCCGATCATAACAAATCGATGCCGCCGCGACCATCGGATAACAATTATTGTGTTTCTCGTCGCCGTTTTCTTTTTCCTCTCCAAACGACACGTACCGGTTCCCACATTCGACTGTGGTCGTTGCACTGGACTCGGCACCTATATACATACGTGTACACATTACACATTACAAGTATATATATATATAATGTATATGATAACGTATATTATTATTTATTCTCTGTGTAGACGCGAACCGAGAGTATTATTATAAATATATTATGGTGGACTCGAGTAAAGTCGCGGAGAACAGTATCGTCGTTTTCTACGATTATAATATGGCGGCGGTTGTTTGTTGATAATTTTTATATTATTTAAAAACGGCTGGTCCGTGTGTCTATATTATAATATACTAGTGTTGTTAAAATACGGTATATTATTTTATTTTTGTATTATACCGTATTATACCTTGTATTATACGTCATACGTGTATTAAACTTTGTAAATATTGTTGTATTTAAGTAGGGTATAATATATTTTTGTATAATACCGTATTATGCCGTATTATACACATTTTATACGGTATAAAATCCTGTATTAAAATATATATTATACATTTATACAATTTAAACATGATTACTCAACTATTGTCCATTTCCCATTTGAAAATTGAATCTTATTAATACAAATAAGAAAAATAATATTAATTAAATTCAAAAGTAATAACAATGTCAACAAGTAAAGTAATAATTAACAATTTTAATAAACATAAATAACTATTTTGGTTTTTTTTTCTAAATAATAACTAAAATAAATGTTTAATAAATTAAAAAGTTTTATACAGATTTTATACCATTGTATAAAATAATTCTATACAGCGTGTATAATACCAGTATAATACGATATTATAAATTTGTATTATACAAATTTACATCACTATAATAATATACATAAGCAGTTCGGAAAACTATAGATAGGGTTATGCTCTCCGAGCCTTAGCATAATATTACATAGACTAGCGACCGGTAAGAAAGGACGAATAGTCTCTCCGCGGTTTATTGAGAATTTCGTACATAAATATTTTCGTGTGCCATCAATATTATTTTAATAATTAATTAATAAACGATGGCGGCGTCGTCGACAAGGGAAAAATAACCGTAGGTACAGCTGATATATTTTTTATTCTCTCATATTTCCATAATAATATTGTTTGTCAAACAAATGTATCGTTTACATACCAAAACGTGTTTCATGACCCGACGCGTACTCCTTTTTTAGGTATTTTTTTGGACTTTTGAAATATGGTATAGGCGTTCGTGTAACTCGAAAATCGTAAAATAGGTACTAAATAATTGTTCATGCTCATAAAAATATGAGTGTGTCTGCTGATAACTTATTAGATAGCCCATATGATTGTATTCTCACACCGAAGAGGAACAGACAATTTTTAAGACAATTTCCAAAAATGTATGAAATTGTTTCAAAAATAAAAATAAATATTTTTAAAATATAATATTATTAATTTGTAAAAAAACTAAGGGTTTACATCAGTGACGGATTTGAGGGGGGGCTGCTTGGAGATTACCCCACCACAAGGCCTTTTTTTTTATTTGAATTATAGCGCCGGATGATATAATGAATATGAAATTCATAAGTCATAATTATAGCTTCAAACTTAATAAATGATACAAAAAAGATATTTTTTTTTGAATAACTTATCAACTATATTATATTGTTATTTGATTATCAATACAAATTTAAATAATATGATAATGTTCAAAACAAATTTGAAATTGGCTATAGTTTATAAAATAATATTTTCTTGGTTATAACCAAAATTGCTACAACTTGCTACGGTTTAAGTTTTGGATTATAGATAAAATGATGGATGAAATCATTTTACCGCCAAGCAGTGCTGCAAGGCGGTGCATTATAAATCTGTTTTGGAACGAAAAAAAAATCTCGGGGAAAAAAAGTTCATAAAACTATTAAAATAATTTTTAAAAGTTACAACACTAACAATTTATACAACTAGGATTTTTATAATTATGTAATATTTTTTTTCTATTCTGACATCTAAATTAGTGGTATAGATATGTATATTTTTTTTATAACATTATTGACTAATATTCAATGAGATACTATTTTATAAATGTATAATTAAGAACTATTATTTTTGTTTAATATCTGTTTTGCATTTATTTCAATAATTTTTAAAAGTTACAACTATAACAGTTTATAGAACTAGGATTTTTAATAATTATGTTATGTAATGTAATTTTTTGTTTTGTATTTAGTAGTTACCTATTATATGATTACATAATTATTAGATATTATTTTTAGAAAACATACTTTTTACCCCCAAGACTTTTTTTCCCCCGAGACTTTTTTATAAAACAAATTAAATATTTTGTTCATTGTGACTGTGGTAAATAACTCAATTTTAATATTGAGTGCTGAATATTTTATTTTTATTGTTTATTGACAGATTTGGGGCTGTTAAAAAAAGAACCATACAATTGTAGGTCTAATAAATTATTAATACATATTTTGTTTATTTAATATTGAATAAAAGACTGTTGAATTTTTATACTTTTTTTTTTCTTATATATATAACAGATTGTTTATTGACTCATGTGTATATATTGAAATTCTATGACACCAATTCGCCCCCTCCTTAAATGAGCTTCAGATCTGCTACTGGTTTACATAACATGACAAAAATACAATAATTGTCAATAAAATATTATAATTCACAATTTTTTTTTTAGAGAATAATCGTTTAGATAGTTTATTTTAATATTATGTTATTTTATTTTTATTACGGTACTTCGAACAGAAATTAACAGAAATATCGAGCGGAAACCCTCCGCTCCATACATGTCTACGAAATCTTCAGTCCGGATCCAATATTGCAATTCACTATCTATTTGTTCATTGTATTGTATTATAATACTTAGAGGCACATTTTATTACTATGACATACGGAACGCGCAAAAATAGAATATCGCGATCTATAATATTATTATAATATACCTACGTAATCGAAGCGCTGATAAATCGATTTATCGATTTCAATCGTGCCCAGGGCGGTGTATTTGCAAGTCCACCGCGTGGCACAATGTTTCTCCTAGTCGACGGTTATAATAATTCATGTGAGTCATGACCATCGGGGAGCGGTGACTTCAACGCACTGAAAAACGATTGCGAAAGCGCTTTATATTATAGACTTGCAGGGTATGAAATGCATACGAATTGGATTAAAAGAGTTCAAAGTCGATATTTTGTTTTCATTAAGGCGGCTCTTAGTGGCTATTATTTAAGGGGAACAATTTAGGCAATTTCTAATCTTGTCGTCGCCGCCCGTAATATATGTGTTAGTTGTAAATGATTATTAGTGTGAAATTCGAAGAAATTCGAACTCGATAACAATAGATTTTATATCGCCCGGCTGCGGGCACACGGTTCAATAGCACACGTACGCGCATGCACAAGTCAACGTAATCACTCTCGAAAAATATTTTTGTACACTCACAACAGTGAAAAATGCTAATAAGCTGGCGAAAAATACACATACTTCTAGTAGTCCAATTTCAATTTTGAAAAATTATTTGAATTCGTCAGCCTCTTTTCTATGATTTGTAGGAAACCGATTTTGGATATTTTAGATAATTTACGTATATTACGGTTCCAAATGACTGCTTGATTTCTAAAATTTAACTTGCACTTTTAAGTGCTAACTAGACAAAAATATGAAAAAGTTTTTCCTACAGATCATAGAAAAGAGGCTAACGAATCCAAATAAGTATTCAAAATTGAAATTGGACTACTAGAAGTATGTGTATTTTTCGCCAGCTTATTGGTCTAAATGCATGAAAAATCCAATCGTTTAGAGCCGCCTTAATTAATTATCAATTGATATAAATGAATAAAATTAGAATTAGAAATTCTGCCAAATAGGCGTCCTTCGGGCGTAAATAAAAAGTATACAAGTCTTTGCCGGGATCATCTGTTATTATACTCGGGCAAACTATTTATTATTTATAGCATCCTGGATGTGTGCGAGACCGGTTTTGACCAAATTTGTATCCTTCCTTTTTCGGGTAAACCAAAAAGTTTAATATTCACTTTATGTTATACATTTACAAAAATGTATTATAACCTATAGAATTGTTACCTACCATTGATGTATTTGATTAATAATAATTAGATACATAAACAGATACATTTTATATACCTACCTAATATTTTCAATAATTGTCTATATATTGTGTATAATTATTATGGTAACTGTAAAAGGTAGAGGTATTGATCAAATAATTATTGAAAAAAAATCATCTATTATTATCATCGTTAATTTATTCATTATCTATAAATACATTTTATACAACACATGTTTTTAGTAATTTTCGATATTTATAACCGAAAGTAGATGTTAAACTTTTCGGATGGATCGAAAAGTCAGTGAATTGGCCGAGAAGAACACGGTTACGCCCCTACCAGGTACCCGGTACCCATACGATAATAATCGAAAGCAACAGTTAAACCTTACGTAATATTTTGTACATGGTTTCTAGGGGTCATCGTCCATTAATAATAAATTTGTTTGCCGTATGTATCGCTATTACGGGTAGGTACATCGATTAAGGTATCTATGGTCGATTATGGGTTTAGCGCTGTGCAGGTGAACCGTGTCCGGCCGTTTGCAGAGGCCCGAAAAACACTCTAAAAATAGTAAAAACCTAATATCGGACCTGTGGAGTAAAAAAATGATGACGAATAATCATAGCTGCGACTATGGGGGGGCTGATGGAGCGGAAGCGGGAACGGAACTCACGTCGAGCGCGAGTGTGTGTGTACATATATATTTAGGTATATTTACCGTTTTTTTTTTACATAGATATAGTATAACATTATTACGAATAATTAAAATTCAACAAACCCACGAGGAGTGGATTTCGTGGTTCCTCGCCTCGCGTATCGTATATAATGTATAATAATATTTATTATGGTTTAATATTATTTTGATGTGCACATTATATACTCCTCGAGTACGATATTAAACTCCCCGTCTGCGGTGTCCGCCCCCGCCGATTTGGACCATCAATCGCAGCAGCACCGTGTCCGGCATCCATGCGAGTTCAATACATAAAATTATTATTATTATTATTACCGCAGACCCGGTAGACGACCGGACGCTGGTCGGTATGGGAGCAGGGAGGATATTAGAGGGCGGCAAAAGGAGCGGTTGTCTGTATATTATTATTATTATTATTAATATCTTATACCTACACGTGTCCCGGCCGTATTCGGTACCTATACAATATATGTGCGTTTCGTTTTTTACCACAACTATGCGTATTATTCCTTTGTAGAAGGGGCGTCGCGCCCATACTATATTATTACCATACACGTAGCCGAATAATATTCCGGTTTCCCTGTGCAGTGCAGTTTTCTTTTTCTTTTTTTTGGAAAATCCTGATTAGTATATTATATACCTATAGTGTTTGAAAATTTCATGAAATTTAAAAAAATGAAATATTCCGTGAAATATTTCAGTATTTTAATATATTTTGTTTTATTTTTAAATATAAGTATTAAATTTACATATAATTGTCATAAATTACCTTCATCACTATATGGTAACTGTATGTATACCTAACCTTTGGTATTATACATTTAAATTGGTATTCAAAATGTTTAAATATTTTAATGTTTAAATGATACAATAGTAGGTATACAATATTTTACATGTATATTGTATACTTACTGAATTCTGACATTATAATTTAGAACACTGAACATTGTGTTAAAAAAATTAATGAATTGTGTTTTTATTTGTGTTAAAAAAAATTTCAATGTTTCACGTTTTCGTGAAATATTTCTCATACTTCAAACACTAATTATATACACACCATATTATAGCTGGTGCAGTATCTGGAGTGCATCTCGGTTGCTTTATAGTGTACCTCGCGATATACTTCACGAACAAATCAGTGTAGCAGTGTACTTACCTATAGGTTTGTGGGATAATTTTACCTAGATGAGAACCTCCGCCAGTCGCGGATTGGGTTTTAGCGCTTGCCGTGCTTATCGACGAGGTTCGAACTACTTATTCTCTAAATATTTTCCGACATCTCTAAAAACAATCCCCGAGATTTTCGTCAAATTCAATTGAGTAGTAGTTGTTGTTGAGTTTATAAGCGACCCGCATTAATTTTACAAAATATAGTTTTTAATCGAGGCCGCCGCATCGTGTAAACGCGACGATTTGGAGCATGATCGTACCTGATCAGCCTGAGTTACCACTGCATGGTAACCATTAATAGAAAACGTTTCAACTTTCACCAAGAATCTCAAGATCCCTGTTCAGTGTTTGAGTACCTCTAGTATAATGTGAATATCGGTTAATCTTTTCTTATTACAGCCCTAGATCTGTGGAGGAACCACTATTCAAAATTGTAAGTTCGTTTGTATTGTAGTTTTTGAGATGTAGTGATCAGTGAGGGAGTGAGTGGCATTTGGTATTTACAAGAAATATGTACCATACGATACGCGATTCGTCAGATTGGTAAGTTAACTGAGGTATACGCCAAAACCAAGATACATGTCCTGTATAGAGCGATATTTTATATTATATTATTTTTTTTATTTATCTTCACGAACAAATCAGTGTAGCAGTGTACTTACCTAGGTTTGTGAGATAATTTTACCTAGATGAGAACCTCCGCCAGTCGCGGATTGGATTTTAGCGCTTGCCGTGCTTATCGACGAGGTTCGAACTACTTATTCTCTAAATATTTTCCGACATCTCTAAAAACAATCCCCGAGATTTTCGTCAAATTCAATTGAGTTGTTGTTGTTGAGTTTATAAGCGACCCGCATTCATTTTACATAATATAGTTTCTAATCGAGGCCGCATCGTGTAAACGCGACGATTTGGAGCATGATCGTACCTGATCAGCCTCAGTTACCACTGCATGGTAACCATTAATAGAAAACTTTTCAACTTTCACCTAGAATCTCAAGATCCCTGTTCAGTGTTTGAGTACCTCTAATATATAATTAGAATATCGGTGAATCTTTTCTTATTACAGCCCTAGGTCTGTGGAGGAACCACTATTCAAAATTTTAAGTTCGTTTTTATTGTAGTTTTTGAAATGTAGTGATCAGTGAGGGAGTTTTGCCACCAGTGTGGCATTTGGTATTTACAAGAATGTCGATCGTGCAGATGTACCATACGATACGCGATTCGTCAGATTGGTAAGTTGACCGAGGTATACCGCGCCAAAACCAAGATACCCGTCCTGTATAGAGCGATATTTTATATTATTTTGATTTGTTCAACTTACAAAAAGTGAAAATTTGTTTTGTTTATCTAATAATGGTTGCCATGGGTTACCTACACGGCACAGGCATACATTTTTTTTACAAATAAATTTATTAAAAATTCTAATCTTTGACCCACGCCACGTTGGCCAACAACTAAATGTCGTTCTGTTAATACAATATAATATTATCATACCTACCTATTTAGTGTATAGATAGGACGTATATAAATGTTATTAGGTTTATGGCTATTCGCGGGTTTGAAACTCGTATTGCAAATCCGACCACTATTCAAATTTCGAACGTAAACCGATAGAACGGCTACATAATAATAATAATAACACTGTCCTTTATCCGACCGAAAATCGGTGAAATTCCATTTCCGAGGTATATTAAAAAAAATGATATAAAAATAGTGAAAAAGAAATTAACGCTAATAATACGATAGCATAATATAATATAGATGATTCGACGTCGATATCGAAATCCAACCGATTATAATATTATTATTATTATATACGTTGCAGCGGTGCTGATGCGAAACGTCATTAAATCGGTACCGGTTTTTTTTTTTTTTAAAAATGTTATCAATAGCACTAAACTTTATTGCCGCATCAGTGGGATTTAAAACGCTCGGTATATTATATTCAATATTATTAATATTAAGGGAATCGCCATTGACCGCCCTCTTGCATAAAGCGTATATTATAAATATAAGTGGCATTTAAATTTCGCCTAATATACCTGCAGATGGGTAGGTACTAGGTATATATTATTATTATTATTGTACGAATACCGACCAAACATTTTAACAACGTGGCGTTATGGAGTAGATATAATAATAATAATAATAATAATATACACGGACGACGGGTGATTTGGAAATTACTATATATATATTTCAATTAGCATATTAAGTAGACACTATTAAGTTAACAGCGAGATGTTAACGGAAACGTAAAATATTTTCTTTAATTGATTAACGATAACGCCACACGATAGCGTGTGTACACATTATTATTACGAGATTATCATATTACTATAGAAAAGCGGCGTATAAAATGATTATATTATTATTATTATTATTATTATGAACGACCAGGTTAACACGGCTGCACGGGCAAACGGATACCAATTACCAGCTCTAAGTCAGTTAGGATCCATTCGTTCGTGAAAATATTCCTCAAACGTTTCGTATATTAAAATGTTATGTTTAGTTTTATGTCTGCCGACTTGGTTGAATAATACGTCAAGTATATTATACAGGGTGTAACGGAAAGACCAGATAAATTAAAATTGAAAAACTGATACTATAGTTAAAGTATATCATGAACAAATCTATAGTAAACAATAATCAAACGAATGATTACTAGTGATACATATTTATGGTTTTGGAAAAACTTGTCACGTTTCATATTAATTTACTCCAAAAATATATTAATATTTAAGACAATTTTTAAAAGTTAACTATACAATATTATCATCCTTCTCGTAGCCCAAAACTTTCAGGGAGACTAAATCCCCTCCCCCCATAATATTGTCCACAAATAATATAATATGCTTAGTACTATACACTATAGGTACTAATTTTTAAATGCAAATTGACAAAAAGTTAGGGAGGACTACGTTTCCCCCCGAGCTCCCCTTATGTGCGAAAACGATCATTCTGGGGTAAAGTTTAAAATTTGTTAATTATTAATAATTTATTGTAAAATATAATATTAACTTCTTCATTTGTGGTATGTATATTGTATAATGTATTGTTTATTTTATACCGGCTGGTTTTTTGATCATTAAACGCTGATTATTTTAAAAAGTAAAAATTTTTTGAAAAATAAAATGTACTTGGTTTCTAGTCGTTATAAAACAATATTTTTTAATAAAATATATTATATTTTTAATATTTTAAAACAGCTTTTTCCTATTTTAATGACAACATACCCAAAGTATTAATTTCATATTCCAAAGGAGAATATTTTTGTAGTATTTTAGTTTAAGTATTTTGATGCATACAAATCAAATTTGGGACGAGTACCTACCCTTAGTAGATAGCTTAAGATAGCTATGAGTATTTAAAGTGTTGATGAGTGGAGTGGTACGCTGTTACCACTCAAAATGTTGGTCCCCTACTCCGTCCATGTAAACTTTAAATTCACACACTTCTGTCACTACTCACATAAACTTATTATTTAATATAAAGATTATAGCCTGTCAGTTAGGTTAGGTATACATCATGTTTAATTTTCTCGAAATGTTAACATTAATTTTTTTTTTGAAATTCGCTTAGTCTTCGAGATTTTAATAGAGATAAGCTGATAAAATATATTCAACAAACCGTCGTAGGTACGTAATAACAAATAGTTATCAGCAGTACGACATCGCGTTTTAGGATTTTACAACCCGTTTTTTTGTCTTCCGTTTGTCAACTAAAACCATGGCGTTACTTTTTAATTTTCGGCGTTCGCTGGCGCCCAATGAATTTTATTCAGATTTTTTTTTACTACGTAAAGAACACTTAAAGTAACATTTAATTTTGAAAAATAAAAATCTTTTGAACTCTGAATATTAATGGTTTTTTTCCCATCTCAAAAATTTACTGATGACCAAGAGCGAGTTAAATAAGTTAAACCTGTCAGTCGAGTTTTAAGGAGACAAATATAGGCAAATTTATGTGACTGTATTAATACAATTTCGGTTTGACTTGTCAGAGTAATATATGTAAATAAACATAAGTATGTGTGTGTGTGAATCTAATCTGGAAATTGTATCGCCTGTTTGAATGCATGGTTTATTGTCTCTGCGCTCAAAACGACATAAAACTATTATAAAACTATATAACATATGATATCACCTGAGAAATCTTTTGTCATGGATTAAATCCTATGCCTAACTCAACAAGTGATTGTAAAAAAATATCTCTTCTTCGGTTCCGTTTAAAGTTGCGTCGTGACTCGCGAGGCTGTTCGTCTTTCCCCTCTTATATTCTCATTTTGTAAATAAAACGGACGAACACCAGTAGTCTTGGACAAATGCTAAATATTTATTATTTACAGATGGTCTTAAATTATATTATATAATATTATTCCACTTACTATTTCTCACTTTATTATTGCACTTATGAGGACAGTCACGTGCGCTACACAAAGTGACATCGATCGATTCCTCTTATTTGGCGATAACGCTAATACGCTTGAAATTAATATCAATAAATGCCATCAGAATATTATGTCATATTTTACTCCAAGGAAAAATCTTATTATAAGTCATAACGATTTATAATAAATTATACAAATAACAATTGTTTACCGGATAATCGTTAATTGATTTATTAGGAGTATATTATTATCATAATAACCACTATTGTTTAATGACCATATTACGGATGTGATTTTCAAGAAAGGTAAAGATAAATGTCAGGATTTGAAAGATTTACTGTTGGGAATTTTCAAATCCAGTATAAATCAATTTGAGTAGATACTGTTGTGATCTTTAGTCCGTTCTGTATAAGAGTAAGTACCTACAATTGTATAATATAATGATATCATTTGGAACCACTCAACCGATTATGGTGTAAGAAATCTAAAAGTATTCAAAAACAATTTATAGTTGAACGACGATTATCATTTATCCGTCAATATATTACTTATCATTTAAATTTTTTAATAATATAATGTGGACATATAGACCGAAAAGACTTCTAAATTATTCGATTTTCCTTCCCACTCCACCCTTTAGGGTTGATTTATCAATATCTACTTTCCAAGAGAGTGCAGCTATTAACGATATTATAATATTATAACCTTAAAACTTCAGAATATAAAACGTTAAAATAAACACAGTACCTACTTACTGTTATAGTAGTTATATTTTAAACGTTTTACTATCTAACTACAGAACTTGAAAACATTGGGCGCTGTGTTGTTCTTAGTTTTATTTCTCCCTCATATTTGATATTTTGGTAATTTTCAACTGCTCTTCTGAGAGTCTATTATGAAATTTTTGACAAAATGTTCTACTGTCCACGAATGCGTTAGTTTGATTTTCTGTGTATATCCTAAGTAAGTACTTTATTGTATTGCACACAAAGTTGTTTATTTATATGTCACGCATGATGTATTGTTTGAATTAAATTTTCTACAAATTGATGTACTCTTGCTCCTCGGGGCGTAGTCGATGTATAAATGAGAGAACAATTAATACATTTTGTTTAAGCTTTGCAGGTTGGATGGATTTTAATTTTGAAAATTGATAACTACCTAACTACCTATAACTATGTTTGATCCAAAAACTGTTTATGTTATTTTAAAAAATTAAAAAAAAAACTGTCTCACTGCGTTCACCTTGCTTACTTATACATTCGCTGCAGCCATCGCTAGAGTGGAATGTTAAGGTTTTGAAAAACCGTTGAGGCGAAGCCTATAACGGATCGTCTCGTCGCTTTTGAAACTTATCAGACGTATTATTATTATATTATATTATTGTTTTTGATACACAGGTGGTAGGCACCTGTAATAGTGTTACGGTGTGCGTATATGCCAACTACAATAATTACAGGTAACACCGAGAAAGTCAAGACGCTCCGCGTACACACGATTTTACGACCGAATTAACGAAATGACCTCTCTCGGGCGTCATAATAAGCTCGCTCGGATTACTGCAGAATAGTGTACCGTACACGCTTATATACCATATAATATTAAACACGGTATACGATATAGGGTTAAACGAAACTTAGAAAGTACTCGTCGGATGGCTAACGAGTCCGGTCGTTAATTTTTTTCCATTTCGAAATAGATTAACCTATACGTATATCACACTATATCACCGCACGCGCACGACGATTAAAGATATTTACTAAACTGCCCTATCGATCCAAATTGTATTAATGCCGGCAGTTAATAGCTGGCGCAAATAATAATAATATTATATTACCGCCTCCGCCGCCGCCGCCGTGTTTACGGTTATATTATTATATTGTTTCGTCACGACGATCGACTGCAGTTTATAACGCAATAATAATATATTATTGTATGATGTTATGACACCTAGGTGAATATAATAATAATGTATTGTATTTTAACAACACTAGTGAAAAATTAAAAAGTTCCGAGTGCAGTAGAATACTTTTGTAATTTTATAATGACTATGATCATAATATAACAATTATAGCTACGACTTACGACTTCCAATTTATCACTATGCCTATTTTATATTTTAATATTGTCAATATTCAATAATATATATATATGTAAGTCATTAAAACACATTAAATAATAATTATAACCCAAAAAATACAACACAACACATTGAATAATATAATAACTGTATACAGGGCGATTCACCAAGCATTCTCTCCCCTTTTTTCCTTCAATAATGAAGTTGTTTAAAATCTGATTCGTACAGGTAGTTTTTCAGTTAATTAACTTGATGTTCCAAGATTAATAATCCATGTTAATGAGTTTATAAGATATGAAGGCCACGGTTTGAAAATTATAGTCATTAATATCTATTAAAATTAATATTTTTTAAAAATGGCCCAAGTATAATAAATAATACTCCCAATATTAGTCTATTTGATATTTTTGTAAAACCATTACCAAATATTAAGTATTATCCTTAGTACAAAATGTTAAATAACTCAAAAACTACTCGTATGGATTTTGATTCTGGTTTCCAGAAAAATTATATGGTAAATAAATTGCATTCTCATTGGAAAACCAGAAGTTTAAGTCGTCATGGGACACTCCTTAAGTATTACAAAAAAAATCATGAATTTAAAAAAAATTTCATTACATTTCCAAAAATCAGAAATTAAATAAATTCATTATTAAAGGAAAAAAGGGGGATGAGCATGATTGGCGAATCACCCTGCTGCAGTTTATGCTTTATTAATAATTTTATCATATTGTAGAACACTAAAATATTTTTCCTATAATAATATGTCTATCGATCAAATAATTATTACTCAGTAATTGTTACGAAAATCTAAATGTCAATTATTTTAAAACTAAATTAAATATCTCAAAATGTAGACTGGTCGAACTCAAACTGACAAAGTATTAGCGAATTAAAATCAGTTTTCAGAAGTCTTATCAGGTCCAACGGTCTGTATAGGATTGACAAAAAGTACATACAAATGAGTATAGGTACATTGTTTACTGTTGATGCGAGCCACTCCGAGTCGGAGACTTTAACGCGTGCGCCTGCGAGAGCACTCCGCTATTTTACTAACGCTCCAAAGTCACACACACTAATTATCACTTACTACGCAGATATTTGCAAGACCCGCATACATAAACTTTGAAAATTTCCTTTTTTGACTCCTTAAAAACTGTCCATTTTCAATCCCCTTTAGAGTATGATAATAGTATTGAACAATTCTATGAAAATTAATTTTTGTATTTCCCATAATACGGTTTATTATTGAGCGGGTTGAGAGTAAAAACACCTGCTTTCAATATCGTAAAAAGATAAGTTAATCTATGCCAATTTAAATGTAAGTTTTTGATATTTTAATTACTAAACTAAATAATTCAAAATATTCAAAAAGTAAAATATCACGAGTTTTGGAACTAATATTGGACATTGAAAATAAAATATGGAAAATCGACTTTTACACAGCTGGCCTAGATAGATTTCTTCTCTTCGACTTATATAATTACTAATAAGTGTTCAAACTATAATATTATCACTCAGTAACCTATATTACTGGGAATATGAAACTATAAGTTCCAGTGTTTCACTAAAATTCACAAATTTGTAATTAATGTTACACATTACAAGTGCACGTGCGAGAGCGCTGTGCTATTTATTTTATACAATGTCACTCACACTAATGATCACTTACTACGCACACATTTTCAAGATCAGCATAAGTACAATTTGAAATTTGCCTATTTTGAACTCCTTAAGAACTGTCTATCTGAAATAGCTAATTTATTTTAACTTAATAATATTTGATACCTACTATAAAATAAGTGTCTAACAAATGTCAGAATTAAAATATATAAAGTCTCGGCCGGTATTCCATACAATATGCTAAAACAAATGTTTACCGAAATCCGAAAAAAAAATTAGAGACATTATTCTATATTGATATTTAATATTATCTATAACTCTAGTGGTATCATACGTAAGTCGTACCATACAAGAAATGTATTTGAAGTTTCTGAAGGTTAATTTTTATAATCGTATAATTTTAATAATTTTTTTTCTAATTTTTACAATCATCAACTTTTTTATGTAGGTACGACAGTGTTTTATTGTTTCCTTGCGAAGCGTCGGTTATAATATTATCGTCATTTCGACAATGACATTTCAACCAGAAGAACTATATGCAAATTATCACAAATCCAATTATCATTAAGTGACGCGAGCGTTTCGCGCCAATCGAAAATATATGTCAATGACTAATATAAATATTAATGCATAATAATATTATCGCACTTAAAATAACAATATTATATGCACTTCAATTATTGTAAACGTCATTAGCGTGGAATATTTATAGTTTATGGAGTTATTGTTCCGTGTACAATATAATTCAGACGTTGTTCATTTGAGTTCGCAATAATATATAATAGCTCATACAAAATACATCATGTCCGTCGGTCTGTCAATCTGCCGCAGCAGTTAAATGGTCGTTGTACTATATATATATACACAATAATACTATGGTATAATATTATGTCCTTTTGTATAAATGCGTATAATATAGTAATAATAATAATAATAATATTAACAATATGCGCGAAATGAGAACAATGGGTATAAAAAACGGCGTACACGTGAATTAACAGGGGAATGTCTATATATATATATATATATATTATATACACCGAGGGTTTCACAATAATGCGGCATTCGATCCATATTTGTACAGAGTGATCCATTTAACTGCAGGCTATATATACATACTAGTATAATTATTCCTAGTCAATTTTTCACGTATAGTTTGAAGAATTTATCACTGTATCTGTATATAGCCATCACTGATTTATACCATATATACCTAATCGGAATCTGAGTATTTTTCTAACACGAATTTCATGTACCTATACAATTTTATACATTCCACTCATTGCGAAGACCAGTGATTTTCTTAAGAATTAAACATCGAGATGAACGGTGGATAGCGGACACGCTGTGCAGGTCATTTTTCTTCAGTTCCTCTGTAATATAATAACGTCGAACATTTATAATATTGATAAATTAATGACTATATATTTGCACAACACTATTGTTAGAGCATGACGTATAACAATATATTATGTTGACGCATTTAAATTAATAAATATAAAAATAATAAAAAAATATTTTAACAGTATAATATAATATCATAATATTACTTTAAACAGTGGACAGGTATTTTATATAGGTCGTCACTAATTGTCTCATTACAAAAAAAATTATTCAGAGACGTAGAGCTCGGTTTTTTTCAAAAATCATCATAGGTATGATAATACAGTGTAACGACGAATATCGGATAGAGCTCAAAATTGTTCTAATTAAAATAATTTTCATGCACAAAAAACCTACGGGGAAAAATTTAGCGTGCTACCAGATATTGTTCGTCTGCTAAGAAAGTCGAGAAAGCATAGATGTGTCTTTGGGTACAGTGTAGTGGAAAAATTTTAAAACAATTGTATCCAGCCCGAAGACATAATATTGTATTAAAACTATTGTGGCCTGCAATATCGAAGAGTGACGTATTCGAGTAATATACATAATATAGGCGACATAATTAAAATTATTATTTTTATTTTTATTGGTCTTGAAATATAAGAGTTTGGTGCAATATATTTTCAAAAGTGACTTTTCCATGAAATAGTTTAATTTCTGCTTCGATTACTATAAAGGCCATTAGCATTACATATTATGTATATTATACATAACTTAAAATCTATAAACAGGAAAAACATTTTTTAAAAAAATTACAGTTTAAATTAAATATTTAGATATATTATTATGTACGTTTCAATGATTGACCCTGCAGACTTATCCAATATAAAGTGGCTATTAAATTGAGTTCCTCTCTTTGTTTTTCGTATTTTCTGATAATTATATTATAATCATTCATTGAAATTAAACTCGTGCCGAAAGTGTACATATACCAATAATATATACCTATGCGTTCATATGAATACAATAATAGTTAACATTTCTATACACGTTTATGTATACAATGAATCGCTACAAGTTAAAACGAACAGTCGACAAGCTCACATATACCTACGCCTATTTTGTAAAAAAAACTGAGTTAATACTTATTATTGTCATTATAAGTTAATAGCAGTCGGACGTCAGTCTGTTTTTTCTACTTATTTTTTATCTGAGTCGTTTCCGTTAAATACAATAATAATATAATGTTAGGTATATTATATGGCATACCTATATAACACAAATGCAGCAGACGGTCATTATTGCGCCTGTCGTGACATCGCGAACTGCCATCGTCGTCACATATTATACATTATATTACTTACCTATATTATATTAGTTATTATGTACCATTTACCGTTCACTGCTTATCTCGCACGTACCTGCATGCACATAATAATAATATATAGGTAATAATATGCTTAATCGTAATTTTAACCATATGACATATTTCAACCACGGTAATAATCTACCGTGATCACAACTATGATGAGTAGAGTGATATTAAAGTAGGTACCTATAATATATTACCTCATCTGCAGAGAGTGTTTCAGAAAGCACGCTCACCCATTTTTCGTCTAATATTTCTGATTTTCGAATACATATTTAGATTTTTGTACCGTAATCGTCGAAAATTTCACGTTTCGATACAAAAGCTTTTTTCCAAACGATGCTGACCAGCCTTTTTAAAACGAAACTTCTTCACTAAAAAAATTTGTGAACTCTGAAAGCGTCACATTTGTTTTTTTTTTTTTTATTAAAAAAACAATAATTTATATACAATCTCAGTCAATCTGTAATCAGAAAGTATAAAGATAAATAAATACATTTTTTTTGGTTTTTCCAACTTGTATAACCTTAGCTAGGTGCTGCGGTGCAAGATTTTTCAGTTTTAAATTCATGCGTTCACAATAGTAATATACCGCGATTATGCCCAACTTACATTAAAAAAAGGCAGGTAAGTGGATGTCGCCCAGCTGTACAGTAGGTTACAAGTTGGTCATTGTTTAATGGATTGTATTAAATTTGAATTCAATGATATAATATCATTGTATAAGAAAAACGATTCTGAACGGAGACGGTTTGTCAGTCTGTATATTTTATATTGTCATTAATTATTATAACATGACAACATGTAAGTTGTTTTAATACTATAAACTACAACAAAATAATTAAAATCGTTATTCCTGGTTTATAACTATTATTGTAACAATTTATTGAAATTATATAAGCAATTTTATTGACATTCGTAGACAAAAAAAAAAAATAAACACAACAAATTTTAATTTTATACTATTTCCTACCATGAACCTAATCACCCGCGGTTCTATGATAAGTCGGTACTGACGCATAAGTTAATGATACATGTTAATAATTTATGATATTTATATAGATAATACCTACCTATTTTTTTTTATTCGTTGCTACGGTGATACACAAATTGTTAGAAATTAAAATCCCATTTTAAGCAGTTTTTCGTAATTTTTCAGTACTTTTTCCCGTGGCATTGAATAACTATTGAGAAAATCGAAAAATGACCTCTCTAAAGTACCATCTTGGTCCAATTTGCTAAAAGATAAGGTACTATATGTTGAAATCAAAGCACTCCTTCTGGTAGAAATTTTGTATACAGGATATAAAAAAAATAAAAAAATAAATAAAAAAATAAACACCATTGTAAAACCACTATAGCTTCCTTGCTCCGCTCAGAATCTAAAAGGCATAATAATAATGTATAACCTTTACCCTACATGTAAAAGCCTACATATTATATTATATTGACTTTTATATTTTCTATATTAACTGGGCCATCACTATATAACGCCCATGCCTCCTCCCCCCCCCCCAAAAAAAAAAAATTAAGCCCAAACGATAAATGTATAATAGCCCTAAAACAATACTCGCTCTGCACATTCGGACCACACAGATTTCAATGGATCCGTGGAGAGGCAGCCGCTGCAAAGATCGCGACGGTTTTGTACGAGGTTTAATTAAACCGCCGAGCACGCATCGGTATTTCGGCGGTACCCACACGTAGGTAGAGGTACTTACATATTATATGATAAGTTAAAATATTATTTTATAGTATTTTTAATATTAATATATTGTATAGTATAATATCATACCTAATGCGACCGGTCCTGCAAAAATAGGCGTATATTATAATAATATAGGTATAATATTATAGCGTGATGCGCGCGCGTGTTATATGCGGTCGCCGGATAGAGTGAAATATTATAATGATAATAAATCGGCGATAGGTATGGTATACGCGTGGTATATACCTCCACGTTGTACAGGTACCTACCTACCTATATATATATATATATAATAAAATCATTACACTATACGCGATTCGGATTATCGGCACGATCCATCTTGTCGTATAATAATATAATATTATTATTATTATTACTATTATTGCAGCATCGTCGATCGCCCGGCTCGCGTCCATCGAGTGTATTATAATTTATAACACGCATTATTATTATTGTTGACCTCAAAGCTCGGCGCGACGTACATCGTACCCACATAATATACCCATACCTGCCCACCCATGCCTACCTATATTACAGGTGTCTATGTGTACATTTTTTTCTAGCAATTTTTTTTTTTTGTTCCTCCGGTTTTCGTCATAATATATTTTACGCGTGTTATTCATATTTTTTTTTTCCAAACACAACATTTTCCTCTCCGTTCCCGCGGTGGCCGATAACAATAATAATTGCGCGTATCGAATCGCATCTGGTCCACGCGGAGGCGGCCCCGGCTATCGGCCGACCAATCGGATATATCGTGTCCGGTCGCCTCCCAACCGGCTATTGTGTGTCCAACAATCACGTGCCGCCCATAAAACAGATGATGATGATGATGATGTCGATTCGCACGACCTCGGTAACCTTTGCGCGGGCGCGTCGTACCTAGCCGGTATGTATAATAATAATAATAATAATATAATATATATTATAATATACATAATAGATATTATACATATGTAGGTAATGCCTATTAAAGGTATCGAATGCCCAGTCATTATATTATTAATATTTTTCGTTTTCCGCTTCCATAAGGCACGCACCAGGGCCAGCACACTGTCGATAAATTATATTATATTAGTTTATATAGATAGATATGGGTAATAAGCTAGGTGTAGGCCGCGACCTGCAGTCCGGTAGAAGTCGCAGGACACCCTCCAAATCGAAAACTGACTGCAAGACATTCGAAATGTTGTACGATAATCAAAATTTTTTTAACATTAGGTATGTGGAGTATAATAATAATTATTATTGATCAACATCACAGCCAAACACGCTCGCCCAGGGCTAGGTTTTATTATTATATTTTTTGTCTGGCATGCGGGATGGGTAATTTCACAGATGGCGCCACTAGTGTATTCTTAGGAATTGTGTCAATAAAGCTATGCTTCCATCTCGTTCCGCAGTGGGCTCTTTAAATGTTGAAAAAACCCGTTTGAATCAGTTTGGTAGTTTCCAAAATGATCCTGGCCCCTGGATATAAAAAGGTTCTTTACTTTATACATTATTAGCTGTATTATCCGAAGACAAATGAATCTGTTATGTCAAATGAATCCATTGAATGGGAGGATTGTAATGACTAATGAGTAGATTTATTTTTCCTACTTGGGCCAATTGCTAATAGAAATAAACGAATATACGGCTATGCTTTATTATCATTAATAGAGAGTAAACCACCCCAACGTAACTGATTCAATATTTTATCTTAACCTTCATTGAAGATAAAAATTAACAAATTCAATTCTTCATTTATATTACCTGTTCTCGTTACACTCGGTTAGGGTCACCAGTCAAACCAAACAATAACATAATTCCTATCATATCTGAAGTAAAATACAAAGCATAGTTTTTGACAAGCACCTCACCTAAAATATAAACAAAAATCAGTTAATTTCACACTCCACTATGGCATTATTGATTCGTCCTCTAATTTCATCCAATTTATCAACCACCATCTCTTAATCCAAAAATCCATGATGTGACCAGATTGTTCATATGGAATTCAAAATAAAAGGGGCTCGGCTAAACCTTCCAATCTTAGACCACTTCATGGCTCAGACGTTTCAGTCCATTAATCTTCATTAAATTGTCCGTGCTTCGTGGTGCATGACAAACAAAAATTATCATAAACACTTCAAAAATCAAAAACTAAATCAGCTAGCAAAAAGGTCACTACTTCTAACATAACCCAAGAGTAAAAAATCACCATAATCCGCTAATTTAAACTTCCTCTTGCACTGTTCTCCACATGGCCTGGGGACTACATCTGCGCTTGTCCAATTGACCAATCACGAGTAGCTCTTTCTGATAATGTAAACATCTGTAACATCAAGTTACTTACTGTATATAAACGTGTACCTATAAGGTTCTAGTTAATTTTAAAATTTAAAAAAACAAATATGGTTTTAATAGCGGTAGTAAATAATATCGAATATTTGTATATATTTTATAACAACGACTCGGGTGTTTAACGCACGTTTGAAAAAATAATCTTTGAAGTTTTCTCGCGCCAATCTTCGGACGATTTAATAACGGATGAATTCCTGATGCTATACAGAGTGACTTAGATCAGACATTAAATTTGAATTTTTCATTAGAACAACACACCACCATTACGCGT
The DNA here is from genome assembly GCA_949089665.1 of Macrosiphum euphorbiae. NCBI lineage: Eukaryota > Metazoa > Arthropoda > Insecta > Hemiptera > Aphididae > Macrosiphum > Macrosiphum euphorbiae. Next base: position 70,130,621 of record CARXXK010000003.1, on the reverse strand, counting down.
TGCGACTACCTGTACGATTTATCGAAACTTATCGACGATTATCGCGGACATTCGTTTTCGAAATTGAGAAAAAAAAATGCATTATATTTCAAACGGTAGCTGGGGACTGCAGCTCGTACGTTGCGGGTTAGTTCGAAAAGAATCACCGTGACGTCGATCAAAGTCTTAAGAAATCGCGCTAGAAGACTGTGCTACTGCAATACGCTCGTGTAGGCATTATATACCTATATAGTATAATATACTTATACCTATTCATACATCTCGTGCGCCGCGGACGTCTATAATATGATAATATTATACAATACCCACGACTATATACAGTGGCGGCGGCCGATCAACGGGGAGGGAGAGAGAGATAGAGAGAGAAAGAGATCTCTGAACCGCCGAACGGTTGTTATTATTATTACTATTCCATTGTGCTTGATCAGTGTTTGCTCGCGCGCTGTGACGCTGTCTCCCGCGATTTCATTTACCCACACACACACACACACACACACACTAGCGTAAGTATATAATAATATATATAAATATATGCGGACGGTTGATTTAGACGTGGACGACCGGCGGTGGTCGTCGTCTCAGCGCACCCCCCCCCCCCCCCCCGGTGCATCGTCGCGGACTGCAGTTTGCAAGAGTGCATCACCGTACATATAATATGATATTATATTATGTGTACCGCGGCGGGCCCCGTTTGTCCATAACAAAATGCATATTAGCACCGCGGCACACGGCGGAGATTCCAATCTGGTTTAAATGCAAATTTATGTGGCGAAACGCTATGTATATACCTACGTCGCCGCCGTCGCGCGTTTCTATATTTTTTTCGGACCCCTTTTTTTTTCTTCTCCTCCTCTCTCATTTATATCGAGAACTCGTCATAGCCGCCGTCCGAGTGCGTACGTTGACGAGAAGAGAAAGAGAAACCACACACACACACACACACACACACACACGTAGGTATAATTTATGTATATGTACTTACCTACACTGTCGGTGGTATTATATTATATTGTAGTATACATAGGTATATTGTGCTACTGGCATATTATTATGTACTCGTATTATTGACTATTGTACACCGCGCCGTCACGTGGGATGATCCGCTTTCAACCGTGCGCCAGGCTGCACTCATTCCCCGAGTCGACTTGCACAGTTTTTATTGTTGTTGAAGAGCAAAAGGTATTTGTACCTATACATCGTTATATCATATCACATTATAATACTGTTTGAAATATTTTAGAACACCGATATCGGTTTTAACAAAAAATAAAAATATTGTGTCATCTAGTCGCACAAGGTTCAAACGAGCGTTAAAGTCTTGCCGTAGTTCCACTCCGACGTTGTTCACCTAAACTATAAACGCAATAATATTCTCTCCTCTGCTCACAAAATAAACCTAGAATGGCTTGTCATTGTTATATTATGGATAAAAAATCAATAATGTAACAAATACAATGCCTTATGCGAGCACGTGTTATTTTATGCCAATCGATGAACAATTAATAAAAAAAAAATAAAAAAAATAGTGCAAAAATGTTGCTATCGGCCCAGGATCGAACCAGAACGTTTAAAAACTTGTTGATTAAAATCGATTAGTTTCGCTTGGAACGCATTAAATAGTCATTATTTTTCTAAAACTTAAAGACGATAAAATGTGAAAAAGAGATGCCCGGATCTAATCTAGTTCCAAATCAACACTTATCACTCTTGCTATAAGCAGCTTCAGAGGATTATGGCCGTGGGGAAGCTTTTATCACCGAAACATCTCTATATGTCGACGGCTTCAATAGCCGTACAAGTGTTTTAGCTATTTTCTTGGGTATTTAAATAGTTTGTTTGTTATCGTGGTAACGACATAAATAAACGATTTACTATATATGTATATAGAATATAATATATCCAGGATTACAAACTATGATATTTAAATAATATAATATATTAATGCATATATAGGTATAGGTACCATGGGCGTCGACAGGAATTTGTCAAGGGGAGTACAAAATATTGACTTTTTAAATTTTTTGTCTCACTATCCTATATAATTAGTTATCAAGTATTTTTGTGACATTTTTCATATAGACAATGAATGTAAAAATATTTATGAATTATACGTAGATCGTAAGTTAAAACTTAGTCTTACAGCATTAATTTTAATTGATTGTTATATATTTTTAAATTATCAAACACATTTTTTTTTTAATAAATAAAATTTTACCGTTAATTTTATAATCATAGGTAATTTATAAAATTAAATATTTCTAGCCTATTCAGTCATTGATACTTCAAATGTTTAAACTATTGTAGGTATGACATCTATGAGCATTTAATTTTTTTTTATCAAAAAACTTGGTTGACATTTCATTCATATTATACAACGGTAATATGATTGAGGTTGGGATTACGATGCACTTAGAATTTTTTTTCCAAATTGAGCTACTCGATACTCGTTTTATAACACCTACATTGAATTTTTTGACGGTTTTAAATTTTAAAGTCATTTTTTGAATTTAAAGATTTTTTTTTTTGATACAAATCCTCCAATGTTTCATGATTTATATTATTTATAGTTTCTATATCTTTATTACATTTAGTACAACCGTGCCAAAAACATCCATGATATTGATAAACTGTTTTTGATTTATTATCAAATCCATTTAGCTATTGTTATTATTTTTCCACCGCCATTTAATGCATGTGAGATATTTTTGTTATTAAAAATAACGGAAAGTAACCTTTTTCCAGTTCTTTGAGACTAAACGTTTTGGGAAAACTATTGAGCGGACCTTGAATAAAATTAGAACTATCTAACTTATATTTTTATACTTAAATATTTAATTTCTAATAACATTAGTTTAGTACCATTATAAATTGTAAATGGTTTTTTGAGTGTTATCAACCAAGTATATTAATATGAATTGTGAATCGTATCATTTAGAGTAATGTGTTATAAATGTATAACCCATATATTCCTCGGATATTACATGTTTACAAAATTCTTCATTTCTATCAAACATAATTTTATTTACTTCAAAATCATGAACAATTATTTTATTTGCTATACGAGTTCCTGTTCCTTGTTGAGCTTCATGATCAACAAATATTTTTCTATGTAAATATATTTATATGGTTTATCTGTACATCCTCAATTTGTATATCCTACAAAACATTTACCTCATTGTGTTAATCTACGTTGTATATAACATTGATGTTCATTTATTTTCACTTCTTCTAGACAATTTCTACATTTACTATAACCACATGTTTTATGAGCCTTATCTCTAAACAATATTCTATAACAACCAATACATTTACATACATAGTCACATACATATTTATGATTATCTAAACATTCTTGATTTCAACAATATATTCTTCTTTTTTTTACTACTTAAATGTTCAAATCTATTACCAAAAACTGTACACAATTTACATACATTTATTTATTTTTTACATTTATGTTTATATTTATTTTGATATGGCTTATTGTCACACTTTTCACAATAATACGTTGAAACCTTTGGCATGCGATGTCTGCGACTAGTCGTTTGCTGAAAGTGGCAAATCGACGGTTCATCGAAGGACGCATACGGGCGAGAAACCGTACGCATGCGATGTCTGCGACAAGTCATTTGCTAGAAGTGGCCACCAATTGAAGGTTCATCGATGAACCATACTGGTGAAATGTAGGTACGGGTTTTCACCAGTATACCCGTCGATGTTTGGTCAATGTGCCACTTTCAGCAAACGACTGGTCGCATACTTCGAATCCGTAAGGTTTATCGCCCGTATGAGTCCGTCCATGTTTCGTCAATTAACTACTGTTAGCAAACGATTTTTCACATCTCAATCGCACGACGGGTAATGTTTCTTCTTCATACGCGCCCGCTGATGTGTCGTCGTGCCGCTTCTGTAAGTTAAGAATTTTTTGGAAATCTCACACGAGTACTAGCTGTCTCTTGCCTGGACAACCAGTTGAGTCATTCATTTTAGAGTTTTTAAATCCAAATCTCTAAAATGTTGCTGTTACAACAAGTGTTACACCGAAGCTCCAAAATATAGGTACACCATTTAAAGATTTTCAACAAATTACTTAATTTATTGTTTCGTGCTTGTATTAACACGTATTTGTTTTTCTCGCAATTACTTAGTTACTATTATTTTCCGATTATGATCTTTTAGAATTTATTGACTTCGCCACGTTTTTAAGCCAGTAACTTATGTATTACTGTTTAGATAAATTATGACAGAATAATGCAATGAGTTTGTTTTGTTTATATAATATACTAAAATGCAATACCAATGATACTATAACCCTTATCAATTAGGTATAGTATTATGTATATTATTGTACCTCTGCATATAAATGTTACCACACGGTCAAAAGTTGAATATATTTTACTACCTATGCGATATCGTTTGGTTACAGTAGTATCGTGTGATGAAATAACCTATAGGATCCACATAATTCAGCCAATCAGATTAAAATTGTATAAGTGACTCGACATAACACCATGATAGATAATTTATACGTGGATGGGGCATAATGTGTATTTAAGTGTGATCGACTGCTCACATTAATTCTCAACAACTCGCCGAACCCTGTAGATAGCGTTGACGGGCGGAAGTCGTAATAGGTATTTGTCCTATAAATATTTCACAATAATATTGATAGGAAAGTTTTATGAAGAATATAGTTTTTGTGGTAAATTGTGAGTGACAATCCAACTACTATTATTTTTAAAGAAAAAAGGGTAAGGTGCCTTGGAGGTATATTGTTATATCTTGGATATAAGAGAAATTTGAGAATGACCAAGCGGCGTTGGAGGTGGTGTCAAACTATGCAACGCTTGAGATGAACCAGAAGCAATAATTTGAGTGTGCAGAACAGCTAGCTTGTGGCCAAAGGCTACTTAGAGGGGGTAGAGCGTTCATTAGTTGTACAATTATTAAGGAGAGGGATTATTAAGGGAGGATGCATTTTTAGGGAATTATCCCAGCACACCATCCAATATTTTTTCGCCTGGTATTATAAATAAACAGCACACAATGAATTGGAAGAAGTACTCCCAGCCTATGAATTCCCTCCCGAGTTGCTACGGTGTCAAGTATAATAAAAAAAAATTTAAAAAAAAGTAAAGGAACTTCGTGATCGAGTAAGCCAATTAGTGTGTTAAAAATGAATTCAATACGAAAACCAATTCTGAACCTAGAAGATTTGACACTAGGTCAGACTTAATTTTTAATAAGAATATTTTAAAGTAAACTTAAATTACCTACAATAAGTAATTTAATTTACTATTTTCTACGGTATATACAACAATTTTTTGATAAAAATATCAAATCGATTATACTATAAAAATTATACCTATTTATATTTTAAGAAAATTCACGACTTGATAATGGTTACAATTTTTTTTTTTTTTTACCGATAACCAGTTATTTACAATTATTTTAGGAACCGAAGAGAGAACCTAAGTGATTAAATAGATTTTTACAGTGCCATAGGTAGGGCCTTAAATTGAATTTTCTAAAAAGAGGTATTTTGGAATTGATAAAACAATAAAATAAATAAATAAATATGTTGGAAGTGCATTGAAAGTCTTCTGTGAAGCTGGTGTGATAAATTCAAATGTAGATACAGTATACCTACATTCTGATAAGTATTGTCATCATAATCACAACCCTCGTTCTGTTATAATGTAAGAAAAGCGTTTAAAGATCAAACTTTGTTTAAGAGGAAACGAAAACCACTCGACTCTTGAACCAACGTAATTACCGAAGGTACCTAATTTGGAAAATAATAATATACTTATTTATTACAATTCTATAATTTCATAAGTCATTTTGCATTAATATTATGATTTTTGTATATGTATAATTTGCTATGCATAGTTTTTGTTTATAATTTTGTTGTTTTGTGTTTAATCTATGAAATGTTATATTTTTTTTATTGACTATAAATAACTGTTTTGTATAAACGAAGTAGATTAGAATAATATAACAGATATGTACATATATTATATTAGTATAATAGAAAAAGAGTTTTTCACGGAGAATAAAACATGAAAAACAACCCTACTGGAGCCATTGTGACGGACCGTTCACAGTAAAACATACTAATGACCTAGCTGTTGAAATCTTTATAGCCATCTTTATACCCAGTGAAACAATAAAAAATATCATAACGGTGGTCATTGCGAAGAAATGTTGTTAAACTTATTTGTTGACTTATTATTTTACTGTTTTTATTTCATGTTACGTGGTTTGGGTAGGTACTCATGAAAATAATTACTAGACTTGATTTTTTTTATTTTGGGTATAAATTTATTTAGCTGACGCAAACATGTCTTGAAATTACAATTAATAATACCAATATCTTAGAGGGTCGAACGACGTGCACTCGGTTGCGCGATACTATGTCGACTGACTTACAATAGTTTAATCGATCCGGTGTCCCGGTCGAGTCACCGATAACAGTACAACCGATAATAATAATATAGGTATAATGAGTAGTGACCGAACATGCCACCCACCTTGGAACATTAAGTTTCAAAATTTTCTTATAGTTATTATACAGATACATTATCCTGCACATTAACATATATATTGTTATACAATTAACAGCTTATACCTGGCATAAAATAAAAAATACATATGTAATAGGCGTGGATACGCAAAAAAAAATAAATCATGACATATAATTACTATAAATATTAAATAATTCCATTTTTTTTTTTTTTACTGTTGATCGAGTGGTGAATTGCCCTCGAAGGGAAGGGGACATAAATAACGAACTGCCCGGGAAAATTCGCCCTTGCAAGTTCGCACCTTGGCCACCCGTACTTGCCCATTGGAACCTTGAATGACCTCGACTACCCTGCCCATGGACCATTGGAGCGGAGGTATATTGTCGTCGCGCAGGAGCACGACCGTACCAACTCCGAGTTTAGGGCCGCTGGAGCTCATCCATTTTGTCCTTTCCTGGAGTTGCGTTAGATAATCCCTCGTCCAACGGGCCCATAACTGTTGCGTGAACTGCACAACTCGTCGCCATCTCGACAACCGATTGGTCGGGACATCTCTCTCATCACGATCGGGTAGCGAAGTTAATGCGTCACCAATAAGAAAGTGGCCGGGGGTGAGAACGGATAAATCGGAGGGATGTGAGGACAAAGGAGTTAGAGGTCGCGAATTTAAAATTGCCTCTACACGTATTAATATAGTGTTCAACTCTTCAAAGGTGAGTGAGGCATTGCCTAGTGTACGATATAAATGAGCTTTCAGCGACTTCACAGCCGCTTCCCAAAGGCCGCCGAAATGTGGTGACCTCGGTGGTATAAAGTGCCACTGAATACTTGATTTGGATAATGTGTCTTGAATACGCTCCTGATGTTCAGTAGATTGAAAAAGTGCTTGCAATTCTTGGAGTTGACGGTTGGCGCCCACGAAATTCGTTGCATTATCGGAATAAATGTCCGTGCACAGTCCGCGTCTATCACAGAACCGCTGCAACGCATTAAGAAACGCTTGAGTGGTCAGGTCGCCTACTAATTCTACGTGCACCGCCTTAGTAATAAAACAAACAAATAAGCAAGCATATGCCTTATTCAATGGAGCGTTCCGCCTTAAACTGGACTTGATCATAAATGGACCCGCAAAATCTACACCTGTCTTTTTGAATGCCCGTGTAGGCCGTACACGAGCCTCGGGAAGATCACCCATGATAGGCTGTACGACAGCAGGTCTATATTTAAAACATTTTATGCAGCGATGTACAACGCTACGCGCAATACTGCGTCCGTTAAGTGGCCAGTATTTTTGACGAACCGCGGATAATATATAAGCCTGTGGGCCGCCATGCATTAATCTATCATGTTCGTGTATAAATATTAATTTGGTTAAAACATTTTTCGCAGGCAAAATTATCGGATGTTGCTGCGATTCATTTAGAGTAAGTGCATTTCCTAGGCGACCGCCCACCCTGATCAAATCATTTTTATCTAAAAACGGATGCAGGCGTAACAATGCACTTTTTGAGCTTACTTGGCCTGATTTACGTAAGTCCTTGATCTCACCTGCAAAATTACTAGCTTGCACTAACCTTATAATACTATTCGCAGCCTTGTCGATTTCATCTGCCTGAAGCGCACCAATTAAATTTTCTTTCTTCGACGCATTATTAATAAATCGTAGGCAAAATGCAGTAACGCGTATTAGTTTCGTTAGAGATGAGTATCTTTCTATGATCGACAAATCATACCTGTCTGTAATTACGTGAGATACCGTTCGCGCTTCTAATAAAACTTCGTCCGCTCTACTATAGATATTATTTTCTTTCGGCCAATCAGAAACATCTTTGTGCAACCACATAGGTCCCCTCCACCACAAATTTGATTCACCGATTTTTGTAGGACAACAGCCGCGCGAAACTATATCTGCCGGGTTATCCTTGGTGCTGACGTGGTGCCACTGCGAAATCGACGTAGTTTCATGTATTTCGCCAATGCGGTGTGCAACAAATGTTTTCCATCTTGCCGATTCTGACGATATCCAAGATAAAACGACGGTAGAGTCAGACCAAAAATATTTGTGCTCAATTGGTATAGATAAACTCGTCGCGTACTTGGCCGCCAGCCGCACTAGTAGGACGGCGGCTAATAGCTCTAGACGTGGCAATGAAATTGTTTTTAATGGTGCGACACGCGATTTCGAACAAATTAAATTAGTTATGACCTCACCATTATAGTTTTTTACGCGGAGATATAGACAAGCGCCATATGCTGTAAGTGATGCGTCCGCGAACCCATGTAATTGTATATCCGCAATGTCACCATCACCCACGAGCGAACGCGTAATTTTTAACGTGTTTAAATGTATTAAATTTGCACGGCACTTGCGCCACTCGCCTTCAATTTTTGTTGGTAACGTTGCATCCCAATCTACCCGCGTTTGCCATATTTTTTGCATTATGATTTTAAAACAAATTATTACAGGGCTTATTAAACCAAGCGGATCGAAAATTGCGGCAATCTCGGACAATATCGCGCGTTTTGTTGGTCGCGTTTTGTTATTGTACATTAACACTTTGTATTGATATGCATCAATGTCTTTATTCCAATAAAGTCCCAAAATTTTTGTAACATTTTCCGTATACTGCAAATCTAAGTCATTGTTGGCACTTGGTACTGCTTCAACACCAAGTAACAAGTCGGGATCGTTGCTCGACCATTTACACAGCTCTAGACCAGCGCCCCTCAAAATCGTTATTAGGTCATCGCGTAATCTTAATGCAGACTGTTTTGACATAGCTCCGCCGAGAAAATCGTCTACATAGAAATCACGACTTAGGGCCTGACAGGCTTCGGGAAATTTTGACGACTCTTGTTCGGATAATTTTTGTAAACAGGCCGTTGCCAGGTATGAAGCGGTGACTATGCCATACGTAACAGTTTTTAGTCGATATATATTTAGTGGCTGGCTTGGGTCTTCACGCCACAAAATGCGCTGGAAATCACGTTGGCTTTCCGACACCCAAATCTGCCGGTACATTTTTTTTATATCAGCTGTGAATACGTATTTGTGTATACGAAATCGCGTCATTATAGAGACCAAATCCTCTTGTACGGTGGGTCCCTTTAGAAGCACATCATTTAGACTTACGTTAGTACTTGTTCTCGCCGACGCATCGAAAACCACGCGCAGTTTGGTACTAGTACTGCTTTCGTTGCGAACTGCATGGTGCGGTAAATAATAACTTTTATCATCTGGAATCGTGTTTTTCGTAATTTCCATGTGTCCAAGTTCGGAGTACTCTTTCATAAATTTGGTATATTCTTCCTTGAGCTTGGTATCGGTTTGAAATCGTCGTTCTAATGATAAAATTCTGCGAAGGGCTACGTCATACGATTTTCCTAATCTAGGAGCATTGTCACGAAAAGGTAGACCTACTGTAAAACGCCCGTCTTCACCACGCTTTACATTTGACTCGAAATGTTGTGTACACCTTTTTTCCTCTAGTGTGTATACGTTGCAATTCTTTACCTCCTCTAAGCGCCAAAATTCGGCAATTTGATTTTCTATACTTGCGAATTCGGACATTACGCTCGTACATAATGAAAATGTTGAATTTTCGGTTTGATTTGTTGGCGAAGGGATGGGTCCCGCGATAACCCAACCTAAACGAGTGCCCTGGAAAATTGGCCCCCGTGAAACTGTCTGAATTTGTTCTTTAGTTAGTAATTCAAAATATATTTCGGCGCCTAAAATGATATCTACCTTTTTAGGCACGTGGAAAGATGGATCCGCCAAGCTTATATCCACCGGGACCTTCAGTTCTGTCAGATTGACCGGCATCAACGGTAACTTGCTCGTTAAATTGGGAAGTGCGAAAAATTCCAAATTTAATGAATAGTCGTATATACGCGATTTAATAATAGTTGTTACTTTGTACGTTGACGTATGCGATGCATCATTAATGCCGATTATTGAACACGATGACTTTATTCGGTTTAAATTTAAACGCCGGGTCAATGACTCGGTCATAAAATTGTGCTGCGATCCACTATCCAGTAACGCACGGCACAAAACCGGTTTATATTGACTGCCGAATACGAGAATCTCGGCCGTCGATAACAATACCTGACCTACTTCACTATTTTGACGTGCATGAGCATTTACCGATGCGGGTGCGCTATTAATCATTGCCTCATTAGCGATATCATTTCTATCGTTCTCCGCAGGTGGAGTGGTGTTGGACGATTCGCCGCTGTTCCCCGCACCACCCGTACGCATATTGTTATCGTTTGTGCGCGACGAATGCAACAAACCATTATGTGGACGCGCGCATTTCGGACAATTACGTGACTTACATTTGTCGGAGTGTGCGCGTAAGCATATGTTACATAATTTTAAGTCATTAATTCTTTTTATTCTCTCTAGTATTGTGAGTGCTAGAAATTTGGTACATTTATAAATTGAGTGTGAGCCATTGCAATTATAACATCTGAAAGATGTGGTAGTTGTAAATGATGAAGACCTGTCCCCTGATTTCTTGAACTTTGGAATGTCTGTTGGTACCTGCGTATTCATGTTTTTATTTGATTCTATCGCCTCCAAAATTCGAAAACGTGATTTTAAAAAGTCTATTAGTATTGGCACTCTGAAATCTTCCATCTTGGTCGCTTCGCTTTCCCATGCTCGTCTCTTGTTTGCATCCAGTTTTGACGTTATTAAATGAGATAACAATGCGCCCCAACTGTCCGGAGTTTGTCCTAACGACTCAAGCGCTTTTAAATGACCGGACACCGTGTCAATTAGCGTACGCAAATGTACTGCCGACTCTTTTTTCAGTGGCTCTAGATCAAATAACGCTTTCACGCGTACCTGGATCAACACCCTTTTGTTGTCGTACCTCCTGATTAAACTTGTCCATGCTACTTGATAATTTTCCGCCGTAGTTTGCAGACAATGTATAACCTTTTCCGCATCTCCACTGAGACACGATCGTAAATAAAAAAATTTTTGAATGTCGCTCATCGATTTATTTTCGTGTATTAACGCCATATATATATCGTAGAATGCAGCCCACTCTGTATACACTCCTGTAAACCTTGGTATCTCGATAGCAGCTAACTTGATTGCCGACTGTACGGGCTGTAGGCTTGCATGACCATTTGCTTCGTCGTTGCTGGATTCGTTCGAAGTCCGATTAGACGGATTTGAATTAACGCCTGGCGACGCGGCTCTAATTATTTTATTGCATTTAGCTACGTTATCATAATACAACTCCTCGAACTCGCTACGGTATTTCTCGCTCTCATTAGTTATCTCGGTTTCTTCTTCTTCAATTTGCGCCTGAACTTGTTGAAAATCATGCCATGCTTCTGTGGTCTTTTCCAATCTTACCGTAATTTGATCGATATCTGGACTACCTTTATTATCGCGGATATAATTTGCCGTGCGAGTTAATTGGCCTTTTAGCTGGCCCCGGCGTAAGATAAGGTTCGCCAGCTCACTCATTGTATTATCTATGTTGTAGTGTGTACTGCGTCGCTATTCTATGCGCTGTCTAATTCTACCACGCACTTTCCACTGGCTATACTTATATACGCTTATATATAATGTCAATATTAGGAATAGGTAAACGGGAAAAGGAAATAAACCCCGAAACACTAACTTATAGACTATGTGCCATTAACAACTCGCTTACCTGCCTTCGATGACCTTGACGAAGTTCTATCTTGACGAAGTTCTTCCTTGACGAAGTTCTTCCTTGTCCTTCTCCATAATGAAGTATTGCACACGCACTTTGGATTTCGCGTTTAAAATCACTGGACGATCGATTTACGCGATGAGCACTAGACGCTCTTATGAATTAAACTGCGATATTATATAATGTTATTTTGCATCAACTAAATAATCCGGTTCGAAGGACCATGTTTTTATTTCATGTTACGTGGTTTGGGTAGGTACTCATGAAAATAATTACTAGACTTGATTTTTTTTATTTTGGGTATAAATTTATTTAGCTGACGCAAACATGTCTTGAAATTACAATTAATAATACCAATATCTTAGAGGGTCGAACGACGTGCACTCGGTTGCGCGATACTATGTCGACTGACTTACAATAGTTTAATCGATCCGGTGTCCCGGTCGAGTCACCGATAACAGTACAACCGATAATAATAATATAGGTATAATGAGTAGTGACCGAACATTTACAATCAATACGGTTCGAAATTGTGGTTTTGTACTTTACAATAATACTATAGTTTTAACCTCGACCACGGGCGGCACTTCTCTTCGGGCATAGTCATGGTGTCTGCAGAGAGAGGCTGCCATCCCCCACCCGGGCATGGCAGTTACCTACGGGTGCCCAGTTGAAAATTCGGCCAAACTAAAAACACAAGTGTTTTTAAACATATACAGTACATTTGGCCATCATAGTTAAAAACCACCAAGTGGTCCAAGTTGGGTTAGTGAAAAAACAAAAATTATATCATAGATGATCAAATAACATAATTTCATGAAAAATATATTACTATTAAAGCTCACGTATAGGTAGCGGTCCAGCGACCGGCCGTGCCAAACGGATCACTCGTACACACATTATGTGCGAGCGTGCGCTTATCTGTACGATATCTCGTGCTTCCTCTCCGATATTTTATACAATTTTTTTTTTTTGTTCTCTTCCTCTCCTTCTTCATTTCGTTTGTCGCTTGTCTATTTCATATTATCCTCGTGTATACGTCGGCGTGTGAGTACCTATATACGATTATCCTATACGGTATACCCGCTATACCTACGTGTGTAATATACGCGTGTATTATTATCGTCGTCATGATGCGAGCTGCAAAAGAATGGCCGAGCGCAATCGTCGTCGTGCGGACCGCATATATATGTATATATGTGTGTGTGTATATTATAATATATCGTGTACAAATATAGTGTGTTTGCGTGTGCGCGTGTGTGGGTATAATACGTACACATATAGTAATAATAATATTATACACGTATAGGTACCGTAAGTGTATATATACGCCCCGGCCGGGTGTCCATTCAAACGTCCGAATAACTAATCAGGCCGCTTTTAGTGACAAATCACAGCCATCGGGAAACCTCCGTGCCGCGCGCGCGTGATTGATCGCTTACAAGACGCGCGCGACCTCCATTCGACTGGACGCTGCTCATCGGATGTATATACCCACATTTGTATATGTACACATACACACACACACACACACACACACACACACACACACACACACACACACACACACACATATATATATATGTATATATGTATATGTATTATGTATAGTGCCATGAGTGTGTATTTAAGGAGTATATATATATGGGTGTACGAAGATGACCACACTGTGCAACGATCGGCCACGTTTCTGTACGTAAAATGTACATAATATAGGTAATAACTAATAGGTATAATAATATTATGTAGGTATAGGTATATAGTATACATTACGACGCTAGTCGCACCGCTCTTATTGCGCAGCCGCAGTAGATATCGATGGTATATAATATTATTATTGTATATTATTTTTGTCGTCGTATTCGTTTTAATATTATTGTGTCGATACGTATAAACAGTGGGTACGAGTGGGTGTCCACATTTCGAAAACGTGCCATTTCCGTTTGCACCAAAGTACTATAGTACCACCTATATAAAAAAGAAGAAGACCACAGCTGACCTATTCATATTATATCAACGCACAGACGAAACGAATTCTTAGTATGATAATACTGATATACTAGATCGAACTTAGCGCCGCTATTCGCTAAGATATGATTTTATGAAATTCGCAATTTATAAAGAGAGGCTCACGAAATATAATAGGTGTAACGTAGGCGTATAGGACCCTATATAGATATAATTATATAATAAATATATTTAAAAAAAACTATAGGATTTCATTTCAGTTGTTATTAAGTTGTATTGTCTACTAAACACTTACAAATGTGATTGTAAATGTATCGTAATCATACGAAGTTCGGCATGTGTGTTGTGTGATGAGGTTTATGGTGCATGGAGAACTAACTTACTCATACATGGTCTTACAATTATGTGTGTGTTAATATTATTATATCGGTGAGCAGTTCATCATACAATAATGTAGAGTTCGTATTATATACATATTACATAGGTGTCATGCAACATATTTATATTTATCATAATATTGTTACATAGGTATATTAAGATAATGAGACATTGAAAAAATATTGCAGCAGTATCACTTGAGCGCAAGTATAATATACTTTATTGTTGAAAGGAAGAGATCACTAAAGTTATCCGATTTCCAAACAATGTTAAGTTAAATTAATAAACAGATTTTTATTGCAGTGAATAATAAAACCATATAATAATATTATAATACACTAAAGGACAAACACTTAAATCGGCAACAGGTCGCATATCTCGACTGCCATAAGAACTGTACTATATAGTAATACTATAACTAATATACTAATATTTCTAACTGCTCCATACACCCAATATTGAAAATATGTCACTCTGCACTTTCGCTTCCCTTATAAATGTATAACTATTAACTATATAGTAACTATATAGCTAACCTGCATTATGACAATAGTACTCATTGTATACAATCTACAGAGTAATAACTAAATTAAAATTTCATATTTCAACATTTATATTGTAAAATGGTTACCCGATTTATTCCTAAAAAATATTGTGCGTGTACAGTAAGTTGTACATAGGTACAGTGGTGGTGTGTTACCGAGAGTTCTTCTAACCCGACTTAACCATTAACCGTATTATTAGGTGGCAAACACATTTCTAAGCAAAAAGTACAAAATACGAAAACCGTTATTTTAGTATCTGTAACATAATATGTCGAGAGTTTAAATTAGTCCTAAAGGTCACCAATACTGACCCTACACAAATACAATAAGCCATACGTCACGTCGCATATTCAAGTATAATCAAGGTGTAATGATTTTTAGATAATATAACATACTATAACGACAAAAACAAGTAATCGATGTATACAACACGTACGTAGTTCTGCAGTAGGCATATATTATAGTCATCAGCTCCACTCCTTCGTCGATCGGTATTGCTATGCTAAGGCATAATATATTATTATATTCTCTAATTCAAGAAATTAATAAGACTCTGTTCATCATGGTGATTGGTGATAGCTATAAATTCGAAAGCGGATGTAAATGTTATCATTAAATATATTTATATATATGTATACACTATACCGGCTATAACGGATTTATGGCAAACATCCGCCTGATATATTGTTTTTAAGTTTTATAAATTTAATCCAGTCAAAAATTACTCGAAATACTTAACGAACTATATATTATTAGGTAATTAAATACTAAATAAATACTATTAAATTATAAATAATATACACACATTATAATAAATTGTAAGTATTGACAGTAATTTTCGGTTGCATTTAAATCCGGGCCCTAATATTATAATATACGCTCACCCATATTATAATATACCGACGAATAAGACTCTATTTTTAATTAACCGTCCAATTTTTGCTAATTTATGAATCCATAGCGGTTACACATTCATATATAAGAAGATACACTATATATAGGTGTACCTATATAATATGTATACCTATAATGTGTAAACACGTTTTTGTTCGTACAATATTTAATTATCCGTCGTAAGTGCCGTCTTCTACCTAATTGCGTCCATACCTATACCATGTCATAAAAACTAAAAAAAAAAAAAAAACGTTACTAATATTATAATTTGTTCTCGTATCGTATACATGATACCAGCTACGACTTACCGGAATACATAATGGTACCAAATTAATTGATTTTCGTATGATTACAGATCGATAATAATTATTAGGTACCTATATATAGTATTAATACCTATGTGTATGAGCCGAAAAGACGTGAAGAACTCCAACACGGACCTATTCGCGATAATATGCGAACCTTTATAATACATGTAAAATGGTTTAATTTGTAGAGTATAATAAATTACGTTTATTTCTTACGTTTTCTACGTTTTGAGGCACTCAAACCGCTCCTATACATTATAATTCCATCTCTATATATATTTGGTAAGTATGTATAATATTTGCCATAACCGTACGCTGGCCCACACGCAAATTGAATGGAAGTATACAGGTAAGGAGGCAATATCGAACTTCTGTGAGGTTAATTGAGTTTAAAAACTCACAGATCGTTGCACACGCCTGCATGTTTTTGTCACCGAATGACAAATTTAAAATTGTCAGCAATTTTTATCTCGCTAGACATTAATATTAGACCTTTGGAAAAAATTATTTTTACACTTATTATTGCGTAGTCCATTACACAAGTACCCGCTTACCCATATTTAAACGGTTTGCGCTTGTGCACTTAAATGTTATGACCTGGCTTCTATATTATGTGCCCATTATTTGGTTTAGATAACACACTCAGTTTTACATAATATATTGCACGATGATGGACAAAAAGTCTATATGATAACATTTGAATTTGTTACTCAATATGAACAGTGGGTATCAATAATGATACATAATATTATTAATAATAAAGCTAAACAAGATTGATCGTGAATAATTATTAATCACACGGAGTATGATTAATTTAACCAATATAGACTTAAAAACTAACTGCCGGTTTTCGTCATAGTAATATAATATATATAATATATCATCGTCAATATTACATCTCATCTAAGTCCTGTTTGGACAAATTAAATGTTTCAATTTTAAACTGTAAAATATGTCATGTTCAAAAACATTAATCATCATCCGTTAATCATAGAGTTTGTTTGACAAACACATATTACATAAGACATATAACATTGTACACTGTTTTTTGTTCAGACATTATAATGAGCACAATTGGTTAAAATCTTTGCAACTGGCTATTATAACTGGCTATTTAAACTTGAGGACTCCTCACCCCCAAGTGTTGCCTCCGTCTTACAAATGTACAATATCGCAAATTTGTGTCCGGTAGAATCAATTTTGTGTTGTTAACATTAAAATTAGAGCGGATTGACCTATATAGTTTTAAAAGTAAGAAAATTATATCTGCATGTTTTCTTGTTGGATTTTTACGATGTTTCAGTATTTAAGTGAGTTATGATTATATTTTATATTTTAATAATTATTACGTATACCTATATACTCAGTATACTATCGTTTAAAAATTTCAAATAATCGTTAAAACCCACGACGAGGGGGCACAGGTTCTTTAAGTTTGATAATATTGGTCACTATACAATATAATATGATATTAAAACTATATAACTAAACAAAATCGGTCAAACGCTATGTATTACCTAAGTATGTAATTATTTCACCTTCAACGACACTAAAGCTATGATCAAAACAATCTCGAACGACATATTATGGCTAGGGGCATGGACTCAAGTATCGACTAAATTAAACGAAATTAAAAACACCATCCTGCACTTATGGCCCTCACTAGCGGACATAACTAGAAAAATAGAAACTTCCATTAATAAAATGCGAATCGGACGACACAGTTTGATAACACACTATAGTATCTGATGAAGAGGGATTACCGGTTGTGGCGTTCCCCTCACGATCGAACACATCGTAATACTGAATGCCTTACATTCGAAACTGAGCTGGAATATCCGACATTCAGTCAGAAGCCCTCCTCCACCCGGACAACTCAAAATGCACGATAACATTTATTTTTAAATCGAATTAATTAATCGTTTGTAATTTGTATAATATATTTTTTTGTTCTCTGTGTAATCAAATTGAAGTGTAAACGCATGTTATATCAATTCAGCCAATGGCCATGTTGTCGCCGAATAATAATAAAAAAAATCGGTCCTATTGAACGCGAATTTCCCGCATAATGTTGTATATTATTATACACGTATTTTGTAAGACGGATACGACACTACGTAGTCATGTGGGTGTGGTGTCCTCTTAACGGAGCTACTTAGTCTCGCGTACCTAAGTATAGGTAGGTACTTAACACTAACGTACCTCGCCCATCCCAGCCGGTCGGACCTCGATTGTTCGTACTAAATTTATTATATAATATCAGCTTCTAAACGGTATTTTATTGCGATAAAACCCATACCCACTGCAGTTAGAGCTGTACGTTAGGAAAAATAATAAAACCGTCGTCGTTATAATGTGATAATATTTTGCCACGCATTTTCGTGGGAACGTTTTATTTTGCACTCAGACTCTCGGTGTCGTCGGTATTCCATTTCGCGTTTACGACGATCCGTGGAAATCCGCGACGACCGGCCACGTCGCCAGATGATCGGCCACCGCGAAACGACGACCACGACCGCGGTTGATGTAGGTACATACTACATACAAAATATTATATAATATGTACGTCCGGTCGTCCGAGTCGTATTTTTTAATCGATCGGCGTCTCATATCGTACATATAATATAATGATATACCTGAGCGTATTTTATTATTGTGTACCTCTAAAAAACGTACAGAATAATCTCATCCGCTCGCTCGCGTACGATCGTGTTTTATTATTCGACTATATTAATAATATTATTATGGTTTTATTTGAATATGTTAAAATACGTGTTTGAATTTTATGCCGTTTTAATGACGTGATTTAACGGAGTTGAGAATCGGTTAACGCATATACGGCGGCGAGATAATTGAAAATTACACGTTTTTTTTTCGGTACTCGTCTTTTCGGCGATACCATATAATATTATACTATTACCTACACACATATAATATGAATGACCCGAACACGGACGCTGTTTTGTCCGAAACTGTTATATTATTTATGTTATATATATTTTGTCGATCGCGCACATAAATACATATTATTAAATATATATACACAAGCGGAGAACCTGATTTCTTCGTCGCTCGTCCTCGTACACACACCACATCTTTTTATTATCATATACAGGTAGATTATAATAATATAATAGCGCCGAGTGTCTTTTTGATAAACGTATACCAGGTAGGTACCTGTTGCATCGGCGGCGGTGCAGTGAGCGCGCGCTCGACGGTCGCCGTGCTGCTGCCGGTGCTGCACGTGACGGCGTTTAATAGTCAAACGGGTTGACTAAGTGGTCGTGTGTATTATATTATTATTTGATCGCCGGTCTTGCATTATCACGACGACGAAATTATACCGCCGACGTGCACACCGCAACGATATATATACAATATTTTAATATTGTCCGTATATCACGCCCCGCACACCGAGGCGGTTACACGTCGCATGACCGCGCGACCAAGACCATATAATCATCCATACCGCACATACCGCGCATGATGATATTAATGACATACCTGCCTACGTCATACGCGAATGATTCGGAGCGGCAATAAAACGACCACAGGTGCAGCAGTTCCAGCACAGTATATAATATTTATATGTATAGGTTTGACACTCGAGTCCAGCAGTGGATTTAGCACCGCAACGGCACACGACAGTGTTGGTTTTTGACTGGGTTTCGGTTGTTTGCGACTGAAATAAAAAAAAAATATATATAAAAGTGTTAAGCAAATTTTCACTCCGACTGTTCATGTTACGTAGGTACAGTTCTGTAAAGTAGCAGTCGTTCTTGGGCTGCGTCGTGGCATAAATAGGTATACGTTTTGTTCGATAGATAAAACTATATAAAAACAAATTTTTTTTTTGTGCATTTTTGTCTATTTTTAAATCATATAGGCCTCCCCATTTTAATACATATTATACATATTTTATACTCATAGATAACTTATAATAGTTATAAATATTATAATACTATATATGTCTGTATAAATATACCCACCAGTTTAATAACAGAGTGTTTGGCCACAAATTTAAATGTATATTCGGTACATTTGTTTACGTGTGACGATTACACATCACGAACAAATAATTGTTTAATAATTAAGGAATACAATAATCAATGGCTGTACTTAACAAGAGCTTAGTAAATAGTAAAAATTTCTCGAGAAATAATAATTACTTTTTTAACTTTCCGGATTCAAAAAGTTGAAGATTAAAGCATTATTATTGTTACCTACTACTAAATATTACTGCTTACAGCAAAAATATAATATAATTGGTTAGAGGTAGAAATTATGACTTATAGGAATAAATTTCGGGTGCAAGAATGACGTCGTTACAGCACCTGGATGTGGGATTTGGTTTTGCGTTAAAGGGAGAGGGGTACAAATTTTTATGGAGGGTTAAAATTGGTACGAATAGGGTACAAAACAATGAGATATGTTAGGGCGGGTTTGACGATTTACGGGTGCCAGGACGACGCACCTTCTGTACAAGTTAATGAAATTTGAATACGTATAATATATAGGAACAATATAACTTATCTACTTATTGAGTTTAAAATTGAAATAAATTTGAAAATCTCAAAAATAAAAACGGTGGTCCTCATTGGCTAGGGTCCTAAAATAAGTCATGCGAATACAATAAATAGTTGATAAACGAAAAGGGAACATTATAGAAAGGAAAATTGGTTCTTTCTCGTACGACGAGGGGAAAATTTTGAAATGAATACGGCCAAGCAATGCTGGAAAATCAGCCCCACGCGTATTGGAAGTTCCAAAAAAGTTTTGCAAATTAACCGGGTCTGATAGTAAAGATGAATTTAGTTATTTGTTTCAAAATATTAAGTTGCTTGCAGGACAGTCACATTGAGGACAGTCAAGTCCTCGAGGACGTATAATATGATACAAATCGCTGGAATTTACGTCTCACCATTTCCGACATTCGAGAGTTACCATATAGTGGCGGTGCGGATGAACGACAGAATCATATTCAACAAGTGGGCGTATCAAAATATACTGTATATATGGATGCCGGTGTTCTTCGATATTTTCTCTACAGCTGGCTTTATAAGGTACCACGTGCCACTCCGCGACCGGAGCTCGTTTAATTTCAATTTATTCGAAATTAAATAACTAGTATAATACATTATTATTATATTATTGTTTTCTCTGCCGTAAATTACTAAATAGAAGAACACTTCTCGCGTCGTCGTTAATAAATGAAATACGATTTGTACCTATATGAAAACGACCATTGCGTCGCGGTCGTCGTCGTCATTTTCAATTAAACGCTACACGTCCTCCCATATTATTATTTATAATATTATTATTATTAGAATACGGTCATCGATCGGCCGCGTGCAATGTACATTATAATAATATCATTACGTGTACACACATTATTATATAGAGATACCTCTGCAAGAGTGGCTTTGGGCGTGTGCAAACAGTCATTTGCCATAGGTCAAGATGGTCGACAGGGCAAATAACTTACCGACGGTTTTTATATTTTTTCTTTTACCTCTATTTATTATATTATTTTATTATTTTCCTTTTCAGTTTACATACCTACGCGTACACGTAACGCGATGAAGTTACAATATACTCTCGTTCACCGCGTATCGTATAAAATATAATATTATTAGGTAGGTACACTGCACATGGTAAGTACGTTCGACGAGAGTACTGAATAGGTATAATAATATAATAAGGACGACGGCATACACTGTATACACACTGTACACGATGATAATAATAATAATAATATAATAAAATTAATATCGCTATAACGACAGTTTGTGCTGTTATCTGTTTCGGCGCGACCGCGTCTCGGGTCGTAAAATTATAATTTGATTACGAAATTCGCTCTACAGTTTAATAGGCACGTGTACGACACATCATAATATATGAGCAATAATAATAATAATAATAATATTAATGATATAATATAATATGCAGTCCGCCCAGGACGCGTCGCTGCGACCTGATATAATATTGTATTATATAATTCGAGGGAGTGCGAATACGATACGATGGTAATAATAAATTATTCGGACGTAACGATTTCTGCAGCCACGCTCGGTAATGATACGCCTATAATATAGATAGTATTAAAATATATATTAAATTATTTCACAAAACGAGTTCTGATATACCGCGATATTATATTATGCGTATGTACCGAGATACCATAAAAAAGAAAAAAAATTGGTCATAGTAATAGGTAGTAATATGATGCTAATAATAGAAATAATCTAATCAAGACGGATTAATTCGAAACGGTCACGTAACGTAATAATGATAATAATATTATAGGTACCTATAACGTCTCGTCTGCGGGAGCACAATATCATTCATAATGTCGTCGTGGTGTCTAACCTCACGTTGAACAGGTCGTGTGTTACTACACGATGTGCAGAAACTACCATCTCGGTTGGTTCTAATCTGCCGCAGGTATCGAACTTGGAATGAAACAGAGGGGCTGCTCACAATGCATGGCAGTTCTGAACACGGCAAAGGAGTTTATAATAGCAAAATTGGATTCTTAACTACCTGCACAGTCGTGGAAAGGCGTACCTATATTTATAAGATATTCTTATGGAAATATATTTTAGTTTTAAACAAAATAATATCCTTAATATTAATAACCATGCTATTGATTTACAATATAAAAATTAATGATTTTTCGTGATCATAAGTCGGTAATATTTCTTATATAATATTATTACTGTTTCTTACACTTTTTCTAGTGTCATCATTAAAATATTGTGCCTATATATTTGGCTGTCTAATCAAACAATATTTAGACGGTTAAAGCGATTGTATATACAAGCCACAAATATATTTTTGATAAACACCCTGACTGCTATTTTCTCAAATTAATTATTTGTATTACAGTTATTAGGTAACACAAAATATTTCATACTTATGACCTTGAATTTGATTCGGATTTTCGTTTGCTGCATAAATTGCTTTTTTTTTAAAATCTAACTTTTTAACTTTTTAAGTAAAACATTTTTTTTAAATTTACAATCTTTCATTTTTTAGTTTGAATTTATATTACATTTTTTAAAATATATTTTTATCTTCAAAATGAATTGATTGGGAGCGAGTTAAAGTTTCAACAAATTATATAAAATCAGACGGGACTTTGGAAATTGTAGGTATTTAGACTGTTAAAAAGTAATACAAGCATAAATCAAATATGTATCCACTCTCAATCAGTCAATCAAGTAAAAAAAGAGTGGAGTGTAAAATAAAAAAAAAATGTTTTGAAGTGTACACAATATTCAATTTAATTAAGTACCACTACTAAGTTTATTTTACTATTAAAAATTGTTTTTTTTCTTAATTTTCTGTGGCTATTTTTAATTTTGACTATGTGTGAAAATTTAAAAAAGTTCAAATAAGATTCTAATTTGAGTTCGAACAGTTCAAGAAAAAAATACTTTATACGATTCAAGTTCATGAAATTTAAAGTTTGACACATGCCTTATACTCTTGGCATTGACATGATATTATACTTAATGTACGCCCTCGACGTTACTTTCTTTTCGTCTCACAGTTTGTACCACAATTTAGGGTGCATTTATTTGGAATCGCATTAGTGTATTAGGTGCATTTAGTTTTTCTTATCGTGACACTTCGATCAAAGGTATCTATCGAGTCAAACACTGTGATTGCCACAAAACAAATTTAGTAACACGGCGTCATGGATATGCAATTTAGGTACACGTGATAGTGGTATCCCTTTCCGACATCTCGTTAGCTAAAATAATACTATAAAATATGACCACCTATATAACGAACAAATACAATTTTAGACAACTATTATAAACAATCAATAGATTGTGTAACCTAAGATGTTTGAATACTTACGTGATTATGCAGTCATGTTAACGAAATAAATAAAGTAAGTATTGGTAAACAAATAAAAAAAAACCATTACAATCGTCCTTCAAACACGATAAAAAATAAACTATTATTTAAGAAAAGAATGACAATATAATATTCTCACCTATACACTAGTATTCACTTAAGGTAAACTTAATTTAAACTTCTATGTCAACTGAAATACAAAAGGAATACCACGCCAACATTGTTCTATACTCGGACCGGAATAAAAATACGACAAGTCGCACATATGGACTAAGGCAAAACAATATCATCTTCCTGGGCCCAGTCATCACTGCTAGTGTAAAATAATAAGGTAACACGCACACACAACCAAGCAGAAGTCGGCTGAACCGTAAAAGCGTCCACCGCCTGGATATATTATAATACTCTTATTCCGGTTCGAGTATAGTTTTGTTCACTGATAGCCCATAGGTACTGCGATTGGGAGATTGTCAAACTTGACAGCTCCTCTCCCTACCCAAACCAAAATTTTTGATTTTCACATAGCACAGAAAATGTTAATGTTCAAATTTGCACTCTGGTTTAAAAACGATTTATGTCCGAAGTTCAAATTCCACTCTGTCCGATCATTTCATAGAACATAATATAAACATTAATTTTTGAAAAGAACGTAATATATTTATATTTTATTTTTTAAACTGTACTATAGATAATAATAATCTTTTTTTTTTTTTAATTGATCTTTTTAAAGCCCGGCGACTATGGCCATTAGCTTGATTGTAGGGTTTATGATTGTAGGTAGTAGGGTTTGAAATTGTAGGGTTATTACACGTGTGTGTTGTGTTTGGCAGAATTTCTATTGGGGCACCCGTAGGTTTCTGCCATGCCCCGGAGTGGGGGATGGCGGCACTTGTTCTCCGGACACCGTGACTTGCCCGGAGAAAAATGCCTCCCAGTGGTCGAGAGAATCGAACCCGCGACCTCCAGCGCCGCAGACGACGTGTTCGACCGCTCGGCCACCTCGTCCCCAATAATAATCTTTATATTATATTAAAAATACAAAAATATTGTTTTTCGTTAATAAATAGGTTTTAATAGGGACAAGTGCAACCAAAGTAAGTGAAATTTGACCTTAACCTCTGCAATTGTAAGGCTGCTCGTCGATAACGTAAAAGGAGATAACGTTCGAGAAGGTAGGCCAATGTATTTTTTATGAGAAACGTTTAGAAGAGAAAGCTGTGCCCCGCGCTCTGATAGGCTATTTGTTATCAAAATAATTGGAAAAAAGCTACAAATACATGGTTTTTTATTTATATATAATGATATTTACAATGTGTACAAATAATATGATATTTGAAGAGTATACTATCCTGCGCTAATGATAAAAACTATTTTCAAATGAGAACTATCTTTATTTACTGTAAATAATTTATTATTTTTAATCAAATGATTTTTACGAAAATGTTAACTCATTTAAATCCATTTTTGAACAAGTTAGTTTCTGAATTACTAAACTTAATGTATCAAAGAGAATCTTTTACATAAAATATCAAATATAGTATGTAACATATAGAAATTAGAACTTGTTATAGGTACTTGAACTATGTTATGACCGTTTTGCTGTGGCCTAGGATAAAATTAGGACACCTGGCCATAATAGGCCCGTAGCCACGGTGGGTGGACTGGTGGCATGGGGGGGGGCATTCCCTTTTGAACCTTATAGTTTCCCTTTCCCAATAAAAATTAAATATAGTGGTATGTTGTGGTTAAGTGGGTACCCATGCATTTTATTGTTCCCGCCTTCTAAGATTTGGTTCACCACACCTGAAGATTTGGTCTGCATTCGGGCCTGGGCCATAATAATAATAAGAATAAGGAGCAGATAATTACTAGTCGCGAGCTCTACGATATATGCGATGACGATCGAGATCGACAGGTGTCGACTTCCATCCGTCCCCGAACCGTTCCAGCACTATTTGACTATAGATACAATACATAATAATATCATAATTATATACGACCTATTTAGATCATTAAAAGTCATCTATAACACGCGTGCGGACCTTTACCATAAGAACCTCTAACACTCCGTGTATGCGGTAAATAATTATAAAGACAGCGCGAGACGTACCTAAATCAGTGCCTTGTAAATTGTAATAATAATAATAATAATAATAAACGCCAGAAGCGAAGCAATTATAATAATATGTAACAAAGAGCCGGCGAAGGAGGAAATAAAAATAGGGCGTCTATAATATTATGTACTTTGCTGGTATTATAATAATGATATTTATGTAGCATATACATATATATTATCATTATTATAAATCGTTGCGAGATCGCGCGAGCGGTATAATATATTGTCGAATCGGTCGATATAACTTATACAGAGGTAGGTAGGTAGGTACATATTATTATTATTATATTATAATAATACCTATACGTACACACGTGGAGTCGCTTACATATTATTATCATTATACGAAGATAATATATCAATTGGATACGATGACTGATCATAATTCGAACGGTAGCGGACGTGTACGCGTTATATATAATAATAATAATAATAATAATAATAATATTATAGTCAAGTCCGGATAAGTAAGTTTGTGTGTGTATGTGTGTGTGTGTGTGTGTGTGTGTGTGTGTGTGTGTGTGTGTGTGTGTGTGTTGGTAGAATCGTATATATTATAATTATATGCATCGTATAGTCGGCGTCTCGCTGCGGTCTATTATACTCACAATATGAATAATAGCGTATTATGTGCACGCGTATATATGGATGACAATATAATTATTGTTGTGCACCAGTTTTGGTAAGTCATAACGAGACGCGCACCAATATATATATACATAATGGGCACAGCATAATATATAATATTATATATTATATGTGTATATCGACGGCCGATTAACGTCGATATTGTGTAGGTATATGCGAACCCGTTCGAGTGTATACTTATATTATTAAAGGTATATTAGGTATACCTATATGTTGTATTGATAGTGATGTGAGCGAGTAAATTATTATACCTCGGTATAAAATCGTATGGATATTATATGTTTGCGTTGAATTTCTATATTTTGTAAATTGAAATATTTGTAAAAGGTATGAATACGCACGCTGTATAATAATTATTACTAACAAAGCCGGTGCAGGCATAGAACAAAATAAAACCATAGGTAAGTGAAAATTGATCGTTTTGGACATGGAAAAAAATTGAAAGTAAATCAAACATAATGCAATTTAAAAGTAAGATAAGTTTTAGACAACTTTTTTATTTTTAATAAATTATGGTGTCACGACCTACTATAATAGGGACTAATATCAACCGTTTAACACCAACATTAATAATTTTCATCAATGGATGCAGGATTCTTCAATCAAGACTCGTGCACTTGCAGATATCATCCTTCACTAGCGCTAATTATTCTAAAATGGTTATTTACAATTTTTATATGAAATAAACAAATAATGTATATATTTTTCAATCTCATAAAATGTGCTTAAAATATTGTTCTGCATATGAAATGGGTCGATAATGGATAAATTGAAAAATCAGAATAAACTCTGTATATACAGTGAGTTCACGCTAAGAGGTACCACTAAATATTTCAGTTCGATGACCTTGTATTGAAATGGGGATTTCACTGAATGAATCTTGTAATAAATACACATTTTCAGATAAATTTCAAATTGTTAACTCTTTCGATAACTCATGCGAGATACAATTTACTTTTATTTAAATGGAAATATCTACTTTTTTCAAACATATTCAGATAGAGTATTTTTTTCTAAACAATTTATGTTTTAAAAGTTTTTTTCTAATTACAAAATTGGCATATTAAATTTAACGATGAAATTTAATATTTAAGGGGAATAAATGTATAACGAACAGGAATTATACTATCTATTAATTACTGGTAAATGTTGTCAAAGTTGTTCTTACTACTTTATATGTGTACAAAACAGGCATTTAACAATATTGGATATTAATAACAATAAGTACTTAACAATAATTTGAATTTAGTTTAGATGTTGTCAAAAAAATTTATTAGTAAATATTAAATTTCATCTTTAAATTTCATATGCCAATTTTGAAATTAGAAAAAAACTTTTTATACATACATTTTTAGGAAAAAATACTCTATCCGAATATGTAAAAAAAAAAATGTATTTTACAGTTGCAACAAATTCAAGCAATACTCCATTTAGGTTAGGTATGATATGTTAGAAAAAATTTTTGAATTCATTCAATATATTTATATAGTTAGTTGACTGCTTTTAACACTAAATTATTGTTTAAAATTTTTTTTTTTAATTTGAAAAACATTAGTGGAGTTTGCAAACACATCAGTCATCGTCTCATGAGATTGATTTACTTAAAGTCAATAAAGAACCTTAAGTGTAGATTCAAGGCATGTATTACATAATATTATGATAAATTATAACACAACAAAATATTATGTATACTTTATAAGTGCTTACAAGAAGAAAAATAATAATTCGGATTTGATGCTCAAATTCCTCCTTAAGTAAAATATGGAAACAAACTACCCACATCAATTTTTGAAACATCACAAATTCACAAATGCTTTATCACACATTTGTAAACACACAAAATGTCAAAATATGTAATACGACCATAAAATATGAACAAAATCCTAAAAGAGTCCTTAAAAATAATCATTATTGCAGGTTTAAATTGCATGTCAAAATCAACAAAATACCAGAAATGGTAATTAATAAATAATAATTAATAATTATAAATTGTTGAAATAAAATTGTATAATTAGTGATATGTTTTAACTTTAATAAGTAAAATGAAACTATAGTATTTTTTTTTTTATTAGTTAACCCGCGGCCACTTAGGCCATTGGGTGCTATAGTATTATAAATTAAAGAATTTGTTGTACATTTCATAAATGTTTGTATGATTTGTTGCTTTTGGTATTATGAGTTACTTGAGTTGAATACAAGGTTACTCACAATATACCTATAGCTTACCATACAAATATAATAATATTATGTTAATTATAATATGGACATATTTACTCATAAATGCCTAAAAAAAAAAGGGGGAAAGTAGGTAACCGCTCTGCTGAATAGTATAGTAGGAGTCGATTGTACCTCATCATTGAGACTGAGTAGGTCATTGTAATGGATGTGTTAAATTTGAATTCAATGATAGATCATTCCATACGAAAAATTATGTTCAAATAAGACGGTCTGTCAGCGAATTATCATATAGATATATTGCTATTAATAAATTATCACAGTACTTAATTTATCCAACAATTTATATTAATACGATTTAAACTTTAAATACGAAATAGCATAAAACTAATGAAAATGTTTTGAAAATGTCATTGTGTAATATTTAAACAATAATAACATACTTACGTAAAAGTTTTAAATCTGCACAAACGACAATTTTTCATCAAACGCAACGAAATATATTTTTAGTTTTTTTATTTACAGTATAAACTACTTATGAGAAACCTTAAGTTAAACTTTCAAACTTTTTAACTGAGAGAGAATATTTTATATACATTTATAGAAAAAGAAGAGTTACATATAACGTCAAAAATGTAAAATATTTATAGAAAGTATTTTTTTGGCTACTTCTCGAGAATACAGACACATATCGTTGTAAAATCAATATATTAATCGGCATAAGCGGAAATAAGGGTGGAGTTAGGGGCGAAGTCCCCCAAATATTTCTTATTTTTTGTGTTAAGCTTGTTCAATATTATTAAAATAAGCCCGCCAAATCTCAAATCCAATTTGTCATTAAAAATTTAAAAACTTAAAAATTATAACGATAAAAATAGTAAGCAAGTAAGCAACACAATTTTTTTCTTAAATACATATCTTATTATTTCAATGACCCTGTTTTAAATAAATAGGTAAAAAAGAGAATTTTTACAAAAAACCGTTGATGAAATCTTCAAAATAACACGTGCCTTGGGTCGGACGCGAAACGTCCTGTATAGATAATATACCTAGATACATGTCAGGTACCTACTATAAATATTACGGAATGTGCGAGACAAATAGTAGTTGTGGATCGGGTTTATGGTTTTTTTTTTTAATTTCAATTGACAAACACACCGATAATCGTAACTGGTTTATGAATTTTTTTTTTTTTATCTTGTCAAGTCGTACACAATAATATTGTATCTTATCGTCGATACGCCGCCAAAGTGTAAAATAAATAATACACAATAATATAATATATATATATAGGTATTAACTATACGCATACGCGTTACGCTATATTATTATTACCATATTTTATATACCTTTGGTACCTGTGCAGTTCGACCGTTTCGTCGTACCTAATACCATCGTACATAATATTATTATAACACTACCACTACCTATACGCGATATTAATTTATATGCTCGAGGTTGACGCCGCGGTGTATATATACACAATATAAATTTGTTATTTTTATTACACACGCGCTTTGCATTATAATATTGTAATATATTATGTATCATTATTATTATTATTATTATTATCATACGCGTTTATTATTTTCAATAAGATCACACATTCGGACGTAGGCGAAGGCTCGCTAGTATTAAATTATTCTCCGCACACTACCCATATAATAATACCTATACTATTATGATATTATCGCGGGCGCGTTAGCAATTTATATCATAATATTCACATGGCTATATAAACTGGAATTTTAATTCGTCGTCTTCCTACGTATATGTATGGTATATAGCGTGTACTCTTCAACCGCATGGCGTTCGGAAATATTATAATATCACTGCTCTTCGGCTTATTATCGTTAAATTATTAAATTCTATAATAGACGCGTCGCTCAATTGTTGGCTCGACTGGACAGAGCCCTATCATGTATATTTTACAAAAGCGAGGCGTCGGCTGCGGCGGTGGGTGAAAGGACAGAGAAGATGATAATACTGTAATAGTAATAAAAATTGTTTTTTTTTCGTAAAAGGCGCTCATCGTCGGATGAGTCGGAATATTATATATGTGTGTGTGTGTGTATAATATCATTCATATAATATAAGTACGTATTATACAATATCGCGTTTGTGTTTACGGCAGTGGAGCGCGTGAAAAAATATCATATTTCGTGTGGCCATTGAAGTCTAACACGCTAATGCACTTTAATTTTATGACCGGGTTTTTATGCCCATTTGGTCTAGATAACACACACACATGCACCCGATGGAACCGGATTGGTTTATGTATATTATTATTATTACTATTATTCACTCTTTCTATCTCTCTCTGACACACACGCACACGCACTCTATACTCATCGCCTTATACATAATATGTGCTATAAATTTAAAAGATCGAAGATTTTCGCCACCGCGATTGCCAAATATCATATTACAACAACTCCTCAGTCTAATATATATATTATTATTTTAATATAATATTATTATACAATAGGTGGTATTATTATTATACCAAGGTACTTATTTTTAATTATTGACTTCCACAGCGTCGGTTTGTAATCAAACGTCTTACCTTCGATAGGCACCGGCCGTGATCCAAAGGGGCACAAAAGTGACTTCCAAAAGTTGACTTTTTTTTGCACCAAAATATTTTCATCCTATATCAGTTTAACATTTCTGTCTATCCTCTAGTTACGACGATGATTAGCTGCTAATTAAAACCGTTCCATCAAGTTTCATTCTCTGCAACGATTTAAAACCTAAATACATTCATCGCTCAGCTCAGAATTTAAAACGGGCCATATGGCATATTTATTGTATAGATAAACACACTACCACCTTTAATTTGTATCATAAATATAAAATAATCCTTTTCATTTCAGAAGAATTTAAGGTGCCTATATGTGTTATGACAGTTCAAATTTAATAAATTCTTGTAGACATTTCATTACAAATATATTATATTTGTATAGTAATATTATATTGTTATTACTTGCAGTAATGCACGACCACGACGCAGTATATTACATACCACAGCTGTCTATATTTCATCAAACCTCGATAGAAACTCAAGAACAAATATCACAAATTATTTGATTTTTTTTTTATATAGGTGCACACAGTCAGATAAATTGTTATAATATATTTTACACACCTCACGACCAAAATATCGTAGGGGAAAAATTTTATATGCGCAGATTTTTAATCACGAAATTATAAACTCGATGGGTTTGACTGGAAAAAACCAAATGCACTTTACGATTATATGTATCGATAAATTATCGATACACGTGCGAAGGTGCGCGGCGGGTGAGATATTATTATTATAGTGTATAGGTAGTGAGTAGGTATAATGTAAAAAAAAAAAAAATTATAGGTATAGATGCCTACCAATAACGAACATTGATAAACAGAGATCATCGCCTGTGCGCACGCTGCGAGAGTCGCACGTGTGGGCATTCCGACGACGCGAAATGTGGGAAACGTCGAGAAAAAAATTTCGAAAAGAACATAGTATAAAATCTTCGGATCGCGAGTAGGTTTATGTAGGCATCTACCGCTGCACATTATATACATGTAGCTATACGATAATATTATATACCTACATATAATATTATTATATGGTTAGGTACTCTGCAGTCGCGGCCGACGACACGTAAACGCGCTGCACTGTCGTCGCTGTAAAATAAAAAGTACAGAAAATAATATTATACAGAACGGGAACAATGAAATAATAAAACGTTCGAGTTCCCACAGGTCGCGGACCGCATGCCTCTCCACCTCTGCAATATAATATAATATAATATAATGTGCGCCTCTCCGATTTCCAATCCTCCCCTCCACCACCCCCCGACCCGCCCGATCTCGATCCTCCCCCACGCCCCGACCGTCTGCCCGCCCGCCCGCCCACTCGCGCGATCGCCGGAGATCGGTCGGTCGGTCGGTCGGTCGCGGCTCGCTCCATCTCGGCCGTACGATAATTTATTGACAGTATAAATCATCACCGCCGGTCGGCCCGCGCTGCTTACACGCTAAGCATTTATTATATATGTACACAGGTTACACAGATGTACACATTATATTATTATATACATCTCGCACATATTATAATACATATACATAAATATATATATATATATGTATTATGTGCCTACGTTCCATATATATATATATATATATTATACGAATGCGATCGTTTTCCCCGTAGGTACATATATAGGTAACATCATATAGGTACGCACGCGCGAGCGATCGACGACACCGATTTCCGATTTCCCCGGCTCGTCCGCCCGACCGACCGCACAGTCACTGTATAATATATTATAAACGGGACGATTCGCCATGGGCATGCTCATCCCCCCCCCCATTTTTTCATCTCTGACTGTTTCGTTCGAAATATGATTTTCGGAATTTTTAAATAAAAGTTACTAAAAGATCATAATTTCAAATTATTGTTCGTTCCAAATAGCTACAGTGGTGCTATACAAACGTTTGTTTTTCAAATTAAATCCCACCCCCTTGTCTGCAGTAAATTATTTAGCGGATATTTATTCTGAAAATTGTATTTCATCACAAACATCATTTAAACGAGTAGTTTTTGAGTCATGTTACTTTAAGTACTAATATGACAGTATAATGTTCATGAATCATGACAATGAGTTTAAATGGGTATAAATGGGGGATAGGGCGATTTGAACATTTTAGTGATTGCTATTAATCAAGCGAAATCCATAATTTGTAAACATTGTCTCAAAGTATATTAAATACTAGATCTGAAATGACATATATTTTCTATCTTTGTATACAACTATTTTTAAGAACTATATTACTATAGTTTCTTTGTATACAAAGTTATTAGATTTTGAGTTATTCGTGGTGCCTTGGTATCTACACCAACATTAAAAAAATTATCCACTAAATAGTTTACAGTCAAAAGCGGGAGGGAAGGGATCTCGTTTAAAATACAAGAATTGCTATAGCCACTGCAGGATAAGAACCCCCCACTCGGTCCCTCCTAAAATAGTACAAGAATATCAATAACTTGGAATTATGGCTTTTAAGTGGGTATATTAAAAAAATTTTAAAATTCAGGATTAAATTTAAATATGGCCGGGGTGTGAGTGCTCGGTGAATCAGCCTGTATACCCAATATATTATTGACGCATTCGACGGTTGTCGATATAGTGCTCGTAATATCGCTTCGCGAAGAAATCGTTTCACGCGTGATGGAGATTACGTACCTGCGCTTCATATATATATATATATATATATATATATTATTTTTATATTATTGGATGATGATCTCCGCGTTTCGATAAATATTGTTTACTCGACCGGCCATGTCCAACGCCCGGCGACTCCCAGCACGAGATCGAATTACCCATAATATTATGTAGGTATACACCAATGCGTATTATATAGGTAGGTACGTATCACATATATTATATTATTATATATATGCTCGCACCCGACTTTTCCGATATCGCTGCAGCTATACGCCTATAATCGTATGCCCGGTGCCCCCACGCACGTCGCATTATATAATATATATTGTAATAATAATATATATGTGAATCGATATACGATGATGATATATTATAACATAAACGATCGTGTCTATATAGGTATATGAGTGCAATGATACGTATAATATTACGCGTGATGATGGTGGCGATGATATGTATATAATATAACGCCGTTGATCGCGTGCGATAGATCCTACGTACGGCGCGTGTATAATATTATAATATATTATATTACTATGTATAATGTATATTATTCTAGTGATCGAAATAATATCGTCTTAACGGAGTTGTGGACGCGGCGAACAATAACGATACTGCACTCAATTGTAATTTGTCAATTTGTAGAAAAATGCATTGTCAGTTGGCTTACTAAAAAATATCATAACTATAGCTCCCACAAACTTTGAATTCAATTTTAAGTTTAAATTTTGAATTTTTTGATTTTTAGGCCTTTTCAAGCCATTTAAGAGGACCTGATACCCGCATGTGTTTTCTCCGTCTTACAAGTGCATAACAGCAAATTTTACTCTCAGCAAAACACGTGTAGCTCCGTTAATTTAAAATTTAGAGTAAATTAACCTCTTATAAAATCTAAAGGTAAGATTGTTATCTAGACAACCCCATGGCATCACCATAATATGTGTTGATAGAATATGATCGTGCAGCGTTTAGTGACGATTTAAAACTAACATTCATCACAGAAGATCCAGTAGTGTTCAATACAATTGGGAAAAAAAAAATTACAATATCCTAGTAATTTTTATCGTATATACTGTACACGAACGTTCTGTTTACCTAGTTCATAATTTGTTATTCATTCGACTAACGCATGTCGCATTTCGATTGCGATTTTCGATTTTTATATAAAAGGCATTAGTCACGCTAATACAATAATGTAACAATATGTTAACAATACATTCACCGAACTAACAAACACTAAAAACAGAGTACATAAAGACGGCTAAATTTGAGCATGAATTCTGTCTAAATAACAATTTATACATGGCGACGATAATACATGTTATAATAAAACCGTGTCGGTTTTTTTGAACGAAAATACGTTGAAATAAAACGACACAAATTACTATAATTATAATAATCTATACGTAATCTCCGTGGGCCGCGATTCGCCTTTGAACGACGTGCTCACTGCATAAAGAGACATAAACAGTGTGAAATTAGAAACTCGTTTAAGTCACTCGCGCGTTTCCGTACGACTATAAATTGGGCGCAACTAAATGATTAGGATATGCACGCGTCCTACACTCGAGTTGTTATATGACGTCCATCCGTGTACCTACAATATGATAATATATTATAAATTTCTGCGAAATGTTTGAACACGACTATACGTTTCGAAACGATAAAACTTGTACAGGTACGATTCGATAGCGGTTATGTTTTTAAGGCGCCTATATTATAATATTATAATAATATACGGTCAAATGAGGAGACGATGACACAAATTAATTGTTTTCGATAAATCTCGAAGACTACATCATTCGCGATATGCGTGATGCGTAATATTCTCCAATTTGAATTTGTTTACATTAATGTTTGTCAATATGACTAATTTAAAAAACCAAACAACCGGTTTCTTTATCACTGGCGGTATATAATTTGTATCAATGTGTGATAACACAGTTTAACACAATTTCGCTATTGCTATCGCGTTCATAAACCTCGAGTTACGAGCGATTTAAAATTGGTGTTCACCTCAACGCGTATTTTATATAGTTCTGAAATCAGTTTATTCAATGCCTTAATTTAACGAATGTAACTTACAAAAATATAATATGTAGTTCACTCATCTCATGTAATAACTTTTGCTCTAATTAATAATTAAAACATTAAATTATCACAATGTTTTTTTTTTCTTTTTTATACTAAATATAATAATATGACAATAAATTAGACAACAAGTTTATTATTAGAACAACATTTTTACTTACTATAATATAGGTTATAATAATATATAATATAGTCGTTACTTGTTAGTTATAAAAATAAATAAATGTGTCAGTTGTTTCTGTTACACCCCGCACAAGGCACAACTGTTGTACAACTAATTTATCGATCAAAATCATTTATTATTTAACGGAAAATTGAATACAAATGCGCTGTTTATTATTGTACATATATACCGTCTCCCGTTTGAATCGCTGAGTATGGTAAATATGATGATGACTGTTAGTTATTACGTTTACATTGTTAAGTGTTTATTTGAAAGTACGATACACATTAAAGAGCCGATTTCGCATATAAACGATGGATAACATAAAGTCTCCAACACGCATAAATATATTATATAATACATACTCGCGAGTTTTTCTTTTTTTTCAATTTAAATATTTTACCACTGCGATCTTATAATTATGGGACATCGGCTATTATATTGTACTTGTATATTATATTATAGATACTGCGCATATACGCTATGACATCTCTGCAGTCGCCAGTCATGTACATAATATAGCTTATTTAAAAATGTGCAGTCTTTATGAGTGTTCATGTAAGTGTTTGTATATAGGCACCTAATAATATACAAACCTATATTGCAGGTTGGGTCGGTTGAATAATATAATAACATCTTTCTCCGACGCGTTCAAGTCTCTCGCAAGAGCTGTAGAAATCATTGGATTTGTGACATCGAGCGGGGTAAACAAGGATTTCTTGGATGGGCACCAAAATCAATAACGCCTCGAATGTATTCCGGAGATCACTTATTTATATGATATAATGGAAATGGTTTACAATGTTACTCACGTGCTATGCATTGTGTATAGGAAAAAAATTACAAACAACTATAAATGTATATATAGAGGTACCAATATATAATGGCTATATATGAGTGGTATAATTAATAATGATAATAAAAATTTAATCGCGGTCCGTGCAAATATATAAACACACGTTTAAAATAATTATTCCACTTATAAAGACATTTTAACTATTATATTTTAATAATATCGTAACGTATAATACTGTAATAATATTACACGCACAGACACTGCAACACAGTATAATATATAGATCATAATTTACCGTGACGAATACGCCATCGACGCCAATATATTATATTATTGTGTATAGGTACCTATTACCTGCCTAATATTATAATATTATACCGCTCTCGCGATGGGTCAATGCATCAATAATAATGCAGACAGACATTTTGAGCAATAAAATATATGTAGTAATTATCGCATCGGTCGAGTATAGTTTTAGTTAAGGTCAGATCTAAAAATAAAATTCTACCAAAATTGTGCACTTTATAATTCATGCAGTGTAGTAATAATATATTACTTATGCCAGCGATATGAATTATAATATAGGCGTGCAGTATAAATGAATAAATAAATGAAAATAAAAAAATGTGATAAATCGCCGCCACCGATATGAGAAATCTCGCGTGACGATCTATAATATACGTTATAAATACCGTGAAAATCCGCAAAATCGTATAATTTAAGATTTATCTATTACTATTTGGTTGAAAATATAATCGCTCGAAACATTTTGGCATGTATAATACCTATCGGCACAAATCGACTGAGTATAGGTAGGTAGGCATTTACTACACATATTTGGGGGGCGCTCATCGTATCACGAGCGGAGATTTAGTGGAATTACAATTTTTTTTTTTAAATATGCATTTAAATTTGAAATAGGCAAATAAGTTTACATATAGCATAATACCGCTCTATCCCCCCCTACACACACACACAAACCTAACCCAATAAATGTTTGAATATTTCTGCTTTATCATAATAATATTACCAACAAACAGCTATAATATAAGTACCTATATTATGCCCATACATAACATACATATAAATAATGACAGTTATTAATATTCAAACATATATTATTTTTATAACAGCAGAGATCAAAAATGTTTTCCAGTATTTATCGAAACACTTTAAAGTTTAAATAAAAAATAAACTGGTTTTTATTGTCAGTTGATATATGAAACGAGTCGGGCCAAAGATAAAAAAGTAAAAAAAACAAAATTGATTCATAAAATAGACCGAAATATAGAATTAAATTTATAAAAATTATAAGATAATGACAGATTTTTCGTGAATTATTAAGGGGATTATATAACTACCATAGTACCATATGGCGTGCACTCGTATGTGTTTGTTAGCACGACAACTCTATGATTCGGTATATCCAAAGATTATTAAGTTTAAAAGTATTATAGTACCTATATAATATTATTATATACCTACTGTAAATTATGTATAATATAAATTCTATAAATCTCAATAATTAATATCCATTCATGTTTGTCGATATCTGAAAATATTACGGATCAATACTCAATACAAAATGTCAAAAACAAAGTTAAATCATCGTGGTCATAGTCATGTAGAACATCATCTTAGCCCAGCAAAAGGTAACTGGCGGTATAATAGAGCAAAGTCGACCGTGCAGACGATGTGGATTATAAATTATAATAATAATATAATCATATTATTATAATAATATAGGATTGTCGACGCGGCGGAGGAATGCAAAATGTCCGCTCTTTAGAAACGAAATTATGATAATAACAATATAATTTAATATAAAACATATAATCATATTTATTACAATATCAAAACGGCAGTGTTGTGAGGCGGCTTGTCGGAATTTACTTGGGAATCGCGGAGACGACGACGTGCGAGGTAACGACGGAGGTCCGGAGATAAGTATACCCATCATAATAATATATTATAATAATACTGGCGCGGTCGCGTCTGCGAGATTATGTAATATTGTATCGTTTTTATCGCCGCCGAGTAAGTTGTAAACCAGATAGCGAAAAACCGTATTCCTCGCCGATCGTTTTGTCGTTTTGCAAAAACGCATATAAACCATACAGGCAGGTACAAGGCATAATAATAATAATATAGGTGAAGTACTTACATTATTATAATAACCTCGACGCGACGTATTATATTATGTGTATTATTGCACTGTCACGCGCCGCGACGTCCGACCCCGGAATAATATTCCTTACAAGTTGCAGTATAATATGACACATATTTTATCTGACAAACTATATAGGATCTACAGGGTGATTCATATTTCACCTGGTACCCGGCTGCGATATCTGAGGAAATAATATTATATATAGGTAAGGCATTTGTAAATCAGTGGTGGCCAAACGGTTGGCCGGCGGGTGGGGTGGAATGAGCGGATGGATTCCTCCGGGCGTCGCCCGATTGCGGCCCAAAGTAAACTTTTTACATTTTCACCTATCCCGATTGCGGCCCGTCCATAATAGGTAGGAAATATTAATTTAAGTGGTTATCAAAACTAAATAAATATCCCGATTGCGTCCGATACGTATATTGACATAAATATAACTATCGTATATCTAATCTATTGTTTGTACTCCTGTTGAAACAATTAAACAAATTAATAAAAAAAAATTAAAAAACTTGGAAATATCTAATTTTTATTTTGTAAGAATAATAAATTTTAAAAATCTGCCTCTAACACTATAATTATTTTACTATTCATTGACATATTATTTGTATTTCACATATTTTTTTATTGTAAACAATTTATTATTTTAATATTCGACTAGGTACCTATTTATATTGACAACTTAATTATATTTCATGTCTTTTTTTTATTGTAAACAATTTATTATTTTAATATTTGACTATTTGTATGCATATATACTTTTAAAATTGTATACAAATACATCCATTCAGAAAGTATTTAAAATACAAAATATACTTGCCATGCATTTAAATAAATTTTATACTTTATACTTGTTTCATAATAATTTTGAAATACTTTATTATTTGGTGATTAAACATATTATTATATGTATATTAATTATAAGGTATTTTGTGAACCAATGTGTCTTTGGACGCAATCGGGATACTTATATTTGGGATAAAATACGACTACCTGAATTCGGGCCGCAATCGGGCAACTCCGATTCCTCTACGACCTTTTCTAGATACATTTAATAAGTAATAACTTAGATATAGGTATATATAGCTGGTATAAAACGGTAACCATAAATTATATTTTTAACGATCAAATGGTGTATGTTATAAAAATCATCCCCCCCCCCCCCCCCCCGACAAAATCATTCGACCACCACACCGTTGTAAATTATATTTATTTTTGAAGTTTATTATGACATAATAGGCATTTAGTATTTTATACTTATAACTTTAAAATATCTTGTATTTTCTATGATATCCCAGATAGCTGCAGCAGTAAACCGATTACCGGATCAAGACATTCCAAATTTGGGACCCTTTGAGCACTCATTTTCTCTGACACCCTCCTCTCTTCGACACATTTCACAAATGGTTTTAACATTATGCTTTTGTTTAATACAAATAAACCTAATATGGTAATAAAAAATAACAATAACTGATAATTTTTCATACTTTATTGAGAAAAATTATACAATTTTTTTCTCGTAAAATATTCTTTTGGCACACCATCACAAGGAGTGGCACAACTAGAACTACATTTACCTCATATTTTCTCCTTATTTTAATATATGTGGACATTTCCACTACGTCCTAACTAAGTTGGTATACTTGCACATTACTTATAATAAATTTAAATTTACATCAATATTAATTATATAATATATACCTAATAAATTATCCATAATATTAAACTGGTTGGTTCCCATTTGGAAAAAAGAAATTGGTATCGCCAATACATAGCAGGACATCTTTAAATAGTACATCAAATTTAACCGTTTTCTAAAAATGAGACACTGCAGCAGTCTTGCAACATACTTGTTCTTAAAAGTTAGTCAATTATATCTGACTCACTTTTTGTGACTTGTTATCCTGCAACAAATAATATATTTTTTAGCTAAGCCCCCTGCACGAGCTCTCGCCTATAGTTGCGACTTTGAGTGGCTCCTGCAGGAAGTCCGAACCAATATGCTGGTCTAATAGTATATCTATGGTTATTCTCCCCTGGCACTGATTCCAGCGGCCAAGTTCCAGACGATAAAATAATCACTCTGTAAACGGGTCCGATGCTGCGAGACGGCGTTTATACACTAATAATAATAATAACAGTATAGAGATGTGGCGAGAGTATACGTTTATATCATTTTCATATCTTCCATTTCTCTGTCGGCCCGTCTCTCAGGCTTAGCGCCCAATAAATCCGCGGACCCGACTCATTGCGACGATCGCAGCGCCGAGATAAGTTATGAATAATCGCCCGTGCACCGAGATGTACACGTTATATCATACACGCGTATACCTCTATGCCGGTTTATAACGCCGCAGTGTTTGTATAATATATAGTATGATAATATTAAAATATTATTGTCACGAGTATAATATTGTAATAATATACCGATCTGGTACGAACGATCAACGGCGCCCACAGGGGGGAAGGGGCCATGCCCCCCCGCTTTTTTTTGCCAATATTTGTTTATTACAGTATATTTTTATGGATATTTTTAAATGTTTTGTAGCATTTTAATAAAATAGATCGATAATATTGATTAAACATTTAGATATAAGTGATAAAATGGTTCTGTGTGATAATGTGTCTTCATCTTGACCAGGGGCGGACTGGCTCCTTCAGAGCGGCCCGGGAATTTTTTTTTCAAGCGGCCCATCGCCCATAAACCATTGTCTAAGGTCTTTTTTTTGTAACATCGATGGCGTTGCCGCCTGCCGGAACTACTTAAGCATTATATTGACATATTGTCTAAGGCCTAATCTAATACACTATTGCAGCACTTACGTTTGAAATACCAGACATTTTCTCAGTTGAATATTTAAATTATAATTAATACTAACAGAAGATAAATAAAACATTTTAGAAATTTGATGGACATCATTACATCAATACCCTATTACCCTATTTGCTATCAATAGGTATATTTATTTTATATTATTAATCGGTAATCGTCAACCAGTACAAAAGTATATTTTCCTTCTGTGGCGTACAAACACTAAAAAGTAAAAAGCTACATAGGTATCATAATTCTTTTTACTTTTTATAGTGTTAAATAAAACCATATTGAACATTTACTATTTATAATGTTTAGTTATCCATAATTTTAAATAAAACACTTAAGAGTAAAAAATATTTGAAATTTTCTATATAAACTTTAAAGTTTTTCTCTTTTTATTACTGAAGAACCTCAATATATAATATAACTCAATAGTAATTTATCATGTAAATAAAATTATATTTTATATTATAGTTATATAATATAAAATACATAAATTATAATTGAATAACATAAATAACAAAAGGTAGAGTTAAATTATTATTTGTTAATAATAATATAGGTAAAAATATTACGTTTGGATGCAGAGCCTTGGTTTTTATCAGCGTTTTTATTCAAATACTATAGAAAAATATAAAATATGTGGTCTTAGGGAACCGTAACAATATGAATTAAGAATAATTCAATTTAAAAACGACAAAACAACAACACACGGTGGGATTCAAAATTCAAATAGCTAATAGGGGATAGCCGGATAGGCCTCTAAAACTAATAATTCTATTATATTTTAAATCATTTAACCAATTTTTAATAATAATTTAATATAGATTAAAATGTATAGGCCTTATAACAATAACTTTACTTTCTTTACAATAAATTATAATAATATATTATTTAAAAATTGATTTGACTTACCTTTAAAAAGCTGAGGTTATGATCGTAAACATTGCTTCGAAAGTAATCTTTCTACTTGACAATACAAAATACAAATGAA
Organism: Macrosiphum euphorbiae; assembly: GCA_949089665.1. NCBI lineage: Eukaryota > Metazoa > Arthropoda > Insecta > Hemiptera > Aphididae > Macrosiphum > Macrosiphum euphorbiae. The sequence goes on along the minus strand of CARXXK010000003.1, from coordinate 70,087,261 downwards.
CTAATAAGTAATATTTATATTTTATATAATATCACAGACGACAGTGTTGTTAGTCCCGGACGAAAACAGTATATTTTTAAATTATATAACAACTAACAACAATAATACATCGAATTAATAATATATCGTTGTCGTATATTATAAACAACACGGGGACGGCGACCGGCAGGCGGCATCGTAATTTCGGGCGGGACACTTTTCGGCCAAAATTAACCTTTCCCTTTTCGGCCAGTTCACTTTTCGGCCATTCTGGAATGTCCGTTTTCGGCCAGTACACTATTTTGGTCACCAATTAAAAATATTTTTTTTTCTATTTAGCTATCATATAATACAGTTATATTTAATACAGATACATTATAATATTATCAATTTACAAAAAAAGGAACAAAAAGTTATAGGAAAACGTATTTTTTTTTAATAACTAGCACATGCACACATATTCTCTATATTAAGAGTGATTACTAATTATAGTTGGGAATCCAACATCTACGTATACGTTGAATCTATACGTCGACGGTCGATAAAAGTAATAACTAATAACTATCTAGGCGTATAGAATATCTTTCATCGTTATCTTCGTTCTATTATATCGATTGTTCATAAGCCATAACTCTGTTTAGTGTGTGTAGGTACGTACTATGGCGTGTTCGTATAGTCTTAATAGTCCGGTGTGTACTTAAATTAGTTTATTTTTTTATACACTATGACAAAATGTATCGAAAGTAATCGTGGTAAACGTATGTTAGTGTTTCAAAATTATAAATTTTCGTATGCAAACACTAAACTTGATGGAACAACGCGGTGGAAATGTGTGGTTCGATCGTGCAGTGTTAAATTATACACTGATAAAAATGAAAATGAAATATCCCTATACAATCATTTTTTTTATGTAAATTGTAAATTATGTATTGTAAATTGTAAATTATGAAAGTTGTGACTATATTTTTTACGTTTTTAACTTAATAATATTATGAAAATGTTGACTTAATATTTTTCATGTATTCTACTTGACTTAATAGGTACGAGATTTTAAAATAAATTGTAAATTGTAATTATTAAAATTGTGACTATATTTTTAATAATTTAATATACTTAATAATATAATATAAATTGGTATAGTTTAATAAAAAGAAAATATTTTTAATTGGTGACCAAAATAGTGTACTGGCCGAAAACGGACATTCCAGAATGGCCGAAAAGTGAACTGGCCGAAAAGGCAAAGGTTCATTTTGGCCGAAAACGGTTCCGCCCGTAATTTCTATTTATATAAATACCTTATGTTTCGTATGTTTCTTAGAAAAGCAAAATTATATTAAGGTACGATTATTATCGTATTAACGTATTATTTATGTTATATTTTATAGATTTTAAATTTACCAAAAACTGATAAACTTTTATTATAATCTAAAAATTGTAATAAGTTACTTGTACAACCAAATTGTCCGGCCCCATAATTCGATTATTCGACCGGCCCATCGGGAAATTTCCCGATCTCCCGATCTGCCAGTCCGCCCCTGATCTTGACCATGGTAAATTAAAGCATTATAGTCTAAAGCATCTAAAATGTCAAAGTCTGAATGACAGTTATCAATTCAATTTATATTTTATTTTGGTTTGTGAAATGTGAATTATTATTTCAAATTTGTATGATCCATAGCTTTATTGATAACTAAGTACCTACTAGTCAAAAACGAGTTTTTTACTTTATAACATTAACGTATTTAAATTAAGATGAGTCCACCTATAAGAAAACATACATTTATGGATAAGTTTGTTTGTAAAATATCAAAAAATTATGATGACAGAAGTACTGATGATCAATGATAATAAAAATATTTGCTATGGAGCCTAGACGCATGACATTTTTATATTTTAATGACCAATAAATAATAGTCTTAATATTTTTATAAAATTAGATAGTTAATATTATATTACTATGAATAATGATTTATAAGATTTTTTTTTTTTCAGTGCTCTTGAATCTTGATGTCATAATATTTTGATGAAAATATACAGTTAATCATATTATTGTGTCATCAGTTTGTAATGAAATAGCAATACCCAATAAAAATACTATACCTATAATATGTTATAGCTATATATAATTAATATATTATGTATAATATACACCTTGCCCCCCCCCCCCCGGTGAAAATTACTGCCGGCGCCCTTGCGAATGATGCAGTTATAATCAAATTTCTTACTTTATACCTAACATCATATTTTAATATTATAAAAATAATATGTAGGTATATAAATAATATAAAATTATTAGAATTGTATGGCCTAAATAATACAAAACGTGGAATTTAAAACTATAGTAAAAACTATAGTATTCCTTATGATAATTCAGAATATTTTTTGGAATACTTCGATGTATAAAAATTTAATTTTGGACGAGTTATTTACTTTGTATAAATATTTTTCCGTTTATTTGAGAGAAGTAAATAAAAGCGTCTCTAAAAGTCCTCTAAAAGCGTTTCAAGACCTTCGATCAGAATAATATATAATATAGCTTAGTGTAAATTGGCTCGTGCGTCAAGAATCTCGAGCAGAGTCTATCGCTGTACGTATCGCTTCGGACGTGTTCGAAAAAATTGTCTCGATCTAAAATATTCTACTGAGATAAATAGGTACTGCGGGTGAAAAAATAATAATTATACATCAAAACGCGTCCATACTTTTTTCGTTCAAAATGATATAATATAGGTACATAATATGTAACTATACCCCAGCATTTCAGTGGCAATTCACATCGAATTTGTAGATCGACTGCTATATATAGACCAATATATAATATTTTTATCACAGTTGTCCCGGTTTTCTGTCATGAATAATTTGCATCGATCGCCATATTATTATGATTACGCCGACTTCATTATCTCACACATACAAGCACGTTGTAGGTACGTGTACTACATTATACTTGACATCTTAATGGAATAACTTACTATACATCTGTAGAACTCCGATCGCAACTATACTCAAGCGACAAGCACATATATTATTATATTATTATATACACGCGGGTACTTACACAAGCCTGTAAATCCGATCCATGAATCAATAATAACATGCAAATATGCAATCGACTTGTGATCGCGGTACCTACTCCATCACCCGGTTGTCGAATTTATCTATTTTGGTGTACCTATACTGATATCAATAAACGTTGTCAATTATCACGTATTTTGGAACAAAAAAATTGTCAAGTATCGTCGGGTTCACATTATTATAATCAATATCCTGGAACCACCAACTGACCAACAGACCTATGTTTAGTCGCGTTTCGGTTCATCAAATCATGTCCTTCAGTTTAGCGTATTTAATTACAGTTACATCGCATAGTTTGCAGGTGATCGAATTTTATTAATACAAAACAACAGAGTTAGGTTAGTACCTAATCATAATATTATGGTGTTTTTTACGATCTAAAAAATTATATTATATTATTTAAATGTGTAATGATAATATACATATTTAGTTGCGTTGTAAAATACTTCAAATTTCAACCGGAGTATTAAAAAAGCATAAGTAGAGTAGGAAAACTATGGTGCACACACTGCAGCCAGTTTAATGGACCACTCCGATCTCCAAATATATATAATCAATAAATCCTGCTTAGGCTTAGTAAGCGACAAACCATAAATGTACAAACCTCTTTACTCAAATTCTTGCTTCGAGTCTGTTGCTGGTATTTTATATAATATACACATGCGATCTCAAGTAACAAGACGTTTGCACGAGTTTTAGGATTATTCTTCATCTTTCCCAAGTCTAGAGGAAATGTATTTTTTCCCCATAAGAGTATATTTCTATAAGCCCGATCATTGTGACAAACCGTTTTATATACAGTATATTATAATATTATTATGCTTGCTGCACCGACAAAAATAATTCCAACTCGAACCCAATGAGCAAAAAATTTAAGAAGGTGACTTTTGGAAACATTGGAAATTCGTATAGAATAGATACTATTATATATGCATAAAGATAGAACAGTGTGTGATACCAGTATACCACAACTAAGAGTGACTTTCGATTATGAGAAACACGCGGTGTGTATTATACACAGTGTATACCTAACCATGCAATCCTAGCATATTGTATCTACGATTCATGTCTTGTATTATACATATTTTCTTCAAACATTTCAGAATTAACATGTCAGAATATGTGTAAACTTGTTTTTGCATAGGCTCGTAAATTTCAACGTGTGGGTCTTATGTGATACACCTAAGCGTGAAGTCATCCCGATATAGTATAATTATATACAGTATAGGTGTATACATATTTTTTTGTACTTACTGCAGAAGACCGGGGTCATGATATAAAACCACATTTTTAGGTACCGGTATAACCTACCTGTATATTGTATATATATATAGCGTTTTATTGGTACGAAGAAAAACTTCGGAAAAGAAGATTTTCGATCCGTTAACTGCAGCTGGTGCTCTGCACTGCTGCGGGGGTAACGCGTTATAAAAATATATACTCGAGTATATTATAATAATAATCGTGCACGTCTGTTATAATTTATGATTGTGACTATATGTACTAACGCGTTTTTACTGATCCGAAACTAATGGAACAGATATGTCAAAACATTACGATTAAAAATAATAATAATATAATGTTTTCGGGTTATCGTCGGATGCGATCGCTGCACAGCAATAGGTATATACAGCAAACGCGAGAGACCGTGATACTGTAATAATAATATTATAATATATTAGTCGACCGCGACGGTTTGGATATGATATAATTGGCGTGTAAAAAATACGATTTTCATTCGCATAACAGACGTGCCGATCGATCATCTCTATATCTGACTAGGTATCGGATGCTCGGCTATATATTATAATATTATAATATTATAATAAACGGATACGCGACTACCGAATACTTTTCGGTGGGTACCTACTCGCTCTTAACGATACTATAAAATATTCACGGTAAATATATTACAATATACAAAATATGATACATACCTACTCTCGTGTACGTTATACAAGAGACTTGCCTTGTTTTCTTATCGTCTGTATCATTTTTTTTCTACGAGTCTGTGCATGTACGTATGCTAAACAATATAATATAATATATTTTTTAAATTTTCGTTATCCATCCCGGTTATACCTATATATGTATATCAAATCACGCGAGAGTCAAACACGCGAGCTTATCTTGCATTCGTATGTAAGTTTACTTCGTATAATATGATGAGCACAATATTATAATATGTTTATGTCTAATATACCTTCGATATAATATTATAAACGACGCAGATGTCATGCGCGTGTCATTGATAAGTGCGATAACCAAACGGAAGATATGTCGAAAAATCATTTTTACTGCGTGTGTCGTGAAATGTAAAAAATGTAATAAATAGTATAGCGTCGTCTCAGAATGAAAAGGTTCTAACGAAATTTTTGTAATTGTTCAGGGGAACGTTTTTAAGTTAGCCCGTACCTATCATTCACGTATGAATTAGAAAGTTTTCATTCTCTGTATCTCATTGAATAATCAACGGATCGATACGATTTCAGGATTGAATTATACAACAAAAAATATTAAATAATAATATGCAAAAAACCCATTTTTTCAAAAAAATTGATTCTGAGACGACGATAGGTAGGCAACTATAATATTTTTCCGTCAAAAATGTTCAATTCCTTTATTTTTATCTTTTCGGTTTTTTGATCCTTCGATCAAATCGGTCAAATCGGTTAATTTTGAATATGGAAATTCATTTCAAAAGTTATTATAGATGTTCTTTTTTATTAGATAGATTATTCGCTATACTATTACCTTAAGTCTTAAAATTATGTTTAGTATTTATAACTCTAACGACTCGCGACGTGTACCTCGACAATTTAATTGATTAATCTAGAACATAACTCAGTTGGTCGACGATGCGATAGTGCGAGACTACTTATACTCGAAACAAGAAAACGTATTTTCTCTGGAGTAGTGGAGTGCGATTGTGACTTGTGTACTTATTAATTATGTCACTCACATTACAGTCACTCAGTGAAATCGATATTTTCACAAACTCCGTGATAACAGCCTACACAAGACACAACAAAATATTGTGTGTATTATATGCGGTGGCGCGTCGGCTCGCGTTATCTACGAAATTTTTCATAAATTTGTTTCTTATTGATTACAGCCTGGCCCTCACTATCGTCGGAAGACACATATAGGAGCCGCTGCGGAGTCTGGGACTAGATAGAGGGTACTGTGCTGCACCAGCGGCGTCGTCACAGTTGTCGAGGCGGTATTTTGAAATGATTTCTCGTAAGACTCTCTATAGAAGTACCTTTGCGTCGTCAATAACGGGAAAATTTATATACACGCGTTATACATCTCAATAATAATAATAATAATAATATGATATGATATAAAAATACTGTCACGCCGTTGTCGGGACCGTATATGAATATTATTATTTATATATAATACGATTTTATATATGTTATTGGACCGACTACGAAGCTGGCGCGAGGGAATTTATGCTCGCGACTCTCGGCGGCGGCGGCGGCGGCGGACGTTGCAGAGGTTCTCACACGGATCGATGATAAACGATCGGTCGGAGGCGGCCCGTGGCGTAGGTATAATGTTCTATGTACCCATCGCACAAATATTATTTATATACATACAAATATACATTAAATATGTATATATTTACTATATTTTATACATATATATTAGGTACGAGGCGCTCGGCAGATCTATTTATCGGACGCCGAACGCGAGCGCGCGCGCGATAAATAACATCGGTTTTATTGGTCGGAGATGGGTTTTTATAGATCATCTGGACGCCGCCGGTGCGGGAGGTGAATTTAAGCGCGCGATACGGCGATCTCCGATCAATGGATCACGCGCCCGCGTCTTGCAAGAACAACGCTTGCGCTGCAGTGGACCCGATCACATAATAATATTATGTAATATTATAATATAATATATAGGTAATACAAAAAGGCACGGCTAAGCCGCTATTTTATCGTAATATATTATTATATGTCCTCCGTTTGATCGTGTGCCTGCAAAACGTAAGACTCGTGTGCGGAACATAATGTATTTGTACGACGTGATTCGCCATCACCACCACCAATCGTGATCACTGGCAAATTTTTTCGTCAATGGTAATGCAGTTGTTTACAAAATCTGATTTTCGAAATTCTTACATAATATATTATAGCTACAACACGTACCTAAAGGTATGGAATAGTATACTTGCCTCTAAATAAAGACCGCATTTTTAAAATGTCGAGATTTTTTTTTGTTCTATTCGAGTAGTGGAGTCCTGTGGAGGTGAAAACTTCAGTACTTATTTCAAACGAGAACTGTAAATTATTTAGCGCTTCATTAATTGTTGAAAATAAAAATCTTAACGAGTATTTTTTGAATTTTTCAACTATGTGTATAATAATATAATAGAGGATCACGAGTTCGAAAGATATTCGGTGATTCAAAATTTATCGAAATTTATACCTTATAAAATAGCCTGGGTACCTTTTATTTTTTTGTGGTATCGAGAGCCAGAGGAAGATCCGCGTTAGCATTACTTCGACTGGCTCCCATCGTTTATATTGAAATAAATAGTGTTTAAGACAATAACATCAATAATGTTATGCTCCCGTGACCTGACAGACTCTCCTTAGCGATTGCTGGTGTGTACTTGTGTTTGTCATATTAAGTAATTACGGTGGTGCATCACACGATCGATTATGTTCGTGATCAGGTCTTCGTGATCCGGCTGGCTAGCCTGTCGGTCTCTAGTTCCTGTTCCGTCCGACTTCACTACCCGGCTTGAATGCCCGGTGAGCATGCTTGTTGAATCACACTGTATATACATCAATATCACATTACCGGGGGCAGGGATGCCTCGTTTTACTTTACCCTTTATCCACTCGTTATTTTTCGATAGTCGTTAAGAGATTTTCATTATTTCTACTCGTTGCACCGACGCCGCCTCGTCTGTCCGAAACCAATAAGAGGCATCCGCATCGATAGTGCTCGGCTGTTTCAACGTCGTATCATATATTTTTTTTAATAATATTTTCGTAGGCAACAACAGCTGACTAAACTTCAGAGGCTCGTTTTTCGCCAAAAACAAATACATATTACGTAAGCACAATATCCATACACATACACATACACCTATACTGCTATACCTTTCTATACGTATGATACAAGTATCATATTGTACTAACAACTCAATTTTCGCGAGCTCTCGCGGAAACCGCCTTTGATGTGTACCTATATTATGTGTGCACGGGACCGTCGCCGCCTACACCACGATTTTCAACGCCCGCCGACGAGCAAACAAACGGCAAAAACTTAAAATCAGCTGCCGCGAGAAGAGTAGTTATACCTGAAAAAGTATGTTCAAGTACCTATGAGCGTATCGTATATCTTATTATTTATACATAATATAAGCACATATTGATAGTTTACCACTTGGCGGTGCGTGCCAGTCTTTGGCATTATTATAAGGTAAACACTATCATTTCTCCACAAATGTAAGTTAGTCTCTTGCAAAACGAAAAAATAACTCAATCGGTGTAAGGTGTTGGCTTGATGGATTGGCTGGACCAGGATCGTCACATATACCTATATGCGATTCTATGTGAAAGTATTTCAATGATATGGAAGAAAACTAATAATAATTATTGTTGTTCAGAATGACAGAGTGTTACAAGTTAGCGAGATAGATTACCATCGACACTCATTTCATATTTTGCATCATCAGTATAATATAATATTCAAAGTTCAAAGTTTTAAACAGTATTACTTTATAAACAATTGTCTACGGTCTATATCTAATTATGCATTATATGAACTTTTAAATCTACAACAAAACAAAAATTTAAACACAGCGACTTATGTAATTAATCATATTATTATACTAACTAACCTGTACATTTTTATAGTAGTATATAGTGATAGAAATTAATGAATGAAAAAACCAGTAAATTAATCTATTACGTATATTATGGTAAGTAAGGTGAGTAGTCCTGGTACCCGTAAGTCATCAGTCCGGCCCCTTCTAGCCAATTTAATTTTTTTACACTCAATTTGAGTCCACCATTTGTATCTATTCTTAAAATAATTTGTACCCCTTTCCCTTGGGCATAAAATCAAATATCCTTTCCTGGTGTACTATAACTCGGTATTTCTCAACCGGGAGTTTGCCAACTTATTATTTAGGGTCCTTAATCTATGATATTTAAATCAATATAAAAAATGAAGTTAAGTGGGTGACTCTCTGCTGTACACTAGGTTACAAGTGTGTCATATTAATGAATGGTATTAACTTTGAATTCAATGATGTAATATCATTGTATATTTGTATAATAAAAACAATTCTGAGCGAAGACGGTTTGGCAGAATAGGATATTTTATATAACATCTAGGTATTATTAATTATACGGTAGCCGGTAAGTTGAATTATTATTATTTACATACTATGATATTTGTATATAATAATACATTTTAGAAGTTTCAAGTACCCACGAATAATATTTTTAAATTACAAGAAAATAACTACCTAAAATTAAATTCTTGGTTATTTAATATTTAATTTTGTCCAAATTTGAACTTTAAATGCTTATAAAACAAAACTGTGTTTTTATTAGATTTTTTAGATTTTGTATCTGCTATTGTAAAAATAATATACCATGTGCCTTGTATTACATTTTAAAGCTTTTGACCCGACAAATAAAATGATATTGACATTTATAGATAAAAAAAAAAAATTGAAAATGTCCTTAAACAGCTCAAAACGAGTCAAAATATTTTGAAAATTGTATCAAGTAGGTATAGAAAATAATAAAATAGACATAATATGGTGTACATTTCCAGTATGTACACTGTGCACTAGTTATCTGCATAAATACTGTATAGATGTAGATAATTAGGTATACTGATGTAATGTGATTACTAATTAATAATAAAAATAAAATTACTATACCTAGCTCCTAAACAATAATCAATCTTCAAATTTTGATTTCACAATCATTCATAATTTATTCGTCAAAATAGGAAAAAAAATAAAATTCGTTATAAAAGTGGCAGTGAAGTACAGCTTTGCGCGAATGCGTAGAAACGTAAAATTGCAAGTTTCGGAAGGCTATAACTTCCAAAATAATGATTTGCCATTTTCCTCTGCACCATCGTTCTTAATTTGTTAAGATACATGCTTCAAAAAAAAATTGAGTGGTAGCTTAAGTGCACAATTATAGCGCAAGGTATATCATTGTATATCAATTCTAAAATTAATAAAGAAACATTTTTTTCCAACAAAACATGTAATTATACAGTTATACTAGGTAATCGAACTGTTAAATACATATAGGTACTAAACGAATTTTGATCAATATAATAGAGAGCAGACATATAATAAATAAAAAATCATGTTTTATGTTTGAATTTAAACAAAAAAATTTACCTTCATAGATAATTATCAGGACACGGAATCCTCTGTTTTCAGTGTTAAGACAAGTTGTCCAAGTTGATTGGCGGCGTGAACGCAAATCCCGTGAGTAGCCATTAGCCAACGATATTGATAACGTTTCGGCTGTGGAAATATAGGCGTCGTTTGCGAACCTCAGACAGTGAGATCTGTCAGTTCCCATCGAGTCGATATCATCGACTTATCTGGAGGAGTATTGACTATAACGTATACTCGTGATGAAATATATTTCTAACGTACAATATAGGTAATAAAAACATCAAAAACATGGATGGGGCATCACAGATCGAGGGCACTATATTTTTTCGGTCGTAAAGTGATAACCAATTTAGGCCGTTTGCTTACATTTTTCAATTTTTGTATATCATGGTACTCGTTAATATAGATGTACACTTATTTGGCCGCAACGTTCGATTAGAATTACTGATCATGGCTGATAACTGATTAATATTATGTCCAATCCGTATTTTTATTATTTATGATAACATATGAATATAACGTTATAGTGACTGAGTTTTCAACCGGTGAACTTCAGTGCTCGTGTTGCGGACAGCTGCCTGCTGCTACTGCTGCGGGCTGCGGATTCGTCCGAATTCCCGGAAACCTCTACAGGTTGGTAGGCTGGACTACCTACCGGCTACCAATGACCTGGTTAAATGAAAAAAAAAAAACCATCACGATTTGGCCAACCTGTCGGCCCGAGCGCGGTTGGCACGCGACCGAGACTCGCGCTCGCCAAAGTTGTCGTTGCCAAATCGGTGTCTCGTTCGGACGTCATAGGGTTTATTTATTAATTTTCCCAAGTCCGCGAAACACAGCACTCCTCTCCGGATCTGCGCGGACGACCGCAAGTACAATAATAATAATATACACATACATCACTTTCAATTAGCTGGAATTTAAATAATTTCCACGACTCGCGGCTACCTGTACGGCGGCGGCGGCGACAGTTGTAGGTGCAGGTACCTGCGCGCGGGTTAGGTATCCACCAGGTATATAACCAGCAGCTACCTAGCTGCCTATCTGCACATCTTCCTACCGAAACGGGACATAATATTTTATCCCGCTGTGCGCAGCCGAGATCGATATCGGGCTCGGCGATAATTGTAGGATTTATGGTACACGCCGTATCAGATAAGCGAATCGCCGCCGCAACGTATATAAGTTCCTCCTCATTAAAACCATTTTTGATTTGCGTATATTACATTATGTTATGTCCAGTAGCTCGCAACGCATGCATTATTATCTATATATTATTATTATATGTGCACCTACCTCTGTATAGTTGGCAATCGAAGACGCGTCACTACGACTGCCGCAGCAATGTACTGTCGCCAGCGGATACTTTCTAACGGATATTTATTTATTTTTTCATCGTGTACCCATGGGTATCGCCATTGCCCATATTATTAGGTACGTGTGCACACATTTTTACGAGATTATTGGGAACGAATGCAGTTTAGCTCCCAAGCGATTTTTTGGAATTTTTTTTTTTCAAAATGTGTGTTTTTGCATGCCTAATTTGATGGTACTTTCAAAAAAGGCCGGTCGAACTTATTTTGGAAGTTATGGTAAAAAAACTTCAAAATGCTCAATTTTTTCAAAAATCGTGTTTTCGAATTTAAGATACCAAAAATTTAAGTTTTTAGAATTTTTTTTTTTAGAAATGTTTGTATTTATATGCTCAACATTTTGTTGGAATCAGAATTTGCCTATCGTACTTACTTTTTATGTTATTGTTAATAAACCACATAAAACTGAATTTTAAAGTTATTTCAAACATTTGCATATTTGAGAAACTCAAAATTGATTTTTTTTTACTATTTTTTTTTCATTCGATGAGTAATAACATAAATAAGTTTTTGGTGAAATCAGAACCAACTTATATTTTTTGGTTTGGGAGAAATTTGTTTACAAGTGGAGCTCCGCTAGTGTTTTCGGCGCAGAGCCCGCGTCGCCGAGCCAAAATTACGTACGGTCAACAAAGGCGACCCGAGGTACTTTTCCTATGTCAAATACCAGTTTAAAATTGCATTGAACGTGTTAAAAATAATAAACAATAACAAATCAAAATGTACAGATTTAGATAATGTAGGTATATTATACTATATCAGTATCGTCGTCATCAGAAACGTCGACCCCATCGTTGTTATATTTATTTTGATCGTATAAATTACCGGCTAAACGGAAAAATTCAATAGTAGGGTCTAGACTCTAGATTTAATATACGGCATTTTTTTAAAAACATAAATTTGGCCATGTAGCCGCCATAGAAATGTTTTTTCCTAGAGTATTGAGACAGCGAAGCTTTTGCATGTCTCCACATTTTTTAAGAGGCCAAAAGTAATACAAAAAAAAAAAAAAAAAAACCCCCCGATGGGGGGGGGGGGGAGGCATGGGTAAATTAATAGACCGATTACAATGTCAAACTGTTGGGAACTGAAAAACTGCATTTTCAAATAATGAAGTTTTAGAACTTACTTTTTTTCGACTTGAATTTGTGGAATATTCTCGACATGTCCATACATATCCGTCCAGACAATTTGCTCTCAAACATAATTTAAGATAATGCCCGTGATCACATTTTAGTGTATTATTTTTGGCAATTAGTGTCCAAGACTGCAATTTTTCAAGCACTGCTATAGAAACATCCCCTTGACGTTTTCGCTCAAAAAGCTCGTAAATATCAATAAAATTGAGAGGCATGTTTATAACAGTTATTAGGTAGGTAACAGGTATAGTACACAAGACACAAGTTCGACGCAAGTTCGCAACTACAACAACGACTGCGAAGTAACTCGATAATATATAGGTACCTATTATAAGTAATCTTTAATCGTGGTCTTCTTTTTTTAGTATTATTATTATTAGTTACAATCATGAAACTATTATAGCTCAACTTAATCATCATTACAGTAATAGGATATTATACCTAAATAATATAAACATTAATTAAAACTGATATATTTAGTCAGTTAGAATCTGAAAATGGATCTGATTATTATAATGAGGATATAGGTATTGGACGAAAGTAATTATGGAGAGATAGTGCCTTTGACGACGAGTGTATTTAGAATTGAAGAAAGAAATGTGATTAGTAGACTGATTAATGAATTTAGATAGCGCCGCATACTATAATTAAATGAAATCGTACAATTTCTGCAATGTTTGTGTAATAATGATTAAATTATATTACCAATGTGGCGGTACTTTACTTAGCTATAGGTACTGCACACACCCGAACACATGATGAATCGTTGGACGTTCGATGGAAGTTTATATGTTTGTCATTGTGGATTACCTGTTTCTATACGTGACAAGCCAAATTCTTTTTTGGAAAATAGTACAACACAATTTGTTGTATGCCAAAAAAATTACACGGACCCCTCAAGATGTCGGTACTTTAAATACATGGCAGAAGATTACCACTTATGTAACTGTCATACACAGGCGTCATTGCGTGTCGCCAAATCAGGTATACATATAGGTAAACCATATTATACGTGTGCAAAATCATATTCTGACCCGAATAGATGCAGGTATTTTATGTTGTATCAAATAGAATATTGAATATATTATATTTATGAATAAAATACATTTTACCTGTAAATTTTGATTTTTTGTTGCTTATTATTTTAATCTATCTTCCGAACCAAAAAATAAAAGTTAGTTCTGATTTCACCAAAAACTTATTTATGTTATTACTCATCGAATGAAAAAAAAATAGTAAAAAAAAATCAATTTTGAGTTTCTCAAATATGCAAATGTTTGAAATAACTTTAAAATTCAGTTTTATGTGGTTTATTAACAATAACATAAAAAGTAAGTACGATAGGCAAATTCTGATTCCAACAAAATGTTGAGCATATAAATACAAACATTTCTAAAAAAAAAAAATTCTAAAAACTTAAATTTTTGGTATTTTAAATTCAAAAACACGATTTTTGAAAAAATTGAGCATTTTGAAGTTTTTTTACCATAACTTCCAAAATAAGTTCGACCGGCCTTTTTTGAAAGTACCATCAAATTAGGCATGCGAAAACACACATTTTGAAAAAAAAAAATTCCAAAAAATCGCTTGGGAGCTAAACTGCATTTATGCCGAGGCGGGAATATAATTAGTATTGATTTATCGTGAAATATCGAGAAAGTGAATGCGCACGGTTAATTCGATTTATCCTAATCGTAGTTTGATTGCGAACGAAATGATAGTATTTAATTATTACTACCCAGTCCCCGGGATGCGGATGTTTACTTAATATTCTATTAATATATTATGATTATCAATTATTATAATCATACTACGATGAAACATTGAAAACGTTTGACCTATCGCGAACTTTGCATTCTTAGCGCAAACGTATTTTAACCAAATAATTAGGAAAAAAATAAAATTAACGTCTATATTAAAGTCGAATTATAATAATTACTTGTGAACACTATATATAGGAAACTATTCGTAATTAAAAATAATTTTCGAAAAAATGTTTGACAAGTTTAAGTGGTGTGTGTTACCGCTGGTGCGACGAGAGTTAAGAAAATAAATCGGCTATCGCCCAGGGTTATAATATTTCCAAAATAATGTTATAATCGAACATGTGGAGGTGCGGTGTAAATATATATTTTAAGAATGGTCTTAAAATTATAATTCATAAGGTACTTATTAATGTATAATAATTCATAGTATATAATATATATTGTTGTATTTTCAATTATTATACATATACCTACGACCTCCTACCTATAAAACATTTTATGATTGAAAAAATATGAATGTACAGCTCATCATACAGTTTTTACAAGCTACTTTATCAATATTTGAACTGTATAATTCCAGACGGCAATCCAGTATTAATAAAACATTATAGAAATGTTTTTAGTTGAATAATCACTTTGTGAGAAAGTTTTACTGTCATTTCCACATAATTATTCAATCTTCCTATAATATCCTAACAAAATTTTCTGGCCACATAAGTAATGATCTAATATTTCGTCAAAAGATTCTGTAAACATTATTTTAAAAGATTCTTAAGACAATACTTCCAAATATTCTTAAATTAGGTTATAATATTTTCATAGTTATATTAACTCTTAGAATATTACTATAAAGTTAATATTCTAAATAAATTTTCATTTTTAAAAAATATTTTCTAATTATTTGTCAAAAGGGGAAATACCAGTCTGCAGTATATAATATAATATAATATAATAAGCTTAATATTAGTTTATATTTTAAAAATAAGAGACATTGACATAATGTAGTCAATATCTTCATGCATCCATTTATTGAAGTGGTGTATCATTTAGACTCTAAGAACCCGAGATCTAACAATTCTTGCTTAGGTGCCCCATTCTCCCCTAAATTCAAACAATTACAAAAAAAATACCAAAAATAATTAAAACACACATCATCCATCGCTCTAAATCTAATTAAGCACCGCTCCGTTTCCCCAGCCCGCCGGCTGTGTCCCGTCGATTCCTTATAGCGCGACCAATCGCGTACCTTCACAGCGGCGGCGGTCGGTTTTAAAACGTTTTTCGTTATCACCTCTTTTCCCATCATTTCGCCGATTTTTGAAATTTTCGGAAAATTAGCTGTTTTTACACGATTTCGACTCTTTTCGTCCTTTTTTTTACTTAATTCGAAGCCGCCGGTGTACGGTTTCTATTCGTGCGCCGTCCGAAGCGGTCGCAATGTCGATCGAAAAATACACTCCCGACCGGACTTTTTTGCCGATTTTTTCCTTTTCTCCCACCGCTTCGTCTATTCGCACGCCGTTTGTGCCCGAATCGTGTAGTTGACGTCTTTTTAAAGCCATTTATATGGGCTTTTCCCCCGAAATCGGTTCGTTCGCCTCGCAATCGCGTTTAGAAATTACGCAAGCGACCGACCGACCGTAAGCGTATATATACATGTATATAAGTGTATAATTTAATTTTTCACTATGATGTAATAATTATTACGGCTTAACTGTTGATGTTTTGACCATATTTCATATCTCAAACTGTGTCCAAGTAGGTTAGGCGTTAGGTAGGAAACACGTAGGTCCCGGTTCGAATCCGTCGTACGCTCGCCGGGCGTCGAAACCGTTATTGCCATATGGTTTATACACGGCCGCCCGAAACCCGACTTTTTTTGCATTTTTTTTTCACTATATTTTTCATATAAATTAAATAATAATATTATAATAATACAGGAACATATTATCGTACATTATTATTATTTAAAGTCATTGTCATATTATATCACACAATAAATAGGTACGTATTATATTTGTTTTATTAGGAATTATTATAATTGCATATTTTTTGAAATTTCCATGATTGTTATATAAATATAGTTTGTATTTTATTTCGGATTGCCTACCTAGGTGGCTAACTTGAAAGTTAATCTTGATTTTGACTTGAGATTACTGACTTGCTAGACACTCCAACACGGTTTTCGACTTTACACTTTTTACATAAGAAAAGGCACCAGACATGCGAAGGCACATACCTATGTGATAAACCTACTACATATAGGTCATAGACGGATTGCTCATTTTAGTTTCGTCTTAAACGGTGATGATTGACTTGATAGACACTTTAACATGCAGGTTTTTGCATTTTTTTTTTAAATTAATATATATACACTATAGGTACATGTTTATATGTATTGTATTGGTTAATATAATAGTATGTATCTAACTATCTACCTATATGTTAATTTTTTTTTAGGAATTGTAATTGCACATTTCTCAAAATGTTCATTGTTATATTATATCACACAATAAATACATATCATATTTGTTTGTATGTATATTGTATATAGTTTGAATTTTTCGTAAATTATTTCGTAAGTTGTGTGATAGGGTTTTCACTTATAGTCGCTTGACGTCGGGTCTGCAATCCACCACATTTTGCCTACCTGATTTGCTGTAGCACATTGTCCGTGATCCGACGAAGTCGGATTGCCTACCTAAGTGGCTAATTTGAAAGTTAATAGATTTTAACATGAGATGACTGACTTGCTAGAAACTCCAACACGGTTTTTGGACTTTACACTTTTTACATAAGATAAAGCACCGGTCATGCTATGGCACATACCACTCTATGTGTAGGTATACTCTATATAGGTGATCTTGGAGATCGTATCCAGCCTATCCATTTACAACGTTTGTGACGGATTGCTAGACCCTCAAACTTTTAACATTCCCGCCAAAGCGTCTAGCCTTATCTCCAATCTATATCACTAATCCTTATCATAAATCCTTATCACAAATCCTAAACTTTCGTCTTACAATCTTTGCAACTTTTATAATTCATTGTCTCCAAAATCGGTACACATTCTCAGCGAGTCCGATGGGCCTCGAGTTACACTTAGAGCTAGTATTTATAATAAGACTACAAATTACAAATACAATAAAATATGGACTCTTTCCATTTAAGATTATGATCGAAGATAATGCCAAAATATTTAATTTTAGAAACATTTTCGAGTATATTATTGCAATTACAAGTATGACGTATGTATTTTTCTTAAGCAACTGTAGCTATAATAATAGGTGATGTCATCTTTTAAAATTTAAAGGGACTTTAGAATTATTTATATGAAAAAACGTGAATTTAGATTTATAAGCATTAAGTTCAATAAATCGTTTTCTAACCCAGGCTTTAATGGCATTGATACATATAAATAAATTATAATTATAATTATAAATATCAAAAACAAAGAAAGTATATAATACCTATTCGTAATAAAATTGATTATTCTTCATCCTGCAAACTATATAGATAGATAAGATATCCATACCCATTTATGTAAATTTATTTTTACAAATATAACTAATTTGCATATTTTTTATGTACATTTTGTCACGTTTTAATTAATGTAAATTTGTTTGCATATACTTACGGTAGTATACCTTTCGCTTATTTCCCATATGATGAAGGTTTTAAGTTTATATACCTACTTACTACAGCCTACAAGTATAGGCGTCCACGAGCTCATTAATTAATCATTAATCATTATAAGCAATGTTAATACTAGTGGCCCATATTAAAGCCCGTTTTAAATTAAATATTTTTATAATATAAAGTCTAATAGTTTTTTTGCGAAACAATCGTCATCTAGATTAATTTAAATTTGTCTATGTAAACATTGTAAACTACTATACACTCAAAAGAGCTAAACGTGTAAAAGCCCTGTCACAGTATCACACACGCATCATCCGATCCATCAGGGCATCCGTGTACTAGGAAATACGAACTTATTGTTTTTCAATGGATATTTTATTCATACTCATCCGAGCTGAATCCGGTCTGAGCTTTCTGAGATCACTCCGATGAACTTGATCTGAAAAGTTTCGTCAATAGTTGTATTTAATCTTTTCACGGTAGAAGACTTTTCTACGTCCTGGTGATAATGTCGTAACCGGTAATGTATCTCATAGTTTCAAAAGAAAATATATAATTGGAAAAAATTCATAATTTAAAATTGAAAAGTTGACTTCTCCCTGCAACTAGCACTTTGCTTTAGAAACTTAAAAATTTCACATATAGATATTTTGCTCGGAAATGTTCAGAATTCGCATATAGGTACCTACCCTTGGCGTTTTACCAGAAGTCAGAAATCATAATTTTTTAGTGTAAGTATGTATTATCGTAATTTTAGAACTACCACTGAAAACCAAGGATAGGTAAATGCAGATTCTGAGTATCCTTCCAAGTAAAATTTAGCAAATTAATTGCACAATATCTTTGCAGTTTTTAAGTTTTCTGGTCAAAGAGGGAGGAGGGAAACTTTACAGGTATATTGTGACCGATATCTAATCTGCAGAACAAAAATTAATTTCAATTTTAATTCGTATTAAAAAATCTATAGTTCTACTGTCAAAAAACCGTAACAGTTTGTAAGTTTAACAAACATGTTGTTACTTGTTAGTCGTATAATAAAAATGAACTACCCAAAAGTACTTATACAATATGTAAAGTATAATATTCAATAGAACGTCAGGGCGACGAAACAGTTTAATATGTAGGTATACTAGGTACCTTATTCTTGTATTTGTTGTTTACTGACTATATTATACTGGTTAGGTCGGATAAGAATTCAGAGGTACCTTGTATGTGATAAGTAATAGTTAGATAAATCCCAGTCCGGTGATCTGATGTCTGGCAACGATTACAAAATAGTCACTTATTTTGTTGCATTTACCTATTTTAACACATTTTTCTCGCCACCGATTCTGCCGCTTATTTATAATATTATTACCTTACAGTTTTAGTTAGTAGAATAATTAACAAAATTGTTGGCAAGTGGGTCACTGTAATGGATAGTGTTAAATTTGAATTCAACGTATAATAACATTGTATAAGAAAAACGATATTGAGCGAAGACGGTTAGTCCGCCTATGATATTACTAACTAGGTACTAAGTGTATTTTATGCTATTATTGTAAATAAAATAATTTATAATATATAACCTATTTACCTAACCTGGAACCTTCTTTTAAATTTTCAATCCTTAGCAATAAAAGTTGAATATTTTATTCATTTAACTACAAAATCATTTTTCAATTTTCAATTTCATACATTTTATAAAAATTCGAACTTTAAATGCTTGTAAAAAATAAAATGGTTTACTGTATTTAATATATAAATATATAAATTTTATTTTCTAAGAATACAGTTCAAACAAGTATACTAGTGAAAATGGTGGCCAATCATATCGATATCAATAAAGAGTTATAAAAACTAAAATATAATATAAACACTTGTTATACATGTGTAGTACTTAACAATAATCACCCGATATATTTTAAGACTTCCAAATGGCTTATTATTCTTGAAACCATTGAGCGAATAACTTACAACAGTAATTGCATCATCGCACAAACCACAAACGTGAAATAATCTTCTGACACTGGTGTTTAAATTATTAATGTCAACCAAAAACGATAATTTACAAATCTAAAATAAATAAATAAAATATTAAAAATTGGATGTTAATAATATATTATATTATATTATTATGGAATATAATATAATATATTTATATCAATTGAATTTTGTTTTGAAGAAAACGTAGATATAAAATTATTATTTGATTTTGTCATTAATGCTTGCACTTATTTTTTTGGTATCCTTGACAATATGCACCATAGCTCTCATGGGCTCATGTCGTATTTTAAGTGAGGCAATAATGTGCAGGATGTAAACTTTTAAAAATCTACATCTATACAAAACAAATATTAATATTATAAAATGATTGGTTCCGATTTATTATAATTAATAGATATTATTTTCTCGATATAGGTATTTAATTTAAATAAACTGTTATTATAATATTATATAAATAGAAGCATGTTGATAAGAATTACTTTTGATCACCAATAAAAAATAACTATTAATGTATTATAATTCATAATGTATTATTGTATTATAAATTATTATACATATATCAGATACCTACGACCTACCTATAAAACGGTTTAATGATTGAAAAAATTAACAGACTACTTTATCAATATTTGAACTGTATAAATGTATATTGTATATACTATATAACTATATAAGTACTCACTATGGTCTAGTATTTTCAAAATATTGAATAAAAGAAATGTGTTTGCCAATCAATTCACGGTTTCTAGTATTGAGAAATAAAATATGTTTTTATTATAATAATATTATGTCCACTGCAATATAAACATATCTCTGTAATACCTTAATATACAGAGTGATTCATGCTTGCTCGACCAGTTTTTTATACCATTAATGCAGTTATTTTATATTCAGTTTTTAGAACTTTTAAAATATATACCTACTTAAAGACCATATTATATCTAGTGTACCTATATATCAGAGTGTCCTGTAAATTTACAAAATTCGAGTTATTCAATTGAATACCTATAATTTTGTACTGTAAATTATTTAGTGGATAATTTTTCTGAAAATGTTTTTCAGATGCATAGTTTTTGATTTATTTTACTTTGTGTACTAAAGGTCAAGTGCATTAAAATGGGTTTGTAAGATAAAATGATTTGAACATTTTAGTTATTAATGCAATCAACATATTTTATAATTTCCTTTTTTAAATTATCCAAGGATAATAAATACAATATTATAGATTCATGGATATAGATGGAATATTAAATCTATTTTATATTCATGTGAACCATTTTTAATGACTATCAATCCTTTAAAATCCTATAGTCAATGAATATTTTAATAACTGGGAATCTATTCCTTCGAATTTAGTGTTCGGTTCATCAACATTTTCAAAAAATGATCCACAAAATTAAACTTGCGGTAAAAAAAGGGTTCCCAAGTTTGTATCGTCACAAGTAACTATTTAAGTAATACCAATAAATCTCAAGAATTTAAAATATGGTATTGTGTTCTTATATTTAAAATTCCAAAAAATCAGAATTTGAATAGATTTATTAGGTACTTAAGGAAAAGTGTGGGAGATCATACAAAGGTGAATGACCCTATATATCATTATACTGTTTATGGTTTATAATGGTTATTAGTTTTTTGATAACAAATAAATATCGAAGAACCTAAACTAAAATAAGGTACCTTTATTCTATATTGGTTATATTCTGTCGGGTCGAGTGCGGTATGTTGAGTAGGTACCTATATAAATCGTAACGATTTCAATTCGACCAATGCGGTACAAACTTTCACGAAACCGAAAAATTTACATTTAAACACACCAGTGTGCATATTATATTTACTCGTTATATTATTATCTCCACACCACACGTCATTCGACTTTGAGTCGCGCATCCTGCCACGACCATAATAATTAGTAGGTAGTTGTTTTTACGATGAGCTCGGCGAAGTATATGTATAATAATACCACGCGGCGTAGATGTGATTTTTACGATATTTTTGCAGTTTTCTCTCTCTCTCGTAGACACTTTCGCTTTTGAAACAAACAAAATTAACCAATATCGTTTGTAGTACCTACAGGTAGTAAAATAAACCGAATAATATTTGGCATGCATACTAACACAGAACAATACTATTATCACGAACAAATACACGTCATATTATTATATTATACAGATAAAATAATTCTATAGTAATAATTTGTTATTGTTCTTTTAATCTAACTGTATAAAAAATTTATCTGCGGCCCCCCTAGCACCAACTCCCCCAACACCTAAGTAGGGCACTAGCTTGCTCTATCGTGCCCTTAGCTGAGAACCCGTCGGTCGTTTTCTGAACAGCGTTCTGGGACTCCCAAGGACATGTATGTATGTATTAAACATTACACCTTAAACGTCATGATAATCGTATATTATGCCTGTACAACAATACTTATATGTCATAAGCTTCAAAAATATTAAGAAAATATATACATAATTTGCACCAATTAATCTAATATATAAAATTCTCGTGTCACAGTTTTCGTTGCCATACTCCTCCGAAATGGCTTGACAGATTTTGATGAAATTTTTTGTGCATATTCAGTAGGTATGAGAATCGGCTAACATCTATTTTTCATACCCCTAAGTGATAAGGGTTGTCCAGAAAAAAATAAAAGAATTGCTCAAACAGGGATTTTGATAATTTACGGTAGAAATAATTGTTTATAAATGGTTGCTAAGGTATTGGTTATATATTATATAAAAAAAAAATAATAATAGATACAACATACAAAAATCTACGATCAACCCTTATTATAGGATTATTATATATCTGTGCAGAAGATATGTAAATTTAAAAAGGGAGAGGACCAACCCCGGGATCAGGTGCTCAAACAAAGATTTTGAGATTTCAGATGGAAATTTTTGTTTATAAATGGTTGCCGTTGGTTTCAAAGCTATAATAATAATAATTATTGGTTACAATTGGTTTAAAATTTTTGTTATGGTAACAGTTATATTATTATAAAAAAAAAACATATATTATTCATATAGAGTTGGCATTTTTAATGGGCAACGAAGTGCACGGGATCAGCTAGTATCTTATATATTTAAAAATATTCAAAATCGAAAATAATAATCCTTAATAAAATATGTTACTAGTGTGTATAGAAGTGTGTGTGTGTTTTTTTTATTTCAATTTTTATTTGTTTATAATTTGTTAGGAAAGTGTATATTAATATTATATTAGTTTACATGGTTCTGAATGTTTTAACTTATCACATTGTGTACACAACAGGAATCATCGTCATCACTCATCATGGACATAATTGACAGCGTGTGCGGATTCGATCGTCGGACCACTTGTGGATCGATAGACGGGATCAGCGCAGTACCTAATTTTACGTAAACTGCCCAATGTGGAGTACAATGGTGTTTTTTCAACAACATCGCAAACAATAGTTTTTATTATTATTATTTTAGATTCTTGCCGGGCGATGAATTTATTGATTTTACAATTATGTGTGCAATGTGCATCAGTGGCGCCCAACCCTATTTTTAAGTGTAGCGGTCGCTACACCTTGAAAATAAGGGGCGGATAGGTATAATAACAAAAAATAATAAACTTGAAATATGTTCATAATTAATCACAGATTATATTGGTTGATACCTTAATATTTACTAATATTATCAATACAAATATGATAAAATGTATTAAATAATATAATTTTGAGTTTTGAAAGGGTGGGTGGGTGGTTAAAATTTTTTCTTGCTACACCTGAAAAATATATCTTGGGCGCCACTGATGTGCATATTATGGTACATGACAATATTTTGCACTTATACTTTCACGAGGAAAAAACGTTCAATATAATCATTTATTTAGGTTTAGTATCGAAAAAGTTGTTGGTTGATATTCTTCATAGGTCCCACATGACCATGATCATGTTCATCAATCATTTTTCTCATTTTCTGTTGCAATAAATAAAACCGTATACCTACTGTTTAATACGAAAAATATAAAAACAACATTTTACTGTATAAAAAAAATAATTTTATTACTGGATAATTTATAGATATAATATAACAATTTTATTATATAAATTATAATAATAATTTGAATGCAGTAATAAATAATATCAAGTATAAAAATAATATCATTTTTAAACACCACAGTTTATAATTTTGAAAAAAAATAAACAAAAAACATTAGAGGCGTGAGATAAATGATAATTCAATAATATTATAAATGATATATAACTAACGAATGCTTTAAAATTTTGCAACATTTATGCCGAAAAATAATTTATAAGTATAATACAAAGAAAAATAGGAAAATTGCTCGCAATGTGGCAAAAAACAGAAACAATATTATTACCAACAAAAAAGGTGCTCAAAGTGGCAACAAAAACATGAATCAGTCCCGTGGCACACTCCGATAGCGACAGTCGTGTAAGTTAAAGTTCAGTGCGTTATCTACATCACAACGTTGTCATACGGTTTCACCACAAATAAATCTAACATGTACGGACTAAAGGTAAGAATTTAATTATAACGCTAATTAATTTCATACCACCGTACAAAATGAGTTATACTCATCACCGTACACCTCCTCCTAACCGAGGATCCCCTACGTCACCCAAACCCCCCTCCTCACCTAATAGTCCAATTTCTACCAAACAACCAAGCACCTCCTCAAAAATTCCACAACCAAACGAAAATGCAGCACACAAATCTAAGACCTCAACCAATGCGATGAACAATATAACATCATCCAGCCAACAGAAACAACAGCCTCAACCTACACCTTCCGCCTTCAACAACAACCCTACAACAACATTCGCTGAGAAATTGGGCAATGGCCTGTTCCCTAAAAAGGAACAAGCAATTGTATTCGACGCAGTAGATGAAGTATCGCAAATTGAATATATAAAAAAGATAGGTGACATAGTTAAACCCATAAATATAATATCTGTTTCAAAAATCTCAAAAAAAAGATTCTGCATCTTCTTAAATTCCAAAGAACTAGTAACCGAACTAATATTAAAACACAAGACAATTGAAATACAAAATAAATTAATTAATATTCGCCACTTATATAACCCAGATAAGCGATTCATACTAGCAAATGTATACAATAATATTCCTAACAGTACTATTTTGGAAGCTCTACGTTACCATGATATTATTCCCACTAGCCCCATCACCTGCCTCAGAGCAGGTATACAACTAGAAGGATACTCCCATATACTCAGCTTTAGAAGACAATTATTCATTAAAGCAGAAGATTTGCCCAAAATGCCTAGCTCCATACTCATAAATTATGACGGAACAAACCACCGTATATTTATCACTGATGACCAAGTAACTTGCTTCAATTGTAAAATGACTGGTCATGTAGCATCAAAATGCCCGCATATCATAGAATCACAGAATTATAATATTGAAAATAATATTGAAGATATCAGCGAGCAGTGTTGGGAATAGATAACTAATAATTTATCTAGATAAAGATAAAGATGACTGTAATAATTTTTATCTAGATACAGATAAAGATAATTATACTAAGTTTTATCTAGATAAAGATAAAAATTAGTACATTTTTATCTAGATAAATATGAGATAATTGATGTATTTATCTTTATCTATAAGATTATTTGCATAAGATCATTGCATAAGAAAAACGATTCTGGGCGGAGACGGTATGTCAGGCCAGTCTAGGTATAAGACATATTATTATATACATATCTATGGTACTAAACCAAAATTTGACCTATAATAGGTAACCTATCTATAATAAATTCCAAATTAATCATATCACAATATCCATTAGGTACTTATAACGCATTATACACCAACAACAAACCCTGATGATATCATAGATATATAGTAGTATACTTTAGATGTTTCAAGTACCCACGAACAATATTATACAATCACAACAAAATAACTAAAATAGTTATTCTAGGTTTTTTATTATGTAATTTCGTCCAAATTTGAATTTAAAATGTCTGTAAAAAATAACTGTTTTCATATATTTTTTAGATTTTTTGGTTACAGTATGAACTATTTATGAGAACCTTTGTTTTAAATTTGTAATCCTTAGCTATAAAAATTGAACATTTTATAATTTATTAATAACAATGATTGATAATTTTCGATTAATTTTGATAAATTTTGTCAAAATTCGATCTTTAAATGCTTATAAAAAAAAATTGTGCCTATGTATTTTTAATATTTTTCAATTGCTATTGTAACAATATATCAAGAGCCTTGTATTAAATGTTTACACTTTTTGGCCCAAAAGATAAAACTTGATTGATTTTAAAAGAAAAAAAAAGAAAAAAAACTGAAAGCTGTAAATGTCCGTAAACAGCTCAAAAAGAGTCAAAATATTTTCAAAATTGTATGGTGTATAGGAAATGCTAATATAAACATTCAGTGAAATTTGCATGTATCTACAGTTATTCGTTTTTGAATTACAACAAAATAAAGAAATCGCTACATGAGAAATCAAGTGAATATCCAATGTTGTAAAAATTTGAATTTCAAACGCTCATAAAAATTTAATTTGACTTTCTTATAGATCTTTTTTTTTTGATAAAGGTAGATAATCTTATAAGGAATCTTGTATCACATTTTCAAATCTTAGATTTAAAAAGAAAAATTTTTACGAATTCTTAACTCAAAATAATTTGCTAATTTTCGTGATTTTTCCATATTTTGTCAATTTTTGAACTTTAAATGCTTATAAAAAAAACTGTGACTAAGTATTTTTAATATTTTTCATCTGCCTTTGAAAAAATATACTAGGAGCCTTCTATTAAATTTTCAAGCTTTCGCAACCAACAAATAGAATTTTATTGATATTTTTAGAAAAAAAACTGAAAACAAATAGAAAATTAAAATGTCCCTAAACAGTTCAAAATAAATCAAAATATTTTGAAAATGTTATCGTGTATAGAAAATTCAAATATAAACAACCAGTGAAAATTTCATGTATATACGTTCATTTGTTTTAGAGTTAATCAAAACCCAAAATCTATTTTTTGGAAAACCGAGTTTGCGTAAAAATTCCCGTTTTTCCTTAATTTTTATGTTGTTTTTCCCGGCGCTTGTGAAAACTACTAGGAAATTTTTACTTTTGACCCCCCCCAAAGTACCAACTAGATTCACTTTCCTATCAGAAAAGCTACTGTTGAAGAAAATTCAAGCACTTTTACTATCCTAAAACGTGATGACAGACACAAAAAAAATTAAAAAATTAAATATAAAAAAAAAAATAAAGAAAAAAAACACACATCATTGTAAAATCAATACATTCATCGTTTCACTCAGAATCTAAAATCCATCAAATAAATATTTCAGTTTAGAAGTATTTATCAGGTGGTTGGTTGATTCAGTGGTTTGAGTACTTGAATCATCTTTTTTTAGGATCTTGGACGGGCCACCATTTGAAACTTGGACAAACTGTTTCATGAATAAAATAATTAAATGAAAAAAATAAAAAATAATAATCGTAAGTGTATGCAGTTCTACAATAAATTTTACCGACGACGAAACACAGGTCACAACTCACACGATACACACTGAGAGGTGAGAAAATTAGTCAATAACAGTCACAAAATATATACTTGTCAATTTTTGTAGACTGTTTATTTTATTGCGCCTACAGCAGAGGACAGAGGTCGTACAGATCGGTTAAGCGATAACTAAAATACCAGGAATTCTAATAGGGTTTTATAAATATTAAATTGTTATAAATAATAATGATATTATATTATTATGCTTGTGAGTCCAATATCCATGAATGTTGGTTTATTTTTGTCGGCTTAAAACAATAATTATTTTTCATACTTTGTACACAATTCTATGAAAAGGGTATCAGCTAATGAGACCATCATCATTCGGTGGTGGCCGGTGGGTAGCAGGGATAGATATTTTTGTTTTTGCTATTATTAGTTGTTCTTACAATCATTGTTTACGATGTAAAACTCCTGACTAACAATGAATATTAATAAATATTAAAATCATGGTATTATAATACGTATTATTAAACGTGTTTTCTATGTACTAGTTGAAAAAAAAAATATTTTCAATTTTCAAATTTTTTTTTAGTTTATTTAAATAAATTATCTAGATAAGTACTCATAGATAACTAGAATTTTATCTAGATGAAGATAAAGATAACTGAGTAGAAATTTATCTAGATAAGATAAAAGATAAATAATTTTTATCTAGATAAGTTATCTAGATAAATTTATCTAGATATTTCCCAACACTGTCAGCGAGCCAGCAGTTGACCTCATTACTGACAATTGGGCAGATAACACAGATAATACAGAACCAATTACACCCATGGAAAATATTGGAAATAATGACCTAATTAATATTGACAATTCAGCTATGGACATTGACCTACCTGAGGCAACAACAGATAACGGGGGTATTAAAAGAGCAGCGTCGAGCTCAACCACTTCTAACGCCACACAAGAACCAATTAGTATAATTAATAAGATCGGCACAAAGCTGGCAGTAAACGAAAAAAAACAAACTAGTACTACATCTACGGCGACGAAAATTCAAAAAGATCAAGTTATCAAAAAATCCAAAACACTAGTTAGGTCAAATTCAACAGAAAAACTTATCGACAATATAAAGCAATTTATTGAACCAGCCAGAAATATAATAAAAAATAGTAAAAACATAAATATAGATTTTTACCAACTCAAGAACATAGTTATAAATGCACAAGGAAACGCAGACCCTAGCGATATTTGCAAACAATATGGAACTGATACCAAAACCGTGCTTAACACGATAGAGGTGGTCAGACCGGCAATTAGATCTCAAAGCCTGAAAAATAGATTGACTCGCTTATCAACCAAATTATTAGAAACAATGGATTTAGATAATCGCGAAACGACCGTCCTCGATACAGATAACCCTTCGTCACCCAATAATTACCTAACCAATTAATTAGGTAATTAATTATTTCACAACGTAAAACAATGTCTCACATACAAAATATATACCGAAACACATACGTAAATTACATGTACTCCATACCCACATATAATACAATACTTAGCATGCATAATAAAATATCAAATAATATAAATACGAATCATAATAATATACTACAGTGGAATATCAACGGATTCCATAAAAAAATTGATGACCTTAAAAGATTAATTCATAAATACTCGCCACTCGTAATCTGCCTACAAGAAACAAATTTCATCGAAAATCACACACCCGAACTTAAAGGCTACCTCGGATACTCAAAAAATCGCTCCATTAGAAGTAGAGCCAGCGGAGGCGCATCAATCTACGCAAACTCATCCTTTCCTTCCGAAGAAATTAAAATCACCTCCAACTTCGAAGTAACAGCAATAACTGTTCACATAAAAGAAAAAATAACTATTTGTAACATATATCTTCCAAACCAACATGATTTCGAAATCGAAAATCTAGAAAATATAATTAATCAATTACCACGACCCTATATACTAACCGGTGATTTTAACAGTCATAACACTCTATGGGGAAGCACGCATATTGATAGTAGAGGAAAAAAAATAGAAAAAATGCTTGACCATAACTATATCACACTACTTAACGACGGAAGCCCTACGCACTTTAATACCGCCAATGGATCAGTATCGGCCATAGACCTATCCTTTTCATCCGCAAATATATCAACCAATCTGGATTGGACGGTGGAACAAGAATTATATAACAGTGACCACTGGCCTATTATCATAAAAATCTATAACAGAGACTCTACTTTAATATATAAAACCAAAGAGAAATGGAACTTAAAAAAACCTAATTGGGAATTATTTTCAAATACAATTCAATCTGAACTTGAAAAATGCCTCCCAATGGATGATAATAGCATAGACAAAATAGTTGATATCTTTACAGAAATAATACATAACACTGGAATGAATATAATTAAAAAAAATAAATACAGCGGAACCAAAAAGCCCGTACCATGGTGGTCGGAAGAATGTAAAAACATAATTAAAATCAAAAACAAAGCCTTAAATAAATTTAGAAAAAGCAGAAGTATAATCGATCTTATTGAACTAAAAAAACAAAGAGCTAAAGCTAAATACATTATAAAAAATTGTAAAACAAATTCGTGGAACTCTTTTACGTCATCAATTACCTGCCTTGAAAATCCTAATATAGTGTGGAACAAAGTAAAATCAATAAAAGGAGTTCAAAAATCAACGGATATCAAATTACTCAGAACTAATAATAATAAATCCATTATTACAGAACCGTTAGAAATAGCAAACGCACTAGGTGAATACTTTCAGGAAATAAGCGACGATAACAACTTTGATCCAAATTTCTTAAAGTACAAATCTGAAATCGAAAAACAAAATATAAACGTTAAGGAACTAACCACTGTTGAACATATTGATACACCAAACCTAAATTTGACAATAACAAGAAAAGAACTCGACAACATTATTTATGAACATAAGAGCAACTGTTGTGGACCCGATGACATCCCCTTCATATTTATACAAAATTTACCCGAAATAGGAAAAATTACATTACTCAAAATATTTAACAAAATGTGGACACAACACAAGTTCCCAAAAAAATGGAAACAAGCTACCATTATCCCAATTCATAAACCTAACCAAAATAAATTCGCAGTACAAGGATACAGGCCTATATCGCTCCTATGCACAATGAGTAAAATATTCGAAAAAATAGTCAGCGTTCGACTTAACTGGTTTCTAGAAAAAAATAAACTTCTCGCCCAAGAACAATTTGGATTTCGGAAAAACAGATCGACCTACGACTGCCTTGTAAACATTGATACAGAAATATGTGAAACAATTGCATGCAAACAATACATGGGACTGGTAAGCTTCGATATACAAAAAGCGTACGATATGACATGGAGATACCGAATTATTTCAATCTTACTAGACTGGGGCGTTAAAGGTAACATTTTATATTTCATACATAATTTCCTTATTGACCGAACATTTGAAGTTGCTGTTGATGGACATCATTCATCCTTATATAACCTGAATAACGGAATTGCCCAAGGCTCTTCCATAAGTGTAAAATTATTTCTAATCGCAATAAATGACTTATCTAAACTTATACCCACCCCTGGAAAAATTACAATATATGCGGATGACAGCAATATTTTCTTTCGACACAAATGTATTGACACTTTAGGAAAAGAATTACAGAAATACACCAACTCGCTAAACGATTGGAGCAAAAATACAGGTTTCAAATTTGCACCAGAAAAATCCCAGTTCATAATATTTTCACACAAAAAAATTAAAAAAAAACCAACTTTAAAAATGGACAACAAAATAATTCCTTACACAAGACACTTAAAAATATTAGGTCTTACCTTCGATGAAAAACTTACCTGGACCACACACATAAAAAATCTTAAAGACAAAGCCAAAAAAAGACTGAACATTATCAAAGTACTTTCAGGTACGAAATGGGGAGCAGACTCTAAAACCCTAATAAACATTTACAATTCACTAATCAGATCAATTTTGGATTACGGATCCCCCTTATATATGACATCGAGAAACTCAGCACTGAAAATGCTCGACGTTATCCATAATGCTGGCCTAAGAATGGCATCTGGTGCATTTAGAAGTAGTCCCATAAACAGCATACTCAATATTACAGGAGAACAACCACTTAATAATCGGAGAAATCAACTGATGTTGCAATACGCAGTAAGAACAGCAACCGACCCGAACAAACCAACGTATTCCACAGTATTCAATAACAGATTCGAAAATACCTTTAACAACAACAACAAATTAATACAACCTATGTACAAAAGAATAAAAGAAAAAGAGGGAGAACTTAAATTAGAAATAAGTAATATATTGACTAGAGAAATACCCGTAAAACCTCCATGGACAACTACAAAGTACTCGTTTGACATGTCGATAGCGATCTACAACAAAAAAGAAACCACAAATCTTACATACAAAAATGCATTCTATGAATTAATATACACTTTACCAGACCACATACATATATATACCGACGCCTCAAAAACAGACAAAGGGGTGGGTGTTGCTGCAGTTTTCTTACAAACCGAACTTTCGGAAAGGTTGTCGGATAATTGTAGCATATATACAGCTGAGGCACTAGCTATATATAAAGCACTATCCTATATAATAAGTGCCAACCTGCATAATAATAAGTACATAATTTTGACAGACTCCATGAGCACTCTAGCTAGTCTTAGTAATATTAATAACAATAATGTTATAACTAATAAAATAATTAACTTGTCCAATAAATTTAACGATAACTTAATCTTCGCATGGATTCCCGGGCACTGCGGAATACCTGGTAATGAAAGAGCCGACTTACTTGCCAAGGAAAAAGCCAATAACCCACATCAACTAACTGTGTGGAATATTAAATCCGACAAAGATACTAAAAAAATTATATACAACCAAATCAAAAATATCTGGCAAAAAGAATGGCTTAAAATGAATAGTAAATTAAATGAAATAAAAAGAACTATCGAAAAATGGAATAACCCTATGTGGCTCAAAAGAAGAGAAGAAGTCGTACTAAATCGCCTCAGAATAGGCCACACGCATCACACACATGGCCACCTCATGAAAAAGGAGCCACCAAAAATATGCCTTACATGCGGAATTACAACTACAATCAAACATATTATCACCGAATGCAGAGACACAAAAGAGGCACGACAAAAATTCAACATACCGGAACACCTTCACGACGCACTGGGCCCTGACGAAAAATCCATCCAAAAAATAATTTTATTTCTGAAAGATTCTGAACTGTACAACTTAATTTAAGTAATCATTAAATGTAAAAGTAAGCCAATGGTTACGTTATCGAGGCTTTTCTCTTAATAAAAAAAAAAAAAAAAAAAAAACATGAATAATAATATAAAAAAAAATATAAAAGGTGCTCAACGTGGCAGATTAAATTTCAATAAACATTGATATTAACAATAATTAAAAGGGGCTCAAATCTGGCAGTATAAATTACAATTAATTATAATTGTAAAAAAAAAAAAGACATCAGTCAAGACGAAGCGAGGTGGGGGGTACGTGATGGCGAGTTGGTGGTGCAGAAGATGGTCACCTCCACACCGTTCTTGCGGCCAGTCCTGCGGGGGGGGCGAGGGTCGCGGGCGCCTTTCCTCGAGGAAGCGAAGACGAACACGGAAGCGTGAAGGAACCCGACCACGACGGCTGCGAGAGCAACGATGACGGTTGACGACGATTGGGCCAGGGGCGGACTGGCTCCTTCAGAGCGGCCCGGGAATTTTTTTTCAAGCGGCCCATCGCCCATAAACCATTGTCTAAGGTCTTTTTTTGTAACATCGATGGCGTTGCCGCCTGCCGGAACTACTTAAGCATTATATTGACATATTGTCTAAGGCCTAATCTAATACACTATTGCAGCACTTACGTTTGAAATACCAGACATTTTCTCAGTTGAATATTTAAATTATAATTAATACTAACAGAAGATAAATAAAACATTTTAGAAATTTGATGGACATCAAACCTATGCCAGAGTGTTAGAGTGGGAGAAATTTGGGTACACAATTCCAGGGCTCGGATCATTTGGATGTGCAAAAGAGAAGCACTCTCTCAGTGGCACTAGTATATTAGTTTTATATAATCTATACAGCACACATGCGCAGTGATAGGAAAAGTATTCGAATTTGCTAACATGCCTGTTTTTTTAGTCATGAGTGAATACTTATTTTGACATAATTTTTCATATTTTAGGCTGGTGGCAATATGATAAGAAAACATCTGACGAGATTGAACACCACTACAAACTCAATTTACTAAAATTTGATGTACTTATTTGTGGCACAATGTATACAATTGATCTCGACCGCAGTGTGCAATATAACAGGGATAATCCATACAGGAGAAGGAAAGTGAAACGAGAAAATGCCAATAACATTGCTGTTAAAGGTGTTGCTGGTGTTCATTAGTTTCACGTATTTTCTCATTTATATTTACATATTATATTTATTGTTCTTTATTCATACATGACACAAATTATGATGTATGGAAGTTTAAATGTCTATTTTATGTACTTAGTAATGTTAATTCATTATTATTAACATTCATTTTAATGAAAATTTTGCTGATCCATTAATTTTGTCAATTATATTCTCATTATTTATTTTAAGATCTGGATACCAATAATCTTGAAAGATATTTTAACAATTATGTGGTTAATTAACAAAGAATTTTTATTAAAAAGGTGTAAATTGTTGCTTGTGCTGTGAAAAAAGTTTGATGACTTACATTAATGTTTTTAATGATTACATTAAATAAAAATGAATTGTGTATTTTTGATTTTCTTTAAACAAAAAAGAAACTAATAAATGTTTTAAGCTGAAATCATCAAAACTTGTACCATATTATATTTCACATCTAAACAATTCATTGCATTCACATTTTATTGGTATCCAGAACCTCTTGGAAAGTTTTTAAGATCTGTCTTAAGAATTGCATATTCTCGCTATTGTTCTTTTGGTGCGATTTAAATTATTATAAATATTACCTATGTTATATCTTAAGAATAATTAGTATAAAAATTATAAGACAAAGTTATAACTGTACAAAACTTATTGGGTCATTATTTTACAATGGTTTTAGTATCGAATCCGTATTATTTTCATTATTAATATCGCTACTCTTGTACTGGCGGTTTGCCTTTTCATTCCATGGTTGTACATTTCCTGAACCATATTGTAAAAATAACAAGTTGGTGGCTATTAGTATAGCAGCAGACAGCCAAAACACATCACGCCATTCTTCCATAGAACTCTAAATAAAAAAAAAATAATTTAATTTTCAAGCCAATTCTGTTAAATAAGTATAATACAGTGTAACATACATTTGGAACCATAATGCCGACAATATAAGGTGCAATAACTCCAGACAAACATCCGATTGTTCCCACAATAGCCATCAATGTCCCAGCATAGTTGGGACTGAGATCTAAGGCATTGACTTTCAAACTGGGTACAAAAGTACCCATAAGTCCCATACCTATCGTGAAGCTAGCTACTGCTAACACCTTATCGCATCCAGAATATGATGCTGCAACAATTCCGAGTGCTGGCCCTACACTAGCTGAAAAGGAATAACAATATTTCATTTATTTTATGCTCAATTATTAAACTCTTAATTGTTAAGCTGATTTACCTATAGTTACAAATGTTTTACGGATGCAAGTCACTGTGAAATACTGGGATGATAACATTGAGTCTACTATGAAACCAGAACCCATAGCTACCAACCACATCACTATGTACGGTAAGCCAGACAATAAACCGTTCTGAAATAAAACATTTTACGAATTGATGAGTTATTTTTAAAATAATATATGTATACATATAATATGTTCAATTATGGTGTGTTTATACTTCGACTACTGAGAACTTCAGCACTGACTTCATATACTTTGGCAAATCTGTAATTATGGTGAACAAACCCCAATCGTGACCTATCTGAACAATGATCAATCCCCACACTGGTGCTGATGTTGCAATACTCTTCCATGGAATTGATAACTTGCCCTATGTAACAGACATTGAGTGTATTAGAATAACATGTATTTGGTTTATTATTATTGTTATAAGACTAACATCTTCTGGATCGACGGTGTTAATCGCCCTGTTCAAATACTGTTTTTCCTTTTGACTGATGAATGGATGACGATTTGGGTGGTTGTATATCAATACGAACCAGAACATCAGCCAAAATATTCCAAACACTCCGAATGCATAGAATACACTGGTCCAACTGTTGGTGTACCGCATAAGAAAGCCACCCAACTGCATAGAAGCAACGTTACCTACTTGTGCTCCTAAAAATGAATAAATATGCGTGTTCAAAATTATTACAATTCATGTCAAACAAAACTTAAGGGTTTGTGGCCTACATACCAGCAAATACCAGAGATCCTAATCGACCCCGTTCTTCAACTGGTACCCACGAAGCGAGTAGCCTGCTCATTGCCGGATACAATGGTCCCTAAAAAAATGCATTTTAGTTATTAAATATTTAAATAAACACTATTGGGAAATGAAAATAGTACATTTTCATGGACTTTCTCATTAAATACCTATGTAGAATAATGATATTTGTTTTTACTCTGTAATTCAAATATTATTATTGAAGAAAATTGTAAAATTATATTTAAATTGTCATTTTCTATACACATATGAAATTTTTGAAATAATAAGTTTATTTTAAGCTATTTATAGACATTTGAAAATTGAAATTCTGTATTTAGTTTTTTTTTCTATAAATAAAGATCAAAATGTTAAGGGGCCTGGTCGCGATTTTTCAAATTTTCCGCAATTCTATAAAATTTGAAAATTAAATTTTATATTTTAGTTGCCACCTCAATTATAAGACTTTTCCACTAATCTACTACCCAATACCTATTTAGGGGGGGTTGATAGGGTGTATTATATCGGTCAAAACATAGTTTACAGGAAAAACTCTCACACCTCGTAGATTGGTCCGATTTCCGTAATTTTTTTTTTGTTAGATAGAGGAATATTTTTTACAGGGCGCATTGGACTTCGATTTTTGATTACGTCGCTAAAAACAAAAAAAAAAAGGTGGGCAAGTGGGTGTCGCTCTGCTGTACAGTAGGTTACAAGTGGGTCACTGTATAATGGATGGTATTAAATTTGAATTCAATGATATAATATCATTGTATAAGAAAAACGATTCTGAGCGGTGATGGTATGTCAGTCTATGTATAAGGCATATTATATACATATCTATGGTATTAAACAAAAAATTGACCTATAATAGGTACCTATAATAAATTCCAAATTAATCATATCACAATATCCATTAGATACTTATAACGCGTTATACATCAACAAAAACCGTGATACTATCATAGATATATAATAGTACACTTTAGAAGTTTCAAGTACCCACGAATAGTATTATTCAATCACAACAAAATAACTAAAATCGTAATTCTTGGTTTAAATATGAAATTTTGTCTAAATTTGAAATTAAAATGTCTGTAAAAAATAAGTGTGTTTATATATTTTTTAGATTTTTTGGTTACAGTATGAATTATTTAAGAGAATCTTTGTTTTAAATTTTCAACTCTTAGTTATAAAAACTGAACATTTTATAATTGTTTAATTCCAACGATTGATAATTTTCGAGATTTTGATAAATTTTGTCAAAATTCCAACTTTAAATGCTTATAAAAAAAATCGTGCCTATGTATTTTTAATATTTTTCAACTGATATTGTAACAATATATCAGGAGCCTTGTATTAAATTTTTACACTTTTTGGCCCAACAGATAAAACTTTATTGATATTTATAGAAAAAAAAACTAAAAAAAATTGAAAGCTGTAAATGTCCATAAACAGCTCAAAAAGAGTCAAAATATTTTCAAAATTGTATGGTGTATAGGAAATGCTAATATAAACATTCAGTGAAATTTTCATGTATCTACAGTTATTCGTTTTTGAATTACAACAAAATAAGGAAATCGCTACATGAGAAATCGAGTGAAAATCCAATGTTGTAAAAATTTGAATTTCAAACGCTCATAAAAATTTAATTTAACTGTCCGGTAGAGATTTTTTTATTGATAAAGGTAGATAATCTTATAAGGAATCTTGTGTTTCATTTTCAAATCTTAGATTTAAAAAGAAAAATTTTTACGAATTCTTAACTCAAAATAATTTGCTAATTTTCGTGATTTTTCCATATTTTGTCAATTTTTGAACTTTAAATGCTTATAAAAAAAAATTGTGACTAAGGATTTTTAATATTTTTCATCTGCCTTTGAAACAACATATTAGGAGCCTTCTATTAAATTTTCAAGCTTTCGCAACCAACAAATAAAATTTTATTGATATTTTAAGAAAAAAAACTAAAAAAAAATGGAAAATGAAAATGTCCCTAAACAGTTCAAAATAAATCAAAATATTTTGAAAATGTTATCGTGTATAGAAAATGCAAATATTAACAACCAGTGAAATTTTCATGTATATACGTTCATTTGTTTTAGAGTTACACCAATAACCAAAATCGATTTTTTGGAAAACCAATTTTGCGTAAAAATTCCCGTTTTTCCTTAATTTTTGTGTTGTTTTTCCCGGCGCTTGTGAAAACTACTGCGAAATTTATACTTTTGACCCCCCAAAGTACCAACTAGATTCACTTTCCTATCAGAAAAGCTACTGATGAAGAAAATCCAAGCACTTTTACTGTCCTAAAACGTGATGACAGACACAAAAATATAAATAAAAATATATATAAAAAGGTGGGCAAGTGGGTGTCGCTCTGCTGTACAGTAGGTTACAAGTGGGTCACTGTATAATGGATGATATTAAATTTGAATTCAACGATATAATATCATTGTATAAGAAAAACGATTCTGAGCGGAGACAGTATGTCAGTCTAGGTATAAGACATATTATATACATTATACATATCTATGGTACTAAACCAAAATTTGACCTATAATAGGTAGGTACCTATAATAAATTCCAAAATTAATCATATCAAAATATCCATTAAGTACTTATAACGCGTTATACATCAACAAAAACCGTGATACTATCATAGATATATAATAGTACACTTTAGAAGTTTCAAGTACCCACGAATAATATTATTCAATCACAACAAAATAACTAAAATAGTTATTCTAGGTTTTTTAATATGTAATTTCGTCCAAATTTGAAATTAAAATGTCTGTAAAAAATAAGTGTGTTTATATATTTTTTAGATTTTTTGGTTACAGTATGAATTATTTAAGAGAATCTTTGTTTTAAATTTTCAACTCTTAGTTATAAAAACTGAACATTTTATAATTTTTTAATTCCAACGATTGATTATTTTCGAGATTTTGATGAATTTTGTCAAAATTCCAACTTTAAATGCTTATAAAAAAAAATCGTGCCTATGTATTTTTAAAATTTTTCAACTGATATTGTAACAATATATAAGAAAGCTTGTATTCAATTTTCAGACTTTTTGGCCCACCAAATAAAATTTTATTGACAATTATAAAAAAAAAAACTAAAAAAATTGAAAACTGAAAATGTCCCTAAACAGCTCAAAAAGAGTCAAAATATTTTCAAAATTGTATGATGTATAGAAAATGCTAATTTAAACATTCAGTGAAATTTTCATGTATCTACAGTTGTTCGTTTTTGAATTACAACAAAATTAGGAAATCGCTACATGAGAAATCAAGTTGAATATCCAATGTTGTAAAAATTTGAATTTCAAACGCTCATAAAAATTTAATTTGACTTTCCGGTAGAGATTTTTTTATTGATAAAAGTAGACAAACTTATGAGTAATCTTGTATTCGATTTTCAAATCTTAGATTTAAAAGGAAAAATTTTTACGAATTCTTAACTCAAAATAATTTGTTAATTTTCGTGATTATTCC
Source organism: Macrosiphum euphorbiae (assembly GCA_949089665.1). Taxonomy (NCBI): domain Eukaryota; kingdom Metazoa; phylum Arthropoda; class Insecta; order Hemiptera; family Aphididae; genus Macrosiphum; species Macrosiphum euphorbiae. The sequence continues at coordinate 70,047,430 of CARXXK010000003.1, read as the reverse complement.
ATATTTTGTCAATTTTTGAACTTTAAATGCTTATAAAAAAAAACTGTTACTAAGTATTTTTAATATTTTTCATCTGCCTTTGAAACAACATATTAGGAGCCTTCTATTAAATTTTCAAGCTTTCGCAACCAACAAATAAAATTTTATTGATATTTCTAGAAAAAAACTAAAAAAAAATGAAAAATGAAAATGTCCCTAAACAGTTCAAAATAAATCAAAATATTTTGAAAATGTTATCGTGTATAGAAAATGCAAATATAAACAACCAGTGAAAATTTCATGTATCTACGGTCATTTGTTTTAAAGTTACACCAAAAACCAAATTCGATTTTTTGGAAAATCGATTTTGCGTAAAAATTCCCGTTTTTCCTTAATTTTTATGTTGTTTTTCCCGGCGCTTGTGAAAACTACTGGAAAATGTTTACTTTTGACCCCCAAAGTACCAACTAGATTCACTTTCCTATCAGAAAAGGTACTATTGAAGAAAATCGAAGCACTTTTACTGTCCCAAAACGTGATGACAGACACAAAAATAAAAAATATAAAAATATAAATAAAAATATAAATAAAAAAAAACATACATCATTGTAAAACCAATACATTCATCGCTCCGCTCAGAATCTAATACAAAAACTAAAAAGTTGTAAAAATTGATTAAATTCAAACTTGTAACATAAGACTTAGAAAAATAATTTTGAAAATCCAAGTCCAATGCGCCCTGTAAGAAGTCTTCCTCTATCTAACAAAAAAAAAATTACAGAAATTTTGAGCAAAAAAACAGGCCCCTTAAGCTTTGTCAAAAGCTTGAAAATGGTTATACAAGATCCCACTCACTAAAGTTGTTCTTACAATCTTACAACACATTAAAAATATCAAAAATACATTAACAAAAAATTTTGTGTAAGCATTTGAAATTCAAACTTTGGAATTTATTTGGAAATTATTTTACAATTAAAAATGTTCAATTGTACGTAATAAATAAGGCTAGACAGTTAATACAGGGTTCCCTATACGGTATTTTACAGAAACATTATAGTTTTAATAATATATATGAGGCACCATTTTTGATGGACCCATATAATTATAGATCAATTCACAATAACATTAATAATAATTATTAGAAATTACTAATTAAGTCCTAAAAATAGGTACCTACTTACTCAATACAAAATGGGATATTTGAGATTTCATGGTTTAGAACTTAAATTTGCTACATTTAAGGGACCTATGTCGTAATTGTGGTGAGACACTCGCCCCCCTGACATATTTTTGCATGGGGTAAAGAATAATTCCCCCCCTAGTTTTTTACCCAGTTACACCGTTGTACCTATCTATGCGTTTGTAAGATAAAGACATCATAACAATTAACAAGCACATTTGGCTTTTTAACAATAATATTATTTACAACTGCCTACTTATTTTCAAAACAATAAAATCTAGTCTATAGTGACTAGAATACCTACATACACATAGAACTTATGAGTATTCATTCAATAATCATTACTAAAATGCCTACTGAGTAGCATATAGTGTACCTACCTATTATATTTACCTAATATTATTATAATTAGATACCCATGTAGCAATAAGTGCATAGGTCATGACAGTCATGTACTAAATAATAACTCATAATTATCTAGTTTTATTATGAAATTATTTTATAAATTAATGAATGGATAAAAACTTAATATATATATATATTTAGATTATAGGCACCTAAATCAATATATAAAAAAAAAAACAACTATTAATTTGAAATTGAATCGGAGATTGTGATTTGCTTTTAATGTATTTTTATAATTGGGCATAGTTAGTTTGACAAATAAAAACTAAACTAGATTAAAATTGGACACATTCTATCACCGTATCTATGGCCTTTGAAGTTGTATGAAGTATGTACAGTGTACTGTACATAATATATATAATTGTAATTTGTAAGTCACATACATAATATTATACACTACCTACTCAACTGTACGGTTTTAATTACTTAATATAAATTATATATTCCAACAGTAGATATTTTCAAGCAGTACCTACTGCAGTAGGTAGTGAAAAATAAAATTACAACATTTATCGAATATAATAGTCAATGATATATAATAATAATAATAGGGGGGACGAGGTGGCCGAGCGGTCTAACGCGTCGACTGCGGCGCTGGCAGTCGCGGGTTCGACTCTCGACCACTGGGCGGCATTTTTCTCCGGGCAAGTCACGGTGTCCGGAGTACAAATGCCGCCATCCCCCACCCCGGGGCATGGCAGAAACCTACGGGTGCCCCAATAAAAATTCTGCCACCACAAACACACTCGTGTACCAACCTACCCAATCTAAAAACTTACAGTTCCCTCCACACACCCAATGGCCCATGTTGCCGCGGGTTATCCAATAAAAAAAAAAAAAAAAAAAAAACCTATTGATGGTCAAGTCAATTCTACTGAAAGAAATTTTAATAATGATACGGTTGATACAGCTTGTACTCGATTATCGTTTTTCAAAAGTAAATTTTAATTTCATTTGTTTAATAGATTTGTATGTATATAGAGAAGAAGGTAAATGGAAATCACAATGGAATTTATAAATTTAAGGGGCAAAAATTATTTTGAAAATAAAATTCTTATCACTTTCCTTATCAATAAAAACAATATTTATGAAAATCCCAATAAATCCCATCAAAAACTCAAAACCCCGAGTTTCCCCTTGGCGAGGTGGGTGTTAGTACTCTCCCGGACCAAAATCCATCAAAAAAGCAAAATCCAAAAGGGGGGGAGGAGGTGCCCCCGTTCCCTAAAGCGGAAAACTGTAGTCTTCATAATAAGAATGGGTTCCCCCTTGGTCCGAGGTCTTTAACTTGAATTCCGGCCGAGTTACACTCAACTCAAAATGTGGGGGGGTGGGGGCTTTGGTTCCCTAATGTTGAAAATTCATCTGGGGCCTAAAAAATTGAGATGCCCACTGGTCCGGGGTCTCTAAGTCGAATACCGGCTAAGTTATGCTTCGTCAAAAATAATTACTCGTTTAATGGGTCCCCCCCCCCATTCCGCCCGACGGTCACCTCTACGCGCGTGACGACCGATGTTGGGTAGCCTACGCGAATGGAACCCGGTTGCCAGATGGTACGATCCTATATATAGTGGGGACATACGATAATATGAGAGGAGGGAGGGGATATGTAAGCCGGCAGCCGAGCAGAGCCGAGCCGAGCCGAGCAATTTTTCAGTGTTACGCTTTTCGGTGTTACGCTTTTTGGTGTTGCGATTTTTTTCCAGCGACTCCCATCCACCTAACGCCCCATAAGGAACTTCGTTCCAAAAGGTAGAGTTAAATTATTATTTGTTAATAATAATATAAAAATATTACGTTTGGATGCAGAGCCTTGGTTTTTATCAGCATTTTTATTCAAATACTATAGAAAAATATAAAATATGTGGTCTTAGGGAACCGTAACAATATGAATTAAGAATAATTCAATTTAAAAACGACAAAACAACAACACACGGTGGGATTCAAAATTCAAATAGCTAATAGGGGATAGCCGGATAGGCCTCTAAAACTAATAATTCTATTATATTTTAAACCATTTAACCAATTTTTAATAATAATTGAATATAGATTAAAATGTATAGGCCTTATATCAATAACTTTACTTTATTTACAATAAATTATAATAATATATTATTTAAAAATTGATTTGACTTACCTACCTTTAAAAAGCTGAGGTTATGATCGTAAACATTGCTTTGAAAGTAATCTTTCTACTTGACAATACAAAATACAAATGAACTAATAAGTAATATTTATATTTTATATAATATCACAGACGACAGTGTTGTTAGTCCCGGACGAAAACAGTATATTTTTAAATTATATAACAACTAACAACAATAATACATCGAATTAATAATATATCGTTGTCGTATATTATAAACAACACGGGGACGGCGGCCGGCAGGCGGCATCGTAATTTCTATTTATATAAATACCTTATGTTTCGTATGTTTCTTAGAAAAGCAAAATTATATTAAGGTACGATTATTATCGTATTAACGTATTATTTATGTTATATTCTATAGATTTTAAATTTACCAAAAACTGATAAACTTTTATTATAATCTAAAAATTGTAATAAGTTACTTGTACAACCAAATTGTCCGGCCCCATAATTCGGTTATTCGACCGGCCCATCGGGAAATTTCCCGATCTCCCGATCTGCCAGTCCGCCCCTGGATTGGGCTAGTGCACGATGACATCCGCTATAGATATTGTACTGCAGGTGCCGAATACGGCTGTGGCGACGGCGAAGACGGTCACCAAAGAAGCTCGTCGGATCGAGCGACGAAGACGATAATATTATTATTATATGGTCCCTAGCCACCGTATAATAACAATAATTAAAGTCGTCCGTCACTCGCCCGACGTGTGCTCTGCGGTTTCCGTCGACGCCGTCGCGAGTCGTCTTCGCGGTGCAACGCTGCAGCAGTCGTACCGAAAGTGGTACCACCGGTACAGGTAACCACAGCCGTCGTCGGGTCGTCGTCGTCGCTGTCGGACCGAAGCGGCCGGGGCCCGCCACGTCTCCATGAGGGTCTCCAAACGTCCGCGATCCCTTGGCCCTGCCGCAGGCGGCCGGAGAACGTGTGTCGGTGACTTACCTCCGATCACCCCAAAAGTGCACTTTCACGTACCTTAATCCTCGACCCCACACCGCTTCGCCTTGACTGCTGCCCTCGACCGAGGACGCTCTTCAGCAACCCAGGCAAATTACTGCTCGTCCTGCCCGTTTCACTCCTCTCCACGCGGCGGCCGCCAATCGCCTAACCCGCCCTCGTGAAGAGACTGCCGCTTGTGTTGCCGGTGGTTCGTCGATCTCCGCCCCATCCTCGGTCGGAGCTTCTCCGTCCAAGATGACCTCAAAGTCTCCACTCGTGGCCATCTTCTCCTCCTCCTCCTTCTCTTCCTCTTCCTCCTCGCACCGCAGTACAGCGTTTCCGTCTCCGGGCTGTACGTGCGGCGCGGCCGACAACTTTTCGGACACTAGGTGCACCATTGCATCCACCAACTGATCCACGATGGCGACCATCCGTCTGTCTCGGCATTCCTCTGAAACGGTGTCGGTTTCCAGTGTTCTTTTTTGGTGTCCAAATTCCATTTCCATGATGTCTTTTAGAACCAAGTGGACGGTCGTCTCTATATTACTCGAGTCCGAAACCACTTCCGCTATCAGGTCTTCCATCACCTCCTCGACGACGGTGTCGACGTTTTCAAATGCGTTTTCCATAATTTGTGGAACGTATAGTACAGCGCAGTTGTTTGTTTTTTTTGATTTTTTATGCGTATAAAACGCAAGGCGTATTAAAATTATTAGACAATAAGACAATATAAAAATAAAATCATAAGTTGATCATTCTATATATTATTTATGTGAAAATTACTATAATATTCGAGAGAGATGTTTCGTCGCGAAATATAAACTGATTCAAAATGTGTAATCGGTCGTACGCATAAACATCCAAACGAAAATCTCCATGACAGCAAAATAATATTATATTGTTCAAAATTGAAAATATATTATACGGCCAATTTATTTCCAAAGATATTACATATTATTATGTAGGTACATTTCAACATTATTCATGTAAACGCAAATACTTGTATTCAGTGGCGTGTGCAGGAATTTTCAATGGGGGAGGGGGGCTTGAAAATTAGTTACAATTTTATTTTTATTTTGTCCTGCAGTCTAATAATTTTAGGCGTTTATTTGAGGTATTTTAAAATATTTGTAACTTCTCAACTCTGACAGAAAAAATGCTCTGATCACAAGCTTAACAATGTAATACGTACTATTTTATTATAGCTAAAATATTAACATAGACATTATGGTTATTTTTTATAAGCATTTAAAGTTCAAATTTCGTCAAAACCACCGTTAATTTGTAGTTCAAAGCTTATAAAATATTATATGTATATAGCTAACACTAGACAATTTAATACAAGGTCTTCCATACAAGTAGTTCATACTTTTAACGAAAAATTACAGATAGTTTTATTAAAATTGGTGTGCAAATATGTTTTTTCAAAAATGAATTCATTCTGGTAATACATATATGAAATTTATGTCTTGATTATTATAGTTGACATTTGAAATTTGATAAATATATATTTGCCCAGTAATAATAATACGGGCAATGGGGGGGGGGGGGGGTTGGCTTAAGCCTGTTAGCCCCCTCCCCTGCGTATGCCACTGCTTATTTTCTAATGTAATAATAGGAATACCTACCTTTACAATATACATTTGTCCTTTATATACCTTAATAAACCACCTTTACTGCATGTCACAATAATTTGTTTCTCATCATGTAATGATAATAATGATGATGTAATGTAAATAAAGGTATAATATAATTTACTTTCATTATTTTACTATAACGAGTGTGTATAGTTACATATTTATTATTTACTTGCTTAAGTTTAAAGAAATACCCAAAAGATATTAATACATTTTGTTATATAATTGCACAATTATTTAGTAGTTATGATAAATTAGGTACCTAGGATATTAAAAATAAAAAAATTTTGAAATTTTGAAATAAATTCTTTTTATTAGGTATTAGGTACAACTCGCGGAGCACAGTTTGGAAACCGCTGGCTTATACAATTTACGTACAACTTAATTTAAGTTAACATTTCTAATGTAAAAATGTAAATGTATATTTTGAGATGGACTTCTTATTAATTTAGTGGTCAAGTACAACTAAAATTAAATAATATCAACTTCTATAACACAAATCATACAGACAACAATATTACAATTTTGTTTAAAATAATGAAAATCAGTAACATAAATTAATTATATTATCTACATATTTTTAAAATCTTGTCTAACATCAAAGTTCATAATTGAATATCTTACAGGAAATGGAAAGCTTATGATAGCATACACAGAAATAGTCTCTATAATATAATGGAAGAATTTGGATTCCCAAAAAAATTAATAAACCTAACCAAGCTGGCCATGGAAGGTGTGAAGTACCAAGTGAGAGTAGACAATATTATGTTGGAATTCTGATGGCCCACCTTCCTGAGGACCTCTACTAAGTCCCCATGAACATCTAATGTATGAATGAGTGGATGAATAATTGTCGTTTTTAAAAATCTCTCTTTTCTTGAAGTAGTATATTCTCTAATATGTGAACTTTATATTTCTTGGTTACACATTTTTAATTCAAACTTTCAATACAATATTATAATTATTAATCTATGTATATTATTCTGATTGTTCTATGACAAAAGATTCCCCTATGAATGTTACAAGTTATTAGTATTATTACTTTATATCTTTAATGTATAAATGCAAAATTATTTATGCTTTTATGCTAAATTAACAATAAAGTACTGTAAGATTTCGTCGGGCTTGATTTAGTTTAACAAAAATTTGTTTTTCAATCTATATAAATTTTTTTTCTATAGTAAACAAAATATATTAAGAGTTTTCTACCCATGCATTTGTTGTTTCCATCTCACTTAGTACGACATAGCAACATTTTTGTTCAATATGTTGAATGCATTCATAGAGAATCTGAAAATGCATTATTACTTATTAATATATTAAAACTTAAAACAGTAACTATCTCTAGCAGTATAATTTTTCATTTATTATTGACTCATGAATGTAAATACCTAAGAAATAATTGTTATGGCTCTTTTAGCTCAACACCACAATAATACAATTTAATGGGGTTGGAAGTGGTGTTTTCTGTCTGTCTAACACACGTAGAAGATAGGAATTTAGATGTGTTTTCATCCCAACGTACCGACTGAACAAGTGAAGTGATAATAGTTCCAAAAACAGATTTTAATTTGACGTCAAATCTACTTGAGATTGACTTTAACAGATTTTTAATTTTTTTATTTGATTTTCTCTGAAAATTTTAATATTTCATTTCCTATTTTAGTGCCAAATTTTTAGAATTTAGGGGGATAAAATCAAAAATCAAGGAAAGTAGATCTCAAGTAGACATGACGACAAATTCAAATCTGTTTTTAGAATTCTTACTGCCCCACTAGATCAATCGGTACATTGGAATGAAAATCTGTCTAAATTCCTATCTTCCACGTGTGTTACACGAAGACAGAAAATCACCGCTTCCAACCCCCTTAAATTGTATTATTTATGAAATAGTAATTATAAAAATGTATTCATTAATTATAGTTATAATGAAGGATCATACTTCTTTCAATGTTGTATTCCTTCTTTAACAACTTCTTTTACCAACTCATTTTTTGTCTGTTAATTTTATATTGATGAAATATCTTGTAATTTAATGAGGAATACTTCTATAATTTGCTCAGCGGTGCACCCATTCTGCAAACAAAAATAATTTAAATAACTTCACTGTAAATTAAAATACATAAGATATATACAATTGGTATACCTAAACATTACATATTATGCATAGTCGACTAAAACGTTACCTACCGACTTCTAGTCATTATCACAGATCTAGTGGCGTCTTTAATGTATATACATTACACCGGTTTCGACAAAACCCCCTCAATTTTACATAATGTTGTATTATTATTCTATTATTTTTCTATTTTCACTGATAATTTTAGGATCTGAAAATGCAGAAGGCAACTACTAGGCAAACTCGGTAGTTACGTCCACTACAGGCGAGGCATTTCCCTCTGCTTCAGCTACGCCACTTTTATATAACACAGTGAAACTTCTAAAAACCAAATACTCTCGGTCGTTGAAAATTTTTTAACTCATATATTTGTATAATTGGTTTTGACAAAATAAGACATAATATTCTGTAATAAAATACAGTGTACAAATTTGACAGTCGCAATAACTGAAAAGCAAATAGTGAAAACCAAAAAGTACCCACATTTTGATGAAATTAGGGATATAGTTGTGAGCAATGAACTAAATAAAAAATTATTTTTAAACGAAATAAACAAGAAGTTATAGTAAGTTAATAATATATAGGTAATTAAGACAATATTGGTAGTATGTACTTAATTATTTTAATGAAAAACCATCAAAAAATTCTTAAAACAATAATTAAATATACCTATTACCTACCTATAGGCTATAACATATAATTTATAAATTTTTTAGTATACACACTTACTAATATATTTAAAAATCAAAATAAAATGAGGTTGTTTAATTTTTATGACGTGCAGCATAACGAATAATTACTAGTTTAATTTGTTATCTAGTACAGGGCACTGACGGCTCACAGCTCGCATATGTCAACTATACCGATTTTATCAAATATACCATGCTATTTAAATGACATTAATGCCAAAAAAAAAAACAAGGGACTTGGATTCGACAAATTTTGATTTTGAAAATGGATATTAATTAGTCATTGTGTTAGTTAGGGAATGGCCGAGGGGACTTTATTTAAACAAATGCTTCAATATAATATCGACAATTTAAAAAACAAGAATTTTGATATATTATATATTATATTTAAGTACACCATTAATTTTTGTAATAGTGATAAATTTCCACGGCCATGCTTTGGTAAAGTTGTTGAAGATTTTTAATTAGTTTTCAAAATTAAAACACGTCAAACCCAAGTAACACATTTTTGTTTGGCTTTTGGCATGTTTTAAGTGATTATTTATACCTGCTCCAGCCCCCTTAATAATTAAAAGAAATTTATATATACCATAATATAATTATATATTATAATATTAGCATAAAAAATTATTAATTGGAAAAACTCACATATAAAATCCCATGTTTGATGTTTTGATATTCGAGTCATTTAAGTAGAATGAAAGGTAAATGATTCCAGGTAATATTATTGGTCCCATATTCACAACGAAAAACACTTAAAAACGTAGATCCAACTTATGTCAGCCAGTATCGCTCTGTATAGCCAATGACAAAAGTTTTTAATTGTTCTTCAATACTTGGACATTAATAATATTATATTACAGACAATATGGATGGCCTCTTTCCTCAGGTAAAAGTTGTAAAGGTAATACCTAAAATTGTAAAATAAATTATCAATTAACAAATCAAATTTTTAACATTTAGTAATATGGATGTAGCATTGGAGGAGCCATTGATTATACTAGTTACTATCTAAATACTAGAAAACCACTAACTAAAAAATCTCAGTAAATAATTCATATTTGATGCTTACCATTATCCGGACTCTAGCTGCAACAGGGCCACCTTGAAACAGATGAAATCAACTATGAAATTATATAAATTGCAATATTGTGAGGAAAATGCCATTTTAAGTTAGTATTTTTTTTTACTTATTTATATTTACCTGATAATAATAAAACAAAAACTCATTAATTTACTCTCAGGGTCTCGGGCATCACATCAAGAACATAATTCATCTTAATGAAGCTGTTAGTACTTCAATGGCAGGATTATGTTCAAAAGTACATTGTTAGGTAGGTAGTACAATGTTCAAAAGTGCCTAATAACTTTTATAGTAAATTAATATCAGGAATGCATACACCATTGGGAATGACTGTAAAATACAAGTTATCAATTTACTTTTTAAGTACCTATTTAATAACAAACACTGGTATTGTTAATAGTAATTAATTATTATTTACTTACTACAATTCTTTATTATATTTTAAATGTGACAAAGACACCATGTTGTAGTTCTGGCGGACTTAAAACCAAGAACTTATTAATTCACTCTCGGGGTCTCAGGCATCACATTGAGAACATAATTCATCAATGTCATCTTATACACAGCTGTTAGTACTTCAATGGCAGAATATTACATACAATTTTCAAAAGTGCCTCATAACTTTATTGGTAAATTAATATCAGGAAAGCATACACCATTGGGAATGATTGTAAAATACACGAAACGAGGCCACTTACTTTGGACAATTTGTGTTTCATAAACTTTAGGACACCACTGAAAAAAAAATCAGTTTAGTTTAAATCCAAATAATATCATGTGAGTCATTAGATTTGACCGAATCTTCTGTTAATATTATTATACTATTGACACTTTTTAATTACCAAGTCTTAGAATGGTTTGGCAATACCTATTTGTAGTTTAACATTTCTACTAAATCATCTAACGAATTGGGAACTGGAGGCTGTCTACAGTGCCCACCAGCCCCGGCTCAAAGGGTAGGCAACATAGGCCCACGCCTAGGGCGGCACATGAGCAGCACTTTAAGGCAGTATTTTCAAAATACTGATAATATTATATTATTAGGGGCGGCAAAATTTGATTTCGCCTAGTTCACTATTTTCGCTTGAGCCGGTCCTGAGTGCCACATCCTTTTAACCCCATGCTCCGTTTCATTGAACGTACAATCATCTGCTGCTTCGCGGTGAAACTAACAAATTCAAATTGTTAAGAACAATGAAATTTATTATTGTTTAATGGTAGTAATATTACTTGACAATTTCCTGGTTGCATACTAATCTGACTGATGGCGGTGAGTTTCCAGGAGAAAAAACTCTTTGGAAAGAGCTGCTATGAAAAAATGCTAGGTTCCGGTTTATTTATAACTTCAGGACCACTGTTGTGCCGCCGGTTTAACGTCAAATGCCCTGGGTAGTGGGTTATTAAGGTCAACACAAGAGAGCTGTCAAAGAGCAAAGTGGCCAACGATTCATCCAGTGGCAAACTATAAACACCTATCTGAACAAAACATATAGGTAAGTTTAATATTTTATAAGGTTACCCGATTTCATAATATTATTAGGTAGGTATGTTATAGAATTCGAACTATTTAAGTTAAACCGTCTACTAATAATAACAATAATAATAATATAATTAATTTCAGTTGTAGACACTTACAAACGGCCGACTTGTTCGCTGTCTCGCACTTTTTTGATGATATTACTAAAGAGTAAAGTTGTCCACAAATTACAAAAGCATATTAATAACAGTCGAGAGCGGAGAGACAATGTTATTGAATAATCAGCATTTTGGTCAACTCGAGCAGTGACACAAAAATAGGTTTACTGTAAACTCTATGGTTTCACATTTATCACCGTAGGCGTTGGTAGCACTGATTTGGCAGTATTGGCGGTCTCGTTTTGAGAGTGGGAATGTTTGTGAAGTCCGAGTTCGAGGCTCAAACCACAGAATAGATGAAATCTGTGCTCAAACCACAGAATAGATGAAATCTGTGCTCAAACTTTGAGGCTTGAGCGTCTAGCTTATATTTGTCGACTGTCATAATTGTCGATGTCATTTTTTCTAGTGAAATAATATGTTCAAAAAGTTGAAAATTATGAAAATTTCATAATTTCTGTATCAATTTCATATCAAAAAATCGCTTGATATTATAATATAGTTAAAGTATATTAATCTACATAATTTTTATTTAAAACTGTGTACTTGTATTACCATTTACCCATTTTAAATGTCAATATTACACAATTACCTAATATAGGAAATCCAAAATACAAATAAATTTATATGCAAATGCAAAAAATATGCATTTTTATATATTATTAAAAAATTTGTATTTTTACTTCAGTATAAAATATGTTGAGTGTATAATCATTTTTTACCTACTTTATTGATTCTTCCATTTTTTATTTATTGTTTCAGTTATTTCCACAATTATTTTTTACAAACCACTTTTCATGATTACTGATCAGTTATTACAAATTAAATTGTTCTTGATTTCAACACAAGACCATAAGTCAGAACTGTTTTTAATTGATAAATATATTTTGGGACGTAGCTACGTAGGTACCTCTGTCTGTATTAATTTTAGTTCATTTCCACATATTTTGATTAATTCCTAATCAAAAAATAACATTTAAGTAATATACCGTCCAACAGTACAATCTCAACAATTAATTATATTGAGAAATATACATGAAAAATTCAATTTTCAGTTGAATATTTCAATGAGAAAAAATGTTCAAGCTTATACAATTTTATCCAGTCATAATCATTGTAAAATATAAACCGATACCTAAACGGGTTGAATACGGGTCCTATGACGTGTATCTAGTTTTTCTAATGCAATGCTAATTTTTATATTTTTGAATATCAGGATCATTTAATATTTTAGATTCCTAAAGGAGTGATAAAATGTAGGTACCTATTAATTTTAATCTGTATTTTTTTTTTTTGTCCTCACCTATTGCTTGATGGAGGTCAACTGGTTTTAATATAATGAAACAAATCTACAAATCTTCTTTGACAATTATTAATATTTAATACCCCTATAAATACTCTATTAAATCATCAATATGACAATGAACCTTCATCTAAGTCACCTTTAAATTATCAGTAATTTCTGTTTATTGCCACATCAAAATAAAATTTGATTGTAAAAAAAGGTGGGCAAGTGGGGACAGCTCTGCTGTACAGTAGGTGTCGAATGGATCACTCTAATGGATGAATTATATATTGGTATTTACAAGTCTACAACTGTAGTTAAAACTAATTAATTAAATCCCTTAAGCTAGTGTGCTATAGGTAGGAATTGGATATATGATTCATATTTGACAAAATGTTTAATTACCTAATCAATAGTTATAATAATAATTGTAACCCTTTTACAAAATATACAAAAAAAAAATTTAACAATATTTCTTTGATTGAATTTGTGTTGTAACATTGATTGCAATATTATAAATTTAAATATTCAGGAATAATCTGTAGTTCTGTATCTCTCTTATTAATGTATTCTAAGACCATATAATATGATTTTAAGAATTTTAAACAAAATTCAAAAGTGGGCCTTTTTTCTGGATGGACATGCCAACATTTTTTCATCAAATTATATCTGAAATAAAACAAAAAACTATTAATTAAAAAATAAATCATTAGGTAAATCTCCTAATTTATTGTTATTGTATATTTACAAAGTTTTTGGACAGTTTATTGGTTTTTCAAGCCTTCCACCGTGTTGAACATAATTCATGGCATTTATATTAGACAGTCCTGGATAAGGTTGATGACCTTGAGACATAATTTCCCATAACAAGACACCAAAGGCCCAAACATCGGATTGACTGGTATAGACACCATCCACTAGTGATTCTGGTGACATCCATCTACGATAAAAATAAAATATAGATACCTCCACAAAATATACTTCAGATATTGATAGTACCGAACAGGCAGTAAAGCTTCTCCTTCTTTTCGGTAATAATGTGCATACATTTTTCTTGCCAATCCAAAATCACCAATTTTTATAACTTGCTCTTTAGGGTCAGAAGACGATACCAGGCAATTACGTGCTGCAAGATCTCTGTGTACAAGGTGCATATTTTTAAGGTATGAGCATCCTTCAGCTACATCAATACACATTCTCATATAGTCCATACAATTTAATATCTGCATAAATATAATGGATACATGTGTTTTTATTTATTGGTTTTTTTTGATAATAATAATAATAATAATTATATTAATCTTACTTGGGTTGGTCTGGTTTTTCTTAAATAACTCAATAAATCACCTTCTTTCATAAGTTCCATAATTATAAAATTAGGTTCATTATCTAAACATACTCCAAAAACTCTTAAAATATTTTTATGTTTTAAATTATTCATTATTTTTGCTTCTTTTAAAAATTCTTCTAATACATATTGACTGGTACGTCCATTTAATGATTTCAACGCAACACAATATTCAACTTTTTCATTTATTATATCTTTGACATTTCCTTCAAAAACTTCTCCAAAAGCTCCTGATCCCAATCTTTTTGTTAGTGTTATTTGCTTACGTTTAATTCTGATCAATTCATTGTTGTCTCTTTTTTGAAACAACACGGCTCTTTGATAACCCACATTATTAGTAAGTACAAAAGATTGTGGCATTTCTCTAAGTTTCCTTATAATATTAGGCTTTTTAGCACTCCCTTATATGATAAAATATATTAAGGTTTATTAATTAAAAATAATACTCACAATTTCAAACAAAATTACATACAATACTTAATGGCCATGGTCAAAAATAGGGAAATCAACACAAGTCCTGATATTAATATTATCCATGGTTCATCTGATCCATATTCGTACCACAAATGACGATTCTTTGCATTAAATTCATGTTTCACTTTGGACATGAACGAATGATTTTCTAAAATTATTTAAAACAGTATATACATCAGTTTTAAATTTTAAAGTTGTCAAAAAAATGTAATTACAATGTCCACTGTATAAGGTCGTTTCAATGAAAAATAATAACTTATGTGATACTTTACTTGACTTTGAGGGATTTCTAGGAGACGGTATTGGTTGTTGATCAATAAAATTAGATATTAATAAATTGACTTTAAAATTAATTTCCGGATATATAGTTTGATAGTATTTTTGATCATCACTAAAGTAATCTTCTCTCATTATTACAGAACCATTTGACCAATAAAATAATTCATTCACATATAATAAAGATGTAGCATCAGAAAATAGCGCTGTATGTGTGTTATTTCTAATATTTATTACTTTCTGACTGTAATACACCAAAATGAAGACATTGATTTAAAAATCAACAACAGGAAAATGTATAAACACCTTCATCAGGAAATATTTATCTTTAATACATTATTTTTTCAAACTTACCCATCCAAAGAAACAGACATTATTGTGTTTTGCTTTCGGAATATCACAAACAAACATGACTGTATATAATTTATAACAAATGGACCGATATTTTGGTTTTTTAAAATTAGTATATTTGACTTTTCAGAATCGGTCAAATCAAAACTATGCAGTCCCAATTTCGAGGTCCAAAATAAAAATCTGTCATCAACGAAATTAAATAAATACAATAATAATCATACACTCCTAATAATATTAGGTAATCAAAATATATTACCCATTGTAAGGATCCACTTCAATCTGAGTTATTGCACCAAATCCAGAAAATATTTCTTCTAATATTTCATGTTCCAAATCCATTTTTTTAATACTGTACGCTGTTGTTATGTTAGCTTGTATTAAAATATAAAGCTGATGATTCAGCCAATCGTAGGAAATGTCTGTTAATATTTTTCTCGTTGTTAATAAAGTTTTTGTCTTATTCTTTGAAAATGCATATAACGAGCCAGAAGATTCCAAAATATAATATGTATTTGTACGTATATTAATTGATACACCTAAGATACATTTTTATTTTATTTTATAACATAAGTAAATTAAAGATAAAACAATGGTTACGAATATGCATACCATTGATTGTTTGATTTGAGGAATAAACACTTATAGGTGTATCCATAATTTTGGTTGTTCTTGAATACATTTTACGATTGGAAACAAGTATGATTTCATTCTAAAATAAAATAATAAAATAATATATAGTTAAGTAATAGTAACAAACATTGTAAATAATTAGTAATAAAAAAAATGTATGAAATTCACACAATCTGCATGTATCAAAATTAATAAATAAAATTCATAGAAAATAAAACAGATAATTATACCCCGTTCCAAAAAAGAAGACACCAGCCAGCCACAGGTGAAATCGGTTTTGCTACTTAAATATAGTGTTTTCTCTTTTGGAACGGGGTATAGGTAAGTAGTTATAAATAAAATATTTGATTGGTACTTCTTATTCATTTGAAACAGACAACAGTTACAAGTGATTAATTATAATGCATTAAAACATTAAATTATATAATAATTAACATGGGCAAAGAATGACTAAAAGCATAAATTAGTTTAGAATTTGTACTACAACAAAAACTGTAAGGTAAAATATATCAGAAATTCCAAATATCACTAAGCAGCGTCTGATCTATTAATTAAATTAATAAAAAAGCAACGATTAAATCGCTATGACGTATGTAAGTTGGTTTTAGTGCGATTAGTGATTGCAGATTATGTCACTGTAATGGACTGCAGTGCTTGGAAAGTTCCTTTAAAAATGGTACCTATTAGTTCATGTTCATTTCGTTTCTCATTCCGGGCTTAAATAAACTAGTTCCTTTCCTCGTTCATCAATAATTTTAAGAGGAAGTAATAAATTGTTTACTCGGGTAAATGTGCAGTTATTTTGGTTTTAAAATGTTTAATTTGCTTATTTCATAAAAGTTAAAACCTGTAAGATCACCATGACTGACTTGACATTTTGTAAACATAATATCGTCAATATTATCGTTTAATGAGGTATATTATTGCCTATTGGTTTAATATAATAGCTCATTATAATTTAATATTTATATTGATATTTCTAAAAAAAAAAAAATTATAAAAACTTGCTCCAAAAATTATTTAAATTCCCTATACCTACTTAAGAATAAATTAACAAAAAAATAGAACAAATAGGTGAAATCTAAAGAATGAACGAAATTCCAATATTATATTCCTACGCACAAAAAAGAAACTACGTTCCCGTGAATTTCATGAAAATTGAACGAAATCACTGGAACTAGGTAGTTCCTTTGAACGGGCGTTCCTTCTAAGCAATGGTAATGGACGTGTTATATTATTATGATTCAATAAAAAAGATTCTGACAAATAACAGTAACCAGTGGCGTATATAGGGGGGTGGCCCCCTTGGCCAGAGCCCATACTGAAATTGCAAGTTCAATCAAAGCATTTTGAGTATATCTACACTGTTTACAGTTTTTCACCATGATTAATTTAGCCGGTTGATTGAAATCGTTTTTGTGGAATCAACAAGGAAATGTTAAATTGTCGGAACTTGCTTTGATGTTAAATTCACAGTAAGATGACATTAAAATATATAAAAATACATGAAATTGTCAATATTTTTTTTAAAAAAGGATTAAAAAATTAGTATTACATAATTATTAGAAAATTGTGTAATTTGTATTTGTATTGCATATTACCTATATCATATACTTATAACCGCCCAGCTTCCTAAAATATGTATAATTATGGCTATGTTAGTCGTGCCTTGACTAGTGATAAATTGGTGGAAATGATGAAAATGAATGAAATCAGCTGCTGCTGGAGCCGCCACAGACGTGTTGAACACATAGAATAATAATATTATGTAAACGATCATGACGAAGTAAACAGCTTTTTCGTCATATAAACGACGATCGGACGGTTTTTAAACTGCCGCGTGATATGACTAATGACCAACTACAATAGTCTTACGATAGTAATATTATTACGTTCTCGTTATTGTCAACAACGATTTCACGATGATGCGTCGCGCACTCTACGTCGACATACCAAAATTCGATATATTTAGTGTATAACCCTTAGATCATATACTAGTATATGATCTAAGGTATAACCCCATCAGTTTTAAAAATAGACCAAAATTCAATTCGTAGATACGACGGACTGGAAACGAATAATTGACGGGCGGGTGACGGGTGTCGGGGCGTTTACGGTTATCGGTAAGCTTGTTCGGTAGGTCGGGGGGGGGGGACGTAATGAACATCGACTTCTAAAAAATCTATGATAATAAAGCGAGTGGGTATGTACTATGTACTACTGTAGGGCTCTTTAAGAACAGGTAAAGAAAGCCGCCAATTGCTTTTCAATTGGAATTAATACAGAATTAATACAAATTATACAGATATTTATCAAAACAAGTACGTCTATGAAAAATCGTTAATAATCGTTCAAATGTTCCTACCTTCATTCATTAATTACCAAAATTCAATTTCACAAAACAAATTTTAATATGGTGTTTAATGCGGTGTTTGGGGGGGGGGGACCATAGCTTTGGTTATAAAACTGTTTTATATATTTTGTTTCATGCATTGATTTCTTTTAAGGGGGCTGGAACATAATCCATTCGATCTAAACACAAATACTAATATTATACTTGGCTGCGCACGCAGATCCGTCTATATCGAAGTGTTTATCGGTTCAACCGCCTCGCCATTAAAGGGGCTGGTGGGTAATACAAGGAGTAAAAACTAGACATTTTATATTTCGAGTTATTTGGATCTTGTGAATGACGTGTTGAAAGTAAATGGACATTAGTGTGTGTAATTCGTAGTACCGATCAAGTTTCATAGGGGCATCATGGTGACCGGATATCGGGATATGTACGTCTGTAATTTTACTTACTCGCATGCTGCACGTGTCACCACTATTATTACTTTATATAATAAAATTATAAAATAATTATATATTATATTGACGAGAGGAGAAAGAAAAACCACACATACACATATTATGTATTATGTATGTATATATATATACATATACTTACCTACACTGTCGGTGGTATTATATTATATAGTATATAAAGGTATATTGTGCTACTGGCATATTATTATGTACTCGTATCATTGACTATTGTAGTATTGTATACGCCACACGAGATGATCCGATTTTATCTGTGCGCCTGGCTTCACTCATTTCCCGAGTAGACTTGCAAATTTGTTTGTGTTTTTCAAGAGCAAAAGGTTTTTGTACCTACCTACATAATTATATTAAATTGTATAATACAGTTTGAACTATTTTAGAACAAATAAAATAATTTATAATTCCATCTGGTCGCACCAAGTTCAAACGAGCGTTAAAGTCTTGCTGTATAGCTCCACTCCACGATTGTTCACCTAAACTATAAACGCATTAACCTCTGCTTATAAAATAAACATAAAACGGCTTGTCGTATTATGGATGAAAATCAATAATGCTTAACAAATAAAATGACTAGTGAGCATGCTTTACGTGCATGTATTATTTTATGGAAATCGATGAAAAAAATAATAAAATAAATAAAAAATTTTGCTATCGGCCGGGGATCGAACCAAGACGTTTAAATATTTGTTGATTAAAATCGATTAGTTTCGCTTAGAACGGATTGAATAGCCATTAGAAAAAACGTAAAGAAGATAAAATGTGAAAAAGAGATGCCCGGGTCTAATCTAACTCGCCGACAACACTTACACTCTTACTATCAGCAGCTTCAGAGGATATTGGCTGTCGGGTAGCTTATTTAACCGAAACATCTCTATATCACGACAATGGCCGTACAAGTGTTTTAGCTATTTTCTTGGGTATTTAAATAGTTTGTTTGTTATCACGTGGTAACGAACTAAATAAGCGATTTACTATATATAATAATATATTATAGTAATATAGAAACATCTCCGAGATTATGTACCTATTATGATATTTATATAATATATGGGTACGTCAAATAAATAATATAATATATTAATGCATATGTAGGTATAGGAATAGGACATCTATAATAGTAGTTATAGGACATCGGTACCTACATGGCTACATTTGGCCATTTGGGGTAAGTTATCTGACGAACCATCTTCGCTCAGAACCGTGTTTCGAATGCAATGATTTATCATTGAAATTAAATTTAACACATACTCTTATCACTATGACTTACTCAATTACGAGTTACACATGACAACTAGTGTACATCAGAATATCAGATCGATTACTATTCCTCTTCCCCCTTTTAAAAATTGTAACATTGAAAAATATTCTGTTTTTTGTTAAATGGTATATTTGGTTTCACCGAGTGAGCATTGTTTATGTTACATAATATTATATAATATGGTACCTACCTAATTTTAGCCTATTTACTAAATTTGCGTATATCTAATAAATATAATATTATGATGACAGCGATGAATAACCATAAGAACTAGAATTGGACACATCAAACTCACCCGTAGTACCTATATGCTTGTAATAAAAAAAGTAAAACAACCCTACTGCAGCCATTGTGACAGATCCCTCACAGTAAAACATAATAATATAGTCATTAATGACCTACCTGTTGGCAGGGGCAGAGTGGGAACCAAATCCAGGCCGGGAGTTTAAAATTTATCCAGGCCACCCACCAAATTTTTTGTTTCTCGCTACCCTCGAATTTGGTTTTTATATTTGCCTATTCCAAAATTACTTTCAGTATTAGAAAAGTATTTCAATCGATCACTATCTTGCTATTTCTTTTAACTTCTGTCTTCTAACACATTGTATTAATATACCACTAAGTACTAATGTCTAATACCTGAAAGTCCGAAAACATTATCACAATCTATAGAGATTTTAGATTCTAAATTATTACTGTTTGATGTTTGATCTGAAAAAAGTTAAATTAAATTAATACTAGTACATTTTATTCAAAATATTGAAATATAAGAGCAAGATAAATTATCAATGAGGAAATGCACTAGGCAAATTAATTACATTTATTACAAATGTGTTGGAAATTCTTATATATTTTCTTAATTTTATTTATGAACAATTTAAATAATAATAATACACCATAAACTACACCGTCGACACACTCAACACCAGTGACCAGGGGACAAATATCAAACACTAATGACTAATTTGTTTGGGTTTATTACAGATATTCTTTATAAAAATAACAATGACCAAAGTAAAGTGACCAATAATACAAAATTAATATGTATTAAATTAATGTATTATCATTGATTGTTATAAAATATACAAAATACTAGTATTAGACATTATTAGTACTTATAATCAATGGTACATTATTAGTTATTATTAGCCATTTGGCATTGCTATATTCGTCGCCACTCAACAGCCCTACAGGGTACAAATAAACAACTTGCAGGTTTCAACATGCGGAAATGCGTCGAATCAGTAATTCATAATTTCTTAGTACGTAATTAGTTCTGTTGGATTGAACCGAGACCACACACTATCTGGGTGTTTTTTTATAAAAATAATCGACCCATATAAATATTATATTGCTTTGATTTTATTTGATATCTATATTTATGTACAAATATTTTGTAATTTTTTATCCAAAGATTTCTCACAAGAGTATACGATTGTACGAGGCTAGTATGTTGTACTTACTATTATTTCATTAATAATATTTGTAATACAATAATTTAATAGAAACAAATTTTTGATGCATTTAGCATTAACTAATATTTTGTAAATTAATTTAAATTAAAAAAAAAATCTAACAAAATGGCCAGGCCACCAGGCCATAGTATGGTCCAGGCCATCTGGAAAATTCCCATTTCCAGACCGGCCACTCCGTCCCTGCCTGTTGGAGTCTTTATAAGTACCTATAGGTGGGCAGTGGCTAGATACCCAGTAAAACGATATACTATATTATCATAACGATGGTCATTGCGAAGAAGGGTTGACTTATTATTTTACAATCGATACGGTTCGAACTTGTGGTTTTGTACGTTACAAAAACTTAATAATAATATCACCTTTCGAACCCCGGCCACGGGCGGTACTTCTCTTTGGGCAGTCACGGTGTCTGGATAGAGAGCCCGCCATCCCTTACCAGTGCATGGCAGATACCTACGGGTGCCCAGTTGAAAATTCTGCCAAACTAAAACACACGTGTTTACAAACCGACAGTACCCTCCCCCACAGTCAAAAACCACCCAAAGGCCTAAGTTGCCACGAGTTAATGAACGAAAAAAAATAATAATGATGATAATAGTAATAGGTATATTATATGATTCTGCAAGTATTCAGCACATCGTACCAATTCGAGATTATATTAATTATTATCCACGGATTCATTATTATGTTTCTATATAGTGTATTATATAGATGTGTCATGCAACAATAGTAACAACCACAGATTAAATGAAAAATTTTATTTTATCTATGTAACAACCATAAAACCGCGTAACTAACACACACTTACACACATGCCTCTCGCAAGAACGTTTTTAGTAGGTATTATAGGTATCTGATATTTCAATATTTGTATCAGTATTCAGTATATTTTTGACTTTGCATCATAACAATATTGATCTTTTTCTAGGATAACACTTGTATAAATTGATTTTAATTCGACGTTAACGTTCTACCACGTTTTTAATTTATTCATTATAATTTACTTAATTTATAATCCCATTATTATTACTCAATAATTTTTTAAACGTCTGATATTATAATCAAATTTAGAGGTAAAATATTAAAACTAAAATGCGATTAAATCTATCCCAAGTAGATCCACGAGTAATTTAGAGTTTTTTTCTATAAGAAACAGTATTGCTTATATTGGTTTGATCGGTATATGTTGGACTAAAGATGGGCCATAATTTATTGTTGTGAGTTTTTTATATGAAAAGATTGGTGCGAGACACTGTGACGGAGACAAATGACAAATGACAAATAAGTAGGTATAATATAATAATTAAATCTAAAATAAATACTTAATTATAGATTTTTCTAATTATCGCGCAACGGTCCCAAGTAAATTTCTGATAATTTTTAAATAATTAATTCTGTGCAGTGTGCATACAATGTCGTTGGTGAATAATCGTCATTAACATTTTACCGTATTTTATCAACTCTTACGGAATTATCGATATTATTACACGTAGGTATAGGTACTCGGTAAATCGTCTACAGAAGTTCTTAAAATTTTGGACCCCTGATTTCGAACACCTACCTTCCTTTTTTTTTTACGAAATATCTCATAATATCATCATAATTAATAATTTAATACTTGTTTTATATTAGAAATCAAATATCAAGTAGGTATACACGATACGAACATACATACGTGGCTACGTTATTTATAATTATTATTCTTATACATAATTTTTCATAAAAAATGTAGTATTTTAATTTTAGATAGAACCGCCTCTGTGGTCCACAGTTTAAGAACTAGTCTGGTCGACGACGTCTATATATTATCTTCGGCGATGCAAATAACGTTCAGTGCATACCTAAAATATTGCGTTTTTTTTACTTATCGATCAATAATTCGCCTCATCAACAAAATATGTTACTACCTAGTGTATATATTGAAGTGTGTGTGAGTTTTTTTTATTTCAATTTTTATTTGCTTATTATAATATGTTAAATGTCTATTAAAATATTAGTTTATAGAGTTCTGAATGTTTTAACTAATCGCATTGTGTACACAACAGGAATCATCGTCATAATTGTGGATTGATGGACGGGTAAGCGCAGTACCTAATTTTAGGTAAGCTGCACAATGTGGTACTATGGTGTTTTTTCACAACATTGAAAACAATAGTTTTTATTATTATTATTTTAGACTCTTAGCCGGACGATGAATTTATTGATTTTACAATGATGTGTACAATGTACATATATGGTGCATGACAATATCTTGCACTTATACTTTGACGAGGACAAAACGTTCAATATAATATTTTTTTTTGAGGTTTGGTATCCAAAAAGTTATTTGTTAATATTCTTCATAGGTCCCACATTACCACGATCATGTTCATCAATCGTTTTTCTGTTGTAATAAATAAAATAGTACCTACTGTTTAATACAAAAAATATAAAAACAACATTTTACTGTATAAAAAATATAATTTTATTACTGGATAATTTATAGATAATATAACAATTTTATTATATAAATTATAATAATAATAATTTGAATTCAGTAATAAATAATATCAAGTATAAAAATAATATCATTTTTAAACACCGTGGTTTATAATTTTGAAAAAAAATAAACAAAAAACATTGGAGGTGTAAGATAAATGATAATTCAATAATATTATAAATGACATATTATAATTAACGAGTGCTTTAAAATTTTGAAACATTTATGCCGAAAATAATTAATAAGTAATATAAAGAAAAATAGAAAAAATGCTCGCAATGCGGCAAAAAAACAGGAGCAATAATATTAACAACAATAAAAGGTGCTCAAAGTGGCAAAAATACAGGAACAATAATATTAACAATAAAATAAAAGGTGCTCAACGTGGCAAAAAAACTGTAATAATAATATTAAAAAAAAATGAAAATGTGCTCAATGTGGCAGAATAAATTTCAGTAAACAGTGATATTAACACAAATAATTAAAAGGTGCTCAAAGTGGCAAAAAACATGTCGAATAATGATATCAACAAAAATTAAAATGTAAAAAAATATAAAAGGTGCTCAAAAGTGTGGCAGAATAAATTACAATCAATTGTAAGAAAAAAAAAAAAGACATCAGTCAAGACGAGGCGAAGTGGGGGGTACGTGATGGCGAGTGGGTGGTGCAGAAGATGGTCACCTCCACAACGTTCTCGCGGCCGGTCCTGCGGGGGGACAAGAGTCGCGGGCGCGTTTCCTCCGAGGAAGCGAAGACGACTGCGGAAGCGGACGGAACCCGACCACGACGGCTGCGAGAGCGACGATGACGGTTGACGACGATTGGGCTAGTGCGCGATGACGTGCGCTATAGGTGTTGTACTGCAGGTGCCGAAGACGGCTGTGGCGACGGCGAAGACGGTCACCAAAGAAGCTCGTCGGAGCGAGCGACAAAGACGATAATATTATTTTTATATGGTCCCTAGCCACCGTATAATAATAATAATTAAAGTCGTAAGTCACTTGTCCGACGTGTGCTCTGAGGTTTTCGTCGACGCCGTCGCGAGTCGTCTTCGCGGTGCAACGCTGCAGCAGTCGTACCGTAAGTGGTACCACCGGTACAGCTAGCCACATCCGTCGTCTTGTCGTCATCGTCGCTCTCGGACCGAAGCAGCCGGGGCCCGCCACGCTTCCAGAGGGTCTCCGGACGTCCGCGATCCCGTGTCCCTGCCGCCGGTGGCCGGAGAACGTGTGTCGGTGACCTTCTGCCGATCACCGCGGAAGTGCACTTTCACGTACCTCACATACCTCGATCCCCACATCGCTCCGCCTTGACTGCTGCCCTCGACCGAGGCGTCGGACGATTTTCAGCAACCCAGGCAAATCACTGCTCGTCCGGCCCGTTTCACTCCTCTCCACGCGGCGGCCGCCAATCGCCTGACCCGCCCGCGTGAAGAGACTGCCGCTTGTGTTGCCGGTGGTTCGTCGATCTCCGCCCCATCCTCGGTCGGACCTTCTTCGTCCAAGACGACCTCAAAGTCTCCACCGGTGGCCACCTTCTCATCCTCCTCCTTCTCTTCCTCTTCCTCCTCGCACCGCAGTACAACGTTTCCGTCTCCGGGCTGCACTTGCGGCGCGGCAGACAACGTTTCGGACACTAGGTACACCATTGCATCGACCAACTGATCCACGATGGCGACCATCCGTCTGTCTCGGCATTCCTCTGAAACGGTGTCGGTTTCCAGTGTTCTTTTTTGGTGTGCAAATTCCATTTCCATGATGTCTTTTAGAACCGAGTGGACGGTCGTCTCTATATTACTCGAGTCCGAAACCACTTCCGCTATCAGGTGTTCCATCACCTCCTCCACGACGGTGTCGGCGTTTTCAAATGCGTTTTCCATAATTTGTGGAACGTATAGTACAGCGCAGTTCTTTGTTTTTTTTGATTTTTTATGCGTATAAAACGCAAGGCGTATAAAAATTATTAGACAATAAGACAATATAAAAATAAAATCATAAGTTGATCATTGTATATATTATTTATGTGAAAATTACTATAATATTCGAGATGTTTCGTCGCGAAATATAAACTGATTCAAAATGTGTAATCGGTCGTACGCATAAACATCCAAACGAAAATCTCCATGACAACAAAATAATATTATATTGTTCAAAATTGAAAATATATTATACGGCCAATTTATTTCCAAAGACATTACATATTATGTACATTTCAACATATTATTCATGTTATCACGAATACTTGTATTGTAATGTAGTAATTGGAATACCTATACCTTTACAATATAGCTTTATATAAATATATTATTGTATTATAAATAATCTGATAAATTTCAATTAAAAAATGAAAATACATTTTATGAAACATACAATTTAGGTTTTTTATAAGGTGATGACTAATGAGTCACTATATAGTATGCAGCTCGCGGGCTGAGAATGAAAAGGTTCTATGTCCACTTTTTTCAAAAATCGTTTTTTTGCATATATTTGTTTAGTTTTCAATTGTGCATCTTTTGATTCAAAAATGATGTTTTTACAATTTGTACTTAGTGAGATATAGAAAATGAGAAGGTTCTATGTCATGAAAAATTACAGAATCGTGATTATAGCTGTTGCTCGATAGAACTTTGTTATTCTGATAAGTTTACATAAGTATGAAAAGGTTCTATCGTCTGATCGTCATGTTATTCAATGTTGGTTAGTATTAAAAGGTTCTATCAATAATACACGATGTTGTTGATACGATAATACAAAAATTACAATAATATCGTACAATATTTTTGTAATAGTAGCCAGCCGGTACTTATAGACTTAATAATATTATTATAGTTTGAATTTTAAAACTATTTACTATATTGTTATCGATTTCAATTGCCGCCAATTCATATTTATTATTTTGTTTTAATATTTTTTTAAGACGATGATGTGATACCTAATGTGTTTTTTCCTACTTATTAGTGTGAGTTTGAGTCCAATAGATTTAAGTTATAGGTGGTATATTTTATTACAATATGTACCTACACGGCTACACAATTTTGAGTACTGAGTAGTGAGTTCCGAGACTGAGGGTAGCGGGTAACATTTATAAAAATTATAATCTAGCATCCATCTGCAATATAATTAAAATAATTAAATTAGGTAGGTAGGTACTGGGTACATTGAAGCACATAACGTTATAGAAATTTAATTATTTATTTGCTCAAATCGTTAATAATTATTGTTTTTGATTAAACATTAAAATAATGTAAAAACAAAATAATGTTATTATAATTATTCATGTTGCATGTGTCGGTAACACTGGCAAGAAGAAAAATATTGTATAGCACTACAGAAAAAGAAAAAAGTTCTATATAGGTATAACATATCATTTAGTTGGAAGAATGAAAAGGTTCTATACAGAGAACTTTTTTTCTTCTTATATACTCTTTTCCCAGTTTTTTGGATTTTATAAAATGTATGGATGTCCAATACTTAATACTCACAATGTATCTGACAGTAAATGTACTAATTTATTTATTAAAATTATAGTGATATTCATAAAATGAATAGAAAAAAAGATATTGGGTATTAAAGTTAAAAATTGCTCTGCTGAACAATTTGATATTCTGACATAGAACCTTTTCATTCTCAGCCCGCGAGTTAAATCTGACTAATCTGAGTATTAAATCTAACTAGATTGATAACCTTGCCAGAGCTGATAGAAACAAAATATGTTCCAGTTCCATCTTGCTTATTGTAATATCAAAATTATAATATAATGTTATTAAATTATTTTAGGCATTTTTTGAGTTATCTATAATATTATTTTATCTACGGCATATGCAACAATATTTCTATTTATTATGTATTCATTCACTTATTGTAATATTCGTGATATCACTATTACTTGGGTTGACCGTAAAAGTTGAATCCTCAATTAAACATTTTAAAGCATTCGGCCAACAAGAAATAATTTTTATTTTACATATTATATAAATCTTCATTATAAGAGGCGTGCACACGTTGTAGGTATGCGGTTGATGGATGGGGGCAGACGCTTTTTTTATAGGGCATATTATAAATACTTTTCAATAAATATGACTGCGTAAAAATAGGTTTTTATTTTACAACGACCAATGCTTATGAGGCTATCAGTAAAATATAAATATAATAATATATTGTATCATTCTCTTTTAATTTGTATGTTAATCGCTGTTCGCCTGTACCTACTATAATAATATAATATTGTGTACTTACTTGAAAGTTGAAATCGCTCATGACGTGTACAATAGTCATGTTCAATTAATAGCCCAATCCACAAATATTAATATATTACCTATATTAAAAATAAACAATTTAAGCAAATATCCGCAAAGTGGTTGTAGTGGATTCAAAATTGTACCAATTTTCGGAGCAGACATTAAGTTTTATTTTATAATAAAAATATTACATTTTTTTTTTCAGTATAATCAGGAACGTTAAAACCAACTACCAAAAATCAGCCTGAATAACATAAGAACAGCAGGTTAGGTGAAGTGGGTTTTGTGCAGTGAATATAACAACAAACTTTGTGTGTTGATAACGAATATAGCAAGACTGTGCTTAACTTTATTATCAAAACAACAAGACTCGTGGTTGTTGCCAATATAATATTATAATTGTTATTGTTTTGTAGTCATTTTGGTTTTTCAATTGTTATTAAAATATGTTTTGTTCAAATGTTGTTATATAGACAAATATATTATGTCACGTAGTTTCATTAAGCTGTTGTATTTTATTAACGAAAATTTAAAACAAAAATTATATTTTGTACTGGTGGTTTAAGGCATAAATACAAATAGGAATCCAATGAAACCATGAATTAGAATCCATAGTTTTGTTTATTTAGTTGACTTTCCAAATTTAATATCACAACCCTGCAGTACACCTACGGAACATGACAACCCACAAGCTGATATTATTGCACTATACCTATCTATAAATGAGAAAAAAAATCATTTTTTAATATCAAAAATAAGATGACAGGTCTTAAAAACAAGATGAACTTTTTATTTTAAAGAATTTGTTGTGCCCATAGGCAACTGGAACAATATTTTTGGGGGTGCACAAATTGTAAAGAATTCCCAGACCCCTAGATCACACTGTATAATATAAATATAATATGTTAACGATAATTTCAAATGTAAACGTTTATAGTAGTATACTGTATAGTAATTGTATATTATATTTATATTGTTATTAGTTATTACTTATTATAATGCAGTAGCCGGTAAGTTGAATAAATATTATAAAATTATAAAAAAATAACTAAAATCGTTATTCTTGGTTATTTAATATGTAATTTAATCCAAATTTTAAAATAAAGAAAATGTTATGTATCTACAGTCATTTGTTTTAGAGTTACCAAAAATCGATTTTGTTTGAAAATTCCCGTGTGTCTTGAATTTTTATGTTGTTTTTCTGGGCTCTTTTGAAAACTATTGCGAATTTCAAATTTTGACCTCCAAATGTATCAACTAGATTCACTTTTTCAACAAATAAGATATTGTTGAAGAAAATCGAAGCAGTATTACTGTCCCAAACGAAGGTGATGAACACAAAAAAAAAAATAAAAATGTATAAGATATATTTCTCGTTTAGCTCAGATTATACTCTGGTAATTACCTAATAAATAAAATCTATGTCCGCTTTTATTCTTTTAAACTACATGTTAATAACTATATGTCTTATGTGTCACATAAATTGACTATGATTCATACGGACAATAATAATATTATTTAAGTTCCATCATAAAATAGTAAATACTAAAACTCAGTTTGAGATTTATAAATTATAATGTGTCAGCTAATAAAATGACGAGTTTTACACTTTTACGCATTTATACTAAAATATTGTGAACGACAAACTCACAAACTGCAGATGAACATTTACTCATCTGTATCACGACCCCAAGGAAGTGCAATATGGAAGATCTAGTACTAGTGAACAAGAATGCTATATAATAGCATATTGGCTACAGTAATATAAGATTTAACAAAGTTACCGACCATTAATTTAATTTATTTATTAATTTATTCATTAATAATTTGTATATTTAATATTTATTTAATTACTAAATGTGAGTATCGGCAATTCCAATTTCCAAGCCGACACGTGAAGAAGCAAGAACTGATCCAGGGGAACCTATAAGGGCCCAGCCCTCCCCCAGACATCTCATTTCTCCAATTTTCATGGGGAAATTTACATAAACGCATAGACCTAATAATAATTTACCGTTTTGGAAAAAGCGACAATATGAAAAGACGTTTGGATTTTGTTATTTAATATATAATTAATTTAGAATAAAGTGTACGATATTGTAATTTGTAATTGTATTTGTGTCGACAAAAAAATTGTGGTAAAAAAAAAGAAGATTCTGGTATATGTCCGCGAGCATTCGGACTGCATAATATATTATTACGGCGTTACAATATAAGTATAGGTATTCTATATTCACAATACCATCCGGTATCGAGTGTGCCTGTCCATAACCGGCCGAACTCTGCGAACTTCCGGTCTGCAGAATGATCTCCGCACGCTTGTACAGGCGGCTGCACCTCAGCGCGCCTTCCAAATTTTTACGCATAGGCATAGGTAGGTACACATTATAATTATTATATGGTATGCACTGCGGACAGTGAAAAAAACACATTATTATCGTAAGCACTCGGCGGGTCACAATCATCATAATAACACGCAGACCCTCACCAGTCACAAGTCACAGACGGTTATCGGTGTAAACGAGGCGAAATTCGGTTTCCGGTCGTATATCACTGCGCGATATCACTCGTACGAGACGCGCCCGGCGGCGAAATTTGAAAACATGCTACGTTTAGTCATTTTACTTTTCTCCTTATCATTGATCAAATTTCATCAGTGTTATCAATCATTTTTATCATATTTTTTGAAAGACTGATATTATATTTTTATTTACATTTTTCATTTATATTTATTGTGAATTTTTGTAATACTAAATAAGACAAAGAAGAAAATAGCAAAACTAACAACAACAACTTAGGTAGGTATTAATGTATTATATAACATTATTATTAACATTATTATATAACATTATTATTTTGATTATTATTAATTTTTGGAAGTGAATATGGATGTTATTAATTAAGGAAAAAATGTATGTAAGTTAATTTATTGTAATTATGACATTTATTAAATATTAGATATTATTATACTAGATTGATTTAGGGTACTTTGTAAATAGTTACTTTATAATGAATAGTGAATACCGCCTTCACTAGTCAGTACATACACTTGTGAAAATTAGTAATTACTTTATTAAAATAATTTTAGTATAAATTTAATATATAATATAAATATAATTTTTGTTTAAATATTTACGTCCAATGTTATAAGTATAAAAAAAGCAGGTAAAAAAGTATTTACTTACATAAAAAACTAAAAAACTAAAAAAAAACCTACAGATTTGTAACACCAATATATTCTGCGTTTACTTTAAATCTAAAAATTTTCAAATAATATTAATTATTATACTCACAAAAAATAGTATAAAAAACTAAATGTTGTGGCATAATGTGTCAAATAAAAAATAATATATATTTACAAAAAAAACATAAAGTAACAAGCTATTTTGAACTGTGTGTACCTCCTAATGCTTTATTATTTTCAACACAATATGCCAAGGAATGTGGTGCTTTCGATTTGCGTTTGACTTTGGGTAATCCACTTGATATTATTTGCCCTTTTACATACCCATGTTCTGGAGCTTTTTTCCATTTAGGAGTTCTTCCTGCAGTTAAATTTTTTCGTCCTTTAATTTGTGTTTTTCTTCTTGATCTTGCAGTTGGCTGTGTTCCAATTTGTTTATTGCCTGCTAATTTAGGTTTTTTTGAACTTACATCTAAACCAGAATACCTACCGAATGTTGACAATGCAGAAGAAAGACTAGCATCGGTTTTGACACTTTTATTGTATGAATTTACAAATGCATTCATAGATGGTAAGAAGTATGTTTTGTCAGATAGAATTGACTGTTTCATTTTTTCAATGACTTCATTGAAAGAATCATAAGCTTTGTCAAAATCGTTGTTGGCTGATTCTAATAATTCAGTAACTCCAAATTCATTGTGTGTAGTAATTATTGCCGCATTTTTTATTTTATTATCCACTGTGTTTTCTGTATTTAAAGGAACTAAATCTACCTTTGTTTGACAGTCATTATCATTAACCGAGCCATACCAACCATTCTCAATGTCTGAACTTCCAGAAGCTTAATTAAACAAAAATAATACCAACACCAACATTAATAATACATTCAAAAATTCACAATAATAATACGAGTATAATAAATAAAAATATATAAAATATAATAGCATATATTAATTATTGTCACCTTCATTGTAAATCAATCTAGTCTAGAAAAAATATAAAATATAAATGAAAAATGAATAATAAAATATAAAATAAAAATATAATATCAGTCTTTCAAAAAATATGATAAAAATGATTGATAACACTGATGAAATTTGATCAATGATAAGGAGAAAAGTAAAATGACTAAACGTAGCATGTTTTCAAATTTCGCCGCCCGGCGGCGACGCTATCACGTCCTTACCCACCTGTTGCGGGGCCGTATACGGATGGCCGCGAGGTCCGAGGCGGCTGCGGCTATAGGTCTCGACCGCGGTCTGCCGGGTCAGCGAGAGGGTCATCGCGTGCACGTGAACCGCGGACGACAAAATAAAATAACAGCATTATAATAATAATAATAATATTATGGTATAATATTATATACCCATATGTGCACACGCCGAACACGCGCACACCCACGCACGCGTATATGATGGCACCAAAAAAACGTCAAATTATTCGTTCGTTTGGTGTGTAAATCTATATGCTGTATTAAAGGTATAGGTTTGTGCCGCGAGTGTGGACCACTGCGAGTATTGTATAGATACCTATATTATGCGCGTTAACAATAATAACATCATACTGCATAGTATATAGGTATATAGTATACTGTGTTATGTAGGTACCACCGTTTAATATATTATACCTAAATGGAAACGGCCGTATGGAAAGCCGCACGGCGATTTATAATACGCGATGGCGGCGTTCGAATAATAATAATACCTAATATAAGAGGAGAAATTACTTCGCGTAGGAATGCGGAGGTATGGGATATAAATAAATACGCGTCTGTCGTGTGCCGTTCCTATTGCGTACCCATATATCGCGTGTATACATATTATTATTGATGCGACTTATTCGCGGTGGCGGTCATCCTGCAATCCGTCTGCCTAGTGGTGTAGCCAGGAACTTTGTATGCTTTTTTATTGGGGGGGGAGGGGGGCTATAGGGCTTTTGCAAAATAATTTTGAAAGTATAATATTATAATATAGACTAAAATAAACACGGTCAATGGAGGTGGAGGGATATAAACCCCTGCAGGTTACGCTTCTGCTGCAGTCACCATCGTTTCGTTTGCATTTTAGATTCTGAGCGGAGCGATGAGTGTATTAATTTTACAATGATGTATTTTGTTACGATTTCAATGTCTTTCTGCGTATAATAGGTATTCTAATAATAATAATGTCGGGTACTGTTTATAGTTGTTGACGATTTATGACACGTTTTCTGACCATGAAAATGAGTTTTCCTTAGGATACTAGTCGACGAGACGGACTCTCGTCGGCCTTGCCGTCAATACATAGGACGATCGTTGGCAATCGTGTCATTTGTGGTAATATGTATAGGTAATATATAGGTATTGTACTTTTGTACACATAAAAGGAGCAAATAGGGAGAAATGTAGGGGCTAAGCATCCCCTCTAATCTCAAACGATGTTTGCACTTATGGTAAACGCATTTTGGTTTTCCTCGAATGCTTATATAATTATCTCGGGTTATATCTACCCGCCTGTATATTGGTCTTTAGCCTATTCTTCTGTCTGTACTCTGTATATACATATAGCTGACGAGTAAACGATGTCTACAAGGCATATTATATAGGTAATATCACCTATATACGCCTAGGTATTCAGCCACAGGCTCGTAGCTAACTATGGCTCGGCCACCCAAAATATTTACAGGCCACCGACCCCAATGGCAACCCTATTATATTGCTAAAATATCCAAGACTCAAATAATTGAATAAAAAAGTTAAGCCATCATATTCAAAAATGTCTATTATGCTATTTGTTATTATTACATAATTATCTTTAACGCTGTGTCCTCACGACGATTACAAATATGAACATAACAGCTTGTAATTTATCGCATCAGATGCATCAGATTTTCGAAAAGCATGGTCTGATTGCCAGAACTCAGAATAGAAATCGTTCATCGATACTTATCGTATTTTCCGTGTTAAAGTAGGACACAATGTATCTATATTATGAACCCAAATTCCTATTTCATTAATTTGACATTTCCCTTGACGGCATCATTGCTTGGTTAGAGATTGTTACCTTGTTATCAAGATAATTACTATGTGTATTATGCGCAATAATATAAGTAGTAGGCATAAACACCCCCTCCCCTAAACTTGTTATAGCCTCCTCCCCCAAAAAGAAATATTCAATTATTTCCTAAAGTATACTTAATAATTATTTTATATTGCCTATATGATAAAATATATGGTAATTACTAATTAATATCATTATAGCTGTATACCTACCTGAAATTGTTTTAAGGAAACGATTTATGTCAGCATATTGGTAAGATTATTATACATAATTTTACAGTATATGCACTGAACTAATATACAGACAGTGAATTGTAGAATAAAAATCCCCTGAAAAATAACCAACAAACTATAGTTTATATTACTGACAATCACATGAAAATATGAAATTGATTGGTAAAATGTTTTTTAAAAGCTAATTATTGTAATGATCACAATATTATTAATATAGGCACTATATTATAATATATATACTTATAATTTATTGGCATACTTATCATTAAAAAAATTAATATATAATAAATCATTTTCAAACATTAACAATAATACTATTTCGTCGCCTAAGAACCATCATGGCCAATCTCAAAAAATTCAAATATATGTTTTATATATCTATAGATTCGTATTTTCGAGGCGCATAAGACCAAGTAATTAGTTTCGATGTTTGTCTAATAGGTTTGCTATAAATATTCTAAAAGTCATCATGGCCTATCTAAAATTGTTTTTATCAGTGGTATATCATGGCCTATCTAAAATTTTTATTAGCGGTATCATAGGTGGTATCATGGCCTATCTAAAATTGTTATCAAAAAAAAAAATTGTTATCATGGCCAATCTAAAAATATCGGAACTGCCACTATTAATAGAGAGCCGTCAGCAGCCAAAAACTCGATGAAATCAGTATTACTAATATTATTATTATTATTATTGACAATAAGATGAAACTTTTTAGAGTTATTTAATGTCAAAAGGTCTACCAACATTCAAAATTCCTAACAAAAAAACAGTTTTTTGTTCACCCTGAAAAGTTGGGAAAACTGAGATTGGCCATGATGGTTCTTAGGCGACGATTTGGTTTTATATCACAATTTAAAACAATATAATATGTTAATGGTTGTTTTAAAAGATTAGGTACCTACTGTCGTATATTGTAGACAGTCGTCTAAATATTATTTCATATATGTAATAGAGGTGGGAACATTTTAAATTGTAAACTATTGACATAGGTCAGTGAAGCATATGTGCTGAGACGGCGATAAGATAACTATATAACACCGACGCACGCGCAGGCACGGA
The DNA here is from genome assembly GCA_949089665.1 of Macrosiphum euphorbiae. NCBI lineage: Eukaryota > Metazoa > Arthropoda > Insecta > Hemiptera > Aphididae > Macrosiphum > Macrosiphum euphorbiae. Next base: position 70,011,457 of record CARXXK010000003.1, on the reverse strand, counting down.
GTCCCGTTGTCGCTGAGTGATTCGGCGAGGACGTAGGTACTGTGGTCGTACGCGTGAAACGTCGATCGTAGTACGGGCTAGGCGATCTGAATTCGCCAAGTGTATTTTATTTGTGTTTGTTTTTTTAAATATAATAAAAGTGTTTCCGACCTGAAAACCCGACTTACAATTATTTAAGTCATTCTTAAGTTCTTACCTTTAATAGGAGCAGCGCCGGGATATACTTACTATGTGTCAATGAGGTTTTATTAAACTGAATAGTGCCAAGGTATATGTAATCTTTGAGTCATTTTACTAGATTGGAAAGAACTTAGGATTGACAAACGCACACCATCGTACCTCCAAGTTAACAGTGCCATTCTAATTAATTTTAGAGAGTGTCATTAGCTAGAGAATACGAGGGTGAGGCGTATATTAGGTTTACCACGTATTATCCAATACGGATGATACGACACTACCTACATCCATTAACAATTATATGTATTATGTAACGTATCAATCATTCAAAGTATTATTATTTTTAGATTCTGAGTGAAACGATGAATGTATTGATTTTACAATGATGTGTGTTTTTTTATTTTTTTATTTTTTTTGTATCTGTGTACACGATAAGTAGTCGAAATAATGCTTCGATTTTCGACTTCAGTATCTTGTTCGATTGGAAAGTGAATATCGTTGGTGCATTGGGGAGGTCAAAATTTAAATTTCCCAGTAGTTTTCACAAGCGCCGGGAAAAAACAACATAAAAATTAAGGAAAAACGGGAATTTTTACGCAAAATTGATTTTCCAAAAAATCGATTTTGGTTATTGGTGTAACTCTAAAACAAATGAACGTATATACATGAAATTTTCACTGGTTGTTTATATTTGCATTTTCTATACACGATAACATTTTCAAAATATTTTGATTTATTTTGAACTGTTTAGGGACATTTTCATTTTTCGTTTTTTTTTAGTTTTTTTTCTAGAAATATCAATAAAATTTTATTTGTTGGTTGCGAAAGCTTGAAAATTTAATAGAAGGCTCCTAATATATTGTTTCAAAGGCAGATGAAAAATATTAAAAATCCTTAGTCACAATTTTTTTTTATAAGCATTTAAAGTTCAAAAATTGACAAAATATGGAAAAATCACGAAAATTAGCAAATTATTTTGAGTTAAGAATTCGTAAAAATTTTTCTTTTTAAATCTAAGATTTGAAAATCTAATACAAGATTACTCATAAGATTGTCTACCTTTATCAATAAAAAAATCTCTACCGGAAAGTCAAATTAAATTTTTATGAGCGTTTGAAATTCAAATTTTTACAACATTGGATATTCACTCGATTTCTCATGTGGCTATTTCCTTTTTTTGTTGTAATTAAAAAACGAATTACTGTAAATACATGAAAATTTCACTGAATGTTTATATTAGCATTTCCTATACACCATACAATTTTGAAAATATTTTGACTCTTTTTGAGCCGTTTACGGACATTTTCAGTTTTCAATTTTTTTAGTTTTTTTTTTCTATAAATATCAATTAAGTTTTATCTGTTGGGCCAAAAAGTGTAAAAATTTAATACAAGGCTCCTGATATATTGTTACAATATCAGTTGAAAAATATTAAAAATACATAGGCACAATTTTTTTTTATAAGCATTTTAACATCGAATTTTGACAGAATTTTTCAAAATCTCGAAAATTATTAATCATCGTAATTAATAAATTATAAAATGTTCAGTTTTTATAGCTAAGGATTGAAAATTTAAAACAAGATTCTACGTAAGTAGTTAATTCTCTTACCGAAAAATCTAAAAAATATACAATCACAGTTTATTTTTATAGTCATTTTATGTTCAAATTTGGACGAAATTACATATTAAAAAACCTAGTTATTTTGTTGTTATTATATAATATTATTCGTGGGTACCTACTTGAAACTTCTAAAGTGGACTATTATATATCTATGATAGTATCAGGGTTTGTTATTGATGTTGATGTATAACGTGTTATAAGTACCTAATGGATATTGTGATAATGTGATATGATTAATTTGGAATTTATTATAGGTCAATTTTTTTTTTAATACCATAGATATGTATATAATTTGTATTAAACCTAGACTGACATACCGTCTTCGCTCAGAATCGTTTTTCTTATACATTGATATTGTATCATTGAATTCAAATTTAATAGCATCCATTATACAGTGACCCACTTGTAACCTACTGTACAGCAGAGCGACATCCACTTTTTTTATTTTGTAATCTTTTAAATATTGTAAAACTTGTAAAAACGACTCCTGATAATAATTATTATTATTAATATTTACATTAGGTATATCAGTGTAAAACAGTGAGTAGGTATAGCTGCGGAATCTGTTACACTATTTCAACGCCATCATAGAAACTTACTAATATGTAGCTGGTAATGCAGGTCCCTATTTTGTACAATAGACACAGCTGTATACAGTTACTCGGAGACATTGTCGAAAACCTTTTTTACTGTCCATAATCCGTTTTAAGTAGGCATACAATAAATATATTGTAATATATCATATTATATAGGAGGTACCTACATATTGTTACGTTGTGAAATAGAATACCTACGCGTTACCAAAAAAAAAAAAAGTACAAAACGTAGGTATACAGTCATACAGAAATACCTTAATAATTAATATTATAGTATATAATAACATCATAACAATAATAATATACCTTTTACAAAAATATTCACCTCCGCCAGCGTGTTGTGTATGAAAAAAACCCATAAGCATTCGACACCTGCTCCGACGTTGAGCGGTATACGAAACAAGGGGGCGTCGTAAAATGTGTCAACATATCAGAATCCGACCTATCTGGTTTTGAATTCGAAACGATCTCAGACGCACGTAAACCTATGATATTTCCAAACAATAATGTGTAAAACATTTACGACTTACTGCACACCCGGCTATGCTGTACAATAATATGATATTTATTTAAAGTGCGTTATATACGGGCGCGAGCCCTTCGATTACCTACATGATGTGAATCTATTATCTAGATAGTTTTATTTGAATTAGGGCCGTTCTTACGATGTCCGGTTAAAGTTAACCTACACTTAACCGGAAGAATTCTGCCGGTAATAAAATCTGTTATCAGTCGGTTAGCGTTAACCGACACTTTACAGGACATTGTAAGAACCTATTATCTCATATTCTCATCTAGATGATTATATTGAAAAATAATTATTATCTTATGTAGATAATTATTTAATTATCTATGCCTAACACTACCAATAGGAAGGCCGACGCTCGGCCAGGGATACCGAATTATCAAAGCTGAGCAAGTTAGTCATTTTTTAAAATAGTTGAAGTTAAGTTACTTTAGTAAAAAAACTAACTAAGTTAGAGTATAAGTTAGTTTCTGAAACTGTCCAAATTTCTAACTTAGTTAGAAGTTAGTTTGGTGAAAATAGTAACTTAGTTAGAGTAGAAGTTGGAAGTTAGTTTTTTTTTATTGATTAAAAACCTTTTAGTTAAAAAAAAAAAAAAGTAAATATAAAATAAGTTATCTAACTTGAATTATTGATTGAAACTGAAAAATTGAATTAAACGCCAAGTGATTTGATCAAAATGTTCTAATTAGGTAAGTAATAATTTCAATTAATACAAATTATTAAATAATATAAATTATTTAAATTTTTAAGAACATAAAGGATGAAAAAAATATAAAAAAAATATAACAGTATGACAACTTGAAACATCGTGTCTACACTAATTGGTTAAGCCACCAGTATAGATACCATTTATATCTAATAGATATCAACATTCTACAAACTACGCGTAAAAGCCGTGGTTTCTGTGAGTGCATTATTATAAATACTAATAATTAAAAAGGTGCTCTGCTGTACAGTAGGTTACAAGTGGGTCACTGTATAATGAATAGTATTAAATTTGAATTCAATGATATAATAGCATTGTATAAGAAAAACGATTCTGAGCGGAGACGATATGTCAGTCTAGGTATAAGACATATTATATACTTATCTATCGTATTAAAAAAAATTTACCTAAAATAGGTACCTATAAATTATAATAAATTCCAAATTAATCACATCACAATACCCATTAGGTACTTATAATGCGTTATACGTCAACAACAAACCCTGATACTATCATAGTCCATACACCAAAGATATATAATAGTGTATTTTAGAAGTTTCAAGTACCTACACACAAATAATATTATACAATCACAACAAAATAACTAAAATAGTTATTGTAGGCTTTTTATTATGTAATTTTGTCCAAATTTGAACTTAAAATGACTATAAAAATAAACTGTGCTTCTGTATTTTTTAGACTTTTTGGTAACAGAATTAACTACTTACGTGGAATTTTGTTTTAAATTTTCAATCCTTAGATAATAAAGTTGAACATTTTATGAATTTTTAACTACAAAATAATTATTCAATTTTAAATTTGATAAATTTTGTCAAAATTCGATCTTTAAATGCTTATAAAAAAAAATTGTGAATATGTATTTTTAATATTTTTCAACTGATATTGTAACAATATATCAGGAGCCTTGTATTAAATTTTTACACTTTTTAGCCCAACAGATAAAACTTTATTGATATTTATAGAAAAAAAATTGAAAGCTGTAAATGTCCGTAAACATCTCAAAAGAGTCAAAATATTTTCAAAATTGTATGGTGTATAGGAAATGCTAATATAAACATTCAATACAATTTTCATGTATCTACAGTTATTCGTTTTTGAATTACAACAAAATAAGGAAATCGCTACATGAGAAATCGAGTGAATATCTAATGTTGTAAAAATTTTAATTTCAAACGCTCATAAAAATTTAATAAGAAATTGTGACTGAGGATTTTTAATATTTTTCATCTGCCTTTGAAACAATATACTAGGAGCCTTCTATTAAATTTTCAAGCTTTCGCAACCAACAAATAAAATTGTATTGATATTTTTAGAAAAAAACTAAAAAAAAAATGGAAAATGAAAATGTCCCTAAACAGTTCAAAATAAATCAAAATATTTTGAAAATGTTATCGTGTATAGAAAATTCAAATATAAACAACCAGTGAAAATTGCATGTACCTATATGATATTAAGTTCAAACGAGCGTTGAATTCTTGCTGTAGCTCCACTCCACGATTGTATACGCCACACGAGATGATCCGATTTTATCTGTCCGCCTGGCTTCACTCATTTCCCGAGTAGACTTGCGAATTTGTTTGTGTTTTTCAAGAGCAAAAGGTTTTTGTATCCACCTACATAATTATATTAAATTGTATAATACAGTTTGAACTATTTTAGAACAAATAAAATACACTCCACGATTGTTCACCTAAACTATAAACGCATTAACCTCTGCTTATAAAATAAACCTAAAACGGCTTGTCGTATTATGGATGAAAATCAATAATGCTTAACAAATAAAATGACTAGTGAGCATGCTTTACGTGCATGTATTATTTTATGGAAATCGATGAAAAAAATAATAAAATAAATAAAAAATAGTGCAAAAATTTTGCTATCGGCCGGGGATCGAACCAAGACGTTTAAATACTTGTTGATTAAAATCGATTAGTTTCGCTTAGAACGGATTGAATAGCCATTAGAAAAAAACGTAAAGAAGATAAAATGTGAAAAAGAGATGCCCGGGTCTAATCTAACTCGCCGACAACACTTACACTCTTACTATCAGCAGCTTCAGAGGATATTGGCTGTCGGGTAGCTTATTTAACCGAAACATCTCTATATCACGACGGCGCCAATGGCCGTACAAGTGTTTTAGCTATTTTCTTGGGTATTTAAATAGTTTGTTTGTTATCTGCACGTGGTAACGAACTAAATAAGCGATTTACTATATATAATAATATATTATAGTAATATAGAAACATCTCCGAGATTATGTACCTATTATGATATTTATATAATATATGGGTACGTCAAATAAATAATATAATATATTAATGCATATGTAGGTATAGGAATAGGACATCTATAATAGTAGTTATAGGACATCCGTACCTACATTTGATCATTTGGGGTAAGTTATCTGACGGACCATCTTCGCTCAGAACCGTGTTTCGAATGCAATGATTTATCATTGAAATTAAATTTAACACATACTCTTATCACTATGACTTACTCAATTACGAGTTACACATGACAACTAGTGTACATCAGAATATCAGATCGATTACTATTCCTCTTCCCCCTTTTAAAAATTGTAACATTGAAAAATATTCTGTTTTTTGTTAAATGGTATATTTGGTTTCACTGAGTGAGCATTGTTTATGTTACATAATATTATATAATATGGTACCTACCTAATTTTAGCCTATTTACTAAATTTGCGTATATCTAATAAATATAATATTATGATGACAGCGATGAATAACCACAAGAACTAGAATTGGACACATCAAACTCACCCGTATGTACCTATATGTTTGTAATAAAAAAAGAAAAAACAACCCTACTGCAGCCATTGTGACAGATCCCTCACAGTAAAACATAATATTTCCATTAATGACCTACCTGTTGGAGTCTTTATAAGTACCTAGGTGGCTAGATACCCAGTAAAACAATATACTATATCATAACGATGGTCATTGCGAAGAAGGGTTCACTTATTATTTTACAACTTGTGGTTTTGTACGTTACAAAAACTTAATAATAATATCATAGTTCGAACACCAGTACCCTCCCAACAGTTAAAAACTACCCAATGGCCTAAGTTGCCACGGGTTAATTAATGAAAAATTAATAGTAATATGTATATTATAATTTGTATTATGGTGATATGTATTATAAAATATTATTTTATCGATGAATATAACCTATAGGTAGGTACTATAAAAAATCCAATAATACCATCTACTCATTTTTAAATGGAAGAAAATCGAAGCAGTATTACTGTCCCAAACGAAGGTGATGGACACAAAAAAAAAATTAAAAAATTAAAAGATATATTTCTCGTTTAGCTCATATTATACTCCAGTAATTACCTAATCAATAAAATCTATGTCCGCTTTTAAACTACATGTTAATAACTATATGTCTTATGTGTCACATAAATTGACTATGATTCATACGAACAATAATAATATTATTTAAGTTGCATCATAAAATAGTAAATACTAAAACTCAGTTAGAGATTTATAAATTATAATATGTCAGCTAATAAAATGATGGGTTTTACACTTTTACGCATTTATACTAAAATATTGCGAACGACAAACTCATCTGTATCATGAAAATGAAAATGACCCTAAACAGTTCAAAATAAATCAAAATATTTTGAAAATGTTATCTTGTATAGAAAATTCAAATATAAACAACCAGTGAAAATTGCATGTACCTATATACGTTCATTTGTTTTAGAGTTACACCAAAAACCAAAATCGATTTTTTGGAAAACTGATTTTGCGTAAAAATTCCCGTTTTTCCTTAATTTTTATGTTATTTTTCCCGGCGCATGTGAAAACTATTGGGAAATTTTTACTTTTGACCCCCCAAAGTACCAACTAGATTCACTTCCCTATCAGAAAATATACTGTTGAAGAAAATCCAAGCACTTTTACTGTTTTAAAACGTGATGGCAGACACAAAAAAAAAAAAATTAAAAAAAAAACACACATCATTGTAAAATCAATACATTCATCGTTCCACTCAGAATCTAAAATAAATATGAGCCAATAATCTATATAGGCATATAGCTATAATGTCATGATTGAGGAACAGCTTTTCGAATTTTTAAATGAAAAAAAAAATAATAACTAGTTAACTTTTTTTCTAACGAGTTGGATCACACTATTTTACACATTGAATTCAACTAGTTAAGTTACAAAGTTAATATGAATTAAAACTAACTAGTTACTGCCCTGCTTTACGAATTATGCATAGGTATTAGTAACTGCAGGGAGAATATAATAACAAGGCTTTATATAAGGTCGAGCAGGGAATGTGTAGCAAATGACTTTAGCAAACCGCAAGTATAGCTAATATTCTTAAAGTTGTCTACAATCACTAGCTAAACTGTGGTGTAAACATAATTGGAAAAAAAATATTAAAACACTGACATTTTGATGAGTGGTGGTGGTTTTTAAGTAGACTTAAACGTAATTGCCACCCCACCGAACGATGAACGAACAAATTTTAAAAATGCAGGTCATATACAAATTTTGAAAATGATCGTACAAAATACAAATTCATACAAATTACATAATATACTTACTAAATATTAGTGTATTTATAAGATATTCGAAAATATCAAATGGTTTGGGCCGGGAAACGCATCGCCAGTTTTATGGGGATCCCCACCACATCCAAAGAACAAGCGCACAAGACAGTGACTTACAACAAAAAAAATTTATTTAGCACCACTATATATCATATATCCAATGTCTGTGAATCAGAGACTCGCTCAGATAACCGCTCGGTCGAGGTGGTAGGGAAGCACTTTCGGGAATCTCGACTCCTAAAAAGGTCGTTACATATATAGGTAAAATGTAAAACACGACCAGAAAACGACGCAAGAATCCACAATCACCTTTAACTAGAGTTTAGACACTAGATATAAAATATTAAATAGGTATAGGATTTGTGACATTTCTTAAAGGGCCATCTAAGTGTAGTACTCAAAAAAAATCCCGGACCCAACTATAGTGTAGTACCTACGATTAGACCGTATAGTACTCGGATGGGCCGATAGAAAGTGGCATGTTCGACGGAATAAATTCGAATTTAATTTAATTAAAATACCCTTTTAATAATCGTTTAAGATAAGACTATTGTCTATTTGTCATGACTGTGACCGTGGGTAGGTCTCCGCTCCTCTTTCTGTCAGAAAGCAAGTAAATCAACAACTCTACATCGTAGACTGCAGTCTGTACATATTTGACAATTCATTATTTCATTGGAGATTTTCTAGTCCCTGTAGGACAGTTGGTAAAAGTCATTCTTCAGATTGAATTTTTATAATGAATATAGTTTTTTGTTTATTTAAAGTATAAAGAGAAATTCTTATATATAATTATTTAAGAATATATAGCCGTATAGGTATTATATATAGCTTTATTTCAATCTATATTAAGTTACGGTTTAGTAGTATGGAGCAACCCTGCACACATCTGCATTCATAAATTATTTAATATTACAGTAAATAAGTTGTTAAGATTTATATTGAGAAAACCATATTATAGTTACCAAGTTGCAGATTTATATTATAATAATTTAAAGATTAAAAATATGATTAGTCTTTAGGTAAGGTTAGGCTGCCGTTCAGTTTTAGCGAATCGCATACTTATTTCGTATTATAATATTTATAAGCCACTACATTTGATGAAAATAATCGTTTTCAAGATAATTGAGATATTTTCTTGACAAAGTCGCGGGTGCTAATTTCGCATCGCCGACCCGACTAACACGCGTAAAGGTCGCGGTGTTTATCCCGTAAATATTAATGATAATAATAATATTATAATATGCAATTACCGTCGAATCGATATTAATTATTGTAATGATATGCTGCCGTTGACGTACCGAAACGCATTTCGACAGAATAGTTTTCGATTTAACGAATTCCGTATAATGATGTGATTTAATAAATTATAATATGACGTGTAATCGCACACCGATCGGTTTAGATCTCCATATTAATTTATACAGATATTTTAGTGACCCATGACTATGTATAACAAATTAATAATTATATTTTATATTATTTTTCTCTTTCGCGCTCTCAGTATAATGTAGCTATATTACAATCACGGCGTGTACCTATACGAATCGACGTAATGTTAATCTCATAATAATATTATGCTGGTCTCGGTGCAGCGCCACGTCGAGCGGTTTCGACTTGAGTGAATTAAAATATATTTTTAACAACACAACAAATCTCATCGTAAAGATAAATGACGTTGTGCCCAAGTTTTGACGCATATAATAGTATATAATATACACGACGAAAGGACGACCCGTCATCGTAAAATTCGGCCATAAAACCCTAAGAGCTCGAGTGCAGCTGACGTCAAACTGCAGGACGAGGCATAAAAAACGAATTACGAAGACGAAGGTACGGTTGCAGTGACAGATACACGAAAACCCTCGACGTTTCTTAAACGTAAGATCTGGCTGGAAAACTATATAAAATATATTATATGGGTACTATAATAGATACCGCCGTGTGTCAAGTGTCAACCCGATAAAGTGGATCACAACAAGATTTTTATGGCTTTGAAACGTTTAAACTCTAAATGGACTAAGAAATTATATGGTCGTTTAATCGATCTGCTATGCAGACAAACGCCGGTTAGAAACGCTCAAGAGAACCACCCGACGATACGTTAAAACACGTAAGAACCACCGACAATCTCCCACGACGAAATACAGTGGCGTAGCAAGGGTATGGCGAACTGTGCCTACGCCAGGGGTGCAAATTATGAAGGGGCGCAAATTTGTGCTTTTAAATTGGTACTTATTTTTATTCTACCTTCAAAACGACATTTCTTTATTACCTATACGGCTATACATTTTGAAATGTGTATGATTTTGTTTATCTTGTTTATCTTGTTTATCTTTAAATTCGTGTTTCGTGTGTATGTTTGTGAACACTGAACATCGAGCTTATCGGATCGCCCGTGGCCCGTCTATAAAGTATATTATTATATTATTTGTCGTCTATATATCAATAATCTTATTATAAATATATTAAAAATAAATATAAATATATTAATATTATATTAAAAATTACTATTGGACAAGAGAGACTAACAAGCATGGCAATTTTATCCATAGACCATGAATTTGCTAAACAAATTTCATATGACGAAATCATCAATGAATTCTCTAGCCTTAAAGCAAGAAAAGAAAATTATTAAAGTTTGAAATTTACATTATCATAATAACTGATAGTTAAATAATATTGTATAACCTAATTATATATATAAAAAATAAATGTTAAAAAATATCATTCCGTATTTTCGTCAATTTTTTAATCGCTAAAAAGGCGCATTTTCCTAGGTTTGCCAGGGGCGCTAACGAGTCTTTCTACGCCACTGACGAAATAATTATAAAATTAAGTAAAACAATATATTTTGATAAGGCAGTTACCTACTGCCGGCCCAGTGCTGCAGGTATATAGCTCGATTGGTATTTTTCATCATGTTTAAATGATAATCAATCTATATATATATAAAACTGAAATCAAGCAAAAGAGGAAATCTTTGTTACGGTTTGGTTTCGAAACTTTCGAAATTGTCATGCAGTTTTTTTTAAATGAAAGAGGATATCGCGGAGCAGGTTTTAGGCATAAATAAAGTTCGATAATGTTAGTTAATAATTAATATTATAAACGCGAAAGTTTGTGACTTTGTTACTCTTTCACTTAAAAATAACTGGACCGATCTTGATGAAATTGTTACACTGTGTGTATTTTGATCCAACTTAAAACATAGGCTAATTTAAAAAGGGAGAGGACCAACCCCGGGAGGTGCTCAAACGGGAATTTTGAGATTTCAGATGGAAATTGTTGTTTGTAAATGGTTACCATGGTTATATAAATACCTAATAATAATGATAAAAAAAAAAAATTATTTTATTTTATTTTCAAATATAAATTATATTTAATGAGATTAAATAAATTGATTATTTTAATCAACAGTAGGCGGAATTGAGTAAAAACGAAAAACTTGGTATAACTTTAATACTTTAGAGTTAAATCATACACTTCCGTACAAACAGCACGGTGTCCGCGATCAACCGCAGGTAGATTGCCTACCTGATAATGTACTGCTGTGATTCAGAATTTTTATTCCGGGCAACGGAAAAGATAAGATAAATTCTGAACACCATACACCGAATATTGAATAACGAATTGAACAAAGTTTGTATGCGTGTATACAATTTATATAATTTGTGACAATTTCGTGCCTGGGCCCTTTATTTTTGTTTCACCATATTATTGGTTTTTGCTGTCTTACTATATTTAATACTGTTATTATCTCTTACTATTTAATATTATTATTTAAATTTGTTATTATTTTGTATGTAATTACTTTGTATAAAAGCCGATTGGCGTTAATCATTATAAATAAAAAATAAAAAAAAAAGTTTGAGTCATATTGAGTTGATACATTTAACGGGCGACGAAGTGCACGGGATCAGCTAGTAATAATATAAAGTTTAAAAAACCGTTTTAGAGATGCATATTATAATAGTATATACTATGCCTTTGTGAGCAGTGTGTCCAATATCCATCCTATGGCTCACCACGATCTTCACCTTATCTTTTGTACTATAAAGGCTCCTCGTTCCATCTGTCATAACGCTATATAGTCATCATCTCCACATCGTCAACGGTTTGGTAAGGATTTGTCAATAATTCATACACGGACCGACTTTTTACAGATCCTGCAGTTTGTAAAACTTAAACAAATGATATTTTTTAAAACTACAATTATTTATTTGTTATTTTAAAAAAAAACTTATTATATTATACAACCTACACGATGCATTTTTTAAATGTAAAATAATTCATAACATTGATAAATCAAAATTATTGTAAACTATTAAATTTGTTTAAAATATTAATTAATTAATTAGTTTAGATATGAAACAAAGATATGATACTCTTTTGACAACCTACTATACATTTTAAAATTAATTGACTATAAGAAATTTAGTTATAGTAGAAACAACTCAACAAGTTATGATCTAAGATTTAAGCAAATTAGCTGCATTTTCATATTTGTACAAGAACTTACTTCTGATTAAACTCTTGAAATTTTAAATTAGATACGAGATAAATTATATATTTTAATATTTTATATATATTCTGAATAAAAATCTTAATACTTCCCATAAAATACATGACATTTGATATTAGAAAATATCTCTTTCATTAGAGGATTGATATTTCACAGAGTAACATACATATATCATAAAATACTTAACAACTCTTATTTAATCTATGATAATTGAAAACCCAAAAACTACTTTTCCTATAAAATCCTAGACAGTTTTCGTAATTTCCATGACATTTCAAATAAAATCTTTTACACATCTCATAAGTCGCATGACATTTCACTTTGAAGAGTGGAAATATCCTACAATTCCTACAGGCTACAGCAGAGTACATTTTCAATAAGATATCCTTGAAGTAATCATTAAAAATAAATGGTAAATCTGATGAATACTTTAATACGTCCAATTAAACTCTTGAAATTCCTCTTTAAATGCAAGATATATTCTAGAAAAGTATAATCTCTAATATAATACTAGGACATTCTTAATATTATTTTCTATTAGAAAATTAATGAAATGCTTGATTTATAAAATTTTTTTCAGCTTTTTTAGATCGTTGTTCTATACAATTATTATTTACTATTTATGTATTTATCTACTCGTATTTCAATGTCATAATCGATTTCTTACTTCAAATCTTCATAATATTTTTAAATCTTTTTTTATTGATGAATCTCTTCCAATATTGTTTTTCTTTTATCCATTGATTTGAGTTGAAAATATGTCGTAGTTATAGCCCGGGTTAAGATCGGTGACTAACCTCAGCTAGTAATATAATATAATTACTGTACCTATAGGACTAAGGATTAAAATATTAGTCATAGTATTTCTAGCGCTCCGTCATCGAGCCAAAAATAATTTATAATTAAATCTTATTCGCTATTTTTATTGTTGGGATACATTATACAAGTATAGGTACAAATGTACAATTATTATATTATACAGGGTGATTCTTTTATCATTGAACACTCATTATTTCAAAAAGTATTAATGTTTAAGAAAATATTTTTTTTGCATAGTTTCAAGTTATTAAAAAACAATATTTTTATTAAAAAATTATATTTTTAAATATTTTTTATCCTTTTAATTTTTTAAGTTTTTTACTTTTTTGAATGACAACATGTAATTTTAATTTGATATTCAAAAACAGAATATTTTTCTGAGTATTTCGATACATAAAAATTGAATTTAGGGCAATTAGTTTATGAGTTATAAGTATTTAAAGTTTAGATGAGCGGAGTAGAGTGGTACGGGGTTACCCCGCGAAATGTTTGTCCACTACTCCGCTCATCTAAACTTTAAATACTTATAACTCATAAACTAATTGCCCTAAATTCAATTTTTATGTATCGAAATACTCAGAAAAATATTCTGTTTTTGAATATCAAATTAAAATTACATGTTGTCATTCAAAAAAGTAAAAAAATTAAAAAATTAAAAGGATAAAAAATATTTAAAAATATAATTTTTTAATAAAAATATTGTTTTTTAACAACTTGAAACTATGTAAAAAAATATTTTCTTAAACATTAATACTTTTTGAAATAATGAGTGTTCAATGATAAAAATATCACCCTGTATTATACTAGCTGCTTCCGTGCACTTCGTTGCCTGTTAAATGTACCAACTCTATAGTATGACTCAAACGTTGTCCATTTCTTTATATAATATTCGGTGTATGGTGTTAAAAATTAATCTTAACTTTTCCTTTGTCCGGAATACAATTAGGGATTCACAGCAATATATGATCGCTGTTTGTACTTAAGTGTATGATTTAATTCTAAATTATCAAAGTTATACCAAGTTTGTTGTATTCCACCTGTGGTGGATTAATATAATCAATTAATACAAAATCCTAACCTAACCTAACCGTACTAATATCAGATGAATAAAAAAAAACCAAATTTAACCATTTTTAAATTAGCCTGTCTTCTTAACAGAGGTCTTATCTACACACAAACATTAATTTATATATATATTAAATTGACAAAAAATAATAATACAAATTAACAAACATGCCCGATTAAAGATTTTCCTAAAATTGTCTTTCGTAAAAACCTTCTCCAGGCAATTTCGAACATCTGGAAAAAAATTGGAGCCAAATCGGACCAGCCGTTCTCGATTGATGAGGTAATGACACATTTTCACGCTCCATTTTTATATATATAGAAAATGTAAAAAAATAATAAAACTTTGATTTCATTCATATTTTAAACCTTCTTTGGACTTCCACAAATAATTCAAGACCAAAATTAGCCAAATCGATCAGGCCGTTCTCGAGTTTTAGCGAGACTAACGAACAGCAATTCATTTATATACATTTATTTATATAGATTATAAATCATAATATTATTTTATACAATATTAATAGATGTTATTATTACCTAAATAGTCAATTTATAGTGAATACGGTGTGAATAGGTTTGTGGTATGCAAATAGCATGGAATGAATCTAAATATTTTGAAAATTGGCTTGCGTGCCTATGTTCCAAGCTGACTGGTACTCGATGTCTCGATCGAGTGTCAATAAATTAATTATAAGTCTGAATTCTATATTATAGAGTAAACTAATGATATTATTTTAAATCCTCAAATATTTGGATGAAAATTATTTCTTGCGATAAGAAACAAATTATTGTGACGTGGAATAAATGTGCTTTATTAAGGTATATAAAGTTATATTGTAAAAGTAGGTAGGTAATAATTCCAATTATAACATAACAGTACAACTTACAAGTATATTCGTGTTCACATGAACAATGTTGAAATGTACATAGTAATATGTAATGTCTTTGGAAATAAATTGGCAGTATAATATATTATCAATTTTGAAAACAATAAAATATTATTTTGTTGTCATGGAGATTTTCGTTTGGATGTTTATGCGTACGACCGATTACACATTTTGAATCAGTTTATATTTCGCGACGAAACATCTCGAATATTATAGTAATTTTCACATAAATAATATATACAATGATCAACTTATGATTTTATTTTTATATTGTCTTATTGTCTAATAATTTTTATACGCCTTGCGTTTTATACGCATAAAAAATCAAAAAAAACAAAGAACTGCGCTGTACTATACGTTCCACAAATTATGGAAAACGCATTTGAAAACGCCGACACCGTCGTGGAGGAGGTGATGGAACACCTGATAGCGGAAGTGGTTTCGGACTCGAGTAATATAGAGACGACCGTCCACTCGGTTCTAAAAGACATCATGGCAATGGAATTTGGACACCAAAATACAACACTGGAAACCGACACCGTTTCAGAGGAATGCCGAGACAGACGGATGGTCGCCATTGTAGATCAGTTGGTCGATGCAATTGTGCACCTAGTGTCCGAAAAGTTGTCCGCCGCGCCGCACGTGCAGCCCGGAGACGGAAACGTTGTACTGCGGTGCGAGGAGGAAGAGGAAGAGAAGGAGGAGGAGGAGGAGAAGATGGCCACCGGTGGAGACTTTGAGGTCGTCTTGTACGAAGAAGCTTCCACCGAGGATGGGGCGGAGATCGACGAACCACCGGCAACACAAGCGGCAGTCTCTTCACGCGGGCGGGTCAGGCGATTGGCGGCCGCCGCGTGGAGAGGAGTGAAACGGGCCGGACGAGCAGTGATTTGCCTGGGTTGCTGAAAATCGTCCGACGCCTCGGTCGAGGGCAGCAGTCAAGGCGGAGCGATGTGGGGATCGAGGTATGTGAGGTACGTGAAACTGCACTTCCGGGGTGATCGGCAGAAGGTCACCGACACACGTTCTCCGGCTGCCTGCGGCAGGGCCAAGGGATCGCGGACGTCCGGAGACCCTCTGGAAGCGTGGCGGGCCCCAGCTGCTTCGGTCCGAGAGCGACGACGACGGCGACACGACGAGCTGGCTAGCTGTACCGGTGATACCACTTATGGTACGACTGCTGCAGCGAAGACGACTCGCGACGGCGTCGACGGAAATCGCAGAGCACACGTCGGGCGAGTGACTTACGACTTTAATTATTGTTATTATACGGTGGCTAGGGACCATATAATAATAATATTATCGTCTTCGTCGCTCGATCCGACGAGCTTCTTTGGTGACCGTCTTCGCCGTCGCCACAGCCGTCTTCGGCACCTGCAGTACAATATCTATAGCGGATGTCATCGTGCACTAGCCCAATCGTCGTCAACCGTCATCGTTGCTCTCGCAGCCGTCGTAGTCGGGTTCCTTCACGCTTTCGTGATCGTCTTCGCTTCCTCGAGGAAACGCGCCCGCGACCCTCGTCCCCCCGCAGGACAGGCCGCAAGAACAGTGTGGAGGTGACCATCTTCTGAGCCACCAACTCGCCATCACGTACCCCCCACCTCGCCTCGTCTTGACTGATGTCTTTTCTTTTTTTTTACAATTATAATTAATTGTAAGTTGTTCTGCCACAATTGAGCACCTTTTAATTTTTGTTAATATCAATATGTTTATTGAAATTTAATCTGCCACTTTGAGCACCTTTAATATTTTTTGTTCATACTATTGTTTGCTGTAATCTTTTCTGCCACATTAAGCACATTTTAATTTTTGTTAATATTATTATTCTTGTTTTTTTGCCACGTTGAGCACCTTATTTTCTTGTTAATATTATTATAATAATAATAATAATAATAATAATAATGTTTATTGCAACAACAGAATATATACATTAATTACAAAAAATATGACTTAAATATTGCAGCACCCCTATAAGCAAAGCTTGTGCTGGGGGCGCGGTTCTTATTATTTAAAATGAATACATCACAAACAAAATAAAATAACAGTTAATACAACATACATTAAATAACAATAAGTTAAAAACAAAAATAGTTGTATTATTATAACTTTTGACTATTACAAACTAGATAGTAGATAGGTCTAAATGTTTAACATAATTTTTAAATATTAACACATTTTCAAAGTTGTTTATAATTTATTAATATTTAATGAACGACATAATTTCAAACCCGTGTACAATATACTATGTTGACCAAATACTTTATTCAGGTTTGGTAGCAGTATATTAATATTTTTTTTATATCTCGTATTGTGCTCGTGATCTAGCAATGTAATTAAATTTTTATGTTTATATAAATCGACCAAAACCGATGATTTGTAAATGCATATTAAATGCTTTACATTAAGTTCCTTATAAATCAATGATGTACTAGTTGTCGTGGGAAGATTAAGTAAAAATTTTATAATTCCATTAATAGTAACTATAAGTTTCGATAAAACATTATTTGCGGCTCCTCCCCAAATAGAAATACCATAGGAATAAATTGATTGAACTAGTGAAAGAAAAATCATTCTTTTATAATAATTATTAAGTAAGTATCTAGCTTCTTTAAAGAAGTAGAAGAATTTACGTAAAGTATTATTAATATAATTTATATGACTTTCCCATTTAAATCTAAAGTCAACAATTATCCCAAGATATTTTATTTCATTTACCTTTTCAAGTATATTACATTTAGAAGTACAAGTTGAACTAAGATGATAATTACATTTTAACGAATGAACAATAAGGTTATTTTTTAACAAGCAATTTGAATAATTCGATGCTTGCAGTTCAAAACAAATATATTTTGATTTTATCAGATTCAATTTTAATTTATTTTTACAAAACCAAGTGTAAATAGTATTTAATAATTTGTTGGCTTCGGTAAATAGTATATCAACTGATGGTTCGGACAATAAAACAGCAGTATCATCAGCGAAGCTTAGTATTTCGGAACTTGAATTAATTTTTAGTTTTAATAAATCATTTATAAAAATAACAAATAATAAAGGACCTAATACAGTGCCTTGTGGAACTCCACAAGATACATTAAGAGAGTTACTTGACATATCATTACATTTAACACTTTGTGTTCTATCGCTCAAAAAAGATCTAAAAAGATTATTTGAAACTCCTCGTATTCCAGCATTTTCTAATTTTCTTAATAATAGTTCGTGATTTACACAATCGAATGCTTTTTGTACGTCCAAAAAAATACCCATTACTTTAAAATTATTATCCACATTTTTCCTAATAAAGTTATCAACCCGGAAAAGAGCATCGTTTGTAGACAAACCAGTTCTAAAACCAAATTGTGAAACTGAGAAAAATGATTTCTTTTCTAAGTAATCAAGTACTCTGATTTTAATACATTTTTCATAAATCTTTGACAAAGTTAATGATAATGATATAGGACGGTAATTTTCACATGAGAATTTATCTCCTGTTTTGTATAAGGGTATAACAATACATTTTTTAAAGGTTGTGGGGTACTTCCCCGTTGATAAAGAATGATTAAAAATAATAGATAAAGGCAAAGCAATAGATTTTGAAACACTTTTGAGTACATAATTCGTCAGATTATTTTCGAAGTAAGAATTATTATTTTTAATTTTACTAAGAAGCTTAATAATTTCGTCTTTGTCAATTTGTTTTAGAAAAATACTGTCATCAATGTCAGTTTTATCTTGAGGCGGTAAAATATTTGTACTAATATGTTCTATAACTAAGTTTTTACCTACATTAACGAAAAAATCATTAAATTCATTACAGATATCAATTTTAGAATCTGTAATAATATCAAATTTATTAGTTCTTATCTTGTTTATTCCGTTAACTATTTGGTTCGGTTTTCCAGTGACCTCATTTATTATATTCCAAACTAGTTTAGAATTTGATTGAGCGCGCTGTAATCTTTTTTGATAATATAATTGTTTAGATAAGCGTACAAGTTTATTTAACATGTTTCTATACAAATTGTAGTATTGCTTAAATTTAATGTCAAAAGGTCTAGATTTTAATTTAGTATATAATTTCTCCCTATTCCTAATAGAGGTTACAATACCTGTAGTAATCCATTCCTTGAGTTTCCGCTTTGTTTTTGATTTGTTAATATTATATTTAAAAATAGTTGAATAATTTATAAATTCTTTTATTTTAAAGTTAAAAACTTTTATCATATCATCTACATTATCATAATTCAAACAAGAATACCAATTCTCAGTTTTAATTAATACATTTAAGTGGTTAATATCTATCTTATTTACTATTAAATTGTTACGAGTAACTTTTTCATAATTATTAATATTGGATATAATTAAAATTGTAGAATAATGGTCAGTTATATCACACCTTAAAATATTAGATAGTACTATATTAGAATCAATGTTTCTAACAAAAATATGATCAATGCACGTTTTTGAATGATTAGTTACTCTAGTACAATCATTAATGCAAGGCAAAAATCCATTACTCGCCATAATATTTAAATATGTATTGGTAATATTAGAGTTTCTCATTATATCAATATTTATGTCTCCGCAAATAATATTTTTATAGCGTTTATTAATTTGAGGTAAAGTTAATTCTAAGCTTTTAAGAAATAATTCCAAGTTATCATTTGGAGATCTATAAATACAAATAATTGAAAATACTAACTTGTCTATTTGAAATATAAGTTGTATTGAATTACAGTTTAATAATATTTGCTTTTCAATTTGTAATACATTAATGGATTGTCTAATTAAGACTGTAACTCCATCACTTTTGTTAAAAATACCTAAAGAATTAATAGTTTTATAACCATTTAACTTAAATTGGTAGTCATTTAAAAGCCATGTTTCACATAACACGATAATATCAAAGTAACTTTCAGCTGAACTTAATAAAATTGCTAGATCATTAAAATGAGCGCTAATACTACTAATATTTATTTGAAAGATGGAAAAATCACCTTTATGCAAAACGATATTATTTATGGAATCTACATAAGTAGATTTAACATTATTTAGTTTTAGGAGGTGATCAATTTTATGTAAGTTAAAATTCATAATTAAATTAGGAAAAAAAATTGTTTAAATAGTAATAACATAATAATTAAATTTATAAGTACCAACTATAAATGATTGATGTCTTGAGGTGACTTAATTTTAATAATTTTAGTGTTTTCATTTTTTCTCGCAAGAATATCTGCGTCAGACAACCAGATAAATTTGTAACCTTTCTCTTTAGCAGCTGTTTTCACTTGATAGAAGAGAGTTCTTTTTAATTTCGTAAGACGTTCATTGATATAAATATTTTCTTTCTGCCAACTGTTACATATTTTATCAGTTGTTAATTTGACGGACTTCACATTACGAATTAAATTTTTCCTCATGTCACGAGTGGCTAATTTGGCGACTATGATACTACGTTTAGATATAATTGAATCAATTCTGTAAGCTTCCAGTATATTAATTTCCGTATTCGTTTTCTTACCAATATCTTCAACAATTAACTTACAATCTTCATTTATAGTCTTTGGTATTCCAGTTATATCAACTGTTATACCTAAATTAAATTGTTCAATTTCATCGATTTTAGATTTTAATATAACAACTTCCTCAGATAAACGGTTGTTCTCTGATTTAATCTTTTCATTTTCAATCTTAATATTTTTCAATTCCAAAATTACGTTATCAAGTTTTACATTAAAATTATCAAATTGCTTACTCATAAATGATACAGATCTTGTAAGTTCTTGAATATTATTTTCTAAGGTTGCTCCTGTTTTTCTATCAGGGTTATTCGATTTTGGAGAATTTTGTTTAATAACTAGGCAGTTTTCACAGGTGAATCTAGCTTTTGTATTATTAGACATTTTCTTAAAATTATGTTCAGTATACCCCGCACAGTAATAATGATTAATACCTTTACATATCGAACATTCAAGTATATCATCATTTTGAGCTAAATCCGCATAGCATTTCAGGCACGTAGAGGGCATATTTTACGAGGTTTAAATTCAATTTAAAACTAAGATAACAATGCACTGGCTCATATGAAATAAAATCGCGATAACGGAGCACAACGAAATAACACCTATCCGTGACAAACGCTGGATAAGAACTGCGTTCTATCTAATTATTGTTTCTGGTTTTTTTGCCACATTGCGAGCAATTTTCTTATTTATCTTTGTATTACTTATTAATTATTTTTCGGCATACATTTTGCAAAATTTTAAAGCACTCGTTAATTATATATAATTTATAATATTATTGAATTATTATTTATCTCACACCTCTAATGTTTTTTGTTTATTTTTTTTCATAATTATAAACCGCGGTGTTTAAAATGATATTATTTTTATACTTGATATTATTTATTACTGTATTCAAATTATTATTATAATTTATATAATACAATTGTTATATAAATTATTATTACTATAATTTATATATTAAAATTTTTATATTATCTATAAATGATCCAGTAATAAAATTATTTTTTTTATACAGTAAAATGTTGTTTTTATATTTTTTGTATTAAAACAGTAGGTACGATTTTATTTATTACAACAAAAAAATGATTGATGAACATGATCATGGTCATGTGGGGCCTATAAAGAATATCAATCAACAACTTTTTTGATACCAAACCTCAATATAATATTATTGAACGTTTTGGCCTCTTGAAAGTATAAGTGCAAAATATTGTCATGCACCATATTATGCACATTGCATACATCATTGTAAAATCAATAAATTCATCGCCCGGCCAAGAGTCTAAAACAATAATAAAAACTACTGTTTTCGATGTTGTTGAAAAAACACCGAAGATAATAATATATATAGACGTCCAGTGGCGCACAACACCTATGAGATATATGGTTCAAATAGTTTAATCATTAGCCACCCACCCACCCACCCAACCACACGTTCACCTATTAATTGCATCCATTTTACATTTTTACCTTCAAATGTTTACCTCTACCAAAGCATATAATAGCATTGTAATACATACAAATTACAAAAGAACTTATGGATGTATATTTATTTTACATTAAATATTTTTTTAAAACATCACTAAAATCAGAAAAATATTTTATGACCTGATTATTATCAATATTTATATCAGATTCGCATGATATGACCATTAAGTCTTCCAAGCGCTCTTGGGATATTGTAGTCCTCAACCTGTTTTTTATAATTTTGAGTTTTGAAAATGTTCTTTCCGGTGTTGTACAAGACGTCCTAGACCAGACTGGTTCTTAAACTGTGGTCCGCGTCGGTTCTATCTAAAATTAAAATACTTCATTTTTTGTGAAAAATTATGTATAAGAAAAATAATTATAAAATATATAGCCATGTAGATTATGTTTGTATCGTGTATACCTACTTGATATTTGATTTGTATTATAAAACAAGTATTAAAATATTAATTATGATAATATGAGATATTTCGTAAAAATGGTAGATAGGTTTTCGAAAAAAGTTGGTATAGGAGGTCCTCGATTTTTGAAAGTCAGTGGTCCATGTATTCCAAAATTTTAAGAACCACTGTCGTGGTCATAGACGATTTACCGAGTACCTACCTATACGGCTATACGTGTAATAATGTCTGACAATTCTGTAAGAGTTGATTAAATATGGGTAAAATGTTAATGACGATTATTTACCAACAATATTGTACATATAGAATTAATTATTTTAAAATTATCAAAATTATCAGAAATTTACTTGTTACCATTGTGCGATAATTAATAAAAAGCTACAATTTGGTATTTATTTTAGATTTAATTATTATAATATACTTATTTGTCCATTGTCATTAGTCTCCGTCATAGTGTCTCGCTCCAATCCTTTCATATAAAAGATGCACAACAATAAATTATGGCCGAAAGCTCATTCTCGCCATACCAACTCGCTGATTTAGCTAAAGATGATGCAGTTAATGAACTTGACCTAGATAAATGTTTTTACCAGCAAAGTTGTTCTTATAATTAGATTTACGAATTGGCTATTTTGAATATTTTCAATTTTCGGTAGAAAAAATATTTTTTTTTATATTTTACATGTAGTAGGTACAAGTGTCTATATAAATTATTTTTAATTATTGATTAGAACAAATGTTATTTCATCCATCAGGTCTTCACTGTTACCTACACTCAGTATTTTAAAAAAAATAATTCATTCTGAATTAATAAATCATATTTATTTCAGGATGTAATCAAATTGAAAAATACAATGTCCATCACAATTAAGATTGTTTAATATATCATGTCCATAAATTGCTCAATTCTTTGAAATATTAAAATATTATAGTATATTTTTATTTTAATATTCACTCTTTTACTATCAGTTACTTATACTCTGTGTATGAATACATTCAAGTAAAATGTGAGAGGTTCTTTAGTAAGCTAAAAATAATTAAAAACAGACTGGGTCATCTTAGAGCAGAATCGTTTGGAAATGTTAATTCTATTGAACGAGATATTTTGGAAAATTCATTTAAGATAAATTCGATTTTTTTTTTCTAATAAATTTAAGATGTCTCCCGATATTATTTATTATAAAAAAACTCATTCACTTTGATAGATTTTTTTTAAAAATGTGACCCTATTCACACTCATTATGGAGTGAATAGGGTCACAGGATCATTTTTCTCTAAAAATGTATTCACACTGTCCATGGGGTGAATATTGTCAGTAAAATAAATTTTAAACATGTTAGCTTATATTCAATGTATTTCCTATGAGAAATAGTTCATTTAACAAAAAGAACCAACGTAATGTACCTGAATACGGAGTGAATAGGGTCACTCAATGGTTTTGCTCTGTGAAATGTATCACACTGTCCATGCGGGGTGAATAGGGTCAGTAAAATACATTTTTATAAATGTAGAGTTATACTTACAAAATGTATTGTTGAGAGAAAAATAGTTTAAAAATGAAAAGAAACACAATTTTAAATTAAATTAATTATTAGTAAAATCCAAAAAAAAAACAAAAATCCAAAAAAACAAAAATATAATATGTACTGAGTCGGAAAAGCAGTGAATAATTTCCCTAGTCTAATAAAAACTGAAATTACGCCACTGGCCCCAAGGTTACCCATAGGTATGATCTAGTCTTGATATTATATAAGCAGACAAAAAAAAAAAAAAAAAATGCGGAAGTATTAATTGGTAAGCAGTACTGTGGTGTGGCGGTGGGCGTGTTGTGGTGTCGAAAATATCAATCATTACATAGATACCTACTAATTATCTCTATGTGACTAAATTGTTAAAAATATTATTAGTCAGTGAATGTAACGTAATTTAAATCTTAATTTAAAGAACGAGATCTAGATAATATACCGCTTATATACCTGTGATTATAATTTGTAATAAATTACATATTATTATATATATTATATTTATTATAACAAACTTAAATGAAATGTTTTAAAATAAATAGATTATGATATTGTAAAATAAATGATGATTTTTTTTTGGGCCCTAGAAACTAGAAAGCCACCAAAGCCCATTCATAAATAGCCTATAATACATGTAGTTACCTACAGGACCAATGTTTTGGTGTCATCCTGCAATGGCGGAAACTGTAATATGGACTCGAAAGCGGCTGTTCTTCGACCTAACTGACCGATGGTAATCGTCAAAATAAATATCAACTTTTGGACTTGATCAAGAATTCAAGCCAACGAACTAATACGCGTAGATATTACAATAATTGTTATTATTATTTATATTTACTCGTCTCTACAATAATCGTAATCATTAACTAAATTATTATATTGCAGTAACTGCGGGCTGTCTCTTGAGTATAAAATTGCAGATACATTTTACTTTCATTACCATCACTATATGTATAATGTCAATAAATATATTATAATATAACCGATGTGAAACCCGCGTGTGCCAAATCGGCTTGTTTATAAGACTCAGATTTCCGAGCCATAATTATAACCGCAGCGGACCCGCAGCGGACCCGCAGCGCATGAGCACAAAATTAAAAAGGGCTCACTGATTAATATTTCGAGAAGTATGAAAGGCAGCACTATTATAATATTATGGTAGGTAGTATACGTTCAAATCGTATACCATAACATCTGCATAATCGCGTACCTACCTATATATATATATATAATATATGTAATATGTATAGTGTATACTGACTATACGCGCATTATGGGTAATTACGAAAATCAAAATTCAAAACATATTTTCGTCTCGGGTCACATAAAATGATTAACCCGTACGTCATCGGAATATCCGGATCATCCGACGGATAACATGTGGGATAAATTACGTGTGTATAATAATAATAATAATATATTATGTGTAGGTACACGCGCGTGTCATGAATCCGGACACCATCGGTTACACCACTAATTATACCGATTACCGTGCAGCAGCGAAGAGATTTTTGCGGATCGCGTTTCGAAAACGGTCGAAAAAATCATGACGAAACACAGACGGGTAGGTAGGTATATAAGCTTATAAATTATAATATAATACGATAGTAATATGATCACAACAAATTAGATTTCATTCGCGACTGCGGTCACGCGCGTATATTATAATGATATGTAATAGAGATTAGAGGGTGGGAGATTTTAGCGGGTCATAATATATGTTAATAAACCTAAACGGTATTATAATATATCAAATATGAATGAGTACCTTCGCGTAGTATGATAAGATTGTCATGCCAACGTCGGTATAGTCCCGTTAGAATTCAACAGGTGCGATACGTCTTTCACTGGTCTAATATTATTATCATAAAGACAAATTGAGTCATATAATATTTGAAGCCAATCGCTTTGCTGCTCGCGTACACTATCTTTATTACACACAAAATATATCAAAATCTGTATATTTTAAACGCCTTATGTCTGTATAATGTCACTGGTGTCATTCCAGTTTTCGTGAGGGGGGGGGGGCAAAATTTTTGACCGGCCCAAAATAAAACTGGAAAAAAACACCGCTCTCTAACAATAATTACATTACATTCCATTACAATTGCAATTTTGTCTCAATACAAATACCCTTCTTACATAATTTTATACTTACTAGATCAAAGGTTAGTATCATAAGCATAAGTAACCCATTTTTTTGAGAGATAACAATAACTAAATAATTAATACATATATAGAGGGATACTTAAATTTAAATACATTACCTATAACCTATTAGGTACTATATAAAGGCCCAAAACTAGCCCATACCATTCCTAAATTCCCACACTGCCCCCTTCTTAAATGACACCATAACTGTATAATGTTCATAAAAATACAATATTTATATCGAATAAAAAATGATATTTTGTTAAAATGTAGTCTGTATACGTATAGTACATGATATAATGACACTGCTATAATAATGTGATCATAAAATTATTATACAAGGTAATTTTATTATATTTTGTTCAGTTGTATCATCTTATACCAAAAAAAATTATGAAATAAATGAAATTGAAATTGTATTATATAGTTGTAGGTATAGTATTAAAGTTCAGCTCAGTAGGTGCAAAATCATATATCTATTCAAACCTGCTACCATTGATTATAATTTATAAATACTATATATTTATAATCAATGCTATACTACCTACCACCATCTTAACACTGTCGTGCACCCCCCTAATTACGCCACTGTAGGGGTCGTAGCACAATATCAACCTGCACAGATGAATATCGACAGGGCAATCCCACTCTGTGCTTCTCGATATACCGAGCCTATAGGTGCCTATACCGACTTGTGATCATCATGGTTCGCCTATATAATAATCATTTCGTCGTGAAAATAGTACAATACGCCTATATCAATATGATAACGTCTCCGTCGGCTGAATCACTAATTTGATAAATACTAGTTGAAAATGTGTGGCTGTAAAATCTAATATTATTTAGTCTGTTAGTCAGTGGACGTAACGTACCTAATTTAAAATATCATATTTTATAATATCTTCAATTGTATATAGGTAGATAATATGATTTTAATAAATTATTGATACAAATTACAATTAAATGTTTTTTAGATTCTGAGCGGAGCGAGGAAGCTATTGGTCTTACAATGATGTTTATTTTTTTTCTTTATATCTGAAATTTCTACCAGAAGGAGTGCTTCGATTTCAACATATAGTAGGTACCTTATCTTTTAGAAAATTTTACCAAGATGGTTCTTTAAAGAGGTCATTTTTCGGTTTTCTCAATAGTTATTTGATGCCACAGAAAAACCACCGACAAATTACGAAAAACCGCTAAAAATGGGATTTTAATTTCCAACGCTTTGTTTATCACCATAGAAACGAATACAAAATAATAATATTCATACTATTAATTCAACTTAAAGGCTATAATAAATAATAAACATTTTTAAAAAATTCAGACTGATAAACCGTCTCCGCTCAGAATCGTTTTTCTAATACAATGATTTATGATATTATATCATGGAATTCAATTTTAATACAATCCATTATACATTGACCCACTTGTAACCTACTGTACAGCAGAGCGACATCCACTTACCCGGTTTTTTTTTTTTAGTTTATTTCGAGTTAAATCATTACGAAATAAATGGATGTATATAATAATAATAATAATTTCATTCAGCTGCAGTCTCACACATACAGTAGCGTACGCAGGATTTTAGTTCGGTTAGGGTTTCACCTGAGTAAATAATTTACATTATTTTTTTCTAAATAGTTTTTATGTAATTGGTTATAAAAAAAGTCTCAAATGTAGTCTATACATTAAGAACACTCGAGTGTTCAATCTTGACACCTATGGTCATCTATAGAGCGTCTTCGAGTCGTAGTATGTGGTAATTATCGATGGACGGTGATACATGATGATACACCATACGACAGTTATGACAGATGTTTAGCAATGTTCTAAATCAGCCACAAAACTGAAACTATGATTATCGACGTCTTTGTCATATTTAACAGTTTATATTATATCTATTAAAAATGACCAACAATTGATCGACTTTGTGTATTTAAATGGTTTTATTTTTTTGTCAACGTAAGAAATTTCAGGGGGGTCAGAACCCTAGAACCCTACCCCTGCGTACGCCACTGCACACATACCTATATATAATGAATTAATACAATATAAAAGGGCGGGAGATTTCCGCCTACTTTGCAGATCGGCTTGTATATTATGTTAGAACCTGTAATATATATTATTACAATATGTATCATGATAACATTATACGGTTGAATAGCACAATATCAATTTGCACCAATGGAAATCGACAAGATAATAATCCCACAGCTTTCCTCGATATTGCACAAGTTCGTATCGCCGAGTTGTGATCGTATACGCCTTTATTATTATAATATTCATTTCTCCTAGAAAATAACACAATATTATAATTTATTATATTATTATGATATCGTCTCCATCGGCAGCGGGCGGGTTAGGGTAAACAATATTATTATGATATATTATACGTTGGTGTAAGACTGCATACAATAATGTGATATACGTAATATCCTTCACGAACGCCGTACAACAGAGGTATTATGCTTTGCGCGCTCGACCCCTAAACGGCAGAGGTCACCATATGACGTGTATTATAATAATAATAACAATATTGTTAAATATTACCATAACATATCATAGGTACTATATACTATACATACTTATATAAAAATATAAACTGTATTATAATATCATTATGTAGGTATATACCTAATATATATTACGTATGTATATATTATATAGGTATTGTATACGCCGGATGAGGTGGACTACGGTTATTACGATTGTTATAATATAATTTTTTTTACGAAACAATGCGCGATAGCAGGCAATGATCCGTATCTCGACCGTTTATAGATTTCGGCGTACACGACTTAAAACATGTTATTATATGTATATACACTCTCACTCACTCACTCACACACGCACACACACACACAGGTAATAATATCCTACAAGTGTATTATAATATAATATTATATTATGTGTACCTCTTAATATATAATAAGTGTAATATATCTACGGAGTGATCCATTTAACGCAAGACACTCGTCGCATTGACGTTTTCGAGAAGCAATTTTGGAAAAAATTTTGAACCACAACATATTAATATAATATACCTACATTTTTTGTTTCCGAAACATTAATCAGAGTATTTCGATTTATAAAAATCAGATTTCGGACAAGATTAGTTTATCAGTCATACAATAATACAGTATACATATTCTATCTGAAGCTTATGGACGGGCTGAGTACAGAGAACCACCATTTTGCGGGTTACCCCTGTACCACTGCACCCCACTCAGCTCATCTGTAGATACTTTAGGTGCGTACAGTTGGGCAAGTCAAAAACGGCTTTCGTCCAGATTCGATTTTTATGTGCCATTATGAAGTACTCGGATAACACATTCGCTGCTTCGTAACAGCATGATATCATTAAAAACGCGAGTTGCAGTTCAAAAAAAAAAAAAGCTACCTAAAAAACCGATAAAAAAATAGTACGACTACAACTTTTTTTTTGGAAAAACCTCTCGTTTTCTGACGAATTGTAATCGTGCGAAAGAAAATTAAAAAGTCAACCGTTTTCGAATCGATAATACGCTTATATGGATCACCCGGTATAATACGATAATATTATTATTATATATTATGAGCCACATGGGACGGACTCGCGGACAGTGCTCACAGACGGCACCGCACCCTCGTCGGATCATTCCCACGGCCCATTCATGTGCATAGGTGTACACACATCGCTGACGAGCCGCGAGGCTGAAACAATATTATTATTATTATTATTTCGTGTTTTATTCATTTTATTTTTCTCCGTCTATGATATTATAATATAATACGATCCGTCTCTCTCGGTTTTAATTAATTCCGTGCCCGCACTTTGAACCTCATGCGCTGCCCTCGCGCGCCTCCGACTCGAGACCACGACAACGACCAGTATATTATTATTATTATTATTATTAGGTACGATAATGGTACGATATTATAATAATATTATGTCATCGTGATATTATTATTATTATTATTATCGTAACATCCGATATTTGTACGCATTTCGTTACTGCAGCGATCTCGCCGTCCTTTATTTTCCGTGCGAATCGTACAGAGGTAGGTGTATCAACCTATAGGTAATACTATATTACTCATAATATATTATTATGATCACGATTCGGTCGAACATAATAATAATCTATGACGGTGGTTAAGTATTTACGAGTTGTTCAACTTTATTTGCAGAGCGGCGCATCGACTTGCGTTAAAGTCTTTTACTGGAATTTCATTTTTGTAGTCGAGCGACCACATTGTATACTGAGTGGCAAGTGCTTATTGACAGTGTTGTCGGTAATCAAAGAATTAAAGTGAAACTATTATTAAAATCAACTATTGCACAAAAAGACAGGAAGCTGTAATAATATATACACTATTTCCGGATTGTCTAAAAACGGCGAATGTCAATACTATATTATATGAGAAACATGAATATATAAAGATTTTTAAAATACGCGATAAGCTTTAAAAAAACCTCAAACTCATAGACTTGTTCCATCAACGAAAAAACACGGGAAAGTGTTTTGAATTCGATGTCCCGATTGATTATGTGATTAAAGATTTATCCATCTCCGCTCTAAACTTATAAGTTATAACCGGCTGTATTATTTTTTTTTTTTTGAACTTGAGCCCGGCAACTATGGCCATTGTCTATTGCAGAGATTATGGACTATGGTTGGTAGGGTTGGTACAGTAAGGTTGACGGTTGTTATGATAGGTAAGCAAGTAGCAACACGCGTGACGTGTGTATGTGTGGCAATGTTTTTGCTACTACGAACCCTGGTGGTCACTGGTCACCCATCCGGGAACTTGTAGCAGTGGACGTTACTTACTCTCAGTCACATTGTGTGACTGATATCAGCCAAAGCGCCGCTCTAAGCCCGAGGTTGTATTTATTAATCAGGTCTATGGTAATTATTTAATTTGAATAATTTCCAATGTTTAATAATAGACATATTTTGTTTATCTAAAAAATTGTCTCTACTAGTCAACTAAATACCCTTTCCTCGACATCATCATCATAATCATCACTTAACCATCCTTACCTAAGTTCCTAACCCTAATTTGGCCAAGGGGAAAAAATACTATTGTAGGTGATTAATCTATTTTGTATTACTGATTCATTTCATTGGGTACATTGATATAATGATACAACAGCTAGTAAGTTTTTATAGAAACTATTTTTTTTTTTTTTTTAAAAAACAGTCCACTTACATTTTTAATTTCACGATTATCAGATCCAGAAGAATATAATTTACAAAAAAATTTCGTTTCAGAAGATAACATCCATGATATTATAATACATATTATATATTATATATTATATATATATTGAATTAACTTCAGTGTTTTATCAATATGCGTTTAAAGATAAGCTGGTGATCTGAGTAAGAACCTATAATCAGGGTTGGGCAAGATACTCAAAAGAAAGTGTCATGATACATACATTTAGTGTATCAAGATTCAAGATACAAGATACAAGATACAAGATACATGATACTTTTATATTTCCAATTGAATTTTATTAACTATTAAACGTAAAACGTCATAGGTACCTATATAATAATAGTAGGTATTTATAAATACTTATAAAGTCATAATTATATCAAATAATAGAATAAGTCAATAGGTATACATTATACATTTATAACTAATACAATATCACATAATATCATATAAATATAAATATTTTGATGAATAAAATAATCCATTAAACAAAATTCAAAATACTAATCAATTATAAATTAACAAAATATGAAAAAAAATCGTAAACGGGCAGTTGACACAGCATGGCACAGTAACACAGAATAACACACGAATGGAACAACGTGAATAGTATACTGTAATTGATTATCTTTACTTTTGATTTTATTTTCTATTTTATGTGGAAATACCTACACGGTTACACTCATATCTAAGGCAGTGGGATTCATATTTGTTGAGAACGTAAATTTCGGTTTTGTGCTTTTCTGTATTGACTGCGTGTAGATACGTATACCATGTAACGGGCTACGGCCATCAGGGCACCTTAATTTAATTTTATGTTTATCAGATAATATTAAATTTATAAGATTGTGTGGTACATTTTTTTCGTTATCGTTAATTTCGGCTGAATTGCACCTTTACAATATTTTTCGTAAAAATACAATCCGCGATATCTAATATCGAAAATCGAAATGTTTTAGTACTATTCAGTACAAATTTTTACAATAATAGTATCTTGTACTTTGTATCATGATACTAGTATAAAATGTATCAAGATACATGATATACTTGATACTTTGAAATTATGCATCATGATACAAGATACAATTATTGTATCTTTGATACTGCCCAACCCTGCCTATAATGCTACCTATTATAGTGACAATAGTGACATGCGTCCAAAAACTGACTACTGACTATAGGAAAATCAGTGCATATTTACCTAAACCTATAACCGTTTAAAATTTAAATTCAGCACACAATCACATGCCCCGAAAACGCGTAAATTGGGGACTTCGTTCGTGGGTACTCGGACAAATTATAATAATAATAATATAATAACAACAACAACGATAATAAAATTCGATCCTATTATAATAAATTAATGATGTATTGCACAATAACAAATCGGATAAATTGCGTTACATCCGTGTGATGTATACGCGCGCACGTATGAACACTTGATATTATAATAATAATAATATATAATAAAATATTATTATATCGTATAGTGTGCGAGTACATATTTTAATTATATTGTTTTAATATATACGGTACCGCTCGAGCACATAATATATGATCGCAACAACCTCAACCTGCAGTATACCACATCCGACCTATACCTGAACCACATCGACCTACCTGCAGTGTATAGAGGGAGATGAATTAAAAAAAAAACTGTATTAATCACGTAGTTTAATTAGTGTCGGACGACGAGTGAAAAATAATAATATAACATACAGTAATGACGGTACCCCGCGCCCCTTCAACCTTCACACACACACACACACACACACACTGTACACTCGAAACTTCAAAATCCTTCCGCCCGACCGACCGGCAGGCGAGCACCTCCGCCCTTACAAGCGATCGCGCACCAGCTTTATATTCCAATTATATATTTTATTCGTCAATTTGCGCGCCTCGAGAGGCTACCTGCGTACATGTACGTCGTAAGTAAATTACTCACACACACACACACATACGTATTATTATAATGTGCGGTGAAATTCGTGTGATGGTGTGGGAGTTGCAGCCGTATGGGATATTATACTGTATAGGTATGTTATTATTATTATGCACAATCTAGGCGGTTGCGGCGGCGGACGTCTTCCAGAGATGACGTGAATTATGAGCTCGACAAGTGTCCGACGACGGCGGCGGCGGCGTTTAAACACGCGCGTCTACGCGATGCGTTTCGGCAAGGCGTTAAAAAACAAATCACACGATAATAACTATCGTATAGGTACTGATGAAACTATATGAAAGGCTATATGGGCTGGTATACAGCGGGGGCACCGAATTGGTTACTGGTATACAGTGCGGGTACCGAATTGGTTACCGCGGTCTCCTCCTGTCATCCCTGCAGGGCACTGCTTCAGGCCGAATCGGTTCCGAAAAGGTATTTTTTTCGCGGTCGGCCGAATAATAAATCGACTCCTCCCGTTGCCGTTCGATTCCGTTTCCAAACTGTGTTATGATATCAATAAGAATAGTTCGAATACTGTCAATTTAGAAGATCATGTCGTAATACTCTCAACATTTCATTCCTCCAAAAATTCATCTCTATTACCATTGTTCACCCACCCTCCACCACTCATACATTTTAGAGCACCATTCGGGAACACTCGTAATCATATCACACAACTATAATAAGGCGCAAGCATATTTTATCGTTCTAACAGACAATTAATAAATAAAATAAATTATTACTGAGTCTACGCGCTGCAGTGTCTTAAGGGCTCCGCCCACGCACGCGACACAATAATAATAAAAATCACTCTGACACAACAATAATAATCATGTTATTAATATAACAATCTTTCGTTATTAGGCGTGGGAACTACCATACAGCTGGTATGCCATGCGTAGAAAGAGAATTTTATTGACCGCGCTTTTATGAAAAAAAAAAAAATCTCCCAGAAGAATGAAAGTTTTAGATCGGACTTGGGCGCAACAATAATATATAATGTTTTAAGTGGGCTGCAGTAATATAATAATAGATTATAAATGAATATCAATAAAAAGTTGTTAAAAACGTTATTTATTTCAGTGGGATGCTCAGCAGTATTTAATATTATTATTATATTATAGTATAGACTATATAGGTATGCCATCGCGGTATCTCAACTGGTCATACAAGTATAAAAGTCTTCTCTACTGCAAACAATACAAATTTAATAAGTTTTTTTTATTGATCCCCTCCTCTCCCCCCACAAACACAATTTTGTAGAAATCTGTAGCCACTGCAGCAACCTACCTATATACGTCTGCACGTCTAAATCCGTCGTCTCCGAGAACGCGCCCTATAATGGCGTCCGTCTCGCCGACCGATATTATTTTTATCATATTTATGTAACACGTTTATCGTCGTTCGGCTCTCGATTCTCCGGATAAACAGCGTAGGTACAGCGCTCATCATTATTATTATAAAATATATTACAAAAAACTTGAGCGCGTCGTCGTAAATTTCGCCGCGTAAAAGCATATTATTTGCTTAATCGCCCGATCGTTAAAAGCAACGACGAAATACCTACCCATATAATATTAATATCGCTCCGCAGTATTATCATCATAATAATAATATTATCATTATAATATACCTACCTGTATTATAGACACTGCGGTCGCCCTGCCGAGACGATCCGCTGCAGCACGTCATTTTAACAATAATATATAATATTATCGAGAGTACCTACCTACTTGCAGACCGGGGGCGAAAATAATTACGTTCGATAAATTGAAAAAATGCACAACCGACGGCGTCCGTGGAGCGAAACAGGAAACATAAAAATCGACGGTTTTTCTGTCGTATAATAATAATAATAATAATAATAATAATAATAATCACATAACATTATACTGCAGGGCGTGACCGCGGAAAGACCTGACAATAATGAAAAATGAAAAGTCGATACCGCATTATAGAATATACTTGGTTAAAAGTGCATGGAAAAAAAATTATGAAAGTTATAAATGGGTAATAAATAACTAATAATTTTGCTTACGCATAGCACCCCTACCGACAGCAACAAGTAGCTGCTTTTTATCTACGACTGGGCGCGGTATTAGTAATACGGTACCAGTGTTAGTCGGACACCGTATCTAATTGATAAAACAGAAGTAAAATTAGTCCAACAGTTGTAATTATTTCTTTGTATATTTTTATTTGGTAACTGATACAAACTAATATAATATTTTATGTGTGTTTTTCACAAAAATTTCACCTCATATAAATATTATAATCTCCTTGCATGGTGACACATAAAAATTTTTATTTCATGAAATTGTTTTCGTAGAATAATCTGATTGTTGCATATATCCCTATGTAGTGCTTTACCTTTGTCGTGGAATACATTTTTTGTGCGTCCCGTTTGGTATGGACTAGATAATAGAAAACGGGTATAACCCGAGGATTTGAAACAGCGTAATAATATTTATAATTATTATAATTTATAAATTATAACAATTTGGCGACTTAAACATCAATTTTACTGATAATAAATCGGAAACTTTTAACACTTTCTTTATTGACACATTCAATCATAGGTATATAACCTAACCTATGATTAACAATCCAGCAGAATCTACAACGTGAGATGACACCACTATAGATGAAGTATTTTCAAGATATTTGGAACAAACATAGGTACGTATCATATTTCAGTTATCACAGGCCTGTAATTTCAGTTATTGAATATAATTAATATAATATAGTATTAGTAATGTCTATAATGGTAAATGTCTATACTCTATATCAGCGGTTCCCAACCTTTTTGAGACTATTACCCATAAGTCAGGTTAGATATTAACATATACCCCCGACCCAAAAAAAAGTTGAGTAAGAAAAAAAAAACAAAATATATATTATGATAATAATTAAAATGAATAAAATATAAAATATAATATATATAAAATGTGTAGACAATTGTACAACAAAAATAATTCCAGGAAATTCAATATAATGTAATATTCTAAGACTCGAAGTATTATCTGAAGATAATAAAATGATCAGTGTCATTAGGACATAAGATAAGGTATTTCCCAAAACTATTAACAACAATATTATATTAATACAATTTCATTTACATTTAAATACAAATACAAATACAAGTTTAACTTTTACCCCCCAAAAAATCGTGTTTTTACCCCTTAGGGGGTAATTACCCCCAGGTTGGGAACCGCTGCTCTATATAAATATATAATACATATTACATATATGTATACCGTGTGTCCCAAAAATCAGGGGCCACTTTACTACTCATTACCATGTAAATATTTTTCAATTCTGTTTGCGGGACATTAAACTAGACTAATGGATCGTAAATTTCTTTGACTCACAATGTTTTTAAGTTTTTAACTCATGTATCTTGCACATGCGCAATAAAACTTACATTTTTTTAAATGGCAACCCGTAATTTTAATATCATATTCGGGTTCATCGATTTTTTTCAAGCCATTTTGATGTATCAACTTTTGTCCTAAACCCAAAATTGACTAAACTAGAGCTAAGTAGAATTTAAATAATTTAAAAATTCAATTTAATTAATTTTTTTTCCAACTGTATGTACTTATTTTTTTCTTAGTTTAACACGTGTATACGTACATTATAAAATACATATAAATAAATAGACATCTTTTTTTTAAATGTTCACATCACTTTGTAATTAATAATTATATATATCTGCAATTTTTTTTTAGTACCTACATAGAAACAAATGTATTCATACAAGTTTGTATACTTTGTAAACCATTGTTCCGAAAATTGAAGGGAAGTTATTAAACAACTTTTTTAATATAAATTTACCAGTACAGGATGTGTACAGCCTGATGGATCTCTATAGTATTAGACACATCCTGTACTGGTAAATTTATATTAAAAAAGTTGTTTAATAACTTCCCTTCAATTATCGGAACAATGGTATGCCATGATGTTTGTTTAAATACAAGTTTCAGGGAAGAAATAATTTTAATAATAAATTTACCAACTGATGACCTCATTTTCTTACAAGATATAATGGACAATTATAATTTTTCACCATCAAACTGTGAAAATTGTAACATAAATATGACTCAGTCTCTGGACTTTAAAAAACATTTAATCATTGAGCCAGTCGTACCTCTTACGAAACAGCGGAAAGTTAAAAATCATCTCGATTTAAATACTCAATTAAAGGATATCCCAAACATACTCAAAATAAGAAATGAGTTTTATTATCTAAGAGGTCTTGTTAACTTTTTTCCACCAATATCAAGTACTATAAATGCAATTGGTCATTATATTGCATACTGCAACAAATTGGATAAATAAATGCAATAAAGAAAAATTAATTACTGAATTATCTAGAAGATACCTAAAAACATCCGATATGGTTACAGATCTAAAAACTAGGTTACAAAAATATTTAAAGGGGGAAGCCATTTCAGACGATTTCGATACGCAAATAACCATTATATCATTTATCTCAGAACCAATTGACAAATCTAACGGTAATATAATAAAAAAACAATATGCCTAAGAATAACAAACCATATTTAAAACCAAGCAATTTCACAGGTTTGATTTTTGAAAACATCGACACGTTTCTAAAAAAATATGATAGAGCTGCCATCATAAATGGCTGGT
The DNA here is from genome assembly GCA_949089665.1 of Macrosiphum euphorbiae. NCBI lineage: Eukaryota > Metazoa > Arthropoda > Insecta > Hemiptera > Aphididae > Macrosiphum > Macrosiphum euphorbiae. The sequence continues at coordinate 69,973,015 of CARXXK010000003.1, read as the reverse complement.
CTGAAGCCGAAAAAACTCAATATATCCCTGTATTTTTGAAAGGTTCCGCCCTTACTTTTTATGATAACATAATAGATAGTGGTGAAGACCTAAAATGGGCTGATTTAGAAAAAAAAATTAGGTTAGAATTTGAACCAATAGCGCAGACCGATATGCTCCGATTAATGTTAGAAAAACGTAAACAGCTTCCAGATGAACACACGGTATCTTACATTAACGATGCTGAGTCATTATGTAGGCGCATTGATTGTAAAATGTCACAAGAGGAAATAGTCCGCAATATAATGAAAGGCTTAGACCCCTCCATAGCACGATACATAGGAATAATGGGAAATGAAAATTTAACAGAATTAAAAAGTAATGTTCGGAAATATGAAATGGTTGAATTTATGATAACAGGTGACACTCCTAAAACTTCACTTGATTTCGAAACAGAATTAATAAAATCTAAACTCCAATAAATTAACACCGATAAAGCTACAAAAGAAAATGAAATCGATAAATTACGCGTAGAATTAAATAACTTAAAAATTATGTGTGGCCTACTTATAGACAACGAACAAAATAAACAACATCAAAGCAACATAGAACAAAATAATCCACTCGCACTTAAAAATAAACAAGAGCAAAATAAGTTTAACAATCAACAATGGCATACACAAGAACCTCAAACATATAGTACACCATATAATAATACACCATATATTGGAACACAAATCCAACACAGTACAACCAATCATATTCCCCATCAAATCCAATGAACAATATGTCACAAATAAATTATTCGCCATATAACTATAGGGACTTTAATATTCAAAAAAAGCAATGTTCAATTTGCTCAAAAACTAATCACTCAGAAGATAAATGTTTTTTTAGAAATAAACCACGCCCACCAGTGTGTCAAATTTGTAATAAATTCGGGCATACCGCTAACAATTGTGATCTATACATCAACAAGTCAAAAAAACTAAATGTAAGGTTAAACGCGGCTGATAATTTTTCACCTTTAATAGTTTAATTACGGCACCCTCGTATCAACACATAAATAAAATTAATTGTACACCCGATGCCCTCTACATCAAAGCTGAATTTAATAATATCACTGTACCAATAACAGTTGACACGGCAAACATATTATGTTGTATTAGACAAGAATTATAGTCCTTAGAATATACAATAACTCCAAGCATTATACAACTATCAGGACCAGATAATAAATCACTATGCGTGGCAGGTATAACAAAAATCAAAATTAAAATTAACAAATACAACTTCGATGTAGACACCTACGTCGTCAAAAATCAATCTCGCGCAATAATACTAGGAAATAATTTTTTGATAAAAAACAATGCCTTAATCGATTTTAAAGACAATAATATTATTCTAAATAATAATTTAAACATTCAGCTAAAAATTAACTATATAAACGGGATAAATTGTATAAATAACACCAATAATATTATAGAAATAAAAGGTAGCATATTTAAGTGCCCAGATAACTTCGCTATAGCACACTGTATATCTACTGACCTCAAAATGAATAAGGGCATAGCAAATAAATGTGGGAAACATCATACCTATAAACAGCAATAATAAAACTATATTTCATTTAATAACAAAAGTATTACACTATCATAAGCCCAAATATGAAGACCTAATATTTTCAATTCACAACCTAAAACTTGAAGCCATAAAACTAAATATTTCAAAAATTGCAATGCCTACGTTAGCGTCGGGGCTAGACAAACTAAATTGGTTACCAATTAATTATTTATAATAATTAAAACAATTATTATATTCAGAATTTCAAAACACTAACATCGAAATAAATATATACCATAAAAATGACAAAAACATATCACAAAATTGGAAATCAAAAGAACACTCTGATATAATAAATAATATTCATAATTTTCTCGACAATATAGTAATGATAAAAACGAAACAAAAATAAAATTCACACAACCAAACAACGATCAAGCCTATAATATATTCTCTACTTTTAAACCAGGAGAAAACGTACTCAGTGATGGGTATTGTGGGATATACGCCGTCTGCAATGACCATAAAATTAATAAAATAACTTCAATATTAGAGATACTACAATTATTAGATCTAAACGAATTACCAGATTATTGGTTGTCAGATGAGGATTTAGCCTTGCGATTGCACATTATTACGACCATGATACTTACATATTATATAATTACGACAATAATACGGGTATAATATATTGTTATGGAAATAGGTCACCCATAGTGTTATATAACGTTAATAAAAATACTCATTGGATACCAGGCACTTTAACAACAACAAAATGCAATAAAATTCCTAAAAATATAATCCACATACAAGAAGTGCCGACACTCATCTCACTAAATAGAAATATAAAATGTAAAGCAATGACAAACGATAGTAAAAACACAATGAATAATATAAATAAAATACAAATAGTCCTGACTCATAATTATACAAAAATAAATAAAGAACTAACAGACTCCTCCAACGTAACACACCACTTAACGCATAACACACATAAAAAACAATATAGTTCCAGCAATTGCCAGATTAAAACAATAAAACTTAAAAGGCATGATATAGAATCCGAACAGTTATCAAATAATAGCTAGGTGACTCCCAGTATAAAAAAAATATATTTAACTATATAATATAAACACATAATTACACTAATAATAATGATAAATAAAAAAATTCAAATCAAGACGTCGCACAACACTCTCATACTTAAATAACATTTTTCTTTTTTTTTAATACCTAGTTTAGTAATAGGTACACACATAAATTATAGATTCTAAGATGGAAAATATATATCAATTACGCATTGGTATAACTAAATCGATTTAAGTTTATGTATAAATGAGTACTTAGTATAAATACGAAATATTATATAACTAGTATATAAGAATTACAGAATAACATTAACAAATACAAATATTCTACTTTAAGTTACTTACCTATGTACTAAAATACATTTAACCTAATTTAAGTTAATAAAAGAAAAAAAAATAAATGTTAAAGCAAGTAAATGCATAAATAAAAATGTAAAATAATTAACCTAATTTAAATTAGTATAAGGTATAAAAAATGTTAAAGCAAGTAAAATATAAAAAATATGTAAAAAAATTAACCTAATTTAAGTTAGCATAAGATATAAAAAAAAAATGTTTAAGCAAGTATAATATGAAAAATATGTAAAAAAATTAACCTAATTTAAGTTATCATAAGATATAAAAAAAAAATTTTAAAGCAAGTAAAATATGAAAAATATGTAAAAAAAAGGTGGGCAAGTGGGTGTCGCTCTGCTGTACAGTAGGTTACAAGTGGGTCATTGTATAATGGATGGTATTAAATTTGAATTCAATGATAAATATCATTGTATAAGAAAAACGATTCTGAGCGGAGACGGTATGTCCTTCTAGGTATAAGACATATTATATACATATCTATGGTATTAAAAAAAATTGACCTATAATGAATTCCAAATTAATCATATCACAATATCCATTAGGTACTTATAACGCGTTATACACCAACAACAAACCCTGATACTATCATAGATATATATAGTAGATTACTTTAGAAATTTCAAGTACCCACGAATAATATTATACAATCACAACAAAATAACTAAAATCGTAATTCTTGGTTTAAATATGAAATTTTGTCTAAATTTGAAATTAAAATGTCTGTAAAAAATAAGTGTGTTTATATATTTTTTAGATTTTTTGGTTACAGTATGAATTATTTAAGAGAATCTTTGTTTTAAATTTTCAACTCTTAGTTATAAAAACTGAACATTTTATAATTTTTTAATTCCAACGATTGATAATTTTCGAGATTTTGATAAATTTTGTCAAAATTCCAACTTTAAATGCTTATAAAAAAAAATCGTGCCTATGTATTTTTAAAATTTTTCAACTGATATTGTAACAATATATAAGAAAGCTTGTATTACATTTTCAGACTTTTTGGCCCACCAACTAAAATTTTATTGACAATTATAAAAAAAAAAACTAAAAAAATTGAAAACTGAAAATGTCCGTAAACAGCTCAAAAAGAGTCAAAATATTTTCAAAATTGTATGGTGTATAGGAAATGCTAATATAAACATTCAGTGAAATTTTCATGTATCTACAGTTATTCGTTTTTGAATTACAACAAAATAAGGAAATCGCTACATGAGAAATCGAGTGAAAATCCAATGTTGTAAAAATTTGAATTTCAAACGCTCATAAAAATTTAATTTGACTGTCCGGTAGAGATTTTTTTATTGATAAAGGTAGATAATCTTATAAGGAATCTTGTGTTTCATTTTCAAATCTTAGATTTAAAAAGAAAAATGTTTACGAATTCTTAACTCAAAATAATTTGCTAATTTTCGTGATTTTTCCATATTTTGTCAATTTTTGAACTTTAAATGCTTATAAAAAAAAATTGTGACTAAGGATTTTTAATATTTTTCATCTGCCTTTGAAACAACATATTAGGAGCCTTCTATTAAATTTTCAAGCTTTCGCAACCAACAAATAAAATTTTATTGATATTTTTAGAAAAAAAACTAAAAAAAAATGGAAAATGAAAATGTCCCTAAACAGTTCAAAATAAATCAAAATATTTTGAAAATGTTATCGTGTATAGAAAATGCAAATATTAACAAATAGTGAAAATTTCATGTATATACGTTCATTTGTTTTAGAGTTACACCAATAACCAAAATCGATTTTTTGGAAAACCAATTTTGCGTAAAAATTCCCGTTTTTCCTTAATTTTTATGTTGTTTTTCCCGGCGCTTGTGAAAACTACTGGGAAATGTTTACTTTTGACCCCCTAAAGTACCAACTAGATTCACTTTCCTATCAGAAAAGGTACTATTGAAGAAAATCGAAGAACTTTTACTGTCCTAAAACGTGATGACAGACACAAAAATATAAAAATATAAATAAAAAGGTGGGCAAGTGGGTGTCGCTCTGCTGTACAGTAGGTTACAAGTGGGTCATTGTATAATGGATGGTATTAAATTTGAATTCAATGATATAATATCATTGTATAAGAAAAACGATTCTGAGCGGAGACGGTATGTCCTTCTAGGTATAAGACATATTATATACATATCTATGGTATTAAAAAAAATTGACCTATAATGAATTCCAAATTAATCATATCCAATATCCATTAGGTACTTATAACGCGTTATACACCAACAACAAACCCTGATACTATCATAGATATATATAGTAGATTACTTTAGAAATTTCAAGTACCCACGAATAATATTATACAATCACAACAAAATAACTAAAATCGTAATTCTTGGTTTAAATATGAAATTTTGTCTAAATTTGAAATTAAAATGTCTGTAAAAAATAAGTGTGTTTATATATTTTTTAGATTTTTTGGTTACAGTATGAATTATTTAAGAGAATCTTTGTTTTAAATTTTCAACTCTTAGTTATAAAAACTGAACATTTTATAATTTTTTAATTCCAACGATTGATAATTTTCGAGATTTTGATAAATTTTGTCAAAATTCCAACTTTAAATGCTTATAAAAAAAAATCGTGCCTATGTATTTTTAATATTTTTCAACTGATATTGTAACAATATATCAGGAGCCTTGTATTAAATTTTTACACTTTTTGGCCCCACAGATAAAACTTTATTGATATTTATAGAAAAAAAAATAAAAAAAATTGAAAGCTGTAAATGTCCATAAACAGCTCAAAAAGAGTCAAAATATTTTCAAAATTGTATGGTGTATAGGAAATGCTAATATAAACATTCAGTGAAATTTTCATGTATCTACAGTTATTCGTTTTTGAATTACAACAAAATAATGAAATCGCTACATGAGAAATCGAGTGAAAATCCAATGTTGTAAAAATTTGAATTTCAAACGCTCATAAAAATTTAATTTGACTGTCCGGTAGAGATTTTTTTATTGATAAAGGTAGATAATCTTATAAAGAATCTTGTGTTTCATTTTCAAATCTTAGATTTAAAAAGAAAAATTTTTACGAATTCTTAACTCAAAATAATTTGCTAATTTTCGTGATTTTTCCATATTTTGTCAATTTTTGAACTTTAAATGCTTATAAAAAAAAATTGTGACTAAGGATTTTTAATATTTTTCATCTGCCTTTGAAACAACATATTAGGAGCCTTCTATTAAATTTTCAAGCTTTCGCAACCAACAAATAAAATTTTATTGATATTTTTAGAAAAAAAACTAAAAAAAAATGGAAAATGAAAATGTCCCTAAACAGTTCAAAATAAATCAAAATATTTTGAAAATGTTATCGTGTATAGAAAATGCAAATATTAACAAATAGTGAAAATTTCATGTATATACGTTCATTTGTTTTAGAGTTACACCAATAACCAAAATCGATTTTTTGGAAAACCAATTTTGCGTAAAAATTCCCGTTTTTCCTTAATTTTTATGTTGTTTTTCCCGGCGCTTGTGAAAACTACTGGGAAATGTTTACTTTTGACCCCCTAAAGTACCAACTAGATTCACTTTCCTATCAGAAAAGGTACTATTGAAGAAAATCGAAGAAATTTTACTGTCCTAAAACGTGATGACAGACACAAAAATATAAAAATATAAATAAAAAGGTGGGCAAGTGGGTGTCGCTCTGCTGTACAGTAGGTTACAAGTGGGTCATTGTATAATGGATGGTATTAAATTTGAATTCAATGATATAATATCATTGTATAAGAAAAACGATTCTGAGCGGAGACGGTATGTCCTTCTAGGTATAAGACATATTATATACATATCTATGGTATTAAAAAAAATTGACCTATAATGAATTCCAAATTAATCATATCCAATATCCATTAGGTACTTATAACGCGTTATACACCAACAACAAACCCTGATACTATCATAGATATATATAGTAGATTACTTTAGAAATTTCAAGTACCCACGAATAATATTATACAATCACAACAAAATAACTAAAATCGTAATTCTTGGTTTAAATATGAAATTTTGTCTAAATTTGAAATTAAAATGTCTGTAAAAAATAAGTGTGTTTATATATTTTTTAGATTTTTTGGTTACAGTATGAATTATTTAAGAGAATCTTTGTTTTAAATTTTCAACTCTTAGTTATAAAAACTGAACATTTTATAATTTTTTAATTCCAACGATTGATAATTTTCGAGATTTTGATAAATTTTGTCAAAATTCCAACTTTAAATGCTTATAAAAAAAAATCGTGCCTATGTATTTTTAATATTTTTCAACTGATATTGTAACAATATATCAGGAGCCTTGTATTAAATTTTTACACTTTTTGGCCCAACAGATAAAACTTTATTGATATTTATAGAAAAAAAAATAAAAAAAATTGAAAGCTGTAAATGTCCATAAACAGCTCAAAAAGAGTCAAAATATTTTCAAAATTGTATGGTGTATAGGAAATGCTAATATAAACATTCAGTGAAATTTTCATGTATCTACAGTTATTCGTTTTTGAATTACAACAAAATAATGAAATCGCTACATGAGAAATCGAGTGAAAATCCAATGTTGTAAAAATTTGAATTTCAAACGCTCATAAAAATTTAATTTGACTGTCCGGTAGAGATTTTTTTATTGATAAAGGTAGATAATCTTATAAAGAATCTTGTGTTTCATTTTCAAATCTTAGATTTAAAAAGAAAAATTTTTACGAATTCTTAACTCAAAATAATTTGCTAATTTTCGTGATTTTTCCATATTTTGTCAATTTTTGAACTTTAAATGCTTATAAAAAAAATTGTGACTAAGGATTTTTAATATTTTTCATCTGCCTTTGAAACAACATATTAGGAGCCTTCTATTAAATTTTCAAGCTTTCGCAACCAACAAATAAAATTTTATTGATATTTTTAGAAAAAAAACTAAAAAAAAATGGAAAATGAAAATGTCCCTAAACAGTTCAAAATAAATCAAAATATTTTGAAAATGTTATCGTGTATAGAAAATGCAAATATTAACAAATAGTGAAAATTTCATGTATATACGTTCATTTGTTTTAGAGTTACACCAATAACCAAAATCGATTTTTTGGAAAACCAATTTTGCGTAAAAATTCCCGTTTTTCCTTAATTTTTATGTTGTTTTTCCCGGCGCTTGTGAAAACTACTGGGAAATGTTTACTTTTGACCCCCTAAAGTACCAACTAGATTCACTTTCCTATCAGAAAAGGTACTATTGAAGAAAATCGAAGAAATTTTACTGTCCTAAAACGTGATGACAGACACAAAAATATAAAAATATAAATAAAAAGGTGGGCAAGTGGGTGTCGCTCTGCTGTACAGTAGGTTACAAGTGGGTCATTGTATAATGGATGGTATTAAATTTGAATTCAATGATATAATATCATTGTATAAGAAAAACGATTCTGAGCGGAGACGGTATGTCCTTCTAGGTATAAGACATATTATATACATATCTATGGTATTAAAAAAATTGACCTATAATGAATTCCAAATTAATCATATCCAATATCCATTAGGTACTTATAACGCGTTATACACCAACAACAAACCCTGATACTATCATAGATATATATAGTAGATTACTTTAGAAATTTCAAGTACCCACGAATAATATTATACAATCACAACAAAATAACTAAAATCGTAATTCTTGGTTTAAATATGAAATTTTGTCTAAATTTGAAATTAAAATGTCTGTAAAAAATAAGTGTGTTTATATATTTTTTAGATTTTTTGGTTACAGTATGAATTATTTAAGAGAATCTTTGTTTTAAATTTTCAACTCTTAGTTATAAAAACTGAACATTTTATAATTTTTTAATTCCAACGATTGATAATTTTCGAGATTTTGATAAATTTTGTCAAAATTCCAACTTTAAATGCTTATAAAAAAAAATCGTGCCTATGTATTTTTAAAATTTTTCAACTGATATTGTAACAATATATAAGAAAGCTTGTATTACATTTTCAGACTTTTTGGCCCACCAACTAAAATTTTATTGACAATTATAAAAAAAAAACTAAAAAAATTGAAAACTGAAAATGTCCGTAAACAGCTCAAAAAGAGTCAAAATATTTTCAAAATTGTATGGTGTATAGGAAATGCTAATATAAACATTCAGTGAAATTTTCATGTATCTACAGTTATTCGTTTTTGAATTACAACAAAATAAGGAAATCGCTACATGAGAAATCGAGTGAAAATCCAATGTTGTAAAAATTTGAATTTCAAACGCTCATAAAAATTTAATTTGACTGTCCGGTAGAGATTTTTTTATTGATAAAGGTAGATAATCTTATAAGGAATCTTGTGTTTCATTTTCAAATCTTAGATTTAAAAAGAAAAATGTTTACGAATTCTTAACTCAAAATAATTTGCTAATTTTCGTGATTTTTCCATATTTTGTCAATTTTTGAACTTTAAATGCTTATAAAAAAAAATTGTGACTAAGGATTTTTAATATTTTTCATCTGCCTTTGAAACAACATATTAGGAGCCTTCTATTAAATTTTCAAGCTTTCGCAACCAACAAATAAAATTTTATTGATATTTTTAGAAAAAAAACTAAAAAAAAATGGAAAATGAAAATGTCCCTAAACAGTTCAAAATAAATCAAAATATTTTGAAAATGTTATCGTGTATAGAAAATGCAAATATTAACAAATAGTGAAAATTTCATGTATATACGTTCATTTGTTTTAGAGTTACACCAATAACCAAAATCGATTTTTTGGAAAACCAATTTTGCGTAAAAATTCCCGTTTTTCCTTAATTTTTATGTTGTTTTTCCCGGCGCTTGTGAAAACTACTGGGAAATGTTTACTTTTGACCCCCTAAAGTACCAACTAGATTCACTTTCCTATCAGAAAAGGTACTATTGAAGAAAATCGAAGAACTTTTACTGTCCTAAAACGTGATGACAGACACAAAAATATAAAAATATAAATAAAAAGGTGGGCAAGTGGGTGTCGCTCTGCTGTACAGTAGGTTACAAGTGGGTCATTGTATAATGGATGGTATTAAATTTGAATTCAATGATATAATATCATTGTATAAGAAAAACGATTCTGAGCGGAGACGGTATGTCCTTCTAGGTATAAGACATATTATATACATATCTATGGTATTAAAAAAAATTGACCTATAATGAATTCCAAATTAATCATATCCAATATCCATTAGGTACTTATAACGCGTTATACACCAACAACAAACCCTGATACTATCATAGATATATAGTAGATTACTTTAGAAATTTCAAGTACCCACGAATAATATTATACAATCACAACAAAATAACTAAAATCGTAATTCTTGGTTTAAATATGAAATTTTGTCTAAATTTGAAATTAAAATGTCTGTAAAAAATAAGTGTGTTTATATATTTTTTAGATTTTTTGGTTACAGTATGAATTATTTAAGAGAATCTTTGTTTTAAATTTTCAACTCTTAGTTATAAAAACTGAACATTTTATAATTTTTTAATTCCAACGATTGATAATTTTCGAGATTTTGATAAATTTTGTCAAAATTCCAACTTTAAATGCTTATAAAAAAAAATCGTGCCTATGTATTTTTAATATTTTTCAACTGATATTGTAACAATATATCAGGAGCCTTGTATTAAATTTTTACACTTTTTGGCCCAACAGATAAAACTTTATTGATATTTATAGAAAAAAAAATAAAAAAAATTGAAAGCTGTAAATGTCCATAAACAGCTCAAAAAGAGTCAAAATATTTTCAAAATTGTATGGTGTATAGGAAATGCTAATATAAACATTCAGTGAAATTTTCATGTATCTACAGTTATTCGTTTTTGAATTACAACAAAATAATGAAATCGCTACATGAGAAATCGAGTGAAAATCCAATGTTGTAAAAATTTGAATTTCAAACGCTCATAAAAATTTAATTTGACTGTCCGGTAGAGATTTTTTTATTGATAAAGGTAGATAATCTTATAAAGAATCTTGTGTTTCATTTTCAAATCTTAGATTTAAAAAGAAAAATTTTTACGAATTCTTAACTCAAAATAATTTGCTAATTTTCGTGATTTTTCCATATTTTGTCAATTTTTGAACTTTAAATGCTTATAAAAAAAAATTGTGACTAAGGATTTTTAATATTTTTCATCTGCCTTTGAAACAACATATTAGGAGCCTTCTATTAAATTTTCAAGCTTTCGCAACCAACAAATAAAATTTTATTGATATTTTTAGAAAAAAAACTAAAAAAAAATGGAAAATGAAAATGTCCCTAAACAGTTCAAAATAAATCAAAATATTTTGAAAATGTTATCGTGTATAGAAAATGCAAATATTAACAAATAGTGAAAATTTCATGTATATACGTTCATTTGTTTTAGAGTTACACCAATAACCAAAATCGATTTTTTGGAAAACCAATTTTGCGTAAAAATTCCCGTTTTTCCTTAATTTTTATGTTGTTTTTCCCGGCGCTTGTGAAAACTACTGGGAAATGTTTACTTTTGACCCCCTAAAGTACCAACTAGATTCACTTTCCTATCAGAAAAGGTACTATTGAAGAAAATCGAAGAACTTTTACTGTCCTAAAACGTGATGACAGACACAAAAATATAAAAATATAAATAAAAAGGTGGGCAAGTGGGTGTCGCTCTGCTGTACAGTAGGTTACAAGTGGGTCATTGTATAATGGATGGTATTAAATTTGAATTCAATGATATAATATCATTGTATAAGAAAAACGATTCTGAGCGGAGACGGTATGTCCTTCTAGGTATAAGACATATTATATACATATCTATGGTATTAAAAAAAATTGACCTATAATGAATTCCAAATTAATCATATCCAATATCCATTAGGTACTTATAACGCGTTATACACCAACAACAAACCCTGATACTATCATAGATATATATAGTAGATTACTTTAGAAATTTCAAGTACCCACGAATAATATTATACAATCACAACAAAATAACTAAAATCGTAATTCTTGGTTTAAATATGAAATTTTGTCTAAATTTGAAATTAAAATGTCTGTAAAAAATAAGTGTGTTTATATATTTTTTAGATTTTTTGGTTACAGTATGAATTATTTAAGAGAATCTTTGTTTTAAATTTTCAACTCTTAGTTATAAAAACTGAACATTTTATAATTTTTTAATTCCAACGATTGATAATTTTCGAGATTTTGATAAATTTTGTCAAAATTCCAACTTTAAATGCTTATAAAAAAAAATCGTGCCTATGTATTTTTAAAATTTTTCAACTGATATTGTAACAATATATCAGGAGCCTTGTATTAAATTTTTACACTTTTTGGCCCAACAGATAAAACTTTATTGATATTTATAGAAAAAAAAATAAAAAAAATTGAAAGCTGTAAATGTCCATAAACAGCTCAAAAAGAGTCAAAATATTTTCAAAATTGTATGGTGTATAGGAAATGCTAATATAAACATTCAGTGAAATTTTCATGTATCTACAGTCATTCGTTTTTGAATTACAACAAAATAATGAAATCGCTACATGAGAAATCGAGTGAAAATCCAATGTTGTAAAAATTTGAATTTCAAACGCTCATAAAAATTTAATTTGACTGTCCGGTAGAGATTTTTTTATTGATAAAGGTAGATAATCTTATAAAGAATCTTGTGTTTCATTTTCAAATCTTAGATTTAAAAAGAAAAATTTTTACGAATTCTTAACTCAAAATAATTTACTAATTTTCGTGATTTTTCCATATTTTGTCAATTTTTGAACTTTAAATGCTTATAAAAAAAAATTGTGACTAAGGATTTTTAATATTTTTCATCTGCCTTTGAAACAACATATTAGGAGCCTTCTATTAAATTTTCAAGCTTTCGCAACCAACAAATAAAATTTTATTGATATTTCTAGAAAAAAAACTAAAAAAAAATGAAAAATGAAAATGTCCCTAAACAGTTCAAAATAAATCAAAATATTTTGAAAATGTTATCGTGTATAGAAAATGCAAATATAAACAACCAGTGAAAATTTCATGTATCTACGGTCATTTGTTTTAAAGTTACACCAATAACCAAATTCGATTTTTTGGAAAATCGATTTTGCGTATAAATTCCCGTTTTTCCTTAATTTTTATGTTGTTTTTCCCGGCGCTTGTGAAAACTACTGGAAAATGTTTACTTTTGACCCCCCAAAGTACCAACTAGATTCACTTTCCTATCAGAAAAGGTACTATTGAAGAAAATCGAAGCACTTTTACTGTCCCAAAACGTGATGACAGACACAAAAATATAAATAAAAATATAAATAAAAATATAAATAAAAATATAAATAAAAATATAAAAATATAAAAACATACATCATTGTAAAACCAATACATTCATCGCTCCGCTCAGAATCTAAAATATAAAAACATACATCATTGTAAAACCAATACATTCATCGCTCCGCTCAGAATCTAAAAATTAACCTAATTTAAGTTAGCATAAGATGTAAAAAAAAATGTTAAAGCAAGTCAAATACAAAGAATGTACAACAATTTTTCTAACCTAGTTTAAATCAGCAAAAGCATCAAAATAATTGTAAAAAAAATATAAATTAAAAAAAAAAATTATGTAAAATAACTAACCTAATTTAAGCTAGTAAAAGTAAGAAAATAAATATTAAGCCTAGAAAATATTAAAAAAAAAAAAAAGAAAATGAATTATGTTTAATTTTTAAGTTATCATAAAAAAAAAAAATATGTCTATAAACTAAGTACATTGTACGCGAATTAAATATGAAAAATTTATAATTAGATAAGCGCACCAAAAATATAATTGGTTAGAAGTTAAAACGTTGTAGAATATATAGAATAATAGCAAAATATGTAAAAAAGTAAAAAAAAAGTCATGATATGTCAACATGACAATAATATATTGTATACAAATATTAAATTTAAAATAAATTGTATAGCTATCATTATTACAACACCAGAGTGTTTAAGGTAATAAATAGGTGATTAAATTGTATTTATCTGCATACATATAAAATAAAACAAAACAAATTTAAATATTGAAAAATTAAAATGAATAATTTTCCATATAAATATCACATTTATTATATATTATAGTTTTTATTTTTGATAAATTATTTAGAGTATATTAAATATTGACAATTTTGTATCTCGGTTGTTGGTCTCACCGTTTTTGTTTTTGGTTGATAATCATCGTATTTTTCCCTAGTATTATTTACCTCTCTATAACAGTATGCAATATAGGTAATGACCAATTGCATTTATAGTACTTGATATTGGTGGAATAAACAACGAGTGGGCTGTTTTTCAATAAATGAAGATCAAGAATGTATTCCTAATCCTCCGTTCGCACATAAAGAATTTACATTTCCAACTGTTGAACAGCCACAATAGATTCGAGGTAATCTAGAATTCAATGCGGTACTTTTCAAAAACCTAATTATTCGTTTTATTCTGGAATTTCACCCACTCATCTTTTTGATATTTTTTTTTGATGACGAAGTAATTAAGTTGCTCATAAATTAATCATTGAACTATGCAGTTAACTTTGAGGTTTTACAAATACTAATTTGTCTACAGACGAAATAAAATGTTTCGTTGGTATATTGATTTTGTCTGGCTCTAATACATTGCCTGCAGGTCATCGCTTTTATTGGGATACTTCTCCTGATATGCCAAATATAATTATACGGGATTGTATGAGTCGAGATAGATTTGAAGAAATTTGTCGTATACAGCATTGTGCAGATAACTCCAATATGAATGCTGATAAATATTATAAGTTAAAACCTTTAAAAAATCTTTTAAAAAACAGTTTTTTAAAACACTTTGTTCCTGAACAAGAACTAAATTATGACGAGAGCATGATTAAATATTTTGGACGGCATTCTTGTAAGCAGTTCATTAGAGGAAAGCCAATACGGTTTGGTTTTAAAGCATGGTGTATAAATACAGCTTACTGGTTAACTTGTTAATTTTGATGTTTATCAGGGTAATAATCAAAATACAACCCCTGAAATTCAACTATACTTTGGCAAATGCACTGCTCCATTTTACGAAATGCTGAAAGAATTTCCAACCGAAAAAATTAATTTACTATACAAGTTTTTTTTTGATAATTTATTTACTAATCAAACACTTTTACGATTTAAGTCGACAAATAGTTACAAGGTACTGGAACGATACGTATTTATAATCGCTTACCAAAAAATATAAAACTTACGGAATAAATAGCTTGGATAAAAAAAGATAGAGGAACTTTTAATATATATTGGACAAAAATTAACTAACTAAAATACAATATTTTAATAAAAAAAAAAAATTGGGTAATAGCCGAGTGTACCCATATGGTGATATGCTAAAGCTCAGACTTAGTGTATGTTCACTTTTTTTTTTGGTTTTGTTACGTCTATGTAGGGTATATAAACCTATTTATGTCAAAAAAAGGACAAAGATAAAAAAAATAAAAAATGTCGGCTCTGATGGGTTAAAACAATTTTAATAGCGTAGAGATATTTCGTAAATTACTCCTAAATTTCCATTTTAAAACCTTTTTCAATTATAAGAGAAATATTATAAAACAATTTTTTTTTAATTTTTAGGTTATAACAATAAATTTTTTTTTTAGTAAACAAATTTGAACAATTTTTCTCTTATAATTATTGAAAACGGTTTTTTAATGGGAATTTGGGAGTAATTTGCGAAATATTTCTACGCTATTAAAATTGTTAAAAATAAATATTTAAATAAATTGTATAATTAAAAAAGGTGGGCAAGTGGGTGTCGCTCTGCTGTACAGTAGGTTACAAGTGGGTCACTGTATAATGGATGGTATTAAATTTGAATTCAATGATATAATATCATTGTATAAGAAAACGATTCTGAGCGGTGATGGTATGTCAGTCTATGTATAAGGCATATTATATACATATCTATGGTATTAAGCAAAAAAATTGACCTATAATAGATACCTATAATAAATTCCAAATTAATCATATCACAGTATCCATTAGATACTTATAACGCGTTATACATCAACAAAAACCGTGATACTATCATAGATATATAATAGTACACTTTAGAAGTTTCAAGTACCCACGAATAGTATTATTCAATCACAACAAAATAACTAAAATCGTAATTCTTGGTTTAAATATGAAATTTTGTCTAAATTTGAAATTAAAATGTCTGTAAAAAATAAGTGTGTTTATATATTTTTTAGATTTTTTGGTTACAGTATGAATTATTTAAGAGAATCTTTGTTTTAAATTTTCAACTCTTAGTTATAAAAACTGAACATTTTATAATTTTTTAATTCCAACGATTGATAATTTTCGAGATTTTGATAAATTTTGTCAAAATTTGATCTTTAAATGCTTATAAAAAAAAACTGTGATTATGTATTTTTAATATTTTTCAACTGCTATTGTAACAGTATATCAGGAGCCTTGTATTAAATTTTTACACTTTTTGGCCCAACAGATAAAACTTTATTGATATTTATAGAAAAAAAAACTAAAAAAAATTGAAAGCTGTAAATGTCCATAAACAGCTCAAAAAGAGTCAAAATATTTTCAAAATTGTATGGTGTATATGAAATGCTAATATAAACATTCAGTGAAATTTTCATGTATCTACAGTTATTCGTTTTTGAATTACAACAAAATAAGGAAATCGCTACATGAGAAATCGAGTGAAAATCCAATGTTGTAAAAATTTGAATTTCAAACGCTCATAAAAATTTAATTTGACTGTCCGGTAGAGATTTTTTTATTGATAAAGGTAAATAATCTTATAAGGAATCTTGTGTTTCATTTTCAAATCTTAGATTTAAAAAGAAAAATTTTTACGAATTCTTAACTCAAAATAATTTGCTAATTTTCGTGATTTTTCCATATTTTGTCAATTTTTGAACTTTAAATGCTTATAAAAAAAAATTGTGACTAAGGATTTTTAATATTTTTCATCTGCCTTTGAAACAACGTATTAGGAGCCTTCTATTAAATTTTCAAGCTTTCGCAACCAACAAATAAAATTTTATTGATATTTCTAGAAAAAAAACTAAAAAAAAATGAAAAATGAAAATGTCCCTAAACAGTTCAAAATAAATCAAAATATTTTGAAAATGTTATCGTGTATAGAAAATGCAAATATAAACAACCAGTGAAAATTTCATGTATCTACGGTCATTTGTTTTAAAGTTACACCAATAACCAAATTCGATTTTTTGGAAAATCGATTTTGCGTAAAAATTCCCGTTTTTCCTTAATTTTTATGTTGTTTTTCCCGGCGCTTGTGAAAACTACTGGAAAATGTTTACTTTTGACCCCCCAAAGTACCAACTAGATTCACTTTCCTATCAGAAAAGGTACTATTGAAGAAAATCGAAGCACTTTTACTGTCCCAAAACGTGATGACAGACACAAAAATATAAATAAAAAGGTGGGCAAGTGGGTGTCGCTCTGCTGTACAGTAGGTTACAAGTGGGTCACTGTATAATGGATGATATTAAATTTGAATTCAACGATATAATATCATTGTATAAGAAAAACGATTCTGAGCGGAGACGGTATGTCAGTCTATGTTTAAGACGTATTATATACATATCTATGGTATTAAACAAAAAATTGACCTATAATAGGTACCTATAATAAATTCCAAATTAATCATATCACAATGTCCATTAGGTACTTATAACGCGTTATACATCAACAAAACCGTGATACTATCATAGATATATAATAGTACACTTTAGAAGTTTCAAGTACCCACGAATAATATTATTCAATCACAACAAAATAACTAAAATAGTTATTCTAGGTTTTTTAATATGTAATTTCGTCCAAATTTGAATTTAAAATGTCTGTAAAAAATAACTGTGTTCATATATTTTTTAGATTTTTTGGTTACAGTATGAACTATTTATGAGAACCTTTGTTTTAAATTTGCAATCCTTAGCTATAAAAACTGAACATTTTATAATTTATTAATTTCAATGATTGATAATTTTCGAGATTTTGATAAATTTTGTCAAAATTTGATCTTTAAATGCTTATAAAAAAAAACTGTGATTATGTATTTTTAATATTTTTCAACTGCTATTGTAACAGTATATCAGGAGCCTTGTATTAAATTTTTACACTTTTTGGCCCAACAGATAAAACTTTATTGATATTTATAGAAAAAAAAACTAAAAAAAATTGAAAGCTGTAAATGTCCATAAACAGCTCAAAAAGAGTCAAAATATTTTCAAAATTGTATGGTGTATAGAAAATGCTAATTTAAACATTCAGTGAAATTTTCATGTATCTACAGTTATTTGTTTTTGAATTACAACAAACTAAGGAAATCGCTACATGGGAAATCGAGTGAATATTCAATGTTGTAAAAATTTGAATTTCAAACGCTCATAAAAATTTAATTTGAGTTTCTTATAGACATTTTTTTTTTTGATAAAGGTAGATAATCTTATAAGGAATCTTGTGTTAAATTTTCAAATCTTAGATTTAAAAAGAAAAATTTTTACGAATTCTTAACTCAAAATAATTTGCTAATTTTCGTGATTTTTCCATATTTTGTCAATTTTTGAACTTTAAGTGCTTATAAAAAAAATTGTGACTAAGGATTTTTAATATTTTTCATCTGCCTTTGAAACAATATATTAGGAGCCTTCTATTAAAAAACAATATTATAAAACAATTTTTTTTTAATTTTTAGGTTATAACAATAAATTTTTTTTTTTAGTAAACAAATTTGAACAATTTTTAGTAGAATATCAAATCTTAACTTTAAATAAAATAATTTTAACAATAATGCTCCCCTACCAATTTTTAATTTTACATTTTATTTAAAAATTTATTTTTAATTTATCTATACCTATAGGTACTAACATAAAATATCCATTCAAATATAATTTTCATGATTTTTATTTTGTTAAATAACTCGACAATATTTACTCAATTGAAATAAGTTTAACTAATCATATATTGTTAAATAAAACTTGTTTTCCAAATAAATAATAATTAGAGCCAAATAATACAAATAACCCAATAGGCAATAATATATATAATAATTATATAAATAATAATTATCAAGAAAAACCCAATAAAGCTGTTTGCGCTTGTTTAACAATATAACAACAAATTAATAATAATAATAATAATAATAATAATAAGAATAATAATAATAATAATAATTTTATAGTTACTCACAATATGTGGATCATTTGACTTTCCAGTTGCTACCTGTTGATCTTAATACAAGTATTAAAGTTGACAAGACAGTGTTAAAAAGCCAATATAATTTAACATCAAAATAACATATTTTATAATAAATAAACTTTGAGTTTACGCATGATAATAATTAAGTTGGCGAATCGCAACTGCGATTTAATAAAGAGCCATTGAGACTTTCTCTCATTTGAAATAATAAATAATTAAAGCGTATTTTTTTGCGCCCATTTTATTTAAATAATAATAAGAAAAACTATTTACTTTGAACGCAAATGCGTTTAGAAAAATATAATGGTAAAAGGGTTGCACGTTGGCTAAAAAAACGAACAAGATAATATAATAAAATATAAACAACTAAATTATAATAATATAATCTTTTATGGATATAAAAATAAAAAAAACGCTTCAAACAAATAGCTTAAGGAGGTTTGCAAAAAAATACCTTTATATTTATAACAAGTATAAAATATTTAAATCTTTATCAATAAAATACAAATGTATTTGTTTAAAGTTCAATAAAAATTGTTATATCATAGGTATTATCAATAATTCATATTTTTTTTGCTAACAAAATATTTTATTTTTCAAAACGGTCTATTTCTGGAAAAAAGATGTTTTGATGAAAATTCTATAATTTCCTGCAAAATTTCCTATTTCCTACTATATTTTTCTGTTAAGGTACTATTTCCTAAAATAGTCCCTTATGAACAAAATCCTAAAGTAAAAAGAGGAAAAAATGCATGAAAAATTAATAAAACTTAAATTTTTAATGTGATAATCAGTTTAATTGTAGTTTTTCTACAGATAATGTGTAATTCAGTTATTATATAACTTCTACAGAACTTGGAACAAAAAAATGTATTTCCTGAAAAATTTTATTTTTGGCAATAGTACGTTTTGGAAAAGAACCAATTATTGGACATAGTAAATAAATGAATTTAATCGATAATAATTAATAATGATCGAATAATACTCACTAATGACCATCATGATATTATATTATAAATGTACTTATTTCGCGTAACGATGAACGACTAGGACACTTAAAACCGTGAAGAGAATCCCAGCACATGTGGCATCTGAAAACAAAGAGACGTGTTAAGTTTTACATAATATTACAACGGAGATAATACTGCACGCCCTCAGTCAAGTGGCATTGAAAACACCCAGTCCTTAAACCATATCGTCACGAAGTTCTCACTATGTCAGCACACTATTTTATTTCTCTTTCTCTGATCCACGAGGAACATATCAGATATTTTAAGTTAAGCAGAACGACATCTGATTTATTACATTTAATATTATATAGTGAATTCACCTGTTGCCAAATTTTAAGCTAAGAACAACAGTTGTGTCCGTATGGCGTTGGCTATTTTATGATATTTTAGTTTATAGTTTATATATTATGCAAGTTATGACCGTTTAAATTGTACAAAAACTACAACACCGCCGAAAAGCCTACGCAAGGACACGGGTAATGTTCTTAGCTAAGAGTTTGAGTATAAGTGAATTCATTCCAATATTATAATTTATAAGTAACCAAACGTGGGGTTGCTTCTGATGAACACAAATTTTCTGTGTTGAGTATGGGTCAGCGAGAGAAAACATACGCGGTGCCCTGACATTACCTTAATTCATGACGAGAACACGAACCCGAGGTCTTGCCTAGATATTATATCCGTGATATCGTGATACAATGTCTCTTCTTACGGAGACTAATACGATATAAGAATGGTAAAATACCCTTGCACGTTGGCTAACAAAACGAACAAGACAAACAATATAATAATATAGAAACAACTATATATTATAATAATTTAGCCTTTTATAGACGTAAACATAAGAAGAACGCTTCAAAAAAATAAGCAGTTTTGCAAAAACAAGATTTATAACCTTAATTAGACATGGTAAATAAATTAATGAAATAATAAAAATAAATAAATAAAATATAATGATCGAATAATACTAAAATAATATTAATTAGGGAATGCTGTTAAATTATAAAATATTATGTTTGGGTTAATGACGGCTTGCCAGAGTTCTAAGACTAATAACATTTTAATCCTTGGTCCTACAGTAATTATATTTTTATATTATAAATTTACTTAGGTATTTCGCGCGACGATCAACTTTTGATTCGTCGCAATTGTTTACGTTTTGACGTGCCATTTCGACTTGAGAAGTTGAAGGCAATATTCTGGGACCGTGCCCACCGTTGTTGGAACCAGCCAACACGTTTTCTACAGCACTTTGATGGACTAATCAAAAAAATAATATATTTATAATAATACATTTAGTCGATAACAGACATATCAGTCTTACTTCGTATGTGCGAATATGTCTTTTATTTTATATTATTATAATGAAATAAAGATAATATGTTTATTAGTGAGGCAAAAATATTTACTGTCGTTTGCAATGGTTTCCAGTGAACATGCTGGAGTCAATATTCTGGGACCGTATCCACTGTTGTTGTCACCAGCGAACACGTTTTCTAATTTTTCACTAGCCCTTTGATGGACTAATGAAAAAAAAAAAAAATCATGCTATTATAGTACGTTAAAATATATTTTAGCTTATTAATACGATCAATACTATATTATAATATAAATAAATTGAAGGTCAAGACCTTTAGTATATATAATAATATTATATAAGTATTATGTAAGTTCTAGGGTTCGTCTCCTTAGAATGGATGGGAAAAATCACTTATTTTAGTATATACTAAGAGACTAATTATATTTTTATACTATAAATTTACTTAGGTATTTCGAGTAACGATTAACTTCTATGTATGCATTATTCGTTGCAAAATATTTGTAATTAAATTGCTGTATCTTGAGCTTACTGCCGGACAACCATATCTTCAGTCCCTCCGACGCACAGTCACTTATGTACAATTGAGAAGCCGTTATCTATAATATTAAGTGCAGACAATACAATATTATTAATATTCAATGTATGTTTTTTTAGTGGTAATAACGTCATATCGCTTTAAACGCGCTCGTGTCATAATGTATTATTGTAATTTATAGGTATTAGCTACTAACCGTCAAGTTTGAATTTGCATCGGAAAATTGTAAAACGAAGTATTGGTAGAACATTTCATTTCGTTCCCGTTTGTGCATTTTGTTGTACAGAGTTTTTAACGGTATTAAAGTTTCTGAAAAATTAATTTTCCGAATATTAAATATTAAATATTTTAACCTACTGTTAATAACTGTGCGTTGGAATAGACAACGATACATTTAGTCAATAACAGATATATCAGTCTTACTTCGTTTGTGCGAATATGTGTCTTTTATTTTATATTATTATAATGAAATAAAGATAATATGTTTATTAGTGCGGCAAAAATATTTACTGTCGTTTGCACTGATTTCCAGTGAACATGCTGGAGTCAATATTCTGGGACCGTATCCACTGTTGTTGTCACCAGCGAACACGTTTTCTAATTTTTCAATAGCCCTTTGATGGACTAATGAAAAAAAAAATCATGCTATTATAGTACGTTAAAATATATTTTAGCTTATTAATACGATCAATACTATATTATAATATAAATAACTTGAAGGTCAAGACCTTTAGTATATATAATAATATTATATAAGTACAGTGAAACCCCTGAAAATTTGTTCCAGGGTTCGTCTTCTTAGAACGGTTGGGAAAACTCACCTTTTTCATTATATACCATATAATAAACGACTATGACGCTTAAAACTATGAAGAAAATCCCAGCATATGTGGCGTCTGAAAACAAAGAAACGTATTAAGTTTTACATAATATTACGACGGAGATAATACTGCTGCACGCTCTCTGTCACGTGGCATTAAAAACACCCCGTCATTAAACCATATCATTAAGAAGTTGTCACTATGTCAGCACACTATTGGCTTTCTCTTTCTCTCATCCACAAGGAACATAGCAGACATTTTACGTTATATAGAACGACATCTGTTTTATTACATTTAATATTATATAGTGAACTCACCTATCCTGCCTTCGTTGCACACTCGGTTGTGTTCACGTGCAAAGAGTATCGACAGTACGTATAACGTTGAGCTCGGCCTCGACATCTCGGGCCGTTTGAATTTCCGGGCGATCATTCTGCTGAGCTATTTTACAAATCATTAATTGAAATCGTTGCACAACACAAGATTTTTGCAGAAATAATATTTTTTATCGTTACCTCCTTTTTTTAAATTTATTTACTTTGATGAACTACGAAATACAAAAAAATATTTTTACCTAGAATTGTGATGTATTAAAATTAAATTTCGAACGAGTACCTACAGACTGTGGCGTCATTGGTGGGGGGGGGAGGGGCAAGGTGAGCATTTGACCCTGTCTGATTTTAAAAAGCTGCCCGATGGGCCGGTGCCCAGTTTTGGCCGCCTTACCATTATTTTATTTTATCAGAGCAAAAACATGTCTATTTTATAATATTTTCAGAAAATATTATACTGTGTACTAAGAAATTATTGTTACAATGATACATTTTTTCTAATAATAGATAGTTGGAATATATTTATATTGGGACGTATGTGGCTGGGACGTACACATTGTATGTAAGTATATGTATTTAATATTTATATGTGTTTGCTTGTGTGAGTGTATAACAATAATAATAATTAGTATCGTCATCCCGTATATAGTTTTATTTCTAAAATCTAAAATTAATACAAATTTTAAAAACAACAACGGATTGTCCCTCTAATAATTATTATAATTGTCCATTGATACCAGACTTCATACGTAGGTAGTTAACTTATGGGTTGCGAAGTCGTGTATAGTAAACTATTCAACTATTCTGCGTATTGTGTTAATTTAGCTGGGTACACAGGGCCGGGTTGGACGAATTCGGCCCACTGAGTTTTCCGTACTTTACCAGCCCACTTACAAACTGGTAGACCTTGGGTACGTTCTTATTCCGTGCATAGATATTTTATTTTATAGTCTCCGTTTCTTCAACTTTTAACCCTTAACATATTTTTAGTAAATGCGGCCCCTCATGACTTGAACGGCCCCAAAATTGTCGCGACCCACCAAGTCTTACATCAGTAACTCGCCGGGCCAATCCGGCCCCGTAAGGTACCTTATCCTACTTTCGGCAGTTAACGAGTTGTTTCCGACCAAATTCAGTAATAAAATTCAAATTTATAAAAACGGTATCACTTAAATTTTTGCCTAGTATGTAATTTTATAAAAACTATTAATGTAGTTATTTTTGCTTTTTATTTATATTTTATCAATTAGACGAAACAACATAAATTATTGTTAGATTAAAATTTTTACTATATAATAATATGACGTTTTTTATACTCATTTTTCGTGTTAAATATAATATTATATAAGATATACCTAACTTACCTACTTTTAATATTTTAATAAAAAAATTACTCAATGTGAATTTATAAAAATTGTTTTATCTAAGTGTTTGCCTTATATGAAATATTATTAAAATTATTTGTTTAGTTATTTTTGCTTTTTATTTATATTAGTTAGACCAAACTTGTGTGTAATCCGAAAAAAACTGGGAGACACAATTCGTGTAACCAGAAAAAAACTTAAGGACACAATTCGTGTAACCCGAACAAAACTGAGGGACACAATTCGTGTAATCCGAAAAAAACATAGGGACGCAATTCAGAATTTGGGACACAACTCGTTTACAGCCCTACTTTCCTACCTAAATTAAAATTTATTTTTTCGTGACTCGTGTTTACATTAATCTTTCAATTTAAGCAAAATATGACTTAAAAAAAAAAGTAAATCAGTGGTGCTAAAAATATAAAATTACCCCAAACCGCTCAAGAATCGAAAACACTTTCTGGTATGTTTAATAAAAAGACAAAACTTAAACCAGAAAGCAAGCAATAAAAAAAATAAATGTTAAAATGTAAAATTAAATTAATTTGTAAATACCTATAGAGTATAGGCGATAAGTTTTGAATCAGGTAAAATTGACTAATATACGATGATGTTGATTTCTTTTCATAAAATAAAAATAAAGAAGATATCCTTTGATAAGCTACTAAAATATTTGTTTCTCAAAAAATATTGACAAAATAGTTTGTAGACTTTTAATTGGTTTAGGTGTACAATTGTTTTTATAAAATATCTGCCTCCTTCTATTTAAAAATTATATTACCTAGTTAATAAAAAGGGTAGCATAAAACAAATTTAGATAATATAACTAGCGAAGCGAGTGGTTTTTTTTTTACCTATTCGGGCTGGTCAAAACGTTTGCCCCATTCTATTGAAAACTGAAATGACGCCACTGCCTACAGACGTACACTTAATTTGCTTTAATAGATAATTTATCGGATTAGAAGTATTGTAGTCAACTGATATTTCGAGGGGTAGGCTATTACACTTGTAATTCTGTCCATTAAATAAACATTAAAATATACTCATAGGTAATGAGTGCAGAACTAGTTTAGCTTCGGTATTATAATTTAAAACGTAAATATAATATGTTTATTATGTTGTCATTGACAAGAGTAAAAATTTAACTTTTATCAAACAGTTTTGTTATGTGTAAAAAAAGTCTTTCTCACCCACGAGCTGTCCGTCGAAATGGCTTTTGTTGATTTATTCGATTTTTCCAACAATCTTTCCACAGTACTTTGATGGACTAGTCAAAAAAATAATATATTATAGTAGGTACGCTTAATATTATTTTGTAAAAAGTATACGTAAAACGGAAATAATCTAAAAAAGGTGGGCAAGTGGGTGTCGCTCTGCTGTACAGTAGGTTACAAGTGGGTCACTGTATTAATGGATGGTATTAAATTTGAATTCAATGATATAATATCATTGTATAAGAAAAACGAACAAGAAAAGACATATTATATACATATCTATGGTATTAAACAAAAAATTGACCTATAATAGGTACTTATAATAAATTCCAAATTAATCATATCACAATATCCATTAAATACTTATAACGCGTTATACATCAACAAAAACCGTGATACTATCATAGATATTATATAATAGTACACTTTAGAAGTTTCAAGTACCCACGAATAATATTATTCAATCACAACAAAATAACTAAAATCGTAATTCTTGGTTTAAATATGAAATTTTGTCTAAATTTGAAATTAATAATGATTAACTTAATCATTGTAAATTCTAGTTTTGGAAAAAAACAAATATTAGTAAAGTGTATAATCTTGTTTAACTAATAATAATATTATACTAATTATATTTAAATACTTGGTCCTACAGTAATTATATTTGTATACTATAAATTTACTTAGGTATTTCGCAAAACGGTTAACTTCTAACTCGTCGCAATTGTGAATATTTCTTTTCATCATCTCCACTAAATTCGTCTTTTTTATAAACGTTAAAAATTCGACTCCACCGAACGTGTCCGGTGCCCACAAGTGTTTGGTTATGAGACGATTTGCCAGTATTGCGTTTACGATAAAACTGTTAGACAGGACTTTGGCTGTGGGTAGAACTCCAGAACTGGACTTTTCCGTCAACATGCCGGTTAAAAACTCCACCTCCTCCACGGTACTGTACAATTTTTCCAATTCGGTTGCGGTTTCGATGTTTCCGGTGAGTTCGAAAAAGCTGTTGTAAGCACGCAGCCCTAACCGTCTTCTATAGTTATTGAAACTCTGCAAACATTGTTCCCTAGAGAGTTTCATAAGTGCTTTGGTAAACCGTCCAGTCAAGGGGCCAGTGACTTTGCTCATCTTTGAACTCATCATTAATTGCAGGGAGTCTTTTAAATCAGCTTCCGAATCTTCACTAAAAGTATAGTAAAATCGAATCGTATAATATAAGTATATAATAATATAATAATATGTGAATGTCTTTTAAATCACTTATTTTTCTAAAACTAAAATTCTCCGGGGACTAGAACCGTTCCCCACATGTTTAGTTTCACTTCCCTAGCGTACCTCTATAGTTTCTTGACCGATTGAGAGCGTTTATAATATGCTTGTTATCCATTAATTAAATGAGTCTTAAGGATGTAAATGTTGGTTTTTCCAATTTTTGCAGTTCAATAAAAATTAAAAATGGTATCTATATTTAGGTCGCTATTTAATAATTATAATATCAGCAAAAATTAATTCACGGGAAAAAAATCTCACTCATTATTGATAATTTGTTTTTTATCTGAAAGATAATTTTATCTGGGATCAAAGCCCGAATTTTCATTTTATTTTAAACAGTGCTGAACAAACACGTTTGTAATATAACAAATATTGTTCATCATTATTCAAATTCTTATTTTAGCTTCTATGTTAATATTATAGTTTTTAAAATCTGGTTTTGATCGAAAATCCCAGTGGCGTCCGCAGGGGGGGGCTAAAGGGCTGAAGCCCCCCCCCCCATTGCCCGTAATATTGTTACTTTTTAAAAAAAATATTAAAACTGTCAACTATAGTAAGCAAGAAATAAATTTCATATATGTCTTACCAGAATGAATTCATTTTTGAAAGAACATTGTATTTGCATACCAATTTTCATAAATTATCTGTAATTTTTAGGTAAAAGTATGAACTACTTGTATGAAAGACCTTGTATTAAATTGTCTAGCCTTAGCTATATATATTTTATATTTTATAAGTTTTGAACTACAAATTAACTGTCATTTTGACGAAATTTGAACTTTAAATGCTTATAAAAAATAACCATGGTGCCTATGTAGTGTTTGAAGTATGAAATATTTCACAAAAACGTGACCCATTGAAATTTTTTTACACAAATAAAAACACAATTTATTTATTTTTTAACACAATGTTAACACAATTTTTTTTAACACACAGTGTTCTAAATTCTAATGACAGAATTCAGTATGTATACAATATGCATGTATAATATTGTATACCTACTTGTATCATTTAAACATTAAAATATTTAAAAATGTTGAATACCATTTTAAATGTATAATACCAAAGGTTAGGTATACATACAGTTAAGAAGGTAATTTATGACAATTATTTGTAAATATAAAACTTATTTAAAAATAAAACAAAATATATCAAAATACTGAAATATTTAATTTTTTTAAATTTCAAGAAATTTTTTCACACTATGCCTATGTATCGTTAATATTTTAGCTATAAAAAAATAACTTACGTATTACATTTTTAAGATTTTTGACCGGATAAATAATTTTTTATTGACATTTATAGAAAAAAAAATTTAATTATTCAAATACAATCCAAGTGAAGACGGTATAACCAAACATTTAAATAAATTTTCATTTTTTTTCTCCAACTATTTTTAAAAGCACTGAGCATTTTCAATTTCGACCTCCTAAAAGTACAAACTATATCCAATTTGCTTCCAAAAACATACACTACTAAGCTTATGATCAGAGCATTTTTTCTACCAGAAAAGTTGAAAAGTTACAAACATTTTAAAATACCTCAAATAAACGTCAGAAATTATTAGACTGGACAAAATAAAAATGTAACTAATTTTCAAGCCCCCCCCCCCCCATTGAAAAATCCTGCGGACGCCACTGGAAAATCCAGAATGTTTTCTTCTTTTAAATAATAAACAAACAATTAACGAAATCCTACTATTTAACAGGGCTAGAATGTTTCGCCGTAAGACATGTTTTTGTATACTAAAAATGCATTGGCCCCGAAGTTCTTAACTTAAATCATTAACTACCGTGTTCGTGTCTGCAAATAGCTTTTTATACACCATAATATTTATTATATACCATATAATATGGCTATCCATGCACCCTGTTCGGGCTGCTCTGTAAATCACTGATCAAACATAATATTTTTAAGGGCCAAAATTTGACGTGGAACTTTCTTAAGTTATTATTGTTGTATCCATAAAAAGTCTCAGACTGACCTGGTGTTACTGTAGAACTTCAAATTCGTTGAACTGTATTGCAATTTTTCCGGCAGATTTGATACAGCCATCGTCAAGTACAGTTCAATAGGATTGCCGGAACTATGGATGTTTTCCATTCGATGGTGGTACACTTCCGGTCTGAGTTCCACATTTAGGATTTCGGTCATCATAACGTTCATCATTTGACCGGTTACAATCATCCTGGCCTTTTTATACAGCTGTTCGTCTGTCCAACACGGCCACTTCCGTGACAACTCGTCGCACACTCGGTTGTGTTCACGAGCCCAGAGTATTGACAGTACGTAAAGCATTGTGCTCGAG
Organism: Macrosiphum euphorbiae; assembly: GCA_949089665.1. Lineage (NCBI taxonomy): Eukaryota > Metazoa > Arthropoda > Insecta > Hemiptera > Aphididae > Macrosiphum > Macrosiphum euphorbiae. Next base: position 69,943,605 of record CARXXK010000003.1, on the reverse strand, counting down.
CTCAACATCTCTTCCCGTTTGAATTGCTGGCCGAACATTCTGCTGAACTATTTCACAAATCGTCAATGTCATTAATTGAAATCATTGCAAAACACAACATTTTTGGCGAAATTGTATTTTTTATAGTTACTTTTTTAAAATTTATTCACTTTCATGAACGACGGCATACAAAAAATATTTTTACAGAGAATTTTGATGTGCTGTTAAAATTAAATTTCGAACGAGTACCTACGAGTTAATTTGTTTAAAGTATTAATAATTAAATTATCGGATTAGCAGTATTGTAGTAAACTGATAATTTGAGGGGTAGGTACCTACACTTGTAATTCCGTCCATTAAATAAACATTAAAATATTCTCATAAGTAATATGTGCATAACTAGTTCAGATTCGGTATTATAATTAAAAACGTGTCTATGTATATTATGTTGTCATTCAGAAAAGTGAAAATTTTACTTTTATCAAACAATATTGTTTTGTGTAAAAAAAAGTCTTGCTCACCCACGAGTTGTCGGTCGAAATGCCTTTTGTCAATGCCTTTAAGTATACGTCTGGTGCGAATGCATGGTTCGTTGCAAAATGTTTGTTATCAAATGTCCGTGTCTTTAGCTTACCACCGGACAACGATCTCCTAGATCTCTCCGACGCAGCTCCACTGCCGTACAATTGGGAAGCCGTTACCTACGATATTAAGCGGGGACAATACACTATTATTAATATTCAATGTATGATTTTTAGCGTCATATCGCTTTAAACGCGCTCGTGTCATAATGTATTATTGTAATTTATAGGTATTAGCTAGGTACTAACCGTCAAGTTCGAATTTGCGTCTAAAAATTGTAAAACGAAATATTGGTAGAACCCGTCCAACAGTAAATTTCTGTTCTTCAGATCTGGTATGAACTGACCGGGTTTTGATTTGAGAATTTTGTTGTACAAAGTTTCGACCGTCGGTAAAGTTTCTGAAAAAATTAATTTTCTCAATATTATTTGAACCCACTCTTAATAACTGCCCGTTTGAATAGACGACAATAACAGATAATACGCAGTTTTACTTCGTTTGTGCGAATATGTATTTTATTTTATATCATTATAATAAAACTAGTTGAACCCGTGAACTTCGTTGCCCATAAAATGTACCAACTCTATGAGACTCAAACTTGGTAAATTCGTTTTTTCCGGTATGGTTTCAAAATTTATTTTAACTTTTCCGTTGCCCGGAATAAAAATTCTGATTTATTGCAGTACTGTATCAGGTAGGCAATGTGCCTGCGTAGATCCCGGACCCAGCGGTGTATGTACGTTAGTGTATGATTTAATTCTAAATTTCTAAAGTATAAAAGTTATTCCATGTTTGTTCCTACGGTTGATTAAAATAATCAATGTATTTAATCCCATTAAATATAATTTATATTTAAAAAGTAACGCAAATATATATTTTTTCATTATTATTATTATTATTAATATTATTATAGCTTAAAAACCCAAGGCAAAGCAAAAATTTCTATCTGAAATTTCAAAATTCCTGTTTGAGCAACTACCGGGGTTGGTAATCTCTAAATTAGCCTATGTTTTAAGTTGGACCAAAATACACACAGTGTAAACATTTTATCAAGATCGGTCCAGTAGTTTTTAAGTGAAAGAGTTTATAATATTAATAGGATATATTGACAAAAAATTATAATACAAATCAACAAAAATGCCCGTAATTAATAGCAAGCAATACACAATACATTATTATTATTTTAATCCTCAATTAATCCTTATTATTATTATTTGTTATTTAGTGTGCACTTAAGAGACCATAACTCCGGGACCACTTATCGCGCAGCTTACAAACTTCACAGAAACCATCTACATATCAATTTTAAAATGCCCTAAAATTTTTATCTAAATAATGTACACTTATTTTTATATAATATATATAATTTAAAATATATATATAATATATTATATGGATATTAATTAAAATTATTATATTATTGTATTATAAATTGATAATGATTTCCATTATGTTATTAAGCAGTTACCTATATATATAATTAAATTGTGTTATTACTTATTTCTAACCGTATATAGTTTTATTAAAATAAATAATAATGATAGTATGTATAGAAGTGAGGCATAAATATTTACTGTCATTCGCACAGCATTCCAGTGGACAAGCTGGAGGCAATATTCTGGGACCATATCCACCGTTGTTAGCACCAGCGAACCCGTTTCCTAATCTTTCCACAGCACTTTGATGGACTAATCAAAAAAAAAAATATATATCATACTATAATAGTACGCTTAATATTATTTTGTAACATGTATACGTAGAACTGAAATAATCAATAAAACATATTTTAGCTTACACTCATTGTTTAATAATTTACATTTATCTTATCATTAAAAGTTACCTAATATTTGTTCTTTTCCAAAACTAGAATTTACAATGATTAATTTAAAATTCTTTATTACCCTCACGAAATGTACATAATCAACGTTTTTCTGTAACTTTTAATGATAAGATAAAAGTAAATTATTAAACAATGAGTTAAAAAAAAAAAAAAAAAACGTTGATTATGTACATTTCGTGAGGGTAATAAAGAATTTTTTTCTAAATTAATCATTGTAAATTCTAGTTTTGGAAAAGAACAAATATTAGCAAAGTGTATAATCTTGTATACAACTGCTGACATGTATATAAACATTTAAAAAAATGTCCCCAAACATAATATATAATATTTAAAAATGATATCGAGTTCCTGTAGAATATCGTTTTTAATTTATGTTGTTAAAATTTAAATAATTTAAAGAGCACCCACTATAATATAATATTATAATACTACACTATAATATTATATAAGTACAGTTAAACCCCTGTAAATTTGTTGCCCACTTGTAGGGTGGTGTTCATTAAGGAAAGTTTTACTGTATATATATATTACATTCACTGAAAATAAACTTAACTTATTATATTGTAACTGTAACTTACAAGCGTAAATGTTTTTCAGCTGGAATCTTGATGTGCCCGGAAAAATGCTCCACCACATCGTCGGCCTGCCTCGACTGATGTCCTGGGAACTCGGTAATAAAAACAGTGATACTGCACGTGACATAAGGGACGCGGGTTTCTCTGAGGTTGGAAAAAAAAAATGTTATGACAAATGTAACGTTTACACTATTAGACGTTATATTATATCATATTAGTAAAATTATCTATGCATCGTCAAATTTATCTTGCTAAGGTAAATTGGTACACGGTAAAATATTAGTTTTATAGTTACGCCACCCGAATCAGTTCTAGGCTAGAAAAGTCCTCGATATTTTAGCAGATTTAACAAAAAAATAATGGGGCTTTCATAGTTTTTCAAATTGAATTGCTAAAGGAATACATTTTTTTTATTCTTTTATTTTTATATGCCTATAATATATTATTATATGAGTATAAGCATTAAATAAATAATTTGTTAAAATCCTTTTCGTTTTTTTTTAAGTATTTCAAGATTGGCTTTTGGTTGTGTATGTTTTCGAGTGTAATTTTTGCCATCCTTACAGGCTACAGAGTTAAACGTTAATATTAACTATATTTTTTTTATCAATATAAGTAAATACCGATACTTTGTTGCAATATTTTGTAGGCAACGACATTTAATAGTTTTCTATTCGATATCCAGTAAAAGTATCGACAGAAATGTTGCGATATAACAAACCTACCTGAACGTATAATAATAATATATAATTTAATAAACCACCGCTCTGTAAAACTCACCGCAGTGTTCGCCAACGTAGTCTGGAGTGCACCAGCACGATACTCCATTTTCCTTGCTGTAAATCCTGATTCCTCCATTTTCGCACTTAAAACTGTCCACCTCTTTGCAATACAAGACTTGCCTCTGGTAGTCTAATTTTTTATTTTATTATTAAACGCCATACGGTGTATTAAGTTATAATAATAATGGTAACAATATGATTCGAGGGGAGGTCTCAAACGTCCGATTAAACGGGATGTCGAATAATTAATGAGCCTAGTGAGAACTCGTTGGTTAGTGGTTACCGAATTTTCCACGGAAATTTTACAGTGTATAATAATTAATACATTTAAGGTAGTCTACTCGTATTTGGAACGTTCTGCAGCAGATAACGAGAAATGGGTATACCTAAACGGGAAGAAATTTCGATTGACTGCAGCAGTATAATCAAATGTGTTTCAAAAACGGTTAGGAAACGTTCCTAACAGTATTGTATATTGCCAGAGAGGGCTATAGTCAGCTTAGAACGATTGGGAAAACTCACTTATTTTATTACATTCCAGATGAACAGCTATCACGCTCAAAACCATCAAGAAAATGAACCTCCCAATACATGTGTTCTCTGAAAACAAAAAGACGTATTAAGTTTTATACGTAATATTACAAAGGAAACTGATCCACACCCAACATAGCAAATATTTTACGTTAAGCAGAACGATCTCTGTTTTATTACATTTAAATATTATAGTGAATTCACCTGTTGCCAAATTCACCTGTTACGAACTACAGTTGTGTCCGTATGGCTATTTTACGATATTTTAGTTTATATATTATGTAAGTTATGACCGTTTAAATTTTATACAAATTAAAACACCGCTGAAAAGCTAACGCAGGGACACGGGTATTGTTCTTAGCTAAGACTTTGATAAAGGATGAAGTCGCTCCAATATTATAAGTAACAATGCACGGGGTTTGCTTCACAAACTTGCTGCGTTGAGCATGGGTCAGTGAGACAAAACATATACGCGGTGCCCTGACACCCCCTTAATTCACGAACCCGCGGTCTTGGCTAGATATTATATTCGTGATATTGTGATAGAATCTATTCTCGACTGTCTCTTGTTACGGCCGTACAGCGACAAGACCCCGGGTCTAGTGTTTTTATTTTTTTGCTAACATCGAAGACCACGCGTTGACTACTAAATTATTATCACAGTTGCGCTTCGGTGTCGCCACATATATTGTTAGAAAACGCCATTTTATTAAAATGTTCAATAAGTACTTACCGATAGCCAACACACGGCCGACGAGTTTCTTCCAAAAATTCTTCACAAAAACCTGAACCATGTTCCAATACATCGGATAATCAGATATTTGTACCATAATAACAGTTGCAACTGAAATATAAATTCAAGTAAAATTATGTAAGCCCACGGTCTCAGCTATATATTATACGTATTACGCTTGCGCGCACACAATATTGCAGGCTTCTTGTTCGCTCGTCAATCCCGTGACAATATTATGATAATATATTGTTTGAAAATATTATATTAAAATGTTCGATAGGTACTTACCTATTCTCCAAAAGGTGAGTACTGCAAAATTAACCATGATTAAATATTCTGTACACAGAAAATATTATTTAGTCTTCGGTAACAAGAAAAACGAGGACACGAAGAACACAAATAACTATATGATTCTATTTTAAACAAAACCTGTTGCCATGTAACAAAATCTATCATATATTATTACTATTATTATATGAATATTGAAACAGATGTTTTAACCTACTAATTCATAAATTTAAAACGGCTGGTCCGATTTGTCTCAAATTTTTTTTCAGTTGTTCGTAATTACCAGAAAAGGGTTTTTACGGAAGAAAATTTTAGAAAAATCCACCGGAAAAGTAGAAAATTAGGATGTCAAATAATACAACAGAGGGGCGCCAACTGTCCAGAAGAAAATAAACTAAATAATAAAAATTTAGTTACAGATTAAAATAATAATCGTGTTTTATATTATATTTGTTGCTATTTGTAGGTATTATTATTTTTAGATTCTGAGCGGAACTGTTGCGAATCAGAATTTTTATTCCATAGGCAACGGAAAAGTTAAGATAAGTTTTGAACACCATACACCGAATATTAAATAACGAATTAAACAAAGTTTGAGTCATACCTACTATAGAGTTGGTACATTTAACGGACAACGAAGTTCACGGGATCAGCTAGTTATAATATAAATGTAATGTTTTCGGCAACATATTTTAATTCAACCTATCATATATTGTACTAATAATTGTAAAATAAACTTATGTTAAAGCAATATAAATATGTAGGTAGGTATATGATATTATAGTAGGTAGGTATATCATAAAATATACTTAGTAATATCCGCCGACAGACAGACTGTCTCCGATCAGAACCGTTTGTCAATAATGATTTATCATTGAATTCAAATCATCCATCACTCATTGATTTACTCTATGTGTACACCTATAAACTGTTACTAAAACGGTTACCTACTTACCCACTTTTATAGTTTAAGATTTATTTTTATTTTTCACATCAATATGAGAAATTTCACGACCATACATTTTATGAAATGTCAAGATCCTTAAGTGATACGATACCTATAAGCCACGTAAGCCTTTGCATTTTCGCACAGCATTGACAAAATTAAAAAACGTTGACGTCTTTTCGAACACCACATATACAATATGGATACATTTTTCCTCAAGTCATTTTCATACATAACATAGGTGATAGGTCGAAGGTCAAACGAAAAACTCCCTAAATTGGCATATTATACTTTTCCAAGACATAAGTATACATGAGTCTTAGGATTAACAAATGCTAGTTATATATAAAACAGGTTAAGCGCTAAGCCAAAAAATTGAGTTTTGAATATAGCGCCATGTAGGGTCTATTGACCCGTCGATGTGACTTGTAAATAGCGCCAAGTAGGGTTTTGAAGCCCGTCGTACTTGTCTTTGTCGCCACGTAGGGTCTCCAAAACCTTCATTTTACATGTTTTCTTATGAAATTCAAATAGAGAGTGGTCAGCTGTAGGGCAAGTTTGTAAAATGGTTCATTGAAATACCCCGGCGTTTATATTATATGGTATATATATAATATATATATTATTATATCGCCAAATGTACAAATATAAAATGTTTGGAAAATTTCTATCGTTATCGATATCGATTTGTAATAGCACGATTATTTCGTCGGTTTTAATAATAATAATCATAATCTTTATTACCGATATAATAAGTGGTAATCCTATTGTAATATTACGATAAAAAAGTTAAATAAAGGATCTAATAATGTCCCTACACTTGTCATTAACGCCACGTAGGGTTTTAAGATCCATCAATTTTTTTATGGGTGCATTCAATTCAGGTAAAAAAGTTAATCAATAGTTAATATGTGATCAAAAGTGATAATTGTCTTTCTTTTCGCTGATATGTAAAATATTATTTAGACAAACCTACTGAATTTTATAAGAATCATTTTGACAAGTCGAATGAAAGGTCAATAGACCCTACATGGCTCTTAACCTGTTAAAGCGTCAATCTTAAGTTATAGACGTGTACATTTCGAATTGTCGAATAAACTGATTTTATTTTACGTCCCTGCAGGGCTCAGAGAAAACAAAATTATTGTGAAAATACCGTTCGGAAAATCTTGAGCCGACCGAGTGCGGACGTGTGAGCTGAGTCCATTGCAGCCCTCAGATCGTTTGCGTTGCAGTCCATAATATACTATCACAATTAAAGGTACCTATCACATATTAGGTATAAATATGTATAATAAATGAATATACATTTCCCTATATTATTAATATTATACAGACAAGAAGCAAATAAATAATAATACTGAAACACGCGTACGATATATTATAATTATTCAAATGCGGAGTGTGGTAATGGATTTTTTTTTGTTAACGTGTTCGCGGTACACGATTTTTAATGTACCTACCTATCTTACATATATAGGTTATCTATAGGTATATTATATAAGGTACGAACGTTTGTATAGTATAATATTATAAGCGAATGCTCTCGCGCGTAGGTACACACACATACAAACCGTTTTCGTGTCGAAACGTATAATATTATTATTAATCATATCATTATTATTATTATTATGTTCGCATAAGTGCACTGCTGCACACTGCAATATTATTATGCACTTTGTGCCAGCAGGTAGAGGTAGGTTAGGTATGGGTAGGTACGCAATAATAATATATTACATTCAACTTGCCAGGACGACGACAGCCGCGGAGATACGCCTCGTCTCGGAAGTATCCGCCGTTTTCGTGTCAGTAGGGTAAAGATTATCTCGGCTGCAGTCACACGGGTTTTGCGTTCCTATAATATTATTATAATGATAATGTCGCCACGACGCCTAACCTAACCTAACCTGCAGCCAACCGGGCCGGCCATCGTACGATATGGGTAAAATATGTAGTCTGTATGGACGCTGCAGCGACGGAGGTGGTGATGATGATGCTGCGATGATAATAATAATAATAAATAATATTGTACAATATTAATGTATGCATCGTCGGTCGAGCGAGATCAATATGATATATTATTATTATAAGGTAGGTAGGTAGGCAGGTACATGCCTCGAGCCATTAATCAGTAGAGATAGGATGACGAAGACTTTTGCATGATTTCCCCCCTTTGATCCTGTTTAATGCTATATCTTAACTAAAAATTCGTTTCGTGATCCCCCGATTCAGAATATACTACTTACCTAATTTAATTTAGATTTTTTTTCTTTGTGGTTTTAGCCATAAATGCATTTTATTGTTTTTAATGTCGTTTTTTCATATTATATAGGACTTTTTATAGTTTTTGTATAAAGTCTGGCATTTTTCTCAAATTTTAGATTTATGGGTTTTTCTTTTTTTTATGAATATTATAGACTCATTATGTCTGTCTGTCTGTCTGTCTGTCTGTCTGTCTGTCTGTCCTTCATGGTGTCACAGCCACTTTTCTATGAAACTATGAGAGCTATAATGTTGAAACTTAGTAAGTTGATGTATTCTATGAACTGAATTAAGATTTTCACACAAAAATAGAAAAAATAAATACATTTTGGGGGTTGCCCATACTTAGAACTGAAACTCAAAAATCCCATACGTGTGGGATATCTATGAATAGGTCTTCAAAAATTATATTGAGGTTTCTTATATCATTTTTTTTTAAACTGAATAGTTTGCGCGAGAGACACTTCCAAAGTGGTAAAATGGGGGCCCCCCTATAACTTCTAAAATAAGAGATGATGAAACTAAAAAAAATATATGATGTACATTACCATGCAAACTTCCACCGAAAATTGGTTTGAACGAGATCTAGTAAGTAGTTTTTTTTTAATAAGTAAATAAGGAAATAAGTAAATCATAATAATAATAATAATAGTAATATAATATATATAATATATATTAAAAAATTTAATCTCAATCACGGGCTAAGATAGACTAAGATGGGCTATAATGCCATAATGGACTGAGACTTGGTATAAGACTTATGCTGGACCTGGTGGTGGGGCCAAAGTTCGTGCCGGCCGAACGAAACGACTTATTATTTATGTTACTTGCTGCTACGGAACCCTTCATGTTAGAGTCCGAATCTCACTTTGCTTCTTTTTTTATTTCTATTTTACTTTTTAATTTATTTTTAATAATTTCATATATTTATTTTTACTGTAAATTAAACTTAAAATTGAAATGTCTACTGTTGTCTATTAATTTTACAATTCATATTTTAAATTACTCTGACACCCATTAATAATTATAATAATTTTAAATTACATTTTTTAGGGTACTTTTGTGTGTTATTTAGGTCATCGACATCCTATGTCTATTAATCAGTAAGCTGTTGAGATGACACATATTATATTAGGTAGTATAGGTAAATATACTACTATAATAACTATGAGATGATGAAAACTAGATTGATGAGTTTGCACTTTGCACATCATATTAGGTACTTAGATGATGATAATATTATTATACCGTACGATTTTAAGTCTTGCCGAAAACGTCACGTGCTTAATATACTATTGTACCTATGCTGCAGAATAGTTTTTCGAGTACCGACGACTTACCGGTCGGTTTTCGACGAAAAAAAGTTTCTTTATATGCCTTTTTAAAATCATGTTATTATTGATTTATTGTTTTTAAAATTAATTTTTTTACCTATGTCTTCTCAGTTTCTTAAACTTCGACCTGAAATAAATTGTCCATTTTCTTACATCGAATGGGAACAAATAGCATTTGCTATTTATTCTTATACCTATATAATAACTGTTTGAATATAAATTCATAATATATTATTATAATAATTGTATAAGTTCGGAAAAATCTAAAGATAAATCATTGCATTTAATAAAATTATTCTGCAGAAAGGAGCTTCGGTAATACAAATAACAAGTAGGTAATTAACTTACATATTAGGTATATATGTATTATGTAATATGTATTTAGTAGACAGTAACCAAAAATAAAATTAATCTTGTAATTTAGTATTTTAACTGCTTACTTTTGAGTGTAATATAAGTTATAACTTCAAAATCTAAGTCTAAAAATGGCTCAAAATTGAAAAATAACAATAGAACATTGTATCGCCGTCAATGTAATAGTATTTACTAAATCACACAGGTACTCTGTAAACATTTAAGAACTTAAAATCATTTTTAGAATTACAAAAAACAACCCAAACTCAAAACTAGGAACAATCCACCGTATTTCTGTTCATTTTCTATAGTTACGTGTTTATCGAAAACTTTAAAAATCAAAAAATGATTTCACAGAAGTCCCAATTGGACGAAAAACTGGAAAACGAATACCTACAATTTGATTTAAAAATATTCTGGTCATAAAACTGCACACCGAAAAATTGAACAAAATTACATTATTGAAAACCACTGTTATAATTTATAGCTCCTTCAGAATTTAATAGTATAGTATATATATTTAATATTATGTTAAGTTGCATAAAAAAATAATTGATAAATCACTAAGATTCAATATACCGATTATAATGTATAAATCATATTTAGGAGACCGGATACACAGGGGTGGCTCCAGAGGAGGGGGGGCTAGGGGCCACCACCCAAGCTGTATTTCTAAACAATTTTATACTGTTAAAAACAAAATAACAAAAAAAAAACCATTGACATTTTCTGAAAATTATGACTTGCCCCCTGCCTAACCGTGACAATAGAGTCACCCCTGTCGCTACAATATATTCAATCATTATATGAGTGATTGCGTTTATGCTGCCCACCTGCATGTTGTATTCAAATATACAGGTACAATAACATATAGTTCAATATTATAGTCATACGTAAAACATTATAATATTATGTAAATAGAGAACGAAAATTCGTTTCAAGCAGCAGATATTATGACAGTGTGCGTGGAAAAGGAAAATCAAATTTTAGAAAAAAAAATCACATCTCTAGTCAACAGTTATATTAATTATGATATTATTGTTGTGCAGTTAAACGCATTTGCACAATGGCGGCAAATATCGTTTTCAGCGACGGCGCGAGTCGTAAGCAACACAACCGTCACGCGCGTCCTCCGCCCGGGATGGACGAAGGGCGAAATTTGTCATCCCCCAACGCCGCCCGAACGAACTAATCGCCGCAGTCGACGTTTCACCCCCCGGAGACGAGCCACCGGGGCGCGCTCTGCCGTTTGGAAAATTTGTTCCAGTGTCGTTTACTCGGTTGTTTTTGTTTTGACTTGGATACTATAGCTGATAGATATACGAATTATTGTTGCAGACGGTAGAGGATCGAGTGCTTAATTTTTTAATTTTTTAATTTTTTTTTTGGGGGGGGAGTACAAAACAATTTAAACAATACCTCGCAATATCTATATTTCATAGTCTACACAACAAATCCTAAACGACGTTTATTTTTATTGGCAGAGCGGTCTATTATGCCTATTAAGTTATTTACATTTAATTCCCTATTTTGCCCCAACCCACCATAAATCCACGGATCCACTACTGGTAGCAGATACGATACAACTAATATAACTTATCTACCCAATAACGCTGGAGGAAAAACCTTATAGCCTATAGGGGTATACCACATGGCGGAAGTTCGAAACAAAGCTTATGACATTTCGAAACACTTTCGTGCACGATGTATGGATAAATCTGAAGAATCTAACAACTAGTTAATTATAAAATTAATTTAAAAATAACAATAACGTAAGACCTGAAAGCAACAACAATGTGTCACCAATAATTAATACAATTTTTACAGAAAGCACTTGAAAATGTTTTAAAAATTAACAACAAATATAATATTTAAATCCAACTTCAATTCGTATAAGTATATACCCAGTGAAAATAATTTCTATGATCTCAAGACCAAAAAATAAAACTTGGAGATGTCTTGTGTTGAACCAAAATAAAAACCAGACTAATCCATTTATATAATAATACTAGCTGATCCCGTGCACTTCGTCGCCCGTTAAATGGATCAACTCAATACTACCTACTCAAACTTTGTTCAATTCATTATTCAATATTCGGTGTATGGTGTTCAAAATTTATCTTATCTTTCCCGTTGCCCTGAATAAAAATTCTGAATCGCAGCAGTACATTATCAGGTAGGCAATCTACCTGCGGTAGATCGCGGACCCCGTGCTGTTTGTACGGAAGTGTATGATTTAACTCTAAAGTATCAAAGTTATACCAAGTTTATTTTGATGTAATACTGTGGATTAATATAATAAATTTGGTTGCTCGTAAAAAATCGCAACTCTTAAAAAAATTATGATTGTTGAACTCCTTTTGGGTGTAATTTTCTGCGGTAAGTGCAACTCTGCCACCCTGGTAAGCATTGTTCAATAATTCGATTTTATGCAAGCTTGTACCTGATCTGCCCGAATAACCAATGGCAACCAATAAATAAATGCTAACTTCTAATGTAGACTGTAACCAATGGCAACTATAAATAAATAAAAATAAAATTTCCAATTTCTATCGTGAATCTCAATGTCCCTGTTTCAGCACCTATTTAAAATGCGAATTTTGGCAAATCCTTTCTTAGCGCACGTCTATATTATAATAGCTATCTGTATGCCAAATTTCAGCCAGATCCGTCCAATGGTTTGAGCTGTGCGTTGATAGCAGTCAATCAGCTTACTGTTTTTTATATACAGATATGGTTGCCATGGTAATATGGACACACACACACACACACACACACACACTGACATACATTCATTTTTATATATATAGATTGATATGAAATCTTGGTAACCTTAGTAACCATGGCAACCTTGGTAACCATGGTAACATGGACACACAGACACACAGACACACTGACACACTGACATACATTCATTTTTATATATATAGAATTCTCTGTGTTTAACAACTCAGTTTCATAAAAAACAAAAAAAATCAAAATTTTTACCAAAATATGGAGATGTCTTGTTGTTGCTCTAAGGTCTTTAATTATCATTTTGTAATAAATATTAAGTGTGTTGTATCTGTGTACGATAAAAACTATATTAAATGTACCTACTGATAACCTGCAGGGCTGTGTATGAATAATACAGATTTTGCATGTCTTACATTTTTTCTATATTATCGAAGTCCGTAGAAGAAAATGGATTAGGTCAAAACTTATTTTGTGTTATTTATAAATCAGAAAAATATTATTTTGCATATTTAACAGTTATTAGGGCATATTAAAAACGCACGATTTCATCAAATCTTCGTGTTAATTAATGCTTTTTTTCTAATTTTTTTTTTTTAACATAATTTTTTTCTTGTTTTTGAATTTTTTCGATTTTTGATTGATTTAACTATAAATATATTGATCAATAATTATTCTCTATTTTGATTGTGATTTGATGTGATTAGGTGACCCACGCGACTAAGCGAGTGCTTGACGCTCTTAGATATAAATCGTAGTTATTATTAATAATACAATTTTTTTTTTAGATTATAATATAAAATGCATAATGATTTAAATCATTTCTTTGCCTGATTTTAGTGCATGAACGCACGTTTAACATCTTTGAAGTGCATTCAATTTACAAGCCCCCAGCTAACCAATAATACGTTTATACTTTTGACACGGTTTTTATTAATTATAATACGTCTCATATTATATAATATACAGGACGATCCCAAACTTAAGCTAACGTTTGGGTTTGTGACACGAGTTTACACACTCGATTCGAACTGGACTTTGGAAATAATGCAATTTTTCAGAGTTGTATGGATATAGAAAAATCACATACGTGCCTAATATTATGTGTAGGTATAATGGGTTAGTGTTTCCGATTTCTATGCGTTATCTTCTGTGATATTTCAGGATAGTGATTGAAATTATATAAGTCCATCTCCGATGCGGCTGTTTTTTTTTTCCTTCGCTTTTAAACCGGTATTTCGTGTCAATATTATGATCGGTATCTTGCCGGATCGATTGCTGTTTCAAATTCAAATTAAATATGTAAAAAAAAAAAAAATAATAAAAACCAGACGTAAATGTACATAAAAATGTGAGTATTATGCTCTACACCTATATAACACTATATTATAATAACACAGATGTATTTACTGGTAAAGAAAAAAAAATAATGTAAAACGATAAATGCTTATACGTAGGTACCTACGTCGTTTAGGATATTTACCGAAGAAATATCTGTAGGGCGCGGATGCAAATTATGCATTAAAAACATCGATTTCCAAGCACAAAATTCGTTTTATGTAGGTACATCAAAGAATTCAAAAATGTTTTATCTTCTTCGATTCTTAGATCTATTAAGGACATTTTTTATGTATATTTTATAGTCGGTGACATAAGTATTAATGTATAATATGTTGGGGTCAAGAATATAATTCACATTATATTTATGAGCTACACATATGGACTCTAATAGGCTGATTTAATTCGTTTTAATGAAATTTTCATATGTTAAAATGTTTTATTTTTCTTTATAAATATCACTTAGCTTAACACTTTTAAGTATTGTAGGTACTTATATATCCCAAACTTATATATCCAACAACAGTATCTTTGTGCTGAAAGGGAGTTTCAAACATATTATAACTATTGTTATTTATATATAATTATATTATTTGTTTAGCTAAATAATTTTATATTATTAATAGTCTATGCGTAATTATTATTAATATTATTTTTTTTTTATTGTTCTTAATTAACATCAGCTACAATGGTCATTAGTTACAATTTACAATTACAATTTTTTTTAAATTTTATTATACAGTTTAGTTTTGAGTAAGAATTTAAGGATTTGTGTGGTGGTGTCTGCATTTGGTCCGAGTGCTGCGTCTGTTCTATTGTCTGTTAGTATATTTCAATAATAGATGTTCGTTACAACAATACTCTAAGGACTACCTAATTTTATTATATTGTTAGTCACCGGAACAAATTTAACCGGAAACCTAAAATCTAATAAATTCATCTGGTCATAGGTTTATAAAATATAATATTTAAATATGAAGAATAAATATTTCATGGAATTATTGAAGTATTCCAAGTTCTAACTGCAGATGATAGATAAACGATGACAGGTAGGTAAAAATAAATTTCAATATTGATCTTTCAATGGGTTCCAACTAAATACAATTTCGTATCATAAATCACCCTTGTTCCTTAGAATTGAAGATTGAATCATTTTTTTACTATAAAACTTGTACCTACGCATACACAAAAAAACATACGATATTGTAAAGTCAATACATCCCCATTGTTTTACTAAGAATCTAAAATACTTAAACCTGGAAAGAATAAAATTAGCACTGCAGGTCTGCAGTGTATAATACGAATCGAAACACAAATCCTTGTTCAAATGTTATAGTTTAATACATTATAACTACGGGTATATATCATTGATTGTAAAACCAATTGTAAAACTACATTTATTTTGTTGAGTACACAATAAAATTATTGTCTATAGAAAAATAAAATATTGTTTCTTTTTTTACTTATTAGAGTGTATTTGTATATTTATATTTATTTCAACAGAATAATGCAGGGCTCCACTGAACATGCCCCTGTGATTGCCAATGCAAAGTATAAACTACCTACTAGCAATCTTTTTGTCACGCATCAAATATATCAATAAAGTATTGTAATAATATTTTTTGTTTTGTATTTTTGGTCAGGTAAATATTTTAATATAATAATTAATAGATGACCATAGATAACTTGGCACTTTTACGTATATTATACATTCGACTGTACTCAATGGCATTTTAAAAATTGTAATACTTTTTACTCTTGACCCCACAAAGTAGGTAACAAATAGGACGTACCAAGTATCAGAAAAGATGCTGATGTAAAACATCAAATAATTTTTACTGCCCCAAAATGTAGCCTCAAAACGAATATTAAAAAAGCGGGTTAGTGGATGTCACTCTGCTGTACAGTTGGTTACAAGTGGCCCAAATGGGTCAATGTAATGGATGGTCTTAAATTTGAATTCAATGATATAAATCATTGCATACGAAAAACGATCCTACTAAACGATATTACTAAGTAGGTATATATTATGGTATTATTGTGAATAATTTTAGTATTAGACATTATAGACAATAATCAACTAGAACATTGATATTATATTTATTTCTCTTGATCATATTTATTTATTTATTTATTTATGAAACGGGACAAGCCCAATACAAATGTTGAAATTAATCTTAAAACTAAAGTATGTACAGTAAAAATATAAGAAATTAAAATTAACAGGGTAATAACATTACCTTAGGACTGGTTTAGTCCCCCAATAGAAACGATGGATCCTCGTTCGCTAGTCGCATCATGCGTGACATAGGACAGTTTCGCAAATAATTCACAGAACAAAAGGGAATATGGAATGGGAAAACACTACGAGAATTAAAAACTGGGATTCTAAAATTAAGTTTGTTTAAAAGAACAGGTGAGTCAATTTGACCATATTGTTTTGATTTTATATGTATAGATTTTTTATTCTAACCTAACCTATCGTGCACAAGAAAAAATCAGTAGCGGATGTAAAACTGCAACAGTCGTCTGTCGAACAAAGTGTTAGTAAATAGATTTATCTACAAAACTTAAATGGCTATGTACCTAGATAGGTCGTTTTATTTAAGACTCGAATTAACCGGGCAGTAACCACGTCACCACAATAGCTTTTACGTTTTTTAATTTTTTAATCATTATCATCAATAAATAGGTCGACAATTTTTTTCAACTTCTTAATATTATATAGTGTATTATTAAGTCGTATTTTAAATAGCATTTTTGAAACGCATCCGATTTAAAGTTTTCACCTCACGCTCGTTCGAAAGTTTTCGAAAGTACAGTCGATTGAGAGACGTAAACAAATTGAAAGTAATCGTTGTCTTAAGTGCGGCAAACTTGCGCAGTGAATTTGCCACACGTGTATACCTAAACCTATTATCATTCTGTATATTATAATATTATTATTTATTACGATGACGTATTCACGACTTTAAAACAATATTATAATTATTAAAATTAGCGATTCTTTTATCATTGAACTCTCATTATTTCATAAAGTATAAATGTTGTTGAGAACATATTTTTACATTGTTTCTATTAGTTAAAAATAAGTATTTAAAAAATATTTTTTTTTCTCAACATTTTTAAATTTTTTACTTTTTTGAACGACAGCAAAAAGTCTTAATTTCATACCCCTAAGCAGAATATTTGTCTTAATATTTCGATACATACGAATCGAATTTAGGATGAATAAGACTAGGTTATCCTGCAAAATGAAGGTCCACTTCTCTTCTTTTCAAAACTCTAATGGTATAGCTAGTAAACTGAGTAGTGGACCTTCATTTCGAGGGGTAACCGAGTCCTATTATTATACTCCTATTCGTCCTAAATTTGAATTCGATTATAGTATACCTATGTATTGAAATACTCGGGCACAAAAAAAATTCGAGGGGCTTTCCTAGTATAGTCTTAATGTTGTAGTTATCGATGATGGATATAAATAAATACACAACTATTAATTTTCGGGGGGGGGAGGGGGGGCAAACTGCCTCCGTATACGTGACTGGAAATACTCAGAAAAATATTTTGCTGTAGAAGATGAAATTAAGATTGCACCTATGTTGTAATTCAAAAAAGTAAAAACTTAAAAAATTATAACGACCAACAATAAATATTTTCGAAATGATCATCTTAAACTAATCACCCGGTACAAAACTCGGGCCACTTGGCGGCGTTCTAAATATTATTATATTAATATAATATTATTACACACATGCGACGACGGCGACGTTTAACGTGTAATATGTGTGTACATTCGATACGGTGTCAGTGGCGGCGTTTTACACGATATTATTATTATTATTATTATATTAATATTACCGTTCATAGGTACATACCGGTTTGGACTTTATGAAGGAAA
The DNA here is from genome assembly GCA_949089665.1 of Macrosiphum euphorbiae. NCBI lineage: Eukaryota > Metazoa > Arthropoda > Insecta > Hemiptera > Aphididae > Macrosiphum > Macrosiphum euphorbiae. The sequence continues at coordinate 69,925,427 of CARXXK010000003.1, read as the reverse complement.
AAAAAAAACGTTCAGCCCGACAAACGTTTTCAAAAATGTGTGTGAATTTTAGTGGCCGGTCACGATTTGGTTCGATTTCAAGGTGCCTCTATGTATCATAATATCATATTATTATAATATATGCTTTAAATAATTAATAATAAACTCATTATATAATTATTATATACTCGTATACACATATATAAACATCGGCGAGTAAATATAATTATTATATTAATATATTACGTTTGGTCCGAAGACCAGATATTTGAGTTAGACAATAATATAATATAATAATTTATATTATAAGTCCCATACGTTTATACCTATATTATTTTGTATATTATAATTAGGGCCCGGATTTAAAAGCTCTTAAAACCTCTTAAAAAATAGCCAAAATGCTCATCAAGAAATGTATTTTGCAGCAATAATACCCTTAAAAATTGAGATAAAACTGTTCATTAATATTATATATACCTACCTACCAATTAGGTATAATATTAATATAAAAATGTATTTTTGGCAAAAAAAAAATATAAAGTCTAAATGGACGGTGGTACTCATTTACTACAGTAAAATACGTCAGACGTATCGAATTAAGAACCTATTTAAATCGTGATTCAAATAGGTTTCGATCGATATAGCTATAAAGTAATGTGTTATAATCTGTGGTAATATAATATTTTAATGGTCCTAATATTATGCAGTGGTGCACATTATCGACTATAGTAGAAAAGTGAACTTTTGTTTAATTAGTTAATTCTCTGACTAACATAATAAATTCTGTAACTAAAGTACCATATTTTAGTTGAGTGTAGATATTAGATTTTTTCCAGTTCATTTGAAAAAATAAAGTTTCAAGTTAAAATCATGTTTTTATACACATCTATACAGTATATATATATACCCTATCCGCAGTAGTTAAAACGAAATTATCAATTATTTTTTTGCTCAATAATGCTCTGTATACATTTGCTACTTTAAATTCAAATACAAACTAAACATTCCTCGCTATCCATCAATTTGGTTGACACAAGCGTGTACCTTATATAATTATATTATTGCTTTAACTATATTTATCTTATACTTACCACTGCAGCTGCAAGTGAGCAATAAAAGGAATTGAAGGATGCATTTTTGACAAATAAAAAATACCAATACATAATAGGATGGCCATAACATTTCATTAAAAAAAAAAAAAACTCTCAACAGTCTAATAACTATATTCGCACTACATTATAATCAGGACTGCTGACCTCCCAATTACTTGTCTGCATAATATACTGTACATAAATATTATAATACCTATATTATATTATATTATATTTGGGTTAGATTACAATGTCGATTGAAGAATGAATCATATTATAATATTAGCATACATCATAATTCATAATATAATATATAATGGTTGGAAAGCATAATCTGCCTCTTCGGGCAACAAGTATAATTTGTTTTTTGATTGTTTCTCTATTCGATTTTAATATAATATTTTAATATTTACATTATTCAACACTGTATTATTGCGTTTGGGCGACTAGGTCGAAATGCTTCGCTGTCTCAATGATATTATTATATTATTATATCAATGCTTATTGCACCTATACACGATTGCTTGCTATATATACCTACAGCGAATATCCACGAGTTCTCACGGATACAATTCGGTTTCAAACAATTCAGTGGTCGAGTCTCGAGAGGTTAATATTATTTTAGTTTTAATTTTTTCCGTACACTTCGATTTAACTCTATTTTATCGTCCTCTTTCGTTGGCAATTTGTTTCGAAGAGACTGTATGCAATATATCACCGCGTAGAGTTTACCCGAGGCGAATTATAATTTTTATAGTACATATATAGATAGGTAATATGTAATTGTTTTTTTAATTTATGGTGTAATTTTAAATTTCTGTAAAGCATGAATCGTTTGTACATACAGAGAGGTATATTCGAGTAGAAAGTAAAAAGTATAAAATGTACTTTTAGTTTCAGTACATGAACCGTAATTGAAAATTATGGAAGTATTCCTTAAATGCGTAGTTATCGTTAATTGAATTTAAGACTCAAGTGCTGTGCATTGGTCAAATTTATTATACTTATACCATCAGCTGCGTCTGCGATTCAGATTTAAATTACTATTATAATATTATGATCGAATCTCGTTCAAATGAACTATTATACCACCGACAGAATAATATCATTTTATTATTGTATTTTAATTTGAGAAGACACTAGATGTGCGTTTGTTGTCTCCGTCTTAAAAACGTACGACACAGCAAATTTTAGATCACTAGTTTTTCAATAGTGCGCTGTTAGTGATATACTATAGTGAATTTACCTATTACTAAACTTTTAGGTAAGAACATTGACCTTCGGCTGTTTTTTCGATGTTTTAATATTCAACAAGAAATGGGTATGTGAAATGTCACCAATTAAAAATTCTCAAAATATCTCGTTTGAAAATTAAAATATCGAATAAAAGCCAACGCTTAAGCTCAGATAATGTTCTTATCTAAGAGTTTGATAAAATGTCAATTCACCCTAATATTATCAAAACAGCACACTGTTGAAACCGGTGCAGAACGAAAATTTGCCATGTAGTAAAGTGTTTAAGACGGATGCAACAAGTGCAAGAGTAGCGTCCTCTTAACGATTCTCAATTGTAGTTAGATTCGTAAACAATACTTTAAAAAAAAAACCATACACTCAAAAAGCAAAAGTCCAACTGCCTGATAAAATACAATAAGTAAATCATAAGTTTACCTGAGTATTATTGTTATTATTACTATTCATACGAAATCAAACGCTGCAAATTACATTGTACATCATTAATTATTACCATACGTTTACCATAAGTTCATTATAATAATATGTATAATTGTAATAATATTATATATTATTAACAATAATAATACATAAATAGGCGCCACTTATCCTATATATTTATATAATGAAGCTGCTTCGCAGAGTATAATATTTATGTATAATAATATTGGCTGATATAAATACATTATCTGTTACATAGTTAACATACAAGTTGACCGATCATTGTATGTATATATGACACGTGCCAGACGAAAATTCAATAAACATAAAAATAACGATTTTTTTATAACACAATATACCGGCGGCCGTGTGATTATAATATTATTGACATTATAATGATATAGGTAGGTGAACAAATACTCGTTTAGGATTGTGTTACGAGCATAATAATATTGGAGTTTGAGTTTTTACTACATTAATTTACAATAATACGTACTATCTATGATAATATTATTACTGCTAATATACATATTGGTAAGACACGACGGAATTTTTATGAAACAAAGTGGCAACGATTTAACACTATTTTAGCGCGTGGTCGGTCCGTCGTGTGGGCATCGCAACTGCAGCGTGCGATTACCTACCCAAGTGTGTAGGTGTACGATACGACATTGGTTTTTGTGAACAACAATGATAATAAACATAATATAATAATAATAATATATAATATTTATGATTTTTTTCTAATCTCGCTGGTTCTAGTCGAAAAGAGGACTATAGTACCTATATACGTCAAGTACTCAAGTCGAAAACGAAGTGAAAAAAGTTTCATATTTCCGACCGCTTTTGGTCGAGAGAGTTCCCTGCGATCGTTCTATTGCATACATAATGCGTACTTGTGAACAATATATATCGATATTTTCGGTGTTTTCTAATTTTTCATTTTCGGTCAAACCGAATAAATAGGTAGATAGGTACCTAACGTGTTTTCAAATAGAAAAACATAATATAATATACTGAACAATTTGTGCTGCAGGCGCAGCTGCGGTCTTTCGACTTTGGGTTACATTTCGTTCAAGGGCAATATTTTCAATTTTTCAAATCAAATATTGTATTTGAACACAAGCACAACTGCACAAGCAAAAAAAAAAATATGACTATAACGATTCGTCTTGGACCTTTCAGGACACGCCACTGGCTTTACTATAACTGAGCTTTGATATCCTGCACACATTGAGACACCCATTGATATAGTTTGACAGTTAAATAATAAATCTCCAGAAGAAAACTATTAGGAATTGAACGTGAACCTTCACAGTTAGGGAATCTCTGACAACCAGTCTTGTTGAGTAATCGAATAGGCACTTGTATCTAAATACATACTTATTAGTTATTTGCAGGTATTAAAATACTTTTTGACAAGTGTTTTACACTTATTATATTTTAATACTTTCAAAATACCTTCTCTTTAACTTAATTTTTGTTTCGTATATTACAGTTTAAAAAATTGCTCTTGAAACAATATTTTATAACTCTTCTAAGAGTTTTCAAGATTTCATTAACTATGCGTCTATGCAGTTGACACAATACCTGGAATTCGTGTCTACCTTGCCAAAGTTTAACCTGACAATATGATGGGCATCTGAAATTCTTGAACCAATGAAAGAATGTATTTAATAATAATTTTAAATAGGTACGTTAAAAATGTGTGATAAACGCTTACTTACATTACAAAATAGTAGTTTTAAAGAGTATTTTGAATACTTTTAGAATATAATATTTATACTCAAATAATTTTGAAAGACAGCGTATTGTATTCGAATATGTATATCAAATACACTCGAGCATGAATGACACCAAGTATTTGTATACGTATTCCGAGTACATTTGAAAAGTGTTCTTAACAAGATTGTATATATAGTACAAAAAGTTATAATATTATTCTATGATATATGTTATCATCTTCTATCGTGGCGATTTAGCGATTATTATAAAAAAAAAAACGAAACTCGCCCTCGTGAAATCTCCTAAGTAATATACAAGTACCTACCTATATTATAATATTTTTTACGAGCTGGACAAAGTATTACGTATATAGGTAGGTACCTAAAAATATACCGGAACCGATGTTTGCCACGCAACGGTCGCACACGACGCATCATAATATTTATATAATTATTTAATAATAACAATAATATGATATCATACTGTTATATATATAATATATTATTATTATTATTATTATTATTATTATTATTGATATTATGTATCGTTTATCGTCGGTAGTATATTTTAGAAATATAATAATATTATTAGAGTTGATAATATTAGTTTCCTTAAAGTCACCGTAGAAATAGTAATAATATAGCAGAAACCTGTAAAAAAACACACGAAGGCGAAAACGATTTCGCGTTGGTGGACCGTATTATACATACCGTCGGTCGAGCACCCTAATGGACTAGTAATAGCTCATTACGAGCTGCTGCGACTTCGTCGGATCGTCATCGACGAGGTTTTATATATTTATTATTTTTTAATTTTTTTCCACTCTCCGCCACGCATCATATCCGTCTACATCAATGGTAGGTATATATACCTATAGGTACGCTGTAACGCACGGCGATGGCAGCAAGTTGTAATACTATTATAATATAATATTTCGCGTTTTATCGGGTCCGAAAATCTCATCATCCTGATAGGTGTATTAGAATATTATCCTGCTGCACGTCGTCCGGTCGTGGTGTGCAGGCGGTGTGGACGTATCCGAGGAGGGGGACGCGAGGATCTCCGCCCCTCCCCTCTGGAAGACGCGGGCCTTGGTTTTTTTGTTGTTGGTTTTTTTTAAGTACCTAGGTATTTACAAATATTATTATAATCATCGTTTCTATTTAATAATAAAATTGTCAAATTATCATAAAATTAAAAAATGGATACAACTGTAAAAAAAAAAATAATCATGAAATTGAAATATAATGGCGCTGTGCAACAAGATTTTCATTTTAATTAATTAATCTCTCTATTAATCACAATCGTATATACCAGTACAGCAGAGCGTATACTTGACTTGAGTATATATATATATATATATTTATGATTGAAAACGAATATTTTAGCCACTCGACCGGAAAAATATATAATAATGTATAATAATGCTCATATCATAAAAATAACCTCTATGACGTTTCATCATATTTTATTATTATTATATTTCGTTTATTAAATTTTTTATATAGTAGGTACATATAATCCGGTGCCAAGTGAATTGTCGACCTCGAACGTATCTTGGGCATTAGGATGTAGGCACCTCATAGTATTTAGTTATTACATGAACAGGGCCCCCACAAAGGGGGGGGAGTTGGACCTGGAGTACAGGTGGCCAGCTTCTTTAGCAGCCCATTGAAATAAATTTGTAATTTGAATTTTGAAATTTCGATAGGAATACTAATTATGATATGTATATAAATGTAAATTATAATATATTAAGTAATTTTGTTATTTTAACTCGCAATTTATTATACCTAGAAATCGTGTATGAGACACCTGCACCTATCGCTCGTAATAGGTTGTATTTTATTTGAAGTCTGCACCATTTGATGTGTGAAGCCTAGTTGTGCTACTATTGCACACACCGTTTTCAAATTTCTGGTCCTTATCGTGTTAGGTTAGTATATAGAATATGACTCGCAAACAAGAGTCTTACTTAATACGATAAAAAAGAAATGTAAACCCACTGTCGCCGACCGCTGTTAGTCGTTTACAGCAGTTCGGTTATAAACCTTGATATTGTATACCATAACAACAGTCGTTTCTATATTATAATATAATATATAATAATAATAATATCCGTCTCTGTCAGTTGACTTTTTAAAAACCGAGAGAGAGAGAGAGAGAGAGAGAGAGATAGGTTTAATTGTATGTATATTATATTATGCCAGAACCGATGTTATATAAAATTATATAGGTTGGTAAATATAGTAATTAGAAAATAAATGTGTACCCATAATAATATGTGCAATGTACATAAACATAATAGGACACGTTCGCCGCTTGAAACCTATCGCACACGCCACTGACAATATAATATTATTATTTAGCTCGACGTTACATATATAATAAATATATAGCTATTACGGTATACTTACGATTATTATTATGATGTTTTCGCACATAGGTTCCGACCGCACCGCACAGACGACGTTTGTATTTAAGCGTTTCCGACATATCTGCGTAGGCACGGTGCGTAACGGCGTCCTCCGAGGGAGACGATATATCGCCGCGGTCGTTTAAGTCTCCGCGGGAAAATGGCAGCGAGCATCTCGGTGTATATAATATTAATAATATAATAACTATTCGCGTCGTACATAATATTACAATATTATACACACCGCACACGCGCATAAAAATATAAAAAAATAATATATAAGTGCGTACACCTATATTGTACGCGTGTAATACTCAGCCATATACTTGTACCCATATATATATTAATATATTATAAGTATATCCGCCGTATAGCGCAAGGCGGCGTGGTGTACATCGGAGAACCGGTCATTATAACATAATATCGGTCCGGTCAATGTACATATATATAAAATAATAATAATATATATATATATATCTATACAGGGGGCCCCGTCGTCCTTTAAGTCTTAATAAACCGACGTAATTTTAATAATAAAATTAAATACCTTACCATATAATATATATTATATTATTATTATACTGCACGGCGCGGGGCCGAACGGGTAATAATTATCGTTTCCAATGAACGCGGCCGGTAACGTAATTTATGTCCGGCTAATGCGCCGCGCGATGGGACGTGTCATGACGCGCATAATAATAATAATAATAATAATAATATATAACGTGTGCGTATATACCCATATATACCGGGGTGGGCAAAAGTCACGCAACCGATTTGTAAAAAATGACGCAAAATATAAAAGGTTGTTTAACTTTATTATATAAACAAAAACAAATATAAAGAGCTTAATTTATACTATATTTTTAATTTATACATGTTGTATGTTCAATATGACCACCGTCTTCATCAATACACTCTAAACAACGCATTCGTACCGTTTGGCAGATGCGTTCTAGAAGAGCTTTGTCGTCACTGATCACATCAAATTCTTCCGTGATGACTGCTTTCAAAATTTCGATGGAGCGTGGCCGACGGGCGAATACTCTGTCCTTCAGTATGCCCCATAAGGCAAAATCGCAGGGTGTAAGAGGTCCGGCGACCGTGGTGGCCAGTCAACTATTCCGCGGCGTCCGATCCATCCCGGAAAGTTTTCATTGAGAAACGTTCGTGCTTGGACTGAGAAATGCGCAGGTGCGCCATCCTGTTGCAATGTCATTTGATGACTGGCAAACACTGGACTTTCTGCAAGTTCAATTTTAAAATTTTGCAGCATGTCTAAGTGCGTCGTACCATTTACTTTTAAATAAGGTCCAACGATCGTGTGGGCGCAAATTCCAGCCCAAACCATGATTCCCGGGACATTTAGTTCTTGTTGTAGAACTAAATTCGGGTTCTCAAACGCCCAGTAAACGCAATTATGTCGGTTTATACTCCCGTTTAGTTTAAAAATAGCTTCGTCGCTCCAAAGCACAGTACGAAAAAATTCTGGATCAGCTTCAGAACTTGATGTGATCAGTGACGACAAAGCTCTTCTAGAACGCATCTGCCAAACGGTCCGAAAGCGTTGTTTAGAGTGTATTTATGAAGACGGTGGTCATATTGAACATACAACATGTATAAATTAAAATTATAGTATAAATTAAGCTCTATATATTTGTTTTTGTTTATATAATAAAGTTAAACAACCTTTTATATTTTGCGTCATTTTTTACCAATCGGTTGCGTGACTTTTGCTCACCCCGGTATATAATACCTAAGTAACGTATATATATATATATAATATATATATGGACAAACGCGGCGAGGCTGGTCGTTTTCCGTCCCGTCCCCCGCCACCCCTACCGAAACGCACAATTATTATTATTTTTTATAATATTATATTATATAAGTTTATGATATACGGGCTCACACACGTGAGATTATGCGTATTGTCTCCCGACCGGGGAAAAATAGAAACGAAAAGAAAAGTTATTGGGTATATTATACTTGCGCACGTCTATGTCAGCTTCGTTTTTCCGGTGTCCTGTAGGTCGTATCCGGTTTGCCCTGCAGATCGTCGATTCCGCAGCAGTTTTTTCTGCTTCTTCAGAGTCCAGCAGAGTTCATTTTTATAATAATTGTTGCAACCGTGTAGGGAAGACTGATATTGTACGACTGAGGAGGTAATTTTTATATCCACGGCTTTCGGACAGTCGGACGTGGTACGAGGTGATCCGCATTTGACGTTTAAGACAGTAGTCTATATTTCAGAAAGCACTAACGTTTTTGAAACGTTTATTTTACGCGATTTTAGTTTTTACTCTTTTGGAGGACAACATATCAACTGCATTTTTAATTTCGTATATTCCTAAACAGAATATTAGTCTGAGTATTTCGCCGTATTCAATAATTGAATATTTGAATTATTCAAATATCTCTCACAAGTATTATAATATATTATATACAATATTGTAATGTATACAGTTTATTAGTTATTTGATTTTTATGTATCGAAATACTCTGAAAACATTTTGCTTTTTTGTAAGGAATTACAAATTCGTGTTGTGATTAAAAAGTATAACATTACAAAAAAAAAATATACCTATGTAGAATACTTATTTTTAATTTTTTTTTATTTATGTATAAAATCCTTTGTAAATAATAATTATATTTACAATCCGTATGCACAACAATAATAATGAGTAAATAAAATGTAGACATTTGTATACTAGACGTGACAGCATCAGAGTATAACATCGACACAACTGCTAATTTATATACCTAGGGGGTTAATTTGCTACACTTAACTAGTTAACTATATAAAGTAGGTAAAATAAACTAAATATTATATTAATAGATCACTTGGCCATTTACGTTTGAGACGACTGAGAGGGGTTGTCCTAGTAAAAAATATAATTTATTTTTATAAAAATGTTGTTTTTTACAACTTAAAATAATGTAAATAACGATTGTCTTATACGTTAAATGGCTCACCCGGTATAATATGACTGTCGATTGAAGAAGACGCACAAGCATATAGTATTATACACACAAACAGAATAAAATATACACATCACACTTAATCGAATATAACACATAATAATGGCTTCTGAAATCAACGCAATTTTTTTCCGCACAGTGCACATATCACCCGAAGCTAAGTGTTTCCACTGCTCTTTCTATTCGTGACGTTGATTGATATATATATATATATGTTGATGATGGTAAATATATAATAATAATGTGTTTGATAACATTTTCACGACGCGGTTGACAATAATAATAACCATTATAATGATATTGGTACGTTTACTATTTACAAACTCGTATCGTATATTATGTACTCCTATATATGTACGTATAATAATCAGTGCCGGATCTAAGTCTCAGGGGGCCGGGGTGCAACTACCAATGGAGGCCCCTTAAAAAAAAATTTTCTCGACTTTACACTTATCTATTTATTTGATACGTTTTGTCGTATTGATATATTAAACAAACTAAAAAACACAACATTTAAATTCCATAATTTAATAGGTAAATTATGAAATTATACATTCACTCACTGTTCTCATATCTATTATACCACGCTTAGATATTATGATGTATTAATCTTTAATGTATCAATGTATGCTTCTATGCTAGTATAATATAAATTAAAAATAAATATCATTAATATGATATTGGCTGTATATTCTCTCTATTGTCCTAAAATGAAAGGACCCAAATATGAATCAGGTACCTCAGTTACCTGAATTGAATACAAAATTATTCATCAATCCTTTATATTTTTTTAATTCATTGTTTTGAACATTTTTCTCCGTCTTTTAGAGGCAACACTTTCAAATTGTCTGTTAGACATATTTTTTTTTCAAAAGTCAATAAAAGATAGTGTAGTTAATTTTTATTTTTAATAATCAAATGAAAAATTAATATAATAGAGTAGGTACGCAAAAATAAAACTGACAAAAGTACAAAATAACATATCTGAAACCAATAACACTGCATCAAGGCAAAGGCATGTCCGTAAATTATAATCCATTTACATACCTATATTAAACAATAAATACATATAACCACGGTTACATTATTAGTTTTTCCAGCAAGATACTGCACTAGCGCGAGTTCACGAGCCTCTGAGATTGAATAATAGTACGATTATACGAAAATAGTATACGATGCATAAGTACTATATAATATAATTAATGTGTATATAAATAAATATGTAAAACAAACAATAACAATGATAAATAGTATTACTTATCTAAAATTCAAACCGTCCAAAATAAATGGTTGTCATTTATCAGTAACATCTTAAAATAATAAAATTTGTTCATTTTATAATAAAAAGTTATAGAAAGTTAGACAATTTAGGACTTTAACCTTAGGCCCCTAATACAACCTTGGTCTTGAGGCCCCGGTGCAATGCACCCCCTGCACCCCCGCTAAATCCGGCACTGATAATAATATATCATTATTCGAATTAACGTGGTCTGTGTGTACAATTTGTCATGTTATTATTAGGTACCTATTCAGAAGTGTGCAGGTGATGAAAAAAAAAACGAACTTTAATACTCATAACTCTATACAAATGTACATCGTGTACCTGCTAACCTAACCTAATAACCTGCAAACTTGTATACGAGATGTCGTAACTCGTAATAACTATATACCTATAATACTTACGACCTACCTGATTTCAGACGATATGTTATTATCCTAACGTTTGTGCTTCGCAATGATAGTATGCTTGCGCATCTTAAAATATAAGTTGTAGGTACACTATAACATATTATACGAGTTTTCAAGATAATAATATTTGAGTACCTACATGATAGTAGGTCATCTGGGCAGATACCAATAATAATATTATATAGTATGATATGCCTTAGGGATTTTCCCACCATTATCGTGCATATTGCGCGATTATCATTATGCAGATATAATGTGACCAGTGGCGTATAATAATAATAATTTTTTTTCATGGGGGGGGGGAGTTGAAAATTAATTGTTGACAAATTTTATCTGAAATAGATTTATTTATAAAAAAATTGTTATTACTTATTCATTTTTGAAGAGGGGGGTTAGTACAATATATAACAATAACTCCCCCCCAGGATACGCCACTGACCGGAAATATACGTGTGAGCTATATTTATAGCTATATTCATCACCCATTTAACCATTAATGCTAAATTTATTCTAATTCTGATTTTTAGTTTAATTATTTTAAAGATCATAATATTATATTCTCAAATACTTATTTTAAATGCGTATTTTTACTCAAATTATGGTTTGCTTGGAGTGTCGAGTGCACTATGGCAAACTTAAATTTTTCAAATGAAAACCACCATTTATTTTTATTGTAAATTATTATTCATTAACAAGATTTCAAAAGTTGTTTTGTTATCAAACTTCAAAATTAAAGTACTAAGCTAAGACAATATAGTCTATGATTAAAAGGTGTATTAAAACGTATAGGTGAATAGTGGGGCAATGGTGGCTTGAAAATTATAGTATTATAAAACATTTTATTCAAATTTTAGAATTTATAAAAAATGCCAGAGTCTTATTATTACTAAAAAAGTAAAGAATAATGAAATATGTGCATAGGTACATATGCACAAAAAAAAAAGCTTAAATATACAATCGTATGCAGTACAATATGCAGTTTTTTTTTTTAAACATGTATTTATATATTTTAATAAACTTAAAAATTAATAATTATTTTTTAATTTGTTATACATTTTGAAATACACCTATAAAGTATAATTATTTATTTTTAGTTTGTACATTGTGAAACATTTTTTGTATATTTACATTCCCAAACATAAAAAAATTTTAATGTATCAAATTCAGCAAATATCAAATCATGTCGTTATATATTTATCTGAATAATATGAATTATTTGATTGTTTTTGGCTGATCGATAAATAATTGCAAATCAATTCACAGTATAGTACAATTCGAAACAGACGATAATATGGCGATGTGTGGTTTCTCTTTATTTTTAGTTTTTTTAAATCAACGATTTACTAACATGATAATATCTGCATTAATATACTTGAAATCTTTAAATATGCAAATTCATGTGAACTTAGTCAAACGAGCAAAAGTATTTATATACATTTTTGTATTTAGATTGTATGTATAGTATACTATTTCTATTATACTATGAAACAAATTTGTATTATGCAGATTCCTAAAAAATAAGCAAATTCGTAAAGTTCCGAGCCCTTAATTTTAATAAGTATAAGATGCCATACTAAATATTAAGCATCTATTTTCTATTTTATTTAAAACCATTATAATTCTAGTAGCTATTATACCCGTGTTGGTTAGGTTTAATACTCAGAAACTAGATTCAAATCGCGTCGACGTTTTGACAAAAAAAAATCGTCTGATTAAAAATTAACGGTAAAAAATAAAAATGAATAGTTCTCACTTCACATCGATAAAAAAAAAATTAGTTCGTATCGAAACAGGATACTTTTTGAACGGCATAAAAAGTCTACAAAGAATTCGAAAATGTACAATAATATACTACCTATAACTAGTCTTATGTAAGTGCGCCTGTAATACTGACATTTTATTCAATTGTTATTGAAACAAAAAAAAACTGGGGTGAGCATGCTCAGTAAATCAACCTTTTCCAGTACCAGTTATATAAATAATGTATTAATATAATATTTTATTATACACACTTTACAATCTCCAATTCTCAATCTCCTGCCGAGTTCAGATACAATCAAATAACACGAGTTGCTATTATTGTTAACGTTTAACAGCGATTTCGGGTAGTTTTACAATACTGTATTTGTGTCATGATGGCCCGAAACTAACGCCGTAAATATTATTATTATCAGTCGACCCATCGACCGATCGGTTACTGATTAATGATTATGCATAGGGCTAGTATTTGTGTGCAATAAAAAAAAATGTAAAATATGCATTTTACTTACACCAAAATATGCGAATGCCATTTTTTTTATTTCTCTATTATTATTTAGAAATTGTAGGTAGTCATTATTACATTGAATACTGCCGTAATGATATATTATGTTCTTTCAAATTTTGAAAAACGAATGACTGGTGATTGGGACGAAAAATGAAATTATATTGACTAAACCTTGTCGTACTAAAGAAAAACAAAAACAGTGTAGGTATGATCCTATCGGGGTCGTCTGACCGACATAAGATTGATATATCTTTTAATAAATAAAAAAGCAAAAAAGCCAGTTATTGTTTTATACTTAAAAATTCCAAACAGAAGCAGTACCAATAAGAAGGTGGATTTAAAATTTAATTCCATCTTACCATTCTTACCACTACGTATTAGTTTTTTGATACCAGGAAGCCGTAGGAATTGAAAACAATAATCTAAAGATAATTCAATTATTTGAATTAACGTTTATCATAAAATACGTTAAGGACCCGTTAATTGTATTATTAAAATAAAAAAATGTAAACATTATGGAAATAGAGCCAATTACACTGTGGTATGATATGTGTTTATATTATATTCTCTTTGGAAATAAAACGGGCCGTCGACAAATCTCATATTCGTTTACTTCGTTTCCCAGGAGATGAGTGTTATTTTTATTATTATTAATGCGCTTTATTATTTATACAAAAAAAGTTATTTACGCTCAACTTACGTACCGCTGCACACAGTTGAAAATAATTAAAGCAAAATACGACAAAATAAAGAATACGATCAAACTGAAATGAAGTGCGATAACTCGAAGAATATAGGCACTTCGCCAGATGTGGACAACCAGGTGACGGTGACTGAGGGTGCCTCGCCGGATCTATCGATATTAGTCAGACCCGAGGACACCCGAGGAGAAGTGTTGGCCATCCAGGACCCTGCCACTGAAGATAATGTAGAGACAGTCGAGATAAACTCCGGAAACGATGTCGATTTAATGCAGGAGCAGCCGATTAGCGACTTTTGGTCATCGACTGAATCGCTAGACTCGGACGACGATTCGTCGTACGACGGCTGCATCGATGACTCCTGTCAACGGAAATCCCGGTCACCGGAAGTGCGTTTGCCCACTAACGCCGCCCAGTTCGATGCAGCGAGGGAAATAGTGCCGTCGAGCACTCGGCGCTTCCACCGAAGCACTATTTTCCTGGATGTGTGGAAGATTAGTACGCTGAAAGCAGAACAGCCGGACGGTTCAGTCATCCATTTGCACGAATTTAGTCGGACGGACTACAAGCAGTGGCTGCCGCTCCCGGACCAACCCGTCCTGCCGTGTCCGCCCGAAGACGACCAAAGTTGGTCATCGGACGTCGACCGATCGTGGCTGTCGGACGAGGAGTTGGGGCCGGTGTCTGTCGAGCGAAGGGCTGTACCGGAACGAGAAATAAAATCAGACGGAGAGGAAACTTGGGAGGTATACGACGAGGCATTGTGGACATCTGCAGGAGACGGGAACTTGAAGCCACCGTCAGACCACGAAAATGTCGACGAGATAGTGGCTGCTGCAGATGAAACGATTGAAGCCATGCCTAAACGCAGATCGTTCCTGTCGTCCTTAGGAAGGCGACTCCTCAATGCCGGCAGAAAGATGTTCTGCTGTGGTGTCGGCCGTAAGCAGAGTACAAAGCTTTGACGCATCATTATTGGTATCTATACTTTCACATATTACACATTTATGTACGTATATTACTTGACTTTTTTGGTTAGGACTCAGAAACTTTTTCTGGATTTTTTAATTAATATTTTTGAGCATAATTTTACATATATTTTAAAACGTAAAACATTACTACTACGAACTACAGTCATTTTCATTAACTGTTTTCAAATTATCTATATATATAAAAATGGAGACAAAAAATTCGAAATTGCATCAGTTGAGAACGGCTGGGCCGATTTTGCTCAAATTTTTTTTAAGATGTTCGTAATTGCCAGGTGAAGGTTTTTACGAAAAAAAATTTTTAAAAAGTCAACCGAATAATTAGAAAAACTGCAAAAACTATTTATTGATGTCTGGGATTTGAACTCGATACCGTTGTCTTTATTTACTCTATGGTGTATTATATTATATTGGTTGCTATTGGTTAATCGGGCATGTTTGTTGATTTGTATTATTATTTTTTGTAAATATATCTATATATATATAAATGAATGACGGTGTGTAGATTAGACCTATGGGAAGAAGATACGCTAAGTTAAAAAGGGTTAAATTTGGTTTTTTTTATTCATCGGATTTTAGTACGGTTATGTTAGGTTAGGATTTATAGGTAGGTGGAATTAAGTAAAAACGTCAAACTTGGTATAACTTTGGTACTTTTTGAGTTAAATCATACACAATCATTACCACAGGTAAATTACCTATCTGATAATGTACTGCTGCAATTCAGAATTTTTATTCCGGGCAATAGAAAAGTTAAGATAAATCTAGAACATCATATGTTTGAGTCATATAGAGTTGGTACATTTAACGGGAAACGAAGTGCACGGGATCAGCTAGTTAATATTATATTTCATTCTTTTAACCTCGGGAGGTGCTCATACGGGAATTTTGAGATTTCAGATGGAAATATTTTTGTTTATAAACGGTTGCCATGAGTGACGTCGTATAAAATGATAGAAATTTCAATCCAGAATTATAGTGAACCGTTTTGATTCGTTGCCACGAGAACAAACAAACCATTTATTATATACATCGACGATTTGTTATCAATTATTTAATCAGTATTATTATTATGAGTCTATAAGCAATGATGGGATTTTTAAGCTATATATAATAACTAAAAAAAAAAAACTATTTGTTTTACTATTTAAATATAAATTATAATATAATATCTAACTATAAAAATGTGAAATGAAAATTTCTGTACGGGCTAAACTCTGGAACTACTTATCAGATCTTCTTATTTTTTTTTTTAAACAAAAGAGTATTTCACGGGGAAGGTTTATATGAAAAAACATTTTAGGAAAATCCACCGGTGTATAATATATTGGTTGGTATTGGTTAATCGTGTTTTTTTGATTTGTATTATTATCTTTTGTCAATGTACATATAATATATACAAGAAGATCTGATAAGTAGTTCCAGAGTTTAGTCTTTATAGTTATAGTCTATGTATTTATATAGTTAAATATATAAATAAATATAAATTAATGTCTGTGGGTAGATTAGACCTCTGGGAAGAAAACAAGTTAATTTACAAAGGGTTCAATTTGTTTTTTTTTTTGTTATTCATCGGATTTTAGTACGGTTAGGTTAGGATTTTGTATAAATTGATTATATTAATCTACCGTAGGTGGAATTGAGTAAAAACGATAAACTTTGTACAACTTTGATACTTTAGTTTAAATCATACACGTCCGTACATACAGCAGGGGGTCCGCCATCTACAGCAGGTAGATTGCCTATCTGATAGTGTACTTCTGCGAATCAGAATTTTTTTTCCGGGCAACGGAAAAGTTAAGATAAATTTTGAACACCATACACCGAATATTAAATGAACAAAGTTTGAGTCATATAGATTTGATACATTTAACGGAAACGAAGTGCACGGGATCGGCTAGTTTTTTATATTGTCTAACGCGTTCATATCATATTAACCTATTTCGTTTTTTTGTATTTATACATTCAAGAAACTATAAATCATTTCGCCTTTTTTATATTATGATGCATAAGCCATACATTTTATTTGATGTAGTACAATTTATTTATGCACCTACTGATTAATTATTCTTATTTTTTCATTGATTGTATCGTTCATATACACAATATACCTTTATTATAGCGGTATTGTTATATTTGTATTATCTATTATATATTATTATATATTTTACTATACCTGTTCTGATTATAATATAATGTAAAGATATTTACTGTTGTATTATTTTAGAGTTGGAAAACCTACTGTTACCTTTGGTTACCAATGACAGATGCCAACACAAAATTGAAGGAAACACCTCATCTTCAAAAAATGAATTTCCCAGCCGATGCCGCCTCCATCTTCAATCAACTTTCTCGTAGCAAAGGATTTCTTTTCACACTTCACCAGCATATGTCATCTGTGTGAATATTCTACTGCCACTATCACTGTAAATAATTTTTTTGATCATGTAATTTGTTTTAATTCACTCCTTAAATGTACGTCCAGACTTAATGTGTTTTACCAGAACGTTCGTGGCCTCAGAACTAAATTCGATTTTTCAGAGCTAACCTACCTATTTTCGGCCCCTATTTTGTCTGAAACTTGGCTCTCTTCCGATATTCACATATCCGAACTTGGTCTTACAAATCACCAAGTTTTGAGACTCGATATAAATAATAATAATTCCTGCTCTTGTGCAGGTGGTGGCTTTCTTATGGCAGTTAAATCCTCTTACAGGGCTCTATATATGATATCAACTAATCCTCCTAATTTAGAGGAGCTCATTATCCTTGCCTCCTTATTGTCTATAAAAACAGTTTTTAGTGCCATTTACCTTTCCCCTAACATTCTATTGTATCTATATAAGACCCATGTCAATGTTGTTGAGCAACTTATTTTCTGATTTTGCTCACGAATCAATTGCAATTTGTTGCAATGGTTATCAATGTAACACTGTTTCCAACACATTTGGAAGTATACTTGACTTAGTTTTAGCTATTAATAATAACCTCACCGTAAGCCGAGCATGTTTCCCTTTATTAAAAGAGGCCTCATATCACCCTTTTCTTATTATGTCCCTCAGTATTCCTACCCCTCTCCCTAAACTTGTGAATAACTCATCTGTTATATTAACTCATTCTTTAATTCATTCAACTGTTCAGAGAATTTCTTTTGATACAATGTTAATGATGCTGCCGTAGTTTTCAGCGATGTTCTTTTGTTTAGCATAGACAGATTTGTTCCACTCTATTCCTTATTTAATAGTAATTTTCCTTATTAGATGTCCAACGATCTTAGAAATCTCTTAGACACCAAAAAAACCTTAACTTAACCTTAAACCATAACTTCAAAAAAACAAATTAACGATTAGATTACAATATTTTCTCCAAACTTAGACCTAAATGCAGACGTATATGCAAGCTTAACTACTCTTTCCACATCTCTAACACTGAACGTGAGCCCTCTAGTTCCCCTAGTACATTTTAGAAATATTTCTGAAAGCTCAAGCCCCTTGATTCCTCCCTCAGTTAATTACTAGGGTAGATCTTCTAAAAATGCATCTGAATTGGTTGTATTTTTCTCCGATTAATTTTCTTCGGTTTTTAATTCCCAATCAACGATGTATCCCTCTATTGATGTAAGTTACAGACTCCTCTTTGATCTCCCTCAGTTAATTACCGGGATAGATCTCCTAAAAATGCATCTGAATTGGTTGAATTTTTCTCCGATTAATTTTCTTCGGTTTTTAAATCCCAATCAACGATGTATCCCTCTATTGATGTAAGTTACTGACTCCTCTTTGATCTCCCTCTGTTAATTACCGGGATAGATCCCCTTAAAAATGCATCTGAATTTTTTGAATTTTTCTCCGATTAATTTTCTTCGGTTTTTAAATCCCAATCAACGATGTATCCCTCTATTAATGTAAGTTACAGACTCCTCTTTGATCTCCCTCAGTTAATTACCGGGATAGATCTCCTAAAAATGCATCTGAATTGGTTGCATTTTTCCCCGATTAATTTTCTTCGGTTTTTAAATCCCAATCCACGACATCTCCCTCTATTGATGTAAGTTACAGACTCCTATTTGATCTCCCTCAGTTAATTACCGGGATAGATCTTCTAAAAATGCATCTGAATTGGTTGCATTTTTCACCGATTAATTTTCTTCGGTTTTTAAATCCCAATCCACGATATATCCCCATATTGATGTAAGTTACAGACTCCTATTTGATCTCCCTCAGTTAATTACCGGGATAGCTCTTCTAAAAATGCATCTGAATTGGTTGTATTTTTCTCTGATTAATTTTCTTCGTTTTTTAAATCCCAATCCACGATATCTCCCTCTATATAATAAAATGTAATATCATTTCTATTATGTTATAAGTACTCATTACCATTGTAAAAGCCAGTTGGCTTAATTGTATAAAATAAAAGTAATACAAATATTACCAATGTTTTTTTTTTTGTATTTTATGTTCATATTTTGTTTATAAATATTCTTTGAACTGTTCAAATTGAACATTATTACGTATGCCGTTCAAAATAGATAAATTTTAATAAACGTCTACGTTCAGTGGCCAATTTTTTTTTGTAAGCACATGACTGACTGACTGCCGTCGGAAACGCAAAAAATTATGACCGCGAATCCATGACCATATATTGTGTGAATAACGAAATCATGTCGAATCTGATTGGTACCTATAAGTCATAATTCAAATAGGTACTTACCTATTACATTATAATATTTATTTATATAATATACAATCGGGAAAATTAACGGACTAAGATATAATGAACCAGTATTATCTTGTTGTTAGTGCTAAGGGGTGAGGAGGGTGTGGACGTAAATTTATCCTCTGTTTTCATCAACACTGCAGACCAGCTGATATTTGAGAGTCTATAATATATGTGAGAATCGCCAAAAACACAATAGTTAAAACTAAGACATTCTTCTCGTAAGTACCTGTAATATTATACGTATTAAATCATAATAATTAAATGTTAAACCTAATAATCTTTATGTATCGTGTAATCAATGTCAATGTACTTTTTAGTCTTCCATAATAAAGATAAGCCGTGGTTGAACCTAGCCATTACCGAGTTGTTCGTGTAATACCCAGTGTCGTATAATACGCTCGTTTATCATGTCCGCAACGATTATCTTACTTTGTTGTAATTATCCAAAGACGAATAACCGTAGATACTTGACATTTTCATAAAATATAAGTTTTATCTATAGATGATAAAATTTAAAAAATATTTTCACAATTTTAAGGCTATTTCAAAACATTTTCAATATTCAATTTTTTTTAGTAATTTTCTTAAAATATATCTAACGCATTATACACTTAATTTAGTCTTACAGCAGAATTATTAGATAATAGGTATACCTCCTTTTGGGTAGGTACCCATCAATGAATATATTACTATATAATGTCCTTATTATTTGTATTCTTCAAGTTATATTTGTAATATAGCTGATATAACTAATATATTTGCTGAACTAATATTTTTACCTAACCTAACAATATTCCAAAAAAATTGAAATGAAATTCACTATATTATAGTCTAATTTTATATATAATTTATAATATTATAAACTATAAGTGTAGTATAGTACTATAGTATATAATACTGTTATTTAAAATTTTAAACGTGACAATAGTATTAAAAATTAATATTCTAATATATCATAATATAATATGTATGTTAATAATGTTAATATGTATATTATTCTAAAATTTTTAGTAATATTATATAGGATGAGAGACAGTTGTCTTCACTCAGAATCTTTTTCCGTATGTAATGATTTATTATCGAATTAACAACACGTATAATAATAATGCTGAGGTGCCATATTATGGTGAACTACTCCTCCACAATTTATTCATGTGAAACTTTTATTACTTACCATGTACCAAATATACCTATTGTTTTAGTTAATAGATTGTAAAATTTACAATTTAATATCTTTATAAAAAAAAAGTATAGTTATATTATGTTACGCTAAAAAACAAAATCTATTTTACAAAAACTGGTTTTGCGTAAAAATCTCAGTTTTCCTGATGCTTTTGAAAACTATTGGGTATTTTTTACTTTTGACCCCCCAAAATTAGATTCACTTTCCTTCCACAGAAGATGCTGTTGAAGAAAACTGAAGCGTTTTAACTGTCCCAAAAGACACACATAATTGTAAAATCAATACGTTCATCTCTACGCTCAGAATATAAAATGTGACTTCAAGGTGCACATCCTCGCGTATATGATGAACCCATATGACTTACCATACGTGGCTTACCATACTGCATGTGTGGCTCGCTTTCAGATACACTCACATACACACACGCAAACTTTATCGATATACATGTTAAGGGAAAATTTCCTATCACTATAGGTATAGCTAGGTTTTACTTTTTACCGAAAGGATTTACACTTGTACTCAGTAAAAGCTGAAAACCATATAAACTTATAAATATACAATTAATATTGTCTACATATTTACAATTAATATTATATATTATATTTAATATTATTAAAACAAATAACTAATAGTTTTTTATATTTTTTTGTACAAAAAAAATGTATGTTCAAAACAGAATTATTATTATGGTTAATAAAAGTTGATACTATCATAGGTACACATCAAAGGTCGATTCAAGACATCGTCGCTTAAATGTAACTTATAACCATATCGGTCATCTGTTTTAATAATATATAATTGTAATTTTTTTTCAAATGTAATTTTGACTTGTCGAATCCGATGTTTCCGAATTGCGGACAAAGTGACAAAATCTATGTGAGTTGCGGACGAAATCTAAAAAGGTAACATACTAATTGCGGACACAAATATAACTAATATAAGATACTAGTTGCGGATAATGTTACAATATTCACGTGGTGAAATCAGTAGGATATCATATATACAGGCTGTTTTAAAAACTATGACGAAAATTAATAATGACGATAATCTATAAATATTTTATAAACAATTTTTTCCTCAAAATTAAAACAATTTATAATTCAACAACATTTTAAAAATAACGATTGCTCTTTTGCAAGACACAAATATTTGTAACCCCACCTACCAATTTTTTTTTAGCTATTGTCATAAGTCCTGAAAGAGTGATGAAGGGAAATATTTGTGTCCACAACTAACGTAGTTTTTATTAAAAAAAGCTCTGTACGCAATTAGTATTATGACAACGAAACTCGTGTCCGCAATTGTTATATTATAATTCCTAACCTGAATAATTCGTCCGCAACTAGTATGTGTCCGTCGAATCAGCTTTTATCAACACGATTCGTACATCGGCTATGATGTACCTACGCAACCAGCTGTTTGGTAAAAGCCCGAATAAAATTATGATTTTCAGCTTTTACAAGCAGTATAAATCCTTTAGCATTGACTAGTGAAACCTTGCTTTACCTATATCGATCGAACATTTACGACAACATAAAGATTGTAATACATTTTGGGACCGTATGGCGTAATCTAGAATTATTGTATATTATATTAGTGCCTACGAAACGAGAGAAATCTTTCCGGAGACGTGACGTGTCTACTCCAATCTGTGTACAACACGTAATATTATTATCTTAGCCGAATGAAAACGAGAGGGTGAAAAATACAATATAATATAATATATTTGTTGGGCGGACCGGGGGTGGCTTACAAACGATAGAGTTAAAAATAATAATATTACATATTTTATGAAATCGGAGACGTCTGCCGCGCAAGGCGGTCGTTTCAAATCAACCGTAAATATGATATAACATATATAATATTTATGGCACAGTGCTCAGACGTATATATATATATAAGGTAGGTATAAAATATACCCGTGAAGGATCCAATTGCGGGGCCGAACGTTTTTTGCGAGCGTTTGTATGCGTACGATATGGAATATACATCACATATTATGACGTATAAATATGGTTTATGTATTTATTATTATTATTATTATTGTAACGTAACAATTATAAACTGAGAAAGCAATGTGTGTATGTGTGTGTGTCAGGGGCGTCATTTCAACTTTTTTTTTGTTGGTGCCAAAAAGTTTGCAGGCCATTCAAATCATTACCAGGCCACATATTTTATTTTTATTTTTGAGGGGGAAAGGGGTCAAGTAGGGACAAAAACTGTAGAATATTTGGGCGTATGTAATTTGCGCCAAAAACAACCAAAAAAAAAAAAAACAAATATGCAATTTGCGCCACACCTAAAATTGTATTTTGGTAATTTGCGCTACTTTTTAAGTTGGTAATTTGCGCCAAATGAAACTAAATAAAAAGGCAATATGTAATCTGCGCCATCGTTTACCTACAAAAATTGTAATTTGCGCCATAGTTCACCTTATTGAAATTGTAATTAGCGCCACAAGTAAAACGAACTCCATATGTATATTAAATACCTAAGTCAACTTTCGTTTAGTAATAAAATATATAAAAATCAGTCATATTATAATTATAAATAAATGTATACAAGTAAAACGATTTCCATGTATATTAAATAAGTAAATTTTCGTTTACTAATACAATTTTTGTAATATAACACATAATTTTTGAAATAAAATACCTAGCTACTTATAATACCTAGCTTACTCACGTTTTTTTATATTTATAGCTTGATGATGAAACAAAGCATTTTCTGTTAATTTTATTTTGTCTGTAGTCTTCATATATTTGTTGAAAAGTTTCCAAACGAATTTTATTTTTAGTAGAATTTCGTTTTTTAAGATGTATACTTTTAATTTTAATCAAAGTTTAGGTTTGAAATCTTTTCAGTATGTCCAAAAAGTAATCGGAGATTAATTACGTCTAATAGAGACGATATGTCTCTATTATCAGTAGAACACAAGTACACAACAATATTATATTGGACACACATCGTTACGTATTATTGTATATCCTATGCGATATCAGTAAATATATCTGCTGGTAAATTCCAACAATATTGAAGTTGAAACTTGAAAGTGTGGTGCAAGTTACATATTCCATTTCGTTTTCTGTCGTGGCACAAATTACCAAAATTAATTTGTATATGTGGCGCAAAATACATATTATATTTGTATATTTTGGTGCAAATTACATACGCCCTTAAATGTACCTTTTGATGGCGCAAATGACAGGTTATTAAAGTGGCGCAAAATACCATCTCCCGAATATTTGTATACTTTATTTAATAATATGTCACTTATATTAGTATGAAAATATCTCAATATTGTTTCTATTTTTGACGAACTATGTGTAAGTATACTTTTAATGTATTTATTTTATATTGTGAATATCAGTGTACAGTGGTATTTGCATTTGATAAATAAATGTATTGGTATATAACACTTTATAGTAAAATACCTAACTGAACCTAACCTACACATTTTTTCTCTCTGCATACTCAAAATATATAGTAGTAGGTAGCTAGTTATAGCTTAATAAAACCAGAAATTTATTTTATGGGTACCTTTCTTCACAATATTTGTGTCATAATTTTATCAATTATAATTTTGTGGGACCACAAAACCACATCAAACATTCTTGGAAATTATTAGTGCAATAAATTTTTTTTAATACTGAAAAAAAATATAAAATTAAAACACATAGGTAAATCAGCGCTTATATTGATTATTGGCAGGCCAAAGAAGGAGTTTTAAAAAAAGTTGGTGCAAATGTACACCCTGCATCCCCCCCCAAATGACGCCCCTGGTGTGTGTGTGTGTGTGTGTGTGTGTGTACCTGCAGGCGGTGTCGTGTGTACAAATAATATTATTAAACATATTATAAGCAACGAGCCTGCAAACACCTATATAAATTATTATTACAATACACGTGTATGCCAGTATACAGGGTGTTTGAAGAGTGATTGAGTTTCTGCGACCGGTAACCGCGGTGTGGGTATAACGATTGGAGTTAGGTTGGATAGGTATACGCGAAAAGAAGATCGATTTTTAGGAAATACCCATAAACGTCACAAGAATATGATTATTGTTTTAATACCTACTCGTTATTGAACGGATATTTCATTATTGTTTGTAAATCGTAATCATTTCGAGACAATCACGAATATATTGTGACGAGTAGGTATGTACGTCGGGATACGATACGTCACCGCAAGACAAATTTCTAAACTTTTATATCACCTCAAACTCTAATAATCGTATTCGGTACCAAACTGAGAAATTATAAAATATAATAACTGCCAATATAAAATGAATAACTACCATATAGTTTGAAAATAGTGTAAGACTCAAAAAATGATTTCATCGTATTATAAAAAGTACGCATTACGCGTTTGATGGATGACAAAAATGAATGGTTTTAAAAATACCCGAACTTGTTTTGACCAGGGCTTGCATTTGAAAAAAAAATTCCGTTTTACGTTATTTACAATTAAAATGTTACACAATTATTGTGTTTATCGTTATTTAGAATAAAAACGTTATTTTACCCTACATTTTCCAACAATCCAGTTTTCCAACATCGTTACCAGCAAATTATAATTTATTATTTTATTAATATTTAATATTGGTATAAATGGTATTCTATATACCTAACACCTAGGTATTTCATATAATTATGTTGGAAATTGTAACTGAATAAGTTAATAAGCTAAAAACAAAAAGAATTAACTAGTTAAGTTAAAAAGTTTAAATAAATTAACTTTTTATCAAGTTAATGTCCACCTCTGCATTTTCAGTACTGAGGTAGTGTTCTACCCATGGTTGCGTTATTTGTTTTAATATGTAGCTAATATAAATAAAACGGATGTTTTAACAACACTATAGGTTACTAACACTCACAAGAGAACCTCAGTAGTACAGACTACAGTGTAGACAAAGTACAGAGTGAATACAAAATAAGTCTATACTTGATACTTCTACAGCGCAATTATCGGGGCATCATTAATCATTATTAATAATAATTATTATTATACTATTTATTTGCTTTTTATTAATTCAATTTAAAAATTATCAATAACTCCAAAAAAATGCTGGTAGGTAATGTCCCGGATACGGAATATAATATAATCAATTCTTAGATTTTTTTCTAAGACAAAAATAAATAGCATGAAATATAATATTTCTACGAAACCAATATAAGTACCTTACTTTTAAATAAACGAATTTTAAATTTTCAAATAATTTTGTTATGCGTTATTTTTTGTTTAGTATATTACATCATATAATAAATTTATAAATATTTATTATAAATTTTGTTAATTTTGCTATGCTTTGTTTTGCGGTATTTAATTATTTTTGATTATCGCTTTCCGTTATAATTACGTTAGCAAATTGCAATCGTTATTTGTCAAATATAACGTTTGCAAGCCCTGGTTTTGACCAAATCATATTTTGCTTTTCTCTTCGAAAACACAAGATTTCCGAGAAAAAGCCTCGGATCGTACATAGTACCACAATGTGGGCAAGAGAGTCAGAGAGATGAGTTAAAATATTGCTCTTATATTATTTTCATCTCG
Organism: Macrosiphum euphorbiae; assembly: GCA_949089665.1. Lineage (NCBI taxonomy): Eukaryota > Metazoa > Arthropoda > Insecta > Hemiptera > Aphididae > Macrosiphum > Macrosiphum euphorbiae. Next base: position 69,898,460 of record CARXXK010000003.1, on the reverse strand, counting down.
CGAGATCGGAGAGAGACTGCGCTCGGCAACAAATCAAAACTACGTCATGCCATTATACGTAGAGGTCCGAGGTAGAGATCCATGTACACGGTATACATGTTTGTTATATCGCACAATGTTTATAGATGATTATGATTATTTTTTATCAATACTCCGTATCGACCAAATGAATAGATTATAATACCATGCATTATTACAATATACCGTCGTCGTAGCGGCGCGGTAGCAGACGAAAAAAAAACCCATTATTATACCTCGCGAGCTTACCTATAATATAATAATGTATACATATAATAATATGCGCATGTCTATATTATATTATATATATATATATACACAATAATGGACCGGAGTCGAAAAATATGAGCTACCGGACTAGAATACGGAGCACTATATAATAATATAATGCACACAATATATACATATACGGTCATTAGCGGCGACGTGCTACCTGTTCGTAGGCGGAGCGATGATAAATCTATAAAATATAATTTAGTGTACTATTACGAATACTCTCGTATGTGTGTGTGTGTGTGCTCGTAAAACACACACATGTATATATATTACAATACATTTTATTATATATAGGTTTAGGCTACTGTCGTGTAACGCACTCGTTTAATAATTTTAATAATACGTCTATATGTGTAGGTTCTCACAAGTGTGCGTGTGTGAGCCCAAGTCGCTGCTATCGGTTATAATATGCCTATATTATGATAATAATATCGTACGGGCGTGTATATATTAATAATAATAATATATAGTATAATCACCGAGCGGAAGGCGGCGGCGGCGGCGGTGGTGATTGGTTTTCGGAGTGAAAAACGTAATATTATGCGATCATATATATAGGTACCCGTGACCGGGTATACGGTGTAAACGATATATTGTTATATACATGTGTATCGGTAACTCATTCATGGTCTCGCGGTTAATCATCGATATGTCGTACATATCATAAAATATTATATATCGCGGGTGTAAGGTCTTATATATATATATATATAATATACGCTATGTACACGGAGATCGTTATACATATATTATATTATATTAAAACATTTATTATTTTATGAGTGAGTGCGTTTTTTTCGTATGTTTTGGCAACGGGGGAAAAATTTGTAATTGACGACGATGGTATACAGTGTGATCACGATTTTAGGTACCACTAAATAACTCAGATGGGTGACTTTGTATTGAAATGGCGTTTTCGGGATTTGACAGGGGACACTAGCTTAAATATATATTTTCAGACCAGTTTCAAATTTTTAGCTCCCTCGGTACGAGCATGCGCAAAAGGACTTACTTGTTTTTAAATGGCAACCCCAGTTTTTTTCTGCAGATTCGGGTAGAGTATTTTTTTTTTTAAACATTTATTGTATCAAAAGTTTTTTTTCTATTTTGAAAACTGACCAAGTTAGAGTAAGTCAAAAATTGGATTTATGCATGATTCGTGTTTAATGATATTATTTTCATTTATAACCACTGGAAATAATAAAATAAGTGTGAAATAATTAAACATTATGTTTAGTGTATACCGAGTTATGCTCGTACCGAGTGAGCTACAAATTTAAAACTGGTCTGAAAATATGTATTTAGGTGCTCCCTATCACCTCCCGAAAACCCCATTTCAATAGAAAGTCACCCATCTGAGATATTCAGTGGTACCTGATATCGTGATCACACTGTATATATTATTATACGAATATCGTTGAGTTCACGTGCCGAGCACATATTTTCAAGACTGGGCATTAACTAGTTAAAAATTTAAAGTTATATTAAAAAGTTAATTTTATTTCAACTTTTTAACTTGACTAGGTAGTTGCTTTTTGGCAAATATTGTTTAAAGTTAAAAATTTATATCATTAGAATTTAACTTGCATGGAAATACCGTATAAAGTATAAACACTATAGTCTATAATTTAATTTTGAAAAATGAAGTACTCTAGCGTTGTGTAAACAAATTAACTTTTTCCAACTTAATAAGAGGTTATCAAAAAGTGTCTATTGACTTTTAACTTAATCGAGTTAACCTATAGTTAAATGAACTTTTTACTTTTTGTTATTGGTGCATATTAACTTAAATGGGTTAAAAAAAAAATCATTAACTTGACAATGCTAATATAATAATAGTATACGTGCTGTAGGTACATATATAAACGGTTAGCTCTAGAAGCTCGTCTAAATATTATAATATAATAAATAAATATTAATATATATATATATCGATAGGTATGGACCGCGGCGGCGACGGCCATGGGAAAAACGCCGATCAGTCCGGCGAGCGTATAAAGTATGATGATAATAATAATAATAATATTATGCATAGGTCTAATATATTACGAATATTACAATAATAATAATAATAATATAACCGCTCTGGATGTCGAAACGTATTATTGCTGTTCAGATTTATTATCTCGCCGACAACGCGAGCCGATCGTATTATTTCGAGACGCGTGGGCGCCACATGTAATATACGAGAACGCAAAATAATCATAATATTATATACACAGAGGGATATATTATACCTATAGGCAGGTACTATAATTATAAGTAGGTATATGGACTGAGTCGATACGAATTCGACCGTAGTGTTGACAATACGGTAGAAATATATTATTATAGGAAAGCGAACAGCTCGTGTTTTTATTTTTTATTTTTTTAAATAATTCAAACGGGTACGAAAACGCATTTCGAATATATTATTATAGTAATAATTATCGTATTGTGATAACAGTTCAAGTCAATCGACTCTTGGTAAACGCGTTCGGGTTTTTTTCCCCGCATCCAGATGTGCCAACAGATAAACTTCAGTTACATAATATTATAATATCGTATAAGAGAGTGTACGAAAAACAGCGATCATCGGCATAATATCTCGTTATTTGAAAAACGCTCTTGAAATTAAAATACGTCCAGCGATATAAATTATATTTTTTTATGATTTGTTTTTATACTACGATGCAGGAACCCGCACATTGTGCACGACACGTAAATAAATTATTCTCGTTGGACTGATATTATATTATACCCAACGACGACGGAAATCTCGACTGTTTCGTGGAAATTATTGTAATATTAATAGTGTATAAGCTCATTTATTCAAAAATAATGTTCTGATAAAAAAAAAATATATATTATAATGACATCGTTTTAACACGTAGGTATGATATACAGAGTGATTCATCGAGCATGCTAACCCCCCACCCCTTTTTACTTCAATAAATCAGTTATTCAATATATGATTTTCGGAATTTTTATATATGCGTGAGACCTTATTTTCAAATCATTAAGATTTTGTGTACTACTTATTGGGTGTCCTGTGGAGATCCAAATTTCTGTTTTTCAAATGAGAACCCCGTTTTCAACTGTCAATTCGTACGAGTATAGTTTTTGAGTTATTTAACTTTGTGTTCTAAGGATGATGGGTTAAAAGGTCAAAGGGTTCATAATAATTGGAGCTATGAATTGAAAATTTCAATCTATCAACATTAATAACTTGTAAAAGTGGCCCAAATATGATAAATATACTAGTTCCAATATTACGTCTATTTTATATTTTTGTAAAATCGTTATCAAGGATTATTATACCCTATACCCTAGTACTATACCCTTATAGTACCTACTAATAAAAAATTCAAATTTGGATTTAGGTACAACAAAATTTTCCGTCAAATAATTTACATAAAAAAAGGTGGGTTCTCATTTGGAAAGCAAAGGTTTGTATCACCGCACGAAATTCCTTAAGTAGTACAAACAAACTTAAGAATTTAAAAAATCATCTCTGAGCATGTTTAAGAATTCCAAAAATATGAATAATATGAAAAGGAAAATATGGGGGTGAGCATGCTTGATGAATCACCCTGTACATTATTATTAAAGTTTATTTATAGGCCAAGCGGAAATTTTACTTATATTTTAACAGATATAGCATGCGTTTATGTAAGAAGTTAGGTACAATTCATAAGCTATAGTATACCTAGATAGTATTACTGCACAGAAAAAACCGGGTGCACAAATTATTAATTCCATATTATTATAAAGGTTAACAAATAACAGATATATACCTAAGTAAGGTGGTTGAGTGGCACAATTATTATTTACAGCTCTGAGCATAATACGATTCCCGTAAAAGGTCTTGTGTGTTGGTATATACAATTGAGATTGATTTCGAGAAGAACGGCGAGAGGACTCGGAAAAGGCAGCGAGAAATTCAAGAATTTACGAACCATTACATGAACCAAATTCACGAACCATTGAAAACTGAGTACAGGAAATCTAAATGCGTTTTATCGTATACAATTATATATATTATATAATACCTACGACTTATTTCCTATACGACTAATTTTAGAAAAACGATCATCGTGGCGTTCAGTGGTTCATTGAACGCGCGACAATCTTATAATAAGAATGATTATAAATTATAATTATCATGTTCACTAAATAATGAGTATATTAAGCTAAACGAACCACCATAATATTGTATGATACACTATATTATATACCTAGGAGGTATCATCACTATTAAGTATTATGCACATTACACAGTTATGTCAGTAGGAATTTTCTGAAAATTGAGTAATTATTATAATAATATATTATGTGCCTATTTAAGGTTACAGGCACGGATATAACTTGTAGCATTAAGTACTATTTTGATCCAATTTTCTAAAAGATAGGATCTATATGTAGAAATTGAAGAACTCTTTCTGGTAGAAATTTTGTATACAGGATATAAGAAAAAAAAATAAAAAAAAATAAGCACCATTGTAAAACCACTATCTTCCTCCCACCGCTCTAAACAAAATATTATTTAAACGTATTAAGTGACAACTAATATTGACTTAATAACAGGTGAACATTTTGGTGAAAGTAAATCTTAGTCTTACTGAAATTAATTATATTATTGATTTATATAAATACCTACATATAAACTAAAAAAGTATTTTAAAAATCTAGTAATGTCGGGCGGGTGTGAGCTCTTGCTAAATATCTTCCGAAGTATATATATCCTGGAACTGTTGAAGGCGTAAGTATAATACATTATTATACTATTTTAAGTCATTATACAATTTATTAGGGGCCCTACTAAAGCTAGCTGTAATTTTAATCGAAAAGTTATGAATAGACGTATATTATGTAAAATAACACAATATAAAAAAAGATCATATTATTATATGATCTTTTTTTACCGTCATAATAATATATTATGTGCTTCAAAATTTAAATATCGTAAAAAACAAACACAATCGTTATTGAAACGACATAATATGTCAAAATTAATAATAATACTCGTGCATTTCTCCAATGATTATTATTATCGCAGTAAGTTCACCTATATCGGTAATGTTGACTGTAGCATGATGCATGAATATAAATCTGAATTTCTCATATTTCGTAAACGATTCGTTTTAAAACACTGCATGGATCGATTAAAATATAATCGACAAATAACGGAATCGAATGTTAAACCGGCGACTGAAAAAAAAATTAATAATAATAATATTAGTAACGAATCCGCGAGGATTACTGCAGCGATTTTTAAGGTCGAACAAAAATAATAATAATATGAATAGTATACCTATACGAACGGAAACTAAATAGATACTCTCGTGAGTCGTACCTATATATCGGATATTATACATAATAATATATAGATAAACCGCTGCAAAATATATAATATTAATATTAACAGTATATTATATGTAGGTAAGCATAATAACGGCTTGTGTCGACCGCTCGGGCGGTGGTTGCTGCAGCAGCTGCGGAGGTGTGATAATCGCGAGCTTACAATGGGATTATAATATTGTTATGTACATGCGCGCATATAATATAGGTACACACACACAAACACACACGTGATAACATTATATTATCGTAATTTATCCAATTACGTGGTTTTTCGCGTTCGTGTGCAGCAGATGAGGTGCTGCTGCTGCATAATTTCTTTCCGGAAAATCGATAAATAACGCTCGTGTATCTATATTATGCATCTATCGGCTCGAACCGTACGACAGGAGATCATAACCCACATCTTTGGGCGTTCAAGTCTCCGGGAACGCGAACGTCTTGTCCCGCATAATAGCTGCAACCACCTGTACCGCGTCGCCGTCGCCCGTTCGTCTGTTGCGGCAGAATAATTGACCCATGAAATTAACATAATAACTTCCGCAGCGTGTTTTCATCATACTTATATACATAATGTATATATAGAATAATATAAGGAGGTATCTTCGTGGACGGGGAAAACGTTTATTTATTTTCGTTTTAAACGGCCATCGCGTTTACCGATGAGAAATCTCGCGGTGGACGAGCGGTGTACAATTATAATAAGAATATTATGTAGGTACGAATATAAAGCGTAGGCGAACGAATATAATAATAATAATAATACTAATATTATAATGTCGTCACCGCGCATATTATTATTAGGTATATTTAGATACGCGAGTAATATACCCAATAACATACGGGCAGATATGGACGGAGATAGTCGGTAGCGATCCGGGTGGATCCCACATAATATTATATTATTATAACATAGATTTAATATTATTATTATGATTATAATAATATTATCATAATATATATATTAAGCATACTGCGGTTTAACACGCAGCGCAGCGCTAATAACATAATTTATATTCTTATCACCCATACATTATATATTATAATAATTTAAATTCTCCGAAAACGGTTGTTTGTATATTAGGTAATTATATGGCTGTATAGTGTGTAATATTATATTATAATCATATAGTTGTGAGCATGCGTGTGTGGTGTGCTGCTGCGCTTCCTGCAGTAAAAAATCAGAATAAAATATGTTTATAAAAATGAATCGGAACGAAGCGACCATTAATGTATTGATTTTATACAGTGACGTGTATTTTGTTTTCTAGAGATGCTTTTCCTAGCTGAAAAAATATGCTCTGATCATCAACTTGAAACTTCGACGGAGGTTTTTGGTAGAATATTGTATCTAGATTTCTAGTTTGTACTTTTGGCTGACCATAGTTGAAAATTCTCAGTAATTATTGAAATATCTGGTATGATAAATATCGAGAAAAACAAAGAAATAAAAAAGGGGAGAAAGTAGATTTTAATTGGTCTGTTACAGTTACTACAGTAGTCGTCGAGTGTATATCGTCATTGAGTAGGCACATTAATATATATTATATTATGTTAAATACTTAAATGTGAATTCAATGATACCCATTATTGTCTACGATGAAAACCCGATTCTGAGCCAAGACTGTCTAACTTTTTGGTCGCCAAGACTACCAAACAATTATTTAAATACAATATTGACATTTTGACAAATGTTTGTTTTTTTTTTTTTTTAGTTTTACTCGAAAACTTTTTTAAAAGGTGCTGAGATTTTACAAACTAGACCTTCTAAAAGTACAAGCTAGGGTCCAATAATTTGCTACAAAAAATCTCCATCGATGTGGATGATCAGGGCATATTTTCTACTAGAAAAGGTGTCTATTATAGGCATACATAAAAAAAACATAGATCATTGTAAAATCAATACCTACATTATTCGCTCCATTCAGAAAATATAACGAATATTATTTTGTTAAAATTGTAATATAACTTTTAAAACAATATTCTTTGGTAACCTTCGTCTTGGCTACAAATTATTTAATGCATCAACTATACGCAAGCTTACTATAGCTAGCGATCACATTGTTTACATTAAGTTACTTTTACATTAATTGCAAATAATTATATATTGATATATAGGTATACATTGGTTTACTTATGTCTTATGTTAATGGTTTCTTAAATTAGTTGGCAGAGTTCGGTTTCGTTGATAAAATTTTTTATTAAACAAAATTCCTGGATTCCTCCTATGTAGGTGCTCGAGGACCTCGTATCGAGTAATTAATTACATGTTATATTTTTATGTCGTATAATAAATATTAAATGACAAATAAATAAGCAATATTTTATAAGTATACTAAGTAGATACTATCGAGTTTGCGTACAGGACATCGGCTAATCTGCTAATGATAACATAATATTCATAACAGGTATTAATTTAATAGCCTTATAAATTATAATAATAAATAATAATAAGTCGTTGTATAATGTATAATGTATATAGGTATAAGGGTACGTGTAATATAGAAAACAATTCTATCGATCATTTTATTTTCCGATTATTTTAAACACTGAGCAATTTCTACTTTTAATTTGAGCCAAAGTGCAAACTATAGATCCGTTTTCCTTCCAGGAATCTCCCTCGAACTTGAATATCGGATGTCTCCTAACGCAAGAGTTGAAAAAAAATTTGAAAAACACACATTATTATCACTGTAAAAACAATACATATGTACATTGCTCATAATAATCTAAAATATCAAACGCATAATTTTTAATACACTTTTTATTCTAAAAAAGAGTTAAGAGGACGTCATACCCGCATGTGTTGTCTCCGTCTTACAAGTGCATAACAGCAAATTGTACGCAAAGCAGAACACGTGCAGTAGCTCTGTTAATTTAAAAATTAGAGTAAATTGACCTCTTATAAAATCTGAAGGTAAGATTATTATCTAGACAACCTCATGAGCTTTTTATTATATTTTAATTTTCCAGCGAGTTATGAGTACTCTGTAGACGCTGTGCATGTGTACTACTAGCGCTCTGGGGTGAAAATGTCGGCGTTACTTGGGGGATACTGTTACACACCATTACTTGGCGCTCATGTAAAATAATGGCCATAACTCATAAAGTTCTTTTGATCTTTAAATTATGATTGAACAGTTGTATTCGTCATATAAAAATATATAAGAGTGTCTTACTACAGCATTAAACATACTTATTACCACATACCAGTGACGGTTATTATGTTATGATAAGATGGTAGGTAATAATAATTATATTTATTATTTACTTGGATGATAGCATATTATACAAAAAGATAATAATATTTATGTTGTTCTTTCAGTATTCAGTAATTAGTTGATTATTGACTTCTCAGTTCTCAAATTTGTCACTTGTTTGTTGTGTTGAATCAATCTGTATCCTGACTATAATTGACCTAATATTTTTTTGAAATGAGTAAAAGTAATAAAATATGCTGTGTGGTCAACTGTAATAATATGTATAAAAATACCCAAAATATTAAGTTTTACACTTTTCCTAATCGAAAATATGAAAAGAACCTAAAAGAAAAATGGATACGCGCAGTTAACCGTACAGAGTAAGTACCTTTGGTGTTTGTTAAATTAATATTCTATAGTTAGAGCACATATTTGAATGTTAAGTCATTTGTATCTATATATTATTCTAGAATATTAGTACCTACCTAGATTCATATCAGTTACATTCATATTATATTATTTAACAAATATGTACACCGACAATCCTATTAAAAATATGATTTGTTTTTGTTAAATAACTTAAATTCAATCAATATTATTGACCGTTACAATATAATAGTAATTTACTATCAACTAAGTGTAGATATCCAATTTCTATGTCCATAATTAATATTATGAAATCTAGCTATGAAAAATAGGTACCTAACTATAGGTATTATAAGGTTATTTTAGAAAAATGTTTGCTTATAAAATAATAGGTTTATTTTATTTTTCAGGGTAAATGGAAGTCCATGGAATCCGAAAGTGCACAGTGTGATTTGTAGTGCACACTTTGTTGGTAATGAGCGGTCAAATGATTCTCGTAGCCCTTCTTATGTGCCTTCAATTTTTCCAGAAGTATACAAGCGAAAAATAGTTGATTCAGAGCAGTCTTGTTCAAGATATCAACGTGTCCTAAAGCGCCATAAAATTAAATCTACTTCTTCTGCTTTGGAAAATACAACTGATTGTAATTTAGATGACATGTTAACTGATAATCCTTGTAAAACTGTATCTACTTGTGATGCTAGTACTCAGGTTGCATTTGAACCTGTAGAATCTGTTCAGTTTTCTTTTGAATGTTCATTTGAAAATCAAAATGTTAGAACTCAAGTAACTTCCCCAAATGTCTGTCGTGGTTTTTATAATATTCTTACATCTACCTCTGATAAATCTTGTGGTCCAGATTCAAGCAGTATAAATTCATGCTTATCTTGTGATAGATTTCATGGATTTAATTCAATAAAAAATGAAAATTCACTCAAAGACTTGACTGGTACTACTTATAAAGTGTTCGACCTATTATGTTCAATGCTATCACAAGTATGCAATAGTTCTACAAGTAAAAATGATAGACTTTTAATATTTCTGATAAAAATAAAACATAACTTAACATTTTCAGCAATTGGTGTTTTATTTAATATACACCGTACTTCTGTAAGTAGAATTTTTTTCCAGTGTTTAGAGATATTAAGCATAAAAACAATAAATCTAATTTTTTGGCCCAGTAAAAGTACAATTAAAGAAACTTTACCTGAAGGATTTAAAAAATTATACCCTAATACCCGCTGTATTATAGACTGTACTGAAATTAAAGTTGAACAGCCCCCCACAATTGAACAAAGAGTGTATATGTACTCTAGGTACAAAGGCTGTTATACTGTAAAATTTTTAGCTGCAATCACTCCCAGTGGAGCAGTTTCGTTTATTTCTAAATGTTATGGAGGAAGAGCTAGTGACTCATTTATTACCAATGACTCAGGATTTTTATCCAAATTGGAACCAGGGGATCAAGTATTAGCAGATAAAGGCTTCCCCGGCATAAAAACAGACTGTGAAAATAAAAATTCAATATTAGTCATGCCTCCTGTATTACATCATGGGAGATTCACTGAACAAGAGGTTCTTGAAACATACTCCATTGCTAGCATCAGAATCCATGTGGAAAGGTTCTTTGCTAGGTTAAAAACTCACGGAGTGTTAAATAAAATACAAATAGAGCTTCTACCTCATATAGATGATATTGTTCATATGTGTTGTGTTCTGACAAATTTACAACCTCCAATTATAAAAAATGATAAAAAATGAAATTTTGATTGTGACTAATTACAAGTACAATACAATTGCACACTATTTCATGTTACACCCCCCTTTTTTAAACAATTTATGTTATATTGTATACAATAAATTTTATTCAACAGCCTTAACATTTATTCATTACCTTAACCTTAATTAATCAAACATAAAAGAAAAATTATTATTCTGTTTTTAATAATTTATTTTTAATAATATTTACATAATACCTAATTATAAGTATGTATATCTTATATTTTATACATTTACATTATTTTGTATGTTTTTTTATATTTTTAGTTTTTTAATACATGCCAATTTTGGTAAATAATATTTAAAATAAAAACATTCTATTTTAAAAAGAACTTGTTTTAAAAAATTTTCATCTTTTTTTATAGTTATTAATAATGGATCTATAGTGTTATATATAAATAAATCACATTCATTTAACTCAGAAACAAACATTAAAATCTGGCATTGTGTATAATATTGATGAGATGACCTTAATACTACTTTTCCATTTTCATACTTCAAATATTTTAAGTTTAGATTTCCTGTGTCTTCATCCACTATAGGTTTGTTTTTGCAACTTATAGGGCATTTAATTTCCAAGATTTTATTTATTTCGCCATTTTGAGATAAAACCAATGAATCTGGTGATGCACATAACCAAGGGTATTTGGAATGAATTATAAGTCCGGCTTTTATTGTTTTTTTGTTGAACATTTCACAGTATGTTTCAATAGCTATCATTTCAGTTTGTGTACCATATGCTGTATTTAACGCTGCTTTACCAATTAATTTCACATCATTAGAAATAATTTCAACAATTTTTTGTTGATTTTCAGCTGACATATTTTTACAAATTTTTATTTTGTGGCATTTAGTTGCAGAAATCCTTACTTTTCTGTGTTCTGTCCATTTGTTACTATTAGATTGTTCCAATGTGCTATTGAAAATAGATGTAACTTCTTCTTTTTTCACTACAATCATATTAAAATAAAACTTATCCTCATTTTTATTCAAAGGAAATTTAATGAGTTGAGTAACATAGCTGTGATCACAACTTGATTGATTCTCGAGAACTGAATTCATTAACCTATCATTTTTCATAAATATTTCTTCCATTTCAATACTATCTATTATTTCATTTAAACACATTTTACATTCTCTATCATCTTCTGACATTAGTTCCTCTTGTATCATCTTATTTACACCACAATTAATTGACAATATATCATAGGTATTAACCAAGTCATAATGGCTAATACTTAGTATTTCATTTTTAAGTTTTTTTATGGGTGGAAAGAGCTGTTCAATTGTTCTACCTTTTTTATATTTTTCTTCCCCCACTTTTGATGGTTTCCCCCAAACCTGAGGAAAATCAGTTTTTGAAAAGCTATCTTCATTGTTAATATAATGTATTAATGCAGCAACATGCTTGCACTTTTCAGAATCTCCAGCTGGACAATTACAAAAACATCTCTTTATGGTTCTGGTATCATCTAACTGTATGAATAAGGTATATGGCACATGTGTTAGTAATAATTATTGAAATAAATTAAATTCTGTATAAATTAATGACCTACTTCTAGTTTAACTTGCCATGGGTGTAATGTGACGGACGTTTGTCTTATAATACTTGCTGTGATCACAGAAAAATTATTTGGTGGTCTCACTTCAGTTACAAAAGTTACATGACCACTATCGGCTAAATTTATACCTTTACTATTTGTAAATACAATATTACTATAAATACTTTGAAAACCGCACTTAATTATTATGTCCTTTATGTTAGACATTATAATAAAATTTTTAACGAATTCAAATCAAAAGCTATTTGGAAAATTAAAAGTTGACATTACCTATTTTGAAATTACTAATTAGGCTTCTATGGTTTTTAATTGGTTGACTGTAATATCAATTTTAAAAATACAATCTGTCAATCTGATAAGAATTTATTTTTTAGTACTTGGTATACTGGTCTCAGAACCATGGGTAAATATTAATAAGTTTTAATAACTATTTAGCCATGCCGTTATGATACACATTGCATAGTATTCATGTTTATTCTAATCCCCCCAGTAATGCGTGCATTCACCACTATGGGGCGCTCTGTTCAATAACTTGCACGTAGTCTGTACCTAAAATGTACAAACAATTTACAATTTTAAAATACTCATAGCTCGCTTTAAAATTAAAATATAATAAAAAGCCTATGAGGTCGTCTAGATAATAATCTTACCTTTAGATATTATAAGAGGTCAATTCACTCTAATTTTTAAACTAAAGGAGCTATAAGTGTTCTGCTTTGCTTAGAATTTTTGCTATGTTACGCACTTGTAAGACGGAGACAACACACGCGGGTATCACATCCTCTTAACCACACTAAAAATATTCTGTCCAACTTTTGGAAATATTCTGTTTACGCATGTGTATATATGTTCATTAATATAATATCGTTGTATATTATATTTTTTATTACCATTGTCCGGTCCTTAAACGAAAAACTCCAACAGCGATATTCGGATGTTATTTCTTCAACACAAATACTATACAATATATTATATATTATGTGGTGTACATTTTTTTTTAAGTGGAGCCATATTTCAAACGTCCTAAATACGGATATTCATCATGTCGAATAACAAGAGCGATCATTTATCACAGACAAATGGTATAGGTACCAGCTAAATATTATATCGATCGTCTAAAGCGACCCTCGTGTATTATGGTGTGAATACAGCTGATATTATATTATAATATATTTAAGAACATTAGTTTCATATTTCAGCCAACTTTCTCGTGGTTATTAGGGTTTCTCGTTGCAAGTCGTCTATACAATACAATTCAGAGAGATTATTTTAACGGTATAAACAATATAGTTGTATAGGTACACGTCGTACGAAATGTATATTATAAATTATAATGTCTTTGGTAATGTTTTTTTTTACTTGGTTTTAAGTCGATACGAAGAAGTTGTTAATACCTATGTTGTTATTTTATTATTTGTATTATGACATTTACTTATATTTATATATTATTGATATAAGGAAATACAATTTTGAACTCATCAGGTACCTATTTAAAGTGTTGGGGAATGGATAGACGCAGAGTTATAGGGATAGGTTACAGAATTATTATTAGGCTTAGGGACTCCTACCATTTGCAATTTGCATACTTTTGTTAATTATTGTTAAAAATAACAGAGTGCGAAATAAATTCATTTCTCTGTACCATGATATCAGATCTAAAATTTGAATGTACATATTTTTGCATATTTGATAGATTTTGCAGGAAAGTGCTTATTTTAAAATTGTTATGCTTACTTTGCATAGTTAGACATTTTTTTGTAAAAAAAAGTATTTGGAAAAGAATAACCTTCAGTTTTACTTGGCATTTATTAAATTATTTATTTAATTATTAGTATAAATTTATTTTATTAGTTATACGAGCTTAGCCCTTTTTGACATTACAATATATATTTTTTATATCAGAAATTTTTACAATAAGAAAAAAGTAAATCAAATCTATACAACTTACATTAATATAAACTATAATATTATCTGATGACAATAATAACTTTTGTTGAATATATATATTAAAAATTTAGCAAATCGTCGAAGGAAGGCTCTGCATTGGCAGACGACATTATATGTGTCTTAAAGGCTCATTAGCCATATAGTTGTTGGCGGCGTGCGGGACATAGAAGAGGGCCTTTGAGCTGGATGGACTTTAATTGAAATTTGAGAGAGAAGGACTTGAGAATCTATATTATTGTTTAAAAGACCCTCAAGGAATTTAATACCTGCAACACGGCGACATTCGGCTAAGGAGGTCATACCTAGATGAATAACAATCGGTGTATATAGTTATGAAGTGCACAAGGTATCTGAAGTATATGACTAGCATAGTTCACACTCTCAATTTGCCTTGCATTATCTGCAGTATGAGGGTCCCAACATTTAGGTACGATACAATTATGTAGGTAATTTATGACAGTTATATGTAAATATAAAACTTATTTAAAAATAAAACAAAATTTATTAAAATACTGAAATATTTCACACATTTGAAATACATACATGAAATATTAAATTTTTTTAAATTTCATGAAATTTTCAAACACTATACTCAGAATGAAAAGGTTCTAAATCAGTTTTTTTTGCGTGTTATTATTAAATATTTTTTGTTGTATAATTCAATCCTGAAATCATTCATTTAACGAACCATACGTGTTATAATATACGTTCGTCTTATATAAATATATAATATTTTATGCGTATAACAGCATGTAGATAAGTATATCGGGCTGTACTGTTGGTACCTATACCCGTTCTATACTTTTATCTGCTCAACCTATACATATCCATCTATATATATATATGTATAGGTACGGAAAAATAACCGTAAAGTAATAATTTTTCGTTTTCGCCGCAGTGCCGAAAAAAAAAAAACGTACGAATAAACCGACCGGGCGACTTTGGATGTAACACGCCCATGAAGCTTATATTTTATTATAGGCGTATACTTCATATTACATATTATATTATACGATAATAGTATAAAATATTATTACACGATCCGTCCGACTCGCGGACGGGACAGAATGGACGCGGAAGACGACGCGTGTCTAATTATCGCACGTCGACCGTATATCAGAATAATATAATATAAATATATAATGATATGTATATAATATGCTCGCTCATATGGTATAGAGGTAGGTAGGTAGGTACGAGTTACATATATTATACGGTCAGGTATATGTGCTGCAACAGGTACCTACGTGTACACAACTGGCGCGGTGGGAAACTGCGGGAAACGTTTCGTCGAATAATTAGTCAAATTAAATAATAACACGGTTTTGGTTTTAACGTCACAATGGACAAGACACTAAATTATATTATATTATTATACATACGATATTAATATGAGACCTATACCTATATATGTATTATATGGCCTCGTGTTCGCGGCCGCACGCGCTCTTCTGGACCTACCCGCGTTGTATATTTTATATTATTATTATTATTATTATAAATCGTTGAAGCTACAAACTCGGCAAATTTTTTTTCACAAAATTTAGCTCACGAAATATATATTTTATTTATTATTGAAACGTTTTCCCGACGCGAAGTCATCTAACTTATTGTTGATACAGTTTTTTTTTGGCAAATCTAACAATAATTTATAAAATATAGAATTATTTACAACAATTTACGTAGTACATAGATACATATAAATAAAACATAGAATAGGATATGATTTGGAAATAAAGTTATTTAATATAACATTTTTAATTTTTTTTTTTTTTTTTTAGTTAGGTATTGTCGTGTTGAGAACTAAGTTCAAATTCAAACGCGAGTAGATTCTGATAGTTGCAAAACATTATAATATGTACTAAGGAAAATTGTCCATGATAATGATGATTAATGGGCTTAAATATATTGGAGGTTCAATGATACGAAAATTCAAGTAAGTACCTAATAATATAGTAATATACAAGTACCCACCTACATAAGGATTTAATAATTTGTAAAAATTGTAACTAAGAAACTATATACTCCTTCGAATTTTGATTAAGACGAGACAATATTCTCAAAAACATTATCTACTTATATAAGTTACTGTAAAAAAGGAAGTTTATCGTTTGACGAAAACAGATGTCTGTCTTCACGAGAACTCTCCTGCTGCATATAAGGTACAAAAAATCTAAGTGTTTATAAATATAGCCAATATATAAGGACGTGTACACGAAGATTCCAAAAATCATAATTTGAATAAACGCGTGCTGCATCATTCATCATTAGGGGGGGGGGGAGAAGAGGGTGGTGAACATGTTTGGTGAATCACTCTGTATGTACTACGACGCATAACGGACACGATCGCGTCAAATTACTTTACAATATATTAGGTAGCTGACCAGAGCAGACCTAGGTCTATATATCGGATCACGAAGGGAGGCGTTTTGCGTGGTCATATTATATAATAACGGGCTTAATATTATATTATATTTCTCTTTTTTTTTCATAAATATTAACTATGTCTAGTAAATTCAATCTGGTGCCTATATCGCACGCGAAGAAACAGGAATGTTCTTGCGATGCTGACGAGCAATAACTTGTAACATTTACGCTGACGAGCTGCGACCATCACTTACCAGCTACATATATACTATAGGCTCAATAGGCCATGATGAAACTCGCTATTGAGCCCAACGAGTTTCTTCATCTATCTATATATACGCTAAATAATATGGACGTTTACAGTACTTAAATTTTAATTCAGAAAATTATGCACAATCTATGTACGTCATGAGTGTGTTGTAATCAAATGAGCATTAGGGATATTTCAGGGGCGTGTTGGCGCTTTGCAGGAAGCGATCGACATCCACAGTTGATACTTCGGCCTTGAGTTTATAATAAGCCGCACGCTGCAAGAATTATGGCGTAATTAAGTGTTGTTAATATTTATCAACCGAATAATATATGAACTCGGGGTGGCATATTTCCAGGGGATAAAGATGGATAGAAGCAGGGTTTGCACGCCGTCGAAAGTCGGTGTGCTTTTGAGAGCTGCTTCCACTATGTGTGTAGTTTGATTATTTCTGTGACACTGCAGGAATGAGAAGATCGGTGTGAATATTACATGATTTGAAACAATGAATGATTATGAAAGACATATGATGGCATTTATTATGAGTTTGAGGGTTTCTTATTGTGCGCCCCGAAGATGAATGCCGTTCATAAATTTGGATCAAGATAATATCATACCTAAATGTTTATAGTTCTGATTGTGAGGGTGATTTTCGCAAGGCATTTTCCTAGGATTTTCAGAGTGACTATGCATAAAAACGTTTTAATTTTCTTAAGCGTGGATGTGCTTTTCCCACGTCAGAAGTCAATCAAAGGTTATTGAGGAATGAGGATATACCTACGTGTATTTGACTGTATACTTCATTTTCTATATATTATGTATGATGTGTTTACTAGTGGTTACAATAAGGTGGTGTCCAAATGTATTTTTAAATTGTTACCCCAATTTAAAATTTCGTTAAACGTTAAAATATTTGTTAGCTATTGACGTTGGACAATGTCCTATTGCTACAGAATATAAGATAATAATTATTATATCATAACAACAATAATACGCTTGGATACCGTTGCAACTAGGAAAATTGTTGAATTATAATTTCAGGAAATTTAGAGACAGTACATCTCTGCAGTATAATATATAGCTAGGTATAACCTATACATCATCATAAATATAATTTCTCACACTATAGGCGATTGATGCGCACAAACGATTCGAGTTATCGATTTCTCTTAAATATTCAAATATACAGTTATGCAAGTCTTAACGTATACAAGCGTGGGTAGAAATGTGTGTGCGTGCGTGTGCGCTAAAAATTTACAAATTGATAAAAGCTTTCGTCGATTGCGCACATTATGTTTATTACCGGAGTTGACGTTTTTTGCAACATTAATGTATTATACACGCAGGCTGCGGTCAGTTAGGTTAGGTTGCAGTACGTGGGGACGCCTATACCTATATATATATTATAATATATTATATGATATTAACTGCATACTTATCCGGAATTCCTAAACTTTCGATTTGCTCCCAAACACCGAGGGCGGCACAGGTACCTGTTGCAGGACAATGATAACCGCGAGCGTGACATTATGCCGTTTAAACGTCGAACAATAAAATATAATACATAAAAACCAAGCGTGACCACCGGCATCGCTCGGTGCACTCTTCCGCGGGTCGTCTTCTGAAGTACCCACTTGATAATATATTTTATTATTATGCGATGATATCATACCATTATATCGATGGCGTACAGTATACCGACGGGTAACCGAATTTATAACGCGGTATATGAGGTACGTACCTGTTATGTATTTGTGTCGCGAGTATGTAGCACGAGTGGACCATTACCGCGGTCGATTAATATAACATTATACGGCCGATATCTAATTTTATAATATAATATAGGCCACCGCGAGACGCAGCAGCTGGCGTGGATCGTAAAAGTCAAATTTGTTTTATTTTTATTCGTTCAGTATAATATATAAAATTGTTTTTATGTGCGGCAAACAAATCACTATTCAATATAATATAATCGTATAAAATATATTATTTACATAATAATAATAATAATAACCGTAGGTACCTTAGAATAATTTGCAGTATATTAGTCTCCACCTATGTCTCCACCATCCAGAGTTATACTGCTTTTTTTGCTTTTTTTTTCTTTTTGCGCCTTGGTGTCATTAACGGGCATATGCTAATAGCTGTTGTTATTACACTACTTGCAGTAAACCACTGCGGACGGTATCGGATGCGCAAGTTTTGTACATTACATATTTTATTATTATGATTATTATTTGCTATTGTTGTCTACATTGTCTCTGTAATATTATAATATATGTGCCTACCTATATTTGATTACCGGAGTGGACCGTAAAAAAATATTTTGAAAACTATCACACTCCTCTATAGTTGTTGTACGTAGTTTCTCGTTGGTACCTATACACTTTATTATATTGTAATAGATAGTTTTTAATTTTTTTTTTGATTACTATATCCGTACAGATGGCGAATTCTTATATTGTTATTATGTATTATCTACGTGACTTATACAGGTCAACCTAAAAAATTAACTATAGTGGTATAACTGCCTAAAACCAATTTGGTCCCAAGAAATTGGGAACTGAGAAATTAGGACAACAATTTTTAGGTAGATATGTCAGTTTTAAATTCTAAATTACAATAAAAATATTTTTACTGTCAATTTTATTTAAGTGATTCACATTGTTGAATATTATTCTATGGATTTTTGTGAGAGCTTACCTACCATATTATTATTATATAGGCGTATACTGTAGTACGTCTGTACCTATGGCCTGTGCCATATTTATATATCGTATATTTGAAATCACTTATAAACCGAAATGATCACTGACATAATACATCTAATATCTATTTTTTAAGAATTTCGTTGACCTTGGTACGCACATGAAACTTTGTTTTTCCTTAAAAGGATTCCCCCAAAAGTCGGCCTGATTTAAATTAAAAATGCATGAGCAAACTCTTGATGTCAATGTAAAAATATGGTTGTTGTCATAGTTTTTACTATAGTTTCCGGCATAATTGTTTGAACTTTGCAAAGAATATTAGCATAGGCGTAAATAGGGAGGGGGCTGGGGGTGCTTAGCCCGCCCCCCAACAACTAATGATTTCATTGCTATAATTTAAAATCATCATACGAGTATCAAGTATAGACCTGATCTACAGCCCTCCCCCCAAATTTCAAACACTATTTAAGCCCATGTATATTAATAATAAATAAATGAAAGAAAAAAAAATTATTATTTACGGCCAAGATATATTATATTATACTAGTACGAATGGGAAAAATCAGAGAACCTATAGAAACTATACAGTTGTAGATGACGAATATTGCATTATACAGTTCATATATAGGCGTTGAAACAGGCAGTGCAGGGCATATGAGCACCATCGGTGGAAGACCAGCACCAGCACATGAGAACTTCAATTTGGATTCAACGACTCAAGGACATTGTAATTTTGTTTGAGGTCTCCCAGGGAAAAAAATGTACCAACTTTTACGTTGGATCGTTGAGTACGGAATACGCACCACCACCTGTGAACAATATCTTCGCACGCCCATATACTGTCATAATCACTATTATAATATATATATATATATGTACCTGGTACAGTATACCATATACCTATTTAATGGTATTATATATTGTTATTATTATTATTGTGATGATGATTATAATATATATTTCATCGTTTTATACTATTGTTTTTTTTTATTCCGTCAAAAGACACCCACGTATGATACTTGTGTTATATTATACTCTATATATATTTCTATAGTACGATATTATTATATTTGTCTTATCGAGATGGGATGCGTTACACTGCGTCGTCGGTGTGTTATGTAATAGGTTTTTCCGTGGAAAAAAACAGTTCCCATAAACTTGGTCGCGGTGGCCTGGAGACGAAGACGCGCTCGCGGACCACATCGCATATGTATTATTATATAACAATATAATATAATGTATATAGGTATATTATATTATTACAACGGGTAGTAACGGGCCCGTCCTGATTACCTACAATAATTCAAAAGTAAATTCGTGTGTTTTTGACACATGCTCGTGCATCTGTCAAAACAGAGCCACTTGACCGGATGATTTATACTTTCACTGCGCACCGACGTCGGCGTCGTTCCACAATTGTTTCCGAATTAAAAAATAATAATAATAATAATAATAATAACAACAATAATAATAGTAATATTCGTGATTAAAAGAGTGAGAAAGCATCAGGAATAAAAAAACACTCTGCCGTGATTGAAGTCTTCATCATCATCTCCCATGTCGTCGTCGTCGTCGTCATCGTCATCATCGCCATCGCCGTCGCGACTGGTCACGAAAACGTTCGTGTCTACCTATGGTAGGTACCTATATATACACCGTATATTATGATAACATTGCAGTCGTTCACTTTGTCTGTGTTGTTGCTGCGTTATTGTTACAATATATTTTTTGTATTATTTTTGAAGCATCACAGGTCGCTCGCGATTTGCGGTGTGTAAGCCATTATCCAAACAACATAATGGTATATTTTATTATATTTTCAACGAAAATATTATTATTCGTCGGCGTGCATATTATATCGTCGTAATATCAAAATAAAAATACAATAATATTAACACAACGACCGAAAACAAAATATATACCTCACGTAGTAGGCCTATATAGGTATATTCAAAACGAAACGTGCGCCTAGTCGGAGGTGGCGGGGTCGCAGTATTGCACGGCCATTCGAGTGTTTTCTTGTAGAATTTTCTCGTGGCCATTGTGTCGGCGGCGCGACCACCCGCAGACACCCCGCCGACTGCAGCAGCAGAGTGTATGAACCGGACTACTTAAGCACCTGACCCCATAAAAACTTTATTTTTTTTTCAACCCCTATACCCTGCCCGTCTACCTACCTGCCTGCCTGCCTGCCTGCCTCTGTTTGTTCTTAAGTGACGCGGAATGCGAAAATCGAGAGCGCCGCCGCACCCTCTCTCGCAGACAGACCCGGTCTCCGCTGCACCACCTCCCCGGACGAGCTCACACACACACACATCTGCGAGGTCAAGACGTGCAGGAGACGTGTGTGCGTCGTTGTTATTATTTTACGGGCTTGGTCAAAGGGTGTCGCGAGAGCGGATTAAAATAATACCTACGTCATATTATATATTGTTAATATTACGACGACCGCGTGGTGGAGGTTTATAATATTATAATGTCTTTGATTTCGTCACGTACTCGTAGCTGGTAGGTACGTCCAAAATGATAACTCGTAATACGATTATATTATTGTGTCGTCGAATAAATGTCGAATCGTTTAGATAATCGTCTCGTTCTCGATATATTAATATTACACACGTAGTGATATAACCAGTATGAGTTGGGACAAGGAGTAATGCATATTATAGATATTTGACGTCTCATCGCGTGTAATATTATGTAATATGTTTATTATGATGGTTGTAATCATATTGCTGCAGTTTTATATCTTTTCGATAGACGTAATTCACAGGAATCGGATGGACGTGGTCAATCATTACAATATAATATTATTTATTGATCGCTATTTGAAACGAATATAGCTTTGTCCAGTATGAGATGCATACCTGCAAGAAAATTGATATTATACTATATGAAAGAATGCTAGCGACCTATTTCTGGTTACTATACCTACGCTTTAATAGTTTATTATTATTATTATTTTTTTTAATAGCTTGCAGACACATAGATACCTAACTTGCTGCAATATAACATATATTCAGTATATGTACTATAGGCAGTGTCTATAGTGTATGTTCCATCCCTGGTCGCTTATTCGCTAGCCAACCACTTCGATTTTTTTTTTTGCAAGTCGAGAGATTATATAACTATGTACCTAATATAAAAAATCTAAATGAAAAATAATTTATAAACATTTATTAACATTTCAAAGCATTTGTTATCTCCGTCTACAAGTGCATAACATGGCAAATTTAAGCTCAGCCAATCACGTTTAGTTTCGTTTAAAAATTGGAGTGAATAACCGACCTATAATGAAATTTGATGGCGAGAAATGACAATATTATCTGTGGTTGTATATGTGGGTTTCTAACGATAGTTCAATTTTTTATCTAGTTTTGCGTATATATATAGAGTAAATCAAAAATTCTCATAATCCACTTAAAAACTGAACTATCGTAAAAAACCCATATACAAACACAGATCATATTCTTGCCATCAAGTCTCATATAAAAGGTCGATTTACTCAATTTTTTCAAATAACTGGAAATAAAATAATAGGTTTATGTTGCACCGTTAATTGTAAGACGGATAAAGTAAAATATGCTCTTGTTACGTCCTCATATAACTACAATCGTACTAATGTACTGTGTACGACATAATATAATATTAGCAATATTATTATGAAAATATGACTTAGGTATGTATGCCTACAAAGACGAATGATGATATATTTTCAGGCGGCCACTTGAGCTTGTAAAAAAATAGGTCTCGGCACACACGCCACCGTCGTTGCTCGTATAGAGTAAGTTAAAAGATGATGACCATCGCGAGCACCCGAAGAGAAAGCTCGTTATTATTATTGTTATTTAGTCCGCCAGTAATCGATGCGGTTCTAATTTACAGCCTTTTACACGACGTTTTATTACCGTCGTAACGCGCCGGTGCAGCGCAGAGTACCTATAATAATAATAATATAACCGTTGTTAAGTCGGCGGCCCGTTTTACGACAAAAAACCTTATTAGCAGCTCGTCTTACGGGCAAAGTAAAAAAAAAAATCATCTACACAAAGTCGTCCGAGCTCGGTATAATTAAAATGGTATATACCAACAGCAACAGGTACCGCTACTATTATTATTATTATTAAATATAGTCGTTGCGAGTAATATTGACGCGGCAAGTGACGGTGTGTCGGGATGTACCTATGTGTGTAATAATAATCATATTTTATTCTCGGGAGCTCGTCGTATATTATGGTAGGTACTTACTCTCGCTTGTCATAGAGATGTCTCGCGGGTACCTATGTGGAACGGTTCTGAAAAAGTTGCTGTGCACTAATAATAATAATAAAAATACGTAGTTTGAGTGAATGCGTAAAAATATATAGATCGGCTGCGTCAAAAAGAGAGACATAGGCGTCCTGACGTACGTCACACCACTCCCCCCCCCATTTTCAAAATATTGCAATTTTATCATTCAATCGTTGAGTATGATGTTTGTACGAATTTTTATGTAGTGGTACAGAATTTGTATGGCCGAAGCGGCTCAGATACACCAAAAACCCTTAGGGTGTTATCATTATACTACAGGATAGAACAATAAAATTGAAATATTTTGAAAATGTCGAGAGGGGGCTGGTGTGACGTACGATGTGTCCTGCAACGCGTATCCGTACGACTCTTCTTATGCCGTTTTGATTCATAATTAGGTATAGCTTTAAACATGCAATATAACCTATAATACAACAAATAATGGCTTGAAAACCAATAACAGTGACAATAAACTCTAATCTAATAAATAAACAAAACAATCTGGTAACCCGTGCGACCAAATAAAATAGTGTTAACAGTGACGTTTCTGATTTGGGATTAAAACGTTAAAATTAACGAACCTAAGAAACCGTGTACCGTTGTGACGTTTGCTATACAAGTCGTACTTGCAAAGTATTCCTGCCTTGTCCGTTACATGGAGTTTCCTTGATCAATGCCCATGCAGATAGAGGTGTTCTCTCAATATTCGCGGGTGTACCGTGTATTACAAACCGCGGACTGATAAGACCATATTAATATAACTACTTGCTGTCACAGTGTCACACATAATATAATATTGTATTGATATGTATATATAATATATTTATTTATCATGTTACAGGTAGTTTCACAATGCACAAGGAGACGGTCACTGTAGGATTTATAAACCATACCCGCGGTGTAACGTGTGCAACAAGTTGTTCAACCAAAGGGGTTAAGACAATTATTCACCAGCGGACAGGCTCTAAACCTAACCCGTCTGAAGTGTGAGACAAAAAAGTCACACGGGTATGGTTTAGGGCCTGTGTGCGTTCTCTGGAGGATTGTAAAACTATACCACATTGATCGAATGACTTGTCGCACACTTGACAAGGGTGACACAAAATGTATGACGTGTTAACTGCGGTGACTCATCTGATTTGGCATTAAAACATTAAAACGAAAGATCTAATAGAACCGTAGATCAGTTTGACGTGTGCAAGGTGGATTCTCCACAAGTTTGGACTCGATGAACGATATAGTTCCCTTCTGGCCTTCTCTAATCTCTTTAGTGAAAAATATGTCTCTTTACCACAACGTGTCAACTTATAGGTACCTATGTGGCTATGTGACGACTGGCGAATTCCAATACTCTGCTCCAATGGTCGGTATACTCATTTAGATAAATCGCAAATGGTAGACTGGATTAATTGGTCGTCACTCGTCATTGATTATTATCTATAACAATAACAGATTAAACATTACGTGTCAAAACTCGGACAAAGCGTCCCGTCTATTGAGTATTGATTATGATATCAGATATATTATGTTTCCAGTTTTATTGTTTATGAATCATTTTTTTAATTTAATTACTTTGTGACTATTGTGTGTACAGAATTTAAATATTATTCTGTTCGGTTTATACATGTGTGATACATAATATAAATGTATCACTTGATATATGTAGGTCGTTTAGGTTTTATACAAATATAATTTTTACAATTTTTAATTATAAATCCTCTTTTCATGTAGATTTTCCCTCCTATAGTGATGGCGTTTACTCGATGCGCGCACGTCGTCGCCAGCGCCGAACCCGATTTGTAACTATCACCGTATATATACGTGTACTGCATATAGGTAGGTGTATAGATGGATAATTACTAATAAAAATAAAATCGAGTGGGTGGACCGCGTTGCACAAATAATATATTGTTATAATTAAAATGTTAATGACGTCGGAGACGGCGACGACGACTCGGACGACGACGACCGTCGGATAACGACTCAATCCCGGACGAGGGGTGTGCGTGGACGAGATTCATCAGCACCGCCGATTCGGACCGAACACTACACACCCATCATATAATATTTACCATCAAGCTATATAATGTATATCATGTGCTCGCCCGTGTGCTCCGACGCGTTTAAGTCTCCCGGAGCTATACACGATATTATATTATAATAATACGATGTTCCTGGTTGTGCACTTGCTGCAGTAATTATCATACCATCGTCGTTGCGCCGAACGAACAATGCCTATGACGCCGAGTTAATATAATATTATTATTATATATGGACACGAGTAGTTATACTCTATACATAATAATATTATAGCTATGTATGTGATTTTATAACGTATACCTATACGTTATAAAATCACATACGACCGTCAAGTGGAGCACATGTATTATATATTATATTATTAAGTGCTTCGGTTGGGTATACATATTTCATATTTTATATATATTATGTACATCTTAGGTGTATCGTAAAATTTAAAGGGCGTAAAGCGAGTAGTCACTTGGAAAACGGAGACGCGATTCTGTATTTCATCCTAGTCATACCTTCGTGTATTATAGCATATTATACGCCTCCTACACCATATATCATATTAATATTATATATATTAATATATTATGTTGGTCGGCGGCCTCGATAACGCCACTCGCTTCCGCCGTGTGTAATGGAAAACGTTTCTGCGGTACATAAACTGAACTATAATATAGATAGGCACATAATATTATATTACCTATTGCAGTTATTAAAATGCGTAACTATACTCACTGTAGTTTAATATTATAAATTACTATACAGAGTGTAACAGAACTATTTAACAAAAGTAACCACGTTTCTAATGGATATTTGTTAAATAGTCTTGTTACACCTCATATATATACTATAGTACTATACACTATAATATACATTTATAAAGTTTTGAACAATTCCATCTCCTTAACGATGTGAATTTTACATATTTGTTATTAAATTGATAATATAACATCATGAAAATTTCGTAACCTGGATAACAAAGTGTTTTAAACGAACTATATAATAATGGTGTTGGTGGAGTTGGAGGTCCTGCGACTTAATGTTAATGTTTTCAAATACATATATATATATATCAATATTTATAGCAAGTTATTCGAAAGCTTGCAATTGTAAGTAGTACACTTAGTGACTTTTTAGAACATTTGTATAGAATATATACTGCTGTGGTCTGCAATAATGAACAAACCTCTCAACTTTATTAAATTTACATTTTTATTTATAATTCTATCAAATAAAAAAAAGAATCATAATACTTTAGAGTATTTTTTTTTTTTTTGTTAATTTAATCTCATTTTTCAGAAATTATTAGTACACAAACTCCCGTACCTTAAATATATACAGTTATAACACAGACGCACCTACCCCCCTCATCTTATGTTGAAATTAAATATTTATTCTACCTATATATACCTCCTATACACTCGCTATAATATAACTCGAGACTTTTTATTCAAACGCGTTGACCAAATAAATCGATCTTTCCCCTTCGATCCCTATTATTCTTGCTTAGGGTTGGGTCGGTTATCATATGGGACGCGCACACTTCAACTGCACAATATTCGATAACAACGAAAAAAAAATCGACGACACCCCTGCAAGACATACAATATAGCATATATATATATATGCATAGTCATATTATATATAATAGGTAACTATATAATATTATCTTATCTCCTATACGCGTATATTATTCCGCACCAGACGTATTATGTGTCCGTCTGTATACATTTTGGACGTCTGACGCCTCGACGTTTTAAGACTTACAACAGACGAAGTGCAGAGTGTGTGTGTGTGTGCGAGTAATAATAATATTATATCATATTGTGTTACGGAATGATTCGTGCGTGTATTTCGATTTATAGCGATCTCGGCCCGGCCCGAGGGATTGAATGTCGGTTAGAAAGAAAAAAAAAGAGTAATAATAATAATATTATAACATAGTCCTTCTCGTCACTGGAGACCCATTGTCCTCGTGAAAAACACCGTAAAAATGATAATGTGTATAATGCATACAGGGTGATTCGCCAACCATGCTCACCCCCTTTGTATCCTTTATATTACTGTAAGCAGGTATGTAAAAATGTAAAATAATTAAGATTCCGATATTTTAATTTCTTTATTTACCTGTAAGCAAAGACCGTATCTAATTTCGGATACTTAGATTCACGTAATGCCACTCAAGGAATGTTGTAATAATTTGACATATAAATTGATCGCAATTTCAACGAATATATTATAGTTGCTGAGCTATTAAACTTCTTCTATGGGTTAAAAGATTACAGATGAATACCTATAGGTGTGTACAGGACATTATTGGAAAAGAAAATTAAGCATGATATTATAAAAATGAGGATTTCATGTGTAGTAAAAAATTTTGAAAAATCTACTACGGTGTGAGCATCATGCTTGGTGGTTCTGCACCCTGTATACAAGTCGAGTCATGACTATATATTTTGTATGTTTATTGCGTAGGTCGGAACGACTGAACCCAAATGTCGCCGCGTTTTTATTATATACCTGAGCGCGCGACAGTAAATTACCGAATACCGGGTATAAAACATTATGTGTATACGTTTTCACTGCTCGTGAATCACGATACAGCAGGGAATTAACTACGTCTTACATTGTGATAAAATCATTATTATCGTCTCATTGTAGTGAAGTCGAACACGACTGTGCACATTATTTGGATCGATAAAGCTTCGCCACCCTAACAATTCCGGCCAGTGACGGACAAACGTTGGGGGGGGGGTAGACCTGATTATTATAGTATATGTTCTTTAGGCTGAAAGAAGATATTTGTGAAATTAAAATAAGTATGAAAAGTATTAATGCAAAAAATCTTTAAATTTTTTTAAATCGAACCACTAAAAGTAGGTATAGGTTAATATTTGTCAGTCCCTAAGGTCGTTTTGATGAAAAATGTATATGGTTTACAGGGGCCTTTCAACATTGAAACATAAAACACTTATATTTGAAACAATAACTTATCAGGTTTTGTTAATTTCTTTCATAGTTAAATTAAAAGCACGTTTTAAATTTTAATTTAATACGCACCTATATGTAAATACTGTGTGATTATATTACTCTAGAGTCTAAATTTATATAAAGTTGTATAATATTCCATATAAAAATATGGTGTGAGCAAACTGGTTCCCGTTTACACTACCTGTACCATTTTAACACAGATAAAAATTCAGACATAGTGTTTACAATACGTACCTTTCTACCAGGACAAAATTTGGGCGCAGTTTACATAATCACCTGTGCGATCACCGTCGCTCAAGAACCCTTCTTTCCGTCTTCTCTTATTTTTTATTCCATCGCTTGACCTATATAGTTTTCTATATCGATATATACGATTGTTATTGGCCTACTAATATTTACCAAGGACTTTATTTGTCCTTAAGGACTACATTTTGTCACAAACATATTTTATAATCGTTTCAATTGTTATTTTTGCATTCTACTATAATGCAACTGAAATACTAACATATTTGTACAGTGTACACTAAGTCTCTGACTTAATGTGTATACTCATACTATAATGCTTAATACAACAATTACCAACAATATTATATAATATGATTTAACAGTAAAAATGTATCTCTTTTGTCCCGAAGATCCGAAGCCGTTTTGTATGATATTATACGGTGCGTCCGTGTCATGTTTTAATAAAAAAAAAAAAAAATCGGGTAAGTGGATGTCGCAGTAAGTGTACAGTAGGTTACAAATGAGCCATTGTATAATTGATTGTATAAGAAAAACGATTCTGAGCGGAGACGGTTTGTCAGTCTGGATATTTTATATTGTTATTATTTATCATATCATGTAAGTTGAATTAATATTATAATATTATTATTATTATTTATTCGTTTCTATGGTAATAAACAAGGCGTTAGAAATTAAAATCCAATTTTTAGCGGTTTTTAGTAATTTTTCGGTGGTTTTTACCGTGGCATTAAATAACTATTGATAAAATCGAAAAATGACTTCTTTAAAGTACCATCTCGATGCAATTTTCTAAAAGATAAGGTACTATGTGTTGGAATCGAAGCATTTTTTCTGATAGAAATTTTGTATACAAGATATAAAAAAAAAAATAAATAAATAAATACCATTGTAAAAACCACTAGCTGCCTCGCTCCGCTCAGAATCTAAAATGTAAAAACAGGCACGAGTCATCAAAATGTGTAGTCTGGCGCATGCCATGCCGGAGTGGAAATTTCGTTCAAACAATTTTAGACGATATTCACGAAATCGATGTCCAGTAGTTTTTACATGACCTTTTAAGGTTTAGACGCATAGTTCACAAGAGCAAAGGAGGCCACGAAAAGACTACTTTTACCTCGAAACGTGCAGGTATAATATTATCTACCTATATTACTCCGTTTGTAAAAACTTTAAATACTAATTATAAATAATCGGCTGTCTAAACTCATCAAGCCCATACAACTATATGAACACTCGATACATTTTATTCATCGTGTTATCATTTTGAGTATGTTCATAAAACTTAATAGTAGTTCGATATTTTCAACCACAATGTGTTACCGAATTTTCGTATTACAATAACCACGAACGAGTGAATGACAGTCGCTATCTGTATAATAATATAATAATATATTTTGCTTAGATGAGCGGGTGATTTATTTTTACTGCAGTACCTATACCTAACAATACGATCGGATTCGACTACAACTTTTGGATGTAGGCGGAAATGAGATAGCGTATATTGGCCCCGGTAGTGAAAACGAGTTTGTGATGCCTGCACCGACGACTCGCTTTGTAATATTAATTGTTAATATAATATATTACATTCATAATGGTGATCAGCGAGACGAAACAAAAAGGCAACGCACGAGAACAAAGTGCCAAAACGATGAGCATCATTATGGGGTCTTAACACGTATCGCATCGATATATTAGGTATAAATATCTGTGAACAAGATTATAATAATAACATATGATTTTGCAGTACATCGTGTTAGTGGCTCGGTCCGTGACGAATCTATAAACGACGAGTTTAAAATTCGTATCCGCAAACACACACACGTTACTATAAATTAGGATTTTTTATGTACGGCCTTAAATCGAAACGCGTGAGACGATAAATTACAATATACATTTCGCGACCATATCGATATCGATGTGTGTAGTAAAAAAGCAGACAAATTAATTACATTATCGCACAAAAAGTAGGTACGTAAAACTGTAAGTTGTAGCCTGTAGGTCACTCATATAGGTAGGTATAGGTACATGGGTTACTGACGAACTAGTATACCAATAATACACGAATTGAGAATATTGGTTTATTCTCCTATCCCAATTACGCAAGAAAAATGTGTAAGTACTCTGCGACTATATCCACATAAACCTACCATAAATCATATATGTATATGTTTAATGGAAATGGGAATTACCTACTCTATACTTACTACTCTAACTACTTTCATTATGCAGGGTGATTCACCAATCATCCTCACCCCATTTTAAATTGTTCAGTGAATATTTTTTCTGAAAAATTTAACGTAACAGAATCAATAATAATTATCCAGATCCTACTTGTTTCAATTCCACGAATAATGAATTAAAAAATAAAATTTGTGTAACACCTAACTGGGCGAAATCAATAATATCTGATTGGCTGTTTAACAATCTGGATAAACTTTAATTCATGAACTAGAGTTACTAATTATTAAGAAGTAAAAATAAGATGATAAATATAATTAACTAGCTGATCCCGTGCACTTCGTCGCCCGTTAAATGGATCAACTCAATACTACCTACTCAAACTTTGTTCAATTCATTATTCAATATTCGGTGTATGGTGTTCAAAATTTATCTTATCTTTCCCGTTGCCCTGAATAAAAATTCTGAATCGCAGCAGTACATTATCAGGTAGGCAATCTACCTGCGGTAGATCGCGGACCCCGTGCTGTTTGTACGGAAGTGTATGATTTAACTCTAAAGTATCAAAGTTATACCAAGTTTATTTTGATGTAATACTGTGGATTAATATAATAAATTTGGTTGCTCGTAAAAAATCGCAACTCTTAAAAAAATTATGATTGTTGAACTCCTTTTGGGTGTAATTTTCTGCGGTAAGTGCAACTCTGCCACCCTGGTAAGCATTGTTCAATAATTCGATTTTATGCAAGCTTGTACCTGGTCTGCCCGAATAACCAATGGCAACCAATAAATAAATGCTAACTTCTAATGTAGACTGTAACCAATGGCAACTATAAATAAATAAAAATAAAATTTCCAATTTCTATCGTGAATCTCAATGTCCCTGTTTCAGCACCTATTTAAAATGCGAATTTTGGCAAATCCTTTCTTAGCGCACGTCTATATTATAATAGCTATCTGTATGCCAAATTTCAGCCAGATCCGTCCAATGGTTTGAGCTGTGCGTTGATAGCAGTCAATCAGCTTACTGTTTTTTATATACAGATATGGTTGCCATGGTAATATGGACACACACACACACACACACACACACACACACACACACTGACATACATTCATTTTTATATATATAAGATTGATATGAAATCTTGGTAACCTTAGTAACCATGGCAACCTTGGTAACCATGGTAACATGGACACACAGACAGACAGACACACTGACACACTGACATACATTCATTTTTATATATATAGATGTTAAATGATGTTCTTATGATTATTTTTATACCTATAGTTGTTATAATTTGTTTTCTATTTACGTTTTGTTTCTGATATTGTATGTTCTATTTTTTATCCCATTTTTCTTTTCTATCACTGAGAGTAATAAAAAGATATGTTTAAATATTAATAATGCTATGTCCATATATTATATAATAATTTATAATTAATTTTATCGTTTTGTAACTCTCTATCCCCAACACAAGCATACGCTTACAGGAGATAGATAAATCAATTTTAATGTTTTATTTTACATGTTATTCTGTCAAATATATTTTTGAATAATTAAAGAAAAGAAAAATACTCGCGTACGAGTACCTATAGAGTATTTTTGTGTTATTTCACTTATTGCGTTCTAAGGATAAAAGGTCCATGGGCTTATATTTTAAGAAATAGATGCTATGGTGATTTGAAAATGTTAGTCATTAATATTAATCTATCAACATTAATAATTTTTAAAAATGGATCAAGTATAATAAATATTAGTTCCAATATTAGATACGTTTATTTTATATTTTTGTAAAACCATCTTTAAGGACTATAATCCTTAGCACAAACATAACATTTTAATAACTGAGAAACCACTTACTCATTCGAATTTTGAATTAAGTACATCAAAATGTTAAAAAAATTATCCACTAAATAATTAACAGTAAAAAGGGCAGGTTCTCATTTGAAAAACAGAAGTTTGTATCCCAACGGGACACTCCTATTAAGTAACATAACAAAATTCAAGAATAATTTGAAAAAAATATCTTTGAGTATAATTGATCCAAAAATCAGAATTTCAATGAGTTCATCATTAAAGGAAAATATGGGGGTGAGCATGCTTTGTGAATCACCACGTATACGCCTAACCCAATTCAATTTTGAATTATAATTATTGTTCTTATATTTATACGATTTTACGTAGACAACTCTCTATGTTTTCATTTACTCGTGTTTTCCTGGTTTTCCATAAGTCACGACCTTTCTTGAACTTTCTGAATTCTTTTAGTTCTCGTATATACATATATCACACGCGATGAAAAATTAAAAAAAAATCATAATTATACTATACAACTAATACATATTATTATTATGACGAATAATAATAATATATGTCCATGAAATAGTTGTCCATGAATTAAAATATTTTTTTTTTATATACTTTTTCTACCCTGCGTCCGCTACTTCGTCCTTCCTCGTCCAAACTTCCCGGACTCGAGCGGAATAATAATTTTAATATTTTATAATGTTTTCGCGCCGCGACCAACTTCGGTTCGTACTTATTACGTGCACAATAATTCGACGTTTCGAAATAATAATAATTATTTTTTACCGTGCGATGACCACCGATAACGAATATATGACCCGTGGTCGAGCGCATTATCGTTGCAGCGCTTCGTGTTATTCCAATCGAATTCATCGTACGTACATATCATAATGACGATAATTATCACGACCTACAAATAGGTACCTAGGGTATAATGTACCTACTTGCCGAAAAATAATCGTCGAATAAAATAATTTACTATATTTATGGACATTGCGCACGAACTTGGTTGAGGCAAACGACATTGGTCCAATATAGCAGCGTGTATAACATATTATATGGACACCAGACTGAAAACTGAGTGAGACTTGAGGGGTTTAACCCCCGCCCCCACCCTTCTAATCACCCGATATATTTTAAGATTTATGTAGACCCTCCTCCGGCTGTGCATGCACTATTAAAAAAATGTATAAAAAACATGACGTCCGCGTATAATAATACATTGCCGATATTGCAACATATTATACTAACCTATATGTATAATATATTATTACCTATGTGTGAACTACAATTTTATGCCGTGCAAAGATTGAATACGAAGATTAGCCAGGTCAACAGCTGTGCTGTAAGGATGAATTTTATTATAGTCTTATATTAATAATTTATTTTACAATCATTTAGGTAAGAACACCAATACTGTTAAATGATATATGGCCGTAATATCCATATAAGCAAATTGAGGGGGTCTTAGCCCCCCAAAAACCTAGTTCATACAATTTAAATATGCTACATTGCAATGGTCTGCTTGCCTTTAACATATTCAGCCCCTCCAAGTCAAAAGTTGAAATATGCATATAGGTATAACAATAAGAAATTTAAAATTTAATTCACCTAGTACACAATTTTATTTTAGACTTTTGCATTTCAACAATACCACTGCCAGTACATCAATCGATTGTAAAATGTAAGTATTGATTTTCTAAGAAAAATTAACCATACAATTATTGTATTTTTAGTGGGCCGAATAGTGGCGAGAGCAATAAGCTTATCAAGTCAGTTATCCGTTTAAAAATCACAGGACTACCGTCGTTGATTTAACTCTCTATTTTTTCTATGTTGCGGATGTGGTTTTTAGAGCGTTTAGATAGATTTCAAACTATATATAATAATATATATGCCACGGCAACACTGTGAACGGTTTTTCTAATCGCCTACCAATACTACAACCGTAATATTATATCACTCTACAACGTACGTAAATAGCGTATAAAGTGAATATATAAATTCATACGACCCCTTTGAGGTTGTTTCATAGACCGGAAGTTCATCCCCAAACCGTTTCACAATGTATCCGATCAATATATAGGGTTATATAGATCAAACGAATGCAACATGCAGGTCCGAGGAGGTTATGAGTTATCCAGAGAAAAGGTTTGTTTTCTATTCCTTTTACGGATAAGTTTTCCTTGCAGGGGTGGATTGGCGACAGATACCACCCGGGGCCATTCCCGGTTAGCCGTACTCATTTTAAATGATTATAAAATAGGAATACACAGGCGTGGATACATGGAGGGGCTATGGGGGTGAAGCCCCTACTTAGGCCTAATCTCCTTAAAATATTTCATAGATTATCTTAATTTTCTGTTTATTAACTATAGCAAAGAGCTATGTTAGAGGAGCAATACTATACTTAAAATATATTATGTATATTGCTTATTGACATTAATTAGGAGTGATTGATTATCGAACATTAAATCATCTAGCACCCCCTCCCCTTTTTTCATTTATAGATCCGCTCCTGGGAATAAATATAAAATGTAATGTACTCGTTTGTGATGATTTTTTTTTTTTATCAATAAAAGACACATTTATTACAACAATCTAGAATAAAAATGTTATATTTTTAAATAGGTAGTAGATAGGTATAATTTACTGTATCGGAGAATACGGAGCTGTTAATTAGACTTGAGTTTGCTAGTGCGTTGATGCAGCGACTGTCATCGAATTGATACTGCCGTGTGTGTCAATATAATAAGTAATAATTTGGACGGATTGTGTGTATTTTGTGTCGATCAATATTCTATAGTGTGTATATTTAGCATGTAATTTCGAGGTTTCCCGTGAGAAAGGGATGGTCGCTAAAGTCAAATTTTTCAGGAGAACAAAAACAAAGGTAAATTAAACGTGCGAGATCGATTTCGGTGTCAAAAGTTAAATGTAACTATTGGTGACCGCGATTTATATGTGCATAGAGTGTAACGAACTTCAGACAATCTAAGATCGTCACTATATATTTTGTATCACTCGAATACGATTTTCCTAAATCTCAATCTGTTGCTTCCTATAAACTGACCAGCGATCACTACTCCGTTCACCTTATTGTTGATCGGTTATTTATAGCCTCAGCCTGCGTCAGGTGTCTGCTGCTGGTTCTATGCCCTATAGCCCGCGGTGGCCAACGAGTCCTTCGCCCAACCGAAAGTACCTATATTATGACAATAATAATTATTAATTATATTATTATGATATAAGGCAAAAATAATTATTACATGCTATTATATAATTAACTTTTCTAACACGTCTTATAACTCGTAATATGACAGTATAAAAATGAAAAATTACATACAATTATTCAGTATAACATCGTAAATATTGTTATCGTATAATAAACCAATAAAATATTCACCATAATAGTATATTATTAAAATATGTTTTTGATGGCACGACGGGGAAAAAATAATATTTACAATTTTTCGACTGAGTATAGGTTGTCTGTTGTCTTTAGGAAGCTGTTGTATTTTCCGGGTTGTGTGCTATTTAATCTAAGTCCACGCGTGTAGGAAAAAACATTTTGGATCGACGAAACTCAATACTACTCAAAGCGAAACATTTTATTATCGTAAATATGTAACTTATTGTATAATATATTATAATTCGTATTTCATACCTAAATGAAAAATACAATACCCCAACCCCAAATGAATAATTCTAAATCCTCTCCGGACTTAAACCTAAAAACGTGCCTAAAAGTTTTACACTTCCGTTGTGCACGGATGATGTTTGTATTGAAATGTGTCGTGTTTTATTATTCTATAATACCGGACTTGGTCGACAGTAAAGCAAAAATAAAATATAGAGTGTAATGTAAAATTGTAAAAAATTATGGAGGAGCGGTAGGAGGCAACTTCTTCAAGGTTACGATATCTAATTATATATATTATGTCTCACACCAAAACTTACTCATGACTTAAATTATTATCATTAATAAATTAAAAATTTGTGTATAAGGTTTAATCGGTTATTAATTTGTTATTAATCGCATGATCGCACACATTATAATTTATATTGTATAATATTATCTTCTCCGTATAAGAACGTTTTTTGTACTGGCGAGGCTTACGTATATGTAATACGTATAGTACATAGTAATAACATAATATTATTATTATGAATTGATGAAACGAAAACATTAAAAACAGACCTGAAGTGCATAATATCATTCAAGTAGGTACTGCAGATGATTACAACTTTTCCGAAACGTCTTTATATTCAGATTGTTACGACATAATATAATCATATGCTGTTCGTGCATGCCTTTCGTTTGTTGACTATAAAATATGAATGGTAGGTACGCAATTTTTGATTTTGATCATTTGTTTACAAAGCAATTCGCGTTATAAGTACTTACCTTATTTAATCAAAATATTAAAAATTATCTTTGACAATCGAATAAATGCAACATTTTATAACCACCTCACAAATACAAAATAATTATGTTAGGTTAGGTACCTGCAAGGCTGCACCAAATATTATGTTGAATACTTTTTAGGCCAATCATAAAATCCATACCATTGCTTACAACGAAATTGAAACGGTATTGTCTTCGATAGGTATGCTTAATTCATATTTTCATTCAATCTTTAATTTTGAATTAATTATTAGTATTTTAATACCTGTGTAATGTATGGAAATTATTTTTTAGATTTGTCTTAAACTTGTATGGATGTACCTATTATTATCATGTATTAAATATTAAATTCCGTTTTCGTCATAATATTTATTGTTATTACACTATTTAAAGTTTGAATAAGCTGAGTAGAGTGGCCCAAAGGTATCCCACAAAATGTTGGTCCACAAGATTACCATTAAGATAGTTAGATCAGAACTAAGATTAAGGATATTGTCACTAATTCACTTGTCTAAACTTTAAATAGTTATAGTGAATTCTAATAGTTAGAAATTCGATTTTTATATATCTATAAGTACCTCATCCAAAAATATTTTGCTTGGGAATATGAAATAAAAATGTATGTTGTCATCAAATAAAGGGAAAAACTTTAAGAAAAAATTAACGAAATATTAAAAAAAAAATTTTGATGGGAAATGTCGTTTTGCAATAACATCAAAATATCAAATTACCCATATAAAATATATATTTAAAAAAAAGTTTGAACATTTTGAAATAAAGAGTGTTGACATTTAAACGCGTCACCTTGTATATATTTTAGAGAGCAGAATAATAATATTACTCGTTAGATGTCTTGCAATATTGCAGGTGCACATTAATATTTGACGACTTCGATGAAAGCCTATCAAACGAACGAACAATAGAATAACGCAATAATAATAATAGTACTTATACAATTTTTATTGATATAAAATTATTATTATAGCGTGCTATTAATAACGGCCAATAATAGTTATGACAGTGACACCTCAATACTTGACCTCCTCGCCCCGGCTGCTGTCCAATCACTACTGAATTACACAGTCACGTGCAAGGATTGCATGAAAAATTGTTTTACGATCGTTTAGTATTAAAACCGACGACGCCGTACAATAAAATCCGCCCGTAAAACCGAACGCATAAACGCTGCAAAACAAAACGCATTATATTATTATTTGGTGTCACTGTACGGATGTGTTGGTAATTAAATTGATTTTCGACGTAAGACGAATGCCGTATGTCGAATTGTGTCTCGTGTATTGCATTTGTTGGTACCTACCTATAATAAACGTAAAAACAAAACAACACAACACAAAATGTGTAATACCATTATGTGAATGTCGATTTACGTCCGATTTCGATCCAATACGCAGTGACAATGAAATATGTACAATAGGTATGGTAGTTGTGCAATACTGCTCTCAAAGTCCATTCCAACGCATCCATGAAGGATTAATAAACTGGAAGCTACTGCAACTGCAAATATGTTCAATTAAAACGCTTAATTATAGGATGTCAGAGAACTATTTGTTTCCTCTCTCTGGGCCAAGCGCAACACATAGACAAAACGCATTTACGCAGAATCATTTTTTCTGTGTTTTTAAGACGTAATCTTAGAGAATAATACTTTTGAGAGAATGATATATCGATTCGTCTAAATGTTGTCTCAGAACAATTTAAACACAATTTAAATTTACAACATTTTTTTGTTTGTTTTGA
Source organism: Macrosiphum euphorbiae (assembly GCA_949089665.1). NCBI lineage: Eukaryota > Metazoa > Arthropoda > Insecta > Hemiptera > Aphididae > Macrosiphum > Macrosiphum euphorbiae. The sequence goes on along the minus strand of CARXXK010000003.1, from coordinate 69,858,935 downwards.
AAGTAGAATACAAAGTCAAATAACAATAAAATATAAAATAGATATGGCATTCCCTCAAAAATACTATTCTCTATCTTTTTTGTAACGGGTGATTTTACTCTGAGATCACATAAAAACATAGAAATAATGATTCTGCGTAAATGCGTTTTGTCTATGTGTTGCGCGTGGCCCAAAGAGAGGAAACATAATATAGTGTGCTGACTTCCTCTTAAAAAAAAAATTTTAATAACTGATTAAGAAACTCGAGACATAATTCGATCGTCATTTTGTTTTCGTTTTAAAACACATGACGATAATAGAATGATATAGAATATTATTCTGTAAATAGGAATCACGGACTCCGGAAGTTATTCGTATCGCCGCTGTCTTTGCGATATTCGTTCAAAGCGTTATGATAATAATAATAATATGTTATCGCACTATTATTGCACTGCAGCGCTTCGATGATTTAGATTCGGTCGGCAATTTATTTATACTTTAAAGACGCGAGTGTTTGGAGGCCACGACAGATTGTTATTGTGCCCAACCGTGGCACCTGTGAGTACACATCTGCAGGTGGTTGGCAAGTGGGGATGTGGAGGGAGAGTTGAGTTCATTTTAATAAGTCACGTTCAAGCTCATCCGATAAATTTAGGTGAATGCGTGATGGCTCATAAATAATTTGTGTAGGATTCGTTTTGCATAAAGTTTGTGTAGGTGTATGCGATATGGTCGTATGGGAAGTACCTATACCTATAATAATAATAATATAGTTATTAGTTATTTATTGAATTGGAAACACGTTGAGTTTGATCGTGTGCTACTTGTTGCTGTTGCACTGGTTCATTGTATAGAGATCAACAATTTCATTTTAAAAAAAGGCCGAATATCCTCTAAAATTTCAAAAAAAAAACTTAATCTATATAAAATATAAACTCCTGAAAATATAGTTCACTTGCCACATCCCTGCAAATCTCGTAGATAAACTCATAAACCTGAAGGCATTAGTGATTATTTATAGATATAGGTATAATTGGCTGATATCACAGCACTGCAGTCATCAAATGTAATATTAAACCTCTTTCGTTTTTCCTAACAACGAAAACTTTTTTTCAAAGTAATAGCTGGTACATATACTTTTATTTATTTTCTAAGTTAAAGTTTTCAATAAATTTAGTTTAACTGATTATAATATTAATAATAATATGATGTGTACGAAACGGGTATGAACGACCAATTATTATTATTATATTGCAGGCTATCGTCTGCGTATAGATTGGTCCAAACTGAAGGCGAGAACGATCATCGTCGAAATCGAGACGGAACTATATCGATGTTATGATATTATTATCATTATTTACGATTTACAGAGTTCAATTACCTTCTACATTTGAGTACGTGTGTCGTGTTGTGAGCATTTTCAAAACACTTATCGGCAGGGTTCGAACATTTTACCAAATGTATTTTTGTGGTAATTTTTAGAAATTCAAAAGTAAGAATCACACCCTGAGAGTGGGTACCGATATTGGTTGGCATGCTTAAATATATAGGTATGATCGCAACTTTGTGATATGCAGGTGTCATGGCCTCCACTGGCAGTGAATATTATCACTTCGATTTATTTGCTAACAAAACCACACAAATTATTAATTTCTTGGCTAATAAATGCAAAAATCACTGCCACTTGAGATTCTTTTCCATGCTAAAACATGCAATAATTGTGCTGCCCATAACGAAAATGAGTGTCAATGCGTTCATACCTATATATTTAGCCAGGGTCGTTAGAATTATAAAAGTTTCAAAGGTTGTAAGACGAAAGTTTAGGATTTGTGATAAGGATTATTGATATGGATTGGAGATAAGGCTTGGCGCTTTGGCGGAAATGTTAAAAGTTTGAGCGTCTAGCAATTCGTCACGAACTTTGTAAATGGATAGGCTGGATACGATCCCCAGGATCAGCTATATAGAGGATACCACATAAAGTGGTATGTGCCGTAGCATGTCAAAAAGTGTTAAGTCAAAAACAGTGTTGGAGTGTATAGCACGTCATTCATTAACCTGATGACGGGGAGTATAATTCTCAGAAACCACGGGGGAGTTACCTCCTTTATCCATATTTCGTGGGTTGGCTACTTCTCACCTGTGTGACGAGGTCTCATCCCTCCGACGGGTTCACACTGGGCGCTCGTGCGCCAGACTGATGATCCCCCGCCGGCAACTCTCTGTGTCGAGGTTGATCGGAGGGTTTTGAAAGTCCCGCGTCGATGAGCGCTGGGGCATTACCACCAGACAAGTCATCCCTTTTTACTAAGGCGCTACTCGCACAGTCTCCGCGTTTCCATCCACATTGTCACGGGCACTTGTACGCCGGGCGTGGCCGGCCGGACGTGCGTCACATAGCTTGTTGGAGAGCTGTTACAGTTCGGGCATTTCTGCAGGGCCGGGTTTACAGTGGGGCTCTATCAAACACCCGGGATTTCAGAATCCGTATTCTCCTTACCCTTAATGACTGGATTCCTGCTAGCACCTGAAGCAGGGTTACTGCTGCCTTTTTGGAGCGGTACGGTTTTTGTGACGGTTGCCGTGTCCGTACCAACTTTTTTTATCAGATTTAGTGCCTAAGTGGAAGGTGATCCCCGACAGGTCTTCATCACGCACGTGTTCACTCATGAATTGGCTGGGCCCATGGCTTCTAGATCAGGGCTATTCAAGGGTAACCGGTCGGTGAATGGGGACCCAACACGCGCCGGCCTGTCCTCATTATCCCACCGGTTTGTCGCGGACAGCGCAATGCGTCCACTCGGATATGCTTATCCCGTGCGGAGTGGAAAGGTGCAATTCTCACCTTGATCCCCTTAAGGACCCGTGCCTAGTTCTGTTGGCACGTCTAACGAGTTTACCCTTCATCAGTACGCTTCAATTCTGAAGGGCCCGGAACACGGCTCTTTAGTTTTGCCGTGAACCCGCTCCACGCTACCGATCTACTTCAGTCGATTGCACCTCTGGAGCTGGTCTTTCTTTCGCGGTAAACGAGTGGGCAGTCTCATTTTGGCAGATGTCCTGCGATCGTAGAGACCTGCGTGAGGCAAGCTGTCCTACCTCTAGGGTTTTAATAGTAGAGGGGTCGGTCTGCTCAAAACTGTCGCCAGTCCACTTCCCCTTCATTGGTGGCCCTTCCCCGTTTTCACCTGTCAGTCAGTTTTGACCACCTCTGATTCTTCCTTTGCCCCCGGAAGCTTGGTCTGGAGATGCGCCCTCCGTTGGCGTTGTGAGTGGGACGGAGTCAAAGACCCGGGGGAAGCTTCCGGCCGTTCGTCTTCCACCCAGTTCTGTGTCCAGGCAGAACTTCGTCAGTCACGGCCCCAATCCCGCGGCTCTTTTTGCCCACAATGATTTTGCACAATCATGTACGGTCGTATCGTGAGGCGCTCAGGGTGTAGCCTTCTACGAGCGCCTCTGCGCCTCTCGTGCCCATTTCCACCCTGAGAGGTGCGGGCGGCACGAGAACTCCCGGGGGTCATAGGACTACTGCCAGCACCAGGGTTGTCCTGTCTTATAGCCCAAAAAAAGGCTTCCGACGGATTCGAACTCGTACCTACCTACAACCTACATTTGGGAACCTAGCGCCTTACCTACCGACTTACCGTTTGTGTTACCATCAACGGTCAAAACTTCAACACTTAAACTATGTGTCTACGGAGCGATATAAACGGATATATATTCGATATACATCGATGTATTTACACACTGTTTAAACTTTAATTGTATTCTATTCAATGATCCGACCATTATTATTATTATTACATTACATTATTATAATGTATGTTTAAATTATATATTTATTTAAATCAAACCGCAAAATTGCGTTTACGTCAAGCAATATAACTACGTTGTTAAGGACCAAAAACTATTGTCTACAATAATATAATGCAATATTTATTGAATCAAAAACAAAACGACGAAGTTGTGTACTTGTGCGTTGGAACGAAGACCGACTCACATTTCGTGAACGCGAATTTTTAAGTGTACAAACCGAATTTGAGTGCAAACCACATATCCGGGGGTTTCAGAAGAAATAAACTTAACAAATAGAGAACAAACGACAGTTGAAAAGACGAAACGAATCGAGAAAAAAGAAAAAAGCAATAATAACGACCGACTGTTGACAGTCGATTGCGATGGCTACGGACCGACATCGCGTACAAACCGCACATCGGCGGCTTCTAAAACCAACAAACTGTATGTGAATAGAGGAGTGACGGGGATGAGAAATCAGAAAATGTCGAACAATTTGAAAACCTACTGACCGCCGCCGAGGTGAAGGTACCCGATGGACGCGCTGGGGAATCGACGGGAGCGGGTCGGGCGGACTGTAGAAACGGAGTGGTCAAGGTGTAAACACTCCCTTATCTTTTATATTATGATAGTGGGCCAAAAAAAGTACACCACTTGTAACTGCCACCAGGAGCGCTGACTACCCGATGAAGGCTCAAACACATTAAAGTTTGTATGGCACATTATGCAATTTAGCATTTTATTCTATTTACTAATTAGTAATTACAAGGACTGTGGACTTCATGATCTAATAATTGATATTTTAATTTTTAAATAGTGTAACTTAATATGTATCATATGTGCATATGGTACTTTCAATTCATATATTTTAATATCCAGATTGGAAAACGTTTACCAGTAGGTATAAGTAGTGGTTTATATTTATATTAATTTTGATATTTTTTTTAATCTTTTTATAGGATTTTTCTTGTATGATATTTGATCATTATGCCTTTTACATACAAATATCATTCTGGTGTTCAAATAGAAATTTATAATATATTTGGTTAATTCATTCTGATGATCCACCGATCCCAATTTTTACGACACGGTTTCACTATGGCCGGAGTTTTCCGTTCCACGGGTTGCTGTGAGACAGCTGTTTTCCTTGTCATTTTATTTATTTTATTTATTACAGTATTAGATTTTATTAAAATGTATATATATAATTTGATAAATAAGTAATCGCGTACGACGATCAGTTCGATAGCAGCGGAAACGTGCATGAGCAATAATATTATAATATTTTATGTAGGTACCAAACGTAGTTTTTTTTTCCTCATATTATTATTATTATTATTATATACCTATACGATTGTTATCGCAGAACGATATTCTAAAATAATTACGACCACAATTCATATTATATTATAATAATAATAATAATAATTTATAATTGCACATCCAAAGTCCAAACCCACCAGCGCTCGCGAGTGTAATAATAAAATAATATTTTAATGATTATGTAAGTCGTCGATATTTATGTTCTCGTATTATAATATAATGATAATAATAATATACGACTTCACGATCATCGTATATAATATACACGTGTTATAATCTACTTTGAAGACGCGCAGTACATAAAGCATAAGCACTCGCTATTATATACATAAATAATTATTATATATAGGTACATACTATATATTATTGTAGGTAGGTATTGTGCAGGTATATAATAATATAATGTCTAATAAGACATCTGAAACCTATTATTTGTTTTATCGAACGTAATAGTATTATAATCGTGTAATAATGATTTCGTTATACAGAATCATGAAACTAATTATTTTCGGAACGTCGATCTCGCCCCCATTCCCCTCCATCCACCCCCGCATCAATTCGATTTCACTCCCTGTGGATATGATGACGATGATTACGACGATGATGTGTACTGCAGTATGCGTGGTTTGACTGTATAGGTATAGAACAGCCAACCAATCGATCAGTTGAGGATAATATTGGTCGATCTCATTAAAAATTAATTATTACACATACACTAATACCTGTTGATCGCGAGCGCAATCTTAAATTTTAAGACTAAGTTTATGTTTAAGACACCCTCGCGCTTTATATACAAAGTAAAGTATATTTATTTTAGCTAAGAAAAACGTAGGTACAATTTTCCGATAGAGAAATAATTAAAGAAAATATTTTTATACAATGCATTATTATGCTGCATTTAACACAATAATAAAAATAATATACTTAAACAAATAGTGGTAGATCGCACCACATTACAATATACATTTTTTTCGAAATACAGACCGAGTCCCCTAGAACCCGCTCTGGAGCTGCCCCTGGGTCACCAGATATTTGAAATTGTTAATGTGCAGACTCACTTGTTGGAAATGGTTGGTGGCCCCTGAAATAGTACCCTTCTTTATGCCATATAATGGTTATCACTTTATATCAGGGCCATATACCGGGTAGACATTATATGTCTATATGCACTGTACCTAGGATCCTCGAACAAATTGGGCCCCATGAAATGTTCAAAATATTATATTCCCTATATATTTCAATATTATAGTGGAGACTAGAGCCCCAAAATGAATCGGAATCACAAGCGTGTGGGCATTATGTCGGACAGTCTCCAAAAGTTGAACTCGACTCAACTCTAGAAATTTCCTGCATGGTAGATCATAGTCAGTGAATATATTATGATACCATGGTTACAGCGGTCAATCAGAACGCGACAAAAGGCACACGACGCGACAGTCGAGGTAGCTGTGCAGAGGTATAGGTATTAATATCTGCGACTGCAGCGGCGCGGTAACCGTGGTATACCTATGTATACAATCCGACGGTATTTAAAATCAAATGCGTGATAATACAATAGAATATAATACAATAATATAGGTGTATCTACAATGGACGCATCGCCGTCGAGGGTAATCGCGCGTCGTCGTCGCGGCGTTTGAAATCAAATCGACCGGGAAAATCTCGAACTCGCCGCCTTCAACCTCATTATGATTTCGACTATATACCACCCCTGGCACCCCCCCACCGATACGTTCGAGCGCACAATCGTTTTTAAATACACTCGGCCGGCGATACCTATACGTATTATTATCAAGCCTAGTCGTGTTCAACGACGTAGGTACCTATATAATATATACCTATATATTGTATTTTAACGATATTGTAACTACAGCAGTAGGTACATATAGTGCATATCATAATAATAAGATATTATATTATATTATATGAAATGTTATGCGAGCACTACTCGTCGTAAGGCGAATCGTTTGTAAAACACGTGTTGCTATTATATTGTACGCGATGTGTGTCGTATGATTTATGTTTGCACGAGACGTAAGAAAAGCACACACAATGGACGCGACATGTGAAACCTTATGATAATATTAATATCGCGACGAAGAGATCTCGGGTAGTAGATAGGTGTATATATAGGTAGGTGTTGTTATATTTTATATACGCCAGCGAGAAAAGTCGCGTCCCCATACGTCCTATCGACAAACAAAACGAAAAAAGATTACTTTCTTCTTCTTCTTCTTCGTCTTCTCCGCGTCTCCGTCTTCTCCTCGTTCTGATCGATTGATTTCGAACAACATTTTTTTCGCTCTCGGTTTTCACGATTATTATATTTTATACAGCAATGTTACCTATATATGCAATATTTTACGCCTGCAGCAGCGGTCGTCGCGTTTGTCCTGCGGCTTGTCGTCGTCCGCACACCCTCCCCGCCCTCACTGCCAGGGCGTAATAATAAATACGTTATATATTATTATGTGTGTGTGTGCGAGTGTGTGAAAGAAACCGGGACGACGAAGACGACCGAATAAAATATATTATTCGTGCGGGTGGAACACGGCTATTATTATTATTATTATTATATACCCGGCATCGCACAATGGCACTCGCGATGCACATGTAGAAAAATCGCTCATTGTCAGACTTGACGTTAATAAATACAAATTGCGCGACGCCACTGTCCGCCGCCGCCGCCGCCGCTGGTCCTCCTCCACCGCCCCCGCGCACCAGTCGGCGGCGGTAGTCGTCATCGTCGTTTGTTACGTTATTTTCGAGAACACACGATTTTCCCACAGTGAGCGCACAGCACAATATACGATTTATATATATATATATATAGGTATTTACGAGTATTCGTACGGTGGTGTGTGTGTATATATATATTTCACTCAAAGACAGTGGCCGGGATTTATGTTGTGTAGGTATGTGTTTTCCCTACAGAGCAACCACCTGTTTTCATCCCCCGGTAGTCAAACCGTGTATATGAACATATTGTATAATATTATGTATGTCGCCCGCGTACCTATTTAGAAGTCAAACCAATGATAAATATATGATATTATTATGATTTGCTGACTTCATATTATACTCGTGTGACCACATGGATTAATATTTTTAACACACATCTCGTATACGACCATCGGCATTTGCGAGACAATATAATAAATTATTATTATTATATTATTATTAATAATATATAGGTATACCGTATACCTTTAAATTGGAATTTTAACTCGACTTTGTAGACTGTCGAGCACTGAAATAGACGAACAGATAATGGTCTATCGTCTATGGCTGTCCTGGTAAAGTTTCCCCGGTGTTCGTTGCCTCTGCTAACCTAATTCTTAAATTCAGTCCACGGTAATGCGTTTCCATGAATCGTGAGTTATAGTTATTTTCCGAAGCAAAATAATTAAGTAATTAAGTAATTAAGTAATTAAGTAGTTAAAAAATAGTTTTTTTTCATTTATATATATTTGTGTTTCATTGAAAATTGTAATTAAGTACTTATTCAATTCTATAGTATAATCAAAAGACATATTTTTAATTACATATTCCTAATCATAATTTGATATCAACAGATTGATTCAAAAAGGAAAAAACTTATAAAATTTAAAAAGTACATACCCGACGATCAGAATAATCGTAAGAAATATAATTTTGCAGTGATGTCATATAATACAAAGTGCACCCAATAACTTTTGTTCTAATTAATTTTTTTGATATACAATTAATTGACTATTGCGCCACACATACAACATAAATATTTTTAAAAAAAGTTTGTATTTTTTGGATTTAAAAGTTTTTTACGACTGGATCAATTTATATATACTTGACAAAAATGTAAAAAAGAAACTTCATGACTTAAACGACTGTTTTTACAATCAAATTTTTTCTGAATTTTTTTGCAGATTTACAAATTTTCCATTTTGATAGTAAACTATAAAAATTAAACCATTTTATAACACATAAATATTAAACATAATATTTGACGGCTGCGTGTCTTCCTGTTGCGCCCTGTACCTATACATATATATATATATATATTCATAATATTAATGCATCGCGGTGTAAAAATGATATGTTTTAAAAAATGTTAAAACTTTTTATACAAAACGATGATAATAATAATATATAATGAGTAGGTTTATCGACGATAGCGAGTATAATATGGACGCTTAAAATGGATCGCTTCGCGTAACAAAATATATAAATCATCGTTTACTCGCACATAGAGTTCAGAGACCTCACACACGCACACACCCGCGAGAGAGTTCGCTCGCGGGACGAGTTCAGATCGTTTCCGATACGCGGCAGAAGAGTCGGTCGACGACGGGCGCGTTAATGGACGCGAGCGATAACGGCCGCACCCGAGCCCGCGATCCAATAAAATGTGTACATCTCGCGCAGCCGTTTTCTTCCTTTTCGCATCTCATTCGTCTCCTTTTCTTTCCTCTCATTCTCGTCTAATGAGCCTCGCGACGGCCGAGTGTCCTCTATCTGCACATTACACGGGTATACACGGCAGTACCTATAATAATATATGTGGGGCGACAATCCAAAACGTACTATTTTACACTTTTTGAGAAATCACGATTTTCTATTTTTCCACGATTTTGGAAATGGTACGTTATGTATTTAATTCAATTATATTCCCTATCTTCATACTATGGGAAATAGTACATTATGGCCTACTTTGGAAATAGTACGTATTGCACAATTCAAGAAATTGGTACGTTTTGCGTCAATTTGTCAATAAACAAACTATTTAACATGGAAAATACTACGTTTTGACGTAATTTTGGAAATAGTGCATTTAGACAAATTTTGGCTTTGGAAATAGTGCGTTTTGCGTCATTTATGAGTTTCAGATTGATTTTAACAAGGGAAATAGTATTTCACAATTTTATTGCACTATTCGATTCCCTGCCATAATTTCTATAAGAATCAATGTATAACTCAATTTCTTCAATTTTGGCAATAGTACGTTTTGGATTGTCGCCCCACATAATATATGGATAGGTCCCATTCCATACCCATATGCATTATATGATATATTATACATATTATATACGCCGGAGCGTACAATCATATATTATTGAGCATGTGTGTGTGTGAGCTCGGCCAGTGCGTGTGACGGGGGCGACCCGCAACACTATATCGAAACGGTCGGGATTACGCGGCGGCGGCGGCCGTAATAATTTTTACGGAAAATAATAATATATTATATTATATTATTATTATTATTATCGATCCGCACACGAGAGGGGTCACGGAGCACACGATTTTCTCGCGCGCGCGGGAAGAATGCAGCAATCGCGATTTCGTCGATAGATTCCGTTCGTATATTATATCGATGCGAGCGGATTGCGCGCATAATGTACCTACCCATCTACCCATCTACCCACCTACCCGCCTACCCGCAATACCGCCGCAACAAATATATTATTATTATATCTTTTGTAATAATAATGTGCTCGATACCGCGATGTCTTTCCGGTCGGACGGAAATATTATATGTGCACCGCACATAAGTGTTTTTAACCGACCGCGGTCGTGCGATAGTCGCACGCATCGCGTATTATATTTCATATTATTATTGATATTCACACTTCTCAAAGCCCCCCGCCCACGTTTATAACTCGATGGTGATAATGTTTCTTAGTCGTCTACCAAAAAAAAAAAATGTCTAGGAGTTTGGAGTTACCAGTTTTCTGCCTTAGATAAAAAAATTAACTTGTAATCCGCTCACATTTCATTTGCAAAGCCATTCAACAAAAGGTTATCGACGACTAAAAATGCTGTGCCTGTCTTGTAATGGCTTCAAATTATATAAAAAAAAAATATTTCCGAAAACGGTATTTTATAATAAAATCACCTATTGTACAACAATATCCTATATACTACAGACGGATATAATAGATACCATCATGCTATTCATGCATGAGAGAATGCTAGTTATAGTTGCATCCCCTAAGGCTAAAAGACTATGAGACTTAGAGAAGTTGCGTGATCTTTGTAGTATTTACCAATAGGTACTTGTATCACTGTTTAAAAATAACTAGTTATAATAATTAATAGTTTAATGGAAAAAATGTATAAAGCAAAATACATATGTCATATAAATTTTAATATCTGTAGATGTAACCATGGTTGACATTTAGTGACATTTAAATTTTTAAAAATTGTATGTTTATAAAATGAAAATAAAATTAGTCTATATTATTAGACGAGTCACAATTACAATATAATACGGGAGTTAAAAAAGAAGTTATAAGTCGTGATTTGTCAAACGATATAAGTCCGCGGTTTCGTTTATATTTATGTACTGAAAATCCACTGCAGCATGTTACTCAACGGCCGTATCCAACATAATTTCATAAATGTGCTGCAGGTAAGTACTACCTAACCTAATAATATGACGTATTGACTTATGGGTGATTGCTGCGGAGTGAGTGTCGTGCCAAATTCCGATGAGCGCGATTTACAATTTATTCGTTTCTATGGCGGCGATAAACGAGGCTTTCGAAAAAAATCGGTTAGAAATACACAATATATTATTTTGTATATCCAGCCCAAAAACGTGTTTAAGTTAAAAATTTACACGAACGAAATTTAATTCGTCATCCTCGGGAGACGAGACGGCGCGGGCGGCAATTATTTGTCTCCCGCGTGGCGAGGCCTCAGTAAAAAATAAAAATCGCGTTCGAAACTCTAAACGTGCTTCGGGAATCCAAATTCGGACCCCATGCAGCTTTCTACGCATATATTTCGAATAACATAATATACATTATACCTATTTATTACGTGTTTAGTTATATACTCGCGCAAACGATTCTAATATAATAATATAGTTTATATACCTAAAGCGTGAGTATATTGTGTACATCAGCATGCTGCAAACCAGTATATGGTTTTGGTACGGCAGGGGTGAGTGGTTGGAAGGGGGGGGGGGCGAAAACGCTCGTCCGTAATGTACGACGAAAGATTCTCGTCGCGGGGCTTTCGACGGTAAGACAGCCATCCAATATTATATACCTGTATTTATACTTTGGTAGGTATTTAGGTACGTAATATAGGTACGAAACGAGTACCTATATTTTGATACCGCGGTTTGATACCTATATAACATAACAACAATATTATGGTCGCGCGGGCTCTGCGGATGTCGTAAAATCGACGAAATATTGTACATATCCATGCGTTTTTCGAAAGACGCCTGTTGCTGCAGTACTCACACACTCACATATTTTTAAGTATATATATTATGTATAGTAATGTCCTGCGGTGACGGCGGCGGCGGATGTAGTTATATCTATTATACGCCGCGACAATTAAATATATAATATAATATCGCGGTTCGCGTATAAATTGGTATAATATATTTAACCATATCAACCACCATGACGTACACGATATATGATATAATAATAATATTACAAATATAACTAAGCGAGAGTTATATATTATTATATATAGTTTAGTGTTCAGTGATACTGTGATACCTATTATAATATATATTATATAGTGTTATGTCGTTGTACCTATATCGGATTGAGTTGTAATTCACGCAGCGGTCGTCGTCGTCGATGTCGCGACGACGGGGCAGCTCGCGTGATGTCCGAAGAGAGTATAATAATAATAATATTATGCTAAACAACGGCGAAAAGAACCACACGACGACGATAATAATATTGTTACACTATTATGCGACGTGGTGTGCAAAATAATGTACGATATTGTTATTATTATACGTCTGCTGTCGACGACGTGGTGTCGTGTGTACCTCTGTGCTTACGTCATTGTATGATTATAATAATAAAAAAAACCGGGCACGAGCCGGAGCGTCGTAGAAGGAGACGAGCGGGTAACGCGATACCGTCGTCGACGACGAACATCGTAAAACGATCGAGTTTATAATAATATTGTGTGCTCGGACACGTGTCTGCACAGAGTCCGTTTTGGCAGACTGCGAAAAATATATAAAATTATGTCTCGCGATGATAATAATAATAACATATTACGAACACGGCCCGTCGTATGATATGTTAATATTCTACCAAACTCGACTTGGTCCGTCTGTCCGTCTCTCTTCCCGTACGGGTGAAAATCGTCTGTCGTAGCGGCGGATGAGCATTACTCATAATATTAATATTATTCGCCATTCAACCATTCGATATGAGACCGTCTGCGGCATACTAACGGTTTGACTTTATATCGTACAGACGAGAAATAATATTATAATTCGTCGTTGTTTGTTGCTCTATGGTTTAGGACCGCCGAGATTTCGACCGGGTGGGTCCGGTGTGGTGATGCCAACCCATAACCTTTTTCAGTCCTTTTAACGACGCTCGTTTGCGATATGGGTACCTTCCTGTGCTGTATACAGTGACGGTATACTCGTGAATTCGGAGTTAAATCGTAATCAGATATGAAGCAGAAAACGAAAGAAAAAAAAAACGAGAAATTGTACATAATATTATGTATATAAAGACATTGTAAAACTTGTTTTGGAAAATTAAAATTAGTCAAGGTTCAGTCTTCCGAGTGTTCTTGGTTTCGAGATCTCGTGTAACGATTACTATGGAAACAAAATCATAAACAATAAATTGCTTGTTCGAAACTAGTAATTACAAAATACCCACTAAAACGTCTTAATTGAACAGAGCTGAAAAATGTAACGATTATGATAAAACAATTATTACGTAGGTTACCTATACCTACCTACCTACCTAACTCACTTAACATAAAACAATTTATGTTTAATTATTATGCAAAACAATCGGAAATGCAATGAACCCCGAACGTAGAAACATTATAATTTTCAGTTAAGAAACAAAACAGACCGTTTTAAGATATTATTATTAATCATCTAAAATAACCACCGTAAACTAAGTTTCTCTTGTTCGTATAATACCTATATAACAACAGCACGTCTCGTTTACAATGACTGTACAAAACACATCACTGAAGTACCTACCCAACTAATGCATTTAATATCCAAGTCGTAAACGGTTTATTAATAATATTTTAAGTACAGAAAAAAATCATAAAATACATCCCAACAACTTTTTCATTCTGCATCGGTACAACACCATAATAATATGATAAAATGATAACTGATCGTATTTTATCCGCGAGGAAACGGTACCTACCTATATGACTATAAAATATATTAGACCAAGCGATTTATGGACGCATACATTTTAATTGAAATCGTTAGGTTTCAAGGATTTTTATAGATTCGTTATGTTCAATATTTTATTGAAATTATTTATTAATGTTTAAACAAAGAATGATTTTGTATTGATTTGAGGGGAAGCCATTAATAGTCTACACTTAACACGACGTCGTAGGAATAAAATATAATATTGCATTACTTAAATTCAAAACAACACAAGTGTTAAAAACATACAGTGCCTTCCCCCACAGTTCCACAGCCCAATGACCTCAGTTGTAGAAGCCTCAACCCCCCACCCCCCACAAAAAAAAAAAATGTGTAATAATTTGCTTGGAAACAAAATACTATAAGCTGTATAATACAGTAGAGGACTAAAATGAAAATATGATTAACAATGTACAAAATATACTAAAAAACAAAACCACATTGCTTTCTATTATAATCTCATTAATCTTATTATTTCATTATTAAAACTAAACAATAGTAAATCCAACGATGATTTATCATAATAAAAATATCAAAATAATTATAATACTTAATAATTCAGTCGTGTTCTTTTTTTTTTCTATTATTCACTCTTTTACAATATATTATTATGCTTCAGCGCTTCGGTTAATACACTTTTGTTATGATATTATAAATTATAATAATATATAAACCTAGGTGAATAAATTTATGACTTTACGACGAGTAATTATTTAATAAAATAAGTGTTTTAAGTTCGTAATAATAAACAATTTAAACGCATTAAAAGTTATTTAAAACCATTAGCATAAATTATTAATGAAATATAAATAACACTTTTAATATAGTTATATGTAACTATTTATTACACACACGCGGTGGAGGTACATTATTACGCATACATTAGGCGTATGGCGTAAATTTTAACACCTTCAGGTACCTAATACAAGCTTGTCTTGAGAAAATTAATTCAATGAGACGTCACGTTGGAATATATTTGAATTAGTGCTGTATTAAAACGCAACGAAAATAGTTAGGTGTTATTTGATTTGTGAATTTGTAGCAAAATTCATTTCTGTTCTACTGTTGTAGTGTAAGACAAAATACTCGACTCATGAATTCAATTTTAAAACTATTAGCTATTATTTTGACATTTTTTTACTCGTCTATAGTGTCTGCAGTTTTTGGCTTTTTGTAAGTCATTTTAGATATACATCGATATTAAAATGATGGGTGCGTTTTTATGAGTTTTATTTTTGTGTCTGAAATATCACCTTTTTCTAGCAGAAAAAATGCCCTGATCGTGGCCCTCGATGGAGTTTCTGATACAAAATCTGATATCTAGTAGATACTAGATATACTTTTGGGAGGTCAAAGTTAAAAATTCCCAGTACTTTTCAAGTTTCCGTCAGGATCTCCATTTCCCATTATAAGTGCACCTATGCGGCACATAAACGTAAGCTGTGATTTAGTTTTTAAATTATTATATAAATATTTAAGAAATCAGTGATTTAATAAATGACTAATGATTTTATATCAATCGATAAACAAATAATAAAATAAATAAAAAATAGTGCAAAAATGTTGCTATCGGCCGGGAATCGAACCAGACCGTTTAAAATACTTGTTGATTAAAATCGATTAGTTTCGCTTAGAACGGATTGAATAGCCATTAGAAAAAACGTAAAGAAGATAAAACGTGAAAAAGAGATGCCCGGGTCTAATCTAACTCGCCGACAACACTTACACTCTTACTATCAGCAGCTTCAGAGGATATTGGCTGTCGGGTAGCTTATTTAACCGAAACATCTCTATATCACGACGGCGCCAATGGCCGTACAAGTGTTTTAGCTATTTTCTTGGGTATTTAAATAGTTTGTTTGTTATCGTGGCAACGAATTAAACAGACGATTTACTTTATAATATAATATATTATATTATATATTATTATATCTATAAACTATACTCGGTCTATTTTTGCCTTTTGAACGGTATACTCAAACGTATTACGAACGGGCCTGGTGGAGTCGGACCTTTAAATAAAAAAATACGGACTAGGCCTCGGAGGTTACAATTTTATTGTTATATGTAGCAGACACTACATTGTATTGTACACTATATTGTAGGATAGCGATAATTTGAAAATGTGCATTTATAAAATATACGGTGTATTCCATGTATACGGTGCGAGTTGATGCAATTCAAATATATCATTACTATAATAATATGTATAAAATATGTATAATAATATTGTATAATTTGTGACTTTGCAGGGGGATAGATAAAAAAAAATCAAAAAAAATCAATCCATAACATTGTGTACGGACGAAAGTGAACTGTAAATAATTATGACTTTATAACAATACATATATACGATTCACGTGGATATAATATAAGGTATAGGTACTATGTAATAATAATATAATATATAATAGGCGTTTCGATTACAAGGCGATAACGAGATCGGGGAATCAGACAAAGCGGCGGAAGTTTATCTCATATATTAATAATAACATATTATAGGTACAATGTAATACTCGTCGGGAGTTGAACCTCCGTCCGATCGGATCTCCGTTTCCGGTCACAGCGATCGGTTCCTCCGATCGTCAGACTCGTCCCGCGCGAGAACGGCTCACACAGGCGTATATTATAACTCATATAATATGATATCACATACCTAGGTATATAGCTGTATAGGTAGACTGTATAGTATAACTTATTACAATATTATAATAATATGATGTTTCTCTCTTTATCAACGACTCCGAAAAAAAAACCGTACGACGCATAAAACAATAATTATTATTATCGTGGCGGCGGCGGCGGCGTCGTAGTTGGGTAACGCAGTCACGTTTTTCCATTGACGGGAAATCGAGACTGGCGCGCGCGATGACCGTCTGCGGTCGTGCGGGGGACGAAGGGGAGAAGGACTAAAAAAAAATTATTAACGTCTCCGCTGTGACGACCGCTGCTGCAGACAACAATATTATCATATATATAATAAAATGAGATATTGTGCGTGTGATAATAGAATTTCTCGGTTTTTTCGGGAGAAAAGGGCTTCGGATATAAACCGTTGTCGGGCCGCTCTCGAGACCGGGGGGAAAAAAAACAGATACCGCCGAAAAGGTTTCCGCGACGATCGTAGACAGACAGCAGCAATATATCACACACGCGGAAGAGACGCACATAATACTATAATAAACACGATACGAGTGTAGTATACATATTATTATAATTATATAGGTAGGTAGGTAGGTTGGTAGGTAAATGGGTACGACGTGTAAGCAGGGGAGTCGTGCCGCCACTGTCTAGAAAAGGGTGACGACGACGATATTATTTAAATCGGACGTCTTCCTGCTCTCTACAACATTAGTCACATTAATGCGTGCTTGCGTGTGCGTTTTTTTTTTATTTCCACCAACACACTCAAAACATTCGTTCCGCACTCGATAACATTATCTACGGTTTCGTCGTTGGGTTTCAGTGATGGTCTTCTGCGGTGTCGTCGGTAATTATAATATATGCGAACGCGGCGCGGGTATATGTTTTGATTTATTGTGAGACGTTACTCCGAAAATTAAAATTCACCAGCGCCCGGATCGCGGCTAAAGAATTAAAAAAGAAAAAAAAAATCAAACGACGTGTTTCCGAAATGTTACGTTAGTTAAGGCCGGATTCAAAATAGTATCCATACATAGGTTAGGTTAGGTATATAGGTACTAGGTACTCACACCTATACGGTATATACGGTACTATAGGTACCCACCTAGACGACGGTGACCATTTGTTTTCTCGTTATAGTTCGATGGTACGCGCTGTGACGTCGCCGGGACCTATACCCACAGCTATTATAATATTATGTATTTATGACGCCATTTGTCTAGTCAGTAGTAGCTGTGCACCACGGGTTCAAGGACGACGTAAACGACGAAAAACGAATTAATAGCGATTTATTTTTCATTTTATTTTCGTAATAATATCGTACTTAGGCATATAATATGACGTATTACTCGTATTAGGTAGGTATTATATAGTGCTCGTGTGTCACAAAAGGCATTTCCGGTCGAAAATAGGTTAACGAAGAAATTTTCGCTCCAGTTGGAGTCCAAGGGTGGTCTTCGATGCCATCGACCATAATATTGTATTATATGGTCCTGTAATGATCCTCAATTTGACGAAAAAAAATTAGGATTTTACTCGATCTGCAATATTATATTAATGTTAATTATAAACACGACGACACCACTCCAGTTCAGCGAGTTTCCTCTAACAAGATCACTACCCATATTATGATAGTTCAAAAAATCAGCCGTTTATTGGAATCGGAATATAAGAGATAAACCTAGCTGCTGCAATAGCTCTAAATCATAAAAAAATATTTGCCATGTAGGTGTCCCTTCAAGACTTTATGATTGAAATATTATCATTCTCTCTTATACCTATAAATCTTTTTTATATTATAGCTTGAATGGTTCCTAGTTAAACTCCAACTCTAAGCTTACTATAAAATCATAAATAATTAATATAAATATTATAATAACTTCGAATACAATTTACGTGTCAAATGAATGTCAATCTCCGAAATTGTTCAGCAGAACCTTAATTACAGATAGTTATTACAGTGAAACTTTCATAGAACAAACTTCCATTTAAAATTTAACAACATTTTACCAAATTAGAACCGCATTTATTTAATATTACAATTTATTATTGTAAATCGAATTAGTAATCGAATTTTTTTGTTGCCCATGAGATATGGGAGTTTCACTATATCTATTAGATTTCTCCTTAAAATAAAACGATGACTTATTATTGTACATGTTATATTATTTGTTTGTATTAAATTTATGATAATATGCTCGAAATGAAATACTGGTCGATAGAGTGAAATCAACTATAATTGCAGTTAACCTATTGTTAAATGGATACAGGAGCACAATGATTATTAATAAAAAAAAAAAAATGCTTTATTGAATCAATATCTGCACCAGAAATGTGATCAGACATATTAAACCAAACTCACTGCATATTCACTCATAGGTATAAGTTTAGGACTTGGGTGCTTATTATTACCTTATGTAAACTTGTTTAACGTCTACTACACTCCTGTGGGAAAAAACAATTGAGTTTATCATTAATATTATTACACACTCGCGCGTATAGGTACGACATCACTCATCGGGCTATCTGTTCTTTATACAATAATATTATACGCTCATAAGTCTTAAATATTTTTACTTGGCATACAAACACAAAACGTTAAAATAGTCCGCCAACCTCGTAAAATAGCGTTTTGTACAAAATAATTTGAACGTCAAAAATTATTATCATTTCACACGCTGGGTCCTCGGAAATAATGTTATTTACTAGGAGGCGCGTCGCGACCGGATTAGAAATTAATAAAATTATAATATTATAATATTATATTATTGTGTAGACTTGCTTAAACCGACCCGGTGACTTTTTGCCAGGCATAAAGTAAATAATTTATCGTTCTTATTAATATAATAATATATTATAATGTCGACTATCGTGCGCACCATCCATCGTCGTAAATTTGTCATCTGTGTACACTTTCCCAAAATATCTCCCGATGACATCTGCGCCGCGCGTGAATAGAATTCAATATTTAATTATTTACCGACGTCGGAGGTTTGATGGCGTTTTTCGCTTTTCCTCTCCTCGCTTCTACCCATATAATATAGGTAACCAGGTAGGTACCAATAATAGGTACTATACCTATACCTACTATCGTGCCGCGGAGCGTCAACAGCTTTATCATATCATTACAACCGCGGAGAGATCTCGTTTCTTCCATCGAAATTAATAATCTATAGTGGGTAGGTATATTCGTGGACTATCTGGGGTCCACTTTTTTTGATTATATGCCAATGTATATTAAGAAAATTACGTTTTATAACTCCAGGAATTTAGAGAAATATAATTTAAGTAAAATTGTTTTAAATTTGTTTATAGAATAGTTTTTATATAATAGCTCTTAGAATCTAGAACAGTTTGTTTGTTTTATTTTAGATCCCGAGCGGAGCGATGAAGCTAGTGGTTTTACAATGGTGTTTATTTTTTTTATATCCTGTATACAAAATTTCTACCTGAAGGAGTGATTCGATTTCAACATATCATAGTACCTTATCTTTTAGCAAATTGAAAGATGGTACTATTTAAATAGGTCATTCTCAATAGTTATTTAATGCCACGGGAAAAACCACCGACAAATTACGAAAACCCTGAAAAATGGGATTTTAATTTCTACTGCTTTGCATATCACCATAGAAACGAATAAAAAATAATAATATTATTAATTCAACTTACACGATATAATAAATAATAACAATATAAAATATTCAAACTGACAAACCGTCTCCGCTCAGAATCGTTTTTCTTATACAATGATATTATATCATTGAATTCGAGTTTAATACAAACAGTTATACAATGACCCACTTGTAACCTACTGTACAGCAGAGCGACATCCCATTATACCAGCTATATTTTTTTAATTTTATTTGAAAATCTTTTTAGTTTCCATTTTGTCTTATATTGATATAATTTGAACCTACAACCTATATACAATACAATTCTAAAATGTTTAAACTAAGTTTTGACTGTTTATAGGAATTTTAAATTCTCGAGTTTAATGTTTTAGATTCTGTGCGGAGTAAGGGAGCTAGTGGTTTTACAATGGTGTTTATAATTTTTTTTTTATCTTATACACAAAGTTTCTACCAGAAGGTGTGCTTCGATTTCAAAAATTATAGTACCTACTTTATCTTTTGGTAAATTGGATCAAGATGGTACTTTAGAGAGGTCATTTTCTCAATAGTTTTTAATGTCACGAGAAAAACCACCGACAAATTACGAAAACCCTGAAAAATGGGATTTTAATTTCTAATGATTTGTTTGTCACCATAGAAACGAATAAAAAATTATAATATTATATATATTATTATATAGGATATAATAAAATATAATACCAATATAACATAATATCCAGACTGACAAACCGTCTCCTCTCGTTTTTTAGTTATATGTATAGTTTTTTAAATGAAATGCATGTATCATAATTGCAATTCAACAATGTTTAATATTTAATTTAATTTACTTAATGTATATAATATTAATTAATGTATACATATTCTGTATTTACTGTATTTATTGTTGTATCGCTTTGTCATATACAGAAACTCTCTACCAACAACACAAGCCTAGCTTAAAGTTGATAGATAATTTTCAATTATTTATAATACAAATTTCTTTGATAAAAAAAAAATATATATTTATACCTACTTGAGTGAATCGAGTGAAAACAAAGTAAAGTGCCTACGACAAATAATGCTTCTTATTCTGTTATTTTTTTTTTTCATTAAGTCACCCAACCCATTAAAAAAATGCAGGCCACTCTAATGTCATGAGTTCGTCGATCTTTTTTTATTTTCATTTTTTCGGCCAAACTCATTACCGGCTCATTTCAGGCTTGCCCGAAAACACTAAGATAATCCTTTGACTGAAACAGTTCTATATTATACTTCAGTGGCTCGAGTAAGACACGAACAAGTTTATGTAAAAAATAATATATTATTGTATATTATGTCCAACGATTTTCTGTGCTTGTCACATTATAACCGTACTGTTCACTTCGCAACATGAGCAATAACGATATATAAATTATTATATTCGTTAAATTTCAATTCCACGTCGCGCTTTCAGCCGTCATATTTATTATTACAATATATTATAACCTAATATTAAATAACTTAAATTAAAGTATTTTACACAGAGACGTTCGAAAGTAGAGCGATTTCGAATGATTACTGTATTTAATTAAATTAAATAACCTACAAGAATATTATGATTTTACAGCCGCGAAATGTATTTTCAAAATATTAATACTCAACATTAATTAATGCGTCCAAATCTTAATAAGAATGGGTAAGTTGAAAATATTATTTGTATTTTTAGATAATTTTATAGAGTACCAATAATATGATCTTGTACATATTTCATATTTGTGCAAGGCACTAGACAGGATCCTGTCAACACTTTAATTCACACAAATATTAAGTATTATATGCTTAATTAATCCATTTCATAATAAATTACATATATGATTATTATTATAAATAAACTTTCAGTGATTACTGATTAAAGTATTTAACTATATAAACTACTTAAGTATTATCAAAAATTATGAAACAAAGGTTAGCTACGTCCTACGTATAATAATAAAATAACAGTACAAATTGTAAAAACATTTATTGTAATTAACCATACTAAGTAGAGTCATGTGTACAGCAAAACGCGCTTGGTGTGTAATATTTGTTTTTTCATAAAATCATAAAATATTTTATACATTTACAAATATTTATAACATCGACTATTTGTAGGTGCCAGAAAAATCAATTTCTTCCAAATCAGTTTTGTTCGTGTACAAAAAGAACTAATTAAAAAAATCAACAAATTAATTAAAAAGTGTGGTAAAAAACATCATCAGATTTGATTTGATTTTATATAGTAGAAAATGAATGATAAATATTAATCGATTAGTCATTAATTATTCGTCTAATTTTGTTACCTAAGATGTATTGCAAATTGTTATTACAGATGTAATTTATAACTCGGTATGTTATAATACTATAATGTTACTCTATGTAATTGTACAGTTTATATTATAATCAAGGCGCAAATTATTTTGAGGTATTTAAAATAATCTCATCTGCCTATATAATACTTACATCATATTTTGTGATTTATCAAATATGTAAATTTCTAAGTGCACGCATGCATAGTAGAAGGACCGAGGATTAAAAGGTGTGTTTTAAAATTAGTTAGCATTTACACAGGATTAAGCCAAGATTAATCGCTTGTCTTATTAACAAAATCATATTTTTCAACACATCAGAAGTTCTTTTAATTTAAAAATATTTTTTTCTGAAAACAGTGACATATATCTAAATATATTTTGACCGGTTTTGAGCATCACGAGATGTTTTTTCAGCACATGCAATGACGATATACCTATATTAATAATAGGATATTAAATTATACAAAATATATATCAAGATAATTATACCTTAAGGGACATCATGCGACATCTGGATAAAGTTCAAAATCGATTTCTAAGTTTTGTCAGTTACCACCTCAATATTGCCCACCCACACCACGAATATAATAATATACTCATATCAGCGATATTTTTGTTTTTAAATCGTTATCCGAACACCGGGGCGCGTATTATATCCAGTACCTATGTCATTTTAACAATGGACTATCGAACTATTGACGCACCCCGTATGCTAGAACGACTCGACATTCAAGTTTCTGGTTGCCAACCAGCAAATCATTATAATTTTGCAATAAATTCTCGTCTAATTAGGATGATGGCCGATAACAATAATGTAGTTTTTTCGTACCTTGGCTGACACTTCTAAATTTGCTCATAGTATAATTTTAAATATAGGTTTATTCACTGCAGTTCGTCAAAAAATGTTAACGTTAGTTTTATGTATGTAAAAACCTGAATATTCCGGATTCGCCCGAGTGCAGTTTTTTTGTGACAAACCTTATTATATAATATATATAGGTGTATCTCGGTTTGAGTGTATCTCATTTCACAGACTTAATAATACACTTATAATACTTATACAGCTTTGTGAAATAATTTGACCCAGATGGGAAATTGCAAATCGCTGATTGTATTAAGCACTCACTCGGTACCTATATATTTTTTAACGTGGTTATAACTACTCACTCTCTAAACTTTTCTGATATCTCTAAAAAGAATCTCTGAGATTTTCGTCGAATTTAATTCACTAGTTTTCGAGTATACCTATATAAGCTACGGGGCTTTAACTTTTAAGATATTATATCATGTAGTTACTGAAATCGAGGCTTTGTAAACGCGACTGCTCGATGCACGATTGCCACCTGTTGTGCCCGAGTAACCAATATGGCAACCATTTATATATAACAAAAAAGATTCAATTTCCACCGTGAATATCAAGAGCACTTTAAAATCCGAATATCGGAAAATCCTTTTTCATTGCACATCTAGATCATTAGAGGAATCACTATTCCAAATTTCAAGTCATCATACGTGTTTAATAATATTATAGTCTTTGAGATGTAGCGATGAGTGAGTGAGTGAGTGGTTTTCGACTTTTACAAAATATTATATAGTCATATTACAGTTAATTTTGTTTCTGTAATTCAATTTATTACTTATCGTGTCCGTTAATTTCGTCGTCAAACATTAAAATCCACAGGTTCTGCGAACAGGTAAGCCGTGTGTCGGATGTTTACGGTTGTCGCGGATCTGCCATATCCTATACATATAGGTACAAACCGCACATACCATCCACGATAACTCTATACGTAATAATAATAATAATAATACAACAGCAAACGGTTCGCTGCTTCGGTTTACCGTCTGTCGTCTTATGTAATAATATTATAAAGGTTAATATTATATATATATTATTATTGTCATGCCGAGAAAAGCCAAACGCCGCCCCACCTGGCCCGCGCGAAAAACCTCGAGATAGGTATTATATCACACGACGAAGGGTCCCCCTCGATCGAATCCGGCGGATTTTCCACGGCTGTCGGCGCAATAACTCTTTGGCATTTTTCCGTTTTTTAATAGGTTTAACTCGCCGCCTATACGTATTAAAAATTACATCGTTAAGCGTGCAGTACAATATATAATATTGTAATATACCACCGTTACACGGTTTCGGTTTTTTATTCGTTTCGCAGTTAAGACGTCACCCGGTACACGAGTAAAAAAAAAAAAAAAAAGTAAGCAAGCGAAAACGTTTCTAATAATCCGCAAGCGTGTACATATTGTACATTATGATTATTATTATTATTATTATTATTGTCATTTAAATTAATCGGACGGTTTTGTGTTTCGGGTAGCTCATAATTCATCATTACACGTCCTTTATGCCGACCCGTCGGCGTGGATAATGAGCGTGATGGCCCGGCGAGCCTATAATACATACATATGTGCTACGGGCGAGTAAATTGCACCGATCCTCGAATTACATATTATAATATTAAATATTATCATATACGTTTTAGCAGCGGAAAGCTATATGAGTATTATTATCGTCATCATCTCCGTCGTCGTCATGATATGGCACGCCGCAAGTCCACCACCGGCACTGCAACAACAATGCGATGACAATAATAAAAATAATAATATAATACCCGCAATTTAAATCGTCATTGTTCGCGGTTCACCTAAATCACCGCCGACGGGGTGGTTTTCGTGATTTTTATTTATTAATTTTTTCATTATTTGCGATATTATCATACCGATTAACGAGTATACAGTGTCGTTGCACATCATGCAAAAATCGCGTCCATGACGAGCCCCCTGACAGTCGGCTCTGATCCTGCTCCTGCCCCTTCCACTGATCCTGCACGATTAGTCCTGTGCGAATTTACAATATCATAATATATGTACAGTCGATGATTATCATAGATAATCCCGTGAGTTCGATGTGACCCGGCAATAATTGTCGATCGATGGCTTTGCATGTTTATGCGATGATTATTTTCGGGTTTTGACTTGGGACCCTATAGGCTATGGAGGACCCTATAGTTGCGCCTACTTAGATGAAAAAAAAAATACCGTTGTAAAATAGGTTCGAGTGAATCCTACCCGAAAAAATGTTCAGTCAAAAAATATTATTAGGCCCGATGTGACGATTCAAACATTTTACATCCGCAGCTGCACACAGTAGTTTTTCCGGATAAACCAATCAACCCTCGAAAATGGACTACTAATACTAACTAGCTAACTAACTCATGTTCCATACATGTGCGCAGGATGCAGAGCAAGATTATAAGTACTTAAACAATTTACAAACGTTGCACGTTACCCGATGTTTTCCACTTCGAAGAAAATTTATTCAATCATAAATATGTATTAATTGTACATATTCCTCCTAGTGAGAATTTTACTTACATTACATTTAATTCATTTCTGTGGTGATAAACAAAGCGTTACGCAAAATCGGTTAGAAAATAAAAATATCTGTACCCAGCCAAAAAACATATTAACTATGTTAAAACAGTATCTACTTATATACATTGACTATTACCTCATCTATAGAACGTAGCAACCTAGGTATGATATAATGTATTTGAACTTTTAAAAATACACTAGATACTTCTCGTTTACCTTTAGATATAGTAGATTCTAGACTTAGATATTATAATAGACACTATATATAATCTAAAATGCGTGATTTTTTTTTCAAATAATTATTTTATAAGTAGGTACTAATATTATAAATTATAAGTAATGCAAATTCAATAAATATAATTTGAACCTAGGTTCAATACTGCTAAGTACAAAAACTTTTAAATTTGTTTTACTTAACATTTTTTCAACTATAAGTTTGTGATTCCATGAATCATGCATTTATATAGCAATGGCACAAGGCAAATTTAAAAAGTATTTGAATAAATTATAATTAGGTATTATTTTAGATTCTGAGCGGAGGGATGAATCTAGTGGTTTTACAATGGTGTTTATTTTTTTTATATCCCGTATACAAAATATCTACCAGAAGGAGTGCTTTGATTTCAACATATAGTGCCTTATCTTTTAGAAAATTGGATCAAGATGGTACTTTAAAGAGGTGATTTTTCGATGTTCTCAATAGTTATTTAATGCCACTGGAAAAACCACCGACAAATTACGAAAAACCGCTAAAAATGGGATTTTAATTTCCAACGCTTTGCTTATCACGAAACGAATAAAAAATAATAATACCTATTATAATATAAATTCAACTTACTGGATATAATAAATAATGACAATACCCAGACTGACAAACCGTCTCCGTTCAGAATCGTTTTTCTTATACGATGATAGAATATCATTGAATTCAAGTTCAATACAATCCATTATACAATGACCCACTTGTAACCTACTGTACAGCAGAGCGACCTCCACTTACCCGCTTTTTTTATTGTTTGTTTTATATGTATCTATAGTATCCTAGGTATAACTAAATAAAAAAATACAATGAACGGATTCTAAGGTATACAAGATGTAAATGTACACGCATTATTTACTTGAAGTCATTTTCCTAAACAAAGTCACTATATCAATATAATATAAGTAATTAAGTACACAAGTGTTTTTTAAGTTTTAATCATAAACTAACTGACACTGTATAATATATTATGAGATAATGCTATACATATGCTACGCCTTACGTCAAAGGAGTCTATTTGCACCATTAGGGGTGGAGGAGAATCGCCACATCAAAAACATCATTAGCTCTTACGAATGGTCCGTAGACCATTGTTATGTTATTGATTCTTAGAGGCACGGACCACATTAATTTGGATAATGATATCCGGGCCGCAAAACAAAATTCAAGCAAATGTTCACAAATAGAGGTATATAATATGCTTTAAACAACTTTTAAAATCCAATATGGCTGATGGATTGTGAAACTTTATCGAGAAACTATAAATTACAATAATTATATGCGTAATCGTTTGTGTAAACTAAATTTATTGCAGTCTGCCGTTAATTTTAAAAACGCCAGTTTTTTAGGTCAACAGTTGTTGTGTTCATCGAAATGATTGTTTTTTCTGTAATTCAAAGAAAGTACAATTATTGTAATATATCCTATCATGTATAAATACAATTTTGCAACAAAAGAGTAGTTAAGTATACAAGGAGTATGATAAGAAATTTAAAATGTATATATTATATTGTATAGATTAAATTATAACGATAAAAATCTTCAAAAATTTACTATTTTTTTTTTAGAAAATACATATGTCGCTCGTTGTAACATGACTTTTTATATGATAATATCATTTCTGCAAAAATAAATATATTATTTTCCTACAGCGTCGAAATACTTCTCGAGAAAATGATAGTGTTTACCTTTCAATAAGAATCGCGGTGTACATAATACAATAATAATAATAATATTATGCTGAAGCGACTCGAACGTGACGCCATTTTTTTTTTTTGCCATTATCTGTACGTAAAGGGGGGACACACAGACATTTCGCGCGCGTGATGATTATTATGAATAATAATATTATAATCAATAGATAGATTTCCCTTCGTTATCTCTTGTGATGTGGGTAATTTATTATTTTTTTCTCTCTCCAGTACATATATATATATATATGGGTACATGCGCAAACCTCCCGATGCGTCCGATCCAACGAAATTACCATATTCGTTAACACATTACCTATATACGTACACACAATTTCTAATCGTTTTTGCACTTAACGTATATGTATGTATGTATGTAAGTAAGTATTATTACGCGCGTGCTAAAAACGCAAAATCACGTTTATGGGGAAATTTAATAAAATACCGAATGATACGACCGATATGATAATATATTATTATAATACATAATATTGTATATATATAGCCGGTGTACGCGATGCACACATTCGCAGTGCACATATGGTTCGTATAAACATATTATTTTATAACTCGCGAGTATGCGATCGTTCGATGCGAACAGCAGAAGTCGCAAGAGCTTTTGTGAAATTTATTTAACAGCACACTAACACGAACGTGTTTGCCCGCGGATTGAAAATATTAATTCGTCTAGTGGCCATTTTGGCAAAAGGAACCGCAATTATCCGAAACCACTTGGGTGTTTAATTTTCTGGGGGTAACCAAATGGTAACCGCTACCGATGACTTACCACCGCAGTGGCACGGTGTAGGTAGATAACTATAGTTTTTCCGGTTTTTAAATATTACGACGAAACCCGAAATACAAACGGCGAATGATATTATAGTGAGAATATTAGTGGACAATTATTATTTATTGAATGTGTGTGAAAAAAAATTGTAAAATGTTCTAAAATATCCGATTAAATTAGTGAAATTCAACTAGACGTACCTATATTTTAACAAATTCCATCGGGCCATTTTTATAATGTAGTATAGCTTCTATGTATCGGTACATACGTGTACAGCCTATACAGGTATTCTTTACTTCGATTATTATATTATTATAAAACTAGTTTCAAAAATGTCTCTAAAATTTGACATCGCCACGTGCAATCCGTAGATCGGTTATAACATATTATTATAACAGCTAGTAATATGCTGCAACGGTTAGAGGGCGCGACCGAGCAGGATGAAAACTGCTGCAGCGTTACCAGTAACGCGGTTTCGGGTCCTAGTCCTGAGCTGCGCGTATTACGCAATGCATTTTGTATTGAAATAATATTATTATGCCCTCGACCCGCGGGGACGACCGTTCAGTCTTCTCACACCTGTTTGCAGCGCACATTCTCCGCCGCGGATTTGCGTTCGCGTAATCGGATAATCGCTCGGCTATATAATATTATTTGCTTTTATGCTAATAACGACGTCACACGGCACATGATAATAATATAACGTGAGCGGCGGTGCGACTTAAATAATAATAATAATACGCATACAAATATATAGGTGCCGATGCGTAGGCATATATATAATAATAATAATATGTACTCGGCTGTGCGAGCGATCCGTCAAGCGAGGGTCACGCGTACAATAAAACAACAAATACAAACACGAACGGGGGAAAAAGCAGAATGTAATGATATACGGCAAAAAATGATATAACCGGCGAATTCTTTATTGCCCTTTTTTTTTTTTTCGTTTCGTCCGAATCGTTTTCGATACGCCGGATCTAGAATTCATCTGCCAGCTAGCGTATGGTATACCTACCTCTATATTATATTATATTCGAAACGAATAAGACGAAGAGGTATTCGTCGTAGGCATACTCGCGCGAGAGACGCAAAAACCGATAGGTTTAGTATGAAAAAAAATACAACCAAGTATAAATAATAATAATACCTATCGCATCCGTACGTCGGTCTGTCCGATGACGTGCGGTCTCTTTTGACTCGTCGTCATCTCCGCCACCAATCTGTCGTTTAAAACGTATACATATACACACATGCTTACATTATATTATACTACACGGCAGCACGCACACGGTAATGGGATATTGATTGCCAGGAATTCGTCGTCGTCGTCGTCGTCGTCGCCGCCGCCGCCGTCAAAAGACGGACAAACGAGATCGAGACGTGTCCATTTACGGGGACGCGATCGGAGACGAGAAATTGAGCTGTATAATACGCGTAGAATATAATATATTATTATTCGTGTGTGTGTATATATACTTACTTACTTCGATACAGTATAAGTTGGGTGTACGCATAAATAACAAGTGCCGTTTTTGCGAAACGCCGACTCTCCCGCCGGACCCGTTATCATATTATTTATATAGAACAATGGACCACATTTCGGACGGTCCTTTCTCTTTTTCGAATTTATTTCGAATTTGTCGGGTTTTTTTTTTTTCTTCATATTATATGTATATATAGGTACGCATGACATTATGTTTCTCATTTCGTTTATCGATCCAGGTCCAATATATATACAGGGTGAGTTTTTTATCGAAGAACACTCATTATTTCAAAAAGTATTAATGTTTAAGAAAATATTTTTTACATAGTTTCAAGTTGTTAAAAAACAATATTTTTATTAAAAAATTATATTTTTAAATATTTTTTATCCTTTTAAATTTTTAAGTTTTTTACTTTTTTGAATGACAACATCTAATTTTAATTTGATATTCAAAAACAGAATATTTTTCTGAGTATTTCGATACATAAAAATTGAATTTAGGGCAATTAGTTTATGAGTTATAAGTATTTAAAGTTTAGATGAGCGGAGTAGAGTGGTACGGGGTTACCCGCGAAATGTTGCCCTCTACTCCGCTCATCTAAACTTTAAATACTTATAACTCATAAACTACTTGCCCTAAATTCAATTTTTATGTATTAAAATAATCAGAAAAATATTCTGTTTTTGAATATCAAATTAAAATTAGATGTTGTCATTCAAAAAAGTAAAAAACTTAAAAAATTAAAAGGATAAAAAATATTTAAAAATATAATTTTTTAATAAAAATATTGTTTTTTAACAACTTGAAACCATGTAAAAAAATATTTTCTTAAACATTAATACTTTTTGAAATAATGAGTGTTCTTCGATAAAAAAATCACCTTGTATATATATATGTACACACCGAGCTATATAGGTGCACACGTTATAGCTACCGTATAGATTCGCGATGAATCATTATATTATTATAGGCACGCCGAACGACTGGAAACGCGGACGAGCTTCTGCAGAAGGAGATATTATGAAGAAAAAAAAGAGCTTAAATCAGATCGAAAACACAATGAGAGTTGTCTCGCACGCTGTGTGTATAGGTAGCTCTGTTTATACAATATATAATATTACATGCGAGTATATAATATATAATAACATGTCGTAGTCGAGAGTCCAATATAATATAATATTAATAATATTATTATTATACTTGGGTGCCGAGTGGATTTCCAAACATATATTATTATTATTATTTTATAGTGCAGACTGCAGACGGGTATTTTCGTTCACTAATTTTAATATAGTGTGCTGTTCAAAACTGATTACATTAGTGTAAACCGATCTTACATCAAACTTTTAGGTGAAAACATTGGCGGTGCTCAAGCGTCGGCTTTTATTGGATATTTCAATTATCAGGCGAGATGCGATATTTCACGTATTCTTAGACCAAATGTATCGCTCGTAAATTAAAATATCGGAAAACGCTCAAGCACAGATGA
The DNA here is from genome assembly GCA_949089665.1 of Macrosiphum euphorbiae. NCBI lineage: Eukaryota > Metazoa > Arthropoda > Insecta > Hemiptera > Aphididae > Macrosiphum > Macrosiphum euphorbiae. Next base: position 69,826,991 of record CARXXK010000003.1, on the reverse strand, counting down.
TAGCGTTCGCTCGCTCAAAAAGTCTGATGATATATAATATAGCTCGTCAGTTCAATCTAATTTCTGCAAAACCAACAGCACGCGTGAACGAAAATTTGTTACACGTCGTCCGCGTTTGTAAGGCGGACACATCAAACGCACAATGAGATGGGCATAGCGTCCTCTCAAGTCGATTCCTACGCCGATTATTATATTATTATTATTACTATGACGCCCGCCGCCGGTCGTATATATTCTCTCCTGCAGGTGCTGACGCTGCTGCTCCTTCTGCCGAGATAGGTATATACACTTTCTTTTCGTGTCTTCCTTTTCTTCTTCTCCTCCTCCTTCTTCTTCTCCGCGAATAATAAACGCGTATTTTATTATTATTATTATTCTTGTGCGCGGGTAACGAGGCGGGTATGCGAGTCGCGCCGGCCGACCGGTCATATATTTCATCCGGCAGATTTATACCGGACGACCGTTTTTACTGTTATCCCGGTTTGATTTCGACCGCCGTGTATATAGGTATTTAATATTATATTATTATCACTGTCCGTCCGAGGTTCACATAATAACATTATATAGGTAGGTAGGTACCTGAGCGGCAAGTATATACCTTCACCACACAATCGCGGTATTATTAACCCCGCCTATATGTATATACACCGTAGCCGGGCGTTAAATTTACTGACTTGAAGGAAGTCGCATCGCCTTGATAACCCGCGAAAATTGTCCAGACAAGACGACGGCGATAATCATAATCATCGACGTTTTACCCGGAGGAGATAATAACGACAACACTTGGAGTATATTAATTTATCTAGATAAAAACCAGATGATTGAAAACTTTCGTATGTGATTTTGCGCTTTCGCTTTATACGTTTTTAAACTAGTAAATTTGACTTGTTAAAACGTGTAATATCGCTTGATTACCCATAAAAGTGGTTAAAGGTAATGACCGCTATGCGTACACTAAAAAATAACTACTGCAGTAGAACAATATTGTTCATAACAGAACCAAATTGACGTAAAAATAAAAATTGTATAGAAAAATGCAATTTTAAAACTCGTCACAAGAAACCGTCTATAGATGATTTATCTCGGATAACCGTTCTATTTAAACATAGATAGATAAAGAGATGCTTTGAATTGTTTTTATCTAAATCAGTTATTGCAATGTTTAGACACTATTAATTATCTAGACAATGAACAACACTGGAATTACCGTCGATAATTACTCCATTAGACCAATTATAATATTATCTGTACAATAAGTATAAATTATAATGTTATTGATACTGAATATTGCCAACGGCTGTACAATGAATCGCATCCATATAATGTTATGGTTTCTAGGTTTAAGGTAGACGCACACGTCGATGCGAACGGAATGGAACTGACATTTTTCATTCGGAACTGTATAGGAACCGAAACGGATGTTCTTATCATATCGGAAACCGGCAATTCGGAACTTCTAGAGATGAATGCGACTAACCACGATTAGAAGGATTTAATGGGACGTCTTAGTTGTGCACCATCCATGGTTTGATTGTTATATTAATTATTGTAGATTAATATCGTTCCTGACTTTGAAGTATATTGTAACAGCAGTGAGTGTTATAACGTTTTAACGATTTTATAAACTTAAAGTAAAATACAAATAAGTCGAAAATTGTTGTAATCATTTTATGCAATAAAACAAAATCTCGCACACTGAGTGAAATTTACAGAAAATCAAACTATAGATAAGAACCGAAATATGAAAATACTGCAATCAGTTCAATTCCATTTCGAACCGACCGAACTTATATGTGGGGCAACCTTTACTGCCACATTGGTTTTTTTTCTGCAAAGGTTCGTGTATATATAATATAATAGTAAATTAACGGCTGTCCTTTTCACGAAAATCGTTAGAAGTATAATAGAGGAATCAAAGTTTCAGTGTTGTCGGTTTTCGATTGAAATACGAGTAGGTACCTATAACGTTGTGCAAAACGTTTTATTTTAATCGTAATTTAAAATTATATGGTAGTAAATGTAGTCAAAAATGACTTCAAACGTGGGAATCGTAACGAGTGAACATCAAATATAAATACTTAAAAAAAAAATTGAATAGGGTCGCCTCAAACTCAGCCCCCCGTTTCACGAACTCAATTTGAACTTGTTCGCAAAGTGATGCTTACAGTCGAAAGTTTGATGTCCACACGACGTCAAATCATATTGAAGAGGACGAATGTATCCAACTACTAGACTATATTATAATCATTTATATTACTACACTGATATCGTAGCGGTATTATACAATATTCGATTTGTTTTTGGATTTCACTCGACCTACGCATGCGCGTTTTTGCTAAAAGGTAGCAGACCCATAACTGTTATTTTTATGAAATTGCGTCCCCGACACGGCCGTGTCGTTGATTATCTATAGAGATAAACGAGAACAAACGAAGGACAATCGAAAGGTCCAAAAGTGGGGGTGCCGGGGAAATGCACCCAATATATACTGCACAGATTTAATACATATCATCGCTGCATCATGCCCGACTCGTCAGACGTTATTGTCAGACGGTCATTATGCAGTCTGCGGCCGCAAAAGCGAATCGTTCAAAAAATAATATAAATGTAATATCAAATGAACATTTTTAAAATATTTCATTATTCGACCCGTGTCAGTGGATCGTTGTGTACGAATTATACACACATATATATATACAATCGATAATCCTACGGTTCTTTTGCGTCGAATTCGAATGTGAGGTAACCATACTCGCCATATTATGATGCAGACTGAGGGCGATTCGTATCTCTCAGTCGATCTCCATCTATAGGTGGGTATACCTATCTATATATACCTATAAGCGACTTACACAATAATAATATTATATCTTTAATCATTGGGGCGTTTTAAGGCTGTACTCGCTCATATATAATAATATTATAGGCGGTTTCGGGTTGCATTCCTCTTGACGTGCCGTTGAATCCGAACGAGATATTGACACGTCAAATAGTAAATTAAAGGTCAGCGAATACAGAATATTCAGCTTAAAAAAAAATAAGAGTACAGTACATCAGACAAGCATCGTCGTATCGCTCTAGCAGACAATATGAAAAGAATATAATAAGAATTACTCGCAAAAAAAAAAACAGTATCGTAGTAGCACCAAAACTCTTTATAAAATTTTAAATTTGAAACAATTTCATGTTAAAGAAGTCTTACTAAATGTATGTTATATTTATTTAAATGAAGTGAGGTTTAATCGCAATTACAATACACTCGAAAATAATTAAAATATTTATTTAGTTTCCCTAATTTTAGATTATTTAAGAACCATGTTATGCATAAGATATACATATGTCGTTTAATATATTAATTGTAAATACAGTGTTTATATTATATTTATGTTGTACTTGAATATTAAATCAAAACTTTTAATTATTATATATTTCATTGTAGACTTTAACACTACATATTATTGATTTATGTTGCCTATGCTAACTAAACCTTTTAATATTAGTACATTACTTTTGCTTGATCTTTATATATATTAGCTAACTTAATTTAGAAGTCTGGTTTCCTACTCAAATATTTAATTTAAAAACTTTGTACGCTATTTTGTGAAGTAAAATATTACTACTACTTAAAACATACTTATATATCCATATATAGTGTGTAAAAATTATACTATTTTTGGTTGGACATGTCGGCTGTCGATAAGCATATAGAACTGCAAAAGTATACAATATTTGCGCATTAATTATAATTTAGGTAAAACACTATAATATACACACGACGAGTTTGGTTCGTTTGCTAAATCGCATCCCACGTAATTGGGAAAACGAAAAACGAAAAATAATAATATGAAATCGAGTAAGAATATACCTACATAATAATTATATACCTATAGTGTTTTGCAATGACATACTAACATATTATTATTGTTTTTTATAAAAAAACTCTCTTCTCTGTGGGTGTACAAATAATAATATTATAATCTATCGTGTAAGAAAAAAAAAATTACTATACATATTTTATGTATACGCTGACAGCCATTTGGGGCGTTTTTAGGCTCATAACAATACCATGGTTTCTGGTTGCAATTTTCCTGCCGTTGAATCCGAACGAGATATTGACACGTCAAATTGTAAATTAGAGGTCAGAAAAAGAAAGTACATAACATCACACAAGGGCGTAATATACGTTGTATCGATATCGGGAACACAATATAAAAACATAAATTCATAAATAATAAATACTATATATAGTGTGTAAAAAATATAATATTATGCGGTCGGACCACAAGTCGGCCGTCAATAAGTCTATATAATAATATAATAATAAGCCTATATAGATCTGCAGAGTTATAAAAGTGTGCGATATAATGATTTTCTTAATAATTAGCCAATATCTATGTATTGTATTCGCGCATTAAATTGTTATAATTTAATACAAACGCGAGACCCCGTCGAGTGTTGTTCGTTTGCTGAATCGCAGCATCCCACGTTGATGGGAATAGCAAACGAAAATAATTTGAAATCCAGTAAAAATATATACCCATAGGCTAAATATAGTGTTTTCAATGACATACTAACATATTACTATTATAGGCTCTTCTCCGTAGGTTAGGTTAGGTGCAAAACTAATGCAAAACTATAATGTTATAATATTATAATCTATCGTGTAAGAAAAGAAAAAAAAATGTTCCTACGATATATCTTACGCGTGCTGACCTTTAGACTTATCAAAATTTGTCAACCACATTTCATAAGTAATTACGAGGTGTAGAACGAGTTTTTAATTTCGGATTGGAAACATTCCTCACGCTGATTTATGAATTATGACAAATATTTGTGTGCGCCAGCAAAACATTGAATGGACTTCGCGCTCGTCCCGTACCTATATATATATATTATGTATTCCGGTTGTATGAAGATGAGTGTGTTCGTTTAATAATTACTATGTGAAAACCCGAAACACGATCCAAAAATGTGTACGAGTTATTATGATATATATATGTGAACGTATTTCAAGTTTTTTTCACCGAATTCTTCTGTTTATTTTACTACACAATATTATATGTATAATATAATATATATAGTTTTCCAATCCTCGTAGAGGTATAGCCATATATACCGTATAGGTAGGTCAGACCGAGAAACGCTTGTCAAATAATAATAATAACATACTTATTATATCTGTAGTGTATAGGTACCTACGACACTGTCGATCGATTAATTATATGATTCGCGTGTGTAGCCAATTTTATTAAATATTTAAAACGTTTGAGTTGCAGTCGACATTTGAAAAGTGGGTTTTAGTGTAATGTCGATAAGTCCGAGAACAAAGCACAGACCATAATATTATAGAAAATTAATAATAAAACAGTTAATATAGGTATAGCCGAAGGGCCGAATTTGACGGAGGGTTTCAATAAGGGCACTTGCCCCAGGCAGCAGATTTTTGGAGTGCATCCGGATGCCGGAATATTATAAAAAAAATGCAAGACTTTTCTACAACTCGGTGTAGAAATATAAAAAATATCAACTTTAAAAATAAATATTGATTTGTATTTATGTATATCACTTGGACTGCAAATATGGGAGGATGACATTGGGTCGAACACAAAATATTTTAGTATATAGGTATAAAGTACTATAAACGTTCGAGTGATATAATTTCAATTTAATTTTTTTACAGCGCGGTGGTAGTGCCCGGAAAATAGGGCGTGACATGGTCTTCTGCTTCTAAAGTCACCAGATTTTTTTTTTACATAATTTTGATTGTACTCTTTTCAGTACATACAAATTTGAAAGTATAAAATTTAATTAACCTGTAAGTATAATTTATTATTAGTGTAACGGTGTGAAGGTTTAATTTAAAAATGTTAGTAAACAAAATGTTATGGGATTAATATACTTATTTAAGTTATTTTTACTCTTTAAATTATGAAAATTTAATAACATTTTTATAGCATTGCTGGCTTAAAATTAATTTTTAAATTTGTGACAGAGTATCAAATATGAAATAAACGCGATTTTGGTGTACTTGCATGTTGGCAAATTTTTATTTTTTCCCTTGAGAATCTATAAGGTATACATTCTACAATACTAGTTGGACTACACATTATTATTATACAGTATATAGAGGTATCAGTTTACGGCTAAAATAATCGTAATCGTAACTTCAAGTCGTGACCAATCAAAAATATTTCGTGACGCATGGTTTGGGAAACGCCGAGTCATAGATAATATTGGGTATTTTAAATTTTGTACTTCTAGGGGCTCAAAAAAAAGACTTGTACGAAAGTCGAAATCTGGCCCTGGGTTCATATTATCATATTATATTTGTATGGCTTACGGAATTATAATAAAATAATAAGAATTATTGTATGAATTATTATAAAAATAATAATTATTTATAGGTACATAAAGAGTACAATCATTTTCAATGTACCTACGTGCAACCCAATGTAATCTATATATTGTTCATACACCTAATGTAACGTTAAAAGGAACGAGATGGGTACTCGCTTTAAAACGATATTGGAAGATCCATTATATTATTAGGTGTAGACTGTAGGTATATAACACGTTTTATATGCGGGTTGTAGATAATATAATATGATAATGTACTCACGCCGTATATACACCGTATATCACATATCTACCCCTTTATCTGGGGTTGTTTGCTGTTTTTTTCGTAGGCCGAAATCATAGAATATTTTATGTATAATATAATATATACAATATACATATATATACAGAAAACAACGAAACAGAGACAACACAAACCGAGGTAGGTCGCTCGCTCAAGGGGTGAGGTTCCCTCCATTAATCAGCCCCTGCTTGTACACACGGGGTGCGCCCGCGGTGTGTGTGGCGCGTTTGTGTGTTATTTTTCAATTTCCTCACAGGGGTGCTCGGTTTTTTTTGTTTTCTCATTTTTTTTTTTGTTTTGTTATTTTGTCGCCCGTGTCGTTGTTTGCGTTTTATATTAAGTCGTCAACGGAGGTACATAACGTAGGTACCTATCTATGTCATCGCCGCCGTCACCGAGCGTTCACATCATCGATTTGATTAATACAAAGTCAACCCTATGTACATAGTATACCGGCTCATATATACCTCCAACGCGGTCTCGTCGGGCATCTGCATTTTTCACCCGGGAAACGCTGCTATAATAATAATAATAATAATAATAATAATAATATGTTTTAATATCATAAGTGTTCGAGTCGCGTACCTTCAACTCTGTAAGATTATGTGTGGCGTGTAATAAATACGGCAGACGAGGCGAGACTGCAGCGCGTAAAAAAAAAAAAAAAATTCGGGCGAAACAAAATTTACGAGAAACGAAACGAACCCATAGACGTATTATATATGTGAGTATAATAATACTCAACGGCATCGCACCTATCGTGCTCATAATATATATTATTATTATGTATATTATATACATTTATATAAGATTTAATTTTCGTTTAACTCCTTCACCGTATAATATTATCTTGAGACTCCGATCTGAAACCGTTGTACACATTAATCTTCGTTTTTCGGCCGTCGCCGTTGTAATGGATATTATATTATATATATATATATATATATATATATATATATATACAACACACATTATACATGAGTATATATATCTGTATATGTTTATATATGTACAGGGCGATTCTCTAAGCATATGCTCACCACCGTTTTTCGCTTTAAATAATGAATTTATTCAAATTCTGATTTTCGAAATTTGTTTCGGCTGTACCTAGGTATATATACTTATAAGGCCATATTTTAAAATACATACTTAAATTTATTACGTCACCTTTCAAGGAGAGTGGTACCGTGCAGACGATACGAACTTATTATTTTCAAACGAGAACCTGCAGCAATTCCTTAAAGACTATATAGACAATGAACCGGACGATTTTTTTGAAAATTCTGTGATTCTGAGTCATTAAAATATATATTGTTTACTCAAGATAATTTATAATCCTTGTATAAATGGTTTTAAAAAACTATAAAATTGATCTAAAAGTGTATCTACTTTTATTATACTTTGACAATTTTTATTTTGACTAATTTTTAATTTCAAGAAAAATTTTATAATTTATTGATATATTAATATTTGATTTATAAATAGTAATAACTTTAATCGTCGTGGCCCCCATATCTTCCAAACTAATTATCATCGGTCTATATATCATAAATTGACACCCTTTGTATACAAAGTCAACTAGTATGGACAAATCGTTAAAATTTCGATAATGATACATCAACAATCAACATTTTCAACAAAATTATCTATCTACTTAACAATTCACAGGAAACAAAGAAATCGTTATTCAAATCACTCCTTAAATGTGGCATACAAAATCTGATGATTTTAAAACAATCAGTCATCGAGTACATTACCATCATACAAATAACCCATTATAAAATTCTAAAACCAAAATTTGAACAAATTTAAAAAAATGTAGACTGAGCACGCTTGATGAATCGTCCTGTACCTATATGTACATAATAACGTCTTGATGTATTCCATTTTTCTAGTGTATACATATATATTATATGCATGTTTTTGCAGACCAAAAACGAATCGCATTCACTGCAGCGGCGAATGGACAACACGAATTTCATAATTGTCGTCGAAACATGAAAAAAATCGTAACCTTTCGCCTACCGATATCGTCAACCGTTAATATTATTTCGTTCGGCCAGATTTTATTCTCTTCTTTCATTCATATATTATATTCTATATAGGTATATGATGAAACCGCATAGTAATAATACGACGCTGAATGACATTTTTTCCAGGTCGCATTACACGAGTTTTTAGCATTCGTCGTCGTCATCATTTATAACCCACGCGAAAACAATCAACTGCGACTACATCTGGTATATAATATATGTGTATAGTATAATATGTGTGTGTTTTTCAGATTCATAACACGATGACAAGTTTATTTATTTTTATGGCCTATTACGATGATATGCGCCTAAAACGGAACATTGCGATCTTTCGAAACACACGCATACGCATTATTTTTATATACATAGTTTGTATGTATATACTATATATATATACATACACCTATACTAGTATGGTAGTTAAGTTTGAAACGTATAGGTACGGATATTGCGAGCGTGGACCGGAGTAGAACATGTATATTAAAACATGTATATTATTATTTTATAAATGTTTACCGATTTAGTCGCGACGAATAACATGATTCGTATAATATACGCGAAATATGTACGCGCGTATTACATATTATTATTATTATAATTTATAAATTTTAATATTTATATATACAGCTGCAGCAGGTACCCATATTATAGGTAGGTAGGTATATACACTCTAAACATCTGTCGAGACTTATTATTATTGCTTCCTCGATATTAACGTGACCGTTCGTTAAAGTCACTACGCGCCGAGTGTAATTTTTTGGCTCGCAGTACGCGTTACATATACCCGTGTACTTCATACCCATAAGTATTATACATGTGTTCTGTTCTCGTATCGGTCATCGTCTGTGCATTTGCAGAATATATAACCTATAACCAGCTAGGTATATAATATAATGTATTACCTACATAGATGTACATTTCAGAGCGTATGACAACATATTATTATTATTATTACCTATCCCACACAGCATTTGGGAAATGATAATATTTTGTGAATATTTTAAAGTGCTTGTATAATGAATATTTGACTAACAATATTGTACAAATATTTTTTTCTCATGGTAACAAAATATTGTACCATATGATTGTATAAAATATTGACTCAATATTTTTATAAAGTTTCCATGAAAATGTTTTTGGAACAATGTTCATACAATTTTTCTTAAATATTATTTGACAATATGTTATCAATAATGTGTAAAATTATTTTGTAAATATTTTGCAATGGTTGAAAAAAAATATTTTCAAGCTAATTATTATAAAACTTTTAATAAATATTTTATTAATAGTTTAAAAAAATGGTCTATTAGCATATTATATTATTATATATAAGCATAATATTATAATATAGACTATATTATAAAAATTAAATAGTTATAGCTGCAGTATTACAATAGAATTATAATAAGCTATCGCTCGTATAGTTCATCATCATCAATTACATTTTTAGTGGTAATAGTACAATTTATTAATATTATGTATATTAATAATAATTATTAATATATTATTTAATATATATTATATACTATAGCTGAATTACCCGACGTTGCAGTTGCCCGGAAAAATTAATTCTGATTGTTCAACTCCTTATTTGGGTGTCATCAATGTCTTTTTAAGTGTAAATAATATTATATTTTAATGTATTATAGCCATCCCGATAGGCGTTGTCTGTGAGTTTCGCGGCAGTAAATTACTATCAGGTAGACAATCTACCTGCGGTAGATCGCGGACCCCGCTGTGGTTTGTACGTTAGTGTATAATTTAACTCTTAAGTATCAAAATTATACCAAGTTAGTCGTTTTTACTTAATTCAACCTACGACGAATTATTACGATAAATTAATACAATATCCTTACCTATCCTAACCGTGTTTAAATCCAATGAATAAAAAAAAAACAAATATAATATGTATTATGTATGTATAGGTATAGAAAAAGAAGAAAAATAAAATAAAAAAAAAAACAATGTGAAAACAGTGCAAAAAATCGGTCCACCAAAACCGTGATTCGAACCTGAGATATTCTGTATTAAAATGCATAATATTATAGTAGTGCAACAGCACCAACGTATCCACGTATCATTTAATTATTATTATTATTATTATTATTATTATTAAAACCCATAGCAACCATTTATAAACAACAATTAACATCGTAAATCTCAAAATGTTTGTTATTTGAACACCTCCCCGGGTTGGACCTCCAATTTACCCTTTTTAAATTAGCCTATCTTCTGCCTATAGGTCTAATCTATCTCTGTACCAAATTTCATCAAAATCGGTCCAGTCGTTTAGGAATGCATAAAGGACAGACAGACACACAAACATTCATTTTTATATATTATAATATATAGATTGTAATATAGATATAATAGTATATTATATATAGTTATGACTTATGATTATGTATAATAATATAATACTATATTTTCTCATTTTTATATGCTCGTATTTCGCTATCAAAAATATAATTTTATTTTTACAGTTCAAATGTTTAAAGGTAGTCAAATAATGTATATACCTAGTAGCCAGTAGGTACCTACCTAATATTATAACATAAATTGATTATACATTTGTATTTATTATGGTGACAAGTGACAACACATACTAAATATGCATGGGCATGAGATGTCCTCTTTTTATTATTATAGTTAAGTACCTACCTACCGTAGAAGTGGGTTACTAGCTATATATTGGAACATGTAAACACATGTGCTTAACTTGGGGCACAAAAATCGTTTTGGGTTATAACTTTTTTTGTTATTACGATACGATAATATTTGATTCGGATAATAATTAATCAACACGATATTTGTCAAGTCTCATGTTAGTCTCAATGTTTAAGTCAAGTTTATTATGTCTTAATTTATAAAAAGTAGTAGTTTACTATACAGCTGTAAGCTTAAACAATATCAAATATCAATTCAATCACAATTTACTAATGTTTAACTCATAATTAACTTGACTTAAAATATTGAAACATTTTTATTCTCTACATCAGCATATAAGATATTAAATCGAAAATCATCATTGTATCTATATCTAGTTTAAAATTTAGCTTCCTCAGCACATTTGCTTCACTATAGCCTAAGCCTACATTACAAATATGATTATATTATATTGTTTATATTATAATATGTAGTCACCTATTAGTTATTACTACATAAAGTATATATTATTATATTATATTATTTTAGTCCTTATTCCCGATTTATAATTTTAGGAAATTGGAATGACGCGTTGTTATTTGTTATTGTCGTCGTTGTTGTTGACATTGCAGGCGGTTAGATTATACGTCGTGTATAATAATATATTTTATACACCGCACGCACAGGATTATCCGGAACGCAACCAGTTGTTATCGCTTATTAGTTATTGTCCACTTTTACAAATCTATTTTTAGTTGAGAAGTGGAAAATTAGTGATGCCAGAGATTATACTATCAATACATTTTATTATAACAACATTAATCATTATAGTGTAAATACTAAATGCACAAGTCTGAACTCTGAAGCAGTCTGCAGTTACTTATTGTCTACGCTCTGAACTCACAACTAGTCCACAAGTAAACAATACTATATTCGTCAATACTCAATATACGGGAGAACGCGAACGCGACGACCACATAATAATATAGTGCCGCACATTTTGTAATTATAGTAAGTTTATTTTATTATATTATTATTATGTATCTATTATATTTCCCGATTATTGTATAGAATTAATTGGATTAAGTGTGTATTTAAAAAATTAGATACCTAGGTAACTGAATAATCTTTGACTGCTAATCCAATGCTTTACCAGAGAATAGATTAAATTTAATTAAATTTAATCATTTTGTGGCTTTAGTCTTTACTATTGTCATAGGTATAATATTATTATATTATGTTAAACTAAAATGTACATATTTGGTATCCATATTAAATATAACTTTTTAAGTTAGAAATAAGTATGAACTACGTAGGAATACCTACCTTTAACTATTAGAAAGGCATTTATTTAGTCATTGTTAAAATCAAGAAATATGTAGGTAATTTTACTAATTTTGAAAAAGTATTTTATTTTCATCAATCCAAATTGAAATGTGTTACACACTATTACTGATACTATAAATTATAATACTATAGTATATACCTATTGGTATTACGCTTTATTATGTTTATAGTTGTCAGTTTATTATAATAAGTAGGTATAATAATGTGGAAGAGTATATGCGATGCTTCATAATAATATAAGATGTTTCTAATTTATATAGTATAATAGATTAGGTACATTTAGGGTACATAATAACTAGGTACATATAATTTGAATCAATTAAATATTTCCTTTTGATGGCATATTTATTGATTTAGCAATGAGTATATTATGTAGGTACTTAGTAAATATAAATTTCAAAAAGACAGATAATTTACCTAAGGTAAAGCTACATATTTATCAATATCATAAAACCTGGTTTTATTCAAAAATATTTCAGATAATTAGAATTTAGGTACTTAGGTACTTCTTAAAATAATACAATTTCCCTGATTCAAATTATAAAATTTTGAAAAATTGTTGAATTATAAATGAGCTAAATATGTTTTAATAAAAATTTACCTTTATATAATAGGTAATTGAAACTATAAATATGAGTTTTTAAAATTGTGATGAAAAGTATAGGCAATCATCAGAAATGTAATTTACTATAAAATATAATAAAAACTATAGGTGTTGGATGTTAAATATTACATTTTAATAAATATTAATTTAGTCATAGGAAAGTATAAAACTGAAAATTTGTCATTGTATCTATACTCTATTCCAAATAAGATCAGCGATCGGCGGCCGAGTTGTGCGCATGGGCGTGGCCGCTGCTGCTGGTAGAGCTGCAGTCGAACTACTACCAGGTGGGGGAAACCTGACCGCCTCCGGACGAGAACTGGTCGCCTCCGAAGGCTGATCTTATTTTGAATAGAGTATAGATGTAATTCAAAATAAGATAAATAATTTATAATAGTTCAGGTATATATTATATTATGTATTATACCTACTTAAAATTTGTATACTACAATTTTAATTGATAAGTATACTAATGTAAAATAATCAATATTTTGTAACTATGTTTAAATTAAAGAAATCCAGATTGGTGTATAGTACATTTTAAAATTATGACAAGTAAAAGAACTAAGAGCCGAAGAGTGAGGGAGGAACTAGAATTTTTATCTGATGTTGAAGACAATGAATCTTCTAATATATTAACAGATATAGAATCTGATATTGAAGACAATGAATCATCTAATTTATTAACAGATGCTGAATCTCATATTTTAACGTCTGTTGTTAATACAAATAATAGTGTAGAGCATATTATTACTGAAGTACTTAAAGAAAATAACTTAAATATAGAAAACATTTCATCAGAGGTATGCATTTATTGTACAATTTCATAAATTAATCATATTTGATGTTACTGTTATAAATTAATACTTATATCTGTGTATAAATATTTTTTTTTTTAAGTTTATTCAACATGATAATTCTGTATTGGAAATGATGGATAATGCAGCTAAAGCATTTATTTCATTAGAACATGAAACAAAAAATAAACTTGCTGCATGGGCTTTGCAATATAATATTCCTCACAATGCTTTAAATGGATTGCTATTAGTTTTAAAAGAAATTCCTGGTTTGGAAAAACTTCCCAAAGATTCTCGAACTGTACTTTACACAAGACAAGTCAACGAAACTAATAACATAATAGTCTTGGAACCTGGTTTATATTTTCATTTTGGTTTAGCCTCTGCCATTAAAAGACATTTTTTGGTAAATCCAACTACCAATGTAGACGTGGTAAAAATTGTGATTGGGATTGATGGATTACCCATCTCTAAAAGCAGCAATAGTGCATTTTGGCCAATATTAGGATATATTCGGCCTCATAATAATTCAGTTTTTCCAATTGGTATTTATTGGGGAAATGAAAAACCCTATGATTCTAATAAATACCTAGAAGAGTTTGTTTTTGAGGCAAACCATTTGTTGAGGAATGGTATAAATATTGATGGTACAGATATTAAAGTTATGATTGATGGATTTTCAATGGACGCTCCGGCGAAGTCGTTTATTTTAAGAATCAAAGGACATACTGGGTTTGATTCGTGTACTAGGTGCATTGAAGAAGGTGAATATATAAAAAATCGTACCTGTTTTCCATATACACCTAGTTGTTTAGTGAAAAGAACACATGATGATTACATCACGAAAAAGTATGAGGAACATCATGTTGGAAATACCATATCAATTTTATCAGAATTGCCGGATATTGACCTAATATCTGCTACTAGCCTAGATTATATGCATTTGACTTGCTTAGGTATATGAATTTTATTTATTAACTGCAATGACTAATCGTAGATACCTACATTAGATATTTAAAATAATTACATAATTTTTAAGAGATTGGTATTTAAAATATTATATTTCTCAAGGCACTTCAGTGTTTTAATTTACCTTACTAAAAAACTGAGCTTTAAAAGCTTAAAACCTTTTATATTTATTATATATATATTTTAAATATCTATGTTTAACAGACATAGATTATAGGCTGATCCAATACTTATATTATTATTAAATAGCTATAATTATAGTATATTATAATAAAAATGTCTTTCATTGGGTTTAGGAGTAATGAAGAAATTAATTACTTTATGGATGCATAAAGGAACACTGAATGTCCGTTTACCAAGCTTGGCAATAAAACAACTATCAGGATTTTTACTTTTGATACGCTCCAATATACCTTGCGAGTTTGCCCGAAAACCCAGATCTTTGAGTGAATTATCAAGGTTTAAAGCTACTGAGTTAAGGCAGTTGTTGATTTACACTGGACAAGTAGTGTTTAAGCCATTTTTAAGTGAAGATTGTTTCAATCATTTTATGACTCTAAATATTGCTATGGTTATTTTATTAAGTACAAATATGAATGAATATGTAAACTATGCTAGAAGTCTCTTACAGTATTTCGTTGAACATTTTGAAATACTTTATGGTAGACATTTAGTTTCCCACAATGTGCACGGTCTCCTTCATATTGCTGATGATTATGAACAATTTGGGCCTTTGGACAATATAAGTGCATTCCCCTTTGAGAATTTCATGAAAAATATTAAAAAAAAGTTGAGAAAACAAGAGTTACCGCTTCAACAGCTTGTAAAACGATTTCATGAAGAATTTAATCAGACTGAACAGTATAAAATAAGTCAGAAAAATATTCCTTCCAAACATCCTTATTTTAAAAAAGAGCATACAAATGGGCCACTATTAACAAATTTGACTGGACCTCAATATAGTATAGTACATTTAAAAGAAATGGTTATTAAAACGTCAAATGCTGCTGACTGTTATGTCTTAACTACTATAAATGATGTAGTTAAAGTGATAAATATTGCACACATAATAGATACCAAAATTTTAGTTTTGATTGGTAAAATATTTTTATCAAAAAAACCATATTACGAACAACCAATCAATTCGGAAGTTTTTAATATATATGAAGTAGACAATTTGTCAGAACATTTATTTATTATTCATTTTGAAGAACTTAAAAAAAAAGTTATGCTAGTAGATACATTAGATAATAAAAAGATAGCTATACCTGTTATACATACAAATCATTGTTAATATTATACTAATTGAACGTAGACAATTTTTCAAAATATTAAATGATACTTAATATAAGGTATAAAATGTACAATTTTCATTATAAGTTTATTTGTCCATCTTATATATCAACCTAGTTAATAATAATATACAAGATTCATTAGAAATAAACAATCTTTGTTTTGTATTACATTAATAATTATTAATTTTTATACATCCATATGTATATTATGTTATTATCCATCTATATTGTCATTGAATTAGTTGTTTCTGATGCAATTTAGCTATAATTAAGATATTATTTAACCATGGTGATAATTATAATTATTTTTCTTCTGTAGATTATACAAATATGTGGTCAATTGTTTGTTTTATTGAGGAAAATACGGTTGAATGTGTCCCGAATTTCTGGTTTAAAAATAACAAATGTGCATGGCCGAGTAGTAAAAATAAAATTAATTCTCGATTACTCGTCGAACGACGCACTGCTCCAAATCAAATTGATTTCAATTTCTTTCAAGCAAGATTGTTGACTACTGATATAAGTAATTAAACATTTATATTATATTAATATAGAAAATAATCCAATTGTATTAATTTTATATAAGGTAATTTAACCAAGGCATATAAAAAATTAAAACAAGCAGAGGTTACTTCTGAATTATCCACATTTGAAAATGACATCAATGAAGAAAATTCAAAATCATCAAGACATAATAATTCTAAACATATAAGTAATGTTAACAAAAAAAATATGATGAAAACAACTGCAAATAAAATGTCTTCAGTATTGAGAAGTCCGCCTAAATATATTCATAAAGCTGCAGGTAATATTTTATAGTTCTAAATATAAACACTTACTTTAATATATATATTTTTAATTATATTTTTATCATTGCAGAAGTAGGTGCTAATAACAAGAACAATTCTAAGACTACTAGTAATGTTGAAACTATGGTTATAGACCAAGTAACTGATGGACATTACATAGCTAAAGGTAATATTAAATAACAAGAAAAAAATATGATTCAAATTTAGCATGTATATAATAAAAATAATTTTTGTTATTCAACAAATATTTTAAAATGTAATATAATGAATAAGGTATAATTTGTAAAACATTTTGAACTTTAGATAATGGTAGTGATGAAGAGTTCATTGTAAATTCTGATGGTGATGACTATGCTCCACTTGGACAGCATTGCAACAGTTTTTATTCAGATTTAAAATCAAGTATTTATACATTTATTTTAATAAATAATACATAATTAACACCTTATCATACAATCATTTTCACTTCCTTCTGAATCAAAAATAATTTGAAATTATCTCATCCAGTAGGTATAAGTTATAATTTAATTTAAATATATAACAATAATATGATTACCTACATAATATCACTACAATTATATTTTACTAAGTTGTTGAAACAATATTATTTTAGATTTTGATGGAAATACAATTTGAACTTAAGTCTTATATTTATATATATAAACATTATATAATTATATATTTTTTCTTGTTTAATAGGTATTGAAAAAAATAAATCTCCCTTTAAATGGAATGTGAGTGCTAGTAATTCGCCTGTTATCGATAAACAAAAATCATCTAGTCCTATCCAAAAGTCATGGATTATAACGCCTGTAAAATTACAAACAACCGAAACCCCTACCATTCAGTGTAAAAAGAAATTGGTTTTTCATTCAGAACCAATTTTATTGAAAAACATTGGAGAATCCGTACTACCTAGTAATTACATTTTGCTTAAATAGTCAATGCATACAAATCAATATTAGTTTTCAAAAATATTTTTATTTTTATTTTAGAAATTACTAAAAAAAGCCATACTGTTCAATCAGGAAATGATCAATCAGGCCTTAATGTTCAGTCAGAAAAGACTTCTTCTGGAGGTATACATTATTTTCAAATTTATGTTCTTTAAATATATTTATATAATCTTTAATATATTAATATAAATACTATTTACTATTGGTTAATATTTTAGATTTGATAAACAAATTATATCGCACTGTAGTTTCCTTAAAGTATGATGTTAAGGAAATTCTAATAAAATTGGATCGTATCGAAAATAAAGCAACTGACAATGAGGCACGTCTAATTATGACTCAAGAATTACGTGGTAATGAACAAGAAGATGCAATTCTATGGAATTTCCCAATTACTTCATTAGACGAGGTTGCATTGTTCGAAGAAAAACTATTGGATAGATCATTTCGGTTGAAAATGGTAGTTATTTTTTTAATTAATTTTTATTATTTTATCAATAAGTATCTACATTCATTCGTAATAAATTGTTTTGTTTTAGGTAAAAGATCTTAGTTTAATGGTTCGCAATTCTGTATCAGAGACTGTACGTCAAATACTTTCAAGGATGTTTATAAATGAAGTTTTATCTAAATATTCATTTGTTGGACAAAAAAAGAAACTATCATTTTCTATTTTAAACTCATGCACAGTTATATTTGGTAAGAAACATACAATTTTGACTAAACTAAATATATAAAATGTTATATACATCTAAATTATGAAATATATTTCAAATACAAAATAGCTTTTATAATTAAATAAAAATGTTAATAACATAGATTTAAATGTTGTACTTAAATTAAATTAAATTAATTTTTAACTACAATAAATTATAGTAATCAAAATTTCTTGATTTTCAAATGCTTTGAACAAAAAGAAAATTGTGGCTTCAATATTTTTTAATTTCTTTAAGTAAGACTTAAGAAAATCCTTATTTTGATAAATTTTCAAAAATCTTGAATTCTAGAAAAAAAAGCAAATTAATTTTTGAATTTAAAATCTTTTACAATGCCAACATATAATTAATATGTGGTCAACATTTCAAATCTGTATTTAGTTATTCATTTTTAAATTACAATAAAAACAAAATTGTTTTTGTCTAGAACTTTTACCAGTTTTTCATAATTTACTTTATTTTCACCTAATTTTTTTGATAAGTACTTGGAAATTTCTACTTTTGATCTACAAAAGATGGAGTTATTATAATTTACCTCCTTATTGAATTTTGTAATTTAAAAAGTCTTCTAACCAATATTCGCAGACTACGCATAATTGTAAAACCATATTCTCAGTAATATTTGAATAGATATTAAATTTTATTTATTAAAATATTTATTTTACTTTTACTTTATTAGTATAATGATGATGAAGTTTGGGTTGATAACTAATAATTACCCTTGTGATAATAATTATGCCCCTTTGGACCTATACTTATATATTTGTGTTTTGTTTTTATAGATGCTATCAGAAATATAAAACAGTTTAAAGATACACCATCTTTAATGATTGAAAAGCCGTTTAAAGACTATTTAGCCGGAGCCAAATTCCGTGACTTGAAAAAAAAAAAAATGAAGATAATATAACAAATACCATTTAAACTTAAATAAACTAAATCATATTTTTAAAAAACAATAAAGATCATGTTTAATATTATAATACTAAAGTGTATTATTTATTTGTATATAAGTATTTCTAAATATTATTATTATTATTAATCTATGGTTTTTAAATATTTTTTTGATTATTATAAAAAAGTTGTGAAAATAATTTCAAAATATTTTGTTGATATTTCTTGGGCAACTAATTTATATTTTGAAAATATTGATTTGCAATATTGTTAAAATTTGAAAATAAAACATTTTGAAAATGCTTTTATAAAACATTTTGAAAATGCTTTTATAAAACATTTTGAAAATGTTTTTATAAAATATTTTGGAAATCTGAACTTCTAAGCCAAGAAATAAAGATAAAATATTTTCTAATTATTTACGCAACTTTTTTACAATTATTAAAAAATATTTTGACAACTATATTATTTTCCTGAAAATATTTTTTCCATAAGTATAAAATATTTTTATGCTGTGTGGGATATTATATAGTATAGAATTAGAATAATGTTTTGTACCCATAGTACGCATGTACTCACGATATTATAATTAACGACGAATTCACTGCAGCTGCATAATAATATAACGAGATACGCGATATATTGGCACGGACGCGTGCTGCAAATTGCTTGTATTCGGTATATACGAAACGGAATGCACTAAATAATAATTGACGATATAATATGTTGTACTGCACTTGCAGTATAATACGTACATATAATTATATATGCGCGTATAATTAATAGTATAGTGATGCGACAAAATATAGGTAGGTATAGAGGTATACCTCGACGGTTCGTAATACGTACAGCAGCCGATATCTATTGAATATATTTCAGACGTATCTATAACTCTGCTGCAGCGGTATGTGGTATAATATATTATCTGAAAAACGCATATTACACAACTATATACATAGATTTACATATTTTTAAAAAGCGTGCGACGGTATTACCTAACTATTATTATTATTATATTATGGAATAATATTTTAATATTTATACATGTATATACTCACGAGATACGCGTTTTATTGGCACAGGCGCGTGCTGCAATTTGCTTGTTTCGGTATGTACGATTTGGAATGTACTAAATAATAATCGACGATAATGTTGTACGCTTGGAGTATACCTGCATAATAATACATGCGAGTATAATTAATAGTATAGTGATGCGACATTATCGTTATTATTTATTTATTTATTTGCTTACGGAATAAATCCATTTACAATACAGTAATATAAGTGTACAATATAACAAAACATATGATGTATATTTAGTTTAGTGATTTCTTATTATTTAAACACTGATATAGTACAAGAAGAGCTTAGAATATATTAAAAATAATTAAGTCTTAACTGTACTAACAGTGAACAATTAAAAACATTAAAACAAAACGAAAAATACATTTTAAATGATTATACATTAAATGTTGACTCAATATTATTTACATCACAAAAAAACAAAACTTAATCAACTGAATTTGCAATGGACCTCGGTGAATTTACCGGGGAGGAAAAAGAATAGTTGGTACTTACATATAGTTTTTAAAGCAAATAAATTGTTATTTCTTTTTTAAATTAATTTTTGCTTTAAAATTTAGTCTTTCTAGTATTTCCTATAATATATAGGTAGGTATACCCCGAGCAATATTCGTAATAAATATATACAGCTGATATCTATTGAATATATTTGAGACGTATCAATATATCTCTGCAGCAGCGGTATAAGATATGTGGTATAATATAGAAACGCTTATTATACAACTATACATAGATATACATTTTAATAAGCGTGCGACAGTATATTACCTATAACTATTATTACCATCTTAATATATATAATTCTACTGTACATGTGTTTGTATGCGAACTCCTCCTAAACGGCTGGACCGATTTTGATGAAATTTTTTGTGTGTGTATTAGTGGGCCCTAGAATGTTTTAGATTCACAATCGGACCAGGTAGGCCCATTCCGTGGAGGTGCTCAAACGGGAATGTTGAGATTTACGGTGGATATTTTTGTTTATAAATGCTTGCCATGGGTTTTAAAGCTATTACAATAATAAATACTGGTTGCTGTGAAATCAGAAATAATTAGAAATAATTTATAAACAACGTTAGTATAATTACATTATAATTGTATTTAAAAAAATGTATGTTATTTCAAAATAAAGAACAATGAAATTATTATATTATTTGGCTTTCATTTCATACTTTATTTAACATCCTAATCGATTGAAATGTCATGCAGGACAACGTCTGTCGGGTCAGCTAGTTATATTATAGAATAATATTTTTAATACATATTTATAATTATGCTCACGAGATACGCATTATATTGGCACAGGCGAGTGCTGTAAATCGCTTGTATTATTGGTATATAATTAGGAATCTAATTTACGATAATGTATCGTACACTTGTTTATCTACATAATATATGAACGTCCATAGTATGGTATAAAGTGATGCGACAATATAGCTAGATAGGTATACCGCGAGTAATATATACAGCTGGCATCTATGATCTATAGAATATATTATTTTAGTAATATAATATCTGCGAAAACCAATATTATTATATGGGTACACTGCGTCTCGGAGGTGATCCACAGGTGATTTAAATTGTAAAGGAAATATTATTATTATCGCATTATAGAATATAGAATAATATATATTGATCTTACTAATATAGGTAGGTACTCGCGATATCATAATAATATTATACATTTATAGATCGAATTCACTACTGCTGCAGCTATAAAATAACTAACGAGATACGCGTTATTGCCACAGAAGCGTGCTGCACATCGCTTGTATTTAGTGAATATAATTCGGAATATCCGAATATGTACATATTTGAATAACGTGTGGTGGTACCTACACATAATATATAGTGATGCGACAATATATATTGGTACCTCATAGGTAGGAAAGTATATAGGTAGGTATACCGCGAACGTTCGTTTATGATAATAGTATAATAATACTGCAGGTTATAATGTATATCTGCTAGCTGCAGCAGCGGTATAAAATATGCGGTATGATAAAATATTATCTGAAAAACGCATATTATAATATTATATTATGCTCGTGCACTGCGCCGAGGTGATTAATTATATCAAGTGGACGTATTATAATATACAAATAATCCGACGTCGGATTAAGATGTAGCTACACATTAGGTACCGCTGCAGCTTATTATCGTGTGATGCACCGCGGTGCACCCCTGCCTATTAAACACGTGTATTATAACGTTCGCGTATTATTATATATTATATTTTAATGCGAACACACAAAGCTCTCATAATATTAATAATATTATTATAATGTATACCTATATTATTATTTAACTATCGCCGGCAATTTGTTTTGCCACGCGCGCGTACACATGCGCGGCATCCGTTAGGGATTTGCATATTTTGCATTTGCGTGTTGTTTTGATTAATACGAGTATAATCTAAGTGACATTTGCAAATTCGATTTGTCGTTTCGCGTGATTACGATGGTAATAATAATTTTTCCGACTCGAGGAAGAATATTATAATGTTGTTGTACGTATATATAATGATAATATTATAATGTACATCATAATCGTGTGTAATACGCAGTGTCCGGATATCCAAATTTTTTTTTTTTTTTTTATAATAATTTATTACGTGTGGCGTGTTGCAAAGAGCGAATATATTATTATTATTAATATTATTATTATTATTATTATATTTGTAACTAGTTTAGAAAGAATTTACTCGGAGAATATAATATATTATTATTAACGATGTATGCCTGCACTACTGTAGTAGTAGTAGTAGTAGTTCGTGTTGATAATAAATCGAGCATAAATCATCTATAAACGAGCGTGTATATCATGTGTGTCCAGCACCTATAAATTGTTTTAATCTAAGTTGCACGTGTTCTTATAGTATAATAACATATTTTATTTATTTAGTTGCAATCCCTGCAAATGCACTTCCCCGGGATGTCTGCTGCAGAAGCTCTGACATTAATAAATATAATGCGCGCGGAATTTTCCGATTTTTGTCATTTTAGCGACCAGAGATAAACTCAATAATAATTTTATTATTTTCTGTATCCGCATAGTCCGAACAGGTAGTGAGTGAGTATATAATATAATATTGTAACAATTAACACGTACCTAAATGAGTGTGTCTTTTTACCAACCATATAATATAATATGTTTATATAAAATAAAAACACCATACTTTTGAACTGTTCTATGTCAGATATTATAGACTCGCAGGGACAGGCAGAAACAACAGACAGAAGTGTTAAAGTCATAATAATTGTAACACCAGCCCAACCGAAGACGGACTCTTGCAGTGACGTCCAAATAACACTGCTGCAGACCGAAAAGTGCATTGAAACTACATAGTACATATTGACAATAATATTATCCCAACTAGCTCAACATTATTACACAGATTATATAGACAGTAAATTACATAATATTATATGTTTTGACAGTTCTTTCTGTCACACCCTGTACACAACATATATAACTAATCAAACGTCTCAATAAAGTCATACCGATCATTTGCGTTCTTACCATTTTATACAACCTTACACGTCCGTACGCATTTACATAATATACACATAATACAGGGTACTTACGTATAATTTAAAACTATATTATATATAGTCGGTTTATTGAACGTATATAAGCTGCGGCACGAAGGAATTCACATTAAAATGACCACGATAATAACAATAATAATAATAATAAAAAATGAGCTACAAATGATAATACGCGTCGTTCGGGTAAAGCGAACCTCAGAAATGTGAAGAAAAAAATACACATAAAAAACACCACGACTTTGAGAGTACCTATAATAATATAATAACAATAATAATCGCACTTATTCCTGTATATGTTTACGATACATAATGTTCGCGTTACACATTATCGTGGTATATACCTACACCGCGAGGTCCATAATGTACCATAACCATATTATGCAGGTATATAGTAATGTATGCGATGTGCATAGGCAACAGGTACCCGACCAATTTCGATATATTCCTGCGTACAGTTTTCAATGATATCGTACGCGTTATATTATTATAATAATTTAGGTACATGAGGTATAATGGGCATCTGGCGTGCACACTATAATATAATATTATAATATTATGATTTTTCGTGTAATTTTGCGCGAAAAAAAAATCGTGACGACCGTCGCGCCGCCGCCGGCGACAA
This sequence comes from Macrosiphum euphorbiae, assembly GCA_949089665.1. NCBI lineage: Eukaryota > Metazoa > Arthropoda > Insecta > Hemiptera > Aphididae > Macrosiphum > Macrosiphum euphorbiae. The sequence goes on along the minus strand of CARXXK010000003.1, from coordinate 69,802,032 downwards.
TGCATTACCATCGGCCGGTGTGTATAATATTGTAATATTATTATTAAGAAGCTGCCGTGCGACCACTGTCGGCGGTCGATTAGACGAGGAGAACGAATTTTCTATGAAAAAAACCGCGAAACGTAATGAAAAAAAAATATGAAAAAACGGAAAAAAAATAAACAACAAATATATAGTTTATCGTACCGCGCGTTATTAGGATATAATATATATTAAGTATAGCTCGTGCCCGGACCATCATCACCACCACTGTTTGCCATCACAAAACCGTCGGCGAGCATCGTCTATATTATATTATATAGCTGCTATGCAAGTCCTGAAAAAAATCGAATTAATCCGACGACGACGACGACCTGTAATATACTTTAGATGCCGCCGCCGCAGCCGACGACGGACCATACCTGTACAAAGGAGCACAACAATCGAGCCGCGGAATTCAGAAGTCAATTTCGGAGAGATAATATTGTTATTGTGACGTGTACGCGTTTCCGGGCGTAATCGAAAACCGCAGAATCGTTAACATAATATAATAGAAATAGAAACAATAATAACAGAAAAAAATAAAAATAAAAACTTCGGAGCCCGCTGCAGCAGACGTCTAATCAAATAGTGTGCCGCACAGGATGTCGCGGTGTGTATATTATATAAATATATAATATTATTATTATTATTATTATGTGTACGAGCGGCGGCAATACGCCCACGACGACCAGACCACTGCCGACTGCAGTTGGCCCGCTCGCAAACCATTACCCAGACCTCCCCGAATATTGTTATCACAATAATAACGACTATTATTATTACTATGGTCGCAATCGTCGAATAATTCGTCCCAGGGGAAAGGTCGGCTCGAGCCATAAAGATTTATTGCGCCCAGGAGACGTCCGAGAAAGTCGCAGTATTTAGGACCAATAGTATATTTATATACACTCAAGAACTACTGTCGTCTAGTTCATTCCGAAGTGTGATATGGGGACATATTATCAGTGCTCGAATTGGGGGGGGGCGCAGAGGGACGGAGTACCCCATATAATTTTTCAGAAATTTTAGCGTACCCCTACTCTTATTTTGAAAAGGAACGCACGGGACGCTGCATCATTCTGCATTTTTATCAAAATGCAAGGAATGCATGGTTCAAAAGATTGGTGTGATGGTAATATAACAGCAGTAGCCAGTAGGTGATGATATTAGTAAGCAGCAGACAAGTCTCAATAAAAAAATCTCATAACATAAAAACACTCAGGTGAACTTAAAAATTGAACAAATGATTGATCAAAGTATGTTAGAAGTAATACCAAATCATTTACAAAATCTTTCAACTATTGATAATGCATTAACTGAAAAAATATTTAGAACTGCATATTTTATAGTCAAAAATCAAAGGCCATATAGACATATAGTATATACTGATATGCCCAAACTTGTAGACCTTCATGTAAATAATGGTTTGGAAATGAGTCGCATTTTGCAGACTGATAATTCATGTAGTAACATAGTAGACCATATACCTTCAGAAATGCGGAAAAAAATTTGCAAAGATATAGTAGATAACAGAAGAAAATTATGTATAATTGTGGACGAATCTACTACAATCTATGCTGGTAATTTGTTTAAGAGCTGCTATCGCTCACGAAGAAGATAATATAATACCTTTCTTTTTTGACATAATTGAATTACAAAACACATCTGAATATCATAATATGATATTATGGATCATAAAAAGTTGGTAGTACTACTGCAGTGGATTTCAAATTTCCACAAGACATGTTGCCATATATTATTATGATGGTTACATTTCATATTTGACAATAGCCCCTTAAAATAAGACTAATATGATAATGATTTAATACTTCAATTAGAATAACAATTTCTGGAAGGACTTATCTTAATATTGAAGAGCCCCTCCAGGTACCCACCCCCCAAATTGCGCTTATGCTTGTTGGGGCTTCAACTTCGAGAACTCTGTCCCGCGGGCGTTGCCCTCAACCAAACGTACCAGTTGCTCTCACATTTAATTATAATATGCACGATTACAATAGGGGAGGTAAATATGTTTAAGATATATATAATAAGCAATATATATAAAAAAAAACGCATATTATAATAAAAGATTAAATATAATATTTATATCAATCACAAGAGGGATACAATGTAATTTGTCACAAAATAGTACAAAATGATACTATAAAAACATTTTCAATTATGATTGCAAATATCTAAATTTTTATTACTTTTTAACAAATTACATAAGGTACGTATATATTATATTATAATATGTATATTTTTTTATTTTCATTTATTTACATATTTACCTCCCCTATTTGACTGGTGGATTCTGTATAATCGTTTATATGATATTATGTTAGGGCCGGAATTTGTGTAATGCTATACATTTGGCGGGATTGGTAAATTGAGTCCCAAATGACCCTAACTCGGTAAATTGAGTCCCGGGGAAAAACAGGTAGTAGGTAAGTTGAGTCCCGGGGAAAAGCGATTTTTAAATAATAATTATTAATTATATAATTATGTTTTTCCCCAACGATACACTCTTAACAACACCAAAGCATTCACAGTCAATAAAAGTCCATAACTTTGTAACATCGTACCTTTGGTTAAACACAATTAAGATAGGTACCAATAAGTAAGGACTATAATATACTATATATATACGTACATGACGGTATCTTACTATCTCACCGATTTTCCCCGAATATTTGGTCCGCATTTGCTGCTACATCCGTGCGTGCAACCAATAGTTGTGAATCGTATCATTCGCGATTAAATCGACGCGTTTACAGTCCACATCCGAATATTTTTAACTTTATTGATGAATTACTTGAAGTTCAGTCAGAGACACAAATAAAATTAAGAAGTAAAAATTAAAAAAAGAAAAGCACGCTCGATAACGAACAAAACCTAAGGGAGCAAATTACCAAATACACCAGTAATGTTATAACCCGATTTGAGTTTATTAAATCAATATCAATGAAGTTTTTACCAAGTACATAATATATTTATAATAATAATGATAATTTTTAACGACAATAATTTTTTTAAATTAATTTATATAAATCTAAATATTATATATCCTTATATAAATAATATTTACTTACTACCTTTTTTTTCCGGGACTCAACTTACCTCCTACCTGTTTTTCCCGGGACTCAATTTACCGCTTTCAAAATGTACCAAACTTATCTCGGACTCAGTTTACCTAGCCCCACATTTGGCTGATGGCAACTGGTGCATTTTTCTCAAGGTAGTTTGGGGGGGGGGGGAGGGATCGGTATAAAAAAAAAGGTACATTTGAGGGCAACCGGTACACGCCCTCCACGCTGACCCATAAACGTACCACATGGTTCAATTAGGCTGGCATATTGTATAGTTTTGAAATTTGAGTGATTTTAGTCGGATCGCGTCTTCCCTTCATCATAGCGTCGTTGACGCCAGTTTACTCATCGTTATCAATACAATAACAAATGTCAACTCGTTTAAGGTAAACTGTACGAATCTCGTCGATTTTTGTTTTTCATTTTAATGTTAGAACTTTTTAATAATACGAGTCTAATAAGCTTTCGTCGCAGCAGCTACATACTGCGGGAAATTAACAACAATTATATTATTGTTTCTACTTTATTGGACGGCGGCGGAGGCTAATTACGACGGTCCATGTGATGGGGGATACCTGAGCGCGGGTATACCTCCTGCTAAACAGTTTATGACAAACAACGACGATGATAACAATAATGATGATATTGCGGCGGCTGCGGCCGATGAGATTTTCTGACAGTCATTGTGGTCGGGAAGAAAACGCTCGTTTTAATGGCAGATTTTGCGTCACGTTCGAACAATATACAGTATAATATTCCGTGCATAATAATCCATAATAATAATAATATAATATAACATACAGGCGGCACCCGTGTGGGGCTATATTATTTATAATACATGCGCACATATTCCAATAATGACGAGGCGATTCCGCTGTGATTGCGCAAACAAGACTGCACGAGCCGCCGACGCAGTGTTGGGACACCTTGAAACCGAATTTCCCTAAACAAAACTGAAAACTCGACGGGGCTGCACACAATGAGCCGTATTATTATTATTATATACGAGAGGGCGGTTTGACGAGTTTCGGGTTTCGGTTGCAGGTGTAACGCGCGCATCGCACAATGAGAGGGTACATTATATTATACATTACTCGAGATGGAAAATATATATAGCAGTTACACATTATTATTATTATTATTGTTGTTATTTATTATTATTCGGACGACCCGCGGCGACACGGGCACATATTTTTACACGAGATATTTTTTTATCGAGCGGTTTTTATGATAAAATTGTTCGTAGGTATATTTAATTTATAAGAGACGACGACGACGACGTTCCCTTGAAAAGATCACCCGAGTCGCGTCTTGACAAACGCGAGTCGCCTTAAAGAGCGGACGAAACGTTGAAAAAAAAAAATAATAATAATATTTAAAATGCGAAATAATTTATACGGGGACGTACATTATGTAGTATAAAACATAATATATACAATATGACAACCGCGTAAAGTCTTCGATATATGGGAAGACGATAATAATAATATTATTCTCTCGTATATTATTCTAATTACGAGTCCATTGTGAAAGTATATGATTATGGGTGTTGCACATCTATTGCGGTCTGGACAGCATTAGTTTAATGCCAACGGACGTAATGGACATGCGCGCGACTTAATAACAATGGTCGACCGTAATATTTCGGTATTAAAAAAGAAAGAAAAAAAGAGAGTTGGGTACGTCGCCGCCGTCGCAGTTTCTGACAGCATTTCGCATGCTAATTTCATACTTCAGATTCACGACGTTGTTGTAACATTATGTGTGTTCCTGCAGTATATATAATATATACCTACCTACCTATATATAGGTACTATTATTATACATATTTTGGTTTTCGTATAATATATATTATTGCATATAATACGACGCCTTGTCCGTTTGATATATAAAAATATTATATTATTATATACCTACTTATATACATGTATGCGCACTGTAGTACGAGCGTTTAATATGATAATAATATATGCACTCCGCCGCGGTTTCCTCAAAGAACTGTGCTGCAGTATACCACGACGATTCCGTGTGAAATTTATCATCGATCTGAAAATATGTTAATAAGCGGCGAATTCGCTACTCAAGTCCCGAGTTCACAATATGTATATGGGTAGGTAGGTACCGCGTCAGAGGATTTAAATGACAGTTTACGAATTTCATTCCGCCCATACACAGTGATTCACCGAGCATACCTATATATGCTCTTTTTTCCCTCGATTATATACCTAGTGCAGTTGTTCAATACCTGATTTCTCGAATTTTTTACCAAACCTAAGACCACTGCATGTTTTTAAATTCTTGAGCGGGCTAAGATTTAAGTCTTGTACTTCTCGAGGAGCGTCCGGTGAAGGTAAAAACTTGAGTTTTTCTAATCAAACACCGGCCCCGTTTTCTATACTGCAATATTATTTTAGCTATTCATTTTTTTCTGGAAATGTTGACGTGTCGATGTATCGAAAGACGAACGAGTAGTTTTTGAGTTGCACTTAACATTGTATACTAAGGATAATAGGTCTATTAGTTTTAGTATAATGGGTTTGGAAGATAAACGTTTATATGAGATGGAGATTTGAACATTTTAGTAATTGATATTAATCTATCAACATTAATAATTTGTAAAATTGTTAAATTAGGTACATTAGTATTTTTTTTCGAAAACCATTTTGAAGGACATTATCCTTATAGGTGGTACATAATATAAACATTTCGATAACTGATGAGAAACTACTGTTAGTTTTCAAAAAAAAAAATTCTCCTCTACATAATTCATATATAGTATAGGTACAAATGGAACTGTTTTCTCGTTTGAAAAATAAAAGTTTTCATCGCCACTGCAGGATATTGCCCTTAAGTAAGTAGTCCACAAAATCTCAACAATTTGAAAATATGATGTCTTCAAGTAGGTACTGATTTTAAAAATTCCAACCATCAGAATGTGTACGAATTCATTATTGTCGTCAAAATTGGAAATGAGTGTGGAAGTAAGCGTGCTTGGTCAATCACCCTGTATACAATAGAAGAATGCGATATTGATTCGGACGACGACGTCCTGCACGTTCTTTCGGTTTGACGTGTTTGCACGCATTACTGCAGTAATATTATTATATTATTGTGTATTATTATTATATTTGTATTGACCTAATGCGCGTAGAAAATACGTCTGAAATATAGTGCACAAACCGACTAACGACAATACCATTAGTTTGGAAGCACAATTTTTATTTTTTTCATATTGTTATTATATATTTTTAAGTGCACATATATAGGTAGTGTACAATATTTTATATATTATTATTATTATTATTATTATTATGAGACGTCAGAGGCGGTCACCACCGGGTAATGACGCGATGGTTTTTTCACAGTTCCCACGGTCGGCGCAGTCTCCTAACCCATCTTTATTCCATTTTTTACGGAAAATCTATATCAACCCGTCGCCACTACAAACGCACTGTTGCATTAATCCTTCTTTTAAAGCTCGTTTATCATTTCGTCCATTAACCCTTTTTTTTTTTTTTTTTCGGTGACTCGGCCTTCGTTTCGGTCACGACAGCCACGCAGCGCACAGATGCAAAGAGACGTTACGGGAACGGGTTACTCGCGCGAAAACACGGTAAACCACATGACACGCGTCCTTGGTCATAATATATTATAATACATAGACGACCCAAAATTTTCGACCGACCCGATGTACAGTAGTGGGCACCACGGAATTTTAAAGCCAAAGCGATATTTTAGCGAAATTACCCGATGCATGATTCCCACATAATATATAATAACCGAAATGCAATCAGCAGTGATAGTAGGTATTATGTATATAGCTACTATAATATTATAATGTTGCCATATAGTACCTATATAAATTGTATAGATGCGGACCCTATATACGTAAAAAAAAACACATAAAAATGGTGTTGCACAACTTGTTATTATTTTTATTTACAGTCGAAATTTCCATAATTTTAAACTGTATAATCACAATTTGTACTCGGTTAATTATGTGCGTTTTTATTAAATTTCTCGTCGGTCATTAATATTATTATTTGGTAATCACAACTCGACGACCGGTCAGATACCGCTCAGGTCCGCATAATGTTATATAGTACACTGTTTTAATCTCGTGCCTTTTATAGTTTTATGTGTCACACGTGGGTATTTTGTCAAGAAAATTCTATACTTTTTTTGGTTCAAAACGATTTTAAAATATTATTATATTATAATATTGTCCTAGTATGCAATAATAGAGTGGTAACTTTGAAAAGATAAATCCAAATTGACTAAAATAATAAATGACTAAAAAGTATTTGAAATAAACACTTTCGAAGACTATACACCTACTACCTAGGTACTCATTTTTATGTTTATTTTGTTCATATAATTACATTGTTATTATTTTAAGAGCGTTGATCTTTCAAAATTCAAATTTAACGATTAAAAGTATAATAGGCGCCTTTTGATTACCTACTTGAAAGTAATGTATTATTTAAAATATAAAACTTTGTAAATAAAATTGAAATCAATGTTCAGCTTAATAGAAACTGAACAACTAGGAGACTTATGACAGGCATCAGATGGCTCAACAAAATTATCAGTGCCTATATAGGCTAAATAGTTAATATGCTTGAAAAACGACACCTACATGTTTGAAAAAAAACAAACAATATTATTACAAATTTACAAGTTTTATTCGAAATTTAAAATAGGTAAAATAAAATATAGCGTTCGAATCATATTATATACGAGTATAGCATATTATTACAATATTACGTACATTTCGCCTGTCTCTCCCGCACGTCAAAATTTGAGTTTTTGTATATAGGTATAGCTGCAATAATATTATCATGAAATCAACATGAATTGGCAATAGACTATTTTCAGAATTTGCTCACAGTATTAATTAATGAGAAAAAAATTGTCATTTCGTCAAGATCAAAGTTGTGAGAATGATAAAAAAAAATTTCAAACAATAAATATCAGTCAGTACGGTACGATAATAATATTATTATAACACCGTAGAAACACCGTAGAATCACTATACAGTATATAGATATTCTTTAGTCTATATATACACATAACTAGTATAGGTACATATATAAGTGGTATAGGTCGTATAGGTACGTACGAAAAGAGCTAATTAATCACCAAACTTATGTTAAATACGTTAAATTGGAGGCGTGTCGTCTCGCTATTCGCCGTATATACCTATGCCCATAATGTATAATATGTGTATATAATATTATATAATACTGATTTTTGAGATATTTTCCCACGAAATCGGCAAAAGTTAAAACATCGTTTCAGAGCGCATTCCGATAATAATAATTATCGCCGGACGCCTATATGGCAGCTATACGTATAATATACTACTGCACGTATGATATTATTATTATTTTACGATGTATATAATGTACGGCCATGCGTATATATGTACACAGACACGCAACGCATGCATAGGGTGAGATTATGGGGAAAAAAAACCAAATGAAACGTACACGCGTATTATATTATTATTAATATGTGTGTTGTGCAGGTAATATAATGATATACGTTATTTATTATTATTATTATTATTATTATTATATATATCTTTTGGACATGTTACGAATTATATATATATATATATTAAATAGGATATTAAATATTGTCTGCGGGCTGGAAACGTACGCACTCGGTACCCATACCGACGATTACAGGTAGCGAAAAAAAAAATAATACGTGCAGTAAACTGGACCCGAACGTTTATCGTATAGATTGTTTGAAAAAAAAAAGTTAATCGTAAAATTATTTCCCCTGAGAATGTACTATGTACGTGTATTACAGTGAAAACTATAAAACGCGTAAGTCGGACTAGGATCAGAAAAAATTATTATTTTTAAAAACCTTTTTCCGAATATATTATCATAATGTGACCTACATAATATATTATTATAGTAATTTATAATTACCTACCTTTCGCAATGTGTAGTACGACTGTAACTGAAATAAGCTTAGCTTGTTATTAGTCTTGTAGCATTGATTAAAATTGCATATTAAATGTATATTGTAATCAATGCTTATAATATTATATAGTATGAAAGTTATAATAATTGAAAAGGTAGTATTTGGTTGATATATTGTTGATATATATATGATATAATATATAGGTTGGCCAACTAAATAATAATTAAGAAAATTAAAAATATATTATCTAGCTCAATCCCCACCCGGCTTTCCCTATTTAATCTTCTTAATAAACAATTCTTATTTAAATTACTCAACAATATCTATACGATTATTATAATATTTATTTAATTATTGTCGTGCATTAATGTTTTTTTAGATATAAAAATTAAAGATCAACAATGCCGTATGTAGCCTTGTCCTTAGGTAGGTGTTTTGTTCTTCAACCACGAGATAAAAATGATTTAATTTTAAGTTAGACGTTCGGATTGCTTACAGAGAATGGAATTAATGATTTTTTTTAACTTCGATTGAATAACTGATGTAAATTTGACATTTCTCTTGTACAGGTAGTCGATCATTTCCGTGCGTTGTCAGTGAGTATAATACCATTTGACATTTCACTGATAATAATATTATATTATTGACGTCTTCGGATCTTATACCAAAACGGATTAATTAGAATATATAGGTATGTGATGCTTATTTCTTTATCTCTTGTAAACTGTCTGTCTCTAAAATCCCTTCTATGTTTAATCTTTATTTATTGACCAATAGTAACTGCAAAATGTGTTCAGTCCAAATCAGAGTACAACGTTGTCTTTAATATATTTCCAATATTATAATAATACGAAACAGGTACCTATCACTAAACAAGTTAATTTTGTGAACTATAAATATTAAATACCGTATTAATATTTACTTAATGTATGTACTTAATGTAAACTCTTACGCTTACTATACTATTTTTTTTTTTAGAAATATACAATCAAACTCTTAATATAATGAGTACCTCTATACTTACTGTAATAATATTGGTATGTGGATTAATTAATTTACTTATATGACGCATGCGTAGTAGAGTGCCGTGGACGAAGGTGTAGAGAAATCGGCAGTAGAACTCATAAAGTTATGGTAGCCAGTAGGCATCTAACATAATATGATACTGAGGTATTCTGAATGGTCTCATCTTCACGCGATTCGTGTTTTGATTAGGCTTTTCTCTCGGTCATCCTTATAACTTAATGTTTTTATTTTTTAAACAGATGGAATATTATATGTTCAAAAAACCTATCACATCTAAATTCTTTATACCTACATAAATTAATTAAAATAATTCAGGTAAAAAGTCGAACTCTCTCCACCAATTAATTTTCACGCACCGAGGTGAACTATTACTGTACCTACCTATGAGTTTGTCGGACTTTACAGTCCTCGATCACAGCGCAGTGAACTTGCATGATTTTGGACTAAATATTATTTTCTGATATTCTAATATAATATTTTCAAGTGCAAACACAACGCTTTTCCTGGTCGTTCCCATAATAATTAATGATAATATACTCAAATCGCAGCAGCTGACACTATAACAAATTGACTGCGGGCTGGTTACGTATATAATATATAAGGTACTTACCCACGTTATTGCTGCATTATATTGCGGTACTCAATTTTCACTGCAAACAGTTTCGTTACGTGAAAACGTATACCGCGGTACCTTCTCCACGTATATAGGTACCAATATCGATATTGTTTACCGGTTTGCGACACCTCCTATATCTGTATAATGGATAGTAATTTATAGTGTTATAGATACTATATTATAGTAAATCTATTTTGGAATTTTATTATTATGTATAATCCGGAAGTAAAATTAACTGCTTATAATACGACAACCGCGGGACGACGTATCGCAACCTGTGCTGCAATGACGTTTTCCAAAACTCCAACATAGGTGCAGGTACCCAGAAAATATTAAATTGTTATATTATTACTATATATACTTGACAAGACCAATGCAGCTGTACATACATTACAGAAATTATTTATACGTTTTTTTTTTGCGGTTAAATATTTATATTCAGTCTCCGAGTAAACCGCGCACGTTCGTGTCGCTCGGATCATTATTATTATTACAATATATTACCTATATATACGCATTTTCATCGTGTAACTCGGGCTCGCGTGTGGTCTTCGTCCAGTTACAATAATATCGTACACCGCCTATACCTAGGTATATTCGTACATATAATAATAATACGATATACATGCGTACGATAATAATTAAAAAAATATAAAAAAAAAAATAATAATAAAGAATAAACGGCGAAACATAAAAAAGGGGGTATCCACTCGACGGCAGAAACACGAGACCGAAGGAGGTCCTCCTTCTCTGTCCGTCCCTCTCTCGCTCGCTCTTTTCATACCTTTCCGTCTCGTCGCATATCTTCGCGCGGACGGAGCAGATGTTCGCATATATAGGCATTTTGATAAATGATTCGGGTTTTGTTTTACACTGTACTGCACACGGGTATCCGCCTTATCCGCGGACGTATCGAAATGTTCTCATTAACGGAATGTTTTATATGGGAGGGAAAAAAAAAAAGATAAACGCATTTGTTGTTGTAATGTTGTGTTGTGTAGTCTCTTCGCGCCGAGTAGACGCCGCCGCCGCCGCACGCAGATCGGCCGGAGATATATTATTATATTATATATTATATTATATCGCAGAGGCCAGCGAGTCACCGAACGGTACCTATACCTATAATGTGCATAACAATATTGTTTTAATATAAATAAACGAAAAGGGGCCAATAGTGACTATGATATCGAGAGAACGATATGATTTTAATTTAGTCGTCTGAACTTGCCTGTAATAATATATATTATACAATAAATAGGGACACGCATAGAATGCCGAGCATTATACAATTGTTTTAGGAACGTACCCTGAACATAATGATTTGTTGTATCATTTATTCGAGTGAACATTTTCAATATGATAGATAATATACGCATATAGTCGTGTAATAATCGTATCCCTTGTAGCAGTGAAGTTTGAAATACTTTGTTCACTAAATATAATAATATAGTTCAACCTTTTTCACTATTACCAATAGCTATTGTTGGCTCTTGGCCAATTTTTTAAAAAATATTCGGGGCGTTAGGCTCCTCCTAGTTGAGCTTCTGATAACATAATGTCCTTTTTGATAAAACAATAATTCGATATTATAGACAAAACATTTTGTTTGCATAATATTATAGGTACATAATGTTATACTTATTTAATCACATCGGGAATCACGTTTGGATTCGAATGGCTGGAGATAGTTAAAAAAATCTAAATCTGTATAATAACGACTAATTAATAATGGGTTTTCGAACACGTAAAGACGTCGAAATAAAATTCAAACACGAATGCAATATAAAAGTAATATTTACAAGACTGCATACATTATTCTACTTCCATAGGTACGACGGATCGGATGGACGTATTTAGCTATATATAATATTATACCAGCTATTATAATATAATTGGCCTGATTATTATCGGTCGCTGTCAAAGCAGTCCAAATCACAAACATTATAATAATATACGTATATTGTCATCAGGGGTGGCCAAACAGTCGATCTTGGACGATTTCTAAGTCGATCCCCATTGTTGGAATTTATTAATTATTCTTATATATTTGCAATTTAGTAGATACACTTATTGAATACATATGTTTCGGATTGACCTGTAGTTAGTGTGAAATGGCATTTTCTCACATGAAAGTTATAATTTATATAGAAGCTGAGTAGGTTAGTTTTAGACTTTAGCACAGCGTCTTCGCTTGGTCATGATGTGCAATGACACGCTTCTATACATCAACAATAAAATGTTAGTACATTTTAAAATTACTTAAAAATTTAACACGAAACACTCATTTTAGATAACTTAACACTTTAATTTTATTATTTATATAAGTATGTTTATTATTAATATTAAATAATTTTTTTACATTAGTCGAAGAAAAAATATTATACCCTCAGTAGATCTCAATCAAAACAAGTTTGACCACCCCTGTTGTACATAATATTATATCAGTATGTATACCTAATACGCGTGTGCGAATATTCTTTTCCGCAGTCCGTGGACCGCGGCGAGACAATAATTATTATTGCGTTCATGCACGTATTAAACACTGTGTTAACGGTTGTGTGTGTTACACATTCATATATTATTATTATTTATCATATTATGCAGTGTATATATAGGTATAGGTACGTAAACGTAATGGGTATATATACCTACTCTCGGGTATAAAATATATCATGCTATTTATATAATATTATGTAGGTATGCCTTCGCGGACGGATATAGAGAGAGAGAGGAATGGAGAAAAAAAACGCATAATAATATTATCCGCTCGCCGCGTCGTGATTAGCCCGAAAACAAACAACAGTTCTCACGGGTGCTCGGACACACCGTGTGCTGCGACCGCGTACAGGTATATAATATGCGGTATATACCGCGAGGTATAATATATATAATGCGGTATACGTCGGACGGCTATTATAACACCGGCGTGCGGTATATATTTTACGCGCGCACATATATTACACCGTACAATCGTAATGTGTATTCGACGGGCCGTAATGGATTTTAATGTTTTTTTAGAGCTTCTGTGCGAACGCGCACGGCTATAATAATAGCGCGGCGGCGAGGGCGGCAGCGGTGTGCCCACGACCGCCGCCGGCGGTTGCCGAGAGACCGCCGCCGCCGCGCGGGAGGTGTGTGGGTGCGCGCGCACCACGTAATGATATAATTCGGCGTTTTATATTGTTTTCGATTTTTTTGCGTTTTTTTTCGGTTTTCTTATCATTCGGGTGGACGCGAGTCCGCACGGGGGGGTGTTCCGGGCGGGGTGATGGCCTCCCGAACGGGTTCAATCCGCCGTTTAAATAGTACCAATACCGCGGTAGTGTTTATATAATCGATGACGGTGCCTATGTCGGATTCGACACGTTATTCGAGTGTATTATAATTTGTCGATACAGCCGGCTATCGATTTCCATAGTACCTATACACACATGGTAGCTGGTATAGGGCAGAACAAAAAACGATACAATGTAAAATTATGGTTATTATGCGATATTATTATAATAACGGTAAAAACAATATATATACAACAATACGAATACTAATCGGGCCATAAGGGTTATCATTTTTACGAAATTGAAAGAAAAATTAATTTTTTTTAAACAGTGCAATTCGGTACCGGATAAATATTTTTTTTCTATTTCATAATTTTTGTGAACGCTGATTTTATTTCTGTTCAACCTTCTAATCTAATATACGTATGTCCCTTGTAGAGTATCAACAACGTTAGTTGGTCAAGAGTTAACTTGTATGGATAAGTACCGATTAATTTTTAAGCATAATATTATACATGAATATTTATGTTATACTCCATCGAATCAATTATTTTTACACAAGTAGTGTGATAAATTATTATTAAGATTATTGATAACATGATATTATATAATTAAACATAATATTAATAGTTTATATAAATGAGTCCACACGTCCAAGTCAAAACTCAAAAGTAGCGAGTATTGTTTAATCATTGATTTAAAAGTTTGGGTTGAATTAAATTTGTACATACAAATTAATGTTTCATTGTTAGTCTACTATAAACTATAATACTGAAACCGAATTCAATAAAAGTTATATCAATTAATTTCCAGAGACACGAAATATGTTTTAGCTTATTTTTTTAACCCCTATTTTCAATATCGGTTGTTTAAGGGTGGCTCACGCATGAATTTAGTTTCGGCTCATAAAAATGGAAAATATTTTTGTTTATTTTAATTGGTTGTCATTTGTTACAGATTATCTATTACTTAAATAATATATATTAGTATAAAATATAGGACATACTACAATAACGTTCAAAAAAATTTATATTTTTTTTAAAATCTTCAAATCATAAGACTTATGAACACAATTATTATTAGGTACCTACAGGCTACAATGATTACTTTTATGATTCGCTTTCTTAATTCTGGACGTATTATTTTGATAAGTAAACACGTATAAAGACAAACGTTAACGATATTGGCCTTAAGCATTCTTTAAATCAGTCTCCAGTTGCTTGTAAAAATAAAAAAACATTTCGAGAGATCAGAATTAGTTAGTGAAAAATCATGAAATTAAAAAAAACGCTGTGTACTGTATTGTTATGTAAAATATAACTATAACTTGTTAATAAAATTAAAGTATAGTGTCTTCTATAATCTATATTACTTTCATAAGCTACATGATAGGTATCTATTATATAGGTACCTACTTATTAATACAACTAAATAAAAATTAATATTAACGCATGAATTCAATTTGTAACCTATTTTTAAAAATCGCATGGTAATTATTAAACAGTCAAGAAAAACAAATTATTCATATAAATGCAATAAATGCATAATAATCATGGTAACGTATTTTTTTTCCAGGATAAGTAGGTTCGGTCTTAAATCTTACCACCCCTCAAAAGTCGCCGCCCGGAGCAGATGCTCCCATTGCACCTATATATAATATATATATATATATATATATATATAGGTTAATGCGGGGCCCTGGCAAGATCATAATACAATTTGAGTACGACTACGTCATATTTACGATTGTGGTGGCGGCGGTACTTTGACATACCGCCGCCGTTCGGGCGGGTATTCGATGTTATACATTATAATAATATTATATCGTATAATAATAATAAAATATAATATTATAATACGGACGGGCGTCGGACGACGATATTAAAGAGACGGACCGACATGCCGGAGGTCCGGTAGACCGGTCGGATGTGTCGTATCGTTATTATAGTGCAGTCGTGTATAATGTGTATCATCGTCGAGTGTGTAATTTCCATTGCGATATAATATTATTATTATGAGACCCACACACTGACATCACCCCTTAACATGGTCGTGACGTGTTCAACTGCACCGTCTCATCGAGTTAACGATATTTCATTTTAATATTTTCATCCTCGTGTAGGTCGGTATAGGTATATTGTCACGTCTCGTAGTATATTAAGTACCTCTCAATGTACACAGATAATCAGATACCTATATAATATGTCTGTATACGAATGGCGTCATATATTATGATAGTACCGTATGAGTTATGAAAAAACCACTTTTAAGGGTGGGTATAACTTTTTAGTTTTTTTAGTTATTTTTTCAACTTCTTTTAACGCAAATCCGAACCTAGCGCACATCTGTTGATGTATAATATCTTCAACAATTTTTAACTTTTTATGGTAATTATTTTTTTTAAAGCTATTTTATTGTGCTATCGACTAACATACACGATCAAACCAGAGGTGTATAAATTATTTGTATTAAATTAAAAAAGTAGAATTCTATAGAATAATGAAGTAAAAATAAAAACTGTAGTAATAATAGATCCTTCTTTGGAGTCGTACTCGATTTAATTTTAAAAATGCTAATTTTTACCACCTTGTATTCATTTAAAAAAAAAAAAAAAGTGATTAGTAAATTTCTGGATTGATTATGTATGTATATTGGTCAAATAAAATAGCTTTAAAATAAAAAAAAATACAGTAAAACTTTGAAAAGCCTTGAAGGTACGTAAATAAAATGTGCAGTAGCCTGGGTTCTGTTTTGTTTAAAAGTTAGACAGCCCTCCTTAAAACTTTTATAACATATTAACATTGTATAACTAACTGTATACTATCGTGTGATGCAGGCCGGTCACATTGTATATAATAGGCAGGTGCGACGACACCCCTAGGAAAAAAATCTGAGTATAATTCATGGACGCCAATTAGGTTTGTTTTAAAACAATGCGACGAACTTAAGGGGCTGTTTTTTAAAATCCGAATAAGAAGAATGCCCACCGGCCGTACATATTGAACTCAGATTTTTATTTTATTTCAAATAATGGTATAAAATAATTTATACAAAAAGCTTAAAAAGTTGTCTTTTTTTTAAAGTCAAATTATAGAGTTTCAGATAAAATTATTGGAAATCGGAGTTTGATGAGGCCCGTGGAATATTACTCTCAATTAGTAAAAACAAAATAAAAGATCAAATTTGATTGACTTAACAGGACAGGATCATTGTTTCCGCAGAGTTTATTTTTGTGGACACAATTATATTGGCAACTGATAGCAGAATTTTCTCTTTTGCGGGCTACACTTCAAAAATGTTTCATATAAGTTCGTATCCACCACTTGGAGTAAATTATCTGACATGTCCCCCAGTCTTACAGTATACTACTTTCACGAGTAGGTACTTACCGGCTACTGTATAATACAATTGATGCCACATCTAATATTATACAATATCAAAAAATCGGCTGGGACACGATTTATTTTTATAAGCGTTGAGCATTTAAACTTTGACAACATTTTATCAAAATATTTTGAAAATTTGATGGCGTGTATAGAATGTGCTAATCAATCTAAACATTCAGTCAAAACCTGGTTTACGTAAAAATTACCATTTTTCCATAATTTATTTTTGTTTTTCTGTCGCTTTTAAAAACTTTTTGATAGTTTTCCATTTTTACCTCTTGAATGCGCCATTTATAGATTCACTTTTCCACCAGAAAAGATACCGAAGAAGAAAATCGAAGCATTATTGCGCCTACTTATCGTGTACACCGACAAAAAATAAATATCATTGTAAAATCAATACATTCATCGCTTGGTTCAGAAACTAAAAATATAATCATATTACGGGTCAAAAAAAAGGATAATATTATTGTTGCTTGAATTATTCTAGCTTTGTATATTTCATATTTTAATTTGCACTATATTCTTGAAAAATAACGTATCCTAAATGTATTCATAAATGATTCTATATCAATGTCTGATTTTGTTCCAAAGACCAAAATAATGTTTAATACACGGGATATCATGAAGACCTCTTGCTCCCCGAACAGCATCTGAAAATAAAATTAGTTTGTAATCTTATATAATATTGTATAACTATTATAATAAGAACGTTTGAACAAAACATGTCAAAACTAATAGCTTTCTTTTATTTGAGCTTACTCTCACTTGATTTACTCGACCAGCCAGCGTTATAGGTAGTATATTATAACACACTGCAGTATATAAAATATGCGATATCATCAAATTTAAATATATGGTTTTAAATCATAAAAATCGGTGATTTTGATAGGAGCGTTGCCGCACAGTTTTTGAATGTAATCAGTGCAAAATAGAAATTGATGATTTCGTATGAACGAAACAAGTTGTAATTTATATTATTAACGAAATTAGAGTACGGACGTTAAAAAAAATAATAATAATATCATACGTCAAGTACGTGACCTATACTATATGGACTGTAATGAAATAGAAAAAAAAATTATAAGTCATCTGCAAACTTTCACTTACTTTATGGCGTAGGCATACAGACAACTTTGATACCGGCAACCAATATCAGCCACTTTCGGATCGCTCGTAAAAAAGTACAACAAGTGAGCACACACACCGTATACCACTACCACTGTACGTCATCACACACACACCATAGGTATATATTATTATACATACATTGTAGGTCCATACGCACATATAGTATTATATATGTACATACTCGTACACGCCTCCTCGGGGCAAGTAATAATTCGGCGCACACGTACGCATATCATCGGACCAAACTAGACCTTGTCGGCTGTACGTCGGGCGGTTCCGTATATACCTACATACTATGTATATACCGTACTCTTATATATATTATGTTTTATAATAATACGATATTTTCGGTTTATTCAATTATTAAATCCGACGATGGGCGGCGGTGGTTTTTTATTATTATTGCTTTAATATTGTACACGATCCTGTCATAACATCGTACGACGTGCGCACACGCGTGAGGAGGTCGTGTACGACTGCGACGACGACGACGACGACGACGGAATCTGCGGAGCGTGCGCCGACAGCCGCGAAGATATTATAATATTGTAGGAGAGACTCGCGAGAGAGAGAGAGAGAGACGCAGTGACCGTGTGTGTGTGTGTGAACTCGTTTAAGGTGTCAAGAAAATTTGATCATAATAATTATCTCGTATACGCACGTAGGTACCCATATACCGTGGTCTAGGTATATACACGTGTGTACCTATATATAATGTATTATATCAGACGCGCTCAGAGTGAGTATCGGATTAATCGTACGATATTAGCATACGCCCTTCGCACCCGAGTCCACGTCATTATTGTCAAGCTCGTGTTTTCCATCATCTCGTCATCGTCGTCGTCGTCGTCGCGGTCTTCTCATTCCTCGTCATCGCATCAACACGTCCGGGAAACCCGTGATTTTCTTGTCAGCCATTATCACCTACACGAGTATACCACTTACGGTACCACGTTTTTACTGTAACCACGTTACAAGTATACATATAATATAATACACGCGTACATACTTGTATAATATATCAGAGATATAATGCGTACAACACTGTTTATAGGTGTTAGTGTGTTCCTTTACACCACGCGCTCGTATCGGACCGGCGTTATTAAAAAACAAAACATCACGTCCGAGCGGATTTCTCTTGCTTGCCAGCGTGCAATGCGCCTCTCTCACATGTGTGCATATCATATTGTATTTCGGATAAATATTTCTGTAGGTACGCCCCGAAATGAAAAAAAAAAAAAACCAGAGAAATAAAATCCGCGGGCTCGCGAGTGTTTTTTCTTTCGTTTTTAAATTAAAAATACGCGTACGGACAGGAATCCGACCCTCTTTCTGTATAATATAATAATAAACAAGTATAGACGCTTACGTGTGTATATTTGATATAGTACATATAGGTAATAATATGTGTAATATAATAAAATAGGTATACATAGGCACATAAAATATATCGTTTTGCAACGTCGTTGTTGTCGGGGGCCGAATGACGCATATACATATACGTGTATATATACACCCATAATATATATATACAATATATAACGCGAGTGTGTGTGTGTGTGTGTGAGTTTATGGATAGTGACAACCCGATTTTTAACAAGAACAAAAACGCCGTCTGCGACGGTCCATTAGAGATTGGGGTAAAAATGCCGTTTCTCCGGTTATAGGTCGGGATCGGTGAAATGAAATATATATATATGTGTGTGTGTGTCTGTGTAACAATATAATATAATACATGTATAAAAAAAAAAAGTAATAATAATAATAAAATGTATAACCTTGCGTATACCTGTGCTCGCGGACACCCTAATTTACATGTGGGGTGCGCGAGATATTTATAACTGTTGATCTCGTATCGCCCCGGTGCGGGGGTTGAGAACGAACCAGACCCGCATACCGCGCATACCGCTCTTCCTATACCTCCTTTCCCCGTGACGTTTATTATATATGTATAAGCGAGCACCATAATATGTAGGTAGGTACCTATATATACATTATATATATATGATACACGTATGCGGCAATAATATTCTCCTCGGGTCCTGATCTATTTCCAAGGATCAGATAACGCGCGCGTCCCCCTGTGCGTCTGAAGTCAAACAGAAACATATTTTATTTACAAGGGATTCGAGGGCGGAGTGGAATTCCATATAATAAAAAATATATATATATGTATATAGCGGCACATAACCGATGGCCCGTAAAAACCGTCTGGAGAAGAGATAGAAAGGAAAAAAAAAATAATAATAATAATAACATTCGTATCACGGCGACCCTCTTATTTTTTTTTTTTTTTTTGTTACCTGCATTATTTTTTTACTCCCTTGACAGCCGTGAAAGTCTCCCGGACACTTTATCATACGATTTTGCCAAAAAGCCGTTTTTAAATAAAAGAACAAAACGAGAATACGTCCAACAGGTTTAATCGTATTATGTGCACTTTACAAAACGCCCCGTAATGGTAGCCAGACGTTGATGAGAATTTATGACTAAACCCTCCCACTACACAATATATTGTACATGTGTATAATATTAATATCTATAATGCGTCGTTTTATATACGCAAGTATATTCAATTTCGTTCGTTATTGTTGGTGGTAAAAAAAAAATTAAAAAAAAAAAACCATATTATTATAATAGGTGCTGCGCACAAAAATGCATCCATGTAAATGACTTGCGGAATCGACGAATAATTACACATAATAATATATAAAAAATGTTTACTCTGAGAAGCTTATATACGTACATATGGCATTATATTATATCTATACTACGTACCTATATATAGATAACCTAACCTACAGGACTATTTTACTTTACGACTACGATAGTGTACAATTAAAATTGAGGATTTAAACTGTATCGCATATTATAATCGAGATAAACAATAATGAAAACCTGTTGACTAATACACTACGTCTATACATGCACATTTTTCAACGAGGGCAGTTGTTCGATTTTCTTCGTGACACAAGTACAACATTTTTATTTATTTGACGCAATAACAATGGTTATCGGCTCGTCACAATATACGTTGATAAGTGACAATGGTTTATAAGTACGATTATGATATATTAATCAATATATGTTATAAAATTATTACAGTTATTGGTTATTGCAATTTAGTTAATTTCAAAACACTTAGAATTTACTAAATTGTAATAACCAATACTAGGCGTTTTTTTAATGACGTATGGATCTGGACTTACTATCAAGATTTTCTGTACATAATATTATTATTATTGCAACGGATCACATGCTGTTGACGAAGCCTTAATCTGATTTATACGGATATACACAATACCTTGTTAATAAACGTTCATTAAAATATTATATATTTTGATATTTACGACCTTGGAATGAGTTCGTTATCTCAAGATTTCCATTTACAAATTTCTATTACTCTATGAATATTTTAGAACATACACAATATAATGTTATTGTGCACGACATACTATATACATTTTAATACACGACTAATTGACGTTTCAATATATCCACCAGAAACACAAATCTTAAGTGCCACAAAATAGTTATGATGTTTATTTCGTAATCCAAATTAAACACTGACGATTATTATTACTTGTTTAAAATTGTAATCATATAAACGGTACATAAATCAAATACATAGTATGTTTGCGTTTAAAATATGGTCTTAGTCCTTAGACCATGATATTATACTAAACAGTAAACTAAAACGTTTTAAGTAATGATTTGTCTGAAATTTAACATAATATTACAAAGTCCGTATACCTATAATGTATACATTTATTAATGGGAACATCAATGTAATTTATAACCAATGACCCTTATTCGAAAAAAAATCAAGAACATTCAAAAAAATATAATCTTCTTAATTATGTAAATTTACATTTTTTTTTTTCGAATTAATTTACAGTATCAATTTATAGCTATTAAATCACCTGCTTATGTTTAAATTATAATTATAATATTATGTACCCACTTTTTCTTAAAATGTTTCACAACATTATTCATGAATTAAGTGATTTCACTTTTTTTTTTTTTGTTAAGTATATTTTACAATCTATTCTTCTTTAGAATTATGAGCAAATGTGAGGAGAAGAGTTACATAATATGAAGCTTTTGAAGGAAGAAGCCACCCATTAGTTACACTGTACCTATTTTGAGTTTAAAATGATTTCACTTGAATATATTTTAATCTATACTCACTTTTTTGCATTTTATAATATAATTATAACAGCTATGAGTACCTAGTGAGTTTGTATGACTATTGTGTACAGTATTGTTCTGTCCATGCTTGATTTGTCGGTTACACCGCATAACTTGTTTTAATGATAAATTAACATTACTGCAGTAAACAAGAACCAATTTTCTAGTAACAAATTTTAGAACCATGCATGCTTACCTACATAATCACGCATGCCAATAATTTACAAACACCAGTAATTATATGTATTTTAAAATTAGGTAATCGATAGGTTTACATTGAGTATAGGTACATGGAAATATTGTTCTATCTTTAGTAAACATTTAAGATATAATATATTATAATATATTATGCGCATAAACCTCATTGACTACACAAGTTCAAGGTTCTAGTATGCGTCATTCTAAGACAGCAGCGGAATAGATCACATTACTTGATAAGTTATGTACTCGGATATTCTCTACTACATGGAAAAAAATAATTAATAACTTAGCTTAGAAGTCCAACCAGATGTCAATGAATTAATTTCATAACATAAATAACATATGGTATAGGTATTTCGCAATGGGGACGTACCTATATACATATTACCTACTATATACAGGGTGATTCTTTTATCAAACAACACTCATTATTTGAAAAAGTATTGACTTTTTTCAAATTTTTTTTTTTCAAAATTGTAGATTTATGCTGTTCTAGAATTGTATATTTTTTATATTTTTCACCCTTATATTTAATAGGTAAACCACTATCAACTTTTGATTTTCAAATGGTAACCTATACTAAAAATTTCATAATTGAATAAAACTATTTTTTTCATTAATTATTACGTTCAAATTTTCATTTTTCGTTAATCCGTTGATGAGATATTGCTCCTCAAAGTTAGGTGGTTTTTGGAGATAGTTATAGTGTGTAAATGTGTTATACCTCGTCAGTAGATACCTAACCTATCAGGATTTTTATGTCCCGGGGCAAAAGATATCACACTTTTCAAATCAACTCAAGTTGTGGGTACAGTTAAGTTGTGTCCCTAAATGTATTTTATAATACCCATTTGACTGGGTGTCATGTAGTTCGCCCCACTGAATGTGATCTCGCCACTGGTCATAATAATACTTATCTAATATAAAGACCAGAAGTTAAAAGTAATAAATTTGATATCATTCGAACCCAAGATATATGTATACAATAGTGATAACTGATATTCACTGTACCTACTCGCTACAATTAACTTATTGTCATGATGTCATATTTTAAGTAATCGGACCATTAGTGTCACTCGTGGTGGCATACCTACTCATGTCGTATACCCCCCGTAAAATCCTCGACCACCCTCCATACCTATGGAGTACGCCGTAACGGCCTACGGATAAGAAGACAGAACAATACGGGTACTACGATATGGTTAATGGTTTATTAGGCTGATTTGCGATTATGTGAAATCTTGGGTAAAACTAATTTTGATCAGCTGTTATTTGTTTCGTTCGCTGTGGACGATTAAAGTCTGGTTCCATGGTTACATGATATGGAAGTAAACCTTATACCTGGTTAACGTTATCACATACCAACAATAATTTAGGTTATAATTTTATAAGATAACTGATAAGTCATAACAACAATATTTGAATTTTGAATCGTGAGTCGGTAATAAGTAGGTAATAGGTATTACCTAATATTTAATAAAGTTTTTTATTTGTTAATACTTAACAATTTTAAGTGTTTAAATTTTAATGGTGAATTTATAATATTATTAGTTCTTGTATATGTATACTTAAATTATAATATTTACCACTTTTTATATTTTATTTAGTAATTTAATCAAACATTTAAGTACCTAAATTGGTTAACCGCACGTGAATTGGATAATTTGCAATTCAATTTATACAATGTACCTATTGGTAAGTTTTACTAGTTGGTAGTTTCAAAAATTAAAATTAATAAAACAATATATCTCATTAACTTAAAACATTTTGATTTCAGTTCAATCATTTATACATTATACAATTTTTGTTCAAACCTAACCAATGAAACACAGGTACTTAGTAAATACAAAATGGAATATTACTATAGTAATTATAGTTACAACCATCTAAGATGTTTCTGAGAGTTTTTTTTGTATTTTACTTGCACATTTAAATCTGGCATATTGATAGTCTATTAAGACCGATGATTTGAAGCACAAACTGGGTCTTTAAAATGTTGTCTGTAGATTTCATAATGAAATATGTAAATCAGGAAAATCAATATTATACATATTCAATATTAAATATTTTAAATATTTTAAATATTTCAACAGACTATAAAATAAATTAAGTGAGTATTAATATCTTTAACTGTAATATTATTAAATTATTATATTGACATACAAATATTTTGAATAATCAGGATTATTGGGAAGAAGTAGAAAAAATCTAGTTGGACTATAACTACACATTACCAATGATATGTATTGAAAAGATGATGTTGTTGTAATTGCAGAAAGTGAAAAAGACATAACTAACATGTTCGAAGAAATGAACGACACGCTTAAAGAACACTTAAACTTCACATACCTATTCAATCACAAGCGATGAGAAAAGTCGTACATATACAGTATGTAGAATAGCGCATGCCAAACAGGCCTACTATAAAAAAATTAATCTTTTTACCTCAAATAGAATAAGTTGGGACAGCAGAAAATCAATTATAAAAGTCTTTGTGTGCAATGTAGATCTATATGGAGCAGAGATTGGGACACTACTGAAGACTGAGAAAGCCAAAATAAAAGCTTTTAAAGTATGATGTTGGAAAACGCTGAAAATTCAATAGACAGAAAAGATAAAAAAATGTTGAGGTATTCAGGAGAATCAAAAATCAATACAGAGTACGCTAAGATTGAGAAGAAAAGCATGGATCGGACACTTAATCAGGAGGAAACCTGGAAAAGGAAGGCCTAGAACTCCATTTCTGAAGCAAGTGATTGAAGATACCAGAATAGGAACATACTGGAAGTTGAAGAGGAATATAAGTGGAGAGGGACATCAGTAATCATTTAACCGATTTTCGGAATGAAAAAAAAAAAAAAAAAATAATGTATTGAAAACTAAAAATTGTGCTAATGTTAAAGCTTTATAATTTGTATGCTAGTTTATAAATAATTTAAATTAGGTGACAACATCAATCATTACAACTTAAAAGATAATATACATAGATATAGATATTTATTTTGTGTTTAATATGTAGATTATGTCCTAAATCAAATTAAGAATTTTTAGCTGGCTATGTGATTAATAATTATTTTATTTTTATTTTTTATTTTAACATTTTTTTTTTTTTTACGGACAAGCCCTTTAACAAAAAAGATATAATAATCTAAACATCCAAAAACATTAGTCTACTGTGCTATATTGTATAATGTCATAATGATAAATACTAAATTATTTCTGTCAATGATTGGTGTTGTCACCAAATAATAATTAGTACTAAATTCAAGTTAGAATATTATTAACACCATTTTTAAATTTTGCTTTTTAAGTCTGGGGTGATTGAAAAGTTTGTTTTAATTTTTTGAATACATGTTTTATCTTTACTCATATTTTGCATATTAACTGCAAAACGAACATTTAGATTAAACTGTATCATCATTTTGAAATAGGTTTTTCATAGTCCTAGGCTTATTAAGGTAAAATTGTTTAATGGTTCATAATAATATCAGATGTGAGGAATTTTGCCGTGAACAGGGTTCAGGGCTAAACAGAACCTAAAATCATCAAATCAAACGCTTAAAAAAACATTTAAATAATCAAAATTAAGCAATCTAAAAAATGGTTATTCTCTCCCTAGTTTTTGTTAGTGGTTATCACTTGCATCATATTAAAGTAGAAAATATACATTAAATAATTTAAAACGTGGGGTGCTATAATATTTCATATTTTAAAAACATTAAATTGAGGGTATTTCACTATAATAATGATAGTTAAATTTAAAAAAACAAGAGGTGCTAAAGACCCGTTTGCACCCTCTAGTTGCGCCAATGGTCTCAAACCCTATTCACAACATTGAATATATTTTTTTTTTTTTACATAAAATATAATTATATGTATAAGTTGATCAGTGCCCTATATGTATATTTGGATGTATGTCATTGTTATTTAAATACCTACATATTGATTAAATTCATGTGATTGGTCAAAAAGACCTAGTCCTACAAAGTATATTACAACTATTGAAGCTATGTATGGTGAATTATTTATATTATACTAATATTTGATTTGAAATTGTAAATGTATTAAATTGAAATTGCAAACAACAAAAAAAGAGTTGTTTATACTTAATATTAAATTAGTTCAGATTATTGTATTTCCAGATTTGTAATAAACATGCTCAAATGATATTTTATATGAGAAGAGGATATTTGATTTGTTAAAAAAAAAAAAAAAAATTATCACTAAAAAACTTAAATCCTAATAGGCATTTACATGTTCAAAGTATCCAAAAGGTAAACAGCATAAAATAGATATATTAAATCTATAATAATAATTAACACATTATTTTGTATTAGTTAAATCTACCAAAGCTATACACAGTTATATGTATATTATATGTATAAAAAAAAAAATTAAGTTACCTATTAAGTTAATTTATTGTTAATATTATGCCATTATGGTCCATTATTAAATATGGTTATTATATCATATATTGTATATTTATGCAGTATGCACCATGCTATAAATTATAATAGTCCGTAACGAGTAACAGACAACAGACAATAAATTACTGTACACTACAGCAGCGATTTAAAACAGTTAACAGTTGTTGCAACTGTAGTACAGGCAGTCTACTAGAGTAACAAAAACGGGATTTTATTTGTGACATAAATAAACAGCAAGTTACTGTTACTATTTATTTTGTAAATACACATGTTGGTAACACTGTATTTTCTGTATGATAGACAGTTATAATGATAAACCATGGACAACATTAACTTTTATGGACTAAAATAATTCTGTATTTCCGTATGTCTATGGTGTCTCGTAGCATAGAATAGAGATTAAATCGTGATCGAATCTACAAACAGAAGCAGACCAATAATAATATGATCGTTTGTTATTGTATGTAGGTATTATCGGCTGTCAGGTACAAAGATTATCACCGCTATATCTTGGGTCGAACGATATCGAATTTATTACTTGTAACTTCTGGTCTTTATAATTGATAATAATTATTACGACCACTGACCAGTGCCGCAATCACCTTCGTGGGGTGAACTTCATGACTCCCTGAAAGATGGGCATAATAAAATACATTTAGGGGCTCTAAGTACTTTATGAACTGATTTGAAAAGTGTGATATATTTTGCCCTGGGACATAAAAATCCTGATAGCTGCGGTATCTACTGACGAGGTATAACACATTTACACACTATAACTATCTCCAAAAACCACCTAACTTTGAGGAGCAATATCTCATCAACGGATTAACGAAAAATGAAAATTTGAACATAATAATTAATGAAAAAAATAGTTTTATTCAATTATGAAATTTTTAGTATAGGTTACCATTTGAAAATCAAAAGTTGATAGTGGTTTACCTATTAAATATAAGGGTGAAAAATATAAAAAAATATACAATTCTAGAACAGCATAAATCTACAATTTTGAAAAAAAAAAAGTTTGAAAAAAGTCAATACTTTTTCAAATAATGAGTGTTGTTTGATAAAAGAATCACCCTGTATATAATATTATAATACCTAATACAAAACAAATTATAACAGTCATCTAATCGGCATTCGGGGCCATGTGCAAATTTATCTAGAAATCGAAAGCAATATAAGTAGAGTTTATTCATTGATGGAAATTTAGTATAATTTTTTAAAAATGTGTAGATATTTGAATCACATTATAATATGGGTATTAATATGTAATATAAAACGATTTCAATACACATTTAAAAAAAAAAGTTTACTCATTCGAACTGCTCCGAATAATAATATTTAACTTAAGTACAAAACACCAAAAAACCTAACCTGTAAAGTATTTCTGTATACGTTTTTGTTATTTTTTACCATAATTTGTTCGCTATTAAAATATACTAAAAAACTAATAAACAAAATATATACAGTTAAGTAATATTATTTAGTGTACCTATATAGGTGAAAAAAAAGATCCCTATAATACAAATGATAGTTTAAAAACAATTCAGCACAACGCGAAACATTAACGAATAAACAATTTATATTAAAATATGAGAAAAAATTATCAACATAGTATACGGTGTACAGTTACAATTAGGGTTACGGTAACCAATTATTTATTACTCTATTTTTTTATTTTTTTTTTTTTTATAAAATAATAATTTTTGTTTTACTTCAAAATCCAATGAAATAAATATAGTTGTAGGTCCAAGATGGTCTAAGCATTTTTGACCAATAAGTAGTTAGATTTGCGTAATTCACCTTAGCATCTAAAGTCCTGTATTGTCTTTTATTTATTTGTACTTCTATATTGAACCAAGTAATATTGTATTTTTCTCTACTCAGTTAACAGACATTTTTTTTTTATAAATCGATCTATTGGCAATACATTAACATTCTTAAAGTTTTGATTCGTCGAATTTATAGTTATAAAATAAGAATGTATAATATTTCAAATATTAATATAGTTAATGTAAAATATTATAATATTTTTCCAAGCAAAATATCATTGGTATGGCCTGCATATCACATATTTATATAGGTATATCAAAATCGGTTTTACTTTACGAACACATTTTTTGAATTAAAAACGATTTCTAAAACTAAGTACATATTTCATATTTCTATACATTTCGTTATCCTAGGAGAGTAAAATGTATTATTCGGTTATTATTGCATTTGTTGTACACTCGCGCCCGACTCAATTGTTTACTACTAATTAAAAAGAAAGTTAACAAAAACGATGTTTCAATCTCTCGCGCACATCATCCAATCCGTATAGTCAATTCAGAATCACAAAACTATACGTGTACAATATAATAATAACAATAAAGCCCATATGCTTCAATTCACAATGCTATTATGTATTACAATTCGTGATAATTTTTCAGGTCAAAAAGACGTGTGTAGTGATGGGTGCATCGTTTTCATTGTTGAAGAGCCTTCGAATAGAAACTATTCTCAGTGTGACATCGAAAACACTCAATTGGAGTTCGGGAGCGCATTATTATACTTTGAAATATCGCAACAAATGTCAACTTATAAATGAGAAACCACGTAGATACAATTAATACCGACACACATATGGATTACAATATGGTACCCATAGACAGTAGACAGTATATTATTATAAATATAATATATGCCCATTTGATCATCACCGTCGAGGTTTTCGCAAATTTTATTTTTTTTCGCACAGTCCGAAAACAATTATTTATACATAATGATAATAATATTACTATCTCGCCACTCAATCGTATTGGTAAATTCGCACGTACACCATTATAATGCGCGTAATTGGTAATTATATTTTATTTTATGTTTGTTACTTTTCGTTAAGCTATTGTTTACCGCACTGAACATACATCGTTATAATGATATAAATAGTTAATTTATAATAAATCGATGTCAGCGTAATATATTATTATAGTATCAGCTGCGATTATATATATATCATATAATTTCGTCATTACAACTATAAAATCAAAAACAAATTGTGTTTTGTTCATTGGTGTGATCATCGCAGTTGGAGTCGGTCTGAATCGTAATCAAAATTCAAAATACATTTTTTTATAAAACTGTGTGAGAACGATAGCAATTATTATAGTTAACTGGAATTCCACGTGAGTTACATATTTTGCTGAGTACATACCATTTATATGGATGTATGCGAAAATAACAGGCGACCTTAATATCTGTATTTAAAACGAATAACTATTAGTTGGTAGTTATAATCGAATTGCATTCAAGCAATGCATTTATTAATCCATTAAAGTATCAAACCGTGAATGATTACAGCGCTTAACTGCTGCAACTCAACTTGAAAGCCAAATAAATAAAAGCAAACGACTTGTTTTTACATTATATTATAATATTTTTTTTTACGCTTCAACAAATTGTTGTTTGAATGTTGCCCTCATAACTAAATTTATTTACATATCTTATTATCGTATTGATTGATAGAAATTCGTGTAATTTACATTTATTTTATTCCACAAATTCATATAATATTTTTTGTACCGTGTTTTTATATAATGTATTTGTACTCGCTAGTGGCGCTTCTATATATAGAATATAATATACTCAATATAACAACTAACGGTCAGACTAAACCTTATAAATCATTTTTTAAATACATTATCGATATTAATATCATCCGTACACAAATCACACCTACGATTCAATGAGAAAAATATTAATACAAAATTAATTTTTTTTTTTTTTAGACAGTTAAATAATTGGAATCTATCCAGTCAACTTGAGGAATAGAGTGGTTTTCCAGATTTCGCAAACCCGGGAGAAAGCAGTTTGATAATTTATTTCTATTGGAAGAATAATTTTGTTGAAGAGCCTACATATTAAGTTATATTATATTTTAAACAGTTTATAATACTTTTAATACTTGCCAAACTGTCGATTATAGAGGAATATAATTATAACCACTAATCAGTTGACTATCCGATTCGATAACTGTTGTTCTGAAATAAACAAGCTCGTATAGGCATCATGCAATAAATTGACATATTTTGACAATATTGTATGTAACGTATAGTGAATAATAATATTGTCGAATGAACCAATATTATATTTACAGAAGTGCACAACTCTTTAAATCGGTTGTTTATAATTATTTCAAATAAAGCCTACAAACCGAATATTTTCTATTCAGATCGGTAGAAACTTATTTAATTTGAACTCGCGAAGTTACGACAGTAACTAGATTGAGCAAGGATGATGCAGGAATCACGATAAAATCAAAAAATAATCAAGAGGTTTCGTTTCGAATTCAAATCGCTCGGCAAAAGCACCGTATATTATAATAATATACAAAAAATAGTTTTCATTTCATTCTATTGATTTACTATTTTATTGTCTCCTTAAATTTAATGACTAATCTCTTCATTTCAGAGATAACTTAATCAATTTAAAATTATTTTCATTAGTAAAAACGTATCATCAAATTTTACGAATCCATTGATTCTACCATCTATTTTTCTTTTCTCTAGAAACTATGAACAATTTCTTATTTTTTACGCATAATTCCAAACTTAAATTATAATGAAAAATAGTGTCAGTAAAATTATCTAAAATCAACTCCTTATTATTATTATACATTCTATACAATATATTATAATTATGCGTTCAATCTTTACAGCAATGCTACTTTTCTTATAATCGATATCACAGTTTAATAGTTTCCTAAAATAGCGTTTGTCTTAAGGAAATAGGCAATAAAGGTTACGGTGTTAAAAAAACAATATCGCACCGACACGGTTTTTCCATCGCCTCACTTAAAGACGCAGCAGGACCTATCTCTGCTCATACCCATACGATACAATAATAACACACACAATATCATATCGTACACGCGATCGAGATAAAGCTTGGCGAGTTATTATAAGGTTACAACCGCGTGACCAACAGAGACCGTAAATGTGTGCACCTATATACATGACGTGTAATATATACGCCTA
This sequence comes from Macrosiphum euphorbiae, assembly GCA_949089665.1. Classification (NCBI taxonomy): domain Eukaryota; kingdom Metazoa; phylum Arthropoda; class Insecta; order Hemiptera; family Aphididae; genus Macrosiphum; species Macrosiphum euphorbiae. Next base: position 69,769,714 of record CARXXK010000003.1, on the reverse strand, counting down.
TATACGAACACGTTCTCGGGCATGAGAATTTTCTTCGGAAAAACGACGAGCGTGAGCGAAATACCTGGTCTCTCTGCAGCCGGTATTTCACGACCCCGAGGGCGTACCTATATAATATATATATATATATATACAAGGACCTTATGTATAGGTTGTATGTGTATATACATACCTATATGTCATATATATATACATGCTCAAATAATATGTAAACAATGCGACGACGGCACACTGCACCCGTGTACCTACCTATATATACATATTATAATAATAAAACGCGACGGAAAAAAAAGTTTTATTGTTATTATTATTATTTTACAATCATCATCTCTGTATAACGCCGCCGCCGCCGATGTGTACGGTATTATGAATTAATTTCGTTTGCGTGCCGCTTGTAGGTAACCGCATATTATGATATTATATATTTTGTGTGTGTGTGCGCATCGTGTGTGTAGGTACAGGGTGTCTCGAAGCGAACGGTTTAAGTATTGGAAAATAGCTGGTCTAGGGAAAACACTTTTATAGCTTCGCGTAGAGTTGTGAAATATAATTTAAATTTAGTTTATAGACGAATAATACGTTTACCAAGTACCTACTGCAGGTATAGGAACATTTTTCCCTCAACACTCCGTATATCCGGATATTTTTCATCTGTTCTTTTTATTCCGTTCCCCCTTGGCCCGGCGGTGTTTGCTCCGAGTGGCCACGACACACTGCAGACCAGCACCACTTGACTACGGACATGACATATTATTATGATGGCTGTTTGAAATTCGAAAGAGCGGCGTTTTAATAACCGCAGCAGCACTTCGAAACACACTATATAATATCATGTGTATACAGGCATATAATACGGCGCACATAATATTATAATGTCGTCGTTTCTGTGCTAGCTATTAATTTATATATAAATACACTCAGGTACCAGTGCATCGTATAATATAGGAAACGAAAGGAGAGAGAGAGAGATAATAATTTCCGAGCAAAGTGCGCACGGCGAAAAACAACGGAGGCCTGCAGAAAATAAGTTGCGGCTCGAGTTTAAAATTTGCATTTACATAACAATATTATGTACATATATATATAGGTAAGATATAAGGCGCATATATCTAATAATATTATAATAATGTATCCATACAGGTATAATAATAATAATAATATAGTCGTTGTTTGCAGTCGTCTTCTGCTGCAGTATTCGACCATAACATTACATTTTACATAGTAGGTAGGTATAGGAGGTACATACACGGCACCGTATAGGTATATAATATTATGTTATATTATCGATTAATTATTACGTTTATTTTTGCTCACAATTTGTTTAATGCGAATCGCCGGACCGTAAAAAAAATATGTTTATTATCTTACATGTATATATATATTATATTATAATATTATATACTTTTATAAAGCAACGGACTCGCGCCCGTCCGCACGATTTTACTATACACTCTGCACAGTACACACACACACACACATGCCGTACGTATGTTTTTAATATTACTATTACGTGTTATGTATATCTCGTGTGATAAGAGAAGACTTAATTATTATTATATGCGTCGTCTTCGTCGTCGTCGTCTGCTGTACCCACATAATATAATAATAATAATATGTATATACTTATGGACACCGCTCGGTTGTGTGCGCGTGTACGATGTTGTCTTTTTAAACGAGACGATCGGTTAATTACGAGCTCTTCACTCTCGAGCTGCAGCATCTCCTCAAAACGTGTATATAATATGTACTTGTATATATATAAGTATATAATTATATATATATATGGACGACCGCGTATATACCCGCACCATGCCTGTAACGTACATTAAGAGTTCGCTTGGTTTTTATTATTCTAATTATAAAATTATAATTTATAATCGTTTAGGTTTACAGAAAAGTATATTATTTTTTTTTATTATTTTTTTTCTTTCGATCTTTTAATAACTGAAAAATACGCGTGGCCGGTTTTCAAATAAAATATATCACACCGACACCATAAAAAAAAAAGCCACGAGAGTTAAACAAACAGCATTATCCGTCTTACCTTTCTGAGACGTTTTTTGCGTAACGATAGCTATAATAGTGCAAAGGTAGAAACGTCAATAATTTATTATTATAACGTTACTTCAGGTATTTATTAAGTTTTTTTAAACCTCATACCGCATTGAGATCCGGAATTGATCACCCAATCCTAGAACAATTATTAAAACAATTACAAAATTTAATCGACAAGTTCGACATTTCTCAAAAAATTACCATCAACTAGTAATATTTTTGTTCTTATAGTAATTCTTATATTTTAATTAAGTCACAGCTAAAGTAGATAAACATTTTGGCACATTCTCCAAACTCACATACTTCGGTCAATCGCAAATGTAAGATTTAAAATAAATCGATGTCGGAAATGGAATTATACGTTATTATGACTAAATATAATGTCGATACGCTATAGCGATTAGAAAACAAATGAGTATCTGACAGGATGTAGGTAACTATATTATAGAAGCTACAGTGCAGTTTTTTTTAACCAATATAAAAATAGTACCTATATAAATAATTGAAAAAATTAGCTAAATAACGAGTTATGTAAATTTGTTTCTAATGTTGTTAAAATAACAAGTTACGAAAAAACAAGAAAATAATACTTACAAAAATTAGAAAAATGCAATGATATGTTGCTAAAAATGACCTTCATTCCCAAGTGCGATCGCCGAAATTCAAAAAACGTAAATTACAGTATCTGTACCACGGAATTTTGCGTGACATATTAATCAAATTACGAGTATCCTATATAGAAGCATTAAAAAAGTAATAAGTAATGCGAATGCATCGATTATTCAATTTCAACTGTTTCGGGAAGGAGCAAAACATTTCTTGCCTCTCACTCTGACTCGTTGGCTCAGAGCTTAACAACTATACCTAATGCGAAATACATGGTAATCCTCCAAGGAGCCGAAAGCGCAAACGGTGTACACAATATTAATATCGTTGAACTACAATATAAATCAATTCAATTTCTCGGTCTGTAATAAATAAAAACAAAATATACGAAGCGTCACCAATAATATAGTCAGCCATAAATTATAATAATATTATTCAACGTACAAATAATATCATATTTCAATCGGCCGCAATTATTCTGCACTCCACAGCTATATTAAACTTTTTTGTTTAAAAAACATTTCTTCGAGTTTCGGTGTCCATATCACAGGTCTGCGTCGGTTGTGGCTTTACGCTCATCACCCTCGCGGTTAATTTTTATCGTACACATTAAAACGATCGATTATATAACGGTGAAAGAGAAACATACAATAGAATATTATAGCCGACAATATCGTGTATCGCATTATTATTATTATTGTATCCGTCAAAAGCGAGATTTGGTTATTTTTTGACAACCGTTCGTGACAAATGCTTGTTTACACGCGACGTGATCGATAACGCGCTGGGTCGACAGCCGTGTGGAGGAGCTCCGAGGCGAGAGACCCGTCGCTGTCGTCGTCGACGACCGTGGGGAATGACCGCAACACGAGTTTTTAGTTTTTTTTTCGGAAAATTTCCCGCCGCGAGGAGTCAATAAAAAAGCCAAACACAAAACACACCAACACACAAAAGAAATACAAAGAATACGGAGAAAAGAAAATATACAAACCGTCACACAAGTGGAGTGCATTGTCGGCGCAGATGTGCCGTTATCAGTTTTTTGAATCCCGAAAAAAAAAAAAACACACCAAGTCGCGTCCGACCGCGGGGTGCGAAATTTGTCAACAAAACCGTGCGGCCATCATCGTGATTTTCGTACGCCTTTCACACCGAACACGTTTCTGGTCGACTGGCCCGGGATAATGGGTGAGACGCGTCTGCTGCGGGTGTGTATATATTGAGTACAATAATATATATATATGATGAATACGGACGACGACGACGACGACGGTCGTGTTTATGCGCCCGTTTTGCCTTTTGAGCACAAAAAACGAAAATAATTCAAACATAATAATAAAAACCCCCGGGCATTATTACAGGGCGTGTGTATCGCTCAAAAGCGTTGTACCCACTGCTCGTGTGTGTGTGTGTCGTTGTCAAAATATCTCACATTATCTCCATTGTGTGCGGTGTACGCCTATGTATATTATACAGAATCGGTCGGTCGGTCTGGTCTGTCGGTCCGTCCGTCGGTCGATCGGTCCGTCTCGTTCGGGGCCGGCTGCTGTTCGTCGCGCGAGACCCGCGCAATATTATTATCTATCGGCCATCTCTGTTTAATAAAGTAGCTTTATTATATTATTATATGTAGACGTACACACGCACACACACACTCGCACACTATACAGACGTTGTCGTGTTGCTGTGCCGGCCGGGTGATTTATTGCCCGTAAGTAATATAATCCGCATGTGGTCCCGACGAACGAAGATATCGCGCGCACCCACACGCACCCATCACGAGCACTGCTGCAGACTCGCCCGGCGCACAACCTTCGAAACAAATGGACCAATTAATAATTTATTATCGTTATAGATCAATGTGCAGTGCACATATAACATAACACCGACGACGATGCTGCTGCTGATGCTGCACGATCGCGGGATGCGATGATTCTCGTCCCTGGAGCACCGAGCGAGGTTTAAGGCGCCATTCGTCATAGTCACCGTCGGCCGAAGTGTACAAATGTGTTCTGCAGCGGCCGCGATCAGTATTACACACGTCCGTTGTCCGTTGCTGTAGCACTCTTACCCACATGTATATATGAGCGACAATCCATAATAATATAATATAGATATACAGGGTGATTGATTTAGCGTAAAACACTCATTATCTCAAAAAGTATTAATGTTTTTGAAAATATTGTTTTAAATAGTTTCAAGTTGTTAAAAAAACAACGTTTTCATTAAAAAATTATATTTTTAAATATTTTTTATCCTTATAGTTTTTTAAGTTTTTTACTTTTTTGAATGACAGTATAGAGTTTTAATTTCATATTCCAAAGCAGAATATTTTTCTAAGTATTTTGATACATAAAAATCGAACTTTAGTTCTAAGTTTAGATGGGCGGTGTAGTGGATAAACATTTTGCGGGGTAACCCGCCATACCACTCCACTCCGCTCATCTAAACTTAAAATACTTATAACTCATAAACTACTCGTCCTAAGTTCGATTTTTATGTATCAAAATACTAAGAAAAATATTCTGCTTTGGAATATGAAATTAAAACTCTATGCTGTCATTCAAAAAAGTAAGAAACTTAAAAAATTATAAGGATAAAAAATATTTAAAAATATAATTTTTTAATGAAAACGTTGTTTTTTTAACAACTTGAAACTATGTAAAAAAATATTTTCAAAAACATTAATGATTTTTGAGAAATGAGTGTTTTACGCTTAATGAATTACCTTATATATATATATATAGGGTGATTTTTTTATCATTGAACACCACTCATTATTTCAAAAAGTATTGATTTTTTTTTAATTTTTTTTTAAAAATAATTTTAGTCTCTTGCTTTTCTATATATTTGTATACATTTTTAATATTTTTCACCCTTGTATTTATTAGGTAAACCACCATCGACTTTTGATTTTCATCCTTCTAAAACCACCCAACTTTGGGCAGCTCTAACTCAGCAACGAATTAACAAAAGTTGAAAATTTTAACTTTAAAATTCATGAAAAAAAATTGCTTTATTAATTTATGCAATTATTTATATAGGTTGTCATTTGAAAATCAAAAGTCGATTGTGGTTTACCTGATAAATATAGGGGTGAAAAATATTAAAAATGTATACAAATATAGAAAAGCATGAGACTAAAATTATTTAAAAAAAAAATCAATACTTTTTGAAATAATGAGTGTTCAATGATAAAAAAAAATCACTCTATATATATACGTACCAGATAATTACTTCAGTATAATATGTGTATTATTATAGGCTATAGGTGCCTACCAGATAATACTATACTAAAGTATATGTGCGGTACCTACCGGGTGCAGATCCATTTAAAGTAAGACGCCATCAGTATTTCAAACCTATAAACCTACAACGGTTTATGAAAATATTTATTTTAGATAAAATATTTATGTCGTTAAAAATAAAATTTTCTAAGAAAATTGATATTTTTTTACTATTTTTTATCGACGTTATCATATTTTTTAAAACATTTACTTAATCGACAACATACGTTTTTTAGGCATTTGTAATTCCTCATTCAAAAGCACTAGATTTTTTGTGTTACTTAGATGTACAGAAATCGAATTTTGGACTAGATATCTAGTTTATGAATACTTGTAGTATTTTAAGTTTGGATGAGCTGAGTGGAGTGATACAGAGGCAGACCGCAAAATGTTGGTGCACTCCTTTTAAACTGTAAATACATAATAAAATACTTGTACGGATTACTCCAAATAATGTTCTGCTTCGGAATATGAAATTATAATATGTATGACGTCGGTCAAAAGAATATGAAAATTAAAAACTGATAAAGATAAAAAATTGATTTTTAAATATTTTTTTAAAAATGTTGTTTTGTAACTATACATACAATTATGTAAAATAAATATTTAAAACAATTGTTGGTTTTTTTCTGAGATAATGAGTGTCTTGCGTTATATGGATCACCCAATATATAGGTTAGGTGTGCACTGGAATAACCTTGCGAACCGAATACAACTGTTTCTAAGTTTTTCTTATATTATGAATATATAGGCAGTGGCGCCGAAGTCCATGCTGAAGTCGGGCCGTGGCCCGACCTCTTTTTTGAAAAATGTGGCCGGCCGGCCATATTTAATTTACATCATAACTTTATTATAAGTATGAGTAAATTTAAACCGTGATTATGAATAAATTTATATTAGGTTACCTCTATATTAAATAATTAAGATATTGAGGCCGGGAAGTTTTAAAATTGCCCGACCACATTTTAAAAACTTCGGCGCCACTGTATATAGGTACTTACTCGCGAAAAGAAACGATATTATCGTCGTACTAATTATTATACTGCACAACCAGATTATATTATTCACAACGACAACTAATAAAAAAAAACAACACAATTTTATAATATTTTATAATAATATTTGAATATTAAAATAAAAAAATAACTCGTGAGTTGGTCATAATTATTTATTGTAGGGCTCGGATGTTGTTGCATTTGCATGTTATTGGTGGGTTATTAGATTTATTGCTATAGTAAGTACCTACGCTAGAAATCAGTTTCAAGACACCAAGAAAAAATACTAAAAGTTAAGTATACATATTTTTAGCATGATATATTGTGATTTTATTAGTTTTAAGGACACATATTTTTATTTTTACAGTGTTTTTTAGTACATAAGTATTTGATGATTAATAATAATATAATTTAAAATGTTGTAAATTAAAATATATAATAGAAATTAATTTTAGGAGATCTCAGTTTTCACTATAATATATTTGTATCGTGTTTTTCAAATACATAGTAGTTGGTATAAAAAACACAACCTAGGACATAGGTGCACTTTATATCATGGTTTTCCATCTTCAATTTTTAACTATCATACCTACGTTATTAATATTATACTTATGCACAATTATTTTATGTGTATAATTTTTTTTTTTTGCATTATTTAAGAAGCAGAATTTTATTCAAGGAAAATTGTAAAAGCTATTTATTTATTAATTGGTGATTTTAGAAATTATGTTTTAAAAATTTACATTTATTGAAATATTATAGGTACTAATTTATTATTTTTGTAATTTTACTAGTCTACAACTATAAATCCACATCGAATTGATTTCCTCTAAAAATATTAATTCTGCTTTACAGATTCATAAAATACTTGGAAAACATTTGGGATGTAAAAAAATAAGTGCATATTTTCAAATCATATCAACTGTACTCTTTGAGCATGCACAATACGCATTCAGTAATTTTAGGAGAGCATCAAATACCGAGCCCCACGACTCGTATAATATATATAGAAATATCTAGAAATATCTTACCTACGTATTGTGTTTTATAGGTATAGGAGTATAATAGCTAATACTATAGTATTTGATATGTGCGTTTGTCGTGGTTGTATTCGAGATGAGGTGTAATAAGTCGCTTTGGACTTGAAAATGGCATTTTATTAATCCCAGAGTGTCTTGCCGACCAAAATATTTGTAGGTACTTATGGTGTGAACGAGAAATGAATTAACGAACAATCGAGCAGCGACTGCGCACATTATCGGCTGAGCGTATCAGAGTGGCGACACACCCCGCGGGCTGTGGATCAGAAACACAAAATTTACTGCTCCTTGTTTTGACCCCCAAAAGGTAAACACGCACATCGTCGTATATTATATATTATTATTATTATTATTAAACACGCGGGGAGGCGTGAACGTTCGCGCTCGCGCCCGCGCGGTTCAACGCTTTTGTCAACGGTCGATTTTTCACGGGTCATTAAGTCCTCTTCTATAATGTATTTAGCTCGACGATCGAACGTGTACGTATATATGATATTATAGTACCATGCCCACCACGACGACGACAATATATCATATCGTTGTCGCATCGGCGAAATTAATATTGTTATATTATCTGCGAGAGATTTCATAGACTTCCTGGCACACACACACACCACGTCTAAAATCCAATGATGCCCGCCCATTGTCCGGTGCCCATTATTCCTATATAATATTTCGCGTGTGTACAGACAGACAGACAGACACACTCGTACACCGTTACAAACCGAGAACCATCGCCATCCCATTGTGTGCTCGTGCACTTAAAGCCACCGCCGCCGAGCACAAAATAATAATATAATATACCCGAATACACGAGCGTACACATAAATAACAGCGGTTATAACAATATTTTGACGGGTAGCTCGGGCGAGGAGGAAAAAAATTTAATTCAAATCGCTAATATATTATATACCTAGGAATTTTTTTTTTTTTTAAAGGACCGTGGAACCGTTTCGGAAAAGTCCTCGCGTCACCTCCTGTGCGCGGTATATGTATAACCGTATTTATTGTATAATGTTATGGCACAATATGATACGATATTATATTATATACTTGAAACGAGATTTATGTGAAGTCTGTGAATGCGCGGATTATCAATGGTTAGTATATTTTTTTTTATTTTTTTTTGAAAACTCGAGAACCATAAGAAGATTTCACTTGTAAGCACGCCACACACGGCGCTGCACACACCGCAGTGCACAATACAAATCTACATTACTTCATCGTTTGCCCGTATAAGATATTTATGTGTGTGTATAATGTATATTTTATGTATATACTTAATAATGATAGTCCGTTATAATATATATATAATATAATATTATGAAAAGGGACAAAAACTGTGAGATACATAGTATATTATTATTATAATAATATTCAATATGTGTACACACAATACACATGCCTATATTGCCTATACATATTATGATAATACGTACAGGGTGGCTACGTATAGCATCCAAGATTTTCAGATCAAAATTATAATTATTATTATTGAAAGGTGTAATATGAGAATTATTATGTAGACGACACGTGTTATTATTATTAATCATAATACTATATTATAAATGTTATGATATGTTATTCGAATCTATACAGCGGTGTCTATATTATATAGTTATGCCCCCACAGACATATTATAGAGTGATCTCTGCAACGCGTTTAATACGCACCCATATTTGTGTATATAATATATAATAATAATATTTGAAGATATCACGGGTATGCGCGATATTGCAACTGTAAATTGGTGTGTTTGGCATTTAAAATACGGCACGTCTTATATAATGATTTAGTCTCGCAGTTAATATTTCGTACCCATATAATAATAATAATATATAGGTAGGTAGGTATAGTACCTGCTAAAATAATACGACGGATTGTCGTACATTTTCTACGTTACAAAACCCACCGACTATATTACATGTGTTTCAGTTTTAGACTTTGGTTGATTATTATCACATATATATATATATATATATAGGTATAGGTTTGAAAGCGTGTTTTTTTCTCTCTCTTAACTTGCACAGTACTGCCTATGCGCATCGCATTACTGTTGTACACATCTACTGTGTACATAGTCGTAGTGCTTATATATATATATACGGTGTATATTTTGTATATATGTACCTACGTGAAAACATTATATTATAAATTACGACACATTACTTCACTGTAGCCGCGCACGATAATTATTGGTGTTCTAACTTCTGCATTTTATCTTGACACCCAACCCCTCGGGGCGTGCGCAAAGTCTCTCCTTCAACGACTCGTGTGTATGTTATATAGAGGTCAAACCTGTGCTCATCACCGGACGTCTGAACAAACGAGACTGTGTGTATACATATAACATATATATATATAGGTAATATGTGAGTGTAGCTGCCGCAGCGAAACGGTGTAAACATAAAGACAAATGTAGGTCCGTCCTCTGTTAAATATTATAAATTAGGTATTACTATATTTTGTCAGTGTTATTTTTTTATACACACGCACACACACACACATATATATATATTATCTCGTTTATGATATCACACCATATTATAATTTAGAAGAATTGATGCTGCTTCGCGGCTACCGGCGGCTGTGCAGTGTAAACATGTTAATATACTTCAGCATGCACGAAAGCACCGTGCTCGTGTATTAAACATTTTTCAACATTAGACGAGATGGTATCTCGTATATTAACCCCTTTGCCCTCCGTTCCGCAATCGCAAAATAACTGTTCCTAAACAGTCTGCACATCAATAATAATAATATATAACATCCGTCTGACGCCGGATCTGTCGTACATAATAATATATAAATAGTACCTACCTATATTATGGTATTATAATGTATACACACACGCTAACGAGCTCGAATCACTCTCATTTCTGCCGGTTCAAATAAAAATAATAGCTGTTCATTGTTTAATTAATCGTTTTTATTAAAAACCATTATATTTCATTTTTTTGAATATTTTTCCATTATAATCGTCATCCTCGGCTGTCGAGCGATATAATTACTATTGAGGAGCAAATACATTACACTATAAAGTTGTACTTACCATTCAAATGGGACGGCCGAGTAAAAACGGATAATGTCAAATTTTATTAGTATACGGCAACGAATAATAGTATTTTTTTCATTTCCAGCTGTAAATGACAAGATAAGTATATTATATAGGTTTTAACATTTCATGAAATTTATTTTCTAGAAATATATCATGAAATATTTCATTTCCGTGAAAAATAAAAATAAAATTTTTGTTATATCTAAAAGTTTATAATCGTCAACTTCCAAGTGAACATTTTTAAAAGTTGGTTTATTGTATGAAACAAAGAAAATATGTATAACATATTTACATATAAATATATCAAATCTATAATATAACAAATTTAAACATTGCCTTTTAACTCTTAAGTTACAACCTCATAAACCAACTCAACATCATAACATACTGTTGAGAGCCGTGGATCTGCGAATGCATATTATATTATACTATATTATAATTATATTATAAAATTATATTCACAATGTATAGACATAAACCACTCGTGACCTTTTACAATATACAAAATATGATTAAAGTATTAAATAAAAGAATCCAGAGCACCTTCACATCACTCAGTCATTTACACACACATATACGACTTTTGTACACTTTATAATTACTGAAAATACCTACACTATTATTTCATTCACTGTTGAAATTGACTTCAACTTTATTTCAAACCATTAACTTTTGGGTCACTGACAGTCTGAATACAACAATATTTTAAAGCTCATATAAAAAATGTTTTTGCTCTCAAAATAATTCCAGGAATATTTTTCATAACTACATATAGAATATACAAATATGAAATAATAAATCAAAAAAAATAATATGTTTTTCTTTATTTCTAAGTGTGTAATCAATATATTATTTCTAATCATCTATAACCGAACACATTTAAAAGAAGAAAAAATATTTTTCATAATTCCATTGAAATATTTCAATTGAAAAATTTCAAGTGAAATATAGTCAAATTCAGAACCCTATATAGATATGAAATTTGTTTTAAATAGACGGATCATCTTTAAAGCCATTTTATAGGCTGGGTCAGCTGTGATGATAATATAGTTCCATTTATCAATAAATAATTTGATTATTTCAATAATAGTAAATATATTATAATGATATTATGTTATATCATTATAATAGTCTACAATATATTATAAGATATAGAGAATAGTATTTATTATTTACAAATATCAGATTTTTATGAGACAAACAATTCAAATGAATTACGTCAGGTGATTGCAAAATTAAATGTTTAGATATCTGTAATACAATAACGCATAACGAAGAGTGTAATCATTTTAATTGTTTAATTAATTCGTAGGTTTTAAAATAAATGTTATTACTCGTTACTATATGGCACATACGCGCATTATCACGTTTTATATCATACTAAGCCAATAATAATAATTGTATTTATGTATAAATAAATTATACACTCAATAAAAACCCACTTGGTTATAGTTTTAAAATGTATTAAATAATAATTGAATATTAATTGTACACTACCTCAAATTAAACACCGTGTTAAATGCGTTTGCATAGGTAATAATTCAAGGTCAACTTAATTTAACACTGCAGCTATACCAGTTGATTATGGCATTATAATACGAATTAGTGGAGTTATGACGGAAGTTTTCTTCCAAATGTAAACTCATAAATACGTGTACAAAAACAAATACAAACAATGAAATGTATTTATCCGACAAAAATAAATCTTACACAATATTTGCAAAAAAAAAAAAGAGAAAGGCTGTTATGCTTTCAGAAATGGGACTGCAGAAATACCAATATTTATTTTTAAGCCTTGCTAGGTGCTGGTACAGTGCATATTATAATTATTATTTACTAAAACTAATGCATGATGCTCACTAAAACGTTTTGGAAATATTATCAAGCGTATATAACACGATAATCTGTTAAAAAATTTTTTTTTTTCGTGGGACAACACTGAATTACATAATATTTTGAACTTCGAAGTAAATACTAAATTATGAAGAAAAAAAATAAACACAAAGGATGAATATAATAACATGAGTGATATTCATTGAGTATAGCCTACAACGACTATGCCCGACAGCAAAGGCGTCATTTCAACTTTTTTTTTTCGTTGGTGCCAAAATGTTTGCAGGCCATTCAGATCATTAACAGGCCACATAGAAAACGGAAAGGGGGGGGGTCAAAAGGGGATAAAAGCTGTAGAATATCTGTATAATTTATTTTATATGTCACTTATATTAGTATTAAAATATCACAATATTGTTACTATTTTTGACGAACTATATTGTGTACCCTTTCAATGTATTTATTGTATACTGTGGATACCAGTGTACAGTGGTATTTACACTTGGTAAATAAATGTATGGGTATCAATCACCTTTATAATAAGCTACCTAACCGAACCTAACCTACACATTTTTTCTCCCTGCATACTCAAAATATATAATATAGCTAGCTCAATAAAACCAGAAATTAATTTTATTGCTATCCTTCATCACAATGTTAGTGTTATAATTTTATCAATTACAATATTGTGGGACCACGAAATCACTTCAAACATTCTTGGAAATCAGACATTAGTACAATGCATTTTTTTTTTTAATACTGAAAAAATATAAAATTTATATAATATAAAACACTTAGGTATATCGGCGCTTATATTTATTGTTGGCAGGCCAAAGAAGGCATTTTACAAAAAAAGGTTGGAGCGAATGTACACCCTGCACCCCCCCCCAAATGACGCCCCTGGCCGACAGTAAGTTTACGGTGCAAGTAACGACATACCGACGACAGTATTATTGATTTAATTTATGTGATTAAAACCTGCAGCTCGCCCGCAGACACGATGAAACGCCGTCGTGCGTCGCGGATTCGATTGGCGAAAACGAGAGAAAACCGACAAATAATGACGTGTACTCTCAATATAATTATGGACAGTACATATGAACTCATATGAAGGTATAATATAGGTGCATAATGTGTATAGGTATATACCTAATGTGCCGATGGAATATCGGAAACACAAAAAAAAAAAACAGTTACTCGGGTAGTCGGGTAGCTTGAAAAAAAAAAAAAGATATACATTATAATAATAACGCGATACACAAAAATAACATAAAATACCATAATGTGAAGAGAAAAAATCGTGCGGAGGCGGCTGCAGCGCGCATTCCGAATAATATATTATAATGATATATGATAATGAGAGAAGAAAATTTCGGGTTTTTCGTATACTTACCCGGGCACCTGTATAACATATTATGAGTTCACGCGGTTTGAGCGAATTACGTTCGCGAGCGGTGTGAACACGTCTCTAATAATAATAATAATACCATCACAATAACATGGTTCTGAGCAACGCACCTACGTACACATAATATTATGCATTATACAGACATATACGTGTGAAGAGATCGTGATCGTGATCTTCGCATTACGCGTCTTATACTCATGATATAGGCGTATTTATGGCGCAGGGTGTCGTGGACGAAAAACACCTCCGGATTTGCGCGCGTTTATATCAGCCGCTCTGTCATCATCACCGTCATCGGCGGCACTATCATCATCATCGTCAATCGTCGTCATCGACGAATCTAAAAAAAATAATAATAATAATAATAAATAAATAAATATAATATTGCACACCGCTGCAGTTATATACACATATACATATATGTGTGTGTGTGTGATGTATATATATGTACATGTTGTATATACCCGAGACCAGTGTACCTATATATGAGTGTATAAGTGTTGTAGTCGTAAGGTCAGAATAATGTGAGCGCGGGGGTCATACGAAATGCACAAGCACGACCTGGCCGGCCAGCGCCTGCGGTTTTTTTTTTTTATTTCTTCACTTATTCTTCAATTTTTTTATTTTATTCATCCTCCGCTTTTCCATAATAATATTTTATTTATTTTTTTTAGAAAGCGCCGCACACACACACAACAGCACAATCATCATCGCCTAGTATATGATTTTTCTCATATATTTCGCCGCTCGACCGTCGGGCGTGGAAACGAAAACGAAATATAATAATAATAAACGGTTACATATTATTATTATGGTCGTTTTCTAACACTGTACATTATATTGGCCTGCTCGCGAGACGACGGAGGTATTAATATTTTAACCTCCTGTGTACATGTGATGAGCCATATTATAATCGTCGTCGCCGCCGCCGCGAATGAAATTGAAACGGCGAAAACTTACTGTGCTCACCGCCACCGACAGAAAAACCTCTCTCGAAGAAAATACCTATAAGGCATATTAGGTCGTCTCTATATACAGAGTGAGTGAGTGTGTGTGTGAGGTCCGCTCCGTTATTACGCACACATGAGCCTGTCCCGCCGCCGGCGACGTGCATAATTATAATATTATATTAAAACATGACTTGAAAAATCTGCGAGACGTTTGCCAGTTCGGCGGAAATGCGTTTGCGGTATATATAATATATAGCTATTATGTAAACCTCGTGTAGTCTGACGATGTACGAAATCGTTTTGAAAACCGATACGAAAACGGATATTATGATAATATGCTCTATACCAGGGGTGGCCAAACAGTCGATCGCGATCGACTGGTCGATCTTGGACGATTTCTAAGTCGATCTTCATTGTTAGAATTTATTAATTATTCTTATATATTTTCAATTTAGTAGATACACTTATTAAATACATATGTTTCGGATTAACCTGTTAGTGTGAAATGGCATTTTCTCACATGAAAGTTATAATTTATAGAAGCTGAGTAGGTTAGTTTTAGACTTTAGCACAGCGTTTTCGCTTGGTCATGATGTGCAATGACACGCTCCTACATCAACAATAAAATGTTATTACATTTTAAAATTACTTAAAAATTTAACATGAAACACTCATTTTAGGTAACTTAGCACTTTAATTTTATTAATTATATATAAGTATGTTTATTATTAATATTAAATCATTTTTTTACATTAGTCGATCCTAAAAGAAAAAATATACCCTCAGTAGATCTTAATCAAAACAAGTTTGACCACCCCTGCTCTACTACTCTACTGCTATACCTATATCATAATACGTGATGTAGGTATATAACTCAATGTAAGTATAACTACCACGCCAGCTATAATGCTATATATATGACGAGACGGTCGCGATTTCGCCGATACCATGATATACCATTTTATGCTATGTGCAGTATAATATGTAGATTGTTGGTATACTCGGGCTCTGCAGTGGAAATTAGTTTTTTATGTAAATCCCTATAGTGTGATTTCGACGCTTCGTTACGAAAACAAATAATCATAATAATATTATATCGTCACGTACATATACGCTAGTGCCTCGTGGTGTTTGAGGATGGCACATATAAGGCGCGATTTGTAATAAACCACGTTTTTTTCTGCTTAAGTTTCCATAACGAGTAATAAGCAAAATTAATTGATAGTATTGGTGTGGTGTTTTACCGACTTACTTGAGGCTGTTTTTTCTTTTGCACTTTTCTAACACTTTCTACTAACCGAAACGTGCTGCAGGCTTCAAAAACATATATTATACAATCGTACAATTGATTCAAAACGATTTACTATTAATTTCAACTAAAATTACACTTGAGCGTCGAATTAAATTGTATAAAATAAATTGCTCCATAATATCCAGTGTGATATAGCAGTATTTAAGTAAAAAAAAAAGTTGACGAGTATCAATTAATGTAAATTTAACTAGAAACACAAACATTAAACAATGATTGTAATACAATTTAATAAGTGATAAGTACCTTAATTACCAATATCAAATAATAATATATATATTATTGTACATGGTGCTTGGAATTTTTTAGACGTTTATGGTCGTTTTCAAAAGTAGCCAAAAGAGTTTCAGTGAAAAAGTAAAAATAAAGTGATACATATATTTATACTTAAATATATAATACAAATTTCAAAATTATTAAATAAACTTTGTATAATATATATTATTATTGTATATATTTAAATATAATTGCATTATGCCAGTTTTAAATTTAAAACAAATACATAGTAGATTTTTTAAATTTATTTGGGAATCGTTGTAGGTTACTATTCGTACTTCCCCCGTTTTAATAGTGTGCGCTGTTAGTTTTGATATTAGAGTGAACTGTCCTATCGTAAAATTTTTAGTTAAGAACATTATTACCTGTATTCTCTAGTTGGTTTAAACGACATTTTAATTTTTATGTGAGTTATGAGTATGTAAAATATCGATGTATGAAAATTCACACCTCACTTGAAAATTAAAATATCTTATAAGACCGACTAGAGAACACAGATAATTATGTTCTTACCTAAAAATGTTATAATAGATCGATTCACTGTAATATCAAATCCAACAGCACACTATTGAAACTGGAGAACTTAAATTTACTACCTATGCCGTAAGTGTGTAAAACGGAGACAGAGGGTGAGACGTCCTCGTAACTTTTGACGATAATTCAGTAACTTTTTATATTTTTATAATAGTTCTTTTATATTATATAATCAGAGCTGACGTTGCAGACACAATACATATATAGGTGCGCCTAAATCCCGTGATGCGCATAATAATATTGTTTTGATCGTCAAACTGCAAACCGATCGATCTTGCAGTAATTTAATATAATAATAATAAAAATAAAATCAACGGTGCCCCTTCGTACGACGTGCGTAGGTTTTGTACAATTAATGCTGCAGCAGTGTAGGTATAAGTACGTCGGAAAAAAACCGATCGCTCGAGCGTACAATTTATATATATAGGTATCGATTAATTAGTGTAAACAATTCGAAATTCGTGAGAAGCTTATGATGATAATATATTGTATGTGTACGCGATCGCGAGGCATATAATATAATATATTGTGCAGCTAGGAGAGGAATATGCGAGAGGAATTAAATGCGTACACAGTATAATAGTTCGGACTGCATTATGATCTGGCCTTATAGGTCGGCCGTTTGGCGAGGGGACGAGAGCGTGGGTGGAGGCCGACGCTCTATATTTCACCTCCAAGCAAATTTATTACGCCGTCTTGGAAGTTTATAGCAGGCACGTATGTGGCGGCGACGTGTGGGCAGATTGGCCGGAGTAATGAGTTCGGCGGGACGTGGACGCTTAAAACCGACGATTTTTCAACCATGGTTGTAGTTGGACTCGGTGTTTCGCCGAAACGCACGTGTAAGGCGCAGGCTGTGTACGATTATAGGTGCGATAAAGTGATCGATGTAATATTATAAATCAGAGTAGTTATTTTGGGGTGTTGTACGTATAGTAGACATAGGTCCGCTCACATTACTCGTTTATTTTTTCTATTATACAGGTACTATAGGTAGATATATAATATTAATTAATAATATCATATATCATGCGTATTTCAATAGTATTGATTTTTCTCGATTTTCCCTGCAATTCGTTGAGAACCCATTTTCTCAATTAAAATTCCCAAACAATAAACTAACACGATAAGTGATGATGTAATAGAATAGAAAACATCATTCTAAATACAATATAAGTAAATACCAGAATACTTGAACAATCGACCGGTTATTATACGATATAATCTTCCTGAATTCGATTAATTACATTTTGATTAGGTAATCAATATTAATCAACCACCTGCGTGCTTATGATAAATCACATTTGGCATCGAAAATATTCGACCTATAGCTGGGGTTGCTATATGGTACCTACCTATGTAAAACAAATTATTGATGTCCCCAGTGATTTGCGCATTTCTATAATATAGCAAATGAAGACCAATTTTATCCAGCTCAAAGAAAATAAGAAAAAGGTAAAAACCGTTAATATCATACGTTTTACTGATGTTATTCATCATTTTTGTTTATTGGTTTTTACGGACGTCCGGTAATTTCGAAGGCTCGCGAACAATTTCTATAGATTCGTAATGTGGCCCTTCAAAAATATAAATAATAAATTGGTGACCACTGTACTGTAAAGTCAAAGAATACTAAAGAAATAACACTCGATCAGCTGATCAGATTTATGTTTACCCGAGATCGGAACATGGAAACGAGCCTGCCTTTCGACGTACCGAGGTTACACTTTTGTTTACCCAAGTTACTGAAACCTTTACTGGCGTGGTTTCAATACCACAATCCGGGCGATTTGACAAACCACAAGGTGTCATAGGTCTGAAGCTAAGGTCTAACTTCTGTTCCAGTAAACGCCGACACGATTCACTGAAAACCCGAGTACGGAGAAAGCTAGTGAAAAAAAAATACGATTCATAATATTATTATTCGCGAACTCGTTTATCGCAGAAGCTTTTCGAAACGACAATATTATTGTGATCACTTTTTGCCCGTCGTTGACAGTAAACGATTTCGTTACGGTATATAAAGCCGGGTTCACAATCACCGAATGATGATTTCGTATTTTTAAGTTTATACCAAAATGTAATACCAATGATATGAATATTGACGAAATAACGTAATTAATATATAATATTATTTTATTTTAGTTGTCACTTTTCCGCACATAAATGTAACCACACGGTCAAAATTTGAATATATCAACTATGCGGTATCGTTTGGTAACTGCAGACAACTGTGGTAACTGTGATTATTTTACACGTCACGCCGTCACGGTGTAGGATGAACCCGGTTTACACAGTAATATATTATATTATACAGGTAAGGTGTACCATGACCAACAAGTCATAAGACACATGAAGTATCTACATAATATAGAGACACATGCGGAAGTCGACTGTTAAAAATCAATTAAATGCAAATATTCTCTTAAATAGCGAAGCACGTTGACTTTTTGGTCTCCGAAAGTGTATAATATTCAGTTAATGTTATTGGATCAAACATTTTTTAGTGTTTGAAATTGGTAGGTACATTTAACATAATATTTCAAACGGCGTTATTTAGCATTTAATTGATTTTTAACAATCAACATACCGCATAGTGCCTCACTTTGCTTTAAATAATTGCTATTAATCTATTAATTGTTAAGTGTTATTATCAATCTAATATATAAATTTCTCTTGTCACAATGTTAGGTTACCATACTCCACCGAAACGGCTTGAATGCTTGATAGATTTTTATGAAATTTTATATGCATATTCAGTAGGTCTGAGAATCGACTACCATCTATTTTTTATACCCCTAAGAGATAAGGGTTGTCCAGAAAAAAATAAAATAAAAATAGTGTATATTGGTTGCTATTGGTTAATCGGGAATGTTTGTTGATTTGTATTATTATTTTTTGTCAATATACATATACGGGTTGATTCAAAATGTATGTTACAATAATAGGTATAGTAATAGTATATTATTGTAACATACATTTTGAATCACCCTGTTAACCAATAAATGAATGTTTGTGGGTGGATTAGACCTCTGGGAAGAAGATGGGCTAATTTAAAAAGGGTTAAATTTGGTTTTTTTTATTCGTCAGATTTTAGTACGGTTAGGTCAGGTTAATATTTTGTATTAATTGATTATATTAATCCACCGTATAGGTGGAATTAAGTAAAAACGACAAACTTGGTATAACTTTGATACCTACTTTAGAGTTAAATCATACACTTATGTACATAAACAGCACGAGCACGGGGGCCCGCGATCTATTGCGATAATGTACTGATGAGAATCAGAATTTTCATTCCCGGCAACAGAAAAGTTCAGATAAATCTAGAATATCATACATCTGAACAAAGTTCAAAGTCATATACAATTTGTACATTTAAAGGGTAACAAAGTGCACCGTGCACGGGATCAGCTAGTAAATATAATATTGTTTTGATATTCAGAGACAATAATTGTGAATATGTAGAAGAAAAATACGAATTCAAAGATGCCTTTGCACGAGTTGATCTAATATTTACTGATACTCATATTTTATTTTTATATATCGTATAGAACTGATATCATTTTTAAAATATACTTTTCCAAGTACACTTCTTGTACACTTCTAAAATTGCTAAAGCACCTGCAAAATATTAGTGATATTCCACAAACATTAAATAAAAAATAATATGACAAAGCGAGACACTGTGGTATGTTGATTGTTTAAAATCAATTAAATACTAAACAGTAAACGCCCTATGAAAGAATCTTAGAGTTTAATTGATTTTTAACAATCAACATACCGAAATGTCTCACTTTGTCATATTATTAAGTTTTATTTAATGTCTGTGGTGAGTGTGGTTTATCACTAATATTTTGGTGCTTTAGCAATATTAGAAGTATCTTGGAAAAGGTGAACTTGTGCAAAGGCATCTTTGAATTCGTATTTTTCTTCTGCATATTCACAATTATGGTCTCTGAATATCAAAACAATATTAAATTATATTGATAAAAATACTAAACAATTAATAGATTAATAGCAAATATTTTATTATTAATTATTATAAGTAGGTTATTAATTTTTTTTAATTTACCATAGAACATTGAATTTTATTTCATGAAATATCTCTTATTTTTACTTGTAGTGTTATTGCACAGATAGTGTGAATTATTTAGTCAGTATTTTGTGTCCATATATTCATAAATCGTTTTTGAAAATTACGTTACATAAGTACAACAAAAAAAAACAAATATTTGATTTTATCGTAAAGAGCGGCGTTTGTGTAAATATTTGACCACTGGTATTCGTTAGTTTTTTGCAATCATCATGAAAAGTTCTGAGGATTCCATATTTTAAAATTTTAAGCCTTCCAGTCCCAAACAAACCGACAGCAATATTAAATTGCTACTAAAGACTACTTTTAATATTGAAACCATTCCAATAGTATACTTACTATTTCACTACCTGCAGGGTTCTCGAAATCTGATGATTTTACTTTGAAACAAAAATAAACAGACTGCTATCATGTCAATTCTAAATACATATACCTACTGTTATTAATTTAGGTTTTTTCGATATACTGAACCGCACCCATAATTTTGTCGATTCGTCCCATTGCAGAGCTTTTGTGCCGATAAAGGTTTAGTTGCTTACTCATTGTTTTTATTCAGTCTTTCATAAGAGTTTGTTATTGATTACAAATGTATATAGTATAATAGATTTATTTCATAATATACATTATAATAATGTACACGAACTATATTATAATATGAGCCCCTCCAAGCTCCAACCATCCAGACAGTATGCCAATATACAGCCGTTACAGCGTTAGGAGATCTGCAAGAAACCCGAAGAAATTAGATAAAATTCTAAATTTCAAAATATATTATAACTGTTGGAAAAATACGTGAAGGAATATCATATATTATATACTATAATAATTATAATACTTATATGTTATAACTAAAATTACTTTATTATAATTATATAATATATTGTAATATTAACCCGATTCATATACTATATATAAGTGTATTGTATACTCGTGCCATATACAAGAATATAATTAAATTAATAATTTGTCATGATGTTTCACAATATTTTATATGCTTATTTATTTATTATTAATATTTGTCGTGAAATGTATACATAAAAAGTATTAAGTATAGTACCCATAACCTGCAGTGTTCTTAGTTGAGTTGAGTTATGTCACTGTTTATAGACATCGCCATATATTTTTACTAAATGAAAAATCCAAGTTTTATTCATAAGAACTTACGATTACACACATAATTTATACTTATATAATAATATTGCTGGATGTACTTATTCAGTATAAATAAGCGGTATAAGTGGTGGTAACCCAACCTAACAGGTTTACCCATTTTGATATATTATACCGAACATATGTTTATATTTTTATAGGAAAAAGGTTTATTTTTTAGAGAATCACAATTAAAGCACTGTTGTTTTTATGCAATATGATTAAATATTTGTATAATATCCATTCATATATTATGCCATTTAATTTACGCACAATACACTATAAGAAATTAACTTAACTATAAACGTGTACCTACCTAATTAAAAGTGTTTGAGTTTTATAACCGTGTTCATGGTAGCTAGTAGGTACCATAATATACTATTTTACTATTTTCCAACAAATTACCAAAATTATTGATAACTTTTGAATTATTATTTTTAGGTACCTACCTAATGTGAACCCATATTGAACTATTAAATTTATATCACATCAAATGGTTGTGACTGAAAATAAAGGTATAAAACAACAATAACAACAACAACAACAACAAACAATATACACCATTTAAATTATAGTGAAATGTAATACCACGTATATGTATAATATTTTTGTCGCAATAAACGGCGAGGAGATGAATAATTATTGTAAGAAAAACCTTGAGCTCGCCTTCAATGTATAATATACCGACACACAATGCAGCT
The DNA here is from genome assembly GCA_949089665.1 of Macrosiphum euphorbiae. Taxonomy (NCBI): domain Eukaryota; kingdom Metazoa; phylum Arthropoda; class Insecta; order Hemiptera; family Aphididae; genus Macrosiphum; species Macrosiphum euphorbiae. Next base: position 69,746,417 of record CARXXK010000003.1, on the reverse strand, counting down.
AGTTAGTAGTGATATTGTATGAACAAAACAATAGACCGGTAGTCTAAAGATTCACTGGCCCACAATCGCGGGGTGTTCAAACTTCCGAACCAATACACTAGAAAACAATAACGGACGTTGCAAGTCAGATGTAGGTTAAACAATAATATTATAAAAGTCATTTTCACTCTCCCCGAGACGAGACTGCATGCACCGATCAATCAAATATATTATGACCCTAAATTTCTGGTGAAATAAATGTTTTTTTTATTTTTTTTTTTCTATTTTAGGAATATTAAAATTGGAGGAAACAAATGCAATATATAATAATATAATATAGAGGTCACGTCTTGTTCGTGTTGACATTGCTCGTCGTCTTTCCGTCGTCGCTTTCGCGGAATCGTTTAACGTACAATATTATGGTACCTATATTTAAATCGTCAGAGTTAAGATCAAATATTGTAGTGTTATAGGAATACTGCGATTTCAGTAAACATAATCGAATTGAATCAAAGTTCCCCATTTTGATACAAAAGTTGTATAAAGATATAATATTGCCGAATATCACCTGACAAAACCACCTGTATGAATATAAAAATGTATATAATGCTTGTATTGAAATTCCCGAGAACATTTTCAAGTATACACGACTACCTACACCTATGTTATATTATAATCTCGTGATATGTTTCAAGTCTCGCAAAATAATAACATTACACACTAAAGACTCGTCTAATTTCATCCGGTGTGATCATCGTCATCAGATCTCATCGTGTGCAAAACATACACTGGCGTTATAATAACAACTCTGATGTCGTGTTAAACGATACACAAAAGTCGATTGCGTAACGATGTCCGAGTGTCTTCTCTCCTCGTCAGTATCGCATATTACGATGTTATAATAACGGTTGATGATTTGAGGCGATTATCGGGTACAAGTTTCGGGCTTCGATATAAACGTGTTGTACTTACTTACACGTAGTTGCCAGAGGCTGTGACCAGTCGCATACAACACGGCCAGTAGCGGGTATCTGATTCAATCAAATTGAATCAAAGTTCGCATCTCTATTTTGATACAAAAGTTGTATAAAGATATATTATTGCCGAATATCACCTGACCAAAGACAAAACCACCTGTATGAATATAAAAATGTATATAATGATTGTATTGAAATTCCCGAGAACATTTTCAAGTATACACGACTACCTACACCTGTGTTATATTATACTCTCGTGATATGTTTCATGTCTCGCAAAATAATAACATTACACACTAAAGACTCGTCTAATTTCATCCGGTGTGATCATCGTCATCAGATCTCATCGAGTGCAAAACATACACTGGCGTTATAATAACAACTCTGATGTCGTGTTAAACGATACACATATAAGTCGATTGCGTAACGATGTCCGAGTAGTGTCTTCTCTCCTCGTCAGTATCGCATATTATGATGTTATAATAACGGTTGATGATTTGAGGCGATTATCGGGTACAAGTTTCGGGCTTCGATATAAACGCGTTATACTTATACTTACACGTAGTTGCCAGAGGCTGTGACCAGTCGCATACAACACGGCCGGTAGCGGATATCTGCTTCAATCAAATTGAATCAAAGTTCTCTATTTTGATACAAAAGTTGTACCTATATAAAGATATAATACTGCCGAATATCACCTGACCAAAAACAAAACCACCTGTATGAATATAAAAATGTATATAATGATTGTATTGAAATTCCCGAGAACATTTTCAAGTATACACGAGTACCTACACGACTACCTACACCTGTGTTATATTATACTCTCGTGATATGTTTCATGTCTCGCAAAATAATAACATTACACCCTAAAGACTCGTCTAATTTCATCCGGTGTGATCATCGTCCATCAGATCTCATCGAGTGCAAAACATACACGGGAGTTATAATAACAACTCTGATGTCGTGTTAAACGATACACATAAGTCGATTGCGTAACGATGTCCGAGTGTCTTCTCTCCTCGTCAGTATCGCATATTATGATGTTATAATAACGGTTGATGATTTGAGGCGATTATCGGGTACAAGTTTCGGGCTTCGATATAAACGCGTTATACTTATACTTACACGTATAGTTGCCAGAGGCTGTGACCAGTCGCATACAACACGGCCGGTAGCCGGGTATCTGCTGATTAGTGTTATTATTTTTGTGTTTCACACGGCCGGCTGCCTAAAGTCGGTACGGAAAAAAAAAATGTTATAAATAAAGTGTTATAATCGAAATAATAGGTATACATTCTATTACGCAATTGTTTAGACTTGCACAATTGATAATAATAATAATATGAAGCGACGACGGGTCTTGTCATTCAGTCTACGGGATATATCGTATTTTTTGTCTCCAATCATCATTGTTCTGCTATCGACCATTATATTATAATGTGTATAATAATAATAATTGGAAAATTATTACAGTCTGTCGATATTTTAGCTCATATAACAAACTACTGCACGTCGATAGCAGCTGATGTTGTGTGATTGTTTTATTATTGTACAACGAAACTCGGTCATCTCGGATGCAATCGAAAATCTCATTAGGCGTATTATCTTTTTGAAATAATAAAATCTGTTTCGAAACGCGCCGTGTGTCTCGGTTTCCATCCCAGCCGCGGTATTGTAATATTGACAATATTGTACACATAATACATAATAATAATAATAATATAATCTACTGCCGGTATAACGCAGTGCGATATTATAATATAGTGTTCGAATCGACTGCACCTATATATACTATAATATTGTATTATACAATATACGTGTCTTATATTCGAAAATAACTACAATCGTTTGTAATAATTAGCCTATATACCTACTATGTGAAACGTCGATTTTATTTTATATTTTCAAGACAATTGGTCGACAGTATATTTTGCAATTATTGGTTTCTCCAACACCGTCTAAATGTCGTAGGTATATCGGCTCATATGCATATAGGTACGTATAGGCCACACAGAGGTACCCACATTTACCGACGTCTGACACCGAACATCAATTTTCATCAACACGCGTTGTTTTTGTGACGCAGAAATCGTTTTTTAAGATATTCCGATAAAAATAAAATCACACGAAACCATAATATTATCATGGTATAATATAATAACTACTGCAGGAAGGCGACGGCTACCGGTTTTGTGTCTGTATACCGACCGGAACATATTATAAAATATCGACTGCATGCACATACGATAGCTGCACTGCTGCAGTAGGTTTACGGTGGAAATCCTCGAGGCGTGCCTATACATACATATATATAATAATAATACGCATTTTGTTGCCCCTTTGTTTACAATTTATGGCCTTACATTATACCGAACCTCTCTCCTGCATACCTTGTGCCCGGCATCGAGGTATAGGTGTAAACTGGAGTATTCGTATGCGTTTTCTGGGTCGTCGTCGGGTCTTTGGGGGTCATGTGCGATATCAGCTGATAATGATGTTTCGAGGGGCTCGCTAGAGATAGGCGGTAAGGTGCCGTAGAGGTAAAGCATACGGTATATAAACAGCATTGTATTGTCGGCCGATAGAGACAATAATAAAATATTGCTACTGCGCACACACACAAACAATTTGGTTCAAAGGTCTCGACCGAGCACTCGGCGGATAAATGGTAACGATTTGATTGGCCGGTGCAGTAAATAATATATAGAGTGTGAGTATTTTATAGTCGAAGACCGTTCGAATATTTGCAGATGGTATAGGCGTAGTAGCTGGTATAATGTGTAACAGGTGTTCGTATAGGCTAGGCATAACCCTGTAATAAATCAGGCTAACCCAGCCTATAAACCTAAATGATCTGAAATCGTTTGCGTCAGGGATCGCCGATAATTAATATTTTTGGAAGGCTGGGTTAGGAATTCAGGAAGTTTTCGGGGGGGGGGGGGGGGCTTCAAAATGTAATGTACCTACACATGTTATCGTTTTTGTCCGAAGAAAGTAAAGGTGAAATCAGAAATAAAATTAAAATCACTAAAAAGCAAAAAAATATATGATTCATCGTCAAAAATAATAATTTTGACCCTCGGTATATAAACCGATACACAATTAGTACCTATCGATATCGATCGTCTATATAGTATAACACCCAAAAGTTTACTATGCAAGTATCGCGGAATTATGCTCGTCATGGATTTAAGTCTTTCAGTAGATGCAGCGAGTTCCTGTGTTCCACCTTGCGAATTTATGAGTATTGTATAATATATACCTATGCGAGTTTCTGACCGTTTACTTTTTGCTGCACGTCCACTGCGACTTTATGACATTATATAGTTATTATACTTACCTATAATAGTGTATACCTGCAGTCTGTAGGTACACACAATATCTGTTATAAACATAGATAGTCTGCAGGAAGATTCTCGATATTTTATCGTATACGTATATGCAGAGGAGCCACGAGGTATATCGCCTATTGTATTACACTCGTACATACGACAACCACGATTGCACTACAACTACTATATTACCCATTATGTGCATCGTGTATACCTAGGTATAATATTATCGTCTACCTATAGGTTAGGTGCTGCAGCACAATTAGGAAATATATAATAAAATAACGTTCGGACGTGCCGTGTGACGCGGAGTTGTTACTTGTTGCCTGTCTTCGCGCGATTGATGACGGGAAATCGTGGCCGATTAGCATAAAGTCGTGTCGTCCGACTAATCGTCGGGGCAAAAAGCTGCAGCCATCGCACTACAACTATACACACGTAGTACCTATATACGAGCGCATCAATCGATAAATAAAACATATATTACTTTATACTGCTACGATATACACGAGCTGCACACGCTCTTATCCGAATAGAGGGTACACAACTGCAGCCTTATATATATATGTGTGTGTGTATGTAGCTGCTGCTGTTCACCGCGGGTTCCTATATATATTATATTATCTTTAGAGTTTAGACACAGCCTACTTTCCTAATAGTTGTTTACGGCCGCCGAGCGTCCCGGATGGTAATCGATGGCCCCCGGGCGCCCGCCGCAAATAACTACGCGTAGTACCTACATATATTAATATACATATAGGTATGTGTACGGTGTATACCTATCATACCCATATATACCGCTACCGCGGTGCTGCGCCGGCGAGCAGGTCCCGCGCAGAGGGGGAGGGAAAAAAATTGTCTCGAAAATAAATAGGTACGTGTGCCGACAATGATTTGTGTGTACGTAGTGTTACGCGCATCACGACTATAATAATAATATAATGTCATGTACGCTGGCCGGTGGTATACACCCGGGTACCCGTACAATAATATATGCTATATAGGAGCCGTAATCATAGTCGATGACCTCCGCCGCCGCGATGACGTAACCCGCGCGTCTCGCTGTGATAAGGGACACAGATAACGCGAGCGGTCACAATACACACGATATATGATGATGGCCAGGCGTACACTCGTGGGTTTTTCGACCTCGTCAAATGCGACCGGCGCATAAATCCACAGACGTCCGTCAGTAGGTATACGACTATATAGTGTTGTAAATTCGTCTTCCTTTTCGAACGCACATAGCCGTTTGTTGACGTACCTCTATACATCCGGTCGACAGATCTCGGGAAACGATATCGCGTGTGTCCTGTTGGCTTTTGTTCGACCGCGACGTGAATGCTTCAGGTGGGTACCCATGTATAGCCACAGTGACGAGATGGGTGACCCATTATCTATATGGATAGTACTACAACAGGTATTATGATATCAGACGACAAAAATATTACCCATTATAATAATATATTGTACCGCTGCTCGTTCGACGCGCGTCTATATAGTCACGTTTGTGGTCTGTGTATGATTCTATATCTGAAATTAACCGTTTAATAATATGTCTAAAGACGCAATATAATCGGCATGCATATCATATTATTATATATTGTTGTGCACCTATATCTTAGGACGTATAGGTATTATATTGTGAGCGCTATAAATCGGATTTTCTCTACCGAGAAATATAGTAAAGCGATTTCAAAGCGTGCGAGTACTGCAGAAGGATTTCGTTTAAGTCTGAGCGTGGAAATTAACAATATTAGTTAACCACGATTCTGCCGTTTTATAACCTCAAATCCTTGAAAGTTGTAAAAAAATAAAAACGCAAGTAGCATAAAATATATTGTATAAGTCTTATACAATTATAGCATTGGATATTGTAATTTATGGTTATTATATATTATTATGGATACTAAAGTTGTTTCGCATGTTATTGTATATATGAATAGAATATTGGAGCTGTCACCCATCCAATTCTTCTTTATGCAATTAATTTGTATACTTTTACGACGTAAGTAATATTTATGGTTATAAAGCATTAAGCAATAGGGTTTGCAGGCCGCACTATCGACACAATTAATAATTTCACTAAGAAATATCGTAAATAATACTAGGGCGAATGAGTGAAGCAAATCGTCTATGCTTATTTCCATCAATGAAAACTATAGTAACACATTTTTCATTTTTCAAAGCGATAAAACGACGAAAACCTTACAGTAAGTACAGATAATCTATTATGAATTCGTGCACACAATCGCTATATGGAATTCTTTAACATGAATATTATAGTATTTTATTGAACGGCGAATCACAATTTTTTTTTTTTTTTAATGAGATTCTAACATAAATTATTGTGTCTCGACTATTACAATAACGGTGAATAAAATACATTATGAACAATAATTATTATTCCATAACAAAATATTTATTTAAAACCGTATTTAATACGACTACCACGCTCATGCCTATGTTGCATTGAATTAATAGGTACGATGATAAAAACAATATAACAACTTTTTTTTAAAATTATATCCCATACGCAGTTTAGTAAGATTAATATTAAGATTACAAAAAGTTAAACATTTTTATAAAAATATCAGGTATAAGGATAACTTAAAATAACAAATATGCGGTAGGTACCTAAATTGTATGCCATATATTGTACTCGTATCTATAATCTAGATAGACCTACCTTCCTGTGTGTATGCATTTATATGTAAATAATATCCTGAAATTTAATTTGCCATTTATTGTAATGTATAACTATACGTGGTCGGCTATGGTATACTTAAGTACTATGTGGTGATCGGGAAATCTAAATATAATATATTATGTGGCAGCTAATACCCAACTTCGGCGCGGTGCGGATACAGAAAATGAGTACCTACATACCAATCATTTTTTACATTTTACAACAAAATATAGATAGGTATTTAGATATTATGATGAAGTATACATGCAAACTATTTTTTTCATCCGTATAAACATATATTTTACGAATCGCGGACATATTCTCCCCCCACCACGACTAAATTCGGTGTAGTATATAGGACATTTTCCCCCCATTTATTTTTAAAGTTTACCATTTAATAATATAATATTATTATTTAATATGAATATATTTATGCCGATTGTCTAACATTTTCAAATATTTTCATAAATACCTATAATAAATTATAGATGTATATTTTTGATCAACCGAACTACTTGAGTCAAATTCTCAAGCCGGTATTAAATTGTTAAATATTCAAACTGGTACAGTTTTATAACAAAAAATAAAATAAAATAAATATGATTATATGAACAAAAGCTAAAAAATATAAGTTAAGAAACAACAAAAGAATCAGATATCTGCAAATGTTTTTTACAAAATGTACGCATCATTTTTATGGCAGAATTCTTAACCATTTTTATTAATATTATTAATTATATTTTACTTTAAACCTACTTATTTTTTTTTTAAATTTTTATTGTTTCAAGTAAATAGTTCAGTTGATCAAACACATACATCCGTAAAAAAAAATTTCATATTAAATAATAAATAATATTATACTATTAAATTCAATATTATTAGTCAGTAATTAACTTTAAAAAAAATGGGGGGGGAGGAATGTCCTAATAGACCGAAAAATGTCCGTTTACCATATCGTCGGCCTAATTCGCAAAGGTCGTATATCCAAAATTACAAATTGTTCAGGAGAAGAAAAAAACGTTTAATTAATTCACTTTGATAAAATTAGACATTATTCTTTTCCCTTTCATTTAAAAAACATAATTGCAATTATAATAGAACAATTTAAACATTGTAGTGTTCATTAATAATTTTATAAAGGACTTAGGACTTTTTCTTCTTAGATTGCCTAATAAATATATCGTGGCCATATTATTAATTGGAGATACGACGATTTCTAATTATCAATTTCATGGAGGATAATATTATGAAATCGGAAATTTGATTGTATCAACAGACGCAGTTTTTTTGAAGTTATACTTCGGCCGTACGAACGCGAAAGCGTACATGTCCGTAAATAAATAAATATTGTCATGGTAATGTTGTTTTATTATATATTATAATATATATATGTATATATCTGTATATATAAAACAGTAAGCTGATTGACTGCTATCAACGCACAGCTCAAACCATTGGACGGATCTGGCTGAAATTTGGCATACAGATAGCTATTATGATGTAGACGTGCGCTAAGAAAGGATTTTTCGAAATTCGCATTTTAAATAGGTGCTCAAACAGGGACATTGAGATTCAAGATAGACATTGGAAATTTTATTTTTATTTATTAATAGTTACCATTGGTTACAGTCTACATTAGAAATTAGCATTTATTTATTGGTTGCTCCATTGGTTATTCGGGCAGATCAGGTACAAGCTTGCATCAAATCAAATTATTGAACATTGCCTACCAGAGTGTCTGAGTTGCACTTACCCCAGCAAGTTACACCCAAAAGGAGTTCAACAATCATAATTTTTTTAAGAGTTGTGATTTTTTACGAGCAACCAAATTTGTTATATGAATAATTCATGATCAATTATTATTTATTTTTATTATTATTATTATTAGTATTCACTCACAAATCTATTGTCTGGATAAAAACAATACTACAAACAATTACCCATCGATCTGTCGAATAAAAATATAAAAATAATAATAAAACTATCAATAATAAATAATTCCGGATACTTCTTCTCATTTTTTAAATTAATTAATATTTTTTTCTTTCTTTTTCACTCACTCACGTGTACCATTCAAAAGAAGTTTAACTTCCCGCGCGCGTACTGGTAACACACATGGTTTTTTTCTTTATTTTATGAGTAAATAATCCCAAAATGACAAAAAATGGAGATACGACTTTTGCGAATTAGGCCGACGATATTTTACGTAGGTATAATGTGTATACGGTATACGTTTTGAACTAAAAACATCACAGGTTTTTTGCAACAAATTACTGCAGAGGTGTACCTGTAGGCTATATTATTATATAAGTTTAAGACTGACGTACAGCAGGTCATATACATCCGGCTGAAGGGGCTGTCACTCAAAGAAATACACCATGATGGTCTACAGATCATAAATACTAGCACGTCATACAATATCCGGCAGCGAGTGCATTTTAACTGCATTTGTAAGTGACGGCATTTTTTTTTTTTTTTTTTTGTAACGCGAGCAAAAGACTTTTACGACCGTTTTACATTCTTCGAGGCAACGCACAATGTATAACAATATAATATATTATACGGTCTGACGGTTATAACACTATTACAACTGTGACGGCAGCAATACGGCCGCGCAACGCATACAATAATAATTATTGTTTCGCAAATGTATTTGTTATTGCTATTACGATTATTGTTATTATTATTATTAGTTATTCTTGTTCCTATCTACGATACGCGGACAATCGGACAAATATCGCTTGTATAATATATTACTGTGTAGTCGATGGTTGTTCGTTGTTATATATTATTATATTATTAGAGATGCTGCACAATGCACATAATATAACAGCGTCTACAATATTATTATGTACCTATATTGTATAATAGTATACTTACGTATATATAGATAATGTGCGGTCGGATTTTAATTCATTTGCAACAGCGGCGGCAGAAGCAGCTCGTGCGGCGGCGGCGGCGGCGGACGACGACGAATAATAATAATATGTGTTATAAAGGGATGGGCCGTTTTTTATGTATATGTGTACCTATATACGGAGGTCCGCAATAAAAATAATAGCTTCTCATTGCGTTTATTACGTATTAAATTATGAGTATGTGTTCCTATGGATGTTCTCGCTATACATCTCGCTTGAAAAATATCTCTGCCAACTTTTACTCGAAAACACGACCGACACATTATGTATTATTACCCATATACCGTCACACGTGCAGCACATACCTATACGTCGTACCTATATACATAATAATATAATACATATATACTCAATGAATATAATATATAGGTATAATATACGCGCAGGCACATATATAATATGACATATATATGTTTTGCGAGTGTGCGGTATATACATATAATCGCTTTATCTTACAAACTAGACTCATCGGTCGTGGCAGTGATGAGCTTTTTTTTTATTTTTATTTTACACGCTGCGGCACATATTTTACGCGCGGAGATGACGTTATTTTAATGCAGGCGATACAACATAAATACGATAAATACGTGCTTTATGGTGTTTTAACATTCTCCGACGACGACCCATTAAAATACACACACACACATATATATATATATATTATTTATTATATAGGTACATTTATATTATATATTATATTATACGACCGGTAGTAAATGAATATAAGTCGTCAGTTGACGAAACGACACATTTCCGACGCGTGCAGTATATTATATAGGTAGAGACTTGAACGAAAGACCAAAACGCCTCACACACTGCATAATATTACTATAGGTATATAGTATCTACATCTTTTCAAAACTGAATTTTAACCGTAACATTACGATCCATATTAAGCTGAGTAAACAACCCATGATCATATAAACTATACTTGATTTATTTTAATAAATGTATAAGTATATAGGTGACTAAATACACGTAGGTATTACAAATTAGATGTAGATACCTACATACGAGTGTCGAGTAGTATATACATACACACAAAACGATTCTGCAAACATTACTGGGCACCTATATAATATATTGTACGATTATTATAATATTCACGCAGAAGATCGTATATAGTGCCAAATTATAATATATAAAAATCGTAGTTTTGTAATTATTACCAATACTGCAGGCAATACATAGGTATAATAGAAGTATACTAATTAATACTTATAAATACTATTACATATATACTTAATATGAGTACATAGATATTAGGTATTTATGTATATATATATTATATTACCTATACTAATAAATAAAATATTGATAATTATTACTATGCTGCACTTTCGGAATGCAAATATAGAGATGAGTGTGGAGATTTTGTAATCGAAAACCTGTGCCAAAAATCTACATTTAAATTCAACGAGTTCTGTTATTCCAGTGACATATCATACACAGTTTGAAATTTATTTACCGGTGTTGTATAGTAAAGTTATATTATTACAATATATAGGTACATAAATAAAATTTCTGTGTGTATGATATATTGCTTTAAACAAATCGTTTTGAAATCATCGTGTATAGTAGGTACCTTTCACAAATGTAATACTGTTTAATATTATTCTATACATTTATAATATATATATAATATATTATAATTAAAGTAACATTTTATACCACAACTTAATTGAAATGATATTATATTATAAGTTTGCGTTACAATAGTTGGTATTATGTTTGTTTCAAAGCTGCTATTATAGGTACTTATATTATATATATATTATGATTGACACGCATTTTATTTTACGTCGGTAAGTGGAGAAATTAAAAATAATAGCTATACATAAATATTAAATTGATAAAATAAATAATAGTGGCAGTAGAAATCGGTAAGTGGGTATGCCTACTATAAAATATAATTTAGACAAAGTATTTCAAATCTACGGATGATAGATTTGCAGTAATTTTATTACTGGTATTTATTATATTAGTACAGGTATATTATATATCATTATATATGTATAATATGAAATATATGATGTAAGATTTATTGATAGACTCAGTAGTAGGGTTATACTAGGTATATACATAAATAGCATACAATTATGTTTAAAACTCTTTGCACAAGTTCCAATGGTAAACGTGAATTAGATTTGTAATAATATATAGGACATGAATATAGTTATAGATCTATAATATTTTTGACGATCTGTTTAAAAACCAATATAATTCAAAAGAATCTGTAAATTATTTAAATTTAATTTTACTCTGACACTGGTAGCTAGTATATTATTATAGTGTTTCGACGTCGTTGTATATTATATGATATGATAATTTTTAAAAAAACTCGTTAAAATATAAATTTTACGATTTTAAAATGTAAATAATAACCATTATTTAGAATGCAATAATAGAATTCTCATTTATCATTACCTGCGTACGACCTCCCAAAATAAAAATTATATGCCAAGATAAATAGATTGAAGTCTTTGGTTTAATCTAGAATATATTATAATCTCGTTGACTTGGAAACTAGATTTGTGTAGTTTAATTTTTTTTTTTTTTGCAAACTCAATTTTAATAACCGCAGACGGTAATAATATTTCATATTGATAATAATAATTCGTATATATACTTACTGTAACGGTAAACAAACTCATCAAGTATAGAATCCAATTAACCGGGCTAATAACATTGTGTACGTCGATTAGGCTCAGGAAAAGAACAATGTAAGTCAATTACAAACCGAAATTAGAGTGGGAAAACGCAACATTATAAATCGATTTTTACTTTACGTCGTTGACTGTATATTTATGTGGTTCAAGAAAAAAAAGTAATCAATGGGTTTTGGTTTTAAATTACAATAATAATGTTTATATTTGTGCAGTAGATGCATATTATATAAAAAAAACCAATGCATACAAAATTAAGCGCACCATACAGATTTACAGCTGTACAGTATATACCTACCTACCTGTACATTTTCCATAAGTCATTAGGTATATACCTATATATACTCTCTATATTATATACTCTTCACAAGCTTAGGGGTCACCAAACGGCTGACCGTGAACAATTTTTTTACGGACCCTGCTGGTAACCTCTAAACACAATTAAAACGCTGCATATGTTTTGAAAACCATTCTGTCATATTTTTGTATTTATATATAATAAGATAAGTAAAAAATAAAACGATTTGGTCCGCCATTTGGTGACCCACGCACCTGCTTTATACCAATATAATATACCGCATGTCTGCATATAGTTTAGTTCTGGGTGGGTATACCTATCTCATATGACGTATACTAAATGGTAAATTTATTTTATACACCTATATCTATATTCCATATACTATATAGGCATGATTATAATAATATTATAAGCCTATACATGTATAAAATAGTTATGGGTTTAAATATTACACATTATGTACCTACATATAGGTAGGTACTATATACACTCGAAGGTTAACCCCTTTAAACGACAATAATGCCTTTTTATTAACACGCTCGCTCTAGAAATGACTGGTGTAATATTATGTAAAAACGTCGAGAACTTCTTTCGGTTTGAGACTAATCTAGTTAATGTGGACCATAATTTACATTGCCCCGCTTTACACGCCTATTCAATTTATTTGTAACAACATCCACATTTTATGTATAACGCACACGCCATATTTTTACAGATTAAACAAGACTGTCAAGTATATAAAAATAAAAAAATAGATAAATGTAAATATATATACATTTGTACATATAATATGACAATAATTTATAATCTATATTATTATGTTGTCCAATAAACATGAACAATAAAATTACACCTCCTCTGCACAATAATCGTATTATAAGAATATGTTTATAATAATGCGTAAAATGTTATCAAATAATGGTAGGTACTTATATCAGGGAATCCTATATTCATTTGTCTTCTTCTTCTATTAAAGCGCGGGTTTTATATACGAGATCCAGTAAAAATAAATACCCTAGGGTAAATATACCCTTTAAGAATGTAGTCTATATAGTCCATAACTATCTCTTATGAACAAAAATAATTATGTGTTATTCGATTTTGTATATCGTACGTCCATCAATAATGTGTGTTTATAATAAACAAATAATAATATTATTTTGTTTGATCGATATAATATTATCATATTATATTCATATTATTATAGTGGATATTTATTATAATATGATATGTAGGGGACATGTCACTTTTTAGTAATATGCTATTCATTTTTAAACTTAAGACTTTTATGAGTTTCTACATCAGCTGCTTACGAATATTACCAGCATTTTCGGGCTGAATTTGGGTATATGAATATGACTTGATTTCAAATTACTTAAATTGCCGCCACACAATTTTATCCACGTACTCATTATACTTAGCTATATCTCAATGATGATTAAAATAACGGTTCACGGAAAGGTTAGGTTTGGTATATACATAGGTATAGGCAATGGTGGGCATTAACTTGTTAAAAAGTTAAAGTTAAGTTAAAAAGTTAATTTTTTTTAACTTTTTAACTTAACTAGTTAGTTTTTTTTGTTTTTAACTTATTAACTTATTCAGTTAAATTTTGTATTGTTTAAACTTAACTTTTTAAAGTTAATTATCATTATTGTACAGTTAAGTTAATTAAATTAAATTTTTATCATGTGGAACCAAGAGACAAAACTTATTCTTTCTATTTTGCCATTTTGGTAATTTATTTTTCTAATAATATAATATCATCAATTCATAATAATCAAATTATATTATAATCTATAGGTACTATAGTAAAGACTAAAGAGTAATAATTAGTATACTATCCTTGTATCGACTGGCTATTTTCACGAATTCTATTTCGATTTAATATTATTTAATGGTATTGAATAATCCGATTTTTGTTTTATCTAACTCTCCAATTCCTAAAAACAGGTTTAAAACTAAATATCATAGTCTTTAAATGGATATCATTATATCAATAATATATACTGGTTACTGGTAAATACGACAATTCCAATAGACAAAACAAAAAGTCGTCCGAGATATTTATAAATTATAATTTATATTGCCGTATTCGTTATAAATACAAATAAACGTATGCGATTAGAAAATAACATTATCGAAATAAATATGGAAACAATTTTTGGTAGGTATTATACTATTATCATTATTCATTGATTTTATTTTAATAATAGACTATTATAATGATTAATGGTACTAAATGACAAATATTTAAAAACAGCCTATACCTATTAATATTATGACTTAAAAAAAAAATTAACTTTTTTTTAACTGAGTAAAGTTAATTTTATTTTCCATCTTAACTTTTAACTTAACTAGTTAAATTTTATTTTTTTGTTAACTTTTAACTTAACTGAAGGCAATTTAATTGAATTAACTTAACTTTCCACAGTTAATTATTTTCATTAACTTGCCCACCATTGGGTATAGGTACATAATAATATTATAGTTACACTCAACATAAACGATTTAATCGTGTACAACGACTATACAGTGTAACTCATACACACGTTCACAAATATATTTATATATATATCGATGTATTAGAACTTCAGTCGTCGTTACTAATAGTGTACATGAGCGTATACCTACATCTCTCATTAAATTGTTTTGCTCGAAAATGTCCTCGAGTAAATCATTAAAATTAGTTTTACTTGAATTTTTATTACAAATAGCGACGTTTGGACAATATTATGTTATTAATAAAATAATAGTATATAGGTACCTACCTAAATGCAATTAAAGTATGATATTATAAATAGTTTTTATTATATCCACTGATAAACTGAAACTGAAATCTTTACCGATATAGTTGGACCGTTTCAAGGATACAAAGGTTTGGTAAGTTTGAATACTAGTTGTTTATTAGGTTGAATGACTATAATATAATAAAATGCGACATAGGTACCTATTCTATTTTACATATTATGGTTTAAACGGTTTAAGAATTATAATTTTGACATGAACTAGATTCAAATATTTAGTAACATATAATACGTATAATTAACTACAAATTACTAATACCATTTTGGTGTTTTTTTTAATAACTTTATTACGTGTTCATTCAACACAATAATGTTGGTGAATAATCTAATATTACTAACACCTCCGCACTGACCGCACCTACACCAAAGGATAAATCTATCACTATATAATGTGTCTATATGGAATGAGATAAGTGCCTATACCTGCCTACGACTTACAAGTAATATTTTACGACAGATATACCCATACTTAAATTATAATTATAATTATTGTTCTTTCAGTTATACTATAATATATTATGTGATTGAATAATTGTTTACTATTAAGTACTATTTATACTATATGTATTTTTAGGTATACGTTTAACATTTTGATCTCTGCAACCTCCGGGTGTAATATACCTATTTATACATATTATATTATTATTATTCATTATACCTACATAAATATACTATTTTATGTTTTAAAAATGTATATTATGCTACATGCGTATATAGTTAATAAAAAAAAAATCACTCTTATAATATAATAATAACAATTTTCCACAACGAAGTTTAAAATATAATAAAAATCCATATTATATTATTATAATTTATACATAGTATTATACATACCTATACCTAGAATTTTCGTACATGTTTAACAACACGCAAAATACATTACTCGTATTAGGTATATACCTATATAATTATTATCAATCCGACTGCGAGCTCGCACACACACACACCCTAACGTAATAAATGTCTGCATATATAAACCTATATATAACCGATACAAATCCGAACCGATTGGTTTGCGTTGATTGGTTTCTTATAAGTTATATTATACACATATAATATCTGACTTGTAACACGCGGTATACACGTATACCGCGGTAAACACGGTAATTTGACGGCCGCGTTTGCGTTTTGGCTCGACGTATAATAATTAGTCCGGTGATAAATTCGTGGGAAAATCGTAAACCATTAGCCGCGGGTGTACCTAAATACACCTATTATACAGGTATATATTATTATTTATATATCATGGTATATTTATTATTACTTATTAGGTATATCATGGTACATATATAGGTACGTTATTATACTTATGTAATTATTATTGTACCGGACAATATTTTCTTGAATTTATTTAGCATTTTTTACGGATTTCTTCCTGAAAAACGGCCTATCGATACAATGCCAATTCGCGGACTGCGATCGTAAACGATGAAGTTTAATAATATTATAATATTATAAAATTACGAAAAAACAGAACGCGTGGCGGCGGCGGCGGCGGCAATTATCACGGACCCTATAAAAAAATTCAAAAATCAAAAATCTCGGACGACGACCGCATCGGCGTGACGCGCGCGCTCGCGCGCAGTGCAACAGGTGTGAACCGCCGAGCGGATGTGTCGCTGCGGGACGGGCGGCGGCGGCGGAGTAAAAAGGGGCGAGTTTCGCGCGACGGCCCGGGCGGTGGGGCCGACTCGGCATTGGTGCGTTTCGGACACGCCCCCCGCGGCTCCCACCGCGGCCGCGGCGCCGGCCCGGTACCCCCACCCGCGGAACCGGTGCGGCCGCGTCGCGGCCCCCCGGAACGAGACCGCGGCCCGGGCCAGTACAAGCCGGCAGGCGCTCCGGACCAGTTCGTGTTTTCCCGTCGCACCGCTAATCGCCGTGGCCCGCCGTGGTCGTCAATCGTCACTCGTCGTCCGCGTCGTCGTCGTAGTTACTAGTTATTGCGCCGCTGCGACAGCGTCGTCACCGCCGCGAAAACGATATACTATTATCGTTATATCATACGCCAACTATCGTTAATTCGGTCGCGATTTTTGCTATTTTTCGTATTTTATTATTTCGTCGTTCGAATTTTGCGCGTTCGCCAATTGTATTTTTTGGTTTTTATTTTTTTTCGGTGATTTTTCGGCGAAAAGTTACGATTGTTTTTATTCCATAAACTCTTTTCTGTGCGTTTGAGCCATGAAGACCAGACGGTGACATCGAAGAAAGCCGCGAGCGACCGAAAAGTACATTTCGGCGGAATCTCCATTGGATATGCTGCTCGCCTACGCGTCGATTTAAAATTAAACGTAAGCAAAACAACAATATTCTATCGATATATATATAGGTATTAATATCACTTACGATTTATGTTCAACAATTTTCCGCAGTAACAGCTTTTTTCCCCGTTTAATTACAATAAGGTTAAAATAAACTCGTGTTTATATTATTATAATATACCCAGCAATTTATAATAATAATAACAAATGTGCATGTAGGTACTAGGTAGGTATAGGTAGGTACCTACGTTTTCCAATCGTAATAAAATGATTTATCTTCGCAATTATTATTATTTTATTATTTATGGTAATTGAAAAACTATAGGAGACTTCAACGCCTGAACAAGTATGTTAATCCGAATTGTAGGTTTTGCCGTTTTCAATAAAACTAATTACTTTACATACATTTTTCCCCGCTCTTCGACCATGCAAAATAACATAAAATAATAAAATATGATAAATATTAATTATTATCTTCAAAATACATTTTTTCTTTATAATAAGTCAGATATAATTTTTTTTCATTTTTTTAAATACGAAATAGATATTTATAGATTGTAAATGGGTTTTTATTATGTATTGGCGTTAAAGTCTCCTATATGTGTGTATGCTTACATACCTACAGCGCTGTAATCATGCGAATAGTTAAATCCATATTGAAAAAAAAAAAAATTAAAATAGACGTACCTACATTTTGTTATTGTAACTGGCTTATTATTTTGCAACGATTGGAATACGGACTCATCGGAAATGTACGTGAATAATCGTCGGGTGATCTGGTGTGGGCGAATGGGTCACGAAAAGTCCGTGCGAACACGGAATGGGCGTAAAGTGTTTTTTTTTACTATGAACGGAAAGTAATAGACTAATAACAATATATCGATTCATAGGCTCGATAGCGGCAATAATAACGATTATATATTAATATCGGTTTTTTTTTTTTAATTAATTTAGTTATAAACCCGCGTTGCGTTTGTACCGAGCACGACCCAAGAGACGGCCGAGACGGTGGGTATATAGAATATATATTTTCGTACACGCCCACGCTCGATCATCGATTAATCGGTTTATAATGAAAACACAAATCCTATACATATAATAATATATAGTACATACATAGTATTATATTTATATATATTATACACGTATGTTTACGTATTACCTGTACATAACGAACACATCGATTATTAATTAATTATTTATTAAATTATAGAGTATTATGTGTCCCGTCCCCTAAATTCCAAAATCGGCGTCCGACGCTTCGTGTGAGGTTTCTCATGAACTTTCTCCGTTATGTCTCGCAGATATTAATTACTCTAATTGGAACAAACGATTAAAATTGTCCAATATTCAATAGAAAAATCAAAAAATAATTCCTACGTGTAAAAATATTAATTAATTGTCAATGGGCAATACCTCCTTATCTATTACCTATTATATGTGTACACCTATAATCTATATATATATATATATATATGTATGTACCCACTACAAAAGGAACGCGTAGTTTTCTGAAAAAAAAAATTCATAAATTAAAAGATTTTAATGAATGTGTTTACCTATATAGGCACCTACCTGCTTACACAATGTATTTAACGTATAATTTTAAGGTCATTTGTATACAAATTTACTGTATAATAAATAAAAATAAAGGCACATGAACATCATAATATTATTACGTATACAATGTTAAATAATTAATAACTGCGAATACCTGAGTTTTTTTATAATATTGTAGTCTAAATTAAAACCTTGTCAGTTGTATATGTATGTGTTGATGTGTGCATAACATTCGACATAGTATATATTTCCCATGGTTCAGTGTATATATAATGCTAATTTGTTGACTGCGAATACTAAATCACATCTAATTATTTTATACAAGTTGCTACATAAAACCGCCTTTATTATAATTTAATATGAAAATTTAGTTGCTGAATATTATTCACTATCGTATTAGAGACTTTTTTAATCTAAAAATATCGAAAATATCTTATTTGTGAGCCACGAGCAATTATTATAAATTAACTCACTCATTTAAATAATCAATTATTAGATATATGCGAACTGCAGTTGTTATAGGTATTGCAATTCTCTAATCAAATGAGTCGAGAAAAATAACGATCGAAACAATTTATTTTGCGTTGCAATTTTCATTTCACACGCGAGTTGCACGACGAGTTCGTTAAAATTCTAGTTAAAATCATGTTTGTTAAACATGTTACAGTTGTTGGGATTCCTGTGCATATATTCGTTAATGTCGACTTACAGTGATGACTATTATTATATTTATAGACATGTGTAGTATATTATTCACACGATAGTATATAGTCTTGTATTAGTAAGATTTACGTTTGGGAATCTATAGTTGTTTATATTTTATATTTCCTTCTTTAATCTTCGACCGGAGCGGTCCATTTGATGACACACGCTGACGCGGAAGAGAGATCTCGCACTGCCACCGAAAGAGGAGCAGCAGCTGACTAAAAAAAAATATACGAGTAGAAAAAAAATTATGTGTAGCGTACACACACTCTAATAATAATAGTCTAGTCTAATGAATACCGGATATTTCACAATTACTCGCTAATGGACATCACGATATCCGACCATTAGACCCCGACACTATCACACCCACTTTTGCCGTGCCGTCAGTGTATGTAATATAGCAGAAGCAGCAGCAGCAGAAGTGGTGGTGGTGGTGGTGGTACTATAAAGCAGTACGTCGTAGCAGTGTGTTTCAAGGTGACCCACATTGATGATGATCCGCGATGAGCGAATACCTAATGTGTGTGAAAATATAAATAAAACCACGAAAGAAACAAAAAAAAAATTGCATAACTTTATTCATATACCTATATATACAACGATCGCAACAATATTCGGTTTTCCCGGACATCAGCTGAGCGAAATAACCAGTTTTACCAAGTACATCATCGTACCTATATAGGTGTATGCATATGTAGATTTTTTTTTTTAATTTCCCAATATAATAATGAACGAAAATTACATAGTCACGGACTCACGGACAAGGAAAAAAACAAATCAATGAGAGTATATATGATAATATATAATATGCATAATATGCTCCTTCTCAGCGCACAATATGCTTGTATAATATAGGTAATATATTGTGTGTATAATATGTGTGTGTGTGTGTGTGCGTACAGTACTTATACTTGGCATATCTGACAAACAAGCTGTATTTTGTTATTTTCGAGCCGTTTAGAAAAAATAAACCACTGATTTGCATAAACGGCACGGTCCGTATACGATCAGTGTAACGTCACAATGCTCCATTGATATGGATGTTGGCACAATAGGCAAGTTTCATTAACAGGCTTGTTTTATGTAGACCATCAGAACGGCATTGTTTCCCGTGAACGTCCTCTAGTTTGCTTTCGGTGCATATTGTGTCATTTATATTTTATATATATATATATATTTATATGTTACTAACATATCGTACAATGAAGCTTTTACGTAAAAAAAAAAAAAAAATGAAACACTGCAGGCTCGTTATGACCGGAGCGCGCGCCGTAAACCGACGCCCATCATACATATAGACATATTATAGTACATTCATGTTATATATTGCAGTGTACATGTGGATTCTAAACCACGCGATGTATTAAAGACAACAAAAAAAAATGTCGGACATTTTTTTGTTAATTTTTTTTTTTTGTTTTGCAGTGATTTGTAGTCGCAAAAACAAGAGACGTGAATTAGCGACAACGTCGTTGTTAGCACGTGTATATACGTACGCGCCAGCTATTAATTTAATTATATTATCTATCTAATCTAAAACATGCAACAATTTTAGTCGGTATTATAATATTATATGCGAGAGTATATATAACTATATATTATATTGCCGTATATATATAATATATATGTATATGTTTTTATTTTAATCTTAAAATTTATTTTCATTTTTTTCCTTATTCATATTTTACCCGACGTTGACAACGACTGCGTATGATTTTTTCGTTGGGATATGTTTAAAAAAAAAACACGATCCTTTCGTCGTGTTAAATACATAATGTGCCGATGCTTATCTGCTCCGCTGTCGACGGTCCTCTTCGTTGGCAGCAGCATTTTCTGCACGCATAGGTACCTACATTTATAATGTAAAAAGTATAATAATAGTGCTTGCGAGTTGCGGTGGTACCCGATGCACCTATATACGTATATATAACGCATGTTATGTAGGAAACGTTTATAGGCAAAGGTATAATATTATCTATGTACGCGTACTGTACAGCATTATTGTGTATACGTATTAAATAGGTATATATTGTATTATATTGTGCGCATAGTATGCATCCTGCGCGCACTTACCCTAAATATGTTTTGAAACGTTATATCCATTTATATCTCGAGGTGTCTAATTTAAATGCGACACGGTATATAGACGCTGTACCGGAGCGACCCCCGAAAAGGAGACCGAAATACATCAAATCATTAATCACCGAGCGGCATTTCGCGGTACGATATCATATAGGTAGGTATAGGTACGATAGATATTATTATATTTTTTTACACGCGTCCTTATTCTTATATTATATAAATGCAGCGTGTGTACCTTAGCTACCGCCACCGTTTTGACGGAAATCTAAATGCTCCGCGGCTATTGTGCTCTCCGCTCGGTGCCTAATGATGCAAAAGAATAATACACTTCTGAATATAATCGGCCTCGTTATATATTATATTATGTGTATATATTATTATATCCTTTTCATGGTTTTAAAACCGTTTATCGCGCGTATAAACGCGACGTCGTCTATATAGGTATAGCGGCCAGGTAGGTATAATCCGAAAAGGGATTTTTTTTCACCAAAACGTTTAAACGACGTTGCACAGCAGTTCGTCGTGCATTCATCGATCATCGTCACGAGCAGAATCGATTTTGACGATCGTCGACTGCTATGCTGCTGCTGCTGCTGCTGCAGTGACAGAACCCATGAGCACAGACGACGCTGTCACAATACGACATTACTGCATATTATAATATATTATTATACTGCACACGCGTATATACCGTTATTTTTTTACCCGGAACCATAAAAACGCACAATATAATCGATTCAGTCGCTGCTAAACGCTTAGTCATCTCAGATTTCGTTTGTTTATACAAAATATCAAATCGCGTGATTGATCCATCTGCACGTCTGCTAATGTTTCCCTATATTATTTTATATCTATATTGTGTTATAATATGTTACTATCGGACTGTCGCTTGCACCACAGATAGAATCACACTCTCGCAAAACGCACGTGAGTACGTGACAAATTATATTAACGGATGATATTTTTCAGTCATGGCGATTGCAGCGTTTAGTGTGCATTCACATTTCACATATTGTTATTATTTAATGCCCGATATAAAATATAATGAGTAATAGCCAATTCAAGCATAATTAGATTTTAAAGAGCGTGAGGTTCTCGGTACTGCAGAATAGTACTCGTTTAGGCGGTGTTTGCTAATAAAAAAAACACATTGGTCGACAAAATTGATAAAAAAAAAAACAATATATATATTAAAATAATTCTCAAATTACTTTTTTACTTGGTAAAAAAAATGAACAATCATCAATTTGTTCAATTTGTTCGTGGCACGTATACTAGTTTTATTTTCTCTGGGAAATATAATTTACGACACGATGACGAAGAGTAATGGATAATATATTACTTATATTGTATATTATTCGCGTTCGCCTCTTGCCGGCCTTCGGTGGATATTTTTCACCGACCGTCATCGTCAAAAGCTGCGTGGAACAACGATGGCGGTCGTTTTTTCTATGTGAGCTATGGTTCTCTCTCGGTAGAACTCTATATAGGTATTACTATAATAGTACACACATAAGTATGGTGGTGCATATTATGTGGACATCGCTCGAGTGTTTAATGGACGCACAAAAATAGAAAAAAAACAAACACGTAGATCTTATAATATGTGTACGCAAATAACGGTTTTGTCGAGGCGATAACAACGACACTGCTGCAGAATGGCATAGTATTATGTATTATTATATACCGTTCACAAGGATAATAATATAAAGTTCTCACCGGTCACGGGCGCTTATAGGATAATAATATTATTAATAATAATAAAAGCCGAGACTGGCCGCCGACGACACTTTATACATCCCTTCGTATTTTCTTCTCGCCGCCAGTGACAGATTGTTTATGTATACTGCACGCACTGCTATATAGGTACCTATATACCGTGGCTCTTTTGCACATTCGAGTACCGTAATTTTTTTTTTTGTATACCCATAACAATAATAATAATATGGTCCGTGTTACTTTATACATACGCGTCGGAGAACAATGGACGGGCGACACGCATCCCTTTCACACTCGAAAAAAATAATAATAATAAAGAAGAAGAAGAATGAAGAATATAAACGACGACGATGACGACTGAAGTGGTTTTGCAAAACACGTCTACAATATTAATGATGATCGGGTGCTCATAATAATAATAATGTATATATAGGGGACGGCAAAGGAGTTTCGAGGATCTCGCGGGATAGGGTCAACTGGCGTATATATATTTACGGTTAATTTGTCAATGACAAAAAGACGCGGTGCATCGACAAAAAAAAAAAAAAACACAGGAGACCAAGAGAGAAAGAGCGAGTTAATATTGTTCCGGGGGATTAGGCGGATGACTTTGATTAAGTTTCGGCAGCTGCCGTTCGAGAAAACCGTTTGGTATGTTGCCAAATCACGCGCGCGTGTGTTTCGATAACGCCAAAAACCACTGTTTGCAGCAGTGAAGAGCCTCCGTCTTCGCAAGCTCGCTCTCATTTTTATCGCGTTGTGCAATCGTCGGAATCTGATCGTTGGCCAAAAATCATAATATACCCTGGTCATCATCATCAATTTATTATATACTGCAGAGTGGGTACCGCCGTGTATTATAATATTAATATATTTTATTACGACTGCATCAGTGGCGTGGAATATAGGTTAAAATAATAATAATATGAAAATCACTTAAGCAGAAAAAAATAATCAATAATCGTCGTCGTCGTTGAATAATATTTTGCAAGAGGGATGGATATTGCAGTTTCATTTGACATTATCAAAATAACCATTATAATATGCTCGATACCTGTAAATAAATGGTGAGAAACGATTTCCTCCGAACCGACGACGGGTGCATTGGATTTACAGAAAAAAATTATGTAGGACTTTGGCGTTGGATAATGTTAAAAAAAAAAAAAATTGCAGTGTGCGTGAAATTTTTTATGGTCTTGCTACAAATTCTTAAACGATCGAAGGTGGGTCTTCGTCCCCTAGGAATAATATCATATAATATTCGTTTCAAATTTGTAGTCATATCGTGATGCATTAAAAAAAAACAAAAAAAAATTAGAACACGTCTTATTAATATTGTGTTGGTCGAACATTGCGAAAGGTTACGAAGTTAAGTTCGGTGACGACGGTTTTATCTCAGATCCGATCTGCCCGTGACCACATATATATACGCGTATAATATAATATAATATATTATATTATACTTGTATTGAGTAGGTACCTCGCGTGTGGCCCGCGCACACGGTGGTGCCGACTGCGTTACGTAAAAAAAGCGTACAGTCCGTTGTTCCGAATGAAAAACGCACACGCGGCAAATAAATAATTGATCTACTATTTGAATAATAATATGAACGTCGGACGACGATATAATAATGATAAAAATATTATGTATAATATTATATACAGGCGATTAATAATAATAAAAAAAAATTAAATATTATATAAATATGCGCGTCCCCGAGACCACCGCTGCCGTTGACGTTGTCGTCGTTGTCGTCGTCCGCAAGAGATTGTCGAAGACGGCATTCGGGCGAGGGTGTGTGTGAGTGTTTGTGGAGTATTATGTACGCATATATACTTTTATATATATATTATATTTATATATATATATGTGTGTGTGTTATATGTATATATAATATCGTAAGCCCGCTTCTGAATTAGGAAGCCGGCCAATTCGTGCGACGGACGAAACCGGTCGCGGCCGGTGTCATCTTTTTAAACGTGTGTAATATATAATAATATAATATAATATACATAAAAATTCACTGTCCGCGCGGTAAACGATCTTATACGAGTGTATTATACAATACAGAACCCGAGAGCAACCGAAATAATATCACAACGATAATATTATATTGTGAGGTGCCCTTATATATACTGTTATATACAAACATTTGTATATCTAGGGGGAAGGGGAGCCGGATAACTGACTTGATATTATATATTATTATTATTATTATTATTGTCCTCTGCAGCGTCCGCTCCGATTTCTTTTCCACATGTTATAAACGCGCATTGGATAGCGATCGATGATGATGACGACCGTTAATTTAACACAATTTATATATCTGTCCGGAGCGAGTCTTCCGTTCCGGTAGCGTCTCGAGAACACTGCTGTCTTGGGTGGGCTGGTGTGTCTTTCGAGAAAAATAATCTCAGTAGAATACGACGACCCACGATATCGCCTACGCCCACTAGATGCCGCCGTTCAGATATTTCACCGTCGCTTATTCGCACGGCCATATAAAATTTAATTAACCGCCGTCCCCAGCCGGCGACACTGCTGCCGCTGCTGTTGCAGCATACATAAACAGTAAAAAAACTTCGTTAACGACCACATCGCGATGGCTCTTACCTCTTTTCCGACGAAACCCTCGCAAAATCGTATCGCGATATCAATCGAAAATTATATCAAATAGAATTGTATAGATATACTACGAATGTTCAATGCGACTATATACCCAAAAACCGTCAAATAAATCTTAAAAATTGCGCTCAGGTCTTGTCGTCGCGGGCAAAAGTGCAGCTCTGATGGGGCACTCCATATTATATACCTATAATGTTTCGTGGCAGCTAAATCGTACACCGTAGATCTAGCGATAAGACGCGTCAATTCCGTCAACGATGACTATACGGATTTTTACAAGAACAACGGGTATTATACAATTGGCGTTTAAGCCGAAGGTTAGGTTATGGGAGCTCCGGTAGCAGTTCTAAAATAATAATACCTAATTATTTCGTGACTTGGAGCAATTGCACACGTATTATAATAATTAATAACGCTATTAATTAGGTACTCGCCTCCTTAACACGCACGCAAGCGCATGCATGTGTATGCATAATACGCGTGTAAGAAACGGCGAAAATCGATTTGCTATAAAGTAGGTATAATATAATGTATGCGGAAGACACACTCGGCCTATGTATCCTGCACAGCCACTTGTATATATTAATCTCAATTAGTTAGCGTGACAAAAAAGTATTGGCTGTTGTTATAGACGTACCGTGTATACCGGAGATAATATACCTATGAAATATCGAAAACCATTTGTCCTCTATATAATGACGCTTCCGTGTGTAAAATAATCATATTCATTGAGACAGAAAAGACGCAGTGTATAATATTACTATAGTAATAATAAGAGTTATAGTCTGTGATTCGGCCAAAACGCTCGTGTAACCATCATAATATACAATATGTGTATGTAGCCGGTGCCTATATTATAATATTCTACAGTAGTATTAATAACAATAATATGTAAATGCCAACCCAATATTTTTAGTAGGTTTCCTTGACCAGATCTATTTAGCATATATAATATGTATATATTGTTCAGCGATATACCTATAATACGATATATACGCTCATCATTCGAGGATAAGCCACCTCCTTGTTTAGATATGATTTATCAACCGTTTTAAAAGTTATTATTTTTTTTTTTTTTTACAGATGAACCAACAGTGCAAAGTTTGCGGGGAACCAGCCGCCGGTTTCCACTTCGGAGCTTTTACTTGCGAAGGCTGCAAAGTGAGTACCGCACGCGTAATGACTCTCGCATCAGAAATATTCTAATACCTAATATTATTGTTATAGTATATTGAAACTAATAAATAAGTGGCCGCTGATATAGTGTCTATAAGAAAATTGTATACACAATATTACTATTTTTTTACCATATAACATTATAATACGCGGGTAGTACCTAAACAGTTAAACAATGTCGAACGTACCTATATACAAATGCGAACAAGTTTTATTGTCGTGACGACGAAGTAAATCTTTCTCCGCCGCGGCTGCCACTGGCACGCTGGCATTGGCTTTCAAAAATAAAATAATTAATTCTTCTCCGTAGATTGTGCTTCTTCGAATCGATCTAATAATATAAGACAGTATAATATATAAAAAGAAGAAAGTGTAATGTCCACTGTCACTCCACCCCGCCAGTATTGTTGTCGCATTATCATTATTATTGGTAAATATCTACGTTTATACAGAAGACGAACAGTAGTATAGTAATCAGTAGTGTATATACCTATAGGTAAATAATGATGAATTAAAAAACTTTTTTTTTCTTCACCAACTCGGAATATAATTATTGTTTATCGTCTTCGTCCGTGATGTCCATTATTATATTATTATTTCATCGAGATTATTCGAGACACAAACCGGCCGCGTGCTTAGTGTTATAATAAATTATTTCGACGCGCTTAAAAACAATCACCGTCCATTATTGTGATCTAAAATCGTTATCAACGTGCCAACACGTATATTATTATTGTTAGACGAGTATATGCGTTACAGTGGAATGCCGTGTGCGCGAGTTGTCAATAACCGGCATTCGCGACTTCGAAGGGAAAAATAATAATAATAATATATTGAATGTGCTGATTTACACGGATTCAATCGACCAAAAAAAAAAAAAAACCGCGTACCGAATACCGATCACTGGCCCGAAACACAAACATGTATACGCGTATATCATTATTCTAATATAATTGCACAATATGATATACAAAGATTATTATTATTATTTGGGATAAAATAACGTTTGTTACGCAACTACACTCGCCGGATAAAAAGTGTCTGTCTCTCCCTCCCACATTCGTATATATCTCTTCAGCCCAATATATTATAGAAGATGCAGTGGCCGATCGTTAGATAACGCATATTATTATACTCGCTCACGTGGACGAACATGTATTATATTATATACTATCTACCTATATGTACGCTTTATAAGATCGAGTTAATTTCGTGACACGATTTATTTGACCAGTGTAATAATATTATTATCATCGTAATATCATGAGCCGGGCCATGTGACTTTCTATTTTTTTTTTCCATTATTATTATTATTATTATTATCGAGATGATATGTATTATAAGTTGGACCGAAAAGAAGAGTAGGGAAAGAGTTATAAAAAAAAAACAACAATTTAATAATAATAAAATGTCAACTGCGAGCGTCTTTATACTCGCGTATATGCAGTGTATACCGGTTGGTTTTCATCTGCGATGGTCCAGTTGTGGTGCGGTCAGGTCGACGCGGAATGCGGCATCTTCGCCTACATCTAGTGTGTATGGTATATACGTATTATATATTATACACGCACACGTGAGACAAATGTCAAACCGATTGAAAATAATAATAATAATGCGGATGGAAAAAAAAAATATATAAATAAAATGAAACCTCGCGCGCGCATTTTATAACCTACCTATATATATTATATTATAGTAGCAGGCTATAATAATAATAATAATATTATGGTATATTGTTGTATTTCTCCCGCGTCTCTCTTTCTCTCCGCATCCATCCCGGCGACCTAACTAATTCACCATTATTTACAATATATTATTATAATAATTTAATACCGGCGGTGCCCCCCCGTCGGATCGGTCTCTCTTGCTGGCGCGAATAACGTTTATTTTATTTTTTTTCACAATATTCCTATACAAGCGTATGCTGATTTAATAAAACGGCAGAACTATTATGGTCAAAAGATAGTAATATAACTACGCACCGGTCGGAAATATTTAAAATTGTTCAAACACAATGAACGTATTACATATTTAATTCTATTTTGTACCGTTGCGTCAGCCCCGTACGGCTATGTGCGGACCCACAAGAATTTTATAGTCTTCGTCCACTCTCGTTTTTCACCGCCGTTGCTACCATACGCTCACTCTTCCCGTCGACCGCACAGACACGAAATAAAAGTGATATTTATTTTCAAAACCATTATAATATACGTCGTATTATATGGACAAACCACATACGCGCGCGTCTCACCCGAGATAATAAAAATATTTATTACATAAATATCGATTTCACAACAAATACCTCTTGCTCTTCATATTTATATAAATATGGTGACACAAATTTACTTCCCGGAACGTGTTTGATGACTTCAGTTGAACATAGTTATTTAACGACTGTATAGACACAACCTCCGTTCTCCTAGAAAACATATAATATATAATACAAAATCTAAACCCCGTAATTTTCGTATCTAACGTACACAGCAGCTTTCGGTTGAGACACAATATTTAACAGTGTCGTACTGTCGTCACTAGTGAACGTTTTCAGGTGGGAAGGGGCCAAGGGGGTATCAAATACCTTATTAAGAAATTATAAAAAAAATCCAATTGTAATCCTAGCAACACAATATTATGTACCTATTGCGGAAAAAGCTTAAAGCACTAAACAAATACAGTAGACACATGCATACTTGGTCGTATCACGAATATAATATATATTTCAACTACGATTATTAGATTACGGTCACGATGTATAGAAGACTCGAGACTACATCGCGTCATTCGGTGTAGGTATTTATAAATACACCTTGACTTCGTCGTGATTACGGATTGCAACGATTCACTTATCGAATTTGATGAGTTATATTTATAAAAAAAAAAAAAATGCGTAACTGATATTATAACGTCGAAGAATGAAAAAGAACATTTTTACATTAAACGTCGTCCATTAATCATCATACTAGAAATAAAGGTATAGTGGGTGGAAGGGGGAGGGGGGAAATGCAATTTACCCTCTCAGTTGCGCGTGCATTGTGTTTTCCCAAACACGTCATGCCTACACCATAAGAGAACTCGTACCCGTTCACAAATAGTGTCGGCGGCGGCCACTCGTATTTAAACAAATTACAAATTGTTTTTCGTTTGTATATAACATTATAATAACCAACATAGTACGTGCAACGGTATTTCACGTACGAAACCCTCGGGGTACATTTAATAGCCGAATAATGCGTGTGTATTTATAACATAGGTGTATTATATTATATATTAATAATATGTATATTACGTGCCTATATTATGTGCGTGTGTGTATATGGTTATAATTGTGCCGTTTTCGTCGGCCATTCAATATAAAATGTACGTACACGAAAACCGTAAGTGCATTTCGATCCAATCACACACACACACACACACACACATTATATATAGTTGTATGGGCTGTATAATAACATTCATTCATTCGATCGCCGCGATACGAAGATTTATGATTAATATACCGATTCGTATTTAGTATACGCGCGCACACTAGCACACATTTATAAATATATAATACTATAAACGTATATAGATGTGACTCATTAGTCTTTAGATGCCTATCGCGGCCGGGTTAAGTCTTTGGTTTTGGCGCACGAAGACACACACACACGCACACACACACAATATATATATCGACCGTGTGATCTATCGTTTTTAATAACATTCGCCGCCGTCGGTCGAAATAATATTACAATATTATATATATACATATTATACTATATATGTATATATATATATATTCGTGGGAATAATGTCAGCAAAGTATCTGCTGTGTGTGGAGCGGACTCATATAGCTCGGAGCCAAGGCGGACACGCCCTCGCCGCGTATATTACATATATTATTATTTTCCGGTCAAAACGCACATAAACACATAGCTGGTACCCATTCATATTACGATATATCGCGCGCTCACTTTTTTTTCGTTGTAACATAATATCTTTACTAACGAAATTACGAAAAGATCATCCCAATCCGAAGAGACGACTTGTTATAATAAAAATACCTCCTCTCCTAATCTTTGATATTTCACTAAATAATTGCTTTCCAATAGTCTGTACTTGGTATTCTTCTATAGACTCTAGACGATAATGCGTAGGCGTGGATTTAAATACACTAAAAAGTAAAAACTAAAAAGTACGAAAAATGACTTACAAATTTCGATTAAATTATCTTATATTATAAAAATATCTTTCTTGAAATCGTATTTCTAATCAATCAAAAATTTAAATCTCCTGTACACTAATATTGAGATTGGTAAGTGTTGACTCGCTTTACTCAAATGTTGAATACACAACTATTGTGAATTAGTGTCTATCTATATTAAAATGCAATTGAAATCCAAATATCCGAAAAAAATACAAAAAATAAAAGTTTATAACAAACAATATTGTTATATTCCATTGATTACAAACTATAATAACCATATTCTTGCCGACCTACATCTTTTAATTATTGTATTGTATTTAATTATTATCTAAACGGAAAAACCTTGTTTTTTTTTCACAGTCGTTTTTCGGACGGACCTACAACAACCTGAGTTCGATATCGGAATGCAAAAACAACGGCGAGTGCGTGATCAACAAGAAGAACAGGACGTCGTGCAAGGCGTGCAGACTGCGCAAATGCCTGTTGGTGGGCATGTCTAAGAGCGGGTCGCGGTACGGACGCCGGTCCAACTGGTTCAAGATCCACTGTCTGTTGCAGGACCAAAACGCGGCGGCCGCAGCCGCGGCCGTCGGCCACCACCCGCCGCACCATCACCACCAGCACCACAACGGCAGCAGTCGGTCGTCACCGCACCACCAGCAGCAGCAGCCGCCGCACCACCAGTCGCAGCCGTCGCCGTTCGGTTCGCCGCTGTACCCAGCCGGTCTGGTGCACCCCGGCCACCACTTCCTGACCACCGACAAGTTCCTGCAGGCCCGACTCAACGGTTACGGGGCCGCCGCTGCCCTGATGACCGCCGCCGTCCAGGACGACGCGTCCTGCCGTCGCCAGGCAGCCGCTGACGCAATCATCAGTGGGCACCACCAACACCACCACCATCACCGCAACCGCCATCATCACAACAACAACAACAACAGCATTGACCGACGACACCGTCACCGTTACGACGATGAAGACGACGACGACGACGACGATTGCCGTGGCCGCCGTCACCGTGACGGTGACGATGATGATGACGACGACGACGACGACAACGGCGAGCGCAATGACAACAACAACGGTGGTGACGACCATTCGCCGAAGGGCGGTCGCCGTCGCCGGCGCCGGCCGTCCGCTTCCGACGACTCGGGCGGCTCGTCCATGCCCGACGAAGAGGACAACCGTGGCAGTGGCCACCGCAAGACTGCCAGTCCTGTGCTCCGGCACCACCACCGCAGCCCGTCATGCACCACCGGCGGCACGCCGCCCGCGTTCCGGCCGCTGTCCTCGTCGCCGTCCGCCTCGTCCACCGGTTCGGCGGACGCCAAACGCATCCGGCTGTCCGTCAGCCCGTCGTCGGCCACGGTCGGCTCGTCGCCGGTCTCCGGTTTCCACTCGCCGTACTACCCGCTGTCCGTCACCCGACCAGGACTGACGCCGTTCGTCGGCGGCGGCCTCACGCTGTCCATGGCCGCGGCCGGCTGGCACGCAGCCGTGGCCGCGGGCCGCACGGCCGCCGGTGGCGATCTGCTGCTGTCCAGCCCGGCGCCGGGCGGCGTGGCCGTCGAACAGGAATACCCCATCGACCTGTCGCTGAAGACCACGGCCGCCAAGTACAACAGGTCGCCGGTGCCGCACGCGCCCCAGTCCGCCGGCGGTCGGCACTCGGCCACCGACGACCCGGAGACCGCGGCCACGGCCACCGCGCTGCCGCCTTCGCCGCTGGACCTCACCAAACGGACGGCCGAAGTCTAGTTCGACTGACCACCGCCACCACCTGCAGCAGACGACAGATATCGCTCCGGAGGAGAAATCTTGCTATACTACTACCTATACCACTATTACTACTACTACTACTATTATTACTACCACCTGTACCACTACCGCGTTGTATCGTACCAGCTGAGTGTACTCACGCCGCCGCCGTCGTCGTGTCCAAAAGACGGAAGAAATTTTGTTTTTGAGAAATTTTTCATATTTTTTTCGGCATCGTCCTAGTCATTGTATAAAGAAAAAAACGATCGTTCCCAATTTCGTACAGAGGTGTAGTACCTCTATAATAATATTGAACGACGCGACCCGAATGAGATGCGGTGTGTCATGCGCTATGACGCTATATAGACGCGTATTAATATCTCTCAGCCAGGGGTTGTGGAGAGGGGGGGAGAAGAGCACGCGTACCGCGGTACCTTCGTAATACATATATATTTGTATTATTATTATACCGGTTATACGGTTACTATATGACGTGGTGCGGTGTGCGTGTTTACATTGCGGTAACCCCGTTGTCCATTTCGGGTTTAGAAGACGAAAACAAAACAGAGAAGAAAAAAAATAGGTACTGCAGTGGGCACATCACAGTGTCAAAGACAATAGGAGTTTGTCACACTCGGTAACAATGCCGGTGGGCGGCTGTCTTCGCGACAACGCATATTGTGCACATTATAATACACGTGTGTGTACACCCTAGGCCCACACCCGTAATTTATTACCCGTATTTTTATGTTACATATTATAATATACGTGTGGTCAACAAAGCAGTAATTTATTTTTTCAAGACGGAATAAGACAAACTGCATACATTATTTTATTATTATTATCATCATTATTATTATTATTATTATTATTTTTATTATTATTATCATTATTATTATTAATATTATTTTCATTATTATTATTATTATTATTAGATATGTCGTGTTGTGCACGCGCTAGGTAAATCCGATTTTATATAATATTATTTTACTATTTCGATTATAATATTAAAAACTGAATAATAAATGAACGGGTCTCGTGTATTATTTTAGTTAGCTCGTTGTCTACACACAAATATGATATTATGGATATTGTTTATATATAGCTACATAATATTTTGTAAGATTTAATAATATTACATTTTTAATATTAATAAATTGTTATTATTTTTATTTTCATTCTTTAAGTTATAGGGATTCGGCCAGTAATAGCATTGTACATACTGTATTTCATTTAATATATTATATAACTTTATTTTTTAGTAATACGTAATTGTAATTTTATTTTATTTTTCGTTATCTATGTATATGTAAAAATAAATTGTATAAATTATTAAAATTAAGAACTTGTTAAAAATGAAGGAAAATTGAAATAAAAAAAAATTTAGATTTTGAATACATCGTGGTGTTTTAAGTATTCTTTTATTATATTATACAGAGTACAATTTATACTCTAATATAAATACTGTGATTTTTTTTTTTACAGTCAGGTATAAATGGTTTAATAATAAAATAATATATCACCTTAGCCTCGTTCCAATTCGGTCGAGCGCATACCGTACTTGAACAATAAATAGCTCTTATACTATTATACTGCGAATACAATACTGCAGTGGACTCCATATTATAGGCGTATTGTTTGAAGAAAAAAAAACTGTTGGAATTATTGAAAAATGAAAAACAACGAGGAGGCAAAAGTCGCTTTTGTAATTATATATTATACCCATTGGTACGCGCGGAGGTGATACAATAACAATTACCAACGGTGAGATAGTGACGTACAACAACACTCAGTCGGTAGTCGGTACTCAGCTGCCGATCGATTAAAAATGCTGCAACGAAAACGCATATAAACATATTATAATACATATAGGTAGGTACAATTGGCTGTCTGACATAGGTAGCATACTGCTTAAGTTGCATGGACGACTGTCGAGGAAGTCACGACGTTTACGGACTGCTCGTGAATAAAATAATATACATCGTTTATTATTGTAATTTTCATTATTATTTTTTCAAAGGTCAGTATGATATGGTTTTCTTGTCAAAAATAAAATCGCTATCATGTCGGGCGGACTGATCCGATGAGAGACATCGGAAAAAAAAAAATGATAATATGTTGTGCCCAGAACGTTTAATGCCATCGTCGTGCCCATTATATTGCACACTCACACATACACACACACACCGCAAATGCAACTAAAGCACCGTAGCCGTGTAATTATTATTATTACCACCGCCGACCTTGATAAATAGTGCACGACGACCGGCAGAGGCTGTCCAAGACAGGCCGCGTCATCGTCTCCGTCTTAATCGTATGCGATTAGTAAACTAGCAGGAAAAAAAATACATCTACTAAATCTATACGTACCTACGAGAACAATCGTGTAAAAATAATAATAATTCGTCCACAAGCGACGTGCGTACAGCGGTCAAAGTATAATATGCGCATATCCTTATATCAGTGTTATGGCATAACTATATGGTACCTATTAATAATGCCAATCACCTTTATAATATATTTTATCACTTTAGGCAATCGTCAGTTTTTAGGGTAAATGGACATTTCCCCCCGACTGTTTTCAGTCTAGTAGGGCATTTCCCCAGATTTATTTTTAAAGTTAATTATTGACTAATAATATTGAATTTAATAATATTAAGTATACATATAATATTATTTATTATTTAATATGATGTAACATGGAATGTATATGTTTGATCAACTGAACTACTTACTTCAAACAATAAAAATTAAAAAAAAAAAAAATAAGTAGGTATAAAATAAATTATAATTAATAAAATGGTTAAATATTCCGACATAAAAATGATACATTTAGTAAAAAAATATTTGAATTCTCATTCTTTTATTATTTCTCAACTTATATTTTTTAGCCTTTGTTCATATTATTTATTTATTTATTTTATTTTTTGTTAAAAATGTAACAGTTTGAATATTTATCAATTTAATAATAGCTTGTGAATTTGATTCAAGTAGTTCAGTTGATCAAAAATATACGTCTATAGTTTATTATGGGGGGGGGGGGGGTGGCCGAGTGGACTAAGGCGACGGTCGCGACGCGCACTGGTGCCGGTTTGAAATCTCGGCAGCGGGCGGCATTTTTCTTCGGGCAAGTGACAGTTGACAGTGTCCAATGAACAAGTGCCGCCATCTCTCACCCGGCCATCGCAGATACCTACGGGTACCTACTTGAAAATCCGCCAAACTATCAAACCCGCGTGTTTACCTACAGTACCCTCCCCCACAGTAAAAAATCCACCCAATGGCCTAAGTTATCGCGGGTTGATAGAAAAAAAAATATTATATTTATGAAAATATTTGAAAATATTAGACAATGGCATAAATTAATTTCATAATATTCAATAATAACATTATATTATTAAATAGTAAACTTAAAACAAAAATGGGGGGGGAATGTCCTACTACACCAAAAACAGTCGGGGGGAAATGTCCGTGATTTGTTTTTTAGACGATTGACAAAACTCGGACAGCGCTTATAGTAATATTATTATAGTAGGTAATAGTGGCGCACACTCAAAAATAAATAGGGGTAGAAAATGTATTCGGTTACCTCTATATTGGCTAATAGACTAATGGCTATGGCCTATAATTATTCAATAGTTTATTTTCAATATTTTTATACGTAATAGAATTTTCATGATGTAAATATTTTGGAGCCAGGGGGTCCACCCACCCACCTACCAAGAAAATCAGGGGTAGCAACTGCTACCCTTGAACCCTCCAGTGTGCGCCACTAGTAGGTATACCTATAATACAATCTAAACGACAATCTATTTCCGAGTTCATATTTCGTTTCGATAGTAGTATTATTATTTATTTATTTCCTGAAAGTCGATCGGCTCATTTTTGACCGCTGAGAAAAATAAGGTATCCGTAAATACCGTTCCGACCACTAACCTGGTATACATGAGCTATACATGCGCTCTATAATAATATACCTTTATAGTCAATACCACTAACTTTTCCGATAAATGTCCGATCCGCCGTTGCCGTTTTATAGTAAGGCTATAGTGTTATTACCTATTAGTTATTACCTTGCCTAATCGAACAAAGAATTAGAAAATTGTAACAACGACTGCGAGCGCTGTGTGACACATAATTATTTCCGTTCGGCGATTACCTATCTGTTTTTAAATCCAAGTATAGTTGAATATTGCGATATGCTTACAATACCGTCGTATATCGACAAACCTCGCCTACGTTTGTAGATACGTGTTATACATTAGTATAATTAGAATATATAGTGTCCGCTTTTAAATTCGCTATTAAGGCGGCTCTTAGTGGCTATTATTTAAGGGGAACAATTTAGGCAATTTCTAATCTTGTCGTCGCCGCCCGTAATCTATGTGTTAGTCGTAAATGATTATTAGTGTGAAATTCGAAGAAATTCGAACTCGATAACAATAGATTTTATATCGCCCGGCTGCGGGCACACGGTTCAATAGCACACGTACGCGCATGCACAAGTCAACGTAATCACTCTCGAAAAATATTTTTGTACACTCACAACAGTGAAAAATGCTAATAAGCTGGCGAAAAATACACATACTTCTAGTAGTCCAATTTCAATTTTGAAAAATTATTTGAATTCGTCAGCCTCTTTTCTATGATTTGTAGGAAACCGATTTTGGATATTTTAGATAATTTACGTATATTACGGTTCCAAATGACTGCTTAATTTCTCAAATTTAACTTGCACTTTTAAGTGCTAACTAGACAAAAAGATGAAAAAGTTTTTCCTACAGATCATAGAAAAGAGGCTAACGAATCCAAATAAGTATTCAAAATTGAAATTGGACTACTAGAAGTATGTGTATTTTTCGCCAGCTTATTGGTCTAAATGCATGAAAAATCCAATCGTTTAGAGCCGCCTTAAATTGAAGTACGGTCAAAATATAATATATATTAATACTATTATACCTTAGTACCATACTAGGAGTTCTCAAGAATATTATCTTTTAAATAGAATTCGAATGCTAGTACTAAGAAAGAGTATTATTTATGCCTTTGAAATGTTTTATTTTTAAATAAACATCGCAGTTTGCTATTAAGTACAAATAATAATTTAAGCTCTATAGGTAATATAATATTATAAATAGGTACCTTATAGGTACCTATATTAATTAATATCATGTCTGTACGAAACGAATTAACATGTCATTTGGACGTTCGGTGTAATAATGTTATTATTGCACCTATTGGTTTTGTATTTTTTAAGTAAGAAATTCGTAACTTCGACGTCCTCGTTCTAAATACAAATATTATAACCCGTCTTAACTGTTGATTATGTATGTAATATTGTATTATAATATACGACGAATTATGGCCATCTTTAAAACGTGTTCGAAACGCAGCTTCCGGTGGGCAAATCAACTGCGTCCGAGAACGATAAGGTTTTCAAAAACATTGTAGCCTGGATGTATACAACTAAATTTAAAACGTTTTTGCGACCGACCGACGACTCTCTGACCGTTCTCTAGTCCTTCGATGCCATTTTCGTATATACCTACGCCATACGCAATAAATTGTCCACGTGCGTTTTATAGGTCCACTTTTGCGTATTCAGGTCGACTTCCGAAATTATTAACAACAATAAAAATGTTAATGCAGCGCACGTTGGCAAATGATAAGTCGTCGCCGTCGGATCTCGTCCTCCTCCAAAAGCAACCGATCCGGCGGCGATGGCATCCGATGGAGATGACACATTTTCGCTTTCTTCCATTTTTATACGCTGGTGCTATAAACATTAATCGTTGTCCCATAAACACGTGCGACGGCGGTCCAGCCTCCGTCGTTTCGTAAGATTTTTGCCATCACGATGATATTTATTGTTATTATCGTCGTTCTTTAGGTAATTGAAACTCGAATAACTCCGTAAAAAGCGTTGGGTTTCCGATGCGACACTACCACACTGTTATAATGCACGTACATGGGTACGTTGTGGTATATATACCTACATAATAGTATTATTATAACCGCGGTGGGTTGGAAGCGGAATGCGATATCGGACTATAAAAACATATAATATAATAATTTCTGTAGCAATATAAAATATATTAATGACAAACAATATAACGTCGAACTCGTTTTGGGGACTCGACACGATGACACACGTCGTCGCGTCGTTTCGTCATTGATTTACTAGTATTATTATACCCATAATAGGTATA
Organism: Macrosiphum euphorbiae; assembly: GCA_949089665.1. Classification (NCBI taxonomy): domain Eukaryota; kingdom Metazoa; phylum Arthropoda; class Insecta; order Hemiptera; family Aphididae; genus Macrosiphum; species Macrosiphum euphorbiae. Next base: position 69,706,466 of record CARXXK010000003.1, on the reverse strand, counting down.
GTGTATTTTTGGATCTCGAAATCGTATATACGATCGCCCCGGGGGGGCACTTTTCGATATGTACATTTTTTCTTCAATAATTAGATATTATTATGAATACAATGTAATTACAATTTTAACCATCAACAATATTACTGGGTGATACTGTTGATGTCGACAAAATATTATATTGTCTCGGCGGTGTCGCCACTTTAGCCGTAGGTAACCTAAATCGAGTCCGGCTGTACTCTGACGACCGGCGCAGAGTGTGTCTTCTCTTTATATTGTTATTTTTTAGACTTATAAGATCCGAGCGTATTTTCTATCTAATCAATAGAAATCGATAAAAACTTCTCCAATGATGTTTGTCGTTTTGAATTTTTTTAAAGAATTATATTACTTATACGCTTAGTCCTAATATACATATATTGAGCAAGGCTGATGTAAAGGTATATTAGGTTTTATAAAACGCTTAGCCATACTCGATTTAAACTATAGTATCTCCCGAGGAGGTGCAACTATTCTCCCCTAAAGGCTGTTCACTTGTAAGGCCAATACTCGATTTCGGCTCTGTCATTTGGAACCCTATTACTGAGTATAACTCAAAAATGCTTGAGCCCCCCAAAAGTTTGTCAAGCTCCCTCCTTTTTTAGTTTTGTAGTATCGAAACCACCCCAGCTCACATTGATGTTAATAATATTAGCAACCCCCCCTGAAATTTGTATGGATTTCCGCATATGCAAATCCCTCAACTATAGTTGAGATGATCCACTTGGGCATTGTATGTCTATATTGGTAATATACAGACCCCTCCTTTGCTATTTCAAAATATAATTAACTAAATTGTTTATTTAAGATTATGTTTCTATTTTTTAACCTTTATACCATTGTTTTGTTGTATTGTATACTAATTATAAATTAGTAACATCGCCCCTATCGTATTATTAAATAAAAAATGTAAAAAATATTATTTCAAAACAATATATTATATCATAAACAACGTTTGTAGAATTGTATGAATGACTCTCCTTACCTGGAACCCGCGGGCTGTAAATAATTATAATATAGGTTACGTCTTATGTCGGTACCAACGATCATTCCAAACGGCTCGAAATTCTCGGGAAACGCGTTTCGTCGTCGGACTGGAAAAGATGATTCTCGCAGGAAACGTAGGTAGTTACAACAACTTCACTGTACAAGACTCGTTTCAATGGAATTTTTTCACACTGTACATCACAATATTATAGTTAATACGCTCGCGGACGACGACGAAGATTCGATGGCGGTTTGAATGTTTGATCGGGAATTGAACCCGAACGGCACGACATACGCGGAGAAAATGGCCGGCGCGACATCTCCGTTTTCCTGGAACTGACCGACCAACAACAGAAAATATCTCGCGGGTACCCGCTAGCTAGTATACCGCATAGTTACAATATAATGTGGACCGCGGTCACCGAATTTGTACCACGGTCGAGGCGTTATACCACGTTATACCACTTTACAGTTTATACCACGGTCGAGGCAATCAGACAACCCTTGTCCGTAGTATACAGCCGGGTTCACACTGCACCGTGTCGTTTGAACCCACCTTTATCACTGCAATTACTGCATAGTTGAATATATTCAACGTTTAAACGCGTGGTAACATTTATGTGCGGAAAAGTGATGACTAAAAAAAATTATATTGTTGTATATTATGTTATCATAAGGTACAATATACATATACCATTTGTATTGCATTTTGGTATAAAAATAAAAACAACACTATCGTGACGGTAGTGTAGTGTGATTTCGGCTTAAAAGAGTGTTTCCACTACATACGTTAACGTGTACGTGCACAAAATACATTACTGTGATTGGTTGGTATATACATGGTAAGCTTTTGTTATATCAGAGTGTTTATACGTTCTCATCACACAATTAACCACGATACCGTGATGTTTGATATAATTCAACAATTTCGTGTACGCACTGCTGTATATTGATAACATATTATCAGTATATACGAGGTAACTAATATGTTACAAATCCTAACCAATCCAACCCATCTTAACCGATGGGAAACGTTTGGGACACCGTTCATATAGTGAACGGGCTCGGTTAATCAATTCACGAACAAGTGAACGTATGTAGTGGAAACCCACCTTTATGGTTTACCTTACTCGCCAGCCACGGTCAACCACGATATTAGTTATCGATGAACACATTCTAAAGCGGAAAAAGATTTGCAGTACAAACGGCAAAATTTGAAACTTTGAAATGGTTGAAATTCGTAAGCGCTTGGTGAGGTAGGTGATGGGGTAAAAATTTTCATTGAACCAGAGACAACTAGAGAACTAGAAGGTGCTTAATACCTACCACTATGCTACGACAACCAATTTCTAAATGATTGTATTATTGAGTTATATATAACATAAAATATTAATATTCACAAATTCACAATGTATCTATACACTATAAATTTAAAGTGTTATAACTTTTATACTAATAATTTCCACCAATTTATTTTTGTTCCATATCGTTTTTAACTCTTCAAAATACCCTTCTTGAAAAAAATGGTAAGTTGGTAAAGTAGACTTATACCTAAACATTGTCAATGAAGGAGGGCTATAGACACTTTGGCCCACCTCTGAATGGGGGATATCCTTCGGACTCGTACTATTATCGAACGCCTATACAACTGTTATTTAGATTTTAGAATTTTGCACTTTTGCACTTCATAATGTTTTGTACTAATGGGTAAAAGGAAGCCATTAATAAATTAATTACCTAAAAAAAACGTTGATGATAAATAGTTGCGTGCTTTTCTTTAATAATTTTAAAGCTTGTTAACAGCCATTACTTTTTACTAATTGTATTCAGATAGTAAAAATATATCGAAAGTAAACGGGATTTATATTTACCGTTGGCTCCTCATGAAAGTTTTTGAATTTTAACTACATTATAGAAATCTAAAGTTATTTGTAGCTCCGTCAGCCTGGCACCCCGAAATTGAAATTTCGTACTTTTTTTTTTTTAGATAATTAGTAACCAATTTGTAACAATTTGTAACGCAAGATTTGGAATTTGTAACACAAAATTTCACCCTTAAATCGACGTTCCAGTGTTAGGGGTGCTGAGCTGACGTCAGCCCAGCGCCCGAAATTGAAATTTCACACTTTTTTTTGTTTAGAAAATTAGTAAACAATTTGTAACAATTTGTAACGCAAGATTTGGAATTTGTAACACAAAATTTCACCCTTAAATCGACGTTCCAGTGTTAGGGGTGCTAAGCTGACGTCAGCCCAGCGCCCGAAATTGAAATTTCACACTTTTTTTTTTGTTTAGAAAATTAGTAAACAATTTGTAACAATTTGTAACGCAAGATTTGGAATTTGTAACACAAAATTTCACCCTTAAATCGACGTTCCAGTGTTAGGGGTGCTGAGCTGACGTCGTTAAAAGTCAAATTTCACACTTTCTTTTGTTTAGAAAATTAGTAAACAATTTGTAATAATTTGAAACGCAAGATTTGGAATTTGTAAAATAAATTGTATCCCTTGAATTGACGGTCCAGTGTTAGGGGTGTTGGGTTGACTCCGAAAGTTAAATTTCATACTTTTACACTGAAGATTTATTCCATGGTATTGTTTTGCGAAAAGTGGAATTTCCTACCTAAAAGTAAAATTATGTAATTATTTCTTAATTATTTTTTAATTTGTGTTGTATTTTACTATTTTTATAAAAATAGAGATAACCTATGTTACTTTTGATTTTTGAACAAGTTTTAAATGTTTAATAATTAAATAATATACTATTTATTGCAAGGTAAGTATTTTAATTTATTATTTGTAGTATTATTTATATAATTCTAAACTATCATGATTATAGGAACCTACTGGGTATTTAATATTTATTATGTTTTATTGACAAAAGCTTATTATTTTAATTTTTAATGCCTATTGATTTAAATACCTATGTGAATGTGAGTAATGACTAATGAGTTAACTATGATTTCAAATAATCATATTTTGTTAATCAAGCCATGTTATCATGAACTTGAGGTTAAATAATTAATATGTCCTTGTTTTACCAAGATACTACCACGATTTAAGGTTTAATATTTTATGTATTTATACAACATGGTGTATTTATCAGGTGTACACATTCTCATTCGTCATCAATTGATAGAATGAACGAAAATATTACAAAAACTACCTTAGTATTAAAGACACTTTTTGGAGTTGTTTTTTTTTTTTAGATAATTAGAAACCAATTTGTAATAAGTTGTAACTCAAGATTTGGTATTTGTAATACAAAATGTCACCCTAAATTGATGGTTAGGTTTACACTTTATTAACAATTAGGGCCCTTGTCGTTTTTGGTAAAGGGTCCGGGGGGCCCAGACACCCCCTGTGCGCACGCCTATGAAGTGTATGATTTAACTCTAAAGTATCAAAGTTATACCATGTTTGTCGTTTTTACTTCATTCCACCTATGGTGGATTAATATAATCCATTAATACAAAATCCTAACATATAACTTATTGCCTAACCATACTAAAATCCGATGAATAAAATAAAAACAAATTTAACCCCTTTTTAAATTAGCTTATCTTCTACACACAAACATTAATTTATATATATATATATATTTAATATATTATAATATATTATACTGACAAAAAATAATAATACAATTATACAAATCAACATGCCCGATTAACCAATATATAATACACTATTATTATTTTAATCTACAATAATAAACAATTTTTTTAAGCTATTGCATAGCTTTTATCGCAGGTCTGGTGTAGTGACTGAAAAAAAATTTTTCGTAACGAAAAAGCGTGACCACTTTGTTTATTTATACATACTATAGCAACCTGGTGACCATAGCAACGCATAGCTAAATTATAATTTAATTTTGATAACAGATATTTATTTTTAAATAACAACGACTATGAACATCAAGCGCTTATAAATATAATGGTTTTGTTATGGGTTGCTATAGCAATAAATTTATATATATAAATATATAATATATAATAATATATTATTAATTTTATATATTTATAATAATATATATAAAATATAATATATTATAGCAATAAAAACATAAACTATAGTTTCTATGATACAAATTCCTAAATAAATAGAATAATAAAAAAATTTAAAATTATATCAACTTCTTATTTATTTAATATGCAATAGCTTTATCGCGGCAGTCCCCGAATGCCACTTTTAATATTTTTATTATTTAGTTTATTTTCTTTTGGACAAATGACGCCACTGTTGTATATTTGACGTTTCCTGTTTTTCCGGTGGATTTTCCTAAAATTGTCTTTCATAAGAACCATGTCCTGACAATTACAAACACAACAAAAAAAGAATGAGCCAAATCGGGCCAGTTTTCCTCAATGGATGATTTAAAATACATTTTAACACTATTTTATATATATTATATTACAATATTTTACGTTACTGTTAAAGTGTCAACATCATTTGTACAATATTATGAAATATTATACTTAAAAAAAATAAAGAAATACAACATATTGAACTCAAACATAAATTAGTTTACAATGTATAAAATAAAAGTTCTATGTTTACCATGGTGTTTGGTTTACATATTTTCATTTTCTCTTTGGTATCATCATAACACTCCCATGTCCTATTTGATCTGTAGCAGTATGCAATGTAATGACCAACCGGATTTCTTAGGTTGAATTTGTTTGAATCATTAAAAGCCACTATGCCACGTAAATAAAATGTTATACCTTGAATTTTTAATAGTTTTGGAACGTCATCAAGTTTCCAGATAACCAACCCAGCATAGTCAACTGATCGTTCAAAATCTATAAATAATATATTTTTTCTGTGAATTAAATACCTTATTACCACTTTTAATTTACTAATATTAATTAATATGTAATTAATATTTATATTATTACCTTTAGGTATTGATACTAGTTCCACAACAATATGTTTCATTAGTTTGAATTTTACTAATCTGTCACAATTACAATTGATTGCAACACAATCAATAGTTAAGGGCAAAAAATATTTGTTTATTTCTTCAGGTAAATTAATATTTCCATCAATGGCATTTAAACAAATTACAATTCTCTCGTTTGTATATTCCGGTTCAAAACACAAACTATTTGTACAACAGTTTACACTTATATATGAAGGCATATTTTCCAACAACTTTTCACATGCTGAAGCTGCTGTATCCACAGTGTCAATCAATTTTATGTTACCAAGCAAATCTTCTGATGTTGTTATGTAAGTGAGAGCCAATAAATAAACTCGTTCCACATATAATTCTTTATAATTTTTGTTATCTAACATCTGTAATATAAATTTAGCTGTGCTGTTTTTTTTTTGGTCTTCAGATAAATACGTATGATATAAACTACTTTCTGCAGCAGACACTGCTAAAGTTGATAATATTGAGTCTGCAGAACAAGTATTACTGAGTAACACTTTTTCGAAACCATGTACAAATATCGGCTTATTTTTAAAAGTGGAACCATTTTTAATAAAAGCGATTTCAATTATAGAACCTTTTTTATTTAAATCGACGTTTTCGAACCCTGGCTGTTTCTCTAAATATGATTTAGCGGAACGCTTCTTTTCTAACGACTTTCCTTTATTCTTCCAATTCTCTATTGAATTATTTTCGTTACATAATTCACTCATTTCATAGCAACTTAAACAAATTCTAGTTTCACCGCATCCTTCTTCACTGTGAGGGTTTTGAACGGAACATCCAAATAAATGTATTGCCTTTTTACATAAACAACAACGATGGAGTCCAGTTGGAAAATGCCCATTTTTACATGGATCGCATGAATTTAAATATTTGTCAATTTCTTTTTCCTATTTGTCATTTGAAGAAGATAGTGTAAAGGACCTATTGTCTTCCGAAATAATTTCTTGTGTTGTTTCATGGTTTGTTGTTTGTATTATTAATTGATCTCCCCTATAGTAGTCGACCAATTTACCAACAAAGTCATCAATTCTGACAGGCATGTTTTCATTGTTGAAGACTCTAGTTTTAATGTTATTAAAATTGGATTCACTTCTGCTACTTGTAGCTATATCCTCACCATATCCAAATACATTTAGCATTATGCTTGACCAACAAGGGAAAAGTTTCATTATGTTTATTATGAGTGGAACAATGTCTGGAGTGTACTGAGCATTGTCGAATTCACCTTCTATTCCACTGATTTGTGCTTCACATTTTGTACTAACTGATTTTGCCCAGTCACGAAATGAATTAGATAAATCAAAATTTTGTAAATCAGTTTCCAATGAATCATCTCCCTCGAAATGTTGTTCTTCTGTTTCATCATCAAACAAAACTATATTCTGACTTGTACTTATCAATGATTGTAGATATTTTTTGCTTTTCGCGCATGGCGTATCCCGTTTCGCTACTATTCGTTTAGTGTTTGAAACAATGGCGCCATCGTATTTACTTAAAGCAATCACAAATATTGCTTCTAATATCGGGTTTGCGTCTTCAATTGATCTACAATAAACTAAAAGTCCCATCGCTCTACCAAATAATTGTTTCGTACGTTTAAATTTAGAAAGTTTTAACGGTTTCCACTGGGTTACAAGGTGTATAAAATGATTAATGTCATTTCGTATATAACACAATGGAATTTCAACATTTTTTCCTCCGTGAACTATAGAAAAACATGCTTTTAGATACTTTTCTAAAGAATTATACTGGGTAAATGCTTGAACAGTGGCTGACATTAATGCTATTGACTGATCACTTACAGATATTTTTGGAGGTTTTATATTACACTGGAGCCATCGTTTAAGCCACAAAGCGATTGATACATTATCGTGTTGCTCCGACAACATCGATAAGGCTGTAAAACTATGGTCGTTTACTTTCATAACACCTTCATATAAAAATATCGATCCAGGGACTGGAGCCTTTTGAATTTATGGGTTCCGCCCGTCCCGGTACCGCTTCTCCAAAAATAAAATAACGGTTCCGGTTTGGTTTTGGATCTTTTATGAAAAAAAATAAAGTTACAGGTTCCAAATAATTTCGGTTCCAGTTCCAGATAATTTCGGTACCAAAAAATATAAAAATTTTAAATACCTATCCAGAATACAGGTTTAATTAATAGTACTTGTGAGAAATATTAGAAAACACATAACATGATCATACATAGATTATACACAAAACAGTAATACCTTTAAAATTATGATAGATAAAATTATTTTATTTTTGAACCTAAAAGTACCTTTTTAATTTAAAATGTACGGTTCGGTTCCGGTACTTTTATATTAAAATAAAGATTTCCGTTCCAATCCCTGAATTATTATTAGATAATTCAACGTCAGCAAGTTAAACTTAGTTCTGTAGGTATAATTTTCATGTACCTATCTCAGTTATTCGTTTTTGAATTATTACAACAAAAATAATAAAATCACGGTAGAAAAACTTATGAGTAATCTTGTACTAATCTAATATTAATTAATTAATTAATCTAGTATTCTTGTTTTTAGTTTCAAATAATAAATTCTTTATTTACACTAACATTTTTGGAATAATTTAAAATTTTTAAATATTAATTGAATCAAATGAATAAATTATTTTATATTATTTTCGATAATATGTGTTCGGTTTTGATAACTGTACATAGGTACGTTTTATTTTACAACTCTACATGACAACATCTAATATTATATATTTATAATATAGTTATATTCTACTGAATATAATTATTATATTTTATGTAAGACCTAAAATCGAATAAATAAATCCTTAAGACTTACCACTCAAAATAAAATTATCTGTTTAACTGGTCAAAAACGAATTTGTGCTGATGTGCTGTATTATAACGGACACGAAAGGATACGGTCACTACTAAGAAAGTTTCGCAGTCTTTAAAACGAGACGGCTGAGTGTTGAAGGTCTAGCCCACAAAAACACTATTTTACAGGAGACAATTAGAACAAGATATTTACCAACATAATCGTTTTGTATCTAAATTCTTTAATATTTTTTTTATTATGTGACATCTGGATAATCAATAATCAGAATTGAAAGTTGGTAATAGTTGTTTGAAATTATAAAAATATTTAAATGGAGACGTACTATTTAACGTAATATTATTATTTACTAACAAGAATCTATAGAATATAATTTAATCATTATTACACACATCAGTCAATATAATATTATTATTTTTAACTTATCGCATTTGTAGTAGTGTAGTAAATAGTAATAGTAATAGTAATAGTAATACTACGTGTCTAGTGTCTACGTAGTAAAATATAGTATTACGTAGACTATTTATATACTTATATAAATGTTTCGCACTCTCGCTGAGCGATAAGAAAATAGTAAAATACAGACAAGGGAGGGAAAGATGTTTTTTTTTAAATTTTTTTTTTATAATCTTTATATTTTGTTTTTTATTTATAATTGTGTCTGGATATTTATATATACCTACATATATTATGCGTTAGTAAGACGAAGACAACACATGTGGGTACGATGTTTTCTTTAAATAATAATTATTTAATTTTGGTACTTCCATGTATTTCCATGTACTTCCGCGGAATTCCGTGTAATTCAATGTACTTCCAAAGTATTTCCTAATAATATTTGTACACCTACTTCCGCTTGTGGTTTACCCCCCCCCCCCCCTATTGTTATTAACTAATACTGAATGTATTGTACATTATTATTTATTATTTGGCCCGTGACTAAATAAAAGTTTACCGTGGTCCAGACGAATTGTCTGGTATGGATTGAAGTGATAACCAAACACTTTATGGATGTCACAAATTATGTATTATATTACGACCAAATAATAATACATGTGCCTCTCGGGCGATGAGTTTAACGTCGGACGATATGCTATCGGTCTGATGGTCCGATGATCGATTCTGCGACCGGCCTTTTCCGCCGACCGTTGTACGTCTTGTCGTTGTTACGCGAAACAGTCCCCCGTCCCACCATGCCATGATCGGCTCGGTGGAGAGTCGACTCTCCGGTCGTGCTGCTTGCGTCCCGTAGTAGTGGTTGGAGATAAGATAGACAGGCCGCTATAGTGCTTGTACATTGTACTTGCTAATATTGCGGGTCGTGTCAGGCTGATCTGAGTAACGAGTAACATAGGTGCTAAGTTCTGTATATCAGAATATATAGAATAAAATATTATAAAAACAGTGAATACTATTTTACACTGGGTGGTGTAATCTATAGTAATTATTACATACCATAAAATAACATACAATGTACAAAATGCTGTGTAGTGTATTTTTTTAAAAATACTTAATGCAAAGAATATTTTGTTACTAAAATTCAATAAGCATTTCTTTAATAAATAAACTAAATAAAATGAGATTATATATAATATAATATAATTTACTTACCCGTTCCAGAGTAGATTAACGATGAATAAAGTGCCGTTGACAATATATATATACCGTAGGTAGAATATTAAGCTAACATGGAATTTCAAAATGTCATTCATTAAGTGTATAAAATATAAAAGTAAACAATAAATATTACAAATATTAAGGAATTAGGTTAGGATTTTGTATTAATTGATTATATTAATCCACCGTAGGTTGAATTAAGTAAAAACAACGAACATGGTATAACTTTGACACTTTAGACAGTTTAGAGTTAAATCATACACTTACGTACAAACAACAGGGGGTAGATTCAGGGATTTCTTACCTGATAATATACTGCTGCGAACCAGATTTTATATTCCGGGTAACGGAAAAGTTAAGATTATAACGAATTGAAAAAAGTTTGAGTCAAATAGAGTTGGTAGATTTAACGGACAACGAAGTGGACGGGATCGGCAGGACATACAACTTAAAAAAAGTGTTTTTAATACTAAGGTAGTTTGTGTAATATTTTCATTCATTCTATCATTTGATGACAAATGAGAATGTGTACACCTAATAAATACACCATATTTTATAAATACATAAAATATTAAACCTTAAATCGTGGTAGTATCTTGGTAAAACAAGGACATATTAATTATTTAACCTCAAGTTCGTAATAACATGGCTTGATTAACAAAATATAATTATTTGAAATCATAGTTACCTCATTACTCACATTCACATACCTAGGTATTTAAATTAATAGGCATTAAAAATTAAAATGATAAGCTTTTGTCAATAAAACATAATAAATATTAAATACCCAGTAGGTTCCTATAATCATGATAGTTTAGAATTATATAAATAATACTACAAATAATAAATTAAAATACTTACCTTGCAATAAATAGTATATTATTTAATTATTAAACATTTAAAACTTGTTCAAAAATCAAAAGTAACATAGGTTATCTCTATTTTTATAAAAATAGTAAAATACAACACAAATTAAAAAATAATTAAGAAATAATTACATAATTTTACTTTTAGGTAGGAAATTCCACTTTTCGCAAAACAATACCATAGAATAAATCTTCAGTGTAAAAGTATGAAATTTAACTTTCGGAGTCAACCCAACACCCCTAACACTGGACCGTCAATTCAAGGGATGCAATTTATTTTACAAATTCCAAATCTTGCGTTTCAAATTATTACAAATTGTTTACTAATTTTCTAAACAAAAGAAAGTGTGAAATTTGACTTTTAACGACGTCAGCTCAGCACCCCTAACACTGGAACGTCGATTTAAGGGTGAAATTTTGTGTTACAAATTCCAAATCTTGCGTTACAAATTGTTACAAATTGTTTACTAATTTTCTAAACAAAAAAAAGTGTGAAATTTCAATTTCGGGCGCTGGGCTGACGTCAGCTTAGCACCCCTAACACTGGAACGTCGATTTAAGGGTGAAATTTTGTGTTACAAATTCCAAATCTTGCGTTACAAATTGTTACAAATTGGTTACTAATTTTCTAAACAAAAAAAAGTGTGAAATTTCAATTTCGGGCGCTGGGCTGACGTCAGCTTAGCACCCCTAACACTGGAACGTCGATTTAAGGGTGAAATTTTGTGTTACAAATTCCAAATCTTGCGTTACAAATTGTTACAAATTGGTTACTAATTTTCTAAACAAAAAAAAGTGTGAAATTTCAATTTCGGGCGCTGGGCTGACGTCAGCTCAGCACCCCTAACACTGGAACGTCGATTTAAGGGTGAAATTTTGTGTTACAAATTCCAAATCTTGCGTTACAAATTGTTACAAATTGTTTACTAATTTTCTAAACAAAAAAAAGTGTGAAATTTCAATTTCGGGCGCTGGGCTGACGTCAGTTTAGCACCCCTAACACTGGAACGTCGATTTAAGGGTGAAATTTTGTGTTACAAATTCCAAATCTTGCGTTACAAATTGTTACAAATTGGTTACTAATTATTTAAAAAAAAAAAAGTACGAAATTTCAATTTCGGGGTGCCAGGCTGATGCACCTGTTATTTGTTAACAAAATAGATAATTATTTAGGTTGTCATTAATTTTATCCAATAAGTAATTATAGTATTTAACCCAAATATTATATATATATTAAAAATAGGTACCTAATTATTAAACTATGTACTTATACTCTCAAATGAGTGGTTAAGTGTTCATTTTTTATGGATACACTAGCTGAATAGAGGTTTAAAATAATTGTTCATTGTAAGGTATTAAATAAGTAGTCAAAAGTATTTTTATTGTCAGGTTAATTATGTAACCCTTTTATGATGTTAATGCCTAAAAGCAAAATTATTCATTGGTCATCACCAATTTTGTGTTATGTTTAACATTACCAAATGATTTTATTATTCTACGCCTTCATTATTCTACCCATTCAATGATAAAATGTTTTTATGGTGAAAAATTATAATTCATGGACAAAATACATAACTTTAATTGCGTATAACCTATTAAATTTAAAAAAAAAGGTTTTATTTCTTAACGATAATGTAATAGTATGATGTTTATTTAAATGTTTTGCCATTTACAGTTTTTATCGAAAACAATACTATTTAATATATATATATATATATTTATACTACACGGAATAGTGTTTTTATACGTCTATAGTTTTTATCGTAATGGCTGACATTTTTAAATGTATTGATAAATTAAACGGGTTGGGTGGGCTTGGGTTTGGTTTGATTTTTTACGACTTATAGTTTAATTTGATCAGTTTAGTATTAAATATTATAAAGTGGTCAATAAAATTTACATTTTATCAAACACTACTATTTTAATAAATTTAAATTAAATCGACCACCAATGACTTGTATAATAATTTTAAATAATAAATTCTTACTAATACATTTAGTAAGCTTTTACACACAAGACACAGTTTTTATTATTCACGATTGCTTGTGTTTGTTACTTCAGTGTGCAGTAAATCACTTGCCTAAGATGCATGTATTTTGAACACTTATATTTAAAACCAGAAAAAAAATCAATTTAAAATCTTCATATTTCATATAACTTATTTATTTTAACTAAAATATAATCTGTACAAACATATAAATAAATATGAATGTTTGTTTGTTTGTCCTGTATATTTTAGTCTCAAAAAATTCTTGGCCGTCTTCAATAGAAGTTATATCAATAGATTCCTTGAGACTCGGTGGGTGTTTATGGTTTATTTTTTCAACTCCTATATAGGTTCCTATAGAATGGTTTACACATGAATTTAGTTTTGGATCGCATGAAAATCGAATATTTTTTTGGTTATTTAAATGGTTATTATTGCTTACTATTATAATTAGGCGAAATAGGTATGGTATGTAAACATTTTTACTACTATATTTTAAGAACAATACATCTTAAAAACAAAAACTTATAAACATAATAGTATATTACCAATTATTTTACTTTTATGATTTGTTTTCTTAATTCTGGACATAATTTTTATGTAAAGTATTATTATAAATACATCAAAACGAATATCAATCTTAACGATATTGGATTTACGTCGGCTTTCAAACATTAGTTGAATTCAATTTATTTTTTTCACTTCAAAAATACATCGATAATTAAAAATTAGAGAGTCATAAAATTAATCATTGTAATATTTGTTGTGTGTGCATCGTGCATGTTGTGTGTGCATTATATATTTCAACTGAAGTAAAACGGAAAAGTTTTTAATCCGGGCAAAGTTGGGTATTACCACTAGGCCCCAGTAGGTATATATTATAGAATATAAGATTTTTAATATACCAGCTATATGGCTATATGGCTATATGCCTACTATTATGAACAGTAGGTACTTCAACTTTTCCATACATATTTTAGTTAAAAATGGTATAATATACTATATACTTACCTAGGGGCTAGGATTATTGATAAAATTAATTACTGAGCAAACTAATCCCTGATACCTACTGACCATCTTCTAATTATTATATGCCTTAAAAATCTTTAAGATAGAAAGACTACAATATTATATTCAACACGTTGTCATGGAATAGGTTAGTACTTTCTTTTGACTACAAAATTGACTTGAAAATAGTCAACGTACCAATTGGTTATTATATTGAAATTTCGAATATTGTAGTTTCGATCTTATATTTAATGATTACTAAACACTAAAGTAATTAATGTCATAATATTATTACATTTATTCATTCATATATAGTAGGTACATTATAATTTTATTATCAATGGTATTTATCTACTATCCATATATATTAATATATTATACATACAACTTTGTGCCTAGAGTCTAGACTCGTTTTACTATTAGAATTTAGATACGTTAATGATCGGTAATATTTAGTGTAGGTACTACAAATTGTAGTATTTAAGGTGTAGCTATATACTAATTACTAATATATAGTTTAGTATTTTGATATTTACAAATTATTATTCGTATTGTAATGATATCATTATCTACCAAGTTAATAGTTTTTTTATAACGATTATTTTTCAAAACTTAATATTACATAATTAAAATAAATATAACATAATATTATGGTATAATAATTTATTATTATAATACCTTATGTTAAACTGAAACAACCATATTTTTTATATGTATTATGTAAATGTATATGATATAATTGAATGAATTATTGTTCCAGCGTAATGCAATTCACTTGTTTCAAACCATTAAGAGAATACTAAAATAAATTATTATATAGCATGTGTGCGTGGATATATAGAGTGACTTATGGAAGTGTTTTACAAAATGTAAGTAATATTATAATAATGCTCAAATGTTATTCTATGTATCAGAGTAATAATATGTTATGAATTAAACTATAGGTGGGTATGTTCATTGTAAGTTTCACACTTTTTTTAAACGTGAATTATTTTTAAAGACAACAGTAGAGTAACACCTTCGTATGGTATAGCTTGAGAAAATGAAAATCCAAACAAGGTTCTACAAAAACCAATTTATTTAGAATACACGGTCAATTTTCATACCCTCTAGCAACTTTTAATAACACATATTTGGTATATTCTACTTAAACAGTGTTATTAAAATGATGTTGTGCTAATACCTCGTAATTAACTCGTTATTACTATTGACTGCCCTGCCATTAAATGTGTTTAAACGAAACGTTGAAAAAAATTACCGAACTCTGTGTATAGTAGAGTATTATTATGTGAGGTACCCAATAAAGAAGGGAAAAAGAATAATTTTTTAAGCGAGAATATTAGTTTATATTATAATATACATGTTAGGTACCTATACACTGTCTTATGGCGTAACATTTGATTTACGTTTCTGAAGTGCGAAATTGAACTAGTTTTCACCTTGTAAAAAAATAGTATTAATAATAACAACATGTTTATTTGGAGACTTGTATAGAATGGTGTCTTAAACATAATTTATTTAAATCAATCGAATGGCATTGATAGCGAATAACAAATATATTTGCAAAGACTAAAGAGCATCCTTATTAAAGTATGTCGATGAATCTAAGTCAATAAAATCGTGACGAATTTTCGTGTTAAGACACAATGTGCCCAGTAAGACGCCTTGGGGTATTAGTATTACTACTGTGTTTAACACCTGTTGTACCTACATGTAGATAATTTCATTCGTATAAATCCATCTAGCTGAACATTTCAGAACTCGTTTAATATTAATGGTAACGTTAATTAAATTATAAATAATAATGATATTAAAATAACGAACGTCCAATGCACCTATAAACATAATACATGTAATATAATAGGTATATCTTACCTTTTAGCCTTTAGGTTATATAACTTTGATATTTTATAATATTTTATGATGTTCTGACTTTAAAATTAAATATTCTATAATTACACAATTTAGATATTTATATACAAATAATTCTAGTTAATAATTCGTTGAATTAGTTCTTCTTAGTCGATTATACATTTATTATAGTCTTAACACCATATCGAATAAAAATTTAATTTATTCAACTCTTAAACATTTTAGGTACCTAGGTATACAATTTCCGGGCTTACGATTGTTTCCCAATAACAGTTGACGATGTTTATCAAAACTATAACAAATATAAAAAAAAACATTTTGTATTTTCATTCAAAACTTTTTTTTCTTTAAAGTACTCTGGTGTGATAACTTCTATAAGTTAAATTAATAATACAAAAAAAAAAATATTAATATATATTAGTAGTAATGATGTAAATTTAGACTTTGTCAACGATCATTATAGGTAATATTATTATAGAAACTAATTGTTTTAAGAAATAATGATAATCTTTAATAAATTACATCATTAGGCATAAATTAGGCGGCAGTATACTAAATGCTTATAAGTATTGACTAGGCATTGTCGGTATTTCCTGATCGCATATTATAGTACGTATTACACACATATAAGTACAATATAACGATACCTAACGAAAATGATCGTCAAGCACGTCGTTATTATCTAAATTACTATTTTATTTTATACCTACGTAAGTTTAGGTTTATACGAATTATAAAGCCCCTATGGGTTTAGATTATAATAAAAAGTTCACTATTTAGATTGATCTTTTACAGTTCCTTTTAGGCCACAACTGTGTGCGTACAAGTTTTAATATACCTATAGTGTGGTAGGTATAGCTGTTGAAAGCGAACCACTTTTAAGGGGTCGGATTTAGGCAATATCCATATGGCAATATTATGGCAATATCCATCGTAAGTTATGTGTGACTGTGTATGTAGCGACTGATAATTATTATTATGCGTGAGTTCTCCGAACGCTTTATGTAAAGAAAGATAAACCACGTCTAAAATTCTTTGAAATCAGTAATGTACATACGCGCGGTCACAAGTCACTACATTTTTCGATCGAGAAACTTTCAACATGAAAGTCCCAAAAAGAGGAGGAAAAATTCACTCAGTACCAAAAGCCCGATATTAATTTTGAAAACATATTTGAATTCTTTATTCTATTTTCTAGGTTACGTAGAAAATAGATTTTCGATTTTTTATATTGTTTAATTAGTATAGTGAGTACCAAATTATATTATATTATGTATACATATATATTTTTTTTCAAAATTCCAATTTACTTACTTTAATGTTAGTAAAAAAAAAAAAATCGAAAATCCTTTTCCTACATAACCTGGAAAAAATAAAAAAAAATTCAAATATGTTTTCAAAATTAAAAATCCCTTTTGGTACTAGGTGCATTTTGAATTTAATATATATGAATATTTTATCATTGCCAGAGACACTTATAGATATTATTTATTAAAATAACTAAAAATCAAATTTGTCCCTAACATAATATAATATATTATATTATATTATATTATTATTAGTTAATGATTTCTAAAATTTGAATCGACAATATAGTATAGTTACAATAATTGTTGGAGTGATGAGATCAATATATTATAATTTATAATACAACCGCGAACCGGTCATGTTATCATTGTTATGCAATATTGCTATGCATCTATTCTATATTTATATTTGTTTTTTATTTTATTCATTGTTTAAAGAGGGGATTCACCCAATATCCATCTCACTATTGCCATTAATTATCTTCAATTAAAATCGCGCACTGCAATGATTAATCGAATTGCAAATTATGTGAACGTCAGTCATGATAGAGGCATCTGAAAAAATGTTGAGACCGGTTTACAGAACATAATATCGTCTAATAAAAATAACGTTCCGAAATCCATAAAGATGCGTGTAACTTTTTCACGATCGACTTTCACATTGTGCATACCTATAGGTACGCTGCTGCTGTCTTCTAAAAGTAAACTTCCGTCCATATTTTATATTATGCGCCATTTCAATTTTTGTTTACAAACAAATTACCAACATAATATACGAGAGGCACCAAATAGTTAATCGGACGTCGTGTACTCGTGTGAAATAAGCAGATAAACGATAATTATAATAATTGTTAGAAAAATGTCAGATGAGTAACTGTTTGAAAAAAAACGCTTTCGGGGGAAATCGTCCACACGATATGGTCTGAAAAGAGATGGTAAGATGGGAAGTAGAAGTGCCAACCACTGGGTACATATACATAGACACACACACACACATGCGTTGTGTACACAGAGCATAAAAAAAGAGTATCTAAACTCGTACTATCCATTAGCGTTAACACGATATTTCGATAATTGCCATGTCAGAGTCAAGGGCACACATCATCATCATCATCGTCAAAGTCGTCGACGAACAGTCGTATATTATAGAGAATCGAGTGTACTATTATAATATATAGAGAGCATTGAGTTTTGGACAAATATACAATATAATATCATTTGGACCGGTCGAAGACAAAACGAGCTTAGTGTATATTTATACACACTACAGCACTCATATGCTGCACATACGCGTATTTCGCCTCTGCAGTGTGTTAGTCTATGTATATATATATTACGTATAATATTTACTGTCTTGAATTTTTTTTATGGTGTCATTATTTGTTCTTTTAATAGTCAAACGTTTTCGCCTTCATCATCGCTCGCTCGCGCCCGTGGCCCGGACAAGGTCGCTCGCGTTCATAAATCGACGATTAGTGGCTCGCGTCGTAAACCGATCGTTTTCCGAGTAAAAGCGTTTGAAAACTGCGATAAGTACGCAATCCGTATGTAATGATTCTGTTCCTGGATACCAAGACGTAGGTGAGCGTGGGTATCACATAGGTATTATATTGGCACGCGGATCGATACCTTTGATCGATGACGGTGTGTACACGTGTGGAAAATGTTGGGCGGTCCTACATTGCGACATCGGGGTTCGTAACGATATAGTCGTATTAATAGTGATGTGCACTTAAAACGCGAGCTCTCCGGAAAACGTCGTCCAAGGTTGATATTATTATTATTATGTATTCGCGCATCACCGCCAAACGCAGTGGTATACATTACATATTATACATTACATGCATTATAGTAATATTATACATCGTTATATTATTATACCGTCCGCTGGTTTATTATATATACGCACGTACGTACATCATAATATGTACATAACAATATTATACATTAAAATATAATATAGTGTACTGTGTTCCCTATAACCTTTCGCTTTCCACCGTGTACCTATATGCGCACGGGACCCGACCGAATTACTAGAGCGAAACGGCGTAGTGCGAGCGTTGCAGCACACAGACGACGACCTTGAAACGGTTTTTTATTATTATTTTTTTTTTGTCTCAAAACCGAAACAAAATAACGAATAGGTACGTATGTAGGACCACACGGCTGTATACCTATGCATATCGATTTCGTAACCGAAACAAAACCGTCGAATTAACATACTTGTGCCAGATCAAATCGTCTAATTAATTATTATATTAATATCCCTATATACGTTAGAATAATAATAATAATAATAATAATATGCCAATCGTCGTCGGTCCGCGGTGGCATTTTCGACGACGACGACCTGCACCGCAACTCTTATATTATTATTGGGTATTATACTCGCGACAACGACGACGACAGTGTTGTGAAACGGTTAATTATTTCAAATCGCGTCGCCCTTCCCCGCCCCACACTCGCCGCCGATCACTTCGAACCGGTTGTCTCATTTTGACAAATCGTTCGGCCTTCGTATAGCATCGGAAATTGACATGTCCGCCAATAATCGACTGCAGCACAATACGCACAGCACTACCGCATCAGACGGGTCTGTAGTAGTGTAGTATACGATTTTTCGTGTTCGGGTTGTCACGCGAAAGTGGTACCTAATATTGTATTCCGATTTTCCGGTTTTTCGTTTTTTCCCTTACTCGGAAAAGTACTGATTTCCTGCAAAAACAAACAACATTCCATATTTAATAAATATTGTAAACTCTTAAAAAACAGCTTGTATCCTTCTGCATAGTTGAGACACCTATATATAATAGTGATCACCTATCGATGTAATACATGTAAGCATAATAAACAAGTATATCCAATTAGGTGTCCAATTTGAATTATAAATTAAAAATATTGTACATTTGTATACATGGTATGATATATAATATTGCGGGCGTAACTTGTGTGATTTGTGATTTTAACCGGGGGGTGATTTATTTTATGTCGGTATAATCACAGAATATAGATTTATTTCTATATGTCATAAGTTTATATAACTTCATATTATATCTGAGTTAAATGCTTTGGTATAAGTTATAATGTGATAAACAATTTTAATGACTTGACTTGATGGTCTATGGATGCCGATGTCTATACTACTTTGTGATAATATTACTAAGGTGATTCACCAATCATACTCACCCCCCCTACTTTTGGTTTAAAAATAAATGTATTTTAATTGAATTGTTTATGTATACTAAGGAAAGAATACAATTATTTTAAAATAGATATTTTGTGCTATTTAAGTAATTATTTATGTGGTTTGAACTGAAAAAGTTATATGATGAACAATTTACAAGAAAAAGAGTGATTATCATTTGAAAAAAAAAAATAATAAAATATATAAAATGCAAAAATTTTCTGTAGTTAACTGTTTAAAATATAATGCATTTATGAATAAAAATTCCTAGAAATATTAAATGCCTTTTCGATATAAAATGTATATTTCTAATTAATTACGAAATACAAGATCCATTATTGTCTCTGCATTAAGAGGGGTGATCTCTCCAGTTTACTCCTACATAAGTTATATATAGAATTCTGAATTAATAATAATAATTCTTCATTTAAAAATGTCTTTATTATGTGTTATTATTTAGTATTAATTAGTATTTACATTGAAAAATAATACAGCACAGCTCTATCCAAATACAATACACTTTATTAGCAGGCCGATTCGGTGAATGTCATAAATAAATATTCTACGCAAATATTATTCATTAAACAAAAAAAGAAACATATTCACTTCCCATTGTTCTTTTAACACACGTGTAAACTCTGAAGTGATCAAAAAACAGATAAAAAAATGACTGGGATACATATTAACATTTATCGTAGTAGGTATTCTACTTTTCATTGCTCTTGAATTATTATTATGATTGTTGCGACTATTATTATAGGTCACACACTCGTATGTATTATTGTGCCCACTCTCTCTAGTAGGTATCTTTTTTGAATGATTTTTTTTAACCATCACACGACGCCCGCATAATATCCTTACAAAACAACCTTTATGACGCCCTATGCTGAAATAAAACGAAACATTGTTCGCAGTAGATTATAAACCTAATCTAATTAACACTAATATAGACTTGCACGATGATCAAACAATTACATAATATCATACATGATTATTATAATTAATATAAGGCTAAACCTGCACAAGACTTTAGAAGTATGTGTACCTATTTACTAATTTAAAAATTTTTCAGTATTAATTTTTTTAACTTTACTATTATACATATATTATATAGTATGTACATATACCAGATACCTACTTATAACATAATATGTTATCATTATAAACAAATAACGATAATCAAATAATTTACTCTCCATGTTGTTCTTAAAAGTTTTAAAATAAATTAACTCATTAATATACTTGGTTGTAATTTCAGTTTTTAGATTTAGAGCGAAGTGCTATATATATAATATATAGATATATAGTTATAAGCTTATAACTTATAACTCATAGTGTTATATAGTGGTTATACTATGTTGTTATTTTATATTTTTGTTTGAAATCAATTTCGGTATTATATGATCTGATTTTTAGAATTTTAATTTTATAACATATCGAAAGTACCTATACATTTCGATATTAAATACATTCAAAATTCAATATATCATATATCATAGATTTTTCGTCGATTTACAAAATCTAGACCAATAGAAAATAACTCTATGTTAAGTCGATTCTCCTAAGACTATAATTTATTATATTATAAATCCAAACTGACGGGTTATTGTAATAAATATTTCACATTAAGTAATAACTAATAACAAATAATCAAAACTCCTTCGGTAGTAGACAGTAATAATTTAGAACATTGCAAACGTCTACTGGATTGTAGCTATGAACTCAGAACTATGAATTATGGTTGTGTGAAATATACATGTCGATGTCAGTGATATTCATCGGATGTGTGGTAGTTTTGCTTGTCAGCTGACAATGACGGAGTCGTTGTTTTCCACAGGGGTTCCGCTCTGTTTGTCGGTTTACTACATTCGGAAAGTGAAAAGACCTTCCCGCTGGTTGATTAGTGCAATAATAATGATAATAAATAATAATGGGCAGAGTGAGTGAGAGAGAGCAATAGAGAAAAATTCCGTCCAAGGCCACGTGTTTGTAAACTCCTTCCGGACAAACTGAACCGGAACATCAGTGTCAAACGACCAAACGTCACCCGTTGCCGCCACCGACGAACCGTACCGTTACGGATTGTGTAAATAAAATAGTTGGCCAACCAATACAAAACACCGTGCCTATACTGCAATATAATTATATCCAAATGATATCGCAAAGACTTGCCGTATTGAAACAGAAAATGTGTACACAGGGGCGTACCGAGGAGGTTTTTATTGGGGGGCCAAAGTCAGTAGTTTGGCCAACTCTAAAAATTGATCCGGGACAACTTGTTTTTGTTATTTTGTCGTAGCCATTTCATCGTTAAACAGTTAAAATGTTTTAATTATTTAAGTAAATTAAAAATTCAAGCTATTATACTAATAGATTATGAAAATTGTTTATAATATACAAAGATATCCATTACAATTATTCCATTAGGTAAGTACCACATTTGCAATAAAATAATAAATAATGTTAAAAAAAAAAAAAAAACAAAGTAAATAATAAAAAGGTGGGCAAGTGGGTGTCGCTCTGCTGTACAGTAGGTTCAAGAGGGTCACTGTATAATAGATGGTATTACATTTGAATTCAATGATATTATATCATTGTATAAGAAAAACGATTCTGTGCGGAGACGGTATGTCCTCCTATATAATTATCTATGGTATTAAAAAAAATTGACCTATAATGAATTCCAAATTAATCATATCACAATATCCATTAAGTACTTATAACGCGTAATACACCAACGACAAACCCTGATACTATCATAGATATATAGTAGTATACTTTAGAAGTTTCAAGTATCCACGAAAAATATTATACAATCACAACAAAATAACTAAAATTTTATTTTTTATTATGTAATTTCGTCCAAATTTGAATTTAAAATGTCTGTAAAAAATAACTGTGTGCATATATTTTTTAGATTTTTTGGTTACAGTATGAACTATTTATGAGAACCTTTGTTTTAAATTTGCAATCCTTAGCTATGAAAACTGAACATTTTATAATTTATTAATTACAATGATTGATAATTTTCGAGAAAATTGAAAATTGTATTGTTATTTTTAGAAAAAAAATTAAAAACAAATGGAAAATGAAAATGTCCCTAACCAGTTCAAAATAAATCAAAATATTTTGAAAATGTTATCGTGTATATAAAATGCAAATATAAACAACCAGTGAAAATTTCATGTATATACGTTCATTTGTTTTAAAGTTACACCACAAACCAAAATCGATTTTTTGGAAAACTGATTTTGCGTAAAAATGCCCGTTTTTCCTTAATTTTTATGTTGTTTTTCCCGGCGCTTGTGAAAACTACTAGGAAATTTTTACCTAATATTACAGATAAACATAACGTGTCGTATAATAATTATTGTAAATAATAGTGGTAGGTATCACAAGCCTGCAGTACTGATACATACATTTATAACAAATTGGATGCCAATATGCCATAGACTGAAAACATCAAGTTAAGGGGATTCGATACCGTGATTTTCTGTTTTTGTCTAACACACGCGTGACATAGTATTTTAGACGTGTTTTTTGCCAAACATTCCAATTGATCTATTGAAGCGATAAGATTTCTGAAAACAGATTTTAATTTGTCGTCAAGTCTACTTGAAATCGACTTTCCCACATTTTTGATTTTTTGATTTAAACTTCTCCAAAAATTGAAATAACAGAATTTTTAAATACTCTTTTTGAATATGACATTTAAAAAAATTTAGGGGATGATATCAAAAATGTGGGAAAGTCGATTTCAAGTAGACTTGACGACAAATTCAAATCTGTTTTCAGAATTCGTATCGCTTCATTAGATCAATTGGTATGTTTGGCAAAAAACACATCTAAAATACTATGTCGCGCGTGTGTTAGACAAAAACAGAAAATCACGGTATCGAATCCCCTTAACCACGTTCAGTTGGCTATTTATAGTATCTGGTATCATTAACATTGGGATTTTCAAACTCCCTCACCATTGCACCTATTCCTCTTATTATTACTGACACACTGATAACAATTTAGTATTTACTGCTTATTTTTCCGATAATAGACAATAGATATTTTTCTAGTTCAGACAGTATAATAATATTAGTATATTCACCATATTATTCTAATAACCTTGATTCTAGTCAATATCACCATCACAAATCACAATCGTCAATCGTATACAAATTATTAGTTTGCCATTATGTACAGTTATTGAGTTTTTCATAAATGTAAAATGGCCAACTCAAAAGTTAAGAAACCAATTATTGGGGGGGTATTATGACCACCCTACCCCCCCACTAGGTTCGCCCCTGTGTGTACATACAACTAGAACAACAGTGCATATTTTCTTTCAAAAACCTTTCGTAATTTTTAACAAAATTAAAAATGAATAATGATTGATCACCAACTCGAATACACGATCGTCCAAGTGACCGACACATTAGATATCAATTTCGCGGTCAGATAGGAAGCTAGGTCTATCAAGGGAGCTATTTCAAAGCATTTTACTAAAAGTACCCCATATAGTAAACCTTTATATTACTTTTCTCATTTCATAAAACAATATCTTGAACACAATATATTATACTAAATGGTACATAGCCACATACTATAACATATTAGTTACTAAAACAGTAAAACATTTAAATTGATTTTGAGCAAATATTACCAATAAATTATTTTGATCATTTTACCTGATAAGAGTTTTAATCTTTTAACGCGTGTAATATCTATATGTATATTATATATTATCTATATCTTTATTATTAATATTCCTTAACTATATACATTTTGTTATATAGTATTTTTCCCTGATATTTATCTACCCGGTCGATGTTCAAATAGATTTTAGTGTGTGTCTAACCTTTTAAATATGTGTATTGCTTAGTTCCCGCTGCATATAATATAAATTATTTAATGCATACATTAGTCAAATATTAATAATATATAATAAAGGCCTATACATTCCACTAAAATACAGAGATCAACAAAGTGGTTTGTATGTATAACAACTACACAAATAAAACATTATAAATACAAAACAATTATGATTTTTTTTTTTAAATTTTAACGACTACTTAAGTTATTTTAAAAATTCCAAAATTTAAAAGAAATTAAGAAAATATCAAAAAATCCAATATAAATGCAAGAGTGAGAGTCAATGTTGTGAAAAATGCTACAAAAACAATGAATAACGGTTAATGATTGCAAACGAATAGTAGCTGGTAAACTTACGTGTATTATAAAGAGATTATATAAACCAATAAAAATATCAAGTCCGAATGAATCGTCGTGCAGTAACAAAAGCCGGAAAAGGAACTCGATACGCTACCACAAAAAATTTAATTTTGAAAAATACCAGAGAAAATCCAGATGAAAGTCTACCACAAACAAGTAAAGTTCAATCATACAATATTTTGTTTTAGATTCTAAACGAAGCGAAAGAATGTATATTTTGTTTTACAATTATGTGTCATGTGTGTGGGTGTGTGTTTTTTTTTCTGTCAACAAAATTTCGGATAGTAAGCATGCTTCGATTTCTGATAGAAAAGTGAACCTAGTTGGTACTTTTGGGAAGTCAAAATTGAAAATTCCAAGTAGTTTTAGAAATCGTCTAGCAAAACTACCGACAAATTATTAAAAACCGCTTTAAATGGGATTTTAATTTCTAACGTTTTGTTTATCACAATATAACCTACGAATAAAAAATAATAATATTATAAGGGCTACGCTAAGGTCGCTAACCGCTCAGAATCGTTTTTCGTATACATAAATGGTTTATCATTGTATTAAAATATAACACATCCATTACATCTACTGTACAGCAGAGCGGTACCCCCCTTGTCCACCTTTTATATTATATTATTATATCTTTATTAAAAATTTTAAATTAAAATATAGCAATCATAGTTTCAATCATTTTTTTAGAAAACAAATAGGTACCTAATTCATGTGTGAATTATGACGATATTATCGGATCGGTACTTTATAGAATAGATAGTAAGACTAATTTCTCTTGTATCTGTGTCTTATTTACAATTGATATGCAGTAATGGAAGTACCCCGTATACCGTAGTAAACCTTTATATTATTATTCTTATTTCATAAAACAATATCTTGAGCACAATATATACTAAACCGTACATAGGCACATTATTTCCGTTAGTTACCAAAACATTTAAATGGATTTTGAGCAAATATTACTTAATATTATTTTTATCATAATACTTAATTAGCGTTTTATCGCGTGTAATATCTATATTTGTATTATTAATATTCAATATCTTTATACATTTTGTTACATCGTATTTTTTCCTGATATTTACCTGTTCAAAAAGGTTTTTTTTTTTTTTTAATGATCCTTAAGCCCAGCATCTATGGCCATTGGCTGTTAGTAGGTTGTATGGTGGTGATGGTAGGGTTTTTTTTGTTGGTGGGGGTTTACACGTGAGTGTTTATGTTTTGGCAGAATTTCGAATGGGGCACCCGTAGGTTTCTGCCATGCCCCGGAGTGGGGGATGGCGGCACTTGTTCTCCGGACACCGTGACTTGCCCTGAGAAAAATGCCACCCAGTGGTCGAGGATCGAACCCGAACCGGCAGCGCCGCAGCCGACACGTTGACCGCTCAGCCACCTCGTCCCCCTAAAAGGTTTTAGTGTGTGTCTAACCATGTAAATATGTGCATCGCTTAGTAAAATAAATTATTTAATATATAATTAATATTAGTCAAATCTTCATCTATATATTATATACAAATGGACCCTAATCATTTTTCATGACATTACTTGGGCACGCGTTTACCGATTTGGCTGATTTTTTTTCTGTTGTGTTCATAACTGTCAGGACAAGGTTTATATGTTAGAAAGTTTTAGGAAAATCCTTCGGAAAAGTAAGAAACCTAGATGTAAAAAGTACAATAGTGGCGCCATCTATTCAACTAGAAAATAAACTAAATAATAATATATTTTTGTTTATCCTTAGGTTGCTATTGGTTATGATTTAATACAATTTTAGACCTGTATATTATTATATTTGATCAAAATCATATAACTTAGTAAACATGGTATAACGCTAATATTTCAACCTTTGTAACTCGGGGAACCTATACATGTATAAATATATATTATAAACAACGTGTTAATAAAATAATTGTAATTACGTATGCCCTTTGAGTGGTCTGAAATCTACTGCGGTGGCAGGGGTGGCTCCAGGGGGTGGGAGGGCTAGGGCTCACCCCCCACCCAGAAGCTGCATTTCTAAACAATTGTATACTGTTAAAAACAAAATTACAAAAAAAAATCATTAGAATTCTCTGAAAATTATGACTACCCCCCTCAACCATGTCTCTGGAGCCACCCCTGTGCAGGTGGATTGCTTACTTGAAAATATATTTCTCGCATAATGACAAGCGTGTCTCACTGGCAACGCCGGTCGGGATATATATAATATATAATTATTATTAATATAATTAATTATAATATAATCGAACGTGTCCTGACTGACTTACTGACTGATCAACATAGAGCCTAAATAATGATAGCCTTAGGATTGCAATTTGAGTGGTACTTTTGTACCACCGTGTAAGTGTGCACTAAGAAAGCATCTTCCAAAATTCACATTTTATAAAGTGGTTCCAACACAAGTATTTTGAGATTCAAGATGATCGATAACAATTTTGAAGTTTTTACACCATACACCGAATATTAAATAACAAATTGAACAAAGTTTGAATCATATATAGTTGGTACCTACCAAATGGCAACGAAGTGCACGGGATCAGCTAGTAAATAATAAAAACCTATACATTCCACTAAAATACAGAGATCAACAAAGTGGTTTCTATGTGACAAATACATAAATCAAATATTCTAAATACAAAACAAAATTAATTTTTATAACGAGTATATTATAGTGGCATTATTTTTAAAATTTAAAAATATCAATAATAAAATATATAAATATATTTTAAGAAAATATCAACAAAAAAAAGACGAATAGCACTGGTATGTATCATTAAATTATTATATATATAATATATGTATTTAGTGTATTGAGAATTTAGATGCTTAAAATTCATCATAAGAATAACGATAACCACCTTAATGACAATTTGACATTGAAATTGGTAATTGAAGAATATCAATGTTGAGAAAAGTGCTGCAAAGAACAAACGGTTAACGATTGCAAACGACTTGGAGCAGTATAGCTGTTAAACCTAATTGTATCATCAAGAGATTGGTTAATATTTTAAACATATTAAGGCCTAATGAATCGTCGTGTAACAAAGAGTCGGAAAAGGAGACACTACAACAAGCAATTCCTGCCAATACCGCAGATACCAGTAAAAATATTCCAGTTGAAAGTTTTCCACGAACTCAATGAATACAATATATCATGTATGGTATATATCTATTTTACCTCTTGCAATTTCTATTATTTCTAATGTACTAATGAAGTTCGATTATGAATTTTTAAAATTATAAATTATAAATGAAAATCAAAGGTAGTTTCAGTTATTTTTTCATAAAACAAAGGTAATTCACGTGTGAAGTATGTCGGTATTATCAGTATTTTAGAATTATATGTAATAAGATTAATTGCTATTGTAACTGTGTCTTATACTGAATTCAATAGTGAGTTTGATTTTAAAAATGGATTTTAGAAATATGAATATCATATTATATTTAAACGCATATTTTACTAATATTTAAAAACAGTGACGACTGATTAATATTCTGTTTTTCATATTCTATGGTTTATATACGATGTTAAGTATCATAAGAAATGTGAAATGGTATGAACTTATGTACAATTGATATGCAATAATGTTTGTATTTGTAAAACCACGACGTGCCCGTTAGTTCTTCCACCCTGAATCATTGTTCTATACTGAGATGAAAGTATAAAGTATAAACCCGTTTTTTACCGTATAAAATACGATTTATCTCGTAGACAGGATTCAGGTGTCTCAAACTGACTTGGACATCGTAAATGCAGATGGAACAATGAATGAATCTCATTGTGGACTCACGTAATATCCAATGACGGGGAACATAAGAGTGTTTTTTTTTCTGCTATAAATGGTTAATGTTAAATGTAGTAGTGTAGTACCATCTGGTCTTTTATGATGCATTAAAAAAAATATATATATATTAAGTGCCATTCGATTCAAAAAAACAATTCTGAATAACGGAGATGATCATCCTCTATTTTGAAGCATAGTTTTCAGTAATATTTTAATTTGATAGGAATTAATTTTTGCCGTACAAATTAGCATATTAGTATCGAGAACTACCGACAAAAATGTATCATGTGAATAAGTTCCTGCTAATCGTTGAATTAATAAACTGAAAGTATTCTAAAATTTAAATATCTTGAAAAGGATAATAGAGGAGATTAGTTTCAAGTCTCTTCGATTAATATTTTTGAATTAGCTGGTACACCAAATTAAAATCGTTTGATAAAAAAACATATAAAACATATAATTTTTTTTTAATTTCCTTAACAACAGCCTTTATGGTTATAGGCTACCTCGTATAAAATTTTAATTTTTTTCTACGAATTTTATGAAATTTCAACTACAAAATAATTTTAGAATGTTCGAGATTTCAACGCATTTTTTCAGTGTAATGTTTAGGTACATTTTTTACGTATACCTATAATATAATATTATGTAATAATAGGTTTGTTTTGGTATTTGCAATATTTTTATCGAACGCGCGTGTACCTTTGGAGTTTGAGGATTGTCATAAAATTATAGCACGATGGACACTAAATAAGGACGACCGCGCACTGTCGAGGGCGGCATATTATTATGTATTATAATATTCTCGCTGCATGCTATACCCATGTATCGGAAGACTGAGAGGGGAATAAGGACGGGACGATAAGATCTATATAAGAGTTGCAAGAGGCCGTGGATGATAAATAACGTCGGTAAGTCCAATTTGAGTCGGTCTCAACAACAATTGATGGCCTGCCTACGTTTTATGTAACAATACACTGTGTATGTATACCGTTTTAAATGCCCATCTTATTTCCAGAGGAGAGAGAGAAAGAGAAAGAGGAGACAGATACTCCGGCGCGCGTGTTCGTGTGTAATATTGTTGGCGTCCGGTCAACCCACCATATCCATCGGATTTATGCGATTTCTGTCTCGGGTGAATCTCGATCCGATAATAGAGTCGATCGTCGTATAACACGAGGGTATTATGCACATTGATATTATTATATATCTATAACATACAAAAATCTCGCGGTGTCACAATATGGAAAATGTATGTCGCTAAGCTCCTCCGAAACGGCTCGACCGATTTTCATGAAATTTCGTGTGTATATTCAGCAGGTCTGAGACAGTGAAGTATTAATAATTATTAATGACGTACTAGTATTGTTATTTTATTTGTATATTGAGCGTGCATTAAATCAGATTGTCGCATATTGCCTACCAGGGTGGCTGAATTGCACTTACTGTTGTGAGTTACATCCAAAAGGATTTGAACAATCACAATTTTTTAAAGAGTTGTCATTATTTACGGCAACGATGAAGTACACGGGACCAGCTAGTTATAATGTAATATCTAAATAATTATAAGCCCAACATAGTATTTGTACATCGTATACTTATATATTATCGTCTCGTAGTCGGAGAAGCGCCGTATCCCCGAAAATTACTCCATGTCCCCGACACGTATATATAATATGTTAATATGTACTATCATATAATATTATGATAATAATAATAATAATAATATATATATATTATTCTCGACCGCGTAATATAATATATAATAATATAATATACATATATTACGATGATCGTAAAAACAAACGATGGTGTACCCATATAATAGGTATCTGGTAAAGTTATTATGGGTGGATATATGCGTATACAAGACGAAAACAACCGGATTTCGGACGGGCCTCCAAACGAACCATAACTACAACTGCTATAATATTATGTTTGCTTTTCGATGACCAGTCGGTCCGTTAAATACGTCCGTCCGTATAATATAAACGATCGTGTCGTCTGTCGACGCCACCGCCGCCGATTATTATTATTAGGTAGGTATATTATATACCTATTATATGAACGGCGATGAAACTCGTGCGCCGGTCGCCGATCGGGACGACTCGTTATGGCGCATTTCATTATATTATTATACGTTTTCGATTCCAAGTGCACATCGCGCTGTGATATTATATATTATTATTATATTGTTATATTGCTGCGATCTCGGACCGCGGGTGCTCGCCGTGACAGACGCGGTGTTGAAATCCGAGTCGATTTCCTTTTGCCGCAATAGTAATAATAATATCGTACCGTCTATACACGGTGCCGCCGCAGTTATAATAATAATATACTTCGGCAAGTATTATACGCCGCCGTGTGACCGTTCACGCGGAAACGTTCGGTATGATAATTAAAAAAACCGAAAATTTGACAGACAATATATTATAATCCGAAACAATATTATGAATTATTGCCTCAGACGCTTGCTGCAGTGCGCAAGCGATATTTTAATATCGTACGATTATAATCGCTGTCCGCCGAACTGTATACACACACACACACTATTTGTTTAACGCAATTTCGTCTCCCACAGTCTTAGGTAGGTACCTATATATATTTTTTTACTATTGTTGGTATATCCGAATCCGATTAAAGCGTGTACGCGTCCTATGCTAACCCGACCGCGCACGCGCACGCGCACTATATACTATTATACCGCCACCACTATATAGTATACTCGTTCCGCATGTATACAGAAAACTAATTACTTTACGGGTTAATGTGTTACTATAATATATATATATATATGTGTGTGTGTGTGAATAAAAAAA
This sequence comes from Macrosiphum euphorbiae, assembly GCA_949089665.1. NCBI lineage: Eukaryota > Metazoa > Arthropoda > Insecta > Hemiptera > Aphididae > Macrosiphum > Macrosiphum euphorbiae. Next base: position 69,674,021 of record CARXXK010000003.1, on the reverse strand, counting down.
AAAACAATGCAACGCATTAAAATACAATGTTTGCGGTCAAGGTTGTTTCTGTACCGTAAAAACTGTGCGAATCTTGCGTCTGCCCTAGATATTTCTCCAGATTATTATATTATACGATTTATATAATACAATGAGATGATGACTTCTTATGTTGTTATAATCGTCGACAAAAGATCTGAAAAAGACGAGTGTGTACACGGATCACAAATACCTACATATTTTATATCGGCTGGTTTGCAGTGTTAGGACACATTTATACAAACAGGTAAAATAATTATGCAAATGTTTCCCGAAATACCTACGAATTTTAATCAAAGCGCATATAATATAGATAATTAATGATTAGGCGTTAATATAATAAATGAATAATAGTAGGTATACTAAATTACTATTACTAATGTACCTACTAAAATATTTTAAATACTATAGTAAATTAGCATAATACGTTGAATGTTGCGATGCTGCAGGTCTTAGTAGGTATTTTGATATTTGATATTGCTTAATCTAAAAGTTAAGTATTTAATCTTTGATAAAAAAAAATGTATTTAAAATATTAAAAAAATTAATAGCTATAATAATGATGACTTGTTGTGTATTAGTATAACTATTAATTCATAATATAAACGTATAATATTATGATACATTTTCCTTGTAAATGGTTGGAAAATGTATATAATATTTATTTAAATTTCTTTCAAACCATCAACCGTTATTGAACATAATGATATCTATAAAATGCCCGCTAGATCTGTATATGAATGAAGAGACTTAAATAGTCGGTTTATTTTCTGAAGTATCAGATAAGCAACATTTACAAATTAAACTAAATACCCTTCAAGCTACTATATATAAAAATCATTTGAAATACCTTTACGTTTACGAGAAACAATATCCGATTGACAACTACTATTATAAGTACCTAGTACAATCGTCTATAAGATTAATATAATATTTCAAATGGTAATCGTTTGAATGCATTTGAATATCAAAGTTCCTGCGAAGAATTAAATTGAATGGAATCCGTTCGAATGGCATTTGAATATGGTCGACTGACATTTGTGCGTAATACTGTTTGTCTCGCAATGAGTATTTAATAGAAATTACTTGAATGGCGTTTGTTTTAACAGCAATATTGTAAACCGATCATATGATGTACATTTGAATTGTAAATGATTTATGGACGGAATTTGTAGGGGCATCACATTCTTCTGTAGAAAGCAAACAGAATTTTTCTCGGACAAAAACAATATTGTGTTCGATTCACTTATAGTATGATATTATTATGCCTGCGGAGTTCGCTGATCGAGGTCCATCAGCATAACATTAGGTACACGTTTATAATAATATGCCGGCAGATGGATGTTATTTTGCGTCGAATGTTTATAATATAAATAGAAATTAACTGGCAAATTACGATACTGTGGAATAACACGAAAACGCGTTGACACGATGGCGTGTGATGCGTTAAATCGTTTTCGGATAGGTCACATTGCACAGGCCGTTTACACTCAGATAGATCGTAGACAGATACCGAGGATGAAAGAAAACCTGAACTATGTCCGACGTGCGACGTGTTCATTAGAGTCAAACAACTGAAACGTGTACACGTTTAGCCGCCGCGACTGAAACTTATTATGGTGGAAACCATAAAGACGTAATAATAATATCGAAAGCACACCGCGTGCAAGCCGGACGAAATCGCAGAACAAAACCTATAGTCAGACCACGGTAGCGGTAGCCGTCTTGGAATTCCTCAAGGAGACAAACGTAGGTACGTATCCATGTATATATATATATATAAATAAATAAATAAAACCGCCACCTGCCAGTATCTATATCTTGAGTAACAGCAAATAATTTAATTAAAAACACAACAATATGTCAGTATAGATTTCTCGTGATGGTGCTAAAAATTGAATAAAAAAAAAAAAAAAAAAAACAATTAGGTTGAATAATGTAATAATATAGTAGCATTATACATCGCTCGACACCGTCGCGCGTGCGGTGTTTCTAGCTTATTATATAATAATAAATGCGCGAATGATGATTAAGGATCGAATATTCGACGACTCTTCCTGCAGACTATCCAGTTGCCGAATCCGATTTTCAAAAGAGACAATAAAATACCGATTTTTTAATTATCGAAACAATGAATTAAGGTCACGAGCGGTGTAGATGGTTTTTGAATCTTTCCGCGCGGAGATAGTAGCTCGGTGTATTTGTTCTTTTTTTTTTTTAGAAAGCACTTAATAGTAAATTAGTTTGACTGTTCGGGTAAACACTTTTATAAATAATGAATGGGTTTCGGGCAAACCACAAATTTGCATGGCGATATAATATTTTATGTAACCCGACCATATGTACACTGCTGCACCTAATTAATCATTGTAATCGTGATTTTATTTGTGACTCATAGTTCGTACCGTATCAAAACGGTAAAGTTTTTTTTTTTTTTTTGGTGGTTATAATTTTTAAACGAGAACGCACACCTATTTTGGATAGTTAATTAATTTACGTACTATATTATATATTATTATATTTGATTTATCTTACCTCTATATTTTTCTTTTTGCCCCGTAGTATTATTAGGTATATATTTTGTATTTACATATTATAGAATTTCAACATTTTAATGCGGTTTGACGATAAAAACTTATTGGGTAATCGCGTTACATTTCTTAACAATATGTTGAATGTCGATTGTCATATTATATTTTATGCGATTTATGGGGTAATCAAGAATTTACGATTGTATAACGCGTGTACTATGACCATCATTGATGTGCATTATTATTATCGTAAATCAATTTAGCCGTATTTTAATAATTTATTATTTAATACTTCACAGAATTATTATAACGTTACAACACCGCGTGACTAAATATATTATACATTCAATCAATTCAGTCGTGGTTGCAATCATAATTGGAGAACGAACGAACAATAAATATATATATATATATATACGTACGGCGTGTATATAGTGTGTTATATACCTATAGCGTTATTGGTTGATTACCATTATTATACCGTTTTATACCGAGCGAGGTATAACGCGACACAAGCGCAAGTGAAGGTTTCAAAAACGATTTTTCACCGTTTCCTATATGACAATAATGTCGATACGATTATAATATAATTGTGTACATACTATAGGTATCATAATATAATTTTGTTTGCGTCGAGCAAATCGAACGCTATAGCTGGTATTAAAATCTATTTATATAAAAATGAATGTTTGTCTCTGTCTGCATTCCGAAACGGTTGGGCCGATGTTCATGAAATTTATTACAGTAATACATTAAACCTCTGGGCAAAAAATAGGTTAAAAAAGGGAGAGCACCAACCCCGGAAGGTGCTCAAACATGGATTTTGAGATTTCCGATGGAAATTGATGGTCATAAGTGGTTGCTATTGGTTTTAAAACTATTATAATAATAATTATTGGTTGCCATTGGTTTAAAACACATTATTCATTTAGATTTGGCATTTTTAATGTGTAACGAAGTGCACGGGATCAGCTAGTATTTTATATAATTTGCTGTGGCGAGCGAGGTCGGGAAAAATAAAATCCATCCGAGCTTTATCCTGCAGACCGGGCCGCGGTTTATACCAAGGTGGCAAGGTACATAATATTGTAGTTATTTGTAGAGGATCACTGCATGTGTGACACCGTTAAATATATAGTGTAAAGTACAAGTTTAAACATAAATAGTAATCTTATATACATAGTATATAGTCATTCGGGTACACACACACATACAATAATATTGTTAGCATAGTACATAAACCACACCATATTCTGTAGCTTGATGATTATATATGTAACGGGGTTATATCCTATTATATTTCTGGCACATAATATATATTCTAAAAATGTAACTAAAAAAAATATGGGGGGATGGGGGTAAACAAAATGTTTAGATCCCCCAATTATACGCTTATGAACCACACACCGTGTTAAGTTCTTTAGTTCCAGGACAAGTATAAACAGTAGCACGCCACTAAGAACTCCGAATGACCATACCGTTCGTAAAGATGGGTTTCCACTATACACGTACGAATGTATGTGCATACAAATCCTTTGCTTTGGTTGTTTGGTTAGGTTAAGTTACCACACGATTAATCACGATACCGTGTGGTTGGACATAACTGAACATTTTCAGTGTACACGGCAAACGTGTATAGTGGAAACCCGCCTTAAGTCATTCGTTCTACGATATTCAATATGTAAATTTAACTAAGATTGTTGTAATAATACGTATCGCCACTAGAACTTGATCTGTATATCTTTACCGAAACTCCCGAACTACGGGAACAATATATGATTACGAACACGATTCAAAGCTTCAGTGAAAACCCTCGCTGAATTTATCAGGTTCCCCGCGACCCGTTATAATATCTATATTATAATGTATATAAATGAATGTTTGTCTATCTGTCTGTGTGTCCTTTGGTTGCCATGATTGCCATGGGGTTTGAAGCTATTATAATAATAATTATTGGTTGCTGGGCAACGAAGCGCTCGGGATCATTTGGTACCGAGATAGATTCTGTGGGCAGAAAATAGGCTAATTTAAAAAGGGAGAGGACCAACCCCGGGAGGTGCTCAAACAGGGCTTTTGAAATTTCCGATGGAAATTTTTGTTTATAAATGCGGTTGCCATGGGTTTTGAAGCTATTATAATAATAATTATTGGTTGCTGGGCAACGAAGTGCTCGGGATCATTTGGTAAGGAGATGGATTCTGTGGGCAGAAAATAGGCTAATTTAAAAAGGGAGAGGACCAACCCCGGGAGGTGCTCAAACAGGGCTTTTGAAATTTCCGATGGAAATTTTTGTTTATAAATGCGATTGCCATGAGTTTTAAAGCTATTATTATATTATTATTATTTTGAACATATTATTATTCATATAGAGTTGGCATTTTTAATGGGCGACGGAGTGCACGGGACCAGCTAGTTATATATAATAATATCATACCTAGGTACTTCGCGGGACGTAGACGGCAGTGTGCTTTGTAAAACATTTCGATATATTATATATTATTGTAATCGCGACGTGCAGATCGTTGGCCGGGGTCGCGAACACGCGGCGCGTATTATTAAACGCGTATATTATAATATATAGCATAGGTGTACCTACCTCTGTGGCAGTATACCAGGTATATCTAACCTATTCCACATACCGCCCGCGCGGTTTATACCCTATATATACCCATCCGAATAGCCGGTAGCCAAACCGATGCGGCGGCGGCGGCGGTGAAAGCCTGGGAGAGATGAGCGCGTATTTTATGGGGTCCCGGCCAATATGTAAATTGACGTGTTCTACCGATTCGGTCGACCGGTTTTGTCGCGCACTCGTCTCCGCGGAGTACCCCCCCGTGCGAGCCGCACAGCGACCCCGCGATATGATCTTCCGCGGGAGACGACGCGAACACAATCGGCTGACGTTGACGTACGCGCACCGACATAATAACGGTAGAGGCGTGGGAGTATTATTCAGACCAGCGATTTTTTTTCCTCTCCGTTTCCTTCTCGTGCAGGTAGGTATAATGCATACACGTATGTAAATTTATAATATATATACACGCGGTTACATCTCGTATATACACCTGTATGTATGTATGTGTGTGTGTGTGTGTGTGGGTGGGTATACGGGGCGATCGACTTAACATGTTATGTAAGTATTATACTATTATTGTAATAATAGACACTCGGCTCTGCAGAGTTCAAACGCGTTTTTGAAAATATTTATTCTACATAATCCTGATTTCATTTATAACGAATAGGTAAAACGTAATTTTTGGTAAAATGTATTGATTTGATTTCATATTCCCTGCAGGGGCGCCGAACTTTGAAAATAATGGTCCGACGAAATCAAAATTCGACGGCAACAATATTATAGTTTTAGGAACGTTTGAACTTGTAATTTTTAAGATAATATATTTTGCTATTCCGTTGTAAACAGGTATTGCATATTTATACGTAAATTGTAATACGACTATGCATATACCAATCAATATGTGCAGCGTAAATACGAGTGATAAACAATCATTTTATGTTTTTCATCAAATGTAGGACATTTTGTCATTTCTTCAAAAATCGGGAAACGTTGAAATCGTATACCTAAACCTACGCATTATCGTCAATGGCCAGTTGAGTTGGTCATGTTAACTAGATCTACCAAAGCCGATGATTTTAAAATAATTAATAATATACCTTGTAAAAGCTGTAACATAATAATATGTTGACAAATATTATGCATTTTAAATGAACTACGTAATAAAACTACGTGTTTATAATTTTTTTTTCTTTGTTGATTTACATAGATGATACTTCACATCGCGAGTGTGGCGGCCGATATAACGGATAAAATAGCGGTTTGGTTCTTGGCAGAGAAAATGTCGATAAGCTGTTTTGTTCAAGTAGGTTTAGTCATGTAAATACTTATTCAACTAATTGATTTTTAATCATATCAAAGTGAGAGCCAGTTAGACGTTAAGTAAGAAATAGCTTTCTTAATGATGCACACACCTGCAGTGGCGCCGAACTTTGAGAAAAGTGGTCAGGTGAAATCAAAATTCAACGGCTACATTTTTTAAGTATAACATAGGGAACACCTTGGATATCTGTGTGTAGGCATTGATAGAAGGGAAATAGAACATTTTATCAGTAGGTTAAATCCAAGACTTAACTATAAAAATTCATCATCTCATACACATACGAACTGTTCATAATTTCGAGTTTGTTTTCTGTCATTTTACCAAGACAATTTCAACATAATAAAATTAACACCAAAAGAAAGAAAAAAAAAATTTCACGAATTAAAACTAAAAGGTGGATAGCTTCCATATGTCAGATACAATAATTATAGAAAGAAAGTATAAGAAACCGAAACCGAGAATTACTTTATCAATAATATAGTTTAATTTAAGTATAATAATATAGTATATATTCAGTAAAAAAATTTCCTATTAGTAAAATAATATAAGTTGTATTACTGTGAACTAAAAGTTCAAAATCAAATCAAAATATTTATTACACCTGCATAATTAATTAACCAACTTCAAAAAAAATCTTAGAATTACGGTACAAAAACCACAAAAAAAAGTAAATTTACGTCAAAATAATAAAAGTATAAATCAAGTCACGGTCTCTTTTTTGTAATAATATTCGGGATTTCTGGTTGGCATATTTAAAAGGACCTCGGGGAGCAGTCGGTCAAAATCCGGTCCCGCGTTCGTTATGTTACGTACCTATATGTATATAGTATAATAGTGTGTAAATGTAATGTTTGATATACGTTCGTATAGTGCATCCAGTGCTCTGCCAACAGCTACCTACTCCGCGTTTCTCATCTCCCAGCTCAACCAGCTACCTACGAGCCACTCGTCCGACGTGGTTCGGTTCCTGACACTAAAAGCTTACTCGTTAGCTGATCTCCCGAGGACCATCGCTTCTTCAAACTATAGTTTCGGGATGGTTCGAGCGCCCTGCATCAGTCACTGACCGTTTTGCGTCCTCTCTGCAGCGCGGTCGCGGGGTCGTTTCACGCAGGGCTGTCAAGCAAAATCGAAGACGACGACGACGACGACAACGTCAACGACCTCCGTCCAGGTAGGACTCAGTATAGTATCGGTGAGACAATCAACCTGTCTATACCAAAGGGTCTTTCAAAAAACTGATGTCGCTATTCGTCCCGTTGTCGGTGCCACCGAAAAGTGTTCCGAAACGTAGGTTTGTAGTGGCATATCGATGAAAAAAAAAACAACGGGAGTCGTCTCTCCATTGTGTAATAAACGTATATTAAATTTGTTTCATTTTCAAATAGTATTATAATTATAATGGCGTTTTAAGACACCAAATATCCATGGTTACTGCGCCGAATTCTCACGGATAAATTAAAATTGGTATATTTAAGATAGCGGATTCTCAATACTATCATCGGTTATTGAAATCGTATATTAAGTATATCCAAAAATGGCCAATCTAAATCCGGTGGAGACACGCCTTTAGATATTTTCAATGCGTTTTAGGGACGTTATTGTTGAGCAGTATCTGCGAAAGTTTCACTCTACACGGGTTTAGTGTGTGTCGTGTCCCCGGCCTAACACAACGGCTACATAAACAAGGTGGCCACAATAACGTGACGGCCACTGGACAATATACAAAAAAAAGTAATCTGGCCATGATGGCCTGCGCCGATCATAAGACCCGGCGCCACTGCATATTCCGATGCAGAATATATTGTTCGGGATATTTCGATCGATTGAAATCAAATTTCGGACAAAATAAATAGTTTGCTAAATTATTGTTATATCTTTATAAGTATATTTAAAGTTTAGACATGAGAGGAGTATACTATATAAGAACTAAAAAAAATTGATCTTCTTTGGAGTAAGATATTAAAAATGCCACTTGGTTAATATATACAAAAAAATAACGATTTAAAAACAATTGACGACGACGACGGAACAATACATTTTTTTTTCGAAAAACGAAATAATAACAAGTGTCTCGCGTTAAACGGATCACCCGGTATAATAATACGTATATATTTGCGTAGGTATATATTTTATGCTCGGACTGTCCGTGGCTCTTCTCCGCGCTTCCTCGTCAACCGCGATCGCACCTACCTGCGGGCGTTCATTTCTCCGCCGGCACATCACCTCCTTCCCGCTGCAGCGGACAAGGAAGATCGGTATTCCGTCGCGATTTCCATACGTACACGCTCGAGTCCGAGTCGTTTCTATACACACACACACACACACACACATTCAGCGATATAGGTGGTACACACACTCACGTCCTTTTCGACTTCAGGTCGTATTTATCGACCGAGACACCACTGCGGGCGTGTGTGCGTATATAATATACGTACATCTTATATAGGTATTGTGTACTATCGTCGTATTGTGCAGCGAGCCCGCAAACGCACTCTGAGGCGGAGATTTCTACGAGTTTTCCGCTCGCGCGATTCCCGAACGGAGATTGCGCGAGGAGATCCGACACGGATAATATTCGAGCGAAAATCGTTGCACGCGCAGACGACGACGACGACGACGCGCGTATAAGGTCATACGCCTTCGTTACAAACGAAATTCTCCTTTTATTCGTATATATATATATATATTATAATATGTATATATTGTTTTCCAGGCGCGAGAACGAAATCTATATGTATATAAATGTGATATTTTTCTATGCCTACGCGTAATCGGTGCTGCTGCTGCTGTTGCTGCTGCTGCTGTTGCTGCAGGTTTCCATGTTTTTGTACGGAAAAATTCGCGTACGTATAATAATATGTGCGCACGCGATTGATATCTCGCACAATCGATTGTCTTGCTGCGGTGTAATATTATTACGGTATTGTTTTCAGCTATATTATATCCCTCGCATACCGCAAACACTGCACGCTTATAGAGAGAGAGAGAGAGAGAGAGGTGCCTTGCACACACACGACCTAGAAAATCGAGTACCCATATACGCGTAATACTGTACACTGCTATCATAAACTGATGTGATAATTATATTTTAATGGTTTACATGTTATTATTATATTATATCGTACACTATATTATTATTATATTAGTCGACATTAGAGCGCGATGCGGTTTGGACGCGTTTGGCGTTTCTCCAGCTGACGCGTATAAATGCCGTCCTCCGGCTAATTCGCACGAGACTGCTGCACTCTACAGGTAGGTACATAACATAACATATATACGATATTACATTATATATATACTTGTTCGACGACTATCTCGAAAATATAGTTCGTGAATCTTCGTCAGCATCACAGTCCTCGTGTAAGTACGACGACTATACGTGCATCGCGGAGCAGAGTAGCTGCGCTCTGCAGCAGTTCCATCATCATGTGCGCTCGGTTTACATGTTCGATTTTTTTTTTACAACCTTCTGAAACCATACCATCTATATGTATACCTATGTACGACCGTGCGTACACGTTGATAATCACCGTATAAATCGTCGTCCCCGCGACGATGGAAATTTAATCAAATTAGCGTTTGCAACAGAGCATAATATTACAGTATAATATGCACGCGCATGCATAATATATACGCCACCGAGTACATAGATAATCGGGTTTTGACGTTTTTATTCGACAAACAATTTCTCCGACCGCATAGGTTTACGCATATTATAATAATTATATTATAATATATTATTGTATGCGGTCACCGTGGTACAGTACCTACCTGTACAACTATACTATTGTTATTATCATTGTGGGGCGATTATTGTTATTATAATAATACTGCACTCGGACCGAACCACTCGATAAATCGCACTACATATAATATTCTATTGTATCGCGTGTCAATTCGCTCAAAAGTCGACATCGGTATAAATCAGCCACTGCTGCCAGTGTAGTTGTAGGTACCTATGCACACAATGAGGAGTAACTAAAGTTATTGACAAATATCGATTGTAAACGAAAACCGTGAGGACACATACTAGAACAATAGACATGTTTTGCAAGTAGAAACTGGAACGCGAACGCTATATATTAATCCGTGGGACCGTGGAGGATTTAATGCACATTAAATGTGCACACACTGCACACGAACAATTTCAAATCTTCCATAAATTCTTCGTATCGGGCAGCAAACAATTTTAATTGATCATATACAGTTTGTATTCGTCGACGGACTCACAATAGTATGCGTTATTTCAATTGTTCAATTAAAAAAAATAAATAAACACTATTTGTGTTTTCCACATTGTATCTGATTTAAAGCAATGCTTTGAGAATTACTAACAAAGTTTTGCTCAAACCGTTTATTATATTCTGTACTATCTACTATATAGGTAAAAGTAAGAAAATCCACATACCTATCTCGGCTATATAGTACAGTGTGATATTACGTGTGTGTAGATATTTCGATTAGTCGACGCACCGAAATGATCTTATACCGCATTTATGAATCGATGGTCGAGACTAAACTACGGTTACCTATTGTAATAAAATACAATTATAATATGTTAGGTTTTATATAAGCAGTACTCAAAAGTAGTTGTGAAGTATAAACACACAATTTGTAATCGTCGAAGTATACCGACTCGGTAACCTAACCTTATCCTTTGCTCGAGTCCTAACTCCTAACAGGAGCAATATATTAAAGCCAACGAATTACTGAGAGGTGGGAAGAATTTATATTATTATAATCCAGTAGATTTTAATTGAATGTCTATATATTTATTTTATTTGTATACGCACAAACAACTTTATTGCATGAAGAATTAATAATGATTGCTATCCATTTATTGAATTTATTTTTAACCTACCGCTAAACTTAGAGCCATAATAAATTATTATATTTTTTTTTATTGAAATATAGAAACATGTTAAAGTAAGTGTTATTGGACGCTTCTATCACTTCATCCAGTTATTGAAATCCCACACAAGATTTACTCGTGGATTTTTTATTTTTAGATTATAAATTTTCTTATTTAAGTAGGTATATAAAAAAAAATTAAAAACAGATTCACGCAGGAGGTTGTTAACCACAGTAAATATAATATTAATAATTTATTACCGGGGACACGTCATTACTTATATAAAATATTTATATACCTATTGGATATTTGTACCTATTGCAAGTCAATATTACTTTTATTATTTAGGTTTGTTATGGTCTATAATTTACATTACCTATACGTATCTAACGTTTTAAAATCGCTTTAATTTTCAATATTTTCTATTTTATGGTATCTATATCGTAGGTATTTACTCCATTTTTCACATTCATCGCACTTATATTGATCACTGAGACGTATTTTCAGCTTCGTCGAATCCACTTCAGGTCGATTCATCCCTCATGACGTCTGGTATAGTTTCGTTCTCTGCTTCTCGTTCTCGGTGGGTGTATGTAAACGTATACAAATTTGAGCGATGACTAGCGACCTGCATATCATTATTGTTATAACGCGACCGTAGGTCACAACGCCACATTTATATTGTAATTTGATATATTATGTACTTGATATTATATATTGATATATTTATGTTCAAACGTGGGTAAAATGATTTATTTGTGCAATGTTAAACCCATACACGCGTACCCTAACTCGAGTTCCTAACCCGTACATCGTCATACATATACTTTGGGTGGACGAGACTATGCGAGTGGCTCTGATCTCGACCTGTAATTAGACGTGAAAACACGGTGCTCGTAAATTGATCGAGAGCAGCGTGCGTATCCGCTAATTGTGTGTGACAATCGACAGGTGGCGGAGGCGATGACACTGTAGGTTGCGTGTTGCGTTTTGCGGCGGTGGTTGGTGACGGTTTTTTATTCTATTCCTCCTCCCCCTCACCCACACCCCCGCCGCCCCTCCTCCCCCCCAATAGAACCAATATACCGCAGTATACCGTTATAATGTGCTGTAGCACGTGCACCGTGTTTATTCATATATAGATGCGGAATGTAAAACCATGCGACGTATCACCTCCTCCCACAAAATATTCAAGTATAGCCACTTTTTTTTCTCGTACACATCGTACTCTAAACCACCAGAATTGAATTATCATATTATTATGCGGACATTTACATCGAATTCGGGCGCCATTCGGATATTCGTTTACAAATTATTATAATAATATAATATTATACATAATATATTATATTCGCAAGAATTAGAATTTATTTGTTTTGCGCGTGCGACTTTAACGAGTGTTAATTAATTAATGGATTAATTATTTATTTTGAAATACATATTGTTAAAAACCCGAAGAGATATAATATACTATGACCTAATACCCGAGTATAAGTACGTTTTTAATTCGTCGGCGATGCTGTGGTCACTTAGAACCACACCTGCCCATACGTCCATGTCAAACGACGCGTAATAATTCAAATACACATAGGTATAGGCACATTGAAAACTCGACGGTTTTCGTTGCGTTTTGGCATAGTTATCGACGATATCATAATATACCTATTTTTTGTGTTAGATTCGACTCGTCGGAATTGAGTCATATTATTATGTATAAAACGCGTCAATATATACGCGCGGGGTACCAGCTATATTATAATCGACCGAATGAAAAAGCGGATTTACTACGTGCCCCGTCGATATAATAATATACAGTTTGACGGCGTCAATGAATGTCCAACATGATACCGTACGTAACAATATTATTATTATTATAATATACACAGGCGAGACTGACTGCAGTGAGACGGACCTTCAAAACGATTTTCCATCGGTGGACGTTTGTAACGGGAACGGGGGGGGGGGAAATAATAATAATAAATAAACGATTTGCGTACAGAAAGAAAAAATTAAATCCGTATAGGTACGCGCACATATAACAATGTATACCATATAATAATAAACGATTAGGTTATTACGAAACGTGTATAACTGGTCGGGTTCGGGACGGGTTTTTGTTCCACGGTAGATGATACACTTTAATGCGAAGGCATTAGACGCGTAGGCAAACGTCGTCGTCGTCGTCTCAGTGGTCGTTGGCTGAATATGCGCTTTATGTATTATAGTTATATTGTATATTATTATATTATAGTAATTGTATAGTGACGAATGAAAAAAAGAAAAATCTCGCGTATGCGCTGTCCCATATTATTATTATTGTGTATAATATATCAATACATCCGCAACCGTAGTAGGTACGACGAATTATTATATAACTGTGTCAACGATGCGCAGTGCTGCACTGTGTCAACGGTACGGAATATTAAGAAGAATATAGTATATTATCGTGTAACACTATTAAATCTGCAGAGCACCTCAGGAGGTACCCTATAATAATAGGTGTACAGCCGAAGTGTGTAACCGATGAATTTCTATTAAAAAAAAAAAATCGATCGGGTTTAGGCAAGCCTGTGAATTAACGAGTTAAAAAGTTAATTTAATTTTAACTTTTCAACTTAACAATAGTTACTTTTGGCTTTTCATTAACACTTAACTGTTAACTTACTAAATTTATTTTTTAATTAATTTTGAAATTAACGAATTCATTTTTCAATTCAGGAAGTATATATGTTAAGTTAATTTTTTTTATTATTCTATTATATTTCACTATTTCATTCTATTTCATTTTCATGTCATAAAATATCTACCGTGAATAGTTTAAAGTTAAAAATATATAACATTCGAGTCCAATTTATACGGAAATACTGTATGAAGTATAAACACTATAGTCTATAATTTAGTTTTGGGTTGGAAAAAAATTTAGTAAATTCACTAGCGCTGTAGGTATAAACAAATCAACTTGTTTGGGTGTAAAAGTGTGTATTATAACTTTTAACTAATCTCTGTTAACCTATAGTTAAATTAACTTTTTGACTTTTGTTATTGGCGCATAATATTAACTTAACTTAACTGCGAGTTAAAAAAAAATCATTAACTTGCCCAGCCTTGGGTTTAGGTCCGATGGGAGCGGAATTTTATTTTCAAACGGAAAACCATTTTATAGGTTTTTTTTTTCTTTTAATAGCTTCTCGCGACTGTTTTGTAACCCCCGAGCGTGGGACAACTCGTTTACGCGAACACCCTAGAACAGAGTAATTATTTATATATTATTATATTCGCGGACTACAGGCGATGTTGTATGTGTATAATTAATGACGCACCGATGCGCACATAATATATATTATATTTGTATACAATTATTTCGACATTAATTTCTTAACATTTTTACGAGTGTGCACGCGCTGCAGATGAAAATTTACACCGAAACACTTTAATCAGAACGCATTAATAACACGGAGCGTCACTATATATAATATAATAATATCTATACTATAAAGGCGTTGTACTCGTATTATATTATATTATATAGCTCGCGGGGTCGGTAAAGTGGCTGCCCGCGAGTGAGGCTATAAATAGTTATAATAATAATATATATTATGAGACTACTAGTTTTTTTCATAACACTTTTTTCCCGCACTGTTTAAGAGTACATCAAATATAATAAATAATACGCCGTCTAATCGGGATCGATCGTTCCTGTATATTATTGTTATCGTCAATCGGTTAAAAACGTTCTGCTGGTAGGTATGTCCTTCTCAAACCATTGAAAATTAAAATGTCCAACGCTAACAACTGTGTAGATAACCATCCGATGCATTTCGCCTGCAGGCTATTCGCCTAGGTCACCTGATCTGACGTCGCAGTAACTGACCATTTCGTTTGGGGTTATGTTAAAGATATACACTGCGAGTGTATACGTACGCACCGATATTATCATAAGCTACATGTCTACATTGGATCCAAACAATTTTTGGAGTAAATTAGGTTAGGTTAGTCTATATGGACTAGACGTCGTTCGTGTGCTCAGTGACCAAGAGAAGCCACGTAGAACATATATAGGTAATAAATTACATTTAAATAAATTTGAAATATTATTGTTTTATTTAATGTATCATAATATTAATATTAATCTAAACATAGGAACTAAAAGTATATATTTGGGAAAACAGATACTTAACTTGATGCCCAATGATATGGTTATTTTACCGTTACCCATATTAAAAAAAAAATTAACCACTGGTTACGATATGAATATGTGTGTAAAACTTAAAATTGTATGTAACATTCTAATTCACCACTTATTTTAGTTACTGGAATTATTTATGTGATTTATTTATGAAAAACTCCTTAGGTATTTGTATTTTAAAAATGTAACATGTACCTTAAAACAATAAGAATTATTTGTAATCTAATATAACCCATGGGCCTCCACACGAGTTTTCCTCAGTGAGGCCCATTAATCTTTCGATATTAATTTAAATAAAAAAAATAAATAAATAAATATATTGAATCGAATGAATCATTTTGAATGAATCATTTTGAATTTGTAGTTTACGATAATATCATATATATAATATGTATATTGTCGAATAACAGATCTGACATGGGAATAGTGATGAACATTTTCGTATCACGTGCGAAAGTGAAGTAGATGCTTGGATGCAAAAGTTTCGTTTTTTTTAAATTAGATATTCTTACCCCCACCCCCTCCCCGTATTACATAATTTCGCAGTCTTTTTCGATAACAATACGTTATGGACCGTGCGAATTTTCACTAGGAAATCCTAAATCCACGCGTACCACAAAAATATGACCACGTTAACTTTCAATTACCACGGTTAGACTCCAGTGGCATTATAGATTCGCCTATAACCATGAGTTTATACCCACGATTGTTTTCGTTGGTCATCCGCGTCGAGAGGTCAGCTGTCACCATCATCCGTATTCTACGGGGTCCATCCGTTCTGCGTTTGACACGTCACTAGAATCACAACAATATAAGTACTATTTTTAAATTTTTTTTCTATGACGTTCTTGCAGCTGTCATCACAGCTAACGTTTCAGTCGTTTTGACGAGTCGATAGGTTGCAACTTTAAGATGACGTCCGCGTGAACGCGTCCGTTGACGGAAGCCGCTTAAATTCTAAAATCCAATGAACTACGATTCCAGCTGTAACTGTAATTTGAGTAATAATTAGAATTTTTTTATGTATGGTGATTCACCTAGTAGATATATGATCATAGAGGAAAAATGTTGTCGACCATGCTGTAGGTGGATTACACCGTAAGTTTATACAGTATTATAGGATCTCAAGTTGGTTGTAAGCCTTTAAACCGAATAATGCACATTTTAATGTCTTTTTTGCTAATAAAAAATGTAGAATCATATTGAACTTATTGACTATAGAAAAAATTTACAATTCGCATATTTAATGGAAAAATATTAGAATATAAGTACTAAAATAGAAATTATTATGATAAGTGTACATGACGTGAAGTGATGAGGATCATATTTAAAAACAAAATTACATAATATTAATATATAAATAGTTGAATGCAAAATAATACCTACTATTTAATTATTCGATCAACGATGAACCTGTAGCCTCTACTACCTATTCCATGTTCACATTTGCAATTCATTTTCCATCCTCCAACTATTCAGTATGTAACATAATCATATTTAACATTATGTGTTATATGTGACTCGAAAATGGGTTAAATGTTTTAACATAATTTTTCATTTGAGTTTTAAGTAATTATTTTAATAACTGATAAGTAATAATTTCGGGTTTTGGCTTGTATAATTAAATTAAAATAAATAAAACAATTTATAATCAATTTATAGTAGCAATAATAATTATATTATATAACGTGATTCATATTTACATTTTTTTTTTTTTGATTTTAAAATGACTTATACAAATATGTTATACAACAAAGAAATTGGTTGACAGCTGAAACGATAATTATAACAGTCTGCAATGCTGATACCATTAAATTATTTATTTATTGAAACTCAAACATTATATTATGACAATTTGATAATATTTGATATTTTTACAATTAGACGAGTAATTGAGATTTTCATAATTATATATAAGATTACCTGTTGTACAAATGTAGCACCACCTACGATTTTGCAATAAGACTCGTAATTTTTAAACATTCTTCACATCTGTATTATGAACTCTTCTATTCCAGTCACCACGACCTGTATATTATAGGTTCAGTCGTGCGGAATTTCTTTCACTTAACCACCTACATGGCATCGAGATCGAGTGTAATATTTTATTATAAACGTTAAAAATCTACAACACGCAGTTAACAAGCAAGTTACCTGCACCATCGCGTAATAAATTCGATCTTATTTCGAGTGTGTGTCCATATCACAGTCGTTGCAGTTGGTTTAAAACTGCAGTATATATTAATATTATTTATATATTATTATTTTACAACGCATACATATTTTTTACACATAATAATATTATAATCCTGAATTACATATTTTGAAATCCGTGTGCCGGCTCTTTAATATATGCGTACCTGTTGCATTAGCATTTCTATATACCAATATGACAATCATTACGACATTACACGCGCGAGCATCACAACTATAAAAATATAATAACATATTGTTATATATTATTATATATTATAATATTCTTGATAAGTCGACGTATATCATGTACGGTCCAAAGATTTTTTAGATCGCGCGCCAAACGAGCTACCAGGAAAAAAAACCATCTTCGTCGTGTTACAAGTAAGTTTCGCATGTGTACAATAAAAAAAAAAAAATTGAGGGTCAAGCAATGTGCAAACAGTAAGACATGTAGTGGTTATAACCCATGGAAAAAAAAAAGGTGTATAATAAATAATACTGTACCTATATTATATTTATTGAAGCCTGCACACAAACGATTAACGAGTTAAAAAGTTTAAAGTTAAGTTAATTTTAACTCTTTTGAATTTAATTTTCATCAACTTAATTTTTAACTCAACTGATTCATATTGATATAAGCTTAATAAATAGCGAGTTAATTTTAATCAAATCCGAGTAACATTAATTTACAAATAATTAAAAAATAAATATAATAGGTACAATAATTATTATTAATGATCTATATTGCATATCTCTGGGGTAATGCAAAAATATCAAACACCAGCAAAATACAAACCTTCCAAAACATAGCGCTAAGGAAATTACTGAATGTTCCCCCTTATGTCTCCAACCTTTCCATTCAGCAAGATCTCAGGCTGAACTCCACCAAAGATGAAGCAAAACTTTACTATAAGCGGTTTCACAGTGGGTTACTGAATCATCCTAACCCTCTTATAAAAAATCCAGCAGTCCCTTCGATTCCGGGTAACCCCGTCAGACGTCTCAAACGTAATTGGTGTCGTGACCTGCTAGATGCTTGGATCTTAGATCAAATTCCCCCTACTATAACCTCTAAAAAAAATAGGTAGTGTCAACATTGGGTGGCTTCTTCCGTCATATTACTCATGTTTTTAATACTAATTTGCTTATTATTACATGTATGAGTAGATTGTAAATTATTATAATATAATATTATTGTAAATTGTAATTTATTGTAAAATAAAAAAATATTGCATATAAACATTTACTTTTTATTATTTTAAACCATACTACTGACTATTTATATTGGTATTACAAAATAAATAACTTAGCTTAAGTTAATTGTAACTATCCGTATAACTCATAACTTAGCTGATTTAAAATAAAAATCAGGATATAGCTATTAACTTTAAACTTTTTCAAATATTTTCTATTGACTTAACTTAGCTCAATTTAAAATTATAATTAACTTGCCCATGCTTGTATTCATTAGCCCATATTACAAACTCGTTTTATTCACAATATTTTCGTTTTTTCAATTCTAGCACGTCGATTTCTAGCGTTCAACCCTCCGCCAAGCGTTGTACAAAATAAAATGCAATAGACAAAGTTTCGGTCAAAATGGTGACGACGACGAACTCTTTCTGATTCGCCCCATACCCATCAGCGCATATTATATTATTATTACTATGAAACTGTACTATTTTACTCGTTTCGGCTGCGGTGTTTACAAACGTCTATTCGTCATTATTATTTTCGGTAGGTCTTCGCGTCTGTGGAGGCGGCGGCGGTGGCGGCTGTGCGTTGCACGCGGACGTCGTTATATAAAAAAACCACCTGCGGAGGTGCAGGCGTGAGTGTAATAGTATATATTGCACGTTATAATATATGTTTATACATAACATAAATGTACAAGTTGTGTGCCCGTACGTACGATAATATATAGAAGACGGTCGAGATGAGATTATTGACACGGTTTCGCGCTGGTCAGTAGACAACACCGCGGAGCAAAACTATATACAGACGTCGGACGCGCGCGCTCGAGTTTTCGAATGATGGTTTTTTTTTTTTATTTCCAGATCGTTATATTTTCTGTTTAGTCGCCGCCGCCGCCGTCTTCGTCGTCATCATCATCAACAGCACCACAGATCCGCCAGCAGAGGACGAAGGGGAGTAGGAGGAGGCACGCGCAGCTCTATAATAATATCCACAAACGCACTGCACACACGCACGTGAGTGTATAAAAAACACATAACAAACACTCGTATTATGCCCGTATATACACACGTATATGTATCGCAAACACTATATAATACGTCTCCTGCCGATGTGTGTGCGTATAATATATATATATTATTATTATTATTATATATATCCATTGGTATTATATATACGCGGCGTACGTGTGCGTGTCTTTTGTGCGCTGCAAATGGTCCGTCGGCTAATAACATTGTTGTTGGTCCAATAATAATACGCCCGAGCAAGTTTCCTTTTAGACGTCGTCGTCGTCGCCGTCGCACTTATTTGTAACCAAGTTGCAGCACACACAGCCTCCGCCACCAATCGTGTTTGCCATTAATATACCACTAACCGCTGCGGCGTAGTCGCATATTATATATCGTACTATGCCCGTGTAATGCGCACTCGTCATTATTATATAGAGTTTATTTATAGTCTATATATATATAATAATAATATAAAATACACCGTGTCATATGTGGAGTGCATCGCGTTCATTAAACGCGCTAGTGTGATTCGTATCCCATATTTTGTTGGCCGCCGACCGGAACGCGATCGCGGCACTCTTGAGTGATAAAAACCTTAGTTTTTACCCTTTTTAGTCAGGAATTCCCGAAGTTCGTGGGCGACTCATCATATTCCATAAGCTAACTGACGTTTTTGAAAAATTGTTTTTTCCATAATTATTTTATGTAGGTATTAAAAAAAAAACAAAAATTTTTCCACCAATTTTTATCGTTAATGTTCATTTTTTTCAAACTTTAGACGTTTAGTTTATAGAATATAAGTATTTAAAGTACTCGTCTGAAATATGATTTTTTTAGATCAAAATACTCTCCGCATAAGTAATTAAAAATGTATAATGTCAATCAAAAGAGTAGTATGATAAACTTAAAAATTAAATATATTATAATATAATAAATCAGCTGGTAATCCGGTTAAAATGTTTGATATTTTGTTCCTAAAAGCCATAATATGTCGTTAATTCGAAAAAATAAATATAATCTATTTCCAAAAATGTTGTTTCGTAACCACTTACAATTATGAAATCGAACTATTTTCTAAAACGTTAGTTTTTTTCCAAAATATTATAACACAGCCTCCGTCGCCGCCACCAATCGTGTTTGCCATTAATATACCACTAAGCGCTGCGGCGTAGTCGCATATTATAACTATCGTATGGCACTCGTCATTATTATATAGAATTTATTATTGGTCTATATATCATATTATATAAAATAATATAAAATACATCGTGTCTTATGTGTGGAGCACATCGTATCTCATATTTTGTTTGCTCTTGAATGTAGGTAAGAGCGGGTACTTCGTTCCCCGTGTAAACTTTGGTTTTTACCCTTTTAAGGCAGGAATTCCCGAAGTTCGTGTATACCGGTCGGTGATCCATTTCACACAAGACGCGACTCATCATTCTATTTCATAGGCTAATAAACGTTTTTGAAAAACAATTTTTTCCATAATTATTCATTTATGTATTAAAAAAAAAACAACATTTTTAGTAAACAAAATTTTTTTTTACTTATTTTTTTCGTGTTTTTTTTCCAAACCTTAGACTTGTAGTTTACGAGATATAAATATTTAAAGTACTCGTCTGAAATTCGATTTTTTTAGATCAAATGTACACTCCGTACATTAGAAATCAAAAACGTATATGATGTCATTCAAAAGAGTATTATAAACTAAATAAAAAATGTTATCATAATAAATCAGCTGTTAATCCGGTTAAAATTTTCGATATTTTGTTCCTATGTCATTAATTCGAATAAATAAATATAATTTATTTCCAAAAATGTTGTTCTGTAACCACTCACTACTCACAATTATGAAATAGAACTATTTTCTAAAACGTTAGTTTTTTCCGAAATAATAAGCTCGTCTTACGTTAAATGGATCACATCCGCTCCAATTCCGATTACCACCCGAACCGATAACTCATAAATCCACTTTTTAATGTATAGTCACTACCGTTGTGCTTGCATCGATTGTAAAGATCGGTCAGACCACCCACTCTCAGCAAATTGTCGTTTCGTGTTTATTTCAGTACCGATTTATCATGTTATACGACTTACGATTAAGTTTCAGTACCTATGTCTTAATATGTTACACACAATAATATGTAGGACCAGATTTTTGTACACAAGTATATATAGGCGTACGTATCGTTATAATAAAGTAATAGAAATATAATATATGCGAATATTCGTCTAAATATACTGCAGCAGATGTATTCCAATACAATTCATAAAATGTTTACGTTACACATAATATTCGATTAGTTAGATATTATTATTTAATTTACATTTTACATGGTTACGGTTGTCAGCTGCCTTGTACAATGTCTCAGTTTTAATTTGTTACGTAAAATATTAATAAGATTGAAAAACAGATTACCCGCATAGGTTAGGTATTTATATAGATATATAAAACGTATATTATATTAATATTATAATTCATATTACATGTTCGCATAGGAATTAAAATATTATATAGTATTGACGTGCCGGACCGACACGATCAGAGATAATAACATTATATATAAGTACTTTGAATTTTGAAACAACATGTTAATCTAATAAGTGATACTCTCGATTTTGGACGTTGTGTATAAACAAATTAGCAGTGTATAATATAATGTTACCGTTTGACATTTCGTTATGTATAGGTAGGTATATTAATTTATGTACTGTGTTCGCTTCCGGTGCATGAAATTAGATTATAATATATTATATTGATAAATATACACATCACATATTATATCCATATTTTTTATATCTGGACGGCGTACAATGAACGAACTGGTTACTGATATCGCCATTAAGATTCTGTAAATTGATTTGGTTTTTATGACACGGGCACGTCAGTAAATACTCGATCATATTTCTTTACTCCATCGCAGCCGATTATTTTGCTCGTCATCGAGAGATCGTAGTTCGTTAGAATAATATTATTATGTGTCTTTGAACGCTAATATAAAAACTACATAGGTAATAATATTATTATTGCGTCGAAAAGACATATTGTCGCGGTTAGACGTTGAAAATATAATAATATTCGGTAACGTTTAACAAACCGGGGAACTCGCTCCGCTGCATAGAAGTGGTATAATACTAGTGTATAGCTATATATTAGTTCGCGGTCATTGCAGCAGCAGAGTATAAGGTAATGAAAGTGTTCAGTTTACGAATAACGATACTAAACGAAGACCGTGGTATATGTCATCAGCCTCTATAGGGAGTTTAAATTACTATAGTGATTTATTGTTCTACTATACAGCAGGCTGAACTCATTTTTGCCAAAAACGTCGCTTTTATAGGTAGGTATATACAAATATATTGTTAACTACCTATCATGAAATTTAATATATCAATTTTTAAGTAACATATAGTAACCTTTGATATAGCAGAGTTGTTCGTGTCAGAGGCGTACCCAGGATTTTTTTATGGGGGGGGGTCCAAAATTTTTATTTTATCTGTTCTCTAATTATATAATTATAGTTTAATTCATTACCAAAATATTACTGTTAATAACTATAATATAGTTACAATAGTCAATAGTTATACACACATTCACAGTACATATACAGAAAGGTTTATAACAATAGGTAGGTACTATAATTTGTAAATGTAAATGTAGATATCTCAATGGGGGGGTCCGGACTCGACCCCCCCCCCCCCTTGGGTACGCCCCTGGTTCGTGTGCTAGCCGTAAGTGGCAAACGCGGTTGTATATGATATAGAATAGCTGATAACGTTTATATTTTCTATCTTAAAGATAAACTGATTGCGTGTGAGTTAAAGTTTTGATTTATGCATTTATTCGTCGTATTTGTTAACCACCCTATGGTTTTACAAATTTCCTTATTCGATTTCTGTATATTATGATTTGTTGAAACTTTAACTAGCACTAAATCAGTCACTGTTTTTCAAATCCCTCATCTCGATCGTTCACGTAACTGATTTGTTTTTACCAGTGTCATTTACCAACACACATTTTGTATGGCGGTGATGATCAGTGGTGAAAAACGTCATAATCTGCCCGAATAATAGATGGCGTTTCAAGGTATTTTCAATGACTAAGAAAAAAAAAGCTGGTCATATCGAAGTGTATGAAAAAAAATTGTTAGGGGACCCCTTTTAAGTCCCTCAAATTCACTTAAAGTATAATGACAATGTGACAGTGACAATGAAATTGAAAAAAAAAAGGATAAAAAAGTCAAATCACGAATACCTACGTCAATATATATATATTAATATATAATGACCATCATATTAAATTACCATGAGAAGTCTTTGGCGTACCAAAATAAAATGAGCGAAAACACAGAATCCTTCTGGGTCATTTATTTTCTTTTTCAATTCATAATTATGGAAGGTCGAGTGTGCAGATTTTGATCGAATTTTTTTTCGACCAACCGGTAGTGTAATCAACAACCACAGCGTTAGTAGTATAAGATCATCTGAAAAAATAAAAAATAATAATAACCATATAAATGATATTAGTTATAAACCAAGTTATACCTAGTTATATTATGCACTGGCTACTAATTATATTGATAAAAAAGACACTCGATTCTCCGCATGATTATAAATTAACGACTAAGAAGGATTAATGCTCTGTATCCACCACTTAGGTATACCTACTATCAATGTCAGTCGACTATCAAAGAGTCGAATTGGGTGATTTATTCAAAATTTATATGTCTTAATCTAACCTTGACTCAGAATATTATCATATTTTTTTTATGCTTAGAAGCAGATACATAGCTACCTATATTCATAATATCATTAAGATCGGTATTCGTCATTATGTGTTCACATAAAAAATATGTCCAGAAGTAAAAAAGCAAAACATGATTGAAAAACATAAAAGTATAATAAATTACTATCGTAATATTGTGCTCATTAGTGTTTTGTTTTATTTTGTTCTCTTTTAAATATTTATTTGTAAACCATTTTACATGTCACATTTCTACTAATTGTATTTTAATAGTACCTAATAAATTACTAGCTGATCCCGTTCACTTCGTTGCCCCGTTAAATGTATCAATTCTATATGTCTCAAAGTTTGTTCAATTCGTTATTTAATATTCGGTGTATGCGGTGTTCAAAATTAATCTTAACTTTTCCGTTGCCCCGAATAAAAATTCTGATTCCCAACAGTAATCTACCTGCGATAGATCGCGTACCCTGTGCTGTTTGTACGTAAGTGTATGATTTAACTCTAAAGTATCAAAGTTATACCAAGTTTATCGTTTTTACTTCATTTCGCCTAAGGTGGATTATTATAATCATTTTATACAAAATCCTATCCTAACCTAACCGTACTAAAACCCGATGAAAAAAAAACAAATTTAACCCTTAGTAAATTAACCTATCTTCTTCCCAGACGTCTAATCTACCCACAAACATTAATTTATATATATATAACTATATAAATACACGGACTATAACTATACAGACTCTGGAACTACTTATTGCATCTTTTTGTATTTATTATATATGTATATATGATATATGTATACCTATTGACAAAAAATAATTATACAAATCAAAAACATGCCCGATTAACCAATAGCAACCGATATAATATAATACACTGGTGGATTTTCCTAACATTTTTTTTTTCATATAAACCTTATCCATGAAATACTCTTTCATTTAAAAAAAAATAAAGAAGATCTGATAAGAAGCTCCAGAGATAAGTAGTACAGAGATTTTCATTTCACATTTTTATAGTTAGATATTATATTACAATTTATATTTAAAAAGTAAAGCAAATAGTTTTTTTTTTTTATTATTTTTATTATTGCAATAGCTTAAAAACCCATGGCAACCATTTATAAACAAAAATTTCCATCGGAAATCTCAAAATTCCCGTTTGAGCACCTCCCGGGGTTGGTCCTCTCCCTTTTTAAATTAGCCTATCTTTTAAGTTGGACCAAATTACACGCGGTGTAAAAAATTTCATCAAAATCGGTTAAGTGGTTTAGGAGTCCATTGAGGACAAACATTGTGACACGAGATTTATATATATTAAGATAATCTGTAACCAATGGCAACCATTTAAATAAACAAAAAAATATTCAATTTTGTGAGGCAAAACTAAATTCATGTGTGAATATATCAATCTACAGGGGTTGAAAAAATAAGCTATAAACACCCTCGAGTCTCAATCAATAAGAATTATCTATTGATATTTATTACTTTTATTGATAACGGCTCTGTAGTTTTTGAATCTATATAGATGACAATCAAACAAACGTTCATTTTTATGTATATAAACATATACCTACCCTTATTATAATAATATAATATAAATGTGTTTTCGATTTGTATTTTTTAAGCCACCTTCAAAATTATTCTATTGATATAGCAACAATGAGGCAAACAAAAAGATTATACACTTAGAAATAATAATTTTAGAGCTCGTCGCTGTCCCTCCACACCACTTTGGAATCTCGTAATAGAGTAAACTTCATCAACGTACTGCATTCTTGCTTGTAGCAGTTTGTGGGTAGCTCAACGCTTTTCCAATAGTTATCCAACTTTCAAAATGGCGGTGGGAGGGAGGCGCTAGGGACCTATAGGGACACGGAGCTTAATTTTAGTCGAGACTCAAAAATCAAAAGACCCATAGCCACTCTCGTGACCGATGCGCTCTTCACTAAAACGCAGTTTTATGGTTTAACATTAAACATAATATTGATAAGCTATAAAATATAATAATACTGGTGAAACGATTAATCCGGCGCGGCGGCGTGGGACCGTGAGTCGGGGCATCGTCTATAATATTATATCATTATGGTGACTGCTGCAGTCGGCTAGCGATGCTTCTATATAATAATAATACAGTATATTATATGGATACGTGCGTATCATTATATACCAGGTATATTATACCTATAGTTCGATTGCGTTTTTCAACGACCGGCTCTCAATCTCCACTGCGCGTTTTATAAAATATATATGGCGATGAAATGTGTTTTAGTGCTACTCGATGCACCTTTTAAAATACCTTCTGCGCGTGCAACAAACACTCGCCGCGGCCGCGATGATAATAAATATAATATATATAGTAAGTATATAAATGATGTGGAGCGCACACATATAGATTTGCGCGGAAAAGACGCGTCGGAACAATAAAAAAAAAAAAAATAAAACACAGCACAACAAATTTACTACTTTCGCGGAGCGGAGAGAATATTATGAAAAAAAAAATCGGTATTAAATATTTTTTCTTTTATCTTTTTTATTGTCATGAGCGACCTATCGAGAAGAAGAATCGCGCGTCTCGAGCGACGAAACGAGTTATTGCCTTTGCGGCCCAGTCGGTGTTATTAGTTATAAGTTAGTGTCGTGCTAGTATAACTAGTAACTACTACGTACACTAGCCGACTCGCGTTCCGAACGTGTGGCATGTCGAGTTTTGCACTAATTAAAAATAATGTCGAAATCACTATTGCAGCGCGTTCTTATAAGACGACTGCTATACAGCTTTCTTCGTCGTGTGTTTCAATGCTAATTATCATTATTGTTGTACTGGAAAAAAGACCAAATAGCTATAGAATATAATAAAGAACCATTGATGTACGATTTCGTAGCATTTTAAACAGTATAATTGATCTCATACGACACGTATAGGTACGTAGGTATATATACCCAGTAAAATTGTATCGATCCGCTGCAGGCCAGATTTTCCGTGTTCGTCTAAACTTTAAATTATCACGTAAAAAAACATACGATTTTACTACACATCGTTGAATTTAAATTAATTTACATAAATACATTAAAAAAAAAAATAATATTCGATTATATTTCGATTTCGAATAACATGTATACATATAGTTTCTTTTTTATGCACTTAAAAAGCAAAAAATTCACTAATAAAAAAATTAATTTTAGAATTTTTTCGCCGAAATAGTGTTATAAATACTTTTAACCGGACTTTATGTATTTTGTATCTTATGTGTCGGTTTTGAATATAATATTTATAGTGTACACGCTGCAATAAAATAGATCGCATCGTATTATGATATTATTATATTCGGACTTCGGAGGAGAGAGCGGTCTGATTTATCGATGTGCATCCGAATCATATTATTTATAATATTATATTGTTTTCTATAATATGAAGCGTCGAGCCAATTGGAAGATAAAAAAATGTACGGCTGATTTCTGCCAGCTTAGGTACTCGCCGTGCACCGTCGTAAACTAAATACGGAAATAGACATTTTGAAATCTATCGCGACAACAATGCGCGGCTAGCGACCTCTCGAAGTGGGGTTATGTTACAAATATTATACGCGTGTTCGAGACGACAGCTGGATAGTCAAACAAAATGAACAAATAATAATAATAACAATAATAATATTAATAATGCACCAGACTCACGCGAGCCATATTGTAATATTATATATTATTATATATTTATATACGATGATGGCGATAGAACTTTCACCCATCCGGCGAAAACTTGTTTCCCAAGCACGCGAGCCGGGCCCAGTCGTAAAGTCGGTGATGACACCACGAAGACGATCGCAGTGTGGTGTAAATATATATACCTACTGTAGATTCGCTCACATTTTCGTGTTGTTTATATATTATATTATGTACTCATGACAGTATTTACTAACTATATATATATGCAGGACGCAGGTATAGGTAGCCTATATAGCTCGACGTCGCGTATATACATATATTATTATGCTCGTCACTGCAGGAGACAAACTATAGATATAGTAATAATAATTGTTGTTGCCAGACAACTGCACATTTTTATATTCCTACTTTTGTGATGGAGATGTTTTGCAAGCGTATTGAATCCCAGACGCGAGCGACGACCTGTTGATGATATTTTTGTATGTTTAAAATTTAAATTACACGTATATGTTGTGATATTTTTATTCATTTTATTAATACATTAAAACGCACAACGTTTTGATTTCAACTAGAGTTTTAACCACATAGGTACTATACAAGTACGATTATACATAGGCTAGCTCAGTAACCGACTACCGAGTATCTTATAATAACTAAATATTTATGCGTATGGGCACAGACGTTACTGTATTTATATTACAAAAATATGTCCTAAAAAGCTCAAAATATTTAATTAGCATTTTTGATTTATATATTGAAATTATAATATATTTTAATATATCTTAAAAATTAAAAAATACATTTGCATACATTTATACAATTACTAATATTTAAAAACAAATCAATGATCTCTATTGCATGACACATATATTTTGGAGTTTTTCCAGACTTAGATGATCGAATTTTCGGCACAATTCGAGCAATAGTTGTTAGCAATAAATAAATGACTGTTCTACTCAACGAGTACACAAAATTAACATAACAAACATTGACTAAACTACGAAACATGCACTTAAGTCTAATTGAGCGCACATAGATTTTTTGGGAATTGAAAGTAAAAATTAGTTGATAATATTTATCTGATAGTTCAGATAGTAAAATGTTATCTAGGAATAAGTCGTCAAAATAAAACATAAAAGTCTGTGAGTCTAAATAATTATCGAAAGAGTTTAAATATATGTGGGAGAAAAAAACGGAATCATTGCGAAATATGTAAAAACATATTATCATAAAATATGAAAAAATATATAAAATCAAATATTATTAGCTCATTTAGCTCATTATTAGTTGAAACTTGAAAATCACGTGAAACGATAATCTATTAGTTACCACTTGTCGATTGGTCTGTTGCTTATATAATTTTTCCAAATATTTTTTAAACTATAAATGAGTAACGATGACTCCATATAATAATATAATATTATTTATTATTATTATAGATATTATATAGATAGGTACATAATATAATATATGTACGAACATAGTATTTAAACATTTCTCAACTATTTACTTATAGCATGTCCATCGAAATCCAGTGTCAGAAATCACCTACATTGTCCCCAGTGCAGCTTATTGAAAAAGTTAAACAAACAATAGTCCAAAACAATGTGTGTTTTGAACAAAATATTTCATAAAATCAAATTTTTTGTAATTCTTACATACCGATATTATATACCTACCCATCTTCTAACTTTTCCATAGAACGCAATTTTAATTCGAGGTCATCCGGCTTAGAATTAATGTATTACATATTGTTACCTTAAAGTTAAACTTATATAGCTATTATAGGTACATAGGTATAGGTACACAGCTGCTGTGTTCGCGTGTATGTATTGTATATAAAATAAACAGTTTGAATATTTTAATGATATGCAAATTCGTGATATTGCGTACCTATATAATAATACTATTATCATATTATATTCATTAGCAATAAAACGCAAACGTTCGTCATTTGACGAATGCGTTATCTATTATAATATCTGCGTTGCATAGAGAGGGGCAGAGAATCAGAATGACGGTAGAAAAAAAACACATTTTCCAAAGCCGACGACTGCATTGTGCCACCTGATGGATTAGGTATTATTATTAACCGTACGATATATATATAGCGCAACGGTGCATAACAATGCACCCCTGCAAATTGCAGTTTTCTACGAGATTACGTTATTATAATATTATGATGACGACAACGAGGCGATGACTGCATATGACGGTAGGTACATTATTGTTGTGCAAACAACATAATATTTTACACAAATTATAATGATTTATGCAGTGCTTGACTTGGAAAATATGTAAATAGTAGAGATACTCCGATGACACATGTATAGTAAATTTTTCGTTCCATTACCTAATTGGAATACCGAACCTCGTACAACTATAACCACAAAATATATTTACAATACTAATATATGTATAGGTAATGTCTAGATAATAATATTTTTTTCCCAAGTGGCTAAAATCTTTTCCAAATTTTAATTATTATATGTAAGCAGCTGACACAGCCTATAATAACCTTTCAACGGAATTAACAAAATTCATTTATCGCGTATCGTTGCCGCATCGGATATGATTTTATACACACACATTTTGTAAACAGTTTTTTTTTATAAAAAAAATAATACACTAATTCTTTAAAAAAAAAAAACCTAAATATAGTACCACGTTCTGCTTGCATTATAATTTTTTAAGAATATCAGTGGAACATCATAACATTAAGTCAGGGTAGGTCTCAGCCCCCCTACACCTATCCCCAACAACTTATATACAAAAAAAAAAAAATAATTATAGTGTTATACATTGGCATTTTGACGTGTGGAAATGGGTTTTTTACTACTTCGCCAAGTCGCATTAATAATAATAATCCACTACTTATAAACTGTTATCTTTTTTATTCGTACGTGCGCTGTAGGTACAATGCACTGCAAACAAATTAAAAACCTCAATATTATCATTCCATTTCGAGCTTGCACTGCCTTGAATCAGTATATTATTATTATACAGACGATTATTCTTCAAACATTTTACGTGGCTTATAATTTTATACAAATTGAGTTGTTTGTTCTGTCTTGCGACTACATATTTTATCTCGCGCGCTTTAGTAATAGTTCACGAATCGTCGTGACCTTTACGCGTATTTGACCAAAAAACATAATTTATATTATATTTAAAAGAGAGATCAGCGCGAAATACATATTTATGTTTCGAGTATAATATAATATTCAAACTCGTTTTGAAAACCGATTCTAGATGAGATTTTATTTATTATGTCGTTACGCGTTGTTTTCACCTTAACATAATATTATCACCGTTATGGATGAGACGCAAAAATAGTAATTCGCATTGTTACTCGAGCATTCGAAATCGGCGTACCGTAGTTAACTATAATAATATATTATATTGAATAATTGTTTTACCGTAGAATAGGTAAAAAAAGATCGGTTTTTGTTCATAATGGCTTGCCTGAGGCCCTCATATTTTATGTATCAACAAGTGCGCTTGTCATCGTAGACGCGTACTATGTCGTGTGACGGGGGTAATTTACCAATTAGTATATTTTTGAAGGGCCACCTGAGGAATCTGGAAATCGTTCGAGGACCATCCAAATTGTTGACGTCTGGGCAAAACCGACGAGAAATAAAAAGGGTAAACAATTACAACTCTAGATAGTGTAATATTATTATCAGTTTTCAATTTTTTTTTTTTGTGTCTCGAGCAGTGCCGTTTTCGGTGGACTGTCTAATGTAGATTTTTCGCTTTTGACAGGTGTCGGTTTTTTTGTTTCAGTGCAGATGAGACATTTGCTCTCAAAAGACATAAATACCTATAGCTACAATTGTGACGACTATACCTTAAACGTTCGATTCGTGCAGTGTACATGCGAAAAGGCGTTTACGGGCGCCATTGGATAAAATACGGCCCATTACATGCATATAATATTACTATATGATCCCGTGGATCACTTCGTAAAAAAAAATTGTGTTTGTTCAACTCTTTTTGGGCGTCATTCAGCCTTCCCGGTAGGCCATCCGACTACTTCGGATGCCGGACAATGTGCGAACATTTGGTGAGATGCAGTATGCTTACCCCCGGTCTGCCCTATTAACCAATGGCTGTAACCAATAATAAATACCTATATTAATTTATTTATTTATTACTCCTATAACCAATAGCAACCATGTATAAAAAAAAAAAAAATTCCATCGTAAATCTCAAAATCCCCTGTTTGAGCACCTCCCCGGATGGATTGTTGGAGGGTGAAAAATGACCCACTACTGAATATACACACAAAGCTTCATAAAAATCGGTCAAACCTATACGGAGCAGTGCGACCACTTACACTGTGACACGAGAATATAGGTATTATAGATGGCATAATATGCCACCCTATATAGGCCGAGTCGATCTCAAAGAATATCGGGGCAAAGGCATAAGCGCAACTAGGGGGGGTGCTTGGGGGTGCTTCAGCACCCCCAAACTTTAATTTAGCACCCCCAGTTCAAAAACAGCAAAAATTGAAAAATCATCTAAAAAAAATAGTTTTTTTAGCTTTACTTAAGGTTTTTTTTTTATTTCTTCGTTTTTAGCAGAAACACAAATTATTGTTTGTAATGATTATAGGTATATCAAATATTAGAATTTAGAATACTTCAATTTTTTTTGGAAATTTTCAGTTAGAAATTTATAAAAGTTTTTTTTCCTTTCATAGCTAACATTATAAATGTTGATAGAAGACTCCTCACAATTGGTACTATCTTAAACAAAAAAAAAAGTTTACTGGAAAGTAACATACATTTTTTATGAGCGTTTGAATCTAAAATGTGTACAACATTCAATTTTCAATTTTTATCAGTAAATTAACGAAATTTCATCTATAAATTTTTGATATTTTGTTGTAATTTAAAAACGAATAATCTTAGATACTTGAAATTGTTATCAAATGTCAAAATTAAAATTTTCCTTACACGGTAAAATGTTTAAACAATTTTGACTCTTTTTGAGGTATTTATAACTGAGAAATTTTTCAAATATTTTTAATTATTTTTTAGTTAGCAATTCATAAAATATTTTCCTTTCACAGTTAAGGCCTAAAATTAAAAATGTTAATAAAAGATTTCACATAAGTTTGTCTACCTATAAAAAAAAACGTATACTTAAACTTGAATTTTTTATGAGTGTTCGAACTTATAATTGTCACGATATTCGATAATCAGCGGTAAATCGAATTCCCATTAATCGATTTTTTGGATTTTGTTGTATCTCCAAAATGAATAACCGTAGATTCTTGAAATGTTCACCAAATATTTATAATAGCATTTTCCATACATCGTAAATTCTTTAAACACTTGACTTTTTATGAACTATTTATAGCTATTTATGAGAACATTTTTCAAATTGAATTCAAATATAACACATCCACTACAACGACATTCTCAACAACTATTGTACAGCAAAGCGGTACCCACTTGACCAAATTTTTTTTTTTTATCTATTTATACTTCCAGGTTACTATTTTTATCACCTAAATAATATAACATACCTCATGTATTCATCAGGTATATTACTGTTGCAGATTTACTTAAATATTAGTGTCCTTATGTGTTCAATGTTCATGGTGCATTTAGGAATGGTTATAGTAATTATAAAATCAAAGTATGTTACTTTGGGGTGTGGGGGCGTAGCCCCCGCGGGTTTGTGTTCTCTACATAATTTTAGCACCCCCAGTGTTTGGCCTCTAGTTGCGCCTATGGGCAAAGGCGCAGCGCCGGAAGTAAAAATCAAAACATGTATGGTACGTTAAATCCGAACGAGCTCGCCGCGAACTACAGCAGAAGCAGTGATCGTTACACGACGAGCATTATTTTTATTTTATTATTATATATTCAGCCGACGGTGACAAACTTATTTATCTACCCACATTATATATAGTATATTATATTGTAATACGCGCGTGTATCCACCTGCAGCTATGTCATGTACCTAGGTATACCCGGGTATAATAATAATAATGATAATATGTTCCGGAGAGCGAGAGACGTGAGCTTTCTTCGCGAGCGTATAGTCATATGCCCCCTCCCCACCACATCGCGTACTCGTCGTAGTACAAAGAAAGCTGTCGGCGGCGCTGTGACAAATAACCGTGACGTTATATTCCTCCTATATTCGTATATTATGTGAGGGAATAATATATATTATTATTATTAATACCGCGTGTACCATCGGCGATAGTTAGTACCCATATAGATTTATCGCGACGGCCGATAGGTTCTCACGGCAGACTGCAGCAGCACGTCACTCGCTCGACCCGCGCAGCTATGTAACATATATTTACGTAGGTATACACGATAATATTATGATGTGTAAATATATATGTGTGTGTGTGTGTGTGTGTGTGTGTGTGTGTACAAGCGCATGCGCGTTGAATCGATTAATTTTAATTCGCATCGCGTGCGACGAAAAAAAAAATATTATGAAAAAAAAAATCGCGCTCGTTATAGAGCTGCCGCTGCTGCTGCCGACGCTGCTACCCTCTGAGGATATTTATTATTTTTTTTTTTTTTTTTGCCGTGGCCGAGGATCGATCAAAATTGAGCGATCACGTTCACTGCAGACGCACCGGCGTTATATATGCGCGATGATTGACGCGCGCTCGCTACAGAGTAGATTGGATCTATTATGTATAGGTATTATTATTATTATTATTATTATTATTAGTATTATTATATGGACACGACGTGCGCCGTTTTCTCCGCTCGCCGAACAATAGCTCCGGCGGCTAATCGTCGGAGGAGAGGACGCTGCTAGGACGGCGCGGTCCGAGCTAGCCATAGGTACACTGCACACTCTCGTATGGCACTTGGAATATTATTATTATTTTTTTTTTTCCATTTCGACTGTCGTTTACGGCTTTTTAGAAATTTCACCGAGTACGTCCTATCTCTGCCGTAACCTCGATATAACTTTTCCCACACCGTTGCCGCTGCAACTGCAGTGATTTACCGCCGCCGCCGCCGAATCGGAAACGATTATACCGCTCATCTATACCTATATGGCTCTATATATTATCTATCCTTGTTACTTTGACAAAAGTTTCTTATATCGTTTATATAATCCGCGTGTGATGGCGTATACCTGTATAATATATATGTGAACGACCCCGTGAACTCTTTGGACTAATGACGAATGATCATCCATGACGGCGCAATACGGAGCCTATCTATAAATTGTCAAGTCTACTAAACGAAACGAAAATGTTTGTGTTAGCAATTATTAGCGTTACCCCATATGAAATAATAACTAAACGAACGCTGAAGAAAAAATCGAACATATATACCTACATGACGATTCAGCATAGGTACTTATTCTCGTCTCCATTTTTTCCATTAATAATGAATAATTTATTCAAATTCTACTTTTTGTAATTTTTAAATAATATTATCCTGACAGACCATATTTTCTAATTATTGAATTTTTTTTTTTTGTACCTTTTAAGTAGTGTCCTGTGGTGAGACACACGTACTGATATTAATTATTAATAAACCATTGCGTTCGTAGCCCTTATAAGATCTTCCAAACCTATTATCGTAGAATTATTATCCCTACAAAAAATTTAATGAACTCAAAAACTACTCATTCGCATTTTGATTCTGAAATGAACAACTTTTAAGAATAATTATTCACTGAATAATTTACAGTAGAAACTGTTGTATACAAAAAATATCAAGAATTTGAAAATATGGTCTTTAAATACCTGGATTTGAAAATCCCAAAAATCAAGTTTTGAATAACTTCTTTATTGAAGAAGAAATATAGGGATCCCTATATTACCCTTTATTTACCTCGAGGTAAATACTAAGTATATTCATGATAAATCATCCTAAATATACCATGATACAGTATATAGGTATTGTAATGCACATTCGGAAAGGCGTACTTACCTGTATATAGTCATCGGATGTTGAAAGTTAGGTTTGCG
The DNA here is from genome assembly GCA_949089665.1 of Macrosiphum euphorbiae. NCBI lineage: Eukaryota > Metazoa > Arthropoda > Insecta > Hemiptera > Aphididae > Macrosiphum > Macrosiphum euphorbiae. Next base: position 69,637,748 of record CARXXK010000003.1, on the reverse strand, counting down.
GAAATTGAAATTGAAATTTATATTTATTACTATTCATATAAGTTTATATTTGAGTTTTTTTAGGACATATTTGTACTATTGTATACCTACTGCGTTATTCACGTCATAGTCAAATATTTTCACTCGGGACAGTTTAAAAATAAAAAATCGCAAATTGCTCGAACGACAAGATAATATTGTACAGTATTTATAATTTGTCTGCAATCCACGATACAATTTGAAATTAAGCATTTCGGGGCCAGCGCCCATACCTAGACCCACCTACCTATACCTACCTATCCAAGTGTATAGGTGTACTGATATATATGCTTGTGGTTATAGGTGTCACGAGGTGTCACGAGGTGTCTGGAGCTGCTTCAGCAGCAGCATCGCCAACAACAATGAATGCGATTCATAGCAGACAGCGGGGAAGGAGGAGAAGGAGAAGGAGAGGAAGAGTTACGGGAGAGAGAGAAATATGAAATTCGCACACAAATAACTGTCGTGCCAATTAAGCGGCTCGGCGGGCGACGATTACGAACGAGAAATGCGCGAGACCCGCGCGCTGAAAATCGCAGGACGCTATGATATAAGTTTAAGTTTATCTCCTCGCAATTTATTTGTATATACCTATAAGCATATTATATACAACCTCCCAGTGCAGTATACGCGTACTATAATAGTGTCTGCTAAACGACGACGACGACGACTCTCGCAGGAGCAGCACCAGCAGAAGCAGCAGCAGCGGCAGCAGCAGTTGTCGTGCACGTTCTGTCCAATAAGTAACGCCGCCGAGTACAACTCAATTACCCGACTGTAATATACATATGTAATCTCCTCGTGTGTGGGTGTGTGGGTGTGTGTGTGTGTGTGTGTGCGAGTGAATATGTGCACTCGGATTTATATTATTATTATTTTTCGATCGATAACGCGAGAGAGACGCGGCGGCAGCGCACGCTAAATGCTTCTATCCATGCGAGAACTCCGCCGCGGTCGTTATCCCGTTTTCCGATCCAATGTCGTCGCATATACTGGTCACATATAATATTGTTCAGTCTCTCGTGTATACATACACTTAATAATTACCCAGAGCGGTTGATTATAATATTATATGTGTTTTTCTTTCTTCTGCCAGGTTTTTTTTCCTTTTCAATCCCCCCCCCCCCGAACTGTTTTTTCCACGATCGCGCCCCGCCGCACTGCAATAGAAACGCACGCGAATCGACGACTGCAGCAGCACTGCACTTGCCCCCGAAAGAAAAACCACCTCGTGTGGCACAACGACGACACACACACACACACACACACACACACATACCCACACACACCTATGTAGGTGCATATTATAAAGTCGCGTATCGGTCCGACTCATCGTCGTCGTGAAGTCCGGAACATATTATTATAATAATACGCTCGTCGCACATATATGCGCGAGTCGTCGAGATGTGTGTGTGTGTGTGCAGTGTATGTTATTATTATTATAGTGTTTTACACGACCGTCAACAAATGGCCGATGCACTTTGTTGCTAATGTCTTTTTCTTCTCTTCTCTTCTTTTCTTTTCAGGCAGAGGTTGACCTACGCGTTCCTTTTTCCAATCAAGAAAACGGGCGCGCGCCGGCAATAATTAACAATTAACTCCAACACTCAATCGCGACGGCGGCGGAGCGGAAACGTGACCGCCGCACTGCCACCCTATTGTTATTACAGCGCTGTTATACCTACACACTACAATAACCAACACTTGTGGATGTATACAATAAATACTTATAAACATGATACAACAATATATATATTATATTATATATGATCTCTGCCGATTATAAACATGTTTAGAACCGTATGCTGTATGCATATGTGTGTGTGTGTGTGTGTGCAGTGTGATTTCTCAATGCGACTTTCTTGAATTTCGCTTCTATATGTAGGTATAAATTTGCTGCTACGTTGGGTGTGTATATCGTACAGCCCTGTGATAGGTGTAAAACAATAGTTAAACATTTATGAAATATATTGTATTACATGGGTATACTGATCAACTGGTGAACATTGAAATGTTTTCAAGTATCTTAGGCGTACGCCTATATATACAAGAAGGGGATGGTACATACATGTGCTTATTGTCAGAGTTGTGCACCCGAATCATTTATCTGGGTTGCATGAAGCAGTTCAAAGGGCGTTCAAGCTCCGGAATAAAAAAAATGTTGTAAACGTTTGGGCACTCGTGACCTTTATTTTTCAGGTTAATCGTGAAATGTGTCGAAAAGTGCTGATAGCGACAAATATATCTAATAATTAATACCGATTGATAGTATTTAAAGTTATTTCTGTCAATATATTATATTATTTCTGTAATTATAAAAAATCGAACTAATCGTAAAGAATACCTACATTTAAAATTACATATTCTCGCACAACGTTTGTCAAATAACAATTAAAATAACACAGATTTTGAGTTTGATGTTTTTAGGGGTGTCGCGGGTTCCCGGTAATTCAGGTGCAAATAGATTTTGATTATTAGTTATTGCATCGTCAATCTTTGTGTTTTTACGTGGATATATTATTTTTTATAAAAGTTAGCATCTATATGGTATTTGTGGTACTCAATCATCCGTCTATCTAAACTTGAAGTATATATAAATATGAAAACAAATTTGAATGATTGGATCAAAATATAAAATTAATAAATCCAAAGGCATATTTAATTTGCAGGCTGTGTCCGGTTTTTCGTTTTATGTGGCACAGTATAATTTATACGAACCTTTACTAGTTTTGAAAATCCCAATAAAATATATTTTCAAACCCTGCATATATCTCGGTGAACAGCTCGTCCGGGTATTTAATACCAATAAAAATAAACGCGTTCGTCGATTATTGTACTTTTCCGAAATATCGTCGCTATAATATATTTTATGTATATATTACATACACGCGCGTTTGGGTCGCAATATAATATTAGTAATAACCAGGGCTCGGAAGTTGTGGCAAATGCATATTTTTTTTGGTTTGTCCTAGAACACCCAAAGTAAGATAGAAATATGTTTCACACTTATCTGATGTCATACACGAAATTTTATTTTGCCATTTTTTGCATATTATTTATGATTTTTATTGCTATTTTGCCATTTTAAGGTTTTTAGTGCTATTATTGGGTATATTATCAGATAATTTGGAAAATAACCACATTTAGTTGAAAATAATGATTTTATTTGGTTATATTTTTAAAAATATTCAAATTATTGGAAATAAAGCGAGTAATATTTCATGTTTTTACAGTTCTACAATTCATCGACGGTCCGATGTATTAATAGTTCGTGACGTCGGTGTTATTCCCTTATTGTATCATTGCAATAGATTATCAATACAATTAAATACGATTACAGATATGTCTGTATAGTATATACTTTATCCTTTATAGTTTTAATTTTAGTACTCCTGATTCCGCCGTTGTCGAACGTTGTCGTCGTGAAATAAATCGTAAATCTAAATACGTATTTTAATATCAATTAAAAATGCCTAAAGAAAAAAAAAACATTATTAAATCGCCTTCGTTGTTATGTTGATGAATTTGGTTCCGATATTTTTAAATTATTACTAATAATATATAATGTTTTAATTATCATATTAATATAACGTGTCCTGTCTTTGGGATGACTTCACGAGGAATATCCCGCTATATCGCGAGAGCGTAAAATATGTCACTTGGCGGATATAGCTCGTTTCCGAGAACCAAAAAAAAAAAAAAACCAAACGCCTCCGGTCACTCGTACAATACAATAATGTGTGTGCACAGTATAATAATCGTTTCAGTGGTTCTTCTTATTATTATTATTATGCACGATTATTTTTTTGCCGCCGCCGTCGTCACTACGACATGGTAATTACATACACAACGCCGGACCCACATTAAACAATACTTAATCTATCATCCGCGAGCGCATTATTATACTATTTGAGCGACTCGGTGAAAACTTATATTTTTTTCAAAAAAAAAAAAACCATCATAATAATTCACGACAAGTCTTAACGCTCGCGATAATGTTATATTATAATCGTAACACAAATAGTTTCGACGCAGTGGACTAAAATAATAACACACAGAGAGGGACTAAATCAGGCAGTGTCTCTCCGGTGCAGCGCGTAAAATACATGCTACGTTTAAGCATATAATTACGGTTAGCCGGTTACCTAGGTAGTGTTAAATGTACCGAATAATATTCCAAACGTTACACATGCATAATATTATTATACAGGTATACGACGCTCGCAGATCGTTAGAGATTGTATTACTATATTATTATTATTATTATCGTCGTCGTCGTTTTTATTTTTCATTCGGAAAATTAGTCGCCCGCCGAGCCAATAATCAGCACACGGATTAGGCGACTTTCTAGACGATCTAATCGGCAGCGGTGCACACACTTACGGTTCGTTAAGTTTATAATCGTGGACGGTATATTATCGTAAATAATAATAATATGTATTGCGGTTCGACGATGTTTATTTAATTTTCTTCGGCGGTGCCGTATGCATCGTCGAGCGTTGGAAGATCGCTAGCAGTTGTAATGATATACCGTTATTCATTCAACTACTATTTACCATATCGATATAGGTACCTTATATCGATTGATATATATTTAAACCTACTCGGTAAACATAACACATATTATCATATAGGTACGCGCATATTTCTAATTTCCGATTTCTAATCGTCACACGAGACTAAATGCGCTCACGATATGATCACCGTCGTAGGTATAAACGCGTCGTCAGTGGACGTGTAAAAGAAAAATACGCCTAAACGAGTAATCGTTTACTTTCATCCCGGCGACGACGACGACGAAAAACGAAAACCGCTCTCAAGTACCAAAAATTACGTAGGTATAGTTAGTATAGGTACCTCATATACGAACATTATTGATTTGTGAAAACTAATTCTACGATAAAATCGTGAACGGAATCGAATTGACGTGCGAGTCAGACACAAATGTTATCATTCGATATTGTGGAACACAAGGAAATAATATTATATTGCATCCTGCAGCGGTGGTGACCTAGTTTAAAGAACATTTATGTGCCATCTTTACACCGCCTACCTACCGATACTATTATTATTAATCTAAATTGGATGGATTCACATATCCCACGATGATCGGCACTACAAATGTGTCGATACCCAATCGACAAAATAAATTCGTTTTGCGGTTAGGATAACGATTAAACATTGGCCTTTCAGCAAACACAATGAGCATAATAATATAATGTCAATCGATGAACAATTAATGATAAGATAAATAAAATAAGTGCAAAAATAGTGCAAAGTGTTTAAGCCATTTTCATGTGTATTTAAATAATTTGCTTGTTATCGTGGTAATGAATTAAATGAACGATTTACCATACATATATATATATATATCCAGGTTTATGTTCTATGATAGTCATTAATCAAATATAAATTTGATAATAAGTTACAGTAACCTAAACAAGAAATTCGACGTGTCCTCGACGAAGTTGATGGGCCAATGCTTGTGATCGAATGATGGTCAATTTCATGGAACAAATAATGCTATTAGAGGGGAAGGGGTTGAAATGCCCGATATTATTTTTCAAATTTGAACTTAAACCCTTCTAGAAGAGAAGATGGTTTGATTTTTTTGTTTTTTTTTACTGAATCAAATTTGATTTGTAGTAGTTTGAAATTCGGAGTTCTTTTAGAGACACCATTTACACTAATATACATCTTATACTCGACGCCTTTTTTTTTGTTTTCTAAAACGGCCGCAAATTATTGTGTAGTCAAAGCAACTTAGTTTTAGGATTTTTTTATGAATACTAAACTTAATATTGCATATTATACCGTAATTTTCCTATCATAACTTTTAGATTCTGAGTGGAGCGAGGAACCTATTGGTTTTACAATGTTGTTTATTTATTTTTTATTTATTTTTTATATCTTGTATACAAAATATCTACCAGAAGGAGTGCTTCGATTTCAACATATAGTACCTTATCTTTTAGAAAATTGGATCAAGATGGTACTTTCGAGAGGTCATTTTTCTCAATAGTTGTATAATGCCACGGGAAAAACCACCGACAAATTACGAAAAACCGCTAAAAACGGTATTTTAATTTCTAACGCTTTGTATATCCCCATTGAAACGAATAAAAAATAATAATACCTATTATAATATAAATTCAACTTACAGGATATTATAATAAATAATAACAATGTCCTGACTGGCAAACCGTCTCCGCTCAGAATCGTTTTTCTTATGGAATGGTTTTAGGTTTATCACTGAATTCAAATGTAATACAATCCTTTATACATTGACCCAATTGTAACCTACTGTACAGCAGAGCGACATCCACTTACCCGATTTTGTTTTTTTCTATTAGTATTACCTTATACATTAGTGTTATAAATTATAGTTTACTTTGTATAAGACAGGAAAAGACTCGTAAAAACAACTGTCGAGTGTGAGGTGTGACTGTTGATCTATACGGAATACAAATCGCAAATATCTTTAAATATTGACAATAAAAATTATTTTTCACCGTCCCAATGCTGATGTTTGTTATTAATAATTATTCATCGTATGGAAAGCGTATACAATAGAACGATATTAATTTGCTTTTTTAAATTCGGAACACAGCTATATTATATAGTCTTACAGTAGATATAATATGGTCGTAACCTTCGTTCAAACGTTCCGTACTTAAATTTTTGGTGATTATATAAATATTATTTTTCTGATCAGTACGAGTTACCGGTTACCTGTCCATTATTTCTTCTCTCCGGCTAATTTATAAACGCCGAATAATATCGATTCCTTATTTTAATCCACCTACCTATCTACTATATTATATTAAAATCACTTAAATATATTTAGATGTACAACTGTTGTACATTTTTTTTCGACTTCGAGGCGGGTGATTAAATTGTTCTTGGACATCGGTTTCGAGTTTGGACTTTTTAAACGGTTTTGGCTTTTAATAACTTTTATATTTTCGATTACAGGTAGGTACCTGATGCCGCTTACTTCTATTGACTTCTACATCCGAGGGTAAGAACTTACAACACACTGTTGTTTTGACAAAATATATATCATTCGTCATCCATAAACTTATATAGGTACCTATATTATGTATCTATCGCTATTCTGCAAATGACTTGCTTTTTTCGTAGTTATTTAAATTTGAAACATTGCATTCCGTTGCAATTTATTTTAGGCTTACGGTGCCAGCGTACCACGTCCGTGATCAAATAACATAATATAGAATTTCAATCGTTCGATGAATCGTTCGCTATTCACTATTATATTAATAATATAGTGTAAGGTCGAGTAAAATAATTGGTCATTTTTTCAAATCAATACCGGACGTGGGTACCTATATACTATGCACATTAATTCAATAACAATCGTTGGCCGCCATGGAAAAGGTATAAGCATATAATTCTCAACCCGAGACGAATATTATATAGTCGTGTGCATATTATTAAAATTCTATTTGTCGCTAAACGGCGCAGAATATGTTAAATTGATGCACTTCGCGAAATACCTCCAGACTACTTATGCCCACAATATCACAAAGTATATTGAAATAATTAATTCACGTTGTCATAGTCATACATTGTAGGTATTATTGTTTGAAATGTGTATAGGCATAATGTAATATATACCTATAAACATATACTGGGTGATTCTTTTATCAAACAACACTCATTATTTCAAAAAGTGTAAATTTTTTTGAAAATATTTTTTTACATAGTTTCAAGTCGCTTATAAAACAACGTTTTTATTAAAAAATTATATTTTTAAATATTTTTTATCCTTATAATTTTTTAAGTTTTTTACTTTTTTGAATAACAACATAGGGTTTTAAATTTATATTCCAAAGCAGAATATTTATCTTAGTATTTTGATACATGAAAATCGAATTTGGGTTGAGTAGTTTATGAGTTATAAGTATTTAAAGTTTAGACGAGCGGAGTGGAGTGGTTCGGGGTTACCCCGCGAAATGTTTGTCCACTTCACCGCTCGTCTAAACTTTAATTACTTATAACTCATAAACTACTCGCCCCAAATTCAATTTTCATGTATCAAAATACTAAGAAAAATATTCTACTTTAGAATATAAAATTAAAACCCTATGTTGTCATTCAAAAAAGTAAAAAACTTAAAAAATTATAAGGATAAAAAATAATTAAAAATATAATTTTTTAATAAAAACGTTGTTTTATAAGCGACTTGAAACTATGTAAAAAAATATCTTCAAAAATATTTACACTTTTTGAAATAATGAGTGTTGTTTGATAAAAGAATCACCCGGTATACATTCTACACATTGTATACCAGCTATATACATAATATATATATATACCTACCTATATTATGTGTATAATAAACGGCGAGATTTGTACATTTCATTAACTATATATGGGCAATAACAATAATGATAATTATAACGAGTAACATTTAAATCCCAATAAAAAAAAAAAAATAATAATAATAATAATAAAAAAATACCGGTTCCGGAATGAATAGTAATTATTATTTTCGGGTCTGCCCGCGTGACCGAGCTCACATTTTATAGCGACATAGACACACTGCAGTACCTACCTATAATTTCGTATAAATATTACTCTTTAATACACCAATTATGTAAGTACTAAACTGTTTATGTGTGCAATGTACATTACCTGTGTACAAGGTGATTTTATTTGATTTTTTTATGCACGCTGACCTCCATTTTATGCTGCTTCAATTGTACATTTATTCAAATATTGAATTTCGGAATTTTCAAGCACCATCATATTTTCAAATTCCTGATATTTTTTGTACTATTTAAGGAGTGTGTCCTGTGCCGATACAAACTCCTGTCTGTCGAATGAGAACCTCAATTTTTTACTGCAAATTATTTGGAGGACGATATTTTCGAAAATTTCGATGTATCTAAATCGAAATACCGTAGTTTCTGAGTTATTAAAATGTTTATGCTAAGGATAATAGTCCTTGAAAACTGTTTTAAAAAAATATTATAAACTATATTATTATGTAATATCAGATGTAGTATACTTTATTATATATTTGGATAGTTTTTACAAATTATTTATTATAATGATGGATCAATACAATAACTACAAAGTACAAACATTTTTAAATCAGATGATCTAAGCCCATATGGTCTATATCTACATTCTACTTAGTCCATTACAATATAAGTTTGTATTGTTACAAGATCATACTTAAATGTTATGAAAAAATCTCGATTAATCGAAAATTTGGTTTCGATTATATTTAGAAATTCCAAAAATCAGAATATGGATATTTTATGCCTATTTAATCATAAACATTGGGTGATTATGCTTACGAAAGCACCCTGTATATAATGATAATACTCTTCATTCATATTTTATAATTATTGTCGGTACACGATTGGTGCGAATCTTCGTCACTGCGTCCGAAGACCTTGGGTCGCGTGCGACCATAGATTATTAAAACGAATAATCGTCCGAAATAATAATTATTTAAAAGAAAACAATAATTAATACGCCGATTATAAGCTACATATAATATCATAGTCTATACTATAGACTCTATAGCACGGTCTTAGGTTATAGCTCTAAAGCAGTGCACAATAGAACTGTCGGGGGAAAAAACATTACATTTGGCTAATTACCTATAATATAAACGTGTTTTTAACGAGAACTCGTTTACTTAACATATTATATTAGGTAGTTATGTCTATTATACCAGCTACTAATATTGTAAACTACAATAACTCGCTTATGAGTATATGACTTTATAGAATTAATATATTATATACTGTCATACTGCAGGTGTATCGTTTGATCAATGGTATGACGGAAGTACCTAAATAGTGTAATGGGTAAACGATGACCGAGTTAGATGATAATACATAATGTATTATACACAGAAAAATTGAAGTTGTCGCGCATGCGCAAAATACAAGAGTTAAACGATTGTAAGTCTTGTAGGAGCTTATAATCCTGAAATAGTCATAAGGTATAGGCTCGTGTCCCGCAAACACAATTTAAAATTATGTATAGGGCAGCGTTTATCAACCTGCATACCACTATAGTCAGGCCCGGCGTTAGGGGGGGGGTGTGGGGGGTGCAATACCCCCCCACCAACGAATAACCCATTTATATAGTCGGCATACGCTAAATAAAATTAAATAGTCGGCAAAAATTTGAACTATAGAACTAGATTGCGCTAGCCGCTAGTTGGTATTAGAAAAACATTTTTCGTGAACGGCTACGGCTACAATTCCCGAATCTAAGGGCAATGAATGTATTTATAGCCGTAGTCGGAATATACGTCGTTATCTTAGTCTTAGATATTTGATTTGATTTAATGATTATTGTTGTGATCGACGATCGTACTTCACTGCTACAATATATTATAACTGATAGTAAATAATAAAGATTGTCGACAATTGCCTATTGCTATTCTGTACTTCTGTGACGACTGTGAGAGTGTTATACCGAGTTAACTTAAGACAGTTTATTTATTCGTTTGTGTTTTATTAATTTGTTCATTATGAATTGCACAAATACGAAAAAAAGAAAACGAACGAAATTAGAATGTTTGGCATGTGGAAGTATATTTGATGATGATTATAGAAAAAAACATGAAACTAAACAACATGAGGGTAAAAGAGTTTTAGTGAAGCATGTTGGAGCCCCAGAAAATCCATTTATAGCTGCGGCTAGGCTAAAGCAAGTGACAGAATCGGAAAAGACTTTTGCCAAAAAGAATTGACCAAAATCCAAACACACAGTGTTCGATTGATTTACCTACTTTTTATCGAGTAGAATTTAAAAAAGTTCTAAATACTTTGATTGTTTTATTGAATGAACATCTAAAAAAATCATTGGTGACATTTGAACCAATGATTACTTTGTTTAAAATGCCATGGAAACAAATTTGTTCAACAGAAAATGTAAAAAAAGTAATCGAACTATTTCCACCGGGATGCAAAGATTTTAAAATGAATGACTATGATGGAGTGATTGCCGAATTGAAAGTTTTAGATCACCAGTGTAACGTGAAAAAATTGGATAGCTTGACAAAAATATTTGAATTATCTGAAGATTGTAAAACTTGTTTGCCAACTGCAAACAAGCTATGCAGGCTAGTACTTACAGCTCCCGTAAGTACTGCTTCAAACGAACGCGCTTTCAGTAAACTGAAAATCGTCAAAAACTATTTACGATCGACTATGGGAGCAGATCGCCTCCAACATTTAATGTTACTTTATAGTAACAAAGATATTTTGGATTGTATAGACTTAAAAAGTTCAGTGAAATCATGGTCACTATTAAAGGAAAGAAGGATTAAAATTTAATTTATTCAATTACCTATTCATAATGTTGAAGTTGTTGTATTTTTATATAATATGATATTATAATTTGTATTCTATTGTTTAACTTAGTTAATATCCAATAAATTATTAAGACACCAATTATTGACTCTCTTTTACACACGCGTTATATTGTAAATTTTGCGTTTAGTATGTATTTCACTCTAGTATCTATTATTTTTAAAATTAGAGTAAATTGATCAATAATTTAATTTAATAAAATAATAAAATGGATTATTTTGAACGCAAAAATTTGCCATGTTATTTGCGTGTAAGACAGTCGACCAAGACAACACTTGTGGTTCATATTTATGAATGTAGTCGGCAAATTCGTATATTTATACCCCCCCATCAATATTTGCTAGCGCCGGCCCTGACTATAGTGGTACTCAGATACCTCGTGAGTGGTACGATAAGAAAATCTTCCATTATAAAAAAAAAAATGGAATTATTCACATTAAATATTATTTGGTTAATTTGATATTATAATAATAATATAAATAGTAAATGTAGGTACATATTATTTCCTTTACTCGCATAAAATACCATTTTGGAGTTTCTAATAATATAAAATTCCATATACGTTAAATAACGTACACATCTTTGATAAGCAAAAAAAAAATTTATTCTCAAGCCAAGTGGTACACGAAAACGTTTAAACTCTGTATATTGTGGAACGCGGATATAAAAAGGTTGAGAACCACTGGTATATAGGGCACTGCAGAGTAGAAGATAAGTAACTGAGATGTAGAGTGAGCCCTGTTTTTGTGGACACGTTGTATACAATATATATTTATGTACATGTTATAATATAATATTATTATTATTATTATGCAGACAGTTCGCGGACCACGTTTCTTCGCGAACTCGGAATTTCGCGAGTAAAAGTAGACTGCTTCACACGCAAAGTGTCAATGTGAAATTATAAAAAAAAATAAATGGTTCCTAAAAAAAATTAGCGACAAATCGGAGAAATCGACAGTAACAATATTAATAAATGATACGATCTGCAAGGCCCAACGTCGTCGCGCGACTTATGTTCCACATATCAATATGTACGCGTTTATGACTAGGTATAGGTAGGTATATATATTATGGATACCTATATTACCCATACCTACCTATACCTACCAACACCTATAGTACCTACTTAACGACTCTACTAATTTCACGATTTTTACAACTCCGACGCCGTTGCGAAAAAAAAAAATTGACTGTCGGTTCGTTAAAATTTAACGCGGAGCTGCGCAATCACGGCGGGCCGCACTATCAATCATGTCTGCAGTAAGGGACCATAATATATAATTAGCTCACTGCCCATTCGAGTATGTCGTTGATTCATTAATATTATTATCAGTGTTTAGTGCGATTGTTTGTGACATTGAACGTTTTACCCGTTTTACGATGATATTATATAAGTGCACACGTCGGTGCACGGATAGACCTGCGACACGCACCCACAGCGTGTATACCACGTGACCACAAAAACACTATCGGCTATAACTCGGTTATACTTATATGTCTCGGCACCCTAAATACATATTTTTGAATTCCATTTGCTAGGCACGAGACTATTGGATCACGATAACGTATTCCCATATAGCTTGCAGTTTTTTAACTCTTATGTTTAGCGCATTTAGCTATACTATACTCAACTTTTTCTGCATACCTACCCTGCTGTTGTCGTGTACACAGTACACACGGTGTATAGGTGCCCACAAATCGCTTTCCACTCTTATCTCTCAAAATAAAGGTAGCACGGATTGCCTCCAGAGTTGAATTATTAAACGTATTATTTTTTTTTCAGTGGTTTCCAATATGAGTGTATTCATTTTAAAAATACATTTTTGTTTTTTTATGCGAATACCTACTTGGTATTACGACGTTACCAGCTAATACATAACAAGTTAATAACATCGAATTATTCGAATTAAATGTTTCGTATAATTGTATAAACATTTTAAACATTATAATATTATTTGTATAGTTTTTTCTGATAATATGCAGTTCAATAAAAATAATATAACAGACCATATACGAACTTCCCAATCGATAACAATAGTAATTATAGTTAATTATTAATATTAACCTTACCACGCCTTTAGGGTCAGTAATCGTTTTATAAATTGTAGTTGAGTGTTGCAGGTTTCTTTTGATTAGTAGTCAATGTATATGTAACGACAATATAATATGATTTGCATCATATTATCTATGGCGTATACTATTGATACTATTGATCGTATGATTAATTTCAAAAATACATTAAACTGTAAATGATTATTTGTCAAATGTAAATCGTATATTATATTATATCATGGAGGCCCTATCGTCGCTTATCATCGCACCTACCTGTATAGGCTGTATTACAGTACCCATGCAAAGTATAAACGTGTGCGGAGCCACAGCGTTCGTAATATTATTACTTTTACCATAATATACTTTGGTATTATAATTTATACTACTTACTTATCATTATTATATTATAATATAATATACTTAGACATTATAATTTATAACACACGTACAATATTCTATCACTTATCAGGCGGGCTCGTGCACATTATATAAAGAGTACGTGCGACGTGTCCACAGTATAAGTTACACATTTTCCCTTAAACATCGGTCATAAAAAAAAAAAAATGGTAGTGTAGTTAAGTTTTGATTTATTTTTATAGGATTCGGTACAAGTAAACGCGGTCGCGACCGCTCACCCGTTATCCAGGTTAGGTATACATATACCTAGGTATATTATATTTATGTTTAATATTATTATATTAGACAATATATTATAATACGATGATTATAATATACTATATAGCCTCGGTGCGTTCGTCGTGGACGTCGTCGCGATATAAAGTGCGATTTTTTACGCCACGCGATCCCGAACGACATAAATCTATATTTTCGAGTAGTATTTCTTATTTACGACGCACAAACCATAAAAATGTAATTAGTATTCCATTTGTAAATAGTTATATTGTCCGTTGCGACGCGCTTTGCAGCACCTGAAAACTAAATATATAATAATAATAATAATATGTTTTACGGTTGAACGTTTTTATATCTCGCATCTCGATCTCGCGGGTTAAATATAAATAATATGGATAGGCTTGTATATTATATACCTACTTATACACACCGATATAAGTAATAGTATAAATAATATCACAATATACACTGCACATACGTAATATTATTATTATTATATATAATGTGTAGGCATTATAATATATATATAATATATATAGAACACGGACGGAGGTACACTCGAGTATATGTATATTAATTTCGCGACGATAAAAACGTGACGGGTTAGGTGAGGGCAAGGGGGCAGAATGTGCAGGCGAACAAGGATTGGAAAAAAAGTTTATTATAATAATATATTTTATACATCTTATGTGCTTTTAAGTACACATTATACTTACCCATCTCCGCAGTCAACCGGTGGCTCCCGCTTAATCCGCACCGTGATTTGTTGTGCGCAATTTTTTTACTCTGTTTTATAGCGTAAAATATATATATTATATAGTCTCCGACCGCAGCTCTCATTTACTGCAACGCTTTAGGTCCTGCGCAATGCCATTAGGGACTGTGGCGCAACTGGGTAAAAAACTAAGGTGGGGGGGGGGGTCAAAATAGTTTATCCGCCGAAATCGATGCCATTATATAGGTATACTTATAACCTAATTGTTTGTTTTTACACACAAGTCTTAAAACTCATTTTATGGCTTCGAAACAAATTACCGTAAGTACTTGCCCATAATATCGTTAAATAATAAATAATATTAAGTAAGTATACGTCATTATGCGTACATAAAAGAGTTCATAAAAAAAGACGCTATAACTTGTTTGAACAAAATAACGCGATGACAATCCTGTAATCCGTGAAATGATATTATTGGGTTATTTTTGTAACCCAGATAATATGCCATAACTCGGACAATACGTCAACGTATTATACAACTGCAGCAGAAACGTGAAATGAAGGTTCTTTTATGTGCAATATAGTTTAAGGCGGCTCTTAGTGACTATTATTTAAGGGGAACAATTTAGGCAATTTCTAATCTTGTCGTCGCCGCCCGTAATATATGTGTTAGTTGTAAATGATTATTAGTGTGAAATTCGAAGAAATTCGAACTCGATAACAATAGATTTTATATCGCCCGGCTGCGGGCACACGGTTCAATAGCACACGTACGCGCATGCACAAGTCAACGTAATCACTCTCGGAAAATATTTTTGTACACTCACAACAGTGAAAAATGCTAATAAGCTGGCGAAAAATACACATACTTCTAGTAGTCCAATTTCAATTTTAAAAAATTATTTGAATTCGTCAGCCTCTTTTCTATGATTTGTAGGAAACCGATTTTGGATATTTTAGATAATTTACGTATATTACGGTTCCAAATGACTGCTTGATTTCTAAAATTTAACTTGCACTTTTAAGTGCTAACTAGACAAAAATATGAAAAAGTTTTTCCTACAGATCATAGAAAAGAGGCTAACGAATCCAAATAACTATTCAAAATTGAAATTGGACTACTAGAAGTATGTGTATTTTTCGCCAGCTTATTGGTCTAAATGCATGAAAAATCCAATCGTTTAGAGCCGCCTTAAGGAAAACGTCTGTTTTTTTATTTCTTATAAATTTAGTTGGTATATTATGTTAAACGTATTGCAATGTTAATTTGTTTTAAAAGATTTAAACATTTCTACCGTTGACGTGTATGGAGGGGGGAGGAAAAATTATACCTTTGAATTTCTCCCTCAAAAATTTCCGCTGGAGCGAAAGCCCTCCCTCCCCACATTTACGACACCGCTTTGTGGTATTATAATTTATAACTAAACAACCGTAGGTAATAATATTCTACCAAATATCCATATTATGAAGACCATAGGTTTTCGAAAACAACTTCTCGACGATAAAAACACACAGTTAAACCGCAACAAGTGCCTTGCCTATATATACCTGTATATTGTGCAGAGAGTTGGCTTGCGGTTTAAAACAATAGGCGGCCAAGCCAATGTTTTGTCATTTGCAAAACAATTAAATATTAATTTAATGTAGACAGATATAATAATAATATAGTCGTACAATACACATTACAAACCTATTTGACTTTATTCTTAATGTGTACCTATATGTATAATGCATAGCAGGTATATATATATAGATGTTAATCAAGAGACCGGAATAATGTCATTTGAAAAAAATGTTATCGTGGGATCCAAACCGCAAACGTCGTATATGATGCGTGCGTGTACAAACTATACAACTGCAGTTTATAATCTCATCGTTATCGGATTAGCCTAATAAAAATAATAAAATATTATGATGAGCAAGTGCGATAATTATTACGAAACAAATGATAATAATATGCGAAGAAAACGACTGACTTGTAACTTGTTCGCGGCGTCAATAATTATTAAATATTTATTATTGTAATACACATAATAATATTATATTGCTATAGGTACTATAGCCATACATGTCGTAGTAGTTATTACAAGTTATAATTTTAAGTTTACCTATAGGCTATAACCAATAGAAAATAAAAACAAGGTTTGTCAAACTCGCGATGACGTTGTTGTCAGAAAACCCGTAGAGGAGTGGAATTTTGAACCACCTGTATACACGATTTGGCTGAGCACTGAGCAGGAATATCATATTATGCAGAAGACGTAATTCAATTATAAATATCAATTTTTAGTGAAATTTGAAAGTCTGTCACTGATGACGTCCCTCAATTATGGATATAACTCTAACTATTTGTCTACCTCACTCCGGATTATAATACATAATATATGTACGGATAGAGTACTATAGCAGGGGGTGTACTAAGTTTAAAAATATTTGTATCAAAATCTTTGCAGCACAGTTCATAATAATCATAATAATACACAGTACCTAGGTATTGTAAAAGTAGTGTTTTTAGGATTTTTAAAATAAACGCGTTATTGATGTGTTATAATTTGTAACGAGTATGTAAATTGGCTGAGTAGGTGTGTGTGTGGAAGACATGATTAAATTAAAAATAAACATTTTAGTGAAATTTGAAAGTTTGTCACTGATGTCCTACGATTATAATATACAACTCAAAGTTCGTCCACCCCACTCTGAATGGACATGTATGGACTACAAAATGAGTTAAAAATGACTGTATCAATTTTTTTGCTGCACAATTCGCATAGTATAACAATAATGGTATACACTATACAGTACCTATTATATGGCTATATCGTAAAAGAAGTTTTACTTTTTTTTAATGTGTTGACATGGTAATTTATTGATATATGTTTGACGTAAGACTTATCTATAATAATAGGTAAGAGTTTATCAAGTTTTTTGGCTCTAGGAAAAACTTTTAGTACATTAGTTTACAAACACAATACGTATAAACAGGCTAATGGTATAACGATAAATCACATATTATTGTGATACTCGCTTGATGAAGAGGGAAACCTTTCCACATTGATAGAATCCAAGTCGATTTTAGTTTTCTTTATGTTTCTAATACATATATTGGGTGCAGGTCTTCGCCATATATTGGAGTTTCGAGGGGCGCATTGTCAGTGAGAGAATTACACGAGAGTGAGGACAATTGTCAAAGGGTTTGGATGTGTTGATAATGAGAAATCTGGAATAGGGTTTGGTCTATATATAGACTCTGAAGTTTCGATTCTTAAATCATCGTGAAGCCTGTCGTTTTTCAGCAGAAGTGACAAGACGGAGAGCCGTATCATTGCGATTGGAACGCCTGTTGATCTATTTAACGTTGAAGACATTCATATAATAATATTATCTGAGTCATAATGTTTGTGTTAGTGCTGCAGTGTTTGCGGGTGGTGGTGGGGGGGTGGGGGGGGTGTACAAGAAACATTACAATTTACATGAACATATAGGTATTCGTGCGAAATTCTTTTACATACATATTATACGCTGTGCGTATTACAACTAGAATTTTTTTTCTCATTCCTTATAATTTACCCGACTCATCGTGTCCGTCGTGTCTCTGTGTTGTAGTCGGACTCGTTTTCCTCGTCGCCGCCGTCGTGATGTGTACAATATATTATAATAACGATGATAACGACGATATAATCCGTTCGATATATAAACCAGATTTTTATATAAACGCATACAATATACATAAATATTACACATGCGTATATACCTGCCTGTATCTATAGGTATATATAATATAATATGTTTATTCATGAAATTTGAATCCGTTATGGTCGTTCAAAAATGGATGTAACATTTAAGGTCAATCAATTATTTAAAAAAGAAGAAGAAGAAGAAGAAGTCGAGTTGGCGGGTGCGCAGTCCGTCCGTCGGTTTATATACGTGTGTGTGTGTGTGTGTGTGTGTGTGCGTATTGGTACGCTTTTTAAATGTCACACGAAAAAAAGTGGAAAAAGCGATACAAAAAGATGCGGTGGCATTAAACCACAAACTGGTTCATCTGCCAGAAGAGTTCTTCTTTATTTTTTTTTTATTTCTGTGTGGAATGCCGTTTTGTAATATTCTAAAATATATATTGTAGCAGTTTCTATATAGGAATTACATACTACGCCGCGCGAGCTCCAAACGATATTATTCCTGCTAATAAATTGTTTTATTATTATTATTATTATTATTTATTTTTCGTCTCTTCTCTCTTTTCCGCGCGGTGTATACTTAAATGTATTCATATATTATTATAATATGTATAGTAATAATATAATTATGTGTACCGATATACGAATATTATAGGTATACGTGTCGCGATGGTGCAGGTTTCGACAGATGTACCGATCATCGTACGACCGCGTGCAAACGCGCCCACCCATGTTTCCGCCAGGGTGACCTGCACAGCTCGCGTGTCATCGTATCGTAGAGCATAGTTTTTTTTTTTCAAATATTTATTTCCAGACGAAAATGCGTTCGTCGACGTCGTACATGCCTACCCACCTACTTGCGACGGGACAGTGGTTGGCGACGGGTTACGATACTATACCTATAATATAATGCGACGAATAATGTACCGATGTCTGATATCTGTCTAACATAATGAGGAATAATAAAATGATATTTTCTTTCTGGACCGAAACGACCGAGAGACTAGTGCGGTACGACTATTGTGAACGAAAACCGCCCCGGGCATTAAAAAGATGTAAGCAGTGAATTTTTTTTTTCAAAAGTGATTAGAATATAGGTACTATACCTAAATACCTAATTATAAATTATGTATAAAAAAATGTTGTCCTTTTAAAATGTTTAATATTTTTAAAAATATACTAGTAAGTTGTACAAATCAAATTCGAGAAAATAAAGAAATTGAAGTATAAATACTTCAAAAGTCTATTAGGCGAATGACAGTGACAGTGTACGTAAAAACGACTACAGTCTACAACGCGTCGGGCTACGTCAGGCCGCTAATTGTTTCTCGCGTAAGCAAAATCAAATGTGCTTACAAACGCTAGTTAAATACGTGACCCCCACCATGGCATTATAGACTATTCGAAAATAACAGTTGCGCGTAAGCAATTTCAGAATGTGTTACACTGTATATCGTATTATGAATTATGATTATGCAGTTAACATAATACAGAATAGATTAAAAATAGACCTACAATCGATGATTTTCTTAAAATAGTTGGTAATCAGTAGACAGCGTACGACCCAAATACACAATAACAAAAACCACTACCAGCTATAACTTAAATATTTTATAAATAAAATTAAAATTTTAAAAATCATTTATTATGTACCTATTAGTCGTGATTATTGATCAAATTTATTTTTTCTTTCATTTAAAGTGTAAGCAGTGCTTACAGTGCTTACATGCACGCTACGCCCCTGAGTGGGGCGGTGTGATAATTATAATATTATATAGGTATAACCTGCGTGACATATGTGTGTGATATTAATTCAAAGCCGGGAGAGTTGTATTGATTTTTTCAACTCTGTTAAGTCAAATTAATAATAACATGTTAATTTAATTTTTAGTTAACTCGGTTCGGACCAAAGCGTTAACAACAACTTGTTATTCGGTTTAAAAATAGTTTTTTTGTTTGCGTTTGTAACACTACGGCCTACTCGATTTTTTTAACGGCTCAAAACTTACAAAAATATACCTACAGCGGTCGTAAAGTATACCCTCTTTATCTGTATAATATAGTACTTCGTTGAAGTTATTCGTCGCCGCGGTATAAATATGCAGTTCACGCCAAACAACACCAACAATGATTAAAATTATGTTATTAATGTTATATAATGATATTAAATGTATTATTGAAATCGATTGAAATGTAATAAAATATAAATAATGCAATCGAAAACCGATCGAACGAATATTTAATATCAGTGGATTTCACGTCGATCGAAAAACAATTAACAGCCGGGGCAGTGTAATAAAATATATTATAGGAAACTCTGCAAGGTATATATAGTAACCAGTTGTGAGTTAAAAAAAAACCAAATCGACTTTTTTCTTAACTCGACTCATCGTTAACTTTTCGACTCGTTAATGCCCAACCTTCTTGATCATATTATTATTATTACTTATATCGCCACAGATTTCGACCGATAATGTCGTCGTCTGGACGTATTTGTGCGATTTCTCCCGCGAATACTTCAGTAAATGAGATATAATATTATTATATTACAGAGTTCTCGGAGGAGACTCTTCGTCTCCACGTGCGGCGGATTTCGACGTGAAATCGCGCGGTTGTTGCGATATAATTATTATTGTTTTTTTTTTCTCTTCTTTTCTTTTCGTATTATTATATTACTATAGCTGCAGTGTCCCCGCCTCGGCATAGCTCTGTACAAACGATTTTTTTTTTTCTTTTTTGAATGCGATGAGAGACGACGACGACGCGGATCTCGTTACGTATTGCTCGGCTGCAATATTATATTATTTTTCAAAGACGGTACAACACAATATATAATAATAATAATTATTATTATTATCATAAACTGCTGCGACGCAGGAGATCGCGAAAACCACGTCCTACATTTTTTTTTTTTTTTTACCGTCTCTCTCTCTCTGCCCGTCTTTCATTACATTAATTTATTAGTTTCGTAATTATCTGCATCGCGTCATAATAATAATATGTCGTCGACGTGTACACGACGAGAATTCCGCGTACTCACAGTTTTCTGATGCAAGCGCAATTCTGCTCGAGTTTCGGTTTTTGACACGTTTATGAAAATAATATTAATATTATAATATGTCACAGTAATATTATCTACATGGTCGCCGGTGGTGGTGGTTTATATCCCTGGAAAAGGTGATTACGAAACCTTGTTACGGTAGTATAGTATAATAATATAATGTGCATCGTTGTAACGCAAACTGACGTGCAGTTGTCATGCTCGCGGTAAAGATAATATGAATATGAAGTTAAAAAAAAAAAATAATAATAATAATTTCCTAGTAAATAAAAAATCAGACTGTACATAAATTATAAATATTATACACAAACCGTTTGTGTGGCGAAACACTATATTATTGTAATATATTACATATTATTATAATGTGTGTAGGTACACGAACAGTCGTACACAAATATAATAATACATCGTACATAATATAATCTGTGTACACTCCCCGATGACGACCGATCAATAAAACGTGCCTATTAGTGTATATAATAATAATATATTATGTACATATTATCAAAGTCGGGTGACTATTATTATTATATTATATAGACAGCCGCCTGGTGACTTTATTCCGAGCGTGATCCGTTTAACTGCACTCTATCATTATTTCAAAAACTACATATTATAAACGTAATTTGTAAATATTTTTATTTTTTTTCCATAATTTTAGGTCGTTTAAAAACACAATTTTCTAAAAAAAAGTACATTTTTACTATCACAAACGTGCATTTTTAATTCCTTATTCCAAAGCAGAATAGTCATAATATTTACGAGTTTAATACTAATGACAATGTTTGGTTGTAAATGTTGTTAATTTTATGCATGTAATTAATTTATTATTATTTTTTTTTTTTTAACTTTCATTTCACAGTAAACTTTGTAACCAAATATTTGATGAACATCATTAACACTTGTTTTTTATTTTTTCTTTTTCGTTAATAATAATTAAATTCTACAAAAAAAAAATAAAAATAAAAATATTTTACATGTTATATTAACCAACCTAAACCATTACGTTAAACATCATTGAAATTTTTCTACAAGTGTTTGTTTTAAATTTTCATGTTCAAACGTTCTTATATCTTGTACTTTTTTATGAATGAATAAATACAATGAAATTTAAAAAAATCTAAAAATGCCATAAATTGCACTTAAAATGTATAGATTTTAATTCGTCTTTACCATTTCAAACTTACTTTATAGCAACAAATTGGGACAGTGGAAGAAAGTCGAAAAAAGCAGCAACATCCGTGCCCCAGTTATAAGTTTATAATTTACAACATCTAATATGAGCACGTAGTTGAGGGGAACCACTTTGATCACCACTCGGTCATCAATACGATGAACTAGTATAAAAACGCAAGTGTAATATTTTTCCGAAAATGTGTTTTGTAACGACTTTTGAAGTGTCGGTTTAAAAGAATATATTTTCAAAGAAACTTCGGCGCGTTCGAATAATGAGGGTATCGCGGCGCGTTAACTGGACCACTACCGTATAATGAGCATTATATTATTATAATCTAGGTGATATTATCGTCGTGCGTCTATAATATAATATGTTGTACTCGTATAAGTCGGGTGCGATACGCGTTTCTCGGGGGGGGGGGGGGGGGGGAATCTCGCGGGTGTATAGAAATTCAAATGCCAGTCGTGTGAATTGCGATGATGGGGATGGGGTGGGGGGGGGGGTAAAAAAATAAACAAAACAGAACAATACCGTACACACATATATTATAAATAGCTACCTATATATATAAGTGCGAGGTGCGGTGTATATTATGTTTTATTTATGTGTTCCGCCGAGCGTTTTAATGACGCGCTCGCGATATCTCGACCGGACGGAGGCCCAGGTCCAGGTCGGGGCGTGAATATCCTTCGGCAGTCCCTCCACTTCCCTCTACGTGTAATCACAATAATAACGTTCTATAATGTACAGTGTACGTGTATAGTATACGTGAAATGCATAAAATATATTATCGTAATGCATTGGAAATGTTGTACAGTGTTGCGCGTCAGACACTCGAGCGGGTTAACTGCAGTGCGTTGTACAACAGGTATAGCTATAGCTACGATGCAATATATTATAATAATATTGTGTATGATGTATTATAACTTGGACTACATGCGCAGACCGCGGTGCGTACGACAACACTGTGGTTTAAAACAAGAGCTACCTATAATGGTGCAGAATCGCGTTTTCGGCAAGTCAGGAAATTTTAATGGATATCATGCGGTTATCGATGCTCTATGATAAGTAGGTATCTATGTATAATATCGTCCGCGATGGGCGACTAGTACGTCGTATCTAAAAAAAAAAAAAAAATCGATTTTGCGATTTAAGATGTACAGCTTCCATATCGACCTATTATACCGAAATTATTAAAGTTTGACTATGAAATTGACTTACAAAATCGGCCGTGGAAAAAGACACCATAGCTCCCTCTATTAACACCTGCATTGTATAGGACAGTGGAGGCTCGTGAACCATATCAGGGGTGTGGCAAATAAACAATAAATTGTTGATCAATTGAATACTACCATGGTTCTACTTAAGTACATGTATGAAGTAAGGCTCTTTAAAAACTTCTATTAGAGCCTTGGTACAAGTACAAAATTTAAAATTGAATAATAATTAGATTATAATATGTCCATTCATAGGCGGTACTACGGGGGTGGCAGAGTAGGCAACTGCCCCTCCTGCGAACCGTACCTGTATTAATACATAATTCCTTAAATCTCGGTTTCGGGTTTCCTAACTCTAAAAATATATAAATTTGTTTTTTTCAATACGAAATTTGTTCCAAAATATCTGTGAATGATAACACACACCTACAAAATATTCTATTATTTAATCTATTCTGTGATTTTATTATCAACGAATTCTGATAAGGTGATGTGCGTCAAAACGTTACAACATTGCGATAGATAAGAAAAGATTCGAATTGTTAAATTTGTTCAATTTTTTTAGTTTATTTTTTCTATAAATATCAATAAAGTTTTATCTGTTGCGCCAAAAAGTGTAAAAATTTAATACAAGGTTCCTGATATATTGTTACAGTAGCAATTGAAAAATATTAAAAATACATAGGCACAAATTTTTATAAGCATTTAAACATCGAATTTTGACAAAATCTCGAAAATTATCAATCATTGTAATTAATAAATTATAAAATGTTCAGTTTTTATAGCTAAAGATTGCAAATTTAAAACAAAGGTTCTCATAAATAGTTCATACTGTAACCAAAAAATCTAAAATATATATGAACACAGTTATTTCTTACAGACATTTTAAATTCAAATTTGGACGAAATTACATATTAAAATCAATATTAATGATCTTTGTTTTTGTTGTAATTTAAAAATATTATTCGGGGATATATGAAACTGAAAAATCAAAATATTATGGCCTATCCATACAATCTACCATAGTATAAGGAATAACAATTATGCTCATGATAAGACTGTGCATATTTTAAGGAATTTATTCATAAATTCCATATAATTTAATATTTTAATACCATAGAAAAGTATAATTATAATATGTCTTATACCTAGATTGACATACCGCCTCCGCTCAGAATCGTTTTTCTAATACAATGATATTATATCATTGCATTCAAATTTAATACCATCCATTATACAGTGACCCACTTGTAACCTACAGTACAGCAGAGCGACATCCACTTACCCACCTTTTTATTTACACCATTATTCAATGAAAAAATTGGAAGGGGTTTTATTATGGTGAAGGGGAGGGGAAGTCACCCATTAACGCCCCCCCCCCCTTCACAACATATAGTTAGATAGTTTAAATATTTTCTGCCCCCCCCCCCTGCCAAGAGGGTCTAGTACCGCCTATGTGTCCATTGTTATATTTTGTTCCATAAGAACCGATAATATCTTTAGTGTGTGATAAAAGTATTATAGTTAGGTATACACTTACACTAAACGACATGATGACAACCTCTCCGTTCCTTTTTCTATCAGTGGAAATCGTTTCAACAAATGACTAATGGATAATGTTGACAAACTCTGAGGCCCGAATCGTTCAGATTCATTTAATAATAATATTTCGACTTCCCCCACTATCATGATATACATTTTTATAATCGGCCATCCGAGGTTGAATATTACTAGCCTCTCGGCACTCTTCGGCTTTCGTCGAGATCGTTCTATCGTTCCACGGACATCGTCGTGATTTTTGATAACAGTATCGAAGTATGTATAAATATTATTATGTACTATGACCGTAACTGTTTTGTATATTAACTGTTAATATTAATTATTATACATGAAAAAACAAATTCATTTTGTCATGATAATAATATTATATGATATCAAAAAGCTTTTCTATTATAAAATATATAATATATTATTGAATATAATATTCTTAAAATTGATTATGGAAAAAAACTATAATTACAGTATATACCTTCTTTTTCTTTACAACAGTATTAGGTGAGGCTGAGCCTCACTTGCCTCACCTGACGAGCCACCACTGGTATAGGGTAAACTGTAATCACGATTTAAGATGTATAGATACAATATCTTAAATTGTGACTGTAGTTAACTTTTATCTCACGGGGATTCTCACAGGGAAAAACCGTTTTCTGCAATTTTCAGCACCACAAAAAACTCAGTTTGGTACCTTATCATATCCCGACTTGCAACCATTATATTATATTAGGGCCCCTGCAAACGTGTCATTTTTAAGGAGTTGTGTTTAGGCAATTCTTTCGTTCGCTGTGGTCACTGATCGTCTTCCTGTGTGTAGTAAATGATCATTAGTGTGTGTAAACTCCCCAAAAATCACCAAAATTATACATATTAGGTACGCACCCACTTGCACATGTAATTTAGTCATTAGATCAAAATATTTGAAATCAATTTATGAGGACGTGAAAATAGCTATATGTCGAATTTCATAATTCGCTAAAACGAGTCGGGAAAAATGTAATTCATGGAGACGGCGATACCCCAGTGATAGTCGCTCACTATGTATTAGTTGTGAGTTGTAACTGAATTAAATATAATATGTATACCCCCATTTCTACATATTAAATAGGCACTATATAAATTCAGCATATAATGCATATAGAAATACTAAATAAAAGCTGGATAAATAATGTAATAATATTATAACCCATCGCTTGTATACAATATGGAACCTATATAACCGGCAGTGGTGTGCACAGCTTTTTTGAAAGGAGGGAGGGATACGAATTTTTTACTCTTTTCAGATAAAGTCATATATACTTTCATTGCTTTATCATCAATTTTATATGACAAAAATAATTCAAAATGGAGGGATATGACACTTTCGCCCCCTCCCGTGAGCACTCCCCAGCCTATAACCTATATACGTACAAAGAACAAGTATAATATTATGTTATATATAATATAGGTACTTAGGCACATAAGCCTAATTGAGTTGGAGTTTTTTAACTACAGTAAACATTACCGAATGAGTCAGCTTTTCTGTGCGTGGAATATATAATATATTATTTAGTCTATGTCCTGGTTGCACTATACCTCCCTCGCAATTTTTCAAAATGCCTCTGGCGTGATAATTGTAAACGCGATATAACATGGTAATAAATATATACTTCTTAAGTATAAGTTGAATATAATATATTACATAACAACGTTATAAGATTCGTTTGTTATAATTTTAATATATTGTGATCATCGTGCCATTGTTATCCTGACACACGACTTCACTTCCGTTTACAATATATTATACTACATATATAGGTAGGTACCTACACTCTTATGCACACACAAATCGGTCACGTCCAAACATATTATTGTACCTTCTCTTTTCTTAAAATGTTTCTTATAATGTTCTTGTATATAATTATACAAATGTATCTATATAATACATCTATATAATGTATATTGTATCTATATAATATATAAATCACTAAAATTAGTTAAAAATGAAAATGCTGTCTACGATAAATATATAGGTAACGTCTGACACGAATAACATTATATATATATACCCATAGCTTAAGTATACAATTAATAATTATTTAAATTAAAAACCCTCTAACTGTATTATACATATTATCTACAGACTTCAACAGTTCAATGTGCAGCACAACTATCGACGTTTGAACATTTTGGAAATCAAATAACGAAGTCCGTGTCCTTACTCCTCAGCACCCACACCTTAAAATTTTGTTTCTAAACCTATAAAACAATCGCGTTATACCTCTTGTGTATCTGATTTAAGTAAAATCGTTTGTTACTCGACGGCTTATAAACTATCAGTCCTCGTGTTGCTGGAAATAGTATTATTTAATATATTTATTCACCTAATCTAGTATATAAATAGATATAAATAAGTAATAATAGGTATACATTTATCGGTTAATGCATTTTATTGTTACACGTACACGATTCGTCCTTAACTTTATTCCTTCGGCCTTCGCATAGAGTATAGTTAATATACATCCGCATAGAAAATAACGTGCGAAATCGTAGGCCCGAGAAATTCTTCTCGCAAAAACGGGTGACTATAAATCTAAATATTAAAAAAAAATATCTTAATATCTCCTCGGTCACACCACGACCCACCATATACCCGCAGTATATATAATACAGTAGCCGCATCATTATAGGGGTGGTATAAAATAATATATTATATTATTTTATTCGACACGTATAAGTGTTTGTGGGCGATACAGCAGGAAGCATAATAGTATACGATACTATAGTGGGTACACGCACTGCACTCGTCGTATTATATATTTTACTCACATTCACGCACATACACATACGCCAGTATAATGGGTACCGAGAGAAAAAAACGCGATTCGGCGGCAATAATAAGACGACTGCGATGATAAATCATAATATATTATACGCAGTCGTTTAAAACATATTTTTCGGTACTTCGGGCGCAAACGGTAGCGCCGGGTCGTCGCCGCCTCTGCTCACACATGTTATTACTGAAAAAATAGAAGAAAAAGTCTTATCTCGACCATATACCTATACATATATATATATATATTATATACTGTGAACTCTACACACACACACACATTGTATTATATACGACGGACTACCGGGCAAATCGTAAAATTAACACGTCCACCGGCGGCGCAAGCTCTGCAATATAATATTATAGGTATATATATATAGGTACAGAGTCTGCGGCGGCGGACCGTGTGAACTGGACGAGACGACTGCACTGCACACACACACGACCTGCTGCGACGTTTATATTATATGTTATATACAAATATAATAGTCTCTGTAGTATATATTTTTTTCTTCTTTAGCCGGACAAAACCAAATTACAGAGTACACCTCGGCACATGGCGCACGGCACATCCGTATGTACACCTCATTCGACCGATCGCTTTTGAGAGAGAGAGAGATCGTTTCGTATATATCCTACGTCGTGCGTGCAGGTCGTTTTATATAATATTATTATTAACATTTATTATATATTTTATATACGTACATAGTTTCGGAGGATGGTATTATATTGTGTGTAGGCAGGTAAGCGGCGACGATGACTCGAGTTCGGGCGATATTTTATATATTATATACTCGAATTTCCCAAGAAAATGCGCTTGTACAGTATGCACGCACACACCTCGTCGACGCGGCTATACCATTATAATATTATATATATATGTATATGGGTAAGTCGAGACTGCCGTTTTAAGTACATATATTATAGATCGAGCGAAATCGTCCATTCCGCACCATTATTTTATGACCCACGGGCCACGACTTTAATATTATTATAATATTGTAGGCATGAGCGTATATATTATTACACCCAGCAAGACTAGATATATGCAATGCAGGCTTACTGAGCGGTAATGCACTTTTCATTTTCAAACGGTACCTAAATAGTAGGTAGGTGCGTCAGCACGTTTTTCGACGATTATATTATGAGCTCTGCGAAAATGTACTGCAGAAGTGCCGCGGAAAACTGGAAAAGCTTCGCGATCGCACACGCAAAGTGTCGGCCATAGACATCATCAGGTCATATCTACAGCTGTCGTATATCGATGAGGCACATCCATCTATATCAGTCAGGCGTAGGTACCTATATCACGTGTCGAAACATTCTATAGTTACATAATATCGTTATTATACTGCAGGAGTATCAAAATATTAATATATATTAATATATATATATATATTAATATATATATATATATTAATATATATATATATATTAATATCCTATCAAAATATTTAAAAAATTACGAATTCATTTCAACGGGCCCTCTGTATGCTCCAAGTCCAACCACCACAGTGATGGTCCTGGGTACAACATGATAATCTACTTTTCATTTTCAAACGGTACACAAACTCTCGTTTTTCAGGATTATGAGCTGTATGAAAAGTTCCGCGGAAAATCTTAGGGTCGTATCTGTAGCTGTCGTTTCAGGTCACATTCATCTACGTCAGCCAGGCGTACCTTTATCACGTGTCGAAAAGTCTTACTTGCATATCATTATTATTGTGCAGGAGTAATCCTATCAAAATTTCAAAAATTACAAATTCATATTTCAACGGCCCCTGCAGTATACTCCAAGTCCAACCACCCTTCGCCATATAGTGGTGGCCTTGGGTTAATGGTAAATCTTAATGGTAATCCACTTTTAATTTTCAAACGGTAAAAGCTTCGCGAAAGTGTATACATAGCACATACAAAGTATCGGCCATCGATATCTGCAGCAGCTATCGTATCGAGTCATATTAATATTATATACATCACAATTCAGTCAGGCGTATAATATAGCATCAAATAAATGGCTATTTTGTATATTAATATAATGTATATAAAACTATAATATATAGACAACTTTC
This sequence comes from Macrosiphum euphorbiae, assembly GCA_949089665.1. Lineage (NCBI taxonomy): Eukaryota > Metazoa > Arthropoda > Insecta > Hemiptera > Aphididae > Macrosiphum > Macrosiphum euphorbiae. The sequence continues at coordinate 69,607,391 of CARXXK010000003.1, read as the reverse complement.
CATTCACGCGCCGAGTTCTCCTCCCGGATACCGAAGTACACATCATGATATTATTAAAATCATCTCCACAGACGATTAAAAATTTATCTCGGCAAAATGGCGGTAGTACCTATATATTTTATAAGTTTTGAAATTCACCGGCCCGAAAAATTCGGATATTGTTATTATGTTTATGATTGGATATCATTATTTTAACCTGCAATAATATTGATACTTGGTCAGTATATTTTTTACCCTCGCGGATTAAAACCATGACCACACATTTGTTTTTTTCTTCTAATAATTGCAGGTTTTACCCGTAAGAAAAAAGTTACTCACTGGTTACTGCTGTCTGCAGATTTAAACAATGAAATATTATATATTTATATCCTTTAATTCTATTTTTTTGGGCTGAGTACAGATATTTTACTTTACCGACCGATTCTTCCTAACGCTTTGTTTATATTATCACCACAGAGACGAATAAAATGTAAAAATTACCAAATTCCCACTACCTAGCTATATATAGATGCAATTTGGTGGTTATACATATTATTTATGATTCATACAATTTCTTCGAAGTGGAAAATATCGAGTAGAGTGCTACGTTTATGTCACGTGATCATTTTTTAACACCATTACACCTACTATTAAAATATCGAACAAAGTTTAAAATTTAAACAATAAATCATAATAAATAAGAGTTGGAATTTACAAATAAACAAAGTTCACGGGGTCTGCAGCTATAGTAATATACTATATATACCGATATATATATATGCACCCAGTTTTCTCAAGATTCGTATTGACGACGATATATGGCGAGGCTTACGGTAGCTACATGGTATCTGGTATAGATATACCACGATCCTAGCTACATCCAAAAGTCATCAGATATTATATTCGAACACGACGAGCTTTATACACACCTACTGATATAACATGATATGAGTAAGATATAACAGGGATAAACAGTATTATACCACCCACCCTGCTGCAGTCAATCTCCTAAATTTCAACAGACAGACGGTGCAGTGCGGTGTGTACCCAATTTATATGGTACGTTTAGCAAAAAACATTATTAGAGCATTATTTACATAGCATGTCAATTATTATCGTATATATAACTTGAATATAACGTATGATGAGTTTGCCAACACTGCTGCGGAGAAAACGATGACACGGGGTTTTTTTTTTTTTAATCCGAATAATCCGATGCAATATTATGCAGATGATGACACTGTCGATTTGTGGCTTAGTTTTTCTACGTCTTCCTGTATGGGAAATACCGTAGTCGCACTGCAGTGGTTGATAAGTATAATATTGTAATATTTTTATAAAAAAGCGGGGTCACCGTATATGGTTACATAATGTAATAATAATTGATATGTCAATTTGCCGTATTATAAACTCTTCCGTCCACTGCAGGACCACCTCCACAACAGTTAGAAATGTCATCAGACGAAGTGGTCGAGGGGGACCAAGTGAATTTTTTTAGTATTTAATATTAAATTTTAAAATTTCGTTAAACATTTATATATTCGTTAGCTGTGGACGCGGGTAGGGGGATTTCCAACCGATTCTTTCACACGCTTATTGTCTATCACCATAGAAACGAATAAAATATAAAAATTACCTAATTCCCACTAGGTATATATTTATTTATACAATTAATCATTGGTTACCTGTACACTTATTAACACCTATTTATATGATAAATAAATTTTCTTCGAAGTGGAAAACATATCGAGGAGCGCGTTGTACGTTTATGTCACACGACCACCACTTTTTATATTATAAAACGACGATTTTAGATTCTGACTGTATTGATTTTAGAATGTGTATTTTTTTTTTGTGTCCGTCATCACCTTTTAGGACAGTAAAAGTGCTTGGATTTTCTTCAACAGTATCTTTTCTGATAGGAAAGTGAATCTAGTTGGTACTTTGGGGGGGGGGGGGGTCAAAAGTAAAATTTTTCCAGTAGTTTTCAAAAGCGCCGTGAAAAACAAAAGAAAAGTTAAGGAAAAACGGGAATTTTTACTCTAAGTCGATTTTACAGAAAATCGATTTTGGTTTTTGTTGTTACTCTAAAACAAATTAACGTATATACATGAAAATTTCACTGGTTGTTTATATTTCCATTTTCTATACACGATAAAATTGTCCAAATATTTTGAGTTCTTTACTTCGGACATTTTTAGTTTCCATTTTTTTTAGTTTTATTTTTCTATAAATATCAATAAAATTTTATTTGTTCGGTAGAAAAGCATGAAAATTTAATGTAAAGCTCCTGATATAATATTGTTACAATAGCACTTGAAAAATATTAAAAATACATATAGACACAATTTTTTTTTATAAGCATTTAAAGTTCAAATTTTGACAACATTTAACAAATTAAAAATTGAATAATTATCTTGTAGTTAGAAATTTATAAAATGTTCAACTTATATATAGCTAATGATTGAAAATTTAAAAAACAAGATTCTACTTAAATAGGTTATGTATAAATTACTTGATTCACCTTATAGTATCATCAAATATGCTTCGTTACATCATAGGCTGACTAACAGTTTTCGCTCAGAATCGTTTTTCTTATACAATGATATTATATCATTGAATTCAAATTTAATACCATCCATTGCGCAGTGACCCACTTGTAACCTACTGTACAGCAGAGCACCTTTTTTATATCAAATACATTTTTTTTATTCTTTTTCTCATTGAAATCCGAGCACCGAGCCATGATGTGCATACACCAATATCATCGCTGTACCGTTTTCGCGTACTTAACCCTTAACTTGGTGTTGTATCTTTTTGGATACACAAAGTTTGTGAATTTTTGTACGGAATCCGATGTACAATATTTTTATTTTTATTATTTGTACACTTTGATAAATGTCATATCTCCAACGTGAGTAGGTACACTACTATAACGTTTCTATGATGATTGGGATTGATAATAAGTAATAACTGTTTTTTGTTATCATTATTTGGAAATTTAAAGCCGATCAAACTCATTGACTTCAACTGCTAATTTCATCAAATTTTAATGTGTTACTAGAATCAACTCAGTTAATCACTTTTATGTAAAGTTTCTAATAATACATGCAAATATGCAATAATGCTTATTTTATATCAATTTTAAAAGTATGTATCCTTTTAGATACATGAAAATTAGTATTGGTTTATGGCTATGTATCTTTTAAGATACAATTCATAACTTTGAACTTTCAATTCCAATATTTTTTTGACAACATTTTTGAATTCAGCGACCTTAAATTAGTTTGAAAATATCTACTTTAAAATTTTCATTCTAATATTTTAATGCTTGACAAGTTAAGGGTTAAATATTTTTCACATAGGTATATATAGGTATAGTAGGTATATAATATTATGACGTGCAGTCACATCTGCGTGTAAAAACCGGATAAATGATTAGTCGCGTTCACTGTTTACTGCGATATATCGCCGCCACATATATATTATACAAGTATATATATTGTATACACACCGTATACCTATAAGTTGTGTACGACATGTCGCGCGGCAGACGTACGCGACGGTTATTAATTCTACAAATCGCAATAATTAGCCGCTCGCGGAACGTGCATACGCGAGCAAAGGGGTTTGAGAGACGTCGTACAAGACCAACACATAAAACGAGTATATATATACGACCGTAAACTAGTTAACACACGTATGGTATATACCGGGTGATCCATTTACGGCGAGACGGTCTCTTTTTAATTTAGTAAACGCACACGCCGATGTCTTTGAAAATATTTTTTTTACACAATTATTGTAAGTCGTAATCGCTTTGCAAGACAACGACTTTTTTTTGGAAAAAAATGGTTTTTTTTAGATTTTTTATATCGTTATGATTTTTTTTACATTTTTATACTTTTTTCAACGAGCACATAATATACGTTTTTAGTATGATAATCCGGTGCAGAATATTATTAGGTGTGTTTTGATTTATTCAAACCGAATTTCGGACGAGTACTCAGTTCGTTATGGTAAAATATCTATAAGTATTTAAAATGTATGGGTGATCGGAGTAGTGGACCACTGCTGCACTCTTCTCATCTATAAACTTTAAATGGCTACCTATTTATAAGTCAAAAATTGATCGTTCAACATTTGATTTGTCGTATGCCGAAGAACTTCAACAAATATTCTGATTCGGAGTAAGGAATTTAAAGAAACATACCTAGCACGGGACTCGATAATATTTTTCTTTTATATGAGGAAAATATATAAATCGCGAATGTGTTTTTGTTAATATAAGTAGCCATCATGACACCGAAAACGTCTATTTTACAAAATCGGTTAGACAAATAAGATATTCGTACCCAGCCCAAAAAACATAATAATTATGTAAACATATTTTTTTTTTTAGAAAACCGTTGTTTTTCGACGACTTAAAATCGTGTTAAAAAATATTTTTTTCAAAGAAATTTCTGAAGTTTCTGAAATAACGTGCCTCACGGCGATCACCCGGTATATATATATATATATATAAGTACTCATCATCACCACACACACATACGCCAACATTTTATATAGCTATAGGTACATTATGCGACGATGCGACCATCGAGCGATATAGTTAACGACACAAGCGTAGCTTGCAGGACGTATATACACATTGTCTATTTAATATTATTTGTATACCTATGTACAGTTTACAATAATATATACCTAGGTATGCGTTCCGTGTATTATCATCTCTGGTCTGCCACCACCGTGACGAGGGTATTTATTAAACGACGTTAAAAAACGGCATCTACACGTCGCACACCACTCATCAATACAATACGATACATTATTATCATTATCAAATAGCTGGTATCTACGTGGCATTAATAATAATAATAATATTGTGTATAATATGATATTATTATTGCGATGACACGACCAGACGACGACGGGCGGTTGGGTTTTTTTTTTTATTCTCGCCGTTCAATATAATAATAATAATATTATTATTATTATTATAATCTCGCGGCCAGTTTATTAGACTTCCGCTTTCCGTCCGAATTTCGTACAAATCATATTCCGAAATTTAAATGAATACGTTATTATAATATTATGTTATTATTTTAGCTCCGAATGCTGTGCACCAATGTCCGAACACCACGGGGGTGTCGTCTTGTACGTCCATAATATATTATTATTATTATTATTACTGCGCTATTACTATTACTATTATTATTATTATCATCTGCACTGCCGCCGCGGCGGAAATAAATTATTACGAATTAATTTCGGAGCCCGGTAAAATCGATTCGAAATATAAATTAATTTTTTTCCCCAATATTGAGCATATACTGCACGTGCGAGAGACGCCGTGTAAATATTTATTCAAATATACGACGATGTTCACCCGAAGGTCGCTGTCGTATATGTGCGCACACACATTATATTATTCTTATTATAACCCATCAGCCGCCATCTCGCATAATATATATATATATGTATATATTATGTATGTGGGTATGACGTACGAAATTGAATATTAAATCGAATTAAAACGATAAATTCAATCGACCAATATAATCTTATTTATAATAATAATAATACGATATTATTATTATTATTATTTTTTTTTTGTCCGTTCGAGAGACACACATATAGTTGCGGACACCGTATTATACACACACGGCGGATATACAGGTATATTATCTCATTATATTATTATTATAATATATTCTTGGACTCTCGGGTGTGTGATGTTTGATTATTGTATTCGGCAAACGCTTTTGTTTACGACTTACGAAAAACGTCCGAGTCGTTTAATCATTTTTAATGGAAAAAAAAAAAATCTCTCGTGTGCCACGGCAGCGTATTATAGTCGTTCGTCTATATATACATTATAATAATATATTACAATACTTCTCTCGCGTCCTTTCCGCCGCTGAGACAGATATTATAATATATATATCGTGTTATATCATGTACCCATATATATTATATTATAATATGTTGTACCTATATATATATATTGTGATGGTGCCGAAGATGAGTACGATGTTGTGAGTATATATGCATATCGATATATAATAATTTTTACGACCAGACCTGGTCCGTCATGTATATAGCTTTCGTTTCAACCACCCCGGGGGGTATACCCCGAATCCCGATCCCACGATTCGTCTAAGTGCTCCACATAACACGCCGCCGACGCTTCGACGTCATCCGCTACGTATAGGTATATATATTACAAGACGTAATACCACGGTATGCGAGATATCGGTGAGTATATACCCAGCTGTAGGTATATAAACCAATATTTAAAATTTTTAAGTTCTAACGGCTGCGCACCATCGGCACCGGACCTTGACATTTCCGAACGACGGCAGCCCATAAATCAATCGATTTATCTACGCGTGCGCGTACGAAACGACTGTTGAAAAATTGTTTTTTTTTTTTTTGTTTTCTTATGGTTTTCACTCTTGACGATAACAATGTGATAGTAAAAAGGGGGCAAAGTAGGGGTACCATCAGCTACAGGTGTCGAGTGTAAACGTCTTCGTCGAGGGACGAAGCAGCAGTAATATATTTACGAGTGTTAAATATTTTGATTCAATAATAAATAATTGCATATTATACGAAAAACGATTCCGATTTCATCCAAATCCCGACCAACTGGTCTCACGATTCTCTTCAACCCAGTGGTGGATATCGGAGGGGGGTAGTTGGTGGATCCCCCTCTTGGGATTTTCACCACCACTATACATTATTACTATGTAAAATAATTGGAGGGGTTTGTACTTCATTAGTCATTACTTCTGTGGATTTGAAATTCAACCCCCCCCCTCAGAACTAGGATACATCAGTCACTGCATCAAACAATCTTATACTGATAACTATACTATCTTATACTATAACCCAGACGTACCTATTTTTTCACCCGATAATAATCTCACCGTCCAAAAGTTGTTGTTTGGAACTTATAAAAATTCTTAATTTACCTAAACGTCGCTTCATTTTATTTCAAAACGATATGGTTGTGTGTTTATAAAATTATTTATTTTTAAATTGTTATCCATGTTTACTTTACTGTCATATAAATTCATCATGTCTTTATTTTTGTATTTTTGAGCGAATGCTTCAACTTTCACAGATTGAATTCGTGTTTACTTTTCCGTAATTTTATTACGTACCGCATTCGTGGACCGCTTACCCGTTTGTCAGTAATCATTAAAAAATATCGTAGACCAAAATAATTGTTATTTCTTGTAATGTATTATATATATGTGCTTGATTATTCAGATGTATAATATTGTTCACAAAATCATATTATATTTTTACAGAATAAGCCTCCGACCGATCGCATACCTCTCACAGCTGTTCACGAACCATCTGGTTGTTAGGTATACACAACAAACTTTGACCCTATGAAGAGGTTTTGTCACGGTTTTTCGAATTCCGACGAAATCCTCATCGGATACGTTCTAAATGAGCCAAAGTCTCAACATAAAGTAATATAATATATTTTAAACAGCCATAACATTCTAATATATACTATGTACACGATTATTTCGAAAAAAAATGTTTTCAAGTGCTAGGTGGATATCAAACGAATACAAGTGAGACGTTTTTTCAGGGGGCCCTATAATATAATATCCATAGTAGTGTAGTTTGACCAGCACTTTGTTCAATTCGTGTTTAGGAGTTGGGAAGCACATTTGTTATCAATGATTTACTCTCTATACAAATTAAGATTACCTATTACGTGCATGTCTATAATTGTACATATGTAGCTAATTAAGCTACAATAATAATTGTTGCATGTTTATTATTATAAAATATTAGGTATAATGTATGGACTCTCAAAAAATTGTAAACGTTTTACCTATAGCATTGCAGCGATGTGGATGCTATTTAAATTGTAACCGACGAAATAGTGAGAATTATACTATGGATATAGATGAAGAACATTTCTTAGTTTTTAACATTTTCTTTCCTTGGCCAGCTGCAGGGGGTGCTCAAATTAAATCGAATTAAATACATAGAACTCCTCGTGTCCCTCGAACTCCTCGCTACAAAGACGCGTTTAAGATCCAATTAATGACGGGGACGGTGATGGCCAAAAGCCACAACGGCTCATAACTACAGGTCGGTACTTACCTGTAATACCGGTGCCAGAGGTTTCTTCACTTTTCCACAGTCGGTCGTTGGTCCCAGTCGAGTAACCAGGTATAACATAATGGTAACTTGGCTGGTATGATAATATTGTGTTCGTGCTCATATATATATATATGTATAGGTACACTACACGATTTCGGTGTGCGGTACTGTCTCACCGTCTCCATCTCGTGTGTGGGTGGAAGCGCGCGCGTCCCCCGTGGCGCGATAAAAGAAATAATAATAATACAAAAATAATAATAATAAAGAAGAGAGCTGAGACACCGACCGGCTTTTGTATATACATTATAATGTATTATATAAAATGTAGATCGGTGCCTCGGGTGGTATAGTTTTGTCGAGATATGTACTCGCGCGCGCTCGCAGATAACTAATTTACATCCAATAATCGTGTTAACACGACGACAATACACACACACACACACACACACACACACACACACACACACACACACACACACACACACACACACACACACACACACACACACACACACACACACACACGCGCGGTTGTAGTCGGTCGATTCTCATTCACGTCTGGTTTTTTATTATTATTATAATAATTATTATCATTGCACAATCTTTTGATCTCGTTTCGTACGCGCAGTCAGTCAGTCATAGTCCGCAGACGTGTGTATAAGGTTATGCACAGTATACCTACCTATATATTATGTACGCGATTCGTCCCTCCCCTCCCCTCCCCCCACGCACAAACTGATCTCTTTGTACCGCCGGCGCGGACGAACAATAACGCACAAAAGCGCAACATCTGCTCCCTGATCTGCCCGCGTGTGCGTGGATCGTAATCGATTGTCTAAAATCCAAGCCCGACCGTACATAATGTATATATACGTGTATATCGTATTATAGTTTGCTCTCGTATCGTATTATGGTCTTTCGACTTTTCATTTGTTTCTTATTTTCCCGCGCGCGGATATAATACCTATTATGGCTGATTATTGTTAAATGTTATAAGTTTAAAGACCTTTCGCCCAAATCTCACACGTGCCGATAACGTATGCGTACCTACCTATATATTATTATTATTATATTATTGTTATCTCCCGCTAGACGTTGTTCGCATTGTTAGGACGCGATACGAATCGTTCGATATAACTCCTTTTGTTTCGACCAGCTCGCACTCGCTCTCCGTTTCCATCCCTCTCATTGTCTCTCATTTTCCCTCTCTCTCTCTCTCTCTCTCTCTCTCTCTCTCTCTCTCTCTCTCGGTATAAATTGTTGAGAACGAGTGTTGATGTGTAGTGATTAGTACGTTAACCAGGTAGGTTTTTACCAGGTAGGCACTGTAATTATTTCGTTTAATTTTTATACAAATTACCCCGTGTTTTTAGTTCAGAACAATAAAATACTTTTGTCCCCAGGAATTGTCTACTGTTTTTTTTTTTGGTTTTTAGCTGCTGCTGAGCCAGTACCATTAGTTTCTGAGGCTGACCAATTTATATGAAATACTTCAGATCGGGGGCAGACACAGGGGGGGGGGAGGTCAGCTGATAAAAATGTGAGGTTTTAAATTAAACAAATATAACATTAGATTGGTATATTATTTTGTTAAACTTATTTAATGAATCATGACCAATGGACTGACTAACGAGTAATGACTTCAAATGTCTATATTTTAATTATTATATAAGCTCTATAAAGAGAAAAATCACATGATTCCATTATGCGTCATAGTCTACATTATATAGGCCAACAACATATTCGCTAAATGACTATTCCATGACAAATCAAATTAATTTATTGTATTTGTTTATTTATAAATACACTCCACGAACAAAATACATGATAATAATATTATATTATAATATAAAGTTCGAATACATCAATAACGTTCCATAGAATAGCATGCATTTAATATTAGTTATGAAATAGAGATATGATGATTGCAGTATTAACTACACAAAAAACTAAGTGTGATTGGTCATACCCTGGGGCGGAATGTGAATAAAAATTACATCCGGGTAAACTTCGGAAAGTTTATGTTCAGCAGAACCAACCTTATGTTGTTATTACAAGACTTTAAGCTATGAGCTTTACCTGTGTCACTATGTTGGATTTTTTTCAATACTTTAATTTTTATATAATTTATAAGCATTTTTAAATTGTAATAATTTAGACGCTCATAACTAAATACAAATTTAAATACCTAAAATAGCCAACTGAGAGACACTGGTAATGTTCTTAACTTAAAGTTTGATAATAATTGAATCCACTCTAATATTGAAAATAACACCACAGGGTTGATTAAGCATTAACATAAAATTGCCATGTTGCCCATTTGCGTGTCGGTCACAGGGAGAAAACAAATAGTCAGATGAAGACATCTTAAATTTGAATTAAATTATACGAAAAATGATTCTGAGGCAAGACTACGGTTGCAGCCTACAGGAGTCGTACGAAAAATAAATAAAACGCGAAAACAGATAATTCTAATTTTATCCCCAATATTGTTAAGAAAAGTAACGGGAATTAACTTATAAACCCTCCCCCCAACTCCCGAGTACCAAACAGTTTCACTTACCTTCAAAAAGAAAATATTGAAGTTTAATATTGCAATGATTAGTAAAAATAACAGTAGAATTACAGACACATAAATAAATAAATACTTGTCGAATCTCTAAAACAATATTATGGTTGATTTAACTAAATCAGATGTAGTCAATTCAACAAAAACGATTTGTTCATTCAACTGAATCCAACAGTTGCGTAAACAATTTCACGTAAAACATAGGACACTTATACCAGGAGTGCATGCAACGGACGTGGAATTGTTGCGGCGCCCGACTAAATCAGTTGTAGTCAATTTAACTACAACGACTTGTCGATTCAACTAAAACCAATAGTTGAGTTGACAATTTCATGTAAAACTTTGGAAATGTATATCAGGAGTACATGCAACGAACGCTCTCTTATATTAAAAGTAGTGATTTGAGTCTCGTAAATTTACCATGTAAAATTTTACCGGTAAAGTGAATTTACAAAAAACAATTTACAATTTACATTTTTTTACCACTCAAACAGTTGAGTGACCACTTTATTTGTATGTCTTTGTATTTTTTATCAAGATATTAGGATTATAATACAAATTACTAATTAGGATTTTTATAAAATGATAACGACAGTTACGTGATACGAATTGTTGTGATATGGTGTACGCGGTTACTGGTACTGTTTTTCTTCAAGATCAGATTTTGAAGAAGTTATTAATACATAGGTGATAGGTATAGTTAACTTACACATGATGTTTTTATTTTTTTTTTGAAACAGATTAAAATTATTTTTATTTTATATTTTACTATGATAAATTAATAATTATTAATTGTTATTATTAATAAAGGGATTAAATATCTACTAATACTTTATTTTATATTTATCTTGCCTTCTTTACATTATATTGTGAAAAAAATCAACAGGTACGCTATAAATTGAATTTTAATAAAAATTTACCAATTTTACCGTAAATTTGGTAAACTTACCAGTAAATTTACACGGTAAATTACCAAAAAATTTTTTTACGTAAAATCCACATCACTAATTAAAAGTAACAACACGGGGTTGGTTCTGCTAAACATAAATATGCTATAGTGAGCTGGCATCATCTTAAGAAATGTCCTGTATACAATCTTCTGTTTTTCAAACAAGAACTTTCTTTTCTACTGTAAATAATTTGAAAATTTCAAAAATTAGTATTTGAACACATTAATAACTAAAGGACAAATAAATGACAATAATACTTGTTATCTTTTCTTGCAAAAAGTTGGTATATTTGACCATCATAATTTATTACATTTTTTTTTACAGTTTATTCGATTGGACACAAAACAACTGAATAGAAATAATGGAGTTTTGTTTTCTGAAGATCTAAACGATGACTATGAAGTTTGGACATTGCTACGTCCTGATGATGTAAGTAAATATTAAACGTTTTACATTTTTAATACTGTTTTGTATCTTAATTTAAGAGGTACGTCGAATACCCTCTATTATATTATTATGTACAGACTTGAAAAAGCGCGTCGAATATTAAATGTTTCCCTTATCACCTATTGAAAATGAAGTGTTTCTCTAGACCGCACTGGGCCCGCCGCGGTATTTAAATACGCTTAATGGGTATAAAAAGCGCCAGTGCGCGCCGTGTAACGTGTTATAATAATATGATTGTACATATATGATATCGTATATTATATTGTTACCATAGGTAGGTATATATATATAGGTAACTACACACTACACGTATATATATATTGTATGTAAGGTATTTAAAAAAAATACGTGTACACGGAAACTTTATCCGTCGACCACTATATAGTCCTCTATATGCCAGCAATCTCGACAGTTGATCGAAATTATTCATAAGCGACCGCAATTATAACTACATCTGTGTAATACATACGTTTATACAGTGTGTGTAATATTATAGTATCTGGCGGACAGCTTTCCGCGCGCGCTCGTGTCAGTATAACAGCAGCGTTATTAATATAATATGAGTAAAAAAATGAGGTGAATTGACGGAATTATATAAACGCGTACTGCAACTTACCTCTATATATAATATCATAGTATAATATACTTGTACCATATATACATGGCTATTACTCATTATTGCTGCTCCGGTTAACCTTGAAAAACGTAATGTTCAGAGTGCTATATCTACATGGGTACCCGAGAAGAAGAAAAAAAAACGTTGTTACTTTATACAAATTATTCAATCGCGATTATTATTAAAACGAGATTAGATTTAATCGATGCCCGTGTTTATAATACGATCTTATTATGTATTATATTGTACAACATGAACACGGGTATACGTCCAGAAATTACCCAGAGAAACACTGAGGCGGGTATATACATATATGTATATATATATCATGTCGTATACCTGCAGGTGCAGTTGTAACACGGTTCGCTCGGCGCATCGATGTAATAATAATAATAATATATAATATAATAAGTGCGCTTGTCCGCCTCGTGTGTGTTAAAACGTCTTAATTACACAACGATAATGATGCGTTTTGAATAATATCAGACACGCGAATAACATAGGTACCTATAATAGTACATTGTTAAAAAAAAAAAACCAGCGAACTTTTTTTTTAACTGTTCGTATTAATTAATTACCACCCAGAAACTCATTACACGCGAGCGGTCGGTTCATTTAATATATTTTTTTAATCAAAGGTCCTATCGTCGCTCAACAACATACAACAACTATACCACACAATATTATAGAAGTAGGACGTATAGGTTGCTACCCTCTTATACATCTAACCTGGTATACCTATATAGCCACCTCTATAGGTATATATGGGTATACATTTAAACCGATTATATTTTAATCCTTTCTTAATTAGACGTATATACCTCTTTTTATTCGCGGCATCATTCATCCCCGTCACAACTTGCAGCAGTCTTACGCCTTACCTTCGGCCTAAATATATAGGCAATATACCTACCTACCTACCTAATAATATTGTATTATATAAACGACCTTTTGTTTTTCTTCTCGTCCTTGTGCATATATATATGATACGCTGCACATCCGCTCCAACAACTGCACAATATAATATAGGAATAGGTATAATGAAGCTAAAGTGTAATCAGTAATCACTATCGTTTTAAACCATTAACAATAATATACTATATAATACATTGTACTTCAAAAGTTTTTTTCTTCGTCGAGTGTAGTTGAATGGGTAAAAAACCGAGACGGTCCTCTTTAGATCATATATTATATTGTGTTTTCGTGTACCTATACCTATTTCACTTCACAATAATATCGATTATTGAGTAAGGTATCGGATATATCCATTCCTCAAATAATTCATGTACCTTTCTATAATTATAGCCTCGGAGATTTCCGTCCAGGGACGAGACTGGCACTAGTGCGCTAGTAGGTATGATATAGATACACGTAGTTGTAGATAAACCTAGTTGCGAGCATTAAAGTCTCCGAGCGCGGCTCACATAATATTTATTATTTCTATTTTATTATAATATTGTTGTTACGCCGTGTGTGTGCTGTGCGACGTGTGCAGGTTCCTATATATACATAATAATATGTATGTGGTTTTTGTTTTTGGTAAAACATCACCGTTAGTATTATTTAGGTGAATAGACATAATTAGGATCCACTTGTTAAAATGTTGACGTCTCGGTGTCTAGACATAAATTCATCAGGATTTTTAAATGAAATTACCGCATGGTGAAAGGATTGCCGCCGCTTCGTATATTTTTATAATAAGGTTTTCGTCCAGTTTCTTTTCGTATATACGTAGGTATTCAATTTAGCTGAAAAAATAAATAAAACTCGACGGTATACGCTCGTATAATATTTTCGTTAATAAATTATGATTATTCACGAACTTCTCTCTCGTATATGTACATTTTTGTTAATCGTTATAATGTTACAGATGTGTACAGAAGGTTATATAGGTATACATCATCATCGTAGCTGTATGTTTAATATAATCGCTTATTTTGCAGACCGCAACAGTATAATATTTGGTTTTGTAGATATAAGTATACTCCACTGCATAATATTATATTAAAATATATAAATAATATGCACTGTAGCTCTGTATAGTGCAGTCGTAGTGCATCGTACGCGATATCGATTCGATTTATTGCCACAATAATGACACGTATCAATAATGTGTGCTCGCTCATATCATTAAATATTATACTCGTTTCTAAAATAATATTATGTGTGCCCATTTTTTATAAATTCAATATTATATTATAATATTTATGGTGTTATACTAATATACCGTGAAATATAGAAGTGCATATTATAACTACTAATGCATATTAATTATATGTTCTTGCAATATTATACAATGTTATAGTGCTGCAATGAGACTCGAACGCAAACTGTTGAATAGGTATAAACGTTACGAAAATAGTCGGAGATAAAAAAAATCTGATTTATACGTATAGGTATACCTATCTATATTATATCTGTCATGTTAGTAAAATTTAAATGAAACATTAAACGTAAAATGCTACATAATTATTGTGTGCAATATATTTTATACTTGAAATTTTTTTGTTGAAAATTCGTCTTTATCGTAGTGGGGTTATCAGCTGCGTTTTCCGTAGTGTATCAAAAGTGGGCAAGTTAATGAATATAATTAAGTGTGGCAAGTTAAGTTAATTCAATTAAATTGCCTTCAGTTAAGTTAAAAGTTAACAAAAACAATTTAACCACATAAGTTTAAAGTAAAGTATAATAAAATAAACTTATGTCAGTTAAAAAAAAGTTTAGGTGTTACTAGTTTTTTTAAGATACAATATTTTTAAGTCATTAACTTCCATAGTATATTGTTATACACAAACGTTTACCAAGACGTTTAACACTGTGTAAAAAAAATAGATTATTATAATATATAATTCGAAAATAAATTACCAAAATGGAAAAAGAGCTAGTCGTCGAATCAGTATTGTCTTGTTGATTACACATGACTCGACAAGAAAATTAACTCAACTGCACTATACAATGATAATTATCAATAAAAACAACAATTACAATTTTATCAAAGAAGTGTATAAGTTAAAAACAAAAATAATTAACTATAGTTAAGTTGAAAAGTTAAAAAAAATAACTAACAAGTTAATGCCCACCTTTGAAGTGAATGTATACTTAAACATCTGAATCAAACGGACGCCGCTGGTGCCGATGACCGCCAAAACTCTGCAGCAATCGATATTCGTACGATTATTGAAAAACGACAGCAGTCGATCTACTTTATTTTCCGTCCGACTGCAATACACATTATATTGTTATTATAATATATTATTGTCGAGCTGCTCGTGTCTAAAATATAATAATACGTGTAATGGTACGTTTTGTCAATGACGGTTGTAATGACCGATGTCACGGAAAACGTGTGTACAAGTGGTTATTAAAAAAAAGAATAGGTATACGCAAATAGCTGAATAAATCCATCCGAAATGTCTTAAAATATTATGTAAAAATATGCAAAGCGCAATTTAGTATGCCGTCTTGTATATAACATTGCATCTCACTTAGGTTAATATTATTTAGTTTCTATGATAATATCCGAAAAAAAAATATTCGTAGTCATAAACATCGCGGTAACAAATTACCGGTTAGGAGATTATAATATTATTATTACCGCGACTGTAGCGATTTACCAAACCGATTTTTCATCGTTCCTAACTACGCTCGGCCGCCACCGCCGCCGCCGCCGTTCGGTATAATATATACAAAATTACAGCAGCGCCGTGTACACCTATATATGCGCTTATACAATGTACATAATATTAACTCGAGTTTTTGAAGTCGAAAGCACACGAATAGCCCTTTAATAAGCAGAGTGATATATTACTATATATGCGTTTTCAGTCGTACATATAGGAGCAGGTCATAGGTATATACCCACATGAAATCCGACGTCTTTGGCAATAATTTACAAATCGAAAATTCTGCAGCGTCTTAATCTCCGGCGATACCGATGCACGTCCCCCGATGTGTATAATAATATGTCATGATATTCTCTTGTGAATGAAAAAATATTTTCGTCGAATATATTATTATTATTATAATAAAAACACATCTGTCCGCCGTATATGAATATTTTTTGGTATTTATGTATATAAAAATCCACAGAAACGTGTCAAGAGATGACCATTTATTATACCTACCTACCTATTGCAGTGTTTGGATGATGAATTTATTCCATTTTTTTTTTTTTTTTATAATATATACTCGGCGCTTCAACTACGGAAATTTTTAGTCTGCTTTAACTTAACATTTACAAAAGTAAGGTATTCATTTACCTACGTTACATCTTAACTCAAATACTGACAATATTATGTTATCTATTTGTAACTAATGGCAACCTGCATGTTATATGCAAACAATCCAATTTTCGTGAGCCAACTATAATTCTAGGGTGAGCCCCTAGCTGTTATTTAATAATATACGAAATTGAAAAAAATCACTTCGAAGTGCACATCCTCGAGTGTAGGATTACGTATATCGTGTACGCTAGATATATATGCACCAAATTTCAGAACCATCACGAGTGCGATATGCATGGATCCATAGGCGTAAATTTGGGCGGGGGGCTTAGGGGAGCTATTTGAACCCAACAAACTCCTGATGACCTCCCCCCCACCAAATAATTCCTAACTTGACTTTGTTATTAACGTGTTAAATGATGTTCCCTCCAGATTTGTAACCATATATCTACGCCTATATGTGCGGATCTCTTGCACACAATCAAACCAGCACACACACTGACACACAATCACGCACAAACCTTGCCATTTATCAATATTTACATATTATTGGTAATGTAGGTATGAAATTCATAAAGCACGCGGACGACGACGATCGTATCGTGCGATTAATGATATTGTCGTTGCCTTATAACTATATAATAATTAATCGAAAAGAAAAGGCGCGTCGTGACGATAGTTGTGTGTGCGAATAACGAGCTCAATTATTTACGAGTGACACCGCATATTATAATATTAATAGTATACATCAGTGTCGTGTGTCATAAAAAAATATCGGTGTTGATCAAATGATTGTAGGTGACCTACCCCTCATAACACCGGTATACCGACCCATAAAATATCCTATTTTTTCGTTTATACAAATACCCACCCACCCGATGGGCCGCCCAAATTTAAGACGTTGTCCGAGCAAAACTTGCACCCTGTATGTCACACGCCACTGAATTCATATACATATAGGACCTGTAAACACGCAAGTGCACACCAGTTTGACGTACACTCTGTATATAGAACATATATGTATATAAAATGAGCACACGTCGAGTCGTGGGCATTTCGTAAAATCACTATCGCGATCTGTACATTACACGTAGGTACCTATATGTATATGTGGCCTTTACGACCGCGGGATAATATACGCGACGTAATAATAAAAAATATACAAATAATGAATAAAAACAAAACGGATCGCGGTCGTCTCTCGTGGGTGGTGACGTGCTGGTCGGTGAGGGGGTGGACGTCGTGCGAAATTCGTGACGATTCCGGATCTATCTCTGCGCAGATATCCATCGTCGTCCTCTCCAGCCCGCCATCGCTGCGCAGTCCGTTCGCAATTATTGCCGCTGCAGTTGTGTGTTATGCACCGATCGAAGCGGACGCTGCAGCTCGATTTGTGCATACCTAAACATATATATATTATAATACATTTATAATAAACGCCAAGAGCGTGTACTCTACATGTTGCATGCACACATGATGGGTGCTCGAACTCGGGGCGGATATTATTATTATAACGCGAGTGTAACGAGTGTGTGTACACCGGCGGCGCGTTATTCGAGCTGTGGAGGAGGTCTTGTTATGCGCTCGTGTTGGCGAATTTCTTACACCGCAAAACCGCGTCAGATAATTGGATATGGCATTTCGGTCGATTCGACCGGGTCGTAAATTAGATCACGATCTATAGCGGCAATACACACGCCGGCAGCATTCCAATATACATACATATATATATATATAAAGTAGAACGTTATGTGTATAGGTATATACGCCGCGGAAAAAGAGCACATGATAATATTATGATAATGCAGCGGCGGTGGTGAGAATCGTTTTGACACACTCGGCGGGGTGGGTGGAGGAAAAATATATCGAAAACAATCTGTATCATCCGCCGCAACGCAGCATCGGTGAAATCAAAACAGGTTCTCCCCCCCCCCGCTCTCATACGCGGATCGTAATTTATGCGCCGTCGGGTTTATTATATATTGATAATATAATATTATTATAATAATATTAGGTATATGGGTGGTTAAGAGGATGGTTTTTTTTTTCACTAAATTTCTTCATTTTTCCTCTTCTTTATTAATTCCATAACGTATCTATTTGAATTTTAATTATTATGTCATGCGACGACGTAGCCGTTTTGTTGAACGACGGCGACATCTCGGTATACTATTATCATATGGTCGGTGAATACGTACGAGTGAGTATACGCATGACCGGCGCGAGGGAATTTCGAAATATTTCGATAGTATACGCGCCAGTATAATAATATATACTAGAAAAAAAAAATTAAAATATTATGCCATATTATGCGCCACGCCGCCGCCGCCGCGTTTAGACGACCGTTTTATTATTATTATTCACGAGACCGATATTAATAGACGAATATTTATTTGCATATGCAGGTGTCAGATGTACATATTAAAAATAAAACACACTAGCGATATTACGCGACACTCCCAAGCATAGCTGGTACTGGGAGAGTTGAATTCAATTTATAAAATTAGGTAAACAATTATTGTGCTTGCCGCATTATGGTTGTCTGAAAGAATATAACAAACATAAAATAATTAATAAACCAATAAAAACCAAAATAACTTACAGAAATATCGATATTCGTTAAAATATTGCCAAAATCTATAGGTATAGAGTGAATTTAAATTCTTTAAAATTTTTGAAGTTAATGTTCTCAATATTCTCAGAAAGCATTCGTCGAGCTCGCTATAATTTAAATTATAATATTAATACAAATACATATTATACCAGCTTGGTCCCGTACCGTTTTGTTATAGGTATATTATAAATATATATAGCTATATATATACAGGTACGTGCCATATACCTGTACGTATTATTATTATAAAATATTATATTATACGTCTATAATTATTGATTTAATTCCTAGCGTTCGGTTCGTCGGGAGGCATAGTATTATCCGACGAGGGTCCATAGTTGTGGGTATCGTGTTCATGTAATACATAGGTACGCCTGTAATCCGTATAATACGATGGTACACGATCCGACTGATTGAAAAATTAAAACGGTAAGGCGCGTCCAGATGGATTTATAATAGTTTATAAAAGATCCATAATAATACATACAGTATGTCATGATATTAATATGAGTATTAATATAATATTGAGCGTGCGGTGGAGATACGTCGTCGTCGTAAGAGAAAGATAGTATAATATTATAACGGGAACGCCAGTAAGAGTGGCGTACTTTATTATAATATAATTTATTATTATACATTAGCACGAGACTCGTATTCGAGGACTGAATCCGAGGGGTTCAAAGTCTCAAATCATCCGAGAGAACGATAACCGTCGTCAAAAATAATATAATATTATACGTATGTCCGTGCAGTCAGGGCCGTCCCAAAAGACAAAACATGGGGGGGGTGGTTTGATTCATAATTTGCCAACTCAAAAAAAAAATGTTATCGCTTCGCTCGACAATTACCTCCTACCTGCAGACTACATGCATAGTAGTCAGTAGACAAATGTTACACAATATTAAATATTTTATTATGTTCTTCCTATGTTCTTTTATTATATCAACAAAAATATATTATAATACATATTATTATACTTATAAGAAACTTAACACTAAATTTATATACGTCGGTTTTTTAAAATTGACCATTGATGTGATATTTTATTTATATCCAATAGGTCAACAATATCTTTTTCTAATCTCTTTCTACGTGAGACGAGTCAACATAAATGTTTACATTACTTCTATAAATAGAAATTACAGTCTTCAGCGCACAATTCCTTATCAGTTATCATTACAGCTTTATTAAAAAAATAATTCAATGATTATACGACAGAATATAATATATTACGAAATTTCATATATGTATTCTGTGATTATTCGAATATGTATAGGCAAATTTGAATACTGTTATAATATTATATATGATACATTGATAGGTAAAGTCTAAAATATTATAATGATATTAATTGTGTTGGACAGTTGGCAATCGGAAAATTAACTTATAATACCTTCATATTATTATAAATTACAAAATATTATTATTTATTATGATATATTTGGACTTAATAGTATATACAAAATTATTAAAAAACTGTAAAAAAAAATTATAATTTGCCGAGTGCCAACTGCCCAACTCAAATACTTAATGTAGGTATCAATGTGCCAACTGACATATACATATTATACTCTCAGGGGGGTGGGACACCCCCTAAAACTCCCCTTCGGGACGGCCCTGCGTGCAGTGGCGTATTTTGGGCCCGAAGGGTCGATGGTTCCGGCATGAAGCATTTCTGCCCAGGGGTCGGTGGTTTTTTTTTATGCAGACGTAGTATTTGCGTTTATAATACCACTGTTATTACAATCGCAAAAATAATAAATTTGCCTAACGATTTGTTTTTCAACCCCGATTGCGACGTTTACTGCAAAGACAAACTGCCGGACTGCAAAGACAAAATCAACATGGAGGGGTCTGTTAATTCCGAATACACCCCCGCGATGGCGCTACAATTATTAATATAGGAATCCTGGGTGAAATCGTGTCTTCGGGCCACCTCTCTCTCGATTAAAATCACTTGGCATTAATATCGTCCCCTCTCCCTTGTACAGCTGGCTCCTCGGTGGCCCGCCCCTAACGCCGGACTTGCCCACCTAATAGCGTAATAATAATATTATAAGTATCTCCGGTTCTCGATCTACATACTGGAATACGGGCCGGTGTACGGCCATATTTCGGTCGTTTCAAATAGATTTAGACTTACCGGCGACGACGTCATCGGTCCGTCGCGAGTGGCCAAGAGACTTGTTTTCGATTTTTTTTTTATACGCGACTGGTGTGGTTTTTTATTTCGAACGCCTCTCTTCGCGCCACGGCCCGATTATAATAATTATAATTATATACAGTTTTAGCGACGAGCATTAATGAAACCGCCGCCACGACGTACAGATACTCCGTTGTACCTATACACATATATGCATCTATATATATAATATAATTATATTATTATACATCCGTTTCCCGATCATCATTATTAATGAAGCGTTTGCGTCGCGTCCTTCTCTCTGCGAGCGTCTGTGTGGAAAAAAACCCTTCTTTTTTTTTCCCCAAGACAATAATTAATCATAATTCGAAACACGCGTTCGTGTATGCGTGTGTGTAATAGTGTTCGGGATGCGTTTTATATTATTATCATATTCTTACCTCGAGCGCATATTATAATCTAATCTCGTATTTGTAATAATAGCAACAACATATCTCACCTGAACCCAAGCCGCCTTTGATGGATGATGGTCAACCTGCAGGTCCCCGGCCACGGTAATCGATTTGGAAAACGATTTTTTAAACCGTAGACCACTGCAAGAACGGGTCGGTGGCGGGGGCGAGGGAATATTATCATTACTTGGACGCGCATGTAGGTGAAAATCGCTACGATTACACCTGCATAGACGAACACGAAATAAAATATACGTATAGATGAGGCGGAGCCAACTAGGTAATATTTCGTATATTATACTATGTGATAACCAAATTAAAAACATCGACGGACACAACTGTCTTTTGGAATTGGTATTCGATCTTCCCCTAGGATCACCGCGAAGATTTTTTAAATAAAATCGTACCTACTGTTTAATACAAAAAATATAAAAACAACATTTTACTGTATAAAAAAAATAATAATTTTATTACTGGATAATTTACAGATAGTATAACAATTTTATTATATAGATTATAGTAATAATTTGAACACAGTAATAAATAATATCAAGTATAAAAATAATATCATTTTTAAACACCGTGGTTTATAGTTTTGAAAAAAAATAAACAAAAAACATTAGAGGTGTGAAATAAATGATAATTCAATAATATTATAAACGATATATTTGATATATAATTAACGAGTGCTTTAAAATTTTGAAACATTTATGCCAAAAAAAAAATTAATAAGTAATAAAAAGGAAAATAGGAAAATTGCTCGGAATATGGCAAAAAAACAGAAATAATAATATTAAAAAAAAAAAAAAATGGGTGCTCAAAGTGGCAAAAAAACATGAATAATAATATAAACAAAAATTAAAAGGTGCTCAATGTGGCAGATTAAATGACAGCAAACAATAGTATTAACAAAAAATATAAAAGGTGCTCAACGTGGCAGATTAAATTACAATAAACATTGATATTAACAAAAATTAAAAGGTGCTCAAATCTGGCAGAATAAATTACAATAAATTGTAATTGTAAAAAAAAAAAGAAAAGACATCAGTCAAGACGAGGCGAGGTGGGGGGGTACGTGATGGCGAGTGGGTGATGCAGGAGATGGTCACCTCCACAGCGTTCTTGCGACCGATCCTGCGGGGGGACAAGGGTCGCGGGGCACGAAGACGACCTTGGAAGAGCGAAGGAACCCGACCACGAGGGCTGCGATAGCAACGATGACGGTTGACGACGATTGGGCTATACTGCGCGATGACGTCCGCCATAGATATTGTGCTGCAGGTGCCGAAGACGACTGTGGCGACGGCGAAGACGGTCATCAAAGAAGCTCGTCGGAGCGAGTGACGAAGACGATAATATTATTATTATTTGGTCCCTAGTCACCGCATAATAACAATAATTAAAGTCGTCCGTCACTCGCCCGACGTGTGCTCTGAGATTTCCGTCGACGCCGCCGTCGCGAGTCGTCTTCGCTGCAGCAGTCGTACCATAAGTGGTATCACCGGTACAGCTAGCCACATCCGTCGTCTTGTCGTCATCGTCGCTCTCGGACCGAAGCAGTCGGGGCCCGCCGCGCCTCCACGAGGGTCTCCGAACGTCCACGATCCCGTGGCCCTGCCGCCGGCGGCCGAAGAGCGTGTGTCGGTGACTTACCTCCGATCACCCCCAAAAGTGCACTTTCACGTACCTTAATCCTCGACCCCACATCGCTTCGCCTTGACTGCTGCCCTCGACCGAGGACGCTTTTCAGCAACCCAGGCAAATCACTGCTCGTCCGGCCCGTTTCACTCCTCTCCACGCGGTGGCCGCCAATCGCCTGACCCGCCCGCGTGAAGACACTGCAGCTTGTGTGGCCGGTTCGTCGATCTTCGCCCAATCCTCGGTCGGCACTTCTTCGTTTACGACGACCTCAAAGTCTCCACTGGTGGCCATCGTATCCTCCTCCTCCTTCTCCTCCTCTTCCTCCTCGCACCGCAGTACAACGTTTCCGTCTCCGGGCTGTACGTTTGGCGCTGCGGACAACGTTTCGGAGACAAGGTGCACCATTGCGTCGTGACAGCGTGTGCGGATTCGATCGTCAGACCACTTGTGGATCGATGGACGGGTCAGCGCAGTACCTAATTTTATGTAAACTGCAAAATGTGATGTACTATGGTGTTTTTTCAACAACATCGAAAACAATTGTTTTTATTATTATTATTTTAGACTCTTAGCCGGACGATGAATTTATTGATTTTACAATGATGTGTGTAATGTACATATATGGTGCACTTATACTTTGACGATGACAAAACGTTCAATATAATATTTTTTTGATGTTTGGTATCCAAAAAGTTATTGGTTAATATTCTTCATAGGTCCCACATTACCACGATCATGTTCATCAATCGTTTTTCTGTTGTAATAAATAAAATAGTACCTACCGTTTAATACAAAAAATATAAAAACAACATTTTACTGTATAAAAATATAATTTTATTACTGGATAATTTATAGATAATATAACAATTTTATTATATAAATATTATAACAATAATTTGAATACAGTAATAAATAATATCAAGTATAAAAATAATATCATTTTTAAACACCGTGGTTTATAATTTTGAAAAAAAAATAAACAAAAAACATTAGAGGTGTGAGATAAATGATAATTCAATAATATTATAAATGATATATAATTAACGAGTGCTTAAAAATTTTGAAACATTTATACCAAAAATAATTAATAAGCAATATAAAGAAAAATAGGAAAAATGCTCGCAACGTGGCAAAAAAACAGGAGCAATAATATTAACAACAAAAAAAGGTGCTCAACGTGGCAAAAAAACAGGAACAATAATATTAACAATAAAAATGGTGCTCATCGTGGCAAAAAAACAGGAACAATAATAATATTAAAAAAAATGAAAATGTGCTCAAAGTGGCAGAATAAATTTCAGTAAACAGTGATATTAACACAAATAATTAAAAGGTGCTCAAAGTGGCAAAAAACATGTCGAATAATGATATCAACAAAAATTAAAATGTAAAAAAATATAAAAGGTGCTCAAAAGTGTGGCAGAATAAATTACAATCAATTGTAATTGTAAAAAAAAAGACATCAGTCAAGACGAGGCGAAGTGGGGGGGGGGTACGTGATGGCGAGTGGGTGGTGCAGAAGATGGTCACCTCCACAACGTTCTCGCGGCCGATCCTGCGGGGGGACAAGGGTCGCGGGCGCGTTTCCTAAGAGGAAGCGAAGACGACTCCGGAAGCGGACGGAACCCGACCACGACGGCTGCGAGAGCGACGATGACGGTCGGCGACGGTTGACTAGTGAGCGATGACGTGCGCCATAGGTGTTGTGCTGCAGGTGCCGAAGACGACTGTGGCGAAGGCCGAAGACGGTCACCGAAGAGGCTCGTCGGAACGAGCGACGAAGACTAAAATATTATTATCATAACGGTCCCTAGCCACCGTACGATAATAATCATTAAAGTCGTCCGTCACTCGCCGGCCGACTTGCGCTCTGCGGTTTCCGTCGACGCCGTCGCGAGTCGTCTTCGCGGTGCAACGCTGCAGCAGTCGTACCGCAAGTGCAGGTACCACCGGTACAGCTAGCCAGCTCGTCGTGTCGTCGTCGTCGTCGCTCTCGGACCGAAGCAGCCGGGGCCCGCCACGCTTACAGAGGGTCTCCGGACGTCCGCGATCCCGTGTCCCTGCCGCCGGTGGCCGGAGAACGTGTGTCGGTGACCTTCTGCCGATCACCCCGGAAGTGCACTTTCACGTACCTCACATACCTCGATCCCCACATCACTCCGCCTTGACTGCTGCCCTCGACCGAGGCGTCGACAACGTTTTCAGCAACCCAGGCAAATCACTGCTCTCCCGGCCCGTTTCACTCCTCTCCACGCGGCGGCCGCCAATCGCCTGACCCGCCCGCGTGAAGAGACTGCCGCTTGTGTTGCCGGTGGTTCGTCGATCTCCGTCTCGTCCTCGGTCGGAGCTTCTTCGTCCATGACGACCTCAAAGTCTCCACCGGTGGCCGTCTTCTCCTCCTCCTCCTTTTCTTCCACTTCCTCCTCGCACCGCAGTACAGCGTTTCCGTCTCCGGGCTGTACGTGCGGCGCGGCCGACAACTTTTCGGACACTAGGTGCACCATTGCATCCACCAACTGATCCACGATGGCGACCATCCGTCTGTCTCGGCATTCCTCTGAAACGGTGTCGGTTTCCAGTGTTCTTTTTTGGTGTCCAAATTCCATTTCCATTATGTCCCTTAGAACCAAGTGGACGGTCGTCTCTATATTACTTGAGTCCGAAACCACTTCCGCTATCAGGTGTTCCATCACCTCCTCCACGACGGTGTCGGCGTTTTCAAAAGCGTTTTCCATAATTTGTGGTAACAGCGCAGTTGATGGTTTTTTTTTGATTTTTATGCGTATAAAACGTATAAAGGTTTGAAAAATTATTAGACAATAAGACAATATATAAATAAAATCATAAGTTGATCATTGTATATATTATTTATGTGAAAATTACTATAATATTCGAGAGAGATGTTTCGTCGCGAAATATAAACTGATTCAAAATGTGTAATCGGTCGTACCCATAAACATCCAAACGAAAATCTCCATGACAACAAAATAATATTATATTGTTCAAAATTGAAAATATATTATACGGCCAATTTATTTCCAAAGACATTACATATTATGTACATTTCAACATATTATTCATGTTAACACGAATACTTGTATTGTAATGTAATAATTGGAATACCTCCCTTTACAATATAGCTTTGTATACCTTAATAAAACATCTTTATTGCACGTCACAATAATTTTTTTCTGATCCCAAGAAATAATTTTCATTCAAATCTCTGAGGATTTAAAATGATGTCATTAGTTTACTCTAATATGGAATTCAGACTTATAATTCGTTTATTGACACTCGATCGAGACATCGAGTACCAGTCAGCTTGGAACATAGGTACTCAAGGCAATTTTCAAAATATTTATATTCATTCTATGCTATTTGCATACCACAAACCTATTCACTATAAATTGACTAGGTAGGTAATAATAACATCTAGTAATATTGTATAAAATAATATTATGATTAATAATAATTATTAATAATTATTAATATATATAAATAAATGTATGTAAATGAATTGCTGTTCGTTAGTTTCCCTAAAACTCGAGAACGGCATGACCGATTTGGCTAACTTTGGTATTGAATTATTCGTGGATGTCCAGAGAAGGTTTAAAAGATGAATAAATATCAAAGTTTAATTGTTTCTTACATTCTCTATATATATAAAAATGGAGCGTGAAAAATTGTCATTGCCTCATCAATCGAGAACGGATGGTCTGATTTGGCTCAAATTTTTTTTAAGATGTATGTAATTGCCAGTAAAAGGTTTTTACGAAAGAAAATGTTAGGAAAATCCACCGGAAAAGTAGGAAATTTATATGTAAAAAATACAGCAGTGGCTCAACAGTGTATTTTATATTGGTTGCTATTGGTTAATAGGGCATTTTTGTTGATTTGTATTATTATTTTTTGTCAATCTTTATATATATAATTCTACTGTACGTGTGTTTGTAAGCGAACTCCTCCTAAACGGCTGGATCGATTTTGATGAAATTTTTTGTGTGTGCTTTAGTGGGCTCTAGGATGTTTTAGATTCACAATCGTACCCGATAGGCCCAGTCCGTGGAGGTGCTCGAACGGGAATGTTGAGATTTATGGTGGATATTTTTGTTTATAAATGGTTACCATATGGGTTTTAAAGCTATTATAATATTAAATATTGGTTGCCGTGAAATCATTATCTATATATATAAAAATGAATGTATGTCTGTGTGTCTGTGTGTCCATGTTACCATGGTTACCAAGGTTGCCATGGTTACTAAGGTTACCAAGATTTCATATCAATCTATATATATAAAAATGAATGTATGTCAGTGTGTGTGTGTGTGTGTGTGTGGGTCCATATTACCATGGCAACCATATCTGTATATAAAAAACAGTAAGCTGATTGACTGCTATCAACGCACAGCTCAAACCATTGGACGGATCTGGCTGAAATTTGGCATACAGATAGCTATTATAATATAGACGTGCGCTAAGAAAGGATTTGCCAAAATTCGCATTTTAAATAGGTGCTGAAACAGGGACATTGAGATTCACGATAGAAATTGGAAATTTTATTTTTATTTATTTATAGTTGCCATTGGTTACAGTCTACATTAGAAATTAGCATTTATTTATTGGTTGCCATTGGTTATTCGGGCAGATCAGGTACAAGCTTGCATCAAATCGAATTATTGAACAATGCTTACCAGGGTGGCAGAGTTGCACTTACCGCAGAAAATTACACCCAAAAGGAGTTCAACAATCATAATTTTTTTAAGAGTTGCGATTTTTTACGAGCAACCAAATTTATTATATTAATCCACAGTATTACATCAAAATAAACTTGGTATAACTTTGATACTTTAGAGTTAAATCATACACTTCCGTACAAACAGCACGGGGTCCGCGATCTACCGCAGGTAGATTGCCTACCTGATAATGTACTGCCGCGATTCAGAATTTTTATTCAGGGCAACGGGAAAGATAAGATAAATTTTGAACACCATACACGTTAATGAATTGAACAAAGTTTGAGTAGGTAGTATTGAGTTGATCCATTTAACGGGCGACGAAGTGCACGGGATCAGCTAGTTTAATAATAATAAAGAATAATGAAATTATTATATTATTTGGCTTTCATTTCATACTTTATTTAATATCCTAATCGATTGAAATATCATGCAGGACAATGTCTGTCGGGTCAGCTAGTATATTATATATTAATGTTTGTGTATAGATTAGAACCTCTAGGAAGATGACAGGCTAATTTAAAAATGGTTAAATTTGTTTTTTTTACTCATCTGATATTAGTATACTGTTATTTTAGGTTAGGATTTTATATTAATTGATTATATTAATCCACCATAGGTGGAATACGACAAACTTGGTATAACTTTGATACTTTAGAGGTAAATCAATGATACACTTATTTACAAACAGCACGGGTACGAGATCTACCACATGTAATGTGGTCCATATACATACATATTTGTATTTTTGTATTGGATTATTTTTATTTTATACTGATATAGTAATATTTACGTATAAATGAAAAATTTCAAAGTGTTTTTAATAACTTGTTGGATTTTTTTAAAATCAACCTAAAAAAGCTAAGTTATTTGAAATGTAAATTAACTAGTTAAGTTAATAAGTTTAAAAAAAATTAACTTTTTAACTAGTTAATACTTAATGCCCACCTTTGCAAATAATATTGAATTATTTTATTATTTATTCTTCAAGAAGATATGCGAACAAGCATACGTTTAAATTTACATTTAACTAAAAATATAATTATTTAATGTGCTGTTTTTTACGTCATATAATATACACAAACGTAGCACAAGAGAAAACCCTTGGTTTGAATCCCAAATTAGGAAATGGGGGTGCCAGGGAAATGCACCGAAAATTGGCTGCAGTTAAGTAGTACAATTTTAAACTATAATGACTAAAAATATCAATAAATCTTTATGTAATGTAATTAACGGACTAGGTACTGCTATGTGACAGCACTAGTGTTATTAATTTGTTATACACATATTATATTGTTTGTTCTGGCTGTAGCTATTATAATATACTTATATACGAGTATACAATGCATAATAGGTGGCTGGCATATGAATCAACTACCTTTCGATTTCATCAAGTTGTCTCATCCTTCACCCCCTGCAGCTAGCTGGTGATGGTGCGAATTATTAAGAAAATACATTATTATGTATAAGTCATGATATCGTAACTATGAGCAGGGGACGAGTTGGCCGAGCGGTCTAACGCGTAGGCTGCGGCGCAGCCGATCCGGGTTCGATCCTTGGTCACTGGGCGGCATTTTTCTCCGGGAAAGTCACGGCGTCCGGAGAATAAGTGCCGCCATCCCCCGCTCCGGGGCATGGCAGAAACCTACGGGTGCCCCAATAGACATTCTGCCAAACACTCATGTGTTCCTAATGCATACGAGACACGTAAAAAAAAAACTATGACCAGGGATGGTTCTTCGACCTCGCCCGCCTCCAAAATCTTTTTCCGAATGTGCCCGATTATGTGAACTTCACACAGCCGTTTGGTAGGCGAAGGTAAAAAACGCAAATTGAGGCGTATGACTTACCCGTATGATAACAGGTGGGCTGCAGACACACTGCCTATTTGACATTATTATAATGGTAATATTGTGTAATATGTTATTGTTATTATAGTATATCATTATTATTATTATTATTATTATTCGTAAGCCGGGCGCGGGGACTGCCACCGGTTTTTGCGATACCATCGTCGTGTGATAAACGGTCCTGATAAACAGGTTTGTTGTTTTTATTTTTTAGACACTTGTTGTACCGCTCAAATGTATCATCGTCGTATTTTAATTTATAATTGCGCGCAGTTTTCACCGTCGTCTCTCTCTCCCGAGCAAAACCCTTTTTTTTCACGCTCGACGACGTTAATACGCCGATTACAACGTATTTAAGCGCGTCGGCTACTAGTTTTTCTGTATATATTATTATTATGATATAGGCACGTCAACGACGTGACAAATGCGCGATCGCCCGCAGTCCATTTTTTATCTTCTCAGACATTTTTTTTTTTTGTTTTTAATTACCTACATGTATGCGATGATAATATTATACAAATATACCGTGGCCGCACCCGTGAATATCGTGAAATATTTTATACTCCGCCGGTGTCCGCCGTACCAGGCGTATCTAATGACAATAATAATAATAATAATATTATATTAATTTTTTACCTTCCGCTCGCACGATCGATATACTATTGCTTATGCAGTATGATAAATGGATCACTATTTATAGTATTATACTTGGAGACATACCGTCGCGAGTGTGTTCCGTTTTAAATGTTTACCCTTTTCGTACATATATTGTGTCCGTACTCGCCACGAAGTGCAGTTGTCGACGAATTATATTATATTCGATTGCCCGAGTGCGTCCTAGGACCGCAGCTGTGTAAGACTTTTGAGAGGTAAAAAAATTTAATAAAAAAACACACTTCATTATAAAATCGACCATTATCATCGCTTCGCTAAGAATCTGAGTGCACTCACCCAAACTTGTAAGAATCTCGGGGAGAAAGCCGAAATACCAAAATAAATAATGATTAACAAATATTTTGGGGTGAAAACCAGTTCACTCGCTCGCGAGGTACGCCCATGCATTAAAACTCTAAACGATTATTTAAAAATATGACTTTTTTTTGTTGGGACGCACTCCCTTATCATATTTTGTCCGGTCGAGTTTTAAGTGAGGATTAAGCTTGATATATTAGGACTGGAGCAGCTATTTCAAATGTTGATACAGGTCCCGGTATTCGCGGTTTACCATCGATGTATAAACCCGGGGTTGCCGATATTGCGGTTTGTTCGGTATAGTTGCACGATAATTTCGGTAACCTATAATATACCGCGGTTGTTACCGGATTACGAAATATCTACCTGCAGCAGTATAATGATATAATATGCTCTCAAATACCCACTGAAAATACATAGGGTTATCCGTATAATCGACCCTGCAGCCTTATATATATATGTTACGGTCAAAAGCCGAAATCGGGCAAACCTCAGAAATGCCCGGGCAAA
Source organism: Macrosiphum euphorbiae (assembly GCA_949089665.1). NCBI lineage: Eukaryota > Metazoa > Arthropoda > Insecta > Hemiptera > Aphididae > Macrosiphum > Macrosiphum euphorbiae. The sequence continues at coordinate 69,575,556 of CARXXK010000003.1, read as the reverse complement.
ACGCGATCTGCCCACAATCCTTGGGCAAAATATCATATTTCGGCTTTTGACCGGGCAAACCTAGTTATGACCAACCTCATTTGGGCAAAACCATATACCGACTTTTATCGTAATGGCAAAACCGTAGTGTCAATAGTACAATTATACAAATATAATTGAATAAACTTAATTAATACATTTAAACCTCACTTGAGCCAAACTGTAGGGTTTATAATAACCACATACAAAAAATTAATAATCATAAAATATTGTACAGATATAATTGAATACACTTAAATAATAATAAAAATATAATGATATTAAGAACTAGTATAAAAATAAACATATAATAATATTAGGTACTCTTATAATGTTAAAATAAATAATTAATAAAAAATATTGTACAGATAAATAGATAATATAATTGAATATAATAATAAAAAATAATATTTTTGTTTATTTGTTGCTACATATATTAGAACCATGGCATTTAGAACTACACAAAATATTTTGTTGTTTACATTTGCATAGTCTCGTAGTGCACTTAGTTTTGCAAGAACAAAAAATAAACCCTTGTCCTCCAGTTAATGAATTTTGAGTACTAACAGTCCTCAGTGGTATTTCGATATTCGGTACATCATTGCTACTAATAAATTGTTCCTTGCATTGAAATATTTGGTTTTTGGCATAAAGTGATGACAAAATTCCATTTTTGATTAATATTTTATAGAATCCTTTAATATTATAGGTAACGAGTTTATAAAATACGATAACAACGATAAATTAACCAGATACGTGGGGTCATTTATAATCGTAATAAATTCGTTCGACAAAAATCACTATTTCTATTTAATATTAGAGAACGTACCTATATAAGACACTACGGTTTTGCCATTACGATAAAAGACAGTAAACGGTTTTGCCCAAATGAGGTTGGTCATAACTAGGTTTGCCCGGTCAAAAGCCGAAATATGACATTTTGCCCAAGGATTGTGGGCAGTTCGCGTTTTGCCCGGGCATTTCTGAGGTTTGCCCGATTTCGGCTTTTGACCGTAACATATATATATATGACTACGAGCGGTATATTTTACCTATATATATACCTGCAACCACCTGTATATACGGATGGAATGAATAAGTGTTATTTCCGCTTTCGATTTGTCGGACGAATAACAACGAGAACTCGGACCGTGTAAAATGGCGTCCGTCAGACGAGAGAAAAAAAGTGAACGTTTCGAAATAATATTATACATTGCTTCGTGATGTACATGCGACACAAACCGTATTCGGCCTGCAGTATATAATATAGTTATATACGTATATAATATAACACACTCGAGACTCGAGAGGTTTATGTTTTATGCATTAGAGTGTGGCTTATTGTTTCTGTGCAGGTACTGTTATGGCGAGACTGCAGCAGCAGCAGCAGCAGAGAGACCAGCCAAGGAGTGTTCTCGTAATATATGGTCTAATGTAATATATTATGAATCGCGTTAAAACGTATATAAATCTTGTCTAATATAGTAATTATTAAAACGGCACTTTTGTTATAAATGTTATAAATTACAATAATAATATACGCGCGCGCGTTTAATTTGTATAAATTGTCGACGACGTGCTCATTGATGATAAATAATATCTATTTAGCTGCGGCGTCATACCTATACGTACGTTTAATATTTATTATACCTACGTATTTTATGATATTATTATGCGACCAAAACGCGTTCACTCCAATTTACCATAGTAAAAATTAGTGATGGATTTCATTTAGGACACAGCTAGAAATCTGAAATTTCATCACTGAGGGGGAGGAGCAACAAAGTGTAATTTTTAATTTCGAACCCAATTCAAAATTTCGTTATTTACTAATACATTTGTTAATTGATAGGTATGAATGGTGGGTGGAGGAAATTTCCCCCCTCCCCTCTTCCCATTGAACTTTGCTACGTCCTTGGATTTCATTAAAATTTGTCCTGTATATGATGAAAATGTATGATACTATACACATTATAGGTACCTATGGAATTTATATTTATTTATTTATATTTATATTGCTCTTGTGGGACATGATAAATTACCAGGATGTTTGAATTTGGTATATTATTATATGTTTATTAATAAGTTAAGTTGATTAACTAACAATTGTCTATTTGTAGTTTACTTGTTAATTCCTAGAGTGAGAATTCCTAAGTGAACTTCTGCAGTCAAGTTAGTTTGCTCAATTTCTATATATATATATATATAATTTCTTTTTTTAACTATAATAATATTGGAATTTGGAATCACCACTCGGTTCTCTTAAACTATTGGATATTTCAGTATTTAAACATATTCTTATTATTATATTATTTATCTAGATAAATTACCACAGATAACCATTACGTTTATCTAGATGAGATAATTAGATAATTTAATTATTTTTTAATTATTTTCATCTAGACAGGACGATTAAAGAAATAATTTTATCTAGATAATTCCCAGCACTGTATACAATATCATAGCCTGTGCGCATCACTGCAGCTGGCACACCCTAATATTATAATATTTCGAATGAGATGACAACTCTGAATTAAGTATATACCTGTACCTACCTGTAGGTATTAAAATGTGTGGCTGCAGTTCGTCGTCGTCGTTTTTTCGTCCCAATACCTGTTTTTAATATTCGTCGGTTAGTCGTATAATATTATACCTTCTACCTACATAATATGAGTTCAGAGTCGTCTGCTGCACCGTTGACGCGGATGCACTCGTTGCACCGGCCGCGGACGTGCCGTTTTGCAGTGGCGACGGATGCATCTGCGAGACGAGCAAACAGTAATGTTGCACGTGACCCATTATAATATTATTATTAAGTATTTTCTGCTTTCGGACAGCGACGTGGTTATAAAAAGAAAAAAACGTCGTTGCACATAATATATTTTACATTGTAAGCGGTTAGGTTTTAGTCGGTCGCGTCGGATCGTCGTGGGTATTTAACGTCTTCTCGACGAAATATTATTCAAACCGCTACGACAATATATTATCATTACCTATATATATTAATATGTGCAGCGATCATAACTTTGGTTTTCTCATCCCGTCGTCGTCTCAAGTTGAAGTACATAATATTAAGTATATTATGTATTATAAATTATATACTTACTAATATATATATATATATATATATGTAATTTCATAAATATTCAAATCGTGTAAATCTGCCGCGCAGAAAGTTGCGAACAAGACTGCGAACGTCATCTAATTTATATAATATATAAACTGCAACGGCTATTATTTCATTATTTAGTGTGCGTGTAGATGGATAAATTTTAAAACATGAAAAAAATAAAAAATAAATATAAGTAAATTATAATATTATCATAAGTCATATGATTATACATATATAGGTAGAGCCTTATACCTACACGAGAATATGGCCGACCCGAAGCAACTGCAGCGCATATTTTGCGCTAAAAACGATCGTCATATAGCCCACTTGCAGCAGGTATGTATAATAATAATGCATATAGTTGGCCGACTCAAAGTGAAAAGTTTTGTTCGGAATATATTAAATAATGCGTATTATACATGTATTATATTATAATAATGCACACACAATGTGCACCTTTTTTATTTTTATTTAATTTTTATCTGTATTTATATTTGTAAACATTGTTGATAAGTATATGATTTATACAATTAAGAGACATTTGAACGCTATTGTCTCCCCACAAGGTCAGTCGGGCTTTTGGAGACAACATTTTTTCTCATTCTATTCATTTCTTACGTTAAATTTAATTTGTAATTATTTTTTTTAAAAATAACAATAAATATTATAATTATTATTATTATTGTTATATAATATTATATGTCACGCGCAGTAATGCTGCAGCAGTAGGTATATTATGATAATGTAATGTGTGTACACTCGTCACCTGGTCCCGACGATGCAGGTCTGTAGTGGTGTTGACTTGTTCAAATATTTTAATATATTGTGATTTGCAGCAGTGGTGTGAAAAATTTAAAAAAAAAACCGACGACGATGTTGTAAGTGATCGATTGGAAAAATGATTGTACGATCGATATATAATACTGTTTGACGTTACGTTATTATAATGACCAGTCGGACGCTTGTGATAAATATTATTTTACTATATGGAGTGTCAATACGATTTACGCCCATTGGGACACAGAATCGATTTAAGTATATTATTATATTTTATTAGCTCTATATGAAAGTATAACAATTGGGTTAATTCGCGAGTCCCTTTCTACGGAATAATGTAATTATATTAATAACTATTAAGTGCGTTGAAAATCACGTCCGATATAACAATATAGTCGTTGCCGTTGTCGTACCTACTTCGGTTTGTATGATATTATTTAATCAAAATCGATTATTGTTCTGTAGCACTACTTCATATGATGAGCTGCACACACAACTTTCTATACAGGGTGATTCTTTTATCACTGAACACTCATTATTTCAAAACGAATTAATGGTTTTGAAAATATTTTTATTTTATAATTTGAAGTTGTCAAAAAAACAACGTTTTTATTAAAAAAATGTATTTTTAAATATTTTTTACCCTTATAATTTTTGAAGTTTTTTACTTTTTTGAATGACAACAAAGAGTTTTAATTTCATATTCCAAATCAGAATATTTTTCTAAGTATTTTGAAACATAAAAATCGAATTTAGGACTAGTAGTTTATGAGTTATAAGTATTTAAAGTTTAGACAAGCGGAGTAGTGGATAAATATTCTGCAGGGTAACCCCGTACCACTCCTCTCCGCCAATCATAACTTAGAAAAAAAGTCTGCTTTGGAATATGAAATTAAAACTCTACGTGATCATTCGAAAAAGTAAGAACTTAAAAAAATATAAGGATAAAAAATATTTAAAAATATGATTTTTTAATAAAAGCTTTGTTTTTTTAACAGCTTGATACTATATAAAATAATATTTTTAAAAACATTAATACTTTTTGAAATAATGAGTGTTCAATGATAAAAGAATCGCCCTGTATAGATATAAATGTATGGGCACGCTCCTGATTATATCTAACTTAACCTCGGAAAACTGCAGTATTATAAAAAGTCATATTTATGCTTATATAGTTACATATTTACCTAAGCTATAGTCGATGTTTGGTTTCAAGTAATACATTTTCGAAAAGAGTGGTACTTTTGTGTTTGCAGCATTTCTCTAGAGAATGGAAATCGAATACAAACATAACATTATTGCAGTCAACGGATTATGTACACTTCGCATTATTCATAATAGTTTTCAGTAAACCCGTTTTCATCAAAATCTTTACCTTTTTTGGATATAAAACGGAACACTGCTCGGACTATTTTTTACTTCGACGATTTATCGCTGCTTTCAAATTTATGAAAGACACCCGTTGCCGCGGCCCACCCATCTCGCGAACCTTTTTTTATAAAATATATATAATATGTGATATTGTAATATGTACGTGTATGACGTATAATATGCGCATAACGTTAGTACGTTGTTAATTCATACGTCTTAATAAATCGGTCTCTCGTCACGAAAGTAATAGGTAGGTATATCCTACCTACATGCATGATATATACAAACGAGGATATTGTATATGCCTCCATTATATCTCAGAAATATTATATATGGAACAAAATTATCCCCGGTCGAGTGAAAAATATGTCTGTAGGTTTAACGTCTTGCGAACCTTGACCTTACATGATATACCTAGTTTTTTTTTATAAAAACCTCTGTTAAGCATTATTATACTTAGTAAAATCATTTAAATAACTCAGAAACTACTCATTTGCATTTTGATTTAAACATGTACATCAAAATTTGCGAGAAAACCATTTGCTAAATAATTTGTGGCAAAAAAAGTGGAGGGGGCGCGGTTCTAATTTGAAAAATAGAAGTTTATATCGCCACGAAGTACTCTTCTTAAGTAGTACAAAAATATTTTAGAAATTTGAATATATGGTCTTTAGGTTACTTAGGTACTTAAAAATTCCAAAAATCAGAATTTGAATAAAAGTGCTATTAAAGGGAAAAATTTGGGTGGCATGCTCGGTGAATTACCCTATATATTTGATATACATATTTCATATAATCACAACGATAGTACCTCGTTATGTTAGGCCTCTCGTCACTAAAGTATAATATAATATAATATACCTAGGTACATATTATCTACAAACTTATATAATGTATATTGTATATCTTTATGGCCTCTAAGCACCAGAAGGGTCCATATGCTACATTTTAATACATTTTATGGGCCTATTGATTGGCCCGTGGGCCACGGTGGTGTAAGTTATAGCCACTTATTAGTGGCCCATAAATTAATTATTTAGCATAAGTAGATAACATGGATCCGAAGCAATTTTTCCAACACAATATTGATATACTTTGTACAATATAATATATAACGGTGGCAGTGTATCAGAATGTATACGAAAATATACAGGGTGGTTTTAACTCATTTTAACAGATAAAAAAAAATGTCTCGGTACATGCATATAATCTGAAGTAAATAAAACACTGCATTTTTAAAAACTTAACTTATTATTCTATAACTTATGATTTGTGATACCTATGCGATTTTTTTTTAACTCCATAGAATAGTGTAAATTTTATTTCATAGTATGGAGCAGAAAATTTTACCAAGAAAAAGGTTTGATCCGACATATAGTTGTTTTTACTTTTTTATAACAATACTATCAATAAGGTGGTTTATTGATTAATGGAGCATGCTAGACAACACATTGCACGAAGAACTCTTGTCTACACTAGAGGTGGGTATTTAAAAATCCAAATGCTTATATTATATTATATATCAATATGAATAGAATATATAAAATAATTGTATTGGTTATTAAAAATAAAAATAAATCTAATAACCCTATGCATACACTAAAGTCGACAGAGTATTTTACGGTAAAAAAATCACCCTGTAAATAGGACTTATTATACTGGTATAACCGTATAGATGGTTACCGTAGGTACCCATATGCATATATACATAATATATACGATAAAATCTGTCTTTGATTTATTTCGTGATGTTCAACATTTAATTAGGTCGAACGTGTTTAATACACTGCAACACTCTTATTATAATATTATACATGTCGTGTTAGTGTAAATACTGCATATTATAATATAGCAGAAGCAACAATATAGTTACCACCTGTTGTAGGTACTATGCAGATACTAATAATAATAATAATAATAATATAATATATATTATTATAATGCGGTCAACGGATTTTAATCAATTTTTGGGAAATTCAACCGAAGCGATATACAATGCATATAAGTGTGAACGTGTTTAATGCATCTACCTACTTAATTCCGGTTTTCGGTATATTTTTTTTTCTTCCCAAAACTCCGTTTTGAGATCAAGTATATACAGTAATAATAATATATATATTCGGAGGTTCCTAATGGTATTTACCCTTAATAATGAAGCAAACAGAACACATTTTAACATTATATGTACAACGGCTCAGACGTACATAATAATATGTATATTATATTAGTATACAAAGTCGATTTATAAGCACACTGCACACATATAATATAATATATATATAAATACATAAAAGCGTCTACATTTATGCGTTCGGTCGTGTACTGTACACATTATTATTATTATTATTATTATATGTCGCGTGTAGTAAACACCAAAAAAAAAAAAGAAGTCGTTTTATTCATATGTTAACGACAAAAATGTTACGCTTCAGCTGTATAAATTTCCAAACGCGTTTTGTTCCGTCGTACAATTCGAATAGGTATCGAATAATGATATTGAACATTACCCAATTATAACGCATAGGTACAACGTGTAAACACACGTCATAAGGTATAAAAGGCTTATTATAGAAAATAAATGGTATATAAAAGGCATTATATATCAATATAATGGTATTGTGTTACTATATTATTATCATATAAGATCTTCTATATGGTATGTGCATAGGATTCGTTACGATTTTTAATTTAAAAACTGTGTTAGAGCAACGAAAATTCGTATAATATAATATGAATGTTCGTCGAAGACGTACCATAATATTTTTTATGAGCTTCTCTCGAGATTAAGGATATAAGTGAAAATTAATCCGCGATGAACAAATTTCTTATGACATGTTTTACACTGAAAGTTGCAGTCCTCTATACGTGGTGTGGTTTTCTATTTTGAATTTGATAAATTAAATTTTATTACTTTGTAATAATTTGCGATAATTTATTATTTTTACTCGCAAGTGCCAGAGAATGGGTAAAAAGACGTACCCATCTATTTGCCAGCACAATATATTATCGCCTATAATATATATGCCTACGTGCCGTATTCTAAATTGGATAATAAGTACAACAAATTATATAATATATAACTTGTGATGGGTAGGTACTTGAACAAATTTGATTTCGAACGAATATGATGCTCCAGTGGCTATCTAAACTAAACTTATTTAGTTATATATTTTGTACTTTTTCATTAGTCTCAACAGCAATAGAAATCGTTCAGTCTCTCTCGTGTAGAGTAAAAACGGAACGCCGGTCATGCCAGTTCAAAGTTTTTTGTATACAATAAAAACATTATTTCCAATTATTTAAGAATATTAAGATAAACTTGTTGTATAAACTACGAATTTATTTTTCATTTTTTGAACTAGATAGAAGTCCTAAATTCATAAAAATTGGCCTATATTTGATCAATAGGTAATGTGGTAACCGGGATACTAAAAAAAAAAAAAACACAATCATAAATATAAAATAAGTCTTGAATAGTTGGTACAATTTAGAGAAAATCTTTCGTGTTAAAAAATACATACTTTTTCTATACTTTGTTATTCGTTTTTGAAAGTTTAGCAATGACATGGTTCAGCACTTGGATGGCTGTAAACCTGCGTCAAATTATCGTTTTAATTATTTTGACAACTTATTTTTTATCGTAACATGTATAATATAGATAGTCGCGATTCCACTGAAGAAAATCTCTGCCCAGCTGTTCTAATGATGTATTTTTGCATGGAGGCACTCTGCTGGTCAGCGGATGGTATAATATAGTTGGTATACGTACCTACAGTTAAATCGAAATAGTCCACACGGATTTTGTCCTGGGGTGTGGAGATGAGAGGAATTGCCGCATTGCATATTATATTTCGTCTGAAAGCGTAATAATAATTATTATTATAATACGCGTAGTTGTATTAATGGTACACTTCCGTATTATACCACACCCCATATATATATGTATATATACAGTGTGATTCAACAAACATGCTCATCCCCATCTCTAATAATTGATTTATTCAAATTCTTATTTTTGGAAATTTTAAATATATACTTAAAGACAGGTTTTTCAAATTCTTAAATTTGTTTGTACTACTTAAGGAGTGTCCTGTGGCGATACAAACGTCTGTTTTTCAAATAAGTACCCCCTCTTTTTTTTACTGTAAATTATTCAGCCGATGATTTTTCTAAAAAATTAGATGTACCTAATTCAAAATTTGAACGAGTGTTGGTAACAAGGATAATATAAACCTTAAAAAGGTGGGTAAGTGGATGTCGCTCTGCTGTACTGTAGGTTACAAGTGGGTCACTGTATAATGGATGGTATTAAATTTGAATTCAATGATACAATATCATTGTATAAGAAAAACGATTCTGAGCGAAGACGGTATGTCAGTCTAGGTTTAAGACAAATTATATACATATCTATGGTATTAAAAAAAAAATTGACCTATAATAAATTCCAAATTAATCATATCACATTATCACAATATCCATTAGGTACTTATAACACGTTATACATCAACATCAATAACAAATCCTGATACTATCATTGATATATAATAGTAAACTTTAGAAGTTTCAAGTAGGTACCCATGAATAATATTATATAATCACAACAAAATAACTAGGTTTTTTAATGTGTAATTTCGTCCGAATTTGAACATAAAATGACTATAAAAATAAACTGTGATTGTATATTTTTTAGATTTTTTGGTAAAAGAATTAACTACTTACGTGGAATCTTGTTTTAAATTTTCAATCCTTAGCTATAAAAACTGATTATTTTATAATTTATTAATTACGATGATTAATAATTTTCGAGATTTTGAAAAATTCTGTTAAAATTCGATGTTTAAATGCTTATAAAAAAAAACTGTGCCTATGTATTTTTAATATTTTTCAACTGATATTGTAACAATATATCAGGAGCCTTGTATTAAATTTTTACACTTTTTGGCCCAACAGATAAAACTTTATTGATATTCATAGAAAAAAAAACTAAAAAAATTAAAAAATGAAAATATCCGTAAACAGCTCAAAAAGAGTCAAAATATTTTCAAAATTGTATGGTGTATAGGAAATGCTAATATAAACATTCAGTGAAATTTTCATGTATCTATAGTTATTCGTTTATGAATAACAACAAAATAAGGAAATCGCTACATGAGAAATCGAGTGAACATCCAATGTAGTAAAAATTTGAGGTAGACAAACTTATGAGTAATCTTGTATTACATTTTCAAATCTTAGATTTAAAAAGAAAAATTTTTACGAATTCTTAACTCAAAATAATTTGCTAATTTTCGTGATTTTTCCATATTTTGTCAATTTTTGAACTTTAAATGCTTATAAAAAAAAACTGTGACTAACGATTTTTAATATTTTTCATCTGCCTTTGAAACAATATACTAGGAGCCTTCTATTAAATTTTCAAGTTTTTTTAACCAACCAATAAAATTTTATTGATATTTCTAGAAAAAAAACTAAAAAAAAATGAAAAATGAAAATGTCCCTAAACAGTTCAAAATAAATCAAAATATTTTGAAAATGTTATCGTCTATAGAAAATGCAAATATAAACGACCAGTGAAAATTTCATGTATCTACGGTCATTTGTTTTAAAGTTACACCAAAAACCAAATTCAATTTTCTGAAAAATCGATTTTGCGTAAAAATTCCTGTTTTTCCTTAATTTTTCTTTTGTTTTTCTTGGCGCTTTTGAAAAGTACTGGGAATTTTAAATTTTGACCTCCCCAATGCACCAACGATATTCACTTTCCAATCGAACAAGATACTGAAGTCGAAAATCGAAGCATTATTTCGACTACTTATCGTGTACACAGACACAAAAATAAAAAAATAAAAAAATAAAAAAATAAAAAAATAAAAATAAAAACACACATCATTGTAAAACCAATACATTCATCGCTCCGCTCAGAATCTAAAAAACACACATCATTGTAAAATCAATACATTCATCGTTTCACTCAGAATCTAAAATGGTCTTACCAAAACATAAAATAGACGTAATATTGCAACTAGTATTTATTTATACTTGGGCCATTTTTACAAATTAGTTAATAATATGTTGATAGATTAGTAGAAATTATTAAAATTTTGAAATCACTAGAGCCCCATGATATCTTATAAATCCATTATCGTGGACCTATATTATCCTTTCAAAGTTAAATAACTCAAAGAGTAGGTACATAGGTACTTGTTTGAATTTCGACTCTGATATGTTAAAATTTTCACAAAAATTATGTGGTAAACGAGAAAAGACGTTGTTTTCATTTGAAAAACACAAGCTTGAGTTGCCACAGGACAATCCTTGAATAGCACAAAAAATTTCAAGATTTTGAAAAATTGTCTTCGAGTATATTTACAAATTCCAAAAATCATATTTTGAATAACCGCGTTATTGGAAAAAAAAAGGAGGTGAGCATGCTTGGGGAATCACACTGTATACAGTATACAGGTGTGATATTGTAATATCGTCGGCGTATAGACTGATTTTAGGGATTTTTCGATCTCTAGTACGACCGTATAATACGAAGTTTAATATAATAAACGTCGGAAAACGTATTTATACTCACTTTCGTGCGTATCGCATTATATTGGTAATAAATAGGAAAAAAAATCCGAAGAAATTAATAATAATAATAGGTTCATTTTAATATCATTGTACCTATACATATTATAATGTGTGCGGTATAAGTCACCCGTTGTGGGCGGTCGAAAACGATATAGTCCTATTATAGTCTTATTATATATATATACCTATATAACTGCCACATTATACATGTATTACCAATATTAGGTACGTGTGTGCATGCATATAGGTAATACGCGCGTAATGGGTCGGCGGAAAACACACTTATAAGAACGCTGCACACGAGCAGCAGCAAAGAGCAAATAATACGAGCAACCATACTTGTATGCACAAATTTACTCGTATACACGTGAGTGTGTGCTCGGGTACAAGTATATAGGTATATACCACTAAACGCATTTATACCTAATAATATTAATGGGTGCAGTCAGCGGCGGCGGCCTTCCATTTATAAACAAATATTGAAAAAGAATATTGATGAGCCCCTTAACAGGCGTGTTATTTGAAACGCTTTGTGCTCTCGCGTACGTTTACCCACACTGTAGGTACGCACACACTGGTACGACCATACAATATATTATAATGTAATAATATTATGCCGAAAACCGTAAACTCTTTTGAAGACTTAAATACAACATAATGTGGGAACGCGATTGGCGCATTCGGTTCGCCAATATAATATAATATGGGTAATACACATTATACACTCACTCACACGCCGCGAGAAGTCTCGTTTGTACACAGGCAGGTAGATGTAGGTAGGTACATATTATTATACTAATATTACAATAATATCACGTATATAATGCGTGTGTAATATGCCCAAGGGCATTTGACGAGTTAATAAGTTAAAGTTGAGTTATTTTTAACTCGTACCTATACGAGTATATTATACTACTGCAGCGTTAACGAGTCACTTTTGTTTCGTTCACTATTAGCAGGTACTCGACTTGATCGATGATAAATAACGTGTCCAATATGATATTTGTTGAAATCATAATAATATTATGTACCTACTACAGTGCAGTGCAGTTTTGCATAAAACCCGTAGATATATATAAGTATCATGTACTGCACAGTCCTCTCGGTCTTATATTTAATATATATTGATTTGGTGAAAAATTTTGCAATTTTTAAATGCAGTTTTAAATTGTATTATTATACATTACAAGACACGATACAATATTTAATAGAATACTAAATGAGTAACTCATCGTAAATCTAGTTATTAAACGTTGGTACGCTTTTTGTCAAGGCGTGGGTAGAATGGTTATTATTGTACAATGTACATACTGCAATCGTACAGTGGGTGGATGTAAAAATAAATCCTATCTATCGTGTACTCGTCTTGACTTGAAAATCGAAAGTTCACGTCGCTTTGACTGCATACATATTACATATATATATATATATAATGTTCCAGCAACATAATGCAATAGCGATGTCAATATTTTAATAATATTAGATTATATACCTATATACCTATATATATATTTTTTTTTCATTGGTATTAAGCATCGGCAACAATGGGGCCACTAGCATTTTTGCAGGGTGTTACGGTAGGTCGAGAAACACGTGTATGTAGGGTGAAGATTCGTTACTAAACACCCGGGTGGTCACCCATCCGAGAACTAGCGACGTCGGATGATGCTTGACCTCAGAACGCGCTAGTGACCGAGGCCAACCACCAGGCCCCAATTATTGGAATAATGTGTATATAAGGACGGACGAGTTTAAATAGATAACCATTATAGATACTTAAACTTTCAACGATGGCTGCTGACCATAATAATATGACAGGTCTGCACCGAAAACCCATAAAAATAAGGTACCCAAGTATTACGTGTTATAACCAAAACGTCTGATTTTGATTTTAAGAGGACATCGTTAAGCAGTTTCAATTTTGTGGTGTTTTCAGTTTAAACGTTTTAGAGCGGACTGACCTATATTATAATAAATCATCATCAAACTCAATCGAACATATTATCTGTACGTTCTCTTGCAGTTGTTTGTTGTGCGAGTATCACGTAAAATATTTATATATTTAAAAATTATTATCACTCGCTTAAAAAATTGACGGGGAAAATCAAGGGGAGAACGCAGCTGATGACGGTCTCGTCTTAAAGTTTAATAATAATTGATTGTATATTATCAATAATATAAAAACTCGCATCGAAAATTCGGAAAAAGGCCTGCAGACACCGTGCAGTTGTCCAGTTGTAAGTAGTCAAAGACAACAAGTCACGATGTGGGTGTAACGTCCTAAACTATAATGTTATTGGTAGGTATATAGTTGCTTATATTGAGTCGTATGACTATGATTGTCATAAGTATTATACAATACACAAATTCGGATGTCCGTCGAAAATGAAAATTATACGTCATAGGTAGTTTTTCTCCGCAGCCACTTCTACAGATTTGCAGTTATTGTGACGTGACTGCCTATAACCTATCTGACACACTGTGTAATATTATAATCGCTGTTTGAAACTATTTTTAATGATATTATTATTATGTTTAATCGCGTATTTTTCTATTGCGTTGTCGGCAATACATTTCAGTAGTATAACACAAGGACTTTGCAGTAGTTGTTGGTTGAAAATCAATTTTTTTTTTTTATTAAATCTCGTGATTAATAAATAGCGCTTTGAGATTTTTTTTCTATTTTAATTTACCTCGTTTACGCGTGTTATCCGTTGCAACAATAATAATAATAAATAATATTAACAGATGGATCGGTTGGCGGGTGGGTGGGTGATGTGTGGATGGGTGGGTATATAAATGTATAATATTACTGCACGACGCGCACAGCGCTATTACTCAAATAATATATTATATTATAATATATTGTCAGCTGTTATTATATTATATATTATTATAATATGCTTAGTGCATAGGTATAATATACTTTCCGTTGGATTAAGTTTATCCTACACGCACGACGACGACGACGGACGCGGCCAAACATAACTTTCAATCGACAGTTTTAACGATGATTACAACACGTTCAATGTCATTACTATTTGAATATATGTATTTACGGTGAACATAAACCTTTTTATATATTGTAAATACCTAATAGTAAATAAATACACCTAGACGTCATGTGCACCTATATAATGTAATAGTATCACGTGAGTACATGATGGAATTATATATTATGGAAAATAATATTGTGATAGACGCGACGACGACGACTGCGACGATGACGTAGGCGCACAATAATATATTATCATATTATACATTTTTATAAACAATAATGGAAGGTACCAATTATTAAAATAGTAGTCACCGCTATAATTATACCGGAGGATTATTTTACCAGTGAACACTCATTTTTTGCAAAAACTATTAAACTTTTTGTTGACTCGTGTGTTTGTCTTACGACCGAGAGTCATTCTGATTTTTGTGCGACACTCTGAGAGTCGTACAGTGACGTCATAGTGTTGAGGCTGGGACCCTAGAAAATTGTTGTATTCTTTTGACCGATTACAGTTGCCATGACAACCAAACAATGGCAAAGATGAAATCAATGTTATAGAGTTCCTAGGCTGCCCCTAGCAACCGATGATTAATATAATTAGGTTACCAAAGCAACCTCGTCATCATACTTTTTTAGACTCTGAGCGTCTCTGACGTCATGTACCGATGTATCCGCGTGCAGTGTGAATACTCCTTGACTTTTTTCCACGGTTTCAGGTCGTTAAAGAACGAAATTTTTAAAAAATGTATTCTAATTTTTTATCCTCAACATCTTTACATTTTTTTTTTACTTTTTTGAACGACAATATACAGTTTTAATTATTGCATAGTACAAATGGAATCAAGATAAGTGTCGCTAACGGGGAACTGTTTAATCAACCCCTTTATGTGAACTCCTACCCTGTTAGCATATATACACTTATTGTGCGTCTTATGTATATCATATATTTTATATATTATCAATAATATCATTTATAAATAAAAAAAATTATTTTATTAAACCAATTAAAGACAAACGTAGCAGGATACTCGATATTTTCCGCTTGGAAGAGAATTTATGAATCATAAAATATATGTATTAATACGTAACCATTAAAAATATATTCCAAAGAAGAGAATATTTTCCGAAAAATGTCGATGTACATACAAATCGGATTTAGGACGACTGATAGTTTATGAGTGCCTAGTAAGTATATTTAACGTTCAGTTGAGCGAAGAGGTACTGGTATGCGGTTACTCCTCAAAATGTTGGTATAATATTATAATCAGCTCATCTAAACTTGAAATACTTATAAATAAGAAAATACTCATCCTGAGTTCGATTTTCCCGTATCACAATACGCAGAAAAATATTCTGCTTTTAAAATTAAAACCGTATTTAAAAAAATTTAATTAAATAATTTAAAAAAAGGAAAAAAACTCAATAACTTCTAGGATAAAAAATATTCAAAAATATAAATTGTTCAAGTACCTACTTGTATAATCGTATGGAAAAAAAAATGTCAAAAAAATTAAAACTTTTTGAATACCTACATAAGTTTTAAGCGGTCAGTGATAAAAGAATCACCCGGTATAGTGTGTTGTGCGTATTAGTCTTACATGTCACTATATACATATAGGTGTATATAATATATACATAATATATGTGTGTGTGTGTATTACGAATACGCGTAGTTTTCAGTGATAAAATCACTCGCACAATCTTGTGAAACCATAATATTCTTATACAGGTGTTGTATAGGTTGTACGTCGTATTATTATTAATTATTATATTGTGTGCCCAAGTAAACATCGCAGGACGCATATTATATATTGCGGTGGCAAACTTCGAACCAGCGGCGTTATATTGTTTTATTATTATTATATTTATACAGGTACACTTGCGTTTCGTACAGTCCGTGCCTGGGTATACAATATACGTATATCATACGAGAGTGTACCTCCGTGGCGATACGCGCGTTTTATAATACACCTTTTTGTTTTATATAACCATTATATTATTATATTATGACCACCGCGAACGGCTCTAAACCATAATAATTTATTCCTCCGCACAAACTCTATTACGATATATTATAGGTATACCTATATACCTATACACACGTGTGTGCATTTAAGTTTGGCAGTAAAACCGTCCGTCGTATGCGCGACGGTTAATTAATTTTGCGCAACGTTCGAAATTCGTGATATTTGTGGGTGGATTTTATAATAATAATAACGCCGTGAACTTTTTTTTCTTTCGATTTTTTTTTGTTCCAATGCGGGTCTTCTCAATCCCGTCCTCGAGCGACCACAATATTATTATCATAATTTCGTATTATTTTACCATTATAATACGGTTAAACGACGGTAATATTGTTATTACGAGCTCGGCGAGATTCGATGTATACGTCATTATGCAATATCGTTGCTATTATTAGTATACACAATATAATATTATTTTATTAAATGTATAACTGAACGGTTCAGGACGGAGACGGATGTAGTGTGGGTGGCTGCCTCGGTAGTTTCACATGTATAACAACATGCTCAAACACATCATAATATATATTTGTAATATTATTAGCAGCAGCCGCATTTATATACTTTTACATGGGCAACAAGTAGGTACTGGCGCGATATGACCGATACATAATATTATAATATATCATTTGAGGATCGACATTGAGAGACACACTCATTACATGAATATTATAAAATAGTATGTTTCTATACTCTTCCGGGAGTCTGTGTTCGCTGGAGATAATAAATTCCTTATAGATATAATTATAGCTGTATGCTAATATTTAAATATCGTATTATAATTTAACGCTACTATGTCAAGTGCTATAGTTTATTGATTTGAGGAACAGTCGCAGACTGCTCGGAATGATTAAATTTTATAAATAATATATTATATTATACTATAGAATGCAACGAACGATGCAGAGACTTAAGCGAAACGCGAGAGGTTTTTGTAAAATACTAAAGCTCCTCCTGTACGCGTATCTACGTACCCTCGGTCTACCTATACGGTGCTACCTATTTTGGCACAACCAGTTAAATTTTTCTAGGTGGCTAGAATTGTATCAGCTGCACAGACCCCGATGATATTTCAAACTAAAATTTGACTATGAAAACTGGGAGGGGGGTTATTGATCAAGCTGGAGGGGCTAAGCCACAGATATAGTTAATAAACTAGATTGCAAACTGTGATAATAAGTTGAATTCGGAGACTAATCAGGCCGCCATCTTTAAAAAGGACACGAACAATATTATATTATATTATACAATATACTTACCTAGTTATTTCATACATTTAAATTGTCATTAAAACTTACATACTATTATTCACCGTGATTTGTTATTATAATTTGAATAACATTACTATTTACTATTGATAAATTTTAATTGTATTGTATTATTTTACTATTGATGTGTTCAGTAAATTTAAATATCAACAGTTTCAAATTTTCAATATTATTTTTCATTATTTTGTAACCAGGCGCCTAATATAAATATGTAATAGGTTTGCACGTAAATTTTGCCTCGAAAATAAATAATTGAAGGAAGACTGTGCGGACCCGTTTCTCCACATATATTGTCAAAATAATACTACTGTCCAAATTTAAATTTTTCTGGTGCCAATATTAATCATTGTAAGTAATTTTCTGAATCTTAGGAGATCGGGACCGGTCGTGCAAATACATGCTAATTACATGCTAAATAATTGCACTAGAAAAAATTTTGGCAGAAGTGTTTTTGGTAAGTGGTGCGCATAATATAAAGACACGTATCTATATATAGATCCCACCTTGTTTTCGATTTCACGCGGCTTGACCAAAAGCATGCAAATCGCAAAAGTCAGCGTGCAAATACATATTATGTTAATTATAGGTACTTAAACCTGCATACTAAATATTTTCCGAAAAAAAAAACTCGGCAGCCAGTTATATGCGTATGAGATAGAGGCGGCTGTCATCAACGAGTCGGTTTTCAAGTTTATGATGATCGAACAAGAGTATGTAAATTTATAACAGTAATAGGTATCTTATAATCTACCTAAACATATAATAATAACTCGACAAGTAGGTACATATAATTATTAATTTGTTCGTATTGCGATTTTCGGGACGCAAAACTATACCACAGAATCGCATAATAATTTCACGGGTTTCTGATAACTATAATAACTCTTTATATATTAACTATCTATTTGTTATTTCAGTAGCCGGTAAGACTTATACATGTTGAGAATTCGTCATATGTATACGACGTAATAAGTTAGGTTGGGTACCTACTTAAATCTTATTTTAGAATTTGCTATATTTTAGTTCACTGATACTATCGCATGATAATGAGTAATTGTAACACTGTCTGTTGAACTTAAAATAATAATAATTTATATAACCTAAATATAACATACGTGTTTTATTTTTTTTAAGGCGTCCGTGGGACAGAGTCTCCTGTATTTTATTTTGGTTTAGAGATTGACATGCAAGTTATCAACCGAAAACCGTAAACCACAACTAATATACACATAATAATATTATATATTATAGTTTCCCTGCCGATCGGTCACACCGTTAAACATAATATAATATTAATATTAGGTAGGTACGTAAAATATGATAATAACATATTATATTATTTTATAATGAATTATTAATTTATATTAAATTATTGGACCGCACATTCATGTATCATTACGCATAATTGCATAGGGGCAATTAGAGGAGGGGGCTTAGAAAGTATAGTATCTTCCAATATCGTTCGCGTGTATGTATGAAAACCTCTGCATACAAAATAAACCGAAAACAACTTGTCATTGTTATATTTAAATCAATAATATAATAAATACCATGATTAATGAGCATGTAATATTTTATAACAATCGATGAACAAATAATAAAATAAATGAAAAACAGTGCAAAAATATTGCTATCGGCCGGGGATCGAACTAGAACGTTTAAATACTTGTTGATTAAAATCGATTAGTGTTGCTTGGAACGGATTGAAAAGCCATTATTTTCCTAAAACGTAAAGACGATAAAATGTGAAAAAGAGATGCCCGGATCTAATGTAGCTCCAAATCAACACTTTCACTCTTGCTATCAGCAGCTTCAGAGGATTTGGCTGCGGGGAAGCTTTTATTACCGAAACATCTCTATATGTCGAAGGCGCTAATTGCCGTACAAGTGTTTTAGCTATTTTCTTTTGTATTAAAATAGTTTGTTTGTTATCGTGGCAACGATTTAAAAAAAATCACTAAGCATTTATATTTATATATATATATTATGTTCGTGTTGGCGCACCACTACAATATGCGAACACTGAATTCTTTTCACGAGGCTTGGCTCCCGTGTAGCATAATATTTTATTGAGATTTGAAGCAGAATATTACAATAATATACACCTATGGTATGCCCTGTCTTATATTATCAACCCTCACAACAGTTGAACAAACAGATAATATTTTGTTATATTTATTTTCCTAGTACGACCGTGCACAATCTCTAAGCGAGCTGGTCCGTGGCCCGCCGCTCAAGCTTCATATTCAGAAACCATCCCTTTTCCACTACCTATGCCATAATAATATGCATTATGATAAATTAGTACCTATTTAGTTTCTAATTAAGAGAAACACAAGGGTAATACCTACGATGTAATATATCTAACTTATGCACATTGTTAATTCTACAAATACCTATTATAAAGTGTCAATATTATATTTAATTACACATTTTTACCCGCGGAAATATGGTGTATTCCCAGTTCGCCGACACCCAATTTGAAAAAGTACAGTTCAGTTATAAAAATATATAAATAACATGTAATACAAAAATATAAAATAGTAAATATATTACATATTCATCATATAATAAAAAGTATAAATAAAAATAAAAATTGTTAAATGCGAATATGATATTTTATGGTGTCAATATACTCAATTAGAGTAATTTCGTTTTCTCTTAACCTGAAATAGTAAAATATAATTGTGTATTTAAAATATAGATAGATATAAATATGGTATTCATTTTTCTACACATTATTTTAAGTAGTCATAATAGTATGTTGCATAAAATAAATATTTTGCGTACCTTTCTTTAACATTTTTCAACTGTTCCTCGAGCTTACGAAATTTTAAACTTTAAGTACCTATACTACTATATCTTATACTCATCATTAAATATGTTTACAAATATCATAACTTTGCCGATATCATAGCCGATAGGTACCTGTTCTTATACCTACTCATCGTGCACGATAAAATAAATTTACAGATTATGATAGTAGCTATTATAGTTTTATTGCAATGCAACAAAGCATGTCGTCAATATCATTTGTCGGCGAATTGGGCTTTTTTTAAAAACCATTAAAAACTGGATTTTGATCAAAAAACCGGGTGTCGGCGAATTGGGTGTCGGCGAACTGGGCATAAACCCGGAAATATGACCTATTTCCGGCCGTCTAATGAGTACCTATAGATTATAATAATATATTATATTTTCGGTTTTATTGTCAACGTATCATTTTTTTTTCATTAATTTGTGCGTGTACAGAATTTTAATATTATTCCGTTTTCTTTATATGTATGAAACCTACTCATAATATTTTTTTTAATTATAAATCCTTTTTTTTTTATCAAATTTGTCATCTAAATGTTGGGTTCACGACATCTGGTCGATCCCGTTTACACAATACCACGCTCGTCGGGCCCGATTTGTAAATCGCTATATGCGAACCTACATACGTTCATAGATGCGGGTAATAAGTATAATTACTAATAAAAATAAACTCGAGTGGGTGGACCGCGTTGCACAAATAATATATTATTGTTATTATTAAAATGTTAACGACGACCGTCGGATATAACGACTCAATCCCGGACGCGTGGTGCAGCGTGTGTGAACGAGATTCATCAATGATGATGATCGTCATCATCATCACACCACCATCATGAATCATCAGCATCAGCTGCACCACCGAACCCATCATAATTGTTTATTCCATCACGCGGTATAATATTATATTATTATATCTCGTGCGCTTCGCGGCGTTTAAGTCTCCGGCCGGAGCTATATGCATATTATTATGTCGCGCCTGCTCGGGTTTGTAATTTTGTATGAGGTGTCGAAAGTGGAGCGTATGGGTCGTCGTCGTCGTCGTCGTCGCCGTTCTCGAGCACACGAATACCGTCGTATATGCGTACTTTCACACGGACTAACAAACCGCGAAAATACGAGAATAAATGCGCGAAGACGAATGACGATCATCCGTCGTCGTGGACGTGCGCGTCGTTAAACGCGTGTGTCTCTGCTGAGCACACACACACACACTTGAACATCGTGTTTGTGTGTGTGTGTGTGTGTGGGTAAACTATATATACACACATATTATATATATATATGAGCGTATGATGTATACGACTTGGAGAGAAAATAGACGCGGAGAATGCTATATAATAATAATAATAATAATAATAATAATATTGTAAACGCACACATATTATAATATTATTATATCGTAGGGTATACCCAAGCGCTGCACGTCACACGCGGGCACGAGATCAAAACGCCAAAGGCCAAAGTCGACGACGGTTTACGTATTAATATACATCTATATACATCCTGTGTATACATTTTATGTGTATTATTATTCTTACATGTACGTCATATGGGTAAATATACGTGACCGTTTCCTTTCTCCTATACACCTATAGATGACTGGCTACATCGGTGGCCGACTGAACGGGAGCTTCAAACTGCAGCCCGTTTGTATAGCTGGTGGGTAGTAATGTAATACATCGGGGTATATAATAATATATGGACCTAGGTATATTTAGACTCTGTGCGGTAACAACCGAAAGTGACGCCATTTCCAAGACATATATATTAGTATATTACTATAACCATCCTGTATACTGTATATGACGCAATATGGAAAACGCGAAATTAATTGATAGGTCAGACTTTAAGACACGAAGGGTTCGATCCTAGGACTCATCTCGGAAGGAATAATGGGTGGTAAGAATAATAGAAGAAGACCAAGATACAATACATAAGTCAGCTGATAATAGAAGACCAAGGATCTAATTCGTATCAATAATTGAAGAGGGAGGCTAGTGATATAGTAACATGGAAGGAATAATACCTATTGAAGGAGTCTCCTATGCGGATATATTATGGTAAGTATGTTTAAGAATTCCATAAATTAGATTTCGAATAACTATTGATCATTGAAGAAAAAGGGGGATGAGCATGCATCATCAGTTAATCATTCTGTATATTATATTATAAAATACATATTTTATTGAATTTATTTATATTAGCCGATGATGACGATAATGGCACTGCAGTACTAACCTTCACAATTCCAGATGTAAATTTGTTTTTGAATGTATTTAAATATCTGCAAATCGATAAGTTGTCGTTTTTCTAAAAGTACTTATGAAATAGCCCATTTGAAACCTCTTACAAGGGGTGTACATCGTGTGCCTGTACTTATTTCGTTTTCTATTAAGGGTGTCACTCCCAGTTTTTCCGACTTTCTGCAATTCCATACAATTTGAAAACTATATTTTATATTTTATACGCTACCTTAACTATAATACTTTTCCACTAATCTTCTGCCAGATACCTATAGGCTATATAATCTATTTATGGGGGTTGATACCGTGTAGGATACTATATATAACATAAAAAATGACTTCACAGAAAAAACTATCGTGCTTCGCTTATATTATGTTGGGTGTTGATAATTTTTTTTATCGTAAAGATGAGAACTAGTTTTAGAACGGATCACAGCTGAATTTTCATTTTACTTTCAATAGGTAGTGCTAAGAAAATACGTTTGAAAAATAACATATTATATTTTGCATTATTCAAATGCATATTTAGCTCCTATACTTAAAATTTAAAAAATAGGAGTTTGATCCAACATGTAAAATGTTCTCTTCTTTTAAATAAATTAAAAAAAAATATAACGAAATCTCACTATTCTATATAGGACGTGAGAGATTTTTCTGTAAGACATGTTTTTGTACTAAAAATGCACCGGTTCCGACGCCCTTAATATTATATCATATCATATTGTATCGATTATAGCTGCATAATATTTTGTGTCCAACGAATCTTTTCATAATATTTTATAGGCGTGTTGCAGTACACGATCGATCAGACATATTATTAATGTCACATCATTATGTAGACACGGGCACACTGTAGAAGTCGCTGACGGTTCGCTACGGCGTGTAAAATCAACAGGTTTTTTTAGGTGATTTCATATAATAATATTATTTTTGTAGACGTTTCCCACAATATTTTTTTCAATATCACCCACGCCGCCGAGCGCTGTTCGAACACACATAAATTATATAATATGAGTAAATCGTATATTACTCGTAATACCTTTATAAAGAAATATACTGCATGATAACAGAGAGATAATAGTTCAACGGCAAAGATAACAAAAGTTTTAGAAATAGAACTAGCATACACGCTCAGGTTATTAGGTCTCATTATTATATTACACAGTTTGATTATCTCTTTCTAACAATGTAGGAACTTGGCAACCTTTAGTATGGTATGGAGGGACGGGTAGTCCCTATATTGATGAGTCTATGGTACTAAGCAATAAGCAACATGCCTATTATAAACTCTCAAGTGCTCATGCATTTCGATGTCACATCTTACCACAAATTATTATTTTCCATACCATACAATAAACTTATAACGAAACGATTGAATAATGAAATAACTTTTGTTCTAATTAATATTTAACCATCTTTTTATATGTATTATGTATTATAGTTTATAGATGCTCGTACTACAAGTACCGAATACAGCTTTTGCTTTTTAATATTGAAAATAAAAATTATAAATTTTCCTATTTTTTTTATGGAAATATTCAAAATAGCCAATTTTAAATCTAATACCGTAAATCTGGATTTTGTCGAAACTCAAGGGACACTGATAAAATGTCTAGATATTGAGTTTTATTGTACCTATATGGTAATTATATAAAGACAATTTCAATATTGAGTTTGACATTGCAAAAAATGTATTCAGACATACATGTATATGACATCCAGACATACTAAGAAACTGCAGCTGTATTTAGAAAATTGTTGATATTAAAAACCACGTTTATTTAGTTAGTCAAGTAGTTAAATTTTTAAAATTTTCTAAAATATCAATATTTTTTTGGAGCAAATTCATTTGAATCGTATAATAATAAAATACTTTTTTGGGGAATTTTCAGACATGATAGTATATAACTCGATAATTCTTTATTATATCTACACGATAAAATGATATTTAAATATCATAATTTTTTTTTCATACGGTTTGTACTTGTGTCGATTTTTCATTTGTCAGGTCTATCTGTTACACCCTGTACATACGCCTCCGTGTACGACGACATAATATCATATTATATTTTCAGCCGCCGGATTCGATACTATTCGTTTTCCGCCTTCGATCGAACGATGGATTAATTTTCTATACATCATAAACCTATATCGTATATGATATTATAATATGTGTAATCACCGCAGCACAGACATGCAATTATACAGATTTACATATTATTATTATTATTACATTTAAGCACACGGTCCGTATACCTCGGAGTAGGTATAATTGCCGCAGTGTTTGGGCTGATTATATTGTGCACTTATATTATATAGGTACGACAAACCGAATTGATTGATTCGATTATTATAAATTACAATATAATATAATACTGCGCTCATTACGTTATTATAATATTATTATAACTGTTTTCGGCATAGTATAATTATATATTAATAATTGTCCGTGTAAAACGCTAAATACCGAATATATAGTAATCATTTCATATTATATCCCCCATACCATTTAACCATACTATTGCGCGCAAGATTTGTGTTATTAAATCACGTCGATTGTATATTATGTCCGAATAACAGTTTGTCCCCCCGTTGTTTCAGTAAGCTATATTTTAATAAGCAAGTCATTTTTTGGACGTTAAGCGTTATTACTTTGAATTTCCGTCGGCCAGTTTGAGGCCAATATTCTAAAGTTTTAAGTTAAATTAACACTTTCGACCATTCAAATCCTCTACCCTCTCGAACCTCTCCTCTCTTAAGCTCTCTGATATAACCCACCCCTCCGTCTTAAACGGAACTGGCCCAGAGACCACCGCTTAACATTAAAAAAAAAAATTAAGAGATTTAAAAAAAAAACCGCTTAGACCTATGGAGTGGGGTCCCCACCTACTATCACGCCATCCAGTCTTGTATACTTGTACCCCCTCCCATATTACTTATTGTTAGTGTTTGAAAATTTCATGAAATTTAAAAAAATGAAATATTTCAGTATTTTAATATATTTTGTTTTATTTTTAAATAAGTTTTATATTTACATTTAATTGTCATAAATTACCTTCATCACTATATGGTATGTATACCTAACCTTTGGTATTCAAAATTTTTAAATATTTTAATGTTTAAATGATACAAGTAGGTATACAATATTATACATGTATATTGTATACTTACTGAATTCTGACATTAGAATTTAGAACACTGAACATTGTGTTAAAAAAATAAATAAATTGTGTTTATATTTGTGGTAAAAAAAATGTCAATGTTTCACGTTTCTGTGAAATATTTCTCATACTTCAAACACTACCTATTGTATACATTTATTACAGATTATATATTATAATATATTTTCTCGTTTTCTAATAAAAAAAAAAAAGTTGAATTAAAAATTGAAATGTTTAGTGTCACATACTTGAGACACATACACAGATATAGACACGCATTAAAATTAATAATTATATGTATATATTTTAGGACTCATTTTGTATTTTTGTCTAAATATTTTCAAACAACGCTCGCAGAAAGATAAATAATTATTATTTTAAACGTCGTCATGACGTCCGATCGATTTAAAATTAATATTCAAAAACCAGATTTAAAGAGTAACGAGTTGGGAAAAAGTTTTTGACGTGAAAGACACGTCATGAATTACGACACAACAATATTATGGCAGATAGTGGATTTTTTTTCGTATCTTAATATCCTAATAACGGTCTGCGGCGAGGTTATAGGAACAGAGTCTTGTTCACATTCGACGCATTTGACGTAAAAACGTATAGGTACTTACTTGATATGGATTTGTCGTAGATCATTACACAAGTTCGAAGAACGATTTCCATATTATATTCGGCGAAAACCTAAAAAAAAAATGTTTCGTTTTGTTCTTAAAAAAAAAAAACGTGTACCTACGTGAATATTTCACGTACACAAAACAATGGACGCACTATGACCATTGTGTATTACAACAGGCGTATCATCGCGGTCTAAATATAATTACTTCAAGGAAGTCGACAGTGTCGTTATACCCATACGAGCAGCTTATCTGCACGAAACCTTATTATTGTTATTATTAATTTCGTAACAAAATCATCATTGTACTATAACAATATTGTAATATATAGGTATTATCCTTCAACTGCGTTCATCGTAGTAATTAGCGAATAACGTGGTTTGATCATAGACCTATAAACTAATGGACTGCACCTCACTCACCACCCATCCATCGATGAGTGGCGCCAATATAGAGTGAGTGAGAAAGAACATATTGGGGGAATCTTGGTGGACAATCATATGAGAGAAAGAGAGAAAAAACATAATGGGGGAAATCATAGACGTATGAAACTAGTACTGTAAATCTTACCCCTGACCTCTCTCTCTAAGCGCTGTCCATTAGTTTATAGGTCTATGGGTTTGATCATTTTCCATCTTATTTTAAATAAATCGTTAACATTATTATAATTGCTCTTGTCGGTTTCGTTATTTTCGTGTGGGCTGCAAAACGACGACTACCATTTGTACGTCAAAACTTTATTTACCATATCCAATCGGTTTTTCTATTCGATTCACACGGGTACGATACTATATATAGGTAAGTTATAATATGCACTGCATCGCTCACGCTTTCCTAGTAGATATTATTATTATTAATATTATATTTTTCATAAATCGTTTTCGCTAAAATGTTCAATATCTTACGGTTTTTTACGATGCTGCGCACACAACATTAGTGCCTGTGATTTAATACACCTAATCACGCTATGTTATATTCGTTTCCGTTTAAAAATCCGTAAAATCTCCACACGAGTTATTATTATAGGCACCTATGCTATTAATAATAATATCATTATTATTTCCATATACCTACCTATATATCCGCGTGCACCTCTACATAGAAATACCTATTATAATTGTTGGGCATAATATACATTATTATTAATATAGGTATATGAGGTATACCTCTATATATTATACTGCTGCAGCACACGACTTCGATGAAAACCGTACGATTATTATTATGCCTATATACAGAGTGCGTATAGATAGCACTGACTTTTGGAATAGCTTTTGTTCTACCTAATCAATATTTTAATTTTTTTAATTTTTCATATTTAATTTATAGTCACTTGGGCTATACACATATATTACACAAAATATTATTTTTATTTTTTGACACTGAAAATAAAAAAAATTAAATTTTTTTTTTTTTGGATATATTCAAAACAGCCAATTTGTGAATCTGATTATAAGAGCATTTTTTTAGAGTAATTTATCTAAGCCAAGTAGTTTATTTTTTTAGAATTTTTTAAACATTAATATTAATATTTTGATTAAATGAATTTGAAACTTAATAACTTTTTTCAAAATACTTGTTTTGGAAATTTGCTGGCATGAGTATATTTCTTAAATTATTTCCTATTATCATATATAGTTTCAACAATTTTTGTAATCCGTTAAAATAGTATCATTTTGTTTTTTTTTTTCGTCAAGTCTTTCTGTTACACCTTGTATACCGGCTACCTGGTGAATGTATCCACCCGGAAAGGCTACCTGCGGGCCGACTATAATAAATTTCATAAAACCAGCGTGAATATTTCGAAATTTATCGTAACACATTTTTCGATAAATTATATTATGTATATTATTTCCATTTTGTTTTCATTAAATATCATACCTATACTGCTGTGCTATTATTATAAATTGATTCAAATCAAAACGCATAGTAATATATTATACATGTGTCGGTGTGTGCGCCCTCGCTAGCGTAGAAATATTAAACTAATTTGTGTATGGTCTGAATTGATTGTGTTACGGTGTGCA
This sequence comes from Macrosiphum euphorbiae, assembly GCA_949089665.1. Lineage (NCBI taxonomy): Eukaryota > Metazoa > Arthropoda > Insecta > Hemiptera > Aphididae > Macrosiphum > Macrosiphum euphorbiae. The sequence continues at coordinate 69,546,535 of CARXXK010000003.1, read as the reverse complement.
GTTTCGATGTTTATTCATTAAGCGTTGCACAACAACGTTTCTGCAGTAGGTATAATATTATTATCCTTCATAGTTGATTTAAAGTAACATTTAGTAAGAAATTGTTGATGCGATAACTGTAGTGCAAGCTACTTCGCTGCGGCGGCGGCGCAGACACGCTGAGACGGATTTTCGCAATTGCATAGAAATAATTACACAAACCGATATCGAACCGGAGCCGTCTGCGAATGGTAAAACAATACAAAAAGAAAAATCGATAAATTAATTAATCACAATGTGTGCCCTAATAATAATATAATACCTGCTACGACGACGAAGACGATGTCGACAACTCGCTGAAGATGAGTGCGAGTGTGGGTAAATCGTCCGCCGTGTTCAAATAAGTGCCATTAAATCGCCACTCGGACATATCGCATTACAAGTATGACCTAATTAAGAAAAGAAGTACGCACAATGATGGGTTTAGAATGAATGATATTATCATGCGACATGTTACGGGCAGTATATGTGAAATATCGGCAATTTATAAGTATACCTACGTTATTCCGAAAATTGTTTTTTGTGCAAATTTTTTTTTTTTTGCTATAAAAATAATATGTGTTGTTACGACATAGATGAAAAAAAAATGAATTTATATAATATTATTATTGATAATCGTATTAATCGTATTACTATTACGTCCTATTGATTGTATTATATTACAAATATTTTAACACGATGTTATAAATTATAATAATAATTATTATAGTTGTAAGTAAATATTATACTATGTAGTAGATGGCACAACGCCATAGGCATACGTTAAGTATGTTTAGAATTATTATACACATTTATTCGTACATTTTTTACTAGAATAAACATATAGAATATTGCAAAAGTCTGTGGGCATGTCTTCCAACACGTGCATTTGTTTCGCAAAGCTGCGTAACAGTGCATCGATCTTCCGCATCGATATTATAATTAATAATTTGTTGTTTTTGTTTTTTTTTTTCCATAAATAATATATACATAGTTATTACTTATTACTTATATGAGCAATGATAAATTAATACAAAAAATAGCATATAAAATGATTTGTCTATACTCGCAATTTAAATTGTGGACAGGGCAATAAAGGATGACGGTTTTGCTTAGACGACTGCTCAGGCTTAAAATTAAAAAAAAAAACCCAACGTTTACTTGCGCATAAAAAATATCGTTTTCCAAAGGTGGGCAAGTTAATAAAAATAATTAACCGTGGCAAATTAAGTTAATTCAATTAATTTATTTTCAGTTTAGTTAAAAGCTAACAAACAAAAAAAAAATTAACGACATAAGTATAAAGTTGAGATAGAAAATAAACCTAATTTAACTTGGTTAAAAAAAATTTTATATTTTTATTTCAACTGACAATATTTTCAAGTCACAAACTGCCCTAGTAATTTGATTTACACAAACATTAATTATCAGACGCTTAACAATGAGTAAAACATTTGATTACTGTAATATATATAATTAGGAAAAAAAAATGACCAAAATCGAAAAAGAGTCATTGAATCAGTATTATTGTCTAGTTGGTTCCGCATGACAGGAAATGAAAATTAACTTAACTGCACGATAATGATAAAAAGTTATGTTGCACCAATTAAAATGTTAAATAAACAAGTTAATGAGTTCAAAACAAAAATAACTTACCAAGTAGTTAAGTTAAAAAGTTAAAAAAAAAATAAGTTTTTAACTTAATTTTAACTTTTCAACAAGTTAATGTCCAAGGTTGTCGTTATAATTGTGACGATGTGATAATATTTTGAACATTCAAATTGGATAAAATTGTTATCAAATTAGACTGATCTATATATGGGTCGATCTATTATTAGGATTCTGCTGAAAAACCAATTGATACAGAATTATAGATATCTATATAGGCTATACCATCCTCAGAAAAAGTCCGTAAGTTTACTTATTATTACGGGTACTTACATTTATGTAAAAAAAAACCCGAATTTTAAAATTTGTAATCGATAGTCCTACACTCCTACGCAGGCGCGGATTCAAAATACATATAAGTAAAATTTTTTTTATAAGCATTAAAAGTTTGAATTTTGACAAATTGTGTCTAATTTTGAATTTTAAAATTATTTTGTAGTTAAAAATGTATAAAATGTTTAGCTTTCATAGCTAAGGATTGCCAATTTAAAACAAAGTTCCACTTAAATATTTAAATAAATTACTTTATTCACAAAAATATCATCAAATACATAATATACTTAGTAATAATATTATAGCCTTACTGACTGTCTTCGCTCAGAATAGTTTTCCTTATACAGTGATATTGTGTCATTGAATTCAAATTGAACACTATCCATTACAGACTACAGATCCAATTGTAATCTACTGTACAGCAGAAAGACACCCACTCACCCACCTTTTTTTTTTTGAGCACCCCCTGTTAAAATCTTCTGGATCCGCGACTGCTCCTACTTATAAAAAATATGTTTCGTAATAGGAATTCACGGAGTAGGCATTAATCTTTTAATTTTATAATTATTATGATTATTGTATTTTGTTTGATCTGAAAAAGCAATTAGATTCAATTTCGTCTAACAAACCGTGCCGTCTATATACCTTTACCAATAACAAATAGGTATACATTTATGTTTATTACATAACACTATTATGTATATTATATAGATACTGAAGAGCATACATTTTAAAATCAATATTAAAATAATATTATATGGACGGACGCATAATACGAGTGGCGTGTAGGTCAACGATTTGTATTACGTGATCAATCAAAATGTGTTTCGACGTACAAGTCAAGTATAATATATATAATAGCGAACGCGGATTTCGGGATACAATAATTATTATTATTTCTTGTGCATTTTTTTTTCCGCCTCACAAAATACTCTACGGTCGAAAATGTAAGGTACCCAATAATCTGACCAAAATAATAATAATAATAACGTTCGGGCATGTCACGATAATCGCAATAAGTGCTGTATAATCTAGAATATAATATACTCGTCGACCATATATAACATTATAATAATATGTAGTGTGTATAAACGATTTCCGTACACTGCAAATACTCGTTTCATCGCTAGACTATTTAATTTAATTTTTTTTTCCAAACCGATTTTCAACAATCCGGGCAGACACCGACTCGAATCGGGTGTGCGCGACGTCATGATATCCGATGTGACGACTCCAAATTATTACCGTCTCGAGTCTCATAATATAATAATACGTTGCACATAACATAATTATAAATTTATAACTAGGTATATAATAATAATAATAATAATAATATTGTGTACTCAATGTGTTCTCATATGGTATATACTCTCTCGGAACACATATAGAGCACGGACGATTAAACGTATATTATTGTACCTCTTGTACCTCTGTACCTACTTATATCATTATCTTTCGCACGGACGTCTATGGTTTACTCATGTCGAATTTTCGACAAACATAATATTATTATCGACACACAGCCGGGCGTTGCACGAACGACTGCGATTAATTTAACGGTCCAATAAAATTTAATGCACCAATCGTGGGCCACTAAAACATGTTTATAAGCAGGGACCATAATATTAGTTCACCAGATTGGTTCATTAAATGTGTATGATATACGGAGTGTTTGTTCACGCAACCTGGCAGAGGTCCTATCTATTTCGTGAAGAGATGTAAATCGTGGGCAAGTTTTTTGAAAAATTGACGCAAATTTGCATATTTTTGTTATTCTACCATGTATGGTCACCCCCAGAAACAACACTATTTCATGAATTTATCTAATAGTGGTAACTATTGTTTTTTATTATTTACTGGATAGTAGCAGGCCCGAATTGAGCCAGCGGGCTACCTGACAAAACCCAGTGGGCTGTTAAAAAAATAAAAAAAAATCGAAAGTTTTTGGCCGCGGTCTAGGCGGACAGCCTCTTTAGTAATTTCTTCCCAAACCGGCGATGGACAGTATGGTATTTATTTATTTATTTATTTTAATCAACAACAACAACAACAATAATACAATTACAACAATTTAATAATACAATTTGTGTTGATACCTAATCTCTATAAGCGATGCTTGTGGTGAGATTAGGGAGTATAATTAATTAATAATTTATCTTATTTCTATTTTACATTAATATCTATTCTATGAAATAATATATTTTTAACATACGTTTGTGCATTTATGCGTTATACACTTATTAAATATATATAATTATAATTATAATTCAGTCTCGTCGTGAATTTACATGTATAGTTTATTTATTTTATATTTAAATAGTTTATTATTATTAATAGTCTTAATATTATTCGGTAACCTATTGAATAATTCAATTCCTATTATTATGGTACCTATCGGCTATCATAAATTTATAACTCTCCAAGTACCTATATGAAGTAGTGTATTTTATTGACTTTTGCATAAATTTAAAATTATTATTATATGTGAACATAAATATTAAAAATGTACCTACCTATAACAAATGAATTGCAAAATTAATCAAATCAGATTGATTTGGTATTTATAACATCGACAACAAGCCGTGATAATATCAAAGACCATTGTCATATAGACTCTATCGCCACGGTGTCGATAAAGTCAAATTTATTAATCATTTTGGCGTGGTAATAATTAATAGTGATGATAATTGATAGGTAATATCTATATAAATAATATGGTACATAATACACTATCAGTAGCTGTGGGCGTGTCGAACGTTTTACATTTTATATAAACTATTCAATTACATCGATATACGTTATGAATATTCGCCTAGTTAAGAAATTTGGCATTTGAGGAGTCACATGCTATTTTATTCGGTAAAAAGTAATTGGTAAATGTACAGAGCTTACGTCATCTATAATTTCGTGTATCCATTTTTGAATCTACCTTCCACATTATACGGGGGAGGGGTGTAAGAAGTATTAATATGTGCACTAGTTATTTTAGCTGGATAACCTTGGAATGAAATGTGGTATACGGGAGGTGAAGTAGGAAATGCTGAAATAAACTTTTTTCAAAACTTGACAGTAAGTAAAAATCAACGAATAATCTAGGTTTCTTAGGAAATATTAACTTTGATTATATTAATAATTGTACTCGGAATAGGTATAATATATCGTATTGTTCAATTACTTAATATACACATTTAGAGAAAAATTCAAACAATTAACAATTTTGTATTTAAGTTACTTAAGTTTTTGTGTCATTTTCTGTACGTCGTGTGAGGTACCTTAATTTTAATTTTTTTTATCTTTCAAGTACAATTCGGGTAAATTAGGAATACAAAGAAAGCGTTGAAAACAGATGGGTAATAAATAAATTATCTTGATAATTCGTAAATTTCAATTTGTTCTAACGTTGTTTACTTTCCAATCGGGAAAAAAGTTTTCAAACAAAAATAGTTTGAAAAAATATAGTCTATACGAATCTGTAAAAAAAATAAATCGTCATTACACAAAAAAAGGTATTGTATTGCGCACTTACTTAGGGGTTAACGATTTGAAATTTTACTCAAAACGCGTGTTTCGGTACTTGTGCTCGCCTATCACATCACAAAACCCGAATTTGATCCCAATTTCGTGCCCATCTGAAACCGATACTGTCTAGTTTTGAATCTAGGAGCGAACACTGAATTGCACCAACAGATATTATGATGGGTACGGATTTGCATACCTAACCTTACCTGCAGGGGCCGTAAATTTTCAGCCCTGTTCGGTCCATCAATTTTATCCTCAGGCCCGGCCCGGCCCGGTCCAAAAAATATTGTGAAAAAAAATATAATATTATTGTGGTATACCCACCAATCAATATTATTATATTATTATATTCATTGTGATTGTATATTATACTATTTTTTTTTATAGTATCAATCCATAGAGTATATAGTATATACTCTATATGTATGTGTCTATCTGTAACAACGTCGGTTTTATCATTGTTTTTTTTTTTTTTTTTATTAATTTTATCCCGCGGCAACTTAGGCCATTGGGAGAGGGGTTGGTACTGTAGGTTATTTAACGGTAGGGGGTGTTACACGTGGGTGTATTTTGGCAGAATTTTGAATGGGGCACCCGTAGGTTTCTGCCATGCCCCGGAGTGGGGGATGGCGGCACTTGTTTTCCGGACACCGTGACTTGCCCGGAGAAAAATGCCGCCCAGTGGCCGGGAGTCGAACCCGCGACTGCCAGCGCCGCAGACGACGCGTTAGACCGCTCGGCCACCTCGTCCCCCTTTTATCATTGTTATTTATTATTTTAAATTGTGATTATTATTTATTGTCGAAGGAAAATCCTTAAAAAGCCCGGTCCAACCTTGATTTATTATTCAAAGTCCAGCCCGGCCCGGAACAAAATTCCAAGACTTAAAAAGCCCGGTCCAACCGTTTATTTTATTTCAAAGGCCCGGCCAGGTCCAATGTCACTAGGGCTTTTCAAGGACCGGGTCCGGCCGGTCCTCGCAGGTCTTTATAATATAATATATTATATCCAATACTGCAGTACATTATTTGTATGTAGGGCGTAAAAATAAACGTTCGTGAGAACGGTCGCAGCAGCTAATACAGCGAACCGTATTTTTTCCGCTTCGCGTCGTCGTCGTCGTCGTCGTCTCCGGGACGATACGTTTTCTTCTTCTTTTTCCTTTCTTTTTTTTTTTTTTTTTTTTATGTATACGAACGATAATAATTTATGAACTGGTTTGAGAAAGACGGCGACGGCAGCCGCGCAAAACTAGATCATTCCCTCAAAGTCGGCGCTGCTGTGTAGCAACAACAACAGCAATATATATATAGTGGACATGTGCGCAATTTGTTGATGGAGACAAATAGTCCGCGTGCAAAACGACGGCGACGGCGGCGCGACGTGAGCGGATAGCCGACGGCGGAGTAGAAAAAAAAATAAAGGTAATAATATATATATATATATATATATAATGTGTTTATATTTATATATAACGATAGTAATAATAATAATAATAATAATAAATATAAATGAAATAAAAAAAAAAAAATAAAACACGGCATAAATCAATCTCGGACACGGCGAACGGTCGCGTCTCTCAACGGTAATATCTCTTTACGCGCGCGCGAGCCAGTATACCAGCTCGGTATACCTATATACCAGAACTGGATCGATTTGATCGATATATACATATATGATGAGTTGTAGTGCAGCGTGTGTAATATAATAATATCGTAGGCATACGAGTCCTGATGCAGTATGTGTGTGTGTAATATAATAACGCGAAATAGAAGCAAAAGAAGAAAATATAATAAAACTTATAAGCAAGTGTGTGTGTGTGTGTGTGTGCGATGCGTTTATAACGTGATTGCAATAACCTATGAGACAGAGATAATAATATTAAAGAACCATCTGCCCGGCGTAAACGTCGCCATACGAATTCCTTCGCGCCGTCGATGCGGGTCACTCTTCTTTATATATATTATTTATTGACTTTTTTTTTTTATTCTCTTTGTACACACATGATATTTTTTCATATTATTATATTATATGTATTTTTTTTCTTCCTCTGCCAGTTAGGGAATAACGCGCGTCGCCGATAAATAACGAACGATATCAATTTGCTCGGCGACACGTCGTTTTGCTTTGACTAACGCCATACGCCAACTGGTTATCTCGTATTATATACCTACGAGCATAAATATATATAATATACGATATACGTGTATATAATAATAGATATATATATATTAGACACACACACACACACACACACACACACACACACACCCATACTCTGGTTTTGATACGACGCATTAGGGTATGACATTATATGGTTTATATTATATTATTATTATTATGTTAAATCGACGGATCCACGTTTGCATATGGCACCTGCAGACCTATATATTATATTAGACATATATTATCAATGTTATTAACGTGTTTGGTCTCCTGAAATTTGAATCGTGAATGCAAACAAATAATTTTTTTGTGTGATATTTGGAATTTAATAATAATAATAAAGGTATAATAATTAGAGACCCAGTTGACGATTTGTTTGATGATGATATTAAAGGTGCAGGGGTCTTCATTAGCAATACGCATGAAACGATAAATAGGAGAGTCAAATTAGATAATTAGAGAAAGAAATGGCATTCAATTATCATATAATTTTTTTTTATCTTATCATTCTATACCTATTTTTATTTGTACGTGAATTACTAGAATGTCACTTAGAATAGTATTGCAAAGTTCGTCTATTTTCCTTCACTCGCATTTATATTTGTTTAGCAAAGCTGCGTACATGTACATCGATCACAATTGATCATAATTCATAGTTGTTTTAAAATATTTGGAATATAATGGAATTATAATCAATGATATTACATTAATTAATAAATTGCACAAAAAATAATTGACTGTATTCGCGATTAAAATTCACCGGGCAGCACTAAATAATGTATTGCTAACCCGTAACATACAAATTATATAATACCTGTAGGTAGGTATATTTTTAATATTTATTAATATTGTGGCAAGAACGCATGTCGCAACTAATATGATGGACCTTGTATTCAATTAGATATTAATCTTTTTTACTCGCGCAAACAACAATTTTAACATAATACACATAAATCAAAAAAAAAAAAAACTCGGAAATTTGTCTGCTTAGATTAATAATTTTTTTTTTTTTTTTTTTATCTTTTTATTCGTCCGTCCCTCTATTATATATTAGCTACAATACGATTCAAATGCTATCCTATAATAGTTCCATCACATGGCGGAAATAAAGGGAATGCAATGAACTTTTGATGGAAACCGGTAACTCCGGCGATACGTTATAAATTATAATATATATATAATAGGTATGAGGACTGAGCAGTATATTGTACCTAGTTAGCTCACTGGTATATACCAACCATCGGTGGGCCTATATAATATAATCAGCGGCTTGGGTTTCAGCTTACCGTATGCGTTGAAATAGTAAGTTAATGGAATCGTTGGGGGCTATGCCCCCCACACCCCCTGTACTGTTTTTAAAATTTTACCTTAAACGTACAAAGTCTTACTTATTCATTAATATAATATATTGCATTACCTATAGTACATAACAAAATATTATATTTAATAAATAAAAAGTAAATCGCTTTTTAAAAACTAATGCACGTCATAACTCATAATAGACCGTCGACGATAGCGTATGCAATACAACTGATCTCGCACACACGAGTGACGACCATAAGCGTTCTATGTTTTGTTATCAATATTATCGATAAGAACTGTAAATAACTGCAGTCGCTGAAAGTCTGCACCCGTATGCAATCGCCTACTTGCATACTGCTTACATAATAAACAAAGTACTGAGGTGCTAAACTGTACAATCTAATAGATATAAGCGACTAGGACTATAGCGCGTCGCAGCAGTGGTGTTACGGATTATCCTAATGATTAATGAACTTGGAAAAAAATCCACAAAATATTATATTACGATGCACTAAATTGGTACAATGAAATTTAAAACGTTTTTATAAAAATATAGAATTATTAATGTATAAAAAATAATTTTTTTCGTTTTGTGAAGTGTGCGTACACGACATACGCATACGCTACGCCACTGAATATAATGCTCATCATAATAGCAGTATACAACGAGTACATTTTCTTTTGTCATCTCATTATTATAGGTACGCTATATTATACGCTTCATCAGGTTATTTCCGCGAGCACAGTGGTGGGACATATACGTCGGAGTTGGTTACTGATCTTTCTATGGGCGCAGTATAGTTATCCCGCGATAGTTATGAAATCCAATGTTTAATATTTATATATATTATTTACCGAAATATACAAATCTATACATAACACACATATATATAGGTACAAGCAATATTTTTAAAAAGTTACGAAAGCTCACTCTGCTCGAGCATTTTCCTGGTTTCCAAACATATTTTAATACAACGTGGCAATAATATTATATAGTAACTACTGTTTACTTACAATCTAAATATTATTATATTGATTGTACCTACGTTTTGATATTGGCAGGTATGCTCATATATTTTGATATTTTTAATACTGCAGATTAGTTTTTTTTTACCATTTACTACTTTGAATAAGACCAGTTGTAAAACTATTTATCTATATTTTTGAGTTTATATTATTAAAATATTTAAAGACTCTATAGAGTAAATCGTATTTCTAGTTTTTTTTTGTTTTGAATTATGAATACTATAACATTGAAATGGTTAAGTTAATATCAATAATCACGTACTGGTAACTAACGGACGGACGCAACAGGTGTATAATATTATATAGATAGTAATATACTATTAAACTCGTGTTTAGAAACCTAATATTATAAAGTTCTATGATATAGTGGCCGAAAGTTTTTGACTGTTATAATACTATTGCACTTGATATGTTAAAACTCATCGTATGATATTGACTTTTATGCAAGGCGTAATTATTATATTGTTTTATGCGGATTACACAACTTACATATTTACATCTGATTATATAATATTTTTTTCTCGGAACTCTTTATGGCATGAAGGTTAGGCGAACGTATATACATTTATCTGTAATAAGTATCAAAGTAATCAAAATATCCAGAACATGTATAATGTATAGTTATTAGGTATTATACATATATAATATATGTGGCTTGGCGTGGCCCGTTGCCTGCTACCAGTGCCCAGGCGGAATGCGACTGGGAGTAAGTAACGGCCACGGCTACTAGCTCCCGGATGGGTGACCACCCGGGTTCATAGTAGTTAAAAACCTTGCCACACATACACGTGTTTGCTACCTACCGCAACAACCGTAAAACAATCGTAAAAACAAAAAAAAACCTACCGTACCAACCTTACCCCTACCACAGTTCATTATCCCTACAGCAGCTAATGGCCTTAGTCGCCGGGCTTAAGTTCAATAAAAAAAAGGTGGGTAAGTGGATGTCGCTCTGCTGTACTGTAGGTTACAAGTGGGTCACTATATAATGGATGGTATTAAATTTGAATTCAATGATACAATATCATTGTATAAGAAAAACGATTCTGAGCGAAGACGGTATGTCAGTCTAGGTTTAAGACAAATTATATACATATCTATGGTATTAAAAAAAAAATTGACCTATAATAAATTCCAAATTAATCATATCACATTATCACAATATCCATTAGGTACTTATAACACGTTATACATCAACATCAATAACAAATCCTGATACTATCATTGATATATAATAGTAAACTTTAGAAGTTTCAAGTAGGTACCCATGAATAATATTATATAATCACAACAAAATAACTAGGTTTTTTAATGTTTCATTTCGTCCAAATTTGAACATAAAATGACTATAAAAATAAACTGTGATTGTATATTTTTTAGATTTTTTGGTAAAAGAATTAACTACTTACGTGGAATCTTGTTTTAAATTTTCAATCCTTAGCTATAAAAACTGATTATTTTATAATTTATTAATTACGATGATTAATAATTTTCGAGATTTTGAAAAATTCTGTTAAAATTCGATGTTTAAATGCTTATAAAAAAAAACTGTGCCTATGAATTTTTAATATTTTTCAACTGATATTGTAACAATATATCAGGAGCCTTGTATTAAATTTTTACACTTTTTGGCCCAACAGATAAAACTTTATTGATATTCATAGAAAAAAAAAACTAAAAAAAACGAAAATATCCGTAAACAGATCAAAAAGAGTCAAAATATTTTCAAAATTGTATGGTGTATAGGAAATGCTTATACAAACATTCAGTGAAATTTTCATGTATCTATAGTTATTCGTTTATGAATAACAATAAAATAAGGAAATCGCTACATGAGAAATCGAGTGAACATCCAATGTTGTAAAAATTTGAATTTCAAACGCTCATAAAAATTTAATTTGACTGTCCGGTAGAGATTTTTTTATTGATAAAGGTAGACAAACTTATGAGTAATCTTGTATTACATTTTCAAATCTTAGATTTAAAAAGAAAAATTTTTACGAATACTTAACTCAAAATAATTTGCTAATTTTCGTGATTTGTCAATTTTTGAACTTTAAATGCTTATAAAAAAAAACTGTGACTAACGATTTTTAATATTTTTCATCTGCCTTTGAAACAATATAGTAGGAACCTTGTATTAAATTTTCAAGTATTTCTACTCAACAAACAAAGTTTTATTGATATTTTTAGAAAAAAAACTAAAAAAAAATGGAAAATGAAAATGTCCCTAAACAGTTCATAATAAATCAAAATATTTTGAAAATGTTATCGTGTATAGAAAAGGCAAATATAAACAACCAGTCAAAATTAAAGTTACACCAAAAACCAAATTCGATTTTGTCAAAAACCTATTTTGCGTAAAAATTCCCGTTTTTCCTTCATTTTTATGTTGTTTTTCCCGGCGCTTGTGAAAACTATTGGGAATTTTAAATTTTGACCTCCCCAATGCACCAACGATATTCACTCTCCAATCGAACAAGATACTGAAGTCGAAAATCGAAGCATTATTTCGACTACTTATCGTGTACACAGACACAAAAAAAAAACACACATCATTGTAAAATCAATACATTCATCGTTTCACTCAGAATCTAAAATATATATATATAGATAGATAGATATTGTATTCTATATATATGTAGGTATAGTTTACTGCTAATATAATAATGTGTTTTCGGTATATCTATACTCGAAGAAGAACCTATTAGCTAAACCTATACAATAAATAATAATACAATATATAATAGACATCTAATATCAAACTATTTTTTAGGCGTTTTCAAGTTTCATCGTTTCCGATTATATTACCTGTATGGCTGTATATTACTCAATATTCATAATGGACATACTATTATATATAAGTCAATATAATATGCAGTAATATACGCTCTTCAAGTTGTTGCGAATGCAATAATGGCCGTCGATTCGTTATATTATTTGGAGGTAAATAATTTAATAATAAATTATATATATATAAATGTTCTTCATAGGAAACCGTAACATAAAAAAGTATAATATTATGGCTCTTTTTATTTTTCCAAATAATATGATTTGTATTTCTTGTAAGTCGTGCGATACAGGTAGGTACGCGTCTTACTGCATTGCACATAATGCAGGTGTGATATAATAATATAATATGCTATATTGTGCATTGTTTTTTTTGTTTGTAATCTATTCCTAGTTAATGCATTTGCGCTGCACCTCAGAGTCGATGATGTAGTCGATATCGCGTGTACACAAATAATAGTGCAAGCGGTTGCGACAGCGCATCGATATTTATTTTGTTTAGGTAATTGTTTGTTTGGCCGACCTTATGAGTTGTCGGATGTATCGCAGGTATAAATCGAACTTTGAATCGGCAGAAGAACTTACCGATCGTTTATAAAATCGTCTTGAAAATGATAATAACTGCGTGGAGGCGTATAATATATATTATATGCAGCCACGTAGAGGCGTACTCGTCATTTATTATACATATAGATACTTTATACATATATATATATTACGTTTTAACGGTAATAAGTATTAACTAATAATAAAGTGACGTCTTACCGCAAAGTGTACGATATCACATTGTTGCGTGCTGCGAAATACGTATCCTTGTGGTCTCTTGTCAATTTATATGGTCATAAAACTTAAGTATAGGTATTTACACATTTGCCTTGATACTTAAAACGTTTTGTTTTTATCATAATTCACTGGAAGCGAGATAATTAGTACGATGCTGTGTGCAATGCGTATCGCATTTCTATATAGTTTTTAGATTTTCAGTGGAATGACGAATGTACCTATAATAAATTATATTGGTTTTACATAGACGTGTACGAAACCTTAGTCAGACGTTCGTGAATGTCATTTCTGGAGCAGTAAAAATGCTTTGTTTTTAAACGTCGAGGGTAGTTTCTAGTTGCAAGTTGGAAGTAGTTGGTACTTTAGGGAGGAGTGTAGGGGGTAAAAAGATTGATTAAAATTCTCGCTATTTTTTAAAATAATCTAGAAAATCAAAACAAAATATAAGACCAATTTGAACATTTTGCGCGAAACCTGCAGTTTTTTTATAATATCCATACTATCTATTATTCTGTTGTAACTCATCAATTATTATATGAATAATTTTAAAGCCTTGGTCACCAAATGTTTATGCTAATCAGTTATCACCTATAATATTAGTGTTTTCAAGGTATGTATAAAAAAATTTGCATATTTTTGATATTTTTAGGCCGTGGTAAGAAAAACTTATGAGTAACCGTATACCTACACCGTTTTCAAGCTCTAGTTTTGAAAATTTTAACTAAAAATATTATGTACCTGTATTTAGTAAATACTATATTTTATGATTTATTTTAAAATTTGAACTTTAAAATCCTATAAAAAAGTTGTACCTATCACCTATGTATTTTTTCTATTTATAAAATGTCTATAGCAACAATGTATATATATTTTAAATATTTTTAGGGTTTGCCAAAAAAATAAAAAAAATCTGAAAATACATGAAATTTTGATGAAATTTTCTATTTAAATTTTTAACGTAAGATCAAGATTTTAGCAATTTTGTTATAATACAAAAAATAAAAGGTATTTTTAAGGACATGAAATCATTTAGATTGATAATATTGCATATACTTATGTATATATTTAATAACTATACCTACCTAATAATTAATGGATTTTTGGCATAAATTAGTTCAGTCTATATGTTATGTAACTAAACGAAAAGAAAAAATGTCCAATTAAAATATCTACATATAATTGTATTATAAAATATCCTTAAAAGTACATATTATATAGGTTGACAGACAGTATCCGGTCAGAATCGTTTTTCGTACCAATGCAATACTATTCGTGATTTAATTCAAATTTGACACAGTGTAATAGAAATTAATAGAGTTACACCTGACAATAATTACTACTTGTATAATATACAGCAGAGCGACTTCCTCAGTTTTTTTTTATTAATATTCATATTTTTTGTATGTTAAATACAAGAGCTTCATACACGGCTCATATTATATACGCATTGAGAGATATTTATAAATGTTAATCTACCTACATTGTATAGGTTAGGTAGGTATATTATAAAAACAAATTATAATTATAATTTTTTTCTCACACATATAGGTATTACATATATTATTTTATTCTCGAACACTATAAACGAACCTAATAATATGGGTGCATTGAATTACTCGAATATTGTAAGATTATTTTTTTTATTTTTTTTTATACATTCGTGTTCGAACGATTTGTAATAATTTATAACCACCGCCTATACCCATACCATGCGGCGTCTGCCAAAATGTTGTCGTTCTTGATATGTTTATTTGGATCTGATATCATTGGAAATGGACTTTACACTGAAACAGATTATAATATTGTCGTAAATATATAGGTAGTATTATATCCATTAAACATGGTGGGTTCGTATTAAAACAAGCGGCAATTACAGTTTGAATGTTAATGACGATATACGTATAGCCAAACGCGCATTGATTATGCAAATCGCAGTAATTTAAAAATCGCTGCAGTGTATATATTTCGATATATTCAGCAAATGTCAAATAAAAATTATGAAACAATTTACGTTTCGTACGCATCATATAGGTATACGTATATGTACATTTGCACAAAATACAAATACCTATACATTATATCTATATTTTATGCGTACCTATATATAAAGTAAAAATAAGACACTATATAATACAAGTACGGTATATTTATAATAATATCTTCTACGTTGCGTGACGCGCACTTTACTATTATTTGTTTACCGTATTGTTATATTTTTCCACATTGTGATTATTATGTAACATTGACCCTGTAACACATTAATTAATTATGCAACTCTATTTGGTATATTTTGTTTAATTCACTACCTATATATAGCGATATTCAAATAATTATACGAACTTCGTACTATTTCTTACCGCAGTCGATTTGGTATATGTATACCATCACGTTTATTTTTTGGCAACGAAAAATAATATAATTATCAACCTCCGTTTAATATATATATAAAAAAAAAAAAAAACCTGTGTGTAATATTTGTATCACAGCAGCAGTGTAGTGTAGCCAAAAAATACAAAAAGAGGTGTGGTGGAAGACACACAGTTTGAACGATGACTTTTTTTATTATCAACATATTATTCTGTAGCAGTTATAATAATAACGAAGTAATCCGTGTAGGTATGTCTGCTGCAGTGTATATGATGTGGACACGTATACAGGACAATTATTTAGATTAACGTATTTGGCACGTCACGTTATACACCGCGCGATCGTGTTTGTATAATGTAGGTACGTCATGCGTCCGAATAAAACTTTTAATGTTTTTAATATTTCATATAGGTACAGTTTTAGAATTTTTTTTCAAAAAATTTAACTCGTATAGGTAGTTCTTAGGCAAAAAAAAAAGTTTCGATTACGCTTTCTGCCGAGATAATTGGTAATTACGATATTATACTATTACAGCAGCAGTGTAGGTATAAATAATTATGTTTTAGTATTATTATAGTGTGCGTTTAGTGTATACGAATATATCGATTTCTTTGCCCTTTCAATCACGCGGGTCGCGAGAATGTAAGAACTTATACATGGGTAGCGTCATGTATATATTGTATGTCATCAACCGGGTCATATCGCGAGTTGTGAGTTGTATAATATAGTATGTTGAGAAAATCATTAGAGATTCTGACGTCGATGTATATAATATAACATATATATATATATATATGTCGCGGGTATTATATATATATATTACTAGGTTGTAGCGGTGTCGATTCGGTTCGGCAATGATAATAATAATAATATAAAATTACCTACGGGAAAACTGCAGTATACGCCGAGCGCGGGCGTTCAAGTCTCCGCGGATTTTAAATCGAAAACTGCAGCAGACCATATTATGGACTCTGGCGGCTCTTCGATTCGCACCGAAGGGTCGTATTAAAATATATATTTTCCGTCGTGGACCGGAACGTAAAATGCACGGCGGTGAAGGTTCCTGTGCATCTCACGAGTATAGAAGACGGTGATTTCTCTGTAATACCTTTTATATATATATTCCGACATATTATTATAATGTGTGCGCATGTGTATCTATGTATATGGATACGTGTGACGCCCTCCGGGATGATGGTTATAATACACTTATGGGTACCTGTATGATATACACACTTATATATTATGTGTAACCGGAAAAAGCGCATCGCTAAAACAGCGGCCGCGGATTTCTTGGCTCACGTGACCTTTGCCGGCGGCGTACATCGCCGTTGGTGCGCTATCGCGAAGAAGCGACCACAATATAATATACCTATATACGTAATAATAATAATAATAATACGGGGCTATAAAAATCGAACTCGGGCCAAACGTCGTGACATTCTTAACCACTCGAAAGAAAGTATATAGGTAATATTATTAATATTATACACTCCACTCCACAGGCACACACACTGCAGTGTGCATGCACATTCGACGAGTATACCTATATTACACTGCACACACGTGTGTGTGTGTATATATATATATGACACTTTTCGAGATATTAATATGTACACGCATAGACACGTGTATAGGCGCATATATATATATATATGTGCAATATATAGACTTATCGGCAGTTATAGCCGTGATGCCCCTCGCGTTCGGATTGCGACCCGACGGGAAAATAAAAAAAAAATATAAAAAACGGCAAACGATGTTCGCGGACGATAATTAAAATAAAAAAATAATATAAAGACGAAGACCGGTGACGACAACGGCGGCGGCGGCGGCGCTTAACCTTTTTCACCTATTCGCCCGGCACAGGGTCCAGTTTTAACGTCCCGCTCACGATTTCCCCGCGCGCGCTCCATTACTTCGCGGTTTCCCCTCGCCGCACACCCATCGCACCCACACCGCACCCACCGACGATGCCCCCTCGGGATTAATATAATAATATGATATCGCCGGCGGCGGGTCTGCAAGAGACGAATATATATATATATATATATATACACGAGCGCTTATAATATTATATATTATATTGATCGTCGCGTCTCGGCCGCCGCACGTACTTTTATATTATAAACGTATACACGTAATATTATAAAAATACCAGACAAATATGTATTTGTACATCTATGTGTGTGTGTGTGTGTATGTATTATAGGTAAGTGCCCAAGTCCACCCGCGAGTACAACACACACACGCCCATTATATAATATTATATACATATATATATCTGTTCGTCTTTATTATATATATATTATATATATATATATTGTTTCGCGGGATGCAGCGGCACTATGTGATTTCTAAATCGGCTGCGACGAGGTATAATTTAATATCGATTTTTGTAAGCTCTAAAGATTTTTGCTTTCTCCTAAATACGAAAAATTGCGTAGGTACTCGTATTTTTCTACGATTATTTTTGTTATTATTTTTAATCGCCGTCCGAGGCGTGTACACGTGTGATGCAGTACATATATGTGTATAGGTACTAGCCCTGCTTTTTCCGTCGATAAGGTTTGTTTTTGCATATTATACATAGGCATACGTCTCTATGACCTATAACGAAGACGTTTCAATAACAGCTGTGATCATGATGGGTCAGTATATTATATAGGTAGGTGATAGGTGTATATGAACTCGCGAAACGTCACCTGAAACGTGTCATCTGCAGATTAAGCGTTTTTTCTCGTATAGGTATGAAGCAATATTATTGTTTCGACGATTATTATCATATTATTTTTTATAATAGAAAAATACGCTTTTCGTATACTGACGCCATAGGTACATAATAATATATAAATCGCTCCGACTTAATATTATTGTACGTGAAATGGAATTCGACGGCTTAGTCGATAAAATCTCCAACTGGTGCACGTCTGCACACGGACGCTGTAGCTGCAGGTGCAGCATTGCTGTCGTCCCGAAATCGTAAACGACAACTCGGACGATATATTTTATACAGGGCGATTCATCGAGCATGATCACCGCCGTTTTCTTAATTTAACATAATATAATAAGGGTTTTATTCAAATTTTGATTTTTAGAATTGTTCAATATACTTAAAGACCATATTTTTTATTCCTATACCGGGCTATACTTAAGGACATTTCAAAGAGTCGTTTTTAGTTATTAAAATGTTAACAACAAAGGATAATAGTAGTACCTAATACCTATAGGTACCTACTTAAAAATAAATTTAAAATAATATAGAATAGATGAAATGTATGGAACTATATAGTAGGTATTATATAGTTATACTTGGACAATTTTTATACATTTTAAATTGGTAAATTCATAGGTTAATATTATAGTTACAGAAATTTCAAAATTACCATAGCCTATATCTTCTAAACCGATTAACATAGACCTATATAGTTCGAATTTTTATTTTGATACTCATATAAAAATGTTCAGAAAAATCATCCACTGAACAATTTATACTGTAAAAAAGAAGGTGGTTACTCTATAGGTGGTTGTAAAAACAGAAGTTTGTATCTCCACTAGATGCTCCTATAAGTAGTGCAACAAAATCTCTAAATATATGGTGTATTTAAGTATAGGTATATTCAAAAATTCCGAAAATTAGATCTCGAACGACTGCACTATATAATATCGGAGAAGAAAAATGCGATCGACATGCTCGGTGCGATTCACCCTGTATATACATACGTATAAAACAGACATAAATCCTAAAAGGGAACAAAAAAAAAAAAAAAACACTCGAACACGCAATAGTATAACGAAGACGTATCGCAGCCGATCTTCTGCGCGGGATATTTGGTGAGAAAACGGATGACCGAGAGACGGAATATATATATCATTATTGTGACTCGTTATTCGTATATACTATATATACATACATATTATAGCTGTATATACGACCTGCATATTATCGTAATATATAATATATAAGACCACTGCTGCAGCAGTCACGTCCGTATAAATCCATTTTCGTTTTTTCTCCACCGAATATAATATAATATTACAATATATTATATTCACATCGTTTATACACACACATACCGAGTTTTCGGTGTATACATTATATGTAGAATTGCCAAAAGCAATCCGTCCGTCTCGTTTAACGTATTACATATATTATTATATTATACGCTTACAATAATAATATATAATACGGGTGTATTCAAGTGTGTTCTGCTGTTCGTTTGTCCAACGTTTCTCGTCATATTTTGCGAGATATATTATCGCGAAAACCCGACGACCACGGGTAGGTGACCACCCATAACCACGGTATGTGGGCACTTCAGATGTCGAAACAGTACGACGACTATAACATTGTACCATCACGTCATACATTACTCCCGACGATTTCACTAAAAAATATCAACACCCCCAAAAGCCCATCATTTCCTCGCTCTCGTGGAGGTATAAGTCTCTCCCTGGAAATCCGTCGGAAAACGCAGAGACTTAAATAATAAAATAATGTCGCGTTCCACCACCGCGGATGGCCAGCCTCCCTCCTCATATGTAAAATATATTCTGTACATTATATCTGTCATAGACCACAGTGTTTTCTTGCCATGTATGGTACTTATTAGATTGTTAATTTTCTTTGAAAAATAAAATAGTTAAATACTGTGAAACTTCCATCGTATATCACGAAGTGTGTCAAAAAAAATTCGCTTTACAGATGAATCATTCTTTAAATAGGATCAAATAAATTTGGTTCTGATTCGGTTTGGCTCTCAAAAATATCTCGTTCAACAGACAATTTTGGTAAATGGAAGTTTGTCGTGTGGAACTTATTCACTGATGTCTAAAGCGATAAACTGGCATTCGACAGCGAAACGTTGCAGACATAATGTAAATATTATAATTATCATATTATAATAAAAGTATAGGTCCAGGTACTTACGGTATTTTGGAACGAAGTTCCTTATGGGGCGTTAGGTGGATGGGAGCAGGCACGGCACTAGAATTTTTTTCCAGGGGGGGCAGAGTGGGGCAAATATTTTTTTTACATGGGCTAAAATTGTTTCAACAAATGCTGAGGTTATTTAAATGAAATATAAATATTTTCGTATCATATAACATAATATAGCTATTAGCTATATAGTAGGTACATACTTTTATATTGTATGCTCTAAACGTCTAAACATATAATATTTACAAACTTTTGAATAGTTAAAAATGTTTTAAGAATAATATCAAATATTTTTTTTTGTACCTTATGTAATATGTAAGAAAATGTTTAATCACAGACCTAAGACCTTCAACAACTATATTCATAATGATAACATGATATACAAAAATAATAATTTCTTTATGAGCTAAATATTGATTTTTTATACAATATCTGTTTATGCACCATACAGTAAATGATTGAAAATCTTATAATATTGAAAAAGTTAACAAAAATGTATACAATTGCACTGATATCAGTAGGAATACAATTTGTTTTAAATAAAAACTTTTGATTACCTACCTTATATTTAACAAGTACATTTTAAATTTTTAATTCAATACATTTTTAAATTGGTATTTGCATAGTAGTGTATGTATTGACTATTGAAGTACCTACTTTATATTTTTTGTTAAATTTTGGAGGTTAAAATAGTTCATATATATACATTAAAACATAGATACTTTAAGAAATCCTTTTTTATTAATTATCAAGTAATATGTGAACTAATTACCATGACAAATAAGATTATAAAAATAACAAAATAAGAAAATTGAATAAATTATTTAATTATTTTAAATAAGAAATTTGTCATGCTAATTACCAAACTAATATAAGTAGGTAGGTACGAATACCAACTCCTTACACAATAGTATTGTGTTAATCAAATAACATAAACATATTTAAAATAATAAGTCAACTAAAAATATTTTTAACTGTATACAACAAACATTAATTATATCGTACATATTTTTCAGTGGGGGGGCTGGCGAGGGGGCTGATCTGTTTTCTGGGGGGGCTAGAGCCCCACCTTGCCCCCCCTTGGCGCCGTGCCTGGATGGGAGTCGCTGGAAAAAAATCGCAACACCAAAAATCGCAACACCAAAAAGCGTAACACCGAAAAGCGTAACACATTGCTCGGCTCGGCTCGGCTCGGCTCTGCTCGGCTGCCGGCTTACATATCCCCTCCCTCCTCTCATATTATCGTATGTCCCCACTAGGATCGTACCATCTGGCAACCGGGTTCCATTCGCGTAGGCTACCCAACATCGGTCGTCACGCGCGTAGAGGTGATCGTCGGGCGGAATGGGGGGGGGACCCATTAAACGAGTAATTATTTTTGACGAAGCATAACTTATTTACCGGTATTCGACTTAGAGACCCCGGACCAATGGGCATCTCAATTTTTTAGGCCCCAGATGAATTTTCAACATTAGGGAACCAAAGCCCCCACCCCCCCCCACATTTTGAGTTGAGTGTAACTCGGCCGGAATTCAAGTTAAAGACCTCGGACCAAGGGGGAACCCATTCTTATTATGAAGACTACAGTTTTCCGCTTTAGGGAACGGGGGCACCTCCTCCCCCCCCCTTTTGGATTTTGCTTTTTTGATGGATTTTGGTCCGGGAGAGTACTAAAACCCACCTCGCCAAGGGGAAACTCGGGGTTTTGAGTTTTTGATGGGATTTATTGGGATTTTCATAAATATTGTTTTTATTGATAAGGAAAGTGATAAGAATTTTATTTTCAAAATAATTTTTGCCCCTTTAATTTATAAATTCCATTGTGATTTCCATTTACCTTCTTCTCTATATACATACAAATCTATTAAACAAATGAAATTAAAATTTACTTTTGAAAAACGATAATCGAGTACAAGCTGTATCAACCGTATCATTATTAAAATTTCTTTCAGTAGAATTTGACTTAACCATCAATAGGTTTTTTTTTTTTTTTTTATTGGATAACCCGCGGCAACATAAGCCAATTGGGTGTTGGTAGGGAACTGTAGGTTTTTAGTTTGGGTAGGTTGGTACACGTGTGTGTTTGTGGTGGCAGAATTTTTATTGGGGCACCCGTAGGTTTCTGCCATGCCCCGGGTTGGGGGATGGCGGCACTTGTACTCCGGACACCGTGACTTGCCCGGAGAAAAATGCTCGAGAAAAGTGGTCGAGAGGCGAACCCGCGACTGCCAGCGCCGCAGTCGACGCGTTAGACCACTCGGCCACCTCGTCCCCCATCAATAGGTTTGTTCCATAGGCATATTAATATGTCTATTGTCATTTATTAATAATCCGTCGGAATCTACAACAAGATACAATACCACTATCGATGCGGTTTTTTCGAGATATATAGAAAAAATTCAATCACAAACATACGTGACATATTTCAGCTACCACAAACCAATATTTACTGTTATTGAGAATACTGATTAATTTCATAATTGCTTTGTACTTTTATAATGATTAAAATACCATTTTTTTATAATTCTCAGAAAAAATTTATTATAATTTTATTACCATGCGCGCGATATATTTATACAAGCATTCATTTCTCTCTCTGTCTCTCTCTCTCTCTATCACTATTTATTTATATTTTTCTAACCTTATATGTTTCCGCGTCTCGCATCACATGCACTGAACTTCGTTCCTGCCGAGTGTTCAACAACACTCACTGTTTTTTTTGGCATTATATTCGTCGTCGTAAAGTGCTTTTTTGGCGGAAATTGTATACAATATTATACAGCGCTGTGGCGTTCGCGTGATACGATCGTCGATATTCGGTTGATTAATCGTCGTATTATAATTATTATTATTATATATCTAAAAAGGACCGACGGAATTAATAAAATAAATATGCGTACACAACAATATTATTATGGCGCTCGTTGATGTGATAAGATTTTACGATTAAATTAATTTTACGACTAGGATTTGAATGAGATGCACAATAATATAATATTAATATATATATAGCTATAATAATATAATAGCGGTCACTGTAATAGGTATATAAAAGTAATACGAAATAATAGGAGCCGCTCGTGTATAATATACCCAACGTAATATATTATAGATGTATACACACCTAAAAGCAAAAACTTGAATATCAAAGAATTTTTTTTGGTTTTTTGTCGTCCGTTTTTACGACTGTCTGCCGTCGAGGAAACAGAATTTTCAATTTCTTCGATTCGTACACGAATTTTTCCAATAAAATAATTGAAAATAATATTACCATTTTTTGTCGCTAAATTACTTTGTTGTGTGGATTCGGCTTTTAACGGCCGTCGTATAATCGGTGCACTATAAAAAAAAAAAACGTAGGTAAAAATAATAATTCCGAGAACGACAAATATCAAAATGTAAATTTGTTACATAAACCGTTTTGGACGGAATACATTATCGGGAAAAAACTTGTTCATTTGTTCGTGTTTAACTCCAATAAAATTGAACAAAATACTTATCAGGCTGCGTATTGGCGCCATCAAATTTTTGTGAGTCTAATTAGAATTTAATGATATGATTCGATAGTGTATTCGCACGGCTGTATATTATATAGGTACGTATCCATTACACTTTTATTATTATTGCGGCTTGTAAGTTAAATTTGTTGTTTTTAGATATGATTATTCGTGGCGTCGACTTTTTGAAATACCTAAACAATAAAGGTGTAATATTATTATAATTTCCGAATTTCTAAAACAGGATTATTATTAATATTATGTGAGAACCTGTTGAAATGCCTATATATACTATACGGAGAACGCGATGACAATCATAATACATGAATTATGTAATAAGTATATATAATAACGAATCAAGTCATTTAGATCAGTTGATTTTAATTTTTATAACAATTACGAGGCGTGCGACCAATATATACCAATACCAATATAATATACTGATACATACCAATACCAATATACTAATATATAAGCATAATATTACGAGTGCATAACGACGGTTTATAAGCGAATTATAATATTATTTACATCAAACGAATTTATTAATCTAGAAAAGAGGAATGACGGCGATCTTCATTGGCGATTCTCATCGTCCGGCCTTGTATAGAAGTGCCTATACCTATAGTTGTTAGTTGGATAATTATTACATATCATTATAATATTTACAACCCATCTGTTGACAATTTTTTTTTCTCGAACGTTCTGCGGCATTTCCTTTCATTATGCGTCGTGACACTGCAGCGGTCGTACATAACCCAACGCGGATACAATAGTTTTGACAATATATGACTCTATAATATCGTATACCCTCCCCTCCCATCCAAAAAAAAATCATATTATTACGACACTGCAGTGGTATTGGTAAAACATAATAATTAAAACGTGAAATATCATATTCATGTCGCGCCGACGCGTTTTGCCGGCCGACCGGCCAACCAGCCGTCCGACCGATGTCATTGAACTTTAAATTGTACGCGTCTTCGGACTGATTTTTAATAGTTCCACATTGTAATAATATGTGACTGCAGTGTGTGGTGTGTGTGTGTGTGTGTGCGTGTACGTATTTTATTTTATATTTTTTATTCATATGAAATTTTCGTCGCATTAAGACAGGTTGTTTGGTGAAGACGAGAGAACAAGAAGAAGAAGAAGAAGAAAAAAAAACTAGAACTGGAAATAATTTCAAAAGTACAAAACAGGATTTTGGGGCGAATCGAGATCGCGATAAACCCTGAAGATGATCCTAATTGAAAAACCGGTCACCGCCGCCGCCGCCGCGAGTGGGCCGTGAAACAAGAGTGACCCGAAAATTTGTCACCTAACAACCGGATTTCGTAAGAGCTGATTTCTCTAAAGCTTCTTTTCGGGATCGAGATCGATAAATAATAGTCAACCTGTTCGTCGTCGTCGTCGTCGTCGTCGTAGCTGCCGCCGCCGCCGACACCGACGCCGTCGAACAACACTGCACTCGGATCTCAGACGCGGACGTTATCTTTTTGTATTACAGCAGTGTAATACCATTATAATTATTCGCTCGATCGTCTCAACCGACACTATAATATAATAATACGTTCAGTATAATATTATTATCCATTTATCCGGCATAAAGGCAGGTACTCGGCCCGCCGACAGTGACAGCAGCGGTGCGCGTCGTAACATTTCGTAGCGATTGTTGTTTCTCCGTGTCATCCGCACATATTATGCCTATTATCATGGATAACCTACCTATATATTTATATTATATATACGTCATATAATTCATAAATAAATTCAGTGGCTAAGACCCGCGTGCCTCGACCGAAATCGGTGGGTTGTGGGTGTCCGGGTTTTGCAGGTCGCGGGTGCGTAAGACTGCTGTATAGAGAACCATGCGTAGACAGACATTAGTGAGTTTGAAGTAATAAACCAATATGACGGATATTGAACCAATAAAATGCATTAGGTACTTTAAACTTACCGTACTATAGCCAGGGTCCATTACATAATACTAACAAACAGCGAGTTTGTATTATACTTTTAAGTTTTAGCCTATATAGCATAACATATTGATATATATATAAGTATATTGCATTTAGTATACATAATAATACTGAGCATAAAATATGAATTCAATTTTAAACCTTTTATTTCGCATTGTAGGTATACGCTTATTGTTAGTATTTTCAACTTCTCTAGTGTAATTTTTTTTAAGTAATTCTGAGCGGAGCGATGAATGTGTCGATAATACAACAATGTGTGTTTTTTTTTTTTTTAAAAGGTTGTTTTATTTTTGTATCTGGAAACACTTTTCTTGAAGGAAAAATGCTCTGATTTTCGATTAAGGTAAGAAATCTGGTATTTATTTCATACATGCGGGAGGTCAAAATTACAAATTCCCAGTACTTTGCATTACTTTTCTAAAATGTATAGAGGATAAAATGTGAAAAAGAGATGCCGGATTCTAATTTAACTCTCCGCAAAACACTTTTACTATCACCGGCTTCAGAGGATGTTGGCTGACGGATAGTTTACTCCATTAGCCACCTCGTACAAGTTTTTAAGTTATTTTTGAGAGTATTTAAATACAGGTTGTTTGTTACCTATACCGCGGTAACCAATTAAACATATTATTTACTATATATTATTATCTATAACCTACTATGGTCGGTCAGAAATAAAACGTTAACTTTACAATTTTATTTTAACGAAACCTGTAAATACGGTAAAAGTACAATAGTGAAATGTCTACTTTTTAACGGCGTACATAAAATTACGAACGGGACTGGTCCCACTTTAACCTATTGTTTAGTCGTCGTTCTGTGGTTATATTTTCATAATATGTTTGGAAGCATTCCATTAATGATGAAATTCTCATTACGTTTTAGGTTTTAGGCTCGATTTCTGTAGTCTGCGAGTGACAGCTATCGAGTGTAGAGCTTATTGAAACAATATACGAACAATAATAATTGTATTATTACTCTGTTATATTATATTGCGCAATACAGATACAGCGAAATGGACCTGTTCAGGCTTGGTATTGAACAATTTTCAGTCGCACGATTGAACGTTGATGATAATTTCATTTGGAATGAGACGTATAAAAAACCTAAAACAAGTACATCGTAACTGATTGGATCGCGGTATATTGGGGTGGTAATAATAATATAACATATAGGTATGGAAAATGTCGCTCGAAAAGAAATACGTCCTACACGGCACTCCGATTATTATTATTATTATTATGTATGAAACAAAATACATGAGTTTTGGTGGAAACCTTTCGTCGGGCACTAGTACAAAATAAAAACATTTATGTACAACTACAACTACTATGATCAGTGTAAGCGCTCGTCGTCGATTGTCGTCGTCGTGTCGCCGTCGTCGTCGGACGAGTAGTGAGCGTGTGGGTGTTCCGACGATGATTGGAGAAAGTGTGCCCATGTAGGTACGATAATGATACGATGTACGCGTGTTATGTTATTTATTTTGTATTTTTATCAGTTTCCGAATGGACGGAGGGCTGGGTGGTACGACGCATCCCGAGTCGGTATGGACGACGATTAATTATCGTATCGGCTACATGGGTATACCTACCTAATACGAGTTGTATAATATTATAATATATGCATAATTAGAGGTGTCTTGCTCGTCTGTCGTGCGGATATTATTATAACGGCAGCAGCGTTGCGCAGTGTATCTCGCGCCACACGCATAACTATACGGTTATTAGTAACACACACACACACATATAAATATGTATATAAGAGTGGAGGTATAATGTTCTGCAGGTACGCGTATAAATAATATTATTATATATATATATTATGATATGGGCGAGCGAGGCCGCCGGGTGGCCTTTGTAGAACAATCGCACAACGAGTCGTAAAACATAAATCCGTTCTAATATGATAGTTTATTGCGGTCGTATGTCATTTAGCGCCCGGCCGGCTCCCGGCACGATAAAACACGGTGGTGTAAAAGCGAAAAAAAAAAATACTCACACGCGCGTATTGTAATAATATCTATACGTATATTATTATTATTGCATACGCACGTCTTTACGCAGGTGTACGATAATATATAACAACAATATATAATAAGAATATAATATGAAATATAGTGGGAAAAAAAAAACTGTGCTCGGTGATATATAAGAAGCGCAAACGCCGTCGTGTACCTACACCTATGTATAATAATAATAATATAGAGTCTTTGCAGGGGGGGGGGGAGAGAGAAAAAAAGAGATGTTTTGT
Organism: Macrosiphum euphorbiae; assembly: GCA_949089665.1. Classification (NCBI taxonomy): domain Eukaryota; kingdom Metazoa; phylum Arthropoda; class Insecta; order Hemiptera; family Aphididae; genus Macrosiphum; species Macrosiphum euphorbiae. Next base: position 69,517,952 of record CARXXK010000003.1, on the reverse strand, counting down.
ACACTCGGCAGCAGCAACACAGATTATTATTATTCGCCACCTTCGGCCACCTATAAACAACGCGCTCGTTGCGGGTTTTCGGGGGAAAGGGAGCGCCTTGATAAATGTGGACAACACCCAAACCGAATGGCATGCTCCTCGTCCGTGTGCGATTGTAGGTATGCTGACTGGATCTTCTTCTCTCTGCGGGCGACTTTATATATTATTATATAGGACACACACACACACGCACGCACGCTTAATGTGCTGGCGAGGTTGTGCAGACGAAACTCATTTATAAACCGTCAGAGGAGGACCGTCCATGAATAATTTTCGTCTCCCATGCACTGTACGGGCTCGCGAGCGCTCGCGATATTTTCGGAAACGGATCTGGTTCCAAAAACTGGATTTGTCGCCCGAAATCGATAGCAAAACGCTCACGTATATATAATATATTATCATAATATGTGTATTATATATATTATCATAGTCTCTATCTCTCTCGCACACACACACACACACACACACCCCGACCGTGTCATGACGTACCACCGATCGGTGGTCGTCCGCGGTGTATATAGTAATAATAATAATAATATACGAACGCGGGCTCGCAGTCTCGTAGAAAGTAAACCCGTTGCAGATTTGGCAACCGACCAAAAGTAAAATATATATAATAATAATAATACGTACGCCGCCGTCGACCGCTCCGATACCATCTTCGGGCACACAATTTTCGGCCGACGACGAAAACACGTAAAAATAAGAAATAAAATACCTATATATAAATAATCGTTAATTAGATATTATAATATATTATATACCTATTATATATAATAGGTGTACATCTATACATTTCTTGTATATTTGGAACATGGCGATGGTCTGACGTGGCCGGCAATCTCATCGCTGCAATATATCCATAGAAAAAGCAAGATATATTATTGAATCGGTTTTTTGGCGTATTATATACATACCTGTAACGTGTGCCGATCGATAATTATTTTTATAACCACCTGTTACAAATATGCGGTTCTCCGAGGTTCGTCAGCGGTAAACAAATATATCAGTTTGTCACAATGCAATATAATGCGATGACTTCTATGTTTATAGGTATATTGTCCATTATTATAATATCGTATACCTGTTTGTTTTTTTGTTAAAGTCGTCAAGTTTCTTTTCTAGCACGTTTTTCAGCCATGTCCGATTTTGGACGACTTTAAGATCAATTTTTAGATTCAAAATTCGTCATAGTATAGTCAATTATAGTTGTAATTTATTGTGCTTACAAAGTACCTATTTTGAACGAAAACTGCGACCTACAGTACCAATAAGCTAGTCGTCCGAGTAACAGGTAAACGTAAACGTAACTGCAGGTGGCGCGCATTATATAGGATTTGAAAAGGCTGCCTTGTGGTTTTTTCTCATGGGGATAGGGTCACCCAGATATGGGGATAGGGTTTCCCAGAAAGAAGTGCCGCGAACCGTCTCGGAACTTAAACAAAAAATTGTATCCTCGATTAAATTAGTGGGCCTGTTAGTGATCAGGTGATGGTCAATTTCATGGAACGAACGATCGCCGGTAGTGCCAGTAGAAATAAGGGGAGGGGGTAAAATGCCGGATATTGTTTTTCCACTCTCAAACCTAAGCTTTTCCTGAAGAGAATGGTATGTTTTTTTTTTTTTACAAAATTCATTTGATTTATAGCAATTTAAATAGTTGTTTTTGAGAGACACCCAATCATAGTACTTACAACAGTAAGTTATTGTCGGGCACATGTGTTTCCTTTATTTTCCAATAGTTCCTGCATAGTTCCTCTGTCGCAGTGCATGCCCTCCCCCACAGTTCGATCGGCGCACGCACCTACTTTATATAATAATATTAATAAGTATATACAATTAACAGTTTACACCGCTCAAACGCGTTAAACGATTATAGGTACCTATTATTATTTTGAATAAAAATATTTTACAGTGTATATCGGCCAGGAATGTTTTCGAATAATAGTGCATAATACGCCATACCACAGCTACGATGGGGCGCTGATAAATATGATATTGTTATTGTGTTATGCTTCTTTGTTCAAAAATATGCATTATCTGACGTTACATTATATTATTAGCCGTATACATGTGTACGTATAATAGTCCGGTCAATTTTTATAGTCGTCATCACTCATTGTCAATGCTGCAATTATACGTATAATATAGATCCACCTGCGTTCCCCATTATAGATCCCGGCGCGGTATACGACGACGACTCAACTCTTTCCCTCGTCAATCGATTGTATTGTCCATTTGCCCGTCGTCTGTTCAGCGGTTTGGTTTTTTTTTTTTTATTATCTCTACCAATTATATCGATATATTATTGTATTATGGTCGTCGGCCAACGCTCTGCGTGTACATACAAATCGTTTGAAATTATCGCCAGTTTATTAGACCGGAGCTGGGTGCGCGGCGGCGATTGTATGGCGTACGATTAATAATGCGTACAGGTAACATAATATTATTACAATTACAGCGAGCTTTGAGGGCTGCTTCGAACCTCCCCCCCCCTGATAAATCGGTATCGGCGAAAATAAAATAAAATAATATGTACCTACGGCCGATATGAAATCGAAACAATTAATGTAAATAAATTTGTGACGTAGGTGCGATACGGTACTGTGTTGTCACGTGACTATACAGCTGAGAACTGGAATGCCTATATATGTAGGAAAATATGCAAACGATGTTACCTGCGAGCTAATATCTATACGCATAATATATAAAATATGTAGAAAGTAAATAGCCAATACGTATTTCAATTATTTTTTTTTTATTATTATTATTGTTTATAATGTACTTTCGTTGAAGAAATTCCAAAGTTTCTAATTCATCAAGTTCCATAAATATATGGTTACCGACTATCGCTATAAAACGTTACAAACCGTTATTGTTTTGAGAAATGTAATTATATCAAACCTCTGAATTTCAATTATTAAAATAATTGTTATAACAATATAGCGGGTATAATGACAACTGAGAATTGTTATTATTGCGTATAAGTTGAATTTCATTTTTAAAAACTTTATAATATAATATTATAGAAATTATATTTTAAATTTAATAATTCTTATAAACAAACTTCAGCACTGTGCCTAGTCGATTTATATTCCAATTCACACTTTGGTTCATATCCCCGTTCACGAATTGATTTTTGGTTATATTAAAAAACTGCTGTACTTAAACATAATTTTAAATTTTCCAAAAATAAATATTAGATGATAATATTTAATTGCTAATAGGAGGTATTGAAATAATTGTCTTGTGATTCGCCAAGCATAGTTATTCGCTTACTTTTTTCCATTCATAATTTCCGGTTGGGATACAAACTTTTTTTTTTTTAAATGAGATTCACCGATTTGTAAATTGATGATGATCTCTTAGAAAATGTTGATGCTTCCATAATGAAAATTCGAACAAGTAATTTCTGAGTTATTCAAATTTATGTATTAAGGACAATAGTCCTGAATAGTGATTTTACATAAAACATGAAATAGATGTCGGTAATATATTTAAGTTAGCTAGTACTTTCGTTGTACTCGGACAATTTTACAAATTATAAAATGGTAATAGATATTTAATATTTTTAGGTAAATAAAATAATTTTAAAATCATCAAACACCACATATTTATATTTTCCAAAAACGATATCATGAAATAAATTTTATTCTTAACCCACAAAGTGTGTTAATTCAAAAACGGCTCTTTTAAATGTCGATTTAATTAATACAACTAAATATTCAAAAATAATATCTAATTAATAATTTAATGTGGAAAAGAGTGGTTCTCTTCAAACACTCCTCGAACGAATAGTAAGATATAAGAATCTAATATTGAAACTATGGAAGGTATATGAAAGTATAATAATTAAAAATCAGAATTCGAATAAATGCATAATCTATGGAAAAAATGGAATGAGCATGATTAAATCAATCGTCACTTACAGTGATTTTCTCGTCCACTACCTAAATATAGGTGTAGGCAAAGCACAATAGTGTACACAAGTAAATACAGTAAATTACCAGTAAATACCAATAAATACCATTAAATTTCATTAATTATGTACCACTCGTTTTTTTTGGCTTTGCTCTGACTACGCCGATAATGTTGTATCTCCATTTATCGCAGCGAATAGCGCTGGAGTTTTTATTGTTATTATCTTATTGTTATCATATTATAGTAACACTATACCTATACATAATACATTATGAGCGATTTTATTGGTACGTTCGAAAGTATGAAATGCTGTGTAAGTAGAATATGAGAACAGCTTTGAAAAAAAAAATGATAATAATGTTGTGATGTACAAAAAAATATATTTTCAAGTTATTATAGATTACGGAAAAATATGATTGAATCAATAATTACAATATTGTCTTTCGCTTTGAAAGTTTAATAAGCAACCAACAAATTGTGAACGTTATTTTGGTATATATGATGAGTAGGTACCTATATAAACCTACCGACAACCTACCTATAAATGATGAACACTGCGAGCAGATTGTGTAACAATCATTATTATAGATATTATATTCAATTATTATAAAATACGAAACGACGAATCAGGTTTTTGTTCATAGAGATATTTTTTAAAGCGAATATTTTTTCCGTTTTAATTTTTAAATTATAATTACTACACAATATACATCATAATAATATTAATATGACTAATCAAAGTTAGACGCCCGCAGTAGGTAGGTATACCAGCTATATACTATAATAACAATGCATATTATTATAATGTAGATAATGTTTTCCAAATTTCAACAGAAGGATACATAAATCATTGCAAACATAAGTATATAGGTACAACTACAACACTTGTCATAACCAATCTGTTGATAAATTATTTATGAGCGCTGCGCAGAGACGTAACCGACGAAACATTAGGTATACCTATTATATTGTTGTATGTGTGGGGGCTAAACGAGGGCATCGGTTATTTAGGCGCCAGGGTCCGGAGCATTTGGACTGGAAAGGTGGAGGTGTACACCCACACAAAATTGTTTTTTTCAAACTAAATGAAACTATTATAAAACGACTATGCCAAAAAGCAAATACGCACTATACAATAATAATATTATATCTCCGGTTTGAATGGGTTTTTTTTTTCTACGACGACCATTATTCACCTTTAACTCGTGTCTCTCAATGAAAAAGTCCGAGTAGGTAGGAGAGAAACATATAATATGAATTATTTTATACTGTTTTCCAATAAATAGCGATCACAGGTCCGAAAAGCAATTTGCCATAAGGCACACAACCGCGACGCGTTCAATATTCGTGTATAATATAAACCTATATCATGTTATATTGGAATTTTCGTATACCTACATACCAATGAATATTATATTACACTAGCGATATAATGATATAACGACGACGATGATAATAATAAATAAGATAAAATGCCAGTAACAATGATCAATAAAATACATTAAAGTGAAAACTTCACGAGATCGCTTGTGGCTTGACTATAATATCTGCTGCAGCGGTATAGAAATGGCATAATGAATTGAGCCAAGAATGTATATTATTATACTTTATACGATTTCAAAACATCTTTTTAACGAGTATTACATTCGTGTAGGTATAAGCGAGACAACCACTATGGTATAGGTAGTCCAGCACTTAAAATCGAGACGCGTTATCACGTGAATTTAGTCTACTTTATGTCATCACGAAGTCGCCATAATTTAAAGAATTCCGCTGCGTTAGTATTAATGTCTGCTACGATAAAAAACCAACTCAATATCGAAGAGCAATTATAATTAATTATGTATCATTTACACTCTGAGTGAAAAAAAAAAATGTAAATTTTGTACGAATTTTAAATTCTCGTAAAATGTTAATTACTCTCGCAGTCCGCATAAACCAGTTATATACTATTATATTACAGGTATTATTATTATTATATGTATTGTCATCGATATCATTAGCTCACTTATCGTGTTGATTGCATCCCCGAGTTTACCTGTACCTATATATATATATATTATGTCCGTAAGTATATATATTATAAATTACAAAGCAATACGGTTAATATATAATTTTTAATACTATCACTATTATTATTATTATACCGTGTACCTATACATATATTGTTATAATAACTGTTGCATAGGTCATAGAGGTAAAACTTTTTATTTTTATCCACGCGAACAATGCCGCGTACGGTATAATAATGATCCATCTATATCTATATAACAATGAAGACGCTTTATAAATTACGGACTAGAAATGATTTCATGTATCGCATTTGCCATAATAATAGTAATAGTAATAATAATGATTATATTATATTATTATTATTATTATTATACATAATAATGTAATATAGGTATATACCGCCGTCTGTATTTTATAAACAATAAACGCGTTACATATCGCATTATGTTTTTTGTATTCGCTAGAAGACATCATCAATTCGTATAATATAGTGATTTCATAATGAGTGTTTTTTTTTATTATATTATTATTATTTTTTTTTCGTATTCCGAACGCGTCGAGAGAGAAAAAAAAATTTGCGCCCGCACCACCGCCCCCAACTGCAACAGTATAATAAATAATAATAATAATAATAACAATAATAACGTGCACACATCGGCCACTTGTGGTGCAGTGCGGGGGCGGGGGGAGATTTTTCACGGCGGCGGAAGGAAATCGTTATTCTATTAGCGCTCGTAATAATTGCGACGGACCACGTGCCGCCACCGCCGCCACGTTTGCTCGCACGGGAGCGCTTACACGACCGAGGAAGTCGTGGACGGTTTCGCAAACCGTAGGTATAACAATATTATACGAGCACGAAAATACGCGTTTTATTATTATATATTTTTATTATATTATCATGTATCTATAAGTATAGTGTTGAGTATAGTTTTGTGTGCGGTCCCATCCTGTTGTGCAGCGATGGCGATGACTGGAGGCGACGGGGGCGGCGGCGCGGCCGGCGGAAGAGACAATATCGCTGAACGAGACATTTCGTATGCGAACGACCCGCGATATGACGTATCACGTACAAGCATTCCGTCGGCTTCCTGCAGGATCGTGTAGTGGTATTATAATATTATGGTAATAATAATAGATGGACGTGATGAGTTCCATGTCGTACCTAATTATCTGCAGGGCTGGGATTTCGATGCACTTTTCATCGTTTTCCAAAACTAGCTACGCGACTGCATGCGATAATTAGTCGCTTTTTATTGTGGGGGAGGGTTTTGAACTATCGACCTTTCAAATTTCCCTTTTCACCAATAGAATAAATGTGTGCGGTTATGAAGACTGCGGGGGGAAGGGTATGGTTGGTTTGGAACACCAACTAGGATTACAATTCTGGGGGTGGTGGCTACAGCCGACCTAACATAACTATTAATTTAAAATACCTAACCTATAAGGGACTCGTATCTAAACCAATAAGGGATATTTTGGGAGGGGGCTAAATAGTAGTCAGGGGGCATAGCCCCATATAGTGTATATGTGGGGTGGGTAGGATTGGTCACTAAAAAAAAAACCCGGGTTATAGGGTTACACCCGGGTAACCTAACCTAATCTAACTAGCGACGACGTCCAAACCAAGCCCCAATCGTAAATATTATATTTTATAGGTATCTATAATGTCACAAAAATTGATATAGTGAGCTTTGTAGATGATCCTAAACCTGATAGAGGTAGCAAGGAAATAATAGTAGTACAAAATACAAGAACACTCTAAAGGAATATCAAAAGTGATGGGTCCACTGTCAAATGAGTATGAAAATATGAAAGTTGGTAATTATGTCTTTGAAAATATCAAACAGTTTAGTTACCTAGGATTGAATGTATAAACGATGACTGGAAGAGACTGGAGTATTGAAGCCATGAGCCGCACACACAAGGCAGTGATGGCATATTTCGCAGTACATAAATATTTAAAACCCAAGTTGTTCTCTAAAAGGACTTTAAGGTTTTTACGCTATTAAGTGACCATAAGATCTCGATAACTTATCTGTGACTCACAGTTGTACAACTGAAAAAAAAAATCATTAACTTGAAAATAAAATACTAAGAAATATATGTGGCCCAGTCTTTGATAGAGAGTTAAACACGTCTAGTAGCAGAACGAAAGACTTATGTAGAGTTGAGAGAAATCACTAAGGTGCCGTAAAGGTATATAAGAGCGTAAAGGCACTATATCAAATGTCGGAGACTCCAGTGATTTGAACACACGGAAAACATAAACTACAAGTGTATAAGAGCAACAATCGAATGGCAACCAACGAGATACACACCTGGAGGAAGACCAAGAAAACGATGGATGGTTAGTGTGAGAATGGATCTTTAAACACTGTAAGTGGAGGAAACATCTTCCCTAAATGAATTGCATTGTAAAATATTTCACTTCGGCACGCCGCTGGTAGGGGTAGTATCTATGCGAAAGCAGGAAGAAATTAAATTATTATTTTTAACCTCCTACAAATTGTCCGTAGGAGGTTGTTGTGCGTCGTAAACTACATAGTTGCGCCCCCGATTAATATTGTCTTATACTATATTTATATTATCTATTATATTATCATCTTAGCGTTGACAACAGTCAACAGTCGATACTAATTATGTTGGTTTATAACATATTATTTTATAATACTAATGATTTCTCGTCAATCGTTTTAAGACTATAATATTGAAAATTAACAAATTCAAATTTATAGAAAAAAAATATCAAACGAGTTTTTACGCACAGTGTCAAAACATAAATTTTTGTTTACAAATACAATTTAAACATACATAAACTGAAAAACAATATAAGATTTTTAATTAATGACGCTTTACAGACCGTCTGTATACAAAAATTGTATGGTAAACAAAGTTCCATACATTAATAATAATGTAATGACAGTCGAATGTTCGCTTCACGCTTTCGCACCTCCTCCGTCAAATATAAAATTGCTGTAACAGTCAAATGTGCCGTCGACAAACGACGAGACATAATATTATAATGTTAGACACACTATATAGGTACCTCTATAGTTTACCGGAAGGCGCAGATCTAAGAGCTACGCGTATGCAGGAAACCAATAAATTTTGATTTCTAACGCCAGTGGTCGCTGTAAACCGAGTGACGTGGTTATTAATTATTATTATACCGACGAAACCGTGAATACCATGTCATGGACGATTTGGCGTGCTGCCTCGCCGCATATAACAGCTCGAATCGGGCTTTATAATGTGTACACGTGTATAATACTATCCACGACGACGACGACGACGTCCACCCCGAATAATTTATTCAGCATTAGCGCTTTTAGGATTTCCGTTTACGACTCAGAAACAAAAAAAAAAAAAAAATGAAATAAATACACCGCACGGTGCGTAATATATAATAATAAAATCTTACCGGCTCGCATTGTATTGTACAGCACACACACACACACACACACTCCTCACATAATAATATTATATACCTGGTATATGGTATGTGCGCGAGTGATGCCGCGCGCGCGAGGATACGTGACTGCTTTGGGGCCATAAACGGTACAGACAAATATATTGACACTTCCTGTTTGTGTGGGCCGGATTTTGTTTTTTTTTTCTTATTTTGTTTTTTTTTTTATTCGTTTGGTTTCGGCGACGTTCGGCTATCGTAACACACACACACACACACACCAGCGATATATCTCGGCCGTTTGTGTTATATTATAGAGAGACTCGTCCGAAAACCATAAAGACCAGCTCCTAGTACCTATAAATGTATAGTAATGTCTATTTTCTTCGTCTAATGTAATATTATAATGTACTGTGTTTTATATCGGAAAACCTTATATACTGCAATCAATCGCGTTGTCGCCAAATTCCCAAAATAAGCCGGAATCTTTACTAATCCAGCATCACTCAAACACCCACTATTATATAACGAACATGACGAGGAATCGATATATTTATATTTTTATATTTGAAATACACGGGTAAAAAAGTTGTAAGCGATGTTATTTTATTTTGTACCTATAACCATCGCGGCCGTCGAACCTTTAACATATAATTATAATAAAAATAAAAATGTGTGTAATATTATATCATATAATTGTGTATACAAAATAATAATTATTGTGCAACGTGTAATCATATTTGTTTATTATGCTCGCACTAATCTCTAAAAAAAACCACTTAGTGGCACCAAAAAATTCTTTGATACTCGGTAAGTGTTTGTTTAGCTTCGTCTTTTTAAGTTTTTCGTTTTGGCTCACTGCAGCAATCGAATATACTTTTGAGTCAAGCCTATATACACATAGGGTTGACAAAGGTTACAGAAACAAAAGAGACTTTTGTATAATCCATATACTATTATAAACTAGCTGATCCTGTGCACTTCGTTGCTCGTTAAATGTACCAACTCTGTATGACTACAACTTTGTTCAATTCGTTATTTAATATTAGGTGTATGGTGTTCAAAATTGATCTTAACTTTTCTGTCGCCTGGAATAAAAATTCTGGTTATATGGTTATTCTGGTATATTATCAGGTAGGCAAGGAGACCAGAGGTAAGTGTATGATTAACCAATGGCAACCAATAATAAATAAATACTATTTCTATTTCTATTATTTTTCCTATAACCAATAGCAACCATTTATAAACAGATATTTCCATCGTGAATCTCAAAATTCCCGTTTGAGCAGTTCTATTAATTGATCGTTATGTTGTATAGCCTTCCTCGATGAATGGACTATTCAACAAAAAAATAATATTTCAATTCGAACCAGTAGTTCCTGAGATTAGAGCGTTCAAACAAACAAACTCTACAGCTTTATATATTAGTTTAATATAATATAGATAATATGTACATTTATGATATAAAATGTGTTTGTAGCTAAATACTGAAAAACCACTCTACCGATTTTAAATTGTTTTCTTAAGGTACATTTTCCCCGCAGCTTCATATAACAACAGCCGTGACGCCGATTATGTCCGGACCGGTAGTTTATAATAGCTGACGTTGCAGGGAAAACCTTTAGAGAGATATCAGGAAAGTTTAGAGAGTCGGTAGTTTAACAACTTTCGGAAATATACCAATAGTGCAGTATCCAGTCCGCGACAGGAGGTTGCCCATCTCAGTCGAATTTGCTCACAAACGGCTATGCCAAATTGCCCTTGAACCTAGGTACACGCCTATAGGTATTTTGTTTATTTTTTTTTCTGGCCAAGTCGAGTTATACAGCTATATAGTAAAATGTTACGGGAAAAGTATACAATTCGGGCGTTTGCCGTAGGTGTATTTAGGGGGCTTGGGGGGCTTAGCTTCCCCAGTGTAAATATTAGCCCCCCCAGAAAGTCTTATTTTCATTATAGTAATTTTTTTTTATTATTATTAATTTTTTTTCAGCCCCCCAAATATATTTCATCACCCTACGCCTATGGCATTTTCTACAATTTCCGGACGTTGTATGAAATGCCCTTCGTATATTGGGCAGTCTACCAATAGACTATGAACAATGATATTTAACCGTAAAGCATAGTCAAAATAAAATTAAAATACCAGGGTCGGATTAAGCACGGATTATTATCTGTAGATTTGGAAATTAATTTATAATTTATAAAGAAAGATTTCTGGAAGTGGACAAGTGCCACGAGCCAAAATTTTATTTCGTGAGTAAGCACCTCTTAGAGTGGTCGGGGCCACGACCGATATACGTGCTTCCAAAAATGAAAAACACGGAAGTGGAACTTTGGAAGTGCAGAGCACCGATTTACGCGAAAATAACTGATATTAAAATTTAAAAAAAGCTGGTAAGTGGATGTCGCTCTGCTGTACAGTAGGTTACAAGTGGTTCATTGTATAATGGATTGTATTAAACTTGAATTCAATGATATAATATCATTGTATAAGAAAAACGATTCCAAGCGGAGACGGTTTGTAGGTCTGGACATTTTATATTGTTATTATTTATTATATCATGTAAGTTGAATTAATATTAGTTTTTGTTCGTTTCTATGGTGATAAACAAAGCGTTATAAATTAAATTCCCATTTTTAGCTGTTTTTTGTAATTTTTCGGTGGTTTTTCCAGTGGCATTATATAACTATTGAGAAAATCGAAAAATTACCTCTCGAAAGTACCATCTTGATCCAATTTGCTAAAAGATAAAGTACTTTAGGTTGAAATTGAAGCACTCCTTCTGGTAGAAATTTTGTAAACAGGATATAAAAAAAAAAAAAAAAAAATAAACACCATTGTAAAACCACTATATCGCTCAGCCCAGAATCTAAAAAGATTACATTTTCTAATATTATAAATATTATATAGTATAAACTATATAAATACATATCATTATTCATTATATCATATTATTGCCCAACACACGAAGGGCGTTTTATAAAATTGTATACTTTGCCCATAACATATTATATTATACCAGTCAGTGGCGAACTCAGAAATTTCAAACTGGTGGGATGGGGTATATTTACCATAATAGTATATAAACACGTCTTATGAAAACCGTTTTACGTTTTCATATACCCAGAGGAAATAAGTCCAAGGGATAGGGTTGAAGCCAGCGCTCGTGTACGTGCCACTGACATAATAATAATAATAATAATAATAATAATATTAAACCTACTGCACGATATAGCTGCGGGTACATACACATGTATCTGTAATATATATCTATATATTATACGTCTTGTATGTAACATACTGCACGATACATTGTTACCGTCGGTTTTGACTTGTGCAGGTATATAATATGTAGGTATAGGTTTTGTTTTTTGAGATGATTTTTTTCTCCTCTTGACGGTCGAATTGGTCTAATTAAGTTGTTTAGCGCTCGGGCCGATATTGCGCTCGTCGTGACCGGTCGTCCGTTCCGTCGCGGACACGAATGAAAAAATCATACATACGTATAGGGAAACTTGTAATGCATTATATATATGTATGAGGTTACGGCGGGCGAGGGGGGAGTCGGAGGCGGGCGGGCAAAAAGAAGCCAAAAATAAAACGGAAAAATAATATATAATACGGTTTTTCGATCATTCCGTTTCAGCGCAAGACCCCCGATTGAATAATTACGACCATTAAAAGCAATTAGAAATGACCGCGTGCACACTCGGCGGCGGCGGCGGCGGCGGACATACCGACCACGCTATGAACTAGTTATTTTTCTCCGCGTCGCTCTTTTAATAATAAGAAAACGGTTTTTTAAAAGAGGATAACACACATATCATTAGCCGTTTAAAAGATTTCTATATAATAACGACGATCGAGCCCTGCGCCGCGGACGGTTCCCACGTTTGTAAGGTCACAGACCCACCGCTCCAAGGTTCAAACGCGCATCCAAGCTAGTTTCAATATATACACACACTCGTACTACACACATACGTATAGGTACATGCACATTATACTATATATATATTATATATACACACACACACACACACACACACATAATATAGATACGTATATACATATAATAATAATAATAATAATGATAATAATATTGTGTGGTATATACACTGCAGGTGTACTATATGTGTGTGTGTGTGTGTTGCACCGCGCTCGCGGTTACCGTTTAGCCCACCTGCACATCGCACAGATCGATTTGATTCGAGCCAATTATAATATATTATGTATATAGGACCTATATCATATTATTATGCGTATTATACACATTACGTCGTCGTCGGTTTGCGTAGGTATATTTTAATACGAGAAGATGGACCGCGACTCTGTTTCAGGTATATAGGTACATACACGCGGTCAATATATTGTTATCGGCGAGCTGATTTTTTAACGTCCACTCCGATCATTAAAAACGTAATTTAAATACATAACTCTAAGATCAGATGTATCGATTTTAATTTTAAAACGAAAGAAGTTACGCAATGCGAGTGACGAAGCTACCTACGTTCAGCATTACAGCAACAGCAAAGTACAGATGATTGTCGACGTTATGTAGACACGAGATATTATGTGTAACGATGAAAAATTAAAAACATTGAAATATTTTAAATTTCAGTAAAATAATAACAATCGATAAGAGATAAGAATTCTACACTTAATAATTTCACCAATTACGATTGTCAGCATAGGCTACTCTACAACGGCGATTATAACGGCTGCCTATCATTATTTATTTAACCTATACACGGACGACGTGTATAGGTAATTAGTACCTATGAAGGTATATCTTTACAAAATCAAACCACTTGCAAATATAAGATCAATAAATATCGTCTAGAGTTTATTGTTTTTATCATCAGAGAAATATTATAACGTTGATGTCGAAAAAAGTGGGAAAGCGTGTGACTGCTCTGCTGTAGGTACAGTTGAAGAGTAGAACAAGCCGTACTGTAACGGATGCGTTGAATTTGAATTCAATAATGGTGAATCATTGTACCCATACTAGCAAAAAAAAAACCGATTCTATAAACTAATACGGTCCAACTTTTTGCTGACCAAGGTTACCAAACAATTATTTTAATGATAATTGTATTATATTATATTAACATTTTACAAAATGTCCTTTACTAAATAATTTCTTTTCCTTGGTTTTGCCCCGTATTGTTTTAATAATTACTGAACATTTTTAATTTTCGCCTCTCAAAAGTACCGACCAGATCCAATTTGATACTAGATGTCCGACTTGTTGGCACCGGCACATTATGCTATGACTATGAAACTGGTATAAAATGTTTGAACAAATTGGCATGACTTTTGCAGACATGTGCCGGTGGACTCACAAATATGGCACCTGCATATTGTATGTTTGTTGATTTACACTGTTCAACGGCCCTAGCAAAATCTAGCAAGTTCCTAGAAAATTTTTAATACTTGCAGTTTCGTTGTCATATAGTATAATATGTGCCGATGCCAACTTCATTGCCACTAGAAACCTCCGTCGAAGTTGATGATGAGAGCGCTTTTTCTAATACGAAAAAAACGTGTCTTCGGGTATAAAAAATGTAAAAAACACACAATTGCGAAATCAAATATCAATATACATTTGTCGTTGTACACGCTCGGAATCTAAAATGTCAATGGTCTTATCAGCTTGTGTGAGAAAAAAATTATTATTGTTTGCATTATTTTGTTTACAAATTATATAATATTTTATTATTTTACAAGTCGAAAAAAAAGGTTATGTCAGTGATGATAATATTATTAAATATATTATAATATCCTCCTCATCGTCTTCCGCCTAAATATGATAATATATTAGTGCCAACCACCACTGGCGCCGTCTTTCCCGTCGACATTAAATAGGTATAATAATATTATATACGTAGCGCTCCAGCAGTCGTCGGCGTCGTACCCATACTTAGAAATATGTATTTTTTTACACATATTAATAATATTATTTTTTACGATATTACTATACCTACGCCAGATCCGGTACGTGGCATGATGGTCGAAAATATTATTATAATATAATATCGATAAGCACACGTTTTGTCAAACACGCGTGGCAATTATATTACTACATTATAATAATATTATAATATGTGGTGTATAATGATATGTGCACATAAATATATATATATATATTATATTATATTATCACGCGTATTATCGTGAGAAAACGAATTTCGTTAAAAAAATAAAAATTCGAGCAAAATAAATCGGTTCGTGTTATTGCCGACTGGACGATTTCACGTTAATCGGCGGCGGCGGCCGACTGTATACATATATACAGATCAGCTTTTTGTTGGAGTTTTTTTTTTATTTTTTTTATTCAAAATGTTTTTTTTAATTATAATTCATTGTCGACTCCGCGAAAATAAATTGAAATCCCGTATGCGCGTCCTAGCCCGTACGCACAATGACAAAATTAATTTTCTGAGTTTTGTTTGTGTGTGTGTGTGTATTTGTGCGTACACGGACAGCCCGATTAAATTTATGTCACTTTGTAAACGAGTTTAGCGAGAAAACTCTTCGGAACAAAAAAAAAAAAAAAATCCATTAGATTATCAAATAGAATAAAAGCCAAATTATTCTTAAGACGCACGCTGTTGTGTACCTGTATACTTTTTGAATATATTTATTATAATTTAATCACTCGGAGCGTTCCGATTCCGTGATCTTAATGTCGTCTGAAACAACGCGCGCAATACGTTATTATTATATGTCTATATATGTATAACACTGTGTAGGTAAAGATACCATATACCGGATTATGTATACATAATGGAACGTTTACGTCCAAACCGAATATCATATTTTTCGAATAAAATCCACGCGCGCGCGCGCACACGCATCAGCCGACAAAGAATCGTATTTGTTAAAAAATTAACTACTGTCATTCCAAAAATGAAAAATTAAGCCGTACACAATGACACAAAAGAATGAAACGGATTAAGGCCTGTTATTGCGAAACACTCACGACGGGGAACTGATGGGGATGGTTTTTTCTACTATAACTGTATATTGTACCTACTAATGTGCCACCGATAAAACTCAATAAATTCCAACGATTCGCCGCAATGAATGCCAGAGAAAAATTTCGAATTTTAAATACAGTTGCCTGCAGTGCGGAGTCGCTGATAACGAATCGTGTGAGGTTTATTAATTTTCAACAAGCATAAATGTGTAATTAAAAATTGTGTACTGGTTTACTAAATTGGAATGAAGGTGCAAGAATCAATTGACGGTACGCCATGCTCGGCCATGGCTGTAAAAAGTTTGTGGTCGAATTGAGAGGAGAGGTGGGGAGAACCTTTGAGTATCCATTCTTTTAAAAAAATATTTCAACGCACCTCTTTTAATTATTTCCTAATAGATAAGAAATTCAAATCTTCGGGCTCGGTTTTTTTTTTTATCTCTGCACCCCCCTTCTTTTTTATTTTCCAACTCAAGCACTGCACTAACTGCTCTTAATAAGTAAGGTCATAATATAAGCTATACATAGTCTCATATGACATAATGTTTTGTTTTGTGCAAAAACAAATACGATTTCTGATACTCTCGACGTATTGTTATATTATAATATTATATACTTCTTACAACGTGGGATTAAAATTAATTTCGATGTTTGGAAAAAGTTCAACCAATAATACAATATAGGGTACAACGCGTTTTCGAAACAGTATTTTCCACTCGTCATCAACCCCTGCCATCGCCTTCCTGCAATTCACTCATATCATATCATATTATCTTTATATATTAAAATGAATGTCTGTCTGTGTGTCCTTTATGCATTACTAAACGGCTGGACCGATGTTGACGAAATTTGGTACAGAGATGAATTAGACCTCTGGGCAGAAATTTAAAAAGGGAGAGGACCAACCCTGGGAGGTGCTCAAACCAGGGACTTTGAGATTTCCTATGGAAATTTTTGTTTATAAATGGCTGCCACAGGTTTTAAAGCTATTATTATTATTTTAGACATATATTATATTCATATAGAGTTGGCATTTTTAATGGGCAACGGAGTGTACGGGATCAGCTAGTTATGGTATAATACTTAAAATGTATTCATCCATATAATAATAATATATACCTAGTACCTACGTATACATAATATTGACCACGAGCCTCGACAAGTCTAATAATGGTTTCTATCGATAATATAACAATATATTATATATTTTGTACATTATATACCTATTATATTCGTCGTGCGGTTGTCATCGCCTTCGCAACATAAGCACAATATAATATTATACGATATATATTATATCGGTACGACACGTCGCCCGACGCCTCAGCTCAGGCTTATATAAGATTACATTTCTTAAAACGTGGGATCAAAATTAATTTCGACGTTTGGAAAATTTTCGACCAACAATACAATATGGGGTAGGTGCCCCGTTTTCGAGATCGTTTTTTCCACTCGTCATCGACCCCAGCAATCGCCGCCCTGCGTCATCGTATTATTATTATTATAGTATTATAATATACCTAAAATGTATTCATCCATATTATAATATATACCTACGAATACGCAATACGGACCGCGCGACTGTGCAGGACACGTCGAATAATGGTCGATATAATATAATAATATTATAATATATTTTGTACATAATATATCTATTATTTTCGTCGTCGTCTTCGCTGCGACCTGAGCACAATATAATATAATACGATATACATATAGGTAGGTACCTACCTACCTACACATACATATCATGGCGTATACGGAACGTATCAACGATGTCCGACACGTTGCCGGATGCCTCAGCCCAGGCGTGATCTGTTACAAAATACGCTGTTTACCATTCGGCGCACATATCCGTTATCGGTTCATGCTTTGATTTATATATTTCGAAAAACAATAACAATGGGCCCGTCTTCTTGCCGCAGGTCTCTCGCGGGACTGCGGTCGTCACCGTCGTCGTCTATGTCGTCTAAGTCTCTTTTACCCGGTCACGTCTTATACATTATTATTATTATTATTATTATTATTATTATTATTATTATTATTATATGCCACGTATAAGTCGTAACCGGTCGGCGACGATCGCGTCTCGGCAGTGTTTGCTGTATAGCTGCTTGTGTTTCGTCATCATTCCTGCCAGTGTACACGGGCAAACGTCGCACATTGCACACGCAAACATCTCAATTTTTGTCCGGTGATTTTTTTCCTCGTACACCTATACCCTTCTTATCGTAGGTATATATATATATACCCATAATTGTATCCATCAGACGAAATAACAATAATATAATAAAACGCGCACGCGCTGCAAAAGACCCGTCGTCGGTCTCAAACGCAATCGTATTGTGTACGATAATAATATGGTTACACCTAATGTACGTTTTGTCTATACGGTATATATTATGATACGTCGGCGGTCGATTAATCAATCAAAAACATATTATATACATATACCGTAACGCACTGCGAGGCACGGCGGCCCCGTTCGGAAGATAAGTGTTGTAGGTGTGAAAGGTTAATAGGATTGTCATTCACGATCGAGCAGTGTGTATAATAATAATAATAATATTATACATCGACGGCGGCGAAAATGCCCAAGACAGACGCGACGCGATCGACGGACCAACAATAACAACTCCAAATAATAATAATAATAATATAGTACACGACGGCCAGGTCGGAATATATAGGTATATAAGATATACATGATATACGAGTTTGGACTTGGTATCGCGTCGGCACCAAACCAGAGAGTACTTAGGCTAATTAGATTGATATACACGACGACGGAGGCGTGTAGTGGAATGGTCGACGAGTGTCCCAGTGTTGTGTGTGTGTGTGTGTGTGCGTTTCGATTAATTCATAGTTATTATAATAATTTATGCGGTCGTCTATATTATAATATTATTATATTTAAGGGCGAACTGGAGAGACTGTTTCTTAACGAATCCGACAACGTGTTATTACAGACTGCAGTCTTAATGGAAAGCAAACACGCCGAGCGTGTGTGAGTGTGTAAAATCGAAATTCGTTGTTAATACGATAGCCGGCGAGGTGCAGGAGATGAGTAGACACTCGGGGAAATGTTTGAAAAAAATAACGTGAACGAGATTTAAATCTTGAAGAGTTATCTCGATCGGACGCGCGCTGTCCTTAGAAAATGGAAAATGATGATAATTGATAATGTCCTTTTTCGAACTCGTCTCGAGCGCGTGCGTATCGGAAAAATCTAAAATAATATATATCGACCTATCTTGTCTGTATAATATAACACTGGATACCTATATATGTCGACTGTTTGAATCACAGTAAATATATAACATTGTAACAGTTCGATAGATCAGATAATTTTCGAATTATATCGAATCGAATTGTGTTGTAATATAAGAGATGTTATCCGCAGAGCCCTGCAGCATGGTGACGAAAAAATCTCCGAGTACTTACGGGCTATACTCAATTGCAATCCATCTAACACCTTTGATCGATATACTTATTCAGACCACCCAAAAAGCCGACTAAACGTTATACCTTTATGTTATACGCCACATCAATAAAATAATAAAGCTATACCCCTGTATAACTTTACACACCTTTGCAGGCTTTAGAATATTATCATTATTATTATTATTATTATTATTGTTATTAAAGGTACCTCTTAAATGTATAGAACCACGTAATGGAGGTATATAATAGTTCATATCAATTGAATAAATGTAAGTGCAAGAGCACGTTTTATTATGGTAACAGTTTTTTTCGCTCGTCCGTGGTGCAGTAAACAGTGATATTGATGTGTACGATCGTATACCCTACCTACAATTAAGTCATAATAATAATAATAATATAATAAACTGCAATTTATTTTCCAACGTGCCCAGTTCAGTAGGTGTATACTGCAACGAACGAAGACGGATCCAACAAAAATGTTTACGTCAACTATAGGTAGGTATACCACAAAAGTATAATAGAATAAATTAAAATATGTATTATATATATACTGGATGATTCAAAATGTATGTTACAACAATAGGTAAAGTAATAGTATATTATTGTAACATAAATTTTGAATCACTCTGTATATACATATTATATGTTACGACTTACAGGTAGAGTACGAAAATGGGTAGTGTATACATTATACCCTGTTAATGTATAACTATACACCTTACCCATATGAACAGTCATATATCCATATTATCCAGTGTGCTGTGGATAAAGTATGAAATAAAAAAATAACCAAATCTTATTAATCCGAAAAAAAATTATTAAGTAAATTAGGAATTATTAAGTTATTATTTTATACATAAAAACATTTGAAATATTAAACAGGTACAGTTATTTATTGGAACTGCAGTGTTCTATGTCGGGTGACATTTGGAGTTGCAAATATCCTAGGTACCAGATTTACATTAACATTTATTTGATAAACATTTACTCTTACACGGGAGTTTTGTAAAACCTTGACCGATGGAAGGAGATTGTGCAGTAATATAGAAATCCTTCCTTCCTGGAACTCATTTCTTATATCTGGAATTGACTGGTTCACTGGGTTCATGACAAAAAATTGTCTAAACCAACTAAACCTAACTGTAAAAAAAATTATTTGATAAAGTATCAGAAAAACCTAGTGATGACAGTGATGACAATTCAAAGACTGATTTGGATAGAATAACCTATGGCGACTTTGTATTGGTTAAATATGATACAGTGAAAAGTACAACCTTTTTTGTTGGATGTGTAGAAGATTTTGATCATCAAAACTATGTGGTATCATTTTTGAAAAAAAAAAACAGGTGGCACATTTGTTTACCCTGATGAAGACGATATAGACCAGATACCGCACTCAGATATTGAGTTATTATTACCAAAGCCAAAAGTTTCAGGTAACACAAAACGGAGTGAAGGAGTCTTGGTTTTCCCTAAAGTTTCATTTGAAAATTATAATATGGGTTGAGGTAAAACCTTATCCATTTGTTTTTATAAGTTTTTATGATTTTGTTTAAATATAGGTAGAGGTATACCTATTTTATCCATTGTTAAGTTTTAAAAAATGTTGTTAAGTATTTTAAGTGTAACTAAAACTTATATAGTAATAATTACCAGTAGTTTCAACAATGTTCCTACATTATCTAGTTTTATGAACAACTAATGTTAAATTTATAAAGCTTATAATTACTATAATGTTCCTATTGTTATTAACTGTATTATGTTGTGCTATTTCTATGATGAAATAAAGTAAATGTTTTATTTAATTTAGTACCTATTTATTTATGTTCAAAATTCAAATGTGCCCCTTTAGTTGTATAAGACACATTGAAATTTCAAATATACCACATAGAGGGGCACATTTGAATAAAAATATTGTTGGCTTCATAATTAGAAATTAAATTAGTTATTTAATATATGAGGTTGTTATGAGTCAAATATAGTATTCACAAACATCTAGACTACAGATTGTAATTATCAAGTTCAAAATTTGTTAAAAAAATAAAAATTAAAAAAATTAAAATGTGAATTTCATTCAAATCTGCCCCACTCTCATAGATAATGTACAATAATTACCCGGCCAACGTACAAAATAAACGTTTTACAAATAATATTTTTACTTTATCCAGTAGACATGGGTTGTATTCACATTAATCGATTTTCGTACTTTACCCGTATAACATAATATAATATATCAAAACGATATTTTATTTAGTTCCCTGCTTATAACGCAGTATTTACTTTTCGTTTATAATATTATTATCACTGTAAATGCATACAGGAAGTTATGCGTTTGTTTTGTTCTGACGTTTGTGATTATCATCCGTATACGAAACGAAGTAAACCATATTTTTATTCACTACTAGACGATCATAAAAAAAAAAAAAAAAATACGAATTTATAACACATAACGCCGAGCGCTATATAGTAATGAATGTACTAAAAGTAAGAAAAAAATTTTATGTATTTTTTTTTTTTTTTTGTTCGTATCGATCGATGAACGGTTTTAATTATATGATTTAGATGTTATCGTCTAGGGATAAAAATATATAAAACGTAAAATAAAAAAATCAAACGACTTCTGGGAAACATTGAACAGACACTCACACACACATACACACACACTCAAACATTATAGTTACCATGTACCGAGCGCGTGGTCGAGGAACACGAAAAACGTGTGTTAAGCAAAACAGTAGGACACACGCGGCTGCAGACGGGTCCGCAGACATCGCAATTCGATCCCAATAGTCTCCGTTTCTATATTATGCACATGCACATATTATTATTATTATTATTATTATTATTATTAATATTATACACGCGCATAACCATCCGGTTCACGACATGATAATTTCGACGTAATTAAAACGCTCGGGTATTATCCGATTTCGCATCGTATAATATATAATAATATTTCCCCGCTTCGGGGCGACGACGACGGTTTTAATTTAGACGGACCCGACCGATAACACCGATATCATAATATATATTATTATTATTATTATTATTATATAGGTACTCGGTGCAAGCGCACAACAATCGCGGACACGCGTGGGAGTTTTTCGAACGCGGTTTCTGCAGCAGCATTTGGATTTTTCAATACGACTTGTACCTCTACATATAATGGAGGGTTTCGGATATTTTTGAGATAATTATAATAGTTTAACAATCGTGACGACAATTATTTCACGCATAGCCTATACCTTCGTAATATTATTATACCTATAGCTACCTCCTGTGCGAAAGAGCTCAACAAGTATCATAGTTATATTATTATTACTATTATCGTCATCATCAGCTATATTTAGTTTTTAATCTACTTTTGATCTGAATACATGACTACGTGTGTATATACATATGAATATGATAATACGATGGTACTATATTATGCTAGTAGTCCAATACGCGTGATCTACCGAAAATAGTTTTTTTTCGACACGCAATCTAGGTTAGCACTTACCTATTATCACTTACCTAGGTAGTATATTTATACAAAAATGTTCACGATTTATTATGTAAAATTTACAATGATAGGTAATTGCCTCAATACTTGGTCGGAAAGCATGACTTTTGTCATATTATTTTATGATAGTAAAAACAAAATTTTAAAAAATATACGTACCTATTAACACCCACTTAAGACGTAAATTAAAAAGTAGAAATTGTTGAAATCAAGCGAATTCGTACTCTATCAAGGGACACTCTATACACTTATAACTGTCTATCTGAGTGGTTACCTACTTGACGGCTTTTTAATATTGGAGTAAAAAATTTTGTTTAAAAAATAACACAATTTACAATATTTTCATTACTAATTATTAAGAGTAAATATTAAGCAACCAATATCGTTTGCTTATGAGTCCATATTATTTGGTTTCCTTAATGCATAACTGAATGCATATTTAATACATCCTTTGAGCATTAAAGTTCCAAGGTCTTGATAAAATCTAAACACATGTAAATGTAACTTAATTTGTTCTTTAAACTGTGTATTGCTTTTTTTTATTTCGAAATTGAACCCCTATTTATATAGGGTGGTCCACACAATAAAATTAATGCCGGACTTGTAACACGAAGTAATACTTTTTGTTCCTCGCACGTCATGTAAACAAGAAATAAACAGAAATAAACAAATATCCGGTAACAACGGTTATAGTCTTAACTTCTTTGTCGGAGGCCTCCAGTACAGGTCTCTTTTTAAAAAATTGCATTCTGTTCGTTTATTATTCTCGAGTTTAGAATCTAAACCGATTTACTCTCGCAAAGTTGATGTGATCAAACCGAAACATTCCAATAGCGCGGGCGGATTGCTCATCTCAATTGGATTAATTGGGCACAAAGCGAGGCACAGAGACTTGCATATGAACTGAGGTACACAGTGTATGTACGCTCAATACGAAATACACCATGGAGTACTGAATTGTGTGATATTGTTGATTTTCTCCTGGAAAAAATCGGGTTTTGTGTAGTGTTAAAAAAAAACATTTTCAAACCTTTTAATAATTTGATAACAATATTATTGCCACGAATAATGGCTATATTATATAAACAGAAATTAAAATAATGTGGTTAAACGCATTTACGTCGACAACGGTTGTCAACGTTCTTCCAAGTGCATTTTTTGTTAGTAAAGTATTGTAAATACTATAGTAAACATTATTAAACGTTATTTTCCGACCATCCGATCTGTTCGTTTTGACTTGAGTCAAATTTTTGAGTGAAGATCATATTCGTTTGCAACAATTTTATGTATTTATTTCATAATATTATGCCCGCCCATCGACTCCGAAAATATGCAATAACATAAAATTGACATAATTATGAAATAAATACATGATATTGCTGCAAACGAATACATCTTCACTCAAAAATTTTACTCAAGTCAAAACGAAGAGGTCGGAGCCCGTCCATCGGCTCCGAAAATACGCGGTAACATAAAATTGATATAATTACGAAATAAATACATAATATTGTTTTGAGTCGCGTTCCCCCGGACCCACGGAAGAAGTCGAAACCAGAATCGCAGTTGGGAGGAACGGAGGAGTATAGTATGGCCGCCGAACCAAAAGTTAAGTCGTCACCGCCACCACCGATCTGAGACATGTTCACATTTATCCGAATATCCTCATCCGTCGGTTCGCGGGTAATCGGCCGCCATCGTACACCGAGGTTTCGAAGGTAAACGGATACCGTCCACCGCACATCGTCTATCTGAAGGTAACCAGATACCGTCCACTTCACACCGGCTATCTGAAGGTAACTGCCCAACGCACTATGCTTCCGTGTCCGGCCCATCGGAAGTCACTGCTACTGGACCTTACCACCAAGTGCCGGAAGCTGCCTCCACGTGATGAAGAATGCCGGACAAAACACCTCCGCCGGTAGTGGTCGTTAATGTCAAAATTAACTTACCATAATAGGCCAGTTACGTCTAAAGTGGTACACAGTGTCGACACTTACGACCCATACCGTCGGAGGTTTTTCGTCCGGCATTCCTTACGCGGCGGTTATGTCTGACATGTGGTACAAGGTTCGGTACATTTGTCTGTTTAGTTTTGTAATATGATATGATAATGAAAAAAAAAATGTTATACATTTATATCTATTTATTTTTGTTATAGCAGTATATAGAAAAACGAATTATTTTAATTAAATATAATATTATAATCTTCGGACTATATAATAGTAAATGATAATTAATCATTCTTTTAAGAAAAACGTTAACCGAAAAATATATATTTCAATATATACATATAATAGGTAGGTACACAATATATGTATTTTATTTTTTCCATATAGTTTTTTTACTATGTGTTACATTTTGTTATGACACGTTATTAAAATTACTATAAATTGCCATAATAATAAGACATCACATATATTATAATACGACATAATATATTAATTATATTAATTATAATAACATATAATATTAGATACCTATTATAATGTTTAATTGACGGCATTTTTATTTTTATATCAATTCAAAGATTTTTGAAGATTACCTGTCAAATATGGTGATTTTGCTGTGAAAAACTTAAGCTTGATGTAAAGGGCTAAATATAATATACTACTGCAACACAATCATTTTTGTGACAGGTTTTTTGTTTTGTTACTTTTAAAAAACAGATGACGATAATAATCGATGTGACAAAACTAGTATGTTTTAAGTACCTACCTACCTAATTATATTCAATTGTTTTATGATTTTATTTTGAGATGTAATTCTAACTGTAACCATACATTACAACAAACCGTTTCAAAAACCTAATTAAATTAAGGTATTGGACTATCTAGTTTTAACTATTATAATATTATTATTGACAAAGTTAAATAATATGGGCTATCTCCCAATATACGGTCTACCGAAATGGACGTGGTCTGCCCTAATAATATTAAAAGTATAACTAAGAAAAAATTGAATTTATTAAGAAATTAATTTATAAATGTTATACTATGCTACAAAAAAAGTAATCGTCGAAACAATAATATTATTATATTTTCGGCATAGATATATACACTACATAATTTATGACCCAAATCATCGTCGTCGTCGGTATACTGTACAAATCAGCGGCGCGGCGCAGAGGTGTGCATTATATTATTTTATTATTATTATTATTATATTGTTGTATTATAATAATATTTCTCGTTGATCCCGAAACGTCGTCGTCGATTTCTACGATATTATTATTATTATGCGTGAGCATAAGTATAACACAACTCGGTCGCCGGCGTCACGCCGAGTGAAACCTCCGCCACGGGGGCGCACCGCGCCGGTGTACGCCGCCGCCGCCGCGACTGGAGAGCGCAAAATAATAATAATAATATAACGCAATATTATTGTTTTCGCGACCGCGTGCATGGTACCTATACCGGTATGCCTATACATACCGATATACCATCCTACGTACCTCTACAGTGTCTACCTACCTATACGACTTATATATTTTAAATATTATATATTATTATGATATCGACGGCGGCGCGGGTTCTTCGATTAGTCGGAGCGCGCCGCGGGAATCTATCGCGCGAGCACATCCCCTCGGATGAATGAACGCCGTCGCCTGCACGTCAGTACAATATAGAGGCACCTACCTATATAATAGTAATAATAACATTGTAATTTGCTTTTATTATTATCGCGTACGTTTCCGTCGGGCCTCGCTGTCGCGCGCGCGCTCGCCCGATAAACAACAATAATTCACCGTTAAACCGCGAGTGTCCCCCCCCCCCGCCTCCACCCCCCGGTCTTTCGTTTTCGCGCGCCCAACCCGCGCGCCACGGAAAATAATCGAAACGACGGTCTACCGCTGTTAAGTGTAATTTACGCGCGCCCGCCCGTGTGTACAGTTATATATTAACCGCGCGCGAGCATAAGTACGATATAAATTATAATAATATTATATTATTACCATTACATCCCATCGAGATCGTCGTAGTCATAGTTTTTGCTACGATAACATGGAACCATTATTATAATGCTGTTATAAGACTGTTAAAAGCTGGTCGTTTTTTTCGGGAATTTAGACCAATAAGCGGAAGAAAAATTCACTCAGTACTATAAATGTCCAATTTCGAAAACATGTACCTATTATTTTGAATTTTTTCATAGGTCTATCGCTGTTAAGTGTAATTTACGCGCACCCGCCCGTGTGTACAGTTATATATTAACGCGCGCGAGCATAAGTACGATATAAATTATAATAATATTATATTATTAGCATTACATCCCATCGAGATCGTCGTAGTCGTAGTTTTTGCTACGATAATATGAAATCATTATTATAACGATATTATAAGACTCTTAAAAGCTGGTCGTTTTTTCGTGAATTTAGACCAATAAGTGGAAGAAAAATTCACCCAGTACTATAAAAGTCCAATTTTAATTTCGAAAACATATATTATTTTGAATTCCTTATTTGAGTTATTTGTTTTTCTAGATCTATCGCTGTTTAGTGTAATTTACGCGCACCCGCCCGCCCATGTGTACAGTTATATATTAACGCATGAGCATAAGTATGATATAAATTATAATAATATTATATTATTACCATTACATCCCATCGAGATCGTCGTAGTCGTAGTTTTTGCTACGTTAATATGGAACCATAATTATAACGCTATTATAAGACTCTTAAAAGCTGGTCGTTTTTTCGTGAATTTGGACCAAAAAGCGGAAGAAAAATTCACCCAGTACTATAAAAGTCCAATTTTAATTTCGAAAACATGTATTATTTTCAATTTTTTTTTCTAGGTCTATCGCTGTTTTGTGTAATTTACGCGAGCCCGCCCGTGTGTACAGTTATATATTACCGAGCGAGTATAAGTATGATATAAATTATAATATAATATTATTAACATTACATCCCATCGAGATCGTCGTCATCGTAAATTTTGCGACGATAACGTGGAACCATTATTATAAAATGTTATTAAGGCTGCTAAAAGCGGGTAATTTTTTTTTTCGTTTTTTCGTGCATTTAGACCAGCATTTCAGAACCTTTTCCCCTCACGGCACACTATAGGTAGTCATAATCATTTTTAACCGTGGCATACTCGACACTGAATTATATATATTTCTTTAAATAGTAGGACATTAGGTTTCGTCCCATAAAAGGTACCAAAAAAGTAGCATATCTGTAGTAAATTAATAATAAATTCAGATATGCTTTCAAAATTAAAATCGGACTTTTGGTACTGGGTGCATTTTTCTTTCGGTTATTGGTCTAAATGCGACCAGTTTTCAACAGCTATTTAGGAGGACTCTACGTCAGCGTGTGTTGTCTCCGCCTTGCTGCAAACGAAAAACCTAGCAAAAACTGTTTTGAGCGGTACAGCTATAGGGTATACTATACCTCAGTATATTATTCATAGGATATTTCCAAAATTCCACAACGCATAGGGAAGAACTTTATCTGTGTCGTAGCGTTTTAATTTTTTTGATGGTATTGACCAATAATTTTTAATGATTAAACGATGATAACCTAATGTTTTCAAACTAGTCAAACTGATAACTTTAATTGTATTTATGTTCTTCAAATAACAAATTTCTGAGGCACAGATTCTTTCCTATGCGTTGTGGAATTTTGGTAGCAGATTTAGGAATACAGTTGTCTCTCGCAAAACAGTTTTTGCTATGTTGTATATTTGTAAGACATAGCCAAAACATTCACCTATATGTTTCTTCAGAGGATGTCAGCAGCGCACCATTTGTTTTCTCTCTCTCTGATTTAATTTTTAATTTTAAAAATCAACACTTTTATACTATAGTATAATACTATTTTATCATTAATTACAATATTAAAAAAAAAGCATTGTGCAGCCTACTGTGAAACGGTGCTACGGTTTTACCCTAATAATGTTGGTCGCAATTAAGTTTGCTCTATTTCGATTTTTCCCGTAACATTAATAATATATGTACCTAGTATATAGATTACGTGAAAAGTATTGCAGCGGCTGTGAGAAAATATATTCGAAAATTCATCAGTTTACAGCTAAAATATGTTTCGGTTGTATTATATCAGTGATATTTAAGAGAACGAGATGATAAAATAAAAATAATAGGTAGAACATACCTACGTACTTAGCTATAAAGTCTATACGTGTATGCAGGTGAATTTTTTTTCAAGGAGGAAGGAGTGACGTGCAAATTTCGAGATAGGAAATTTCATGCAAGTCACGCGAATTCCTCGCTAATTAATGACATAACTTTTATTGCAGTTGGACATATTTTTCTTGGCTCCAAGTGAAAATGCTGGTAGTGGCTGCACATTTTTATTGGAGGGGAATGGGTGAGCTGTGTGGGAGTGCATTAAATTAAAGTCATGCCAACATCGAGCTCCCGATAGATCAATCTATGTATAGGTGGCCTTGAATTAAAATTTAAAAGTTTAATAAGAATCATGTCATTGATTAATTAATATACCTATTTAATATATATAATATAATATCAATATGATAATATTGTGTATAAAAACATCGCAATACAAGTTTATTTATGTAAGTTATTATGTTGTTTCAATGTTTCGACTTGACAGTAAAATTACGTCCATGAAGTTCGCCCTTACACTTTTTTAAAACATGTTTTTCATAGTGCCATAATTTTATGAGTAATTGGAAAAATAATTCACAAATCCAATCCCAGAATTTGTAAGTCAACGACAAAGGAGCTGTTAGGGGATGAATTTAGGATTACTTCAATATTACACCACTACTCAAAAATTGTTTTAAAATTTGGAAGAGCTATCTTCGCGTAGGCACCTACTTCATAAAATCATGTAATCAAAACTATACCGATTGCAGTCGAAATGTTGAATACGATATATATTATATTAAGAGCTGATTCTAATTATAGTACCACGTGGTAATTGGAATTTAATATAATAGTGATATACCTAAAGTATTTAGGTATACTCGGCGTCAGCGTTTGAGTGGTTTTTCAGTTTTTGTCTCTGGACAACCGAAACACGGAATTAAAAATAATAATCGTTTTACCGCTGCGTACGATTTTTTTTCCTTCAAATCTTCTACTTAAATTTAAAACCGTAAATAATTATTAATAATTTCACTCTTGACAGGCTATTTCCGATTACTGTTATTATTATTATTACCTCATCGTATGCGCAGCGCAATGTTTCTCGTGAGGTATATAGTATTCTATAAAACGCTATATATGTAAATGCGACGACGCGTTCCCACAAATATTATATTATGTTTAAATAGTTAAATGATAACTTAATAGTACCTATATATAATATAAAACAAAACGACTGGAAACGAAAACTCGGACCGCTATACATATATATATATATATATATAGGTGTAGGGTCCTATATAATATACCCGCGGCTGAAACTTTCAATGTTGTGACATTTAACTTCATTACGGCCGAGTTGTTCAACGTCTTGATCACGTTTTATTAAATAAAAAAATTAAATAAACGTTTTGATTTCCTCGTATATAACACACGTGTAGGTAATAGTAATAATAATGATTTACGTCATCGCGCATCTAAATCGTTTTCAAACTTACCAGTAGGTACAATATGCGATCATACCTGGATGATGCCACAGATTATTCCGTGATAATGCCTGGATATTATTATATATAGCTTACGCGCTCGTCGATCGAATTTTAGTTAGTAATTTTAACAAATTTAATATTCTACGTGTGCAAAACAAATACTTTATAATAATATGAAAGCTGCGAGTCGACGCAATAGTCTCTTCTTAAAAAATTAAAGCCTCTTCGGCAGCAGCAGCGGCAGTAGGTACCCATTATTAATATTACGTATACCTATAGTGCAGTTGTAGTGGTATAGTAATATTTCTGAGAACGACGTTTTTTTAATAGATAAAATAAAGCGAATACCACATAGTTCATGAGCACACACACACATACCTACGCATGTATGGCGTTATTTCGTAAGTCCGTATAATGTATTAAAAAATGAATATTTCAGCCGCCGTCGTTGCGATCGTTGATGTTTACCCATTATATGATTTGCATAATACGCGCGCGTGTACAAATACAATATAATAAATATATATATACAACATAATATATACACATATATATATATATATATATATATGTAGTAGTTACCTATGTATAATACGTCTCATATATTATTATTGAATTTTTTTGACCGTCTCACGTGATTTAAAAAAGTGATAGAACCGCGCGTGTCCTTCTACATTATTATTATTATTATTAATATATCATTGGGAAATCGTATGTTATGTTGTATTGTACACAATATAATAACATACGTCTTATTGAGTTTAATATAATAATAATAATAATAATAATGCCTAATTATTGTTTGACACAGAATTTCAACAAATTATTCGTTTCGCAATGTCTAGCGCCGCAGCCGCCTTATACAAACGCACTGCACACGATGATGGTTGATAGGATGGGTGCACGACTGCTGCATCGTAGGTATACAGAGTGCGCACTTGTTATCCGAATATCTCTTTAGAGGTGCATCGTAAATCATAATAATATCATATTATAGACATATAAATTCTTAAGAGATGGACTGCTCTTTCATCACCCCCTACCCCTACTGTCGTACACGAAAGGCAAATCAACTAACCAGGGAGAGAGACAGACTAATACTAAAGGCTTGTCATGGATTAAAAATATTATTATATCAATTCTTCCTAGTACTTTTCCTTATATAACAGTTTCAATATTTGATGAACCGTAGGAATTTGTCTTATTTCTCTTGTAATTTATTATTTTTATATGGAAAAATAAATAGTTAAATAATATGCCGTTTGTTCGATGTTATCCTGTAGTTTATATTTTCTCTATTTACCACAATGATGGCTCTCTCTCTCTCTCTCTCTCTCTCTCTCTCTCTAAGCGCCGCAGTCATTTCTTCATATGTCTATGCATAATATAATATTACTAACCGAATATCCAGGCTTCGACTGTATGCAGTTTTTTTGTTGTGGCAAATCCTATATATTATAATATAATCGCTATACATATAGATGTATCTCGGTTTGAGTGTATCTCAATTTTAGTGTACCTCACGGACAAATCACCGTCGATATACATATAGCTTTGAGAAATAATTTGACAGAGATGGGCAACTGCAAGTCGCTGATTGGATTTAGCACTTAGTATATACATTTTTTAACGTGGTTTTAACTACTTGCGTCTCTAAACTTTTCTGCAGACATATCTAAAAACAATCTCTTAGATTTTAAACTCAGTAGTTTTTGAGTATATATAAGCTTCATTCGCCATACATTTGGTTTTAAGATAATAATATGTAGTTTCTTTGTTCGAGGCCAGAAGCTCAAAAATTTGATGCTTGCTTGTACCTGATCTGCCCGAGTAACCAACATGGCAACCATTTATACACAAAAAATGCTTTACATTTCCACAGTGAATCTCAAAATCCTTGTTGGAGAACCTATTTATAATGCGAATTTTGGAAAATAATTTCTTAGTGTCTATGTTGATGAAATCCCTGTTTGACCACCTCTTTAAAATGCGAATATCGGAAAATCGTTTCCTACTACACATCTAAATAGATCATTAGATCCAAATTTAAAGTTCATACATTTTGTAGTTATTGAGATGTAGCGATGAATGAGTGGAGAGAGTGGTATTTGGCTAGTTATAATATCACTCGTGTGCATTTTTCTGTGTACAATTCTACATAGTATATACACTATATATAGGTATATCTCGGTTTGAATGTTTTTCAGTTTTATTGTACTTACCTCAGTTCACAAACAAATCAGCGTCAGTGTACCTATAGCTTTGTTTTTAATTTGACCTATATGGGAAGCCGCAACTTGGTTTAAACTACTTACTCTCTAAGCTTTCCTGACATCTCTAAAAGCAATCTCTGAGATTTTTGTCAAATTAAAACGAGCAGTTATTGATTATATAAGCTACCCACATACATTTGGTTTTGAGATGTTGTTACTTTATTCGAGACCATAAGCGCGGCAACTTAATGCATGCTTATACCGTATGTGTCCGAGTAACCAGCAATGGCAACCATTTATAAACAAAAAAAAAGTTTCAATTTCTACCGTGACCCCTGTTTGATCGCCTCTTTAAAATGGCGGAAAATACTTTTTTATTGCTCATCTAGAGCATAAGAAGAACCACTATTCCAAATTGAAGGTTCATAGGATTTGTTGTTTTTGAGATGTATAGCGAACGGTATTTGGATTTTATATATAAACTATGTATAGTTTAAAACTGCAGGTTGGGTTAAGTCCGGTTAAACTATTTTCTGTACTTTATTATAGCCCGCCTCGACGTGTACGCCGATGTGCTCTGCAGATATATACTGTGGGGAGGGGGTAGAAATATATCAATCAACATACGTATATAATTAACATATAGGTGATACTTCTGATCATACCGCAGCCGTGGTGAAGTCAGGAAATAACGGTGGGGGGAGTTTTCGGGGGATTAAGTTGCCCAAGCTCCCCCTTGACGCCTATAATAATAATATGTGAGTATGCCGCCATGACGTAATAACCGGTACGCGGGTGGGTACGAATACGGCGGGCTGCTGAATGCACGTGTACATGAGCGTACATAATACACATTATAATGTTATTAGGTACTTGTGTATGTTTTTATATTATGTTCAATGATAATGTTATGTGTATTACGTCGAAAAACGGTATTTATTTTTTTTCACGGTCTTGCACGAAAATGTACACTAACGAAGGGAAAACGGACCGCGTGTCGCGCGCAAACTGGTTTATATATATATATATATATTTGTTATATATAATATATATTATTTAAAAAAAAAAAAAGAATCAACGCCAACACTTTATTATACATACACAATAAGGTGTGTGTGTGTGTGTGTGTGTGTATATATATTTTCGTGAGTTCTAATGGGTCCAGTTTTTTTTCTTCATTCTTTCTTATTATTTTCCTCCCCTCCACTTCTTTCCACTACACCCTTCACCCACCCTCGCGGTCCCGACAGATATTTTCCAGGAGGGTTTCTAACAGATATTCCCATTAATATCGCCTGGTCGTGACATCTCGAGCATTATAATACGTTCCCGATACACACACACACACTCATGCACGCACTCTCTCGCACACACGCACACACTTTAACATATGAGCCAAATAAAAACGTGGTAACTTCATTATCGTGTGTATATAATAGTAGGTGAACGCGCCGGCGTGATTTGTAAGCCTTATAGCGCAGAGCACGCAGCGGGACGCAAATTCAAATTTTATTTTACATTTTTTTTTTTTTTTTTGTAACACCGAGGCGAACGCGCGCTCGGATTGTTTATTGTTATTTTTTGGTAATTTAACGAACAGTCGAGATATATATATATATACTTTATATATTCGTGCGCGTACCTATTATATTATAATATTCAAAACCCGCGTAATACAATATATTATAATAATAACGATTCTAATTTTCGACCTGCTACGGCGACCGTGAGTGTGATCTCGTTTTTCTCGGGTCGCGTTGCTCTGATATATTATATTATTATTATTTCGTCGGCGTGGGGACTGGAGGCTGGATACGGTATTATATACATTATATATTATATTTTATATTATTATAAAATAGATGAGCACACGGGACGCGTGCAGCACCATAACACGTCGTTATGCCGGCCATCGCGACGACGTATATATATATGCGTGGGGATATATAGATACGCGTCTTCTCTCACGTCGTCGTCGACACTGCACGTACCACATAATATTATTATCATATATTATTGTGTAGACAATGTGTATTATACTGTTACAAACAACATTATTCGTTTTGCGGACAATATACATTACGCATTTACTCGAAAACGCTGAACGCGTCGTCGTTATACGATATTAGGAAAACGCGGTAGAAACCACTGGAAATTTAATCGGCGCTGGGTGTGATATTAAAATATCGTGTAGGTGATGCATCGTTGGGTGAACGGTTGTCAGCGCTGTGATATCAATTAATTTACACGCAGCCGCAGTAGGTGATGAGTATGTACGAGATGGGAGATGGTCACTAGAACAAGGCTCGACACTCGATCCTCGCATAAACCAAAATGTTAAATTTTTCACATGAGGTTCAAGAAAAATAAAACGTCCAAGGAGAGGTCCGATTATACAGGACGACGAACATACGATTTCGTATTCCGTCGATAGTTTTTTACAACGATACTGACGTGCGATATGAGAGAAATACGTGTATCGTCTTGTTTGTGCTATTGGGAGTGTATGTATAGACATATTATATTATACTATGCCTCTGCTCACACTTTATTTCGTCTCCGTGTGATCGTTATAATATCATAATCATAAGTACCTTACAAATCGTTAAAAGTGAACGTGTGGTGGTTTGATTTCGTTTTATATGAAAATTATACATTTCATTTAAAGAAAAACGTGTGCATAATCAAGGCGTTAATAAAGTGCGACGTTGTACCTACACTGCACCGGGCGCGTGTGGTTTTAGGGAGTGCAAAATATATGTAAATCTGATATTATCTATTTTAAAGTTCGAGTGTGATATTCGCCTGTTGCATTTATCCCCGGTCGCCTCCCGAGTTAGTGCGACTCGACAAAGCTAATAAAATCGATATTCGACCTTACCCGCGGTACACCTATCGCGGTTTTAGTACCTACCGCCTGCACACGATAGTGAATGGTTTTCCGTCGACATGGCCTCATGTACGGCACGCAGCGCCCTATGTGTGTTTGTGTGTGTTTGAATATAGTATTGGTGTATTCGATGTATATATACGCATCGTAATATATTATGTTATACTTACGTGTATCATAGGCGATATTATAGTGTGCGTTGACGTCATAATACGTTATTTGCGCTGATTTATTGCACCCGAACCACTACTAATAATATATACACGCGAGCACGCTCGAGAACTCCACCACCACCAGGTCCAACCCTCGCGCCTTTTCAAGCTGACGTCATTTTTAAGTTTTCTATAACCATCGATATAATATAGTCGACGTATCGCATTATTATTAATATACGTACTTTGGTATATCGACGACGACTGCAATATCGCCGATGCGCATCTGCGTGCATGCATGCAAATAATAATAATAAAACGAGCGAAAACACGAGATCATCGCTGCGATAGGTACCTATATAGGTAGGTTTACAACAATGATATGTGCAGTATATAACCCATCGCGCAATAAATCGTCTACCAGACTGAGGACACACAATAATATAATAATAATAATATGTGGGTATATGTATATAAAATGAGCGCGTAAAAGAGAAAAACGGCATTTGTGTCGCTGCAACGACACGTTTGTAGAAATTTCCGAAATTTGTATAGAAAGCCACCACCAGACTACTTATATATATGCACGGTATTATAATATTATATACCTATTATAATAATAATATATGGCCCGTATTCAGTATATTATACGTCGGGTGAAAATCGTCCGTTTGCTCGGAGCTACCACCTCGCGAGTTGGTACATTTTATTTATTTATTAATTTAATATAAATGGATGTGAGTCCTAAAATATAATATTACTAACATTGTGTGTGAAAAATAACATCATATTATTACAATAAGTTATAGTTTTTACTTAATTAGGGATTGTATATAATATTAATAATAATAAGACTTAAACATAAATATAGAATACAAATCAAATATAGTTATATAAAAATAATTTTAAATATAATTAAAGACAAAAGTATTAACTGCAGCCATAAGAAGGTTAACAAGATAGTTCAAGATATACATTTTAGTCGAAAAAAGCGGATAAAAAGGTTTTGAATCTCTATAGTATTAAGATTATTAATTTTAAAACGGATTAAAGAGAGAAATTCAGGGCAATCAATTGAACCTAATATCAGTTTTTGCAAAAATGTAGAGAGTAAAAGTGTACGACGGTCAGAGAGTAGAGAAATATTAAGAAAATGTAAAACATTATTATATGTACCATTGTACCGCGTCTGTTTATGTTGAAATTAAAAGAGATAAAACGTAGAAGGTATTCTGGACAGATTCCAGTGTAAGATTTCGTTTCGGCGTATTGTT
This sequence comes from Macrosiphum euphorbiae, assembly GCA_949089665.1. Classification (NCBI taxonomy): domain Eukaryota; kingdom Metazoa; phylum Arthropoda; class Insecta; order Hemiptera; family Aphididae; genus Macrosiphum; species Macrosiphum euphorbiae. Next base: position 69,480,544 of record CARXXK010000003.1, on the reverse strand, counting down.
TATCCAGACGAGGGGGCAGTATTAGACCGGACAAGAGAGTAGTAGAGGATTTTTAATGGAATAGGATCTGACATCTGAGAATGCACCACAAGTACGTTTAATAAACCCTAAGTTACGAAACCTTTGTATAATACGATATAATAATATTATGGAGGTACCACCTATTATACGCACGCGCATTATTATTATTATACCGTACCTATATATATATATATTATATTATATTGTCGTATCGTGTCGCAGTCGTCGGCGGAAACGCGTCGACGCAGTCAGCACACGTCCGCATATTTGGATTGAATATGAAATCTATGTATGGTAAATTGAAAATCGTACACACATACACACACGAATATCTACACGATTGAATCGTTATCCCGGACCGGGAACGCAGACGTTGTCAGTGTATATTATACATAATATTACGTGTACACAGCCATGCAGCTATTTACACAGTGCCACATTGTATATATTATTATATCGTACAAGGTTTATATTGTCATCGTCGCGCGCTCAAAGACTTTAACGAAAAATCCAAAACGAACCGCTGCGGCGTATAAGCTAATTTATGAACACTATATGTTAAGGATGGGAAGGTACACCTATATAATATATATATGTAAAAAATAAATAAATAGGTACCTCGTATGTGGTAACAACGGTTTTACACCGGTGTTCCTCGTTCGGACGATAATGAAACAACGATTTTTACACAGCGTTATTGGATGTAACGCATAAAATAATCGACAAAAACTCAAACACGGATCGAACTAATCAAGTTTGGTTTACCTACCTTTCACGGTATATACATATATATTGTATATTATATTATATATTAGTTGTAAATGCGCGCGTTAAGGTTTTATATTGTGTGTGTATAGGTACTTTTAGTGCAACACATCAAACCTGTTATTAAAGGGTTTAAGGAAATAAACATCGTTAAACAACACATATTTTCATTAAAAAGTATTCCGGTAATTACGATAAAAAAAGAACATTTATGTACTCGGAACAGATAGGATATTATATAGGTATGTTGCAGGCGTGGGAGTGGTTTTACATCTTTAAAACAACATTTAGAGCCAAACAATCGCAATGCGTGTGTTCACGTATCTATATAGGTACGTATTCGTAAAAGGAATAGAATTTTTATGACTCGGACTCAGCGACACTTGAATAATAAATACGAAAATGTTCGACTAAGTGTTTTTGTTGTCAGTGTACAAATTTGGTCCGAATAACACGATATTATTATTTTTTCTGAGTCTAAATGTTAATCTTAAAATTAATATGATATTATTATGATCTAGTTAATTTAATATTTGTTTTTTTTTTTTTATATCGAGTCGTGTAAGATGCTACTAAATTCATATACTTATTTTGTTAGGTAGGTATACTTCAAAAGTATTAAGACCGTATAATACCTATACCTACGACTTGAAATCAAAATAATTTTTTCCAACTTTATAAATTATGATAATATTACTATACTAAGAGATAGTTAGTTATTACTTACTGAGAGATTTACTTGTATTTTTTGATTGTTCGGATAATAAAAAACCCGTTTTATATCTACTTAAGCAAAATAAAAGTAACGAAGGAGGAGGAAATATTACACTCATACTGTAATTTAGTATGACAATTAATATAAACGAAATCAAATAAAAATTAAAAACCATAAAAAGCACATTTTTATCACAATAAAGGCGAGGAACAGTTTTATCGTTTTGATAATGCAGTCCATTCGATTTCTATAAGCTTGACGATGTGAAAGTGATTCTTCGAAATTATTAAAATTTAAACACCTACTCAATAAAACAAATGCTAAAACACCAAAATTAAAAAACGTTTAAACTATAAATACAATTGTACAAACATGAATTATACATGGTTTATATAATATTGCATAATTGAAGGTATTACATATTCATTATAAAGCAATTTTTATAAATTACCGAACTTTCAATTGTACATTGTTACATTGTGTTACTCTAGTACCTATCCTTGGAAAATAAATTAAAATGTTTTATTTTGATCCCCTCCAACAGTAATAATAACTTCAAAATTATAATAGATCACCTTATTTTATTTTATTTTTTTGGCATCGAAAATTTTTTTTTTCAAGCACCATTTTATTCCTATTTTTATTTTTTTATAATCTTACAAGATTTAATACGCAATTAAACACAATTACCTAATGATTAGGAACTTGCTGATTATTTTATTTACCTTAATATGTCACCTCCTCGAGCCTTATGTTGTTTTTATTTATTATATTCTATAACAGTGTTTTCCAAACTTTTTGCAATGGAGACCCATAAATTTAATCATTATTGGGTACTCGACCCCCTGCTAAAAAAAAAAAAAAAAATCAAGTATGCCATAAATAAATGATATTTTTACAATAGTAAATTTTATCATTGAATTTTTATACAATAAAATACTGAATAATAAATAAAATAAATTATAAAAAAAATATTAGTATAATATGAAAATTGCATAATTTATTGCTGATTTTAGTGTGAATATAAAAAAATACTAAAAATATATTGATACCCAATGTAAAATCGATGTCATACATTCTACAACACTAGTTGGACTTCACATTATAATTATACAATATAGAGGTATCAATTTATGGCTAAAATAACTGTAATCGTAACCGCGTGTCGCGAAACATCAAAAATTTCGGGGCCCATGGTTTTTGAAACGCTGTTCTATAATATTCACAATTCGTATAAGCTGGCCTATAGAGACAAATGTTTTATTGACTCGAAAAAAGAATGTAATCATACTTCAAACGACTATATTATAGCCGAATGAATTATATATAAACATCTGCGCCATATACCTTACAATATAATATGTGTGTGTGTGTTATAAATTCAATCCAATACCACATACCTATTACTTTTCTATTATAATTTGTCCGTCTCCACTCTCCGGTCGTCGTTTTCTGGTTTTCATGTGCGATTGTTTCGCACGGAACAAATATTATACAGGAATGAAATTGTTCGAAATAAGTTATTCAAAACGATTCATCCAGAAAATTTTAAACGGGGTTGTAAACTATACTAGTAATATATTCATAAATAATGCATGGTATAATATTTTATTATTACAAACATATTATAATATGACTTCGCGGAGAACCATTCAAAACCCTTTTTTTTAATTTATTGCCATTTATCCTATTTATATACCTATATACTTATATATACGAGCTGCGCTACAGATAAAACCGCATAATATGACAAACATTGCGGTTCCTTGTAATAATTTTTAAAGCGCGGCTTAGCACTTAATATTCTATTAGATAACGTCCGTTCGATATTTATTGTACCTCGAGCTATACAAAGTCAGTCGAGAAACACACACACACATCATGTGACGTGTATGTGCAACAGTGCTGATTTATGTATTAAATATTATTAACTGCATAACGTATTATTATTATAACGGTGTGTCGGGAAAAAATAATGACAATATTCCTTAAAACCACAATGGTTTTTCTTCGAGATATTCGTGTGTCGTATACTATATTGAGTGTATCTAAGCTCGGCAGTCAAATATTATAAATTTAGAGCTGTTGTTGCAATTGGCATGATTTTTTGGGACTGTTATATTTATAGTAAGTAAGCATAAAAAAAATATTAAAAGTTATAGACTATTGTGCATATTTTTGCATATTTACTATTTGGTTAATGATATAAGTTTATAGCTGTTTATAGCAAATACTATATTTTGAGTACCTTTTTGGAAATAAATAGCTAGGTACATTATAATACATATTTATTTTGATAGCTTTCAGTTTTTACTAGGTATTACTTTGTATCTTGTTTTTCAAATGAAACATTTTCCCGTTTTATTTAGTAAAAATAATAAAGTATACAAATATTTGTATTTATTAAAATTATGAGAAAAAAATAATGTGCATATTTTTAAAATAAATTTTTTATTTTTTAAGATCATATGTGCACGCATATTTAGTACTTTTTAAGTGCATTAGTTTGCAAACCATACATTTATAATAATATCAACCAAAAACGAATCATAAATATTGTTAAAAATATAGTGGGCCTAAAAACGATATCCGCTATGCGTACTACCTAATGTGAAAAATAACATTTCCGCGCCTTACCGAATATAAAAACTGCACGTTTACATCGTATTAATGATAAGTGTGAATATAATATACGTAATAAGTATGAAACTATAATTTTGATAATATTATATTTTATGACGACTGCAAGTTGTATCGCATAGGTATAACATATATACAATTATACTCGTATATAATAAAGGCGTGTATGTTAATTTCCCAAGATCAGTCTGTTAGAAGAAAAAAATATTTCCTATTGCCCCGGGGATTTTTCTACGCATGAATGGTATTCAATTCAAAATTAAATATCACGTTTGTTACTAATTTTATGTTACAATATCTAAAATGTAGGTATACAGGATATATAACGGATGAATAGAAATACCACAGGTATACAACAATATAAACATTATATTATTTTACTACGGCTGACCTGAAATAATTTAATATTATAGCCATTATGAATTAAACGAAAACAAAAATACAATTCATATTATACACAATATAAAGACAATAAATATTAAAAATAATTAATGCCATAATAGAAGTAACTCGTGCCCGGCTGTTTAAAAGGTCTATTTCTTACGCATTGATTGAGAGACTGTAACCCCATTTCGCGCGTAGCTAATGAATGCATAATCGTTTTATAGAAATCATATGATCGATTGGTTTTCATTGTAAAATATCTTTTTTTCTATGATGGATAATTAATATCAAGTAGTATATACCACACAATACAATCGTACATAATAATATGGTTTTCGAATAAATAAAATCGAAAGATGACAGATAATTAATATAGTAATTTAAGACAAATTTAAATCAAAACTTTAGATTATTATTGTATTCCACTATACCCAGTGATTGAAATCACTTGGACTCGGACCGAAATTATTTATGTATACATTTGACGGGTAACCTGCAGGTGCCTGTAGTTGGTTAAACATTTTAAAAAATGTTTCGACGCTTTGGCAAGGCCGCTCTCAATAAACGCGTTACATGTTGGAGCAGAACAGCAAAAGGGTCTTAAAACGTCCGTCGTCGGGAAAATGAAAACTGTGAGGCCTGGACCAAATTTTCATTACGAAATTCGTGAAAATCGACCGAAAACTATACGAACCGCCCGACTTCCGTGTAGAGATGTGTCGTGTACCTAATATGTATCAAAACGATATAAGGCGGCATGGTATAATGTCGGTTGTGCAGGACCTAGGTAAAATATACATGCAAGAAAATGGCGATTTAATGCGCGATGTGTCTACTACAGCACAACAACAATAGCGACACGTCGCGGTGGAGTGTACATGAAAAGAAGATTTAGGTAACCCTTTTTGTCTGCTACTAGTCCACACTCTCTCAATCGGTCGTCTGTGTGCGCGTTTAATATTATGGTGTGAATATTAGTATCATATTATGACCTAACCATATTTCGGTCCGCTAATGTGTGCTACACGTATATATTTACGCACTGCAATGTATAAAACTACATATATATATAACTTCAAAGTATATTATATAGTATATACCATAAACATTAAACAGAAATAATAATAATAATAAAACACATCGTAACAGAAAGAATTACAATCGAAACGGAGCGATGAGAAGCTTGAATATTCAACGTTCTGTCAGAATATCTCTACCGGGACATCTAAAAATGCATGATGACATTTATTTTTAAATCCAATTAAATTAATCGTTTGTAATTTGTAAATTATGCTCTGAATGTAATCAAATCTAATTTAATTGTTATTTCAATTCAGCCAATAGCCATGGCCATCGAGTCTTTATTTAATAATAAAAAAATAATAATAATAACAATAATAGGTAATAGTAATAATAATAATAATAATAATCGAACGAGGGACCACGCGGCTCGTGGTATTTACCGGTGTTGAATCCTGCAATATTATATTGCATGTATCACATAATACTATAATAAATACTTCGGTAAGCTATGTCGAGATGAGTATGGAGGTTTGGCCCTATTATGTTTACAAATAACGCATGTGATTTAAACATCCAATACCTACATAATATAATATATAACACAATATATAATAATATTATGCATGAGTTTGAACCGCAATACCTAAGGTTATTATCTGTGGATATTTTAGATAAAATTTTACTTCTGATAATCGAGGTGTTGTTTGAGTTTTACCCATTTTGTAAACATCTCCAAAATTGTAAAGTTTTAAATAGAATAGTTGGGATTTGTTGCATCCCTGTTATTTGTTTATTCCACGTCAAACTTTGTATTGCAGCGACTTCACTAACTCACAATTAGCATTAAGTACATTTTTATTAAAAAAAAAATATTTATATCCAAACGAAAACCGTACAACAATATGTATATGTAAATTAAAATTGAAGTTGAAATTTACTAATATACATACATCAAAATGCTCATCTAAATTTCAAATTTATAGAAACAATCGCGCCGTTCGATATTTAATAATATTGTTATATGGTGTAATTTTATGTAGGTACATACTATAAACATGAAAACATAATATATGCAGTAAACACGTAGAAAAAATCACTACAAAAGACTTCAGGATTTCTCACAAAAAAATGAAATCGAATTAAAATCTTCGGTGGTGATAGCCGAGTAACGATGATCGTTATTGGTTCGTCTTGAAAAAAAATAACCCCCTATATATCCCATATTATTTCATTCATAGGTACACATTATGCAAAACACTTTGTACACATTAGGTACCTTTATAGAATACATAGGTCTCTGGTATATATATCTATAAGTATAAATGTGAAAATAATCTTTGTTACGGGTTTGCTCCAAAACTTCTCATTCAATCGTCATGCAGATTTTTTTTAATTAAATAGGACATCAAGGAGCATCTTTTAGTACATTTCTCGGTTCTATGCAGTAAGTCTGATAACGTTAATAATTAATATTAATAATAGCCTTACGGGAATATAAATACAAAGAAAACGAATTTTTAGACTTAGTCACGGTAAAATAATACTGCGGGGTGAGAGGATGACTATACATATATGATATAAATCTATATGTATAAAAATGAAAAGCTAGTCTGGCTAAAACTTAAAAACGGTTTGACCGATTTGGCTAATTTTTTTTTTTTTCATAATTGTCATTACAAGGTTTTTATGAATGAAAATTTCAGGAACTTACACCGGAAAAGTAGGAAATCTGGATACCAAAAATACAACCGTGACGTTATCTTTCCAGCAAGAAAATAAACTAAATAATGATTAGATTTTTGTTTATTGTAAGGCTATTGGTTATGGTGTTGAGTATAATTTTAGACCTGTTTAATATTATTATATTTGGTAAAAACTAACTTAGTAAAAATGGTATTCCTAACTCAAATTTGAACCTACAAATGCACATCCCAAAAACAACGTGTTAATATAACATTCTTCATTACATACACATCTCGTGAGGTCTGCGTATATGAAAATATACTGCTCGCATAATCACAAGCGTGTCTCACGGGCAACACTGGGCGGGATGGCTATAATATTATAATCAAACGTGTCCTAACTGACTCACTGACTCATCGACATAGAGCCTAAATAATGATAGCTCGAGGCTTGCGATTTTCACGGTACCTTCGTACCACCATGTAAGTGTGCACTAAGAAAGCATCTTCCAAAATTCGCATTTTAAAAGTATTTTGAGATTCATGATAAAAATGTTTATGTTTTGAACACCATCACTGAATATTAATCAACGAATTAAACAATATTTAGATCATATAGAGTTGGCACTTTTACGGACAACGAAGTGCAAGGGATCTACAAATTACAATACTAGTATTTATACAGGGTCATTTTTTTGAACCCTTAAATTAATTTATTCAAATCCTGATTTTTAGAATTTTTATGTATACCTACCTAAACAGAATATTGTCGAATTCTTGATATTTTTTGAACTACTTAAGGAGTGCCCTGTGGTGATACAAAAATCTATTTTTCAAACAAGAACCCCCACCCCTTTCTTACTGAAAACTATTTAGTCTGGTAATTTTCTTGAAAATGTCGATGTATCTAAATCAAAATCCTAGTATATGTTAGTAGTTTCTAAGTTATTAAAATGTTTGTACCAAGGATAATAATCCTTAAATATGGTTTTACAAAAATATAAGCAGTATTTCATATCAGATAAAATATTCATTATAATTGTATCATTTTTTTACAAATCATTTATATTGATAGATATTTATTTATTGTACTAAAATTTAAAAATCATCTAAGCCCCCAAATCTACTCAACCTATTCTTGGCGCAACTAGGGTGGGGGGCTAAGGGGCATTGCCCCCACAGATATCCCTTATTGATTTAGATGTAAGCTACCTATGGGTTATTTTAAACAAATAGTTTTTTGAGCTCCCCCCAGAATTTAACCCTAGTTGCGCCTATGAACCTATCACTATAGACAGAATATTATCCTTAATACACAAAGTTACATAACTAAAAACTGCTAGTTCGATTTTTGATTTGTATATATCAATATTCTCCTCAAAAAATAATCCGCTGAATAATTTAAAGGGAAGGAGAAGAGGGGGGGGACAATTTAAAAAACATAAGCTTGTATTGTCACAGTCAAGACCATCCTTAAGTGGTACAACAAATTGATCTCCACGACTCCACGCGTATTTAACACTTCCAAAAGTCAGAATTTTAATATACGTATAGTTTGAGCATACAAATAGGGTGCGCAAGTTTAAGAAATCACCCTGTTTATATATCAGAGATGTACCGGCCTATATGTAGGTAAATATAGGTATACCACCATAATGTTATACCCACATAATATATATATATATATATATATATTATTATAATAGTGCATTACTTCACCACGCACGCGCAATAGATACACATATTATATGAAATACGTATCAGTGGGAAAATCTTTCGACCTCGCACACACACACACACACACACACACAAACACAGAGCTAATGGCCCCACGGCCCTACAGTCAGTCGCGCGCCACAGCTCTCCTACATCGCGCGCATTATAATATTCGTTAGGTACGTATATAATATTATTGATTCAACTATTGTATCTACATATATACATCGTAGTTAAGCATATAATATAATATATCGCTGCTATACACACTCACACACGCGTGCCGACCGTGTTATTATAACAATCGATCCTCCCGCGATGTTTGTTTTTATATTATATTATTATTATTATTATATCATGCACGCGCGCCGCCTCGCACCAGTGCCGTGCGGTTTTTCGTCTTTTCCACCGTCCGCCGCCGCCCGCTTTAGCCCACAATATTATTATAGTATTAAACCCTTCTCGCTGTTTATAGGTTTCTAGACGACGACTATACCTATGTACCCACATAATACATAGAAATAGAATATTTTACTATATTTATATATTGTGTATACTGCGCGTACCTCTATATAAACACAGCCGCCGCTCTGCACGAACACGCACCGGGTCACGACTGTGAACCATATTTATTTAACACCTCCGCCCACTAGTCGCGATAAATCAACCCGTTCGATAGATTCGGACGTGCAGTCTCCACCACCTATATATGTGTGTGTGCGAGGTGCATTATAATATTATATATGCGCATAATTGTATATTATACGCGTATATATTATATTATATAGCTGGTAGGTAGGTACACAAGTATATACATATTGTTATGCCTATAGTTACCTCTGTATACATGTGTCGATGTGTAAATAATATTATTATTGTATATTATAGTACACCACGGTACGCGGCCAAAGACCGCGGTATACATAAACTCCGCTGTTGTTTACACTGCGTAATGATATTGAAGTGTGTACATAATATAATATGTATGTAGGTAAGTAATATTATCATGTTCGACGATGACGCGACCCTATTATTGCGAAACCGTAATAATAACATGCTGTCGCCCTTCGCCATCGTCTCCCCGATCACACGACCCGTTCCCATCATACGGCGATCGTGTCGGCATCGTCAGGCCACTACTAAACGCACCGTCGCTGTAGCATTCGTCTCGACCAAAAGTCTCGGTTTTTTTCATATGAATTTTTGATTATTCTCAGACCACGTAATATATATTATATAAATTCATTGCGCTTTATCATATATTTTATACGACAAAAATAAGCCAAATGGAGGGAGGGTATAAGACTGTACCCTCGTCTCCCGTGAGCTCTAGCTGCACGTTAATCCCGAACCTATATAATCGCGTAATACGGATGTAGGGAAGCTTGACTGTTTAGCTATACTGCTATAAATGTACACTTAACCTAGTTATAATAACTTTAATGCTATAATAATGTTTATGTTTATATATTATATTATTATGCAAGAATAAGTAATTACAACACCATATTATTTATAATAGGGTGGTCATTGTTTAACGTTTTAGATATTGGATTTTTTCAGTCTCTTGAGCTTACATAATATTATGGATATGAAATGGATAATTGTCTGACTGTCTGATTGATATCTAGAGACTCAAAAACTATACTGAGCAGTTTTTCAATAAAAGTTATTTCGATGGATTCCTTGAGTCTTGGCTGCGGGTGTTTATAGCTTATTTTTTTAACCCCTATGTAGGTAGTTGAAGGGTAGCTCACACAATAGTTTAGTTTTTGGCTCAAAGAATATATTTTTTTATTATTATTTTTTTTAGGGTATTGTCATTACTCATTGGTTACATAATAATATATTACTATTAAAAGTATATATTAGAATTTTTAAAATTTAAATACATTTATAAAAAAAAAGCAAATTTCACGGGAAACGCCTGATGGTACAGCTAGGTAGTACTATCATAATATATAGTTTGATATATACTTCGACATGATAAGTGATATTTTCACGCGTTAGGTTCAATATTATGGTGTTTCGAATTTCGATACTTAATCGAGTCTTATTTTAATTGCATCTTCGATTTGATTTATTTTCATGATTACGTCATTATTACAACTTTCGTATATAATATGATTGTGTATTCGTGTGTAATACATTAGGTACAGCTGACTATAATAATTTACGTTTATGGCATAAACAAGTTAAAACAATACTCTGTTCTATACTTCTAAAGATCGAGATATTATACTTCATGGTTAGCCGAAAGACAATAATGAATAAGTAATCGTAAGACAACAACAACATTAAAAAAAAAAAAATAAATAAACAACAACAAAACCGTAACTATTTGGGTTCATACATAATATATAGGTATCATATACGCGTTGGAAACGTGTATACCTAATCGAGAATATCGAACTGGTTCTGATCTACCTGCACTGGAAAACAAAGTGATAGACATCGAAATACAATGGATTTCTAGTTTGTATGAACACGAGACAGTCGAAAACCTGTGTGATGCTGTGTGATTGATATCGCGAACGGTGGTCCTATCTATTCTATAGTGGCTGTGGTGATATAGGTACAATACTAGGTGGTGGTTAGGAGTTGATTAGCACCCTAAACTATTTTGTGAGGACCCCCCTCCTACCAAATAACTTGGTTAATTTTGTGTGGGTATACTTATACTTGTCTTGTACTATAGTAGTATAATAGTGTATTATTTCTATAATGTGATGGATAATCACATTATAGAAACTGGCTACTGACTAGCATAATAACGATTTTCCAATTATTAATATTACTGTACAATATTGAAAAATATTTAACAAATCAATACTAAATCTGAAGTCTCATATTATTATTTATATTTTAATTAAGTAATTGGTTAACATTATTATTATATAAAAAATATTGTAAATAAGGGTATAAAGTAATTATTTGTATCATAATCTTTTAGCAACCACAAAATGTAAGGTCTAGTCTTTATGCTTATAATATATGTGGACTATGAGGAGTTGAGATCTGACAAAAAGGCACGTGGAGGCGGGCAAACCATTATTCTCGAGCCCCGTATATTGCAAAATATATTATTATTCTGCTGTAATGCGAACATTTGTACCTACCTAAAGATTTGTAATTCGAAAACACAGAATACCAAAGAGAAATATTCGGGGATATAGGTTTATACCAGCTGGTCGAAATGTAATGATACGCCCAGCCCATTGGGATAGCCAAACCATTCCAGATGGTCTTTTGAAAAAAATAAATTTTATTAATGAACTGCGTGCAGATGTTTCAAAAAAAAAAAAAAAATACTAAAAATGTCTGGAAAATCCGATACTAAAAATATAATGCGTATGGAGCTGTGTAAAATATTGTTTGATTCTTTTTACTTTTAAACATTTTTTCCGTGGTCTATGTGTCTAAAGGTCTGCCTATTTGTAAGACAGTTACTCATCATTCGATTTACCCATCAATCGTTTACCCATCAATATAATATAACAATAGAACTGAAAAAATAAATGTATTCATTTTTACTCAAATACGAGTATTATGTATATTAATTGCATTATAAGTATGACCATAATTTGACTAGTTGAAATTAACACAATTTATTTTTATTCAAACTATGTAATATGTGTAGTAGGTATATATTTTTTTAGTAAAAATGTGATTTGTAGTTAAAAAATTATTAAATGTTAAAATAACTTGGAAATTTTTGAGATTTTGATGAATTTCTTCAACATTTGAACTTAAAACGCTAATTTTACAAAAACTTGTGCTTATATTGTATCTTAATGGTATTTAAACTTAAAAAACTTAAGTTATTCATTATCTTTATGACTATAATCTAATATAATATGTATGTACTAAATTTACATTTATATAATTATGACTACAATTCAATTGAATTAATCCAATTTATTTTTAATTATTTTCATCTATTTAGGTATCATATATCATTGAATTTTCAACCAACAATTATTTGTTATACCCTTCTAATGTTCAGTAACTTGATGCGCTTGTGATGTACGATAATTTGGTGCAGGTAAACAGACAACGGGCAAACGGTAAATGAGCCACTGATGCCCAGAAGATGTACTATATTTTGACACAGGTAAACAGACGATGAGCAGTTAATAATATACGGCCATAACATGATTTAGGTACCAATCCGTGTAATACGCGTGTATATAATACACTAATACCTAATATAATTTATACTACGCGACCCATCTGCAGCAGTGACTAAACAGTGATTTAAAAAAAAAGTATTCAATAATAGTATTATAATTACCAAAAGAATAGCGACAATCGGCTAAAAGATGCAACGCTCGGTAGTCGGTGCAGGTGCAGATGCTGCACATCACGCGTTGCAGTCGTTTACTCGCGGTATATGGGCAGTAAGGCGGCAGACGTTTATTAATTTTATTACTCGCGATCCAGGGAAATGGATCGGGTTGGGTGTACATCAGTTATAAATTATAATATACAATATAGAGAGAGGTGTATATAATATGTTAAAAATCGAAAGCCCTATAATATCCGGCGTAAATATACCTACTGTTTTATAGACGATATATTTTTATTATATATATATACATACACCGACAGCTCGGTGGGCGGCAGCGGTTTTCTACGACGACGATAATAATAATAATATTATTATCATAATATGTATGTCGAACGATGACTTTTTAAAAACGACGATGTACCTATTATAATAAAACCACTAATATGACGTTATACCGGGTCGAACCCGGTAGGTCGGTGTATATATTATATAGGTACCAGGTATCTACTATACCTATATACCTAGCTGAGGCGACGAGATTCATTATTATATTATGTTTCGTATATATAGACACGTAAACGACGAGATTTACACACATTGTATATTATTGTTGTGTATGCAGAGTTCAGTAAAGGTTTAGTATACCTACAGTAATAAACACACAATAATAAAATTGAGTAAAAAAAAAATCCAGAGACGACGGTCGACTGTATAGTAATAATAATATATTGTATAAAACGCAGGCTGCTTTAATATACTATATAAATATAATATAACATAATAATACATACATATATATACATTATATTGCAGTAGTATCCTGCATACGGAGCTGAGCGACCTACACCATGCGACGTCATAATCACACGTACATATTTTAATGGGTGATTCCCGTTTCCGGTTTCCGACTATGATATATTATAACATAGTAACTGTTTCAGCCAAAAAAAGTTTAGAACCCCGCTATAATAAAATAGAGTCTATATATATCGGTATTTTGTTCTATTCGTTTTAGACGGTGTCACGCATTTATATGACGTGTCAAGTATTATACTATACACTATACATGTACGATGTACCTATACGATACGTATAGGAAGTACTTTAGTGGATCCTCTAACGGTGTAATTCAAAAGTATAAGTTAAATCGAGTTAGTAGCGAGATTACTACTTGAGTTGTGTAGCTAGAAGGGGTGGCTGAGGTGGCTACATCACTCTCTGAAAATAATTTCAGTGTTCTGTATAACTGCGTAAGATATAACTATAGCTTGTATTAAAATGATGATTTGTATGAAGGACCTCCATTGGAGGTTACTACGGCAAAAGCTCAAGTGTTATATACCCACAGCATCAGCATACACCAGACTTATGAGGGATCCTATTTAATTATCTCCATATTATAATAAATTAAGGAAAAGGGGAATTCTTACTCAAAACTAGTATCGACAAAATCGATTTTCTGTTTTTGGGTGTAACTCTGAAACGAATAATCGTAGATGGTCGTAAAAAAACGATCATAAAAATGTCGTCACTTTATAAAGCTTGCCTCAAAAACCCGCCAACAACCCCCCGATTATATACACGCTGCAGCCTATTATCACCTTCTTCAATTTTCACCACTGTTGCCGCTTCTCCTCGGTTAGCGCCACCGGACCTCGTTTACTATGGCTGGGCCTATACCGTTCATTGGTCACATGGTTATACGACGACTCAGTATGAGGTCCCGAGGGACTTCTCGGGGAATCGGATTTGTTGACGCGACACTATAGGGCACCGTATTTTTAATGAAAACCCGGTCAATAAAATGCGGACGACATGTGACCAGCTCGGATCCATCATAATAATCATACAGGAAACACCTGAAGCCCTCGAGAATGGCATAATTAATATGAAAACCGCTTTGTACATAATTTAGCTTGATTAGTATTTAAATTAATTTAAATATGTGTAAAAATATAAATAAAAATTTATTTTATTTGTGCAACCAGTTAGTATTATGGTTGATTTTACATAATATAGTATTTAAGTTCAATTAAAGAGCTTTATATTCAACAATAATGTATGGTATTAGTAACAAAATAATTATCTAAATACATAAACTATATAAATATAAAGATTATGTTATAATAGTTTAGACAAACATAACAGCTCTGTGAAATTAACTAAACATTTTGTTAATATTTAGTTAATTTTATTCAATAATTACTAGTCATGTCAACGTTGAGAAAGTTCAACGATAAGTTAATAGGTAGTTAACAAAACCATACATTTAACTGTAAAAGTGTAAAGTGAATTAGAGAAGATAATATTAACTTACTCAGTTAAAGAGAAGTTCGGTTATTTTCATATAGTGAATGTGTGACTTTAATTTTATCTAAACGTTTCGTTAAAAATACATTCCATAATCTTTATTCTTATTGCACACTAGTAGTTTTAGTGATTTAGAAAATCAAGGAGTATTTATTTGCTTATTCAATTATGTTTAAATAGTTTTATAAACAGTAACTAAACAAAAAAATTATGAACTAATTATAACTAAAGTTGTAAGATAATATGTATTATTATAATTCATAAGTATGAGTTTAAAATATTTTAAATTAACGTAATATTATTTTTAACTGACTTTAGTGAAGTTAAAACGTTTGAAAAGAATTTACTTTTTAATTTTCAAACCAGTTGATTCCCCCACCCCCGTATACATGTTTTATATAGGTACTACACAAACACACATATTCATTAAACCGTAGGTAAGTACCGACAAACTGTAAGTACGTATTTGTTATTATGATAATATTATGTGTATTACGATGTAAACGATTATTATTATCAATGGAGAACGTCGTACGCGTTGTAATATATAGGTACCTGCGTGCAGCAGAGCATGGTACTTTTTACAAGTACACGATTGTTTTGTTTCTCGATTTCGAAAAGCCCCTACAGGCGAGACAAACTCGGCGTCGCGCGTTCGTCTTTTTTCGTTGCATTTCACATTATAATATAGGTCTTAGATATCATCATGCAGGTCTACGGACGCATTTCTCCTCCGACGGAACGAATCTTGTTTTACGAACGGTCACGAAGACCGACGGAAAACACTATAATATGGCGGAAGAAAAACACTGGGTGACTTTTCAACGCACGGCGTGTAGGTATAAATCGTAAGTACCTACCTACCTACATATGTTATCCGGTGTCCGTATGGCTATAATAGTTATATATTATAATATTAATATATTACACGAGTGTGTACACGAGCATATTGTGACGTGGTCGGATCGCATATACGAACTCGTGAGAAAATAGAAAATCAAACGAATCATTGTTACGGTCGATATAATATTACCTATAATTTATTACATTTTATACCTAATTATTTACGATAATATTATTAGTACCTATTGTGATATCGTATTATACCAGCTTTTATTTGGAACGCCAAAGCTGTTATTACTAGAATTTTAAGAATAAGTTTAGCGTCCGACGAATAATCGAAATATTATATTTTTGATTTTCATCAATGTTTTTTATCCAATATTTCTAGATAAAAATATGTTTGCTAGATCTAAACTTTGATTTCTTAATACAAAGCTGCTCTATTATGTTGGTATTAATTATATATAAAAATATTAAAGATAAAAATGATGATAAAATTTGGTTCTAAGCATTCAAAGTTCATTTTTGTACGAAATTACATATTGAACGAAGATTTGATGTAACTCGAAATTATATTATTCGTGGGGACTAGAAACATATACATACAAATTACTAAAAAATTTTCTATATTCAATGAAATTTTTAAAACATTTAGATTAATTTTAAGCTATTGCCTGTTTATACCACGAAACTATTCACATCGTCCTACCATTATATAGGTGGCATTGACTCAAAAATTAAAATTTAACACATCCATTTCAGTAACCTACTCAACACACCTGTATAGCTTGATGGTATTCATTTTCTCAACTTGTTATGTTGTTCAATTTATTACCTTTACCTCCGGTTTTTTTTAAGTGTTTACTTTTTTGTATAACATCATATATTTTTAATTTCAAATTCCATATTCAAGAATATTTTTCAGATTACTACGACACATACAAATCGAATTTCGAAAGAGTAGATAACTATAGTTATAATTTATAAGTACTTAAAGTTTAAATTAGTGGAGTACAGTGACACAAGAGTACCCAGAAAAATATTAGTAATACACGCATCATAATGTCAGGTTAGGTGCATGCGATTTTATATTATTTTAGTGTGTTTCGTTCACAAGAAGTCTTAAGTAATTTTAAAATTAAAGTTGTTTTTAATATTTAGTATTACATATTATATTTCTTTCTTTAATGTTTAAAATGTGTCATGGCATGAATGCATGATGTTACTTGGAGTTTAATGTTTTATACTTTTATAGTATTACCTACATGTAAATATATCAGTTCCTGAAAAAATTATAAAGACAATTATTTATTGTAAAGCGGTCGTAGGTAATATATATTTTTTGCCTACAATTGTATTCACTAACCCCTTGATCAGACCCATCTTGCGGCCCTTCGACTACAGACACGTCATGATAGGTGTGTGCGGCCGCGACCGCGATTCGGGAGGACATTAAGACCTACTGGCTATACGGCATAATATTTTGTTATTATTTTACTATTTTACTAATACATATATTATCGTATATTCATACTAAATTGTATTACATTATATGCATATTATAAAAAATCTAAAATAGAAACGATGCAGTCTCGTCCGTTCCAGGTAAAACGCGAGAGACGATTTCAATATTATAATACACCACGGCGTATATAATATACGGTACGCGCACTTAAACATAATAATATCTAATAATATTTTGTATATAGATTTTTTTTTTTTTTTTAATATACAAAGATCGTGACCCGGGGGGTGTGGCCGAAGCTACGAAATCTATAACATTTCGATCGTTTGAATAATTTATAATAATCCGTGCGCGTATATATAATATATAAGATATCTGGTCCACCTTTCACTCAGAACGATGGTATAGTACCCGCGGTGTATATAGGCATTATATACATATACACATGATGTACACCAACATAGGTACCTGTGGTATATATATACATAATATTATACCTACCCATCGCTCGCGATTCGGGGACGTTCCCGCGTGTGTGTTGGCCTCTCGAGGGGGTCATTTATATATTATATGCGAATGGCCAGCTCGAGCGCGCGCGATTGTACACGCGATATATATATACGCTCACCACGCGGTAATGCACACATAATATATGAGTGTTATTATAGACTACGTAATATATAAACTATAATAATATACGAAAACACACAAGTATCTATAATAGGTATATTATATTATATATAGGTAGAGTGATTCGCCAAGCACGCTCATCATCGCACCAGTGAATTTATTCGAATTCTGATATTTGGCACTCTTAAATAATAATACGAATAGATACTCGAAGACCATATTTCCAAGTTCTTGAGTTTTTTAATGCTATTCACTGTATAGGGGTATCCTGTGGCGATAAAAACTTCTGTTTGTAAAACAAAATCCTTTCTCCATTTTTACAGTAAATTATTTAGTGGATAGTTTTTGATTGAACGTTATGATCAGGGCTCGGGACTTATAGCTCTTAAAAACATCATTATTAGCACTAAAATAAGCATTTAAAAACTTACATTCAAGCAATAATATTTATCAGAAAAAAACTTTCTAATTACATGATAAAGTAGGTACTAGACATAATTTGTATAACTGTGCTAAAAATAATGATAAGGCAAAGTTTCTCACTAAAAACTCAAAAAATAAATAAACCTTTATATCAGAAAAAAAACGTGGACGACGACGGCCTATTTCACAAAGTAGAGAAGATAAGAATTATTTTTAATTTTAATTCTATCAAAATCAACAGGCAAAAACCATAAAAAAGCAGAAAAACTGGTAAAAAAGCAAAAATAATCAGAAAAACTGGAAATAAGCATTTTTCTTTGACAAATCTTTGAAAAAGCAAAAAAAAGCAGCACTTAAAAGTTTCATAATTTAACGTACCTATTACAACATGACATGCACTTACATAGCACTCTGCTACATTTCAAGTCATCCATAAAAATAAGCAAATGCTTTAAGTCCCGAGCCCTTGTTATGATGTACCCTGCAGTACCTAATTCAAAATTCGAAAGAGTAATTTCTAAGTTATTAAAAAGGTTATATTGAGGATAATTAGTCCTTAAATATAGTCTAACTAAAATACCTACACCTATAGGTATAACAGATGTAACATATATATTAATTGTTATTCTTTGACCAATTTTACTAATATTATGAATGTTTATGAATTGATATTAGGTAATTACAAACTTATTAAAAACACCACAGCCCCCATAGCTTCCAAACTCGCTATCGTGGACTGATTGTCTTTAGTGCACTAAAGAGGTTAGGTACTCAAAAACAACTTTCAATTTTTATTTTGATAGATACCCTTCTAAAAGATTCAGAAAATTATTCCCTATATTATAGTTAATAGTAAAAAAGGGATTCTCATTTTAAAAACAGTAGTATGTATCTATCCGTATTAAACTCCTTAAGAAATAGTATATTAAAGAGTCTAAGGAATTTTAAAATATATGTTCATTTAAAAATTTAAAAAATCCAATTTTAAATTACTGAATTATTACGAAAATGTAAACAACATGTGCCGTGAATCATTCTGTATAGTGCATTCATGTTATATATAAATGGGCATAACAACGTCAAACCTGCACGAGGGGCGATTCGTACACGAGTATATTGGTAGGTATATATTATAGGTACCAATATTGTATAGGCAAGTGTGTAATATTATATCGATCATTAGTTCCGGGCGGATCTTCAATATAAAAATATTCAAAATCGATTCACTCGTCGTGGTGTACACTACGGTTTATAATATAGTATTATATAATATTAATCGTAGCCAAGCGCGGGACCACCCCACCCCACCAAGCATCGTTGTAATATCGAATCATGCGTAATATATCTTCGTCAATAGTTATAAGTTTTATAACTTATGATAATATTATATTGTATGTACACAATGTGCGTTATGTTCTTCACTATCGATTCATTTGCATATAACATATAATATTATGCTTACAGTAATTCCGTAAAAAAAATGTCTTATGTAGACTGTTTAGTTAAATATAGATTCCGCTACTTATATAATATTATGTAATATGTACTTATACCAAAATGGTGCGTGAATAGCACAGTACATTCCGGGCAAGCGATGAGTCGTCTCCGAGAAACTCTGTAACATATAGTACCTACCTAAAATCATTGGTACACTGTGTTGAAACAGCGGCTTTCAAAGTCAAATGTTTATTTAATATACAACTTTAATACGACTTAAAAGTTTTGAAAATGTGTCTGAATGAAAATCCATTTAAACACAGTTATGAATGTTATGAAATTTTTATTACGTATTAGTAAATTTAATGATTTTATTAGGAATTAAATACTTTTATAACATGATCAATTATAATGAAAATCGTTCATTCGTCAATCAGTAAAATCGAATATTTGATTATTTATTTTTATAATTAATGGCCCAATAGTGATTAACCGCACGCGCATGGTTTTAATTGTATATACTCGTATTTGATATTATTCAAATAATTCTATAGCTGGTAGCTTTATAATTTATAAGTCCCCATAACCTCATAAAATGTATATATTATTCAGCTACACCCTATTATTGTAGCCCATTGGGAAATTTTCTAGTTAGAGAGTGATATAAAATGCACACTAAACACACGAAAACTTGAACTCGGCACGAAACCACGAGGAAAATCCACCCTCCATGGCAACACGTTTTAATATCTGCATTGAAAATTAAAATAACTTTAACTGTGGAAATACAGAACTGCCAATAGATACGTACTTCGAGTTAACGTCCCGTACCGGGGTGACAACCTGGTGATAATCATTAATCACTGCAGGCACGAATAGAGAGGCTCTCTCCTCTCAGGCAATAATACACGAGTGATATACATTTATACGTATACCATATTTATAACTTTATATAAGTTTCTCCTGACTTTCGCGCAAAGCCCACAGAATTGTGCTGTACTCATGAAAAATATCAGTGGGACAGTTAATGTCCCTCCACCCTCAACAATTTTCCTGTTTTCCACATAATATTATATCGAATTGTGTGTGGTTATTACATGCGGTGAAACAGTCGAGGTATTTGAGAAGCTGTTGAATTTCGATTTTTTTTATTATTTAAGGGTGGGTGGGTGCTCAATATGAAAGTGAAAAGTAATAATCAGCAAATAATAATAATAGTAATAGTGTGTTTATCATAAATTGTTGGTGGATGGTTGGTCAATTTTAGGTTGTTAATGGGTTATTTTAGATTCATTTCGCCACTGGTGTCGTGTGTGTGGTCAGATGTAGCCGACGTGGAACGATAATAATACAGGTAATAATATGAACAAAACGAGAATAAAAGTACA
The DNA here is from genome assembly GCA_949089665.1 of Macrosiphum euphorbiae. Lineage (NCBI taxonomy): Eukaryota > Metazoa > Arthropoda > Insecta > Hemiptera > Aphididae > Macrosiphum > Macrosiphum euphorbiae. The sequence continues at coordinate 69,458,811 of CARXXK010000003.1, read as the reverse complement.
CATGCACAATCTTCGGCAAGATGATCAAAGTTATTATCTTTGCATACTTTTTTGTGCATTATTTACTAAATTTGGCTCCTTGAAATTTGACAAAACCATGTACTATACGATGATATTATTATTATATACCTATATGTCATGGTTCAATATAATTGTTATAGACGTATAATAACGTTGCAGTAGGTAATATTATAATAATATATGCGTATAGATACGACGAAAAGAAACGCGCCGCACTATATGATAATAATATAATATAATATGCGTTTACAAGTACATATACCTACCGCCGCCGCTGTTCGAGGAAGAAAGGAAAAAGCTAATCGAAATGCTATATATATTATTATACTGCATAATATTGTAATGTGCATATAGACCTATATAATATAGCGATACACTTATATGTATATATACGTTATACCTATATGTATTTTATTAAGACCAAAAGTCACGAACCAATTTTCTAAACGATTTCATCGAACGGTTTCTATAATATATATTATTTTATATTGTGTATAAACGACATGTGAAGATGAACAAAAAAAAAAAAAAAATCGCAGTTACATATAATGTACCCATACACACGCGCATAAATACATTGCTGCTGCTGCAGTTGCAGTATACTGGTGCGGTGTGATGCCTTTTACGGTCTATGGGATAGTTACAAAAAACGACGACGACGACGACAACTACAACAGTGGCAATATACTTACTTGCACTGCACACACAACCACAACACCGTGTACACACGTTGTATATATTTGTACCAGAGTAGAATTCGTGTAGACACGGAACTGGAGCAAGGATCGTTGGTATTGCGGCTTGTTTTCACGAGGAGCCGCGTGCGTCTATATAAATATATATGTACGCGCGCTCTATATATATAATATCATACCTAACTATACATATACCTCGGTATACGATTTGTGCAAAAGGCAGACGATACGCGCGGTTGCACGACATATGTCCTTCACGAGTAACGGCGGGGGCAAATAATACACGGAGCCAATTTCGTGACCGTTTCTCGTGTAGCACGCCGTAGATTGTACATATATATATATATATATCTTATATATGTGTTTGTGTGTGTGTGTGTGTGTGTGTGTGTGTGTGTGTGTGTGTGTGTGTGTGCTCTCCGTGTTCACTCGTCCGCTCCCAACGTCGTATAATATAATATATATCGCAGTGCGCGCGCGCGCGGGCACACACACACACTCACAAGTATAGTTATGTTTTTATGTATATATAGTGCGCTCGTACCTATATATACATATGTACTATGAGTATTATACGTATGTTTCGATTCGATGTATATATGATTATATTTTTACAATTATTATTGTCGTCGTCGTCGTCGTTGTTCCTTTTGCCTTTTTATATATATTATCATCCATATATAAACTCTGCGCAATAGAGCCCCTGCTGCAGTATTATATAGGTATCGCCGCTCCTCCCTCTGGTCGTCCGCTGCCGTCGGTGGAATTCCTACGTACAACGGACATGTATCCAGCTAATTTCCAAACGATCCCATATACATATACCTCCTATAGTCCTATGTATATATAATATTCCGCACCGTTGTCGTCGCACACTGAATAATAGAATAATAATAATATAATATATATATGTGTGTGTACCTATAACGAGAACGTCGCGTTCGACCCCGCAAACTGCTGCAACGATGACTGTGTACAAATATTGTGAGATTTTTTTTAACGGCGCGCACGACACACAAACGCCTATTGATTTGTCGCCAACGATTGTTAACATCATATATTTTGTGGATCGGGTTGGAAAACCCGTAAATTGGGCCCCTGTCAGCGTCGCAATGACGACCGACGATGATGATTTATAACGACGTGCGCCGTCGCGTCGAGTGAGAACCGCGAGTGTATATAAACGCTGCACGCGATCAGCTCTCTATATATAATAAAAGCATTATATTATTATACGTCTTATTAGACGTCTGATTGTTTTCAGACGAAAAACCGATCGTCATCGTTGTACCGCATATGACAACAAATACATTTTGATCACACTGCAACACATTATATATATATATTATTATTATGCGTATGCGCCCTGCACAGAGCAGTGGGAATTTATAAGCACACAGACGTATATAATATATAGGTACACGGAGTATATCGCGGTAAATTGCAACGGTGGCAACGGTCGTGTTATATTATATTATATAGTCACTGTCATCTTCGCGCGGTTGAATAAAATAATACCAACGGGTGCAATAATATAATATGTAATAATTCACGTCGCAGGTATATACCTACTGCACGCGTAAATGTGAATAATATACACAGTGTATAATATACATCATGAGGAGCGAAAAAACAGTATCGAACAAAACGAATCTCTCGCGGTGAAGTATGTTTGTTCGGCGGTTTCTATTGAGGTTTGACCTCGTTCCCCTCACCCCCCGCCGCGTGACGACGACGGCATTTTTGCACCGCTACCGTTCGGGGTTAGGTTAAAGGTGTAGGTATCTAAAATATATACATATAGGTATATATCGGACGACAAAAGACTACGCCTTTGTGCCCGGCAATAAAATGGCAATAAATCGCTCGTGGTAAAGGGCGATAGGTGTCGTCGAATTGATATGGTAAGTGGTCGTTGCCTATGTATATTTATGTAGGGTCTACATTTTTTCTCATGTCTTTAAAACACATATTATTATTTATATATATGCTCACACAATATAGTACCATACACGTATTTTTCAACCCCTACAAAAGAGAGAACAATTATAATAATATTATTGAGATGTCGCGGCGCATGCATATTATAATAATAATGTTATATTATAAACTCACGAGTACATTGTTGCGCGCGCCACTTAAAATTTATGGAACACGCATGTGGTAATGAATAGACTTCGGTGTGACAGTGTGTATGTGTACGAGCGGTGTGAAGTGCCTTAAAATAAACTGGATCTATTGTGTATAACACATATATAGGTACACTGCAGGTACACATAATATATAACATTTTTTAAGTGTAATAATATTATGTGAGTGTGTGTGCGGTCTTTTCTATATATTCGTTGGTTAAAATAAATGAAAAAAAAATTCAGTGTTCAGTACGTATAAACAAAAAAAAAATCAAAACAAACCGTAACAACGGCCGCTAGCGTTTAAAAAATACTCCCATCGTTAAAGTCTCCCATATATATATATATATAGGTTATAACTCATTATAATATTATATTATGCGGGTCGGTGACGACGACAACAACGCGATGGACACATATTATAATATTATGTATACGTCATGTTTGGCGATCCAATATAGGCGGTATTGTGTGCTCGAAAGGTGTGGACTTGTGGAGTATCGTACTTTAGCGTCTCGACAAATATGACAATTTATTATTATTATCATAAACGGTTATCGGTCTACTGTCAAGTATATTGACATTTTTACCTACCTACTATTAAAAAGCATCACCTTTTACCGCGTGCATTGTACCTATATTATTAGAAAGTTTATAAAACCATATATTATATATATATTTAACTTGACAACAAATTTCGAATATGCCTACTGGTAAAAATTCATATGATAATAGTCAAAACAAAAAATATGGTCCTTAAGTATAATTACTATATTATATTAAAAATCTCAAAAATCAAAAATATTAAATGAAAAAAAAAACGGGTAAGTCGTAAGAGCATATCACTCTCCTGTACAGTATGAGGATTCTTGTATTATATTTTAAAATCTTAGATTTACAAAAGAAAAATTTTTATCAACTTCTAACTCAAAATAATTTGCAAATTTTCGTGATTTTTATACTATTTTCTCAAAATACGAGCTTTAAATGTTAATAAAAAAATTGTGACCATTTATTTTTAATGTTTTTCAACTGCCATTTTAACAATATATTTGGAGCCTTGCATTAAATTTTCAAGCTTTTTAACCCAACGAATACAATCTTATTGACATTTATAGCAAATAAAAACTATAAAAATTGTAAACTGAAAATGTCTGTAAACAGCTTAAAACATGTCAAAATATTTTTAAAATGTTATGGTGTATAGAAAATGCTGATATATACATTCAGGGAAAATATCATGTACCAATCTACGGTTGTTTATTTTAGAGTTACGCCAAAAACCAAAACTGATTTTGCATAAAACATTCTGTTTTTTTGCTTTTCGTTGTGCTTTTGATAACTACTGGGAATTTTTACTTCAATACACCAACTAGATTCTTTCCCATCAAAAAAGATACTGAAGTTGAAAATTGAAGCATTTTTACTGCACTATAAGGCGATGATAGACACAAAAAACATTGTAAAATCAATAGATACAATTATCGATCCTCTCAGAATCTTAAATATGATCAGTCAAATGTTTCCTTTTTAAAATAATTATACACCTAAATAGAATATACTGATATTTGGTACTTACGTTTATTGTTCATAAATATGTATACAATAAGTTCAAACTTCAAACTTCATCTATGGATTTCTTACGTTGATTACGTTATCGATATGAAAAATGAATATTACTGATTTGACCATATAATTTTGATCTACATAATATAGTCAAATCAGTAATATTCATTTTTCATATCGATCTATAGATCCTGCATACTAAGTACTTATCAGAAAATGAAAGAAAATATATTTTCTTTATATTATTTTTAATATTTTTAGTATTTAATGGCATCATGTTAATAGATAAATATATATAGGCATGACACATTGACACCAGTTGTTGGCATAGTTATCGATTATAGTTTATCGATACTTCAAAATATTACTCAATTTTTAATTCAAAACAAATTATTAACAAACATATTGCAAGTAGAATTATTATGTAATCGAATCAGAAATCATTATAAATTACCGATTACCCATATAATACATATTATTAATTAAAACATCACATTATAATTATTGGAACACATCATCACGTATTTTAAAATCTAAACCTTCTCTTTTTTACTATTAATTCATAATCATTAATAATATAATAATATCATATCAACTATAATAATATAATAATATACATTACTTACACAAAATACTAAGATTATAAAATATGGTTAATATATAAACGTTTAACATTTGGATTAGTATATATATACAGGTATGGTAGTGACTTAAATTCAAATTAATCATAGACGCATTTGATATGCTTAAAATTACAAAACTTAAAATTAATTAAAAGGAAATTATCGTGGTTTGGATTTTATAATAATTTATTGTTTGTAAGTAATAATATATATATAAAATAGGTATTAACACTATTAAGTAATTCAATAGTATATAAGGTATCTAACCAATTCGAGCTAAAATTCGAACAAAACTACTGAAATATTGTTAAATTGGACCGCGAACAATATTTAGTATCACGCGTCTATTATAAGTTATATTTACGATAATTGTATTATTAAGATTATTGTCCGTGACAAGTACTTTACAAGTATTTTAAAAAATACCATTAAAAAATATGTAGGTATCGCTATCAAGAGGTAGTATAATATAATACTATAATATAGACTATAATCTATTATAGAGGCTATATAGGTCTAACCTTCCTATGTATTATGTGGATTCGTATTTTATGTTTGTAGTAAAATAGCCATAAAATATAACCCAACCTGTTGTATTAAACCACCGTGTTAATAGAATATTAGTGGACTAAAAATCGAACCTATATTATAAAATATAATAATATTATAGTACATAATTAGTAGTTCTCTTCGTATACAGAAAAATATTAAGGCGACGTTCATCAACCTCATAATATAATATCGAAACCAGTAATGAACGTATGGGTTACTATACCTATACATTATAGAACGGTGCTGCTCTCGGTCTATCCGTATTCGAAAAGTCTTCGATAATACATGCGGCCAACAAATTCGTTCCAACAAATTATGATTAACTTTTGAAGGGATAGATTATACGCGTATAACCATTAATCACCGATCACGAATACGACGACGCCGACGTTACGGGCTGTATATTATACCGAAAGCCGGTAAGGTTATTCGGCCAATTTAACGTAACATAGGTATAGCGATACACATTATAATATATCGTCAATGTTTTGATACCAAAAAATAATACGTTTTGACGTTTACACAAGCGCGCCCGCGTGTAATATTTTAATGTAGGTACACCTATGTGTATTAGGTATATAATATGTATATAGTATATTTAAATGTGACGTCCGTATCAAATGGACGCTGCCAGCCAATCACTTTTGCCCTAATTAAAAACCTCCGCCGGTCTTGTCCCGTACGCATAATATGTATATTAATATGTGATATTATATGATAATGCGCCCAACACGCGTATACCCACTTACGACTGTGCGCAAACGCTCTGGAAGAAAAATTCGATAAAAAAATATAATCACAGTGCACGTATTGGAAAACAAATAACAAGTGGCAGTCGAATATTCAATTGTATAATATATGCCTGTATATATATAACGTCATAAGCCCAGATCCGGGGAAGCTTCTCGGGAACATATTATTATTATAATTTTTCTGGTTTCGATATTATAATAATTATATATATATATGTAAACATAAAACGACAATGATCGATCGTCAACTGCTGTAGCAGCAACGGGCAGATCAACTGTACATAATATATATATATATATATATACCTATATAATGATGAAACGCGCTACTCAAATAATATTAGATATATATGGTACACGTTTTTTTTTTTCGTGTTTCGTTTCAAAATCTTACCGACAAATTTCCCCCGCACTGCGATACCCTTCCACCAACACAGAAATGACTTACGCGTGATGTGCACCTACATATATATATAATATACACCGTGGTCGAATGTAATATATAATAATAATATAACCTTAGCCGACAATAATAATAATTTAACATATTATTGTGATTCGGCACGGTCGGACGATCCGCTCGGCCCGGAAAGTTTAGTCTCAGCACGACGACGGGTGCGTGTGTATACAGGGTGCAACAGAAATAACCCAAAAACGTGTACCGATACCGACGGGCGTGCGTAACGAATCTACGTATATATTGTTTCAACCAGAGTTTTAAAATGACAATTATCTATAATATAATTATTACAATATTATAATAAATAATAATTGCATTTTTTGTTTCGTACAAACAAACCCCACGGCGACATGGGCCATTTAGTGATATCGACAATATTAAAATACAATATTATATTGTACGTAACGCAGTAGAACGAACTGCTACAATGCACAAATGATAATATTATATAAGACTATAAAACACTATACTACCTACCTATATATTGTAGATATAATTGTAATAACATGCGATGCGTCGGGAGAGCTGTTGTGATAATATCTCGTCGAGTAGATCGGAGACGATGATGAATTCGTTTGATGTTGACATAGAGTTGGGCTTCTGCAGCAGCGTCGACAGCTGGTCGAGCGATGCAGAGCGAGAGAATTTTTTGATTTTTAAAATGTCGGGATTACAGTCTATCGGAAAAGTCGCGGCGTACAGATTATGTCATTATTATTGTTATTAAAGTGTCGATCGCAAGTACAGCCGGTCGTCTTTGTCAGCCGCCGCCGCCGCTCGGTTACCGCGCGGTGAACACACTCTGTATAACACGGTATATTACAGGTATACAGCAGCGCGCTGCAGGTATAATATTATATCGTCCGTATATTATACCGCGGTATAGGCGGCGGCGGCGGCGCGCGCACTAGAGCAATTTGTACGGGATAATACGCACCGTGTGTCGTGTATGTAAATCCGTCGGTGATTTATTCGGTGCCGTTAAATTAAGCATTAATGACGTATGTGCGCGTATAATATGTGTAGTAATATGGCCGGACCGATGTTTTTAATAGCGGTCATTAGTCATATTATATTATATTACACACACACTCACACAATGTTATAATATGCGTTCTGCAGGTAGCCACGTGATGTTTATTATTATTATTATTTTTTTCTTTCCTTTTCGACTCATTTTCATATTTCGCCCGTTATTACAAATCAGAATAATATTATACCACTATTATTGCGGCGCACGGTGAAACCCACGCGAGAAACCAGTCCTTCTGGTGCAGTATTATAATAATACGCGTACCTACTCTGTACTACGACGAAAACGAAATAATAATATGTAAGAAAAAAATCACCGATCCCAATAGTAATTATATTATTATATTATAGGCACATCCGGCAAACGGACACCTCGGGCCGAGTTGGGTGCGAAAATCCAGTAAACGTGCGCGATGTCACTGGTAACTGCAAAGCAATATTATGATTATTATTATTAAATAATTATTGATCGGCGGTGGGTTAACAAGTGGTGGAAAACCGGTCCGTCAAAATATTGCTAAACTTCGGATAAACGATAGACGCGTATACAGCGTGGACAGCGGTAAGACGCTAACGAGTGAACGATATTATAATATTATTATTTTCAACTTAAGTAAAAACACTTGGACAGAAATATTATCAAAATTACACCGCATTCTCCAAATCTCTTCATTTTACAGCAGTCGATCTGGTTTCAGAATGGACGACGTTTATTTTTATTAAAATAGTTCATATGAATAATGAATATATGTATCAAGATACCAATGATATACCAATATGCGAAGGCTTGAACTCCCCGAACCCATAAAGTAGGTTGTTTCCTACAATGTTCAAAATTCCACGTTTTTCTCATAATATGTACAATTAATCGGACGTCTGGACCCCACTAAAAATCACTTTCATCTTCATGGTTTGTGCCTCATTTGAATATTTCGTCATTTATTTAACTGTCCTTTTGGTAATTATTGACAGCCCTTATGCACTGCAACTGCAAGATAGTTTGTTAAAACTGTAGTCTTTCTACTGCGTAAAACCCCGTGAAGTCCATATTCCGTTTTACCCGGCTCTGTATAATTTATTCATTTATTAAAAATGTTATAATATGTATAGTATAATATAGACGGTGCAATAGTACTCGTTAATAAATTCTGTTTCGATACGAGTGACGGTAATTATATTTTAAGCGCATAATATTATATGAATGGGAAGTCAATTAAAATTCGATCCATTGAACGAATATAATAATATGACAACGGAATGTCACAGAGTAACCGTTCGTGGTATACTGCTCGAGCACATCTACATACGGAAACGCTATAACAGGTAGAAATGGTATATTTTATATGAACGTTGGCCGAATAATAATAATAATACCCAGCGTGGTGCATTCAATTAGCCTGTTAGCTATGATATTTTTTCAACTCCAATGATTTTTTTTTCCAATTTCGCACATTATACATATATCTATACCCACGGATTATTACATTTATACTACACACAAGTACGCGCAACAAATAACTGGCGACTGGCGTCCAATTTGTGTTTTCTATACACCCACAAGAGTTGCTTATTTCTTTCGAGACGCAACAAATTTAAAAACCAAATTGCCCAAAAATCTACGTGCATGAGTCGTTGGTTGTATATTACAAAAAACACGTCAACCTCTAATGGCATTTAATTCTTCCGGAAATGATTAAAAATTAATATAATAATCTCCCAGTGTGTATATCTTTATACAATGTTATTCTAATCAAATGTTTCTTTGTTAAATTGGTATTCGAATTTGTTTTGTATAGGTACTACTTATGGATACGGCTTGCAAAATTATTTACATACCATATTTATTCTCTTTAGTGCACTAATCGAAAAAAAAATATTAGATCACGTTTCTTCCTGTTTGATAATCATATAGGTACGTAAATATACCGACGCTATACAAAGTTTGTGTGCTTAACCTTAACACTTTAAGTGTATAAAAAAATAATGGTTAATTAAAAAATAATAATTAAATTACGATATTTCCCTATGTAATAGCTATATACGTGTAATTATAGAAATATTAGATTCATTATAGAAGATACGGAATTATTGATTTTACGCCCTCCATTTTATTTTTAATCCGGTTTAATTCGAACTAGCTGGTAAATCATTTTTTTAGTATGATGGCAGACATGGCAACACAAATCATAATGTAATATTGTACCTACCTATAATATCCCATTATGCACATTTGCAGGTCCAACAAGTTTTAGAATCAGAAAACTTCAACTTTACGGCACATATAATATCATTATGTTCATTCGTATATGTTTATTTTGATATACAACAGCTCGGTGTAATCATATTAAATAATATTGTCAGTGGTTGTATCATGGTATTGTTATTAAGATTTTATTATATTCGATTATTAAGTAAGAAACAAAAATATGTATACTTACAATTTAATAGATCACTAATCTACTTAATTATATTCGTTAAAAGTAATGTTGCATATTATTAATATTATGTATTTATGTCTAATATAATATATCCCTATAATATGTAATTTACATTTAGTTATACGAATTATATAAACTTAACGATAATAATTTATAATTTTCAATAAAAATGATTTATTAATTATTCGTCTATTGCCTAAAATAAATAATAATAATGCACCACATAAAACATTATTATACAACAACTTAGCTAAAGGCGAACTAAACTAAACACTAAACTTATTTCTCGCAAACATTTAGTTATTTCGTTTCTGTACGCCAGTTTTTATTTCAATAATGAGCAAAATTATTAAAACCAGAGTAACCAATGTATGATTACATTTAACGATAAATTAACTGTTCTCGATCAACTTTTACTTACCAGCATTCGATTACATTTATTTTTACAGCGGTTTCCATTTTTAACGAACTCTTCGAATACTGGTTAGTAAAAGTATGTTATAACTTATAACATAAAAAACAAATAATTTTGAAACACCTTTGACCCTTCTGTTACATGCAGGGGTCACGTTTAATACATTACCCTACTAATTTGTTTTCTTATTGGCTATTCTCAAACATCAAAAATGAATAAAGATATTTTTCTTGATTATTCATGTATGTGCTCCACGTATGCACCAATAAAAATCAATTTACACGATTTTCTATTACGAATTAATATTTCTCCTTATAATTTAATTAACTACTATTAAATTTCCGTTAGGTTTAATCATAATAAATGTATGAAATCAAATGAAACTTAAAAAAAATACCTTAACGTCGTCCTATATAATCTAGAGCAAGTTTAGATTAATAATGATACATTTTATTGTTTACCCAAATTGAGTACAAAATTGTTTTAATGCAAACGATTTTTTTTTTTAATAACTGATATTTTGTCATCCAGATTTCATTTTTAATTTTTTGTTACATTCATTTCAATTAACATAATAATATGCAATATTATATAAAATATAACCTATTATCAATAGTTTATTATTGATAACAATATGCACGCATCGTGCTGCTTTTTTAAACCACAATGGTTTTTTGTCAACTAATATTATATACTTACCCATTTTTTTATTACATTATTTTATACCAAAATTCACACTCTGGAAACTAGATCATTTTCATTTTTTTTTTTTTATATATATGAAGAAAACGCTTCAACAACAATGGTGGTTACATTTTTTTTTTCATATAGACAGTATTATTATGAAGATATTTTGCTAAATAAGCTTATACAAATCAGACATTTTTAGAAAATTTATTATTTTGTTGTTTGCATCTTCGTCGGGTCCCAGGATTTCGGACAATTGTTCAGGCAGATTGCTTGTTTTTATTTTTTTCATTTTTATAGTAATATTTTTGAATAGATTGTTAAAATCCATTATTTTATTATAAAAATATCAACTATAAAATTTTATCGAGTTTTAAATTTTAAGATTTTCCATTTTTCACTTCCAAATACCGCATTTGAATTCATTAATTTGCTTCTTTATTTTATAGTTGTCTTTATATAATGTAATTTATATTGATTAATAAACAATTTTTTATTGAAAATTGGGTACCCTCTAATCAATTTAACAAAATCCTCCTATTTCCATATGTTTACCTACAACTATTATTATCACTAAATTATTATTATCTAGCTTAATATAATAAATACATACTTTTCATTATACAAATATTTTGGTTTATAATGGTTTTGTATTATGATTTGTGATCAGTTATTTATTTTATAACATTTTAATTAAGAAACAACTTGTTGAGTTATTAAGAGTTGTAGTGTAATATGTACCCAAGTTGAGATATCATAATATTATTTTGAACCAAAAAGTATTAATTGAATATGCACTGTTTTTTGATGAGGTATATTTTTATACGAGTACCTACTTACATATATAATATAACGTTTTATCCTTATAAACATATTTAATTTGTTAAGGGGCCTGCTCGCGATTTTTCAAATTTTCCGCAATTCTATAAAATTTGAAAATTAAATTTTATATTTTAGTTGCCACCTCAATTATAAGACTTTTCCACTAATCTACTACCCAATACCTATTTAGGGGGGGTTGATAGGGTGTATTATATCGGTCAAAACACAGTTTACAGGAAAAACTCTCACACCTCGTAGATTGGTCCGATTTCCGTAATTTTTTTTTTGTTAGATAGAGAAATATTTTTTACAGGGCGCATTGGACTTCGATTTTTGATTACGTCGCTAAAAACAAAAAATAATACAAAAACTAAAAAGTTGTAAAAATTGATTAAATTCAAACTTGTAACATAAGACTTAGAAAAATAATGTTGAAAATCCAAGTCCAATGCGCCCTGTAAGAAGTCTTCCTCTATCTAACAAAAAAAAAATTACGGAAATCGGACCAATCTACGAGGCGTGAGAGTTTTTCCTGTAAGGCATGTTTTTGAGCAAAAAAACAGGTCGCGTGCAGGCCCCTTAAGACTATAATATACTATTATATTAATATTCAAATTATTATTTCATTAAAGGAGTTTGGAATGCGAAAAATTGCCTTCTTTAAGAAAAAAAAAAACGTTTTGTCACATAAGTTATGGCATATATTTCTATATTCCTTTTATAACCTGTTAACAGCGTGTATACCTACTTCTCGAGACAGGTCTGACAATAAAATAATAAGAGGTATTTTGGAGATGGGTATATATATATTATATACTATATAATATGTACTTTTTAGATACCTATTATGAATTAATAATAATTTATTTATGAATACCTACCATAAAAAAATTATAGGTAACATGGGGGTCCAATTTAGTGTGGCCACATACCACCAATATCAATAATAATTGGAATAATGTTATAATCGTTTAATCATTATGTTACTGTATAGTTATTGTTTGTAATTATTAAACTCGGACCCAAGTACCCAACCACAATGAGAAATCTAATTTTTACGTTGGTAATTACCTATCGGATTAATTGATGGATGTTCCATTATTTATTTATGAATTATGAGTAACAATCTAATAGATATTTAATAAATAATGTAGACTTGAAATGTACCGTAGTAGATCGCTGTTCTTTCCGTTCACCACACACACAGACACACACACACTGCACTCGCTTAGGCTTATAATTTTTTCAATCAAATTGATTTCTACGAGCCTCGCGCGACGTACAATTTAATTTAATAATATTATTATGTACATATACAAAGCGTGACCGCGGCCCGGGACATTAAACGATTGCACACTTAAATTATAATAATATATAATACAAACAAATAAGTCTCGCTATATATTAGATTGTACGCAGGTAATATATTATTATTATTATTATAAATGTGAAATAAAAAATAAAAAATAATAATAAGTACATATTTCGTCATCGCTGTTTTAATAATAATTATAATAATAGCAATAATAATAATAAACGTTCCGATGCTACGTGTTTGGGCGGACTCGATATATATATATATATTTCGAGCACGCAGAACGTGGAAGAGGTGTGCCCGAGTCGTAAAACAAAACGCAAATCGAGATGATATCAATGCGAGTTTTGTTTGTTTTCCCCGAGTATATGTTTCCATTCATATCAGATAATGACAAATATAATATAAACGTATATACATATATTTATTAATATTAATTACTGGCTGAACGGTCTCGTACACCTTCGGAAACTCCCACCGGGCCATGGGCTATATTATGTACGGCGTGTATATTATAATAGTGTGTGTGTGTGTATAATAATAATAAGTAATAACTAATAATGTACCAATAATCTTCGACCGGATATCCAATATCGTGTCCGAAAATTTTATAGACAAATTACATCGACCATTATTAAAAGCGTTATATAGATGTTTATTGGAAGAAAAAAAATCGTATTATTATTATGTGCGCTCGAAATGAACTGGGTGGTCATTTCTGATTTCGTGTTAAATCTTCTCACAGCGCTCTTGTCCGAAAATTATTTTAATACAGGTGGGTACTCCAATACGTATAGCATTTTTCTACTCATTATACAAACGGACCACTACAGTCATCGTGTTTAATTTAAACAACCTCATCAAAAGTTACCCCATACCACTGTTACCAATTAAAACGTATTGTACAATGTGTATAATATATGACGTATAGTGCGTGTAATTAAATAATAATAATAATAATAATAATAATAATAATGATGATGAAATAAAAAATAATAATTAACACGAACACGCTCGGCTATGATATACGCGCTTGCGTTGAATTTGGATATATACAAAATATATAAATTAATAAGTCGCGGTTATTTTAAATAAAAGTTACATGTCATAAGTATAATATTATTAATAATAATAATAATGTTATGTATATTATAGGTGTAGGTACCTACCTATAATTTATATTATAGTATATAGGTAGTAGATGCGGGTCGTGTGGTACAATATTAATTTATAATACAACCTAGATCTATTTTAGAAACAATTTTTTTATTATTGTTAGCAGTGCACAGCGGTGCAGCAGATAAGTACAGTGTACACGAACTACAGTGATATAACTATTAAACTATTGAGAGATAATATTACTATTATTATTATTATTATTATTATTATTATATAGGTACGGACATACGGTATTCATAACTCGGCCGCGGCGTATGGATTATTTAATATTGTGTTGTTGTAATAATACATGAAGCCTATAGGCGATTCGTTTATTTATTTGAATTGTATATCGCAAAATATATTTTTAGCCAACAATTTGTTATTTTGTAATTTATTCTTTGAAACATTTCATACTCGTGTTTTATCATTTATCACGTACCTACCTATATATACAGGTACAAGACGTATACACAAAAAATAGTAATACACGAGTTGATTCAATCTTAAGGACGAAAAATTAAACGTGAAATAAAGATTGATAGTATAATATATTATGATATTATTCACTAGTTCCAAAATATAAATAAATAAAATATCCATATTAGGTATATTGCTAAATAACACCTTTTTAGACGGGACCGATAAGTATGTACACTAAAAAAAACCTTTAACTTCAATATATATATATATATATATATATGATACTATATGTATATCAATATCAGTAATATAATTCAATATTATATGGAATATAAACTGGTTTAGTTTTTTTCTTTAAAACTAAGTACTTATTTATCAGATTACACTAATGTTAATATATTATGTATAGGTATATCAAATTTACAAAAAAATAAAATAATAAAATAAAATAAAACGTTAAACCTTGCTTGTAGTTATTAAAATCTAACTCATTCAATATGAATTATACGTATAAATCGTTTAAAAGTAATTTACAAACTGTTAAATGAGAAAAATCATACCCAATTATGCATAACAGAATAATATCGCAAGAGTAATATTCCCACGGTTAACACTGAATGAATCATAGCCATATTCATATTACTTTATGCATATATATAGATACATACATATAACATGATTAACCGCGAAAATTGAAATAAACGCTTAGTATATGTAATGGTAACCTTGTTATTATTAAGTTATAATTATTTATAAACAATAGGTAGATATATATAAGTATCGATAAAACGGCGATTAATTATTTTACAATTACGCGTATACGAATAATGTATACAAATTACAAACTATAATGATACACTTAGATCACAATACATATTAATATGATAGTGATAAACACAAATATACAAAAATATAACATAATAATATATAATATCTATAATCTATACGTTTATTATGTATACCTATACATAAAAAAACTAACCAAGGAACGTAGCACGCTACTCGATATTTTCCACTTCGAAGACAATTTATGAATCATAAATATGTATTAATACTATTAATTGGATATAAATACATATTGAGAATTAGGTAATTTTTACATTTTATTCGTTTCTATGGTAATAAACAAAGTGTGTATTGCGCAAAATCGGTTAGAAAATAAAAATATCTGTACCCAGCCCAAAAACATATTTATGTTAATACTATGTACCTATGAATATTTATTTAATCATAATATTATGTATAATACAGACGTAGTTGTAGACGTCAGAGTAAATATGAAAATTAAAAACCATTTCTTTATGGTACTATTATGCTATACAATATACAGTGTGATTCAAATTTATGTTACAATAATATACTATTACTATAACTATTATTGTAACATACATTTTGAATCACCCTGTTTATTGTATAGTATAATAGTACCATAAAGTAATGGTTTTTGATTTTCATATTTACTCTGACGAAATAAATTTCTACGTTGTACGAAGTCCACGATTTCCTACTGAGGATAATATTTAAATATTTAGATTTTCTATAGGTAGTCTTCATTAAAAAAAAATCGTTTAAGATTACTGCAACCACCTAATGGTGTCAAGATATACATAGTATACTATAGTATTTATAATCAATGATAATATGTTTATTTAATATTATCGGACTAATAGTTTTAAGAGTTTATAAAGTTTAATATTAATAATGTAATAATTTAAAGTTTAGGTTTGTGGAACACGAAAATCCGAGAAGGGTAATTTGAAAATAGATAAGACATAATATATACGCACTAGCTATCTCCTAATTAATTTGTCTGTGAACCGTTTTTATGTCGGAAATTTTACACTGCTAATCCCAACCTATTTAAATTCGTAAAACGTTTTGATGTATGCCTATACAAATACAAATGAGATGCTCTGATAAAAAAAGAAAATTAATTTTATTAAAAGAAACTTCTACTGGAGAAAAAATTACGAAAAAAATAAGTAGGTTTCGAATTCGTTCATGTGTTTACGTAACAAAAAATGTATTACAGCTAGGTAGCTATATGGTATTTAAATTTACTCTTGACACTCTCTCATCGATACTTGTAAGTTTCAGCATTACTATATGCACTGTAAATTTAGTACAGAGAGTGCTCTCACAACCATATGTTTTAAATGATATCGTGCATTTATACGATTATTATTAATTTTATGTTTATATACTATTATTTATCTGCAATGATCACATTTGATTTCAAGGATATAAAATAACTCATATTATTTATATTATAATAGTTCGGGACAAAATTAATATTTGTCCACTGAGAACAATATACGAGCGAGATTTAAAATATTACTCCATTGCGTGTTTACCCATCATAGCAACACTCATCTAAAAAAAAAACATTTCTATTATAATGTGAATATGTCGTGTACCCACTCTACAACTATAATTGTGTTACTATTCGTGTCGTATTAAAGGTATATTTATGTAAAAAAAATGCAGGTCATGTGATTTTGTTTATACTACAGTAACGTCATAAAATAAGGATAGGCAATGAAACATTAATTTGTCAAAAATGAAAATAATGGTTAAGTATATATTATGTATTAATAAAAAAAAAAAAACATTTTGGACTATCAAAAACCAAAAAACCGATATTAGGTATATAATATATACCTATAATATATACCTATCAATGCTATTACATTACATAATTATTCTTATTCACAAATCGTTCGTAAATGTTTATGAAAAAATAATATTTCTGTGCATCGATGAAAAGCATGTTCGCAACATAATACTATATCGGTATCTTATTATATTTTAGTAAAAACTGCAAGTCATTGATTCATATACAATATAACGTATTGAAATATGGCGAGAGGCGAGACCATAAAACTTTTAAGTTTTATTTTATATTTTTATGGTTGTTATATATATCATTGTGATGTGTCTGATTCATGATGTAACCATCGCGTGGTCCATCTACAGAGTGTAAACCGATTTAAGTAATTTGCACACATCGCAGGTAACGGATCGAGTGTTGGGGTATCAGTTTAGTTATGTATATGATGACATTTGTGTCAAAAAATAAACAGTTCAAACTTCAACATTCTCCATTATCGCTTCAACTGTATAATAATAAATTGTTGCAATACTATTGATATCGTTGTTTTTCCAGTAATAATCGTCACCACTTTTACGTCTGAAATATCGGTGCATGTATAGAGGTATATCATTATCATGATATGATATTATATTATATGAGCACGCGTGCACTGTACAATATTATTATAACATTTCACAATTAGCAGTTTAATTATACCGTTTCACGTTTGAATAATACGTTTTATTATAACAACAACTGTTGCACCGCTCGTCTGCAGACGTGAAAACCTAAGCTAACAATCCGAAGCCAACTCGCAAGTGGGGCACAGACATATATCGCGTTAATTGGTATGTAGGCGTTTACACTTTATATTATATAGATAAATGAAATTTAATAAAGGCTCTTATATAATACATATTATATTATTACTCGCGGTCACGGGATTCATTACCGAGCGCGTACAATAGTATATATTGTGTGTAGGTAAACGTATTAAATCGTAGTCATAATAAAATCAGACGAAATTATAAATATAATATAAACGCAGATATAATCCATCACTGTTAACTCAAGTTGAACAAACTGTTTAAACGATTACCGCCAAATCCTTTGAAGTCTATAACTGGTTTATGTTTGACTCAACGTTGTTATACATACATATTATATATATTATGAAAATGCGGTACGATTCAAACCTAACTCGTTTAAAATTTAGACATTTTATACTTTGTCATATACGTAATCTAAAAACTATATAGGTACACACACACACATAGCGAGGCAAGAGTTCTTAATAGTAGTGTTCAGTTATTACACATCACAAGAACCCTTAAGCCACGGCTTAAATGTTTGTACTGCGCAGACGTTAGCTGGAGTATTTTAAGTGTAATTACGAAAATTGTGCAGAATAAAATTGTTCGTCGTAGTAATCGTCAAGTGTAGTAACTAGTAAGTATACTTAGTTTTAGCCTCGTGAATAAAAAACCCTTGAATGAGTTAAAGTTATTACATCGATATAATAGTTTAAAACCGATTTGAATAAAATACATGGATTGATCATTGCTTAACCAGTAACCGCGCATTCGTCTCGTCGTTAATCTTCATATAAGGGTACCTACCTCATATTACCTACAGATTTATAGGTAATGTTAATGAGTTTCGTACATCCATAGACTTAATATTTTATACCTTAGTCCTTAGTAATACTGCACTCCTAAGCCAAAAGGCAGTAAGCAACAATGCAATAGTTTTGAGAAAAATAACTTTATCTGAATCACCTTGTTATTTTCATCATATTATTATCAAAATAAAATATTAAATTAATGATTCTTAAATAACTTTTCCCGTAGAGAATCCAATAACTCTAGTGGATAAGCTCTAAGATAAATCTTAACACCTCAAAACGCATATACGCACTTTTAGCTTAGTGGTGTGAGACATTAATACTATTATTTACAGAGGGAAAATGCAGTATGAGCACATTTATTAATGGCATAACCATGAAATAATATAAAATAATATAATATAATCATGGTCAATGGGCCAAATACAATCACAGAATTAATAACAACCAGAATGTTAAGTGGGTCTTCTAAGACCGTGGTTAAAAGCGTATGTTTATAAATTATTATAATCCATGATAATACGAAATTGTGTGATACGGCTAGAAAATTATCATCGATACTAAACGAAAATATCGTATTTGAGCCAATAATAAGCAAAACTATACCGTATACCGTGGACAGTTACTACCTTTTTGCTTAGCATGTGTTTGATACCGCTTTTTTGCTTAGAATCATTCATATATTTGTAAATACGTATATATGTTTAACCACGTTTATTATACAATCTATTACATTTATTGTATTTTTGATAAGGAAACAAAAAAATTAGCCATAAAATAACGAATACTTTGATGTAATAAACTCATTTTTCAAATTGTGTCGCTTAGGAGGGCAAAATACTACTACTACCTTAGTAATATACTAATAGGTAATACCCTATATATACTACTACCTTAGTATATAAGGTCTATACGGAAACCCGAATATCTCGTTAAATATTCAGAGACCGAATAACACGCGTAGAAACTGTAATTACTAATTAGGTAGTACATATTTTTTAAGCAACGCGAATAAAAAACCTTTAATGGACATAATGTTAATAGAGCGATAGTATATACAGTTATTCAACTATTATAGATACCTGCATATAGCGATTGGAAGGGTTCAACTTAAGTTCCTGTCATTTGCTGCTTATTTTTTAAAGGTTCTTATAGTCCTTTACACGATTATGAAGCTATCGGCTATCCGCAATGTCTTAATAGTGTCCAGCCTTGCCGATCGTAAGCGCTCTTCGAATATATTTTTGTTCGGGGGTCAGTGTTGTTAAAAAAATAAAATAAAAAGAATTTAAAAACCACATGGATTGATCGCACTGCGCTTTCGTTTTGTCGTTTATCTATAAGGGTACCTATCTCATACTCCCCATGTATGAGTTTCGTACACCCTAATATCGAGTTTAATATTCCGATACTTAATTTATGCAGCAGCTACATTTCATATAATAATATTATACTCATTTTTGTTACATACTTAGGTATAATAATATATAATAATATCATGTTAAAACGTCTTAAGTGTATGAATTTCATTTTAATCAAGTTTCGCGCGACCGGGAAGAATGGTTGGCACGATTGGGGGAAAAAAAAATGTCCTACGACATTCCACCGGTAAAGTCTGCCGAGTTCATCGTAACGATTTTTACTTGGTCGTCGACCGTTTGCGCATAAGTACAATAATAATAATATGCAAGTCGGCCGTCTACCGCGTTGTGGTCTTCGTCGTCGACAATTGACGATCGGTTCGTACGATAACGTCGGCTCCCCGGCAAAGAAGGTATGATCCGGACGACGACGTTTGTTCGAGGTATGACACATATAATATTACATTATAAATGTGCCCCTCTTGAAAATAATAAAATATGTAAGAAAAAAATATTTGTGTATGTTCGTATCATTATTAGGCAAGCACCACTAAAAGACAATTTTTTTTTGGGACTGGAAGGGAGGTCTAAATCTCACTAAGGCTTTTGCGATATTTCCGTGTTATATTCAACGAAGATTTTTGAGTCTCCTGCAGAATTGGACGATCCAACCGATCACCCTGTATGTAGTCCGCTCACGCACGCATGAACAGATCTCGTGGAGCTGCACCGGCGGCGGCGGCGGCGGCGGATGAGTGAAATACGCAGTTGTGACGTATTGAATTTGTACTGTTTTCACAATTCAGGGTAACAACTCCGAGCATGTGTGTGTGTGTGTGTGTGTGTGTGTGTGTTATTCGAGCACGCAATCCAAATATCTCTCGTGCCGCTTCCCGTTTCCCAGATGATATCTCCGTGTCATGTTTATTGGCCACGTCGCGGGACCTCCGCCGCACATAAACCCTTTTCCGTAAAGGTATATATTATTATAATACGTCGCGCGTATGTGTACAACAATATGTATAGCTTCCTTCCTTCCTCCACAGTCGCTTCCTCGCCGTCATCCTTTGGTCGTCCGTTTTTTCTCTCTCTCTCTCTCTCCCAGTATACGTCGTCGCGATCTCGCCGTACATATATTATTATTATTTATACTCGCAATACGTATTATTTATTTATTGCCTACTTTTTTTTTTTTTCGTTTGTTTCGCATCGCGACTATATCTCGCCGCCAACACGAGTACAATTACACGCGCACACATAATATAATATAATATATAGAATATATATAGCAACCGCGTGGGCCGAACCGGAATATCCGCGATCGACCGCGCCGGAGGTATCGTGTTTTATTTAAAAGGGTCGTCCGGCTGACGTTTTTCACCGGAGATATTGCAGGTGTAGTAGTAGTAGTTGTCATTGTCGTTGTACCTAGTAATAGTAGTAGTTGTAGTTGTTGTAGTAGTAGTATATAGACAGTAGTATAGTGGTAGCTGTGGTAGTCGTACAAATATAGACGACGACGATTACACAATATACGATCGTTCGCATATTTTATTTACATTTTTTTTTTCCTCGACACAGGTTTATTACAAACGTACATTATCCCAACGTAAAGAAGAACAGCTATACTTACGTATATTTTCTCCAATGCTCATAATATAAAATCCATCCCGTATATCGCGTTGACATACAGTTTTACATCGCAGCTTTTCTCCCATATATACATAAGCAAATAATATACATATATAGCCACTATGTCATATATAGGTAACGTGTTCGTGCTTGGTCGTCTGTTCGGTGCAGAGATCCCCTTTTAATTGTGAACCTATTCCAGCTGGAACGGCGAACTTATGACACGAGTACTTAGGTGTTTTTAGTGGCACGTGCAGTGACATTACAAAAAAATATAATCCATCAAAAAATTAAAACATTCAACATGTTCAACTTATTTTCAACTATACATTGAAATGTCATCGAATATGCACGAAAAATCTTTAAAAGTGGTTTACATCATTCACATCCCTTGGTATTTTGTATTTTCGTCCGCCATAACCGCGTAGACTAATGCTGCAACTGTGATATTATAATAATGGCTAACGACTGTATGTTTTAGGTCTATATTCCTGTATGAATGCATCAATACGGTATTTTATCGGTTCTAAATTTAGAACATAGGTGGATCTGGGAGTGGCGGATCAAATCACCCTATGTTACTGTGTGTAACCAATTTTTGTACTTTTTGTACTTCCCCCCCCCAAATTATGCCCTGGTTCCGCCACTGGAATCTGGATACCTGGAGGCTGTAGGTACGGGCGAGTGAGTTTAGACACAAGTTGTGTTTCAACTAACCGATTTCTGATTTGGCAATATAATAATATTATCATATTTGGCAATAGACAATAGTTCGAATGGATTAGCAAATAGTGTAATCGGTTCACAGTTGTTATTTTTACCACAGAATTCATTTACTTCAATTAAACAAATTACATTTTTCGTTCCACCTATGCGTGCAACGAAAACTACCAAGGTTATCAGATAATTTCTCTTTCTCATAATTAAACGAAGGCCTACTATTTTTTTTAAATATTATATAGGTACATATTATAGTACCTAGGTATTCCTAAACTTACATACAATTGCAAACCATCGATCATCATTGCATCTTTTTGCATCGATGTCGAAATACCAAAATTTTATTTTTTCTTATTTAATTCTAAATGAAAAATAATCCATAATATCATAAAATAAATAAATATAAACAATTGCAATTCATTGTGGTATCATATAGGATTAAAAATCAAAATATATCGAAACGCGTGCTATATATAGGTACGTATAGAATTGATGGTCAAATTATATTAGTTGTATTACATAAATTATGATATATGCTATGTTCATTTTACCAATGGTGCAATAGACTTAACACTCTGCTGCAGTGTGCGAATTCGAAACCGAAATTTACATAAACTATACATGACATGTCATTCAACACCGCTCCGGCTCTGTGTACAGTAATAATATTATAATATATAGACAGAGTAATACACCTCGTCGTGTACAAACTATAATCGTTCGACAATCGACGATAAAAATATGGCGTACGCCAGCTATAACGTGGCCGCAGCAGTCATAACTATATCAATATAATTTTTTTTTTTTCAAAATATCGTTCGTTAAGAAAATACATACACGAATTCGATAAACCTTATAAATTGCCCGACTACACGATAAATGGACGATAATAACATAACATAATATATCGATTTTTCATATTATTTTGTCTTATAACGCCGCAGCACGATACTGCGAGCGTGATTTTATTACGAAACGCGGTTCGCGTATTCCGTTCGACAACGAAGACGACGACGACGACGACGACGATAATAATAATAATGATATATTATAATATACGGTTTGGCATCGACTTCGTTATAGGTATGCAGAAGATTTCATTTATCTTGCTATCTGTTTTCTGTAGATACCCACTACGAATATAATATAATATAACATTATAATATTATTATGCACCTATGTAGTACGCGGACCACAACATTATCGATCGTCGGTAAATCGATATCGGACATTTTTCAGACGGATGCCCCCCCCCCCCTCGACGGACGCTGGCAACGGCTCTCTACCGCTATAATATTATCGTTATTATTATCATTATTGTTATTAATAATACATTTTTTAGAATAATATAATAATAATAATAATAATATCGTCCCGCCGCCGGTGACTTGAACGGTCGACAATGACAGACGCGAATATTACTCGCTCCCACTCGGTCGACCGGCCTAACGCGCGCTCCGCTCCTTTCGTTTTCGCGTTTCCTCTCCGAGTCACTATAATAAAATTATAACATACCATAATGGTAATAATAAAATAATTACGTTTTCGAGTAATTACCACGACCGGTCATAGTTTTCGCTGTCGGTAGAACATCATACACTACTACCACGGTCGCAGGGCCCCTGGTTGGTATGTAAAACGACCACACCGCTGTCAGTAGAGAAATCACACGCACGGCGCCCAAAATTAAAGTCGAAAGAGAGAGAAAACGCAGCCGGCAACGAGGCAAGCCGTCGCAGGAAATCTACAATTTCACAATTTTTTTTTTTTTAGTCACCCCGTCAAAGCCTCGGTTAATGACAATAATATTATGCATAACTCACCGGCGTTGAAACGTCCTAGCTGTCAGATGATTTTATTCGGCAAACCGTACATTTTATAATATCGACAAAAACCGGTAATAACCACGAATGATTATATTGTAGTTATATTATTATTGTTTAATTTATACTTCGATCGTTATCCACTAAAATATTGTCCGACATTAAAACATGGCAACCGCATATTGTATATTATACTCGGCATGTACCCACTAAATATAACAATACATCAGCATTCCTAATACGTTCGGCGAGCGTTATTTAGAAAAAATATGAATTATTTAGTTGACGCTCGAGCGTGATTAATATGTACGGCACAAAGCACTTTTTGACATTCAATACATAATCCAAATTAAAACTTGTTCGATAATATTCGATTTTCGTGCTGATTAATGTTCTAAAAAAATAAAAAACAATGGTCAAAACACTGCCAACATTCTCGATTTTAGAGTACTTGATGAGTTGAATACACATTGTGATTCTTGAACATATAACAATATTATATTTATATACGAATATTACTATGATACACGTGTTTCTTGCCGGGTGCAGTGCGTCAATGCTATTATGATTCTTAAACTATATAATTCATATTATCTATATTCAAATAGGTGTTTCAACCCGATTGAAAAGTTTAATATTTAAATCACATTTTATAACGATAGTAATAATAATAATAATGAAAGCATAAAAAAGAATGCTATTGTTATTAAGAAGGTACCTATATATAGTTGAAATTGAATTTGAAAAATTCTAATTCCACAATAAGCTTATGGTCTAACGAAAAGAAGAAAAATTGTTCATAATTACATTAATAAGTGTAAAATATTATCAACACGACAGACAGTTGTTGCATTTGACTTAACTGAAAACTTATCACAATTTATTTTAGTTCTAATACTATCAATATCATATTATTTTGATATTTGTTGGTTGTCTCGTTGGTAGTGACATAACTTTTTATTTTTATGATCACCCTGATATTTTTTAATTTTTATAATAATATAAGTTTTAGATACACTTTAAAATAATAAGTAAATAATAATGCCATACCTATATTTTTATTTTAGATTATGAACGGATTTTACGAAGGTGTTTATTTTTAATTTTTAATTTTTTTTACTTTGTATACAAAATTTCTACCAAAAAGAGTGCTTCAATTTTAACATATAGTAAATTATCTTTTAGGAAATTGGATCAAGATGGTACTTTAAAAAGGTCATTTTTTGATTTTCTCAATATTTATTTAATGCCACCGGCAAAAACTACAACATAAATTCCGGGTAAAACTACCGGTAATTTATGAAAAACCACTAAAAATGGGGTTTTAATTTCTTTTTTTTATCATAGCAACGTATTAAAATAATTTATTAATAAAATAATAACATTATAAAAAATCCAGACTGACAAACTGTCTCCGCTCAGAATCCTTTTTCTTATACAATGATATTGTATCATTGAATTTAAGTATAATACAATCCATTATACATTGACCTATACTTGTAGCCTACTGTACAGCAGAGCGACATCCAATTACCCGCACTTTTTTTTTAATAATTTTGTTTGTTTGAAAATAAAAATATTTGATTATTTGGTTTTTATTTTTTCACATTATTATTTATCACCTGATTACACTGTCCTATAATAATATACAATTCTATTAGCATTACGCATAATATTTTAAAACTGCTATGAATAATTCATGGTAACTTATTTATCTTTTATTGTTTATTATTGTTGTATTCAATATTTATGATATAAGACTGTAAAAAGATTCTGTACATCATAGATCCCAGGTATAACTCTGGTTTATAAAATATGTTGTTACTAATTTGTTTAAATTGATCATAATATTATAATTCCTTAACGACAATACTTTGTTGATTTATCTTAGGTAGTGAAATATCTAACCATCTTGTGTGATCAAAATATGTCTAAGTGTAATGATCAGAATACATGCCAAGTCGATAACAGTAATTAGAAAATCTTTCATTATTTTCAACATTAATATGTTTTTGGGCTGGATACAACTTTTATTTTCAAACCGATTCTGCTGACGGATTTTGCGTAACGTGTTGTTTATCACCACAGAAACGAAAATCAACCATAAAAAAAACATATCTATCATTCTTCAATTTTCTTTACAGAGGAAATATATTCAATACGCAGTATAGCATGATAATTTTTAAATATACTTAGAACCCATATAAAATGATTATGATATATTATTTTCATATTCATATCGGGATGTATAATAATATAATGAGAGTATATATAGTATGAAAGGCATATTAATTAATACGCTCATAGTCATCGGTTAACCGAACACGCTGGAGATTATCGATACACCATACCTTGTCGATTATTTCAGGTCCATCAGTACAATTTTAATCCTAAATTTGATATATATTTATTATTTATTTTTAATTTAATTTATTTTTTACATCATAAAAGATTACTAGGCCTCACTGAGCTTAAAACTCGTGTGCAGGAGGCCCAGGAGTTATCTTGTTCACAGCATGTTTTAATTAATATAGACAAAAGTTAAAACAGAAAAATAAAACAAGCAGTTAAATAAAAATGGAAATTTACAATGTCGGTATTTAAGGATGATATATAGGTATGTTTTGTTACATCGTAAAAATACGTAGGGACATAATGGAAATTATTGAACATTAAATATTATGACGTATGTGAGTCTCGACGAAATCGAACATCTAACGACGCATACAGTTTTTTTTGGCCATTTTAGTGAGAAGTTAGCTGTGTGTCCATAGTCTTGACAGTTGACCTCATGTTTTATAGGGAATCATAATATATTATGTTTTTTTTAAGGTATTTAGTGCAGGTTTTCATACATAGATTATTAATTATATTGAGTTCATTAAATTCTTCAAATAATTTTTTAACAATATATTATTTAATATAGGTAATATTGTACGAAATACCTACTATATATGTCTATATTGTGTACCTATTTGTTCTCAACACTAGGATGGATAAATGCATATTATAATGTAATAATATATAGTTCAATAGTGCAGTGTTTATCAAGGTCTCCCGTAGGTAATGATATCAATTAGGAAACCGTTTTTATAATGTCTTGCAGCAAAACGCAATCGCGCGATGCAACAAGTGGGGGCGCTGTCGGCGAACATCCGTAACGAATATAATAGTAACGGAAAAATAAAAAAAAAAAAAAAGGAAATCAACTACGTTACGGTGTTGGCCAATCTTGCGAAAAAAAAACGAAACGAAAAACGAAAATGTCATTACTTTCGTGTGACACAATCTCTGCCGGTCGCGTACTTGTCATTCAGCGACGTCCCTACGGCTCGGACGGTTGCGGGCCATCGGTCTGCTCGAACCTTTTGTCGGCCACCGCCGCCGGTCGTTTTATCCGTCTCCGATCGGCATACGCATTATACCTACACGTCTCTTCTGCCTGTATATTATATAGGTATATGGCTGATTAGGCTACCCGGCATAACGTTATTATTATGCGAGTCGGTATGATTAGTATTCGTCGAAAATATCATCTCGGGACACCTTGAACATTACGGCGACGATACTCTGTAACGTTTTGGTCGTCGGCCAAACGTACATATAATATAATATAATATAGAAGTTGTAATAATAATAATGACATGATAATACTGTTTTTATCATAATATTATTATATTGTACGACGCGTATACACGATGTTATTGTGGTCTACATGCACATCTACCCGCCGCGTATTATTGTTGTTTTTCGCAATCTATAAAAACGAGGAAGAAGCCTCGGGGATCCCTCCCCGTCAAGGGGAGGCGGGGGAGGGGGGTCCGGCGTCGGACTCATGAGTTATTGTTCGTCGTGTAACGACAAGGCCGCAATCATCACGAGTCCTATTTACCAAATGCGTTAATTGTAACACGGCCGATACGGCGAGAGCCGCTGCAGTGGCGCTGGCTAGTATGTGTATATATATTATAATATGATATTATATTATTATAAATATATATGTGTGTGTACGAGAAGCGCACACGAGCGTCAAATTACAGTGATTACTGAGCCGCGGAGGAGTCGACGGTGGACGAGAGGAGAGAGTGAGAACACGCGCGGCGGCGGCGACGACGACGTCGGCCTTGGCAACCAAAATGATTTGTCAGCGAGACGATCCGACTGCGAATAGGTACCTCTACCTACCTACATATATATATACGTATAACCGGCACACGAAATCTCATTAACGGTGAACTATATTATATTATATATTTGGTATATTAGGTCGGTATAGGTACCTGTATACAATATGCATTAGGTACCTACGTTATTACATTAGGTATTATATTATTATCATTATAATGTTTTACGCGCGTCCTATTAGCGCCGATAAACGCAAGTAAAAATTCGCCCGCGGATAGGGTTTAGCTGGTATCTACACATAATGTTTTAGACTACGAGACAACATATCTGCACAGAATAGGTGAAACCCATATCACCTATTCCGTGATCTGACTACCAATATCTTTATTGTTTCTGTTCGTAATAAGTACTAATAACGAATTAAATTAGATTTAGAGAAGCTATCGTTCTCTGAATTAAAAAAATTGTGATTAATGTCACATACCTGTTGAGAGGACGCTATACACAGATATTATAATCGTTGTCTCCGCCGTATACAAGTTTACGCTCAGAAGATCACTTTTAACACCGTCAGTGTACACATTAGAGAGAATGGCTTGAAACTCAATGAAAAGAACATTATCTGTGTTTATATGTGTGTTTTTAAGATGATTTAGTTTTTAAGTGAGTTATGAACATTTTTAATTTATGCTAAACTATACACGTATAACTTGTTAAAAAATTTAACTGTCGTTTTTAGATTACTCATCTTCAATGTTGACAAACATTTTTTAAAACCTGCAAATGCCAACATACCTATTGAAGACTGTGTTTGCGCCTAAATAACCTTTTTTGCACCCATGTACAATAACCTCAATTGCGCTTGGTAAAATTAAAATACGTTAAAATACTTGTTCGTGGCCAGTTACATTATAAATCAAAAAATTGGGCAACATCGCAGTAAAACTTAATTTCTCGTCCCACTTTTTTCAGACTTCGAACTGACAGAATAAAATTATATATTATAATAATTATTGAATTATTCTGGTGTGGTTAAAAATTGTGCTTTACTGCTCTGTTGCGTCATTATTTAGCACCATTTATTACTGCCCCACCACTTTAGTCCACATTAGTCGGTGTAGACTGATTTAAATGTTTTTATATCCTTTTCATATCGTTAGTAACTTTTAGTTCCGAAATTTTTTAAGCATTGTAAGGAAACAATTTAAAAACTATAACTTAGAAAAATGTCTAAGATAATAATATAATAATCTAATATAGCTATATAATCTATTCATGAACATTAGAGGAAGGACGCCGAACACAGCAGAACGAAGCGTAAAAACATGGTCCGGAATTATCGCATTCCGCCAGAATGCGCGTCGGACCGTAATGATGTCGTTTTTACATAGTGTATAGCATAGGACATTTAATGGTTTTTTATTTTTATAATCTAAATGGTGAAATTTATGAATAATTACTATAGAACATTTTTTTAAAACCAAATTACCCTCGATCGAATATAAGTGTTTCCAATAATATACGACTTTTATAAAAAGAGACAACAACTATATCTTTTTTTATAAAAGTCGTATATTATTGGAAACACATATATTCGATCGAGGGCAATTTGGTTTTAAAAAAATGTTCTATAGTAATTATTCATAAGTTACACCATTTAGAATATAATATTAAAAAACCAATAAATTCCCTATGCTGTACATGTAAAAACGACATCATTACGGTCCGACGCGCATTCTGGCGGAATGCGATAATTCCGGACCACTTTTATATACACAGTTCGGCGTCCTTCCTCTAATGTTCATGAATCTATTATAGCTTATAATATATAAAGTTTTTCTTTTCATAGATTTAATAATTTTTTTTTCCAAAGAATATTGCAGTTTCTTAGTGATAGGCTAAGAAACCACCGTCGCGTCGTGAATTACTTCTGCAGCTAGAAAATATCTCGTTGCAGTGTACATACAAGTCGTGTTCAAATTTTGGGAATAGCCGAATTCCAAACGTAGTGATGGGATATTTTCATGCAAAAATAAAATTATATGTTAAATGTATATTTTGTATTTTCTTTACTTATACTTTCAACTATAAGATATAAGTGTAGGTAATTATTTAGGTAATTTTTGTTTCATCGATGATCACTATCTTTGAGAGAACTTTTAGTGCGGCAATAAGAATTTTGGTGGCCCTTTTGACCTTTTATTATATGATAGCATTAAAAAGTGTATGTATTGGGCATTGGCCCCTGCCAGTTTTAAAATCACTGGGATATAGCACTTAATAAATAACCCACCTTTGGATTCTCTATACAAAAATGAAATTGAAGACGAAATTATAAAATTATAAATCAAGTCACAGCAGTTTCTATTTTTTAATAATTTATAATATTTCTGATTTCATTAATTTTCTGTATATTCTGTATAAGTGTATAAGTAATTAAGATTGGAATAATATGAGCCAACGTCATTTGCACACGGCTGTGACTAACACAACCATACTTTTATAAAAGAATATGACATACTATTTTTGAATTAATTGTTTTTTTTCCTTATGTTATAATATTGGTGGACGCCGCTTGAAACACGGCCCCGCGACCTAATGAGGCGACCGGTCACGTCTCTTTTAGGAAATTGATTAAATCCTCAATCACAGAACTCCCAATTCAAGAGGTTATAATATGACTAACACGATACATATAAGACGTATAGTACTTACATATCGTAATATTTTTTTATGAAAGAATATATTTATTATAAGGCATCATATGAGACTATACAAGTTGAACGGAGTCTGATAAAGGAATTGTATTTTTTAAAGGTATTATCATAAGGTTTTGATTAAAGAAATTATTGTTATTTCTACTCATTTTCATTTATGTCAAACTAACAAATGTCGGCATGCAAATGACGAAGGCGTTTCTGTGGAATCTGATGTACCTGAATTATTATTTATTGAATTAAGAGAACCAACGAGAATATGCATTAAAAATGTTATGGGTTATTATCATTCTGCTAGTAAAAATGGAATGTTTAAACTTGGTGATGGAGATTATAACAATGCTACAAAACGGGAATATTAATGAGTATAATAAAAAATAGTATTATGATATCTTTGAATATGTGTGTACTACCAAAAGGGGAAATGAAACTAAAATAAAAATAGTATAGAGGCCGCCATCCCCCGACTGGGCATGGCTGAAACCTACGGGTGCCCAATTTGAAATTCTGCCAAGACCAAATCACACCTGTTGCTAACCAACCGTACCAACCATACCAACCGTTCCAACCGTAACCCCGACTAACCCCTACAATAGCTAATGGCCATAGTTTCCGGGCTCTATACCAATAAAACGTTATGAACTACAACGTGGTTCATGGTAAAGCTACCAACAACTCGGAATTGTACAAGATCGAGATCCTTCTCAACTCAAACATTTTTGTTGAAAAACCACATTTACCAAGAAGCCCGCGACAGTATGTATGCCAGTATTACGGACATACTCGAAAATACTGCTACCATGACCCACAATGTGTAAGATGTGAGGAAAACCACTTCTCAAATTCCTGTACCAAGTCACTCGACTCTCCAGCCAGATGTCCTCTATGCAATAGTAGCCTCACACAGCCATCTGAAAAGGTTGCCACAACTTTAAAATACTTAAACGTTTTAATTCTCCAATTAGGCGAGATCCTCTTATACCTACTCCTGTACCTATAAACAAACCTATTTAACCCTCTTTTGGTACCAATCAACCATCTTATGCTCAAATCACTTCCTCTGGTAAAAATTATTCTCAACCTTATTCAAGTATTGAAACATTAATCGTATTAATCTTAAAAATATTATTCTGTATCTTTTTTTTAATAGGTGATTTTACTCTAAGATTACTTATAAACATAGAAAAGATGATTCTGAATTAATGCGTTTTGTCTATGTGGCGCATGGACCAGAGAGAGAAAACAAATATTGCGCTGACATTCTCATAAATCCGTGCAGCTAAATACTTCATCAGTGGTTATGTATGGTGTTGGTGTATACCATAATATATAATTTTTAGTTGACGTAATTACGTACATTTCATACTACAATATTTTCATATTTATTTTATAATTATAATATATTATTATGTAATATGTTAATGACCAAGCCGTTGTTCTAATTATATTTAAGACTATATTCTATAATCTGAATAGTATTGTTTTTTTTTTTTTTTTTTTTTTTTTTTTTTTTTTTAATACAAAATAAAAAAAAAAAAAAAAAAAAAAAATCACAGTACGAGTGTCACAGCCGACCGATACACACGTGTGTAACAGTCTGTCGCTTATCGCATTTTTAGCTACCGATAGCAGTAACCCGAACTTCACTGCAGTCTAAGAGGTATGTTTATTGATTACGGCCCCCCATAATCATAGCCGACAACAGCACTCTCGAGGCCGTCCAATATGTTGGACGACTACGACAACAACCTCCCTCCCCTCTCCACGTCCAACCACCCACAAACAACCTCACAAAGAACCTTTGCAGAAACTACCGCAAATGAATCATTTCCCAAAAAAGACCAAGCAATAATCTTTAACACGATCCAAGATATTCCACAAATTGAATATATCAAAGCTTTCAGCCTACTTACGGCCCCTAAGAATATAAAATTTGCATCACGCGTCTCGAACAACAGGTTCTGCATATACTTTTCAAACAAAATCATCGTCGATCAAATCATCGAAAAACAACCCTTCATAACTATAAACAAAACAGAAATACCGTACCGCCGGCTTATCAACCCGGCCAAACGTATAATAATATCCAATGTCCAGCCGATAATCCCACACGACACAATCGCAAATGCAATTAACGCTCTCTCCATTACAATGTTATCGCCAATTACGTTCATGAAGGCCGGCTTCCCTAACGACGATTTCAGCCATATAGGAAGCTTCAGGCGTCAAGTGTTTATACACCCTGAGCACAGTGACAAAATTCCGAGCTCTATCCTACTACATTTCGACCAAACCGAATATCGCGTATTTCTATCAGACGACACAGTGACATGTTTTTCATGTAAACAAACGGGTCACACATCGAATCACTGCAAAAATGGAGTAGTAAATACAGCCGTATCAATTCTATTCAATAATACAAACATCGCCACAGATAAAAACATCGAAACCACACACTCCTTATATGATATAAGTACCGAAGACAAACCCAAGGAAAATACTCCCTCCTCTACCACCTCACAGAAACCAGCTGCCCAGGTAAAAAGACCGGCACCTTCAACAACCAGTTCTAGCTGCCAGGAAAACACCCCCACTGAAAAACCGCCAAACAATTTAATACCACCACAAGTAGAAACTACAATTACACAGGCAACCAAAGGAACACTTGCATCTAAATTAAAGGATTCTTCCAAAACACCAACCCCCCTACAAAAAAAACCAAAACGCTCAAACTCGATCGAACAAATAATAATTAAACTTGAAGAAGCATTGCTACCTGCAAAAGTCGCCTTTGAAAAAATACCTAACTTAAAAATCGATTTCAACCAACTTAAATATATCATCGAAAACTCACTTACCGAAAAAAACATCTCCAGTATCTTATCGCCATTCAACATCTCATCCATGGAAATGATCGAGATTATTGATACAGTCCGGCCGAAAGTTAAATCTCTATGCATCAAGAATAGACTCACGAGACTAGCCGATACACTTCTCGATATGTCTCCCTTCACCAGCTCCACCGATTCCACCCTAATCTAAAAACATCAAATACTAACAATCCAAACTATACCGCCAAATTAAGTTCCTCACAATGCAAAACCTAAATATAATACAATGGAATCTTAATGGTTTCTACAAAAAAATAAACGAACTTAAAATATTAATAGCCGAGTACTCTCCCGACCTCATATGCCTACAAGAAACCAATTTTACCGACAAATCTCATACTGATCTACGGAACTACACAAGCTACACTCAACACAGAACCAACGGTTTAAGAGCCAGTGGTGGAGTCGCAATTTACGTCAAGACATTTTTTCCCAGCAAACAAATAAACATAAATACACATCTTGAGGCTATCGCAATCTCGGTACAACTCAATGAAACAAATTTAAATATATGTAATTTGTATCTACCCAATCAGACTAAAATTGAATTATTCGACATAGAAAATATCACCAAACAACTTCCTAAGCCATTCATTATATTAGGTGACTACAATGCACATAGCACAACATGGGGGTCCGAAAAAACTGACTATAGAGGTAAGATAATTGAAAAACTATTAGAAAACGACAATATGGTATTGCTAAATGACACCTCCCCTACCCATATCAATATAGCAAATGGTAACCTATCCTGCATCGATCTAACCATGTGCACATCCACCTTAGCCCAAAGACTCAAGTGGAAAGTGCTACCTGATATTTACAGCAGCGACCACCTACCAATACTCACTTACTTCATCCCCAGGTTAGGAGACACAAATAAAAATAAAAGTCGCAGATGGAATCTAAAAACGCCAAACTGGTCACTATTCAGCGACATCATAGAATTTGAAATTACTAAAATACAACACAATGATCATTCAAACATCGAAAACACAGTCAAAACTTTCACTGACATGATTACATCAGCTGCAAATATAGCAATAGGTAGTTCTATAAACCTCACTAAAAAACCCAAAGTTCCCTGGTGGAACGACGAAATCAAAAGAGCTATTCTCAATAAAAAGAATGCCCTAAATACATATAAAAAACATAAAACCTTAGAAAATTTCATACAATTAAAAAAACTTCGTGCTCAAGCCAAATTTCTCATTAAAAAAAGCAAAAAAAATTCATGGAAAGAATTTACATCAAGCATCAACCCCAAAACCAACTCACACATGATATGGAACAAAATTCATTCATTAAAAGGTCTAAATAGAAATCAAGAAATACACATAACCGACGCACAAGGAACAACATCATCTCCAAAAGATGTTGCTGAAAAATTCGGCACATACTTCCAAGCTAATTTTAGCAATGACATTTACAAACAAGATTTCATAGACGAAATAAAAATACCATCCGAAAACTCACCAATAACCTCCACAATAAACCCATGCAACAGTGAACAAATTGACCTGAACTCTAATATAACACTCAACGAAATGGAAACTGCCCTTAAAAAATGTCTGAGCAAAAGTCCAGGCCCCGACAGCATACCTTATTGTTTTATAACTAACCTCGGTATAACAGCAAACAAATTCCTATTAGATATATACAATAATATATGGCACTCAGGAACTATACCAGATGAATGGAAAAAGGGAATAATAATTCCTATTCTTAAACCAGGAAAAAAGAAACATTCCACTGATGGATACAGACCCATAACACTACTAAATACAATGACAAAAGTTATGGAAAAGATCATAAACTTAAGACTTATATGGTTTCTAGAAAAAAACGAAATATTATCCAAAGAACAAAGCGGTTTTCGCCACGCCAGATCAACAATGGATAACCTAATAATAATAAAAACAGAAATCGAAAACGCATTCAAACACAAACAAATCCTCGGTATGATCAGTCTTGATATAACCAAGGCCTACGATTCCGTATGGAGACACAGAATACTAACTATACTAAGCAAAATTTTAACAAGCGGCAACATGTTCAAATATATATCAAACTTCCTAAAAGAAAGACAATTTCAGGTCAAAGTATCAAATACCTTATCCAATACGTTCTATCAAGAAAACGGTATTCCACAAGGATCCTCTCTGGCAGTTACATTATTTCTCTTAGCTATTAATGATATCGTTGAAACAATACAAGTTCCCGTAATATCCAACCTCTATGCAGACGATTTCAACATACTATGCAGAAGCAATAACCTAAATACAGTGCAAGAGTTTCTCCAAAAAAGTGCGAACAACTTATCAGATTGGTCAAAAAAAACAGGCTTCTCATTCTCTAACCTAAAATCACAAAGCATCATCTTCACAAAACGAAGGAAAATAAAACCCCTAAAAATAACACTAGACAACCTCGTCATACCCAACCAAGATAAAATAAAAATACTAGGAATTACATTCGACTCCAAACTAAATTGGTTACCTCACCTTAAAAACATCCGTGATTCACTATCTCAAAAACTCAATATAATTAAAATAATTTCACATACAACTTGGGGTGGGGACAGCTCTACCCTTTTAATGATCTATAGAGCTTTAATCAGATCAAAAACAGACTATGGCTCAATATTATTCAACAATGCTAACACCTCCCACTTAAATATGATTCAAACCAAACTCAATACTGCCATAAGATTATCAATCGGGGGATTTAAATCCAGCCCAATTGAGAGCATTAGAAACATCGCCAACGAAATTTCCCCTAAACTCAGAAGGGAAAAACTACTTCTATTGCATTGTGCCAGAACCAAAAGAAATACAAACAACCCAGCAACCAAAATAATAAACACATATATACAAGAAGCTGAAAAAGAAAATATAAAAATAAACAACATTCTAGATAGAAAACCCTATAACTTTCCCCCATGGAACACGACATTCAACGTCAACCTCTCACTAACAAATTTCAAAAAAGAAAACACAATTCCCTCCATATATAAAAACATGCTTCAAAATATACTGCAAGAGCATCCAAACAGTGTACAAATTTATACTGATGCCTCCAAAACCAACAACGGAGTCGGGGTTGCAATGATAGTAAATAATCAAAAAATAACATATAAACTTCCTCCCCAAGCCTCAATATTTACAGCAGAAGCGATTGCAATATACAAAGCAGCCAAATATTTCCACTCAGAATGCGTAAGCCCCGAAACTAAATGCATAATTCTTAGCGACTCACTAAGCAATCTAATAGCAATCACAAATACAAGTAACCCGCCCGATACCACAAAGCTCATCCAAGAAGAAACCTTCCAGGCTGGCAAAAAAGGGAAACAAATCCTATTTGTATGGATTCCTGGACATAGTGGTATACTGGGAAACGAAATAGCGGATAAAGAAGCTCATACGCAATAGACTCAACATCAACCACAAATATAAATTCCATCACATTCGACGACGCGAAAATCGTAATCAACACTTACATAAACAATAAATGCCACTCCCACTGGCGACAACTTAACACTAAACTCAATCAAATTAAAAATAACACCAACCTATGGAAAAATTCCGGACTTAGTAGAAAAGATGAAACCACAATCAACAGACTTCGAATAGGACACACACATCTAACGCACAGCTACTTGATGAGCAACGACGAACCTCCATTATGCGACACATGCAGAGTCCCCCTAACGGTAAAACATATCATCACCGAATGCCATAAATACAACCAGTACCGCGATCAATTCCACATCTCCGAACAAATCTGTCAAGCACTTGGACCAAACCCACAGGACACTAACAACTTAATTTTATTCCTTAAAAAATCAGAATTGTATAACTTAATTTAAAAAAAAAATTATGAAATATATTATTGTAAATACCTCTTAACTTAACACCTTGTACTAATGACCTAGATGTCGATGTATTCAAGATCAATAAAAAAAAAAAAAAAAAAAAAAAAAAATCTTAAATGTATAGAATATTAAATTGTATATATAATATTATATTTATAGGCAATAGGTATAATATGCATAATATTATAACATACTACTTAGTTACTTACTGAAGAAAGAAACACCAAATAATATTATAATATTTTGAAATAAAAATGTATTTAAAAATAATAATTAATTCACTTGAAAATTTTAAACATCTAATATATTGGACTTAACGCATATTTTATTATTTTAAATTGCATTTAAGATGTCTTGTATTTAAATTAGAAATACGCTATTATTACATCAGAAATCGGTAAAAAAAACATAATTATTATCTATAGAAACAAAAAAATTAATTTTTACGAAATATGGAGTTATTCTGTTTTGGCTTAGCACGGCAGTATATATTGATTATTGGTAATGTAAATAAGTGTAATATTATTAATTATGTTCTATGCTACAGAAAATCTGTATGACGCTGATGACGAAGACTCGTCATCAGAAAGCGAATCACTGTGATTCAATCACATCACATGGAATACATTTGTTTGACCCACATGTTACACGTCACTCGCAAAACCAAAGTAGACAAAGTAAGTACCCATCTATAAATTAGACGCTCTCTGATTTGCTATTAATGTATTACTAAAAAGTATTTGTAGTACTTGCTAAAAAAATTGTCTGTTTACGATACGCCAGTGATAGACCTTGTAAGTACCTATATATTTCGTTACAAGAAATATAATATAAATATTTTTTTTTACTTATTTTTTTCAATTTAATTAGACAAGCATGGATTATATGAATCGTGGGTTTGTGACTCAGCCATTAGAACTCTAGTTAGTATACCAGAGGAGGCTGAGAAATGTAACAAACATAGTAATACGATCAGCAGTGGCGGTGGGATATATTATAATTAATAATTATTAATGGCCCCTGCTGCTAATTTTGGTTCAATGAAGGGTACGGTGGTAAAAATATTTAAAATATACAATATGCTT
This sequence comes from Macrosiphum euphorbiae, assembly GCA_949089665.1. Lineage (NCBI taxonomy): Eukaryota > Metazoa > Arthropoda > Insecta > Hemiptera > Aphididae > Macrosiphum > Macrosiphum euphorbiae. The sequence goes on along the minus strand of CARXXK010000003.1, from coordinate 69,419,272 downwards.
CAAAGCCTACACAATTTTACGCCACCACTGACCATCTGAGTACAATATGAAAAAAATACGTGTGAAAGAGCGTCTAGCAGCAGTGCTGAGTGAAAACATTTAGCCTGTGATAGCCCTTGTAAGTACTTATATGTTTCGTTACAAGAAATATAATATCAATATTTTTTTTACTTATTTATTTCAATTTAATTAGACAGGCATGGATTATATGAATCGTGGGTTTGTGACTCAGCCATTAGAACTCTAGTTAGTATACCAGAGGAGGCTGAGAAATGTAACGAACATAGTAATACCATCAGAGTATAATATGAAAAAAATACGTGTAAAAGAGCGTCTAGCTGCAGTGCTGAATGAAAAAATATATACCAGAGGAGGCTGAGAAATGTAACGAACATAGTAATACCATCAGAGTATAATATGAAAAAAATACGTGTAAAAGAGCGTCTAGCTGCAGTGCTGAATGAAAAAATTTTTCCTGTGATAGACCTTGTAAGGACTTATATGTTTCGTTACAAGAAATATAATATCAATATTTTTTTTACTTATTTATTTCAATTTAATTAGACAGGCATGGATTATATGAATCGTGGGTTTGTGACTCAGCCATTAGAACTCTAGTTAGTATACCAGAGGAGGCTAAGAAATGTAACGAACATAGTAATACCATCAGAGTATAATATGAAAAAAATACGTGTAAAAGAGCGTCTAGCTGCAGTGCTGAATGGAAAAATATATACCAGAGGAGGCTGAGAAATGTAACGAACATAGTAATACCATCAGAGTATAATATGAAAAAAAATACGTGTAAAAGAGCGTCTAGCTGCAGTGCTGAATGAAAAAATTTTGCCTGTGATAGACCTTGTAAGGACTTATATGTTTCATTACAAGAAATATAATATCAATATTTTTTTTCAATTTACTTAGACAAGCATGGATTATGAATCGTGGGTTTGTGACTCAGCCGTTAGAACTCTAGTTAGTATACCAGAGGAGGCTGAGAAGTGTAACGAACATAGTAATACCATCAGAGTACAATGGAGACTATAAAATAAAATAACTATGCACGGAATGAGACCGTACCCAAGGGCCGCCAGTTTGTAAGTGGGCTGGTAAAGTACGGAAAACTCGGTGGGCCGAATTCGCCCTGGGTAGGTACACAACTAAATTAACACAATACGCAGAATAGTTGAATAGTTTACCATACACAACTGTCGCAACTCATAAGTTCACTGCGTATGAAGTCTGGTATCAATGGACAATGATAATTAATAAGAGTGCCAATCGGTTGTTGTTTTTAGAATTTGTATTAATTTTAGATTTTAGAAATAAAACTATACAGGATTACGATACTAATTAGTATTATTGTTATACACTCACACAACCAAACATATATAAATACATACCTACCTACAATGTGTACGTCCCCACATACGTCTAAATATAAATATATTCCAACTATCAATATTAGAAAAAATGTATCATTGTGACAATAATTTCTTAGTACACAGTATAATATTTTCTGAAAATATTATAAAATAGACATGTTTTTGAGCTGATCAAATATAATAATAGTGAAACAGCAAAAACTGGGCAGCGGCCCATCGGACCACTTTTAAAATCAGACAGGGGCAAATGCCCACCATAAATGCCCACATAAATTTAAAAAAAGTAGGTAATATTATTTCTCCAAAAATCTTGTGTTTTTCAACGATTTCAATTAAAGATTTGTAAAATAGCTCAGCAGAATAATCGCCCCGCAATTCAAACTGGCCGAGATGTTGAGGATGAGCACAATGTTTTACGTACTGTCGATACTCTGGGCACGTGAACACAACCGAGTGTGCTACGAGTTGTCACAGAAGTGGCTGTTGCTTAGCAAGGCCAGGAAGATTGTAAACGGTCAAATGATGAAATTAATACATCAAAATGCTCGGTAAAAATATTTTTGTATGCCATAGTTCATGAAAAAAAAAATTAATTTAAAAAAAGTAACCATAAAAAATACTATTTCTCCAAAAATGTTGTGTGTTGTCATTATTTCAATTAAAGACATTTATGATTTGTAAATTAGCTCAGCAGAATGATTCCGAAACGGCCCCAGATGTCGAGTACGACTATGTTTTACACAATGTCGCTGATCTGGGCGCGTGAACACAATTGAGTGTGTGACGAGTTGTCACAGAAGTGGCCGTTCTGGACAGACGAAGAGCTCTATGCTAAGGCCAGGAAGATCGTAACCGGTCAAATGATGAACATAATGATGACCGAAATCCTAAATGTGGAACTCAGACCGGAAGTTACTCAAAACTATCATGGTTCCGGCAAGCCTATTGAACTGTACTTGACGATGGCTGTATCAGATCTGCCGGAAAAATTGCAATACAGTTCAACGAAATTGGGGTCCTACAGGTCAGTCTGAGACTTTTTATTGATACACCAATAATAACTTAAGAAAAGTCCACGTTAAATTTTTACCCTTACGAATATTATTATGTTTGATCAGTGATTTACAGAGCAGCCCGAATACAGTGCATGTCCTTATAGCCATATTTCATAGTATAAAATATAGTTTATAAAAAGCTATTTGCAGGCACCAACACGGTAGTTAATGATTTAAGTTAAGGACTTTGGGGCAGATGCGTTTATAGTATACAAAAACTTATGTCTTAAAGGGAAAACTTTCCCGCCCTGTTTGGATTTCGTTAATTATTTGTTTATTATGTATAAGAAGAGAACATTCTTTATTTCCGATGAAAACCTGATTTTCAAAACTATAATATTATTGTAGAAGCTAGTTAGATAAGCATTTGAATAATGCACAATATTTATTTCATTATTTTTCCAACGTGTTTGTCCAGCACTGTTTAAAGTCAAATGAAAATTCGGGCTTTGATCCCGGATAAAATTATATTCCAGATAAAAAACAAATTAACAAATTTCGACGTATCAAGAGATTCTTATCGAGATTTTTTCCAGTGAATTAATTTTTGCTGATATTATAATTATTATAATAGCGACTAAAATATAGATACCATTTTTAATTTTTATTGAACTGCGAAAAATTCTGAAAACCAGCACTTGCATCCTTAAGACGCATTTAATAATACGACGACAAGCATATTATCTATCGGTCAATCTTGAGATCCTACGCAATCTTACATAGCTTATTATTCAGTGGGTTTTGTAAGTCGGTTGTACTTGCATAATATAGCCACATCGTTCAACTAATATTATAATATAATATGTTTTTTTTAAAGAATGCGTTACTATTAATGAAAATAAAAAACTTTTTAAACTATGACATTATAAATAAAACCATCAACTAGTAGGTACCCTTATACAACTCTAGATGGTGATCAGAAATTTTAGAGGTACCTACGCTAGGGAAGTGAAACTTGTGGGAAACTGTTCTAGTCCTCGGAGAATTATAGTTTCAGAAAAATAAGCGATTTCAACGACATTCACATATTATTATATTATTTTATACTTATGATGAGTTCAAAGATGAGCATAGTCACTGGCCCCTTGACTGGACAGTTTACCAAAGCACTTATGAAACTCTCTAGGGAACAATGTTTGCAGAGTTTCAATAACTATAGAAGACGGTTAGGGCTGCCTGCTTACAACAGCTTTTTCGATCTCACCGGAAACATCAAAACCGCAACCGAATTGGAAAAATTGTACAGTACCGTGGAGGAGGTGGAGTTTTTAACCGGCGTGTTGACGGAAAAGTCCAGTTCTGGAGTTCTACCCACGACCAAAGTCCTGTCTAACAGTTTTATCGTAAACGCAATACTGGCAAATCGTCTCATAACCAAACACTTGTGGGCACCGGACACGTTCGGTGGAGTCGAATTTTTAACGTTGATAAAAAACACGAATTTAGTGGAGTTGATGAAAAGAAATGTTTACAATGGCGACGAGTTAGAAGTTCATCGTTACGCGAAATACCTAAGTAAATTTATAGTATAATATATAATTACTGTAGGACCAAGTATTAAAATATTATTAGTCTTAGTATGTACTAAAATAAGTGATTTTTCCCAACCATTCTAAGGAGACGAACCCTAGAACTTACATAGTACTTATAGAATATTATTATATATACTAAGGTGCCATTTAAATTATAATCTACTATAATATTATATTTTAACAACATAAGTTAAAAACAAAATCCTACAGGAACTCGATATAGTTTTTAAATATTATATATTATGACGAGGGAATTTTTTAATGTTTATATACATGTCAGCAGTTATATACAAGATTACACACTTTGCTAATATATTTTGTCCTTTTCCAAAACTAGAATTTACAATGATTAATTTAGAAAAAAATTCTATATTACCCTCACGAAATGTACATAATCAACGTTTTTCTGTAACTTTTAATGCTAAGATAAATGTAAATTATTAAACAATAAATTCTATAACTTAGCATTCGGCTATTGATTGAGTGTATTAATAAGTTAAAATTTGTTTTATAGATTATTTCAGTTTTACGTATACATGTTACAAAATAATATTAGGCGTACCTACTATAATATATTATTTTTTTGATTAGTCCATCAAAGTGCTGTGGAAAAATTAGAAAACGTGTTGGCTGGTTCCAACAACGGTGGATATGGTCCCAGAATATTGCCTTTAGCTTCCCAATTGTACGGCAGTGGCGCTGCGTCGGAGAGATCGAATAAATCGTTCTCTGGCCGTAATCTCAAGACACGGGAATTTAATTACAAACATTTCGCGACGAACCATGCATTCGGATCACACTTAGACGTATACTTAAAGGCTTTGACCAAAGCCATTTCGACCGACAGCTCGTGGGTGAGAAAGACTTTTTTTTACACATAACAAAACTGTTTGATAAAAGTTAAATTTTTACTCTTCTCAATGACAACATAATAAACATATAGGTACGTTTTAAATTATAATACCGAAGCTGAACTAGTTCTGCACTCATTACCTATGAGTATATTTTAATGTTTATTTAATGGACAGAATTACAAGTGTAGGTACCTACCCCGAAAAATATCAGTTTACTACAATACTGCTAATCCAATATTTAACCTATTAATACTTTAAACGAATTAACTGGTACATCTGTAAGTTACTCATACGAAATTTCATTTTAATACATCAAAATGCTCGGTAAAAATATTTTTGTATGCCATAGTTCATGAAAAAAAAAATTAACCATAAAAAATACTATTTCTCCAAAAATGTTGTGTTTTGTCATTATTTCAATTAATGACATGGATGATTTGTAAATTAGCTCAGCAGAATGATTCCCTGGCAATTCAAACGGCCCCAGGTGTCGAGTACGAGCATGTTATACGTAATGTCGCTGATCTGGACCCATGAACACAATCGAGTGTGTGACGAGTTGTCACAGAAGTGGCCGTTGTGGAGTCGAATTTTTTAACTTTGTGAAATCTACCAGTTTAGAGTTATTGGTGTGTCGAAACGAGGACAATTGCGACGGATTAAGCTCAAGATACGGCAATTTAATTACAAATATTTTGCGACGAATAATGCATACATAGAAGTTAATCGTTACGCGAAATACCTAAGTAAATTTATAGTATAAAAATATAATTACTGTAGGACCAAGTATTTAAATATTATTAGTCTTAGTATATACTAAAATAAGTGATTTTTCCCAACCATTCTAAGGAGACGAACCCTAGAACTTACATAATACTTATATAATATTATTATATATACTAAGTGATTGCCCTTTAAGTTATTTAAATTCTAATATAGTATTGATCGATTGAGTGTATTAATAAGCTAAAATATATTTTAACGTACTATATAATAGCATGATTTTTTTTTTTCATTAGTCCATCAAAGCCCTATTGAAAGATTAGAAAACGTGTTCGCTGGTGACAACAACGGTGGATACGGTCCCAGAATATTGACTCCAGTATGTTTACTGGAAAGCTGTGCGAACGACAGTAAATATTTTTGCCTCACTAATAAACATATTATCTTTATTTCATTATAATAATATAAAATAAAAGACATATTCGCACATACGAAGTAAGACTGATATGTCTGTTATCGACTAAAATATGTATTATTATAAATATATTATTTTTTTGATTAGTCCATCAAAGTGCTGTGGAAAGTTCTGTAGAAAACGTGTTGGCTGATTCCAACAACGGTGGGCACGGTCCCAGAATATTGCCTTCAACTTCCCAAGTCGAAATGGCACGTCAAAACGTGGACAATTGCGACGAATCAAAAGTTCATCGTTACGCGAAATACCTAAGTACGTTTATAATATAAAAATAAAAAAACTGTAGGACCCAGGATTAAAATATTATTAGTCTTCGTATTTCTGGCACGCCGTCATTAACCCAAACATAATATTTCATAATTTAACCGTATTCCCTAATTAATATGTTACTAGTATTATTCGATCATTATATTATTATATCGATCACATTTATTTATTTACTATGTAAAATTAAGGTTGTTTGAAGCGTTCTTCTTATTTTTAGGTCTATAAAAGGCTAAATCATTATAATATAGTTGTTTCTATATTATTATATTTATATACGTTTGTATTGTTCGTTTTGTTAGCCAACGTGCAAGGGTATTTTACCATTCTTATATCTTATTAGTCTCCGTAACAAGAGGCAGTCTGCTCGCGAATAAAGTTTATCACGATATCATGGATATAATATCTAGCCAAGACCTCGGGTTCGTGTTCTCGTCATGAATTAAGGAGATGTCAGGGCACCGAGAATGTTTTCTCTCGCTGACCCATGAGCATCACAGCAAATTTGTGTTTACCAGAAGCAACCCCGTGTTGTTACTTTTAATATTGGAGTGAGTTCACCTATTTTCAAACTTTTATTTAATATTTTATTCAATATTTATTTATAAGATGTTCAGCCGCTGTTACAAGGACGAGAAATAGAGACCTCGAATTATATGATGAAATGTGTGTGGAAGTGCTTGAAAATGCTAAAGTTCGACCACTGCTACAACCAGTGAAAATAGAGATCGCTCCGAATATTGTAGTTCCTGATCTGCCAGCTAACCCTTCAAATAAGTCTAGAAATGAGGGTTATAATATGCCGAACAAAGATTTTAATGATGGGTATGATAAAATGTGCATGAGAGTGCTTGACATTCGGTGCAACAAATATCGTGCGTGACAATTACTTGCCAACATTCAAAGTGCAAGGTCAAATTTATTATCGTGATCATTACTACCACAGCCAGATACGGATTATAAATTTATTTCATGGGAAACACTAATAATCAAATCGACGTTGTAGGTACAATACGGGCACGTGACAAGGAATTGTCGCTGCATTACAAACTCTATTCGATCAACACAACGAATTGATTCTATTGTTTAGAACTGCCCTTAACCAAATGTCAGCTGATTACTACATAGTTGTAGTTAGAGCAGACCAAACATCTCTCGGCCAACAGTAAAGACGATACAATACACCAACAATTGATCAAGTGGTTTTTAATGGGCAACGAAGTGCACAGGATCAGCTAGTAGCCTAGTATACAATATTTCCGTTTTATATTTTAGGTTATCAATACTGTAGACCTGGTACAAATTTAAAAATCAAGGAGTATCCATTAATCATCGATTGCTAGGGGTAACCTATAGAGACGTTATAACATTAATTCCATCTCTGTTATTGTTTGGTTGTCGTGACAAACGCTGTAACGTGAAATCAGGCAGAAAAATAGAATAATCTCAACACCATATGACGTCACGATAACGATTTCAGTGTCGCACAAAATTATGACTTGCCATAAGACATAAGACATGTATATTATACATGTCAAAAAAGTAAAAACCATTAGCTTGTGGTGATAAATGTATATTATACACCTCCTGGACTCTGCTTGTAGAGAGCACGAAATTGCATACGAACATAGTAACTCTACCGTATAGATCGTAACAAAGCCGATAATATATTAGAGCAGCGAGCCTGGAATAAGTTGAAGTCAAAGGATTCTAGTTTAAAAGAAAAAATCTGTGGCTTGGGTTGTGGGTTAAAAGTGGCACTAAAAGTGACTAAAAACGTTATAAAGAAAAATATCGGCGAAAAAAACTTGATGAAATTAACTAAAAAAATGTACAGCTGTCACGGAAAAAACATTTAAATACAATTTTAAATTTTACTTTATTTTACTATATAGATGCTAGCTTACTAATTTTACTCTAATTGAACAGAGTATTCAATACATATAATATATTATATTACACGCAATGATATTTTGAAAATATTTTGATTAACTTTGAGGTAATACCTATTTTATGCTACTAACCTATGGGGGTGCATAAAGTATTCAAAAATATTTCATCAGAACCGTATTTCAGTTGAAAAGAATAGAGTCATATCTTCGTTCAACAGTGGAGTCAGTTATATCTAGATTAAACGCGACTTTAACATTACACACAACAGTCTGAAATGCTTCGTGGTATAAATAATGGAGGATTTACATGTGTAATTAATATACTAGAATACTAGATGATTTTGCATCAAAAAAAAAGTTCGTCGCTAAATGTAAAAAATTATTTATGATTTATGATTTAAGTGTACTAGTATTAATATCTATATATTTTTGACAATACAATTTGAGTTGAATATCTAAATGTGCGCTCATAAATTCTTGAACATGTTCTTCCTTTTTTGTTTATTTTAATAATTTTCCGAGTTATATAATAATTTTTTCCAAGTTTAAATCTTAGTTTTTAGTAATGAAACCTTAACTTATATTTTCCGAAGGGGGTGTCATATTTAAAAAGGGCCTAGGGGAGCAGTTGCTCAACCTTGTGCTCGTTATATTATATCACTTACCCTATACGTATATTGAATTTATGTAAAATTTGAATGTAATGTATACGATACGTTCGCAGTGTTCAGACATCCGAGCACCGCCAACAGCGACGAAGCCACCGTTCTCGACGCCCAGCTCAACCAGGCCAACAAATTCACTTGACCGACGCTGTTCGGTTCCCGACACTGCAGACGAAAGGTCGAAGAGCAGCGTTGGTAGCCGATTAGGACAATGTCAGACGAGGATGGTCCGAGCAGGGCGCATCGGTTGCTGACCGTTCTGAGTCCTCTCGTCCGGTCTCCGGAGGAGTAGTTTCACAGCCACCGCCGCTGAGGTAACGACGAAGACGACAGCGTCAACGATTCCGTCCACGGAAGACTCAATATTATCGTGGAGATAATCCAGCTGTCTGCCGGACGTCCAAGGGTCTTCCAATAAAAAAACCGAAGTCCTTATTCGTCCCGATGTCGGTGTCACCGCGGACGACCGTCACGTTACCAAAAGTGTTCAGAAATTTAAATTTGTGGTGCAAATCGATAAAAACAAAAAAAACGGGAGTCAATATCCCATTGTGTAATAAACTAATAAATAAATGTTATATTAAATTGTAATTGTTGTATTTGTAAATAATATTAAAACACCAAACAACCATGGTTACTCATGTAGAGTCGCTTGTTATGTCTCCGTTGGCAATTACCACGGATTAATTAAAATACTTTATTTAGGTAGTATTTAAAAATGACTATTAACTAGCAGGAATAAGAACTATCAGTCATTCAATTCTTCCCAAGTTAAGAAACCACAGATTAGGTGAAACATTCTGTTCTGTGATGATATGAATATTATGTAATATAGGTATGCTTCTGGTAACATTTTTATACAATATGGTCACTGGTCAGCTATGTTGCGAATGGCAACATCAAATTTTTACACAATATTAAACTTGTATCCTGATAGGACCTGCAGAATTCCATCTTTCTGCAGTATAGCTTTATTATGTATTTGTAATTTTTTTTTTTTGTCAAACCCATCGTTAACGTCTATTAAACAATTAGCTAAAACAAAATAAATAAAGTATGATCTCGGACATAAATCGACGTGTAGGTACCAATTTGAAGGCAAATCGTACAGTCTGACCGACGAGTCGTCTCACGCTAATATTATATTACATTAATTCTTATTTCTATCGACGTCCGAGTTCGGTGCGACCAATACGCTCTACGAAAACGCTCTTTAATTACTTTACCACATCGGTCTTCCGGCTGTATTCTTAACCATCGATCGTCGTCTACGTCTCGTATTGTTGTCGTATAATAAACGACGTTTGGCGGCGGCGAACGTGCGCCCGACCGGTCACGACGTTAGAAATGTCTTCGGAAGAAAAATATTATTGGATATTATATTATTGTGTTAAACTAGCTTAATTATTCGGAGTATTGCCAGGAAAAAAATTCCGATTGTTCAACTCCTTTTGGGTGTAACGCGCTGTGGAAGCAATTTCATTTTAGTGTAAATTATGTTATATTTTAATGTACCTATAGCCATCCCGACCGACGTTGTCCTTGAGATTCGCAGCAGTATATTACCCTATCAGGTAAGGAATCTACCTGCGATAGATCGCGTACCTCTTGTGGTTTGTACGTGAGTGTATAATTTAACTCTAAATTATCAAAGTTATACCAAGTTTGTCGTTTTTACTTAATTCATACTATGGCGGATCAATACAATAAATTAACAAAAAATATTTAATATTTATAAATATTTATTAATTATTATTAAAATCAATAACAACCACTTACAAACAAACACTTCCATCGCAAATCTCAAAATCCCTGATATATGAGCACCTCCCGAGACGGACCTCTAATTTACCCTTTTTTAAATTAGCCCATGTTCTTCTAATCTATCTGAAGATAGATAATCTGTACCAAATTTCATATTTTCATCGCAATCGGATGAACGGTTTAAGAATGCATAAACAGGACACACATCACTGACACACAGACAAACATTAATTTATATATATAATATATATATGAAATAGGTACGGCGCACCTTATTGTTATATATTATGCGTAATTGGGCTTTCAAGTTCGAAATCGCTCGTTCAATGAAATCTATAGCAGGTATATACCTGTGTTACCAGCTATTACCTATACCAACGTGCAAATAGCGGACGCCAGAGAACAATATATCGTATTGCAGGTATTGTAAGGTTATAATAATCGTCGAGATAATTTGCCAGCATAATTACAAGTCCCATTCAAAGCACGATGTCTGTTGCAAGTTGTAGGTACCTCCTAAACATATAGATATAATATTATACTGATATACAAATACTCGTAACCATCATCATTGATTATAAAATAATATACTATAAGTTATAACATTATAAAGTTGTTGTGATCAATAGTACTATACACGCGTGAAAGTCGACGGATCAAGTGCAAAACTCAAATCGAATTCCAAACGAACTATCATAATAGTTGCTTAGTAGTATATCATGGCATAGTGTGACAAGTCATGATTTCTGTTTTCATAAAAGAATATTAATATCAAGAACAAAACGATATTGTACTCGGGATAGTCGTCATTGTACAAACTACAATAATGATAATAATAGTATGTTCGTTCGCTTAGCTGTAAAGTAGTCTGACGGTAACCATATCAATATTATAATATTGTTTATCAGCCTATACACCATTAGCAAAATAACTTTATAACACGGTGCAGTAGACGTGCCGTATCGGACTGTCGGAAGAAAAATGATATGACCTAGAAAACGGAACGTATCATGTTTAGTGTCGAAAATATAATGATCCGTGTTCGATTATTATAGGTGGTTTACTCTGTTATTACGGCGTTGTGCTGAAATTAATATTATCTTTAAGCTCCTTTGGAAATAATATCTTTACAACACAATGTTATTACTTACAACGATTGAAAAATAAACCGTTTAACTATAATATAAATCAAAACGATTTTATTGAAATGTACCAACCCCCACTCCCCGGCCACTCGAAACAACGCTCTGTGCGGGTTTTCGATAACCGTCCGAGTTTTATAATTTATATTTATTGCAAACATATTATAATAATAATGTACTCGTCGAGTGCAGCTGCACGACCGAGATTGAAATGTTTTATCGGTTTTCAACGGAAATGAACTATTTCTCATCGTATCGATTAGAAGAACTATATCATAATATTGTATCATATTGTAGGTATTTGTTCACAGTGTCCGAGGTGTCTCGTTATATTTCGTGTCACATCCGTTGGAAAAATAATATAATAATTGGCTTCATCGATAACATACAGGCAGACACCACACCTGTTTTAATCAGCACAGTAATCGATTTTTTTCGTCCACTATTTCATACTTTATAGCTTATAATATTATGCTTATGGGTGTAGGTATACGTAATCCCGAGACCGTTTCCCTTTTTACCGACATCGCACAGTACACTTTATCGCCTTTAGCTGGCCAGTTTAATATATTATATTTTAGCAAATAAATTGTTATAATAACAGCTGATAACTTGTATACCTATGTGGAATAATATTATTTAGAATCAGGTAATGGAAATTATTTATTATAAACTCATAAACAATATTAGACTTAATGTCAGTGGCAAACATGTATTAAATATGTAAATATATTTTACGATCGAATATTTTTTTTTTTTTTTTAGATTTAGTTTGTTCAATAATTCGGTATTTTTTAAAATTGAAGTATTTTGCTTCCTGCTGCTTTGTCGGACGCTGTATTATTCTGTTTAAACGCGACGGGATAAGTTTGTGTCATCTTTCTGTAATTGATTGTATTCCGTATACATTCTGCAATATAATATATGAAGAGTTTTTTTCAAGTAGGTAATAATGAATTAACAATTTGTTTACTTCAAAGTTACACTGTATAATATATCCTATATTATATAAGATTATTTATCGACGATATTCAATATCGAGATGGACTGATGCCACTTTTTACCGATATCTGATATTCCTGTATAATACGAAGGTACTTGAGTAGGTAATGTTACCAATAATAATCGATATCCGATAAAACCGATAATATGATGTAATATATTATTAAGTGTTATCAATAAACACAATAACCGTACAAGCATTTGTGATACGTTGGTGGATTTTTATTTTTCTGCGATATCGAAGGATCGAATATCATAATTTTTGAAGTAATACTAATACCGTCGGGTATCGCTACTTCAGTATCGTCGGTATAGAAAATAGAGTTGGCTGATATCTATAGTTGGTACCTATATTATATCGGTCCGGCCCTAATATTATTGAACGATATTCTTCTCGTTGAAATCCAACACTTTTCGGACAATTAATCTCAACGGAAAAAGCGATATATATAGGTACTTAATATAAATTATATTTACGCGTATATTATTTGAAAAGAAGAAACAATCATCACCGCGTTGTGGGACGTCGCACCGAAGCTATTCGTGTGATTTCGTCCCCAAACGACGATTCCCAAGACGAGCATGCACCATGATATTGGTATACATATGTATTATTTATACCGACGTTATCGACGTCGACGATAAGGTCGACGGTGCGCATATTACTTGATCGCATACCGTTCTTTTTGGAGTAATTCGCCAATACCTGGGTATCGTCGATGTATATAGAAAATATAGAGTTGGCCGGTACCTATATACAATATATCGGTTCGGTCCAGCTTATATAGAACGACATTCTTCTCGTTGAAATCCAACACCTTCCGGAAAATTAATGATCCAAACGCTTCGACCGAGATATACATAATATAATATAAAGGGTAACATAAATTATACACTTACGAGTATTTAATTGATAGAAAAAACAATCTTCACCAAGACGTGAGTGTTCGCACCGGGGCTAATCGTGATTTCGTCCCCAAACGTCGAGGACCCGGACGAGCAGCATACACCACGACATAGGTATTCATACATATTTTTTATACTGACATTATCGACGACGAGATAAGGTCACCACTGCTCATATCTGATCGAATACCGTCCTTTTTGGAGTAATACCAATGCCGGCGTACCGTTGTTGCAGTATATAATATATTAATATATACCTAAAGAAAATATAGTTGGCCGGTATCTTATAATTTATATGATATATCGGTTAGGACCTGAAATCCAACACATCCCGGAAAATTAATGCTTCGACCGATACATACATATTATAATATTATATAGGTAACATAAATTATGCACTTACGTGTATTTAAATGATAGAAAAAACCAATCTTCACCGAGACGTGCGTGTTCGTGATTTCGTCCCCAAACGTCGCGACGCGGCGAGGCCTCGGACGATGAGCATACACCACGACATAGGTATTCATATATATTTTTTATACTGACGTTATCGACGACGAGATAAGGTCACCGTTGCTCATATCTGATCGAATACCGTCCTATTTGGAGTAATATGCCAATACCGGGGTATCGTCGATGTGTATAGAAAATATAGAGTTGGCCGGTACCTATACAATATATCGGTTAGGCCCAGCTGATATAGAACGACATTCTCCTCGTTGAAATCCAACACCTCCCAGAAAAATTAATGATCCAAACGCTCCGACGCCGAACGCGAGATATACATGATAGATAACATAAATTAAGTATACTTTCGCGTATTTAATTGAAAAGAAAAAACAATCTTTGCTGGACGTACTTCGGTTCGCACGGAGGCTATTCGTGATTTCGTCCCCAAACGTCGATACGCAACGACATTCTTCTCGTTGAAATCCAACACCTCCCCTGAAAATTAATGATCCAAACGCTTCGACCGAGATATGCATATTATACTATACGTGTGTAAACGGTAATCGAGAACACTCAATATCTTTACGTAGAGACCTGCTATTTGAATTCCGTTTTTTTGGCAGTTGTTATGACATAAAAATACACATTTTTATGGTCTTTGAATTTTTTTTACTTAATTAGTCACGCGCATGCGCATGTCAACTTTTTTTTTTTAAATGGCAACCCCCTGCTTTAACCACTAATTATTTTTTGCCTATTTTTTTTAATGAATTTTGGTAGTTGAATCAACTTTCTAAGTCCAAAATTGACCAAGTTACAGCCAATCAAAAAAAGAAAAAAATTAGAAAAAAAAATGCCCTCGATTTTCAGCTTTTTGATTGTAACTCTGAAAATAATTATTTTAGGATTGTTAAACATTGACATTTTTGTAACTATTTATTACGGTGATATTCATACGTTATTTTAACTTCAATTACTGAATAATTTTCTCGCGCTGAATCATGTTTTGTTCACGGTAGAGAACAGTTTGAACAATTTATTCTTTAGATTTCTTTTTTTATTTTTAGATTTTTACTAACTAAATAAATTGGTAACTTAAATAAGAATTGAATTTGTTATTAATTAATAATTATTAATACGTTCTAATAGATCCATTAAATGTAAATAAATAAACAACATACTAATTTACGTTTTTTCTGCTATAATAAGTTATATTATGATTTATTACACAAATTAAAGAGAAAATTATTCAGTAGGTAATTGATGTTAAAATAACTTATGAATATCACCGTAATAAATAGTTACAAAAATGTCAATGTTTAACAATCCTAAAATAATTATTTTCAGAGTTAAAATCAAAAAGCTGAAAATCAAGCGCATTTTTTTTCTAATTTTTTCTTTTTTTTGATTGGCTGTAACTTGGTCAATTTTGGACTTAGAAAGTTGATTCAACTACCAAAATTCATTAAAAAAAATAGGCAAAAAATAATTAGTGGTTAAAGCAGGGGGTTGCCATTTAAAAAAAAAAGTTGACATGCGCATGCGCGTGACTAATTAAGTAAAAAAAATTCAAAGACCATAAAAATGTGTATTTTTATGTCATAACAACTGCCAAAAAAACGGAATTCAATTAGCAGGTCTCTACACAAAGATATTGAGTGTTCTCGATTACCGTTTACACACTGTATATAGGTAATATTATAAATTATATACTTACGAGCAGAGGCATTTAATTGATAGAAAAAAAAACAGTCTTCGCCGGGACGTGCGTGTTCGCACCGGGGCTATTCGTGATTTCGTCCCCAAACGTCGAGGACGAGCAGCACAACCCACGATATGGGTTATACCTATATCTTTACACATATTTTTATTTTATTCCGACGTTATCGACGATGAGATAAGGTCGCCGCTGCTCGTGATACCATATCGTACGTATTATTATTATTATTGCTGTACGTATATTATATTATAGGTAGGTACGTGAGGCGTACCTATACAGGACACCGACGGAATCTATTAGCGCGTTTTTAGTTCTCGAGCGCGTGCACATTGTATACGTATATATTATTATATTATACATTATATATCATATTATAATATTATATAGGCCGCGGAGGAGGAATCGTATTAGGTCGTCACGACGGGTGATTTATTCGTCCGTTCTCGTATTTCGTACACACACACACACACACACCACATATATATATTACGCATTTATATAATATATATAATATACCTAGGTAACTCGCTGGTGGCGTTTGCTGAGCGTACATATATTTTTCTTCCTCTTCTTCACGCATAATATATAATAGTTAGTAGGTATATATATATATATGTACTGAGCGTGAGACGCGAAGACCACGGCGGCGGCGATGACGAAAACTGTATACCATATACCACATATATATATACCTATATACGTATTTATATAATGCGTACTCGGCCGCCCTAAAATTAGATCGGATCACGATCCTATCGATCATGTCGCTGGCAGTACCTATATAATATTATAATATACATCGTCGCGGCCGCGCGCGCGTTAATAATCATATTTAGCCATGGCGAAAAGCGGAGGAAAAAGAATAATATTACATTATAATATACATCTATATGGACACGGCGATGATAATCATACTAATAAAACCCGTCGCGGACGCCCCCTTTCCCCTCCCCCTCCAAATTATAGAATAAAGACCGAGACGGACAACGAATAACGAAACACGTCCATCATCATCATCTAGATCATATTATTATTATTACACTTGTATATTATAATATATATATATAAATAGGACGACTATACGCGAGGTGCACGTCGTCGTCGGCGGCGTCGACGAGGAGGAGCCGCCGCCGAGGACGCCGTCGAACGGTCGGACACGAACGCGAACCGAGTCTGCGGTCGAAAGGCCAAAATCAATTTGGACTATTATTTAAAACGTCACCTGTACCACCGCCACGGCATAAGTGTCGGTGCCACGAGCGCGAGCGGGCGGCAGGAATGATGCCCGGAAAAAAAAAACCTTAAAAACAAAACTAATCATTATAATATTATTATACTGCCGAGGCAACGAGATCGAGATCGTGACTCCGTCGGAGCACAACTCGTTACGATTTTTAACGCTAACCTCGTGATGATGTCTGCGTACTCGCTGCAGTTTTGTTGTAGCGGTCGCCCGACCGACCGACCGCAGTAACCGGCCAGACGACGGGCGAAAAGTGCAGCACACATACCGTCCTCGGTACATCGTTATGCACAACACAGGTATCTATAGGATGATAATTGCAATAAGGAATATGGATAATGTGACACAATATAATATAGTCACACCGTCCGAGTTTTCGAGTGAGCATAACATCACCCAAGTGGTCGCATGCAATATTAACGTGTGTGCGGGTGGATCATAATATACGATCACTGTAATCGATAAAGCCGCAGATGCAATCCATACTATTACATACTATTACACTGCCTACCGAATTCGAAAAGTCAGAAAATAATGTTATTATAACAAGTCCGTTCATTTACAATTTTTTTTTTCCTTGTCGGTATTGACTCGGTTAATAACCCAACAAGTGACAACAAGTCACTATTAATATTAATAGTATAATTGTTTTGTAAATGCAATATTTTCAGTAAAAATTAAGCCAATACGGTAATACCAACCTGTCTACAAATACGAAATACCTAGTAAAATAAATTAGGTACTTTAATATAGCAATATCAATGGATGCAATATCAAGGGCTCAGATTCAACATGATTAAATATTGGTACCTTTTCAATGCGTTAATATTTTTAGATTCCAAGCGCCGAGCTGAGCGATGAATGAATACATAGATTAATCAATAGATTTTACAATGATACGATATGTGTGCTCTTTTTAATTCAGCTTTTTATAGTTTACACGATAAGTAGTCGAAATAATGCTTTGATTTCTCACTTCGGTACCTATCTTTCTGTGAATCTAGTTGGTGCATTTTAGAGGTCAACATTAAAAATTCCCAGTAGTTTTCAAGAATATGCTCGAATTCCCGTTCCGTCCGACTTCGTGATCCGGCTTGCTATCATAGCCAGCCGGTCTGTGCTCTCGAACTCCTGGGTGCTCCTTGGGCTGGGTGAGTCAGGCATCCAGATCCGGTGAAGGCTCCCTTCTCTCGGCAGCCAGCCGAACTCTTTCCTCCTCTTCCTCCAGCGGGAGGATCGTCTCAAACATCCTGTAGAATAGGCGGAAGGCCTCTTCGGCGTTTCTGAGGGTGACAGACTTCTCGTCGAAATCGAGTTTTTAGGAACAGTTATTATTATTGTTCTTACTTTTGCAAGAAGAACGTACAAGTCTTGGTTATTGGTTTTAAATTTCCTACATATTATGCATAATTAAACGGATCAATAACTTATTTTCATGAAGAATATTTATTTTAGACCTGTGTGATTAATGAGAATTGTACCCATATAACATTTTAATTTACGAAAAGTTTTATTTGTTTGGAATAAATTAACATTTACATGGGAAATTCATTGGTTTTAACTCATTCAAATTTTATAACTTGTATATAATCTTTTATAGAACACAATAAATAACTCAATTGTCCAACCTTATAATGTGGAGTGACCTTCTAAGTTCTATGATATTATATTATAGTTACTGCAAATTGCATATAATCTACACTGCCAGTCCATTGTTTTGATTTCTATTTGCATCCTAAGTAAATTTACAAATATTATTTATTTCTTCCATTGTGTTACTTCACCGTTGCTACCTATATTATGATAATCACTATGTTGTTGTAATTATTCAAACATCTTTAAAAAAAATATATCGTTTACGTTTTGCACTTCCATTATTGCGCGAGTATAAATATTCATTTGATTCCGGTTTCGTTGCAGGTATTGTCTTACCAGAATAATAAAACCATTCCAAAAACGTTTTGTCCACATCCAAATTCTAGAATTTTATAAAATTACAATATTTTGCGTTTGGTTCCC
This sequence comes from Macrosiphum euphorbiae, assembly GCA_949089665.1. Lineage (NCBI taxonomy): Eukaryota > Metazoa > Arthropoda > Insecta > Hemiptera > Aphididae > Macrosiphum > Macrosiphum euphorbiae. The sequence goes on along the minus strand of CARXXK010000003.1, from coordinate 69,400,181 downwards.
ACTCTCATAATATTATATGGAACGTACAGTGTTATTAATTGAGTTTTATGATGGTGTGGGTAATGCAATAACACTGTCTTGTTGTATTAAGTATCATTAACCACACATACTCGCACATCGTTAATCATATTGTTTTATTTAATATAATAGAAAATATAGTCTCTGGTAATTAACGACAGTGCAGGTGCCGCAATGTATTTGTGTAACCAAAAAGCTATTTCGAAACTGACGAGACTTACCTACATCGGTATTAGGTAGTAGCAGGTAGGTATACTCTGGTACTCGTGTATGCCTGAAAAACGTCCAGCAAAATAATATTTTTTTATTAATATAACGATGCATGCGTTTATATGCGTAGGTACCTAGTACCTATATAATTTCGCATTAAAGTTAAGTTATTTAACGATTGGATTATTAAGTAATATGACAATGGCGGGAAGTGATCTGAACCGTACATATCAATAGATCTTTTTTTGATATTTATTATTTTATTCACCGTGTTATCCTTTAATTGTACAATTATTCTTTATTTCGTCTTATAGTAAATTGTTGAGCCAGTGATTTTACTAAACATTCTGATGTGTCTAAATCGAAATAGTTTCTGTGTCGTTACATATTTGTAACAAACTAAGGATAACAGTCTATGATAATACGCTTAGAAGATAATATGAAGTAAGATTATAACAATACATAAACATATATTTAGTAGGTAGCAGGTATACAGAATTTATAATAATATTGTACTCAAACTATTTTAACAAACTATATAAAACGCTGATAAATCGATATTAATCAGTGATTACTGGTGACCTCAATTGTGTAAGCTTTAACACCCTGCATACTTGGATTTTTTAATGCAATTATTCACTAAGCTTATTATTCGCTACAGTGAAAGTTTTCAATCATAATAGTTATACCAAAAGTTGGCATACATCCCGATACCCCTTCATCATACAAACCAATAAGCCTTCTGCCTTTCTACTCAGAGGTACTCGAAAACTATTTCTCTAAAAAAATAGCTGAAACAGACATTAACATAAAAGAATCCTATTTCCTGATTTGTCTCTGTTTTTTGAATCCTATCTCAATGATTGTCAATTTGGCACCCGGTATAACTCTTGTCTCTCGGCAATCTCTTCTATACAAGCTGGAGGTCCTAAAAGTTCAATAACAGCTTCTGTTCTATTCAAAAGTTACATAGCAGGTCACCCACTTTTTCTAACACTTTTATCTCTGAATATACCAACGATTTTGACAGTTCACCTAAATCCAACCACTGAATCTAACCAACTACAATCTCATCTCTCCCGTATTGAAAGCTGGTATCAAAACTGAAATGTTTAAATTAACGAAAAAAAATCCAGCCACACGCTTTTCCTTAATTAAGTATCGTATTGTCGTGACCTACAACTCCCCATCCAACCTAACCCTATAATCACAACCCAAGAGTCAGTAAGCTGCTACTTCCCTCAAAACGTTCACCTCAACTTAATTCTATAATATGACTTGAATGCTTTGTACAAAAATTGTATAAATTCTTTGAAAACGGGTTTAAATAAAATCTCCATAATATTCCATCGTCCAAGCCCATGCGTTTACTTGCACATCGCGCATAAAAACAATAAGTTGTGTCTTCGTAATTATTTTCTAAAATGTCTTTCCGACTCTACTACAATATACGAACGTAAACTCATAGTGACTCAAAACGAAAACACTCACTATTATAATATTATAATATGCACTCTGTGTGTATTTGTTCGTATATACCTACTGTATAGGTACCTCAAGCAGGAATATATTGTTGGATTACGCTGGTCATGGACTGTATTGTATGTACACTGTACATATATACGGTTGTAAGTGGCCATATCCTCTGCCCACCCACGTCCACTTAATACGTACCGACACGGTGCACGATTTATTGGTTTATTTTAATTTTAACCTTTTTTTATAAACTCTTGTAATTGATGACGTTTACAACGATGACCTCTGCGTTAGTACAGTCACGTGTTATTTTTAGTACACATAAATAAACATTACGTGGTATATATTATACATATAGGTATCTGCTACTATAGTATATAGATGAATTTTTAAATTACATTATCTGAATCGCAGCACATCATTGTTTAAGATTCACGTAATGGCAATGCGCATAAACCTAAACGCGTATAGCAAAAATTAAAATTTTAACTCGCCATTGAATCGTTACAATCATGGTATTTTATGAGATATCGTGTTCGTAATGTTCGTTAATCGTCGTCGTATAGTTGAAAATGTTTAACTACTCGTACGGTTTGTGCCGTAAACAATATATTAATCATTTGCAGCGAAGATCGGACGGAATAAAATTTGTTCGTGAAATAATTATCGGTTATTATTTATATTATTATCGACTGCGGCAGAACTCGGACGGCAGAAGGCCGCCACTATACAAAGCTCGTCGAGGTTATAATATTGTGTGTACCTATATACAATATATTATTGTTCATGAGCGTTTTTTCGGCCGATGAATTTATGAAACAAACGCGCAATTGTAAACATATAGGTGTACCTACGTCCTAAACGCGCGTGTGATGCGATTCAATATAAAGACATTGACCTGAGGGGACGGATCGGATTGACCTATCGAATTAGTGACTTTTTTTTTATCGTTTATAATTCGTTTGTATACCTACCCATCGACGACGGCGGCTGCACATTAATCAAAATTCGAATTGACACGCGGCAAACCGGAGATATAGATAAACATTAGTCCGCACACACACACACACACACACACACACATATATACGCGTGTAAAGATGGTTCACAAGACACACGTCTCAAACCATACTTTATTCACGGTGCCAAAAATCAAATCAAATGTTCGACGACACTTTTCACGGTACGAAACATTAGCAGGGTATGAGATCGTATACATCGTCGATTTTCATCAAATGGTGTGTAATATTATATTTTATATAATGGCACTAGGAGTAGACTCACAACGGTTCGAGGACTTCAATGGCAAGGAGTGTGCAGTGCAGTACACAAACAATTGTGCCTATAAAAATAATTATGCCCTTTCCTCTAAAACTTTTTTTTTTGAAGTTAAACTTCTTATGTGAGGGGTATTGAAAAAAAAGAGAGTGACGCTCGGGCGTCACGGACGCTCGGGCGTCACGGACGCACGGACGCTCGGGCGTCACGGACGCTCGCGCGTCACGAAAACGGTACGATGTTTTGTTTATAAAGTTTTTGATATTTTCCGTTTCAATATTTTGTAATCCTTTTGGAAACATATCATATGATATTATAAACAAACCAGTATAAACGTATAAACCATGATAAAATAACATGGTATGATGGCAACGAACTGAATATCGTCGGAGTTTGCGCATTTCATTGTATCCAGTTCTCCTCATAATGCACTATGTATATATATTGATCATGAAAACCAATGAAAAGCGGCGAACTGGATACAGCTCTGTATGATGGTCGGCGGGGTAAGGGGTATGCGTATCATAAAGTTGCCAGCATACCATGTTATTTTATCATGGTATAAACAATATTCCGTAGTCAAGTTGATAAAAGCGAAAACGCATATATAATAAATATTCCAGAGTGCGCGATAATATAATATAATATAATATAATATACTATTTTTAGGTGAGTCAAATTATGTATATTCAAAATATAACTCGATGAATTTCATCATATTATATGACTATACTATAAGTATTTAATAAATAATAATAATAATAATAATAAATATTTAATTAATACTTGATTTCATCTACATATTTACCATTACCAACGTACCAATATGTTTCCTTTATACTTGGATAGAAAATGGTACAAGTACAATTATTTATATTATATATAAGTAACCTACATGTATACTTTGTAGAAGGTACCTACTTGATATATCATTATTAATACCATAAATATATATATACCATTAATTAACATAAGATTATTATTATTATTATTATTACAAAACCTCATATCAGTTGTATGACTGAAAGAAGTTTCACTTCATCCCCGCGTACTTCTTACACGCTCGACTTTTTTTTTAATTTAATTGTAAAATTACTTTCGGGTTATTGTCATTTTAATTTTTAAGTATGACTTTTTGTTAGTAATACGAATATTGAATTCCTGAGGACTAATAGTGTATACACATACCTCTGTCGGTTGGACGTATACCCACAAAACGTAGAAGGTAATACGCAATTCATATTGTAAAATAACAAACCGAGGTATATCGACTTGGAACTATTAATCATCGCATTGTACGCTGTACACTTACAAATGCATTTCACATTTTGAACAAAATCGTCGTATAACTTTGATTTGTAGAAAAATAAATTCTCGTACTAATATATAGTATTATGAATAACTTGAAGGAAAAAAAAACGATTAAATCAAACATAATACGCATTATTATCGTATTATATTCCTCGTCATAAATAAACGACTAAACGATTCATACCACTTTGCGAAAAAAAAAATAATAATAAATAAAAGGAATTCCACTTCGAAGCTGAATGATTAATCTGCAGCAGTCTTTGAAATATATATATATTTTTAAACCGTCTATATATTATTATATATACCATGGTATGCCACACGTTGAAGTAATATGCACATAATAGGCAATGAGTAAGTATAATATAGTGGTATTAACCGGTGGGAGATTTGCCCGGGAAAAAAAAATACACAAAATTTGATGGAATAATTGATTGACCAATATTTTTCTCCATTATTTACCGCCGGACCGTACAGCGTGTATGGGCACTGTTATAATGATATTATAACATTTTGTTCTTCTGTAAGTGTTCGGGACGAGGATAATATTATTATTGTTATATGCCTATTATAATATCGCACTTGGCCTTTACTGTTTACCAATAGTGATTATTTATTGCAGTCAATAGCCCCCCGGGGACGAGGCGCAGTTTTTTGTGTGCCTATGTATAATATTATGGGTTACGTGAACGTCGTGATATTGTTATTCCAAACGAGAATAATGAACAAATAAAAAAAAAACGTACTCAATTACGCACAAGCACTGGACATGTATTAATATCCGGACATAACGACATTGTTATGACGAGTACAATATAATATAATATTATTATTGAGTGCGCGCGCAGTTCGCACGGCCGTCGTATTCGAAATAACATTTAACTATTTCAGTAGTACCTAAGTAGTAAGTAATAGTGTTATAGATCGCGTCGTTAACAACCAAAAACTAATATTTTCGTGTACACGATGTAGGTAGGTACCTATAGGTGCTATTACATAGAACTCGCAGTTATTTTTTCTGAAATTCCTTAACTACAATAAAATAAGTACGATCTCAAATAATAATAATTGTACTGGGCGATTCTTTAAAATGTAAGCACGTCATCTTCTCGAGTAGTTAATTATAGGTATATGGTCTGCACAGTGGCGCTGGACGAAATCAAAACTGGTAATTTAATCCAAAAACCTTCCAATTTACCACCGCGGCACCTACCCTTTAAAACTACTGTGAAACTGGCTTAAAAATTGTATACAAATAATTTAATGACATTATTTTCGTGTTTAATACAATTATTATAGTAGAATGACTCGAAAGCATACTCTATGCCCAGCCGATTTTCAACACGGTTTAATTGAACTATACCTATTACCTACCTGAAGTACGTATATGTTCGGCACCACTGTTTATACTATAGTCATAGACCATAGAGATAATATATAAGTATTTCATTGACAAATACTGACTCTGAAGTATGGGCATGTCCATTTGTCATAATGTAATATACGTAGTGTAATAGGAGTGTAATATAATCGTATATACATTTATAGTTATTATACCAAGGTTAAATATGAAAAATGGTTTTAATTTTAATTTTTTAATTAAATACTTAACATGTATTTCATGATAATACGAACGGAGTATTAAAAAGTCGACCAACATAATTTTTGCAGGAAACTTCTCCACGCTCAACTCAACGCAATCTGACGTACTGTGTATATTGTTTGGGTTTGGGAAGTTGAAGCATTCGCATATTATGTTTTTTGGATAGTTCAATAAATTATAAAAATAAAAATCCCGTTTGGAATACCACTACCTATACAAATATGATCAAAATCCAAAATTGTATTTTAAGCATGATTCCTGGTTTTTAATTATTAGAACATATTATTTAGTTATACGCATAATCTAGAATTTTAGTGCTTTTACTTAAACTATTATTCTTATTGTTCTAAAAAAAAAAAATTTAATATAAAAATTTAAATTCCCATATTTAACCAAAATTGTGTAAACATATTCCACCATTCCGCGTGGTTTAATAACCTTGTGCTCCTCGCAGCCGATGCCAATCTCTATCGGCTTATGATTTAGATTTTATTCAAGGATCTGATGACATTGATACGGAAGCGGGTATCATCAATTAATATTATAAAAAAACAGAAAAATGAATATTACCTACTAATAGATATAAAATAAAAGTTTCAATAATTCAGTCAACTGGTTTTGTTTTAGTGCATTTTTTTATGCATATCTGCATGCATAATACATATTGTTATTACATAACGAAACAACTATTGAAAAGATGATGCCCGAAATCGAGTTGGAAAAAGAAAATAATCATTTAATTTAATTACACATAGTATAAACCGTTTCGTAACTTTGATGAACGAATATATTGGTTGAATATATATTGTAATATAATATTATTATGAATTATTATGAATTATAGACATTACGACAATCACACAAATCATGTATTATGATCACATTGTTTTTTAAACCGCGGTCATTATAATTCGGTTTTGAAAAACTTTACTTTTGTAGTTTTGTGTGTCAATTAAAATATACCTAGGTATGTTACCTATCGTCATGTCCGCTGTAGTATGAACAAATAAATCATAATAAGAAAATATTATGTAGCCAGGAAAATTAACACTGTATTTAATTGATTGATTGACGAACGAGAATAAAAAACCAACGACCGACATGTGTAAAAAATTCCCACCTCCAACACTACAATGGATGTATGTAGGTACACTAATTTTGTTCTGATGACTTACCGCTTAATATTATTACAGTTGGTAGATATGTACACCGTAAGCAACTGCAATGGGGCATTTTTTTTAAGGTCAATTTTATTATGTTATTCATGGATGTTATTATTACAAACGTATGGAAAAGATATTATAATACATTTTTCATGGTGCGTTATGCTGAAATATAGTATAGTTGCTGCGCGCCTGTGCAGTCTGCACTCATACTTAGCATAATATTATTATTCTACTTATCACATTAAATAACAAACATTCAATTTTAAATAAACAGCATACTGTATAAGTACCCACTATAGTGTAGGTAAAGTATATTAGTATATGGGTACAAGTTAAGGAAACCAATATTATAAAATATAAATTGATTATTGTCTAACAATTGAATAGTTTTGACAATGCATTATTAAACAATCTACAGAATTTAAAAGTGTTAAAGATCTAATACGAGTAATGGAATAGAATTTCTATTGAAAAATATCTTGGTGGTCAGTATATCTCGTATCACTGACTAAGATAGCTTAATATATTATCTAAGTCTGTGGGCAATATAGAAAACAAAAATTGTTATCAACAATGTTCTATCCGATAAACATTAAAAACTAAAATCTATTATTATTATAACAAATTAATCTTGTTAGAATTCTAGGGAAAAAAGCTTTTCACTAAAATTCGATATCTCTATCTAAAGCAGTAGTTCTCAAACTTTTTTGATTCATGTCACCTTTAGCCACTAGAATCAAACACAGCGTCACCCTAACATCAAAATAATAAATAATCTTAGCTGTATATTTTAAAATTCTTCTTTTATTAAAAAAAAAAATACAACTTTGAGGTATGTTATATACATGACAGTGGTGGTATAGGTGTATAATATATTTATTAAAAGAAATAATATTATGATTGTTTTTGAAAAAATTAATTTTTAAAATTTTTTTTTTCTTGTTAAAATTCTGCGTCACCCCTAAGCTAGGGCCATGTGACCCTAAGGTGACGTGTCACCCCGGTTGAGAACTACTGATCTAAAGGGTTAAATGTTGTGTATATATTTCCATATAATATAGATTTTATTTTATTTTATTAGCTTTTTATTGTTCCGTACGATAAAACAGAACCCTATTACTAAGGCTCCGCTGTCCGTCCGTCCGTCTGTCACCAGACTGTATCTCACGAACCATGAAAGTTGAAAAGTTTAAATTTTCACAGATTATGTATTTCTGTTGCCTCTATAACAACAAATAATAAAAATGATAGAATATATAATATAAGCGGTGTTGCTAACATGTTTATAGATGATGGAGTAGTAACTCGCAATTTGCCGGTTTTTTTAAACATACCTACTGACACTTTTTAAAACATAAATAAACTATAATAATATAAATATAACCTTATATAATTATTGGACGAAGTAAATTAGGACAACCAGTCGATCCAGAAATAAACTTTTAAAAAAAATTGAAAAGCATCTGTGAGAGCCTGTCTTTACGAAAAATACGATTAAAGGAATTAAAAATATTATAGTACAAACTATATATAATGGTATGTTGTGTTTAAATTATATAATACGGAAAAAGTTATTTTGTACAGATTAAATAAGTTTATTCTGCTTTAAAGTATTATTAATCCAAATTAATGGACAACATATTCAAGGTTAGAATGAACTAATGAACAATACAGAATGTTTAAAGCAATAGGGCCATGAAAATATTTACAATTTTCTGCGGCAAAGGCTGGTCGACAACCGAATAACGAGTAGAATTTAAAAATATTTTAATCCCTTTTGAATTTTGTATACTAATGACAACTCAAAACAATATTATACCCACACAAAGGATTTTTTTCCTCTATGACGTGTATTGGTACCTATATTGTTTTTTTGTCAATTTCACCCCTATAATATAATGTTATAATGTTTTATTATTTTTATGATTTACATGTATTTACATATTTTATATTGAATTAGCCGACGGAGTTCAATTTGATTATAGTGTACCGACTGCTTTAGTATCGTATATTATATAGGTAGTATATAGTTGCAGAGCAGGTGTGAATATATTGTGTACGTATACCTGCAATAGAGTGAGACTTCCAAACATTTTATCGCCTCTCGACAATTGGCGTCTGCTGCAGATTTTCGCAACGTTGTAATAATAATAATTCAATAATTATAATAATTATTAATCAACTATCGTTGAATTTCGATTTTGGCCTCGGGTTCGGTCGTCGATAAATCATTCGCGGGGAAAAATCGTATATTATAATGTATACCGCCGCCGTCACACATATGGGTGACTTTCCGCATACCCATATATTGATAGATATATATTATACAATTTTTTAATATTAATACAAATTTTTTATGCGCACGGGCACACTATAGCCGTACAGCAGGCCACATTGCAGACAGAGTGTATAATAGTAATAGTAATAATATATAGGCAGGTACATCATATCGTATATATAATATTAAAAATTATTATAGCATAGTGCGACCGGACGACAAGCACCGCAGCACACATCGCGCGTGTGCGAAATATTAAAATTATATAAATTATACGAAGAACTAAATCTTCGGTGCGCGTCTGATAAATAATTATAATCGTATATCATATTGTTACAGGTGGGTACGACGCGAGAAAATGCCTCGGTTACCTATACCGGCTGTCCGGTATACCGCGATATCGCTGGTATACGCGTATATATAACATGAGAGATCATTTCCGGTGTGAAAAGTTGCACGGGCACATCGTGGTCCTGGACGCGTGCAACAGGCGTTCGGAAATAGTAGTATTAATAATAATAATACGGGTATATATTATGTTCATTATCTCGGGGCAATAAACAATAAAATATGTAACGCTCGACCAATAAGTCGGCAATATTATAATAAAATAAAGCGACGAGAAAACATATTATTATACACAATATTATAACACGAAGTATGGGTATAACATAATAATCATATAATATTATAATATTGTCTTCCGGCGGACATCATAATATTATACAGGGTGATCTAATATATCTTTAATCGTTAAACACTATCAATAATGATTATTATTTCAAAAAGTATAAAATATATTTTTGAAAACAAATTTTTTACATAGTTTCTCGTCTTTAAAAACGACATTTTTACTCTTAACGTTTTTAAAGTTTTTTTCTCTTTTGAATGACAACATACCCTTTTCATTTGGTATTCCAAAGCAGTATATTTTTCCAAGTATTTTGATATATAAAAATTTAATTTAGGACGAATAGTTTATGAGTTACAGTTATTTAAAGTTTAGATGAGCGGAATGGAATACGAGCTTACCCCCCAAAATGTTGGTCCACTACTTTATGCTCTTTAAATACTTATAACTTATAAACTAAACTAGTAACTACACCTCCTTAACTCGATTTTTATGTATCGAAATACTCAAAAAAATATTCTGCTTTCGAAGATGAAACCAAGACTGTGTGTTGTAATTCAAAAAGTAAAAACTTAAAAAAAAATATAAAGATAAAAAATATTTAAAAATAATTTTTTTTTTTTAAACTTTGTTGTGTAATGATCAATGACTTTCAGCTATGTAGAAAAAAGATGTATTTTCCAAGACATTAATACTTTTTGAATTATGATTGTTCAATCATAAAAGAATCACTCGGTATATATAGGTAGGTATCTAAATGTAATTTTATGACCGACTCCACTTTAAGCGTATAACATTATCTGCAGCGCGTTATGCATTATCTATATACCAAATATGTGTCTTTCTATATCTTATATCTAGAGAAAATAATTTAAAAATCTATAGATTAAAAACATCTAATTAATTATAACAGCTATCGATGATACGTTTTCTGGATAATTTTTTGTGACAAGATTTTAGATCTTATTTTTAGATAGGTGCATTTTTTTTTTGTAATGAGGCGTTAATTTTTCAAACTTTACCCCCATAGCCTCCCTACTTGTTTATTCTATTTTATTTTCATGTTCTTCTATTTCTTTCAAATGTGTTTAACCACTTTAACCGTATAGTTAAGTTTTAGTATATTTATTGTTCGTTCTCTGTTGTGAACACAGATGGGTGGTCATATTTAAAAGACTCGTAGATATTACCTCGTGTAAAAATGTTAACTTATATATTATATTATATTATAATTTATATTTATAGCAAAAATGCGTATTTCACAAAATCAAGTTTTAGAGTAGGTATCAGTTTTTCATTTAGGTAAGTGTTCTTTTGTCTTATCAAGATAAAATGCCAATGAACTATCTGTCACTTGTTATGCTATCTATATAATCTAGATGTATATATCTTTTTGGGTTATCTTTGTAAAACATTAAGCTCTGACCGTGGAACTATGTGGCTTTTTCGTAATACACCTCGTACACTTTAGTAATAACTAATAATAATCGTCTATATTCGTGTAACAATGATATAATATCGCAGACGATCGCCTTACTCCTTACAAAATATTTCCATTTGAAATGAATTACATTGTTTTACTCTGAGCAATAACAGCCGGTTTCATTCGTCACGTGCCATGTTATGATATGTATTATTATCACACGTCTTAATCGTTATCGTCCATATTTGATGATTTTTTTTCTGCGAAATCGTCCACAGAATAAAATAATTTTGTAGATTTTTAGTTTCCAGTGATTACCTACGTTTTTTAGGTGCAATATAATTACATTGACGTCTTGAAAATATTTATATTACATAAATTGAATTCATTATAAATCAATATTTTTAAATTTTTAATGTTGAATATGGAATATTCTATATACATAGATTATACATCTACTTTTTGAAATAACGAGTTTCAACTACCTATTAAAATTATTGCAATATAGTCTTGGATAAGAGACGATTCTTGCCCCATATAGATATAGGTGTATAATATTTCAATAAAAATTATTTATGAAAAAAATAAAAAAACACGTGTCTTATAATTATAGCTATAAGTTCCATACAATAATAATATCATAATTATTGTTATAAAATATGTTTGTATTTTGTATACTACAGCTGCACTCTTTATTTTATTTTTTTCATCTATATATTATAGAGTTTCACCCTGGGTGCAAATTTGTGAGGCGGTCGTGAAATAGCTAGCTATATATATATATTATTATGAAATCTGATTGTTCACTATGTATATTAGTGGAGCGAACATTCTAATTACATTTTTTATAAACACGTACGGTTATTCAACTATGCTTACATGGGACATTGGCTATAAGAATATAGATTCTTGTTCAAGAATTGTCTCTTATACTTATACAAGACTATACTGCAATCGTTTAAATAGCTGACACTCGTTATTCCAAAAAAATTTTGTAAGTACATAATATTATTACACGTACAATATTCAATAGGTACCTTCATTAAAAAAAAAATATTGATTTATATAATGAATTCAAATTATGTAATACACACGTTTTCAAGACGTTAACGACCCTTAGCCCTTAGATATCACGAGTCTCTTATTCTCTTATATACTGTTAAAAGAATCGCCCTATACCCACGTGTTTGAATTTCCATAATAATTTCTAATCACATTTTTTAACTGATCCGATAACAACCCCGTTCGACGTTGCAGTAGGTACGCTTTTTAATCATTCGTTTTCGCACACATACTCCGTCGCTTGTAATGATTATGTGTTTTCCCCAATTACTCGCTCGCTGTTACCTCTGTCGCGCTATATATATCATCGTTTATTTTTCTCAACTAGAGTGCATTCACAACGCACCTCGACCGCAGCCCGCCGCCGATAAATCATCGCCGTAGATATTAGTTGTAATTTAAAATATAACCAAACGAAACCAGTCCGCTGGTTAATTGGTCATGTATATATGTACCATATAATATATAATATACGTAATACACATACACGGCGACTCGGGTATATATACTCGTACAGGTGTCTGACTGCGTGAGAACACTGCACCGTCTCCGCGCGAGTGTTATTTTAACGACCTGTTGGGTGTTGTATTGAAATTGAAAATAATCAATACAACATCGGATCGTGTAGTGTATTATGCACTGTCATAAACCATGCTGCACTGCTCGGGCGCTTTTGCATATTATATGCAGTTGACGCACGAGAAATGCGCTTCCAACGCATTTTTGAGCTCGTGTGCCGATGCGGGGCGATCACTTGTGTGTGTGTGTGTGTGTGTGTGTGTGTGTGTGTGTGTGTGTGTGTGTGTGTGTGTGTGTGTGCACCTATCGCATAAATATTATCCTTGTGATACCTATTAAGATCGACCTCTTAAATCAAATTGTTTTCCAGAACGTCTAAATCACCACAACCACAGCTAAAACGTATAATATGATTAAGATTCAACATTACCAGATTTGACACAGGTTATAATATTATAATATATTAGGTACACATAATTTCAGTTCGAATAACGTTCGCTAAATTATTTCATTTGAGAAATAAATTTTATAATCAAATCTAATATACCTTCATGAATATAATTTATTATAATAGGTACTGCTATACTATTATAATAAACTTCACCAAATCAAGACACTTTTGGCTCCTAACTCTAAATCCGTTATCCCACCACCCCCTACCCTCTTATACAAGACCAGAACAAACAATATAATCGAGTATAAAAATCGGCCACACAAACATCACTCACTTACACTTAATTCAAAAATAACCGAGACCCACATCCGAATTCTGAATTGCGAACTCCGAACTCATAATGAATTGGTACAATACTCAAATCATATAATATTATAATATATCACTACCACATCGACATTATACATTATTTATACCTACTATTGTTAACCGTGTACTTTTGTTTAAACTTGCCTCATATACGAGTACCAAACCTGTGCTACTAACACACGATAACTCAATTCTTATATATATTATATAGTTGTACCCACATCACACACAACGATTTAGTTCAAGAATTGAGTTATCGTGGTCATGCATAAAAAAGTATACTAAGTATAGGTTTATATTATATAAGCACTTTTAAAACAAAGTGATGATACTAATAAGGTAATAAATATTATTAGTATGTACAACTTTGTAGGTTTAAAACTATGAACTTTTTTCAAATATTTTTTGTTATGTTTTAAATTAATATTTTACAGTTTTACATTATTTATATATTCCATGTATCTAATTATATCTTATACATAGTGTAACGATTGTTGAACGATAAGAAATAAGTAAAGAAAAGCTCAAAAACATATAGGTACCTATACGGCTATACCTGAATAATTAATACCTACATTGGCTACATTATAATACATCGATATACTCTTTACAATTGCCTTACGGTACTTTTTCAAATGAATAAATATATTTTTAAATTTAACTTAATATGTACCTATACAAGTTAATTTTACACAGTGAAGCTTACTTGAGCTAATTAAATTATTTTAAAACACCGAGGTCACAACTCACAACTCTCAGTTTACCAACCGTCTAATTATTGTTCTACATCGCGATTGTTAGAAGGTTGTATCTAGTTTTAAAGTGTTGCAACGCATAATAAATTATAAATATTCTCAATATACTTTATAATCAATAAATTACATGAAACATGTTAGCACTCGATAATAACGTGTACCTATATGAGTGCTTGTCGGTTATTTTTCACACCATATTATATAATTTTATGGTAAATGTATACTCGAGGAACCCGACAGTTAACTTTTAAAGTTTCATCATTATAAATGTATTAATAATTAAATTAGTAACAAACCTGTTGAATATTTTTAAACAACCTGCAGATATAAAAAACCTATTATACATTTTAATATACGATACTATATAATATGTACAATTTAAAATATCTATATTATCAATTAAATATAAGGAAGTTTCGCTAAACATCAAACACGAGAGAGGTGAACAAGGTGAGCTATATTTATTCACAATTTCTACTTTCTAAAGAAATATAATTTCAGCGATATGACATTGTCTAAGGATATAGAACTCGGCTGAATAAGTATAGGTAAGTATAGGTACCTACCTACCACTAAAACGTCTAATAACCTATAATTTAATACAAAAATCGTATGTGGTTTATTTACTTAAGTACCTAATATAATTTACTAATAAATATGATAAGGTTATATTATATGATTTATGGGTATAAATAAGACAGTGGTCTCTGATGAAGCCTAAATTATAGGTTAGAACTTAAGAAGTCTGCAGATAAGTCGAGTTCCGTTTAAATATTTCCCTGGTAAAATAATTGAAATGTAGTTTCAAAATACACCTACCTACCAACAAACCAAAGGTGCAATCTAAATTCCAATAGTAATTTGAATAAACTATCCATCAACGTAACGATTTAACGATGCCCGTTTGTTAAAAGGGAATAAATCAATTTGTCAATTTTTTTTTTCCAATTATTATTATGTTACCAAGTAGAGAAAATGTTTTGCGTAACTTTCGTCATAGAAGTATTTGATTTTATATTTTTATTACCTATTTTAATGTATTTGCAAAAAATGAAAAAGCAATTATTACAGTCATATTATAATGTCAGCTGCAGTGAGTCGGTCATTTTCGTTTCTGAAAATATGTGATTTTGACTTGTTCCCTTTCGCCGCGGTCCAATCATAATAATTATTCACTCCTAGAACAAGACGGACACATCTAAAAATGTATAGTTTTGAGAAAAATTGATTTTAAGTTTGAACCTATGATATTTTAAAGAGTTTTTACCTATGCGTTTGAAATTAAGCACCTAAGTACTTGCAAACATACTTTACAATATGACTTTTCCAAATATTATGAAATACTCTCTCTTAAACTCAAAAAGTTAGACTTCTGACATTTTACAATTCTTTAGGTAAATACAAGACTGCCATATTTTGAGATGTGGCTGAATTGTATACAGAAATTAATTTTAAGACAGCCATATACAAAAATGTGGCAGTATTGCATTTTATTTGTGGCTGCATGTAACAAATTATAAAATGCAATACCGTCACAATACTAAATACTGCAGCTGTCTTGCACTTAACATATTATCAAACGATAATTAGTTTTTACTTAGTGCAAGAATGCCATAAACCGAAATAAGGCAGTTTGAATTTTGACTTTAGTGATTATTTGGATACATTAAAATGAGTACACTGCCATAAAGTAAATATGGCTCTTTTGCTTGGAAAATTAGCTAAAAATTAAATAATTCAATACTGACACATCTTTATAGTGGCCCAAATGAAAAATTGTATTGAATGTGGCGTTCTTGCATTTTATAGAGCTTATTTTTCTCTTTTTGGCAGTTGTCATAACTCAAAATTTATGAATTTTGAGTTGTGTCAGTATTGTTCTAGTAGTGCGAATTATAATATCATCTTGTACTTTAAACATGCTACTTATTGCTACTATACTAGTAAGTAGTAACTATGGTAGACTATATGCCTATCACATGATAATAACAATAAATGATTATTTTATTGTTTAAGTCTTCCTTAAAATTATACAAATTTCCGTTGAAATATGATAATATTATGATTTATAGAATTAAAAATGTATATTCACAATATTGTTGTAGTAATATATTGTTGACACTATAAAATAGTATGCAGAAAAATACCAGTTATGACGTGGAAATTATAAACCTATACAATTTGTAATAAATGTACAACTTAGGTGCATTTATTTATGCACATATCGATCAATTAATTTCATTTATTATGATCAAACGAGTGGGCCAAATTACAATTATAGTCATGTGGAAACATAATATTAAAATATCAATAAGGGCACCCACAGTTTCTAAGGAGTTCGATATAGGCAATTTTCCATTTGTTTGCATGCGGCTCGCGTAAATGTGTGAGTAGTAAGTGATCATTAGTGTGGGTGACTGTGTATGACATAAACACCGCACCCGCACCCGCAAGCACATGTCAGCACTTTACACACTAATTACAAAATAATGTGAATTTTAGTGAAACACTGAAACTTAGGTTCGTATTTCCAATAATATAGCTTACTGAGAGTGTCGGAGAGCGACATTACAGTATGAACACCTATTAAACAAACTGAAGAGAATAACTTTATCTAGGCTCGTATGGGAGTAGATTTTCGATATTTTATTTTCAATGTCCAATATTTAGCTTCAAGACTTGTGATATTTTACTTTTTGAATTTGAATTATTGAGTTTAGTAATTAAAATATCGAAAATTGGATTTTGAACGGGCATAGATTAACTTCTCTTCTACAATATTTATAATAGGTGTGTTTACTCTCAAACCGCTCAATAAACTATATTATTAAAAACAAATTTTCATAGAATTTTTCAATACTATTCATACCCCATAATATGCAGTACTTATAAATGTTATGAGAGGTAGGTACGCCAATTTAGATTTAAGTGATAAAATTACTAAGATATAAATTAAAGGAAATAACAGAGTTACATACAAAAACGTCGATATCAAAATTTATTTACATGTTGCATGCTTTTAATTAAAGGAGAGTTTTTACCATATAATATAATAAAATGATTATAATATAGTTTATAGTTTATACCTTATGAAATATTATATTTTGCTTAAATATAATTTGGTGCTGCCATCTAGTGTATAGTTCTCGATTTAAATAAAAAATAAAATTTACCGTACGTAGATGGCACACGAAACACAATATGATAAAATATTTATAATATACCCAACTGTTCACTTAGTTTCATTTAATGTACCTATCTATGATTTTTTTTTTATTCATCATGTAAATATACAAAATATATTATTATTGTATCAAATTTCGGTTTTAATGTTTTATATTAGTTGTCTAAATGTACCTATTACCTGTTGTAGAGTTACAATAAATACAACATCACAATAACGAAATTGGCATTCAAAAGTCAGAAGTCTGTATTATATTATATTAATTATTATTAATGACAAGCGATTAAGGATATGAGTAATGTATTTTAAGAATTATCGTAATAGACGTAGTAATCTGAAGGTCAAATATCATAAGCTTTTATTTAATTAATTTTAAAGACCATTTAAATTAAAAATAGATCTATATACTATTTTATAATTGTCCATCGATAATAAGACGTCGTGTTAAGTACAATAACAACACGATGTCGTCCTTAACGTCCAAAACAAATAGGTTATAATTGAAAAAAAATTAAATTAATTTTTGATGCGTACTTATGTATAATCCAAAGTAAATATAGATACGAGCAAATACATTATACGCAATTTATTGTAATAGGTACACTATCGTTAAAAATTATAATTAAAGTAACTATAATAGTAAATTATAAGTAATTAACCACAGTTATATATTATTATCTTTTATTTTGATTAGCTCGTTTTATTTTTCGTTAATTTTTATCATCACCGTTAGGTAAGTACATATTATTATGATATCAATTTTTTTGATATTAAATTTAATTTCAATATAATTTATTCTAAGAAGCTGGAACTTAATTGAAAATCTACGTTTTATAGCCTACATAATAAAAATAGTCTACACAAAAGTCTCTACAAGATTTCTGTTACGAAAACTAGTTAACTAAATAGGTAGGTACTTATAATAATAATTGTACTATGGTGAACGGTGAACCTGATTATCGTATGAAATCAATCGCAAATATCTATTAAAACCAAAGATACATGGAATACATACGATATAATGAAATTATTTCTGTTTAATATTTTAAAAACTACGTAAGTTTACGTGTTTTTGAAAAATTCAAAAACATAATATTATGTCGAAATATCAATATACGTACAACTAATATTATATTTAAAGAAGGTGATCTGCTTGCAGAGTAGGTTACAAGTGGATCACGGTATAATGGATGGTATTAAATTTGAATTCAATGATATAATATCATTGTATAAGAAAAACGATTTGAGCGGAGACGATATGTCATTCTAGGTATAAAGACATATTGTATACTCATCTATGGTATTAAAAAAAATTGAGTTTATAGAATAAGAAACTAAAAAAATTGGAAAATGAAAATGTCCCTAAACAGCTCAAAATAAGTCAAAATATTTTTAAAAATTCATGGTGTAAAGGAAATTCTAATAAGTCAGTAAAAATTTAATGTATCTACGGTCATTTGTTTTAGAGTTACACCAAAAACTAAAATTGATTTTCTTAAAAACAGATTTTGAGTAAAAATTCCAGTTTTTCCTTAATTTTTTTTTTTGTTTTTCAAGTCGCTTTTGAAAACTACTGGGAAATTTTTACTTTTGACCTCCCAAAGTACCAACGAGATTCACTTCCTATTAGAAAAGATACTGTTGGAGAAAATCCAAGCACTTTTACTGTCCTAAAAGGTGATGACAGACACAAAAAAAAAATAAAAAACACACATCATTGTAAAATCAATACATTCATCGTTCCATTCAGAATCTAAAATTTTATGATTAATTTTTACATAACTCAAAAGCGTATAATACGTACCTACATATATCATTATAATATCATGTAAATTGAGGCAGTGTCCCGCGGAGGGCACTTCAGGTAAGTCTAGGGTTCTATGAAACTATCATTAAAATTAAAATTTAGAGGTCCTGTTTGTCTGATATTTAAAATATTTTTCGAATTAAATACGCAGTATACACATTATTATTACATGAAATTATTATAATTTTTATTGCAAATAATCCTTACATAAAAATATAAAATGACTGAAAAAATGACTAAAGTAATTGTTCTAATTGTCGAACTGTAATAACTTATGTCTTATTGTTGAAAGCTAACTAAAAAATCTAAAAAGCTGAGTCAAAGTGGACGTAAAAAAGGGTTCCACAGATGAAAAAGTTTAAGAAACGCTGATTTAAGAGGATTTTTCGGTGGAGGGCAGTTTTCAAGGAGTTCGAAATAGGCAATTTGCAAATTGCATGCATGCCGATTTTATAAATGTGTGCAAGTGACCATTAATGTGTGACCTGTGTGAGTGTGACTGTGTGTAAAAGAGGAGCGTTCCGGCATACGCATGTACATTGAGCCTCAACATTGAGCACTCGAACTATAATGTTCGTATTTTGTATGTCCTTTGTGTCCATACTACCACCAACTGAACTATAACAATGCGATGATATTTCAGAAAACTTATCTGAATTCTTTACAACGTCTACTGGTCAATCCACATTTATTTGATTTCTGATTTCAATTTCGAATAACCGACGTTTGAAAATTCCTACATTTTAAAATATTCAAACAAAGTTTTAGCAATTGGATGGGTGGAGGGGGGAAGTGAAATTGGTAAAAGTAGACTGGCCGATTTCAATTAGGCATAATAACGAATTCAAATCAGTTATCAAAAGTACTATCAAATTCCTAGGTCCATCAGTGTGATGGACAAAATATTGGTATGTTTTGGTTAAAATAACTGATCACCACCGATCCTCTTATGAGGACGTCACACCCGCATATTGTGTCTCAATCTTACCATTGATTAAATATAGAATAATATAAATACGTCTAAAACACGTCACACGTCTAAAAAAACTAGAAACTACTTAGAAATCCCTACAGTTTGTTTAGTGAAATCTAGTCGATATTTTTCGCAAGTGGGTTTAAGATTACTGAATGATATTCAGGTGCAAATTATTAACAGTACCTTCTAAACCTAACTCTTATAAAATATATAAACTCTCTATTAAACTATAAAATGGTTGTTAAATAATATTAGTGACCTACAGCCTATGCGAATGTAGTCTACTTATTTATGTATTCCATTTTTGTTGTTATTATTTATATATTCATGTATTGCTATTTATGTTTTTATTATTATTTCACTAATTAAGCTCCGTTTCCTTAAAATATTGTTCATGTGGCCCTAAATTGCCTACCTAACGCGCCGTCCTGAATTTCTATAATATTTACTGTCGTACATTTATCGGTATTTTGGTAAGTGTTATACAAGATTACAAATACCTCTTGACCCAGGGACGGATCCAAGGTGGGGGGTGGAGCTAAGGCCCAGGCCACCCCCAGACACCCCCACCCAGATCTTTGCTCCGGATCCGTGTCTGGACTTGACCCACATGATGTGTTTATCATGAAGACTGACTTAGATAAAATACTGATTTTACACTGGTAAAAGGTGTCAGGTGAACATTAACTAGTTATAGTTGACTCAATATTTGTAATTAGCTCATCGAGTTTATTTACTATTGTAATAATATTTCTAATTGGCTAAAAAACTAATCCGTTAAATTTAAGTTGAACATTATTTTGATACTTTATCTTTTTACAGTGTTTCATAATTTTTTCACATAAAAAATATTTCAATATTAGTTGAAATATATCTAAATGCAGAATGAAATATGTGGACATGTATTTATCTCTAAATAGTCAGACGATAGACATGTTAATAGTAATTGTTAAAATTTATGGTAAATAGTAACATAATAGGTACCTATATACTGATGTACAAGTTTACTACGGAATGATCGAGGTGATTTTGAATATTCCAATTATTGTTAGTGTCATAATGAATAATATAAATACAAAAATATCATATTTTGTCAATATTTTTATTCTTGGATATCACAGCTTAAAAAATAATTATTCAAAACCACCTCGATCATTCCCTAGTAAACTTGTTGATCAATCATAATCCGTTTTCAAAATTAAAATCTGTCAAACCAAATTCTTATAGTTTTGTCTAGCTTATTGGTCAAAAAGTCACTTTTTTTCATCTGCTGCAGCCCCCTTAATGCTTTTTCAAAAGTATTTTTTACAACACTGATAATGGGTAATAATATACAGCATAATTATTTGTAACGCTGATGTTGATTTTGTTTCTAAAGTATCTATCTACTACCTATGCTATGTTTAGTTAATTAAATCGTACTTTCATTTGTATAAGTAAAATACTTAACACAAATTATTATATCCATGAAACTCATATAGCACATATGGTATACTTATCAGCTAATTTATGCAATTTATTGTAATTATTTAAATGTAATTGATTTGTCTAGAATAAAAATTATAAAAATTCATTAAAAAAAAAAAACAAAATATAGTAATAACTTAAAGGACCATCCAACTCAAAAAATTTTCTCAGGCTTAAATTAAAGTACAAACTTTGACGAAAAAAATTATACCACTAAAATTCGTTTGTGACTGTCCGTTCGCTAGTTAAGCGACTGTGCGTGCATTGCGCGTGACGTCACGGATTCGTTCGTCGCGGCGGCGACCATATACAATACACAGCAATGTTAATCCGTTTTTGGTTTAACGTAAATTAACTGCTAATAAACTTATATCTTTCGAATAACCTAACCAAATGTATTTAAGAGTACCTCATAATCTTTCTATTCGTATAATTATATTGAATTTTGGTTTAATATTAATGAAATAATACACATCTGTATCATTTTCAGAGGAGCTATTTTCATCAGACAAATAGTTGAAAGACTTATCATAATCACCTGCACTATCTTGACAACGGTAAATTTCATTACCTATTTCACATTGGATGCCCTTATCATTAACAGTGTTTAGTGTCATCATAACTTTGTCTTGAACATACAGAAATCAAACTAGAATTTATATTTATGAAATCGTCATCAACATTTTAGTCATCAAAAACTTCATCATGAACATTTTTTTTTTTTTGGTGTGCTAGTTTTTAATAATTCTACGACCATCTCTTTTTCCCTCGAAATTCTTTCCTCTCTATTTGAATCACTATATAGTAGTTGAAGTGATAGAAATATTTTTTTGATTACTAAAAATGGTAGGGAAAACTCTGGGTTTTAATCTTACAACTACTTTAGTGTCGGGCATAAGTTTTTCACGTAATAAGTCGGATTCATTAAAATCTTCGTTAGAAAAATGTTTAGAACAAATCATTGATGACTAACAAAATATTATGCCACGATAGATAAAAATATTATCAGACAATTAATAATAATTATAGCCACTGTCCTACTAGATTTTCATATATGCCGCCGTCGCTGCCACGTATCGCGATAAGATTTTATGTTAAAATAGTTAGATAATAATAAGAAAGCCTCACCCATCTCTAATATTAGCTACGAGTTAAAACTAGACAGTTTAGGCGTCAGAAATCCGTACACGATGTCACGATCGTCAAAACAATATTACACACGTTTACAGTTTACTGCAGGAGCAGTATGGTAAATTCATAATATAATTTATTTAAGTGTTATTTTTGTCTACACTATTAAACCAAAATGTGATATAATTATACGAATGGAAAGATCATGAGGTACTCTTGAATACATTTGAGTAGTTCATTCGAAAAAAAATAAGGTTATAAGCAGTTATTTTATGTTAAACCCAAAATGGATAAATATTGCCGTGTATTATTATGGCCGCCGCCTCGGCGGACGAATCCGTGACGTCACGCGCAATGTTATAAGTCACAGTGACTAGCGAACGAATAGTCACAAACGAATTTTAGTTGTATCATTATCTTAGTTAGACTCTATTCTATTTATTAGAGTAAAAAAATAATTATTGATTTTTTGAGTTGGATGGTCCTTTAAAATAACAGACCGTAAAAACACAAGTATAAAACTTTTTTTTTTCCATTGGTTGAAAGCATAGTAACCCATTATTAATGTACCTTGCAAGAATAAAAAAAATGAACTACAATGGAGATTTGAAAATTGTAATTAGCTGAGGCAAACCGGCATATATTAATAATTATATATTTTAATACATATACATAATATATTATGAAGGAGACAACGCCCAATTCTACCAGCTTTACAAAAGAGAAGAATGTGGTCTAATGCATCAGAGGGACAAGGAAAAAATGGGCAGGCCGGGTAGGCAGACAGCGCAGACCGATGGAAGTATGTCAAAGGATCAATGACATAATATGTGGTTAGGGGAAAAAAACAAAAAAGAAGATAGTAATATTGTATACAATATAATATTATGTTGAATTATATTTTACCGAAAACATCGTATTTATATTGTATGAATTATTATATTAGTATGTATTTATAATTAGAATAGTGTTAATACAATAACGTGTTGTAATATTATAGTATACAGTTTAATATTTATATTTAGCTTAAAATATTTAAACATTAAAGATAGAGGTAAGAGTATAGTATCGTATTTATCCCATGTACCAGATTGACAATAGGAATCGACCGTTTCATACAGAGATTCTTCTGCAAAATAAATTATAGTATTCTATATTATTATATTGAGTGTGTTCATTAGAATGCCCTTATACAGTCGAGTACAGAACTCGATTTGTATACATTTTTAAAGAAAATTTTTTTTCCCACAAACCAGGCTAATGTTTAAAAAAAATAAATAAATAATAGAAATACCCAACCTATTAATAGTTGGGGCAGTTGCCTCTCCCTTGGTTTTTTCTGGGTTCATTATCATATATTATTATTGATGATTTTAATGTTCTAAAAAAACTAAAAAAATGCCCTAACAATTCTAAATAGTGCACTAAATTATTTTTATTTTTAATATTAAAGATAATATAAATTCTAATATTTTAGACTTTTAAATGATTGTAGAAAAGTTTTACAGACAGAACTTATCATTTAGACTACTTATTTAATCTGGAAATAACCTATTTTTTTTTCTGTACCTATAGGTTAAGACTTTAGATCATATATTTATTATAAAAATGGCATACATACAATAGCTACAACTTTTTAAGTTTGTGGTATCAACGACTGAATAAGCTAGAAATTTTATAAATGCTGGGTCGCATAAACAATTTATTAAATTTAATGATTCACTAAAAATTTAATGGACCAATCAAGGGCCACTAAATCTTGTTTGAGGGACCATTAGCTCACTATCGATTCATTAAATGTTTTGTGCAATCCAGCATAGTAATATAACCAACAGTAACATTTTATCTATTAAAAAATAATGTATTTGATAATTTAAAATTACATAACAATTAATTAACATTAATGCTGTAAGATTAAGTTTTAACCAACTATGTACGTATAATTCATAAATTGTCTGTATGAAAGAAAATATGTCACAAAAATACTTTATAACTAAAGGATAGTGAGACAAAAAATGTAAAAAAGAAAATATTTTGCGCTCCCCTTGACAAATTCCTGCGGACGCCCTTTTACGTAGCGAAGTATATTAGTTTCATGTCATTGTCATTAGTTGAAATGTGTTAGCTTTCGTATCCAATTGTTGGACAAAAGGTTTTTCCTTTATCTACTTATTATAATTTTTAACCCCCTTATAATTCAAAATTTTAGAATATAAACATTGTTGATTGTATATTGTATTCTTTATACAAATCAACATATTAAGTAGGTACTTTGATTGATTTTTAATTTTATTTTTATTTTTATTTTATAGTGTAAATTAAATTAAATATATATACATACTATTCGCAAGATTAACTAAAAAATAATAATAATTTCAAATTAATGTAATATTATGGGTCTACCTCTACCGATTATAGTATAATACATTTTAAAATGAAAGTTGATTGATTTTCAAAGTTTAAGATCCCTATAGGATATACAGAGTAAACATTTCATAGAAGATGTATAGGTCTATCTAAAGTCTGGACAAATGATAGTAATAGCCAATCATGGGTGACGACTTGTCAACTAAACGGATTCATGGCAATAATGTTACTCATCGAGTAAGTAGGTATACATTTTATGATAATCATCATATTACATAGGTTATGAGACACAAATTACAAATTTAATTAAGGGGTATGAATACCATGGAAAAATCAAAAATGCTATGAAAATTGATTTTTGTATTTCGAATAATATGGTTTATTCAGAGGTTTGAGAGTGAAAACACCTACTATATCAATATTGTAGAAGAGAAGTTAATCTGGGTCTATATAGAAGTCAATTTTTGATATTTTAATTACTAAACTCAATAATTCAAATTCAAAAAGTAAAATATCACAAGTCTTAGAGCTAAATATTGGACATTGAAAACAAAATATCGAAAATCGACTCTTAGATAAACTTCTTCCCTTCAATTTGTATAATAGGTGTTCATACTTTAAATTTTAATGTCACTCAGTAAGCTGTATTATTAGAAATACGAAACTAAGTTTCAGTGTTTCACTAAAATTCACATTTGTAATTTTTGGGTAAAATGCTGCGTTACTGACATGTGCTTGAACGTATTTATTTTATACACAGTCACTCACACTAATGATCACTTACTACGCACACACTTACACGACCCGCATGCATACTAATAAGAAATTGCCTATATCGAACTCCTTAGAAACGGTCGGTATGCTAACCCCTTATAAAAATAATAAATACCTTATAAGATTCACAATCTAAGAACTATATGGATGACCTAATGGCTATTGGGCTTCTTAATGAATGTTAATGATTTTTTTTTAATTTAATATATGGTTATTCATAAGAAACTAATTACTAGGCAGTAATTACTTGGTATTACATTTCGGCATATCGAAATTTAAAGATTATACAATTTCATTATGAACGCAATAAATTGGAAAGTTATATTTTAATTTATAGTTAATAATTAAAAAAAAAATTACAGGAAATCCATACATTCCTGACTTAAAAACATTTAGGAAAACACACTATAAGACATTCGTATTTTACAAAGTTAAAGTGATTACGTACGGGGTGAATCTGGAATAAAATAAAAACTAGTATTTAGTATTCTAAAATACTCATAATATATTTCTACTATAAGATCATGGATTCATGGATAATATAAACATTCATCTAATATGCCTATGTATTATAGTAGAAAATAAAATTATTATAAAAAATAACTTGCTTATTTTATCTAGAAATAAAAACCCAGTAATAGATTAAAAGTATAGTTATAAAAAATGTGTAATAATATATTGTTATGAATGAAGAGGCAATTCTAGTACGGTTCCATTGAGAAGTTTTCAAAAAACTTACAGAATGTCCAGTAGGACACTAATTTTGAAAATGTATAGTTTTTGGTAGAAATAAAAAAACAATCTAAATTTGATTATAATATGTACAGTAAATATTATATGTGCAATATTATATTCTTTATTAGTTTATAATATAGGTTCGAATACCATAATAATTTCACAACTTACAAAATAAAATTATTTTATGATGTCCCATCCACAATGCTCAAATGTGCCAACAATTATGAAGAAATAAGACATATTTCAGGAACATCGAGTTAAAAAAATAATATTTTAAATTGGTAAATTTAGATTACATTAGGGCAGTGTTTGATATTACATCTTGTTTCTATGGGCAACTTCAATGTAAATAATATTATTTACACTGAAGCTGTTTTATAATTCGTATTAATTGCATATCAGTATGTTCTATCAGTACCTATACTTGTTACAATAAGAACATTAATTATAATACAGTGCAAGACTTATTACGTACCTTAGTTTTGTATAATATATAAACATCAGATCAACATTATGTCGACTGACGAAGCCGTGAAGAGTTCGTCCGATGTTATTAAACAGTCCGCCACAGAAATCATGATCCAGGTTTTTGAAGACCTCCGGGAAAATTGGCCTAAGGTGTTGGAAGAGAGTGTGGTCACCAGTTTGAATCTTCACGAGCGATACGCATCGTTGCCTAACATTTCGCTGCAGTCGATCTCCGCTGGTGAAGCCCCTCTGTCCGAGACCGCTTCAATGACGCAAGTATTTAGTGATCTGCTTGAAAATCGTCCGATAACCCTGAAAATCGACGATGTCAAGAGTTTTCAAAGGCGAAGCAAATCGATGCCAAACATGGCAATCGAAACAAAGTCCATGGGCGATGTACCAGAAGCGATTCCGTCCGTCGCTTCCATCACCGAGATGCAAGTTTTGACGGATTCGCCATCGGCCGAATCATCGACTAACGGTGAAGAATTGAGACCTGCTGCTGTAAGAGCTAGCGACTTCGACTCTCTGTTACCCTTCACGTCAACTTTGCCACCTGTTCGGCCACTCGATTTCGACGCCCAGCATTTGAGTTCGATACCGAACACTTCAGCAACACGATTAATCGGTGATGCCGAGTCGGCAAAACCGCTGGAGCACGAGACGACCGGTGCAGGTTTACAGGACATCATGGTTACCAGAGGCGGAAGTGGAGATACTGCAGCAACGGACGTGATAGTAAGCGCTATCCGACCTAGTCGTCGCACACTGTGGAGTCGGGTGAAGACGTTTGCACTGCGAATTTTTTGTTGCGGTGTTCCCCCGACATAGACCATAGATAAGTATATTATGTTCAGTTTTGTGAGAGGTTTGGGGCAGTGGCTTTTAAACGTCGCTGCAGTCTTGGCTCCCTCCCCTCTCGCCGACAGCGGTTACTTCTGCCCTGCGGTCAGAATTCTAGCCCTGGATCAAAAGAAGTGTTCATGTAAAAAGATGATACCTACCTATAAATTATAAAATATATGGCTATATTTCCGTAATCTTGTGTACCTACATTTAGTATTTATACTAAAAAACGTTATTATTGTTATGTAATTTATTTGGTTTTATTTGATATTATTGAATTATTAAGCTTTCGATCAATGACCAAAAAAATGTAACAACAAGTTACATCGAAAAAATCAAAAACCCTGCGATTTCACGAGAAAAACGATGTGTAATAAAGCTCTCCGTGGATTTGAATTTCTCCAATTTTATTTGCTTAGTAATTTTATATTTTTCTTTAGAATGTTCTATATTAGAGTATAGCTTTGCCATTTAGAATTCTTGTCAATCTTGCTGTGAGTGGCGCTCATTCGGATTGTATTGTTATCAGTATTATGTTTATTCTATAATAATATTAGCTGACTAGTTAACAAAATATGCATTATGCTGTATATTATACATATATGTTATTGCACAGAGCCCACCTTAGGGCATAATATATTATCAATAGAAATGAAGTATTTGTAACGCGTTCAATACGAGTATACCTATACTAGATAATATATAATGTTATATAATATGAACATTTATTGGATATTAAATTTTAATTTAAATGTCAGACACTAATTATTTCATAAGCTTTGAACGTTTTTTTACACCATTTTAAGTCACTAAAAACAACAATTTCTTAAAAATTAAAATATTTATAAGTGATAGGAACCAGGTACTAGGTAATAAATTACTTGTCCAAAATTGGATTTTTATGGATCAAATACTCATAATAATTCAAATAATATTAATAATAGATATGTCTTTTGTTTTTCACGGTGCTTTTGAAAACTACTGGGAAATTTTAACTTTTGACCCCCCAAAGTACCAACCAGAAATTCTGTAACAAAAAAAAAAATAAATAAATACATAGACACAGTTTATTTTTATAGTAATTTTAAGTTCAAATTTAGACAAAATTACATAATGAAAAACCTAGAATAACTATTTTAGTTATTTTGTTGTGATTGTATAATATTATTCCTGGGTACTTGAAACTTCTATGATAGTATCAAGGTTTGTTGTTGATGTATAATGCGTTATAAGTACCTAATGGATATTGTGATATGATTAATTTGGAATTTATTATAGGTCAATTTTTTTTTGAATACCATAGATAAGTATATAATTTGTCTTATACCTAGACTGACATCCGTCTCCGCTCAGAATCATTTTTCTTGTACAATGATATTATATCATTGAATTCAAATTTAATACCATCCATTATACAGTGACCCCCTTGTAACCTACTGTACAGCAGAGCACCTTTTTTATATTGATTAATTCCAAAAGATTTATTAATAGTAAAATACTTAAAAAAATTGTTTCTATAACAAAAATAGTGATTTACCGTGGGTAAATACGTATATTCGTATATAATGTATTCAACTTTAAGGGTTTGTTTCTAGTAGAAAATTGGATCTAATTGGTACCTTTGGGAGGTATGTAATATTATTTTAATTTTTAAGTAGGTACTTTTCAAAACACTAAGGATAAACAAAAGAATATGAAAAAACCCGGAATTTTAATGCAAAATTAATTTTTTCTTGAAGTTAAAAAAAATGTCCTTTGAGTCTTGAAATTATTGTCTCCAAATATTTATATTAGCTATTACTAGGTATAACTGGTATAAGCATATAGTGTTATTTTTATTATCTTAAATTCTTAACATTATGACACCATAATCCGAAATTTTTTTGTGCTGTCTCATAGATGTTCATAGATGTTTCATTTTTTTATCATAGTTTATAGTTAAAATTTGTTTGAACTTTGTCAAAATCACAAACATTTTTAAATCATATTGTAGGTGTCTGGTCATAAGATTTAAATGAAAAATAAAATTACTAACACTATTACATAATAAAAATATATAAATAATACGTACGTTCTTTAACTGTAAATAATAAAGTTTAGCAAATTAATAACTATGTACATCATATTTTCCACAAATAGATAATAATTCAGTGGCATAATTTTACATTATCACGATAAAAAATTAAAATTCTAGATTTTTGGAAATATAAAGTCTTTTAGATTCGTATGAAATGTTATTCTAGGCATTAATAATTAGTTGATCATATTAAATATTGTACATTACATCAATCAAATAAGTTATAAAAATTATGAGCTCTTCCCAAAATTTCAAATGATGTTATACATGGACACGTTCCACTACAAAAGGTATTTGTAGACAAGGACGCATAGTAGGTAGTCATTCTTACTAAAACAATGTTCAAATTTATATAAACTTCTTTAAAATCGTAAATATTTTTCAATTATATTACAGGTCGAGGTCA
Organism: Macrosiphum euphorbiae; assembly: GCA_949089665.1. Classification (NCBI taxonomy): domain Eukaryota; kingdom Metazoa; phylum Arthropoda; class Insecta; order Hemiptera; family Aphididae; genus Macrosiphum; species Macrosiphum euphorbiae. Next base: position 69,369,447 of record CARXXK010000003.1, on the reverse strand, counting down.
GAATGAAAACATATAAAATAACACGTACTTGCTGTAACTGTAAATAATAATATTTAACTGATTAAAATAGATTATAGGCATATTGATGTTTGTAATATTATATATCGCGATAAATGTAAAAAACCTAGATTAAGGAAAAAAATTCTTTCATTTTGTTGTTTTTGATTTGTCATCTGATCATTCCAGGATAAGGGAAAGTATAAATATTTTAATAAACATAAATTGTACTCACCAAACTTATCTGCAAAAAAAATATCATACCAGTTTTATTAATATAATGCAATATTAGATACAATTCAGCCAAGCAACTCGTTTGCGCACAATCCAAATTGTTTGCCTAAGTATCGATGACTCGTTTGCCCACAACGAATACCGTCGTTAACCTGAAAGCGGACGACTCGTTTGAGCACAACATAAACACTGCATAACATATATTTTATATTTTTTAATTTGGACTTACCTGAAGTAATTGATTATCGGTACAAATGACCTGGCATATCAATATTCAATACATCATTAGTCATTATCATCATTGAAAATAATCGACGTGTATTGAACATAATATTTTTAAGCAGACGTTCGCCAGAAAGCGGTACTACCTATACTGACTAGTGACTATGGATATCGAAATTTGTAATTTTTTTGAAACGCGTAGAGGTAAAAAGTGTATAAATATAGATACCTAGTTATAAATTTAGAGAATTTCGAACTTTAAAATCTAGTGGCACAAATTTTAGGTGTACAAATAAAAAATGTTCCGGAATTGACGTACCTAGTAAGGTTAGTTAATAATAAATAACACACGACATGCACATTTTTAATCACGCCTGTACAAAACAGTTGGTCCTAAGCCTATATTAAAGTGAGAAGAGAAATGTGCTGTTCTGCTCAAAGGTAAATGTGCGCAAACGAGTCGCACCCCACCAGGAGAATTGGCAAATGCACCACCTGAGAATTTTAATAATTTGGATTTTTCAAATATAAAAAATAAAATATAAAACTTCCTACTCTGTTAATTTATATTTTTTGTCCATGATTATGTGCCCAATATACTAAATACCTACTCTGAGAAACCGTCGAACTTTAGTAGATAATATAGGGTAAAATGATGAAAGAACGGTAAGACCACTCGTCTATTAATACATTTATTTTGGTCACTAATGATATTATTATTAATTCGTTAAGGGGCCTCGCTACGGCTATTATTTGAGGGCCAACATTTAGGCAATTTTTAATCAATTACAGTTTACAATACTAATATAAGTTTTAATTTTTACGAAGTGTTCCGTACGATCTATAGACAATTTTCTGGGGAGTTCGTGTTTTTCAGAATACAAATCGCACAACGTAAACTAACTTTAATTTTGTTAAGTGTTAAGGTCTTTCGAGCTAAAATTGATGGCAGTAGCGAGGTCTCTTAACCGTGGTACATGGGTAGGTATGTTTGATCCACTCATTGTATTATATTGGTGTATACTGTATACAAATAAAATACAATGATAGCATAATATTATTATTGTATACACTTATAAACCTAGCTAACACTATGAATTGTACCTATTGTTATACAATTATTCTCATATTTAATTGTATTGTAGAACAATTACATTTAATGCTGAAAATTGCATTTACAATTTTAAAATAAACTATTTATGAATTAGTTAAAAAAGCTTTGCACTACATAAAATAAAAATACATTTTCTGTAACTCTAAAGCTCTACTTGGATATAATATAGCAATAAGCCCCCCGCAGCTTATATTGAGCTACTTATTTGCGGGTGTACCTGCAATAGGTACAATTAATGCATGGACTTTATAGTTGTATTCATTTGTGATTAACACCTTTGGTATTCTCTATCACTAATACAAATTTATGAATTCCAATCTGTGAATATTAAATATCTGTGTAAATAATTTTCGGTTTTCTCTTGCTCACATCTCATCAGGCTGCGTTAATTATTTGTCGATACACTCCAGCTACGCAGCTTGGTTTATTACTAAAATTTAAAAAATAGTGCCTCTATATCGTTATAGACATCCCGAGCTCTTATCCATCTATATTACAAAATGTTTACAATATATATTTCATAACAACCATAAAAAAAAACCTGTTATATTTAAATGTCATCCACTCTTCTCTCTTCCTTATGGACTATAATTCTAGGAAATCCTACTGTTTAATATATAGAAGACTGAAAAGACATTGGCCAATAGACGCGAGGCACTACGTCCTTAAACCAATAATGTTATCCACTTATTTTTGTAAGCAATATTAACCGGGTATTTTCAGAGGTCACTATTATGAGTATTGAGTAGGGCTAGGATATACATGCAATAAAAAAAATGGTAAAATATGTAAAAAAAAAATGTAATCTATCAAACATTAACTAGACTCAAAGCTGGGTAAGTTAGTCATTATTTTCAACTGGTTGAAGTTAAGTTACTTTGATAAAAATAACTAATTAAGTTCGAATATAAGTTAGTTTCTGAAACTGTCAAAATGTCTAACTTAGTTAGTTAGAAGTTAGTTTGGTGAAAATAGTTAGGTACTTATGTTAGAGTGGAAATTAGAAGTTAGTTTTTTTTATAGATTAAAAAACCTTTTTGTTGAAATGTAAATAATAAGTTATCTAACTTAAATTATTGATTAAAACTGAAAAATTGAATTAAACACCTAGTAATTTGATAAAAAATAATTTAAAATGTTCTAATTAGGTAAGTAATAATTTCAACTAATTGGTATATCACTTATCAGTTATTAGAACATAAAGGGTGAAACAAAATAAAAAATATATAAGAGTATAACAACTTAAAATGTTAATATTAAATAATAATACATAATATAATCTATATGACTATTTTCTAGTATATTTTATTCAAAATATTTGTTATATTTTAACAAAAGTGCCATTTCAAAGTTATCATCAGACATAGACCCACGCCTTTCATCGAATAATTGGTATCTTGCACTAAAAAGTCTCTCAACGTGAGCACTAGAGAGAATGCTTTCATTATACTTAATATATACAATTACCACCGATAACACTACCACAAAAATTCGGCATCGTGTCTACACTAAGTATAGATACTAAATATATCTAGAAGATATCAACATTCTATACAGACTACGCGGAAGGCACATGGCCATAATGGGCATAATGTCATGATTGGGGAACAGCTTTTGGAATTTCGGAATTAAAAAAAATAATAATAATAATAACTAGATAGTTTTTTTTCTAAGATTAGACTATTTTACACATTAAATTCAACTACCTAGTTAAGTTACAAAGTTAATATGAATTAAAACTAACTAGTTAAGTTAGAAAGTTACTTAAAAAGTAACTTTCTAACTCAACTTTAACTTTTTAACTAGTTAGTGCCCAGCTTTGTAAAATATAGTTTTGTATAAAAATTGCAAATAATATAATCAATTTTATCAACATGAATAATTACTGAAATACAATTACTGAATTTAACAGAAACTACAGGTACCTATTTTGTGGGGGACCAGGTCTTATAATTTTTAGGAGGGCCTACCGGGATTTTCCCAGTACCCCGGTGGGCCAGTACGCGCCTGTACATACATACATAATATATTATTGATATTATAATAATATTATGTTGGCTATAGTAAATAAATATACCTAAGTGTAATACCGTGCGGCGTGCTGGCTAAAAAGGAGACTATATTGTTTTGTATACGTAAATGTTTAATCGAATAGAATTTATTTGTTTATTTATACCATAATAGTTGCAATTAGTTTAAAATACGTATCCAAATAATAAGTTTTATTGTTTTGATTTTTTTTAATTTTATATTTAATATTGAGTTTTTAAACTTAAAGTAAAATTATAAATTAATTTAATTGTTTTTCCTCTGCTCAAAACAATCAACATTCAACACTGCAGCCAGTACGAAAGTTGTCGAAGTAATTTTCAAGAAATTTCAGCAACGTCGTTGATACCGAAAAAAAGGAAAGGTCTTACGGAAATCCTTATCTCTCTCCCTTCTCGCTGGTTATGATTAGGAATGCATGAGTGAGGATTTTAATTTTTTAATTTTTTAAAACGCATTGTTAGTAGTTCTCATTAAGGGAATGAAATCTTAATTTTAACAATGCACTAATGATTTAAAAATATTTTATAATAATACATATAAATGAAAATAGTCGATGACGAGGATAGTATTTTAAATGTTATAATTAGGGCTCGGAAGTTGTATATAGTTATAACTTATAAATAATAATACAAATATTTCTACAGGTAAGTCTGGTAAGTAATATACAATAGTTTAAGTGCAAATAAAGTGTCAATTTAATTTAATTAAAATTACTTGAATGGTTTATATATTTATTGCCACTATTCTAACTTTGGTTTGTTGTTACTGTTACATTTTTCACCAATATCCATATGGGAGTATTAAAAAAAGTAAAGTTCCTAATAATGAACCCGTGTAACTTATAACTTTGTGGGTGTTGGCAGAAAAAATTAACAGTGGGTACCTGTATTGAAATAAATTATTTTGAATAATAATTCACCAGTGCGTGGGTTTGATAATTTAAATAATTAAACTCTTCTAATATTTCCTATTGATTTAAAATTATATCCACAAATTCGCCATATAAAAAAAAACTCAAGCAGACTTTTGCAAATTTTACCATCATTACATTATTATTTTTCTAATTATTGTCAACCGTCACAGTACTTTGTCAAAACACATAGGTACATATTAAACAATTCTTATATAGATACATTAAAAACAAAAACGTATCCACAATTGATCATTAACAGTAAATTACTTTGTGGCGAAAGTGTGGATAAAATTGACACTTTATTTATACATGTGGATTAGGCCTTAACGGGGACACCACAATAAAAAAAACGCGCCATGTATAATACCTCATGCATTTAAACGGACTTCATTATTCCAATGTTGTCGTTTATCGCTAAGGTGGTGTGGAATTTTATACACAAATAGTGGCGTATATAGGGGGTGGGCACGATGGGCTGCAGCCCACAAAATAACAAATACGAATATATTCATAGAAACTGTTAAATATATATAGCAGACAGTATAGCCTCTAAGTAATAGATCACTTGCAAGTTTCTGTCTACTATGGTCTATAGCCCGCCCCAAAAATTATTTCTATATACGCCACTGAACATGATACATTTTGAGTTTTGACCATCAGTTTTGAAAATTCTTTGACAAAGTGTCATACTTAAGATTTAACTAATTCGCTTTGAACTAGATGTATTCTTAGAAATCGTTTGTATAAATGTTACACTAAATAGTGACGGATAAAATGTTACATTTTGCTGGGAGGTAGGTAGTCAGGTAGATGTCTACGTGGATAACAAGCGTCCACAATAAAATCGCATTCTGTGTAATCGACCATGCCGTCAGTAAGTCAGCTAATAAATAATTTTAATAGTAATTAGTAGGTATATATTTACGATAAATAAATGTTAGATATGGAATTTCGTTGGATAAATACAATTTTTTTTGCATTTGTTTTTTTCAAAGAAATATTCAAAAACGCTAATTATGCAGTTTATATCAATTTTCATTAAAATATGCAAAAATTAAACTTCTATGCAATTCTGTATATGAGTCAAATCGTGGACATAATATAGCTAGTTTGTATTTGCGGATTAGAAAAAAAATGTTAATGCATTGAAATCCTAGCCCTATACTAATGAGTGATAAGTAGTTGGTAATATTACTGTAGTTTCCTCTCACCTGTGTGCTGTACCGCCTGTACCTACCCTATAATTTTCATTTTTTTTTATCAATTTATGTTAACCATACTTATTAATAATATAATATTATACAGGTACAAATTACAAATAAGACTTAGTATGTACCGAAATGCCAAGTACGCGCATGTAAGAGAAATATACCTGTAAGGTTTTCGAAATAAAAATATAGTTGAGGTATAGGTGCCTATAATACCTACGTAGCGAGACGACGAAACATTTTTTAGTGTCACGTATGTATAAGTGGTGAAATTTTCAGCTTATATTTTTTTTAATTGCGATTTCGCTGTTATAAATGTATTTGACGTCGACAATTGTCGAGAACAAAAGACGACGGCCAATTTTGAATTTAAAAAAAGTAATTTTGAACAAATTATTTTCATTAAAAACAAAAACTATTCTCCTCGTTGAACAAGTTAACTACCCACACATAGACAGGTACCACACACCAAAGTACAATTAGGCACCCATCATTTGTACAGGAAAATCCGGTATATCAACGAGGCGCGAGTTTTTCGTGTCGTGTAATTTTTGTAGACATAATAAGTATCGACCAGTAGATCAGTGGAAGTGTTATAACTATAAGAGGCAGCCACTGAAATATAAAATATAATTTTCAAACTTTATAGAATTACGAAAAACCCGGCACCTCAAGTTTAAAATCTGTTTAATAATATTGTTACTTCAATATAGTCACTGCAGACGTTTATTATTTGAAGAAAATTTTGGTTGCGTACATACGGTCTACATAGTATGTAAGAAGTATTACCCATATTTATTCTGTATTTCTGTGGTATAAACGAGTGTATAGTAAACTAGTAAAGCTCTACGGAAAATGTAGGAAATCTAAAATCAAACCCATCGATATAGATTTCCTTTTAAGTGTACCTACTAAGTATACGCAACGGATTAAGGGCAATACCGAGACAATAGATCATCGAGCATATTTTTTCGTTCGAATTCGCACGTGTAACCTCCTCTATTAATTTATCATCATCAGTCGGTATGACTATTGTTTTGTTTTTTTTTTTTTTTATTTTTTACGCCTTAAAAATTTCAAATCGTAAATGACCTGCAGTGGCTGCAGACCGTGAACAATTGCGATTCGTTTCGGTCAGAGAAAAATACGTGGCCAACACAAGCTTGCATAGCTTTCCTCGTTTCAGATACGCTTAAGCCTCGAGTGAAATCATAAATACATCGCAAAACCGTATAAATTGATAATATATATTATTATTATTATTATTATTATACAGGTTGTACCGCACACACGCAGGCCTCGTCGTCTGCTTTTCAAAATATTCATAACTGGACCAACAAAATTAATATAATCGTGTGACTAGCTGATTATTATTTTGAATTTCATTTTTTCAAAACCATCATCGTAGGAAACATCGTTTTTTTTTTTCTATTAGGACATTTAGACATTAAGATACAGAAATAATCTTCGACAATTTCATAGGTATTTTTACACGTTTATTTCATAGAAAAATTAAATAAGTAGGTACCTAAAAAAAAAGAATGATAATAGATTCATAAAAAAGCGAATAATATTATAAATCCAACACAATACTTAATAATACAAAAATTAATAGTTAACAAAATAAGTCTTAAGTATAAATCATATAAAATGTATAAAAAAAAAATAGGGCACTTACCATATTTCTAACCTGTTTACCGTTACAAAAACTCATAATATAGACGTATACAAAATAATAAAACGAAATTTTATATTGGTAGTTTGTAAATAATATAAATCAAGGAAAATGCCCATTATTAACACAAAAATACAATAATAAACATTGTACATGGTCAGATCGATCTAATTCAGTCAGATGAAATATATATTTAAATACATATATTATATATATATTATATACACATATATAACATAAAATTATTGTCATGGAAAAATAGTGGATTTTTTTTTAAGTAAAACTAGTGGTGCATAAGACGAAGACCCGTAGCGATTTAACAGTCGATATGTATTATTCAAAATCCTAAGACTTGATTTCGTGAGCAAATTCATTTAACATGAACCACCTCTTATTGTACTATTTTTATCATTTTCCCAACAGTGTGGAATACCTTTAACATTATTTTGTTCCGACAAAATATGGTAGTCTACTGACAACCAGTTTTAACCATTATATAAAAATACAAACCTAACATATAACAAAGCACATGTAAAAAAAATTTTACAAAAAAATAAAACATGTAGGTACATCTGAAAATACAACAAACATTTGGAAGACACTAGTTGTACATACAGTTTTAGAAACGAGAGTATAATCTGAATGCTGTAGTTTAAGTAAAAATTCAATAATCACATGTTCATAAGGCACTTTGGAAGCTCACAGTGAGGTAAATCCGTAAAAAAAAATACATAATAAAACATTGATACAAAAAGAAAAAAACATTTTATCACATTGCGTTAAACAATTCATGAGCTTTGAAATTCGTAATTATATAATGATAAATTCGCTTAAGTACTACAACTTATAAAAATAATTAATACTAAAGAATAAACTTACATGTAAGTTAAGACGATTATCATTTAATTTTATATATATTTTAGGAACAAGTGTAGCGGTTAATCCTTAAATACTGCATACATAATATTAATATTATATAAAATAATACGCACACTGTCCTACAATTACATAAGAAAAAAAAAATACAACTTAACATAAGACACATGCATATAACATTTTACATAAAAACACAGTTTCAAAAACATCTGGTCATATAATGAGGACAATATTATTCATATAAAAAATTCCAATGTTTAGGAAACAATATTAAGTCATCGTGTTTAAAAATATTTTTGGACATTATACAATACACAATGGATAATAATTAATAACTGCAATTATAATAAAATCAATAGAGTCAACTCGAATTGATATTGAGCCTTAAAATTATTTGTTCAAACGAGTTAGGAAATAATTGTTTCATTTCATTCAATAAAATTGGAAGCTAATACTGAACCCTGATCAATGAAGTTTCCATGAAATCACAACAATGAGCAAATATGAAGGTTTGTTTAATAATAATAATAATAATAAAAAATGTAAAGTTAAAAAAAAGTTAGAGAGCCTCAACTACTCAAAACTTTTACATTGGATGTTGTGACGCATCTAGGAACTTACTCTAACGCAGTGTGGTACTTGCGTATGTGCACCCTTAGATTACCACTCTGTTTGGCGCGATATTCACAATGAGGACAACGATGAACTGGCTCTTTCCCTCCACATTCAAATACTTCATGACGTTTCAATGTACTCTTCCATCGGTACCTCTTGCCGCAATGCTGACAACTGAATGGATTTGCTTGAGTTGTACGCACATATTTGGAGTTTTGTTCAAAGTTTTTCCACCATAAAGAACCTAAAGGAAAAACTATAATAAATATACATCATTCATTAGCACACAAAATCGACTTTGTCAAAAGACAAAGTCGTTATAAATACCTTGATCCTGCATGTTTGGTGGTATGTTCATGCCTCCGTATTCAGTAAGTTCCATGCCTAAAAGAATAACATCTTTAAAGTTAGAGTATTATAAAATATTTAACTAATTATTAGCAGTCAATGACTTGACTTAAATTAGTTTACTACTACTCTATAGTAACAAATCCATACAACAAGAAACAATACATTTTGATTTAATAAATGATTTTTACCTTCTTCAGGCCGAAAATTTGTCATGCTGATTTGTGAGGATGATAAGTCTAACTTGGCAGTTGCGCTTGTCGTACACATATCATTATGAAGATTATTTTCACTTTCACTAGCTTCTTCTTCTGTATCAGTTTTCTCAAGTTTAATATCGCTTATCGAGCCACTAGAAGGCCAGTACTTTTCTTCTTTATCTTCAACTATTAAACCATTGACTTCGGACTTTTTCTCTGGATTATCTTCGTCGGCTTGAATATTTGCAGATTCCACCACAGGTTTAGGAATGACTGGAGGAGATGGTATGTTCGCCTTGCCTTCGCCAGCTAAACTGGGTGCAGTGGGATTTGGTGTATTGTTAACATCTAAACTATTAGCATTAGTACGACTCGGATTAACTGGTGACACAACAAGACTACTAAAGTTCTTCACTGGTTGTACTAATTTACGTCGTTTTATATTTGGTATAGGAGGTGCAATAAGTGTTGGGGGTGGCAGTGGTGGTGGGACAGTCATGGATGGATCAAAAGCACCATCAGTAACTTTAGGTGTAACAGACTTTTTTGGTAGACCAGGTGAAATATTTCTGGTTGCATTTTTTCGAGAATCTAATTTTCGATCAGATCGACCACTACTTTCAGTCAGTCCTTTAATTTGCAACGATTCAGCTGCTTTCAGGAATGAGCCAAGTTGTTCTTGGGTAATGTTCACTTCACCGCGGTACATATAGTCCATCATAGACCGTAATTCTTGATATGTTACATCTTTAAGTATAAGCACCGGATATTTGTCAAAATGTTGATTTAACAGCATCTAAAAGTAAACAAGAAGAGTAAAAATTAGTCTAAAAGACTTCTAGTAATTATGAAACATTTAATAAATAAATTAGGTATATTTCTGTTTATAAGTACTTATAACTTAACATAAGAAAATTGACTATAACAAATGTTATAGTATTTTTTATATATACAAGATGTAAGTTTTTAAAAAAACTAACAACAAAAAATGTACCTACAATTCTTTGAGCTAAAATTAAATAATTATACTTTCAGAAGCTGGCATAAGTCTAATGTGAAATCAGAAAATACCTACTCTAAAAAAAAAAACAATTCTCTGAACTATTCAAAACAACTCATTTCATTCAACACAATCATAGAAATAATTATTATTTAATGCAATTGGCTTAAAATTAAATGTACAGATAAAGTGACTAGTAATAAGTTATGTGATATATTTTTATTGTAGCCTAACTGCCCAACACAGTAGGTAGGCTATTATTAAATAATAATTCACATAGCTTGTTACTGGTATCTCATAAAAGAGGTCAAGTTGACAAAGTGTATCAGACAGCTGTCTGAATAATGTCATACACTCAATAGTCTACCGGAACAAGAAAAAAAGTATGAGCTAATTTCTCCTCACACATACAGGCTAAACAATATATTATATTCTACACATTTATTGCCTATTGTGTGACATATTATTTTCTTTTTTTTTTTTTATTACATTTATAAATTCCTTAAAAAATTCATTTTTAATAATACCTATAAGAAAAATCAAAATACTATTAAGTGTTAAATTGTATTTGTTCTGTTCATTCTATACACATTTAATAAACATATATCATATAAATATATAATAGATATAAGTGAATTTTTAAAATAAATAATTAAAAGACTAAATGAGGTAACAGAGTAACCATCTTAAAAAAAAAAAACTATCTAGGCCACTTTTTTTATGATGTGCCTTCTATTATAATTGACAGTACACTCAAAGTTGGATGTACCAAATCAGTGAATGGAAAATAGAAAGGCAATAATAAGATGAGGCTAAACACAGTTATATAATAGTTTTCAACAAGATTTTCACGGTATTTGTTTATTTAAAAATCATTCAGTTGAACTAAAAGTAATTCAACAAAGACCTAAATATAAATTATATTACATTTTTAGATGCAAATTCATAAACTACACATGTATAACATTTTTCTACATGAATAATTTTTTTTTAAATCAACACCCAACTATTAAGTACCTAATATAATAATTAAAAAGAAAGAGATGATAAAGAAATATGCTTAAATAAATAATATTTTATGTACCTTTAATTTATATTTAATTAAATAATATAGTATTACTTATTACCTACTAATAATAGTAATGTGTAGAGTATTCTATTATCACATAGTTATCCTTCAATTCCAATATTGTGATTTGTAATACCAAAATATTATCTCGAAACAAAGATTTATAGGTACAAATATGTTCCCCAACAATATTTCTACGAATAACAATTTGTACATACCTAAGTGAGTAAGGTAATTTTCAATGATAATAGTCTATGGTCAGTTAATGAAAAAAATAATAGATTATAACAACACATATACAAATTATATTGAAACCTTTCAAATAATTAACATAAACATTTTATTCATACAAAAACATTAGAAAAATTCAATGACAACATTTTTATAATTTTTAACATCGAATATATTTTATTTATTACTCTAAACTGAAAAAAATAGGAAATAAAAGAATAAAACATTATTTTTCTACATATTTAGTAGTATGTACAAAGAGTATTTTCAAATATGACAAATAAACTAAATATTCTCTCTTATCTCTGAAATATAGTTTAATAAGCAAAAAATAAACTTTTTTCTACGAATCATTTTTCAACAATTTGTCAACATATTTGTTAACCACATCACATTATGTAATAACTTTTTGTACTTAGTTAGGTAATGATAAATAATTAAACAAATTATGCAAACTACAATACATTATTAAATGTAGGGTAGAACATACACAGTAATTTAAGTGAAAAATTAGTTAACACTACACCTATCCATTAAATATCCCTACCTAGCTAAAAAATTGTATTAAAAACAAATGTATTCTGTAATATATAGGTATATTTTAAATTTAGAAATTAAATTTATAAAAAGTTTAAAATTTTTATAATTCTTAATGACACGGTCAAAACTAATAATTACTGTTTTTAGCGTTAGGGGAAAAATAATTGATCTAGTAATCATTGGACAATTTATAGTTTCAGTTTGTTAACAAGGTCTGATCAATAATAATTAACATGTGTCTCAATAAAATAAAAATTGAATACAGTAAAGTTGAGAAAATATGATTAAAAGTTTTAAAATTGTATTTTAAATTATAATAAAATAATTTGGTATCTAAATATCTAATGAGTATTAACATATTGCAAATGTGTGTGTATAACTAAAAGAGAAAAAATGGTAATTAAAATTGTGTTAAGACTTCAATATTACCCTAACAAAAGTATAAACTACTTTGATTTATAGATAACCAACTTTTTTATTATACCAAATTTTAAAAGACAATAGTATTTAATTTGAAATTACAATCAACCCGAAAAATTAATCATAAAAAAAAAATGTAACATAACCTTTTGACACGCCAATGAAAAAGAGATAGTGATAATTACTTGATTTGATTGTTTTATTCTTTTAAATTACTGAAGTAACAAATAAGTTTTCTATGACTAAAATATTTTAATAAAGTTACAAAAAATATTCAAACATATTTTATTTGTTCATTAGAAACTATAATGACAATTATTTGGAATTCAGTGGTTTTCGATTAAATTTATCAATTAACAAATAATAAAAACAATAATTCATTTATTAATGATTAATATTATTATTTACTCACTGACATTGATATTATCTAAACATTTTTTTTTATTTTATTATTATTATAACTTGACATTTTTTTTTTGTTTTATTATTATTATAACTAAAGATTTTATACCTACATTTAAATATGCAATGGAAAACAATTATAAATATATGTATCATAGAATGAATCGATGCAAAATATTTATTTTAGAAAATTATTATTATAACTATGCAATGATCTAATTTTTAATTTAAAATCAACAATTTCCTAAAGAATGAATATGATGTCATAACAATCATGAAAAAATAATAAAAGAAATCAAACATTAACAATATGGTAACATCACACATTTATCATAAATTTGTGTAAAGGAAATTTACCAATGTATATTATTGTGTTTGTTTAAAAATATAGCATTCAATTAATTCTTACCTAATGCTTGTTTGATACTTTAATAGAGATAATAAAGGTAATATATCACTAAGCACAAAATGTAGGTACCTACATAAAAATAGAGCTAAATATAGGAACTATAGTTTAAAGTTAAAATTTAATTGCCTACACTAATGTCGACTCACAGGAATACTCAATTAAAAATGTTCATTTTTAGGGACCACGTGAACAGCTTAAAACTTGGTTTAGCAGTAAACCGAGGTTTATTAATTCATTAATATTTAAAAGTTAAATTCAATTTTTCTTTGAACATTGAATATAATATCATACCTAGGTAATAATTTGGTAATATTAATGTCTGTGTTCTACAGTCTATACATTACCACTAATAGGTTAGGTATCTACTATATATAATATATTATATTAATTATCAAACGACGTGAAAATGCAGCTTTGCCACTTCAAATTAAATAGGTTCCCTACACTAGAATACTCATACAATGTTAATACAGTAGGTATATTGTGTAACCTACTGGATTCAACTTATTATACTTAACTTTTTGTATGTTGATATATTAACTATGATAGGGTATCGATAAATATTATATCATACCTACTTAATTCTACTATTTTGAAATCACATAATTAATTGTTTTGACAGTTTAATATTCTGTTAAATAATAATTTTACTTTGAAGTATAAACTAGGTACATGGGTACTTACTATTTAAACATTTTATAAATTACTTAACTTCTATTGTATTTGTATGCAGTAAGGTAAGCTAGCTATTTCTTATACATAGCTATTCGGGGCAATTTATCAGGAAACTGATTATACTGGTGTCAAAGGTAAAAAAAAAAAAGTTATGAAGGAAGCAATAAGATAACTTTTTTTAGCTATGAATTAATATGGAACATTTTACATTATTGTTATGGTATTATGGACCCTAAAAAATAAATATAATTCAACTTTTTCAGTAGGTAAGTAGGTACGTACAACAAACTGTTGATTGCTACTCATCAAAATTCAACTTTATATCACCATCCTAACATATATACATCTTCAAAACAAGTTTAAGACACATCCAACCAGACTTACTTACATAACTACTGCCATGACTATACCTACCTCAATTCAGAAGATTCTGGCTTTCTATAGCCAATACATAAATTAATAAATCAATAGAGAAATTTTTAAAATATCAGTGTTATCCAAACAATACAAAAGTTACATGAAATCTTTATATTATATTAATATTTTAATAATTGAATTCTTTGTATCAGAATATTTATAAATTTACCAACATATAGGTTCTTGTAGGTAGGGCGGGAGGTAGGATTAGTTGCATAAAAAAATTAATTTAATTCATGAATACTGGCTAATTTAAAAAAGAACCTACTGTTAGATAATGTTTATTTTACAGTCAAATAAAATTGTCAATTGTAATAGTTTTACTGACACCTCAATTAAAACCAGATACAGTTCAGTTCATCGGAGACATCTACTAAAAGAATATAGTAAATTAGTATGCTAAATTTAATGATGCTGATAACCTTTCATAGGACCTATTAACGACTTTTAATATTCTGATTCATTTTCTATATCATTCATATTATATCAATATAATACACCCGTATGCGAGCCCATATGTCATATTATGTACCTAGATTATATTTCAAATACTGTAGTATTTGTAATCTAACCTAAATGAAAGGATATTTCAATAGATAAACATAAAATATTTTGGGTATGTACAGTTTTTGTATCATAGTAAGTACCTAACAAAAACATGAAAAGTTTTTTTTTTTTTTTCAAACAGTTATTGACATTTGAAAACTTAGATATAATTTCAAATAATTACGAGTTAACAATAAATAACCATGCAGAGAAGTAGTGTGAACACAACTTTTCATATAAATCACTATACCGCACACTGATAAAGATTTAGGTTAGTTTAATCTTATGATCCAAAATCAAATAATAAAAAGACTATTTTAGTCTGCAGTCTTTTATTTTAGTCAGAGTAATGCAATGAGCAACAGACAACAGTTTAACATAAACGTCGAGTACCCAAAGCTTTCGATCAATTCTAACCAACGGCCAAATAAAAATCACGTTTTCGATTCACCAATAGCGGATTGGGCAATAACAAAACCACCAAAAAAGTTTCGAGAGCAACAGACGTCCGGCATTGAAACAATGATAAAAACAACAACAACCTCGACCACGACAACAAAGAAAAAGTTGGAAGTTTCGAGGGCGAAAAAATCGATACGTCCTGGCAGACTCAACAGGTGCTCCGTGCGGTCAAACAACGAAAACGCGGCACAACATATGGGACGCGCCGCAACGTGGATGACATCCCGGCACGATAAGAGTCGGATGGACGACGACGTCCACAACAACCACAAGGCCGTAACGATATTATATTGAAAAAATGTACGGCGAGGCTTACCGCGAAATAGGGGCTGCAGGCGGACAGGACGACTTTGTGCGCGTTCATGCACTGTCCCTCGGCGGCCAGGGCGCAGTCCACCAGTGATCCGCTCTCCAGCAGGCTGTCGAACACCGAAATCAACGTGTTCTGATGGTTATTCCACCGCAAGCAGAACTGTTGCTGCTGCTGCTGCTGATGGTGATCCATGGCGTGACGGGACGTGGTGCGCGTTCGACGGTGGTTATAATATTATTATGATTGTGACGACAACAACAACAACAAACAGCGATAATATTATATTTTATTATGGTATCGTCCAACCACGCGGACGGCGGACAGCTGCTGACCGGCTAAAAAAACGTGGACGGTATTGCGCTGATCGTACTTGCCTGGCGAAAACGTCTACGCTACAAAATGCGACGACAACAACGGCGACGAGCAGCCGACGCGAAGACGACCTGTTGTGCGCGTTCGCGTGTGCACAACATATACACACACACGCACACACGCACGCACGCACTGACACACGCACGCGCAAGCACGAGACCGGTAGGGCCGGACGGCTGTGTTAGAGCAAACGCGCGCCGCAGCGGCAGCACCACACGCACCACAAAAAGCGCGAATCGCACGAGCACGCGAGATCGCGAAAAACTTATCGGCCGAGATACCGAGCAAAGTCGACGTGCGGATAGTATAATAATTTAAAACGAGTTCAAGATTAAAGATATTCGAAAACAAGAACGTTTAATTACTATGACTATTATGTTATAACGTTATTACGCATATGCGATCGACTTAATATCGCGTCGAGATACCAGCTAATACCCAATGTTGTATAACTTTTATTATTATTATTATTATTGTGGTTGATCGTACGATGACAATACATTAGGTATATGATATTATCATGAACATTATTGCGCACGTCGTTGCGCGGATTTCGCGACGGGCCTGCGGAACGCGTAGAATGAGTCGGTAGCGGAGAACGTCGTGCCACGGTCGTCTGCGACAAAAGCGTCGGATGAGTTACTATGGTTAGGCAGATATCGTGAGATGGGTATGGTGGGTACCTATTGGACGTCCGGCGGTCCCGTTTTCAGCGGTGGCAGCAGCACTGGCGAAAGCAGCGCTGTGGGACAAAGAAATTTTCACACTGAAACGCGGCGCAACGAAATTCAAACATACCATCGCATCGGCGTGGTGTTCGGTACTTCGGTTCGTCCGTCGCGTATATTACCAAAATATTGTGTGCGCGCGCGCGCTCGCGGGCCGGGTAGTCTCGGGCCGTTGGAGGGGTAGGACTGGTACGGTGGCCGGGTGGCGCGGGAACGGTCGGGCGGGGAGCCGAGAGAGAAAAATACACGAAAAATAGAGAGAAAAAACATCGACAAAAAAAACAGAAACAACGGCGCGAAACGCGGACAATAAAGTTTTTTTTTTCGGCAGTGCCAACTTTGAAAGTTTGCACGGTAATTTCGGACCGGTCGGCGGTCGCTGCACGCGGAGAGCGGCCGCGGCGTCTTCGGGCCACCGCGCCAGTTACCCAGGCTCCATATACTTGTCTATGCAGAGGCCTGTCAGGGGCAGTGGGCAGTGGCCAGTGCTTTATGGTAGTAAACAGTAACTAAGTTGTCAATCTCGCCAAATTACATAATACGAAATCATCGAACAACGCAGGGCCAATGTTGTGTTGATTTATCTCTTAATGTTGTTATTAAAGCGTGCACACACACTCGCACACTCAATAGTAAAAAATTATAATTGTTATCAGTCCGCGTGCCAGCGCGCGTAAATGAGTTTTTTTTTATTAATGAAACGATCGTCGGCGGCGAGTGTTAATTAGTGCGGGACGGGGGGGACGTCAATCCGACGGCCGGTGGGGGCGGCGGCGGCGGCGGTGGCTACGATTTACGGATCCGTAAACATGACCGACAATTATTATAAAAGTATAGTAATAATAATATCCGAATAATTATTTCTGTTATCCGGTGGGCCGTTCGCCAGTTCGACTTGGTCGACGTGCCGAAAAATATAATATGGTAGAGGAAAAAAAAACGTGCTTGCAGTGTGCGCATCCGCTGGCCGCCCGAGGGAATGGCGCGTTCGCCGTGCCGGTCACACTGCGCGCGTCGGCGAACGTTTGGAAAGTTCGACGGCGGCGGCGGCGGCCGCGCGGCTGTTTACACAATTTATACACAGCCGCGGAGATTCGAACGCGGGCAAAAAAAAATAACGAAACAAGGGAAAAAATAAAGAGAGAAATAATATGAATTTTCGACGGCGGCCCGTTTCGGTGGGAGGAGAGAATTCCATTTCACGGAATTACATTGTGATGATCCGTATCGGGTCCGACCTCACTCCTCGTCGTGGTTCTTTTATTATAATGTTATTATATGTATTATATTATTATACACGTTTTATTATTATTTTGCCGAAACCTCGTATATAACACAATGCTCTCGAAAAACGGTACATAATATACTCGTAGTATAATATAATATATAGTATTGTACTTTGCGTCGTCTCCGCGCATATTCATTGGAAAGCCAATGTCTTTTTACTGTTTATAACAATATTACGATGGATACTGGAAACAAATTATCATTAATATGTTTGTGACGTATATCAAATATGTGTACCCGAGATACTATTGTCTTTAATTCTCGAAAAAACCAGCTCGGCCCGGCGCTTACGCATAATATTAATAATATGTTAAACCCTCTACGCACACTACACCGTAATGACAATATTATTGTATGTACGATTCGTCAGCCGGATCGGAATATTTAAAATATTTTGTAGGAAAAAAAATTGATATTACGACGAAACGTCGCGTGTAATGGCATGACGATGAACGGTGGCGGACGGACGGACGGACATAATAATGTATTATAATATTATAATATTACTACGTTTTTCCACTGTAAACACGTGTTACGTACGCGTACCGTGTATATGCTATTATATTATATTATTTTATTATCTGAGATCGAGATGAACTACAGCAAAACCGATCGTCGTCCGGCAATCCGTTCACGTCCATTATTCGTTCGATTTTTCTGGACACGACGCATATGTGTGCGCGCATGCCACGAATTCCGAGAAATGGGATAAAAACTGCCGAAGACGACGATGGTCTCCGTCGCGACGCCCCCAAAAGGCAAAAATGTATAATATATCAACGAGCGGTGAAAAAATGTGTTCTCCAGCCCATGCTGCGGACCCACGAAATAATACATTATTATACGTCGTGTTCGCCACGCGGGTACGGTCGTATACAGGGCGCACGCATCGTCGCTCCGGGCCGGAAATGAAGAATAATATTAATATCATTAATGATATTACATCGTCGGCGAAATACACCACGGCGGTCCCCGACATAATTATTGATCGTGAACATTGACGATTTTATTTATTTTAATAATTATAAATTACCATTATGGTAATATCGTGTTAAACGGAATGATTCTTTGGTCGTAGTACGTATGCACTCCGGATTCACCTTAAATGCATTGAGTAAATAAAGTTGTGAGAGACTTATGGGAAAATGGGATTGGTATAGCTGCGATTATCTGGCTTTTAACACTGCACTGCACACGCCCAACACGAGAATTTAGAAGTGTTATACTTCCAACATATCTATAGTCATATATATAGTCAATAGTGTGATTCACGAATTCTGAAAACTCATTTTAATTCGATTTTTCAATTTTTTAATTTTTTCTACAGACATTGAAATAATGATGAAAGTCGATTGAAAGTCGATCTCAAGAAGAGACTGGTCGAAAAATAATTCAAATATGTTTTCAGAATTCTAACGACTTCATTAGATCAATCAGTACGTTAGAAATAGAACACGTCTAAATTCCTATGAAGCGCGTGTATTAGACATAATTAAGGAAAATCACTGCTTTCAATCTACGATATTATTTTTATTTTTTTCCACATTATTATTAGTATTATTATTTACTGTCATAGTAGCCTTGACCTTATAAATAAACAATATTAAAAAAAAATTTTCTCAGTTATTTAAGGAGTGATAAAAGTATGATTAAATTTGTTTAAATGGTGCACACGAATATTGCGTATCAGTCCCTCGAATTGCGTCCACCTCCTATCATAAAAGAAAGGTAGTTTTATTCTGTGGTAGTAGTTTAACACGAATTGCGTCCTTACATAATAATAATATGTATAGTATTATTATTGTATGTTTAGTTTGAAAAACAAATTAAATTATAATTTATTTGACAAATGTAAATTGTGTTTGTCCAGCTTACTTTAGGAACCACTAATGAATTAAATTACGGTGAAAAAGTAACACGAATTGAATCCTCGAAGCAATTGATACAAAAAGGTACGTTTAGTGTTAGCCTGTCTTGATACAAAATTCGTGGGCACTGTTTAAAACGAAGATGAACCACAAAATAATTATTGTTGGATTGTATAACTTAATATAACTTGTTTTTATACCGGTCTGGTTAAATGGAGAACTAGGACCCTACATAACCCTCGTCAGGCTAGTGTGCAAATAAACTAAGGAGATAAATTTAATTGTAAATTAACTGTGGTTATTTTGTACTCTTTTAAAATGTTTTGTATTATATATGGTTTTGGAGAGGGCTTCCCAGTTTTTTCATTGGAATTTTGCCCCTGAACTCCTGAAATCTTCAGGAACTTTAAGTACATTTTTGCTTCCCTCGACTAATTTTTTTCCAATTCAACCGACATTGATGACATACCGTTCATTAATCGTTCACGTATAACATATTATTATTTATTAACAGTTAATATTACAGGTAGTCAGAGTAGTCGAGAAATTCGAATGTTTCGACGAGATGGGCGAAACGCGGACTATCGGAATACTAAATATTATTTTATACAACGTTTGCGTACAAATTTCATTCCGAACCAACCGCACGAATATAATGTTAATAATAATAATAATAATAATATTTGGCAATAAATCTCGTCGACCCCGCGCCGTCGAACATTATAACCTATACCTGCTGTTGTGCGTTGTGCCGAGCCCGTTTCGAACCCTTGTCGAAAGGCACACACGTGGTAACCTCACTATTATATTATTTTATACAACGACGGTGTACTTCCACAGTTCCCCATGGGGTTTTTGGACTAGCGATCCAAATGTACATCGTTCGTATAGAAAAACGCGCGCGCATCATCATCTCTTGTGCAGTAGGTGGTAGGTATACACGTGAAAAAAAAAAATACAGGTAGGTGGATAGGTATATAGGCATGGGTTTAGGGTTATGCCGCCGAACGAACGAAAAAAAAAAAAGGTTCGACGACGACGAAATATCCAAAAACTGGTTTTCGAACGGGTATATATGCGATATTCGTGCGTATCGCGTGTACAGGGCGATTCGGTTATCCGCAAATTCGTCCGACATCACAATTACAAAAATATTGTGGCGTATTATCGTAGTCATTGTGCGGACAATGATATCGGTATCGATCGAAAACGCAATAGGACGTTTTCAAACAATCATATTATTATTCTGAAAACTATCTCTTTTTAAAGACCACCTCGTATTCGTTGAGAAAGTCCACCCGTACCGTTCTGATACAGTATTATATTTTGTGATCTTAGTCGGGGATGTTATCGATTTTGAACAAAAATATTGTGTACTGCGATGAGGTCGTTTGACGTTTGTGGTGGGGATTTATTGAGGGTCACGAATAGCATTTTGAGAGTGTGAATGTGTGATCCGTAATTGTATTTCGAAAATAAATAAATATTGACTTGGGTAATATTGTTGTCTGAAATTTTTTCCGATGTGAAAGACCAGCTGGTTTGCGTTAAATGAATCACTCGGTATAATATAGCGCGCGCGATTGTGTACGAGTAAATACTAAATAACGACAAAAAAAAACCTCTATATTTTAATAGTTAAACTATATATATTCGAACAAAAAAAAACATAAAACGCACAAGATTATATGTCGACTACCTAACTGTCCAGTCACGATAAGGTTAGGTACATTATAAATTCAAACGTCCTTTTTTTAGTTCGATCGCGAAAACGTGTCGACCGTAATATTATTACAATACTGCCGGTAGCTGAATTTTTATTGCGCTTTTATCGACGAATTATCGATTTATATTTATATAAAATATATAATACCAATGTGTTTAATATTGTATTATAGTTGTATGCACAATTATAGTAATATTTATTTATTTATACGTAGGTACATCGTACATACTATTAAGTATTAATTATCATCATAATATCATAATGTAAAAATGTAAAATTGCTGTTAATGGACACTTTCCGTATATACCTATAATTATAATGTGAATAAATAAATATAAATATAATATAAGTATACTATTAAATAATACATCGTTTAATGTTTATTGTTTACGGTATACGTATACAGCGCAGATACCTATTACGATGATATTATTTTAATACCAGTCGATACCCTAAAAAATCTCGTTCGATACGGGAATGACCGATAAAAAACATACTACCTACATAATAAACTGTACGACAATAATCGGTTCGCTCGCGTTATAACAATAGGCATTACGACGATCTATGGACCAGGTATATGGTAACGCGCGTAAAAAGATCTGTAGACTATGAGTCATTACTCCGTTTACGATCTGGTTGAAAAGTACGCTGAAAGTCAGTGACGGCGGCGGCGGCCTGCTTGCCGGCTCGCTGTGTTCGGATGTAGGTCTCCGCCGCCGCCGCCGCCTCAACGAAAATGTTTTTCTCTCGCTCGATTCGTTACGTTTGGTTTCCATCCGAAAAGCGCTCCGGCTCGGCGTCACACTCTTCTCTAATCTCTATTTCTCATTTTCTCGACACCCGTCGTCCTGTAAAACTGTACTATTATTACTATTTATCATCATCATTCTCGCCGTGTGAGTGTACACGCTGCACTATAATATTATGTACGACTATAATACAACTATTTTCCAATGTCGTCGGCCTTCGGATTTCGCGACCGCCAAGGCCAGGGATTGTCGAATTTACGCATAGCCGCATAGGTATATAGTATAGCGACAAGTCCAGTTCGGTCGCCATTATACATATTTCATCATAACAAACAACAATACAAATCATTTATTATACCTATACCTTTGTTATTCGCCGACCGTTTGCGTTCGACTATTATTATGCGCACGCGTGCTCGCTAATTGGACATTCGGACGGGTCGAGAAACGTTCGGTAAAAAACATACACACACGGTGGAACGCGAAAAGACGGAAAGAAAACGGTATTCGGTCAATATCCGCCTGATAAATAGGAAATTTGGCAACTGCAGGTACTGTAGTAGGAAATTTTAAAATAATAGGTACTAAGAAACAAACTGTTTTTTTGTGCTAAAAAGATAGTAGGACTTTTCATTCAAATACCCATATAGGTACCTACTAATCGATTTAATTACGCAAAAAGGATCTTGAAAACAAGCTTGGATTCTTAATTTTCTCGTCTTGTCTTATTCAGATCCTATTAACAACTTATAAAATAACTACCAACTTTAAAAAGTAAAAACCGGAGAACTCAATTCATTGTTTATTTGTATAGTATAAGTACCTATCGACTATCGAGTGTACCTCGCATTGAGTAGGTCATGTTGGATGTGTACACAATTCTAATTCAATACTCATAAATCATTGCAAAAGAAAAACGATTCTGAGCTGAGAAGGTCTGTCGCTTGTCAGCCCTTGTTAGCCTATTATCTAATGATAAAAATAAGATCTATAAAAAGTATATTGTACATATTATATTAGGTATATTATTGATGTTGACTTTCAGGGGCGGACTGAGGCAACTATTCAGCAAGGAAAATCTATATTTTGACCGGCCCTTGCCATTTTGTCATCACAAATTGTAAAACTTAAATAAATGCAGGTAGGTACCAAAGTTTAAACAAATGAGTGTGCATCCTCTACTCATGTTCGATTTTCTCAGGGGACAAATTAAGATTCTCAATGAGCTTAGTAGATGGTAGTTTATCTTAAATACAGAGTATAATGTATTACTTATTCTCTATTACTCTATAACTGAGTCACAATGGATGAAAAACTCAGTGAAGTAAATATTAAAATATACAATAAATTAATAAACAAGTGAAAAATTCACTTTTATGAATTAAGAACGTTACATTGAATACATTGAACGTACGAAACTCTACCTATATTGATCAGCCTATTTTCCAATCAATAATATTATATTATATATTTTACTGTTATATTTATATGTAGGTGCAGTATATATTAATAGGTATTATATATATTTTATTGTGTAGGTACAATATATTAGTATTAAATAAATACTCGCTAACTAGGATATATTAATTGATTTCCACGATTAGAATAATAAAGTCATAATAGGTTATAAATAGGCCGTATAGATTTAAATGCAATAAAAAAACAAAAAAAATTCGATTTAATGAAGTAATATTACAAACTACAGAGGTTGATAAAATTCCCAGAAAAATTAAAAGTCAATTTAAATTAATATAAAATAGAATTTAGATGGGTATAGTCGTTATATTTTGTGTTACATTATAACACTGGTCAATTAGATGCTAATTAATATTTTCAAATATAAAAAATTAACAGTTATAATTTTTGTAAGTGTTGTTTTGTATAAGTAATAAGTGTATAACTAAAGTCATAGGAGCGACAGTGGCGTCTTTTCAGTTTTTAATAGAGGGACCGGGCAAAAGTTTCGAGCAGCCCTAATGGGTAGCCGGGTAAGTAAGTTAAAAATCAACCGCTCGCATGCATATATTAATATATTATGTTCTTTTTCCTAAAACACATACATACATACAGGTCACAGGGCTTAAAGTGGGAAAAATTCCAGAGAGGGCGAATGTCTCCATATAGTTTTAAGCTGTCCATATATTATTTTATGTATAGTGTCTAATGTATATAAAATCCTAATTTGTTAAAGGGGACGCTTTTTAACCACTGTCAGAGGTAGGGGGACTGAGTCCTCCTGCGTCCCCCCACTTTAACCCTTGCATACATACATACATATATACCAACTTTCAGGCCCATCAACACATGCGTCTAAACTCTAAATATATATATATATTTCAACTATTAATTAGTTATTAATAATTAACAATTTATCATTGTGTCATTAAAATATTATAGTACCTACCTAGTCATGTTTTTGAGCTAATATAGTATAATAATGGTTAATCGAAAACCACTGAGCAACAGCCTGAGCATTGGGCTGATTTTAAAATCAGGCAGGGGCAAATGCCTACCTTGTCTCCCACCGCCCCAAAATACACCACTGAGGAGCGAACATAATACGTAATAAAAATAGAAATATTAGTATAAAAAAATATAATTAATTAGGTATTATTTGCTTGGAAATCAATGTTTTAGAAAATTCAGCAAAAATGCAATTTGTATTTAATTCACGCCCTATAAGTTATAAATAATAATTTCTGATGATATTCAGCCGAACCGAAATCTAAAATCTTAAACATCTAGGTTATATAAAAAATTGTTCACACTCACGCATTATGATATGAAAATACAAAATATTTATAGTTTAAATTTATACTCACCGATTTTTTAAAAATATTTAATAATAACAAATTATTTTTAGCAGAGGCCCACGTATACAAGTTCCCGGTGTTCCACCCCTATTGACTTTTGAGACTGAATTTGAAGATTGAGTTAATACTAATTTGCCATATAGAACGCGGTATAAATAGGTAATAGCCTAGGTAAATAATTATTTTTTTTTTTTTTTATTTGCTTTTAACAAACAGTTATTATAGCTTAACGACAACACTTAAAGCTTGTAACATTCATACATTTGAATGTACAAAATAATACTTAAACGTCTTAAACATAATAATAATGAAATACATATTTATAAAATAGTCGATATTAATATAATATAAATAGAAGATAAATTAAAATGTACAGGAAAATTCATAACATTATTTAATTTAATTAGATATATGAGATCATTATAATAATGTAATAAGTGTATGACGCTTGTACTATGACGAGGAGGGAAACGAGTGAATTAAATATTATAATTAATGCAGAAATGAGAAATAGGTTTGAAATTAATTTAGATTTCAATAGGTCGTTAGTAGAATTATTGAATAATATAATATGGAATACTATATTAGTCACCGACGGCGACGGTGGCATAAGAAAGTTTAGTCTGAAGAAGTGGAAAGTTAAGACAATATGACGTGCAGTGGTTTATACTTGGAATTTGATGACTTAGCTGAATGAAATGCCACTTATTGAGAAGGGATTTGTATAGTTTGTACACCGCTCATATCTTATAGTTGGACGTATCGCTCCCGCATAGACTGCAGTTGGCAGGGCTTCTTAAACTAATTTAAATATTTCAAAAATGCCATTGTGTGTAATGACTAGGGACCGGATTTATATGCAAATGCATATATGTATTGGAATAAGCTTTTTGAAATCTGATGAAAATTTTCCCCGATTTCGATCACTCTTATTAAAATAACACCAATTTTATTTTGCATATTTTGCATATTTCAACATTTTTACCTATTAAATACATATTGAATGCATATTTGCAGTTTTAATATTATTATTTATAACACATATATTCGTTTTTCGTCGTATTTTCACGTTCACGGACACATAAAATCGATAAAATTGACAATGCAAAAACCACATTAAAATTATGAAAAAACAAAATTGGTGGTATTATAAATGCCAAACTTACAACTGTACTAAGAAAAAACCCTGGATATAAAATAATGAAGACAATATCTAAGATTTTTGAAGGAGAAATAGACGGAAACTATGAACTACCTGAAGATTTAAATGCAAGTGATATTGCATGTATGAAGTACGCTCCTATAAATACTGCTGAGGTCGAGCGAAGTTTTTCAATGTATAAAAATGTACTTACAGATAATCGGAGGAATTTAACGTTTGAACACATTAAGGAACTTCTGATCATCCAATGCAATAAGGTAAAATAGGAATTCAATTTTTGTTTCAGTTTTTATTAATGTGAGCTAATACTTTATAGATTGAAGATACAGAATGTTGAATGGCGACGAAGACGAAAAAATACTTTAAAAGCTTTTTTATACTTTTTTAATACCATATTTATTAATAAATATTGTTACATAATTTTACATAATACATTTACATATTTTTACATAGTTTTAAATAAAATTTTAAGTGCATATTTAAGTACATATTTAAAAATAAATACATATTTTATAACATATTACAGCATTTTTAGAAGCATATTTTGATAATTTTTTGTGCCTATAAATCCGGTCCCTATAGTAATGACTAATGGCGTAATGTATATAGTAAAATATAATAAATAATAATAATATATAGCTTCGCACAAATTCGTTCTATCAGTCAAAGTAAAAAAAAAAATGTGAGTATATTTTTTAGATAATTACATTTTTAGGTCTCAGTAAAAAGTAGGTACTTCTAAGGATCCTATTGTATTACATTAATTTCAAGGGTAAATAAGCTATTAAAATTTAAATAAAATGTTATAAAGTGTTTACTACTCCAAAATATTAAAAAAATTCAACTATTTATAGAAAATATAAATAAGTCAGTAGTTCCAGGGCGCATCCTGCAGTGGTGATGGAATTTTAATGTGGGGCAGCCAATAGATTATCATCAAATGAAAAAGTATTGTATTTTCACTTATATAATATTGGTAATAAATGGTATGGTTCACTTCATCGAAGTAAACACATTTAGCCATTTGGGGTTCGTGGATCAAAATATAGGTTGAGCACCACTGATTTAACTATTTAAATAATAGCTAAATGTTTCAAGTTTTTATGTGATTAATATTTTTTGATTATTCACAAAATAAAAAAAAAAAATCATTAATGAATTGAAGGTTAATCGTTATATTATACTTTTAAATATCCAATGACGTCAACTTTAACTGTAATTGCTTATAAATAGGGAAAGGATTTTAATTTAAATAAATATTTTTATGTAATAATAGCATCGGAAAGTTTTCGATATATGTATACGTTTCATTTAATTTAAAGTAATCTGATGCTAATTTTATTTTAAATATTTTTAAATATTTTAGACTAATTAAATATTTTTAAATATTTTAGAATAATTAAATTTTTTTACAAATAAATACATATAAATTATGTAATATTGTAGAATTTCCGTGTATATTTTAATTATTTTACAAATAAATATACGTATTCTGTATTATTGAAGAATTTCCATTTTTATTTTAGTATTTTTCGATACGATTAGGTCTCTGTACTGTACACTTTTGACATCAAACGACAACGATTCGATATCTAAGTAGTAGGTAGTAATTTCAGTATACGAGTATATGCGTTCGCTTTTCGATCAGTATTCGTATGAGCGTTATTCGATCACGTTATTTTCGTATTGTGTCCGTGTGTGTAGTTTGTATAATATAATATTGTTAACTATTTAAATATGCTCAAAGTAGCTCGCACAAAACGGTCGTTAATTTCCAACGTAAAAAAAAAAAAATTTTAAAATCGCCAAGTCGTATACAAACATTTAAAGATATGTACCCGGATTTAACTCTACCAGACGTTACAAAGCAATGTTAAGACCGAACCGCCGCCACTTTACATTTGAAAATTTCAAGCTAAATGTTGTTTCTAACTGTTTCCCACATGAAGACTATGATTAATCAGGTTAGATTTTTAATTTTTTTATATTTTTAATTAATTATTTAATAATTCTATGTTATTTTCAATTTAAATATTTAAATATTATACATTTATAAATAAATATTTATTAAGTAATAAACAAATATATATTTAAATATTTTTAATTTTATACTAAATTAAAATCCGTTCCCTACTTATAAACAATATATTATGTGCATGGCATGTGGCTTTGAGTTAAACTTTTTTTTTAATATTCAGTAATAAAAGGGGGAAAGTAACCGCTTTATGCTGTGCAGACTACAGACATACAGTAGGCGTCGACTGTCAAGTGTACTTTGTCATTGAGGAGTAAGTTGCACTGTTATTTATCATGAATAATATTTTTAAATTACAACAAAATAACTAAAATTATAATTTTTGATATAAATTTGAATATCTTATAAATTAATTACTTATAATTTTAAACATTTTCGTAAATTTGATAAACTTTGTCAAAATTTGAACTTCCAATACTTTTTTTAAAAAAATGGGCCTATACATATATTATCTTTAATATTTTTAAATTTTAAAGTTGATATATAATAGGAACCTTTTATTAAATGTTCAATTGTTTTTACCAAGTGAACAATTTTTTATCGACATTTTTATGATTAAAATGAGGTGAGCAAACACATGTTAAAAATTTAACTAGATATAACATTGTCTTGTTTGCAAAAAATATATTATTATTATTAAAAACTAAAAAAAAAATTAATTTAAAATACCGTTGAATATAAGAGTAAAATAGTTTTAAAATTTTAAAATTTATACCTACTATATTATATAATAGACATTTTGTGAATATTTCAAGTATCCTGCATGGTTTTCCAATGTGACTTTCCAGTAAACTTTTTTTTTGTTATAGGTACGAAAATTAAAGAGAAATCTTGTATTACGTTTTTTTCAGGATCAGAGAAACCAAGTGCACCTCGGACAATCAAATCCGGTCCCCTATGTACTACTAACATCCAGCGTCGTCTTTTAATATGAGTACCCATACCAAAAAGATATCGTATAGATATTTGATAAATATATAATATTATCATTATGATATAGCCGATATAGGTAATGTAAGTATTGTTATACAACTACCATCATGGTACTTAAAAACACTAATATAGTAGTTTTTCAACTCACATTTAATCGCAGATTTGTTATTATTATACATTTTAGGTAGGTACTATTATACTGCATTACTTCAGTATATAGTGCATTATGCGCTATATTATTTTAGCTATAGGCTATTAGTATGAATCATAAATAGTCCAACACCAGCCCATATTAACAATAAAGCCTGGTGGACTTGGCTGAGCCCCAGAGCTACAGTCCCGGCTGCCTCCACCTCTCATCGGGTATAGCTAGGTGCATTTGTAAATCATATAGATATAAAAAGAAGACATTTTTATAAATTTGAAATTTCTAACTACAAAATAATCTAAAATGTTCTGCGATTTTGATGGATTTTGTCAACATTTTAACCTTAAACGCTTACAAAAAAATATCGTGACAATGTTTTTTCGATATTTTTTATAATATGGTATATGAACAGCTCATGAGGAACATTGAATTAAAATTTAAAATTTGTTGACCTTCAAAAAATTTCTTATTTACATTTAAAGAAAAAAACTAAAAAATCATAAATGTCAAGTGGCCATAAATATATAACTCAAAAAAGTAAAAAGTCATATATAAACGTTAGATATTTTGGCGAAAATTTTAAGTTATTCATTTTTGAGTTATACCAAAAAAAAACAATATTGATTTTGTCAAAAACTACGGGTTTTGCTCAAAAATAACAGTTTTTCTGGCTGTTGAAAGCGAACTATATTTGAGGGGTCGGATTTAGGCAATATTCTATATTATCCATTGTGAGTGACTGTATTTGTAATGACTGATCATTAGTGTGCTTGAATTCCCTGAACGCTTTATGTAATTTTAATGATAGACTACGGCTAAGACTCTTGGAAATCAGTAACGTATACATAAGCGCAGTCACACGACACAATGCTTGCAATCAAAAAAGTTTCAACACGAAAGTCCCAAAAAGCGGAAAAAAATTCACCCTGGAGGTCCAAGCCGATTTCAATTTTGAAAACATATTTTAACTCCTTATTCTCTTTTTTCGTTACGTAGGAAATGGATTTTCGATTTTTATGTATCGTTTATAATTGGTATAGTAGCCAGTAGGTAACCAAATGAATTTAGTTTTTTTTTCAAAATTCTCTTTTACTGTAATGTTACTAAAAAAAAAAAAAATCGAAGATCCATTTAAGTATATTTTTTTTTATTCCGCTTATTGATCTAAATGCACGAAAAAACAACCGGTTTCCAACAGCCTTAATTTTATTGTTTTTTGTTTATTATGTACCTATAACCTATTAACTATTAAGAAAAGTACTGGGATTTTTTATTTTCTATTGGCCCTAAATATACCAACTTGATCCAATTTGATACCAAAAACCACTTTTAAAGTTAAAAATCTATAAGTACCTATTTATTATTTTTTACTGGTCCAAAAGGTGATTATGGACGGAAAAATAACAACACTATATATGTAAAATGTGGGTAGAAATACTTTCTTAAACTAAATACAGATCTGTATTCAGAGATTCTGACTACAAAAATGTATTTAGATTTCAGACAATATATTTAAATACTTTGTGTGAACATAATTTAAATAATTTTGGTTTCAATTATTAATACATATTACATAGGTATTGTATAACTTTTACTTATAAGTTATTAAATATTGCAGACTATTTAGGTTCGGAAATTCCTATATTTGAATTTTTAAATTTTTAAATAATATGCTGAAGCGGTGTCTCAACTATAGATGACTATACCAGAGCAAGGATGCCCGTCGAAGAAACATTAAAACGAACTATCAGAAACCACAGAAAAAAGAAAAATCCTATTGATCCAGCTACACTAGACGAACTTGAAGTTTTGGTAAGTCATCAGGGGTGGCTCCAGAGACATGGTTAGGGGGGGGGGGAGGCAACTAGGCAAGTCGTTATTTTCAAAAAAATTCGATGATTTTTTTTTTTGTAATATTTTATAACAGTATAAAATTGTTTAGAAATACAGCTTGAAGCCACCCCTGTAAGTCATCAATCTTTTGACACCTATTAACGAAATTGAATTAGCCGGTAAGTTGAATAATTATTATTTGTATATAATAATATACTATAGATGTTTCATAAGTAACCACGAATGATATTAAAACCTTATATTAACCTAATATAAACCTGATTTTAAATTTTTAATCTTTAGCTGTAAAAATTAAAGTACAACATTTTAAAAATATTTTGATTTGTCGTGAGATGTTTAAAGACATTTTTAGTTTCCAGTTTCTTATTTTTTTTTTCTATACGACTATAAATGTCAATAAAATTGTATTCGTTGCGTCAAACGCTTGACAATGTTATATAATAAGGCTCCTAATATATTGTTACATTGGCAGTTGAAAAAATATTAAAAATACAGTCACAATTATTTTAATGAGCATTTGAGTTAAAATCAGTTATATACTTATAGTTTTAAAATATTATTCGTAGGTACTTAGTTGAAACTTCAAAATTAAATTATTATATTATCTCCGCTCAGAATCTGAAATGTAATATTACTTAGGTATTTATTTTATTAATTTATGTTTAGACTTTAGAGTGAGTATGGTGTTCTACAGGAGAACCACATAACAAAGTACTGTTACTTTGCAAATGAAAGGGTAGTGATGCTTGCAACACATAAAGGGCTTGTCAATTTAACAAGTTCTTAGAGATGGTATATGGATGGAAACTTTGCTTTGGCTCCAAAACTTTTTACTCTACTGTATGCTATACGTGTTTAAATAAATAGAAGTTTTACAACAGCAGTATACATTCTCTTACAGAATAAAACTTTGATAACTGATGAGTAAATGCTCACTACGCTTTTAAAAAATGTGAAGAATGAAGATCCACATTTATTTATTGATCCTGTTTTAGTACATGTTGATTTTGAAAGTGCAGTTATCACAGCTATCACACATGTTCTCGGACAAGATGTACATATTCAGGGTTGTTTCTACCATTTAACTCAATCCTCCTATCGGAAAGTGTAAGAGTTAGACACAATAGAGAGAAGATCAAAACTTCATTGAATTTTGTGGAAAAATGGATGGATTGGCATTTTTACCGGTTGGAGATGTCAAAGATGGAATGGCATATTTAAAAAATATTGTTCCTGAGGAGGCCGAAATGTTATTAAATTATTTCAATAGTTTGATACAACATATACGTTAATGGCAACTGGCGAGTACAGACAAGTTAGAAATGAAAACAACAGATGTTTAATCAACATTTTTAATTAGAAAATTAAAACTTATGTTTAATGAAATATGACAAAATATAGCAAAATATAAAAATTTGGTTTTTATTTGCATCGTATTTTTTAGTGGTATTTTTTTCCCTTGGATTTTTTTCTGTCTACCTATATTATGTATGATATTGGGTAAAAGTCATTACATTTATCTCAGTATACAAGTGTAAAAAATTAGGTAGGTACCTATATTATAATTTATTATCTATTCATTTTTTTTATTAATGTAATTTATGTACTTGCAGGGTACATACATTTTTGTAAATTAAAGTAATGAATGAAAAATATATCTAAACAGGCAGTGCATTGGATAATTACTTATAAATTAAGTACAAAATTACCATAGATATCATGTGAACTATAACCACCAAAAGTGATAATCAATTATGTGATCTGGAATAAGGAATTTTATTTAATTAATAGATACTCTGTTGTAAATTTGTAATTAAAAAAAGTAAAACAAAATTTAAAAAGAATAATGATAAAAAGGTGCTCTGCTGTACAGTAGGTTACAAGGGGGTCACTGTATAATGGATGGTATTACATTTGAATTCAATGATATTATATCATTGTATAAGAAAAATGATTCTGAGCGGAGACGGATGTCAGTCTAGGTATAAGACAAATTATATACTTATCTATGTTATTACAAAAAAAATTGACGTATAATAAATTCCAAATTAATCATACCTATCACAATATCCATTAGGTACTTATAACGCGTTATACATCAACAACAAACCCTGATACTGTCATAGATATATAATAGTGTACCTACTTTAGAAATTTCAAGTACCCACAAATAATATTATACAATCACAACAAAATAACTAAAATAGTTATTCTAGGTTTTTTATGTAATATCGTCCAAATTTGAACTTAAAATAACTATAAAAATAAACTGCTCATGTATTTTTTTAAATTTTTTGGTAACATAATTAACTATTTACGTGGAATCTTGTTTTAAATTTTCAATCCCTAGATATAAAAGTTGAACGTTTTATAAATTTTTAACTACAAAATAATTATTCAATTTTAAATTTGATACATTTTGTCAAATTTCGATCTTTAAATGCCTATAAAAAAAAATTGTGCCTATGTATTTTTAATATTTTTCAACTGATATTGTAACAATATATCAGGAGTCTTGTATTAAATTTTTACACTTTTTGGCCCCACAGATGAAACTTTATTGATATTTATAGAAAAAAAAACTAAAAAAATTGAAAACTGAAAATGTCGGTAAACAGCTCAAAAAGAGTTAAAATATTTTCAAAATTTTATGGTGTATAGAAAATGCTAATTTAAACATTCAGTGAAATTTTCAAGTATCTACAGTCATTCGTTTTTTAATTACAGCAAAATAAGGAAATCGCTACATTAGAAATCGAGTGAATATCCAATGTAATAAAAATTTGAATATCAAACGCTTTTAAAAATTTAATTTGACTTTCTTATAGACATTTTTTTTTGATAAAGGTAAATAATCTTATAAGGAATCTTGTACTACATTTTTAAACCTTAGTTCACGCCGTCCAGTCTTGTATACTTGTACCCCCTCCATATTACCTATTGTATAAATTTATTACGGATTGTAAATATTCTTGTTTTCTAATAAAAATAAAAGATAAAAAAAAAGTTGTAAGTTTCATCCCTGCTTTCTGTTCTCGTTGTAAATTATTCATTAATCGTCATATTATGTACATATTAATATATTTTACAAACAAATATACTTATTCAGTATGCGGGTACCTGTTTGAGATGTCATTACCACAAATCACAATCCATAATAATATGCACACTGAACATATTGTGACACGTCAATACGTCATTCTTAGAATTTTTAAATCCAATCAATTTTTGATTGAAGGGCAAGAGTACAGGGCTGTGAGTGAGTTGTGGCCCGGCGTGTCGTTTCCGGTGTTGGAGACCAGTGAATTCCGGACCGATAGTATTTTAGCCGTAGGTTAGTCGAGGCCCGACAATATTTTAGGTGATTTGCGGCCCGAATAATTAACATTACCTATGTGCCTATTGGCTAGTAACTATATGTACGATGTACCTGTCAGGTGGCTATACATATAGTGATAAACGAATAACGATGGTTCAATAAGTATGGCAAGTTATATCTTTATATAATATAATAAAGATAATATAGATCGTTTTATTGTATTATGTTCCATATGACTTGCATTAACTACGACAATTGGATAATTTCAAATGGCAAAATGAAATCGTATTTAGTCCGAAATCAATCTTTGTTCGTATAAGTGTGTATCGTTTGTATAATAGTTTGTATAATATATTAATATATTAAACGTATTTGAATATTTCGTCATGGAATTTGTATACAGTGAAAAATCGAAGCCTAAAAGCTACAAATTCCGTTTTTATAAGACACTACAATATGATATACAGGGGTGGCCTTGCTGTTTCAAAAATTGTAAGTGCTTTATTAAATTATCACCTTCAAATATAATAGTTGAGAGTAATACCAATCACGAACATAGGAAATCTGACGAAGAAGTCCTAAACAGGCAAATAATGAGTAATTCTCTGAAAAGAAAAGCTTTAGTTGACATTTCTTACAAATCGTCTAAACTTATTCGCTTGGAATTGAAACATGGTTATATACCGACTTGGACTAACAATGATTTATCATTAATTCGACATAATATTCATCGTGCCCGTCTATCCGTGCATCCCCCTCTGCCTAGCTGCATTGAAGAGTTACATTTTGCTTTGAAATTAAAACCAACATGGGTGAACAATTTTTGTTTGTAAACGATAAAGTAAATTCGATAGTTGGGTTTTCTACTCAACAAAATATAAAAGTGCTATTTGACGTAAAGAAAATATACGTCGATGGGACGTTCAAGAGCTGCCCAAAGCACTTTACACAACTTTTTACCATACATGGCCTTAAAAATGATGCTTATGTAGGTACCTCTTGTGTTTTTTTTACTACCCAACAAGTTAAATACTACGTACACGTGTGCATTTCAACATGTAATTCGTCACTCCATATACGTAGTTGGTATATCGTGCTCTCCTACTGACATTTTTTTATAGATTTTGAATCAGTAATACATAGTGCTGTAGCGGAAGTCTTCCCTAATGCCCAAATAAGAGGATGTCGATTTCATTTGGGCCAAGTTGGTGGAGGAAAATCATCTAAAGTTTAGGACTTACTAAACTATATTTTTTTGGAGCCTGAAAACGTCATTGACTACTTTACTGACGACTTTTTAGCAATACAACCTGCTGAAAATGACCAAATTGTGAAATTTACAGACTACATTTTTGAAAACTATATTTCCCCAGACGCTATGTTCCCCCCAAATATTTGGGCACAATTTACTGCTAGCTGCAACCGTACTACTAACAGCTGTGAAAGTTTTCATTCAAAACTAAATATGTCGTTCTACACTAGCCATCCTAACATTTAGAACTTCGTTGATGTGTAACTAGAAGTTCAATCTGAAACCTACATAAAATTCAGAAGTAAAAGTGTAATAACAAAGAAAATGTGTGAAAAAGAAGCTTTCATTAGATGACAGATGACAAAACTCGAGCTAAAAGAACTAGATAGTTTTGAATTAGTTAAATCGTTAAGTTTTAAGTTTTTGCCAAAACAATAGAATATTATTATCATTATATATTATATTTTAGAAACGCAAAATATTATTATATTTATTACGTTGTATTTTAACCAAAACATAGCTAAAAAATGAAATTACTATACGGTATTATTAATTTACGAATATATATTTTTTATTTTTTTATTATTATTGTCATTATATATTATATTCTAGAAACGCAAAATATTATTATATTTATTACGTTGTATTTTAACCAAAACAATATAGCTATAAAATGAAATTACCATTCGGTATTATTAATTTACGAATATTTTTTTTTATTTATATTCTTGAGATGACAAATATTAATAATATATACGACAATAGGTACTAGAAAATACGTAATATTAATAAATCTATACTGTGATGTTTATATTATACACGTACTATGTATAGTTTATGGGTAATATTATATATGAAGTATATAGATTATTGTATGGCCGAAATTCGTATACTTACCTCTCATAAACCCCTGGCCCCAACTCGTACGTTATTTAGGGTTAGGGCCGAAACTCACCAACATACCGGAGTCTCTAGTCCGTCGCAACGACCAAATTCCAAATTTGCTATTTATTTATTTAATCAGGATTAACTTACTTATCCTTAAATCCTGATCACTGTAACCACGAGTAGGTAAAGCATATTAATCGGTGTCTTGGTGAAATCGGCCTTTAGAATTTTGCTCCGTCAAATTCGGCACCGTGGCCGCCGTATCGAAATTTATTCACTACCTATCTACACACACGGCGATATTCAACGAGCGGATTTCGCGGCAATTATCGATCGGTCTGGCTGTATTATTGTTCTATGATTATACACGGCGATTTTCCAAATGTTTTACTAAATTTGTGACGATGCATTAATGCAACAATAATAATAATAATAATATATTAATAGTAGGTAAAATAAATTGTATACGATTCTATGACGTCATGATCCATATATTACAGTGAAAGACATCCAATGTACAGCAAAGCAAGTACCCACTTGCCCAACTTTTTTCATTTGTGGTTTCAAAGTTGTACCTAATCTGATTTTTTTCAGACCATAAATATGGTTATAAACTTTTTAACTATATGAAACTTCTATACATGTTAATACGTATTATATTATATTAAATTATAATCAAGAGCATTCTTTGATAAAAAGGGTTTTTGTAGAAAATTATTTTTATAATATATTTTTGGGATGGGGGGGGGCATGGTAATATTTAAATATAACATGTGGGAGGCTTTATACACAATCACCATTGTGGTCATCACTCATCAATCAGCTAAATATTAATATAATATCAAATATGAAATAGAAATATAATATTGAAATATACGACAGCATATTTTGTAGAAATTTTAATCATATTGGCAGGTATTCATATTATTATATACCTACGGCCGATGCCCGAGTATTTGAACATCCAAAATATCCCCAGGGATGAGTAGTTTTACTAGACAAAATATTTATGAAATTTTCTTCCAAAAACCTCCATCAAAGTTGATGAACAGACCATTTTTTCTACAAGAAAATTTGAGAAATTTAAGCAGTGCAAACATTTACAAATACATTACCTATAAAAGTCTATAACTATTAAACTGGAAAAAATCAAATTGTAATCCATTTTCAAACCCCACTCCCATCATTGACAAATCCTGTGTACGTCACTGGATCATTCGATTCTGAAAAAAATCGTCTCCCAGCAGGCAGCAACGAATATTTCGGAGTAATCGCATAAGAGGATATGGTCAGCGCACTATTTGTTTTCTCTCTCTGGCCCAAGCGCAACATAGACAAAACGCAGAATAATTTTTTCTATGTTTTTAAGTAATGTTAGAGTAAAATCACCCATTACAATAAAGATAGAGAACAATATTTTTGAAGGAATGACATATCGATTTTATATTTTATTGTTAATTGACTTTGTATTCGACTTTCAAAATGGACAAAAATATGTTATAAATTTAAATTGTTTTGAGACAATATTTAAACAAATCGATATGTCATTCCCTCAAAAACATTATTCTCTATATTTTTTGTAATTGCTGATTTTACTCTAAGATTACTTAAAAACATAGAAAAATGATTCTGCGTAAATGAGTTTTGTCTATGTTACGCGTGGGCCAGAGAGAGAAAACAAATAGGGCTCTGACATTCTCTAAAACCTATATAGCCATATAGGTTTCAAATGACGGCGGAATTCTCCACGAATATAGGATGCTCAATAAATTTCTCATTTAATATCATATCGTGTATAGCCCCAGCCATGAGAAATGAGAAGAACAGGATACTACTTAGAATAAAGTGCACATTTTATTTTGCTTTTTTTGAGTTTTTTGTATATTTGTCATAGACCTTATGGCTTATAAGGTCTATGCTATTTATACTTTTTTGGTACATTTTTTCAAATTGTGCTCTAACCCTTAACTTGGTGTTGTATCTTTTTGGATACACAAAGTTTGTGAATTTTTGTACGGAATCCGATGTACAATATTTTTATTTTAGATTCTGAGCGGAGCGATGAATGTATTGGTTTTACAATGATGTATGTTTTTATATTAGATTCTCAGCGGAGCGATGAATGTATTGGTTTTACAATGATGTATGTTTTTATATTTTAGATTCTGAGTGAAACGATGAATGTATTGATTTTACAATGATGTGTGTTTTTTTTTTTATTTTTTATTTTTTTTTATTTTTG
This sequence comes from Macrosiphum euphorbiae, assembly GCA_949089665.1. Classification (NCBI taxonomy): domain Eukaryota; kingdom Metazoa; phylum Arthropoda; class Insecta; order Hemiptera; family Aphididae; genus Macrosiphum; species Macrosiphum euphorbiae. The sequence goes on along the minus strand of CARXXK010000003.1, from coordinate 69,330,130 downwards.
TGTCTGTCATCACGTTTTAGGACAGTAAAAGTGCTTGGATTTTCTTCATCAGTAGCTTTTCTGATAGGAAAGTGAATCTAGTTGGTACTTTGGGGGGTCAAAAGTATTAATTTCCCAGTAGTTTTCACAAGCGCCGAGAAAAACAATATAAAAATTAAGGAAAAACGGGAATTTTTACGCAAAATTGGTTTTCCAAAAAATCGATTTTGGTTTTTGGTGTAACTCTAAAACAAATGAACGTATATACATGAAATTTTCACTGGTTGTTTATATTTGCATTTTCTATACACGATAACATTTTCAAAATATTTGGATTTATTTTGAACTGTTTAGGGACATTTTCATTTTCCATTTTTTTTTAGTTTTTTTTCTAAAAATAGCAATAAAATTTTATTTGTTGGTTGCGAAAGCTTGAAAATTTAATAGAAGGCTCCTAATATATTGTTTCAAAGGCAGATGAAAAATATTAAAAATCCTTAGTCACAATTTTTTTTTATAAGCATTTAAAGTTCAAAAATTGACAAAATATGGAAAAATCACGAAAATTAGCAAATTATTTTGAGTTAAGAATTCGTAAAAATTTTTCTTTTTAAATCTAAGATTTGAAAATGAAACACAAGATTCCTTATAAGATTATCTACCTTTATCAATAAAAAAATCTCTACCGGACAGTCAAGTTAAATTTTTATGAGCGTTTGAAATTCAAATTTTTACAACATTGGATATTCACTCGATTACTCATGTAGCGATTTCTTTATTTTGTTGCAATTCAAAAACGAACAACTGTAGATACATGAAAATTTCACTGAATGTTTATATTGGCATTTCCTATACACCATACAATTTTGAAAATATTTTGACTCTTTTTGAGCTGTTTACGGATATTTTCATTTTTCATTTTTTTTAGTTTTTTTTTTCTATGAATATCAATAAAGTTTTATCTGTTGGGCCAAAAAGTGTAAACATTTAATACAAGGCTCCTGATATATTGTTACAATATCAGTTGAAAAATATTAAAAATACATAGGCACAATTTTTTTTTATAAGCATACAAACATCGAATTTTGACAGATTTTTTTAAAATCTCGAAAATTATTATAATCATCGTAATTAATAAATTATAAAATGTTCAGTTTTTATAGCTAAGGATTGAACATTTAAAACAAGATTCCACGTAAATAGTTAATTCTCTTACCGAAAAATCTAAAAAATATACAATCACAGTTTATTTTTATAGTAATTTTATGTTCAAATTTGGACGAAATTACATATTAAAAAACCTAGTTATTTTGTTGTGATTATATAATATTATTCGTGGGTATCTACTTGAAACTTCTAAAGTGTACTACCTATTATATATCTATGATAGTATCAGGGTTTGTTATTGATGTTGATGTATAACGTTTTATAAGTATCTAAAACCTAATGGATATTGTGATAATGTGATATGATTAACTTGGAATTTATTATAGGTCAATTTTTTTGTTAATACCATACATATGTATATACAATTTGTCTTAAACCTAGACTGACATACCGTCTTCGCTCAGAATCGTTTTTCTTATACAATGATATTATATCATTGAATTCAAATTTAATAGCATCCATTATACAGTGACCCACTTGTAACCTACTGTACAGCAGAGCGACATCCACTTACCCACCTTTTTTGTTATAATTTTTTGGAAATTTAAAGCCGATCAAACTCGTTGACTTCAACTGCCAATTTCATCAAATTTTAATGTGTTACTAGAATCAACTCAGTTAATCACTTTTATGTAAAGTTTCTAATAATATATGCAATAATGCTTATTTTATATCAATTTTAAAAGTATGTATCCTTTTAGATACATGAATATTAGTATTGGTTTATGGCTATGTATCTTTTAAGATACAATTCATAACTTTGAACTTTCAAGTCCAATATTTTTTTTGACAACATTTTTGAATTCAGCGACCTTAAATTAGTTTGAAAATATCTACTTTAAAATTTTCATTCTAATATTTTAATGCTTGACAAGTTAAGGGCTAAATAAACAAATTTAAAATGTTAATTTTTATTTGAAAACTTGAAAAGTTTTAATTGTCCAATTCAACTTTGATGATATGGGTAAAAAAAATTATTTTATAAATTATAACTATTATTTAGGTAATTTATTTTTTATAAAATATCTTAAATAGAATAAATTTAATTTACTGATTAATAATTGAGGAAGAAGGAAAACTCGAAGAAACAGGCTTGTAAATAAATTTATAATAATACTTTTTTTGTAATAAATATTATATTTTTAAAGAACCATTTTTAATGCTTTTTGGAAGATTTAGACAGCTTTATTGCTTACTGCTTATCATTAGTTTTTTATTGCTTTAAAATCCATACTCTACTAATAAGTAATGTATATCACTTGCCACTTACTCTGACAATAAGTAATATTTACAAATCAGTTTTATAAGACATACAATTAATAATAATTTTGAACAGATAGATAATTTTAGGTCAGTTTATATTTTATAATATTGTTAATTAAAATAATGTTATTTAATAAACCACAAGAGAACAAAACTACCAACTATTTCTAATACAATATGTCAATATGAAAGTATAATCATCATGTACCAATTAAAATTCAATTGTTAATGTTAATTCAATAATATAATTTTAACACACATACAAAATAATATTCATACAAATTTTAAAATTGTTATAATGTCTATATAGATACAGCATTTATATATTGTATAATAAACAAATCATTTAAACAATTAAAAAATAATATTACATATCATTCTAATGAAATTGTTTATGACATAGACGGTGCAATTTTTCTGAACTTATAGCTTTTACTTTCTGGATTAGCCCAACACTCTTTAACATGTTCATTTAAATTTTTAAAAAGTTTGTAACAAAATGAACAATAAGCTTGACTGACAATTTTGGGAGCAATTTTGGGAACTTTAGGACCTGGAACCTGGGATCGAGTCATTGGATAAGATTGGCTAATCACCACCGGTGAAGTATTGCTAACAGATGTCGGGGTTGGTTGTAAAAATACTGGTCGTGGCTGCAACATTGTATATTGAACTGAATTGTTTGAGTTTTTTACATTATCACCCAGAAAAATTTGATAAGCAATCCCAGGCATTTGTGTTGAAGGCACAATTAACTGGTGTTGAGTTGAGGCCTGTTCCAAGTGTGAGGTACTCGCAGAAGCTATGGGCCGGGTCATGGGCAATATAGGTCTAGGTCTACGACCCACCCGTCCTCTAGGTTTTTTCGCTGTTTTGAAATTAACTTTTGATGCGGCAACTTTTCTCACTTGAATGTCAATGGCTGGTGGTGGTGGTGGTGGAAGTGGCTCACATACAATTGTTGGTTGTATTTTGATCTCTTCTTCTTCAACTTCTTCTATTTCTTCTATTTCATCTTTGACATCAATAATGGTTTGATACTCACATTCCTGTATTTCTTCTTTGATTTCATCTGTAAACAATTCATCGGAAGCTTTTACCCACACTCTTTTATCACTATGAATTGAAATCTCATTTTCACCATAGCTTTCAAGTGTTATTGATTTTACAGCCTCATTCGCTTCTCCGAAATCTTCAGTTACTTCAGGTTCCTCGATTGACTGGTGGTCCATATCATAATTAAAATTGTCATCATCTTAATTTAAAAATAATAATTATTAGTTATAATAATACAATTAATTAAAATCAATATTTAGAAGCATTAATATATTAGCATATAAACATAGCCGAGCAGCAATATACTAGAAAAAAAAATGTATAAAACAACACTAAAATGGATAAATAAATATTATTAAAGCCAACTTGAAAATATGAAAAATGTATTAAGTTCATCATATTATGCAAGGCATAACGCACAACTCATACATTTGAGTAAATTTAATACATACCATAACTTTAAACTTGTAGAGTAAACTCTCAATTAATACATTTAAGTACTACAAACTAATTTAAAGATGGTAAAAAATTTAACTATTTCCAGGAAGTATACTTATTTCAATTTGCCATAAATATGTATTAGTATAAATGATCAGGTAATTGCAAGGAAACAATTACCTTCTCAAAAATATTAACACAAAAATATGTACCAAAACATTGTTTGCAAGACTGCTGCAAATAGTAGAATTTCAACAAGCCTAAATTCATGATAAAAATAAAATTACAGTACACCAATTATAGTAGCCTTCGATGATATAATATAATATTATGTTGTGCATTTACTCAGTACACGTATTATATAACTTCTTTTCTGAAACATACTCACACTCATATGTCATTATGGATTTAGTCTTAGGGTACATTGAAATATCATCATCAAAATAATAAAAGTTATACTTTACCGTTTCGATGGCCGCCATAATTTATATTAACAGTATAGCGTTAATCGTTAAAATCTTGTAAAATAAATAAGAACACTCTTAAGAAACATAAGACTGTAAGCTCTAACTAAAATTTAACTTTTCTATAACTATTCTGTGGTCAATACTTTAATAGGTCCATTGGCCCAAATCCCTAGTGAAATCTACATTTTACACTGGAATAGTAGAAAGATAATATAATGTAAGTTATAACCACAGAATAGAATAATAGTTATAACTAAATCACGTACATTAACTAAATATCGTGATATTTAAGGTGTATCTTAAACCGTGCTAAATACAAATCAAACCTTATCACGTATCAACCGAACGTTAGATAGCAAATCATACTGATCAAGGTGGATATATATAATATATATCCACCATGATACCGATATTAAGGGATGGAGTCATCTTGAATAATAATAATTATACTGTACTCGAGAAACACTGTAGACTAAAAATTTCAAATGTCAATAATTACTAATAAGCACGGTTTAAGATAGAATGGTTAAGCGACGAGGTCTGATATTTCGGCGGTAGAGTTTCTTATCAAAAATATGAAAAACTCACTGCCCCGTGGCGCGATCTACTAAATTACCACGATAATCTTGATATTCTTTAAATTTATTAAATAATAATAATTAATAATACTATATCATAATTATTAATTATTATTATATAGTACCTACTTCATAATACTTTATGATTGAAAACGTAGAAGAACTTTACAATGAATTTTTTTCTAACAAATGTCAATATTATTTTGGCATTTAATAGCTTTCCAAACTAATACCAGCAGCTGTATGAAGTTTTGAGCGATGACTAAATGACCAATGAGTAGGTATCGAAGTATTGAGTATAATAATAATCGCGTTTGAATATCTTTATTCTTTGCCATTACTCATCAGATAGGTATGAGTAAAATATTATTTTAAACAATATTATCATACTTGTCATTGTGTTCATGTGTTGACTATTCAGTCCACAGTTAAAGAGAAACGAGAATTTTTTTTTTATTCTGTTTTGGGATACAAAACACCCTAACATAAATAACAATACTAATTACTGAATAAGTAATTATTGATTTACTGATACGTCAGTTTCCTTAACAAAATGAAGGGTTAAGAGGAAAAACGATCATAGTCAAAAGAAAGAAAAAAATCAAATAAATATAGTACCTTTTGGTCAGTTTCATAACGATATCGACACGTGAATCAAGTTATGGAAAAAAGATCACGGTCAATGACATAATACAGGTTTAAATATTAGCATAACCGGAAAATAAGGCCAGAGTTCCACTTTAAAACTGACTATTATCGTTTTTCCCCGTAACACTTCAAATGTTAAAACCATTACGACTGTAAATAGTAACATCTACATTCTGTAATGTATTCTACAGTTACTATAGAGAGGGTTCGAACAACCTCCTTAGAAGTATGGGACATATTAAGGTCTCTAAATGTATTGTTTCCTTGCACCTATATGGAAAACTTGTAGACAAATTAATTGAAAATTGAAATGATTAAATGTACCTTCTTGTTATTATTGATACACTATGATCTAACTATAACATTTTAAAAACATTTAAACATAATGTTTTGCAGGCATGCAGATCTCAAATCAGTTTGTTTTCATGAAAAGTAAGATTGTTTGGAAAAATTTTCAGAAGAAAAAAACAACCTTAAATATCCAAATTTTTTTGAATAAAATTAATAACCAGGACTGTAATTTTTTAATTTGACAAATCTAAAAATATAAATAATAAATTAATTATTCTGAATTCTGGTTATTTTAATAATGCAAAAAAATATAGGTAAGGCATTTCTTTTTACCATGGCATATTTCAAGTATCTCAATAGGTATCATTGATTATTATGAATTTTCATAAATTATAATTATATTAATGTATTAAGAAATGTATACACTAGTATTTTACTAATAGTTCAGGTTGTATTAAAGACCTTAAGAATTATGACTTACAAAATCACTTTAATTAGACTAGACTATGCAAATTACAAACAATCTGTAAGTTGTAACCTACAAAATTATAACAATTATTGAAAAACTAATAATCATAAAAAAAATTGATTAAATATCGCAACAAATTCCATTAAATTATGTTTGAAACATAAAATTATAGATTGTTAATAAATAATATTATTAGATTAAAGATGTTAGTATTGGTCTGAGTGTAACACTCAAATATGTTATATTATGCAATCATTTGAATAAATGTGCAAATACAACATATTAGTAGGTATATGTATTTATAAATTGAATAATTAAATAATATATTTGTTGAATACAATTTTCTAAGGAACTTATACAAAATAAAATAACAATTTAATTATAAGCGTTTTAGATGAACGTTGTGAATAGTGAAAAAAATAAGGAATAACGAAATGTTAAAAGTACGCTTAAGAGATTATTATTTTTTCTTTGCTGTTGACTAATGATTAGAGCCGTGGTGTTGGGATTCGGCTAAGGAAGGTGATAAAAGCTTAACAGACTCTGGTAAGAAGTATAAGCCAGTTGGCGTAAACTTCATCACCCCATTATCTGGCGTTGGTGAGACTGATCTGGAATTTCCACTAGTTTCACTAGGTATTTTTTTACCTTAAATTATAAATAGTATTAATATTATTGTTAAAAAATGATTAAAATGTATACTTACTAGAATTAGAAATTGGTGATAAAGCTTCATATAATATAGTGGGTTGCAGACTTTCTGTTCTTAACATTTGCATGCAACTTTTTAGTTCATCTAGATGACGTTTACGTAAATTCTCTAATTCGAAATATTGCCTAAGATGAAATAAAAATATACATAACTAGAAGAATATATAATAAATATATTTAATTTGATTCTGTTTTACCTTTGTAATAAATTTTGAAAATCAAAAGGAGATACATTTAATTTAGTAGCTTGGGAGATTTCATTTGTATTAACAGGTTTATAATCTATGTTCAAATCTTTCTGATCCTTAGTTTCATCGTTCTAAAAAAATGTATTAAAATCAATAAATATACAGATTACGGTAAAACTATTAATAATGTTCAATTGTATGTTATAATATTGAAATATTCTAGTTAAATATTTTTAACATACAGAGTGTGAAACTGATTGGTAATTATCACAAGGGACATCTGTTTCCACAGATTGTGCCACATGTTGGTCGGTTGATAAGGGTAATGAATGGAGATTGACTGCATTCGAGGAATATTTTTTGTACGTATTGGTATGCATACTAGACAACTTCTAAAACAAATAATCAAATATTTATTTGTAAAATAATTTAATAATGGACTTGCTGTAATAGATTACTACATATTTTTTTTAAATGAGAAGGAACCTCAAATACCTTCTACAGCGCACCTTCCGGACAGAGACGACTATAATGTCATCCATTTTCTATTTGGTAGGGCTCAGAGTTACTTGGCAAAAATCTACTAAGGTTCCTTCTCATACAGACTGCATTAAAATTAAAATATTTGAAAAAAAATATTGTCATAAAACTTTTTAATTTATCATGGAGCTATGTTATCCTATTTATTTTATTTGTTAATAGTGTTAATACTATCTTACTCATTATCATAACAATAATATTTTATGGTAATTTATTTTTATCATAATATGACTAAAGGTCACAGAAAAGCTTTAGTTAACAATATTATTACTACATCAATACGGACTATGTACTATTGTCCTGTTACTTATTACATAAACTTAGTCATCTCTTTTCTGAAAAAATATGATATACTATTTTTTATGTTACTTATAAGATGTATGATATGAAAAAATTGTAAATACTTTGATACCCATTACCTACATATAATACCAAATGTATTTTATTTTTTATTTAGCTATTACTTTAAAACATTACCTTTTCTAAACTATGCAAATCAACTGACTGAGCACGGCTAATTTTTCTTTCTTTAGAATCTTCTTTATGACTATTAGAATGACTTTCAAATTCCTGATAAATATAAGGAAAATAATTTAATTAGTGATGTGGTTAAAAAATTAAGCATAAAAATGAAATACTTGAATAGATGGGTCTTGGTTTTGTATGAATCTTGATTGAACCATAATGACATGACCAGGTAATGGTTGTACAACCATAGTTTGTTGATCTTTGTTTTCTTCTGGCACTATCACACGGTGGAGTGTTTCATTACCCCCCGTCAAAATAGACTGAGCTTGGACTGCATGCACTAAAATTGGCCCAACTTCATCGCCAATGTGTACTTCATCAATTCCAATGGCTACTGGTTGCATAGGCTTAACAACTTCAATAGCAATAGGTATTTTTAATTTGGACGTTGCAGAACTAATTGCGTGTAATGTACTTTGAGGTGAAAGCGGTCCCTTTAATATGTATACACAATTATAAAAACTGAACAGTAAAAACCTATTTATTAATTAATAAATAGTTGAAATACGTACAAGTATGTTGCCAGCAGGCATAGAAATGGAAGCTAAACGTTTTTGAAGGGTAATCATGTATGTCTCATAATGCCCATGAGGTGTACTTGGATGAGAACCGATAGGTGGAGTACTACTGGATGATAATTCTGATGGCTGAGCTGTAAGTTGGATTAATTTTTGCTGGAGTTCAGATATAGTAAGAGAACCTCCTTTTTGACATGCTCTAGATATAATTGCAATTAATCAATCAATAATTTTAGTTTATTGTTTATTTTGAGATAATTTAATACATACGAATCAGATGGAACTTGGGAATGTAGTTTAGAGTCAGTCGTCAGACCAGTATTCGGATCGAGATTTGATATATCTTCATTTGTAGTTGAAGGAAAAACTGGTACATTTTGATTATTAGTACTTGCTAATGTTATCATTTCAGTCAGAATACTCTTTTCAAGTGATTCTGGACTAAGTAATTCATTTTGTTTTGGTATGTTCTTATCAATATAATACTATAAGATAATAAAAATAAAGAAATGTAAATACACCAATAAAATAAAAGACTTACTTCTTCTAATGTTTGTTCTGTAATGACTGGGCTTACTAAAAACCTTGATATTTTCCGTGCCTAAGTAAACAATATTTTAGATTAGGACTAATAAACATAGGTTTTATAGTTTATTCACTAAAATTATAAAATATGCTTTTATACAAAAGTATAAATGACCCGTTTTTTGAATACATACTGGTTTTTTCTTCTCAGGTTCTGATTTTTCCTCAACTTCTTTTATAGTTTCAGTAACAGTGACATTGAGCTGATTTGTATTTATTCCACTTTCTGAGTCTCCAGTAATTGGAATTCTTTCAGTCTAAATATCAGTTGAAAAAAAAAAAATAGAATACTACATTAGTTTTAAAATAGTATATACAACAAGAAGAGCTTTGCGAGCAGCACATATTATGTTTATTGTTCAACAATTAGTGCCAAACTGCATTGTGTAAGATCATAATTGATCCAAAACAGTACAATTATCTATTAAAATATTTAATTTTCAAACATTAAATGAAAATAAGAAATTTTAATTGTTATAGTAATATAGGCATACACTTTTTTTATTTGTGAGCATGCTTGTCCCACACATTGTCTGTTTATCATCCCTAATAGCTAATATTCTATTATATTTTATGTTATGAAAAATATCTAAATAGTACCTCTTGTTTTAATAAAGACGGATCAATACTATTAGACACAGGTTCCATGTCCAATTTCAGTTTATTCACCAAATCTTTCATCATTTCAGCTACTAAATCTACATGGGATACTTCTAACAAATCTTCATTGACCTTAAAATAAAATCATTACAAATATTATTTTATTGGTTTTTCTTTAGATTTTTCAACAATTAATTTACCAATTTGTTTGCTACATCATAAGGGACAACATCATCAATATTAAACCTGAATGTTACAGTTTTGTGTTTATTACTTTCTAATTGACATTCTGCTTGGCGATTATCATACACAGCCAAAAGATTTAAAGACGGACCAGAAGTTCTACTTTTTTTTCTAGTGGCCGCTTCTTTTATCACAGATGATTCTTCTAAATTATCAACCCTAAAAATCCAAATGATAGATAATTAAACATGATTATTATTTTATTAAATCAGTAAAGCATCAATAATCACACACATGTAATTAATCCTAAAATGCAAGTAAGTTGTCGCTTAACTCATGATTTTTGTAAATATATATGATACTTGAATTAAACGATAAAAATTAACAAAATAAAATGTTTTCATTTATAATTAATATGTATTAATAGATAAAATACGGTTAGCATTGTTCTGACCTTAACCAGTACACATAAATGATTTTCTACTCTACATTAAGAACATATATTTTACCTCAAGTTTTGTTTAACATCTGGCTCAGTAGCATTATTTGTTGAGTCAACCATTGGTTCTAAAGATTTTTCCTCTACCGGTATGATCTCTTCAGGAAGGATAATTTGATTATTATAATTTGGACATACTTGATTCTCTTGGTAGGATGGTATATTTGATAAATATGGTTCATTGGATGGAGATTGCGCATTACAATAATTTAAATTATCACATTGGTTTACATTTATTCCTTCTTGATTTCTTGCATATACATTTTGATTATTTTGTAATGCATTTTCTTCGTGTATAATGGCATGAAGCTGGATATCTTGTAGGACAAGTCCTTGAACAGAATCTGACGATAACGAAGAAAGATTGGAAACAGTAGATACCGTGGATATTTTTCTTTGTAACTCTTCATCAGCTGTTGAAGGCACTTGATTCTGAACTGTATTAATTTGGTAATTCCATTGTGGATTTTGAATATATGTAGAAGCATCTTGGTTTATTGCAGGATCAACATTTTGATACATAGTTGGATCTTGATGATAAATATTGTCATTTCCATTTGATACATAGTTTTCTGGTACAACTTCTACCATATTTGGCACTTGATTAATATCAGAGAGCTGTTTATAAGTCATATTGGTATCTGATGTATAAGCTGAATCTGTAGATGCATTAGATATATTTGATATTTTTCTATAATTATCTTGCTGACTTATTGTATCAACTGATCGAAGTGGTAGACTTTTAGATGGCGACGTTTGTATAAATAATTGGTCCTGATTAATAAGTTCTGCAACATTAATTTCACTGGAGGGTTTAAGTAGATTTTCAGGCAGAACTGATATGTTATCATACTTCATTTCTTCGTCCTATAATAAAAACATTAAGTACAAAAATCAATTTTGGTCAATTACAAAAAATGTGAATTGAATCAAAAATATTTTATTTATTTCAATAAAAATAAAAACATTTTGTACCTGATTAATATATTTAGCAGGTTGGTACATAACAACAGTTTCTGGTTGTCTAAACTGCAATCCACTAACATCAGAATTTATATCATCTAAATAAAAATAATGCCCATGTAGTTTCAAAACGAATTCCAAAAATTAATATTATATAACAATCAGTCCATATGTACCCTTATATAGTTCTTCGTCAATTGGCACATCTCTTTTGTCATTTTGTTCTTTATTTAGATTATAAACTTGATTAGTTAACATCTTAGCAATAGTTTTACTATCTTCCTCCAAAATTAATCCAGATTTTGCCTACAAAGTAACGGATATTAGTATAGTACTGTAAATAATTTACAGTTAGGTTAGGTAAATTATTATTAAAAATTTTAAATTGTACCATTTCAGATGCTACATCATCTGCATTGTCATTATTGATATCAAAATCAAATTGAATTGCTTCATTTTCTCGGTGTTTATTGCTACAACGCTTTTTTGGATCAAGAATACGTAAACGAAATTCAATTCGACTGTCTGTTCTGCTAACCATTTCTAATTTAATTCCTGGATCTTCCGTGAAAAAATCATGAGCCAATAATTCTTTGATTGATGGTCTATAAAAAAATGTACTCCGTATTGTATTATATTACATGAAATTAATTTAAAAGATTTTTAAAATTACCTTTCATCTTTTTTCAATTTAATACATGACTCTATTATATCTTTGATTTCTGGATTTTCAATTTTATCAAAACTTAAAGGTTTAACACCCTAAAAGTAAAAAATTAAACGATTTCATAAATACAAAATATATAATAATATACATCTATTGCTTTAAAAATTATTGACTTACACTTATCACTTTTTTATAAATTTGAGCAGGTCCTGTGCATTCAGTATAAGGATACTCAGAAGTAGCCATTTCCAGCATGCACATTCCAAAAGCGTATACATCAACACTCTCATCATAATGTTCTTCATACATTTCTGGAGCCATAAATTCAGGAGTACCTAAAATGTACAATTTAAAATAAATATCTTTAAATTGACTAGGTAACATCTTGTTTCAAATTACCAATAACAGATTTAGCAAATGATCGATTTTTTAGAGTGGCTAGTCCTAAATCTCCAATTTTTACGCATCCAGTTGTGCCGGTAATAAAAATATTATCACATTTTAGATCTCTGTGTATAATTGGAGGTGTTCGAGAATGCAAGAAACTTAATCCTTTTACAATTTGTCGACACCAAGACTTAAGTACTTTAGGATTAATCTTTTTGAAACGACGTAAATATGTTTTTAATGTTCCTGATGTCATCAGTTCAGTAACAAGTACAATATATTTTCGTTTTGTTAAAGAAACTTCCCAATAGTCATAGAACCGAACTATATTAGGATGCTGCAAGCCTTTTAGCATTTCAGCTTCTTCACGAAACCGAGCGCGTTCAGTCTTCGTTAATTTATTTTCCTATAAATTATAAAACAACAAAATTAATCAATTAATCACTATAACAAAATATTTTTTAATTCACCTGGAGCTCACACCAAGCCACTGCAACACCAGTTTGAGTATCTAAACCTCGGAAGACTGTTTTGAAAGAACCATGTCCAAGCTCCTCGTCAAACTTGAGAAACCTAATATTGATATAAGTTAGGTATGTATGCGAATTTAAATATTATAAAAATTTCTTATAATATGTAATAAATAATTATTAATTACCTCCCATCTGGAGAAATTCCGGTAGCTTTTTCTTCGTCGTCATCTGAACGATTGAGTATAGCTGATTTTGTATTCAATATTTCCGTTGGTATTGGTAATGTAATTTGAGGGGAACATGTCTCTTCGATTATCTCTACAGAACAAGAACCTGTGTCATAATAATTCTGGGTGAATAGATATGATTGTTTGGACGGCATATCTGTAGATGATGATTGGCATTCCTTATCAGGTTTGTTATCCACAGTTTTCTTTTGAACAGTTGTTTCACGTCTGAAACGAGGAGACGGTGTTGCAGCTCCTCTGCCTCTCGCTGACACCTATCGTAAAAAAAGTATTGAAATAAGAATATAAAAATAAATAAAGTATAAGTATAAACCTTTCTTTGTGGAGTACTTGGGGAACTCAGACTGGTTCGATTTATTGGGGTTTTTGTAATAGTTCTGTTTGGAGTTCTACAGCTGGCTGCACAACTCGATTCGCCTGTCAATTGGTTTAATCTGTAATTGTTAGTGATCGTTTTATAACTCGATTTCACTATTCCGGGTTAACTATCCTAACTACCTAGGAATTCTGTTAACGCTCAACACTCTATCTACAGAAGTGGCATTTCTGTGAGCTTCGTGATTGCCATTAATACGATCGTGTTCGACGCTGCTTGCTCGCAACTTAGTAGCACTGCAACAGTCGTGTCTGGTGGTGGTGATTTTGTTCCTCGGTGGTGTTTCGTTGTTGTTTTTGGCGACGCGGGACAGCCGATTCCGAAAACTCATGGCTCACTGTGTCAACGAGAAAAACAATAAGCAATGAAACTTAAACGTACCCAGGCAACGTTAAACGGTCGGAAAAAATCAAACAGATTTACGCTTAAAATCGCAAGAGGAAAATACAAAAACGGACGGTGTCAAATCCGAATGGAGAATCGAGAAAAATCCCGTGATACAGCCGTCGCTGCAGTGGTTTTCTCGTATCGGGCTAAACACAACAAGGCTTACCTTATATTCACATATTACTACGGTCGCTCATTGAGCCAAACACGTACGGCGCACTAACAAACCGATGCACAAAAAAACAGTCGCGTGTCTATTGCGTCGAGTATATTTAGTGTGACTCGATGTGTTTTATTTTATTTTATTTTTTTTTAAATTGAGTTAAATTTTCTCTGGCTCTGGCCTATCCCCACAATGTCGCGCAGGCAGATCGGAACTCCACTGCCGAGGTGATAATAGACACGAAACCACAAGAGCAGGCCGATTAGGCCGACCGGGGCGGGGCGGCGGGACTGTGGCGGGACGGAACCTCGGCGCAGTGAGATACTGCCTGACCAAGTGCCTTGGCGGGGATGACGGCGGCGGGGCGCGGCGACGGAGTAGCGCCGCCCAAAACAACCTTGGTACAAGTGCTGCCACCACCCGTCGACGGAGTCAATGAACGTGAAATCTCTATGGGAGCCAATTTAATTAATAATAATAATAATAATAAAAAAAAAAATTGCATATTATACATTTATACACGTCTTGCAGGCACATCAGTAACACACGTATGCACACACACACACACACACACACACACAAATGTGCACACTTACACACACGTACGCGTCGTATACTACACACACACGTCCCTCCATCCGCTGCAGTGTAAATTTTATTTTTTTAATATCGATTTTTTTTCCCATTATTTTATTACCTGCAGCGGAACGGAAATTTTGGCATAACATGTAATTGTGTTTCGGTATATTGTATACTAATACCATATATTATAGTGATATTACATATCGTTCACGCCCGTCGTCGTATCATAATATAGAATAATATGATGCCCAGATAGAAAACGAACGACCGCGGAACAAACGGCACAACGCAATCTTTCCATCAATATAGTCAATACAATACAATATATTATACTATATAATATGCATTATAATAATTGTCTGCGTCGAATTCTTCATGATTTACAAGTTATACAAGTATACCTACGACAACGCTGTCCTGTCGTATAGAATTTTTTTTTTTTTCGTTCGAAGCGCACAAGAATGTCACAGTTTTTACGCCGTTATCGTCGATGATGTCACCCGGTCGTGCACCGACTACGCCCACTTTTCGTTTTATCTCTCGGAACTTCGTCTGGTAGGTATACTATAATGGACGGTGACTGGCGTAATAATTGTGTTATCTGAAGATTTTCCACAATATTATAGTCTAGTCAGTGAATGTTCCACTCGACAGTCGACGACGTCATATACTGAATATTTCTGTATTTAACGACGTCGACGCGAAACTCGTGCATATAGACATGACGTGTGCGCATACAACAGACTGTGTAGGAAGTTGTGCACGCTGAACGCATCTTTTCCTATAGAATTGTGGTCGTAGGTATACCACGAGAAAGCTCATCAATATTCGTAATCTTTCCGAGTTTCTTCTACCACATTCGTGGCGCAGTATAATATAATAATAATAAGACTGCAGTGTGCTGCTGACGAAATGTTTCGATCGATCGTCACAATATGTTTGATTTTACTGACTTTTATGTTCCGCACGCATTATGCGCCACAATAATTATGTTTGTAACAGTCGAGTAGGTTACTGCGGTAAATTGTATAAAGTACGACGTACTAATTCCAATGGTACCTACTTCTATATTTAAATAACAATATTTTATTATAGATTGGACGCACGCAGTTTTATTATTTTATCTGTTTATCATATATCTACGAACGATGGTATGAGTCAATAGTCTGCCATTCTATATTTATATCATTACCATAATATTCAATATTGGCATAAAGTAGGTATACACTATACGCGGCATAAATATTTTTATGGAAAGACCGCGAAATTTGTGAAATTGTGAATGGAAGAATAGAAAAAAACAGTTTTACTCTCCATGGCGTTATGTAACTCCGTCGCCGACTTCTATCAATGTTATCGTAATTGAGTAATTGATAACAAAAATTCCATGGTAAAATGGTAAATAAATAATAATAATATTATAATACCAGATACCTTGCATTTTTGCTTTTAAAACTAAAAATTAATATGTTGAATTTAGAATTAAGGAAGCAAAATGCCTAATATCATTATTAACTTTAAAGAATTAAATAGCTTTCAATATTAATAATTTTACACTCAGCAGCCGTATTGTACAAATACAAATACGGCGGCCTAGGTTTAATTTTTTTTTTCATAATTGATTAATTTTAGGTACCTTTGTGACCTACGTATTCTAGGTATGGTAATCTTTGCTCGTTACAGGCTATAAATTGTTATTCCTGTGTGATTTATGAGTGCCATTGATTTACAGTTCAAAATGCACGACGTATACGAAGTTGTTAAACTGTTGAAGTATTCTGTACAAATCGAAAGCATCACTGCTTACGGTAATTGTTTTCATCATAAGTTTTTTATTGTTTATGTCTATTATATACATAGAATATTATTCTATCTTTATTATGATTTTTTGACGGGTGTTCATGTATTCATATTTCATGACTTTCAGAAATCTGCATCATACTCTACCATTTGTTTTTAAACTTGTTGTATACATTACATCATTACGCTATTTAAGATAATTCTATTTGACTTGAATTGCCTTGCCCTAATTATTATCTAAATAAATTGTTTTTAGACTATTGAATTAATATTTCTTCTAATTATAATCCCTAATAGTTCATAATTCATAAAATTGAAATACAAGTAGGTAACCATACCACTGATAATATGAGAAAGTATACCACCATACTATGTTATTAATATTAAATGTGTTCTTTTATTTCTTAGATAATTATTTGCTGGTTGGAAATCGCCTAGGTCACATATTTTTGTACACGACCAGTCCTAGAGTACAACTAGTTGACTGTAATAAAACATTTAGCAAAAGACCTATACTACAATTGACTGCAATATCAGAATGTCAAATAGTTATTTGTCTATCAGGTACATAACATTTGAGTAAGAAACCTTTTTTTTGTTCTAATTTTTATTACATTTTTAGACGAAAGAGTTAGTGTGCTTGATGTCTCTCGTGATAAAGTAATACATTTGAAAACAGCTGGCTTACAAAAAACTAAAGGTGCTAGTTCTTTTACTATAAATGTGAAGGTAAATTATTATAACTAAATAAATGACATGATTACACAGAAATAATATTAAAATATATGTATAGACTCCCGATGGATTGCAAAGTAATTCCAGCAACACAGTAGTCCGCCTCTGTGTAGCTGTTAAGAGACAATTGCAAGTTTACTATTGGAAAGGAAAAGATTTTTTGGAGCATTCTGAAAATATTGACTTACCTGATATACCACGTACACTAGTCTGGTGTGATCAAACAGTAGTTATTGGCTGTAAAAATGAATATTATTTGTTTGATGTAAGTTTACTCATACTAATAACTGTATACATATTATTTCTATGTGTTAGTCTTCAATACTGTAAGTTTTATCCTAGGATACAAATAGGAAAAATAGTATTTTGTAAAATATTTATATACATAATTTTGTTTAAAGCAAAATTATAGTTAAAATTACATGGATTAAATATTCATGTTAATAAATAATTATTAATTGCAAATATTTAATAGGCTAAAATCATTTAGTCATATAGCCTTCCTTAATAAATGTATAATCATTTTATAATTAAATAATATTAGGTATACTAAAATTGTCCATAAAACTGCACTAAATATTATAAATTAACTATAGTATTTCACAAAAACAAAAAATGATATTTGAATTACTTGTTGTCTGTTGATTTAATGAAACATCTCTATATCTATATAACAATATATTAATAGGGGGACAGAGTGGCCGAGCCGGACTAAGGCGTCGGCTGTGATGTAGCCGACGCTGGTTTGATACCGGCCTCGGGTGGAATTTTTCTTCGGGCAAGTCATGGTGTCCGGAGAACTAGTGCTGCCATCCCCCACCCGGGCATGGCAGAAACCTACAGGTGCCTCATTAGAAATTCTGCCAAAAACATAACACACACATGTTCTAACCTACCCAATCTAAAAACCCTCAGTTCCCTCCCCAGTCCCCACACCCATTGGCTAATGTTGCCGCTGGTTATCCAATAAAAATAAAAATATATTAATACGTTTTTATTATGATGGGATTTAAAGGGTTTGACAACTATGGATACTCGCTTCATACAGATGGTTTGAGTTATTTTATTCACCAGTAAAAATACAAGAATCCGTGGATTTAAAACTGTTTTAATGCCATCATATAAACATAATATTACATAATTTGTTAGAATAAATCTGTATAATGAAAATTAAAGAAAAAGGATACCAGTAAAACAACTTCTTTAGTTTTTTACTTCGCTAATAATAAATATTCTTGTAGTTTGGAACAAGATTTATTCAGAATTATTGATTGTTTAGAAAAAATAATCATATTTTTTTATACATGAGGGTAATCATGAGGTTCACTGTAAATATAATTGGAAATCTAAACATCTAAACCTATACATTATCAGTCAAGTTACAAAAACTAATAAATAAACCAATTCCTAAAAGTGTATTATAATTATAAACAACTAAAGTATATCAATCAAATATAAATAAAAACTTAAGTACCTAGTTCATAGAATTACAACAACAGTCATGAAAATTAACGGAAGAGTAAATTTAGATAGATCATGGATATATAACAGATATTCATATTTTAAGTTATTCAAAAGTGTTTTATTCTAATAAAATATTCATATTTCATAGTATTAGGCACACTACAACAGTGAAAACCTTTGACATTTTGGGCAGTATCGTTCGTTATTTGCTTATTATTTACACATAGGCGTGTGCAAGGATAGGGCTGATTGGGCTTTAGGCTTTAGCCCCACCTGAGATTTTTTATACGTGGGTGGGTTGGTACCTTATGAAAATATGACTAAAAGTAGGTATAGCCCTTTTAGTTTTTAAACGTTTGTTTCCCCTAGAGACAATACAGGGTGATTCATTTAAAATTGAACACCCATTATTTCAAAAAGTGTAATTGTTTTTGAAAATATTTTTTTACATAGTTTCAATTCCTTTACCAAACAAATTTGTTATTAAAAAACTATATTTTTAAAAAAAATTTTACATTTTTAATTTTTAAAATTTTTTTAATGACAACATAGAGTTTTAATTTCATATTCCAGAGCAGAATTTTTCTAAGTATTTCGATACATAAAAATTGAATATGGGAAGTCAAATTTAGTGCGAGTAGTTTATGCTTTATAGGTATTTAAAGTTTAGATGTGCAGTTGAGTGGTAAGGGGTTACCCCTCAAAATGCATGACCACTACTCCTCTCATCTATACTTTAAATATTTATATCTCATAAACTAATAGTCCTAAAGTCGATTTCCCATGTATAATTTATAATAATAAATAAATATTAATGTTAATTGACAATTTTTAATATTTTATTTTGAATGTTTTTGAATAAATTGTTTTATTAGATTATATTTGGTTCAAATTTTAAATCAATATTGATGAATTTTGTTTGTGTGAAATAATGAAAACTGATTGTTTACATTTTCCAGTAATCAACACAAGGGTTACTTAGAGGTTTGAAGTGAAAGTGTCTATAATTTTTTTCTTGTGTGACCATGACCAGGGGGTGGATGATCAGATTGAATTTGGCCATGCCTGACTCAGAGGTCTGCACACACTTATGTATTTACTATATTCTATAGGTTCAAGGAATTTAATTTAGCAAATAGCAATAACAAAAATAATAATCATATCTATTTTGTATACATTTTTTTTGTAGTTGAAATTTCAATAGTTATCATTGAATATGAATTATTTAATAATTAGATCCCTTAGTATATACTGATTATAATAATATTTCATATAATCGGCTGTAGAAACACTAAAGAATTTAAGTTTAAAAATAAATACTTGAGGTCTTCTGATAATGTTAAACTAAATAGTGTTAAAGAAATTTAAATATTGTGTACCATATTTATTTTAGGTTACAATGGAACAAGTAAAACCTTTGTTCTTAACTGGAAAAAATCAAGAGCCTATAATAACCAAAATATCTGACACAATGTTTGGTGTTGTCAAAGATTCCCATTTTATTGTTATGAGTACAATGGACGATGTAGCTGAACAGCAATTTATTAAATGGATAGACACACCATCTATTATTTGTGAGTAAAAGTTTTATATTTTAGAGTATAAGTATTGAATATTTTAACACAATTTTATTTCAGTATATGATGAACCTTACTTAATTGCAAGTATAAGTGATAAGTTGTATGTACAAACTATAGAATCAGTTGAAAGTTCAGTGTCTCGTCAAGTAATATCAGTTACTTCTAAAACATCCAATATGTTTTCTTGTCAAAATGGTTTAATTTATGTTTCATCTACGTTGGATGTCTGCTGTTTAAAAGCAGTTCCATTTGCAAAACAAATCAAACGACTTCTTGAAGACAAAGATTTTCAACTGGCTTTAAAATTGGCTGTAAGTAATTAACTATAAAGATTACTAGTCTGTCATATAATAATACATTTTATATAAATATTATTTTCTTACAAATGAATTGGGTGCATTTTTCTTGATTAATGATAAATAGTAAATACCCACCACCAGTCAACACATTGACTGAATATGTTTTATTAAAAGTGCCATTTTTAGTTATGTTAGATTTTTTATTTTTAAATAATGAATGCGTATTACCCCTTTGACTACTGTTGATGTATATACCCCATTCTTTTTATTAAAAATAAAAACCGTTTTTTACTTTATTAAAGTCATAACGCATTGACGGATAGTTATGAAATACATAGTACTTTAAAAACCAACCAAAAATGAATCCCATATAAAACTTAAAAACTAAGTTAATATTATTTTCATAAGGTCAATAAATTGTAATAATATTTTCATATTTACCTATATTTTACTTAGTATATTTTTTAATATATTATAATACAATATAGAACATATCTGATGAATCTGTTGATGACAAAGAAAAAAATGTATCACAAATTAGAACCTTATATGCCAATGATTTATTTGAAAAAAAGAAATATCAAGAATCCATGAGAGAGTTTTTGAAGTTAAATACAGGTATGAAAGTTGTATTGTTCATATTTTAAACTTGATCTAAGTGCAATATTAATTTAAATTCTACAGATCCTTATGATGTTATCAGATTATTTCCAAATTTATTACCTCAAAGTGATTCAGACTATGGAGAGGAAATACTTGAAAAAGAAATGGAAATAAAAATTGTCGCATTGATTGAATATTTAACTGAAGTAATAACATGAGTATTTAATTAAATTAATTGTATTTCAAGATTAATCTATTAGTGAATTTTTAGGTGCGATTCAAACTTTTGAAAGAACCGAATGTTAAAAATCAATCAGATATTCTTGAAATAAATAGTAATCATCAAGAACAGTTACTTCAAATAATAGATACTACACTTCTGAAATGTTATTTACAAGTAAGTTATATCTACAAAAAATAATGACAAAATTATAATTTGTATACATTTTTATGTTGTAGACTAATGATGCTCTGATAGCGCCTCTTTTAAGACTTAACCATTGTCATTTATTAGAAACGGAAACAACATTAAAAAAGTATAAGAAATACAGTGAATTAATAATTTTGTATCAAACCAAAGGATTACATAGTAAGGCATTAGAACTCCTTCAAAAGCAGTCAGATGATTCTGATTCTAATCTCAAAGGACCCGAAAGAACTATTCAATATCTACAAAATATTGGTAATTAATTACCATTTGTGTTTATTATTAATTATTATATTACCTTCTGTTTTTTTTATATATATTTTATAATTTACCAAATATTTATTTAATAGGTTCAAATAATATTGATATCATTCTACAGTTTTCTGATTGGGTGTTAAATAAGTATCCAGAAGAAGGGCTTACTATATTTACAGAAGACGTTGCTGAAGTAGAACACTTACCTAGACCTAAAGTATTGGATTTTTTAATTAGAAATCACAAAAATCTTATTATACCTTATGTGGAACATGTAATACACGTTTGGAATGATACCAATGCTATATGTCATAATGCTTTAATACATCAATATAGAGAAAAGCTTCAAAAATACAACACCATGTCAATGCAAGCTGATGAACAAACAGCACAAAACACTAAAACAAAGCTTTTGGAATTTTTAGAACAATCGAAGTGTTATACTCCGGAAACAGTATTGGTACATTTTCCTTTGGATGGTAATGTTAAAAATGTTGCTATTCTAGTATTATTACATGATTAAAGATCTTTTACTATTATAAAATATAATGCAATAGGATTTTTTGAAGAACGTGCTATAGTATTGGGTAAACTTGGTCGCCATGAACAAGTCTTGTCTATGTATGTCACTGTGTTGAATGATGTTAACCGAGCAATTGAGTACTGTGATAAAGTTTATAAATCAAAAAATGAAGACTGCGATCAAGTAATTTTATTAAAAAATTAAAAAAATTATAATACATTTTATGTTTATGCATTTGAAAATTAATTATAGATTTATGTAATACTGTTGAGATTACTTATTGACCCTCCGGATAGTTGGTTAGCTGGACTAGGAGGTGTATCAAAACCAGCACCCAATTTAGAGAAAGTTGTTGAGATTTTAAATAAAAATGCTGCTCAAATCGCTACTCCAGATGTATTAAAAGTGTTACCAGATGAAATACCTATTAATCGTATTAGTAATTTTCTAGTAATTGCACTAGACAAAGCAATCAGTGATAGAAGGCTTTATCAAGTGAATCGTGGACTGCTTTATGCTAAGCTTTTAAAAGTAAAAATTATTATTTTTGTTTAATATTATTTGAAATATTCTAATATTTAATATTATTTGTTAGATTCAACAACAGAGAATATTTTACGAATCGCAAAATATTACTTTGACGGAATTCAATATATGTAGAGTATGTAAAAAACGATTTGGAAATCAAAGGTACTTTAATTAATTAAATATTAAAAAACAAAATATACATTATCTAAATGTTTCAGTGCATTTGTAAGATGCCCAAATGGTGAAATTGTCCATTATTCATGTCATAATCACAAGGCAGATCAATAAGAAAATAAGTAATATCTTAACTTATTTAAAATATCTGAGTTCAATTACATAGCTTAAAATTGCCATGGACAATTATATGGATATGTCTGATCCAGATCCTTCATGATCAGAATCCATAAATGTATCTTCTTCATGTACAGCATTATTGAATGGTGTTGATTCATTTTCAGCATTATTAACACCACTAAATGTTGCATCTAATAGTGACCCATTTAAAACGGGTCCAGTCGAATCTGCAGATGTGGCTGTTGAAGTATTACACGGTTTTCCCAAACTCTCTAAACTCTCCATAACTCGTTTATTATTAGGGTCGAGACTAAAAAACATCAAACAAAAAATTATAAATATTATGTGAATTTTTTTTAACTAAAATATAAGTTTTTTAATTTATAAAAAATCTAATAAGATACCTATTGTAATTTAAAAAGTGAATATGTTTATTTAACATCAATTATAGAATAGAATTATTTAAAAAAAAATCCTATTGTTATCAGATGAAATATTCTAATTAAACTATGTTTTTATATTTATACATTAAGTATTTAATATTTAAATTTAAAATTAATTATACTTATATAAAGGAATATTATATTGTTATTATTTATTAAAACATGATATTTAATACACCTAAAAACCAATAGAATAATGAATAACCGTCAAATATATTATGTAAACAACTAGCAACATTGTGGTTTATTGAAGTGCATTGACATAATTAAAAAAGTTATATCTAAAAAAAATACAATTTTAGAAGCCTATCTCGTCCTGAAAGTAGTTTATTTTGTTTATAATTAATTTTAATAATAAATTTATATAAATGTATAGGTGTATTTATATCAATCATCATTTAAATTGAACTTATGGATGTTGCATTGTATAAAAATATGTAAGCCAACATAACTGATACCATTTTTAGGGGGGCTGGAAGCGCTCTTTTTCTAAGGAGTAAACGATAAGCAATTAGCTTATCAGTTAAAGTCGCATAGTGCTGTTGTGTGAGTAGTAAAAAAACATTTATGTAAGGGTCCAGAGCACCACCACTACTACCCGCACATTCAACAACGGTGGGATATTCATTACAATTTCCAAGAAACAACTTGCAGTTTGCACGCACATGCACAAGTCATTGATGAAATAAAATACTATAGAACAATTTTTAAAGAAATATCAAAAATCGGTTTCCACAATAACCTAGAAAAAAGGTCGATCAACTCAAATTTTTTTACAGAATTGAAATCTGATTATTTTAAGTGCGTAATATTTTTAGGATTTTGGGTCTACAACGTGAAATAAGTACACTGCTTCCAATCCCCTAAACATTGTTCGTCTCTTTTCTTTGTTTCTATGTTAGTTAATTATTCTTAAAAAGCTTTTATGTCAGTAACAACAATTATTTCTCTATCTGTTATGTTGGCCTAAAAGTGTGTGAATGCCATATCCATATGTTTGATATTAAACTTAAAAAATCAATTTAATTACTTGAGTGCAGAATAATAGAAGTCAAACGCTTTTTCTAGTTGATTTTGTTTGACACTTAAATCGCCTAGCATTTGATATATTCTACAAGTTGGTTGGTCTAATGCTTGCTTATGCAATACAGCAACAGCAGGACTGAGATTTCCTTCTTGTTCATATATCTGAGCAATCATATATATTGCTGGGAGATAGTATTCATCGACATTTAATGCTCTTTCCAAAAGTATTTTTGCTTTGCTCACTGTCATTGGATCTTTCATGAGTATCGAAGCATATAACTAAACAATAAATATGAAATATGTAAGATATTATATTAAAATACATTTATAAATAGGTACAGAGATTTCTATTAATATTTACTTAAGAGAATGTCAGTGCACTATTAGTTTTCTCTCTCTGACCCATATGCAACATAGACAAAATGCATTATTGCAGAATCAGTTTTTCTATGTTTTTAAGTATTCTTAGAGTAAAATCACCCATTACAAAAAAGAAAAAGAATAATATTTTTGAGGGAATGACATATCGATTTTATATTTTATTGTTATTTAACTTTAAAAATAAACAAAAAAAAGGTGGGCAAGTGGGTGTCGCTCTGCTGTACAGTAGGTTACAAGTGGGTCACTATATAATGGATTGTATAATGGATGATATTAAATTTGAATTCAACGATATAATATCATTGTATAAGAAAAACGATTCTGAGCGGAGATGGTATGTCAGTCTATGTATAAGATATATTATATACATATCTATGGTATTAAACAAATAATTGACCTATAATAGGTTCCTATAATAAATTCCAAATTAATCATATCACAATATCCATTAGGTACTTATAAGCATTATACATCAACAAAAACTGTGATACTATCATAGACAGTGGCAACGTGATTTTTTCATGAGGCAATTGCCTCACGACCAATTAGGTGGTGGTACCCCCCCCCCCTGGGTACGGATATTAAAAACCACCTATGAAATATGGTCAAGGGGACGGAGTGGCCGAGTGGCCGGTGCCAGCTCGATTCCTTGGTCGCGGACGGCAATTTTCTTTGGGCAAGTCACGGTGAATAAGTGCCGCCATCTCCCACCCGGGCATGGCAAATACCTACGGGTGCCCCAAATAAAAAATTCTGCCAAAACAAACACACACATGTAACAAATCTACAGTACCCTCCCCTACAGTACCACAGGCTAATGACCTAAGTTGTCGAAGCTTTAACCCTAATAAAAAAAAGTAAATAAATAAATAAATATGGTCAACTAATGTCTAACACTATAAATTATACTAATTTTATAATATTTCTGATATTAACACAACAAAGTATATTATCGTTGTAGAATTGTGAATGGGGGTGTGGGGGCTTTGCCCCCACGTGTCTGTGTGATAAAATTTAGGTGGTGGTGGTGGTCGAGCATTTATACTTGCCTCATAAAATAAAATAGTTCACGCCGCCACTGATCATAGATATATAATAGTGCACTTTAGAAGTTTCAAGTAACCACGAATAATATTATTCAATCACAACAAAATAACTAAAATAGTTATTCAAGGTTTTTTAATATGTAATTTCGTCCAAATTTGAATTTAAAATGTATGTAAAAAATAACTGTGTTCATATATTTTTTAGATTTTTTGGTTACAGTATGAACTATTTACGAGAACCTTTGTGTTGAATTTTCAATCCTTAGCTATAAAAACTGAACATTTTATAATATATTAATTACAATGATTGATAATTTTCGAGATTTTGATAAGTTTTGTCAAAATTTGATCTTTAAATGCTTATAAAAAAAAAACTGTGCCTATGTATTTTTATTATTTTTCAACTGATATTGTAACAATATATCAGGAGCCTTGTATTAAATTTTTACACTTTTTGGCCCAACAGATAAAACTTTAGTGATATTTATAGAAAAAAAAACTAAAAAAAATTGAAAGCTGTAAATGTCCATAAACAGCTCAAAAAGAGTCAAAATATTTTCAAAATTGTATGGTGTATAGGAAATGTTAATATAAACATTCAGTGAAATTTTCATGTATCTACAGTTATTCGTTTTTGAATTACAACAAAATAAGGAAATCGCTACATGAGAAATTGAGTGAACATCCAATGTTGTAAAAATTTGAATTTCAAACGCTCATAAAAATTTAATTTGACTTTCCGGTAGAGATTTTTTATTGATAAATGTAGACAAACTTGTGAGTAATCTTGTATTACATTTTCAAATCTTAGATTTAAAAAGAAAAATTTTTACGAATTCTTAACTCAAAATAATTCTCTAATTTTCGTGATTTTTCCATATTTTTACAATTTTTGAACTTTAAATGCTTATAAAAAAAAATTGTGACTAAGGATTTTTAATATTTTTCATCTGCCTTTGAAACAATATATTAGGAGACTTCTATTAAATTTTCAAGCTTTCGCAACCAACAAATAAAATTTTATTGATATTTTTAGAAAAAAAACTAAAAAAAATGGAAAATGAAAATGTCCCTAAACAGTTCAAAATAAATCAAAATATTTTGAAAATTGTAATATTTGTAGGATGATGATAAATTAGCAATAAACAATTTAACTAAGTGTTCTTTTAATATTTTTAACATAACATAATAAAGAACTGAACAACTTCAAAGCATACTACAAAGCATGCTTATATCATGAGTGACTGTGTGAGTATATGACAATTGACAAAATATTTTAAGGTTATATCTAAGGTCATGGAACAAACACTACAGTTCCTCCAAACTTAATTACAGAATACTATTCATATAAAATACATAATAAAATATTAACTTTAACAATCAAAAGTAAATAAAATAAAATAACAAAATATACAAAATATAGATAGCCAAAAAACAATATACAGTAGAAATCGGTTATAACGAGTTTCAAGGGCCATCTAGTTTTTCTCGTTATAACCGGTAACTCGTTATATGCGGTTAGAACGAACATTCGTTGAAACCGATTAAAAGCGGAAATACAAAAATAAAACCGACTTTTTTTATTTTAGACAAAAAATTTTTATTTACATACATTATTTATACATTTATTATTGAATTTATTATTTAACTTACATTATTTATACATTTATTATTGAATTTATTATTTAACTTGAATTGATTTAATTTTTATTTAATTTCTTAAAATAATCTTTGATCGAACTTTGCTTCGTGTTAGAGTTGATCGATGTTTCTAAAAAAGACAACGCTTTTCTTTCAGCATCTGTACCTTCATATTTTGTGTAATAAAATCTTTCTAGTGTAATCCATATCTACACAACTAAAGATAATATGTCAATGATTAATCGACCTAAATACGAAAATAGTTCGTATCTTGCAGGTACTTGTTCGTAGTAACCGGAAGGTCGTTAGTCAAGTTAGCTTTATTTTACTCGTTATAGCCGATAACTCGTAATAACCATACTCGTTGTAAACGTATATTTTAACATACAATCATATGCGCTCGTGCCGGGACCTAACGTTTTGCTTGTTGTAAGCAGTATCTCGTTCTAAGCGATGCTCGTTATAGTGATTTCTACTGTATTAATTAATAATAATGACAATTAAAAAATATTTATACTAATAACATATTTTACAAATTCAATTTATTAGGTGAACGTTTAACTCGCTTAGGTCTTTCAGTACTAACACAAGTATCCTTTTGAGAATCGAACACATCCTTCCCTAACTCTTCAGTTACCTCCAATTTTTCCTCAATTACTTCTTCTTGCTCCAAATTAATGTTTTGATCTGTACTCACCTCTTTTTCAACAACTAAACCACAATCTATAATCTGATTCACATGTCTCTTCCAAATTCTACCATCACCTAATCTCAAGTCATAAGTAACAGGAGATAATTTCTGTAATATAACTGCTTGTACCCACTCATCCCCTCCAGTATAATTCCTACACATTACTAAATCCCCAACAATATACTCTTTATTTCTATTACCTCTATACCAATTTTTATTTTTAACCAAACTTTTTTCATAATTAACTTTAGCAAAAGGTGTCAACCTATCATAAGATGTAAATAAAGAACGCCCGATATGCAGTTGAGCAGGACTAAAACCAGTAGAACAGTGTTTAGTGCTATTATAAGACAAAATAAATTTCAACACACTAGTATCAATACAATCTTTATTATTAGTACTAGAAATTACTTTCTTTAAGTAATTTTTGAAAGTCCTCACTAAATTCTCTGCTGCGCCATTAGATGAAGGGTTATATGGAGCAGTTTTAATGTGAAAAACACCATTGTTTTTAAGAAATGTTTCAAACTCAACAGAACACAAAGAAGGCCCATTATCAGATACCAATTTTGCAGGTATACCCCAAGTTGCAAAATACTCTCTTAACACCATAACAGTAGAACTAGATGTTATATTTAACATTCTTTTCACAAAAACCCACTTTGAGTATGCATCTAAAATAACTATGAACATCATACCCTTAACAGGTCCTAAAAAATCTACATGGATTCTTTGTGCAGGACCTTCAGGCCAAGGCCAATTATGTAACACACTCTTAGGTGGACTATCGCTAAGAATTAAACATTCTTTACACTCTTTTGTAATACATTCAATTTCGGAATCCATACCTGGCCACCATAAATAAGATCTAGCCAATGCTTTCATCTTGACAGTACCCATATGTGTACTATGCAATTCCTGCAACAATTGTTTCCTATACTTTGGAGGAATAATTAATCGATGTCCCCACATCAAACAACCCTGCTCGATAGACAATTCCAGTCTCCTACTGTAAAATGGTTTAAGAACTAGTGAAACATCCTTACTGTTATCAGGCCAATTCCCAGTAAACACTTTAATAAACACATCACGCAGAACAACATCTTTTTTAATTTCATTACAAATATCTAAATCTCCAATAGACTTAATATTAGTAGTTACCATATTAATGAAAAAATTATCACACTCTATATCATTACTACCAATTACACTTAAAGGCAATCTTGATAGAGCATCAGCATTACCATTTTCTAGACCTTTAATAAATTCTATTTTATAAGTATAACCGGATAAAAATATAGCGTAACGCTGTAGTCTATGTGCTGACATAAGAGGAATTCCTTTCTTTTCACCAAAAATACTGACTAAAGGCTTGTGGTCAGTCCTCAAAATAAATTCCCTACCATACACAAACTGATGGAAATATTTAATGGCAAAAACTAAGGCAAGGGCTTCCTTGTCAATTTGTGCATAATTCTTTTCAGATGCACTCAACGTCCTAGATGCAAAAGCAATAGGCTTCTCCGACCCATCTGGCATTATATGTGATAATACAGCTCCCACACCAAAAGGACTAGCATCACTAGCTACAATTAATTCCAAATTTGGGTTATAATGTACCAAAACCTTATTAGATAAAATAGATTCCTTAATTTTAGAAAATGCTTTACTCTGAATTGCATTCCAAACAAATTGTGTATTGTTCTTCAACAATGCATATAACGGACCAGCGATAGTAGACATATTTTCTACAAATTTACCGTAGTAATTAACCAAACCCAAAAATGCCTTAACATCCTGTGTACTTTTAGGTATTGCCACATTATTAATTGCTTTAATTCTTTCATCGGGTATATGGAGACCATTTTTATCTACCTTGTAACCTAAAAATGTAACATGGTCGGTAAAAAAATTACATTTTTCTTTCTTTACCGTTAAACCTGCCAAAGAAAGTTTATCTAAAACACTATACAGTCTATCACTTAATTCTTTGTCATCTTTCCCAGCTATTACAATATCATCGTAAAAACATACAGTGCCTGGTATAGCACTTAATAATTTTTCCATTTCTCTTTGTAATAACCCTGGAGCTGAGGCTATACCATATGGTAATCGATTAAACATAAACAATCCTTTAAAAGTAGATATAGTTGTTAGTTTTTTACTCTCTTCACTAAGTACCAACTGCTGATACGCTTGGCACAAATCTAACGAACAAAACTTTGCAGCTACAGTTATTCGTTGTCATGTATCTACAGTTATTCGTTTTTGAATTACAACAAAATAAGGAAATCGCTACATGAGAAATTGAGTGAACATCCAATGTTGTAAAAATTTGAATTTCAAACGCTCATAAAAATTTAATTTGACTTTCCGGTAGAGATTTTTTATTGATAAATGTAGACAAACTTGTGAGTAATCTTGTATTACATTTTCAAATCTTAGATTTAAAAAGAAAAATTTTTACGAATTCTTAACTCAAAATAATTCTCTAATTTTCGTGATTTTTCCATATTTTTACAATTTTTGAACTTTAAATGCTTATAAAAAAAAATTGTGACTAAGGATTTTTAATATTTTTCATCTGCCTTTGAAACAATATATTAGGAGACTTCTATTAAATTTTCAAGCTTTCGCAACCAACAAATAAAATTTTATTGATATTTTTAGAAAAAAAACTAAAAAAAATGGAAAATGAAAATGTCCCTAAACAGTTCAAAATAAATCAAAATATTTTGAAAATGTTATCGTGTATAGAAAATGCAAATATAAACAACCAGTGAAAATTTCATGTATATACGTTTATTTGTATTAGAGTTACACCAAAAACCAAAATCGATTTTTTGGAAAACCAATTTTGCGTAAAAATTCCCGTTTTTCCTTAATTTTTATGTTGTTTTTCCCGGCGCTTGTGAAAACTACTGGGAAATTTATACTTTTGACCCCCCAAAGTACCAACTAGATTCACTTTCCTATCAGAAAAGCTACTGATGAAGAAAATCCAAGCACTTTTACTGTCCCAAAACGTGATGACAGACACAAAAAAAAATAAAAAAATAAAAAAATATAAAAACACATATCATTGTAAAACCAATACATTCATCGCTACATTCTCTATCTTTTTGTAATGGATGATTTTACTCTAAGATTACTTAAAAATATGGAAAAAATGATTCTGTGTAAATGTTTTTGTCTATGTTTTTGCAAACAAGTTTGTAAAACAAATTTTTTTTATTTGTATTAAAAATTAAAATATTTAATTTATATTGATCCTTCGAAAATATTAATTAGTAAATGTGATAAATTTTATATAAAAATGTAAACATCTTTTAAATTAATAATATAATATGAATATATTGGGCTCAGCATTGTAATTATTAAAAATATAAATTTAATATAAATTTAATATAAATTTAATTAAAAATGTATTTAATATACAAATTAATACTTACTGTTAGTGCTTTTGGGTGGTTATTCATTTGTTTACAACAATTACTAGCAGCTGTTACAGCATTTCTCATCTTATGTAATGCTATATAACAATCTACCATACCTTTATGCGGATCGAAAAGATAAGACGCAATCTAGAAAATAATAAACACGTATAATATCATAAAGAAAAAAGAAAATTTTATTACTTACATCATTAGCTTTACGGAATTGTAAAATAGCATCTGAATACTTTTTCATACTTGTTAATATCATTCCGTGCAACAATAGAGCTTCAATATTTTTTTGATCAACAGAACAAGCCTATAAAAACACGATTATTGTTGTATGGTAAATTGGTATATTTATTTAAAAATCATTGTAAATACTTTTTGCGCTAAGCACAGTGCTTTAGAATAATTACTATTGCTATAACACACAAAAGCAAGAACTATCCACATATGGGAGTCAATCGATGATTCATCTGTATAACTAGTTGGGAGCAATTTTTCTAAATCTCTATTGTGTTTTTCCATGTATAGACACATGGCTAGTGTGCACAGACCATCTTGCATTAGTGGATTTAACCTGTAAGCCTACAAAATACACTGTGTTAAAATATAATTTAGAAATTCAAACAAGTAATTATTGTAAATAACTAACTCTTTGTAAGTAAATAAGCGCATTTTTACGATCTCCATAAAAATAATATGACTTTCCTATAGCTACTAATAATCTATTACTATTGCATAAAGGTGAGTTATCGTCCAATTGTTTTAATGTATTGATAGCTGCAGGATACTCAGTCTGTTGAAACAGATAAGCATGGGCTTTTATCCAGCCACTGATCCTAAAAAAATATATATATACAATAGGTGATATAGTTCCAAATATTTATTATTAAATACTAACCATTCAAGTCCATTAATTCCAACCATTTCTAACATCATAGCGTTCACTTCTGTTCCTTTAACACCTAAGCTCAAAAGTCCTTCAGCTGCTTCAATTGCTAATGGACATTCCTTGAAAATTAAAACTGAATTAAACTAGGTACATAAGTATATAATTATAGTTAATTATTCCGAGAAAAACAATGTAGTTGTTGATTTTAATTTTATCATACAGCAACTGTGTTTACAGTGTAAATGTTGATATACATTTAAATAAATAGTATAAAAAATATAATTAAAAAATAAGATTTATATTTAGGAAATTGTTCCAAAGATAATTAACATTTTAGGTTTGTCAACAGTTTCTACTGTGGTTAAAATTACTAGAAATTAGTAATAATATAACTTCTAGTTAAGAGAAAACAAGATATCAACAGACATTATTGCAGATACTTACTTTTAGAACTTTGTTATAAGCAGTAACAGCGTGAACAATATTGCCCATCTGATGATTAAGTTTTGCTATAGCCATGTTAATTTTAGTTTTTCTCTGTTTGGACGGTACCGATTGTAAGACAGTTAAGGCCTGTTTATTATCTTTTAATTTCACTAAACATAGATGCAGTTGATATTTAATATCTGAAAAATAAAAAGTATTTTTATTTTTAAAAATTATTAGTACCTACACTCACACATAAATTACATTAAACTTGTTTATAATTATATTATATACTAACCTAAAACAGGCATAGGATCTTTTGTGCCATCATATGCAGTTTGTGGTGGGTTTGCTGAAATCCAGGCTTCTTTAAATGTCAACGCTGTTATATAAGCAGCTTCTGCTTGACGATAATTACCTAAGGAGTAATGTGAATCACCCTGATATGCTAATACACGGAATTTGTGTGGCGCTGTTAAGATATCCGTTGTATGTTCACTAACTTTTAAAACCATTTCTGCCTAAAATGTAAGTAAAATGTGTTAAAACTTAAAAAAATATATTTAAATTTTATAACACAACAATTAATCTAAAATTTACCACTTTTATGACATTGGAATGCAATTTTTGGCTGTGTAACAATTTTATTTGATCAAATAACATACTCATTTTGGAAAAAAAATTAAAACTTTGTATTAGATTGCCTTTATCAATAAAAACTATAAGCAAGTCTAAACGTAATTATGTATACAATTAATATCACTGTTCTTTGTTAGTAGTAAAAATAAAAATGAAAAAATAGACAAATACAATATTCAATACGTATTTTAAAATAAACAATAGGTACAATTCGATAAACTTATAGTTAAAAATCTGGGAAAAAAGGTTATTCTGGAAGAATACAATTCCGGTAAACTACAGTAGCATAATAGTTTAACATAACAAAACAAATGGTAAATCAATTTTATAAATTAAGTAAATAAGACGTATAAACAATTAACGGCTTAATGCGGCATCAAGTATCAACAACCATTACTGTCTGAATGTTCATATTATGACATGCTGTAATCAGTGTAATCTGTTATCTGTTTGACTACTACATACCACAATAATAACAAAGCTTGAACAAGAAAGACCAACCGCGGTTCACAAGGAGTCTTCTGAATTTATTAATTTTCCCGCTTAAATCAAATATCAACGTAATTACTAAACTCAACTATAATATTTAAATTATTATTTATTCATATAGGTATTCTGATATTCAATGAAAATTTTTCCAAATTATATGGGGGGTATTGCTTCTGCTTGCATAATTATTTATCTAATAAGAGTATTAATAAATATAATTATTATTATAAAATAAAACTTTATTCGTTAGGGCAAAAAACTTGAAAATGTAATACAAAGCTCCAATATAGGTATTATTACAATGACAGTTGAAAAATATTAAAAATCACAATTTTTTTATATAATCAATTAAAGTTCGAATTTTGACAAAATGTATCAAATTTAAACTTAAAAAATTATTTTGTAGTTGAAAATGTATTATATCTATGTTCAACTTTTATAGCTAAGAACTGAAAATTTAAAACAAGGTTCCACGTAGGTAAATAGTTTATAATATATGAATTACTTTATTCACAAATTTACAATAATATCATCGAATATACTAAATAGTTAATAATATATCAGTATTACAGAGCGACACCCACTTGCCCATGCTTTTAGATTCTGAGCTGAGCGAGGAATCTAGTGGTTTAACAATGGTGTTTATTTATTTTTTTATCCTGTATACAAAATTTCTACCAGTCAAGGGATACTTTGATTTCACCATATTATAGTATCTTATCTTTTAGCAAATTGGATCAAGATGATACTATAGAGAGGTCATTTTTTGATTTTCTCAATAGTTAATTAAAGACACGGAAAAACCACCGACAAATTACTAAAAACGGAATTTTTATTTCTATCACTTTGTTCATCACGAAAGGGAGACACTATTAACAATCTGTTTTTCACATTTTTTTTTCTCAAAAGTTCTTTTTCTCAATACCATTTTTCCCAAAAGTTATTTTTCACAATACCAAATCTATCAATATAAGATCTTATCAAATATAAGAAATTATTTATTGTTAATTTTAAAATGTATAATAGTAGCCTGCAGTAGGTACCTATAATAAAAAAAGTAGTTAAAATTAGGTATTTAATTATTAATTATTACACAAATTATTAACACATTGTTAATTTTAAAATGTATAAGTATAGTAAAAAAAATAGTATAAATAAATAAGTGCATTCAAATTTTAAATTATGACCAATAGCCGTGTGGTATGCAATAATATCATTGTTATTAACAAATTCGTCATACTTGAAAACAATATCATGTATTCGTTCCTCTACTTTTAGACTTTAGTCGTACCATATTAAGACCCTTCCTTATTTTTTGTCCCAGATTTAGTTGTCGTAACATGCACCCAGTGTCGGCTTGTTCTTTGTATACCTTTATGTATAAAAATGTACCTCAAAATATTTTGCAATTGGCAAATGGTCATCTGGTACTTTTCCTAGTAATTCATCAAATGTTTCAACTAGGTACTTTTTCTGGTAGCAAAAATGCTAAAGCACCGGTATCTCTCTATGTAACGGTTTTCTGGATTATAATACTGCAGACTTTGTAACCCTTCTGCCTGGATACGATGATTTTCCTTAATTTTTCTTTTGTTTTCCACGCGCTTTTGAAAATTACTGTAAATTTTAAACTTAAATATTCACTTTCCCATCTAACAATGGATACTGAAGTTGAAAATCGAAGCATTATTTCGACTACCTATCGTGTACACAAACACAAAAATAAAAAATTTAAATTAAAAAAATTAAAAAAAACACACATCATTGTAAAACCATTACATTCTTCGCTTCGCTCAGAATCTAAACTTTAATTTGGTAATAATAATAATAATATAGATATAATAACATATTATGTGAAATATTCAAGTTTGGTTGTACTGCTATTAGTTTTTTTAAGGAAATACATAAGTAAATTAAAGTTAACTCTCATAATTTGTAAAAATAGCAGTTAAGAACTATGAAAGATGATGCATATCACAATTTTTCTTTACAAATATTTAAAGTTCAAATTTTTACAAAATTCATAAAAACCCAAAAATGTTAAATTTTTATAGCTATGGATTGAAAATTTAAAACAAGGTTTCTCTTAAAGTTCATAACATTGTAAGTTTTCACAAAAAATCTAAAAAATATATTGAAGGGAGTTTTTTTTTTTATAAATATTCTAAAAGTATTGAACAAAATTAGATACCTATTTAAACAAAAAAAAAAAAAAAAACGATTTCAGTTATTTTGTTGCAATTTAAAAATAATATTAAGTTGAAGGCTGAAGCTCTAATAAAGAGTATTATTATATGTTATATACACATAATAATGTTTTCAAATGCAATTGTTAAAAATTAATTCAATCTACTGTACTGATTAGTGATTACTAAATAATGTATAATATTAAAATAAATTACTTCAATAAAAATAATATCATAAAATTTACTTGGCAATTAGTAATATTATATAGGCTAACAGACCGTCTCCACTCAGAATCGTTTTTCGTATGCAAAATGTTTATATAATTTAATTCAAATTATTGAAAAATAAATAATATGAAGATTACAAACCAAATCACGCCACTTTGTAGTACATCAGCATACATATTACTTTCATATTAATTGGTTATAGATAAAAACATAATAATACAACACCTATATATGTGTACACTGTACAGGATTATAAGTAGATTTAGCCGTTTAGGTGCGATTACGCTGCAGTCGGTTTGTATACATTCGTTGTATTCGTTGTACCTACGTCGTTGAGAGTTTATAACGTTTATTTCATTCGACACATATTATATATTTAACGTTGAATTTCAATCTTTATAAACATTTATTATTATTATTTAGAATAAAACTTTCTATTTTAAAATGTCTAAAGTTCCTTCAGTAAATATGTCTAATTATGACAAACAAGGGTGTCTCGACGAGATGTTTAAAATTCAAGCAAACGCTACCCCAAATGCAGTTGCCGTAATTAATATTGACGGCTCAATGGTTAGTTCAGTTTATACCTATAATATGAAGTTGAAATATAATACGTTGAACTGTTATTTTTTCATTTTAGGTGACGTTTAAAGAATTAGATGAAATGACAGATGTATTGGCCGCCAAACTGAGGAGCATTGGTGTAGGCAACAATACGATGGTCGGCATCATGATGGAACGTTGTCTTGAGTACACCATTAGTTACATTGCTATTCATAAAGCTGGTACATACGTCATTATATTATGTGTTTGTTATTTATGGGCAAAAGGTTTAATACTCAACAAGTTGTATTCTAAAATCGTATCTGTATATAGGGGGCGCATGTTTAATCCTGGAGGTATCGTATCCATTACCGCTTCTCCGTTCAGTTTTAGAGGATTCGACTCCCAAAGCAATTCTTACTAAAGAATTCTTTGAAAGTCGATTTAAAGAACAGCAACTAATTTATTTGGATAATGGTTGGTACGACAGTTTGAAGACATCAGTGGATAAATCACTACTCAAAAAAGAACCAAAGGAACTGGATGACTTAGCTATTGTAGTGTTCTCATCTGGTACCACGGGAAAACCAAAGGGTATGTTTGGCCGTAAATGTTGATTATTTTATTGCGAATCTTAGATAATTTCAGTATAAAAATAATCTTTTCTCTAAGTTCTTTGTATTTATCATTCATATATAAAACTATTTAGGTTGGTTTAAATATAATTTACAAAAATTACTTTGTTAAAAACTAGAAAGTACTATAAGTACTTTAAAATTTACAAAAAATTTACACTTTTAAAATACTCATAGCTCGCTTTAATATTAAAATACAATAAAAAGCCCATGAGGTTGTCTAGATAATAATCTTACCTTTAAATTTTATAAGAGGTCAATTCACTCTAATTTTTAAGCTAAAGGAGCTACACGTGTTCTTCTTTGCGTATAATTTGTTATACATTGAATATTCACCCGTAAATGAACAAATTCTCATACGATTTTCTTATTTTGTTGTACCTAATTCAAAAACTAATAACCATAGATACTTGAAATTTACACCTAATATTTATTTCTTAATTTCCTATACTAGATACAATTTTCAAAATAGTTTGATTCGTTTTGAGCTGTCTGCGAATGTTTTTAATTTTACATTTTTTAGTTTTTTTTTTCTATAAATATCAATACAATTTTATTCGTTGGGTCAAAAAGCTTGTAAATTTAATACAAGGATTCTGGACTCACTTGAAACCTACTGTACAACAGAGGGACACCCACTTACCCGCCTTTAATTTTAATTTTTACCTTTTTTAATGACATAATGCATTTTTAATTTCATATTCCGAAAAATATTGTTATTTTTAGTATTTAGATCTATAAAAATCATATTTCGGACAAGAGGTTTATTATTTATAAGTATTTAAAGCATTGACGAGTGGTTTAGTAGACCAACATTATTTACACCGTATCCCTGTATCACTCCACACCGCCAAGCTAAACTTTAAATACCTACTTATAACTCATTCATAAATTTCTATACATCGAAGTTGTCCTAAAAATATTGTACTTAAGAAATAAAAATTTAAAAAATAGCTCTGCTGTACAGTAGGTTACAAGTGGGTTGCTGTAATGGATGGTGTTAAATTTAAATTCAATGATATAATATAATTGTTTAAGAAAAACGATACTGAGCGAAAACGGTCAGTCAGTCCATGATATTACTCAGTATATTTGATGATATTATTGTGAATAAAGTAATTTATATATTATTTACCTATTTACGTGGACCCTTGTTTTAAATGTTCAATCCTTAGCTATGAAAGTTGAACATTTTATAAATTTTGTCAAAATCGAACTTTAAATGATTATAAAAAAAAACTGTGCCTATGTATTTTTAATATTTTTCAACTGCTAACAGTTCAAAACAAATCAAAATTTTATCGTGTATAGAAAATACAAATATAAGCTACCAGTGAAAATGTCATGTAATTGTTTTAGAGTTAGGTAAATCAAAAACCAAAATCGATTTTGTGGAAAACCGATTTTGCGTAAAAATTCCCTTTTTTCTTTAATTTTTTTGTTGTTTTTCCCGTCGCTTTTGAAAACTATTGGAAATTTTAAAATTTTACTTCCCGAACGCACCAACTAGATTCACTTTCCCGTCGAACAAGATACTGTTGAAGAAAATTGAAGCAGTTTTATTGCCATAAACAGTGATGACAGACAGAAAAATTAAAAAAAAAAACACATCATTGTAAAATCAATACATTCATCGTTCCACTTAGAATCTAAAATGAATAACAATAAAAAATAGGAAAAAATATAATTTCCTAGAAAAATGTTGTATTTTAATGACTTAAAATTATTGTAAAAACA
Organism: Macrosiphum euphorbiae; assembly: GCA_949089665.1. Taxonomy (NCBI): domain Eukaryota; kingdom Metazoa; phylum Arthropoda; class Insecta; order Hemiptera; family Aphididae; genus Macrosiphum; species Macrosiphum euphorbiae. The sequence continues at coordinate 69,290,225 of CARXXK010000003.1, read as the reverse complement.
CATTTTTTATAAAACGTTAGTAATTTTTGAAATGTTTGCCTTTTATATAATTTGTATAATAGTTTTTTCAATATTTAGTTTAGACTTTAGACACTAATTAGGTACATGTACCTATTACTGTATTAGAACAACTATCAGTATCAACTAATTAATAACTTTGGTTAATAACTGACTAAAAAGATGGAAATATAAATAAAAAAAACTACTAGATTACATTTCTTTAGTACCTAAATGGCTAAATGTGGTAGTTGCAGGTTATAGGTATTTACCTAATATTTTGAAAACAGTTTTGCTATGAAATGAAAATGTGTTGAGGTACTTTTTTTACAGGTCTTCACTAAGTACTATAAAAATAGTTATTTACTTAGGTATATTCTATATAAAAATGTAAAATTAAATTGTTAAGGTATTCAATGTCCTCATCGCGGGGCTGTATATTCATTTACATGGAGACATAAAGCGTATCCTTACGTGGCTGATGACAGAGAAGCTTGTAACGTATTTTTCATATGGGAAATGATCAGACCATTACTTAAAGGTAAATACACTTTTATATTGGCGTAGATTGGCGGTACTTTTATACTAATTAAATGGTATGGATTGGCAGTACTTTTAAATAATAATATTTTCATCAGGCGATTAAGATCAATAAAATAATTATTATTACCTACTCCTATTATAATAACTTATCTGTAAGTTATTACTTATTAATACTATCATTCAGCAATATAATTAATATTATTATCATTCATATTATTAACCTTAGACCTTATAGTCACTTATCATATCATTAATATTGGTTATATAATTATATAATAATGGTTATAATAACTAATTGGGAGCACTCGATATGCTGAAACATATTTAAACTATTAAATAAAAAAAAAAACAATATAATAATAAATATTAATTATAATTCCCTAGGTGTAAATTGTAAAATGTAAATGCATATTTCCAATTAAATATTTTTAAATATAATAAATTTATAAATAATTTATAAAGCATAAAGAGCAAATATATTTTTTTTCCATATTAATATATGTTAGTATATTAGTATACTATGAATAATTTTTTAAGTTTTAAAAATTAGCTTACTAATGAAATAGTTATATTTTTTATATTTTTATTTTATATATAATACTACCTATCTGAATATTTTGGTTTCGACCTTGTGCAGTTTTTTTTTAGTAAATCCTATATAGTATAGGTGTATCTTGGTTTAAGTGTATCTTAGTTTTAGTGTAGGTACCTCAGTTCACGGACAAATCAGCGTCAGAGTACCTAGCTTCATGAAATAATTCAACCTAGATGGGCAACCGCTGAACCGCAAGTCGTGGATTGGATTCAACACTTAATATATTTTTAAAGTGGTTTAAGCTACTTACCCTTTAAAATTTTCTGACATAAATATCCAAAAAGAATCTCTGATATTTTCGTCAAATTCGATTGAATAGTTTTTGAGTATATGTATAAACCATACACATACCTACATTTGGTTTTAAGTTATAGTTTCTTCATTCGGTGCCATAACCGTGACAATTTGATGCATGTTTGTAATTGATCTGCTGACTGCTCTAGTAACCAATGCGAATGTAACGAATTTGGCATAAAAAAAAAAATTGTGAATCTCGGTGAATCTCAAGATCCCTGTTTGACCACCTCTTTAAAATGTGAATATCGGAAAATCTTTTCTTATTGCACATCTAGATCATTAGAAGAATCACGATTTCAAATTTCAAGTTCGTACGTTTTGTAGTTTTTGAGATTTAGCGATGAATGAATGAATGAGTGAGTGGAATTTGGCTTATATATATTTATGTGTAAAATTTTATGTGAATTTCTGAATTCAATAGTATATATTTTATGTTTGTTTTTAATAGCTGTGTTCTGTATAATATGTATACTGTAACATAATATGTTGATGGTTGACTATATTTATTATATTGTCTACTATAATATTGTATTATAATTTATAATATACGTATATATTTATAGGACTTCCTCTGTATATAATTCCTGATGATGCTATTTATGATCCTCCAAGATTATTGGAGTTTCTACGAAAAAATAAAATAACAAGAATGTTATTCACACCATCCCTTTTACAATCAGTCCTAGATTACAAGGGTATAAATGTACCCGAAGGATTCCAAACACTTAAGTAAAATATTTAATATAATTTTAATAGACCATACTATTTAATACTCGTTATATTAAAATGTTTCTTTACATACATTATTTGTAAACTAAAAGTTTTATTTATTTATTGCATATTTATCAGACAAATTTGGATATGTGGGGAAGTAATGACATCATCTTTAAGAGACCGAATGGAAAAAATTGTTCCGTGGGTCAAAATGTTCAATTTTTATAGTGTGTCTGAATGCCATGACGTGACTTGTGCTGGTGAATATTTAATTAATTATTTATTTTTATCTATTCTTTATTATTTAAAATTGTATATAGATGTTTCAAAAGCAAGTGACTTAGAACAAAGCAAATTTGCTCCCGTCGGTGCACCTTTGCCTGGTGTTCATGTATTAATAATGGATAACGAATACAATGTAAAAAGTATAGGAATATCAGGCGAGGTAAAATTATATTATATCCGGTTAAATAATGTTTTTCATTACTTTTTCAAGTACACGTAGACAAATATTAACCACTTTAATATAATTCATCCTATTTAATTTTATATAGATTTACGTCGGAGGACCAACACTTGCAATCGGATATTTAAATCGCCCAGAATTAACCGTTTTAAAATTTATTAAACGACCCAGTACAGTACCAGAAGAATTTGGTGATCGGTTATACAAAACCGGCGATTGGGGTTATTTAAGAACTGATGGAAGTTTAGAGATTTGTGGACGATGTGATACTATGGTTAAAATTAGAGGCTATACTGTTGAACTACAGGTTAGTATAATAATATAGGTAGTATATAAATATTATATATATATATAATTATAATTCATTATATATATAATATATATAAATTATAAACTATCATCATGCATCCAAATGACTATACATCAGTGGCGTATAAAGAAATAATTTTTGGGGTGGGCTATATAGTAGATAGAAACTAGCAAGTCATCTGTTACTTAGAGGCTACTGTATAGTCATAGACCATAGTGTCTACTATATATTTAACAGTTTCTATAAATATAGGCACCTATTCGTATTTGTTATTTTTCAACAGGCTATGAAATATTATAATTTATAAATGTTATAATAGTACCAAAAAAAAATATATTGTTGTTCTATTTAAAAAGATTGTAATTTCCGGGAGGGGGGTTTGAATCTAGGTAAAAAAATCCCCTAAGTTTGCTTTGTTGTTTTTGCTAAGTATACAAACTACAGATATAATTAATATAACAATGATGCGTCATAAAATATAAAATAAAATCTATTGAAGTTCTTTCTCCAAAAAATGTGTTATGATGCTTTCGTTGTTTAACCATATGCGACAATTATTGTCCAATAAATCTAAAGAAATATCCATGTCTATCATTATAGACTGTAGTCACTACTCACTCGCTTTATAATATATAAATATATTAATTAATAATTACTTTATATAATTTATTTGTATAGGCTATCGAAGCTACTATTTTAAGTGAGCCTGAAGTAAATTCCGTGTGTGTTTTATCTATTGGAGAAGAAGGCACTGACAAGTATTTAATAGGATACGTTGTATTAGAAGCTGAAGCAAACTTATCGGCATCATCATTAAAACAAAGATTGAAGCTTAAATTACCATTTTACATGGTTCCGCCATTTTTCTTCTTCTTGGATAGGTTAGTAATTTTGTATAAAATATAATATAGGTACCTATGGGTAACTCGTGCCAATTTTTATTATTTTTATATTTTTATAACTAATAAGCAATAGATTAAAAATTATTTATTATAGGTGATAATTGGCTTATAATATTGTTAGGTACCTACTAGGTAGGTAATTTTAACAAGTTTTTTCAATCAAAACTTTTTGCATAAACGAAAACGATAAATAATATTATCTAAGTGGTACTAAACGATTACATTTGACTATCACTTATCAATGTTAACTATATGGGTATACATAATATTAATGGTCATATTCTTAATTCGTTTTTAGTATTAAATACCTATCAACATATAATAATATTGTTATTTATTAATATTTAATAATTATAGAATAATTTTAAATATTAAAATGTTAAAATAACATAAATAGTTATATTAGTTAGGTAGGTATATAAGTTTTAACTTATAACAAAATTAAATAGTATAAAGTGATTTTTAATTATAACTTAATTGTAGATTGCCAGTTGTGGAAGCTTCTGGTAAATTGGATAAGTCAGTTTTACCAAAAATTATCTTGGATGAAGCAAATGGTATTTTAGTTGACAACTTTAAAACTCAAACTGAAAAAACAGTGGCTACCATATTTTGTAAGGCTCTAAAAACCTACAGTCTTGATGTTGAAGACAATTTTTTCGAGAATGGCGGGTAAGTGGAAAATAGTTTATTTGAGTAGGTAACACTATTTAATATATTTTGTACACTACCTAGTACTATTGTACAAGAATATAGTTTGAACATCTATATACAATATACATAACATCAAAATTTAAGTTTCAAAGGTGTTAATATTTTGGTTTTGTTATCATGTTAAAAACATATATTACCTATTTTAAATTCTCAACACACTTACAAATTATTAATCAATGTGCAGAAATTCCAGGTTTCTTTTCATCGATCATCTACAACAAAGTAAAATTAATACACCAACATACAATACTTGTATTTTACAATTTATCTGAAAAACCATGACAGGCTAGGAAGCAAATTTTTGAATACATACGTGGCTACTTAAGTACCTATTTTTAATTATGATACCTCTATTCTCTATACAGTGGCACAATATTAAGGGGGTTAAGCCCAGGCACGTAGCCAGGGGGGGGCCTGGGTGGGCCGGGCCCACCCTAAATATACTCTGGCCCAAGGCCGGCCCCCCCAAATTCAAAATATAATTATTTTTACCAATTATCAAAAATGTGATTATGCACATTGAGAGAAATCTATTGTGATTACTATTAGGTAATACAATTATTATTGTAATAATTTAATTATTATATTCGGGGAACCGTGGATAACTTTATCTGAAAAAAATACAATATAATATTGTCTTGATACCCTTTTTAAAAACAATAATATATTAGCCGCAGTTATAAGTCTATGCTAAGTTAGCTTGCGAAAGAACTTTTTCATGTCTGAGACGACTGAAAACCTTTCTGAGGAATCGCATGACAAATGATCGTTTAAATAATTTAGCTTCAATGAGCATAAAAAAAAAAAATTCTAAAAACTTAGATCTAGATATTTTTGTAAAATTGTTTTCGGAAAATCATAAAAACAGAAAAATTATTTTATATTGCACTGTTTAATCTATACTATAAGAGTCTGCTGCACAAAATAGTACTGGTTGGACCTCTCTTTCCCACATCAATTTGATTGATAACGTTGTCTCTTTTCAACATAAAGTGCATGTGCACAAATCAGCAGTGCAGCCAACTGTGTTTTTAATTATTTACATTTTATCACTCAAAGGAAGATCGGGCTCCTTGACATCGTTCGAAGGTACATAATATGAGGCGCGTTTCTATGTTGAAGTTTAAAAAAAATAATCTTTTGCACGGGCTACGCCGGGTGGGACAGCTGGTATATATATAAATCAATGTTTGTGGGTAGATTAAACCTCTGGGAAGAAGATAGGTTAATTTACCAATTGTTAAATTTGTTTTTTTTATTCATCAGATTTTAGTAAGATAAGGTTAGGATAGGATTTTGTATAAATTGATTATAATAATCCACCGTAGGTGGAATTAAGTAAAAAAGACAAACTTGGCATAACATTGATACTTTAGAGTTAAATCATACACTTATGTACACACTGCACGGGATTCGTGATCTACCACAGGTAGATTGCCTATACTTGATAATGTACTGTTGAGAATCAGAATTTTTATTCGGGGCAACTGAAAAGTTAAGATAAATTTTGAACACCACACACCGAATATTAAATAACGAATTTAACAAAGTTTGAGTCGTATAGAGTTGATACATTTAACGGGCAACGAAGTGCACGGGATCAGCTAGTATTTATATAAGTATAAGTGTATTATTAATATTTTCTACTAGTATGTGTTTTTTTTTTTTTTTTTAATAAATTTGAGTTTCTTTAAAAATTATATTAATTTAAAAATCGATGATCATTTATCTCTATTATTTTTGATAAGTATTCAAATATGAATTAATTTTTGAAGTGAAACAATTGAAGCAGCTTATTATTTTAAATATGTATGTAGATTTATTTTTCATAGCATGAAAAATGTATCCCATAAGTGAAGATGTAGGTAATTCTATATTTATTTTTTTTTTTGTTATCAGGTACTTTCTATTTTTGTAATTCTTAAATAAGTAAGTATTAGGTATAACTTGTTGTGAAAAAAATAATTTTAACCAATTACCAACTAAAGGTAAATTATTTAAATTAATAAGATTTTTTGTATTGCATACCCCTTACAAGAATTTCATAAAGAAAAATTTTGGAAAGTAATAAAAGGGCCAAACATTATTGGCCCCCCTAGTAGAAATTTTCTGGCTACGTGCCTGGTTAAGCCCCATTGGATCGTCTTATGACCACCAATTGTTCTTTTGACTACCTATAATATCCAACAAATCGACAAAATAAAACATTTTATCAAGTTTATCTATATTATGTAGTTGACGTTTAGGAAAGTAGGTACCAGATAGAAGGTACCTAGTGGCGTATCTACTATCTAGTGGTATCTATACTCCATATTTTAAATTGTAAAATCTATTGACTATGTAAGCAACTGTAACTTCACTACCCATTTGTTTGTTGTCTCGTTTTACAAACGTACAAGGTACAACATGGCAAATGCCACTGTCTCTATTCTCTAATCTCCATCCCATTCTTGAGTGTGTCCCTATTAAATATTAATTGATATTAGGATAGATAAGTAGATAACATATCGTACAATGACTACAGATCATAAGATCTACTTATTTTAGGACATACTGACATATCTAGAACATAGGTATATTCCTACTATTCATAGAAAAAAGTTTATTAGTATAGGTGCCTACTAGGCAATACATTTATTATTTTATTCCTACAATAATACTATATTGTAATTTATGAAAATGTATTAAACTTCTGTTATATTGTCATATTTGTGTTTTTTATTGATTGTTATTTTTAATTTTAGGCATTCATTATTAGCAGCTAGTGTAATTGGCGAATTAAATTGTACATTTGGAACTCAATTCCGTGTACATGATCTATTTCTAAATCCCAATGTTAAAGCAATGGCATCGTTATTAGATCAAAACATATCATCTGCATCACATGAAATTAACTTGATGGAGGAACTAAATAATCTTATTGATGACTCTACTATGTAATGGATATAGATTCTTGATTAGATATAAATACCTTATAAAGTAATAACATTTCATAACAAACATTATGTACATTTCTAGTTCAGATAAAATGATTAGATGGTTTTGGAGAGCTGTAAATCTAAATAAAAATAAATTCACTAATGGTAATGTACTCCTTACTGGGGCAACAGGATTTGTCGGTGCTTTTATTTTGCAAAAGTTATTGCAAACTCAAGTAATTATTATCTAGCTACTAATATTTATTTATTCCTTTATTTGTAAAACTACCAATTAAATAAAATATGTTTTTTCTAGGTAAACATATTTTGTTTGATAAGGGATTCTGCAGAATACAAACCTTTGGAAAAGCTTGAGCAGACAATGAAACGGTATAATATAAATGTCGGTTCTTCAAGTGGCCCATTTTACTCTAAAGTTGTTGTCTTAAAAGGTACCTAACAATATACATTTTAAATTAAATATTTGTGAAAGATACTATAGGTACATGCAGGGCCCCCACTAGGCGGGGAAATTGGTTGACCTGGAGTACAAGAGCCTGGCTATTGAAACGTTGATAGGTATACTTATTTTATACAAAAAAATATTTGACGTTTTGCTATTTTAAGCTGCGGATTAATCATTGATTACCTACTAAAAAATTACCATGGGACACCTGTATCACTTGTAATGGGTTGTGTTTTATTATTGGAAGTTTTGTATGACCGCAAAAACATTTAGTACATGGGTCCAAATCTTGATGTATGGGGATTGGCCGCCTGAGTACATACTAAATTTCTACCTATAGGCTGTAGTTATACTCATATTTAGATAAAACCTTTTTTTTATTATTAGCTTTTAACCATTAATTATTATTATAGCTCAACAGTTACATACATGATAATTTAATCATACCTATATTTAATTGGGCATTTGGGTAGATATACATAATAGTACAGAATAAGGATATAATAAATATTAATTAGGTAGTATTTATTATAACTAATAATTATGAGACATCATTTAAAAATATAATAATAATAAAATGATGAAATTATTATAGTAGGTATACCTAAAACTAAATAAATAGTTATAATATTTTCATTAGGGGGACTGGGGAGTAGATATAATTTGAGTTCCCTAATCTTAAATAAGCCATCAAGGATGATTACAATTGTTGATAAATATAGGTATTTAACTTAGTAACAAAAATATAATTGAAATTACTTTTGATAGGTAATTTCTATAGTATAACATGTTACAGTTTCAAATTATTTAGTACCTACCTATTGCAAATCGAAAAAAAAAAACTTAAAATATTATCTCCATGTAAAACCAATTTTTTTTTCAATGATGAAGTTATTGAAGAACCATGTCCAGAAATTGAACGATTTATGAAAGCTCCTTATACATCTAAACTCACACTTTTAAATTCAATGACGTTAGTCAAGAATATTTTTATTAAACACAACACAGCTTTTGTAGAGCGATTATTTAGTGTTGCAGGCGACATTTGTTCTAAAAAAAGATTGTGTATGAGCTATAACAACTTTGAAGATAGGTATTCTATTGTGTAAAGTTAATTTAAAAAACAAATAAATAATAACATATTATATTATATTATATTGTATTCTAAAAATTAATGAAATAAAGAAAAGGTTTTAATTTATTTATTAATTTAATTATTTAATAGGTAAGATTATGCTGTGAGTTTGTGACATAAATACATAGGTAATATACTTAACTATATAATAATTAGTTACTATTGTTATGTACTTATGTATTAACTGTACATATTTTTGAAATTATACCTTTTTACTTTAATTAGTGTACATTTTTATAGTTACATTATTATTTGCAGAATCATAATTGCTAAGAATATTTTTTTTTTAACAAGAAAGTAATGTAGTTACTTTTCTATTTGAAAAGTAGAGTAATTACTAATTTCATTACAATTTTATGTGCGTCAAGAGTAAAGAAACTTCATTACATTTATCTCTAATGAGTAGAGTAACTTAATTACTTTTTAGAAGTAACTTACCCAACACTGCATACAGCATAAACAAATAAAATATATATTAGATTAATAAACATACATCATACATGAGTAGGTTGTAGATTGTAGATTGTAGACATAATATACATGATATTATATAATATACAAATATATAACTATATATAGTAAGTTATACTATAAGTTAAAATTCTACATTATGTATAAAGTTGGAGTAGTTAAACCATGTTTATAATAATATATTATATTTATAAATTATTTTAACAGTTTAACTATGTTTTAGGTGATGTGTCTTTAGTAAATTTTGGAATGTCAGATGATGACTATGAAGCAATATGTTTTGATATTGATTATGTTATACATGCAGCTGCTCAGGTTAATTTATTATATCCATTTGGAGCATTGTATACAAATAATGTCATAGGTACCAAAAATATAATACAATTTTGTATGGATGGTAAAGTTAAACCATTGCATCATATTAGGTTAGTAAAAAATGGTCAATAATTAAGATATTTTTTATTCTTTAACAATTTTAAAATAATTTTCAGTTAGTTAATAAGATGGGTTTTGCATTATTAGGTATTTATTTATTCTTAATTCGCCCTCAGAGAAAATTAAAAACAAAATTTAAACAGCTTATTTTGTATTAGACTCAAATCATTCTATGGCAATATTATAAATTTATATTATAGATTTTGCCTATACTCTATATGTTACTAAGTACCCAGCTATACTTTGCTACACAGCTATACATAAATATAACACTTTAAACTATAATAAACCTTTTTAAAACACTGTCTTTTATGAAAATGATGGGTATTAAAACTTTTATAGTGTACTTGAATACTGAAACTAGATAGCAAGTTGATGAAATAAAGTTACATTGATTGAACTGAGAATTATTATTTATTTATAATAAAAACTACTTATTTTAATAAAATACATAAAACACATTTTACCTTTGACTACAATATTAAAAAAACAACAGTAAAATTATACAAAAGTTTAAAACATTAATAATAAGACATATTATGTAAATAATCTCAATATTTATAATAATGCTAAAAATTATAATATAATATTAAACATGAAAAAATGTTTATCTGCCACATTTTCAGCTCATCGGCTGTTTTTCCTCAAGGGCTTAAAGATATTTCAGAGAATGATAACCCTGAAAACTGGGCAACATTGCTCAAAAATGGTTATGGGCAAACTAAGTGGCTGGCTGAGCAGTTAATTTTGAATGCTATTAGAAAAGGATTACCAGCATCAATATATAGATGTGGAAACATAAGTGGAAGTAGATTGGTATCTAGCTGGAACTTGGCAGATTTTACTTTATTTATAATACAAGGTGTATTATATACGAATGCATATCCTGATATAAGCTGGGAGGTAAGTATTATAACAAGCATAGGGTATTAAGATATTATTATGATATAAGAGGATAAATTATAAAACAAACAATTAATAATATGCAAAATATTTACAGATTGAACTAACACCTGTTGATTTTGTTGCAAATACTATTGTGGAACTGACACAGAATATAAATGACTCATCAGGAAAAATCTACCATTTAGTTAATGACACGTTGAATTCAAAGTAGGTATTATGTTTTGAAATGGTAAATGGTAATTATATAAATAATATATCATTGGTATTTTCTTAGACATTTATGGGAAGTAATGAAGGACGTTGGATACAGTTTAGAATGCGTATCTTACAAAAAATGGACAGAAATAATTGAAAAAACTTCAATTCTTCAACCTCGATTAGCTTCACTCACTTATTTATTAAATTCTTCTGTGGAAGATAATAATTATTTCGAGAATCAATCAACAGTGAAAAAAATAAACATAGAATCGTATTTAGCTTCTGCCAATTTAAAGTATCCAAATTTAGACAGTAATGAATGCCATAGAATATTGAAAACATTAGCTAATTTGAATTTAATTCCACAAATGGCCATAACCATAGGTAATTTAAATTTATAATATTAACAATGGAGGATGATTTTATTAAAATAAATATTTTAAATCTTTTATCTGGATTAAAAAAAAAATAATAATTTATATTTACATTCTACATTAGTTAAGTATTTACCTACTTAGTAAAGTAAAGTAAACATTTGTTTCATTTAGATGTCACTACAACAATTTGTATTTTTAATTTATCTATTCTGAATTTCTCATGTTATAATTATGTATTTTTTAAAAACGGTACCTAGTAAATATATTTTAAGTATTTCAAATTTAAATTAAATTATTTCATATTTTAATGACTAAACATTTATAATATGTTGAAATTACCTTTCATAATGTGGAGGTATTTATAAAAAACACAATTTATTCAAAATAAGTTTACTATATTAATATGACTAAAAACCATGTATTATGGTTTCTAATGAACTAGAAACTACATGTCAAGCAAATGACAGGGATGCAGTCTTTTAGAGATCATGTGTGACGTGTAGTGGGAGGAGTGTACAGGATAGCTACAATGCTACATGCTATTCATTATATACCTAGCTGTTAGTAGCTGTCAGTACATATTCCTCTTTGATACACCCGTCCACATCTCTTGTAAAATTTTAAGTATCCCGCTGATAAGCTCTTGTTTCCTGTCTATTCTATCTTAGTCCATACGAATAACTTAATGTATTATATTATGATTCACACATTACCTGTTTTTTTTTAGGTTTAGAGAAATCATTACTAACACAGTCATTGCCTTTAAAGTCAAAAGTTGTATTTATTACTGGAGCTTCTTCGGGAATCGGTTACGAAATAACTAAAACCCTGGCATTAGCTGGAGCTATAGTGATTCCAACAGGAAGACGAATTCATCGTCTGATGGAATTAAAAAAGAAGATATATTCATTAGGGGTGACTGACAACACTGTTTTTCCATATGAAATGGATGTTACTGATCCGTTAAATGTAAATTTAATTATTTAGTTTATATATTGCTTTATAAACTGATGTTATAGCTGTTATGTATAATATATAAATAATATATAGGTAAGAACAGTGGTTAGAAATGTTGAAGAATCAATTGGCCCAATCGATATAATGATTATAAATGCAGGAGTAATGTATTATACAACATTTGATAAATTTAAATTAGATGAATGGGATGAAATGGTACGAGTGAATTGTAATGGTATGTTAAATTGTCTTGGAGCTGTTCTTCCAACTATGACATTAAGAAATTCTGGCCATGTTGTAAACATAACATCAAACGCTGGTCGAAAAGTAAGTAGTGAACTCAGAACTTGTATAGGTAGTTTTATATGTAAATCAAAAATTAATGAAATTTTAAAGTCATTTCCAGGTTTAGGGGTATACTCAGGAACAAAATTTTTCATGGAGGGCATAGCTAGTGCACTTAGAACTGAGATGACTGAGCACAACATAAAAGTCACCTGCATTCAACCTGGAGACGTTAAGACTGAATTATTACATAGGACTAGTGATTATGAGGTAAAAATAGTTTCCTGTATTATTTTGATACAATAATGATATTATTTTATAAATTTAGGCTTTAAAGCGATATGACTGCAGCTCTAATAATGAAATTCTCGAGCCATCAAATATCGCAGAAGCTGTCTTATTTGCAGTTAAACAACCATCATTTTGTGCTGTCAATGAAATTCTAATAGAACCAAAAATGCTACCAATTTAAATTTTTGATATCTCAATTCCATATTGTTCAAAACAAAAGAAATAAATGTATTCTATTTTTACTTTTAATGAAATAATTTAAAAACTTCAACATAATTACCAATCATTTTTATATAAGATGAAAAACAGGACTACAATATGATCACTCTAGTTGAGTGTACCTAACGACTATTTATAAAAAAATATAAATTTAGAGTTTGGATATTAGTGGAATTATATAATTATTCTTAAAAAGGTGGTCAAGTGGGTGTCGCTCTGATGTACAGTAGGTTACAAGGGGGTCACTGTTATGGATGGTGTTAAATTTGAATTCAATGATATAATATAATTGTATAAGAAAAATTCTGAATGAAAACAGCCTACAATCCTATGATATTACTAAGTATATTTGATGATATTATTGTGAATAAAGTAATTTATACATAACCTATTTACGTGGATCCTTGTTTTAAATTTTCAATCTTTAAATATAAAAGTTGAACATTTTATAAATTTTCAACTACAAAATAATTATTAAATTCTAAATTTGATAAATGTTGTCAACACTTTAACTTTAAATATTAAATAATTGAAAACTATACTATTTTATAGATAACAAAGCATATTATATGAAATACCTCTTCAAAAATATGGTTTTATAGAGATCTGAAATATTGACTAATTATCACTAATTAGTCCAAATTCCAATGTAAAGGACGCGAAGCGGTAGACGACTAATATTAGTTCTACACTATAATATGGTTAGTCTCGATTTATTGTCGTCTAAATAAAGGTACATTGCAATTTGAAATAATGAATTTTGAAATCGTTGCTAGTGAACGACAAAATAATTTGGTTATTTATCAAAATGGAAGCTTCTTTAAAACAAACTTGTTGAGTTTTAGTGATTTCCACTCAATGTTTAACCTATTTATATATTATTTCAGAGCGAAATTTATGTTTAAATGGCTTAATAGTTATTTGACTAACCGAAGCCTAGTTTTCAAAATAAACGGTATCATAAATCATCCATTGAGACAAAATTGAAGAGTACCGCAAGGTAGAGTTCTAAACCATTTTTTTGTTTATTCTGTACATCAATAGTTTATGTAACCTTGAAATCGACGAAAACATTATAACCTATACAGATGACACATGTTTAATTTTTGATGACAATTCTTGGGGAAATGTAAAAAAAGCAACTAATGAGACAAAAAAAAGTTATTAATAATATCTTAATTATTATAAAAAATTAACGGTAAAATCGGTAAATTATAAAAAACCTTGTTTATGTGTTTCACGATTTATAATTCAAATAAGCATTTAGATGAATTTATAAATTTTTTTTTGTGAAAACAATAACTGGTGTAAAAATATTTGGTATCAAAATATACCAAGTGTTTAAGTGTCAGGTGTCTCGGTTTAATTATTTTTTTTTTGCGTTGGAATTTACATGTTAATACCCTAGTTATGAAACTGTGTAGTTTAACCTCTAGCTTCTATAATTTACGTCATGGTACGTATAGTGTATTTATCTATCTAGTATCTATCAAGGTATATTTCAATTTGGTTTACCAGTCTGGGGAGGCCTGAATGATAATGATTCATTGTTTTATTATATCCTTTAATAAATCAACAAAAACAAATTGTACTCATAAGTCTGATTAGGGGTTGTGTAGGTTAGGAAGCTCTTCAAAGGATAATTTTAAGACATTTAAGTGCTAGGTAACGGGCTAATTACTATTCAAAAAAGTAGCTGTAATGTGTATAATAAAAATTTTAATTATCCGGTAATTATTAATGTCGAAAAAAGAAAATATCTACAGTTTAACGCCAAAGGTATTTATTTTAAGAAATCTCGTGGTAAAAAATGTGTGGACAATTTTGCCCCGACCTATTATAATTCTATGCCTTAAAAATTTGAAAACAAAATATATTTATATAAATAGGAATTTTAATGTTAAATAACTTATACTCGAATGGTTATTCTTATTATCTATTTAATAATGTATAGTGTATATTTATAAAACTATATTAGTATCTATGTAATAACATAAATCTTTTTTTTTCATTCTCTATTTTTAACTATACCTATAGATAGGTCAGGTTAAGTTAGGTTAGGTTACTATAGTAAGATTTACATTTTTAATGAATTTATAATAATTATTAAAAAAAAATAAATATGTTCAATTTGAATAACGTACTTAATACACGATAATCTATATACACGTATTGTTATAAAGACGTCTCTTAAGTCACACCTCACATATCTACCTCGAACTCAGTTTGATGCTTTTGTGCCATGTTACAGTAAATATAATTTTTTTTATACTGAAGCTGAACCAATAACCTAGTCAAAATAATAATATTTTTGAAAAATATGTATTATTATTTCTAGTACTTACTACTTACTAATTAATTATTTGTAATTTATTTTTTTACGTTGTTCAATATTTCAAATCTCAGTAATAGATTTATGTAAACGCGGCGCGTTAGATAGGCAATTCAGGTACACTTTCACCGCGTGCAGTAGTTTTTTCAATAAAACTATCATCTTATCCTTGTGTACGAATACAACTACTGCCCTCTTAAACTGGTAAAAGGAAATAAGCAATAAATAATAACTCAGTAGTTTCGAGAAATATAGCTTTTTCTTGTTGTTAAATTTTATAAATCGACAAATCGAAAACAATTTGTTAGAATAGGTACATAATAGTATATCCGACATCTGGTGTACCTCAGGGGGCTATTCTTTCACCGTTATTGTTTCCTCTATATGTAAATAGTGCGGCCTCTATTATGTGTCACACACGACGCACGCCATCTTATATTTTCCGATGAAATGAAACTCTTTATGCGTATTCACAATGAAAATGATGCTAGTCTTCTCCAATCAGACGTCAACCGGTCAGTACCTATATGTTAGCCCAGTATTACTAAGTGAAGCATTAATGTAAGTTGTAATACACCCATTATTGCAATAGATATACACAGTGCCGGATTGGGAAGAAATTACTTACCAGGCTGCTGTCCGCCTATTATAGACCGGCCCAAATCTCTGATTCCAAATTTCATTGAACTGGCCCAAATCTTTCGAATTTTTAACGTCCCACTACCGGGCCCAGTACCAATGTATATATATAAATAATACCTAAATTATGTATGATTAAATGAATAAATATATTTATTTATATTGAACCATATTATATACATTGATTTTGACATTACTAAATAAGTAGGTAATGCATTTGTTTGGATTGATTTATAATACAAATGCATTATTAAAGTAAAAAAGGAGGGTGAGCATGTGCCCATCAACTAGGGATATGCTCAAGGGACTTGTACATCCCTAAAAAGTAAAATACTTTTTCCATTATACTTTGAAGTAAAAATGATCAATAAATACAAAAATGTTGTACTATAATACGTCTATACCTTTATATTGTATAATTAGGAATAAAATATGTAGGTACTTTATTTAAGTACTTTGCTATTATGTTCCTAGCTATAACATAATATTATGAAATAATCTTTAACTTATTTAATGTGTTGTACAGAACAGGCCACAACTACGTAGTTAATACTTATTAGTTATTTGTGTAACAATAGTCATAATATTATTGATTATCAGTTGGCGAAATAACTTTGAACACAAAATAATGACATTATTTATTTCTCATTTTTTAGAGAACGCCGCCACCGGTCGATTATAATAATATTGTAATTTACATAGATCGGTACAGCAAAAACTGCACTGCTCTCTCGTATAACATTGTTCGTTATTTAAACATCAATAAAACATATTTTAATATAAATAAATAAAAATCGAATTTAACGTTGAATAGGTTTTAATTTCAAATTTTTAACTTTGTTAAGCACGACATTTGAACATTTTAGTGTGTTTCAGCCTCTAGGCCACTGTTGCCGAGGGATTTGTAATATTTGTATTTGTCACATATCATTATAAGTCCAAGAGGAGTAAAAATACAGTAGTTTTAAATTATTAGGATAATATCCCTTCGATTCTTATTTAAAATTCAACGCTGTCCTAATATTATAACTATGACTATATATTATTATTATTAATATTAATATATTTAATATTTATCATATTCGTATCATATATTATATTTTATTTTATTTATTATTGTTTAGAGATTACCAAAGTTCTATTTCTAAATCTCCTACCACAGACTATTTCCTGTTTTAAATGCCTTGAAACTCATTCACAATTTTTTTTATGGTCCTGGAACTAGAGGTCAGAAGTGTCATGTTTATCTGTTTTACGTCCGGAGTCCTCAAGAAACCATTTTTACATTTTTTTTTTTTTTACGAGTTTGGTTCCTTGAGATACCTACATGTGGCTCTTGAATCTATAATAATTATATGCATGAAATTACCATCGATTTGTGAAATGATTTAATTTAATTACTTATATGGCTATATAATATAACTTATAAGTAAGTAGGCCTAGTGTCTACCAAATAATTACATGTATAAAAAAAATAGGTTAGGTTAGGTTAGGTTAGGTTAGGTTAGGTTAGTTTGCTTACTATATTAACTTTGTTTATGCATATTACATAATGCATATATTGTATATTTGTATGGTGGTACCTACTAAAGATGTAGTGTACCTACTCAAAAATGTTTACATACAGCTGGTTTAGTTTCACGTTTGTAACTTCGACGTTCGCCAAATATGTTGTTAAGTCATTAGTTTGAAATGATAATCTTATCTTTTCGGTGGACGAAGCGGATTATAATTAGTATAAAAGCCACGGGCTAGGCGACTTTGGCCACTGTGTGATGAAGATATTCATTTTCATTAATTTATTTTGTATTACATTCATATTTTGTTGTACTGTATTGTCATCACTTAACAGTCATGTTGTAATTCTTTATATTGTAAAATAAAACATTTATATAATAAAGTGTCATTCATTAATTATTGTGTTATGCATTCATTCATTAGTATAATTATTTAAGTAATGAAGCTAACACGAAACAGCCACCTTCGTGGAGGGAACTGTTACTCTGACGTCTAAGCATCAACACAATATGTCAGGAGTCTATTATTAACTCATACTACGACGTTTCAGACTGACTAGAGACTACCCACCGAATTATCGCCAAGCGGCGACGGTATACCGAGCGACTCGCAGAAGGGTGGTATAATCGTGCTACCGAGGTATATACCAAGACGGTGCACCGCCACCGCGTAGTGTATCTTGGTTACTTCTGTTTAACACGGTATACCTTGGTGCCAGCATGGTTAACATGGTTGTGCAACAAGCAACGTATAACCTGGTTCGCCATAGTTTTGTACCCGACTAACAACGGTGTACACGACTGCCTCGTTCCGCAGTGGACAGCAGTCGGATACCGCTCGGTGGGATGCCGGTCTGATCCGTCGTTGGATGGGCCGTAGACTTTAAATTACGGTTTATGATTGAAGCGGTCAGAATGCCAGATTCCGTCATTAAATTTTGTCAGCGATGGCCGATGGTGGCCAAAGTGACAGAACTGATGTCTGGTGGTAACGATATTCAGCTTCGTCTTACTTGTTACGTAGCGACCTCCGCACACTATATTATACCGTGTATTCACCAATTTAGGGAACACTGAATTTCTCGGCTGGATTATGTTGGAATAAATCGAATTTTTTTTACAAGCTTGTGGTATATAAATACACATTTTCAGATAAATTTCAAATTTTTAAACCTTTCGGTACGCGCATGCGCAATGCAACTTACTTTTTTTTTAATAGTAACATGTAGTTTTGATACCAAATTCGGATAGACTGATTTTTTTAAGTCATTTTGACCAGTTGACCATGGCTCTAAAACCAAAATTGACTGAATGAGAGCCATTCAAATTTCAATAAATAATACATTTTTACAATTCACTATAAAATGCATAAAACCATTTATAATTATTTATTATTGGTTACTTTTTGAATATCTTTACGTATTTTTTTTTATACGTGTTATAAATAAGATTAACATAATATGGATATAAAATTATTTAATCAAAATTGATTACAACAATTATTTTATAAAATATGAAGTTATCGAGGTTTTAAATAATAAGATAATCTTAATTGACATAGTTATTCAGATAATTTAATACTAGATAATCATAAGTTATTAATAATATGCATTTATTGCACATGAATATTCACTATTATTAGATGTTTAATACCATTAAGCGATAAATTATACCTACATATTAATTCGTAATTGTTTATAGGTAGAAAAACCGTTTTTATTATTAAATTTATACTTGAAAGTTTAGATAAAATGATTCATTTTTATGTTGGTGGTCATTGGTCATACTAGTACGATTAGTTGGGTTAAACGTTAAAATGAACAACCAAGAAAAAGTGCAAATTCTATTAATTTATGGTAAACGCGATAGAAATTCTCGGCAGTCAGCAAGAATGTATGCTGAACAATACCCAGGTCGGTACCATCCACCGCATACATTTTTTATTAAGATAGAACAATTATTGATTAACCATGGAGCATTTTCTGTAAAAGTAGTCCGTAACCAACAAATTAGAGAAAACAATATTAATGAAGGTGTGGAACTTCAAGTTTTAGCTTACATTAGATTGAATCCAAGATCTTCGGTTAGACATGTTGGTAGAGAAGTTGGAATCTCGTTTGGCCTTGTACATAAAATTTAAAAAAAACACAAAATGCATCCGTATACAAACCTGACTTAGTTCAACATTTACGACCTGCAGATCCAGAAAGAAGGTTAAATTTCATTGCACGGTTACTCGTTCAAATCGATACAAAACCATTATTTTTAAATCAGATATTACGGACTGATGAATCTAAATTCACGAACAATGGAGTTATTAATAACAAAACAATCGTATGTGGTCAGATGTCAATCCCCATTGGGCAGTGGATAATCGTTACCAAACTGTGTGGGGTACTAATGTTTGGTGTGGACTTATTGGTGGAAAATTGTTAGGTCCGTATTTCTATGAAGAAAACTTAACTGCAAGGCGATATTTAGCATTTTTAACAAATGTTTTACCACTGATGTTGGAAAATGTACCATTAGCTACACGTCAAACCCTCTATTTTCAGCAGGACGGAGCTCCTGCTCATAATGCGCGTATTGTTCGAGATTACATGAATCGGGTATATGAGGGAAAATGGCTTGGCACTTATGGACCCATTGAATGGCCAGCAAGATTTCCAGATATTACATCACTTGATTTTTTTTATGGGGACATTTGAAAACAGTAGTCTACGCAGATCCACCAGTTAACCTAGCAGATTTAAAAAATAAAATCTTGGTTGTGTGGAATAACCATACTGTGCAATAAGTCATCTATCATTTATAAAATTAACTTTTTCATTCAAACTATATAATTTTAAATTATAAAAAAAATAGTTTAATTAATTAAAAATACATCCATTACCATTCTTGCAAAAAAACGAGAACTAATCAGTTTTTTTCGTGTCCTGAGAAGTTGTTAAATTTGACTTATACCTTTTTTCACAAACTTTTTTTAACTCTTTTTGACGGTGAAAGAATTTAGATTTTAGGCGTTTTATGATACGTGCATGCAGGCTTCCCAACTGTTGCCATTAGAAGGAAAGAACAGAAGTATTTTTATGTCTGTTTTAATCAACTGAAAAGAAACAAAATATTTTATATTTATTTAATATTTCTAGTGACTTTTATTTTTTAGAAACTAATTTCACAAAACAAAATAAATATTTAAGTCATAATATAGGTAAATTATAATTTATAATAAAGAGAACAATAACATATTAGTTATAAGAGTTATACAGTTCATAATGACATTATTTATATTATTAATTGGATTATATATATATATTACTTATGTGATTTAAACTTCTAATTTTGTTTGAATGTATACTTTTTTGAACCTTTTGAGGCTTCTAATAGCTTTTTATTTTGTACAAAATTATCAGTAGTTTAAAACACTTGAAAACAATTACAGTTCAACTATTATTTAGTTAAAACACAGATTATATGATTATAATATGTGGTTAGAACTAGAAAGAAAGTATTTTAGAGTACTTTCTACGTTTAAGAAACTTCAAAATAAAGTATAATACTTTCAAAAAAGTACGGTTGGTAGGTAACTATGGTGCATGCGAGAAACATTTATATGATATGTGTTCAAACTTATTATTCTCTGCAGAGTAAAACTAAGGCACTATAAGTATGAGTATTCTCATCCGCCACTTTGGTTCCAGGCGCGCCCGGCGGTCGAGTTGTCGGGCGCGGACCGGCGCGGTGGTCTGACGGTCCGCGGTCGAACTGGAACCAAAATGGCGGATGAGAATACCTACATCTATAGTGCTCTAGTAAAACTCAAGCCAGTAAATTGGAACTCGTATACTATACGATTATCTGTATAATTTTGACCTTTTAATCTGGTTTCGTATGTCAAATGTTTATCGTTCACACATGTTCATTTTACTGTATTCACATTCAGTATCAACATATTCTATTAAATTAATAATAACGTATTTATGTTCTTTAAAATTTATAAGGATGAGTATATTGAAAAATTATTGGCCAACGGCATGCAATGCCACACTTCAACAATGCCCAGATTAACAAAATAATATTTTAATTAAACTTAAGTAATTAGATTTTAGAAATTATTATTTAATATTATATTATTTTTGGTAATTAGTAATTAGCATAGGCGTGCGCAGCCCTCTTGTTCAGGGTATGCAGAAGCAGTGGCGGATCCATGATGGAGGGGGGAGGGGCAATATCCCCCCCTAATTACATTAGTTCCCCACTGTTTACACTGTGTTTAGCCAATTTTGTACATTTGCCTCCCCCCAAATTAAGCACTGGATTACCACAGGCACCCCCTGAAAGATATTTTAAGCATGTAAAATTCTGATAAAATATATACACAATACACAAATATTCAAATGTTTTACTGTTTAATTCAAAAAAATTTACTTAAAACTCAAATAAAAATAAAAATAAAAGTAATAAAACTTAAAATAGTTATGTCATACAACTTGTACAATTAAAAAACAAACAAAAAAAAAACATTATCATATTAATAAATAATATATTTTATAATAACACCATTCTGCGTTGTGTAGAATTTTTGAAATGATCAATTATATCGTCGGGATTTAAGTTAATAGCCATTTCTTGTTCTACCGTTATAAGCATTAATGCATTTAGTCTTTCTTGAAGCATAGTACTTCTTAACTTAGATTTTACCAAAGTTAATATTGAAAATGATCGTTCACATGTACAGCTTGTGACCGGTATAACTGCGAACTTCACTTCTTTAAAATGTTAGTAAATTGTCCAAAAATATTTTGTTTATTATAATTTTTTAACCATTGAAGCCAAATATGAAGCATTTTAGCGCCCAAGTTGCTTTCAATTTGTTTTGTTATTATTTCATGGTTTTGTAACAAATTTATTTCAGCTACCAATTCATCTTTATTGCATTTAAAATGATTGCTTAGTAAATGTATAAGGGGAATCAATGCGCAGGCGAGCACATCGACGGAGGACGAACGGGTTTCGAGTTTCAACATAATAATATGAACACTCCTATAGGTCGCACTAAAATTAGTAATTGTTTTTCTTGCTCACAAAAGTTTTTTTTTCAAAAACGATTTTTGCCCCTCAAAGAGCTTCAGGGTATGCAGCTGCATACCCTGCATACCCCCTGCGCACGCCTATGGTAATTAGTTTATTATACTTATTGTATGTTTATATACACTTTATGCAAGTATGTTTCTTAATAATTATGGTTATTTAATAATAAAAAAATTGTTTTATAAAAGTCGATCCCCAAAGGTGAAGTATTCAAGTATATTTTAGTAAATCGTGACCAAAAAATATGTTGCCACCCCTGTCGTATGGGTTTATTATTCTCTCAAATACAAGAATGTTGTGCATCCCCTTCTGAAACACAGTCGGAGGCCGGTGGCACGGCAGATGTTCGGACAGTTGTCTCTCTAGAGGAATTTCGAACATTGACTGTATGCTCCCTTCAAAAACCGGTTTAGCAGAGTTGTTAGCCTTGAATTTATATAGTTGCTTCTCTGCCGCTGTACATATAATACAATTGTGTAGTCCGCTACATGAAAATATTATAACACAGATTATACTCACCACTCAGAAAAATATAAAATATATCCAATACAATTATTAGAATATTAACATGTTAAATTATTATTATTAATTTCAAGCTTGGAAGTATTCGGAAAAAAATGTTAGGCTTGGAATTTTACAAAATATCTCGTTGGTATACTATAAATTTGATTTATTTACTGTATACCTTTATACCGTTAACTCTAAAAACCAATAATCACATTTTTATTTAATGATTCAGAAAAAATAAAATATTCTTTTATAAAAATATGCTTGTGCTTCTTATATTCACGACCGTGGCGCTGGATTATTGGAACTGTGAAACGAAAACTACGATATTTTTTTATATTTTACAATAAAGTTATCGGTGACCATTATTATACCCATTTTAATAACTATCATAATAAATAATGTTATTCGATTACATTTTACTGATGCGTATGCGCTTTTAGGCGTCGTTTAAGTACGAACAGCAGGACACTATCCTATCCAGCGCGACGGTAGTGACACGATAAGTAGAAGAATTCAGACATGTGCATAGTGAATGTGTACCCTTGTCAAGCGGTGGCGACCATACGATTGTAATGTAATTCTCCAGACATTATTGTACAATAATAATATACAGTAAATAAGCATATCCGACCAGACGACGCCAAAACCATTAACGATTTACCCAGGAAATTATTGTCGTTCTTTTTTTTTCGGATCATTTGACACAGTCGAAATGTGTAGGTACCTGCGATTAACGTACCAGTGGGCTGAGGATACTTTTTCTTTTTAATGCGTCAACTGACGTCTAATAGGTATAGGTTATAGGTTATAATTAAATAGAATACATTGGAAACAGTGCTGTTTGCCCACAGTAAGCAGTTGCCCATAAAACCGAAATTAGTTCAAAAAAAAAATTATGATATCAAAAAAATTTCTATTTTGGACTTGTAAATCATATAATTGAAAAAAATTTTAAATTGCGACCTATATAACTAAATATAACATACAAGATAAAATAACGCATCATTTTTCAGCGATTTTATGTTATCAAGTGCCTGGTGGAAGCGATTTAACATTGATTTAACTTTAATTTTTTCCTCGGGGGAGTAAGAAATGTTGTCTATCGCTTTATTTTTATCGCTTCTGATAACACTTAAACGTTAAACACATACATTTAGTCAACAAAATCCCATTAAGAGGACGCTACACCCGCATGTGTTGTCTCCGTCTTACAAACGCGTAACATAGCAAATTACGTCCACGGAAAACAAACGAATCGGCATCAAAAAGTGGTTTTAGAGTAAAAATACCTATAATAAAACTTAAAGAGAACAATATTTTGGAGGGAACCTCATCGGCGTTTTTAAAAATATTAACTATTAAAAAAGTTGTGGTTATTTAAAAAAAAGAGTTTTTGTGCCTTCAATATCTAGCTGTGTATTTAGATTAATACAAAACCCCGATGAGGTTCCCTCCGAAATATTGTTCTCTTTAAGTTTTATTATAGGTATTTTTACTCTAAAACCACTTTTTGATGCCGATTCGTTTGTTTTCCGTGGACGTAATTTGCTATGTTACGCGTTTGTAAGACGGAGACAACACATGCGGGTGTGGCGTCCTCTTAAGGTTTTAAGTATGTAATGTTTTTTATTACTTTTGATCAACGCAATCTTATAGAACCTATTAAATCCGATAAATTAGTTGTTTTTAAATACACATGTGTATATTCTAATACGCTATGATAAAATAAAAATTGCCCACATAAACCGAACTGAGTGCCCATATTAATATATAGTTTGTAAATGTCAATACTGTTATTACACCTATATTACGTTCTGTGAGTATTTATCCGATATCTACTATGGAAAACACTCCAATAATGTAAAGTTGTTTAAACTTTAGTAAATAATATCTTCAAGCATCGTTTTCTGGATTATAATGTAGATTAGATAACTAATGAAGGATTTAATACTTCAATTAAAATACTAATTTTGGAGAAGCTAAGCCCCTTTAGGCTTTAAGTCACACTCAAATTGTGCCAATGTGTATACCTACAACTGTGGTTATTATTTCGTATAAGTATAACTCGGACCACCGAGAGACCGCTACTATGGGCGGTGCCCAAAACTCGTCCGATCTCCCGCATCTGCCAGTAGGTACGCTGGCTGCCGTCAACTCTGGCTGCCGCCACCGTCGTTGCTACAACTATAGGGTAGAGTGAGAGAAATTTGGGTACGAAAACGTGGATCTCGATAACGAGGAAAATAACGCGTTAGTGGGTTACTTCATAGAAATTACTTTTAAAAAGTAATTTAATTACAATTGCGTTACTTTAAGTAAAATGTAATAAAACTACTGCTGCATTACTGAAAAAGTAATTGCGTTACAGTCATCTGTAATTTGCGTTACGTTACTACAAAACACTGGTAACCTGCATATTGTATATTATACCTTAAATCGTGATATCGACTAAGATTTAAGGCGGGTTTCCACTATACACGTTTTCCGCGTACACGAAAAATGTTCAGCTATGTCCAACAACACGGTATCGTGGTTAACCGTGTGGTAACTGATCGTAAACAACCAATCCAACAAATGATTTGTATGCACGTACTCGCATCCGTGGATGCCCGTGGAAACCCGCCTTTAGAGTACAGACTAGGTATCCGCATCCCCTGTTCTGTTGCGCCTCCCATATGACTATAGTTCGGTGTCGCAGACGGGATCATAGAACAGTAGGTTAGGGGATAGGGGTACTTTCCCGAAATTTCATGGCGAGGAAAAAAAAAAAAAAACAAACCCCACCACAACCACAAAAATCAACATGGCGTAGCCGTCGGATCAGCTCGTGGATCATCGACTCGGTTCTACGCCGCTACCACCTAAGTCACAGCTGCCGCCGTCGATCGACGATCATTTTGCGTTACCATGTCCGACTGTGAGGTCTTGTGTATGTTGTGAGACGTCTTACACATAGACAAGCACTCACAGTCACTAGCGCCGTACATCGATAATTGCACCGTCTGCCCTGCTGCTCTTCTGTTGCTACACGCCGGCTGCTTGTCACCGTCCGAAAGCGACGCTACCACGTTCAAGGTAATATGATTTGTCCGAATATAATAATTATTTTTACGTCTGCATATCAGCATTCTGGGGTCCGACTGGTCCGAGCCGTCTGACGACGACTTTTCTCGAAAAGCTAGAGATCGATATTGAGTTTTATAGTACCCTTATGAACAATAATATCGCATATTTCGGGGAGGGTAAACCACGTGATACATTTAGATATTATGTCATTATTTATCAATACCTATTATAATTGTTATTCAAATGTTTATGACGACGTTATGACCAGTGGCGTATTTTCAATTTTTTGTGTGGGGGTGGTCTAAAAAATAAGTGAGTGTATAATATTATAAATATACATATATATGAGTAGAGTTCGGGACTAATTGTTGCACAAAAATGATCGAAATAATATGCAGTTTTAAATATATGCACTATGCAGCTACATTAGGTACCTATCCGTGTGTTAATCTCGTATGACCGATACCCACGTGGTTTAGTGTTGTTTCTTCTTTCCTTTTTAGCGAGCTGTTAATCTATCGGTCGGTGGAACTTTTAATAGGTAGCGTTTAGTTTGGTGGTTACTTAGACATCTGATTTACAGGATTAATTCCAGTATTCTAAGAATAGACTATTTCGGTGGTTCCAGTTATTATCAAATAATTGACTTGCTAAGCACTGTGCGAGATGTCCCCCCCCAACTAGCTATATAGTAGAGCGGCTGTATACAATGTACCCGGCGACCTGTGGCAGTATATATTTTTAATGCTTTGGCTGGCGTTTTGCGCATGCGCCGTTCACATGGATTTAAACCACGGACTAAGATATCTTAGTCCGTGATTTAAACTCAAACGGCAAGGTTGTTATAGCTTGTTGCATACATTACACTATTTATTTTAATTGTTTCTACACTGACTATACAAACCGTAGATACAAACATCAAACTTTTAGGCATTAGGCATAGGTGTAGCCGATGCAGGTTTAAGATTTTGCTTAGCAAAGCGGTATTCAGGGGTAAAACTTTTACAAAGTTAAACACTGTTTATAAGTCATATTTTTATATTTTGTCATACTTTATGTTGCACAACTTAAAATTTACAACAATTTTAATATATTAAAAGTGCCATTAAACTAAGTTACTATTTCGCATTTTATCGAACATTTTACCATTTCTATATTTTATTACCTATATGTATAATATTATTTATGAAGAATGAGTATTCATGTTTTAATTTAAGACAATTGTTTTAAGTTCAACAGGTTTTCATAAGCTGCTGGAGATACTATGGCGATCACAAAAATATGCTGTATAGGCGCTGGATATGTTGGTGGGCCCACATGCAGTATAATAGCAATGCAGTGTCCACACATAAAAGTCACGGTTTTAGACAAAAGTGTTCATCGTATTTCCCAGTGGAACTCGGAAAAATTACCCATCTACGAAGTGATTTTATAAAAATTTAAATCATATTTTACATTTTTTATATTTATACAATTATATACTCAACATATAATTTAATCTTTAGGCAGGACTCGACGAAATTGTAAAAAAACGAATAAATGTAAAGTTGTTCTTTTCTACAAACATCGAAGAAGCTATCCAAGAAGCAGATTTAATTTTCATTTCTGTTAATACCCCTACAAAGACATCTGGAGAAGGCAAAGTAAGTATCATCTACATTTACCTGCTAAAACAATATGATTAGGTGTATAATACCCTGCTTTTTATTGTATAATAATTATACCAGATGTGACACGTCATTAAGTAGGTCACTGCAATGGGTTTGTATACATTTGAGTTCAATGATTTGAAAACGATTCTTATAACGGGCGGGACAAATGATATTATGAGGATATTTTATAAGGGCGTAACACGATTGTATACTTTTTACCATTTTACCTGAAAAAAGCACAACATTATTGCGCACTTTTTACCTTTTTATATTTGAGAAAACCTAAAAGATTACACAAAACAGATATTTTGTATTGTTGGAATTAAAGAAATTAACAATAACAATTGTCCTATAATATATTTAAAGATTTACTTACAATACTAAAACTTAGTAATTAGTATATAATATAATATTTACATGAAACAAAAAACAAATTATAATAGAAATTAAGTTTCTTCATAAAATTCGAAAAAATTCCCAACATTAATAACAACATTCGACGAAGATGCTATTTTTTTCCTAATGATCAATATAAAATACCTATGGTTCTTTATTATTGTCATTATTTACAGTATCTATACGACTAGAGATCTCATTCTTATTCATAATTAAAATGGATCTTTATCTCTTAAAACCCATAAATTGTTTGATCTCATTAAAATATTTATAAAAAATATGAATAATTGTAGGTATCTCATTTAATTGAACTTATGTTTAATAGTTATATTATACCTAATACATAACGTATTAACTTGTATAACTGCGTGCTTTCTATACACAAATCACAAATATAAATTAAATCATAATTATTAATTAATTATTAGACAACAAATAAAATGAATTGTTAATAATTTTGAACATGTATTTTCAAAACTATGATGTGAATTTATTTTTAAATAAATTGAACAGGATGTTGTAATAAAATACCTAGGTTTCATTAAATTGTTTGTTGGGTCATTTATAATATTATGATATTATTGGTACATAATTTAATGTTTATTAAATTAAATCACTGATCTTAGGTGGAACCAGAGCAGATAAAAAATGATCTCATTGATTATCCTTACGTTATTGATACTTCAGAAAACGTAATAAGGTCTATTAAAATTCACAACAATCCATACTTAGCTGCAGACATGACACAGGCTATTGTAATATGCACTGGATGGGACGAATTTGTGGTAATTTCTTATGAAATAATTATTTTATTTACAACCAACTGATCTAATTAGTTTCACATATATTTAAAGTTAAAAAGTATAATATTTAGAAATTTACTCGATTTAATGATAATGTTATCATACAAAATATAAACCATTTTATTTTATATTAATTTTTTTTATCCATTTATATAGGATATTTACCTATTTCATTAAATTATATTTGCATATATTGTACATATAATCATACATCCGTTTTAAAATTAGTATTAAATATTTATAATTCACGTAATTGATTCTTTCTGACTATTGATCCTAACTTGAAGAAAAGTACTTAATTTCTAATGGTTTAGTGAAAAATACTCTTTTATTTCCAGTGAAAAATATTATAATAAATGGTCTACTTCTTTACTCTACTAATAGTTTTTTGTAATCAGCCAATTACCATTGTTATGTTCTAGAACTTGGATTATGAAGTTATGTACGATCGTATGATGAAGCCAGCATTTATTTTTGATGGTTGCAAGATTCTGAACGATGAAATCTTGACCTCAATTGGTTTTCAAGTCTATACAATTGGAAAAGGATGTGTAGGTGTTCATTTCCTGCCGATGAAGTCATTGATGATGATATAAACATTAACATAGATGATAGACCAACAATGGATACAGTAGTTGTAGATAAAGGTGATTCTTCTGTAAGTGAAAGTGATTCAACTATTGGAGCTATTGATACCTTTGCTCAGATCACTAGAGTATGACAAAAGTCATTTACTTCAAAAGACATTAAAGATACTAAAGTATCAAAGACTACAAACCAAGGAGTAAATAATTTGAAAGAGAGTTTTTGTCAGTCTGAGAAAATTTATGACGATCAAAGTACTACAGTATCAGTATGGAATACCTGTATTACAGGTTGTAATATCAGACGTTGGCATAAAACGAGGAACAAGTCACATAAAACCACTAAATATTAAAATTCCACCATGCATCACTTAAACACCTATAAGTTATCACATATGAAGGTAAAGTAATGACGAAAAGAGAAATTATTAAAGAAAAAAAAAAGAAGAAGATCAAAGAAAGATAAAAGAATTATGAGAAAAAACGCAAATAATTGAAGAATGGAAAGGACTTGAGAAAATAGTAGAAGAAGAAATTTAAATGAACAGAAACAATATTAACCATATGATAAAATAATATTTGGCCGATATGGAAAGCTTTTGCAAAAGAAATGATTTAACTATGACATTAGTTAAAAAAGAACCAGTCGATGAATGTGATGATCACATTTTAGAAGAAAAATCAAAAAACGAACAAGACATTAAAAATGAATATAGCGAATGTAATGAATTTGGCAAAAATAATCCAATATACAATGAATATGAAGATAATGAACAAAATGAAATCAATGAAAATTGAAAACAATGTATGTTGTTATGAACTTAACAATGAATCTGAACGCGGGAATAAGGAATTGTATGGGATCTGAAGAAAAAACCTCTAAAGAAATAGAAACAAATTCAACTGAAGTTAAGATGATCACTAAGACAAGGGGACTAAAGGTTGAAGAAAAGCTTAAAGAATCATATGTTTATAGCTCTATTGTTCTTATTATCATATAATGTGTTTGAAGTGGTATTCCGTTTACTATTATCATCTGTATTCATAGTTTTTTTTTTTATATTCATAACTAATAATTGATGGATTCTTGATACTAGTTGAACTTGCACTATATGATGGGGGATCCGAGAGATTTTATTTGTGGCCGTAGTTTAGTAGACACAGGGAGGGTCCCTGTACTTGAACAGATTCATTATTAAGTTCATAACAACATACATTGTTTTCAATTTTCATTGATTTCATTTTGTTCATTATCTTCATATTGATTGTATATTGGATTATTTTTGCCAAATTCATTACATTCGCTAGATTCATTTTTTATATAAATGTCTTGTTCATTTTTTTCTTCTAAAATGTGATCATCATATTCATCAATTGGTTCTTTTTTAAATAAAGTCATAGTTAAACCATTTCTTTTACAAAAGCTCTCCATATCGGCCAAATATTTGTTTATCATTTGGTTCATATTGTTTCTGTTCATTTAAATTTCTTCTTCTACTATTTTCTCAAGTCCTTTCCGTTCTTCAATTATTTTCATTTTTTCTCATAATTCTTTTATCTTTCTTTGATCTTCTTCTTTTTTTTTTCTCTAATAATCTTCTCTTTTCATCATTACTTTACCTTCATATGTAATCGGTATTAAAGTGCATGGTGGGATTTTAATATTTAGTGGTTTTATATGACTTGTTCCTCGTTTTATGCCAACGTCTGATATTACACCCTGTAATACAGGTATCCCAGAGACTGATACTGCAGTACTTTGATCGTCATACATTTTCTCAGACTGACAAAAACAAATGTTATCATACAAAATATAATCCATTTAATTTTATAAACAATTTTTTTTATCCATTTATATAAGAAATACTAAAATGGCCATATACTTAAAATATGAAATTAATTATTATAAGTAATAAGCATTTATAAATTGTAATATTATAACTAGGTATATAAAATTGCTACATATCTTAATTATTTTTAATTATAGGTATATAAACTCATAGGTACTTTTAATTGTTATTTAGAGAAAAGTTACTTTTTACAAGTAAAGTTTAAATGTAAAAAAAAACAAAAAGGTATTATGAATATTTCATTTGGTAGGTAGGTACTTATAAAATTAAACTTTCTAACTAACATTTATACCTACAAAATATTTAATTTATATTTATGTTATTATTACTGTTATAATGTATGCCACTACGCTTAAAGTTATGTAATTTTGATGTATTATTTTTTTTCAAGCCGATTTTTGTGTACTTATTATATAAAACTTTAAATGTTGCATAAAAATGATAACCTAATGTGAATACCAAATAATAAATATTTTTTTTTAGCTTATGAAAATATTTCAGTTTTATATTATTTGCACAAATTATTCTATAAAAAGTTTTATCTATTGTTATATTTTAATTCTAACTAAATATAATGCATATTGGATTTTGAGGGCTTGAATGAATTTGCTTTCAAATGTTGATGAATTTGGTTCTTGTAAGTTGTAAGTGCTATGGCATCACTGTCCCAAGGTTTTTTTAGGTCAACAATATTTGTATCAACCTGGGGATGACTAATTTCAGGAATTTCTGGAGTTTCACTTAAATATTCTTTTGCCTCCACCACCAGGGCCGTATTTAGGGATTTTTCGCCCCCGGGCACAATATTTATGGCGCCCCTTTCCAACACATTTTTTGTAATACCATAGAAGTGGTGGCTAAATTTTATTTTTTTTTGGGAGGGGGGCATAACATTAATTCATTTTTTATGTTTCCCTTTCTCATTGAAATTTAATTTGCAGTTAATTTTTAGCAATTTTAACTAGGTACCTATGCATTCCAATATTAGATTTTTAACAGTAGGTAAACTATACAAAAAAAACATGAGTAACTAGTTTATAACTTAGGTCTTAGGTACTATCTACCTAGAATCTTCCACGATTCAAATAATAAAGAATGATATACAATTAATAATATGTACTATAATATAGTAATATAATAATATTTATTGTTTATTTTACAATTTTTTTCTTGATTGAATATCACCAAAATGATCTATAATATCTTCATATTTAATTTGTTTTGTTATTTCTGATTCAATATTTAATATTGCATGTAAGTTTAATCTCTCTTTAGAAATTGTTGACCTTAGGTAGTTTTTATTCAGTGTAAAGTTGAAAATGACCGTTCAGCGGTACAGTTTGAACAGGGAGTAGGTACATAAAAACATGTGTAAGCAAAGCAATACTAACACACGGGTAAATGTCTTCTGATCCTTCTATTTTTAACATAGAACTCATATCAATTATAGTTGATGGAGAATTTTTCATACTTTGAATATAACTTTGAAAATGAACACATTCGTTAATAAATGTTACATCCAAATCTTTTGTATACATTGAGTACAAATGTTCAGCTAAAACACGTACTTCTGATGGTTTTATCTTTGTGAGTCTTAAAAAAAAAACTATACTTTGTTATGACATTATCGTAAGCTAACTTTCGACTTGTTGATTCTTCTATTATAGAATCACAAATCACTAAATATGTGTTTACTTTGAATTCCAAACTATGGTTTCTACTTTCTCACTATGCTCTTCTCTTTTAAGTTTAAACATGGTATTTATTTCGTTTGTTTTTCTTATAACTTCATTAGGTTTTTCCTTCTTTTTTTTTGCCTCCTTACCATTGCATACACCACTAGCTTTGACTCTTTTTAGCTTCATTAAAGTATAATTTCAACTAAAAAATTGTTATGACACAATTAAACTTATCTAGTCTTACTTATTAATTATTATTTACCTACTTGCCACTATGACTAAATTACTGCATTCAATTCATATGTATAATGTATAAATATATAAACATATAAATATATCCAATAATTGTATGCAGATTTGCAATGTAATTTAAGTGAACCTAAACTGTGTAATTGTAGTGTACCTACCTTAACTGGCACAACCTTACAATATCAATTATAAAGTTGAATGTTTTAATATTATTACAAATAATATAATTATAATATTAATATTTTATTTTATATAACAATTCAAAAAAAAGTAAACTCTTATTTCTATTATATTAGTTCACTTATTGAGATTTAAATTATGTAGGTACGGTCGTAGGGAGTACGTAGTCACTGACATTTAGAGTTTAGCAAGTTGTATAATATGAAATGACATAAATGTATTTTAGTAGCCAGTAAATAAGTACAATCGATAATCCTGATTTGCCAATACGGGCCAACGCAGTTATACTATACGTCTAGTTTTACAGTTTACTAGTAAAAATAAACCCACTAATATTTAATAATGTTAGGTTCCTACCTAGTACCTACTTAGTTAATAACGTTTATTTCTCTTTATTTAAAATGATAAAATATAGGTAAAAAAAATGTATGCATATGTGAATTTAAAAAATAAATAATAATAAAATATATCATTTTTTAGAAATCTTTCTGACTTTCTCTTTACGAAAAAAATTAATTTTTTGTTTATTTTATATGAGATAATTTTGCCGCCCCCGGGCAATTACCCACCGGTGCCCCCCCTTAAAACCGGCCCTGGTTACATAACTTATAAATTATATTATTAATATTATTTATCATGGTTTTTACTTGATCCAAATATGTCGGAG
The DNA here is from genome assembly GCA_949089665.1 of Macrosiphum euphorbiae. NCBI lineage: Eukaryota > Metazoa > Arthropoda > Insecta > Hemiptera > Aphididae > Macrosiphum > Macrosiphum euphorbiae. The sequence goes on along the minus strand of CARXXK010000003.1, from coordinate 69,255,814 downwards.
TAATATAATATAATATCGTAGTAATATATGTTCGAAGTAATTGATATCGGAGCAGTATTATGGTTGACAATAAAAAAATTTTTTCGGAGTAATACAAGTTCATAGTAGTATATAGTCGTAGCACTGGTGTTATCCCACAGTAGGTACTGTAGCTAGGTACTAGTTTTTATCATACCTTGTAATGTATACTTATTACTTCTTGAAAACATTATATAATTATAAATGACAATTTAATAGAATATTTTGTATTTTCGGACTTAGTCGTCCGAGTGAGTCTATAGTTATATTACCCTGCTAATTTAAATAAATATGTACACAGCCATAAATACACATAATATTATGATATTATTTATTCACAAATTGAGTTTACTGTAATTATAATTTTACTCATTACGACGAATAAGCTTTTTAAATATTGAAATAATTATTATAAAATTAGTATTTATATTATTATCATGTGAATTATTATAATGTGTAAAACCACATATTATGTAATGTTTATACATTCAAACAGTGTACAGCGATACATAATTTAATACAATTAATATACAATACTTACATAATATTATAGATGTACAAAATGGTATACTGATTCCGAATACGTACAAATATGCTATTTAATATTTTATTACACATCACAACTCATACGATCAACTGCGAAAAAGTTTTACTTCCCCTGCACGAAGGTACTACAAACACACTCTATTTTTTTTTATTTATTATTTTATTTATTTATTTATAAAAAATAATGGGCCCCACTGACTGGTTTTAAAAAAAACATTACAAATATTGTAACTATGGGCAGCGTATAACTGTTTAGTTCTTATTAAATCAGTAAATATATTTTTACATCATTCTCTGATTATAACACAGTGAAAAATTGTTTTATATATTGAAATTATCCTATATCAGATTATCATTATGTCTTATATCACAGAAGTGAATAATTCGTCCGAAGCCCAAATGCAGTCCGCTGCTGAAATAATGAAACAGGTGTTGGACGATCTCCGGCAAAATCACCCTAAAAGGTTTCAAGACAATGATCTCACCAGTTTAAAACTGCATCGACGATATAAATCGTTACCATGCCAATTCCCGCTAGCGAAGACGTTCAGATCGATTTGCAGTCCTCAACCGCTTTGATGATGCAAGTTTTCAGTGATCTACGTGAAAATCGTCAGATAGCGGTCGACGTTAGTAGTGTCAAGATTTCAAAGGCTCAAAGATTATGTAAATCGATGCCCGATATGGCATTCCTAACAAATGCCGAAGTTGATGCACCTGATGCTATGCCGTCCACGGAAATTACCGTTTCACTGGATTCATTGTATGCGGAAACAACTAACAGTGCAGTAATGACACCCGTCGCTGCAGAACTTATCGACATCGACACGATGTTGTCCGTCTCGACAACTTTCCCACTGGTTAAGCCGGTCGAATCCGACCCTCAACGGTTTAGTCCCATACTGAAAGTGGCACCACAGTCAATTGGGGATGCAGAGTCGAAAAATGGTTTGACAAAACCTTTGGACCTGGAGACCGCCAGTTTACAGGAAATTGTATCCCTTTGCGGTCGTGGAGATGCTGCAGAAATGGAAACTACAGTAACAGCCGCCAGACCTAAACGTCGCTCACTATGGAGCCGAGTGAAGAGATTCGCTCGGCGAATGGTTTGCTGTGGTGCTAACAGCGACATACACCATTAGGTGTATAGGTAGTTTTTTGAGGAGTGTTTGAGCGCCGGTTTGAAAGTTTGTTTAGTTTGCCCCCTCACTTATCACGTTTATGGCGCCAGTGTAGTAAGTCACCGTGCACGATCATCCCGAGTTCGCTCCAAGAGTTTGTGTCCGGCTATATGCCTATATACATATATAAAACATATATAAATATTGCTATAAAACCGTAATCGTGTATACATTAACACTAATAAACGTTTATGCTTTGTAATTTATTTGGTTTTTATTTTATATCATTATTAAGAGTCGACACGCTGGTGTAAATTTAATTTATGTGACTGGTGGAAATCGTGTTTATATATTGTACTGGTAGAATTTGGGTTTGTTGTAACTGGTGTATAAATCACACGAGGGACCTTGTATTGAATGCTTAGACTCTTTGACTGATAACCAAAACATATCAACAAGAAACGTCGAAAAAACCAAAAAGACTGCTATTTTATGAGAAGAACGATGTTTAATAAAGATCTCCAAGGGTATTTTGATATTTCCACATTTCTGAATAATTTTATATTTTTTTATTGAGTATTCAATTTTAGATTATAGTTCTGTAATATAGAATCCCCGTCAATATTGCTTGGTAGCCCTCATTAAGGTTGTATCGTTTATAATATTATAATGTACATTCTATAATCAAATTATCTAATAAATATAATATTATGCTGTATATATGTACTGGCATCAAAATCTTCTATAGGTTGTAATATAATATTAATATTACCAACAGATTCAATACGAGTAGGTATACTTGATGTATAAGAATATGATAGTTGGATATTAAATATTAATTTTAACTTAGACTCTAATATTATTTCATACAGTTTGAGACGATTTGGCAGTCTGGATAATGGATATTGTATATTTTTATTATTTATTATAGCCTGTAAGTTGAATATTATTTGTAATATTATTATTAGATTCTGAGCGGGGCGAGAAAGCCGGTGGTTTTCCATTGGTGTTTATTTTTTTTTTTGTATTCTGTATACAACATATTCTACCAGAAGGAGGGCCCGAGTGCTTCGATTTAAACATAATATAGTATCTTATCTTTTTAGAAAATTGGATCAAGATGGTACTTTAGAGTGGTAATTTTTCGACTTTCTCAATAGTTATTTAATGACACAGGAAAAACCACCGACAAATTACAAATAGACATATTGCTCAACTAAGGAGGCTGGATCGAGTAGTGGAGTGGCTATGCACTCTCAATAGCCTCCCTCCCTCTTAAATAAATTATTCTCTGAAGTTCAGAGATCTTCAGTTCTATTGACATAATCACAACAAATTTGGGAACTAGGTATATTAATAATTATCGATCGCTGTAGCTATATTGCTATAAATACATTGATTGTTTAAATAATAAATTTCAAACAGCATAATTATTATACTATAATAATATATACAATACTATTATACTAGATTATATTATATAATACTGTTATAAAAATAATTTAAAGTATACAATTTTAAAAAATCATAAGTAAAGACCACAAAATTTTGGCGCCCCTAAAATACTGGCGCCCGGGGCAGTTGTACCCAGTGCCCCCCCCTAAATGCGGCCCTGTCCACCACCAGATTTCATATGATTGTCTTGACTCTCCTTTTCATATCCTTTACGGCTTTTGATTTATATACTTCCCAGAATCATCTGAGCGATTTTGGATCTATCTTGAAAAATTATGAATAAGTATAGTAATGTATGAATTTATTTCATTTCTTACCATTAACAATTTTATAACTTATGAAAAAGTGAAACACCTAAGACATTTTAACAAAAACAGAACGTAAAATTATTAACTTACTAACCATAATGTAAATATAATTTTTAAAATGAAAGTAACTTAATTAGCTTTCGGTCTATTTAGTAGTAGGCGGATAACCATCCCGCGGGACTGTTTTTCGAATGGCCGTGGTATGACGCATATAACTGATATCCGTTTGTGGTCTTAATTTATTCGACTGTGTTCCGGAAAGAGTCGAATCATCTATGGTAGGTACATATTCAAAATTCCAGGAAAATTCTCTACATGATGAAAGTAAATCTAGAGTGTACATAGCTTTCTAGATAGCCAGATAGGTTCTGTAATGGTTTATAATTTAAAGAAATTTGTCTAAAAGTCACCAGCATATTCCTATAAACTTGATAAAAAACATACAACTCAAAATAATTTGCTAATTTTCGTGATTTTTCGATATTTTGTCAATTTTTGAACTTTAAATGCTTATAAAATAAAACTGTGACCAAGGATTTTTAATATTTTTCAAATATCATTGTAACAATATAGTAAGAGCCTTGTATTCAATTTTCAAGTATTTTTACTCAACAAACAAAGATTTATTGACATTCGTAGAAAAAAAATACTAATAAAATTGGAAACTAAAAATGTTTCTAAACAGTTAAAAACAAATCAAAATATTTTAAAAATTTTATCGTGTATAGAAAATTCAAATATAAACAACCAGTGAAATTTCGGATGTATAATATACTTCATTTATTTTAGAGTTATACCAAAAACCAAAATCGATTTTGCGTAAAAATTCCCCTTTTTCCCAGCACTTTTGAAAACTATTGAATATTTTAAATTTTGAAATCCCGAATGCAACAGCAATATTCACTTTCCCATCGAATAAGATACTGAAGTTGAAAATAGAAGCATTATTTCGACTACTTATCGTGTACACACACACAAAAAAATTTAAAAAAACACACATCATTGTAAAATCAATACATTCATCGTTCCACTCTGAATCTAAAAATAAAACATACTAAACTTAATTGCATCTATAAAGAAAACACATAATATGTATTACAATAATGTAGACAATAGTATTTTGTGTGGCAATGGCGGAAAGTGAGCTATTTCAGTCGCGGGCATAACGAATCGTCCACGTTTTTCCTTTTAAAACTGCATAGAGCATATTATTATGCAGTGGTGATATGTAAAAACGTACAAATTCGGACATTACTTATAAGTTATAAGTATAATAACATTGTTTTTATAATATACAAAATTATAAAAACTAACTGTAATATACTAATATCTAGTTATTTTATATACTTGATCATTTGCCATCTCAGAATATCCATCAACAATAGTGTCACGACCAGTCCACGTGACTAAAGGATTACATAAAAATTGTTTAATTGCATAATTTACAAACTTCGCTTTGATGTTATTGATGAAAAACTTCAAAAACTAAATTTTTTCGTACATAACGCACATTTTTTTAAAAAAAATACTTAGAATTGAATATCGCTCGGACAAAAAAAATCGAAAAAACACCAAATACAAGTAGTGTTGCTCTCATGTGTGTAAACGTAAAAACTCAAGCTTGGATACAACTTCTAAAATAATGGTTTCCACAAAAAAATTTAAAAATATTCAATTCTAAGTATTTTTTATTTTTTTTTAAATGCGGGAAACGAAAAAATGTAGTTTTTGAAGTTTTTTTATCAATAATTTAAAAACGAAGTTTGTCCGGGCTTTTTTTTACATTCTCATAAAGTACCCTAAAATACACATTTTGGAAAAAAAAAAATTTGAAAAATCGATAGGTTGCCAAACCAGAATTATGCCACTAAATTCACTAATTCTACATGAAAGCTGTTTAAAATTTTCCATTTTTGAAAAACAACATCAGTTTCGACAGAAAAGTACGTTTAATGGCCTATCTGCAACGCCTTATAATTGTAAAATTGCCTTTGAAATGCTTTGAAATTAAATTATATTCATTGTAATCATGACGCATCTGCATAGATGTTTATAAAATCATTATACATTTATGCGTTTGGCAATAGAGACAACACGAGAATCTAGAACAAAATATCCAAATTTATCCGTTTTTACATAAATTAGTAGATTGCAATTTATTTACTTTCCAATAAAATTAGCTCAAATATCCCAAATTAGTAATTACTAATAGTAAAATAAATTATATTAATATATAGTAATAATATCACAAATTATCCTTCACAGTCATTAGTCAAACCACTCAAACCCCTGCGTTGAGATTTTAATTGTTGTTTATATTATTTTATAATATTTTTATATTTCATCTTAATAAAATTAAAAAAGTTATAAAGTTAGTTGTAAAATAAAATTTAAAGTTAACACAGTCAATGGGGGGGGGGCTATAGCCCCCTTAGCCCCCCTGTCTACGCCTTTGCTAAGGTGTACGAGATACGAACGCTGATGTCGTGCAACAGCGTCAATGGCTCTGGAACTAGAAAATGCTCCAGCATCATTATTCACAACCACAGGCCAGGGGATGATGTGGAGATTGGAAATTTTTTGGTTACTCTAAGAAGTAGAGTGGCTGCTGAGAGTACGTCACCAAGGATAATTTATGAAGAGAAATCTAGAAGGTAAAATAATAATATTACATTTTAATAAAAAATAATTGACTTAAAAATGCTAATAGATATTGTTTATTGATATTTTACTTCATACATTACTATGTGCCCAAGGGGAAAGCAACCACTAACCAGCAGTGTTTGTGAAAAACTGATTAATGAATACAGTATTACCATCAGTAGAAGGTGATATAAGAGCAGCAAGTACAATTTCTCGAGCTAATGTAATTCGTAGAGCGTTTAAGACATGTTGAAGAGCATTTTGCTTAGCAGCAGCCGAGTCTAATGATAATATGGTCCTTGATAAGGATTCCTTTTCGCAATTATTTTGATCTTCTTCAATTTTCATTTTAGTCTCAACATTTTCATCTAATATTGAATAGTATTGAATACATGGTAAATTACATGCATACATATTAAATACATACTTAAAGCTGTAGCTCCCATTGAATCTTTTATTCGAGTGAATTGCACATGTTCATGAGACATCAGTAAAGGTAATACAGGACATTTCCAGGCAATAGATTGGGAAGAACCACAACCAACACGATTTATTTTTATGTTATTAAAATTAGTAACTAATCTAGGTTCTTGGTTAGCGTTTGTTGTACCGTTACCTTGTTGACCATGATCATTATCACCCCAACAATAGACCTAAAATAATTTGAAGATTAAAAATGGAAAATATAGTAAATATATATCATAAATATTAACAATTAAAACACAACTGTAACAAAACATAATATTTGAACTTAAATACAACTTACATCCCCTTGTGTAGATACAGCAATACAATGTAGTGTACCAACAGCAATATGATCAATTGTAACTAATTTCAGTTGATTAACTAGAGTTGGTCTTCTTACATGTTCACCTCTACCCAATCCTAACCTGTAGTACTCGCCTTTACCCCAAGTCCACACCTAACATTGGAAATAAAATAATAAATATGTATATAAATATTTCAAAATTTGAAAGAAAAAAAATATATTACTTGACCGGTTGCAGTTAGTGCAATAGAAAATTGGGCACCACATTCTATTTGTACAACTCTATGACCAACTAATCTTTCTACTTTTTGTGGAGTACAACAACCATCACTACCGCCTCTACCAAGTTTACCAAAATCTCCATCACCCCATGAATAGACATTACCCTCACTGTCTAAGGCAAGAGTTTGAGCGTCTCGACTCCCACATGCTACTTGAGTAATATTTTTCCAACAAACTCTTTGACCTATCATAGATAAAGAAATATATTACATACATGTTTAATGTTTATTATTAACATAATTTAATAATTTACAAGTTTTGGAGTGTGTTGAGAAACTTCATCACTGTGTCCTAATCGACCGTACTGTCCTTGACCCCAAGTATATAGTTCTCCATCAGAGGTGATTGCTGCACTATGAGCACTACCACAAGCTATATAAAATACTCTTTTGGCCAATAATGTGTCAATAAGTTTTGGTGTGTCCAAAGTAAGTATATCACCATGACCAAGTTTACCGTCTTCACCATCACCCCAAGATAAAACCTGCATAATTAAAATAACAGTTATATATTGAAAAAGCATTAAATATTGAAAATGTACAAACAAAAAAACATTTTTCGACATACATGCAAATATGAATTCAACTGAAGAGATTAAAAACATGTTTTTATAAATCAATTAAAATATTTATTTGAACAATAAAATTCTAGAGATTATGAGTAATCAAACTTGTATGAAATAATATGCATTGGTTCAAAATTGATTGTTTAAGAAGTTACATGTGGAATATACCACTAGTCAGTATCACATTTTTCTTTTTGAAGATTTTTGATAGTTTGAGGGAATTACAGCAAATTTTATTTTCATAGAAATTATTCAATTATAACTATAAGCCATGAGAAAAACAATAACAAATTACTTTTCCATCAAGTGATAATGCCATTGCATGTTTTCCACCAGAATGCACAGCTACAGTTTTGATAACAAATTGGCTGAGACCCGGTATTTGCCGTGGAGAACTAACTTTACCACAGAATGGTATACCTAGTCGACCACCACTGCTATCTCCACACACAAATACCTAAATTAACGATTAAAATGAGTAAATCAATCAATATTATAAAAGGATGATTACTATACTTCAGTTATACTAAGTTATACCTTTCCCTCATTTGAAACAATAAATAATGATTTTGATCCTCCAACAATTTCAATTGGCTTGAGTGCAGTCAGTGCTTCATTAAAAGTTGGTCTTTTTACCTTAGATCCATTCAATCCTCCTAATTGCCCCCTATCGTTTAAACCCCAAACATAAACAGCGTATTCAGAATCCACTCTGATTTTTGATTCTACTTCTGGCTGAGGTGGAAATTCCAAAGCATACACAAGATAATAAATAATAGAAACAAGTAACAACTGATTAGTGAACAAAAATATACCTGCAGGTACGAAACGATGTTGAGAATTCAGAAGAGGTACAGTCTGCGGTTCAGAAAGACCAAAACGTCCAACAAACTGATTTCCGGGTTCGATATGTCGTTCAGTTCGTACCCGGGCATAATTCAATCCGAAGACGATTTCTACCTGATATCCTCTGGTTTAACCACCATGGAGACCACTATCCAAAATTATAACGATTCCCTGTGGTCTAACGTGAAACCGGTCGGTCAGGTATATAATATATTAATATAAGCATTATATACGAATAATATTTTAGGTCTTCATCATTCCTTTATCGAGGCCGTTATTACAGTTGTGTGTAGGAGATATATTATATTGAATTCGGATCTATCGTTCTTATCATTTGTTATAGTAGATGATCATTGACCAGTAGGTGCTGTTTACTGTTAAAGTAGGATGTTTGTGAGTCGTAAAATTATAAATCGTATAAGACGTATACTGTATAGTGTATACTGTATACTATAATATACGAATAGGTATGAACACAAACATATTATCAATTATAAATAATGATATGATACAGCCATATATAGGTATCTAATAATTAAATTATATATCGCATATGATTAGTATTGATTGCTGTTCACATCTTTTGTACACCTATTTGATAAAATTGATAAGTAAAAAATACCCAACAGTAGTTTGTAGGTAGGTACCAAAAATATCCGATAATATAAATTATAAAAACTGTCCAATACGCGACAAATGAAATTAATTTTGGTCCAATATAGATTAATGTATAGCTTAATACGTGAAATTGTTTTGTGTTACACAGCTAAGTCAATAAATTACAAATTAACTTATTTTGCAATTTTTTCTCAAAAATGTTCCACGGAATAGAATTGGTTCGTATAAAATTAAATATTTTATTCAGATAGGTAGGTCAAATGTCAATAGTAAAATTCGGTTTTTTTAGATAATAATATACCTATCAAAATAATTAATATTCGTCTACAGCTCGTTATTTGTCATACATGTATACTTTTGGTTACTATAATATTATAGTATACAATAAAATAAAATAAACAAGTAAAATTAATAAGGGTAAAATAATTAGGTAATATTTTGGTAACTTTTAGTTGTTTTGTAGTTTCAGTATTTTGTTACCCAAGTTGTCATAAGTCATTTGACCAGTATACTGGGCCATATTTATAGCGTTCTATTATGGAAATTAAAACATCTGAGAATAATTCTTGCATTTTGGACAGTGACATTTTTTGGTTTGTGGAATTCGAACGGAGTATTTGGAGGTTTATACACATTCACACAGACGTGACTGTGCATTTTCCTAGATCTAGATGATCTAAATCTAGATAACTTCGATATCATTTACTTCCGTCATTTCCGTGGATATGATCTCTATATTTTGGGTTTAGTACATATTGAGCTGCCTTACTTTTTATGCGGTCTAAATGCTGCGAGTTTCGTTCCATTTATCTTTTATATTTTTGATTCATTATCACTATGTGTCTCAATTTTATTTTAACATAGCTACTTAATGGTTAATGTTGTACTAAAATAACAAAATCGTAAATCATGTTAATGAAAAAACAACGCATTTGTCGTTCATCATACCCATACTCAGAACTATATATTGATTGTCCTTTCATTATTAATAATGAATATATATGCAAATACTTTGTACAACGGCCGATTTCATATTGTACCGTATAACACACTCACGTAGCCACGTAGGTACTTCCCTAAAATCGTAAAATACATTATCATACTATAATAATAATATGTATTATGCACAGTAATAATGTCTGTAATATAGGTATTGGAATTTGTGCGAGCGATGGTCGCGAACCGCCTGGCCGAAAACCCTACCGACTGGGTTAACTTATTCAAGCTCTACAACAGCGGCACGTACAACAATCAGTGGATGATCCTAAACTATGCAGCCTTTCAGCCGGGGAGCCCGTTGCCGCCCAGAGACGTACTTCACGTCCTCGAACAGATACCAGGTTTCGTGATGCACGACGACTTCACCGGTCACTTGATCAACCGGACGTACTGGGCCAGCTACAACGTGCCATATTTTCCGTTTATATTCAACGTAAGCGGAAACTACGACATGGCACAGCGTCACGGCTCGTGGTAAATATAAACTTACGCTACAACAATATGTCGATGATATAGTATAAATATATAAGGGAATCTAGTGAATAATAATAGATCCATATAGACCATAAATCATAATACATACCATGGTACGCCTACATTATACACGCGCACTGTGGCTTGTACTTAAAGCCAAACAGAAAATCGGGGCTAATTTATAGTGGTGAAGTGGCGTAAAGAAGGTGTTGATAGGTGGATCGTCTCGGGTCTCCCTTGGATTTATTTTAGCGGTGTTGTTTTTGTAAATTATTTATTATTTTTTAGTGAACTGATAATTGTTGTTATCGGCGTTGTGATAATAGCTGGATATCACTCAATATTAGGCTGTACAATGCAAACCAACTGGTTGGGCTTTATTAAATACCTATAGGCAGGTACTTAGAAATATTGATGCAAAAGACATAAATCGATTTGCAAATGAAAAAAAAAAGATCTTTACCTAGGTATTATTACTTTAAATAGGTACCTAATGTTTATTTCTTATATGTAAATCATTAATTTGTTGATTAAATGAGAAAAATCTTTTATTGAAAAAAAATTACTGTTCACTTATGTGTGTGGGTGTATAGGGGTGGGAGTGGGTTGTGCCCCCACGATATTTTGAGGTGTATTACAATTTTTAAAGACCCTCCCCGTCCTTGATTGAGCTTTGGATACGCCGCTGACCCATGATGAATTAAAAATAATAGTAGATAATCTATTGTATTATCAGTACAAAAGATGTTAAGTATATAGGTACCTATCAATAACCTATTACAGGCTTACAATTATTTTGTAAAAATGTTGAGAGTACATTTAAACAAGTACCTAGCACAGAAGTAATATTACACCAATTATTATTTTATGTAAAACTATGCAGTCGTATTGCGAAGACTATAATATTAAATAGTACACTCTATAGTGTATATACTATATTATGTATTATGTATTATACACTGGTCCCTGACCCAATATGGCTATATACTTTGTTAATGCTCAACGGCAGATGCAATTTTTAACGATAGATACTAATAATACTTGACTTATGGTTAAAGGTTCTCGTACTCCGAAACACCTGGGGCTCGCATATTTGCCAGAGATCACGTAAAGGTTCACTGTTCCAATTGTATGCTGCATCTGATGCGGTCCAATAACTACACACGTGATCCGGAAGCCCGGTGCGACTGTACTCCACCATATTCTGCGGAAAATGCGATATCTGCCAGGTATTTGATGCACGAACGAATAAGTTTTTAATACATGATCAGTGATCACGCTGTGATTACGCAGCTCTTTGTATAATAACAACGGTTGTGTGACAACCTTTTTTTGTCGTTGTCAGGAGCGATTTGAATCCCGTGAATGGTACGTACCCCATGAAAATGTTGGGTCATCGGTCGCACGGGGCCACCGATGTTAAAGTCACTTCAAACCAGCTATTCAAACAGTTGCAATTCAAAGCGGTCGCTGGCCCGACCCAAGGTAGTGACAACAGTTTAGGACCATTTTGCTGGAGCAAATCAGATTTCAACGATAAAGTCAGTCATCTTGGTCATCCCGACTGCTTTAATTTTAAACCAGTTTTACATCAATGGTCTTTATAAAAATATATGTAATTGTAAAATATTAAAATTGTAATATTAAATCAATGCGGTCGTGTTTATTAACATACGAGATTTAAGTGCATTTTATATAAAATTTTAAGATTGTATAATATACAAATTCTAGAAAATAAAAATATATGTTAGAAAAGAAAAGCCTTATAGTTAATATAGAGCATAGTTGTCCCGTGCAAAACAGTTTTTGCAGCTGTGTTGTGCGTTTGTATAAGACGGAGACAACACATGCGGTGTAGCGTCCTCTTAACCAACATTCACCCGAATAGTAACGGTTATTAAATCCTGAGTGTTTGCTTAAATTTTTTATTCCGGTATTTAAACACCCGATACCCGAAACCACGATAAATTATTCGGGTGTTAAGCCTTGTTGGAAATAGGTTGACAACTGCAGTGATCGATTTGCATAATATATTAAGGGTCATCCGTTTTATCGTTTATGCATTTGATTTTTTTTACAGTAGATATATTATTTATATAGTAGGTTTGGTTATTATCTATAGCTGATCCTGCACGGTGTTTCCCGTGAAAAATTAACTAATTCCTTTGGATTCACTTTGCCTTAATAACTCCGTTAAATGTAAATTACACATACTTTAAACAAATCAATTTAGCGTTTTATTGTTATACGAATCGCCAAAGACTTGTACGTTTTAACTATTCAGTTTACTTATCTGTTCATATAAACTAAAAATACCGGTGTTGGTATTTGCTTGGCTAAGTTGGGTAATGTTTGTGTTTAAGAGGGCTCCAGTCGATGAAAAAAAAGTGATTTTTAGAGTTTAGACCAGTAAGCTAGACAAAACTGGAGGAATTTGGTTTGACGGATTTTATTTTTGAAAACGGATTATGATTAATTAACAAGTTTACTAGGTTTTGCCAGAGGTGATTTTGAATATATATTTTATTTTATTGTAATTCAAGTGATACCATTGAAGCGTTTTACAGTATATAAACACCAATTACAAAAATTGTAGATGAGAATTTTTTCTAGAATCGTAAGAATCTCGATTTTTGATATAGTATTCCAATCGCCCAATATCGCATGGTAAATTGACAAGTTTTTTAATTTTTGTCGGTTAATTATTTGACTAATTAATAAAAATATCGAAAATCGGGCTTCTCACGATTGTTAAAAAAAATTCTACAATACAATTTTTATAACAGATATTTTTACTGTAAACCGCTTCAATAAGCCGTATTACTTGAACTACGAAACCATGCCATATTTGCCATATTTTGTTAACTATAGTGCGTCCTTTTACATACACATTATTTACTGAACCATAACACAATAATAAATTTTTGTTCGCCGACAAAATACATAGAATATTATATTTTTTTTTGTTATATTATATTATTATGTAGGGACCTAGTTGTTCCTAAGTAAACAACTTATTGTGAAAATTATTTATTTTGTGCTGCGATTTTGTGCTGGAGAGGGCTCCAGTCGATGAAAAAAAAGTGACTTTTAGAGTTTAGACCAGTAAGCTAGACAAAACTGGAGGAATTTGGTTTGACGGATTTTATTTTTGAAAACGGATTATGATTGATTAACAAGTTTACTAGGTTTTGCCAGAGGTGATTTTGAATATTTATTTTATTTTATTGTAATTCAAGTGATACCATTGAAGCGTTTTACAGTATATAAACACCAATTACAAAAATTGTAGATGAGAATTTTTTCTAGAATCGTAAGAATCTCGATTTTTGATATAGTATTCCAATCGCCCAATATCGCATGGTAAATTAACAAGTTTTTTAATTTTTGTCCGTTAATCATTTGACTAATTAATAAAAATATCGAAAATCGGGCTTCTCAAGATTGTTAAAAAAAATTCTACAATACAATTTTTATAACAGATATTTTTACTGTAAACCGCTTCAATATAAGCCGTATTACTTTAACTACGAAACCATGCCATATTTGCCATATTTTTATGCCATATTTTGTAAACTATAGTGCGTCTTTTTAGTTTTTACATACACTTTATTTACTGAAGCATAAAACAATAATACATTTTTGTTCGCCGACAAAATACATAGAATATTATATTTTTTTTTGTTATATTATATTATTATGTAGGGACCTAGTTGTTCCTAAGTAAACAACTTATTGTGAAAATTATTTATTTTGTGCTGCGATTTTGTGCTGGAGAGGGCTCCAGTCGATGAAAAAAAAGTGACTTTTAGAGTTTAGACCAGTAAACTAGACAAAACTGGAGGAATTTGGTTTGATGGATTTTATTTGTGAAAACAAAGTATGATTGATTAACAAGTTTACTTGTAATTCAAGTGATACCATTGAAGCGTTTTACAGTATATAAACACCAATTACAAAAATTGTAGATGAGAATTTTTTCTAGAATCGTAAGAATCTCGATTTTTGATATAGTATTCCAATCGCCCAATATCGCATGGTAAATTAACAAGTTTTTTAATTTTTGTCGGTTAATTATTTGACTAATTAATAAAAATATCGAAAATCGGGCTTCTCACGATTGTTAAAAAAAATTCTACAATACAATTTTTATAACAGATATTTTTACTGTAAACCGCTTCAATATAAGCCATATTACTTGAACTACGAAACCATGCCATATTTGCCATATTTTTATGCCATATTTTTATGCCATATTTTGTCAACTATAGTGCGTCCTTTTACATACACATTATTTACTGAAGCATAACACAATAATAAATTTTTGTTCGCCGACAAAATACATAGAATAATATTTTTTTTTGTTATATTATATTATTATGTAGGTACCTAGTTGTTCCTAAGTAAACAACTTATTGTGAACATTATTTATTTTGTGCATGTGGCGCGGCGTATGGATTAGAAATTGGTCACTTATAAAAGAAATCGAGATGTACTATTTTATAGTATTTATTGTTCAACACTTCTACGTTCACATTATTTTTCATTATTTTCTTATACCTTTTAAATTAAAATGATTTCTTTTAAGCAGTATTTAATAACGCTTGCATTTATAGTATTTCCAGTTTTAATTATGACTGTAGCTTCAAATGAACAAAAAGAAAATAATTTAAGCGGTAAGGATTAATTTATTGATATACAATGATTATATAACTTTTGTTATAATTTTATTTTGTCGATATTTTTATCAACAATGATTCGTATAATACTTCAGAATTATTAGTTTGAAAGCGAAAATTAATTATTGTTATTTTATGTTATTCTAAATGACAATCTAAATGAGACAAACTAAACTTATACCATATTATATTACTTTTTTTTAATTTAAAATTGTATGATATTGTTAATAAAAATGTTATACTTATAGAGATGTTATTTAAAAGTGTATTATTATTTTCTGATTTTGGAGGAAAGATTAAATATTCTGACAATTCATTTGTATAAACTTATTCTGGTAGGGTATGCACTGAAGTATAGTTATATTTTATTACAAATGTTAATAATGTTATAAATCATAAAATTTGTTTGACGTTTTTTAATTTAATTTTGTTTTAGTGAAGGAACAATCAAATAATAATTCTATCAACAATTACTTAAATCATTTTTTTTCTTATATAGATTTTGAACATATAATTATATAATATATAATTTGGCGTCCACACGAGTTTTACTCAGTGAGGCCTAGTAATCTTTACCGATATTAAATAAAATAAATAAAAAATAAAATAATTACCATAATATGTAGGTAGTATTTTATAAATGTAATGACGTATACAAAATAATCGGACAGATGATTAAATATTTTTAATGATTTAAGTAATTAATATTAACATTTATTGTTTATTTCATATACACGATTGACTACTACAAATGATTTTTTTTCAGATTATTGTCAAGGTAATATTTTAATTAATTATTAGCAAACAAATAGTAACTATATGGATTGTATTGGTATGAAACTTGCACTCTGTGGAAATCATATGAAAATAACTTCTCATTAATTAAAAAATTACTTTTAAAAACTCCTCAAAATAGAGTTAGAAGCAATATACAACGAAAAAATCATTATTGTAGAGACTATCATTGAGGTAAATTGTGCTGGGTAAGGGTATGCAGCGAGAGGACGAAACTCATTATTAAAGTCTGTGATCGAACCGAATCTGGAAGGAAAAAGGCCCCTGGTAAAACCAAAAATGATAGGGGGAGATACAGTAAAGGCGGACTTGGAAACAATATGAGGTTGGTCAAATTTGAAGACTGGCATATAATATATAGAATGTATATGGTTGCAGAGATGGTTGTGGGATGGGAGGGTCTTAATGGCCGGATAAACACGAAGAAGATGAAGAAGTAGGATCAAGGAGGTGATTAAGTATTAAAAAATATTAATCGGTTGATGTATACTGTACATTTATAAAATATTATAGCTATTGGGAAAGTATCTCAAAAAGTGTGTATGCAATGGTTATTAAGATTCGGTCTCCCATGATTGAAGTATTTGAGATTAGTGAATCATTAAATCATTAAATGTATGGTACCTACACAAGCATAGTTTTATATAATTATTAATTTTGGTTGAATAATTTTGAAATTTAATAGATATTCTAACCTCTGCTGGATTTAATAGTAAGTTAATTGTAATCAACAAATGATTCATTAAGTACATAATTTTTTTCAAGTATACCTATTACTTATAAGTCATAATTACAATTTACATGCATTGATTTTTATGATCTTAAATTTCGTGTTTATTATTTTATCAATATTTTGAATTTTTCATCTTACTCGTGGGTGCTTTTCTCACACAAAATAATTAATTCATATATCTCAGTTTGTATTGAATGTTTTCCTTTTTAATGTGCTAGGTACTTTAGATACCTAGCTTTCCCCCCAGGGACCAGCTCACTAGCATAACGTAAAACTCATAACTGTAATTTGTATCATTTTTAGTTATTTATTTTGCTTACCATTATTTAAACAGTTACAAGACTGCAGTGTAATATCTAGCAGCCTACGACTATTTGAGTTTATGGTTTTTAATTTTTAAAGCTATGAGTATATAATATATTCATATGTCATTATAATGTTGCATAGTTTATGTATACTAAAAATTCAAAAAATGTTTATTTAAATTGAAAACCGTTAAAAATAAATGCTTTGTATGATGACATGTTATCTCAGTTGTAAAATAGTTATACTTATTTTATGGATCTTTTCACCCAAATAACCCTCTCACTAGTCTCACTGCCATACGAAATTCCTGACGTGCCACAGTATCAACCTAAACAGTCAATAACTTACTAATGTTTTATTGATGTGCGATGTGCACTCAACAAAGATCAAATATCTGCCGTTTTTCATCTTAAGGGATTATATATGAGTACAATAATAGTGAAAATAATGCTCTGTATGGTAGTTAAATATTATTAAAATACAATATTTGAGTATTTATGTTGATATGCAAGCTCTAGGTTTCTAGGTTAACGCTCGCCCTTAAATCGCATTAGGGGACCGTTACGTTAAACAAGTCGCATTGAATCATGCTGCAGTGTAGTAATATTCTATTAAAGCACTAGTATAATTAAATTTCAGGTAAATATACGAGTGAAATAGATGGAGTGCAATATACAGGTATTTATTTGAAAATACGTACTATGCAGTATGTGTGTTTCCCCCCTTCCCAGGACTATGAGCCATGCCTGTAATGTATAGATATTAAAATATTAGAATATATTTTATCAACATTTGACGCAAATAATTAAGTTTTTAAATAAAATGTATCTACCTATTATTTATTATTGTAATTTATCAATATTCTTTATTTTTTAGCTAACCTAAGTACGTATTTTCAATGTTTATTTTTATATTAATGAAGTTTTATTAATTGATGTATAGTAAAAAAAAAATTGTAATAGTTCTGTAACAGTTTACAGATAACTGTATTTTGAATTGTCTTTATGTATAATTCAAGTTATTATGCTACTATAGACTATAGTTATATAGCTATTGTATAATTATGTAAATCAAATAAAAAGTGGATGTCGATCTGCTGTACAGTAGGTTACAAGGGGGGTCAATGTATAATGGATTAAGAGTTTAGCTCTTGTCCTGTTCATAGTTTTCTGTTCGCCGTGCACCGTTTGTCACGTCGTATACTACATAGATATGGCGCCACAGTGGGAGCTGAACAATCCCAACAGTAACTGTTACGCCAACTGTTGTAAGTCAATAACGAGGGTCGATGTACTAGATTTGGCAGTGAACCTAAAGATCACTGCTGCGGTCGGATCACCGCTACTGCACCGCGGACACTCTGCACAGAAGAGTACCCGGTCGTCTCCGGAATTGAGAATGAACTCACCCGTATACCAGAAGCAGGACGTGCTTGTGATTGGAGGTCCATGATGGTCAGAGCCTGAGGCGCCTTTTCGAGTGACATCGAATAGGGAAACCTCGTTGATTGACGCTCTGGACCTGGCCGTCGATCGTAGGATCACCACCGCGGCTGCCCTGCAGCAGCTATCGATTCGGCAGAGCGAACTTTTCCGGTCGTCTCCCGAACTGCGAATCCTGCAGTCACCTGTGTGCGGAAGCGTGAAGACAGTCCCGCCGGTACCTGCTGAATTCCCGGAGTATCCGGCAGCACCAAGGGCTCTTGGTCGGCGGATGTCTTCCTGGAAGAGGACCAAACGGTTCGTTTGGAAGTCGTTGGTGAACGCGGAACGCAGGGTTTGCTTCTGTCAAATCTTCGTAGGAGTAGAGTAATGTTCACCAAGTTTTCGACACCGTACACCGGATATTAAATAACAAATTTAACAAAGTTTGAGTCGTATACAGTTGATACATTTAACGGGCAACAACGGGATCAGCTAGTATATTATATTTAGCCATGCATTTATTATTCTTTTGTTTATTATAGTAACACGTTCAACATTTACTGTTTAGTATTCACTGAATTTTGTGATAGGTATATTATAATATTATTATAAAACGGTACCATAACACTTTTTTTTTTTTTACGAAAGAAGGTTTTTATTATTTGATTAACACTAAATGAAACACGAACATTATTGAAGGAAATAATACAATTACCTAAACCTTTAAGCTAAGCTTGTGGTGGTGTAAGAAGTACCTATAGATACAGGATAGAATAAAAAAATAAACACCATTGTAAAACCACTCGCTTCCTCGCTGTGCTCAGAATCTAAAATTACACTTTAAAAATGGACTGTTGACAGGTGTTAGTCTGTACATTGACTACTTTGTGATCCAAATTACTGACATAAGCTCAAATCGCAGAGGGGCTAAGGGCCCACCCGTCAAATATCACATAAGCCCCCCCACCCACATTGATGTTCAAAATGTTAGCACCCCCCTGAAATCCAATTATGCTAACTACCTATTATAGGTATATATAATACCTATATGTAAATAGTATTATGTGATTAAAGTTATTATAATCTTATAATAGGTTCTGTTGACCTCTGACCTGAGTTCCTTTTCTGAGTGTCTCATATATTACAAGCTATAATCAACTTTAAGCCGTTACAGATTTCAGGAAATTTACCGATTTAAATGATTGTAATTTTAGCTTATTGAATGTGACTTTTTCATGTTTCCTACGAATATTTGATTTGAGTCATACATGATAGTGGATTTTTAATATAGGTGACAAATTAAATAACTTTTCTTCTAATCAATGTTTTTAAATTTTTTTTTATATATCATTTATTGGATTTTTTACTACATGTTTAAATAATATTTTTTACTTTTTAATACTGAAAATAAAAAAATTTAAATTGATATAAGTTATTTTTGAAATATTCATAATACATAGTATCCAATAGTATAAGGTATAATACTATGGATAACTTGCAACTATTCATCTAGATAATATAAAATATAACTAAATATGTATCTAGATAATTCTCAACACTGTAACTTGGAAGTATGATGGTGTATAATATTAGGGTTATTAGTACATTAGGTATTTATACTGAAGATTTAAAACTGGAGAAAATATTGATGACTTCACAATAGAAAACCAAAGTAGAAACTATAATCTCGATATCAAAAATATTGGAAGATATAATATTCAAAATAAAAAAAAACATAATGTTTAAAAAAAAACTACAATAAATGATATGTCTACTGGAAATAAACTCATTTATTGTAAGCCATATACCTATCTGTTTTTATAGAAAATAATCTGGGTGAGTGTTTATGAGTATTATATTTAGTCTTATATTAAGTTATAAATAATAAGTTATGTTCATGTTGACAATACTAGAATTTCATATTATATTTAGTGATTAATTATAGTGATGTAATAATAATTTGTAATTTGATGTTCTACTAGAATTTATGGAAATTTATCATGTGATAGTTTATTGAGTTCGATCCCAATAAAATCATAATCATAAATTTTGTATAAATCATAGTTCCAAATTGTAAATGGTTATTTTGTTGACAACTAAGTATTATTTCTTACGTTTTATTTGATGATAATATAGTTACTTAATTGTCTGTCTTTTTTTATAAGTTTAATAACTTTATAAATAAACGTTATATTAATAGTTTTACAAATTTAAAATATAATACAAATTAACCTCACGTACACTGTATACCCATTTGTTTTTTTTTATTATTTAGAAAATGTAAAAAGTATGTAAATTTTGCTTTATTGTATTGCGAATATGCGTAACAAATTATAACTTTATGCGATACGTGGCTCATACTCGCATAGTATATTATATAAATTACTGTTATTTTCACACTAATAAAATTGTCATTCAAATTATACAAAAATATGATAGGTGCTTCTTAAATGAAAAAACATCCCCGTTGTCCGTTAGGTTAGGTTATAATTTTATAATAAATGGTGACGGTTAAATCGTATGTTTCTTATTTTGTGTTTATTTCAACTTTCAAGTATGCTTTGTTTTTAAGCAACATAATACAATAATAACCTGTAGCGACTACTAATCCATACTGTACCTACGTCCAAATTATGTTAATGATTTGCAATTTTATTTACCTGCAGCATATTTGAAAAAAGCTATTTGTACGAACAATGATTGACTTCTTGGGTGAAAGACCAGTCGAGCATGGCTCGAAATACAAAGAAAAAATGTTTGGAAATGTGATTGTTACCCACGTCAAGTCAGGTGTTGAGCTAATTTCCAAACATTTTTTTTTTGTATTTCGAGCCATGCTCGACTGGTCTTTCACCCAAGAAGTCAATCATTGTTCGTACAAATAGCTTTTATCAAATATGCTGCAGGTAACTAAATCCCCCTGGCACCTGACATACGTCGAAGACAATGAAATGGGACGTTTCCTTTCAATGGGAAGTAGAGATGTACCTAGAACTTAGTTATAACTTATGGGGACGGGGCCCTGTAACCGATCACGTTTAGTGCAACGACCACAGGGTTTACAGACAATCGTTTTGGGGAGTCATTAAAACCAACTTAAATCTATGATAGACGACCTCGTCTTATCGATGCACTCTGTGGCGTGTGGCTCGCAAACACAATTAATTAATAATTTTTTAAACAAAAGTCCCCCTTTTATAAATATTGAATTGAGTCTTATATAGTTATTATTAATAACATTTTAATTATTATTACATTTTCATCTAGGTTACATTAGTACGTATATTTTTGTTTTTATTATATTCAGTTATTTCGGAGTGAGATTTTAAGATTATAATATTAGATAATATAATGTTAATTAATTCGTCCATTAGCTTCAATGTCCGCATTTATAGATAAATATCAAATAAGAACATTTAAGAGCAGAGACGTTAGAGGACACATTGTTCGTTAAGTCTTCATTTAAAAAGTATACGAGAGCCGAGTAGTTGTTTTACAAAAATGCCACATTAAAAATTAAATGTTGAGTCACTGCTATTTCTATGATTATATATTAGAATAGAACCTAAAGTGGATCCATAAACAAAAATTGAATACCCTTAAAATGTGAAGCACAAGAAATAATACCTGTTGACCTGTTGCGCTTAAACAACATTTGTATTTTAGGGTCAGTATAGCCATTGCGATGCTTATATTTTTTTTATTGAATCTGAAAAAAATATTTTTAAATAATTCATTTTGTAATATATTTGGGAATAAAAAACCGATTTTTCTGATTTTGATAAAAAAATATAGATATTTCTTCCGTGAATAATATTTCACGAAACACTGATTTTTAATAAAACTGGTTATGCCTTCAAATTGGTCTATCAACCCAGAATAGACCGTGCGCAATTTGGTAAACTCCCTTAATTATTAAATATTAATATACACATAATAGTACCTAGGTACCTAATATAATACAGGGTTAGATAAATATTTTTATATCCACAAATCAGAATTCATTAAATTCCATTAGCGGTAGAGAAAACCAAAGGGGTCCATCACATTGAACTCCACTATACATTTTGTGTAGTATCTAATTGTGATATTAATAACTTTGGTATATTATAAATATTTTTTTGTAGAAAAAATAAGTAAGTTTATTTTATGTTTATTGTAACTAGTTTGTGTTCTAATTTATTTTGAAACACAGTTTAGATCATAAAACCCCAAAATATTTTAGAAAACTATTGGCCTGTTTATATTTATATTTGGCGTGGTAGCTTGAAGCTTCATGTCAGTTAACCAAAATATATCCAATATTACTTGAAATGATTGATTTCAGACACTTTACACAATAATGATTTGATGTGATGACTTTATATTAGTCCATGATATTGTGAACTTAAACATTTTAAATTCGATACACGAATAAAAATTAAATGGTAATTTTAATTTTTTTCATATGACTGTTGTATCAAATGCTTCTGGTAGATGGGTCTTTGAACACTGCACATTTGTTTTGGAGTTACAGCTATCAGCTAGTATTACTCTTTATATTATCTGGGGAATAGTTAACTCTAATCTCTGAGTAGATTAGATTCATAAAATAAATATTCACTTGAGTTACCTACCATAAACCAACCATGGACCCCAACCATGGACATATACAGTTTATAGGTCTAACTATGACCTTAACATACCATAATGTGTGACGTTCACAGCTTCACATTTTTGATATATTATAAAATATATTTTGTGAATATCTTTGTAATGAAAAAATACATTTCCATTAATCCGTTAAGGGGGCTGCAGCAGGTTTTGTCAAAAGTCAAAACTAATGTAGATTTGGCCAATCTAAACATTAATTTTGTTTGTTATAGTGTTTTTCCATATATTTAAATACCGTATCATAAAATAAACCTTAAGGTGGCTGGAGGGGACTCCAGTCAATGAAAATAAAATGACTTTTAGACCAATAAGCTAGACAAAACTGGAAGAACTTGGTTCGACAGATTTTAATTTTGAAAACGGATTATGATTGATCAACAAGTTTACTAGGGAATGATCGAGTCGATAGTGAATATTCCAATTATTGTTAGTGTCATAATGAATAATATAAATACAAAAAAAAAATATTTTTTCGATATTTTTTTTCTTGGATTTCACGGGTGAAAAAAAAATATTCAAAATCGCCTCGATCATTCCCGAGTAAACTTGTTGATCAATCATAATCCGTTTTCAAAATTAAAATCTCTCAAACCAAATTCTTCCAGTTTTGTCTAGCTTATTGGTCTAAATGTCACTTTTTTTTCATCTGCAGCAGCCCCCTTAAACCAGTTGTTATAAATCACTTGTGAAAATACTCCATTCATGAAAAATACTATTTATCATGTATGTCCATTGTTTTGAATTAATGAATGACTATTATTTACAGTAGAACTATGTACGTATTATTTATTCATTTTTAATATGTTAATTATGTTATAAGTAAATAATAATGTCATTCTCCATGGAACTAGACTGATAAAATGTTAGATAATTAACGAGGCAAGGAGACTGCCTTTACCGATAATATACATATTATGTACCTACCCACTAGTATTATAAGAATGTGTTTGTGTTTTTTTTTTTCATTTCATGTTTGGGTACAGTAAAAATGTTCTTTTTGCAATGTTGAGTATGATTTTTAGTAGAGAATTGGATCTAATTAATTATCTAATAAATTGGGTGTTCTATTATCTACAACACAAAATCTATTTGCTAGAGACATTGGCCATTTTAACACAAGTAACATAAGCAAATTTTAATGACATTGGTCAAATAATCTCAATTTTGACAAAATGTAACATTTTTTGCCCTCCTTGCGCCAAGCCACAACAATATATGTTATATTAATATAATAACTTGCATTATAATATTTCTCACTCACTATAATATATTTTATTACATTGGTACATATTATTATTGCAATATCAGTTTATGTTGATTATTGATTGTTAATAACTGAATTTAAAACAAGTCAATTATAACAATATTGTGTTAATATTTGACACTACTTGTTTCATTCTAGGACTTTGATTTAATATTTTTAGATACCTACCTAAATAATAAGGTTATTAATTAATATTTTATTATTTATTTTCCAGTGAACGGTATGAAACATTTTTTGAGATTTTTATTTCATTGATATATTAATTTATTTTTGTTTGAAAGTTTCTTGGTAAATTTAAAAAAGCATAATTGTGTATATTTAAATTGTTTTTTAATCAATTGAAAGTTATAGAAACTACAATTTTGAAATCTGTAAAACGGATAAAAGTTTAGCTCTTAGCTAATATTAAAAAAAAATACGACAATCAAGAATGATAAGTCTACTAGAAACGAACCAATTTATTGTAAGCTATATAATATACTTGTTTTTATAGAAACTGAAGGTGGTAAGTATTTATGAGTTTTATATTTAGTCGTATTAAAAAAACTAAGGAATTAAGAAAAAAAACCGATATGAAGCAACCTAACAAAAATTGAAACTCTGAACTTCATTATGAGTTATAAGTTATAAATTATAACTAATTATTTATAAGTTACAAACAACGTTATCGTCGGTTCATTACAACATTATTACAAAACCTTGAGAAAGTTTTGTGCAACAAATCAGAAGTCTAAGTGTTTTGGAGTGGAATAAGATTTAGTTTAGCGTTCTGTTTCAAATTTAGATATTGTATATTAAAAAAATAATAAACAATAAGTTATGTTTATTGTTTGTATCCTATTAATATTATAAATGCGAAAGTTTGTTACTTTGTTACTCTTTCATGTAAAAACTACTTGACCGATCTTGATGAAATTTTTACACTGAGTGTATTTTGGTCCAACTTAAATCATAGCCTAATTTAAAAAGGGAGAGGACCAACCCCGAGAAGTGCTCAAGCGGGAATTTTGAGATTTCAGATGGAAATTTTTGCTTATAGATGGCTGCCATGGGTTTTTATACTTTTTAAGCTATTATAATAATAATAAGAATAATAAAAAAAAGTATATTTGCTTTACTTTTTAAATATAAATTATATTTAATGGGATTAAATAAATTGATTATTTTAATAAACCGTTGGTGGAATTAAGTAAAAACGACAAACTTGGTATAACTTTGATACTTTAGAGTTATATCATACACTTACGACTTACATACAAACAGCAAGGGTTCGCGATCTACCGTAGATAAATTGCCTACCTGATAATATACTGCTGCAAATCAGAATTTTTATTCCGGGAACGGAAAAGATAAGATAAGTTTTGAACGGGAGTTTACCAATTGCGCTTAAAATGACCTTTTCATATACCAATTGCGCTCAAAACATTTTACACTACCTAAGGAAAAGTTATTAGTTAGTTATTAATTATAATAAAATTTTATTAAAAAATTTAATCCTTTTTAAATTATTAGCCTATCTTCTTCCCAGAGATCTAATCTACCCACGAACATTAATTTTTTTTGTATAGATGTTTATGTTTATTTTAATAAATAATTGGTTGCTACCAATTACTCCTCTCAAACAGTATAGCAACCAAATCAACAACCACGTTAACAGGAAAAATGTCCTGTTATGACACCCCCTTGGAGATCATTATCCGCGACAAAAACTAGCCTATGTTTTACTCTAGGGCATAACTTACTTGTATACCAAATTTCATTCAAATCAGTTCAGAACTTTTAGCGTGATCGAGTAACAAATATCCAAACATCAATCTTTCGCATTTATAGTATTAGTATAGATTAAAATTAAAATTAATATACTATAGCTGATGCCGCGCACTGTTTTGCCCGTAAAAAATTACAACTTTTAAAAAAATTGTGATTGATCAACTCTTTTTGGGTGCAACTCAGGCTCCCTGGTAGGCAATCTGATTAGCGGACAATGTCCGAAAATTTTATTTGATGCATGCTTGCACCTGATCTGCCCGAATAACCAATATGGCAAATAAACCAGGGCGTCAAAACGGGTTTGAACCAAGGTTGTGAAACCCGGGTTACCCGCAAAAAATTTTACTCGGGTTTTAACACGAAACCCGAAACCCGCAAAAAATTTTACCCGGTTTTTAACACGAAACACAAAACCCGCAAAGAATTTTACCCGGTTTTCAACACTAAACCCGAAACCAGCAGAAAATTGTACTCGGTTTTTAACACAAAACACGAAACCCGCAAAAAATGTTACCCGGTGTTTAACACGAAATCCGAAAAAAATTTGCCCGTATTGCAAATTACAACATGAAATTAAGTATTAACTGAACTGTACCTATACACTAATAATAACTAATATAATATTAAATTATAAATTATGTTATCATGTTCATTAGGTATTATAAACTGTATTGTTAAAAGTTAACTTTTTATAATTTTATATAGGTATTTTGAAGTTTTGGACTTCTAATAAAAGAATTAAAGATAATTATATTTGATTTTTCAAATTATCATTATATTGTTATCTTGTTGTATCAATTAAATATTGTATTGCTATTGCCTAAAATTGTAGATACACTATAATATACTCATTATGTACTCAGTATATTATACTATTATACTGTCTAGTGTCTTCAACTAATATATCTTTTAAATTTGTCCAAACAATTAAGAATTAACACACATTTTTTATAAGTATACAATATTTGAATATTTGTATAGGTTGAGTCTGTAAGTGTTATTAAACTTAAATATTAATGGTTTGAATTTTGAAACCGTTACCAGTAACACTCAAACAAATAATAGGCGTGTATACGGTGGCAGCCTATGGTGCCTGGGCTCCCAATGAAATTTTTGAAAGGCGCCGGTGAACTGAGTTTTAAGTCAGAAGGGTTACAACTTGTATTTAAAAAATAAAAAATGTACCTATTTTTGTGGTCTCGTTATAATTACTATTTAGATGCTTACAAAGCAGTGGCGCAAATAGGTGGGGGTCATGGGGGTGCTCATGGTTAAAATATACAAGGTTATTGCACATAGCCCATATTGTTATCAAACAAAAAATAAAATGACGAAGTAAGGGTACGGTCCATATCATGCATATAAATATATAATATCATAGTATAGCCAGTATACGCCGTCCCCTTACGCTGCCATTTTAATTCCTTAACGTGATAAAATTATATAATATATATTATAATTTAAAAAATAAAATTTGGGGTTTGAGCCTAGGAGCCCCCCCCCTCCTAAATATTTTTCCTATTTGCGCCACTGTTACATAAAGATATGTTTGACAAAATTAGTTAGGTAGTATCTTTATTTTGTTAATAAAGTTAAACATGTATTGTCAAATTGATTTCCTGACTTCGGAAAAATCTACTTTAAACTATAAAGTATAATGTATAAAGAATTAAGACAGACGACGACAGTACGCGTCTATTATTGGATATTATTGTTGTATTAATTTTGATTTGAAGCTAGGTGGTGTAAAATGTAAATGTGTAATCCAGGGCTGTATTTGGATAATATTTCTAAACTTAAATAGTTAAATTACTGAAATTATGGTACTTATGTTTTATAGATTATTAATTGTAAATAGATAATTGAATAATTCCAACTTTTTTTTAAATCATATAAATATTTCATTAGTGAGGGGGGACTTAAAAAATACGGCCTTTGGTGTATAGGACTTTTTTTTGGTTCATTAATAAGGTAGCGCCGGTTATTAGCTAGGCTGCCACTGCGGATGAAGTCTAGTCACGCCTACTCAAAATTCAAAACCCACAAAAATTTAACCAGGTTTTAAACCCGAAACCCGGAAAAAAATGTACCCGGTTTGCAACACGAAACCCGAAACCCGCAAAAATGTTTACCGGGCTGCAATACGAAAACCGAAACCTGCAAAAATTGTACCCGGTTTTTAACACGAAACGCGAAACCCGCAAAAAATTGCACCCGGTTTTCAACACAAAACCCGAAACCCGCAAAAAATTGTACCCGGTTTTTAACACGAAACCCAAATCCCGCAAAAAATTGCACCCGGTTTTTAACACGAAACCCAAATCCCGCAAAAAATTGCACCCGGTTTTCAACACAAAACCCGAAACCCGCAAAAAATTGTACCCGGTTTTTAACACGAAACCCAAATCCCGCAAAAAATTGCACCCGGTTTTTAACACGAAACCCAAATCCCGCAAAAAATTGCACCCGGTTTTCAACACAAAACCCGAAACCCGCAAAAAATTGTACCCGGTTTTTAACACGAAACCCAAAACCCGCAAAAAATTGCACCCGGTTTTCAACACAAAACCCGAAACCCACAAAAAATTGTACCCGGTTTTTAACACGAAACCCAAATCCCGCAAAAAATTTCACCCGGTTTTTAACACGAAACCCAAATCCCGCAAAAAATTGCACCCGGTTTTCAACACAAAACCCGAAACCCGCAAAAAATTGTACCCGGTTTTCAACACAAAACCCGAAACCCGCAAAAAATTGTACCTGGTTTTTAACACGAAACGCGAAACCCGAAATATTTTAACCCGTTTTGACTCCCTGAAATAAACACTAATTACTGCTAATTATTTCTCCTATATACTAATAGCAATCATATAATATAAATAAAAATTTCCACCGTAAATCTCAAAATCCCCGTTTGAGCACCTCCCTGGATTGGACCTAGGAGGGTGAAAAATACTTATCTATTCTCATACCTACCACATATACAAAACAAAATGTAAACAAAATCGGCCGAGTCGTTTCGGAGGAGTACGACCACAACCATCGTGACATGAGATTTTTATATATTATATTAAATTAATAATTTGTAAATGTAGGCGTCATGTAATAGTTTATTGAGGTCGATCCCAATAAAATCATAATTATAAATATTAAATACAAATTTTGTAGTTCTATATTGTAAATAATGTTGTCGGGTGGTACTACCGAGTGCCTTCCCAATATCTGTTAGTGTCGCTATATGTATATATTATTATCTTTAATCAAAATTATTTATTGTACCAAATGTGTATGGATTGTAATATTATATTTTAATAAAAAAAAATAAAAAATTTTAAATGCTTGTTATGTTGACAACTAAATATTATGTCTAACTCTTTATTGATGATAATATTTACTGAGTTGTCTATAGTTTTATTTTCATATTATGTTTAACAAGTTGTATACAATAACATAAAAATTAACCTCGCGTACCAATACCTAATGTTTTTTTTTTAATTATTATTTAGACCAATTAAGAAGTACGTAATTTATTTTTATTGTATTGCGAATTTGCGTAATAAACTATAGATGTATATGTTGCATGTACGTTTCTCATAGTATATATTATAATAAATTGTCTTCCAAATTATACAAAAATAGCTATAGGGACCTAACCATCATAGTACATTCATACCCGTTGACCGTTGTACTTTTTTCAATATTTTTTCAATTTAATTTCCAATAATTGTGACGGTAAAACAACAGCCCTTTATTTTGTATTTATTTCATGTACTTATGCTTTTTTTCAAACAACATAACACAAATAACTTACAGTGACCAACAATGTAGATTTTATATGTCCAACTTTCCAACTTATGTTAATGATTTAAACATTTTTTTTACCTGCAGCATATTTGGAAAATGCTGTTAATTATTCATTTTTTTTAAAAAAAAAGTCCCTGTATTGAAATGTTAAGTTAAGTTTTGTATAGTTATTATTAATAACTTAATAATTATAACTATAATTTTATCTAGATGCTTATGGTAAGTATAATTTTTTTTTTATTTTACTTTTTCTGGGTGAGTTTTTAAGATTATAGGTAGTAGGTAGTATGAGGGAGAAATTCGTCCATTATAGCTTCAATGTCCATTTGTAGATAAATATAGACATTTAAAATCAGTAACTTTAGAGGACATATGTCATTCGTTAAGTCTTTGTTTAAGAGAAGTTGTTTTCCAAAAATGTCACATTCAAAATTAAATTTTTAATCTCTGTTATTTTTATGTTTCTATATTAGAATAGTAGGTACCTAAGGTTGATTCCATAAACCAAAAATTAAATAAAAACCTTTTATACGTGAAACACACAAAATAATAAGGATATTTTTAATTATATAAGTACCCTTAATTAATATCCACACTGCGCATAGTACTTAATAATATAGTATAGGTATGTTGGTTTAAATTAATATTCTTTTATCCACATGTCAGTATTCTTCTTAGTGGTAAAGAAAACCTAAGGGGTCCATCACATTGAACACGACTATACATTTTTGTATTGTATCTAATTGTACCTAACGTAATATTAATAATTTTGGTATATTATATATATTGTATGCAGACAACGTAAGTAAGTACAGTTTAGTTTATTATTGTAACTGATTAAAGTTCTAATTCATTTTGAAACATCGTTTAGATGGGGGACGGTTAACGCTAACCTCAGATATTACATAAATTATTTTTTGATTTTTAAAATTCATAAATTAAATATTCACTAGAGCAGTGGTTCTCAACCGGTGTGCCGCGGCACACTAGTGTGCCGCGAGATTGTCTAGGTGTGCCGCGAGAAATGTTATTAAATATTGAAAACAGTGTTTTATTTTTAAAAATACAGCAGCATAATAATATTTAAAATAATTTTTAACTTTAATTTACGTGTACGTTTACGTCGTCTACAGCCTACACACGTGCAGTTAAAACTGTACGATTCGATTGAACAGTTTTATCTGTACAGATGAAATCATACGAGCGTAGATTAATACGACGTAGTTTTTAGAACTGTACAGTTTTTTGGAAATAAATTGAAATTATCAATTGACCAATTGTGTGCTAATTGTGCAGATAAGACAATACCGGATACATGTTAGGCGCGTGGCGATAACTAATGTCTTCGGCGAATTTGTCGAAGTTGTTGTGGTTGTCAAGTGCGTGAGTGTGCCGTTAAAACTTGTGGTGTATAATAGTGTGCCGTGAACTAAAAAAGGTTGAGAACCACTGCACTAGAGTTATCTCCACCTCGACAAACATTCACTGCTTAACATTTTTAATTCTATTTTGTGAATGTCTGTCTAAAGAAAACTGATTTTCACTATTCCGTTTAACCAGTTGGTACAAATCACTTTAAAACAACATTATCAGTCTATCTAATCTAATAATACAGTGGCTAAACTATTCGTTCTTTTCCTCAAATCGTCTAGAATTTTTTACGTTATTTATTATATTTGATTTACTGCACATACCCACATTTTACATGATTATGAAATGTTAGAATAACTTTTTATAACAATATCAAAGACTATTTTTTTCATACAACCCATATTTGTTATTCAATTAATGATATTATATAAATATGCTAATATTCCATTTACGGAAAATGTTGTGTCTATAGTCATAAATTAATTAAATATTATCATTTACAGAATTTGTATGTACGTATTGTTTATTTATTTTTAAAATGTAAAAGTATCTATATTTAATATCTTATGTTAGGTTAAGTACACTTTGCATAGAACTAGTCTTTTAAAATTTTATTTTCTTATCCAAGCGAGTAAAGTATCTATACTAATACGTATCATTATTACATGTTTGGGAACAGTACAAATGTTCTTATTTCAACATTGACTATGATTTTAGATTCTGAGTGAAACGATGAATGTATTGATTTTACAATGATGTGTGTTTTTTTTTTTATTTTTTTTTTTATTTTTTTTATTTTTTTTTTATTTTTGTGTCTGTCATCACGTTTTAGGACAGTAAAAGTGCTTGGATTTTCTTCATCAGTAGCTTTTCTGATAGGAAAGTGAATCTAGTTGGTACTTTGGGGGGTCAAAAGTATAAATTTCCCAATAGTTTTCACAAGCGCCGGGAAAAAACAACATAAAAATTAAGGAAAAACGGGAATTTTTACGCAAAATTGGTTTTCCAAAAAATCGATTTTGGTTTTTGGTGTAACTCTAAAACAAATGAACGTATATACATGAAATTTTCACTGGTTGTTTATATTTGCATTTTCTATACACGATAACATTTTCAAAATATTTTGATTTATTTTGAACTGTTTAGGGACATTTTCATTTTCCATTTTTTTTTTAGTTTTTTTTCTAAAAATAGCAATAAAATTTTATTTGTTGGTTGCGAAAGCTTGAAATTTAATAGAAGGCTCCTAATATGTTGTTTCAAAGGCAGATGCAAAATATTAAAAATCCTTAGTCACAATTTTTTTTTATAAGCATTTAAAGTTCAAAAATTGACAAAATATGGAAAAATCACGAAAATTAGCAAATTATTTTGAGTTAAGAATTCGTAAAAATTTTTCTTTTTAAATCTAAGATTTGAAAATTAAACACAAGATTCCTTATAAGATTATCTACCTTTATCAAAAAAAAAATGTCTTTAAGAAACTCAAATTAAATTTTTATGAGCGTTTGAAATTCAAATTTTTACAACATTGGATGTTCACTCGATTTCCCATGTAGCGATTTCCTTATTTTGTTGTAATTCAAAAACAAATAACTGTAGATACATGAAAATTTCACTGAATGTTTATATTAGCATTTCATATACACCATACAATTTTGAAAATATTTTGACTTTTTTTGAGCTGTTTATGGACATTTACAGCTTTCAATTTTTTTTAGTTTTTTTTTCTATAAATATCAATAAAGTTTTATCTGTTGGGACAAAAAGTGTAAAAATTTAATACAAGGCTCCTGATATATTGTTACAATATCAGTTGAAAAATATTAAAAATACATAGGCACAATTTTTTTTATAAGAATTTAAACATCGAATTTTGACAGAATTTTTCAAAATCTCGAAAATTATTAATCATCGTAATTAATAAAATTATAAAATGTTCAGTTTTTATAGCTAAGGATTAAAAATTTAAAACAAGATTCCACGTAAGTAGATAATTCTCTTACCAAAAAATCTAAAAAATATACAATCACAGTTTATTTTTATAGTAATTTTATGTTCAAATTTGGACGAAATTACATATTAATAAACCTAGTTATTTTGTTGTGATTATATAATATTATTCGTGGGTACCTACTTGAAACTTCTAAAGTGTACTATAAAATATATCTATGATAGTATCAGGGTTTGTTATTGATGTTGATGTATAACGTGTTATAAGTACCTAATGGATATTGTGATAATGTGATATGCTTAATTTGGAATTTATTATAGGTCAATTTTTTTTAATACTATAGATATGTATATAATTTGTCTTAAACCTAGACTGACATACCGTCTTCGCTCAGAATCGTTTTTCTTATACAATGATATTGTATCATTGAATTCAAATTTAATAGCATCCATTATACAGTGACCCACTTGTAACCTACTGTACAGCAGAGCGACATCCACTTACCCACCTTTTTAGTAGTGAATTTGTTTCAATTTTTTATTATCTAATAAATTGGGTGTTCAAATAGTAACAATAACAATAACTCAAAATACTTTTGACGAATTAATAATGAAACTAATATTTACATGACACAACTTTACGAAAAGTCATTTTTGTTATTTTGTTCTATAAGAAAAAAAATACCATTTTTATTTTTGCTTTAAAAACAACAAACTGTTTTACAAAAGGTACCTATATGAAGGTGTGAATGTTAAATGAGGGTAATATGGGTAGTGGATCGTGGTTGAAGTTGCAGGTATTAAGTGATACCACATCTGATAAAAAAACAAGAACCATAGAAGTACGAATATTTAACCTAATAAATTACATTTACAGAAATTTACTAAAATATATTTTGCATCTTTTTGAGCTGCTTATATGTAGATATTATGATATTCGGATAAATTGTGAATTTTGAATTTTGGATGGGTACATCGTATTGTTAACATTTAATTTATAGATATAGAAAATACATTGCCCCACATTTCTAATTGTCTATAAGTATTGCTATAGGTTGAATTAATTTTTACCGAAATCACGTTATAAACTTTAAGTCAATACAGACTTACCGTATAACAGACAACAGTATGAACTGGTTCCCGGTTCATTATATAAATTCATAGGCTATACCAATTATAATATTATTCTAAATAAAATTAAAAAAAAATTCAACGTGCAAAGTAAAATATAGCAATGAATGTTAAGTTGAAAGTAACTACGATTAGTATTATTAAATAGGCAAAAATCAATGCAAAGAGGAGCCACAGATGGAACCCAACGTGAAAATTTCTATATTATTTTATTAAGTCTCTTCAATATTTTCTCTTGAGTCAATGGGTGGGAATTCTGGATTTATGATGGGTTGAGTAGGTAATGGATGACATTTGCTATACTAGTGGGTTGGTATGGGAAGGTAGTTTGGAATAGAAAGATTTGTAATATTTGGTTGCTAATGATTCGATTTTTAGTACAGGGTATAGTGTGGATGTGATCATACGATGAGTAATATCGACTGAAATCTTTGTATACAGTTTGAATTTGGGACGGCTTAGTACAGCCTCCCAAATTTGGATCACATATGCCCATATTGGTTGTAAAAGAGATTTATACATAATAAGTTTGGTGTGGATGGAGAGTTTAGATTTTGAAATTGGGAGGAGTGGAATATGTAGTTGCTGTTGAGGGTTTTTCTTTTTAGTTTGAGGTGGGGGCTTCAGGTTAGTCTTTTATCAAGCGTAATTTGGAGATAGGTATTTGACATAAAAAAAACATGGAATTTGAGTGCCTTGAAAGTAAACAGGTGGAGGGTCTATTCTTTTTAAAGTAAATGGTACATAAACAGATTTATTTTTATTCGCCACTTAGTTGCCCAGTTGTCAATGGAGTCTAAGTGGATTTATAGAAGGTTGGATGTTTCGTCGGGGTCACTACAAAATAATTTCCAACTGAAGATTTTTAAATCATATTTCATAATGAACCCTAAGTTATCATGTTTTATGATTTATATTAGTGACAATAACATAATCATTTATAATAATTTATTTTGCTAGATACCCCAGGTACGTAAATATTATGTTATTTTACTTAAACATTTGACTTTATCATTTGGTGTAATTATCAAATACTCACCTGTTTTTTTACTGTCGAATTGTTTGAATTTTAAGTTGGGAATATTTTGAAAATATATTGTTATAAACTATCAACCATTTTATATTTTATTTTTTGATTCAAATACAAAATATTTATTATACAAACTGAAAATAATAAGTATTTGATTTTAAATAAAGATCCTTTGAGAAAGTATATTGTAAGGCATTCTGTCCAAGTACTTTTTTAAAAAGTATTTAAAATACTTATTTGAGTATTGAGTACCTAAAAAGTAGATATATTTGAATACTTTTACTCAAGTAGACTACAACAAGACTGCTTATAATGGTCATAATTTTGTATCTTCTAAACAATTGACAGAGTTTAAATATAATAATATTGATAACAATATGTTTTATAGTTATTTTTTGATTGCAGCAGTCGCTTATAAATAATCTTCAAAAAATTATATCAATTACACATAAATTATCGCAAATACGTTTAATTCTGTTCGTTAAATCGTTTTGAAATTTTTGGTAATGATATATTTTGTAGAAGAACAGCGATTAAGCCATTCCCAAAATATTCTTAGAGGTATAATATTATTTATTAAATAAAAAGTTTATTATTTTATTTCTAGATCATACACGTACGTACATATTGTATAATTTATTATTATTTTTTAATTTGTTTTATTTAATAATTCAGTTTATTGTGTGCCTTACAACTTATGTGATCATCATCATCATACTCAAATTTTTACTTACATACTAAGTACCCACTATTATAACAGGCATCCGTTTATTTGACAAGCCGTAACCCATTAAGACCATAAGGATATTATTATCACTGTAGAGCAGTGGTTCTCAACCTTTTTTAGTTCACGGCACACTATTATACACCACAAGTTTTAACGGCACACTCACGCACTTGACAACCACAACAACTTCGACAAATTCGCCGAAGACATTAGTTATCGCCACGCGCCTAACATGTATCCGGTATTGTCTTATCTGCACAATTAGCACACAATTGGTCAATTGATAATTTCAATTTATTTCCAAAAAACTGTACAGTTCTAAAAACTACGTCGTATTAATCTACGCTCGTATGATTTCATCTGTACAGATAAAACTGTTCAATCGAATCGTACAGTTTTAACTGCACGTGTGTAGGCTGTAGACGACGTAAACGTACACGTAAATTAAAGTTAAAAATTATTTTAAATATTATTATGCTGCTGTATTTTTAAAAATAAAACACTGTTTTCAATATTTAATAACATTTCTCGCGGCACACCTAGACAATCTCGCGGCACACTAGTGTGCCGCGGCACACCGGTTGAGAACCACTGCTGTAGAGTGATAGTAAATATACACATTCTATATAATTTTGACTCTGCAGGGTTCTAAAAAGGATGAAAATCAATCAATTTACTTTGAAAAATATATTATAATAATACTATCAATATTTTATTATATATTTTAATCGATTTCAATCGAAGTCTATTATATACATATAACTGAACTTTGAATATTTTTATTATTCTGTACATAATAGTTTAAGGTAGGTCCATAATATCACATTAATTACAAACCAATATTATTTTTATTATTATTTTTTTTTTTAGTTGAAATAGGGAACAGTACGTATATATTTGATTGATTAAATTTTGTATAAAATATATTTATAACAAATCAGTTGCATTACTTGCATTTTACACCATAAAAATACTCTTTAAAATGTATGCTTTTAAAAAATTTTAGAGTATGGTTCTTTGATCGTTTTAAATTTATTAAGAACTAATATACAATTTAAATAGAATTAAAACTAAAAATTAATCAAATTATCCAATATATTGATTCGTATAAAGAATAAACCATAATACAACCAATATTAAATGATATATTATCGTACAATTTTTAAAGAGCAAGCACCTATAATAATTACGATTTATGATACATGAATTGTAAACACGTAAATTTTTAAAAATCTTAAGTCATTATAAAGTGATTTTTGGTATTTTTGTGGTAATTATTTAAGTCATGTTTGGGTGTTTATAAATCATTTTAACATTATTTATTTTCGTGCATTTTTTAAAGATATCGAGGTCATCAAGTGTAGGGCCCTAATTATTATACTACAACAATAGGAATTTGTCACAATTTAATTTATTTTTACAGGAGTTTCAAAAAAATACGTAGCTTATATGAAAGGAAGTATGTATAATGTATATAATAAGTGTTGAGTTAAGTTGATTTTGTCTGGGCTAAAATTTGCTTTTTATACATGTAGCTATGTATAGGAATACAAATCGAGTTCTATTCTTGTTTGTGGAAGGAAAATCTAACGAAAACTCAAATAAATCTAATACCAATTTATTTTGCAGAGTCCCCTGAAGAACACCAGGAATTTAAATTCTGTAAAGAACATATTAAAGACTCTAAATACATAAGTTTTTTTACGAATTTGTTAAAGACCTAAACATTGAGTGACGTTTAAATATTTTTAGTTTTATAATTTTAAGATAAATATAAATTATACTATATTTTTTTCTGTAACTTCATCAAACTAAATTCACTCAATAAAATCTACATATGACTTGAATAACATTCATTTCATTTCAATGTGTAACAAACTAAATAGATACGCCTGCCTAATTATGACCTGCCGGCACGT
The DNA here is from genome assembly GCA_949089665.1 of Macrosiphum euphorbiae. Taxonomy (NCBI): domain Eukaryota; kingdom Metazoa; phylum Arthropoda; class Insecta; order Hemiptera; family Aphididae; genus Macrosiphum; species Macrosiphum euphorbiae. The sequence continues at coordinate 69,217,611 of CARXXK010000003.1, read as the reverse complement.
GTATATAAAATTATAATAATATATTATGTAAGTATACGGTTTATAAAGCTAGAGTCAACCGTGGAGTGCATTTCGATTTTGTATGATTTATAGTGTTAGTGTACACTGAAGTATATAGTGTACACAAAGGTAGGTGGGTACCTACCTAATATATATAATATATATATATATAGCACTCGAAAAACTTAACTGATCTCGCAACAGAGCAACTAACTGGGGTCTATTTGTCTAGGAACTATTTGTCGGATGTTAGCAATGCTCAGACTTCAGTCGTAAGTCAAGATAATGAATAATTGTCGTTGAACACACTGTTTTCATGTATATATAATATATTTATAGGTATCTTATTGTACCTAGGATCTATACCATACAACCATTGGTCTACTCTCGATTGCCGCTGAACTTGCATTAGCTCTTGCCCCTTGGTTTAATTATTAGTCAGTTAATCAAAATATTACCACGTTGTAACACATATTTGCACACCATTTGCTTATGTTACTTGTGTTAAAAGGGCCAATGTCTCTTATGCTGTATCAAGTTCTTTAATTTATAAAAATTGTTTATTTTAAATTTTAAATTTTGGCCAATGTCAAACCAAAGTAATTTTAATATTTTTTGGCCAATGTCAAACTAAAACGTATATAATATTTATACTTAAAAATAAAATGAGAGTCATACAATGAAATAAAAACAAATGTCATTAAGTAACAGAATGTTTTGAGTTCCAACATACAATTTAAGATTTTTATGTAAATTTTAAAAATTGTCCAATTAAATATTTTGAATTCCTGAACATTGTCAAAATATTTCATTGGCCCTTCTTGCACCAAGCCACAGATATTATTATGAACAAACTGACTTTGCTTGTTATATGAAAATTAATTTACGAAAACATAAATGACGTAACATTGTGTATTATATTATACTGAAGTGAACGATTTTAATAAAATTGGAATATTGAACAAAAAAATAAACGATTTAAAAAATTATTTTGTTGTAATCAAAAAATGTAATTTGTAAAAACTTGCAACTTTTCACCAAATTTACATATAACGTAATAAGTAATTACCTACCTACGTTGAATGATTTACATTGGGAACCTCCGAAGCAGTTGAACGCCTCACAACCACTGAATTAACTCTCTAATATATAAATAAATATAAAAATATATATAATTAATAATTTATAGAATAAATAAATCTGCATTTTGTAGTTGAAAAGAGTTCATAATAAGGATAGCAACTCTGAGATGATATGCAACCAATAGTAGTTGCTAGCAGATCCTTACTTTGGTAAATATTTGTTTATGGTTATAAAAATATGACTGCTATCGATTCGCATCAAATTTCTATCTACATTTTTCTATCTGCATTTTACGAGGTAACAAAAAAAGACAATTTATCCTCATCCGCCAAATATATTATTATTATGGTATTTTAATTTTCTACAAACAATTACTATTTATTTAAAAATATTATTATTTCAATTCCTCGCGAGCTAGCAGAAATTGTAGTTTAAAACAAAAATGTTATGACATTGTTGCAATTGAAAAATATAAATAAAATATTTGCAAAACTTTTCACAACTTTTCACATAAGCACCAAAAACCTGTAGGGGTGGACTGGGAATACAAATTTTGAGCCGGGGAAACAGAAATTTCGGCCCAATTTCGGGCAAATAATAAAATATTTATAAGTTATTTTTTAAAAAAAATTTCAATCCCACATTTTGTATCTACTTCACAATTCCTTTTAATGAGTTATCAACCAACTTTCTAGCTATCATAGTTCAGGAGAAAAATTGAGAAATATAGAAATTTTGGGACTGTTCACGCCGACGTTTTTATAGATTCAAATCGTTATACCTCTTGGCCGTGACATCAAATCTCTCTCATTAATATTTTATATTGAAGATAGCTAAATGACCAACCTACTCGTCATTATTATTGAGTTACATTTTTATAATTTTCCTGTTTAACACAAATTCTTGAAGTTTTCAAAATTCAGACTTTTTTCAATTCAATTACCATAGTTGTACCTGTTCAAAAACCAAGAGAGTAAAAAAAAAAACTATTTAATTAATGGCTTGAAAAATAATTGAATACTTAAAATACGTTAAACAATAAAATGTTAAAAAAAGTTTATGAGGATAGGAATAGGTACTTACCTACAAACACGAATAGAAGAACACTTTCGCGAATATTTTTACGATTTATTTATTTCGTTCACATATAACTACAGTACATATAAGTATACAATATATGACTCGTGTCTACATAATATCATTATTATTATTATTATAATATCCTTATATCATAAACATAGAGGCTCAGTAATATTTTTATTTATAAATAATATACAACGTAACGATAATAGTAGTTTTTACAAGCACGCGGCACCTAGCTGGCGGGCACCAGTAGTATATTATTATTTTATTATTACATTAATATTATTTTTTTTTTCACATCTAGACACATATATTTCATTAAAACACATACAGATCATAATATCTTATAAATTAATAACCGTTAAAGTATTATATAGTTATCATACGCTTAACTCTATAATGTCGAACATTGACGCGAAACAATAATATATATAAAAAAAAAAACAATGAACAGGTACACTATAATATTGTATAGTAGTCGTCGGGAATATTATTATTATTATTGTTATGTATGTATTCAGTTCTGATATTCTAATCGTGGATTTATAATATACCTATGTATATTTGTATACTTGTATATGTATATTATAAAAGAATACTCATTACAAATTAATAGGTCCGTCGTTATTCGTCATTTAATTATCACAGTAAAAATAATAGTAATAACAATAATAATAATAATAATAATAAGAGAAGAGAAGAGAATATAGATCGTTACGATATTATAATAATATATAATAATATAGTTTATGCGGTTCAATTATATTGTAAACATATTATGAAAATTAATACAAAAAAATAAAATAAACCGAGTAAAAACGAGTCTAACCCTAACCAGACAAAATACGCGTTTGTTCGTTTGGAATGAACGACAATAATAGTCTGCTCACAAATCGAATTGGGTCCTATATAGTAATAATATCGGTAATAAAATATACTGTACACAAATATAGGTATTCCAGAGTATAAAAAAATCGGTTGGTTATAGAAATGTTTATATTGAAATATTGTTCGTGGATTGTCTTAAAACGATATTATACCATATTACAAATGTATTACAATAAATATTATTATTGTTATACGTACCTATATTATACACTAAGGGTAGGAGGCGAAAAGCGTATCGTTTTCGGTAAAAAAAAAAATAAAATAAGAAACACGCGTTTGAGCTCTGCGCAGTCTGTACACACATTTATATATTATATATAGTACATATTAATATAATTACTATATAATATATAATATTACAGTGTACGTATAATATTAAAACAATGAGCTGGATTTGTTTCCGGCCGAAACGTGTGATGTGTGTCTATGTAACGAAACGTAAACTAAACTAATTTACATAAATAAAATAGAATCTATCACAACAACATCTCGATATATAAAAGAAAAATAAAATAATAATAAACAAAAAGGAACTATATCATAAAAATTAATACCAATCGAGTTTACAAATAAATAACAATTAATTATATGTACATATTGTTTTTACAAGAACACGGTTAAAAGGAAATCGATTACGCAATTGTATATATACCTACTAAATTAGCGTACATCGGCAAGTAACGAAAAACAGAGTCATACAATACGATTTTGATTATTCATAAGATATTTACAATTTTAATATTCGCATGGGTAGGTTATAAGTTGTATAAGACTACGCATAACGACAGGGTAAAAAAAAAAAATTATTCGAGCGAACGTTTTTCATAATATGTACAAAAAGGATTTGAGGGGTTTACTCGAAACGTTTTGATTTGTTCGGTTGCTTTTTTTTTCGACCGTGAAACGTCGAATTGACTTTTGACGATTTTCGGACGGTCTTCAACAAACCGTCGCCATCGCTGTGGAGGTTGTCGCGGGCAGGTGAAACTAGCCGATGACCTGTGAATCATAATTCATAAAATCACATTATTACACGGTCTATGGTTTTCTTCGGATATTTTATAATAATATATAAGACACCTAATCGGTTTAACAGGATGCCACACATCCATTTATTTTTGTGTAAAACTGTTTAAGCGAAAAACAACCACTTTGATGGTTTTCATATCAAAAAGTTATTTTAAGTTTGAAAAATATAAAAAAAAGGGGATTTTAAGGCAATAATAGCTTTTAGGCGTCACACTCGTTTAGGAACACTTATATACAGAATAAGTGTCGAATGTACCTCGTCATTGAGCGTAGGTCACTGCTAACGGATGTGGTACATTTAAATTCAAGTCGGTACGGTCTGTAAGGGTATATTTAAGAATAATTTATTTAAAATTGAAAATTAAAATGCATTTTTTCAGTGTGAAAAGTATATTGGTCTGAGACGATTGTTTCTTCCTCGGACTAAAATTAGTATTGTTCAATGTTGTGCGAGTGAATGATTATGTCCAGAGTAGATTTTTTAGTAGCTAATAACAAAGTTAGTATCGTACCTACACTATATAATAGTGTAGATAGTAGGGTATGCGAACTTACAACGCTTCTGCAGGACATCGACTGGCATCATCACTTGCGTCCAACAGCCGTCGACGACGACGACGTCTGAAGCACAACTGGACAGGGTACGTCCGTCGCCTCGGCGTACAGACAAGACGATTCGCTGCACGAGCAACCACTGCTGCAACTACCCTTGTCGTCAGCCCCCGTGACATTGACTCCTCCGCCGTCGTCATCGTCGTCGTCACACCAACCGCGGTCCCGATGCCATTGTTCTGAAAACCATAACATTGCCGTATTATTTATTTATAATATTCAAAAGTATATTACAATATCATAGGTACACTGCAAAGCTATACATGCGACTTTTTTACTTGTGAGCAGGAAATGATAGATGGGGACCGCCCCGAACCCCTCATCGATGTCTGATCGAAACATCAACAGGCGTTTTTCACCGTCGCGGTTTATTATCGATGGCACGATATTTATTTATTATTCGCATATTATAACGATAACATTATATATTATGCTGAAGGTATAGACTAATGCGAATGAATTAAACATTTTTTTTCTCATTTAAATGCCCGCTGCAGGTCTATTTAACATGTCATATAGATACCTGAACAAATCTCGATAATTAAGAATCTATTATTGGAAAAATTAATAATTATTAGTTTAACCTAATTAAACGACAGACTGACATCATTTTGAAACCTCTCAAATTATTAACTTCGTCGTGAGGCATCCGTAGTTCGTAAAAACAGTTAAAATATTATATATATCATGAATATTTATGATATAATAATATGTTATGTCGATACACGCGATGACAACGAAAGAAAACTAAAAAATATATTACCCACCACAAAAACAATTCCGTTTTAATCTTTATACCGTTCATCAGAGATAATTATAGTAGATAGTAATTATACACTCAAATTTTTATTTCATTAGTTTGATTTTTAAACCAAATCTCCTGACTATCGATTCTAATTTGTTGTTTTTAATTTAAATACAACGCGGTTAAACAAAAAGTATCATTAGTTACTTAGTCTCAACCAAAGATATCAAATAATATGGACATTGGACATGCGATTTTGAACTTGACGTATTATTTGTACGATTGACTGGAAAACGCTAGGTTATTACAATGGATACTATAACTATGTTTTGAGTGATTAAGTTGATTATAAAACAACTATCCAGTTCAATTAAAAAGTTTAAAAAAACAATTAAATTAGCTTTAACTTTTTCACTAGGCAGCCGCAGTAATTCCCACCTTCGACAATGCGTGTGTGCGATTGTACGAGTGGTTTCGCATGGTATGTACTACCCTTAATATTATATTGGCGGTATAAACCGCACGATACCGTCGACGGTCGTAAAAGTAATTTCGGACGTTCGATTATCGCAATAATTCGAGGTCCTTTTTATCGTCTTTACGTTGTACACTTATACCAATGGTCTCTCGGGTACCGTTCATCGGAAAACAATATATACGCTCGTCCAATAACCGCGTGTGTACAACGGCCTCTGGTATATCGGTATGCATTATACTCTGGTCGATCCTTTTATCGCCACAGACAATACCCCGGGAAATAAACCTCGTTGTTATTATTTTAAACTTCCGAGAACATAATAAACCGCAGCTCTACGTTTTTCTACGCGGTTATTGTTATTTGTTCTTGAAATTTCAAAATTTCTCTTACTTCCCGAGATCACGCTCTATACGTACGGGAAACAACGGATCCGGCGGCGGGATAAGTTTCTAGAAATCGCGTTTCGCTTCGACGTGGACAAACGAGACTATCATCATTTAGGCATAATGTAATACGATATTATCGTTAATGGTATATAGCAGTCGCACATGCTAAGGAACTGACCAAATCGGGATTTGACGAGTGGTTGATGAATTTACCAACTTTCTTGTTAAACAAAAACCGGTGCCGGTTCCCGAGCTAGAAGTTAATGGAACGGAACTGCCAAAAGCCTAGGGTGATTTGTACTTAATCGAGTTATGAACCGGGCCTTGGTCGCTGTGGATACGAGGTGCACAAGCTGGGACATAAATATAGTCCTGCAGCAGTATGTGACTGCAGATGCAGAGGTACCCACCAATAAGGACAAACCATAAATCGTATTATCGTGGAAAGCCATGCGAGGAAATTTAGTGAAGAAATCGAGGGGATTCGAGCAATAATACCGACAGAGGTAATGGATCGATAGGGTATTATTAAGACTTTCGCTTTTAACTTGATAACTTATTAAACAAGCCAGCACGTAGGCCTACTATTCCACTTAAGTTTATTTCATAACAATATTGTTGTTACCGTTAAATACTATATATTTTATTGTTTTTTTGTTATTGTCATTAATTTATTTATTATTACCGATCTAAATAGGGTACCTCCTACTCTACCATTTGCAGAACACCGATAACGTAGTGTAATATCGTTATTATTTGTTCTACCGTTGTAATGTATATATTTGTTCTACCGTTGTAATGTATATATTTGTTTAAAATTCATATCATAAGAATAAATAAACGGTAGTCTCGTGTTTTTCAACATTATTGAATTTTATTTTTACGATTTGGAACTAGGAAGATGAGTTGGGTTTTGGGTGTGGGGGGCAAGAGGCTCTATTTTGCCACGCTCAAATACAAATCCGGGAATGCTTACCGGAATGATGTTTGTACGCGAGACCGGGCAGGGTGGACTGAACGCAACGGTCTATGCTGTTGCCCTCGGAACAGCAAGTGTTGTACTGCTGTGGCTGTTCGTCAGGTGTCCGTTTGTTGCACGGCGGTGGAGGTGGTGGCTGCTGCTGTTGCTGTTGCGTCGGCTGATTGACGTGACCGTACAACAGTGACGCGCTCTCGTATTCGTAATCTGAGTGCATGCGGTTCCGAGACGCTCCATATTTGTTAGACGACCGGTCGAGTCCCTGGCACGAGGACACGTTGCACACGGAAGGATGAGACGAGTTCGGTACCTGTTGGCGACAATACGTTTATTCATTTATACGATGCGATTTGAGGCGAATTTTGTGTTGCGCAGGAGTGTAGGTTTGGGTGGTCGAAGCCAAAAACCACCCTTTTGTATATACGTGGCACATCTGAATGTCTAGAAGACCACTACCACCGGTGGCGCCGTTAACGGGACAAATTACCAGACGTTGGTCAGAGCTATAGTGTTCGTTACAGCGAATCTTTAATGATTTCAGTATTTAAACCATTTTTCTTGTGGACATATTTTTTAGATATCTGTTTATTGTTTAACAATGGTGTTCGACATTTTTTGATTTAGTTCTAGACTCGAGAGATTCTCATTTTATACTTTAATATGGAAACCAAAATAATCGTTTTCAATTCTTAAACGACTCTTATGGATTATGAAATAATTAAAATATGTTAAGACGTATAACAATATAATACTATAGCTATTAAGTACGTAACATATTTTAAATCATACAACGATTTTATAGACCGAAAAATTATATCCCCCGAAGATTAGGCGTGTAAGTCGAAAAATCAATTTATCTGGTAACAGATTTCGAAATTCACACCAAGTATTAATTATTGTGGCCTTTATGACAATATTAATGTGGTGACGAGCGGTTACCGGAGGTGGTTGTGTGGAAGGCGGTGGATTGAATCTGTGTTCGTTGCTCTGGTTGCCAGTGTAAATCCATGCTGGCGTGTAGCCATTACAACTACCGGCCAATGACTTGCTGGAGTGGATGTGTGACTGTTTCGAGAAACTTCCAGCGTGCATACGACGACTTGATTGAGGACTGCCGCCGTTGGACTATATTATAAGGATAGAAAAAATAAATATATTATATAATGTAAGTCATATTTTTTAAACGATCGATAACAAACAAAAAAAAACTTGATTCTGAGCAACACTAGGTTGAAAAATCAATATCTTATGAAAAAAAGAATTATTCAAAATCTGTTATTTTTCAATTTTGAATTCTATTCAATATAATAAATCGGTAATGTAAAATATAATTTAGTAAGAGTTTTAAGTCTCCCGCAGTCTCTTATCCGTATTTATCAAATTTTAATAAAAAAAAACCAAAGTTGAATTCATGAAAGACGGCTATCGTAAATTGGAGCGTTGCACACGCATATAAAAATTGGAGAAACTAAAAAAAAAAAAAAAAACGACCGAGTTTAAGTATCGAATCAAATCTTCCTAATACCCGAAATCATCACAAACATAATAAAAATAAAACAGAATATTAAAAACACCAATCCGACGAACGTAATAAATCGTCCGTGAAATCGAGAGAGTGTGACGAACTAAGTATAAGAGCACATACCTGAGACGTTTTCCGCATAGAATCGGTCGGCGGGTGTTGTGGGGGCGGTGGGAGGAACTCGTTCCAATTCGGGGGCGGCGCTTGATTGATCGGATAGATTGGCGGTTTCCGTTTGTGATTGTTGAAGTCCACGTTTTCGTCTAAAAATAAAGAAAAAAGAGATTAGTACATCGAATAAAAAATCAACACCGTGGTTTAAAGCTGTGAATGCTGTTACGCTTACCAAGGTAATGGTTGTTGGGTGCGACCACTTGTTCGTGACAACGTTCGTGGCACGAACCGTTGGAACTCAGTGTTTTGGTTTCAGACGAACTGCTAGCGGCCCCGAAGAGATGCGTAGACTCCTATTAACACGTGGTCGATAAAATACACAATTTAGAATAATCTGTAGTTGTAACTATTCATTATTGTAGATTTTGTGATTATGAGTGTTTAAAATTAAGAAATCAATGACACGTAGTTATATGTAAGTATTTTGGAAAACAATAAATATATTATGTATATAATTAATGAGTGAAGAGTATAAAATAATTTTACACTTTATTATACCCAAATAATAGGTACCTACGCCAGTGGCGTATCCAAGGAGGGTGTTTGGAGATCATGATACCGCCTTGAGCCGTATGTCATATCAAATTATTTCATGAATTAAACTCTAAAGGGATATTAATTTATTATTTTCATTATCTATTGATCGCAACAGACGTAGTGTAAAAATATTTTTGCTAATGAAAATCAAAGTTATAGCTCGTATATATAATATATATTATTGTATAATATTTATAATCAACACCCTTCTTACAAAGATCCTAGTTACGGCTTTGGCATATACGCATTGGCATAAACAACACACAAAGTGGAAGTTTTTATAAGTGGAAATTCGTCGAATTTTCGGTATAGTGGTTTTATAGGGAACAATAAGGATAGTACAGCAATATATCACTAAACTGCGACGAGACACGTTCCGAAAATATCGATCGTCGGCGCTAAGTGTTTATCGGAGGGGCCTTCAAATTTTTTGGGCGGAGGGCCACCTGTTATATTTAAAGAAATCTCACGAACCGCATTCGCAATAAAAACACGTAGGTATTAAAAGATTAAAAAATACAAGCTACCTATTATGCCTAAAAAAACGTATTCGCGGGCCTAAGATAAAGTCAATAAGACGGGCCCGCGGGCTAAGACCCTGCCAGCCTCAAAACAGGCCTATATGAATACCGACGGAAACTTACATTGCAATCGTCGCGGTTCAGCAGAGTAGTGGTGGCGTACGGTGTGGGGTTGGACATCATGTCTTTGCGCGGGTTGTAGAACGTCGACAAGTTTCGGGTGTCCACCTCGGCGTAGTCCGCGCAGGTCGTCTCCCTACCGATGCCGTTCAACAGTTTGGACTCGGGGTCCTTCTCCCCGTTGCGCCAACCACGGTCGATCCACAGGGCCTCCTTGCCGCCGGCGCTCAACATGCTCAATTGCGACAGGTCGCCACTGACCACCGGTACTGCAATCATGGTATACGATTGCGGTATAAGACGGGTGCATATTGTAATATACCGCGTTATATACACGTATAATATCGTGACGTATGGGTACGCGGTTAAGCCGGGGGTTAACACTACGTTTCGTGTCTTTATGCTTACACAAAAATGCAATAATACCAATGATATGACTATTGTACCCGATGATAACATAATATTATAACATAGTGTGATTATTTTACACGACACGGTGTAGTGCGTGAACCGCGGCTTAACGACCGAAATTGCAACCGAGTATATAGCCGCGAGAATTTACGGTTCAACTCTAAAACCAATATGGTTGCAACCATAATATTATAGTCACCTCGCCCTCGCACGACGTGTAGCCGTGAATCCGGCTCGAGTTCTAAACGATTATTCTATATTATTATGTTTACCGTTGAAGTGGCCCAACTGTTTGCCGGCGTTCTGTTTCCGTTTCAAGTACACGACGGTGACGATTACGCACGCCAACATGACGACCAGGGCCGCCAACAGCACGATGATCCACGCCTCGCCGTTGGTAGTAGACGAATACGCTCTGGCCGGGTACGCCGGGTCCATGACGATCGGCACGGGGGCGCTGTAGGGCCCGTACCCGCTTCGGGTGTACGCCTGTACCCGGGCCGTGAAACTGCCGCCCACCGTCAAGTTGAGCAGAATCGTCGTGGTAGACGAGTTCAACAGCTCTTGTACGGCGGCCTTTGTAGCGTTGTTATTCTTCACTTGTATCTATTGGATGACACCATTTCAGTTAGTCATATTTAGGTAGGTAGGTAGGTACAGGTATACCAGATACCAGATGTGTAATGACTATATTACATCGTATAACTCGTGATCACACCCGTAATGTGCATCGTGTTGCGAACAACACAGCATACAAGACTTGTTTATAATACTTAGGTACTTACCGAGTACCATTTTGGACATTCGAGAAATATTTGAATACTTTTCAAATACGAAAAATAAAAACGAAATACTGTTTATAATTATTTAATGATGTAATACCCGTTATAAACATATTAGGTATTAGGGATGGACATGAAATCCGAATATCTGAATTATCCGAATATCCGGATATCCAAATCCGGATTTGAATCAAATTCTTATCCGGATTTCCCGAATTATCCGGATTATCCGGATTTATGGATTTTCTTTTTATGTGACTTCAGACTTACAAATATTTTTAATGTATGGTAAAATAAATTATTTTATTATGATGAAAATTTAACAAAATTTTATTTTATATCAAAGTTCGTATATGAGTCATTGAACAGCAAAATCGAGTTGAATAATCCGGATACTCCGGATAATCCGTGAATAATTCGGATTTTTGAAATCCGGATATGCCCACCACTATTAGGTATAGCCGTATAGGTACATTTTTTGTCATTGTTACGGATTAATAAAATCAACTTGTTTTGTTTAAAACGTGCATCAGACACACCAACAAGATAACTATAATATGACGTCATCGATTTATTGATATTTGAAACCATTAATTACCAACATATTTAACCATAGGAAAAAAAAGTTAAAATATCTTCAATAGTCAATGACTTACTTTGTATCCCAACAGTGCGCCGTTGACGTGCTGCGGTGGAGGTGCCGACCACCGTATGAACGCGGTAGTGGCGTTTACCATACCAGTCTGTACGTCTTCTGGAGCCGCAGAAGGAACTGCAAATAGAACACAGGAATATTGGTTGTTTAACGAGAATTCGAAAACATAAGGTTGTGCTTGGCATTAGGAGTGTTCACTTACCATCCTCGTTTGTTTGGACGACCATGGAGTTGGACGGTTGGCCTTCGACCGTCTTAAAGAACGGCACCAAGAAGAAATCGTACTTGTTGTACTTACGGAGGTTGGCCAATGTGTACGACTTGGGTTCACCGTTGTTCATCATCACCGTCATCATGTTATAGGTCTGCGAGCCGCCTGACAAGTCTCTGAACCGTACGTGAATACCTTCTACCCATTCGGCACTGCTCAACACCTAATGCATAAATGTAATAGAATGTGTTAATGGTTTTAATGACAGAATTTCGATATGGATCGGTATACATACATCCCATATGACTCGGACCGACGTGGACGATACCGGAAACAGTTCCTTGAAGTCTATGACTTTAGTACCGAGCCGCTCACGGGCTTCCTCCAGAGACTGCTGCGTGATGATCGTATTGGTCCCTCCGGTTTTCACCATAGCGGACAACGCGCTAGGCACGCTCAATCCATGTGAGTTTTCGGCCCTCACCATGAACACGTACGACGTGTCCGGTTTTAGATTATCGACCTGAACACGTACACACACAAATATATTATGATGTAGGTATACAACTTGCAGTACTTCAAATTTCGGGCTACGAGAAAACGGTGAAGATTGCGTAAATATTCACACGATTTTCAGCAGTTTCGTGGAGCGAAATTTGAAATACCGTCTGTATGGAGCGAGTCGGATCGTATCGGAGCAGACTGGTATTAGCCAGGCACCTGGAAATATACTTACGACCATGGTGTTGGTTGATATGCGATGTGCGGCGACCACCCATCCGGTTTGCAGGTCCGAGCTGTAATACTCGAGCGTGTACCCGATGATCGGCGAGGCGCCAAGGTGTGGAGTGGGCGGGTGCCACGTGACCGTAACCGAGTTTTTGGTAACGTTTACGATGGTCGGCACTGATGGGGCGGCCGGGAACATGGCCGGGTCAGGCGCGCGGTGCAGTCGTGTGCCCGGGGATTCTTCGACGCTCAGTGACGCCGACCAGGAAGTCTCACCGCTTTCCGAAGAAGCAGTGCACGTGTACAGACCAGAATCAGATACTTCGAGTTCTAAAAGGCGTACACAGATGAGTCATACTTCGATCATAACAAAATTTATTATATAGAGTAGGCGTAGCGTACCATCTGCAATTTAGCATTTAGCTTATTCGATTAAAAATGTTAAAAGTTTTTTTGTCGCCACAAATTTACATATTATCATAGGTATATAGGAGTGTAGAAAATGAAAATTGCGATAGAAGTTTACACGCAAAAGTATTTTTATTAATATTTACTTCCACAAAAAGCACGTTGAATAATAAATTATGCGTGCCAACTTCGAGTACGAGATGCTGATTACACAGTATCTATACCTAATAAGTATCAAACGAGTCATAATTATTTTAAAGATTCAATTTGAACAACACAAAAAACTAAGTTTTCAGAAAGAAATATACAGTATTTGGTTTTGCTTTTAGTGGCATAGTTAAATGTATAATTATTAAATACAACTGACGATTTTAGTTTGCTTATTTTGCATTTCAAAAGAATTCTGAAACGAGGGACTTTTTCAAATGATATGATAAATAATACGCTAATATAATCAGGCTTGACGGTATTTCTGCTTTTACACTTAATCTTTATTAAGAAAAACAAATTTAAAAAGAATTCAGATTTCAGTTCAAAGGTACCTACGACAAAAAGTTATTTCTTCTCCTTTAGGATTTCGAAGAAAAGTATAGGTATATAGTAAAAGCTGAGTAAATAATAATAATAAAATAATAATATTATTTTATTATTTATTTATACGAGTTCAAAAATAAAGTATAGAGTATATAGGTACTATACAAAAAAGAGCTTTTTCCTTTTGTGTTTAAAGTAATAATAAATAAAAGAAAATTTTCAATAAATAAAATCATGAATAGCGGTAACAGATTGTGCAATGCGTGTGTCTGCTGTGTAATGTAGGTGGGACAGGTGGGTATATCGTATGGGTTTGAGATATGATAAAAAAAATATTATATTATTATTATTATAAAACTTTCGTACCGTTTTAAACGTAAAAATATTACAACTATTATAGAGACTTACCGTCTATTTGTAGTGTGCCCGATGATGTAATGGTTACTCTGGGGTCGTCTGGAGACAAATAATTTCCGTTTCTGTACCATTTTATGGTAGGCAATGGTATACCAGACGCCTGACATGGTAATGTGGCAGCCGACCTCGTGGCCAACGTTTGGTTGGTCGGTCCGATGTCGACGACTGGCGGAGGAACGTCTTGTACGGATGTGACCTGAAAACAGTGAGCAGAAAAAATGCAATAACCTTTGTAGTTGGCCTTTCGATTATGCGAAAATGTGGCGCAAAACAAAGCCTTAAATTGTATACAGGGTGATTCCCCAAACACAATTATCACCATATTTTACTTAAATGCGGAATTTATAAGTTTGATAACTCATTTGAATTTAGATTTAGGTGAATCTACAATTAAAAAAAAACAATGGGCTTAACAACTGAAAGTAAAAAAAAAGGTTCTCATTAAAATATCGGAATTTTCGTTAAAAGTGTTTCCAGACACAAAAATACATCGTATTGTGAAACCAATTGAAATTTTCGCTCTGGTCCAGAAAAAAAAATTGTACCTGTTACACCTCAGGCCATTCTTTAAAGGATATACAAATTTTGTACATTTTAGTATTTGAAAATATGGTCTTTAGGTAAGTATAAAAATTAAAAATTCCATAAATCAGATTTTGAATAAATGCATTATTTATTAAAGATACAAAGCGGACGAGCCGCATGCTTATGGATAATCCCTCTGCACAGTACCTACGGAATATTTACCACAAAGTCTAATATTCATGGATAATAGGTTGTCGCGGCCACAATAATAGATTATGGACACGTAAACCACGACCGCGGTAGATGGTGTTAACGCGCAAACAACAATTTTAGAATATTATGATAAAAAATACACACCTGCAAGAACGCACGCCAAGTCACCGACCCGGCGACGGACAGGGCGGAACACACGAGGAAACCGGCGTCTTCTTTTTGAGCTCCCTGTATGCGCAGGGTGCCGTCTTGAGTCACGTGAAAATGTCCGTAAGCGTTGCCGGGGAACATCAACACCTGGGACCCTTCACGTGACCAAAAAACAGACGGCGGAGGGTTGCCTTGTGCCACGCAGTCGAAATTTGCAATTCCGTTGAGGCCCACTTTTTGGTCTTTGGGTCTGGTCACAAATGTCGGCGGGGCTAGAACGTACGGGATGAGATTAACATAATAATAATAATAATAATATACATAGTATATATACCTATGTCGGAGGTTTACATTTACAATTCAAAACGAAACAAGCGAATTATTATGTGCACGGCGCAGTAGCAGCTTGAAACTATATATATATATATACATAATACGCCATTTTTGTATGTATAATGTATGACGTATAACCTGCCAATAGTCGAGAACAGTCTATTTGAAGTGTGCGAGAAATTTTAGAATAAAATATGATAGTATGTACAGAGTGTTTTTTTTTTTAAACGAATGATAAACATTTAAAAATCGGATGTTATTAATTATTCACTTTTATTTTTGTGTTTATTTTTTTAAGTTTATATACCTACTCACTTTTTCACAACAACATCAACCTCCATTTTGAAACCGTAAAATTTTCTGAGAATTTCAATACGCTATAACCGTTCCGTTAAAGTACTTTAAAGGGATGCTAACAAATAATAAAATTAAACGGAAAATGGAAGTTTTCATATTTTATAAAAACGTATATCAAGGAGAAAAAAATTTATTTTTAAAAAAATACATAAGATACCTATCTGAGACAATAATGATTTTATGTAAAAATTATATTATTTCGCACAATACAAAACAGGCTAAGGCAGAGATATTACGTGGTTTGTTGCCATGTTTCGGGCGCAATACCTACTGTAATACAAATGATTATTAATTTACTTAAATACGTACCTATACATAAACTCAATGAATAAGTTAAAACGACAACTTATCGATATAATATAATAGATGACGGTCAATATATACTTACAGTGCACGGTCAACGAAGCCTTGGCCTTCTCGGAACCCACGTCATTTTCGGCGTTACAAACGTAGAGTCCTTCGTCCTGTGCTATCACGTTAATGATCCTCAGTGATTTGTTGTCCAATATCTGGGCTCGGCCGAATGGCATTTTATTACCGTCGCGTTCCCAGTAGATGTTCGGTTTCGGATCGCCACCCACCTTGCACTCGAATTCAGCGGTCTGTCCGGTGTGCACAGTTACGTCTTTGGGTTCGGTGTTTATGAATGGTTTCACTGTGGGACATAATATTCACGAAATCGTGTTAAAAACGTCGGTTGTCTGTGGTGGGTATAATATATTGTATATAGGTAGGTAATAATAGGTAAAATATATTATTGTCTCCTCTGAGCCGCGCCAGTTCCAATACTTTTTTTTATAACACTTTGATAGTTTGTTTAATTTTTTTGAAGATCATGCGCGTCATTTGAAATTATAAAAATATTTTAAAAGTTAAAAGGCAGAAATAAAAAAAAAAATATCTGATGTATTCCGAAAGCCCTCGCTGTAATTGAGATATAAATACGTTTAATCGTGCAATGGCTTTTAGGCAAGTTGTGCAGACGATAGTTTAAGGTTTGAAAATCGTACCCAAATCATTAACATCGTAATTATCAGCGTCGTTTGAATTTCGGAGGCATTTTAGTTACTTAGCAAAGTTGACAAATAACAGTTTATCTTGTTTTATAGAAGATTAAGCAACGCGAGTTTACCCTATAATAACTGGTAAAGTTGTTTTGGTCGGCTAGACCTCTAACTTTGGGGCGTATTACAGGGATAAGTGTGTATTTAGTGGGTCGTAACCCGTTAATTTTAAAGGGATATTTATTACACGGTTAAACGATTTATGCATTTATAATTTATACAATGATCGGACCTGTTAGAATTTAAAACAAGCGTGTAATTAAATTTATATCTCAATGTTCGCGATTAAATTAAGATATTAAGACGCACATAATTATTCATTGAATAACCGTATGCAAACTATACGCAAGAGATAAATTAATACCATCGAAAGCGTATTATATTATAGTGACAGTGTATCAATGACATTAACGATGTAATTAAAAAGGGGGAAAATACATAAACACATTTTTTTTTTTTAGTACACACATTATTTATACCAAACATTTTCAAATTTACCTGTTTTTTATGTTAAAAATAAAAACAAAGTTTGCTTTAGCCACCGTACCCTCCAATAATATTATGTCGTAATCAAAGTATAACTAAAACATTATATATAAATTCTACAATTCAGTCCACTTTATAGGAGTTTAATATGGTGACACGACTGCGATACACTGAAGGACAGACAATATGTATATGTGTCGGAACTATATAATTATACTAATATAATGACAATATAATAATTATTATAGTACACTAAACAATGTGCTGGGAACGTCGTTATAATATAAGGACGTCGAGTAAATATTGTAAAATTGTATATCTATACTCGCGCAGTTATGTGTATAGTATATGACCATTGTATACTATTGTTTTGGCATTTGTTTTTTTTCAAATCGCCCTCGTACGACCGTCTGCAGGTCTGTAATGCCAAATGCAACGGGTGTCGTCCCCTCGTGCTGCAGTTTCGGATTAATGACTTTCCCGCCGTTTACTGCGCATCGCCACTGGCGGCACAATATTTTCTAAATGCATAAGCGTAATTTTTTTTTATTTATTCAAACGGCCCTTACTCCGATGACGTGCGCCCATTGTTGCGTCCGGGAGCGAGGGAAAAAATACGACAACACAAAATGTATATATATAATAAACTTATATTATGTGTGCGAATACGAGAATCTATTTCGAACAAGAGTGGAAAACGGCGTCGTCGGCGGCGGCGGATCGAATGCGAAAAAAAATATCTCAGTTTCCGGGGCATTAAACATTCTGCGCAGTTTTTCGGCGAATTTTCTCCCTATTCGTGTACGTACGAAAAATAGCTGACAATACATCAGTCCTTATAATAATATAGTGTAGTCAGAACTCTCCATCTCTGCAGCGTGCACGCCAAATGGCTCTTCTCGAACGTGTGCATATCGTAATAAATCCATCCGATTCGCCGTGTTCGTTTCGATCGGGTCCGACGACGGAAAACGACTTATTTCCCATCGGCGGTTTACCTACCCATACACGTGCAGTGGGAGCATGTCATGGGGGCAAACTGTGGGCGTGACATTTCGTCGGGGTGCTAAAATATTGTGGATGGCAACAACCGCTATTAGCCATAAGTATTATTCGAGTAATGAGTTTAGTACACACACACACACACACACACACACACTCGTCGTATAACAAATACGCAAACTCTATTGTAAACATTATATAGTCCTATAACAGTTAATTCCATACAACAATATACCCACTTATTAGGTGCCTATTATACTCGGCTGAAATAATGCTTTCGACGCGATCGCGGGACCATTTTTTTTTCGGCATTTCATTATATAATTACGTGTTTATTTAATTTTTCTTTTACTCACAACAATGCTGCAATAATAAAATAATCACGTTCACACGGCGTTTGTGACAGGCAATTTAACTGCACCGCTGTGGTGGTCGCGGGTACGTTTTTTTTTCCGGTACCTACTTCCTTAATATGGGTGGTAAGTATACAATATATGGTTTGTATGATTTTCGATTAAAAAAATATAATATATTTCGATGGTAAAATCACGTCGCGGCTTTGTGCAGGATGGTAGGCTATTTACGCAATTACTAAACGACGACTGCCGCCGCCATTGACGTTTAAAATTAAAAAAAATAAATCGCGGTTTCGACTGTCGTGGGTATATTCTTTGCGCTTTGCCCCTCACCCCCTCTGCAAATTCACGCCGATGCGAAGTGACTGCTCGACACGACGAGGACCCTGCAGTATACAAATGGAAATCGAGAGAAATAGAGATAAAAAAAAAAAAAAAAATGCCACTGTGATATGGGCGGACGACGACGAATCGCGTATGTATTATTTTTCTATATACCTATTCGTGAGCGTACATTATATTGCATACAATACACGGTGTTCTATATATTATATGATATATAATGTGTTGTAAGTGTACGATGGAAACTGCGAGAGTAACTGCGGAACTGCAGCGCACGTAGGTACTTATATGTATATAATAATTTATATACCTATACGGTATGTACATGAAAAACCTTTGGTATAATAATGCGCTCTGTCCTAAGTGTATAATACGCGTATGTACGTATATTAGACATGTATACGGGTCGGCGATGATGCGCGTCTATTGATGGTATTTTTTTGTTATCGTGTACATATATAAAAGTATATAAAACGGAATATATAGGTTTTCGTACTAAAAGTATACCGCCGACGACGACTCGACAGGTAGATCGACGATCCGTGTATAATATTGTTATATACATAGAAATGTACGATAATATATATATGTACAAGGAAATGTACAATAATATATATAGGTATATACACGCGACGGGCATTTACTATTCCGAGCGCGATTTCTTTCTCTCACCCTCCGGCGGCGGGCATTTGCACCCAATATAATCGAATTCACGGGCGCACACGTGGAGAAAAAAACTAAAAGAGACCGGTATACGATATTGTCTCTCTGTAAATATTGTATGCTCACGATACGGATGTGTGTGTGTGTGTGGAGGGTGCAGCAGTGTAGAGACAGAGATCGAACACGTATATACACTCGATTTCGACCGTGTCGAATTCGTCGTTTTACGCGATATTTCTCACGCGAAACAGTCCAAAACGACTTGCACATAACATATATTGTGTATCGTACATTATGCAAGCGTGTAAACGCCGAGCGAAAAAAGCGTATAAAAAATGTACGACTAATTTCAACGGTCTCGCGGTGTCCGTTCGGTCGGTGCTCGGCAATAAACCAAGCAGCTAGTATACCCCTAGGTAGGTATATTATATTATTATCAGAGGTATAGGTAGGTACTGTTATTTTATCGCCACGGTTTCCTAGCTAGCAATAATCTCCCGAGGATCAGCGTATTTTATCTGACAACGCCGTCACATAAAATATATAAACAATATACGATAAACAATATACGATATATAGTCACACATTAAGCTGCATAGCTGATGAGCTGTCGCGGCGGCACAAATAATAATCTATCGTCGATTGTGCGGCGCGTGCGCGTACGCTGTAATATTGTTATAAAACATTTCGTCGGCTTATTTTTGTATATTCGTCTATAAGTAGGTATAGGTACTATAGCTGACCTCGGTTGCCGGTACAAAAATCCAAACACTTTTATTATTAGAATTTTGTTCGATTTGTTATATTTTAATATTCGGTGTATATAGCTGTTTAAGGGCCGATTTCACCAACACAGTTAATCACGATTAACGTTAACCGGAGTTTTAATCGGCCGAATTTGGCCGGTTAAATATCTGTTATCAGCCGATTAAGCGTTAACCGTGATTAACTGTGTTGGTGAAATCGGCCCTAAGACGTTGAAAAAAAAAATAGAAAAAAGAAAAGATTCAATTTCAAATCAGCGGATAGTATTTATGTTACTTTTATTTTTCACGAGGTTAACCGTAGTACAGTACCCGTTGATAGCAGAAATAACCAAATATGCGGTTATAAGTTTACCGATTACCCCACGGTTAAAAAATAGGTATAGTAAACAAAATATATCAAATACCTACGCATTAAAATTATATCCAATTATCATGATAATAATTTAATTTCATGTAACCAGTGGCAAATTTTTATTTGTAAAAAAATTCTATTAACATAAATATTTTTTTGACCTGGATACAAGATCTTTGATTTCTGACATAAGTCATATAAGTTACATAACTACTTATTTATACAATTAATTATAGTTAATATTTCTTTTAGGCACACATTATTTTTTCAGAACAATAATTGTCTACTTGTTAAGTTATACTTTTGTATCCACTTAAATCGGTTTTACTTCGAACTACTTCGAAGTAGAATATTTTTTTTTAGTTGAACTTAATTTAAAAAAAAATTGTCCAACATAATATTATATTATACAGCCGTGTATTACCACATGCACGTAATTTATACATAATATAAAATATAAAAATACGCTTAACTGCAGACGCATAATAATAATAATAATAATAATGAATATCTATACGTTTTTATATGCAGCTTTGAAGGAGCCTATATACAAACTACAAAGCGTACCGACATTTCATTACCATCAAAATGACTACGGGGAAAAATTTCCAGACAATTTGCAATTTGGTGTAATA
Organism: Macrosiphum euphorbiae; assembly: GCA_949089665.1. Lineage (NCBI taxonomy): Eukaryota > Metazoa > Arthropoda > Insecta > Hemiptera > Aphididae > Macrosiphum > Macrosiphum euphorbiae. Next base: position 69,196,062 of record CARXXK010000003.1, on the reverse strand, counting down.
AAAACAGGCTATCTCGTCGAACCTAATTCCATCGGTTGTATTTTCATTTCTGGTGACATGGTTACTTGTAAGTTATAATGTTCCGTTGGAGTGGTCGACAGTATAACGACGACGACTACGACAAAGGTCGGCACAAAATTGCATGGGCTCTTGTCCTTCTATTGCACTCGAGGGGTTGGGAAAATACTTACGGACGGTTTACGTTGTTTGGGTATAACAGAATGGCAAGAAATTGGACGGCAGTCCAAGGTAATAACGTGAAACCCGATTTATCCAAAAAATAGGTATATAGTAAACAAATATCAAATACAGGCTAAAATTATATCCAATTATCATGATAATAATTTAATTTCATGTAACCAGTGGCAGTTATATTTATTTATAAAAAAAAAAAATACTATTAACAAAAATATATTAATGGGCTGGATATAAGATTTGTTGTTTCTGACCGATTTTCGTAAAGTTTAACAAAATAGGTATATTTATGATTCATAGATTTTCCTTGAAGAAGAAAAATATAGAGTTTTGTGCTATTTTCTACTAATTTCTAGTTTCTACTATCACTAGAATTATAATATTATAATCAGTAACCAATGGAAACCCTTTGTAAAAAATAAAAAATTTTCAATTTTCCTCGATTGGAATTTTGGAAAATCTCTTCCACAATTATTACTGCGTGGTGGTAACGAAGGTACCACGATAATTTCGAAAACAGCAGCTATCATATAGTTCTGGTTTCCTGACTGACCTCACTCGATTGTGTTTTATAGAGATTTTTTCCTTAATGTAAACTGCTACTATATTAATACTACATAAGCTACCGTTTTTAGTAAAATAAAAATATTTTGTCTCACTAAAGTCCAGGTTTTATATATTTTTTGACGGAAACCACTATTTTTTTTTTATTATTAAATATATTATTCTGAAGCAGAATGACGTATTTTTCTAATGATTTCTAAATATCTAACACATTGATCAGTGTTTAGATTTATTTTTCAGTATTTATATAATAGAGCACTCTCTTAACATAATCGGCTGTTAACATTTAAAAAAATGATGTTCTACATCATATCACGAATACGTACCGTTTACGGTGAGTTTTGCCGGTGTACTTTCCTTCTTGCCTACGATGTTTTGTGCCACGCACAGGTATTCACCTCCATCGTCTTGTTTGACGTCTGTAATCATCAGATTGCCACCGTCTACGATTCGCATCCTAAACAAACAAGTCACACAATGTCAGTGGCGATCTAAATACTGCTGGCAATATAGGTAATACATTTGAAAATAGAAATATTATTATGCTACATCTGTTATATTATCATTATACCTACTTATGATATTGCATATATTAACAATTAACACAACGAACGGTATAGATAACGGTTATAGAGGGCCATAAGGGTATAATATAATATTGTTTTGATCGAAAATAAGTAAATTATAATCAGTGATGGCGGAATGCTCTAATTATATTGTCGATAGACGGCCGATACGATTACAGTTAATAATGATTGAATTTAACAACATACCAAAGGATTGGGTATGAGGCTAATACTATCGATGTCAAAATAAAAACAATTTTACTATGAAATAAACTAGTTAGTGAAATTATAATCATACGCCCTTGTCCATATGATTAATTTGGTTTTATAGCTGCTTTATTTGCATAATATTATTACTAAACTGTACTGACAGATTCAATTTTGAATATAATAATATGTTTATTAACATGTAGGTAATTAATTTTAAACCACTATACAAACATAAAGCATACATCTATTTTAGTCACCTGTTGATCATAATATAATATGAAGTCTTTTTACCCAACAGTGATTGTAATATTATTATAATGAGTGAAAAATATTACAAATTGCTCATAGGAATGCGATACATATAGTTTATCAGCCCAAAATCGATGACAGCAACAATGACTATATGTATAGATCTGCAGCTGTAGCGATGGTATATATATATTATTTTACCGGATAGGACAATAAATAATGATTATATTATACTCGGGGTACCCATTTAAGTCGCGGTTTTGTCTTTTGGGAGTTTCTTTTATCCAGCACGATTGCGAAGAAACTATTATTATTATTGTTATTATCATAATCATTATAAGCTCGGAGACCGATTAGGTTATAATGTTATATTGTATGTTATTGCGGCGCATTCGTCGCTATATGGCTATGTCAAGACATAAGTACAACAGTATAATACGACATAATACACGCTGAATATTAAACTCGTTAGGTGAGTATAGTCATATAATTCTTATTGAAAAATAACTGTATTTATAACATATTATTATTATTATGATATTATATGGGGTGTACCTTGTCGTCGAATCTATGTGCACGTCTTCTCTGTCTTTCTTCCAGACGACCATCGGGTCCGGATGACCTTTCGGTGGGCTGCACTCCATGAGCGCCGTCTGCCCCTGAGCCACTTTCGTGTCCTTTGGCTCCACTCGGAATTCGTCTTTGAGCACTGCGTAAACAAACAAAAATTATAATAAGTAAAACGAATACGGTGGTCGATGTACATTTTGTTTTCGTTAGCGTGTCATCATGCCGAACGCCAGTTTCAGCAGTATAATAGATGGTAAAGTGTATAGTCAGTTTTTTGACTGGAAATGTTATCTCAAACATCGTCACACGTATTTGGGGCGGTTAATCGATTGATTTACGAAGCGGTCGTGTCAGCGTTATTGGCCGTGAGCTATTTTTGTCGAATATTAATTTTTTTTTTTGGCCCGCAATAAATTTTCCGACAGCTCGCAAAACATAATACATATCGCAGCTCTTGTGTACAGTTTTCGGGCGTAGGTAGGTACGTGAATTAGAAAACAAAATTTAATACGAATTTCGATAATTTTTGACCGTGTATACACACATAATATAATATGTACCTACCGCATCTGTGTGCATATTATATATCGTCGGCCTAATTCGCAAAGGTCGTATGTCCAAAATTACAAATTGTTCAGGAGAAGAAAAAAACGTTTTACTGCCATATTATTAATTGGAGATACGACGATTTCTAATTATCAATTTCATGGAGGATAATATTATGAAATCGGAAATTTGATTCTATCAACAGACACAGTTTTTTTTTCTTTATTTTATGAGTAAATAATCCCAAAATGACAAAAAATGGAGATACGACTTTTGCGAATTAGGCCGACGATATATAGTTTTCAATATTGTACAATAGTATACGCGCGGGACGAATACGACATAATATTATAATACGCATTTCCGTTAGGTGAACCTACATAGCGATGTGGGACATTTTTTTTTTTCGCCACGATACGCATAAAGGGATTAGGCACACGTTACTACACGCATTAATATTTTACGGGGGCACGGCTTAATAATATTATACATTTTGCATTTTTAAACTTGTTTTCCGCGCCACCGCATCGTCGCTCGTATATATGTATATAGGTATAAATAAATCCGGATTAAACGCGACACCGGATTATGCACGCGTAATAATATGTACACGTATAGGTAAACAGTGCAGACGCATTATGGATTTTCTGGCGGGATTTATTATATAATATGCAGATTGGTCGGTCTAGGGAGGCGGCTCGGCAGCGTGGGACGATTCGAAAACGAGTAAATTGAAACGTATAGGAAACGCGAGCAAATCACTCGCCCCCGAACGAATGAATATGCGAATGGCATTTTCGGTTACCGCGAGCAGGGTGAACTGCGGTTGCTTTGGTCGCAGAGTTTTCTCGACGGTCAAAACGACGACGACGACGACGAGTGTGTACGTGGGGGGAGGGACGAGGGGGGGGGGCTAGGAGGCAATTCCGCGTTTAAAGGGATTAAGACCGGACCCGAGTCGTCGTTAGGGCGGACAAATATTGACAACACATAAGGGTTGTCATCGTCTCCGCCGTGCGTGGTTTTTTTCGTCTCTCTTTACGCGCATTATTATTATATTTATATATACGTACATACAATGTTTATAATGCTACTGTGTAAATATCGTAATATTTTCCCCTCCCGAGGATATCTGGTGTTCGTCGCGGCATATGATGATGTCTCGAGGAAAATGAAAACACAACAATGACTCATTTTATATTATATATATATAGAGGTATATTGAATTATACGCGGTGTACTGCACGTTACGACTTCTGGCTTATGTCGTACAGAAACGACATATATACAATATACTTAACGAGCAGTCGAATAAAAATAATAAAGCGAGAATTCTCACGAAAAATATTATTATCACCGTCGCATGCACCGCTATAATATTTTTATTGCTGCACACACAGCACTAATATAGTTCAAAACACCGACAGTAGGCGCTGTTATTACTATATAATATTATTATGTTTTGCATCTATTTTCGATAAAAAAAAAAAAAAACGGAAGACACCGTCGCTTTCGTACTCGTACGCATGACATAGTATAACGACATTATGTTTTCGACGATAAAATACTATAATATTATTATATTATTATACATTATGATAATATAAAACAATACTATATACGCTCTTCGCGAGCGGTGTTCGACGGCGCCGACTCAAAGAATGACACAAAACGTCCGAGGCGGATAACAATGTAATACGCATGCTAAAAACGTGTTCGGGGCAAACGATTGATATTCGATTCACGATCGGTGTGGCAATATAGCTACCTTTTTATTGTTACATCGCCGAGCATTGTCGTAATATTAATCGTCAAACACGACAGAAAACTATTGCTTTAAACAATTTAAACGCCGACAGTCATCGTCATCGCCGCCGTGTAATATAATATATTATTAGGAAACGGAAATGATAATTTGCACGTTGTACCTATTGTTATTACACGCGTTTAACGACGCGAATTCGAACGTTTTCGTGGTGTGTGTATATATATGTCGGAAAAGTTCCGATGGAAAATAAATACGCGACGACGATATAAAGGTCATGAATAGATTAACGTCGTCGACTACTATGCTGCCGGGAAGGCGGACGAGACTGCTGCAAAGGGGGGGGGGGGGTGGTTATTTTAAAAGTGAGAAATTTCCAACGGCATACCTATACACTAGCTACGTGATATATATTTTTATTAACCCGGAGAACTTTTGAAAAGCACTCGGAAGGCCGCTTCCGTATATATACACGTATTCCCCTGCAGTATATTATGTGTACTATATATATATATATATTATATACATACGTGGAGGAATTTCAAACGATTTACCTTAAATATATTTTATTATCGTATATATATAACGAGTGCTTCGAGCCGCTATATGTACATGTTACGTATAGACATAATACGATGTATATAAATTGTACACATGGACCGGCGGCAGCTTCGTTGACAGAGTGGAATGGAAAAGACGAATGCTCAGAATATTTGTATTTTGCAGTATTTCTGCCGCTGCAGATGGGACGGACGCCATACGATTATAAATAATAATAATAATAATAATAAACAGATAATTCTCCGGTATTCGATTACTCGATATACTCGGTACATATAAGCGACGAATTGAAACGTTTATTGTGTTGTACATAATGAAGTGTACTATTCTTTCGGTGCAGGCGTAGTTGCAGGTCATCGGATATTATCAGCAGACGCGAATAGATGATCTCACTGAGCAGGTGGCAGGCGATATCGTGCAGTTATCTGCAGTCCGGTGTTATAGTTATATACTCGCTGTCGCAGTACGATGGTCTTAAGTCTAGAGGAATTCGAAATTGTAATACACCGGCTATCGGGATGTCTTTTCCGGTAATAATATATTATGCACACCAAAATAGTTGGCCGTTTTTATAGTTAACCTGAATAGATCGCAGTGCGGATTACCGTTTGAATAATATTATGTCTCGGTAAAATATATTTTAACAACACACGACGCGAGTATTAGAAGACGACTATTTAAAACGCACTTCGAGCACCGAGATAGGTACCTACTTAAAATTTGAATTCTCTCATATTATATATTAAACCTACGTAATAAGGAGATCGAAACTCTGAGAAAAAACCTCATTAATATTATGAAATTGGTATTAGGCTGTAATAAGTGTTTGTGCGTTAAACTTGTTTCTGAGTAAGTACCTACTTATATGTATAGGAACCCAAAATTACGGCTGCTGCGCCGACTCACCAAACTCTCTTATTATAATATACGCCTCATTTAACTCCCCCTCTCCTCGCCCGCCCCCAAACGGCCCGTGTACCAAAACGCGATCACTAATAACAATTTTAAATTCCAATATTCTATACTCGAATATATTATTATTATAATATAATATTAGCTTAATAGCTGCACGCGCGGCCAACGTCGTCGGTCGGTAATCGTCGTCAATGAGAGCGAGCTGCTGCTGCTGCTGCAGTGACGTCCGCCCAAGAGCAAATATAAATAATAATCACCGAGACGATTGATTTTTCTCCCGTCAATATAATATAGGACGTGAATATACCATACTCGACGGAGAACACATGTTTTCGGGTAATCGACCACCATGCACGGCGCACTCGAGGCCGGTTATGGTAGTAAAAAGTGTATATAAATATATTGTATTAGCCGACAACGAAGAATTATATTGATGAACGACCGGGCCTTGGTGTATACTTAATGAGGTGTAAGGACCGGCTACCGGTGCTGCCCCACACGCGATCGTACACGCGACGAAGAGAAGATGACACGCGGGCCCGGCCATGTGCAGGGGAAATAATATTATAATATATTATTATTTGTCCGGCGGCGCCCACTCGGAATATTTGAAAAAATTATTATTTTCGTAAGACTATGACGACGACGGCGGCGACGCGACGAGTGTCTACGCCGCCGACCGATTATTTATGACAAAAAAAAATCCGAAAAAAGGTCGCAGACTACGGCCAGCGTTTATCTATATATATAAAAATGAATGTATGTCAGTGTGTGTGTCTGTGTGTCCATGTTACCATGGTTACCAAGGTTGCCATGGTTACTAAGGTTACCAAGATTGCAACATTTACCATGGCAACCATATCTGTATATAAAAAACAGTAAGCTGATTGACTGCTATCAACGCACAGCTCAAACCATTGGACGGATCTGGCTGAAATTTGGCATACAGATAGCTATTATAATATAGACGTGCGCTAAGAAAGGATTTGCCAAAATTCGCATTTTAAATAGGTGCTGAAACAGGGACATTGAGATTCACGATAGAAATTGGAAATTTTATTTTTATTTATTTATAGTTGCCATTGGTTACAGTCTACATTAGAAATTAGCATTTATTTATTGGTTGCCATTGGTTATTCGGGCAGATCAGGTACAAGCTTGCATCAAATCGAATTATTGAACAATGCTTACCAGGGTGGCAGAGTTGCACTTACCGCAGAAAATTACACCCAAAAGGAGTTCAACAATCATAATTTTTTTAAGAGTTGCGATTTTTTACGAGCAACCAAATTTATTATATTAATCCACAGTATTACATCAAAATAAACTTGGTATAACTTTGATACTTTAGAGTTAAATCATACACTTCCGTACAAACAGCACGGGGTCCGCGATCTACCGCAGGTAGATTGCCTACCTGATAATGTACTGCTGCGATTCAGAATTTCTATTCAGGGCAACGGGAAAGATAAGATAAATTTTGAACACCATACACCGAATATTGAATAATGAATTGAACAAAGTTTGAGTAGGTAGTATTGAGTTGATCCATTTAACGGGCGACGAAGTGCACGGGATCAGCTAGTTTTATATATCGTCATCATCGACGGCGACTATATACATATACTATTGAGTTTTTTTTTTCCGACCTCTAGAGAAAATATTATTATAATAATAATAACGAAAGCTTTTTCTCGCCCCTCGTTAATGACTGAGGAGGACCTGCAAGCTGCGCAGCCGCCGCATAATAATTATAATTAACTCGAGTAGCGTTTAGGTGGACAAAAAAAAATAATAATAATAATAATATACACACAACAAAATAATATTGTCGGTGGGCAATTTTTTTATAAATATAATAATACTGCTGCACGTCACGTCCCACACGTTAAAACTGTCGAGACACGCGCGAAGTGAGATAGAATGATGAGTGTGAGAACGTGCGAGGGATAAGTGAGAAACAAATAGAGCCCACACGCGCGAGCTCGACAACGCGTTGGGGGGCGATAAGTCGTAATTCTGCTTTCGGAATTTTGTTTTTTTTTTTTTTTTTCCAAAAGACCATGGTACCTAGTTATAGGTATACCATTGATACCTAGGCATGTAATAATATGCGATCGCGCGGTGTGTCAATACCACGACTTCGTTGCAGATATAGTCGTATATATTCCACCGAAAGCGATCGAGTAGGCATGTAATACATTATTACTGTCGTACATTTTTTAAAACTATTTGGTATCCTCCGTTCGACAACATATATTTGCAACGGCTAACAATAACATTGTTGGCCCGATTCTCATTTGAGCATTATCAGACAAAATAAATAGCTAACCTCTATATAGAACAATATAATATATTACGACCATTGAGCATAAAATATTACGAAATAGCATCGGTTTAGTATAGTCTGCAAAGCATTAGCATAGAGTGTGAGAACGTGCGAGGTATAAGTGAAAAGCAAATATACCCCACACGCGTGTACGAGACAGGCAGGGGGGGGCGATAAATCATATTTTCGGAATTTTATTTAGAGAGTTTCCCAGGATAGGCACTAAATATACCTACTATTATAGGTATATATTATATTGGTAGCACCCAAGTCTTTAGCGCCTCCTCTAATAGGGATTTCTATGATAGTATATATAGGTATACACTATGCAGACATACCCGTCGTTCAGCGGTATATATAAGTAATGTGCAGCCGAGTTGTCTATACCACGATTTCGTTACAGAAAGTTGTACCCATCGATCGGTAATGATTATCTAGGTTAGTATACATTTTTTTTTTAAATTATTGAATTTCCTCCGTTCGACAACATCGGAATATCTAGCTCGTATACCTAAATATAAAATTACCCGAATCTCGTTTAATATGGAATAACAATATTAACAAGCATTGAGCATGGAATAATATGAAATAAATTTATAATTTATGAACGTGCGCGTGTCGCGGCCATATAACGCGATTTTCGGTATAGTCCTACATAATGTGATTACACGTATCTACACGAGACGAGTCCCTCCCCCCATATAAATTATTTAACGTATAATTATTTACCCAGCACACAAATCTAATGTTTGGCGAGGACATTCCGGACCACTCTGTATATATATATAGGTACACACAGGTATCTTCTCCCCTATATACCTAGTACGGAAGTGTACGGTCGCGAGGAGGGCGCTTTATCATTATTATTATATAGGCATAATAATATACACATATAAACCTACCTGTAAAGGCGAAAACGCACTCAAGACATTCATTACTTATATACACCATAAACAATATAAGTTTCACCTCCTGCTCCTCTCTGGCACCGCCGCCGCCGCCGCCGAGGCTTTTATGGCCAAACTCGGAGGCGCAGAAGTGGTGGGCGCGCGTTTTCCGGAAATACCGACGGGAATAGAGACGTTTGATATATTTCCCCGGTTTTTATATATATAATATTATATTATTATATACGTTTCGCGTCTGCAATAAATCAACGGACGCGTCGCTGGAGACTCGCAACAAACGGACATTCCTGCAGCGACGTCCGATAAAGTATAACGCAATAATATAATAATAATAATAATAATATATATAATATACGTTTTCCGTCCCCTGCACGTTATATAGGTCGGCGCGGGTGGGCCTGCACGTGACAGTCGGCCAATTCCGAGCCAAGTCCGCCGCCGAGTTTAATGATAATAATAATAATAATATACTCGAGAATAATATAGGTAGATACTCGGTGTACCTTACACAGCCACAGAGTTATGACGATACTATGTGTGTGCATAATTATTATCGTATATCACGAAAATATTCCAGCGCAGTTCATGCAGGGGTGTCGTGGTAGGGATCACGGAATTTTATTATATCGTTATTATATTTTCACTCGGTGTCGTTGATTTATCGCTCGCCCGGTGGTTGTACGATTGTTATTTTTTATTGTTTTTTTTTCGCCCCATAATATTATATTTTTGTCCACCCAGTTAATAATTAACGGCGCGATAATGCGTAATCCGTTCGGATACGATAATAGGCAGACAGACAGGTAGGTAGGTAGGCAGGTAGGTACGATCGTATCGTCGTGATTTGCACAAATGGATGAAATGGCGCGGGATCGGTAAGTTTATTTTTTACCTCGTTTCGCTGACGACGACGTACCTATATAATAACGACGAGGGGTCGAGGAAAAAAAAATACGGAAAACCATATTTGCTGAAATTTTAATAACATCGAATCCAGAAACCCTATTATATTATTATTATACGCATAATAATAATAATATAATGTACGAATCACGATCCGAATACGGTTCGTTATTCATACAAAACGAGAACGCGCTGACCCGATATAATATTATAGGTTTGGCGCGCTAATAGCGTTTTCATTTCTGTCAGACGACGGAATTAAACGGAAATAAATTTATTATTTATATATAGGTAGGTAGGTAGGTGGGTGGGTGGTACATCGATTATCAATTCATTCGATTAACCGAACATTAATTCCGCTACAGTATCAAAGCACACGCACTTCGATGACGGCAAATTGAATACTATATTGTACATTTGTACGTTTATATTTTATGCACAACCACCATACAGGGTGCAGATCCGCCGAGTTAACTCACCCCCGGCCGCTTTTCTCCTTAAACAATCAATTTATTCGAGTTTTGGTTTTTGGCACTTTTGAGTATGCTCGTGGACCATATTTTCGAACACTTATTATACTTTCAAATGAGATGAGCTCTTTTTTTACTGTAAATTGTTTAGCAGATTATACAATATACAATATGTGAGATTGTACTGCAGATTTATACAATAAGTGTACAAATAAATTCGGACGAACAGTTTCTGAATATTATTAACTTCATATACAACGAAACCGAGTTTTATATATTTTTTTTTATTAGAAATAAACCTCGGCAGCTATGGCCATTGGCTGACATTTGAAATTATATTTTACCTAATATTAGTTATTGCAATATTTTTTTGTTTTTACATATATATATATTAATCGTTTACAAAAAGTTTTCAATTTATATTTATTTTATGAAGCTTATATAGTGTCTATATTTTATGGTTGAGAGAATTATAATATTGCTCACGGTCATATGGGATTAAAAACGTATAGGCTACGATGATTAGAAAATTAAAGTAATTAATTTTCATAATTTCACTTATTATACTATATAACTACTAAAGTATTTTATGTTTGTAAAAAGTATAATAAGAACTAGACTGAATATTACATTATGATGATTATTGTTTTTTATATTATAAACTATCTGCGAAATCTATGGCTATAGGATGTAGGTAACATAAAGCATAAGGTATTTGATACAATTGGGGCACATTAATAATAATAATACATTGTTCAAAAAGAAAGAAAAAAAATATTCAATTATTCAATTAAATAATAATTAGAAGAGTCTATCTAAATAATAAGTATGATATTAAATGAAGTAATGCAATATGTATCTATTATATTGATATATTATCTTGTTATATTTGTGATCGATGTGTTTTTGTTTTCACGATACGAATTCAAGTAGTTAGAAGACATCATTCTTTGGTTCTAGGTTTGTAGATTCAGCAAGGTGGTCGGAACTTTTCAATGTGCTCCGTTATATCTATTTTATATTTGACGTAAGACTATTAAATTAAGTTTATTTTTGGAAACTATATGTATTTAAATTTTTATTTAAACGCATGCAAATAATATATGTCGTTCAAGTCTACCTACTTAATAAAATTCGAAAAATCAGTTTATTTGAATAAATTCATTATGGTAATGGATAAAATATTGGTGAGGAGTGAGCATGCTGAAACACCCTGTACAAACAAAACAATCGCATAGCAAGCATATACATTATGCTGACAATGGGTTGATATTAATATATTATCTTACGACGAACGAGTGGAAGCAATAACGAAAACAGTAAGTAATCAAAATACCGTCAACGAATCATCTATACGGATCAGGAATAAGAGGACCTTTTAGAAAGTCTTGTCCGGGTAAAAACGAACTAGCAGGACGGCATAAATTATTTTACAAGACTCGGTGATGAATATCTAATTATTATTCGAACCGCTACAACAATATACGGCGAGAATGCATTGTTAACGGCCCAAAATCGTAGTCTGCAGAACCACATGGGACTACGGAGTAATATATTCATCGATACCTTATCCTCAAACGCCATCGAGTATTATAATTCATACATTATTATGAATAATAAACCTGTAGGCGCATAAACTGCAGTACATTGCAGGTGATGTATTGTTTATAACACGATCGTTATATTATATTAATATATATTTGTACGGTTCGACAAATAGTCGACGAAAACAAAAATCGTTCACCGAATTACGTGTCCACATTGATATTTTACAAGGCATTGCTCGCAACAATAATACTTTCAATAAAATCGGCTAACTAATTAATATAAGAACAATACTGGGTATAGGTAACATATGTATAAGAAACGAATCAAAATTACCAAGTCGAACATTATGATGAGACGAGTATGAAAAAAATAACGTCGGTAATTAGGTGGCTCAGTTAATTTGTTTGAAATTGTTTTGATAACGATATAATCGAATAGTTTTTGCCGCTTCCGGGAAAACAACGAAATTATAATTTTAATGAAAAATGTTTAGCGCGACGGACGATTCCTATCAAAATAAACGCTACGTACTCGGGAGGAAAACGTATATACGCGGACTAATAAAAACTCCGGCTCTTTTAGGGCGCCATCGGATATCCGGTAGTAGAAAATATATATATATATAATAATAATAATAAAATATGTAATAACGATCGGAGATTAATATATTTCGAACACAAATCGAATAGGGCCCTGCAGACGGCAATATCTCGGATTCGCAATCTCTTTTTATGGCGCGTATATAGTCTCGCACAGCCAACCGTATATACCGCCCCATTCCGGAGAGCCGACCACATTGCCTGGGAAAAACCGTCGTGTACGCATTATGTTATTGGCGTTTTCCACGGGAAAAGGCCCTTTTGCGCCCGAGATAGAGAGAGAGAGAGGGGGGGGGGGAGACGGTGTCGGAGAGAGGGAGATATAGATGCGATGTTTGAAAAGGTTCCAAGACACACACACACACACACACGCGCTCAGCGTACGGTACACAATGTTTTTATTTTCTCTTCTTATTTTGGATCCAATCCAAACAAACTACTTTGTTTTAAACCCCCCGACCCCCGTGCGATAAAACCCCATTACAATAGCACTGTGTACTTGGTGACTCGGAAAAATATCGTCAGCGTTTTCGTGGCCGACGGACGTTTTTCAATTTATGTCATGTCGAACGACCGAATGCGTATATACATATATATATGCACCGCAACCCGTACAATGGACACGTTATTAAAGTTGGCATTTTAAGGACAAAGCCTTCCGGTGTGGTTATTTTAGAGAGCGAGGCGGTGGTGCCGTTGCAAGAGTCGCGGTGGGGATGTCGCGCGGTTTAATCCTGTTAAAAGTCCTCCCGACAGCCGACAAGAAATATCAAAAAAAAAAAAAAATTAATTAAATTGTCTCTCGTGTGTTGCCGATGGGGGTGGAAAAAAAAAAGTGTCCAGGCATGCCCTTTGGAGGGAAAACCGCAAATGCGCGAAAGAGGTTGCTGACACAATGGATTGGAACAATAAACAGCTGCAGTTGGCTTTAATGAAATAGTCCGGCGGTAATTGTGTTAAACTCGTATGGGCTGCAATTAAATGTGCATTAACTATTAACGGAGTGTATCTGATATTATATCAAATGATCAAATGATATTATTTGGTGTACGCAGCGATTATTGGATGATTATATTTGCCGATATCTATAGATTATAATAGCTGGTACGGTTAAATAATATAACAACAGTTATAATAATTTTAATTACTTATTTATACAAACAATAGTTAGTGTTCTTTTTGAGCACTTATTTTTTCAGAAAATAAATTCATAATATTTTTTTTTAATCAAAAACACTAACATTTTCCGAGAAATTGAGAAACTTAATTTAAAAAAAATTGTCAACATGATATTATACAAAGCCGTGTATATTACCACATGCACGTAATTTATACATAATATAAAATATAAAAACACGCTTAACTGCAGACGCATAATAATAATAATAATGAGTATCTATACGTTTTTATATGGAGCTTTGAAGGAGCCTATATACAGAGCAGTGTACGACATTTATTTACCGTCGAAATTACTACGGGGAAAAATTTCCAGACATTTTGCAATCTAGAGGAGTTCTCATCATAACAGGCTATGAACACAATTCCGTCATTTTCATTTCTGATGGTTACTTATAAGTCATAATGTTCGTTGACATTATTAGAACGAAGACTCCGACAACGGTCGGCACGAAATTGCACGGGCTCTTGTCCTTCTATTGGACTCGAGGGGTTGGGCAAATATTTACGGACGGTTTACGTTGTTTGGGCACAACGGAATGGCAAGAAATTGGTCCAAGGTAATAACGTGAAACCCGATTTATCCGGAAAATTACTGTAATACAGTGTATAGAAACTTTTACAGTATACTTCGCCGAAGTTTGCTCGCCAGCTATCCTGCAAGTACACCACTCGAGAGTAAATTATAGTTCAAACACTTTGATGACTTTTTACAAAAGTAGTTAGGTATTTCTTATATATACTCGATACATAAAATCAACCCGTCGACTCTCGTGCGATGGTATTTTACACTAGGTATGTACTAAAGTTTACAACGTCTATAAATAACAATCGTTTATATAAGGTACATAGTTATTATACAGATATTAATACATCGGAATTTTAGAAATTAATTAATAACGAAACATCGGTTTATCTTTTTACGATTAATATTATAACGTTTTTCGAACGGCTAAAATATTTTCAAACTTAATAAAAAAATAATAATGTATAGGCATAAGGTTAGGTTCGCATTAAAAGTTTTTATATAGCAGAAATATAATTTAAAAGTTGTTAAAATGTAATGGAGGCATTAAATCAAGCGAATAATAATAATAATAATAATAATAATGTTTATCGGTGTTTGAATTTTTTAAGACATCTAACTTATAAAATAATAATATAATAATATACCTTGTGTTAAAAGTTAAACGCTTCATAATAATTATCACACATTTAATTAATTATTGTGTCGTACTATAGAGCCGATAAGACAATAATAATAATAATATATCAATGTACACTGCATCTCGTATGCCCAATGCTGTCTGATAAAATATCTCACTGCGGAACAATCGACGTCAATATATTTGTATTATATTATATGTATAGCTGGTACTTGGGGCTGCAAGAGAACAATCGTAAAACGTCGGTCGTGATTTTACAATCGAAAGTCGGACATGATTATTCTCATTCTCGGCGGGCCGTAGGCGAAAAAAAAAGTATCCCCCGAGGGGTTCGAACTGCCGATAACTGAATTTGGATTTGACACGTTTCCGAGTTTCCGATCAAAAGCTTAAAGGATTCGGAAGGAGCCATCGAAGCCTTCTGCATTGCTTATTGGGTGTATGTGATACACCAACGGAATTATATAGTTTATTATTTGCTGTCTGTTTTCTTGGAACGGCGTAACGAGTTTAGTGCGTTCACTCTTTTAGAATAATATTAAACGAAAATAGTATAATATATCCGACTGCGGCTCGCCTTAAAATTATATGGAATTGCTCTCTTCCCGAGTAAGGTGCCTATATTATATTCGAATATAATAACGTGATGATGTACAAATGCCTTGACGTTTGTTGAAGTAGTTTTTTGTTTTATACGATTCGAAGTCATTACAAACCAACGCCATTATTACATTTTTTAATCGTCATAATTTCTCGAGTTTTATTTTTTTTTTAACTTTTTTGAACGACAGCGTTCATTTTAAACTTCATACAAATAATATAATATTTCCGTTAACACTTGTCAATACGATGAGTGTTTACATATTATTTTAAAAGGTTCGACTCTAATCGTGTCGACACGGTATGTGGTCATGTCGGACGGCGACAATGCCAAAGTTAAGAGGTAGTCGTACCCGCGTGTGTGTCTCTGTCTTACACACGTACGAAATGGCAAATTTTCGTTTACCAATTTCAAAACTTTCGATAGCGTACTGTTAGTTTTGACATTATATAGTGAATCGATCTATTATACAATTTAAGGGTAGGATTATTATCTAGGGCTCCGAGTAGGCTTTTATTGATATTATATTATTTTTAAGAAAGTCATGACCTTTTGGAAACTGTACGTTTTAAAACGATCATTACTTGCTTAAGTATATTAATATCATAAAAGGCTACGCGGGGCCCTAGATATTATACCTTATACTTTGAATTGTGCTCAATAGGTCAATTCACTCTAATATAAAAACTAACAGCACATTATTGAAATTGGTGAACGAACATTTGCTATGCCGTACGTGTGAGACGTCCTTTTAAAAGCGATGATAACGTTATTATAATTATTATTGTACTCGGATCGCTCGGGAGGACAGCGTATTGCTGCACAGAGTTCTACGGTATTTCGACTATAAAATACACACACATATATATAAATAATGATGATGATGATGATGACGATAATACTACGATAAAAATATAATATATACGTATAAGACATTATTATAATATAAATATGAAGAGAGAAAAGACGACACGGCTCGACACACGCCCACGGCGTGTATCTGTGTTGCAGACTGCGTATTATTATTATTATATGTATATAGTGTTGGTTTTTAACGCCGTTGTATATCCAAAAACACTATCGTCGCAGCCGTTAAAATACATAATGGATCCGGTATATACCGCGTGGTCGCGGGCACCCTAGGTCGTCGGCATGCGATCTACACCGAAAAAATTATCTTCGTCGTACCGACCGAATGTGTGTATAATATTTTCCGCGGGTCGGACCTCCGTCTCCACAGCAGCAGCCGTCGACCGGTCACCGACACACACACACACACACACACACACACACACACACACACACACACACACACACACACTATACGTGTCTACGGAGTGTTTTAATTATTATTAGCCCGATATAGTATATCTTTCGGCGGACGTTTAGGACGCGACCGAAAAAAAAAAAAAACATAAAAAAATACGTGTTTCGTGTAATATATTATACGCGCATGTTCGAGGGAAATTATATACATATAATATTATAATGTGTGTACACACGCGTTTACTAGAGCCGCTGCAGATAAATACTGGACGACCACGACGACGATACGTGTTTAACGTCGGATCTGTGGTTTTTTAATGGGAAACGATATAGGCCGTTATAACGACGACGACCAAGACGACCAAGACAACGACGACGACGACGATTATTATTATAATATGCGCGAGGAACCGGCTACATTGCTGCAGGTATATTGTATAGGTATTTAATAATATTTAAATTTACAAGAAACTAACACATTTCACTCGCGTTCCAGTTTGTATAGTATAGCCCAGACGTGTCTGCAGCTCGACCGTAGTGGGGATATAATATTATAATAAATATATTGTAATAAAATATGTATATTATAAAAATCAGAGATGGAAATAAATCAAAAACGAAAAAAAAATCGTTTGGCGTTTAAAAATGAAATCCTAAATTGTTTACACATTATAATATTAAAATATACACATTATCATAATATGGGTAGTCTCATATTATGTTGTTTTAGTTTACAGTTATACCTACCGAATTTCGATTTTTTTTTATTTTGCTCTTTGTCCTACCTATATTGTAATATGTTCTGCAGAAAAATATTATAAGTACATTTTTCTTCGTATTTTTTGTAGTCTATTCTCCAACACCATCGTTCATCATCGTCCATTCGAACTTCAAAACGAAGTTACTATTAAATAATATACGTTTGTTGTCAACAATAATAATGGGTTACAACATAATAGTACATACGTAAACACTAAACGCGTTGATCGATACTCGGCGTGTACTATATACATTGTATTTTGTTTTCACTTTTAATAATGTTTCACGCTTTTAAAGAATGAATTACCATAAAAAAAAACCTCTCCGTTTTGGACGCTCGAAAAAAGGATAAAATCCACCGCTAATGATTATTTAAGCGGTATTCCGATCCCTCCCCCCATTTGAGAGACCGACACTAAATACAAAACTAAGCTATAATGGTATTAAGAATCGATTAACAAAATCGCCATCTAAATTACAAACACAACAGAGGCAGTGTGTGTGTGTGTGTGCAGGATGACTATAATACGTCGGTCGGCCTGTGCGCGGGGATCCTTTTAAACGTAATTCGAAGGACAAGGGGGAAAACGGCCATTGTGCCGTATAGACGTGGACGGATAATGGATCTGGTCCGACAGAATGAATGTCTATCCAACCCTCCACGAACGCGCACTGAAAGGTGTCGATGACGAAGCAACTATTATATTATATATATATGTATACATTTTACATAGTATATCGGCGGTGTGTTCCATACAAGATCTTCGGAGTTTGGGATTTCGGGAGGTGTAAAACGATGTCTGCAAAGGAATCTAAATGGCGTCGGGTCGGCGGCCGTTTTCATTGAAATCAGCCTTTGCCCCCCACCGCCACCACCCCACTCCACCGCTATACAACAGCCACTCGCGGAGATAAGAGGAAATATAGCGTTCGGAAAGTGTGTGCGTGCGAATAAGGGAGAAGATATGCTTTTGAAAAAAAAAGGCTTTTATATATATATATATATACATTATACACACTTATTGTTATTACGAGCAGAGGGAAATAGCAAAAAGTATATAATACATACGTATATATATATATATATATGTATAATATGTGTACAGACAAAAAATAAATAAAATAAAACCCAGAGATCTCATCCCCGTCTCGTTTGTCGTATTCAAAAGTTCCGCTTTTACGGGGTCGAAAGGAATAAATAATATCGTTTCTCCTGCAGCTCCGCGTATATATACACATGTATACTACCTACGTAGATTCCCGTTTATAAAGAGTCAAGTCATGAGTGAAAAAAGTTCAAAAAGCCCACTCTTTTATGGTCGTCCTTATTTTTTTTCTCAGTTCAGCTATCCAATTTGTATGCGAAAAAAAAAATTTCTTAGTTGAAAGTTAATTTGATTTTTCAGACGCATCTCACTCACAAAGATAACCAACGGGTCTCGTGTAATCGGATGCGAAGGAAAAACCCCACATAAAGCGCACGCCTAAACGTTCGCGCTTATTCTGCATCAAATACCTAACCTATATTAAATGTCTCGCTCCTTTGAATCCTTCATCCACTCCTTATTAAAGTTATCGTGTTGTGTATATTATACTATATATACCTACAATATAGACCAGCGGAGCGCAGCCATAATCCTATACGTGAAGATGAGTACAATACTATTATATAATATAATATGCAACCAATTATTAATAATAACCTATTATTTTAGTAAGGGTAGTCATGGTAGGCACTTGACTGTTCAGAGAAACTCTCCCCGGCCCCCCTCAATTTTCAATATTGTTATTATGATAATTGATAGTCAGTCATAAAATACTTTTTACCATGGTAAATGTAGTTAAATGAGGTTACCCCGTCCAAATTATTTTTTATAACTTAGGTGTGAATAAGAATATTATTTAAAGGTAATACGTTTGTGTATTAATGTTTTATGTACTTATTTATATGACTACCCTGCCAGAAATTCTTATGAGTACCTATATACTATATACCTATACATTGAGTTATAGTATACCTAGGTATAATACAGCGAAATATTCGTTGAAACTTACAAAGTTAGTTATTTGAATCCTGATGAGAAGTATAAAGAATATATAAAAGAATAGGTATAATATTTTGAATTAATAACCATCACGACCAACTATCAATCTGTTTCGTACAAAAAAAGTAAAACTATTGTAAAAATGCTTTAAAAAAGAAAAAAAGACCAAAAATAATAATCGTTTGAGCCGTATTGATTATACCTCGTTTCGTCGTAAACGTAGTAGAATAATATCATATCGTTTATGATTATATATATGTATGAGCATAATTCCTGCGTATTATAATTATTTGTATCATGAAAATACAATTAGTTTCTGAATACGAATATTATAATATTTCAATATGATGCGTTATTATTGTTATTAATATACTGTAACAGACGTACGCCTGCATATTATATAGGACGGAAATAAAGCTCTTTAGCACCACGAAGAGGGTTGGGTTAGTCATGACTCGATGAGCAATAATCATACACTGGGCCGAGCGCGTGTGCTTCAGTTGACGGAGAGTTGTGCGCCGAGTGACGTTTCGTCAGTTGTGCAGCATCGCATTAGCTTGGACGTGTCTCCTTCGAGTGTAATTCCTTCACGATGATTTGTGTCACGATCACGTGTTACACTTTGGAATTTTTTTATAATATAGTCACTCGACAAGCATACATATACTGTATATAGGTACCTACACGCAAATTATTATACGCGCGAGTACGATAATGTTGGTTAATATATAATTAAAATAACATATAATTCATTATTATCCACGTTGTATATTATACATTTTACAGGACATCCGCTGTTCCGTCGACCTACTTTTATAACTATAGAAGAGTTACTGCTCGCGATCAGTTTACAACACTGTCGAAAATCCACAGAAAGTCTTAACCGTTTTTATGCATCGATAATAATAATAATAATACTTTGTTCCGAGTCGACTGCGGACGCATTAAAACTCCAAAGTTGATTTCTAAATCGCTGGAAATATATTATATTATTAATACGTTAACTGGTTTTTTTTTTTCAGGGGCTCGACCGTCGGCCGGACTATACTACGCGTCATCATATCCAATCGGTTCGGTCGCCAATAACCACCAACAGCTACCTACTTCGGGATCCGGTCCGGGCGCGGTTTACGAGATTTAACTCTCACTGAATGTCGAATAAAAAAAATTCACGAGAACTGCCGACTGGTAGGCCAATGTAACGGGTCGAGTTTTCGGAAAAAAAACGTCCGAAGAGCTGACTCTAATACCATGTGGCACCGAAGTCCAAGCTAACGTGGCCAGACCTCTTTTTTTTAAAAATTTGGCATTTTATTTACGTCATAACTTTATTATGAGCGTGAGTTGTTTATCAGCCATGATTATGAATATAAATCTATATTAGAGGTACGTATCTATACGTATATACTAAATAATTAAGATATTGAGGCCACAAAGTTTTGAAATTGCCCGACCACGTTTTAAAAACTTCGGCGCCACTGTGACTGATCCTATTATATCGAGGATGACCAAATTATAACAGATGAGGTACGTCACGAAAATTGAAATGGCGTTATCGCGAGCAGCAACTACGACTGCTGCTGCAGAACGAGGGTGGTGCACGTACGACTATATCGTATCGGAACAGCAGTTCAACCTGCAATAGTGATAACAATAATAATTTGAGACGAAAAAAAAAAAAATAAATACGAAATATATTATTGCGCATACGTCGCCCGGATCGGCAATACGCGCGGGCTGCTTGTATATAATATCTAATATGTTCGCACGAACAAAATCTACTTTATACAATAGTAATAACACTATACGCGTATATTATTATGGAATATTTATCCGTCGGCAGCATAATAATATTATTATAATAATAATAATAAACGACGACACACACGAATCGAAAGTCGCTGCGGGATGTCGTATAATTTTATTATTCGCGTTGAATGCAAATCGGTTTATTTCGCGTGCCGTTTCGCCGTTTATTACGCCGTGTAGGTACGTGTGGACGATTCGCGCTTAGGGTTAAGCGGGGGGGGGGGGGCCAAAGAAGCATATTACACCATATACAAGCGTACACAATACATGTATAGACGTAGTGTGCTGTACGACACGAGCTGTATTATGTATTATGTGGGCACCTGCAGGTGCGTACATCGCAGCAGCAGTATATATTATTATATATGTGGAGCAGTTAGCAGTTAAGGATTGTGTTATACGACACGTGCGGCGACAAACGATAAAATGAGAAAAAAACTAAACCGAACGGTTATACTGCCCGCCCACTGCAGCAGCAGTGTGATTTTTATTCGAGACGTCTATACAGCTGCATCGTGCGCAGTAACAATAATAGCCGTCCACTCGTCAGCTGTTCGATTATATAACTTCGATCGTAGTCGTCATTTTTCGGCAACGATTTATTATCGTATATAACTGCATCGTCGAGGAGAAGATCAAATGTTTTCCTCTGTTTTTCCTGATTTTCACTGATCGCAGCGAGCGAATTTTATATCAAATAAACGCGGGATTTCGTGTTCAAAAATTGATACTTGTAAAAAATAAACTGGTGAAAAAATAAATTCTACGACAGAATTTCGACATACAATATTCCACTCGCGGACAGTGCCGGTCTGCAGATCAAGGTAAGGTATGTGTAACCAGTAAAGCGTATAAGGGGGGGGATTTAGTTAGGGGTTCGACTCTTGGCCCTAAATGTATTCCCGCGTACACCTAACTCCTGTAGAGGTGTAACTACGTTTAGCGTGATCACAAAATTAGGTACAAAAAATCGGACTCTGTCGTCCGGCGGTACCCTTTGCGAGAATTCGTCGAACGCCCCGCAGAGGATTATATATATATAGGGTAATACGCGCAATGGATACAGGTCGATACAATTTAATATTATTATGATTTATATAGAGACGAGATCTATGTCGACTATCGCTGCCGCGCGTATTTCTATATCACATTATAATATTATTATCGTTATCGCGGAAAAAATAAAGAAAACCGGAAACGGAATAAGCTGCTGCAGAGTATATATGGATATAGGGAGGGAGCGCTGTTATACGTGCAAGGGGATACGGGTGAGTGCCCCCCTCCCCCAAACCCTACAACCCCGGAGGTATGCGACGAACGTTTTTCCATTTCTTATTTACTTATTTATTTTTTATCATTATTTCTTTCGCCGCACAGACCGCGCGCGACTCGGCGGAACGGGCGCGAGCGGAAAGTGGCTGCTGCGAGACAGGTAAGGCATTGTCAATAAAATTAAACCGAACCGAGACACCCCGAGGAGGATATATATAATACGCGCACATGCATATTATAATATATATATATATATAGATATTTATATTATATTTATATATACGAGTGCTCCGATAATGGAAACGTCTATTGCAGGGGCGACGGCGGCGGAGGCACTGCAGGCACCGGCACGCCAGACGAGAAGAGTCTCGGGCACGAATATAATTTTCCGGTTCGTAGAACAATTGTTCGAAATTGGTGAAATGTCTATTATATATTATACTTTTTACGCGTATACATATATATAATATTACGCCCCCGTATTAAAATGACATCGTGTGTATACACGGATCTCTGTTTTATAATCCCGGTGAAAGGCTTATATATATATATGATTATACATATATGTTGGTACGCATAATTTATACATAGGTACTGTATAGGGTGATTTCTTTCAGCGGTTAACGACTGCACTAGCCGTCTCGAAAAGTGTTGACGTTTTTGTTAGTAATAATTTTTTTTGATTTTCACTGTTTTCTATCGACGACGTCGTTTTTAGTGTCACCGCTTCGAAGTGGAATGAGTAATATTAGAAATCAAATCTCAAACGAGTATTGGCAGTTATTTGGCCATTAACTCATAGGGACTTAAACCTCAGACGATCAGAGTACAGTACCTGAAATAGGTTACCAGCCTGTTCCGTTCCAAGTTCCACTATTATAAAGAGGGAACTATAGAATACAATTTATTGCAATGTTGTCGTGTAATTATTACGACTCGGAATAATTTAAAAAATCGATATGTTTTCGTTAATAATAATAATTATTATTGTCGAGACGGTTATTAGCGGTATAAAATAATCACACCGTATACATAGTATTATTTCTGTTTCCTAGAAATAATACTTTGAAAATATTGAACCGATGGCGTAGAAATACGCTCTTCAGACGTCTCTCGGCCACTCGTCTTCTGCAGGGCGTATTATAATATATACTTTATTATCGACCTATATCGCCGAGATATTAAATTCCTATATATAGACAGTGCACATAATATAATATACGGTTTTCTGTCCCGTTTATTGAAAACAAGCACAATAATATTATTATTATTGTATCGGAGTGCCTCGTGTTGTCCCCTCCCTACCCCCGTTCTAGTAAATTATAATAACGAGCCAAACCTATATACTGCTGCTGCTGCTATACATATTATAATTAATAATTGTTGTGCAGTAAAAAATAATGACCACCAACGATATGATGACGAGGGGTCAAAACATAACGAGAGTTAACGTGTAACAAGAGTTTACACCGACATGCTCGTGATTATAAATACCTAAAGAATAATTTTATACAATTTAACAACTGGTTTAGCGTATATAATTGCAGTGTACGGGATAATTCGACGTTTTTTCAACTGACTCAGCATTCGTCCGCGCCAACATGATATAATAAATAATAATAATGATAATAATAATACGATTTTACAAAGCTACGGATGAATAATTGTACGCATAATAAATAGTAAATTATATTGAAATTCATACACAAGTGGCATAAACATTTTATGTTCGTAAATATCATAAACGATATTATAACGACGAGTAAAATATTTTAAATTAAACTTTTTAAAAGCAAATAGTTTATGTACGCGTCGTATTATTATTATTACAGGACATTAGGTATATTTACTATATTACTTAAAACGTTTTCACTTACTCATCAGAAAAAAAAAAAACATTTTATAATCTCTTATTTAACGTTATACGTACACATCATAGTATGATATAGCTGCAGGTAGGCACTATATTAGACGATGTCGGCACGACAAGATTTTTGTCGGAAAAAAGATCATTTTCATCACTTAAGTTTTTATTTCGGTATTTCAAAACCATTAATAAAAAGTAATTTCAAACAGGTATTACAAGCCTTGTATTGTCTACGAGTACACACACACACACACACACACACACACACACACAGTCGAACTGCAGCGGATTGTTTCAATACTCTTGTCTCGTTTGCAACTCATCAGACTAGATCGATTTTCAATGTCTTTTGAGAACAAACTTTCTTTTTAGTTCTCGAGCACGTATAGAATAAAGTTTAATAAACAATTGAAACAATATACTTTGTAATTCGTATTGAATAAATACAAAACGGTATATTATACGATTTATATTATCTAATGAAAAATCGCTTTTATTTTCATATACACAATAAAATGTCTCCGGGATCACTCGACGTACTTATAATAACATTATATGCGCATACGGACTACAAAACTAAAGAATAAGCTCAAATGTTTGGCGGCCATACGTTCTTACATCGGTCGTGTACTAATTTGTAAAATATACCTATTCGTGAATTGTACACTTGTACAATGTGATATTGCCCGCAGTCTTCACCACTGAGGAAACGAATCGATAGGATAAATCATGATATAGTCAGAGGCATGGTGAACGGTAATTTCAGTGGCAATTGCCTCTGAGATTTTTCTTTAATAGAGGGACGTGGGGGGACCGGGGGGGCGTCGATGGCCGATGGGTCCCCCAGTAAATGTAATATGATATACCCAATAGGTAGTCAATAATGATCTGAAATATAATATTACTAATTAGTTATATTATTACCTTCATTATTACGCGTTAATACTTGCGATATACTATTGTTACTTGCCTCTGGAAAATTTTCAGTTCGCCAGTGATGATAATAAGTGTCCGTCGACAATAAAGCGTAGGGATAAAGAGAAATACATCGCACGCCGTTTGTGAAATTCCTCCCCCCCAAACCGCTAAAAAAAATGACCAATATTTGAACGATTCTTCTGGTTTTCGTTTTTTTTTTTAAATTTTATCTCCTAGCGGTGGAGACGAGTGGCGGGGGCAAACCAGATAGTTATCATCGCATTCCGCAATCGTATTATACTTATCATCATTACTGTCGTTATTTAGTAACGGTCCGGGCGGTTTGTGTTTGTTTTTAATTACACTGCACCGGTGCTGCGTTGCGCGTATTGCTGCATATGTGTAACACGGGGGCCATTATTATTATTTCTGCGACAGGGTGCGGACAACGACTGTGCCCCGTCGACATAGAATGCGATACCACACGCGGTTTTTGGGTCGCTGAAATTCATTTGGTTTTTTGGGGTGACGGTAACGACGAATCACATATTTTGCGGCAGAGAGGGAGAGACGAAAACGGGGTCGGCCGTTTGCATCGTAATCACGAGTTATCGTACCCGGCTGCAGCTTTAAGGGTGTGCAAAACAAAATAAATATATAAATACCTATAATAATTTCATATGTAATTATGATAATACATTAAATCACGCCTAGGTAGCTTCAGTGGTAATCCCCGTGGTACGGGAGAGAGGGGGATATGAGGTATTTTTCTCTCCAAATTCGTCCTTGTCGGTTGATGTAAAGACGCTGTGCGGCGTTTTTGGTAAGATCGCCTAAATGCACAAACACTATTTTTGATAATTTTCTTCGGGTTTACAGCGTGGCGAAATTCTGACGTCAACTGCTGAGGCATATACTACGAATATACGTTTGAAAATGGATATTGCAGTTGGTACCACAGTCTGCTGCACACAACATAGATGATATGGTTTGTCATGTATATATTGCATACAATATTATTCAAAACGAAAATAATAATAATAATAATTTATATTTAATAATATTATAATAATTTAAGTATTTAGTTTTGATACACAGCTCATTATTTTAATTGCATATATTATAACATATTATAATTATTAAGTAATAATAATAGGTATACCAGCTATATATAATATGTTTTATTGCTCTTCATTCATGGTCGATGGCAGGTGGTGGAGGGAAGAAGACGCTTAAGCACACGAATGAAAATAAACAGTGGCCAACGGATAAGTTCACAATAAAAAATAGACCTGAAGAAGATCGGGGCGGGGGAGGGAGGGAGACGATATAGATGGAGAGAGCGAAAGAGAGTCGACAGCCACCGTTTAATTAGACTTTAACGGCCTTAATTGGCGGCTAAACAGGGCGAATTGTGTACATAACGCGCACACTGAGTTTTGCTGCGGGTTTTCCGGTAGTATCTTTTTTTTTTTTTTCGTTTACGAATGAATATTAATTAGATCCGTCGTCGTCCCGTATGCCGATGATGAGTGACACTATTGCTCAATTATTATTACTGTACGTATGCAGCATACGACGCTGCACGCCCGGTAGACGGCGGTGTAATCTTTATTGTAGAATATTTTTTTTTTTTAATGTCGTCGTCACACTCTGAAGAGCGTTTTAAATATTTTTCATTTTTTCATCTCTTTCGTATTCGTTTTAAAGTCTCCGACAAACTTTACACAATCGAATATGGCATCACTAGCGTGTGCAGGACTTTAAATACGATTCCGGCCGGCGTCGGGAAAACATTTCGGGTAACTGTGTATATTATTCGTTGGCAGTTTTCACAAGTTTTACGTAATCTCGTTTACGCGCACCATTAAAAGTTTCTGTCGGACATAAAAATGTATTTTCCAATGTTGTACGTAAGGTTATTTATTTCATTTTACGATTGCCCCGGGGCCTTCACGCGCTGCTTATTGTTCTTCGCCCATTTGTCCTATATCGAATATATAAAAATATGACCACCGAAAGAGAAGTGCAGGAGGCGCGGGCGAGCAATAAGAAAAAAAAAGAAAGAAAACGAAGCCATTTTTGTAAAATTTGAATAAACCCTTTTTGGAGAAGACCGCCGCATTTTATTTTACATAACCAAACACAAGCATATATATTTATATATAGGCATGAATCCGCATGGGGAACTTTTTTCTTCAGACATTCAAATCTGACGTGGGTCAATAGTTCGTATTATACCCTCAAAGTTTTCCTTTCATAATTATACGGTACAATGGTAGTGGTATTTTTTTCCGACTGCGTTGCATTATTATATTTACCTGACAATCGAAATATCGTTTCGTCAGAATCGAACTTTTTATTCCGCCATCGTTATTATACTGCAGTCGGAAAATTAATTAATTAATTCATCCGTCTCCTGCTCAAAGTGAAATATAATCCTGATTAAAAAAAAATACGAACCCTTAATAATAAATTACTTTTATGGTTATTATATTTACTTTATATGCACGACAAAACAATGAAGACTTGAAAAATATAAAATTAATCAGTATTTCAATTATGTTCCTTTATTATCGTTTATTATATTATATAATTATCGGTCGGTGGGTGTAAAATAAACGGGAGACATTTTCTTGCCAGTATAATATAATGATGATGATGATTATTATGATTTTATAAAATTATTTTACAATATTATGATGATTATTATTTGTCATTTTATATATTATTATACTGATTCAAATAGATAAATTTAAGTTATTTTTAATGTTTGTGTGATCACAATTTAAAATATAAGCTCTGCAACTAGCTTTTAAAACAGTATCAATATATAGTCATCGACAATAGCGACACCGTAATTAATACCGCGGCGATTAACGTACAGGTGCCACTGATAATATGGCGAAATCGTCGTGATATCAATATCACACGCTAAGTATAAAAACTATATAGTAAGTTTTCGTGGAAGTTTATACGGAAGGTGTGTCAACAGTAAACGGCAATAAAAATGTAACACGAGTGCGAATATAAACACCGTAATATAAAGCTTTTTATTCAACGCAGCGCCGCCGTCGTAACATCGTTTAATTGATAAAATAATAATTTCGTTTTCGTATTATATACGTTCTTATGATATTATAAGGATTTAAATAAATATAATTTATCGCTTACGAACAGTAAAATAATATAATGTACGATACGGTATAGGTTTACCTACACCCGAAAAGTACCCTGCACCGCACATAATATCGCACTATGCATAATATATATGTACACTAATAAAAAGACGTATAACGACGCTCTGGAGTGCCGTTTGCGTTATTATATTATTATATATACGTCGCGGTGGTATACTTACTTACTTGCATATATATATAAATATTATATTGTATTGAAAAATGGAGGACGAGAGGCGGGTGGTGCGAGCGTTTATATTATTTTAATATTATACGTACATAATTTCTGTACGAGCGGAAGAAGCGTTCCGAACGTTTGTAGTCGTTATAATATTACATATAATAATTATTAAAAATCGTTCGTAATTCGATACGATCACAAGCACATCAGTACAGGGAGGTATGGGTACGACGAACAAGACGCGTCCCCGACCTCCTGTGACGGGAGATTGTAAACTCGGCCCGAGGAAAAAACATTTCCAGAAGGTCGATGGTAAGCTCGGCCCGGGTTTTTTTCAGGTCAAAATTATTTAGATGTAAACTCCGCTCCGATTTTTTTCAGGTGAAAATGATTTAGGTGTAAAAACTATCATTTTTCTTATAATATTTTTGAGAAACATTTAGCATTACCCAGAGGACATCACGAGGAGGTGGTTCTCATTATCCTTCAAAAATTATTTTCATTTTCATATTATTATTCATAGTATGAAATTCGTTATTTAAATGAAAAATGTAATTAAAATGTTATAATATTGATAATAAATGTAATTATATAAATTTATAAGTGTAAAAATATATAAGTCAAATTGTAGTGTATATAATGAGTGAAAAATGTTAGTATAATAATATATAAATCTAGTTTTTTAAGTAAAAAGCCATGTATTTTACATATTCACTCACTGATATTTCTTTATTTTTATATTTTGTAAGTGTTCTTTTTTTTTTTTAGTTTTTATATTTTGGAATTTAAATGGACCATCTAGGCTGTTGATTTTGAAATGACGGAATATATATTGGGGTGAGTGGAATTAAAACTTGAATTAAAATGCTCATATATAATGATTCACATGCATTTGATGTTAAATACGTTTCAACTGATGCACTGGCCAATATTTCAGGAGGAAATATAGAATCTGACACCTGACCAGAGTTTACAATCGATTTATTTTACCACCTGAAATTTCCGGGCTGAGATTACAATCTACCTATTTATATTACCTAAAATTCTCGGGCCGAGTTTACAACAAAAAAGGTAACTTCGGGCCCAGTTTACTTTTGCCCCCTGTGACGCCCTGCAAGTGAATATTATTATTGTTTTGGTGGAAAAATTACGAGCAAAATATTGCGCTTAATGTCTATATGTGATGACGATGATGACGATGATGATGACGATGATGATGAAGATGATGATGATGGGACCTAGCGGGAGATATGGCGCGCGCCATTTACCCGGTGCGGCGGCGTTCGCGCGCACGACCGTGCTTTTCGAAAAAAAGAAATGTGCGTCGGATATCCGCCTTCTCCGTGTTCGTTTGTTATTATCATTATTATTCGACCCTTTATTATTATTATTATTATTTTTTATTCCATCATTACGTGCGATATATATTCACCGCCACGGTATATATATGTACATATATATATACACACTCTCGTTTTGACCGACGTGCCGCACAAAAGGAGAACCGCCGCCGCCAGCTGGTTCAAAAGTGAGAGCTGTCGGAAATGATGAATTCGGAACGAGGGCAGCGGACAAAAAAAAAATAATAAAATAATGTATATACACCGTACCTATATAATGCACGCGCGCGCGAAAGGGGTGCTGGCCGCCCTATATTTTATTATATTATACCTACCTACATCAAATGGCACGCGATATACATATTTTTTTTTCTCGCACCCGAATAATATATCTAATAACGAGGTGCAGCAGTACATTATATTATAATCACCCGCGTGTGTAAATTACAGGAGTATTGTATAAAACAAAAAACTATGCAATAATGTCTTAAAATGCCGTCGCTATTTATTTTAAACTACCTCAATAATAATTATGGACTATAATTATCTGTATATTATATTGCCCGGCGAAGGGTTGAACGCACTAAGGCGCTGATTTTTTCCTTGGCGATTCTTTTGTTTCTTTTGAACTTTTCCCTTATAATATCGGACCTGTATTATAGGTATGTGTAATAGCTTGATAATTGCTAATTATTTGAGTTCAGTCGGTTGTTGTTAGGTATATGAATTAGGTACTCGTCTTTTACTTATTATGCTTTTGTTTCACCATGTACAGTCACTGCTTTATTATATTGTATATTGCCCATAGTGGTTTTTCTCTTTTTAACGCCACGATGTTTAAATTTCATATTCTTCGGCGGTACGTTTTTTAGTAGATATTTAATACATACCAATATACTGGAATTTAAAAATTTAAATCAGAATATCTAGTTCAAAGTATATTATTATCATTTATTTATTATATATATTCCAACAAATATTTGCTCAATTTTCCTGCTCGTTAAAAAACATTCTTTAATTTTTATTTGTAAAAATGCTGATGGATCAATAAGTATTATATTGTACGCAATACACACACAAATTATTATACGAATTACAAATTTTTTTGAACTACGCGATAGTGTCTGACTGTAATATCACACCATTCACACCCGCGACTGCTGAAGGGCGAGTTTCGAGTTTGAGCACTTTTCTCTGAAATTTCGATGTAAAAGCCATATTATATGGATCACAAAATATGGTCGTCAGCCCTGCGCAGAACTTACTCCGACGCCCCAGTTTGCTAACATGCTCCTATCCAAGTATATATTATAACTTTACAATGGCACCCTAAAAATTGAGATCCATAAAAATGTGCGTCGCACTCAATTCAATATAAATTGACTGTTGAAAAAGTAACGATTACAAACCTATACCTATGCAGGTTGAAAATGAGCTATCTTCACAATTGTTTTTCTTATCTGAGGGTTTGCACCATAACGTCATGACAATACCATATGATAATAATATGTTATATATTTATTTTATACCTTGAGGTTTGAACTACGTACAGTATAAATAAACAATTTTTTTGGCGACACATGCCACTTCGGCAATACGCGCGACACAATAATTATTGGGCGACACACTGGTCTATACCGCGGTACCTATATATAGGTACCGTGTTTGAGAATCATGGAAATTGTTTTTTTTGCAATATATTGTATTATACTCGGGACTGCATTTGATCACTTCTCTCTCAGATTCCTACGCGGGATCGCGATGTATATAGATCTAAAACGTTCGTCAGCACTGCGCCGAACTATTACCACTAGGGTTCGGAACTTAATGCACTTAAAAAGTACTAAATATGCATACACTTATGCACTTAAAAAAGTACAAATATGCTCTAAAAATATGCACTTATATTTAATTATTTTACACAACATTTTCATTTGTACAAATATTTTTTTTAAATTTGTAAATAAAAAAAAGCAAAGTAATATAAGTTATTATTATTTATATTTTTTAATCATAATTTAAACAAAAAAATAATAAAAAAATCGCTTTAAAAATTAAAAATGTTCCTTGAATAAAAAAATTCACTTCTGTCGAGTTATATTTATATACTTGAAATACCTAAAATCTATAAATGGCATTAACAATAGTCAATAATCATTGAGTTATTTTCCTATAAAAGTATTTATAGAAAATCGTCGTATTTCGATAGCAGCTGTTTCTATTTTAGATTTGTATAATATTCTATTTTAGATAAAGCTAGCTGTAGTTGTAATTTATATATATTAATATTATATCATATTAACCAATATAGGAAAAACATAGTTTTTAATGTCAAATGGAAATTTGAATTATACGATTTAAGAATATCTAGTAAGGTCTCTGAATATGAATGTATTTATTTTTTTATTTACAAATTTTCATATTGAATATCCATAAATTATAAAATATGCTTTCAAAAATTGTAAAATTAAGAAATATGCTCTAAAATCTAAAAATCACTAAATATGCAAAAATATGCACTAAAAACTTTTGATATGTTTTTCGTAGTGTCTTGAAATGAATTTCTAGCTTACTTAGCAATAAATCTAATGGTTCAAAAAAATCATGCAAATGCAACAACTTCCGAGCCCTAATTACCACTATATATAGGTACCTAGTCCCGGTTCGATAACCGTATACCTATATATTTATATCACTCCATATGACGTATTATATGCTGTAGGTGTATGATATTACAGCGATATTCGCGAATCACGTGAATCGTTTTTACGATACCCACCGTCCTATATATCATATGCGTATATATGATATACTCGTGAGTGCAACGGCGATATCACTTTTCGTACCCATCAAAGTGGCGACCGTTCGGAGATAACCGGACCCGGACGCTGCGGGCGAGTGCCGTGTATACATGCACAGGAACATATATATATACTTAAACATAACATTATATTGTGTGTATATACGTCGTAATAGTCTCGGTACGGAATTCGTAACGAACATAATATTATACACTCGAGGCCCCCGCGGTAAATCGACTTTTAATTATTATCATATTAAAACGTAATATATATTATACGGCGGGGACGTACAGTCACTATATGCGGTGATCGTGTGAAACGATATAAAACGTATTAAAACCGTCGCTCTTACCCACTCCACACACACACACACACACACACACAAGGGTCGCCCGCGCACGTGTGAGTTGTGTGCCGGGACGTCTGTGTGGTGTTTTTTTTTTATTTTTTATAATATATATTTTATTCCGTGTGTACAGTGTTTTTTTTTTTTTTTGATAACAGTAAACAACGAAACATAAAATTTAAAAAATAAAAAATCAACAATCCAAAGCCGCGTGAGTGGTGTAGCTATAGTCGAAGCGCTATCCCAACCGGTTCCCGTGACGATTTGAATAAACTATGTGTTCCGAGTGTGTGTATATAATATATATTATATATAGTGTGAGCACCTATATGGAAAAAAAACCGTGTCTCGGTAAATACTGAGGGGACATAAAAAAATAAAAAGAGAAAACAAAACAAATGTAATAAAAAAAAAACTATCGAGGGATAAAATTGTAATATAAATGCTCGGTTTATATATATTATTATTATGCGTTATTATAGTATGCGCACTTGTGGTCGTCCTCGAAAAATAACAAATCCTTTACTTATATACATTTTATTATAGGTACCTACCTATACCGCGAAGACCACAATACAGGTGGTAGGTAGGAGGTACCTATATAACAATATAATATATATATGCGTATTATACACACACTCGAAATCGTATATACAACATATGATGTTATATATAACCCGTGTTGCGTTTCAGGTCGTAACCGACGGTAGGTATATATAGGTATACGGGTATATAACAAGAGCTGCATAAAAAGTATATAATAACAATATAACGGGTTACCATCAGCGGTCCCAGAGGAACAGAAATTAGAAACAAAAAATATAAACGATTATCGGTGTCGTTCGTGAGTCATTAAAAATAATATATTATAATCAACGTGTCGTGGAGTGGACGAGACATTATCGCACCCAACGAAAATGTGTTTACCATAATATATTATTATATCATTACGATCGTTATTACAGCACTTGCACAACGCGCGAAATGCAATTTTATTAAAAATATTAACGATACCTACGCCGCCATTTATAATGTTTAGAGTTAAACACTGAGCGGGGAATGGGTAATTTTGAAATTTGATATCGTATAATATACACATCAACGGGAACATAATATTAAAAATGGGTTATAAATATATGTAATAATAATAATATTATAATTCGAGTAGGTACGCAGGTTCGTTTTCGAGTTTTTACGTGATATCTTTTATGTCGTATCTCTAAAACATTACGAGTGAGCTATATATAATATATTACACGCACAATAGATTGAATATTTAATAATCATAAAAAATAAAATAAGAAATACCCAGCAGAAATACGAGAGTTCCAAGTAAGTACACAGACACGGTTAAAAAAGAAATTCGATCGGAGCCTCGAGTCAATCCATATACATAATATGTGATTGTGAATAAAGATTACATCTGGAAATAAAAAAAAAAATATTAACAAAGATCAAACGACGTAGCGAGTAAAAATCCAGTCACACGTTACCTATACATATAATTATTATTCTAATAATATGATATATAATAAACGCCGTTTTCATATTATAATATTCTCGTTTTAATATTCTACGCATAGTTATATATAGGTACGTAGATGCATTTGATTGAAAAGTTGTTTTGGTGTTAAGTTTACAACTACAAAATAATTTCTGCTTCTCGTAAACGCATAACCAATTACTGAAAAAGATAATTCAGAATCGTATGTAATAAAAACACTCTACACTCAAGTATAACAGTGTGAGAATCGCATAAAACATCCAAAAATAAACACAGATTTTTTTTTATAAAAGTCAGGCCGTGCGTGCAATTTTTGCATCATTTAATATGTTCGAAATTGCATCGGTTGCGGCTGCAGTCTCATTAAAAACAATACTTAAAGCGAGGAATAATTTTGAGTTGGGATTATTATTTTTAAATTTAATATTGTTGTGAAAAACGTCTATATTTTTTTTCGTCGAAATTCCTCGGCATTTATATACTGAATTTCAAATAATTTTTGAAAATTATTATAATGTTCTCATTATAAAACTACGTTGACTGAATTAATGCCACCACATAATATAGTTTTGCTCCAGTGTTCTAAATATAACATTTTTATAAATAATTATAATTCTGCTCGTGAATAATTATATTCTAGTTTAAAATTAAACACTTTATTTAAGAACTTATGTAAAGTAATCTCATTAAAATTGTAACAACATACTGCATTCGCTAAACTAAAATTAAACTTTAACATTAAAGCGCCTATGCAGGTATACCGGCCGTGTTTAAAATTATTTATCATATTATTAAAAGTTGTTTTTGAATAAATTATTAGCAATTCGTTTCTGACGCACAACTCGAGTAGACCATTATAGAAAAAGAGTTCTACGCTTTCCAATAAGTGCATCATATAGCAGTGCGGTGTATAAGAAACCTTAGAGCAAGCTCCACAACATTACATTCCAAAGGTCTTTCGCCTTTGGGCACGCGTAAAAATGTGCACTTGGAACCGTATTCGAAACTCTAATTTTCCGGTCCATTTTGTTTTTAACATTATCATTTGCCGGAGGGAGTTCATTCTCTTTTACGATCGCCGTCCGTTGGTCTCGGGCCAATAACTATACTATATTATATCTAAAACTTGGCCACTGTGTTATGAAAAATATCTCGTAATTATACGGAGTATAAAGAGAGGGGGGGCGGGAGAGGGAAAAAACTTTGGTACTTTCTTCAATGGTTTCCCCAAACGACTGAAAGTTATATTTTATTATTCTCTATATTTATGTAATATCCAGCTCGGATAATAGTATTCAATAATAATGAGAAAAATATAAGAAATACGAATCTATATTGTATATACAGACGCTATTATGGGCACAACTATTATATAATAAGTTCTCGGCATATTATAACATCACGTTTTAGGGCAGATCGTATAATATTATTATTATACAAGGTGATCCTTTTAACAAGATTTAAACAAACTGAAATGATTTAATTTTTGGATTATTTTATATTGCATTCCACAGCAGTGTACATCAGCTTACGTGTTATATTTTTACGTTAATCGATATATTCGTGAAATGTGAATTTGGATCATACCATATTAATATATTATGATTACTGATTTCGGAATTAAAGAATTATAATGATATAATTGTTTAGTGTTGTTCATATAGAAGTCTTTGTTTGAATATTTGATTTGAAACTAAAAATCAAAACGTTTATTTTCGTGTATCTTTAAAAACCCGAGATAGCTAATTTAATAAGCAATATTTATGTTATTACTTTAAAAATTAAATTACTAATTTCCGTCAAGTATTATAAGAGGGTAAGTTTAAGCTTTAAAGTTTAGGCAAGATTTGAGTATATTATATCATAGTTTAGGAGAGCGGGTGTGTACAAAGACAAACACAGTGAGATTATACCTTGTACACTGCAACGTTATATTTTCTAAAAGTTTAAAATTATTTACACATTACGCCTTCATATCTCTCAATTCGCTGATCGCACATTTTTAATTTTTAAACGATAATGACTCAAAAGTCACAGTCTTATTATTTTTACATGATTTTTTTACAGATATTTTTTTTAAGACCCCTTTAATACGGGTTCTAAAGTTCTAAGATTTTAGAACTATTTAGACGTATTAACGTACAAAATATTATATAGGTAATGCCCGTGTAAATAGACACCGTGAATAAACGAGTTGGTTAATGAATTGGTCACGTGGTAATGGTGAAACAATGTTAATGTGCTCGTCTCTCGTTATTATAATAATATAATACGCACAATGCGACAACGGCGATACGAGTGCTGCAGTTCAAACAGACATAAATTTAGACTTATACAGAGCTGCTGCACACGGCAACCCCACGGAGTTTATGCGGTAATCACATAGTATTATGAACTTTGAGCAAATACAGTTGTAGTTGTGCACACTGTGAATGGTTAAGTACAACTTCACTCGTATAGTTTATGTCTATATGCTGCAGGGTTTGTTGCAGCTCGCAGTCGATACTGCAGCGCAGAGTGCGCGACACGACGCAGAGACCATCGATATACGACGAAGTTCGCCCTACAAAGTACCGACGAAGTATGTGTCGTGAATTGTAGTACTTAAATCGATTAGAGCGTGTCTCCGACTGTAAGACATCGTGCGGTATAATATTGTCTCGTTTGGGGAAAAAAATGTGACGTCTGCTCGGGCGAACTTTTGTCAAAACAGAGACCCGCGGCAGACGGATCGGAGGATTAGACGACGGCGACGACGGGGCAGATGTTAAAAATGTTATACGTCCTATCGCACTAAAACCGCCGCCTAGCCAAGCATATATATATGCGTTCGACATATTATATTGAAAGCCCGTATATATACGGCCGATTGATAGAGATTACCGATTGACGGATGACCCGGTCTTCCATCAAATACATATTCCTGCTCCACCGAGATCACGTCTTTTCCAGCACGTACAATATTATATAATACGTGTGCGGGTGTGTGTGTGTGTTGTGTGCTAACGCGCGTCATTTCTACTTCTCCCTTTAGAAATCGTGTGTTTGATGAGTTTTATACTAAAGTGCAGAAAAAAATAAATAAATAAAAAATACTGTACGCACCCCGTTCACTCATCACGAACCTATTTTGTTCACACAACCCGACTGCGAAGCGGTGTAATGATAATCACGCGACGTTGCCGCCGACGTCCGTACGTAAGCTATTTATTTTTATACAAATATTTTTTTTTTTTTTAACCCTTATCACGAATTTGTTTCCAGTCACGAGCTGCATTGCGCCCATATTGTAATAATAATAATAATATGTAAGTATACGAGTTCGTGCTTGAAGACGCTCCGGGTGAAAAGAGAAGCAAAAAAAAAAAAAAAAATTATAATAAATAATGTGTAACAATATATATATATAGAAGACGCGTGCACGCGCATTGTTCGAATATACCTACCTACCTACCTACATTATGCGTATATTATATAAAACGTGTTTTCCCGCAGCAGTGTCGCCGTATATGATATGAGCTCCCGTGAGATTTCTCCAACAATATACCATAATATTATTTATAAATATACTGCAGACAGACACCTGCACCGCGTATATTGCCGTGCAATGTATGGATTTATTTTCGAGGTTAATACCGTAATGACGCCTATTAGTGGCGTACGCAGAGGTAGGGTTCTGAACCCCCCTGAAATTTCTTTTTTCTAAAAAAAAAATCTTATTTACCACCATTTTGATACACACAGATTGTTAGTCGTTTTTTAAAGATATAAAATAAATTGTTGAATACGACAAAGAAGTCGATAATCGTGATTTCAGTTTTTTTCTATCGACTGCTTTAGAACATTGCTAAACGTGTGCCATAACCGACGGTGTATCATCGTCCATCGATTATTTCCACGTTTATTACGGTCCGAGGAGGCTCTATAGATGACCAGGTCACTGGTCAAACACTATGTAAACGTAGACTAAATTTGAGACCAACAACAATTTGTTATACGAAAACTGTTTGGATAAAAATAATGTTTATTATTCACGCTGCACAGGTAAAACCCTAACCGAACTAAAATCCTGCCTACTCTACTGCCTATATTGGAATACAACAACGGGGCGATTCGGATGACAGGTGGACCGTTAATTGTTTTAAAAAAACCGATAAAAAACGCCGTCGTATTAATAATATTACAATATGATTTCGTCTCGTATAACGCGCGTCGTCGAGCATTTATTTCGTATCGGCGACACGTCTTAAGCCCGTCAATGGTCGCGTTTGAACCTGTGCCAGACGTTAATGGACGAAGCCCGAATTCTATAAGGCCGAGCCGATGATGATAGTAAACTGCACAAGCTATTTTTATGGTCCCGTCTCGGTCATCGCCGAGCAGTGACTCGGAAAGCCGCCGAGTTTAAATCATCATATATATATACATATATATGCGTCGTGCCGATGGGATCGCTGTGTATGTTATTATGTGCACGTTTACGAGTTTTTCACAGTTTCCAAAACGTTCCTTAAAATAGAACAATATAATATCGTCGTTATATGACGTGTATTATTACGATCTCGTGGGGTCGCGGTTTTGCAGAGAAATCCGATCCGTCTTACGAACGACGACGATAATATGAAACTCGCGATATCGCTATGTCGGCTTTCCTCTGTGTAACTACGTTACTGTATACGATATAAGACTTCGGGTTGAAATATATTTCAAAGGATACGCGTCTGTGTGTATATGTCTGGACGAACACGCCATAGAGGGTGGAATTGTTGTCAAAACTATATAGAGTAGTTAAAATACTCCGCACCCCACCCCCCGAAAAGACTATATAATAATACTTAACGGACTTGCGTATGCATTTAGTCACGCAAACTATAATAAAATAGAATTTAACAACGAACGCGCTAGTGTGGTGCGTAACAATATTATAATAATATATCATTATTACTATATGGTGTCTAGGTAATAAAACATGGCAACTCGTCGTGGACACGGTGGTAATGCTCTGCATGTACCTAAATTGCATACGTTAGACGCCGTGTCACGTGCACAAATTGCTAAGCGAGTGGGTACTAAATTATTGTATTATACGCGAATTTCACTGAAATGACGTGAAATATTATTATAACGTTATACAGATTGCAATTAGCTTTTAGTTTTAGACCGAAACCAGTACTAAATGGGTACTGCGTTTCAAAATAATAATACGTACCTACATATTATAATGTACCTACGTTTGTAATAAAACACGACACGGTGGCGTTTCAAAAGTATAACATTCATAATTTATTCTGTCCAACGAAACATTGCGTAGACCGAAATTAAAGATTTCCCGAGGACTAAAACAGCGTTTTACAAAATAAAAAAGGAAACGGTTAAAAGTCGTTTAATTAAAACTTTCTTTTGACACATTACACATTGTTTTTTAAGTGTATAATACCGTGTGGTGATTAAACAGAGTGTATATAATTGAATAACGCTGTTTCTTTTCTGCTTACATACAGTTCCTGCCTACCTGCCTAATAATATCACGTTCTATAAAAAGGAAAATAATACATAAAAATAATTCAAGAGCCATACACGGGAATCCTATATAGTGGGTCGTAAAGCTATCGTAAACCTTATTTTGGCGCTGAAAACGATGAATCGCGTCCATTATAGAAGTTGAGCGTAAACGACCATTTCTGCAGAAATACCTAAAAAGCTTTTAAAGTTGCGCGGTGGCCCATGAGATTTTCCAGTCTTTCTACTATACCTTTCCACCGAAATAATTTAATAACCGGATTAGTTCTATAAACACTGACCACATTATATATAGGTATACCTGCTATAGCAGTTTTCCAAGTGAAGACATATATTATTTATTATTTCGGACTGGAAACACATAATGTACATAATGATAATAATAATAATAATAATAATAATAATAATAATATGATATTATATATATATATTTATTATTATTACAAGGCGAGAGTGTATAAAAACTTGAGCCGTAAAAACGCGGTAGAACAGTGGCAACACGTGTCCACGAGACAATACTATATACTGCCGACGTAATTACATTACCACACGTTGTAAACGAGCGAAAATTGTATCACGATTTTATCCCACTATACGGGTTATAACTATTATTATCATCATTATTAAGAACGCATACCATAATATTATTGTGATAATTGGATGCACGCAGAGCAAAACGCGAGTATTATCTCACGTATAGATCCACCAATTTTTATAAGTATAGGTAATGTCGTCTACGTTTTTTCAGTATGTATATATAATATATTATATTTTATGTTTATACACATTGTGTGTTTTATGATGCCAATTTCGATGTGATTTAAAGCACGATTACGATTTACAATAGTCATAATCATTTGTAAGGGATTAGAAATTCTGAATTATCACTGTGTACAATACACGTCACAAGTAGGTACACGAACAGCTGAGGACTAATCGTGGATAATACGATAAATAATCATGTCCATAATATATAACGCCTTGCAGATAGCTATTGATTTCCTACTGCAGCCAATTATCTAGTAACGAAACAACCAATCTTCAAAGCTCTGCAACTCTTATCATTTGAATACGATTTCAAAAAACCAAAGTATACGATTAAATTTAAAACCAAAGTCCGTTATATTATAACAATCGCATCACACGGTGAATAAAAATCAGACATATTTTTATGTAAATTATCAAATGAACGCTTACCCTAGAGCGATTGAGACGTCGCATAAGACTTGTCGAGAACTGACGATGGATATTATATCGTTCAAAACAATGTAATGAAACCAGGGTTTAGATTAAAATATTGAAAACTGCGTCATTAAAAATATGTTCCCATACGGGTAAAAATAACTTAACCTACATAATATTATGTCCAACAGATATAATACCGTTAATTGAATCGATTATATTATTTATAATTAGATAATACAATAGGTAGCATATGTTATAAAATGAAAACATTATATACCTACCAACACAATATATTTTACATGCGCAGTTTGCCGAGTAAACACAATTACATATTACTATTATTATTATTATTATATATTATTATTATGTTTGTTTGAAACATTTATTTTTTCAATGCACAATATAAACCATCGTGAATTTACGTTTTACGGCGTGTAGGTTTTCAGAAAGTTTTTCTGGAAGCTTTTACGTCAGTTTAAAGTTTCTGCAATATCTGTTTGGGGATCGGTAATTACGCACTGTAATTTTTCAAGACTTTAAAAACGTTACCCTCCGCTGCAGTTGCAGGCCACGGGCGTAGAAAAATGATCGCAATTAAAACTTTTCCGACACTCTGGTGATAAATCCTATTTACATTTAATAGGCATGATAAATGTTTATATATTCAAACGGAGTATTTGAGCTCCGGAGTTATGCCCGTGCAAATATGCTCGAGCTTTCAACAGTCGATGTTTGTAGCTAAATAATAAAAATCAGCAGACCGTTAAATCACAAAACGTATGAAACTAGGTAATAGGTATATTATCTTTTAACTTTGGGTCTTGTTATTTTTTTAACTAG
This sequence comes from Macrosiphum euphorbiae, assembly GCA_949089665.1. NCBI lineage: Eukaryota > Metazoa > Arthropoda > Insecta > Hemiptera > Aphididae > Macrosiphum > Macrosiphum euphorbiae. The sequence continues at coordinate 69,153,389 of CARXXK010000003.1, read as the reverse complement.
CACACTGCAGGGTTGTATATAGCTAGGTAAGTACTACAATATACTTTATACTACGACGACGTAACAATTATTTTCCGTCTTCCTGCTTAATTTAAACTTTGCAGCACTATATATTAATAATTCACTACAACTTTACAAATAAAATTAATTTATCGATAGCGATAAACATAAAGTTATTTAACATAATATTGTATTATAGTTAACCACTTACGCACTTAAGACCGTTGTGATAACTTTTAGACATCGGATATAAAAAAAAAAAAAACAAATTTTGGAAAAGAAATTGACCTCCAGCACGCTAATACCAATAACTATGTATAAAATATTACAGTATTATCCCCTACAGCATAAAACAGTTTAATAATATAGAATGCTCAGCATTCCACCTTTTATTTCTATGTAAATTTTTGTGTCATTTAAGTTTATTTTACTTTTACCAATTTATGAATTATTCATAATCGCTATAGGTAATACATGTCATAACTTTGCGTTTTCTTTTTAATAAAAACCCATTCGTTTTAAATATTAAATAATATTATAGTTTTGAATTTAATTTTATAAATAAGTAGGTAGGTATTTCACCGACTAAATAGCGTTTATGGTATACTCCGGTATTGTAACGTTCGATGTAATAAATTACACGTCTTGTACCTCTACCTATTGTAACTTTTGTTCTAGTTTATTTAGATGATCTTCTTAATAATGCGTGATGTGACACTTCAAACGAACAATTATTATATAATATGAAGTCTACCTACCTACCTACCTACCTACCTACGTACGTATAGTATTCGAAAAAACGCTGAAAAATTAATAATAGAAAAGTATTGTTCACAACAACAGGGAGTAAATCTGTGGAGGAAAAAAAATTCTACATGACACAGATCGATGTGGCATTTTTACAGGATATCTCTCTGCTGCAGATTTATAATCCATTGTTAGCTGGAATTAATTACACGGTGTCCTCTTTTGCCTCTCTCTCTCCCTCTCTTTCTCTCTGTCACTCTAACTCTGTCTCTCACACACTCACCGTCAGCTGGTGTACATAATGAACGAACACGGCTCATTGTAACCCTCTCCCCCGCCGCCAAGCTCCATCATTCATTGCGAGCACGGCGTAGAGCCTTAACAAATCGCTCCCGTTGTCGCTAAATGACGATGGCGACTGATGTATGTGTTCGCGCAAAAGGAAATATCCATTGTTTTTCACCCTTTCTGTCTTCGAACACGGGTGTAACAGCGGAAAAAAAAAATGTGCATCGGAGAAATAAAAGGACCGTATTGTATTAATTTTTTACTATAGCATATAATATATTGTGCGCTACTGTACTACTATTATTGTATATTATAATAATTATTATCTACATATTATACAATGTCGTAGTTCGATAAATATAATATGTATGCGATAAACGCTGTTAAAATATATCTACGTAATATTATTGTATACCTACATGATATATTATGGTTAAATATTTAAGGCGAACAAGCAGCGTATAATCCGACTTCCGGGGTACGATTAATAATGGCTCGAGAGCTGGATCAAAACATTAACACGAATAATTGGTTTGGTCAGACCGTAAATTAGACTAAACGGTTTTAAGCGGCTATCGCCTCGTATATATTATTAGTGCTCACTGCTTGTATTATTATATATTATTACTATTATTATTATATATTGTTAAGTAATAGCTGCACGAGTATGAACCTAGTAGGGATATCTAAATTTTGTTTTATTTTATTTTACTCCGAAGACACCGATATGTTTTTTTTTATCTATGCGTATTAAAAGAAAATTAATTACATTTTGAGGACCTTAAATGCTCTTATAAATAAAATACAATTTATTTAATACAAAATCAGCATGTTTCAGAATTTACATTCAACTCGAAATGTATTTTGAATAAATACATATTTATTACTTATTAATGTAGTTTTTCAAACATATTTGGGACCGGAAATCTGCATTTACTAATAGTTTTTCTTATTCTCGAAAATGTTTTCCAAAAAAAAAAATCTCTGAGTAAATATTCAAAATACTTCTATTGGGCATATTGAGACTAAATTATGTATTTGAGCGATTCTGTTTTAATATAATACCGAAACACATAATACATATCATGCATACCTATATTTAATAATACAAAGATACGTAATATATTACATTTACAATTAAATCAATAATTAAAATTAATTTACGATTCATTATAGCCTGCTGCGGTGTGGTGTCAATGTTTGATTTTCCTGCTACAAAATAATAGTTTATAAAATATGCATATGTATAGGAAAACTATGTTATATAATAAAAAAAAACCCAACATCTCAATTCAATTAGTCATTAGACGGATACACGAAATATACACATACTTATACAGAATTCGTTTTTAATGTAAAACAACACAGAAACGAGTTTATGATGATATTTTCAGTGTTTGATGACAAACAAAAAGTGATCGATCTATAATTGTGTTGATCTATCATTACGTAATGCCCAAAGTATTTAAGAATAAATACCTATACACGATACATCTCACAGTATCACATTGCAGCTTTAGACTTCTATTTACGCTTACGATTCGTTGCCATGGTAACAATACAAAATATATTATTGATTACCTACTCTGCCATATTTATTTTATATAAACAGTCGTTACTATGATTTAATTTAATAATTAGTAATTACACTATTGTATATTATTGCGTTTATATATATATATTGTTCGTGACTTGGAAATCCAGACGAGTGTGTAACTTCCAACTTCCCAAATTGCATCTTCTATACGTTCGTACAATGCGTACGCCTATATACGGTTTTAAGGCTCGTGTGTTTTCATTTGATAAAAGGCTCGTAGGTTGTTTTGATAAAAAAAAAAGTTTTTATAATGTCGAAAACCATTCACCTACCTAATCTGATTAAAATTTAAAAACGACGACGTAGATAATACCTCGCGAGTATGATGAAGTTATATAAAACTTCCATTATTTTTGCGAGAAACTTGCAGCGAAAATAGAACTGCGCTACTTATGATAATACCACTTTTAGACTTTAATGATAATCGTTTTTAAGTGTATAAAATATAAACTCGCTGCGCCGTTGAACGTATATATAATAATATGATGGAGTTTACTCACCTGCAATCTGCAGAGGTTTTTATACGTCAATTTCTTAAAAACATATATATTGTGCGATAAGAAAGCGCATATCGTTCGGCCAAAAAAAAATCGAATAATTTAAACCATATAGATAGGTGTACAGCGAAATAATCCCAAAAAATTTTTTCTTATCGCTGTATCGACAATCGGTTACACTGTGGCGATGATAGAGGTGGAGAGGAAAACGTTCGGGTTTAGCGCGGCGATAATGCTCACCGTTTCGTTTGGAATTTTTTTAAAAAAAAGTAAAAGCTATATTATAATATCATAAGACAGCAGCTGTGCAGTGATTGCTCCATTATGTCGTATACTATTGAGCGTATGGCTACTGTTTATTCATTCCGCTGGAGATTTTCGTGTCGCCGCAGCATACACGAGAAATCGGTAACTTCAAAACGATGCTCCGTCCCATAACATTATTATTATTATGACCTGTACTATGTTATTATTGTATTATCGCCAGGCCCTTATATGTGATATTATTTTGATTCGGCCGCTATCTCGTCGTCGGAGGAGGAGAGGGAAAATAAAAAAACGAGCCTACAACAATCTCTCTGACACGATGCACATTATAACGAACCGCGGTTGCAGCGCCATTCCCCAGAGGTGTTCTAGCGCGCCAGACAGCAGGGGCGGCGCACCACACGATAATGCCGTTTGTTGAATATTCATTGAATTTCCCTCACAAGTAGCCCATCGTGTGTGTGTGTGTGTTTGTGTTTGTTTTGTGCCCTCGAGCGCGGTCTACTCGAAAATAATATATGTTATCAGTAGCCGAGTTTCACTCTGCAGTCTTAGCGCTCATTATAATATTATATAATATTAATGACGCGACGTTCGTCGTCTGACGGTTATATTATTATTATTATGATATTTTGCGATTGAAAAACGTAGTGTACCTAGAAGAAGCGTGTGGTAGCTGCCAGCTGGTAGGCAGGGTAGGTACGTGTACATAGGCAATGCGAAAAATAAGGATTGAAGCGTGCGGGAACATGGCGGTACCAGCTCCGATCGATAAACTGGATAAAGAATAATAATAATAAACGTCGAGCGAAATGAAAAAGAGAAATAATGAAAATAATTTTTTTTTTTAAATATAAATGTGCAAAGCGAGGTACCCACGTCATTAATATTTTTCATTCAACATAGGTATGACTAGTAATTATATTATTGTAAGCGACAAAATATATATATATAATACATAATCGAGAGTATTCGGTCGAAACATTTCGTTGAATTGTTTTTTTTTTTATAAACGAATATAAACTTTTTTTTACTGACGTAGGTACATAATTAAATGCACAATTCATCTGAAAATAAGTTTGAAAATATTATGGCTTTCTGAAATCGTTATAAAACAATGGTAGGCAGGGGGACCTATTTAAAATATATATATATATATATATATACGTTCATCTCAATTTATTTATCGCGCGCCAGTACACCTGTATATTTTGTTTGAAACAAACGCATAATATAGTTAAGATAAAATATAATTGAAAAATTTTAACACCCGTTCTTCATCGTAAGCGATTTTACACGAATTACAGGTACCTACAACGTCAGGAATTTACTCGACAAATACAATATTTTAATTCACAATAATAATTGCATACCTATATATATATATATCAAGTAGGTAAATTATGCGAGGACTATGTATAGGTATAGAGGTTACGTACCTACAGGTTAAATGTATTTGCATGGCTTGGATTTGTCTTTTATTAACTATATGTATAAAGGTAGGTATGTATACTTGTTTATATAATGCGTCTTATAAATCTCCACAAAGACGGCTTTAATCTTTTTTATGTGTATATTATATTATATGCACGAGGAAACATTAATAAGCATATTATATGTCGCGATAATATTTTCCGTCCTTCAGACTTTTCGATACATATTATATTATAATACATGCGATCGCTATTTTTATCGTAATAATAATTAATGATAAGTCTATATTTTAGCTTTGCAATAGTATCGTCAACTCGGTAAAATCGAGCAGTAATGGCATATTATTATATTGATTTTGAAAACAACGAACACGATAAAATATAAGTATGTATAATACGGAGAAACCATTTATAATATTTTTGCCAAAATTCGTCTACACCGGCCCTGACGAGTGAGCATATTATATACAACATTGAAGTCGTAACAACAGTTGCGTGTTTGTCAACATCGAAATATACGTTTCACCGAAGTTTCGACGTGCACACACCATGTTCATCCGACACAAACAAGGCGATAGCACAATACAATCACGTTTCGGGGCGTACCTGTCTATCTGTTAAAAAAAAATGTGTAACGAAACGATCGAAACAAAAAATAAAAATACCGTTCGCTTGTTTTTCCTCAGTCGTCAATCGTATACACACAGTGTCATACACGACGCGTTATTGCGGGCATAATAATTTTCAATCGCGAGCATAAAACGTCGGTCGACCCTCACCCTCCCCTCCCCTCCCCTCGGCCCCGGGGTGACGTGACGTCGATTTATCGACGGTATCAGCTCCGACGCGCCAAAAGCGCGGAATCGTTTGCCTCCCCGTCGGATGACAAATTACACCTAAAACGCATCGCTGTAAAAATCATTCCGATATCGCCTGAAATATTGCCGGACTGCGCGATATATAATACGCGTAGGGTACCTATATATATATATCGGCAATGACGGACTGTCAGTCGACCGGAAGGGACGATAAAAGCGTCCGGCCAAAGGGCAACTATATACTCACTCGCCAGCCACCCCTTGTGTTCGTCGTCGTCATCAGTTATACTATAATATAGGCGACCTACGATGCCCCCTACCCTTTCTCTCTTCGCCAACACCCCGCACAGTAACGGTCCGGGGGGGGGGGAGGGTTGGTTTATGGCTCATATAAAAACGCCTTTTTTTTTATATAGCAATCCATGTTTTTGTCCACGACAAAGGAAATATAATGTTCGTCTGTCTGCGGGCACGTTTTTTAAGACGGCTAACGAGCGACCGCGATGACTGATATCACGTAAATAAACGACTGTTACTACTAAAAAAAAAAAAAAAAAATGTCCGCAGAGCACTGCGTTTGAGTCGTTAACGTCAAAATCGGTATAAACGCCTATGTAGTGCTGTTGTGCGTATATACCACATAGAATATCATACACACGCGTATATTATAGTTTCGACGGGTTATATACTTAGAATCGAAAAATGAGTTTGGTATTTATGTGTGTGTGTGTGTGTTTCGCATGCTGCGAGTGCTGACGTAAAAAAGTAAAAACGACGATGATATATAAAATAAAACGCGCTCGCGTATTTATATCCGTTCGTTGAACACAATGTCTCCGAACTGTCTGGAGCTATTTGTTTTGTCGACGGCTGACGATAAAACTTTTCACTTCCTATCCCGCACATGCATGATCCGGAATATTTATTTTGCACGCGTCTCCAGACGTGCATGCCAACTTTTCCCATAAACCACGGCGATGCCAAAGATTTTTCATATTTCTTTTCGAGGGTGGTTTTGTTATTATTATTATTTTTTTTCATCGCGCTCACACGGATGATGGTCGTCCGTCAAAATATTATTGTACAAAACGTATTTTAAATAGAAAATCGATACGCGTCGTACGTACCTATATATCACCGACTACATTATGCACATCTATTTATGTATAATAATATATGACTTAAGTACCCGATTGTCGCTGCTGTTCGGAGTGAAATACGATCGTAATGAAAACAATTTATTAATTTGCGCAATTAGAGAACTATATAATACTGCAAACACCGTACAATGCGGCGTGGGGCGCACGAGTTTCTTTGTTTGTTGTTCTGATTGTTCAACCATTTATTAATATTATATTATTATTATTACGTCAGAGACTTCGTAATGTTATTATACGGTTCTCGAGCTTTTGTAATTTGAAATACACGCTGCAATATTATTATTTTCCGATCAAGCAAGAACTTTTTATTGCTATTTGTTTTCGACCGAATCAATTAATTTTCGTTCGTTATAGTATATAGTAATAAGGGTGACTTTTTTTTTTTGTTTTTACAAAACTTCCGAGTGTTTCCAGTTTATCTTCAAACTAATTTTGCATGGAAAAAACCGATTACTTTTATCGATCTATTTGAACTTAAACTTAAAACGTCTAACACAGCACGGACAATTAAGTAATAAAACTTAAATTGTTTGAAGAAAAAACTTTTTACTATTGAAATTTTATTAACTAACTGGCAGGCACGAAGCAGAACTGAAATTGTTTACAGCTTAGGTATACATGCAAAACTATATATAAAGATATAATTGTTATAGGCAAAATAAAATGGTATTGCCGTTTTATAACATTTAGAACAAAAGTTGTTATTTCCCTTCATGATGGAAGCTATTATATAATGTGTAATATTGAACACTGATAATAAGAACGGTCTACGACGAAGGATCATCTGCGTGGTGTTTTAAATTAAAACGAATTCTTGAAAAAAGCCCCATAACTATATCGTTGTCACGATTAAAAATAAAAATAATTAGGTAAAATATAAAATTTGATTAAATCAAACAATTTTTTAGCCGTGCAAAATACAAAAAATATAGATTTGTGCGCTTTGCTTATCCGCAAGGTTTCAATTATTATTGTTATTATTAAGAATAATATTACACAGTCTCATATTCAAGGCAGGCAATAATATTATAACTGTTACATATATAAGTCAATTATCTTAATTTTAGGTGAAATACAATATTATTGTGATAACCGCAAATAGGTTACCTATATATATTAAATATATATTTACACACACATAATATTATATACATTTCAATTACGACGACGCGCGACGGATGGACGAAAAGTTTTTCGTTTTTCTCCCGAGAATTTTCCCGACAGTTTTACCGAAATGCGCGTACAAATATACACACAAATGCGATACATGTGTGTGTGTGTGTGTGTGTTGTGCTTATACTTCGTATACGGCTACTGTGCCCAGGGGAAACCTTTCACCAAAACTAGTTTCCGAGTGTTTTATGTGGCCCGCTCGCCGCGGTTTAGGTAAGTATATAATATAAGTGCCTCCATGCCAGTCCAAATGTGTGTATACATCGAATAAATAAACATTACACGTACGCATATGCATATATATATATGTTACCCACGGCTTCATTGAAATTCGCCGTGATAAATCACCCACGCGACCCGAGTGGCCAGCGGGCGTTTAAGCGGATTTATTAATATTATTATTATTATTATTAGTATAGGTACCGCAGTGTTCGGAACGAAATAATATTCTCCAAACGATTCAATAATAATAAGACGGCGCACAGTCGTATCGTTTTAAGCGCCACTTCTATACGCAATAATATATTATAATACGACTTGTAATATAATAATATATTATTATTACGCTATTTTCATTTTAATAATATGACATCCGGTTTTCGTTCGACCGCATTATATATTACGGTACGTAAATAATAATAATAATATATTATAATAAAAAGCGGTATACACGCCCAGCACTCTGCGTCTGCGCGGAGTGTAATTATTAAGAGATCCGAAGCGAACGCGCGCGACAAATGTATTCGGAAATTCTAATTAAGTAATTTATGGCGGACGTGTTTTCCTTTCGTTTGTTTTTTTTTTTTACTCGGTCGCCCCTACCCACCCCCGCACTGCACAACCCCCGAGCCGGGCCGATTCCAGAACCGTATTTGGATAATTAAAACGAAAGGAATACAATATATATATATGTGTGTGTGCGTTAAATTATAACATCATAATATACATAGTATTATCATACAACTACTCGCAATGACATGGTGTGAGTGTGCAGTATATAACTACTTTGAACGCTCGCGTACAAAATAATAATATATGCGGCGACGGGGCTGTCGTCGTTTATTTGCATACCTACGTCGTTTTAAATATTCATTTGTTTCCGCAGTTAATTTAAATCAAATTTACCCGGTAATTCCACGTGCGCATATATATATATTCGGCGTACAGACGGACGGACCGGACGGCAAGGCACGTGGGAGGCCGCATAATCAGCGCCACTCGGATGATATTATGGGGGACACGCGACAGCGGGTAATAATGAAATAATAATAATAATAATAATAATAATGTCCCACGGGACCTACTCGAAAAACTCACGAAAAAAAGATGATACTCACAATATTATTAAAAGCCACCGGGAACGACCCACTCCGCAGCTCGGGCTCGACGTGCAGACGATGATGACGACGACGACACGATAACTTAAAAAATATTATGTTTTAAAAGGCGTATTTCCGATGAGAAATTCTCGAGTACAAAAATAATGTAATAGGTTGCAGGTGCGATGATTGTGGGCCATTGTCGATACTTACATATAGAAAACGTAGCCCGGAAATGTGCTGCAGTATTATGTGGTGACGGTGGCGGAAACTAAAGTATAATATAGTTAAAATGTTATTAATTACGGGACGTAACTAATTATTATATTATAATAATGGGCTGGCGATTAAACGAGAAGCCAATGATATCGATATTCAAGTCGAATAATTATATTATGAAATGGCTAGTTATTAAAAAAATATATTTTATGTCATCGTGAAATTTTTAATAAGCTTATAAATAAAAATGTCCACCGGAGAAAAAAGAAGGATTATAAATCATAATATTTAGTTCGGTAGGTACCTAATTTAATTTTTTATTAAAATTAATTACATAATAACAACCGTAAAGCCTTTTTCTTTCTTTTTACCATAACGTTGTAGGGAAATATATTATTTCACTTTATTTTTATGCTCCGTTTAAAGTAAGGTCGAGGTAAAATTAAAAATGGTAAATTATATTGTTCCGAGGCATAGAATGTTTACGACGTAAAAATGTTATATTGTAATTATTATTATTATTATTTCATTATGGATTAACAATATACCTATATGACACGCGGGATCGTGTTTATATTGCGAACAATATTTACGACTAGACGTAGGCAATTTAAAAAGATATCCGTATACGGTGCAGGATGCGGATGAACACGTCAATAAGCAAACATATTGTACATGTAACAGTACGATTTCAGATATGTACCTACATAATATATAATATTTTCTCCTATACCTACACGGCCAGAAAATTAATTCGATTATTAAATATCAGACGTACTCGTATAATGACAACGATAATAATAATAATAGTAAATTATATAACTATATTACCGATTCGTATTTGAATAAGTTTATGGAATAATTCGAATATATAGAATCGCGTGGGCACTTGGTACGACCGTCACCGCACCCGCCGCTCGGTGGACGAGAGACACTCACACTGCACCGGAACAGCTATAATATTATAATAATATGGGTACATCGAATGAAAATCGAATGCGATTGTTTTTCGATTCGACTTCTCACGCGAGCCGTGGCACAGGCGTCACGACGAGCTTTAATGCTATTAAAGAAGGACCGACGAAAATATTAATACTATTATCACTTGGAGCAGGTGAAACGTCATTGACAGACGCGTAATGGGAATACGTCGTTAGAATAATGTGCAGTACGACTGCAGTTTGACACGACCGCGGGGTCACGTTTATACGGCGTAGGTAGGTATAATAATAATAATAATAATATGATATTGTAGACTGGTTCAAACAGTGATATCGTTGTGTACCTATACACAATCGGACGAAAAAATCACTTTTAACCCGGAGGGCTCTCCCTCCCGATACGCATGTATATATATAAAATAAATGGTATACGAATAGCGGCACCGTCGTATAATATATAAAAACATACACGCGGTAATGCGTCTGGTCGTACGCACGATATAATATCTATGACGTCGTTGTTGCATTATATCGGAGGAGACAAATGAAGCACAACAAAAAAAGGAATCTCCGTAGATCACCCCGATCCCATATACGAGTGATGTATCGCATTTATTATTATATGTAAATAAATCTGTACCTATACACAACAATAATGTAGTGTGTTCTGTTATCGACTGCGGGCGAGAACCGATTGACGTGTAATAATATACGAACGACGTCTGCCACTATCGACGAATAAAAAAAATAAAAAACCGACGAGGGGAGTGAAACAAAAAAAAGCGGTTACAAATCAAACACACCGCGAGTTACGCGTGTACACGTCGTACACACATAATATTACATTCGTACCTACCTACCTACCTACCGATGTACGTAATATATTACAATAATAATATGCCATAAGATATATTGCCTACATATACATAAGCGTGTTTATTGTTTGTTCTGAAGACGACACTATAATTATGATCGTTATAACTGTTTAATTTATCGTCTTAACGCGTCGTGTATACTATAAATAGGTACGGAAAGAATTGAACTAAATTAATAATATTATGTGGTTTATAACCGACCACCTGCAGGAATATAGATAGGCACCTCTATAACTACTATATCGTTCTTGTGAATATTTTTCACGTATTTATATCGTTACGATTATTAAGAGGAAAAAAATCAGAGATATTGATTTAAACACACACGTCATATAGTACGTCATTAGTCTGTTATATTCAAGTAGGCATTGCATTGACTGTAGCCGCATGCAATTAGATAATTGAATTAGTCAGATGTTTCTGCTTTACATCCTGTACATAATATTGTAACATTTGATGGGTTTTTCAGACCTGAGAGCGAAGGGTTGTTTGTGTAGTATATATTATCATATATAATAAAGGTGTGGCGCCTTTTTTGATTTAGTCTCGCGTGCGTGAAGAGCACACGAGACACGAAGCGACGACGACGACGACAACAATATAATATAATATCTGTACTCGCACAACGATATAATGATAATAATAATAATATAAAAGGATATGTTCTAAAAACTGTACCTATACCTATACGCACGCTCCGGGTGTATAATTATGATGGTGTGTGTGTGTGTATAATATCTCTTTAACCCGTGTGGGATGACGATTCCGAACAATGGGACCCGAGCCATAGTATGTATAGTATAACCCACCCACCGAGATGAGCTCTTGGGATTAATGCGTGTAGTCCACCGCCGCCGCCGCTTTAGGTCCTAATCAAAAACCCGACTATTAAAACGAACATTACACTATATCCATCCAGCGTGATAAATAAATTCGTCGACCGATTGTTTTCTTGCGCTGGGGCCGCACGCATTTAGCCGACCGACGTCGTACAATATTTATATAATATATATAGGTACCTACTGCTATGATATTATATTATAATAACGCGTGTTTTATATTCGTACGATTTTTTTATTCATACAACGCTATAATTTATAACGAGTTATATATTTATAATATTATTATGTGTGTCAATATGTCAGACACGAGGCTGGGCAATTTGTTGCAGTCATAACGCTAGCCGAGACAACGCTACACTATATAATACGTATGGTTTTATCAAAAAGTTTATGTTGGAATTACATTATCAGATTATTTACCTTATTTTTTTCATAGCTATTAATTAATTATTTAAACGGTGGCGGCACATATTTTCGGTTTATCTAATGTTTTCGGAGCGAGACGTTTATGTTTAAGGCGGCTCTAAACGATTGGATTTTTCATGCATTTAGACCAATAAGCTGGCGAAAAATACATATACTTCTAGTAGTCCAATTTCAATTTTGAATACTTATTTGGATTCGTTAGCCTCTTTTCTATGATCTGTAGGAAAAACTTTTTCATATTTTTGTCTAGTTAGCACTTAAAAGTGCAAGTTAAATTTGAGAAATCAAGCAGTCATTTGGAACCGTAATATACGTAAATTATCTAAAATATCCAAAATCGGTTTCCTACAAATCATAGAAAAGAGGCTGACGAATTCAAATAATTTTTCAAAATTGAAATTGGACTACTAGAAGTATGTGTATTTTTCGCCAGCTTATTAGCATTTTTCACTGTTGTGAGTGTACAAAAATATTTTTCGAGAGTGATTACGTTGACTTGTGCATGCGCGTACGTGTGCTATTGAACCGTGTGCCCGCAGCCGGGCGATATAAAATCTATTGTTATCGAGTTCGAATTTCTTCGAATTTCACACTAATAATCATTTACGACTAACACATAGATTACGGGCGGCGTCGACAAGATTAGAAATTGCCTAAATTGTTCCCCTTAAATAATAGCCACTAAGAGCCGCCTTAAAGTGCAGTTGTTGATAACGAAGTGTTTATTGCGAAAACTATAATAGTTTACACTTTAAGTTCGTAAAGACGACCGGAATATGCGATGTCCAAAGTTTGAGGGAAACGATGATGATAATAATATTTTAACGCTCCCGCTCATGCCTAAGCTGTAAAACGAATAAATATTTAAACGACCGTGAACGATGATATCGCCAAGATAAAAAGAAAACCCAAAAATGATTGTCCCGCGTGGCAAAGAAAAAGAAATTGCTCCGAAGGGTAAACACATTATACTATACACAACAATAAAGAGACGGTAATATAGTTTACCAAAAGTGTGTGAAGACGATCGAAGCGACCCGCGCAGCACAAATTATGTACCTAGGTATAAGCTTATATATTGTCGTTTCATATAATTTATTATCGAGTAGCAACCCCTCATACCACCCCAATAGTCGGCCGACGTTATAAGGGTGTATATAGTTACCCAATATATTATTTTCGGTTTATTATTTCAAAGCCGAACCATTAAGTGAAGAGAGTTGATATACACATTGTGTATTGAAAACTACAATATTCTATAGGTACATACATATTTAAGTCCGTAGGTCACCGGCGGCCCAAGTTTGAGGGTCACAATGAAGATATTACCTTCCGCTCCCGCTCATCGTACCGAATACCTATATAAGCTTTAAAGCGAATGAATACTTAACACTTAAGAGAATGCTACCCATACATTTGTTGTATAGCCGTCTTACACACGTACGCCATACAGCAAATGTTCGTTCACTTTAGTTAATAATAGTGTGCTGTTAGTTTTGATATCAGAGTGATTTGACCTATTATCAATTTTTTAGATAATAACATTATCTGTGCTTGAGCGTTAGATTTTATTCGATTGTTGATTTTCAAGCGAGATATGAGCATTTTTAACTTTTTACATTTCGCATACCCATGTCTTGCATGAAAATGAAAATGTCGAAAAATCGGAAACGTTGCTGTAAGCACATGTAATTTTCTTACCTAAAAGTTGTATAATAGGTCAATTCACTTTAGTATCAAAACCAACAGCACACTATTGAAACTATAGTGAACGACAATTTGCTATGTCGTGCGTGTGTAAGACGCGGAGACAACAAATGTATGCGGGTAGCGTCCTCTTGAACGAAACCACCGAGTTAAGAAAAAACCAAAGAAAAGGATTTCCTGCAAAACATTACTATATCCTTTGAGGCAGTGAAAAAAAATCGCTACGTATATATTATAATACAGACAATAACGAAACGGCGGTGCAGTATAGCGTATTATATGGTTGACCAAAAGTGTGTAAAGATACTATATATTGCGATCGAAACGACCGGGCCTCACGAATGTACCCAGGTATAGGTGGATAACATTGAATTGAGTCCCAAATATTGAATTGAGTCCAGCAAATACTTTTGGGTTATCGGAGTTAAGTCCGACCAATATTTTTAGGTTGTTCGAGTTGAGTCCCTTCAGCCCATTACCACCCAGAAGACACCACGTGGAGGTTGGCTGAGTAATCTCCAAAAAAATTGGTGTGATTGTTTTTTTTTTAATCATAATAATAATGATAATAAGTATAAAGAGTTAATTAATTAAAAAATATTAAAAATAATAATTATTATGTATGATTGTATAGGTACACTGTTTGTTTTTGTATCATATAAAAATAATAATAAGTATAAATAGTCAATTAAAAATAACAATAATTATGTGTAATATAATAATGTTAGTAATGAAATAGTTGCTAGTAAAAATTTAAATGATATATATTTTAAAAAGTCAAATCTGCCAATTTGCATATTAATGTATTTGTTTGTCTGCTCCCGTAAAAAATTTTCTTTTTCTAATGTTTTTTACATGGTCTCTTTGCTTTGCTTCTAAGTTTTATATATGTATCGGACTGTATTCACAGAAGAGTGTCCACAAGAATAAAAATGTTTGGATGTCCCATGAATATCCGTTATCGTTGCGTATCCTGTATAATATGATGACATGTAATCGTAACTAAAGTGCAATTAACAAAATTACATTTGAACGTATCACAGATTACTTAGTGTTATACCAAGTGTACTGTTCGATCTGTTTAGCAATATTCTAGTTATGCCTACTATGTTTCATTTAACTCAACCCTTTTGTTAATTATTTTTATCATATTTCTTTCAGTGCATGAATTCACTTGATGCATAAGGTTCAAAGTCACCGGCTTAACAGATAGTTATGACATTTTATCTATACGGACTCAATTCAAAGATATTAAGATAATACCTTGGACTCAATTCAAACACATAAAAGTAGCATGGACTCAATTCAATATCACCGGTATAGGTATAGGGCATTGTCGTTTCAACATGTCAATTAATGAAATCGAGTAGCAACCCCTCGCACTCGACCGGGCGTAGATACCCCATGTACACCAAACGTGTAATAACAATATTATACTTAAATATCATAAAATTGTATACTCTCGTGCAAGTATAATACTGCGGCGGGTGCTTGTTTCAGCGTGTGTTGTACGATATTGTATCGAATTACCATTAAATATGTAAATTGGAACACATCGTTTCTCGGAGCGCCGCACGGTCGCAAAAAGCATATATTAATATATACGTACCTACATGGGTTATACGACATATACACGGTATCGCTTTATTCGAGAGTATATTATATTGTTATAATAACATCATATATTATATTATTATTATTATTATACCATAACGCGCGTAATTATTGCGAAATTAATTAAATTTCAAAATATTAACGGAGCGTGTGCGGCACAACTGCACAACGATAAATATTTACACGCGTTTGACAAACAAACACAACAACGCAATAATAATATAATTATATGATATAATACGCGATGGTGTGTACGTATATTATATAGTATATGTGTACAATATGCGATATTAAATCGAGTTTCAATTATTCAAATACCGCGTATATACCTCGCTCCATTATACCTATACAATATTGGTCCGTATTGTTCTACGGAAAAAAATAATTAAAAGAGTAAACTCGCTTGTACAGGTAGGTACCCACCCACATACAATATAATATACACACATTAAACCAATATTGTACTGTGTATACGCGAACGTTCTGCACGTCATAATATTATTATTATTTCGCGGCATTAAAGTTTTCGTTTTGTAAATATTATACTGAATCGATAATTGATTTATACGTGTATATAATCGTTCAAGTGCCCAGAAGCTATATAAGATAACATTCCACGAGCCACCTGTATGATATTATGTTCTGCGAAATTAATCAATTTTTTTTTATATATATACTAAAATTATAAGTGTTCTATAGAGTACAGTATTCTATCGGTTTGGTTTTTGTTCCCACTTTATGTGGTCTGAACTATTCGCTCCTCGTCTCCTCGTTACAAGCTATTATAGTTAACAAGAATAGAAATGATGTATCACATATTTTTACGAGCGAGTAGACGAAAAAGACTTGACGCCGTTGAAAAAAAAAATAACGAAACCCACGACGTAGTAATGTAGTATATATAATATCATCTGCCAGATAACGGGCTTTACAGAGCGACGTTTTATATATTCTTAAATGTCACACGGCGACAGTTTAAGTCTCTCTTCCGTTTGTTTTGCGTCGTGTTCGGTAATGGTCCCGCGGGGCGTTCGCGACTGTTTATTCCCCCGGGAGAGACAACGGACGACTATAAATTTATACGCAAAGAGACAGTATTTAGAATGGATATTAGAAACGCGTATCGGCGGGGACGACTACGACAATAATAATAATAAAAATAATAATAATGATAATAATAATGTATAAAAAGGCAGCGTGCTCTGTACTATTACACAATAGTGTGTGTGTGTGTGTGTATGAGAGAGAGAGAGAGAGAGTGAGAGAGAGAGAGAGGGAGAGAGAGAGTTGGAGGAGCCGAGGAAGAAAGGGGAAAAAAGCAATAGGGAGTGAGGAGAGAGTGATCAAAGGGGAACTGGACGCCTTCGGAAACGATCTAATTTTCATTTAGGAAACGGGGCCGCAATAATATTATTCAAACGACCCTTTGTGATTCCGGAGAACACTAAAAACCTCGGCGGCGATTATACAACGTATATAAATCTGGCGCAAATATCTTTCTTTTTCCTCCACCATTTCCTCATACCAACTACCATGATACGTATACATATATACATATATATATATATATATATATATACACGGTCGGCCACTCTTGTACTCATTTGTTGTATACACCGGCACGGAGGAGGAGCAGCGTAAACCCTCGACTTGGCATCGGGCCCGTTGCCAAACGAACTGGAATAAATGGCCGTTAAAAGTGCCATTGTTTTACTTTTTGGATTTTTAAATACATAAAACACGCTAATGAAACAATATATTATATACTTCGCGGTATCTTTTCCCAGTATACGCATATAGCAGCCTGTCCACAATAGCAGCGTGTATAATGTATATAGGTACTTACCTATACACATAACGTATCGAATTTGCTAACGGGAAGTCAAAGGCGTGAAATAAAGCCAATAAAAGTACTAAAAATATTTACGATCTTCCTGCAGCAGGAAACACAACACATTATTATATAGTATCGTGGCGAATCGTCAGCTGAATGTCATTTAAGAAAATACTATAGAAGCGATGTGAAATGCACTATAAAATATACTTTTCGAAAAGACTACTCCACTGCCACGCCCCTATCAAAATAAAATTACAGTACTGTCCGTTAACACATTTATTGTACAGCATATAAATATATAATGTGCGAAATCTGCAGCTGTTCTCGTACTTGGTGTTATTAAAAAATAAAAACGTACATAACTCACTCATTATTGCGTCGAATGAAACTATATTTTAAATAAACACCCAGTTGCATGGTCTTACCTGAAACACAAAAACAAACAATAATTATAGTAAGTAGATATAATATAATATATAATATAGTAAGTAATATATAGGTACGACAACACGTCATAATTTTTCACGTTCAATATTTTGTAGTTTATACTGTAGATGGGTACTCATATGAGTACATTATTACATTGTACATACACATATAACCTAATATATTTAACCAAGATTCCCCTATCCATCTGCGGTGCGTTTAAAGAATGCATCTTAGCCGTTTTTTTACCTTATAAATGTCTGTCATCGTGTTCATTACCGTGAACGGTACAACGAATATATGTGCAGCTCTTTCGAATAACTATTTATACGCCTACTTTTCTTTGGCAAGCTCAGAACAAAAGTCATAAACAACTAAATTTAGCATGATAATTGAATTTTTAATTAAAACCCGATGACATTTTACTACTTATAGCTTTTTAATTAGTCCCGAAAAAACTATGACGAAAAATTCAAAATATATTCTCTACGTCGGTGTTAAAACAACCTACTTTGAAAAAAAAAAATATATATTAAGAGCTCGATACTCGATAGACTTTTGAACGCATATTTTATAAAAACCAAAAAAAAAACCGGAATATACTAGGTATGTATAGCAACGCAAATCAAAAAAGAAAAAAAATGATATTTCGTTCGATATTTATACGAAAAAAACATTTCTAGAATTCAATCAAAGTAAAAATTGTATTTACGTCCCATTAAAACGTCTAAACGAGTGTCAAGTGTACGCGCTGCGCAGTCACTCGTTTTCATCATAGTACACCACTACTACGCCATATACTATACTGTTTTTGGATTTCAGAGAAGTTCTTTGAACCTGCAGAAGTTCTGAAGTTCTGATTTCATTACAAGTACGCGTGTCGTTAAAGTTCCATTCTGTGCGCGTGTTAAGTTGGGTCGGATTTCAAATTTTAATGAGTCTTTTTTTTCCCCCGTAATTATTCCAATTGTTCTTGAATTATTAATGGAGTTTGTAAAAGTCGTATTTTTTTTTTTCGTGCAACCTAAACACCCGCGGGACGCTATAAAATCGTGCATGTATTTTTAAGTAATCCCATCATTCAACAACTGTACCCCGACTGCGTATGTACCTGCTGTACGCATATAGGTACTGCAGCAGGTACCTCTATGTATATATAATACGCGTTTAATATTATGATATAAACCGTTTAGGAAAAACAAAAAAATAAAATACCGAACCAAAAACGTTCGCTTATGCATTATGCATGCATATTTTCTCGACATCGTGTAAACCGTTAGTTTGTTGATAACAAAATAACACACACATTTGGGAATCCGGGACTCACGTTATCCCGAATATATAATATAATATGTACTATTATAACTATTATTGTATGCGCGCTAATGAACATTCGTGACACTAACAAATGACGGTGGAGCTGTTAATCGCCCAGAGACTATATTATTATTATTGTGTACAGTCGTAAGACTCGACGTTAAAATTGCAATTAATTATTTGTTTTCGTTATCGAAGACGCGAACGAAAACACGGCGCGTTTAATATTATTATTATATAATGTACTGCAACAATATACGCGTCTTATGTTATGGGGAAGACTGCGTACACAGACGTAAAATATATATAGGTAGGTATAGGTGCAATCAAGCGTTATAAATTATAATAAATTATTACTTAATATTATATATAAATTATATGCGTCGCTATTGCATTTTGTATGTCGTGGATACAATGCCGCGTGTAAATAATGCGCCTTGGGGAGAGGTTGTAATTTATTGATCTCCTATTATAATAGTATTATAATATACTATTATGGCGTATATTATAATAGTATGATAAAGGTATAAAAGCTTAATGCAATAATAATGATATTATACGTCCACGGTGGCGTTCTGGTCAGTGGCGACCGGGCCTCAATAGCAAACCACGAGAGTCCCCCCCCAAAGAAAAAAAGTCCGAAACAAAATATATAACACTTGACCGAATTGGCATACGTATATTATATATTTTTATATTATTTTGGCCAGCCAGAGCATCCCGTGTGCTAAATATATTAGGTACATGAATTTATAGATGCTGCAGCATATAAGAATAAGATTATAAAGACACCTGAAGACTTGGTCTAGTCCAGACTTCCTCAAACTGACAGTACCCATTGGAAATGAATTAAAACACGCAATATAAGCGTCGGAAATAATCATGTTATACTATTTTACCAATTCATCAGCACACTGAATAGTTTAGTTTTTAGTCTTTAGTTAACACGTGACTGTTCCGGAACACACATAATATCCGGTACTTATGCGAAAAAAAACGTTTGAGAACATCTGGTCTAGAAGTCTGTAGTCTAATGACATTACCCTTAAAACATGTTCAGCGTTTTAGCCAGACATAGTTCATAGAAATTCACTTAATCACCCATATGTAATATTCGCAGCAAACGAATTGCGTCCCAAGATCCCTTTTTCATACGAATTGCGTCCCGATAATATTTAACAACTACACTAATTGCGTCCCGATAATATTTAACAACTATACTAATTGCGTCCGATATAAATACATTATTTTCCTTCCCATTTAATACAGACTTAGGACTGCCAATAGCAACATTAAATATTATATTGCTAAAGGTAGGTTAAAAATATTGTTTTCTATCTTTCGTAATTATGTACATCAAAAATATCGTTTTCGTCGTCAAGTATAAAATAATAATTAATAAAATTAATAATAATAAAAATAATTTCAAAAAATATAAGTTAGGTTATAAGGTTATAGTTATCACATGTTATTGTAATATTATTTATGGCTCGGTAAAAATTTGAACGATTCGGTTTTAACACAATCAAAACGTGTAATTTCGTTAACGTCCTGTTTCATCATTTAATTTCTTAAAAATTCTTGTTTTTCACATATTTCACGTCTTATTTTTTTTCTGTGACTACTGCTGCGAATTTTTATGTAAGTATCTTTTTGTACATTTTTAAGTACATCAATAAATTTATAGATATTTGGATGAGCAGAATAAAACATACCGTTCAACTTTGAATGGAAAGCTTCACAGCTATTAGTTGTCCTTGATATTGATCCCGAAACATTGCCCTTAGAGAAAGAGGATAGTCACAATCGGGGGTTAGATATGTGTTTAAAATATAATCTGTAAATGTTTCTACTATTTTATTCTGTGGTAAAATTGATACTATATCATCGGTAAAACAGTTTTCTACATCTTCAGGTTTCAAAAAAGGGAGATCAAAAAATGTTTTTAGGTAATTGCTTATTTCTGAATTTAGATTATATTCATTACTCAAACCTGGAGCTTGAATTTTTCTTCACCAACTCGGGCCTAAATGGAATCGGCATCCTTTTAATTCGACAGATGGCCAAACAAATAATGCAGCCGAGTGAATTGCTTTTTCGAAATCAGCAAATAACATTTTCGCTAAAAAATTAATATTATTTTTTATGCATTCTGAATTTAGATGAAAAAATGCTTTCTTGTAAGTTTCTACATTTTTGTCAATTAATAAAAAAAAAACTAATGGTATGAAAACCCGGGACGCAATTAGTATAGTCGTATCGAAAACCCGGGACGCAATTAGTATGTCACAAATCGCAATTTTTATATCGGGGACGCAATTCGTATGCAGCCGTAATATTAATAATATACATAGGTACTAGCAAATTAGCTGATCTTGCTACGGTGTTCCCCGAGGAAAATGATATGACCCTGCTGGATATTATGTAAATTGTACAGATTGTTAACACAGTTATGATACAATTTTGACAAAATATAAAATACAGGTATAATAATATGTTCAATTATTAAAATTGTATAACTATTTTATTTTCATGTGCTAACAAACCCATAATGAGTAAACTTCTCTTCAAAACGCAAAATTAAAAAAATTAGCTTCGAGACACACATCCTCGGGTAAAGGATTAGGACATATGAACCAAATTTCAGAAACAGGAGTGAGATAAACTTGGCTGTGGATCGTTTACACAGCACACACACACACACACACACACACACACACACACACACATATTGCCTTTTATTAATATAGTTATACTAAAGATTACTCAATATTTTTTTATTTAAACAATAAGCCTCGGCATCTATATGACCATTGGCATACAAGGAGTTTTAAGGTTAACAATTTCTCAAGCTACAGTATTTACGTAAACAAATTACAGATCATATAAACTATTGATTATAAGATTGGTCTTAATTGAAAAGGTCATCATGCGAATCACTTAATATTGTCCGATAGTGTAACGTAAGTATATACGTCGTGTATATCACATCTCAGGTTTATAAAAAAATATGGCGATAAAACGGACTGGGGTGAGTGTATATCGCACTGCTGCGTACAAGTAAAGTATATTATAATTTTAGAAATCGTGTACATGATTTACCTTCCCCTAAATATAGGGCCCGCCAGCAGCGTATAGGTATATACGCCAGCAGTGCCTGCAGTTTCCGTCCTGCGAGTGCAGCAGCAGTACGCGACGTTTATTAAAAAATATCGAAATATCCGCGTCGTTATTATATGCTCGAGCACAATATAATAAAAGAGTCCGGAGAGAGCGCAAAATATTGCCAGTGAAATTGTTCGTTTTATTAATTCGGTTTTTTTTTTTTTCGCCAGCGAGAGCGCCGCGACGTCCTGTTTTCTGTATAACGCAATTAGGCGCGCTTTATGTTGCGATCGCAATAATAATAATAATAATAATAGATTTACCACACGGGTATAAGGCGAAACATACATTGTATACAACGTATACCTACACTGCGATATAATATGGAGGATCAAACAATTAAACTACGCGTCGCCCACACGCACATGCGCCTCGTCGCGCTATCCCTTTTCACCGCCGGCGATTATTCCGTCGACCCGCCCCTCCCCCAACCACCCCCCGCTTTTGGGTTCTTTTGTACGCGTTATTATTATTTTGTGCGGAAAACGCGACTACCGCCCGCCAGACCTAAGGTGAAGATATTCGACAAAAATTACACAAACACCGTTTGAGCCCTGCTCGCTCGCTCTCCCACTCTCGGTGTTTCTCTCTCTGTCTCCAACGTCGCCGCCGACTAATTATTCGCAGGCTCGCAGCATACGGTACTTAGACGTACCTATATATATACACACATAACGTATACATTGCTCGTTCCTTTATATATATATATATATGAACCTCGTCCACGTTCTTGCCCTCCACGGGTGTATTATATACAGGGTGATTCACACGAGCACGAACCATATTTTTAAATACTTTGGTAAATACTTTTTTTTCAAATGAGAACCAACATTTTTTTTTTGTAAACTATATACTTATTGAAGTACTACGTATATATATATAAAAACCAATTTGGTTTTAACCAAAATTAAAAAGAGTCGTTTTCTGAGTTAATGAGCTTTAAACTTTTAGTACCGATCAACTGAGGTCTGAGAATGATTGTGGGAATGGTCTGATACTCTGACAGCATATGTAAGTTTAGAAAGTACGATGATAAGCTATGACGATTTGAAAATCATTATGTAGTAATCATAATTAGATTTATAATAAATGTACGATTTGTAAAAATTGGCGATTTTATAATAAGTTAACTATACTATACTAGACCAAGTATTACATAATATTGTGTTTCATGTTTTACCTAAAACCATTGTAAAGTATAATATTGGACTACTATATCCTTAGAACCTACATAATGTTTCATTAACGATTCAGAAACATAATATTATATAGACACTCGTTCGGATTTAGCGATGCACCAGACTTAAAACACAAACAAAATCATCTGACTATCAATATTACATTACAGTACCTATACACACGGCGGGTTGTTCTCAATTGGGAACGTGGTATGCTTAAAATTCTAAAAAATCAGAATATTCGACGCGTATATTGTCAAACAGCAAGACTCGAGGTCGAAGGGGTGAGCCTGCACTAGTCCAATCGCACCCTGTATACAATATATATTATTATGTCATATACATATTATCGTTATAATTACACCGGTTAGAATTATAGTAAAGTTATATTATACATTCAGACGATTTCCTGCAGCAGCAGCGCCGCACTCTCCGTCCCGCGCACCATCCGCTGCGAGCACACCTGGGTCGCTAAAACTCGGGGTCGCTAAATGTTCGTATATATTATTATGATAACAGTAATAACAATAATGATTTAATAATATAATATATTATTATAAGTTCCGCCACGTGTATAACTCCTGCATAGTACAATAAGTAATATCTAAACACAGTACCGTTCTCCTCGGGAATCATTACCTGCATACGGGTCCCGGTGCCAGTTTTTCAAATTTTCGGCAATTCTATAAAATTGTTTAAATACAATTTTATATTTTAGTTGCCACCTCAAATATAATACTTTTCCACTAATCTTCTATCCGATACCTATTTAGGGGGGGGGGGGGGTGATTGGGCGTATTATATCGGGAAAAAAAATGACTCTCGGGCTTTGTAGAATTGTCGGATTTTGATGACTCGATTTTTTTTCTCTCAAAGAAGAAGACTTCTTACAGCCCGCATCGATCTCTGATTTTGTTTAATTGTATTAAAAAATGTGTAAAAAATATGCTTTTTATCTTGTATTTTTTTTTAGATATAATATTATTATGTTTGAGAATAAAATATTGAAAAACAGAGATCGATGCGGGCTGTAGAATATTTACCTCTGGCAATTAAAAAAAAAAAAAATTAGGAAATTTTGTCGATTCCACAATAAGGCGGTACATCGTAGTGATTCCCGCAGAGTGTATTTTTGAGGACAAAATGGCATCGGTAGCCTTATACGATTATAATATTATCAATTATTATATTATATTTTATATACACCTACGATGTAGAAGCTCGCAAACAGCACCGGCTTTCCATCCCCCCCCCCCGGATCGGGTTCGATAAGTCACGGAGGCGATGAGTATTTCAGCCGCCGACGTCGTTTTTTGTATTAATTATTGATAATCATTGTATTATATTATTATATTATATTATACGAAACGGCTCAATGTACGCGTAATTATACACTCCTGCTAGCATATTAACCTCCATTCAATTATAGAGTAATTATTATTATTATTATTTATCGGCGGTGAGCGTTTCGTAAGTATAGGCACCGCGCTCGTTATAATATTATATTATTTTATTCGACTTCTATAATAACGGTCGGACGAAAAAAATCGCTTACCTACGCATTAATTATTATTATGCGAACGTCCATTAATATACGTTTATATTCCGATAAATGTATGCATTCATTACGATATCGTGTATATACCTATGATACACTCGAAACTTGTATATTCACCGGGGATTATATTATTATTATTATGTTATTCCGACATAATCAAATGATTTTAACGACCTTTTTTTCCATCCCAATATATATATACGTGAACTCGTGTTATTGCATTATTGAACTGTGCATAATGTATAGTATAATATAATATCTATAGTCGGTGCCTCGCGTATTTATTCGATTAATATTTAGTATATTATAATAATATTGACTCTCCAAGCATACGAGTATGTATAGTATATGTATATGTAAATAGACAACGTTTTTCGTCGGTCGATATATTAATAAGCACGATATGATAAATAATAATAATAATAATAAACTGAAATATGAATATTACAGCTATTACATAATATTATAAAAATTAATATTACAGCAACATAATATATAATAATTATATTATGCGCTTTATGTTTTACATTTTTGACCGAACAATGTATGCCCGTCGACTCGCGGTGACTGCTGTAGTATATAATACAACACAAAGGTACATATAACATTATTACAGAACAAAGTCATTGTATACGATTTCATAAAGAAAACATAATAAGTCTACAAAAACTTTGTCGCAGCGACATTGTAACATTGAGTGCGTGGGTGGCAGTAATTTAAACACGTAATAATTGTACTTAAGGGGCCGTTAATCACTGGCGATTATCGATCGGCAAAGATTTCGGAGCCCATTTATATACTGCATATAGCTAGGCGTGACACGTTATATATTATTATTAAAGAATGGGGTGATCGTGTTTTGAAAATCATTTCATAACAACACGTAAACACATAATAATACTTATAACATGATATATCGCAATATAATATTATATAAATGGCAATCCTTCAATTATCCGGATTACTTACTATTAATTTGTATTTTTGTTTCTTCTATTTTCTGAACGAGTATACATAGAAAATGAATTATCGAAATAAATTGGCAATTCGATTTCAACACGATATTATCATAATATAGATATAAGAGCCGGGAAATGAGAAAATCTCACTTTCAAAACGATTAACTATAACAATTATGGGCGAACTATAAGTTAATAATAACGAGTTCATTATACCTCGATAGCGTTATACCCATCGATAAATGAGACAGCTATTTAGTCAATAATATTATTTTTTGTCGTCAAAAAAAATTAAACGGCTACGTACAACGTTCAAAATTTATAAAAATGTATTATATTATATAGGTAGGTATGTAGAATAGTTATATACATATAATTAGAATGATAACATAGAATAATTACAGAATTGGTATCTAAATTAAAATGTTCCTGCAGCGGGCAGCGGTTATGGTAAGTATAAATAATGTATTTTATATGATGCTTTTAGAGCGTTCCGCGGTGGCGCGGTGTAAGAATAATTATTGCTGGTTGACCTGTGACTCTGTGCGTATACCACAACCACATTACCTCGTATGCATCCCAGCTGCAGTAATCACTATTTTATCAACAGTCTACGGATATAACACACATCGCAATGTAAGAGGGGAAAAATCTCAGTGAATTGGAAAATCGCTGATTTTGTATCCAGGGTACATTCATTCAAAAATAATACAGATTAAAAATTTCCTGTATACGCTATAATATCATTCATTTATGATCAATGAATGATATTATATAAAATGATATAAAATGATATAAAATGATTATATTATATTATATTATATTATATTATATTATATTATTATATTATATTATATTATATTATATTATATTATATTATAATATAATATTATAATATTATATTATAATATAATATTATATTATTATATTATATTATAATATTATATAAAATGATATAAAATCAATCAATCAATCCTACGTGAATCCCAAGTAGGTATATTATGACTGGTACTTACATCGGAATAGTAATATGCGACGAGCATGTATGATACTATATATTATATGCATAATACATTAACTGTTGTGTGGGAACTGCAGCGACTGTGTACATTACAATATCATAGGACATTTTCCCGGTGACGATATCATTTCTGTTTTAAAAATCTCACATGTGACTATTGTCTCTTGGGACGAAAACTTGAAAGCATAAAAACCTCTGAAGTTCCAATATTTGTTTTTATAAAACGTTAAGACGCGCGTATCTCTTTGAACAATATAACACATAAACCACTATTATATTATGTTGGAACCATTTAAATTTACAATTTTCCTTTCCTCGAACAACACTCGGCGCAGAGTATACTTTTTCATTACCGGGAATTTCGTTTTTTAAATAAGTTTTTTCATCTCCACTAAACAATATTTTACACTTAGCACTCTGGAGATATTTTTCCCCGTGAATGACCCGGCGACGTCATAATAGTCAAAACGAATAAAACATTATAATTAACATTAACTGTTATTGTGCGACGATGCTGCGGTGAAGAACCCCCTCGGAACGACGACGACCACAACCAAACATTTCATCCCCATAAAGTATATATAATAACGCGTATAAATAGATAACGTCATATCTGCTGCGGTATATCTATTTAAAAAAAATAAAATAGAAACGCGTCTCATTCATATATATAACGCCGACAGCGACTTCGACGACGACGAGGGTTGTGTGTGTGTGTGTGAGTGTTTGTACACGACCGACGGCTATCCATTAGCGGGATTGGAAGAATATCCGTCAACCGGCTCTGGGCTGTCGTCTGAACCGACGGGTAGACTCGCAACGTCTTAGTATATATTTCCTTTTTTTTTTTTTTTGTCCGTTTCGTTTGGTGTTTTTTTTTTTTTTTTTCATTAGCTCCGGACGCCATTAGGGGAGAGCTGGTGCGCACAAATAATACAATATAATATAATAATATTTACTGTTGCTGCGCTGCAACAGCGAGTGTTGTATATCGGAAACGACGACGAGCCGCCGTTATCGAGATCAATCACATCCGCACACACACTCGCTCGCATATATTACACGCTGTGCACGTGTATAATGCGTGTGTACTGCAGTGTACACTATATATATATACAGTGAAACCTCTTTATAACGAATCTGAAGGGACCAAGAGATTTCTTTCGTTATAGAGAGTTTTCGTAATAGAGAGGGTTTAAAAAAAACAAAATTTTAATTATTAAGTATTTTAACTATAAAGGTATTGCATGTACCTGTGTAATATTATATATCAAACACATTATTATTTTTACATTATATTATACATATTTACGTATTAT
Source organism: Macrosiphum euphorbiae (assembly GCA_949089665.1). Lineage (NCBI taxonomy): Eukaryota > Metazoa > Arthropoda > Insecta > Hemiptera > Aphididae > Macrosiphum > Macrosiphum euphorbiae. The sequence goes on along the minus strand of CARXXK010000003.1, from coordinate 69,124,686 downwards.
ATTGAATTACATATTATTATTATTATACTACTGTGGTCATGCGTATAATGTTAGACATAACGTCGATAATAAAATGAACATAGGTACCTATTCAATTTAGACAATAACGATATTATTATATTAAAAGTAGATAATGAAAGAATGTAATCGTTCTTGGAGATTTCGGCATTATTGCCGATTATTTTTTTAGTTTATATATGTAATAGATACTATAACACGTAAATTGTATTATGAAACATAAAATATTGTTTCGTTATTGAGAGTGACTACTACGTTATAGAGAATGAATTGACTAATGGGTTGTATAGCAAACCAACCATTATTATGTAACGTTTACGTTATATAGAGTTTTTCGTTGTAAAGAGTTTCGTTATAAAGAGTTTTCACTGTATATATATAATACGACCACGCTGGTCTGCCGGTTGTATACTGTATCAAGTGTACTCGCGTTTAGCATATATCTAATAATATAATCCCCAGCACGCCAAAGTTTATACTGCAACAAACTGCCCCCGGTGCAGCAGGGGTATATGTGTGTACGATCGTTTTCGACGAACCGATATTATATTTCGCCCAGCGTTTAAGTGTATATATGTACTTACAGTTTTACGGGCACGCGATAAAAGCCGGTAAATCAAAGCGGTATGGAAAGGGTGCTCTGCAGTGTGTGTGTGTACATGGCATACTATATATATATATAAATATATTATTCGTACGTACATATTACGTTTTCTGTAGCCCTACGGCGCGGCCAGCTACTGTGCGCGAGTTTAAACGAATTGGCAACGGTCAAAAGTTTGCACCAGCGAATACTATTCTGACCACCGTCTCCGTTATGGCCGCCGACTAACGAGAGCGCTGCGGGGTGAGTTATGGCGCACGATCCGGTAAAGGCTCCGGGCCGTCTGGAGGTCATACGTCTTCCGGACCGAAAAGAGATGAACGGTTAGCGGCGGGGGGGGGGGGGGTCGATCCCGGAAGTACGCCCGCCGCGTTAGAAAGCACAAAGCTGCTAATCCCGTAACATTTGTCAAGCACTCCGGAGAGTTCAGATATATATCGCCAGATTAAAACTACCAGCGACTGTTTATATATATATATGTATGTAATTAAGGTTAGGTCAGTCGCTGTGTCACTATAACTGATGTACCCATAGTCTATTCCCGTAATAGGGTTCATAATGGGGTACGGACTTCGTGAGTAAAGCGGTGTTGGTTAGGTTTCTATAAATTAAAATGGTTAAATAATCAATTTATTGTTTTTACTCAGTAACGATGAAAACAAAACCGGGGCCGTTCAGAAATAATTATACGGTTTCATTTAAATAGATCGAAATAATTTGTTTTGAATTTAGTTTGGTATACATTCACTGGTGATGAGGCATGTCCGAGGGGGGTTTTCAGAAGTTATGAGACCCCCCTCGAGCAGTGTCGTGTCAAATTATTACACGCATTAAACTTTGTTTGTAATATTAATTTAATTTAATAATTTATTATTATCTTTATCTATTGATCGTAGTGGGATGATGTAGTCAGGCATAAACATTTTTGTTACCTAATTAAATTCAAAGTAATAGTTTGTATGGGTTTATTGGATAATATTTATAATTAACACCCTCCTAACAAAAATTCTAGTTACGCCACGGGTACATCGATATAGACGTCCTGATTTTCACTCGTGATGTTTTTCGTTTTATTATTTTCATCATTATAATATCATAGTATATGGATTCAGAGCACACTTTGTTATCCAAAGAGAGGTTTCACTCCAATGACATCACAGCTTAATATCATTTTTATTTATATTTTTTTTTTATACTCATGGAACATTATATTTTTCATAATATGGGTGTTGTATAAATTATTGAAAAATCGATAAACGCAGGAACGAAATATACACGTCGTACGCGCGATATTGGATATCTGCTTTTTGGAGTTGTTTTTTTTTTTGTTCTTTTGTCATTTGAAAAAAATTCCATCGGTTGTTCGTCGCGTATGCTACGAGGAACTGCGGAGTACACCCCATACGATATTTAAAATTTCCAAAGTCTGACTGTACGACGGTGCAGTATCAATCAAAAATCGGAATTCGTACACGAGTTGACTTTTGTTATGGGAAATTATTTTAAATCACTCCGCGAGAACATATTATATTATGCACACACGACGTATTCGTTGCCACATCACTGATTTATTCAACCATTATACTACGTTTTGCGTTTACGTTCCGATTTCCCATTTATTTTAGTTTATTGAAACTCACCCTCGTATATAATACGCAATTTTGTTTGTTTATTATTGTGAGTGTTGTTGCATGAGATATATATATATACGTATTATATACGTATTATATACGTTCGTGTTTGCAGTGTAATATTGTATTTCACAATGTCCGCGTGTACTGCAGTTACGTCGGTATAAATAATATCGTAATGATGTTTGCATATTTTCCGTAACCATAAAAAAATGTATTTTATAATATCGTATTATTCACGGGGACCTAATACAATATAAATTTCTAGATAATATAAGTTTCCGTATATACAATATTATATGTATACGCACGGGGGGCAAAATTTCTTCGAGTACGTTTTGCTCGGCTTATTTATCGTCCTAATCCCGGCCGAGGCTCATTCAGCTCGGTACACCGTAAAAATTCAATTCCCCGCGTTTATTCGTTTTATTTTTTATTTTATTTCACTATCGGGTTTTCGAACCGCTGAGCTTTATAGTCTCCTCCGAGGCATTTCCGGCGAAAAATATGTGCCGCGTTCCCGATGCGCGCAAACTGCCTCCGAGGGAAATAGGAGCAAAGCTGCAGCCAGAGGGGAAAATAATAAGACAAAAATACCAGTATTATATTATGGTCGTATACCTATATAATATATATATATATATGTACTGTAATATACGGAATTGGCTTGTTTTCTTTTGTGAAATAAAACGTCGGGTTTTATTTTTTTTAATTACATCATTGAAAAGTCAAGATTTGCGAAAGGGCTTTTGTAAACGTGTTTATTTATTCCAAAGGCAAAACGTAGAATAGGTATATATTGTCATAATATATATAGCTATGGATATATAATATTATATAGTGTGAGATGGCGTTGGATTCGAGGAGGCCTAAAAACGTCATAATCACGACGACAACAGAAATATTCTTCTCATTAAAAATGCTTGTAATATAATAATATATATATAATGTGTATAGTATATGTACATAAAGACAAACAGAAGAGTAATTGGCCGTGTAGATTTTTAAATACTTTGAGTGGCGTCACTGCGTATATATAGTACTCCCTTTGTATATAATAATAATAATATCTATGTTAAATTTGTTATTCTCTGTCGAAATCAATTAAGTGATAGACATAAACTGCAGTATACGAGAAATGTTTTGGAAAACTATCTATATACCGCCGATGTGTACACATACAAAAAGAGTGTTTTTTTTATATCCCTATACCACCGCGTGTACGTTTATATATATATACGTAAACATTAATACTTAGCGGCTGCAGTAAAGCCCAAGAGTTTATATCGAAAAACACTTCTTTTCATTAAAAGCAACGGCGCCACCGAGCCTCGCGCTCGTTTGTAACTTGGCAGCTGCAGATCGCACCAATTTTTATCCCGCCGAGTTCGGTTTATAACTGAAGAGAAATAATGCCTTCACATCGAGCGCGGATGGACGTCCATCAACATATAACGATCACCCGACGGCGTGTCAATTTTCTCTCTCCGTATACATCTGCACACGCAAAACGATTTTTATTCCGTGCAAGTTACAAGATTTTAAGTATATAATATAAACAGAGGAGTTGTCAATGCGAGGGGGGGGGGGGGGTAGTGGGGTTTTGATGTGAATTTTGAATCAATTCAAATTGTATTCATATTGTTCCTTATTGTTCAATTTTTTACTGCCTATATGTAAAAAGTTTTGAGAGCGTGGGGATTTTCTAATTAATCCATTTGCCTTTGACGCTTTCTTTTTTTGATCCCCCCTCCCCGCCTCTTTTAGAAATCATGTCTACGCCACTGAATACAATATAAATTATACAGGATGGGCCATCACGGTGCGGTTTTCCTCGTTTAACAACTCGCGGTGGTGAAAACTGCAGCACTGAGGCCCACCCTGTATACACAACAGACTTTGACGTTGGTTTAATATGGGTTAGGTTAGGTTAGGTTAGCTAACCCACCTATTACGCACGTGATTGTAAACGTAAATCGTCACACTCGTTTTATTAACGAGGTCAATCGTTGACAATAATTTACATGCACTTTTAAACGCGCCCGTACAAAACAAAAGGTATAACGAAGCTTTTTTCATTTAATGCTCTTAAAAATTATAATATTTATTATTTAACAATTGCGTTTTATTGTTAAAATCATTTTTTTTTTTTATTATTAGTGTAGGTACCGGCTTTATATATATACATATATGTATATATGTAGGTACCAATAACGGTAATATAGGTATATGGTCGCTATAGCATAATGAGCTTTCGAGCACCAGATCGTTTATTTTTTAATTACGTGCGGTAAATATAGGCATAAAGCAAAAAATAATTAACTCGAAGTCATACCGCGCAGAGCACCACCTCCGCGCAGTATACGCTTATCGATCAATGTTTGGAAAATGTTACATTGTTACTAAATAAAGGTGTAAATGATTATAAGTAAAATTATGAATTTCGAACTGGTGTTAAGCAAAAACTGATGGAATAAATTAATTTTCCGCCGCAGAAACTCGAAGGTTTTTCGATTTCAATTATAAATGTGCTAAATCGAAAACAAACAGTATGGGATGATAGAATATTTTTAATATGCATCTATCGACGAGATTCTTTTTTAAATCGTTATTACCCGCGGCACAGGTAGGCAGATAGGTAGGTACTATATATACAGACAGGTTGGTGGCAGTGTATATAGTCACAGCGACCGTAAAATGTAAAATAGAGACAATAATGTTTCTGACGTTAAGGGTAAACAAGAGCAAAAACAGTATGGAAAATGTCATTCAAAAATTATTATCATCTCATTTTTTTTTCTCGGCGTTTTCATATACATATATTATACCGCCGCAGTTGTAAGTATACGCGTGGAACGTTCGTGATTAACAATACAGCGTTATTATAATAAATGGGTTTTTTTTTTTTTGATTTCAAGAGGCAAAGTCTCCGCGTACAACTATATACTAACAGCAGGCTGTATCGTCTCGTATAAATATCGTATCCAAGATTCGCACTGATGCATAATATATGTATACACGCGGATCATATAATAACATAGGTAACAATGTATAATACACAATACACACGTGTATTATATATTATATACTTCGAGACTACTTCGAGTAAGTCGAATATAGAACGTTTGCAGAAAAAAAAAATGAGGTGTACGTAAAAGAAATCGTTTAGTCACGGCTGCAGAGGCACAAACGAATGGTTTACGACAATATATTATTATATTATAAAACTTGCGTCCCACGTACACCGCCGCAGTGCAAATATATACACACTGCACGCGTGTATAATATATGCATTACGATTAAGCGATATAAATCACCGAAAATATTGCAAACGACCAAAAAAAAAAAAAATGTACTCGCAGACGTTCGCCTGAATTTTGATTTATTTGTTTGCTTGTTTGGTTTTTTTTTTCGTCGTATATACAGACGAGACACTGCTCCGATGATATCAACGGCGAGTATATAATACACAAATCCCAGTGACGGAATGACGTTTTATCCGCCGCGAGAGATTGATTTATTACACGCAGAGGATCGATATTATGGTGGGTACCTAATAGTATACAATATTATCATATCCGTTCTAAATATCCGATAATTAAGAGCACACGGCAGACATTATTGTTTGCCTCCGTCTTACGAGTGGGTAACATTCGAAATTTACTCTGAGCAGATCGCGTTTAGCTTTGTTGGTTTAAAAATTAGAATCGACCTAATACGACAAGAACATTATCAGCCGTGTTCGTCTGTGGGTGCCTTACGATAATTCAGTTTTCAAGAGAGTTATGAGCATTTTTCGTTTATTTGTCTGAATTTGATTCACTATAATTTTTTAATTAACGAAGGAAAACGCGATCTGCCGAGCGTGAATTTGCGATGTCACGCACTTGTAAGACGGTTACAACAAAAGCCCCAAACAAAAGCGTCCTCTTAATAATGATATTATATACTATAGGACGTCAATAATTGATAAAAATAAATTATGCGTTATTATATATATATGCCCCGCACTATAATATTATATTATGTGATAATATTTAGTTTTCAAGTCGTCGCACACTTGACAGTTGACGTCGCCTTGGCGTTTATTAACATGACTGCGAAGCAAGAGGTAAAAGGGAATCTAATAACTTGTGGATACTTGTGCGACCTAATAATAAACAGCTGATATCTCACGTCGACGCCAATTACGTCCAAAGTAATCGACAGATGTTCGAGACTTGATATATTATGTTTTGATAATCTATCGCCGAAATATATTTAAACTATGTTACAGTGTTATGTTATTATTATATGTTCCCCCGTTCGAGTCATAAATCTCAGAGTACCCTCGATACTCTCACAGAAAATCGTAGGAAAATAACTTCACACAATCAATAACTATCTATACGCTATATACACGTCGCATATATATATTGTATATTTGTTTCCTGCACATTTTAAATCCGAATAGAAGAGATAATGTACTGTGCAGAATGCAGCGCAACATTTTGAACACAGAAAATAATATATTAAATTCAATTCCGAGAAGATTGTCAAAAACAGATAAAAAAAAGGAATCTACATCCTGTTATACGGCGGCGATTCTAAAGATTTTCACAGCAATTGTTCGAATTCCAATTACGCGTATATATATATTATGTATCTAGCCTGGGAAAATTTTTGAAACGGAAGGAATTTCAGGGGACACAAAAAAGAACCTTTTCGTCCCACACTTCTGAAACTCGATTTATGTTTTTAAACTATTTGGAAACAATCGTCGCCGTCGTCGTCACCATTATACTTTCGATTTCCATATTATACAGCGTCGCAAATCCGAGACGAAAGAATGTAAAACTCGGCGTGTTCAAACCGTAAATCGTCGATCGATATTGTGTAGAGGACACTCTTACGGCACTTATATTATACAATGGGAGATAGGTTTGGGCACTATCGAAAATCGGAACTCGCAAACGAAAAGTTGGACAAATATCAATCATCAAACGCTCGTCTTAAATAAATACATATATATATCCTGAAATGTTTGGACGCATATCGTAAGTATATAGTAGTCGTAATGTTAGGTAGGTATGTCATGTGTATGCGTTATCTCGGCGGAATTTGCATCGTCGTGCGACTTCGACGGACAGCAGCTACATATAGTTTTAACGGCCGGTTATTCTAAAAGGAGTTTCATTAAAATACCATAACGGCGTTTTTATATTACATAGCAGACCGTCAAACAAACAAATATATATATATATACAAAACTGTACGAGCTCCGGTCGCCGACGCCGCAGAGTTGTGTTCGAGAATATAAGTGACACACTACCACTGCCGCCGCACATTACGCGAGTCCCTCGGGAGTCGCTGCAGGACTGCTGGCGCGGTGCGTGTCGTTCCCTCGGGACCGGCTCTAATGTGCTCGGGAATTATTATATTATTATACGGCCAATTCGAGTAATGAACATCACTGCGTGTTATGTGATTCACGGAAATAATAAAAGTTTTCCGGAAGACGCGCGCATGCCGGGCAAAAATATAAAAACTCGACAACAACGCGACGCGTTACGAGCGGGCGCCGCCAGTACATTGTACAGGACGAAAAACAAATTATATAAATATTATTATATACCTACCTATATATGGCGAAGAAGCTCTGAAAGTGGAAAAAAAAAATCACGCTCACGACAAACCCGCACGGAGTTCCGAGCGAAATACGAAATCGGCCGAAAGATGGAATTTTTACTCATTCTTTTATATACGGTAGGTATATGCGGCGGCGGAGGTGCGACGGTAGGGCGGCGGTGGGTCCGTAATTCAATTCTAAAGCTTCCAACTCTTTCGACGCAAAAGAAGTGTATGTGTGTGCGTGTTAGAGGAGGGAAAAAATTACCTGGCACACCGTGATCGGAATACGTAATGGTTTTTATTTTTTCGGGGCTAGAGGGTGGTTGGGACTCGGGGGGGGGGGGGGGGGGGGAAACCGCGCGCGTGATATATTTCGAAAAACAAAACTGCGATGACTGCGCGATGAGGGAAACGAGAGAGGGGCCCGCCCGCCACCTCGTCGCGAGTAATAAGGCGCAACGCAAAGAAGATTAAACGTGAAAACGTCGGCGGCGGCGGCGGCGGCCGACCTTATGCAGCGAAATTGCTTTTAAAGTTTTCAATATTGAATTAATGAGAATAACAACCCGGGCGAGGGGGAAAAACAAACGCCGGCACCGCCACAACCGTATTACCCCCCCACTACCCCTATATGTACAAGAGGGGTGGGGTTGGGGTGGAAAACCGACGAGCAAATTGAGCTCCCAGCCGAAGCTTACGTCCAAAGTTCGCTAATAACCGGCGGCGGCCACCGTTGCCGATTCCGTTCGCACGGACGAGAGGATTTTCGCACACGCAGCTGGACCACCGTCTTCTACGTATATTATATTATATAAGCGCCACGGTACATATTACACTCTAGACCCGAAGTCTGCACACACACACACACTGCAGTGATATATATTTCATACCCCGACGACCCCGCAAAAACGTCTATACGTAATAATATTATTATATTGTATTGTCGTCGACAACAATAATAATATTAACAATCGCACCGATATGCATTGACCGCGGATTATAAAATAATATATAACACTAAACCAACACGGGATAGCGACAATGTATAACGATATATTATTATCGATGCAAGTGATAATAGTATGTTTCGTTGTACTATTGATAAAACGGTCGAATGTCGGTAGGAGATTAACAATTTGAAATTTGCAATAAAATTATATACATTTAGAGACCATATCATGCGGTACCATACGTCATGTGTAATTATGGTACCTACAGTATCTAACCGTTCTGCTGAATAAGCGTTTTCAAATTCGGAACTTCTGGACAATTTTACTTTTAAAAACGTTATACTTGAAATGTAATGTCACTCACTTCTGAGTGCTGTATACAGTATGGTTGTTACTTGCTAATAATTATCTTAATTATTTCGAACTCATTTTAATTATTAATACAATGCTATGCGTGACTAATGACTATACCGTCTGTAGGTATGACCACGATTTGAGTTTTATATTATTACCTATTATGATGTACCTAAGTAAATGTATTATATTGTATTTTACGAGCTCTTAAATTAAATATCTAATATAATGAGCACAGTGCAATATGAACTTGTACTAAATTATACGGTTAATATTAAATTAAGTACCTATTAAACAGTACGTCGTAATAACTTTGGTTAGGTATCCTTAAACCTAGACAGATTCCAACTTTCTGATTTGTAGGCACCTACTCTGAAATTTAAAAACAAATTTGATTTTGCCATGAATTCTAGTTTAAATCATAGGTATAAACTATGAGGACTACATTTTTAATCATTATAATAATACATTTTAGTGCATAATACTCGTTATAACCTGCAGCAATAATGAACGTTTTTCAAGAATCACAATGACATCATAATATAAAATTGACTTATATTTTAAAATTACTATATAGTAGAGGTCATATGGGTACTCAAAACTTATAGCAAGATAATATATCGCGTTAAGGACTGTTTTGCTTCATCAGTCATATCATATATTATTATGATACCGATACTTCCGCACAATGGTACATACAAATAGTATCACGTCGGCTATAAAGTTGGTAATATACGATATGAAAAAGGAAAACCGTACAAACAAATCGAATTCTAGTCACATATTATTTTAATATTGTATATCAAGCGGCGTAGAGCGAAATAAAACAATATTCCATTCTGGGCTAGCGTGACGGAATTGCGTACGCATATTAGTCGAGACATTCTTATTATTGAGAACAATAATATTATTGTTATTCGATAACGCACGTCGGACGATAATTTACATCTTAATGTTATATAGTTGTGTTAACGTCGTTCGTCTTGCACCTATAGTATTATACATTTGCATTTCAGTCGCGGGTCGAAAAGGTCTCGCGGATGAGCAACATATATTATACACTATAATATATACGTAGTGAACGCAGACCTGACCTATCACCTATCACGATTGTCTTATAATATAGGCGAAAAACGAAAGTTGTCATCACGGAATATCCGATGGAGTTTATTGATGACGTACCTACTTGTCTGATGTCTATGGTGTCATCTGCCCAGCACACAACAATAAAAGAGTAAAACCGTACAGGAAAACGAACAGACCGTTTAAAAATAATAATAACATTATGTACACTCGACTAGGGGAGCCGAAAAGTGAGGGTGTCGTTTTAAGTACGATATCTCTGTCTCGTGCGGGAAATCCGAAATATTATTCAGATTTCTAATTTTTTTTTTTTAAATTCCGATGTCGCAAACCCGCTTTACAAATCGTTGAGTATTTTGAAATTTAATTTTCTGGCGTAATTTACTTCGGTAATTCGAAAATAATCTGCACTCCGATGCAATCCGAATAAAGTTTATCCCTTTCAAATAAACAAAAAAAAGAAAACGATCAAAACTCCAATTTTTTACGAAGCGGAACGGTTTTTCCTGTAAATTCGTTTTCGATCGTTGAAATGGTTTTAGTTTATCTTTCCGTAGGCCCATATGAAGTATAGCTGCAGCGTCATACACAACCAGAAATTGGCCGAATGTTTTCCCCTTCATAAATAGCCGGCATCCTTAAAGGATTGACACTCGGTGATATATTTTATCTCCGAGAAACCGATTTCTAGGGTACATATTATACAGACCAGGACGAACGTCTTCGGGAGTTTACAAGGGTAGAAAAGATATTCTCCTCGGAATCGGTCGAGGGTCAGTGTTGAACGATTATTATTACTTATTTAAAAGTCGCGAGCCAGCGAGCGGTGACGTAGAACGGGCGCACTATTATTATACTGTACCACTCGATATAAACGTTTCAAACAGTAATCGCCGTTAATAGCTTAAAGCTTAAAGTAATGTAAGTAATGGCAATTCAGTTATATAATTTATAATGACCGCCGGACACCATAATATTATAACCATATAGCAATATAATCTTACAAATAACGCGAGCAATAGCCGCCATGACTTACCATTATTTTATACGTTGTCACCAGCCAACTGTATATACATAAATCTCGTTATTTCCGTATATCCTCCGTCGTATATTTTACACCCCAAAAATACCCCGGAACCCCACAGATCTGGTCGTTTAGGGTGTCCCCGACGAGTATAAATATACACCACTTTTGAATGAATGCATTACCAATGTGAACCAGCTCTCTAATGGACGCGCTACCAAGTAGGTAGTTACCATTATGATAAGTTATGTCCGAAAGCGGTCGTGTCGGCGACAATATTAATTTAACTAAATGGGCACAGTATACACATAATATGCACAGTATATCAACTGCTGCAGCACATTATAGTATACTATATATTATTATTATGTATAATGTACAATATTATTATTGTACAGTTGTTGTAGGGGCGATCCATTAATATGTCCACTGGCAATACAAAATGCGTTTAAAAATAATCATAATTCATGGCTTGTCTTACTCGTCATCATTTTTTAGAGTTAGACCTTTTGGATTCCCGCTAGCAAAGCCAGCTATGTCGACTACAACACTTTGTTATATAGCACGCATAAAATATTACGTACAATAAATAAAATTCGATTCTAACACGATTTGTTTTTTTTTTATCAATAGTTATGACAAAACGTTGTTACCAGAAACGTTTAAGTACCTATAATATGGTTTTATGAATTATGATCCATCTGCAAACACACTTAAGTAGCTATAGTAGGTACCTACAGCCGTGTCTAAGCGTTTTAAAAGTTAAAATAATTGTCTTTGGTTTGTAAATACTTAATAGCTTTGTAAGATCCGTCTTCGATCCACTTAGTACGAATTATGTACAATAGTTTTCACAATATCGGTATTATTATTGCATTACATCGATACGAATGAGATATAATTTATTAAAATATATTTTACATTTTAATAAATAGGTACGTAATTTGAAATAATGAATTAGGTACTTACTATTCATACTTTTTTTATTATACCTTGCCTATTAACAATTATTTCACAACCACTACGTTGCTGCACGATCATTATGCGTTACATAAAAGCGACCAACATGATAATAATAATAATATTAATAACACTACCACTAAAGAATACGAAACGAAATATAACATAACCGCCGAAACCCATACCTATTTAATACCGGCGTATCGCTGCTACTTGACTGAAAATCGTTATTTTATTCACGACGCCGGAGGGTTACACGGCTTCTGCTGTTCGCGGGTTCAATTAACCCGAATATAATGATATCACATAATATTAAGAGTAGGTATATAGCTGACGTGGATCGTCGAAACATCGGGAGAGATTGCACACACGTTGGCAGCATCGCTGCGGGCCAGTTTATTTTTTCGCTAACGAACGGGACGGTGAAAAACCTACACACACACACACACATGAAGCGTCTCCCATACGGGTAATTATGTATATGGACGGATGAAAAGAGATCTTTTCAATAAATAATTATATAATATCGGCTTGTGAAATATACCCATGCGTATATATTATATACATGGACGTTGTGTTTATATTTATTGCACCTGGAGGAATTCCGAAATTTCTGGTCAATCGTATCGGACAGGTGAATCGGTCTGTAGATCGCACAGGAAAAAAAAAATTTGATTTTTACAGGCACTACACACGTGCAGTCGAGTTGGAACGCAGCGTTGTTCGGAAACGATAATCTTATTAAATACTATAAAGATCGGATGCACGATTAGACGAATCGCGTTTCTATATATATTTTAGACGAACGTGATATTATTCTTGTTAATTACCAGGGCTCGGAAGTTGTGGCACTAAAAATAGTAATTTTTAGCTCCTTAATAAGCACTAAAAAACTCCAAAATATGCGCTATAAAATCATTATTTTCAACTAAATGTGGTCATTTTCCAAATAATCTGATAATATACCCAAAAATAGCACTAAAAACCTTAAAATGGCAAAATAGCAATAAAAATCATAAATATGCAAAAAATGGCAAAATAAAATTTCGTGTATGACATCAGATAAGTGTGAAACATATTTGTATCTTACTTTGGGTGATCTAGGACAAACCAAAAAAAATATGCATTTGCCACAACTTCCGAGCCCTGTTAATTACCTATACGAGTTCGTATTAATTGCCGGCTGTATTACGAGCGTAACGTAGTAATAATATTATATAATACCTAATGACAATATTATCATCATAATAATTACTATACATCCGATGGTCCGTATTCAAAAACGACAGGGCAATCATAATTACGACATTACCTACACACATGACATTAATATATTGTAATAATAATATCATGCGAGTGCGTTTTGAACTTTTGAACATTTTTATTAGAAACGTTTTTTGTGACAGCAGCTGTAGTTGGGCAGCCATGATGGTTAAAATATATGTTTTCATTGTAGCCACGTGGCGCACAATAATATAATATATGATATAGGTATTGTATATATATGTAAAACGTACAAACACCGAAAAAGATCACTGGACCGGTTGATTAGGTCCTACGACGGATGTGACTTATTGCCGCCGCCGCCGCCGTCGAGTGGAAGCGGTCAATTGTGTCCAGGGGCATTTGGCAGGACAAATGGTGGGCGAATAGTGTAAATTGTAAATATCGACGGGGCAAAAAATAAAGACAAAAAAAAAACAGAGAGAGAAAACTCGTTTGATTTACCGTACGTGTAGGGAATTTAAAAATTTCGTATTCGATCTGTGAGCGTGTTTACTACCGAAACTATAACGCCGGAAGTACGCACGCGAAATAAAACCTATTATCGATGACGCGGCACAAATGTATAAATCATAATTCGTAATATTATTATCATATATCGCCGCATGTCGAGCCACGGGAATTTCGGGATTATTGTGTGTCGTATATATTATAATGAGGTGGTGTGTATAATAGGCGTTCGATATGAGGCCATGTGCGACCAGGGCATGTATTATAATATAATATTCGCGTAGGAATATACAAACAACGCCGTTCATCTGCATAATATTATAACAACATCGTGGCCATTTTAAGTTCGAGTAACAGTTGTCGAATAAACGAGCATAAATCGAATTCAAATACGAAAAAGTCGTCGCCGAGTTGTAAAATATAATATTATACGGCATATTATTATTACTGTGTATACGTACAATATAATATCATAACGACAAATATTTGACAGCGTTGGATTTCTGCAGAGATCTAACAGAGTTATAATACATTATATAAACTTAAAACTAAGTTTACACAACCGTCTTCTGTGGAAACGGTTTTAGGTTTGATTTTTTTTTCGAGACGAACAAACAACACTGCTGTACTTGTATATATAGATTCAATTCAATTATTTAAAAAGCGAGCGTTAAATAAATGTAAAAATATAATAAATTCCGCACAACTGAAAGAAGTTAAGTATATACACAATAATAGTTATTTTTGTATTTCGCACACATAACAATTATTTGTCAAAAATATTTTCTCAGGCAAGCCGTTGCAATATAAGCGAAAATGCGATTATTATTTTCGAATTAACATATAATATTTCTGAAATTAAAAAATTAAATATGTATATAAAACACCTAAAATGTATACGCCTAACATAAACCGTGTGTACATTAAACATTTAAATTATGAAACAATTTAATAAGAGATTATTATAAGTAAGCCCAATAATACAGTTGTTTGTTAAATTAATTCAGCAGAGTTTCGAGACCATTGTTATATGATAATAACTAACAATAATTCTGCAACATATTTTAAATAATAAACTCTGTTGGATCGGGTGGTTTAGTGTTTCAAAGGCTCGTGAAATAATAAAATAACATTATAATCTCGTTTTAATCTTATACGATGGTAAAACTTCTTGATAAAACCGAGTACGTTTTTTACTCCAAAAGTGTACCGAAATAATTGGGTTTTAATAGAATTCAATCCACGCGTTACCCTCCCGTGATACTTTCTGATTAAATATATTATTATATATAAATATTTTTTTTTTTTTTTTAAATACGTTTTGTCCTCGGCAATTCCCTACAAAAAGATCCGGCTTTGATGATTACGAACCCCCGTGAACGCCACTACAAACAAAAACGGACGGAATATTTTGTAGAATTCAATTGAGGAAAGGGGGGATTTAAATTATATATTTTCTTCTCTCTCTGTCTGTGTGTCTGTCTCTCTCTCTCGCCACCTCCCACCGATACACTAGTTCATCCCCCTCCCACCGTCTCTCGTCCTCCTTCAATGCAAACAGACCCTAGGTAAAGGATTATGCGTCGGGCAAAGAGGATTTAGAATTGTGAGTGCGTCGAAAACAATGGCGATTTTCTTTTTTGTTTTTTTCGATGCCGTGTCGGTCTTTTTCTCTTGTAATTTGTATGGGTTGGGGTGTAATACAATCGCCGTATATAAAAATTTAGTGCGATTTGTCATAATAATGCGGAACGGCCAATATTATGTATGACAGTATATAGTTATTATAAACAACACTAATTCAAAAATTTAGGTATGCTGATGGTTATATTTTTAACAAAAAAAAGTAGGCAGCAAAGTGCATTGTTAATTAAATTTAAAATTTGTCATATTTTACTCCACAGCATAATAATATATACGTTTATAAATTACCACCAATTACGATAAATTCATGTACAAAATAAACATAATATATTATGTATAATAGTGTGTACCGATGATAGCCAAGGACATTGACAACAATATACATATGCCTGGTTAAATTGTGCATTATTTAATGAAATAAAGTATAAAAAAGTATCTTTATAGAAATATTTTTATCTTTCGAGTATAATAATATGATCAAAGGACAGAGACTAAAGAGCCTGGGGTTGATACTTAAAACCCGAGTGTTGGTGACCTTTTATGGGAACAAAGTGTATTGAAATCCTTTAGTATAATTAATTAAGCTCTTTGGATTAATATAAATTATAATACATATTACCCAACTTTAATTAGCTTCAAAAAGCGTTGAAGTTTATAAAATTATCGAATTTCATTTAATAATGAAAGTCACGTGACTTTATTCAATTTTGTCTATACATTAAAAATAAAATGATTCCGACCGTTAAACTTTTAAATTTATAAATTAATTAGCTAATGTATCACAACACAATTTTTCTGTATACTCCTTACATATTATATTAATTTAATATTATTTACTGAATTAAATTTATCTACCAACCCAATTGTATTGTTATAAAATTGAAAAAATACAATTTTTATAATGATTAATTAACAACATTTTATTTCATGTTAAAGCGTTGTTGAAATATTTGTTATACGTGAAGGTATGGCGATCATTAGTTTTTCATACAGGAGCAACTTCGATAATCGAGTAATATACATTTTTACATAATTTTATGCATTGAAAAAAAAAATATAACAGTAGGTAATTACTATTTATTAACTAATATTATTATTCATTTTTATTTTTTATTTAATTTATGGAAATTCTAAGCCATTACCTATATATATATACCGCATAATATACAAGTAGTAAATAATATACTTATTTTTTCATATTTAGGTAGGTATACCTTCACAGCGTGACGATAAGTTTAAGAATATTTAGACTTTAGGCCGTTTCGTTGGAAACGCGTATAATAATATTGGGTATAAAAGTTATTGACAAAAAATGATATTATATAGTTTACGGAAGAAACGTAGTAAAAATGATTATTTTGCATGACAAATGGTCTGAAACCACACTCCACAACTATATAATTTGCTAGCGTGAGAATAGCTCCTCTGGGGGGTATATAGCGAAAGTCTGCGTATACGCCACATAGGGGAGGCAGTCAGGGGAAATTCTGACACGTTTCCCTGCAGCCCAGAGAGTTCATTAATCACCGAGAGGGCCGCCGTCGGTTTGTCCTGGAAACGACACCCAGTAGGTTTTGGTTTGGGCTGATTAACGACACTGTTCTGCGTTAGCTTTCCTCCGCATATTTGGTGAGGAGTTAAAAAAAAAAAAAAATGAAAAAAAAAATACATAATACGAACAAACCACATTTTAGACGAATCGTTTGGCTAATTCTTTTTACTCTCGGCTCCTGCTCGGCTGTATAGAGAGAAGTTTTGGCCAACTTCCCGAATGGAAATCCGGCATTGCTGTCACGCGTCAGACATTTGGAAACAGCTGCATTCCGACGAATGCGTCGAGTAGGGGGAAAAAAATAATTCTCAAAAGAAACAAAGTTTCTGGTCAAAGTTCGGAGATCAGTTAGTTGAACTATGATGGAAACCGGGAATCGAGTTTTTGTCGAGCCAGTGAAATCCGTATTACCCTGCTTACTCTTAAAAGTATAATATTATAATGAAATATCTTTTGCGTATATCTGCGAGCGACAGAATATATATATATATACGTTGGGTGTATACGTTTTTCCCCCAAGTCCAAACACAACGCATATAATATAATACAGTTAAACTAAAATAATGTTTGCCAAAAAACCAAGCGATCTCTTTTTAGATTATTTCTAAGTTTTTTTGGTTTTTATCAAAAACACTTCCTGCACATATCAACGACCTGTAATATTGTTATTATATATACGCGAAAATAATATTATTTTCATTTCCTGTTGGCAGCTAAATATCAAGCGTCAGCGTACACACTTAATTAAACAAATTAAGATAAAAACTAATATACATTTTCAGGTGGGCATTTTCGTGAATCACAAGTTTGTTATCATTATGATTAGAGTATATATTATATTTACATTATAAAATAGGTATTTAAAAATTACATATTGATATTATATTATTAGCACTGGCGAAATCGCTTGAGTAAAATCAATCTTTGTAGGCGAAGTTCTCAAAAATTACAAATCATATGATTATCATAGTCGACTATAAACTTGAAACGTGATCAAAGGTAAATACGATAGTATATAATATATCAACAAAAAATTGTAAACTGTAATTTCCCAATTATAAATTATTATTGATATGAAACCCACGAAGAGCATTTTGGAAATATTTTCAATAATATTATAATATAATATGCGAATAACAGTAAATATAGTATGATAATATTATATAACCACAATAGTCTAATAGACGAGTATTTATTTCGGGAGGTTGGTTTCTAAAACTTAAAACTTACCTATAAAATTAAACGCGAGTGCTTAAGTAAGTAAACTGCGTGCGTGAATTGATGATAATAAAAAAAAATTACGCACTTCGAATAATAACTATTTGTTTTCCTCGCTCTATATTTCGATTTGTTTAGATTTAAATGACTACTGTAACTAAAACATGCGGTCATTAATTTTCAAAGGCCAGACAGTGCTCGTACCTACTATTATATTGTGTGTACAGTAGTTACAAGTGAACCGGATGACATTCGTTAAAAGTTACTCGTGACAACGGACAGGATTTAATTTGAAAATTTTATTCGATATTCACAGTAAAATCTTTTTTTTTTTACTATTTAAAATACATTTTAACAAAGACTTGAAACGTAAGCTCTTAAATATTTATACACTCAAACGCTTTGTATTTTAAGAACTGAGTTTGATTTTTTTTCATTTTGGAATTTACTTTTAAGCTTAATAATATTATTATTCGTAATGTTAAAAACGAGAAAAAAAAGTATCCATGCAAACAATTTACAAAAACAGAAATTTATTTATTTCTTAAAACACTAAAATCAATTATTTTCCGTTATTTCTGATTTAATTATTGTTGAGATAAAAAAATTCTACAGTAAAAGTAAAACAGAACCTTTAAATTAAATATAAACTAATAATAATTTATATTATTACACAAATCAAACAATATTTGAAATAAATATTATTTGGCCAATAAAAATGAACTCAGTATTATTATTAAAGAATGAAACACCATCGTATCTATTTAGGATACCTCTAGTCCTATAAACTATAATTTCTCAAAAATTAAACGAACAATTCTTATAATTTTTTATAGTGACCTACAAGGGATTGAAATTATAACGAAAATTGTAACTTTTGCGTAAGTCAAGACATCTATTTAAATATTATAAATTACTGTTATTATATCATAAAAACTTTAAATTTAATGTATTGTGAAGTAACTTTTTAAATAAATCAACTCGTGACAGTGTTTTCATTTATAACGTTCACCAAGTCGTTTTGATTATTAGCTTTTGTTATTAATATCACTCTTCTTCACAATTATTATTAATTACATTTTTTAAATAACTTTTTTGAAACTTCCAAATAATAACTACAATATAAAATATCACAAGACATAGAAATAGACAATAGTATATACACATTCTATTTTATTACAGTGTACATAATATTATGACAGTACAGCTGATATCATCTAATTTGTTTTTACAAATCTGAGAAAATTCTTCTAGATCGTAAACGTGAAAAAAAAAACATGAATTATTAGTTTTCTTTTACTTATACAGTAACTATGAATGTTATTGCATTTATTATATTATATTTATTTATTTAAACGTATGCATGACTTCATTATTTTCGTATTTAAATTCCATAAGAGTAAATAATTTTTTTTGAAATTAATCATTCCGTGTCTGTGGTAACTTGGTTAAGATAAAAGGCCGCACTTAATCTCTATTATATTATGACTGTGTAGTACTTTAATAGTGTGTGTGTGTATACATTATACATGAAGTATATGCCACCTTTCATTTCGATATTTTATGTTGATTATTAGTAGGTGAGACCACCGCCGCCGATACCACACTACCGACTTTAGGTTAACCGTATGGACCTATACACCCGGCTATTTCGAATAATGTTTGTTCGGCGGTCGAAAACTACTACCTATATGACCACCACTCGAAATGAATAAGTGAAAAATAATAAAATAAATATCAAAACCGGTGAATTTGTGACTCTGCGTGGGAGTGAGCCTCGCACACGAGTGCAGTACAAACATAACGACTTCTGAAAAAAAAATGTTTTATACATATTATATAAATACAAAATGTTTTACAAGTGTGTGATATACATGACGGGTAAAATAAGAGAGGTATTATATGAATTCCGTCTACGTATGTAGTAGGTACCTATAATAATATATTGTATACAGTTAGCGTGTGTGTGTGTGTGTGTGTGCTCCGGTCATTTTGTCCGTCGAATGTATATGGACTGGATAAAATGGACTTTCTTTTGTTTCGAACACAAGACGAGAAACCGGAAACGTACTTTTATCCGGCGACACGTCCGGTTCGGAAAGACACACGAATCCACATTTCTACTCACCACCTACCATTGTCTACCCGGCCGCGCCAAGGCCTTTTCTATATCTACTTCAAAGTTCAAAATATAGGTAGGTATGTACTTTGCAGAATTCGACCGTTTTCGATTATCGTAAAATGCGCTGACCCCGTTTTTCTATTCTTTTTTTCAAAGCCAGTTTGGAAAAATACTATAAATTACGTGTGTAAACGCCGTACAGAGAGTTTTCATCAATCCGTGCAATAGTATCCGCGGCGGAGACGAATTAAAAAGCTGTCTGATCGAATAGTTAAAAAAATAACACAAAATATGGAAAGAATATATTGTAATGAAATTCAATATGGCCTAAATAATAATCGTCACAATAAGCATTAAGCAGTGTTCCTATTTGATCCTTCAGGGGGGGGAGACCATAATCACTCAAGACACGCATAAATAAATGAATTCATTTTTTCAGATCAAATTGAATGAATTGATATTATATAGGTACAACACACGTTGTGTTACTACGTAATATTACGTAAATTAATAATAAATTGTTGTACGTGGACCGCCGCCCCGTCGAAACTGCCACAAATGAGTTTTGAGAAAAAAAAGACGCAATATAAGACATATGTTTACGTCATGAATTTTCGTGAGGCCTCTTTGCAATAATATAGGTGGTAGACCCGTTTGTAATATTAATATTTGTTATAATAAATCGTACATGCGTTATACAATAATACTTGGGCATTTCTGCGTAACGAATCGAATGGCGAATAACGTCGTAAAAAAACATAAAGGTTTCAGTCACCATCCATAATAACTATACTATTATAACGATAATAATAATTGTGCGAAAAAAAAAAAATAAAACAGAAAACAATATTAAATGCATGCTGCACACCGCCTGTGAGGTTTGTAACACCTACTCGTATTACACACGCGCTACACCTACCTTTGGTTAAAAACAAATAAAATACTTATCCGCTAAATTAATTGTAATTAAAACGAGAGATAAAACGACGACGGCGATCGCGTGCGCGCGTAACACAACTCTCCGCAGGAAGTATCTGTACAGTCGCTAGAACACCGTCCCACACACACACACAATAGTAGGTAGGTATTATATTATTATAATATGTATATTGTGCGTATACGGTTATCACACGGAAAGCTGAATGTGGTATCAGATTACACGAGTGGCTTACCGGGCGGGGGTGCTTTTCAAACGGCGAATGATAATAATTATTTCACGTCGAAATGCGCGTGCGATACACAATGTACCGACGCCATAGCATTATAATATCATATATATATATATATATATATATATATATATATATATATGTACCTACGCCTAATAATAAATAAAGTTTTTACCGGATTTCGGTATGCGCACCGCACAGCTTCGGGATATTAATGGATACAGGAAAATTCGTCCCAACAGTCGTTTATCAGATAGCTGGACGGTGCAGCAGTACGGCGTGGCAAGAGGACAGATGGAAGGAACGAAAACGCCGTCGGTGTATATTTTATTTTTAACGCCCGCCGAATTAATTTCACTACAAAACGCAGCGATTAATATTTTACACCGATATAATATTATTATGCGCTTATATATTGTAGACAATTATATTAATAGACCGTGTAATGTATGCGATCCGAGTTTACGAGTAGCCATACGAGTTGATGCTGGTAAAAAACTGTTTGAAGATTTTTCAAAAAAAAAAAAAACTCGGCGGTACGACAAACCATTTATAATTTGCTATGTAAATCTTGTAAAATTAATCATATAGTCTCCATAAATTATGGAAAATGCGAATAAATGTTTCGACGCATGTTAGTACTTATAGGACACGACGAGGGCATCGTAAAGTTTGTATACCATCACAAGAATATTATAAGTTCTGAGATAATATTTGTAATTAATTATTATAATATGTCTAAATATTATAATATTGGGAAATACGAGTTTTGTAGAGAGTTAAATGGAATAATATGAGTCTTAGTAGCAATATGTTGCGTTGATAAATAGAAGCATGGTTTACTGTACAAATAAGTACACCTAAGTAGGGAATTAATGTGTTAACGAAAGAAAAATATGCTAAACCCTAAGTAATCGATATAATATAAGAGATTAAACAACTGCCTCTCGCATATGAACAATAAATAAACTAAATATATCATGTTCAATTAGTAATAACAACAAAATCTAAATAATCTAATTTGGTTAGTTAATTTTTTTGTTTTTCAAATAGTTCATGAAACATTAATTGTTATTGTACCAGCCACCTTATTAAATATAATTTGCGTGTTTCGATTATTTTTTTCACTACTCGAAAGACTACATTGCAGTCTGAAAGTTAACACTGTTCCAGGGGGAAATAATGAAAACAAAATATTTATTATCATACATATGTCATAAATCAACAATACAAAATCGAACCGAGTAAAAATTCCATTTCAATAAATAAATCATGCCGTGATAGTTTTCTTTTTTATATACATATAATATTATTATGTATATAGTTTGGTTTAGTCGTTCAGGCCCATTACAACCTCCGCACATAACATGTTAACAAGAAATGTAATGAGACGATAATTTTAGCGAGTTTGTGTTAATTTTTAACCCAATGACCTCCGCAGAGTTGTTGGTTTTTATATATTTTTTTATTATACGCAATAAAGCGTACGCCGGCTTTAGAATATTGTATACCTATATAAAATATACGATAAATAAATGTCATGAGATAAAAACCAAACCTAGTTGTGTGAACTGGTAGGTAGGTATATGGACGTATGTTATGGTATGGTATAATAGTGGTATTTGGTATGAAACCGTATTAAAACATTGGCAGACAACATAATATTATAAATGCACAACATTATGACGACTGTATAAAAGTGAAATATAATGATTCCAATAAAGACATTAAATTATTTCAATAATCTAATAAATGACCCCGATATCAACTTACAATATCATTACAGATGTATACCAATGCTAAATGATAAGTTCGGTAAGGGTAACTGTGTGACTCGACCTTAAATACCTATAACTATTATACATTCTATATAATTAAATTAAAATACATAAGATATATTATAACATTAAGATAGGTAGGTTAGATAGGTGTATACACAATGAGCGAATGAGTTTTTTTTTACATTTTTAATATTATACATCATCATACATTTTTGTTATCAGAATCTAAATCAATTAAACTTGGTAAGCAGACAAGTAGTGCTATATAATAATATTTTGTTTGCAAAGTCAAATAAATAGTAAGTTATAA
Source organism: Macrosiphum euphorbiae (assembly GCA_949089665.1). Lineage (NCBI taxonomy): Eukaryota > Metazoa > Arthropoda > Insecta > Hemiptera > Aphididae > Macrosiphum > Macrosiphum euphorbiae. Next base: position 69,100,922 of record CARXXK010000003.1, on the reverse strand, counting down.
GTAAGTTGTAAACATGTATGTGATTAATTATTTATGGCTGCGTACGAAATACGCATACCATTATATTATTATTACAGGTACCTAGGTATGATATGTACGTAGCAGTAGGTATACGATAATATTACTATTATATACTGCGATACCATAAAACGTAATTGATTCAAAGCATGCGATTCAAAAGTTTGGTTACGAAACCATCATGAACTATAAAATAATAATATTACATAAACATGTAATGCGTCCTGTTGACTGCGACTATATAAATGGACCTAATTTTAAAAACTGCGTACAATATAATAACAGTATTATTATACAGTATAATAATAGTATAATGTCGATAACATTGCTGCAGTTGAAACGACTAAACGAGCCCCCTCCGTCGAGATTTGCATAAAATCGACCTGAAATATTATTATCGAGTTCGTAATATTATTATAAACTCGACCGGTGACACTACGGGAATCGCCGGCATTATGAAATTATTATTTTAGTCTTGTAATAATTATTGAATTTCCTATATTGGGCCCATTTATAAACATAAAGCGGTTTCCACGTACACTATAAGAGAGGGGTGGTATGACAAAGCGGCGACATTTAGCACGACACTAAATTGAACCGTGAACATATTATATAGGAGTCTATACCGAAGTAATAAGTCAAACAACAAGCGTATCAATCTCTACAAGTCCCCACGCACTGTATCAGCAAACACGAGATAAACTTTGGGGGCACGTGACCAATTTAGTTCGGGTTGTATCGAAAGAGGGATGCCACACAATGACCGGCCAATGGTTATCAACATATTATTACATATCGTTATATATATACTGTAATACGTATCATTTACTACAATGCACGTTTAATGCACATGACGTGGACGCAGAGTGCAGAATATAATAATGGTGGAAAATAATGAAACGACTGAATTTGAATGAAGAACAGCGGTAATTATTGTAAACAAATTTTAAGTTTCATTCTCAAGTACTCGTTAAAAGAACATTTAAAAAATAAATAAAAATAATAAAATTATTATCAAGCTATTATAATATGAAACCCATCCGAAATCCGTTTTCCAGGTCATTAGGCTGGGTCCCGGATTAACGAAATTATCACGGTTTCATATTATTATTATTATCAGATATAGTAATTTGTATTACAATGCGCATTTGCTTCTTATTATTATTAATTTTTTTTCTTTTTGAGAACCCCTATTCGCGCCACCCCCGTCGGATATTTATAATGAATCATTGTAGGGGCAAATCCGTACAACAAAGATGGCAATTAGATCGGTGACCATGTCACCCCGGGGACCGAACAATCGATTGTAATGAACTCAGAAAACGGTCGGTCCGAAAAAAAGAGTGCGTAACGGCCAGGTTATAAAAATTCAAATTTTTGTCTTTCTATAATTGTATACCCTTATTATAATAATACAATACTACGTATATGACGTATATGTTTACTCACATATATACGGCAATAAGAGCTAGCTGTCAGAACCGATTAGACATTTGATTTATACATATAAACACACATATACCCTCGACCCGAGTAGACCGTAATAACATATTATTATAATATATCTAATGAAATCGTAGTGGTAGTCGGAGGAGGAGGAGGAGGAGGAGTACCCGAAACCGTCGCCGTCCTATATAGTGTCAAAACTATAATATATATATATATATATATGAATAGGAAGAAATAGACGTACATGTACAGACGCGCCACTGAACGGGAACAAAAGCTCGACTTGAGGTCGGCACCACGATATTGTAACCACACTATACCGCACGCAGACGTCACCGCCGAGGACCAAACAGAAATTTCGTCGGTTCGTCAGGCCCGCGATAAGCCTGGCACAGATTAAATTCGTTACCCTCCCGTTCATGGTCCGTTTAGCAGAAATACGATCTAACGTCTCGTCAAAGACTCTTCGTCGGGGTTTTTTTTTTTTTTCAATTTCGACTGAGCGCTATCGGATTAACACACAGCAGTGTGTTTTGGCGCGGAAGAGTCGTCGCCGATGACGATAATAATACGCCCCGCTGTTGTATACTTGCAGCCATTATACATCACACACACACACACACACAAGCTCGCCAGATAGCGATGACGACGAGAGATCAATTTTTTTCGGCACAGTGAATCATTTGAATCGAACGTATATAATAATATGTCGTTATATTCGAACCGAACCGAGCTGCAGCTGTCGCGTCGCTGCGAATCAGCTGGATGTACCCGGCCGCCAGAAGAAAATAATAATAACATAATATAATATTATTATAACCTGCAGCAGCAGATGTCACACGACCGACGACGACGATGCAATATATTATATAGGTATATATGGGTAGAGGTATTACTCGATTTAAATACAATGAAACCTATATTAAAAAAAAAAAAAAAAACAATTTTAAAAGTCGACGCAAATCGGAATTTGTCAGCGGAGAGAGCACGTGTAGCTGGTACCCATACTTCTTCTTCGCCACCACCACCACCACTTTAGCCGGACGCGTATAATTTTCCGATACGATTATATAGAAGGCGTACGGAACAGGCTTTGTCGCCGCACAGACTTTTAGGGCACATAATATTATTATATCGCCCACGCCGGACATACAAATATAATAATATATAAAGATGAGACACACCTTTTCACACATACATATTATAGTATGGACTGCTGCAGACACCGCGTGTTACCTATACTGAGGGCTATCTATATGTATATATATGTTAAGTACACTCGGAATGCCAGCGGTAAGGTATATTTGAATTATTGCTGGTCTAATGAATCGGACACATGATTTATCGGTACGCGCCGATAATAATTGAACGCCGGGCGTAAAAACGCAATTACTCAAAATAAGTAGCCACCTCGGTGCCCCGTCCCACGCTCCACCCGTGGCATGGGGTCCACCTCGGGACGGTTTACACCGATATAGTATATTATAATATATATACCGATGTGAAACAATAATAATCGCTCTGTAAATCGATATATTATAATATATAATACTATATCTATGTGTGTGTGTGTACGATCAGGTACGATCAGACGACGACGAGAAGGACCACTAATAATAATAATAATACTCGTAGGTATACGCACTTAAGCTTTATACGATATAGAAGGTAAAGTATGCGCGGTACAAGTTCGACGAGTTCAACAATACTGAAAAACCGTCAATTTTTTTTTTTCCATCTGACCTTTGAATCCCGTAAAATCGGTTTTTGATAGATAACCGAGGTGGGAAACGTGTGCAGCAGGTTCGCTGGGCGACGAAGCACATTTGTCAGTGTTCGATGTTTCAATAATATAATAACCGAGCGTAGGTATGACTTAGGAGATCACGTCGTCGTCATCATTATGCGCATATTTCGAGTGCTAACTAGATGGTAGGTGGTGTCGGCTATAATCACTCGTATGTAGCATTAATTCACTGTTTGAAATATATCGCCAAAGTTTGGTGGGTCTTCACGTTATTTATTTATTACGGTATTGTGTTTGTCTATTTTGACACAACAAATGCCCATTAGTTCATAGAATAGGATTCGTGTGCAAGGAGAATACAATAATCGAAAATATTAATTTAATTCTAGTTGTCCATAATATTATCTGAGATATTATTGTCATACACGACGACAATGGTAATGTTGTTATGCGGTTTTCAATAATAGCTATGATATGAGATAACGCAACCATATTTGATTCGCTTTATTTTATAATAATAATCACAAAAAAGTTTTTAAATCAACTTTTTACTGTTTATTTATTATTAACAAATGGCAAATACTAATCAAAAACATGAATATAGTTGGTTTATATTTTCAAAATAGTTGATCAGCTATTTTATTAGTAATAAAAAATCACTATAATAATGATAGCAGTAGATGATAATACGAGTCCTAATTTTTTTTTTATAATTACCGGCATTATATATTCATACGCAAACCTATATAGTATATGATATACTGATTTTGGATTTGAATAATATCAAAGTAATGATATTTATATTACAATAAAGTGCAAAAACAATGACTTTTATAAACGTTTCTGTACAGACGGAACAAAGGGTTTTTTTGTTGTTTTATTTATGGCCATCATCAAAAACCGTTTGGCGTGAAAACATCAACTCGCACAAAGACTGTGTATGCGAGGTTCAAGTTCAATTAATGCACAAGGTAGCAAAGGCCACGAAGCTATATATTATATATATATGCGGTAACAAAAAGAGGGAGCCGGTTGCCCGGGCAACCGGAAAACTTCCCCCACAAAGCTTTCCGCAGCAGGTACCCAACAGCATCCTCACGCAGCAGCTAGTGCGCTCTCCCTCTCTCTCTCTCCTTCTCTCTTTCCCTCTCTCTCCTTCTCTCCCTCTTTCTCTCTCTCTATCACTCCCTCTCTCTCTCACTCTTTCTCTCTCTCTCCGACGCAGATTTTGCCCCGTCAAAAGTGGCGATACCCACTTCACTGCATCATGTATATAATATGTACACACACACGCGAGCGATACACACCATCATCATCCATTACTCCGTTTTCTCTTTTAATATAACAATAATAATAATAATACGGACGTATATGCCACAAACAGCGGGGAAGGACCGCGATGAATATTTCTTAATGGAATCGTATATTATGATGCACACCGAGCGAGCCGGACGAGTGTTATGCCATCACTATTGCGCACAGAGAGAGAGAGAGAGAAGAAAACGCATCAATTGTTAAAATAAAAAATAAATAAAATGATTTTATATCTCCTCGTAATCTCTACCCGTTCGCGTGCGTATCCCTACACGTACCTATATATATTATGTGTGTAGTGACTAGAAATACATATTTGTCGGCATTGTGAGCACTGTACACAACGAATCTGCGATCGAATATCTCACAATAAAGCGCTCTTTCAGCGAACAACTCGGCTGGCGCTGGAACTAATGCAGTACAGCCTATAAAGGTAGTACACGACGTCGTACAATACATAAATATATAATAACTCGAAGTGTACGACTGGAAATTAAACGCATTAAATGATTGTTGTTTCCACGTTGATGGCAATAATGAAGAGGGCAGTTGTGGGTACTTCAATTGACGTGTCTGCCAGACAGGTATATTATGCGTCCGTATATAATATATATATACGAATGGATCGTTCTCACTTTCCCCTTTTTGTTTTCCGGAAGGGCGATCGTATCATACCACGAAACGGATCCCCTCTTTATATATATATACCTACGTATACATAACCGTTGTAATTATTCAGGGTTTCAAAAACTAACAAGAAACAAACCCTAAGAGATAATTTCATTTTTCATTACAGCCAAAATATGACGAACATTCTCTCGAAGTACTTAATTACTATACGGTCTAAAAATTAAATTCTACTATAAATCATTTTACGCGATATTTGAATATCTAATAGTAATTTCTGTATATGATATGAACATAACCGCGGCTCCTATATTTGGTATAACCGAGACTATTAATATCGAGCAAACAACTGCAAGTTTAGAACGTAATTAAAATAGTCAACCTAAATCGTATAACTAATGTTGTCTATTCAAAGACCTTTGAAGGGGAAATAACTTTGGATAAATTTCAAAGTAGTTTAGTATTTGTATTCTATAAATATGAATTAAACATAAAAATAATTATGTGTACATATTTATGTGTATTACATAATATTACAATACTACTATGTTTTCAAAACTAACTGTAAGTGAATAATTTCTATTTGTTTGTTTAAGAGTTTAAACTTAAAAGTTAGTGAAGTATTTTTTTGTTAATGATAAAACATAATTGTTTTGCGAATATAATTGCAATGCAACTTTAAGAGATGTAATTTTTAGTTTTTACACAATTGCACCATAGTTATTTTAATGATAAAATATCACAGATTTTAAATTAAATTATAATATTATAAATTTATCCTTTTTAAATATATTGGTATGGGTACATGATGATTAAAAATGTAGTAAAAGAAAATTGTTTTACACAATAACGTAATAAAAATTTTAAATTATGTTTTGAATTTATTACCTTCTTATTAAAAATGTTATGGAACTATGAATACTGTAACAATTTTAACTTATACATCAATAATTTTTTCTTTAATATAAACTTAATATTATTAATATTATTATTATTATTATTATTATTATTATTATTATTCGCTGATTATTCTTTAACTCTGTATTGATTTTTATATGACTTATTTAAGTTTCAAAGTTATGAAATCAGAGTTGATTAAATTCTTAAGGTTATATTTTTAGAAAAATAAATTGAAAAATTGGTTATGACACTTCACAGTACCACAAAAGCCATTGTAATGTATGTGTATCTCTCATATATCAAACGCGTGTCCGAAAAAAAAATCAATTTCCTAAGAAATTTTCACAGAATTGAGAAAAAGGGGAAAAATCACAAAATAATTGAAACCATCTTTTCTCACTGATACGTCATTAATCATCCACACACACATTCTCTCTCTCTGTCTCTCTCATTCTCTCTTTCGTTCTTTCTCACCTGGAAACGTGGTTAGAGAGAAAAAAAACCGTTTTGTGTTATTTTTTTCCACTCCGAACACGATTGAGGAAAACATATTGAACTAGATAATATAGGATAGCGTAAACGTGCAACAAAGGGGCAGACTGCAGCGGCAGCGTTAATTAGATATTTTCCGAGGAGCCGCCGCGGGATCGTCGGAAAATAAATTAACCGAACGCCGAGGCCCGAGGGGATGAAACGTATTTCGCACAAAAGCGCGAGCTGGAAAAACTTGCGGCTTCAGCTCTCGTAGACCAATCGCGAACGGCACAAACGACACATCGCGAGGATATACTATGGGCATGTACACATTATGTACCATAGTCACCATAGATATACATTATAATATTATATGTACATGGCTCGCACACTAATGTCGTATAGGTAGGTACGCATAATTGGATTTGATTGGTCTGTCTGTCGATCGAATTAACGGCGAATTGGTTATTTTAACGTGCACGCGGGATAATGGACGTCATGTTCAACCGCCACTGTTCAACCCCACCCCCTACACCCCAACCCGAAGCGAGCAACCCCCCCGTGGAAGGGGATGACGGTAACTCGTATTCGCCGCCGCGGTGCAGGACACGTCGTATCGTGCATGCCAATCAATGAGCGATGCGAACAAAGTCAAATACGATTATACGCGTATAATTATTATATGTACCTACGCGAAAACTCTGGTTGTTGTATACAGAGTGAACTACTAGTTTTATCACCGGAATCGTTCAAATAACGTAGTCGTATATATGGCACTATATACAATATAGTGAACGATACTTTGACGATTCGCTATTAGGATTTCAACTAGAATAGTCACTCTCTGGTTTTGAAACCTTATAATAATGAACTGTAATATACTATGATCGTCTATTCGTCTACGTCTTTTGTGTATATAATAGGTAGGTACATCCATTTTGTACTATGGACGAACAAAGTGTTAACGATTTCAATCAGACATACACTACACTGCAGCCGCCTTCAGGTACTATCGCAGGTAGATTATATTATGAACCATAAGTATACCTATCCTATATAGGTTTCATTGTTTTAAAATGGAGATATTAAGATGTGATGACTAGCATTACGCGTTTTGAAACAAATAAATTCCAAAGGTGAGATAATTGAATTATATAAATACAATCGTATAATATACGATCTACATTCGCGATGGAAATTCAGCACATTTAAGGTATATCTTAAGTAAAAATTATGTTATTTATTGAACACAATACCTATATTATAAACCATTGAAATAGTTGCAAGTGCATAATATATACTAGGTAGATACATTATAAAATAGCAATTTACAGTTGGCACTTTCTAAAATTAAAAATCAACAAGATGTACTTTTGAAATGACGCACGAAATCATTTTAAAAAGTGATTTCGAAATTATGATGCAAGTTTTTTTTTTTTTAATATTATTTTCTTTAGACAACAAATATATAGTGTCATGTCCCTCACATAAAATCTACAAGTCACAAAAAGTTTAGCTTTCTAGTATTGGTAAGTTCAACCGAGGTCGCCTTTATGTATGCTACAGGCTGTCTTTTGGACTGTAAAAAGCGAATTTCACTAAGCGTAAGGAAAAGGGGAGCAAAAAGTTTGTGTCGTAAAAACCGTGGAAAGGAGTTTCGTCCACAAAGGGTGACTTCTTTCATAAAAATCCGGGAGCGCGTGTAAATAAAAGACACAAAGTCATAAAAAAAGACGTATATCCAACAAAATTAAGACCAACGTCCGTACAAACTCGCCATAATATTTATACCATAAATCTCGTTTAATTTATGCACTTCCCACGAATTATACGGTTTACGATTAACGAATATTCTACTTAAGTCATATTTAATTATATCGTAACATATTTAGATGCTTCTTAAATCTTTTCGCACAATGCCGAAGCCATAATATTATTACAAATGTTATCAACCGTTCTAATAATATATTATAATAAGTAGGTACCTGGGTAATTAAAATGTTTATGTTATTTTCAAACTTGGTTTAAAATTGCGTATTACTTACATTAGAAAATTCGATAAATTTAAATTTGAAATAAATCAAATTATACTTTCATATAATATGTGATCGATGTGTTTTGTATGTCTATAGAATAATATGCAACATTGAACATATAATTCATTTTTATATTTTTAATAACAATCATTGCAATATTTCACATATTATTGAAAATCAAAAACTAATCCCGTCATAAATTATGTATTTACTCATCAATACGGGTTATCGGATCGATATGGGTACCATTATTTAAAAAAAGTTTGACATTTCATATGGCAACTCTTATTTTTTTTATAATAATTTTTCATAGAGAGTAAAAATACACTATACTACAATAATTATAAAAAAATAAGCCCCATCGCTATTTCCTGTGATAAAATACGTACCTACCTACGGTATAGGTATGTAATAATATTATACGAACATAATTATACACACTCGCTATTATAATGTCGGGCGTGTTCGCATTTTTAACACCTATTACGGCGTGAGTACAGAGCTAAACATAATAATATTGTCCTCCTCGTTAATTAATATAATATTACATATGGTATGGATTGAGGGGAAATGCTTTTTCTCGCCGTATATTGGTACACACTTTTCTCTCACGGTTTTCTGTAACCGTTTTTAACATTTTTATGGTTATGTGATAAAAATAAATTTCCAAAAAAAAAATGTTACCTGCTACTTGAAGAGTCGCGTTTCGGCTCACTTCTGTGCCGGCCACGTTTTTGGCAACGCACCAGTACACGCCACTGTCCTGCTCTTTTTTGTTGTGCGCCACTCGCAAGAAGAACAGAGAACCGTCGGACAGGATCACCTTCTGCGAAGACCTGGCTCCGTTATCACCACCTCCACCGGCCGCCGCTCCATTGGGGGGGATTTTCAACAATTCGCCGTCTTTGTACCATTCGATCGTCGGCTCCGGGCGGCCCTCCGCCTTACACCCCAAAGTGATGGGCTCATTTTTCGGCACTGTTATATCGGTAGGGTGTTCGGTGATTCTCGGTTTTCTGTATTGTCCTGTAAAGAAAACAAACGAATTCGTTAAAATTACAATTTTATTCAATTTATATTCATTTACTATATAGTTAGGTACATCATCGTATTTTCAACAAATACGGAATCGATTATACGGAAATATCAAAAAAAAAAAAATTAATAATAATAAAAATATTGAGAACGTATATTTTCGGCCGTCTCCAAAGTTTTATACTAAAACACACTCAAATAATTGTGTAAGTATTTTCGGGGGGTTAATTTCTGAAGTTTTTAGTCATAAAAACAAATTATAACTAAATAACAAATATTATTATTACTAAATAGCCGTAGGTATGACTAGTATAATTATTCTAGGAGCAATACGTAAATCTGTTAAGAAGACGTACGAAATAGCAAATTTTTGTTCACTAGTTTCAATAGTGTGCTGTTAGTTTTGATATTAGAGTGATTTGACCTACTATACATTTTTTAGATAATAACATTATCTGTGCTTAAGCGTTGGCTTTTATTCGATATTTTAATTTCCAAGGGAGATATGAGCATTTTTAATTTTTGATATTTCACATGGCCATACCTTGCTTGAAAATATTTCGAAAAATCGGAAAAGCTTAAGAATGTTCTTACCTAAAAGTTTTATAATAGGTCAATTCATTTTAGTATCGAAACTAACAGCATACTATTGAAATTAGTGTTCAACAATTTGCTATGTCGTGCGTGTGTAAGACGGAGACAACGAATGTATGGATAGCGTCCTCTTAACACGTATACATAATATTCATAATTCGAAACGACCGAGTAGGAATACCATTCAGTGATAGAATTCTACATGGGATTTTACGTTTGTTGTTCTCCTTCTACGGGCATATTACGACTTTTAATAAAAATTCTTCATTGTTGATAAACGTTTTTATCTCTAATTTCCAATTTATATTTTAATTTAGAATAAAATAATATATAAAATACACTATACATATATAGGTTTGACTGAAAATATTTTTATTGAAAAACCATCGCCTTGTAGAAAAAAAAACACTTGACTCTCCCAAAGCGTATAATATTGTTTATGTCAGCTACACTGCACCACACCGTATTGGTCTTTCCGGTAATTTTAAGTTTAAACCATCTTGTGACCAAGTAAACTAACATTTTGGGTTCATATATTGCGCAGTTTTGGTATTTAATTAATTAATCCAACAGCGATAAAACGTATAATATCAGCGGCGAAGCCACTCGGGAACATCTATATAGCGATGAGCAATAACGCGATATGCGAGCCGTTAAGATATAATGCCCGGGTAACTCGAGAGGAAAATTATACTGTAATTAATAGGAACTATTAAAAACCACAGCGAGCACGCATATATAGGTTGTAAATTTCGCAATGGGCCCTCATCCGATATCATCATGCCCACGTCATAACATGCGTTTATTGTATAATATTATGTTTGCAGACGAGTTCGTAAATATGTAGCTTGAAAATTAGATATTATATTCTGTTACATCCTCCTCGAAAATGAAAAGGAAAATAAAATAGAAACCTTTATGTAAATATAACATAATATATCCGCGGCGATTAACGAACGAATAGAAAATATAATTATAGAATAATTTTGTAATAACGATATTTAAATGTCGAAACATTTGAATATAATATTATATATCCATTATCCACTGCTGAATGCGATAGGTACCTATCCTATATTTATTTTATTATCGTGATACAGGCGTACAAAAAATTTGAATAAAAAAGATACATTTAGATATTATATAGCTGGTATACCTACTAATATACCTACCCATATGATGAAATCGACAGAATAGGTATTATAACTAGGTATACCTAATAAGTAGAATTCTGAACATATTATAACATGACAAACGCAGTTGCATGTAATATATAGATATAGGATAACGACTAAATAAGCCTCGGGCATAATATACATTATACACACACATAGAGTTAAACTCAACCGCGCATAATAACCACCTAGGCTATACAATCATGAGCACGAATCATCATCAGAGATCTATAATGTATATACATATATGTGTCACATCTTTGCAGTCAAATTAAATACGCTTTGATATTGCGAACCACGAGTATATACATATTTACCACTCGAGGAAACATCGGTGTGTATACATTGCCGGTCGCTGCGAATAGACTCGCCGGTGAACTAACTACAATTATATATATACAGTTATATACATTATAAACACACACACACACACACACACAGTAGGTATACAGTATATATTATATTCAAAGTTCAAAACGTTGGGTGCATGCGACCAGTAAAGTTAGAGAACGACGACGACAGCTGCTGTTTCTGCTGCTGCTGTTGCTATTACGGATTTATTCCCTCCGAAGAATAAAAAAAAAAAAAAAAGGGAAAATGAAAACTATTTGCCGATCGTAACTTAAATATTGAATATTAAAATTAATTTATTCCGTCACTATATTATTATTGTTATTAGATACAGATTCGCTTTTAGTTCACAGTACAGTGGGTTGAAAACATATACAAGTAAGCAGTAGCGTATCCAGAATTTTTTTTCGGGAGGGGTTATAATTTATTTTTGTGGAATTTTATCTTAAAATGATTTATTAATGATAACGTTGTTATAATTTAACAATTTTCGGGGGGGGTTACAACCCCCTAACCCCCCCCCCTGGATACGCCACTGTAAGTAAGTAATTGGTTATTTTTCATTTACATTTTCGCGATGGAGACGATTATGACAGATCATCTACAAACGACGTATTATACCATTCAAACGCGTAAATACATTAATAATCATGATTATTTTCAAAAATGTACTCAAAACGATCAGACCTATATAATAATAAGTATAAAAGTGTAGCTAACTTACACCACTTTAACACTATAAGTATGGCTATATATATACTATAACTTCGTGAATGTATCAATCGGATCTAATAAGCGTACATAACAAGGTCAGCGGAAAATTGTTGTCATCAACCAAAAGCAGATGTAATTTTCCTATGTAATCCCGAAGGGGCACTATAAACACACGATTTCTAGACACAATTCATAATCCTCTTAAATCGTTAAAGACGTCGCTGTATATATCATCGTTAGACCGTTTACGAGTCTCGTCAAACATTAAACGAAACCGTAAAATCTAATTGCCATTGAAGATTATGTTCTATACTCGTAATATGTGATGCCTATTGCCTACTTATCCGATGAAAAATTATAATGTCCACAAATATTTTGTTAAGACCTTTTCTAATCCGTACTAAACATGTCAAATTATAATATTATAATATACAGCGATAAAATTAACGAAAACAATATCTCAACGATGCGATGACCGCGCGATAATTCTTATATAGTTCACAGTTTAAGAGAGATAATGGTATCATTAAGTATATATTAATACGGAAAGTTAATTGAATTTAAATAAACATACTACAATAGATAATGGGTGTCGCTTAAACAATAATATCAATAAAAATAATAACTAATTGAATCCAATATTAACGTGAGACTTTATAACATTGCGATAATAAATTGATCTGCGTACATCAATATTATAGCTAATTACGCGACGAGAGTGAAAAAAAAAAACAAATTTTTTATCACTCAATAGCTCAGTGATAACAATTATAATATAGAACGTCCACATTTCAAAATAGTGTCTTACAATATTATATTATTATTTTGTAATATTATATATCGTGCACGTACCAATAATAATTATAATTGTATTGTTCGCCGCGAGAAGTTTATTTCCCATATTATTATATTATCTACCTTTACGTAATAATTAAATTATTCTACTCTCGAAAATCGCAATCCCGCGCCGTTTAATACTACAATAGGTAAGGGCGGTAAGGCACGAGACGTATAATGCGTGCGCTTTATTGATACGACGCGCTGTGAGATGGTTTAAAATGAATCGTCGATCCCAAAAGCGATATAAATATAGTATTATATTATTATATAGGTACACCGTACCTATATAATTGAAAAATGCGATACTATATAGGTATATATATATATGGCAGGCGGACACGACTCGGTTTATGCGATCATAATCTAGCGGCGATGCGTTTCGAAAATGATAAAATATTTATATAACTTTTCAATTTCCCGAAACTGCACTTAGTATATACCACTCTCGGTCGGCAACAATATTTTAGCGATTTCAGCGCCGCCGTAGTGCACATTAATTTTTATCGCCGCGAATAACTTTACTCTTTACACACTCCCGACCTACGCGTCTCTTCTCCGGAGATCAACCGTATTTCCGGAAGTGCATCGTATATAGTTATATAGTCTTTTGTGTGTGTGTGTGTGTGTGTGTGTGTATAGATATATACGTATCCGGCGGAGTGAGATTTACAACCGTTAACGCACCGAGTGTATTAATTTTATTTATTTTTTCTCCTCCGAGGGCACTCGGCGTTAAGTTCACGGTCTGTTTGAAGCGATTTGACACCGCACTATAAAATAATCAGCTGCGATGGTTTTGTCATAATAATATTACGAATCCGTCGAAATTGCAATGGCCGACATCCAATATTTAAGGTCGCGAAATATAATAATACACACGCTGTCTCTCTGATCTCTCTCTCCCTCTCTCTGCTGCAGGTCTCGTCCGATTCGGTCTTTCGAGTTTAAATAATAATTGCTACGGTCCAACAACGTACATAAGAAAAAATCTCAACGTATATGGTTTAGAGGTCTGGTGACAGTTTTCACGATTTCGTTTGTATATAATTTAATGAATGGCCGGCGCGACTGTTCTCCGTCGTGTGTCATAATTCGTGATTTAATTACCCTAATGGGCCTAATGAAACTAACGATTTATGCGCCGCCGAAATCATACTAACACACACACACACACGTCACGTCACGATTTAATTATCGATTTTCATCTTTGCCGCGTTGCGAACGACTTCGATTTATTGTTAAATACATACAACTACGCGTATGGTAAAGACTACCGGCTAATACTGTTACTCTTAATTGCCATCGATTCGAAGAGGTCTATAATTTATTATATTAAAGCTCGACGATAAATCATATTATATATAATATATACGCCTAATGAATCAAATTATAATAACGAAACCATTTAAATATATTATAATATGAAAAAAAAAAGGCATAACTATTAATGTTTTCTGCGATCATAATATTATAATATAAATATATATTTCACTATACAAGAATTCGTTTGGTGTATGGCAATCAATACCAAATTCGGTAGGTGTATACAGAGTGTCGTGTTTCTATCTTTGCCCTCGTACACACACGCGTCTGACCTGCACTACCTATAAGAAGAGGTATAACATATTATTATGATACTCTTCTACCGCCGCCTACTGCCAAAACGTTCGCATAACAATTTGAAATTAAAATTTTGAATACTTGGCGGGAACCAGTAATTTGATTGTCCGACTTATGAAATATTTGGACGAATAAATAAGTTTTAAAAATCCATAAATTGGACAGATCTAATAATATGTTATTACTTATTATTGAGAAATGCGAAAAATGGCGATTACAGTATTTTTTTTTCAAGTTTACAAAAACATAATATATTTTTACCCATTTTGCGAGTAGAGTAATAATTTTCAAAAATACATATTAAATATTTTCAACAAAAAAAAATAATAATATTGTCGGGTACTACGATCGAGGAAAAAACCGCTGGGTGCCCGCGATACCATAGTATTATACCTCGAACCGGGTAACGCCATTTTCTGGTACACCTATTGTGTGAACACCCAGAGAACGTTAAGATATCGAATTGAAACACGCTCGTTATTCGTTTTGAAAAATATTTTGAACTGGCTGGTTAGGTGTCGTATTGGGCTTACGAGTCGTTCTCACACGTGGGCTACAACACACGTCAGGTCTGCACACACAACTGTCGACGTAAACGATTTTCAGCGTACCTCAAAATACATATAACACATACATTATATATATATATAGTATATACCTACACAATATATATTTTATAGTTGCATGTCACGTGCAGCGTTCGTCCCAAAACGACCGGTCAATTTGTTCCCGATCGTATTTCGTATAATATGTATTTGTCGACAAACGCCCTTATTTTCACTCGCCCAGATGCAGTGTTTAATGTCATTTCGGATAAACAGCCGGCGGGGGGTGGCTACATAGCTGCTGCTCGCACCACCCTTCGCATTAGTGCAGTGCAGTGCATATACGATATATTATTATAGGTACCTACAACAGTAACCGGATGCGCCTCCCGGAAGATTTAAAACCGTATATAGGTAGGTACCTACTATACCTATATAATATTGTAATAACGCGAGCTACATGATTAAAGCGCAAAACAAAGACCTTATGAAACAACAACAGCTATATTATATAGTAGGTATATGCATACGTACGGAAAGTTAGTATTTCTACACCGATAATTATCGCGGTGCTTTTATATACAATCATTAATTATACAACCGATGTCACACTCGATTGTAGTATACTTATATTATATTGTACGAACATAAAATTATCACGCACGATCGAGCGAAAGTGTAATTCGAAGGAAACGTAATTTATATATATATAGATAATTTGTGAACGACATTTTACGATCTGACAGCGTTTGTACATTTATGCGCTGCACATTATAATATAATGTACAGAGACACTGCAGAGAATGGATTGCGTTTAATTCGTATTAACAATAGTATGTATACGTATCACTTGGATGTGAGAAAAATTGTTTGTTAAAAACGATAGAACTTTCTAGCATGGGAGTTGTTCAGTGTTTGACACGTCATATCGTGCCACATATTAGATAAAATATTTTTAAAGTTTCGAGATCAACTGCAGTTTAATGCTTTGCAATGAAGAAAGAAAAATGAACTTTATTATTGTTACCCCCGAAGTATCCAATGTTTATAACATAAACTCCAATGCCACAGTATAATAATTTTAAAACGTAGTGCTATTTACGTTTTTTTTTTACTGTGTGAAACTCGAAAGGGTGTTGAAACAAACGCAAAAGGTTTTGTAATATTTTTTATTAAGTATTTATAAATTATAATCAATATGAATGTGATAGTACTATACCAAGGCAATTCAAACAATACCCAGATGTGTATTAGATAAAGTGTCAGCATGTTAAGTTACGGTATTAAATAATAAAAAACAATGGTTTACTATTAATATTAAAAATTTAATTAATTTTGAAATAAAACCAAAACGGTTGTAACCAAATTCATGGGACTACTGAAATTATTTTGTTGTGACTAGCGTTTAAATGAAAACATGTTTACAAAATAAATATGCAAATATATTATATTATTTTATGCATGCAAGTCATGTGAAACATAAAAAATAATGTAAGATGACTGATTTGAATAGTTTTTAGACAAAGTTCTCATAACTACCAATTATAGTTTGTACATAACAGATTATTTTATTTATAATATTTTTGAGCCCTTTCACCGTTTCGCGAATAATTTATAAAGTCGTGAAACATTGTATTGCTATCACGGAAATGTAACTAACACGTCATTGCCACATCAATAATTAAAATAATGTTATGCACATTTGATAAGTAAACCATAATTTCTGTGGGTGAATGCAATTACAGGTATATATTTTTCTCTTTTTTTAATTATCAAAAATACTTAATGGTAGGGTCTGAATTTTAGGACTTAGTAAGTAACGTAATATCGTTATACATACATCACGCATATATGACTTAGTGGTTAATACCATTTCGAATTCACATAAATACGCATAATATCTGCAGACTGGGGACTACAATGTGACGACTCGATGTGACAAAGACAGTACCTTTACATTTATCCTTTAGTGTGTTGATTAAATATACATTGGTTTTATACATAACACATAATATTTTACCACATAATCCTATTTTGTTGGATATTTAATGAATTATACGTCGTATTCGTATTATGTAAATGAGAAAAAACTCCTCGATTGAAATATGATAAAAAAAATATCAACAGATAAATGTTTGTTTTTTTCTTTTATTTCACATCATAATATAATCATATTTATATTCACTGTACAGTATAAACTGAAGGAACATTTTAGTGGTGGCATTAGGAAAATGATTAGTACCTACCTAAGTATAGATTACATCATATTTTATAAATATAAGAACGTTCACTAAACATTAGTTAAACGAATTAAATACAAGAATTTTTTTTTTTATTTCTCAGTAATGGTGTCTGAGATCCGGATTGACGGAGTACCTACATAGTTTACCAATGTTAAAACAAAAATAACAAGTAGAATAACAGGTTTTACATATCAATTACACTCAAACTCGTATATTGAATTTTAGATAGGTACCTACCTAATTTTAATTTATTTTAATTTAATATGAGTATAATAGATACAATAAGGCTATTGTAGGGTAGTTTCGTATTAAATTAACTTTAATTAAATACCTAATAAACACTATAAAATTATATTACGTTTGCCTGATTAATATTATTATAATTTAAAATTACATACATATAATAATATTATGTACTGCACATACAAAAGGAAAATGTAAGAAATAATCAAAATTAAATTAATGAATAAATGTCTTGTTATAATATTTCGTTTTGTGAGATATTTCACTAATACAAATAAAGGTAAGTACAAAATTGATAGTTTAAAAGTTAAACTTTTAAAAAGAAGACTTGATTAAAAAAATATCCATTTAGTTTTTAAACTTTTATTCATAGGTAGAATAATGTTTAAAGTAATATCAAAGTTTCAAGACGTAGGAAAACGGACAAAGAACATTGAAAAAAATTCAATTTTCACACAAGATTTGTTTTGAATAAAACGACGAATGAATAATGAAAAATAAATATTTTTACCTTTTTTTGTATAAAGAACGTCGTTAACAATTACATTTTAACATCTTTATTTTTCAAATACCTACATAATATTTTCATTGATTAAATAAAATAATAAATTAATAATAAATTAATTTATTAATTTATTAATACAATTGTATTATAATATAATAGCCAATTTATACTAGTAAATGTAAATTGAAAATGAAATATCTAATAAACGCATTTGACATGCGACAGCGGCGATGATTAAACCAAATGCCAACTCTTATAAGTATTATATTATATAAGTTAATATTTATAAACCAATTTTACTGAGTCAGAAATTGAAGATCATAGCATTTAGTATTTACAACAGTAAATGAAGACCATAATAACTAATGATAAAGCGGGTTATCGACATATAAGTTTTAAGCAGTCGAATTCGTCGTTAAGCTAAAAAAAAAAAATCCAATCATAGCAATCTTTGCAGAGTACATTTTATGAAATCAGAAATTATTGGATCAAATTTGAAAAAATGTTTGGACGTTCCTCTATGCGAACCCGACAACCCGCGGTAAATGATATCAATAAATGTCAAGTTTTTCAAGAAAATTAAATATTAATTCTATCCTCAGGAAGAATAGGAAGATATAGCTTATTATAAATTTATATCATAAAACCTTAGAACTATACGTATCGATTCGAAGTTTGGTCTATTCTCCTGAGATATATGAATCCGCAAAAAACATTTTTTACTACATATATTATGTATAGGAATCGGAAAGAAATTTAATCAATAACTGATTATGTCATTAAAATCGGTTAAAATTTTAAGAAGTCATCCGTCGTCCATCATGTAATAAATTACCGTTTAAGAATCTCAAGACTCGATTATTATGCTATTAGCAAATCTAAAGATAATATTATATAATGATACATATATAATAGGTCATTGTTCTAGTTATATTTTCTCAGTATTCTATACTATATTATTATGTGTCAGGCTGCACTACTGAATAATCGTCTTGTAAATTTTTTTATGAGATTGATAAACATTTATAATTAGAATTTGGGTTTTTAGGCAACTACGTATTTTTTTTCATTTCAAATTTTTGGATTTACGTCAGTATAGTAATCTTTAAGAGTCATATAATAGTTTGAACCTCTTGGAAATTTTGTTAAGCCTATTTCTGCATATTTAACGGTTATTAAATATTCGTGCATATTTTTACCTTAGATCATATCATTATATCTACGTGTATGATATAAGGTTTTGACTAAATACCAAATAGCGAAGTGAAAATTTGTTTTTTAAAAAACAGACATAATAGTAATATTTCATCAAGTAGAAAATTCAAAAATAACTTTTACATAGGTACGGGCACTAAATAGTAATCGAAATAAAGAAAAATGCACCGAGTAATCTACCTAATTAGATGTTGTTTAATTTGTTTTAAATTATTTTAATTTCTATGAATTTATACAAACTAATAATAATAATAATTATAAAATAAAAATTGTGCATTTTTTTTACCATTACAATATTACGCTGCAGTTTAAAATCGTTTTTTCTTGCATAATATATTCTGTTGCATATTTTAGCACTTTTGACTGCATATTAACGACGGCATATCTCGATATTTTTTAACGCGTACAAATCTGAACTGTACTTGTTGTAATTTGTATAAAATTGGTATGTGGTATACAATATTATTGTGTTATTATCGTGTCGGTTCGGATCGCATAGCAGTGAAGTCGCACCTGTGATACTAGTCCACCGCCGACTATGTCCAATATACGCAACAATCGTTAATGAGACAATAACCATTCATTAGAGTGACGGTCGTTAGTAAAACATAAACGATATACCTATATATATACCTACATTTGCCGCATAATTATATTGTGTTTCTGCTAGAGTGTTAAGCACTGCGGCAGGTGTAATAAAATAAAACGCCACAGTGCACACGAGTCCTGCCGTGTAAATAAACACATATATACATCCCCGTACGGTCGTTTTTGCAAACGACGTGGAATTTAAAAGAGTGCATAATATGAACAAAAAAATGTGTCGGAAACCATGTTTATCGATAATTTATTCGAAAAAAGGAACAAAAAAAAAAATAAACCAACTTTACACCGTATACACATATTATTATTATAACGTACATATTATAGCATATAATATTATATATATTTATATAGGTAAGAGGGATTCAGCGATATGACGATAAAAAAGTCAACAATATTTCAACGGGTTTGTGAAAATAAAATGAACATTTTTTTTTCTTCGATGTACACATCGGCCATTACATACGATTCGGACGGCGCCGGCGATGACGTTTGAAATCGAACGTTTTAGTTTGAGGTCGTTAAAATAATAACGCACTTAGAACGCCTTAAATTCTATACGAATTTGTATTCCGCGTGTACGAAATAAATCGTATATCTTTCTGTAATAGTTATAACAGTAATTGTGTTGAAACCAGAGAAATAAAAGTACCCACAAATAATATTATATTGTTTTAAGGTATAATCGAATAATTTCCGAAGAATAAAAATTAAATTTATGCTGAAAATGTTTACGTCTCATAATTCGCTAATGATTAAACGTTGAAGATATTGTAATAAATGTATATTATATAAAATAATGATGAGAAAAAAGTATATTTTCAAAAAAAAAAAGCGCAATTTTAATGAAACCGTTTTCATTGAGTTGAACATAATAACAACTATATTATTATACAATATTTGTTATTATATACACAATAATTATTAATAAACATTAACTTATTGCCTGTGTATACAATAAGTGCATAAGCCTCCTGGAAAAGTTAATCGGTAAACGGCGACTGACTATAACTTTTGTATTGTATAAGGGATCCGAACAAAAGTTTAATTAAAAGTACTTATTATATTATACATTTACTTTGTATCGTAAACAATAAACGCATGTTTATCATTTATTCGTGAATGTTAATGACTGCCAATGGCAACACACACACACACACACAACCACACACAGTCATCGGTAAATTATGTTTTTAAGGTCTTTTTATGAAAACCTAATCGTATCGATCCGAAACACGACCCAACATTGTATTCTCAACAAACAATATATTATAACATTCCACTCGGCGCACGTTGTATACATACATACATACATAACAACCTTTTATGAGCAAATAATATGCAATTCGTCTGTGGTTAAAATTAAATCATTAATATTTAAATTAGTATTTATATTTTATGAATTTGTCGTGAGCAAGATACCCAATGGATCGCTTTACATAATATTATACATGCACATAGCGATATTACCATATTAAGTCCACAGCAAATATTTACAAAGGTGCACACGCGCACTGTGAGCAAATATGCGTACCAGTAGCTATGGTATATGGTATACCACTGAACAGTTAATATAATATTCAGTTCAGCGATAGGTACCTATGCTATTATTATTTATTACGACGCATTCGTATTTAAAAAAAAAACCAGCTCCTACATCAATATTTATGAAATATTAAATATGGATACCCATTCGTGACACGATGACCGGGTCTATGATGCACTATAATAATCGTTGTAAATCTAGCCAATACGATACTAACGATCATCGGTATAGGTAGGTTAGTATAATTATTATTCATATTAGATCAGTTGATAATTGATATACGTATCTGTTCTCAATATTATTATTGTTATTATAATTGAATTACTCTAGAAAAATTTTTTTTTTTTTAAATATCATTATAACTAATAGATAATTATTACTATAATTATTACCTAATTTTCGGGCGTCATGAGTTTGGGCGAAATACTCTTTTATCCGTCTAATAAAAACAATGAGTGTTTGTATGTGAGAGTATGATACAGTATAAAAAATAAAAGATAAAATCGTAAAAATCTAGATAAAATATTATGTATTCAACCTAATCTTAATAATTATCAGTTTTTCCGGAACATTGAAAACGTTAACTCGTTATAGTGTTACAGTGTTGGCATTGATTATAATTTATAATCAATGGGGGTAGTCGTTATGTGTAAGTGTAATGTACCTAAAATGTGGATCTTAAAATTGAAAAATCGTTTACTACAAAACGGTGCATTAATTGGATTGAAGAATATTAAAAAAGGTGGCCCCAATCACACGTGACAGTTTTAAAATCACTCGCCCAAAACGCATTATGCTAAATAACAAACACATTGCAATATTTACAAACTCGGCCGAACGCAAAACGTCCCTGATTGCCGTCACGTTGCAGTAGAACAGCACTATCGGTAGGTATCTAGAAACGAAACCAATTTGGCGAGTTTAATAATATAGTTACCTCTACATAATTATATTATACGCCGGTGCTGCAGACCGTCATCGCCACGTGGTGCAGTCATCGTTCCCGAGTGCGGTGGTTTATGGGTGACCCTGGGCGGGTGTGCCCACGTAATATATATCGTCGGACAAAAGCTGCAAATCTCGGTGCGAGGGAGGGTTTTTATATATACGTAAAGCCTTTCGCAAATCCACCGGCAATTAATAAACACGCCGCGACTGGATAAACAGAGTGCGGGACTGCTAGCCGGTGCGGTGGCCGCGCCGCAGCAGGTACCTATATCATGTAACGGGGGGTTGGGGGAGGGGGGTGGGCGAGAGGGGAAAAGGACCTTTGTGGAGCCTTTATTATTTCCTCCGATCTAATAATAATATATTACGACGCGGGAGCGGAGAGGAGCGCGTGGTGGTGGTCGGCGGCGCGGGTCTCTCCACTTTAAGCGCCGCGAATTAATGTGCCGCGACACGAGTTGGGAAAACTCGATTTGTCGGGCAATAATAATAATAATATGTGCTACGCGAGTCGATTTGTCAACGAAATTATTTAGACGTACAAAAGCGACCCACTCGCCGCATATAATATTATCCGCTGCGACGGCGTGGCATCAGATGCAGCAACAGATAAGATAACGTCCGTTTCGCGGACTTTGGACATTCCAATTCGCACAGAACAAGATAACGGTAATATTATTATAACTAATCACGATGGCCGAGACATGATAATCTGCGAGGTTGATTTCTGACGGTAATGTTTAAGCACATAATATAATAATATTATATACATTGCGGTAGATACATACCGCATCGGCCTACCTATCGATGACCTACGTCGACGGGGGGGGGGGATTCGATTTTTGTAATATTTTGTGAAATTAACGCCTCGGCACGTGTCTGCCGCGATAATTCCATTATACTATATAATACTAACACATAATTTACCAGACGAACAGAGTTGTTTCCCGTTGGCCTATCGCGCGTTGATTCATAATGTTTTCACGCACTTCACGATAAAGCTTTCAAGCGTGTAGCACCGGCTCATTTCGTTTCGCGTTCGCTTTGAATCACGTACATAAACCCTTTTGTACACTGCAGTTTTACCGGATGAAAGTCTTATCCGTTTTAAAAAGAAGGGAAACACGAATTTACAGAATGTTTAAAAAAAAAAAAAATGGATTTTTTGAAGGGGAAGCGCAAATGGCAATCCATCAATGTCGCCCCGCTGTAGCACACGACAATCGTTGTACTGCACGGTAGGCACGTTTTTTTTTATTTTTATATTTTTTTAGCATCTTTAGGAGCTATTTCACGCTTTGCATATACCAGACCACCCTGAAGAGGGTTAGAGAGAGAGAGAGAGAGAGAGAGAGAGAGGAATGATAGAAAAATACATAATATCAGTCATGAAACGTGTGCGGTTTAATAATAATCCGTTTTTGAGTAACCACGCTCGCGGTGACCTATTCTTAAATAAAATATTCCACGTAGTCCGGAGGATATTAGGGTGAAAGAAATAATAATATTGTGACAATTGATTGTAATAGAATAACATCTTTGTTATTCGTGTATTATATTATATAGGTACCTATAGAATTAGTTTTTCATGTGGCATATACCTACTTGGCTACTTATAAAATTGGAATAAAATTTAAATTATTAATTTTCAATTTTACGAAAGGCATAAATTATTACGGACTCGTACAATGATATTTCGAGTGTATAACAAACACTTTGATTAAAGTGTGATTAATTTAACTTACATCGACTTATTATAACGTTTAAAAAAAGAATTAAAAACATTATTATAATTTATATGTTCACGTACGAACCATTTATAATAATTTATTATTAACGTATTTTTTTTATTTTTTTTTATTAAAATACTGAAACTGATCAAAACATAAGTACTTTATAAATCATAAAATGTAATATTGAAATGAAATACCATTATGCATACAATGATTCATTATTTTATTAGACGATACGAATAAAGTATATACATAATATAAAATATATTCATCTACGACCTATCTATTATAATATATTAGTTTTTAAAACAATCAAAAAAATTTGTACACTTGTGATGTGTTTGCTAAAAATTAAACAACTTGATATTAGAAATTATTAATTCCACTCCGAGTGTGCTACGATTTTGAAGATTAATATAATAATTAGGTAGTTTAGTTATAATAGTAGTAAGTACCCACATCCTACGTATTTAAAATTCTGAAAAATTTGAAAAATATATACAATTACATCCAAATCTAGCACAATTACAGTACCTATGCAGGTAGACAATATTATAAACGCACAGTATTTATAATATACACAGTACAACGGTAACCACCGATTAAAATGTTTTATAGGTTCAACAAACACGTTTGAAAAAATTTAATTTTTTTTTTTTAATCAAACCTCACGTAACACCACTTGCAGCGTATCACAGCGTACCTATATATATGCGTGTATTAGTCTAGTCTCAAAGGTTAAGCGGCAATCGCCATAGGTTAAGTAAAATATTCATACACAGATAGTCATCTATATTACAATATTATTATATCGGTTTTTGGCATTTAAAAGAAAGAAAAACCTTTGAATTGTCGTTAACTCGTTTCGATATCGATGGTGTGCACGACACTGCCGTGACTTGAATAGTAATGTACATTATAGGATACCGGAGCCCATCGATTATTGCGAAAAACGTTTGTTGTAAGCGGTCGAGCTACACAACCTCCGCTACTGCTGCAACTGCAGCGGTTATAAAGTGGATTGCAACGTGCAGTGGGCGAGAGTAAAAAAAAAAAAAATTATTGATCTCAGACGGTGATAACATAATAATAATAATAATAATAATATGTAAAGGAATAAACACTATACGGCTTTAAAAAAAAAAAAAAATTCGAAAAAATTATATTTAAACCGTGCTGCAGTGTTGAACGCGCGTGCGACAATGGCGAATGAGATGCGCTCGATATAATACTTATCGAGTAGGTGTCGATCGTATTTGCATGTGAGAACACAGATGAAAACCGACGTACCAGCCTGATTATCGTACCGGTACACGTAATATTGTAGCGGTATAGCCGGTACAACGTCGCGATGATGTCTGATACGTCTACGCTGTAACATTATTATTATTATTGCAAATATCATAAAATGCGACAAGACAATATTAATATGTTTGCAGTCAACTCGTAAATAACAGTCTTTATTATGTCATGGAAATCACAAGACAAGACGCTCTCTTATGTAATACGATAATTGGAAAATATTCCTTAGCACTGCACGCGCATGATTCATATTATAATATAGACATAATATATATCATTGACATAGATATGTTTTTGAGCTGAACTTTTATGTATCCGACCGAACTTACGTAAGGTTTTCGAAGTTATAGTTACTTGTACTAACAATGTTATATTTATGATTCGTCCTTGTAGAGGAAAAATATCGAGTAGCATGCTTTGGTATTTCTCTAACCGATTTTCGCAACGCTTTGTTTATTGCCATAGAAACGCTAATCAACAAACGAATAGATTAAACTAAATTCCTAACAAAATGTAGCATGAATTATTTGTCCACTGCTCTATACCCCAACTCATATCTATGATTCATAATTTCTCCTTGCTGAGGAAACATATCTAGTAGCGTGCCAGCTGAGCTAGGTAATTATAATATTTATAATAATAAACATTAATGCATATTATTACGGTTATACATTATAGGTCACATTATACCATTGGTACCTACTTATAAGTTTAAGTTCCATACAAATTGAACTCATTATTTATTTACTTTAAATGGACCCTCCCACTGATTTAGCGATATAAAACTAGTATGGTCGCTATACCTCCTCCCCCCCCCCTTCAAAATACCTTAACCGCGAAACCACCAATGTATTAATATTGAAGTAATATTTTTAGGAACAATGAGCGTAAAAATAAATAAATATTGATTTTTCTAACACACTTGTTAACGCAAGTACCTATGCAATAATAAAAACGGTACCTATAATAAAAAAAAAAATAGTTGTAGTATAGGTAGTTTTCTAAAATGTCACCGAAACACATTAAAATTGAACACTGACAACCGAGAGTGGACAGGTGCCGTAAACCCAAATAATAAACGACTGCGCCGAGTACAGCCGTATCGGAATTAAGCGATCAGAGTTTTCGTTTTTTACGACTCATCTCTATATAGCGTGGGCTCCACTCGTTATGGGTTGTATGCAAAAATTGTTTCGCCGACCAGTTAAACGGCGGCGTACGATTTCATCGTCTCGAAACAAATTATTCCTCTTTATAATAATAATAGACCTTCGACGCGTCAGAACGATAAAGTAAAATTTGACAGCGATTTGCAATATTAATAAATCAATAAGGCTATTGTCGTTTGCGCGGAACGGCAGTCCAAGTAAACAGATAAATATAGCTACAGCTGGCAACCCGTAATGTACAAAATTACACCGTCGTATAATTTATAAGATTTTATTGCATCACTGCTTTTGTTACATCGCTCTACGTATGTAAGATAAATAATAGAATGATATTTTATTGGCATTATCATCTCCGCCGAAGCCTCGACTCGTCCGAAAGCCGTTAGAGAGGTAAGTCCAGCACAACCACTAAAGATCCGATGTTATATTCGCGTGGTGCTTTCGTAATTTCTTTGGACGTTGCAGTAAAAACGAAAAGTCTACGTCCGAAAAAAAAATACCCATTCGATAATTGGATTTAACACGCACACACACACACATTTCTATAATGCTGCTCAGCGGTTTCGAAGCTGTTCGCTGGCCTCGATGAGATAATATTCCACCAAATATATTATTTTTTTTTCCGGTATTGTTATACAGGTGCGACAAAAAGGTTGACCCGACCAGAAAATATAAAAAAATTAAACTCGCGTCATATTTCGCCCACTACGGTTATTAGAAAACGCGCGGTAGGCGTAGGCCGCAGCCGGTAATACATGATAATAATATAATAATATTATTATTTATTATTGTCATTCGATGTGTTTCGTTTGTGCGTACAAATCCAGTATTATACATCATAGGTAGGTCACTTATAATTCCACTGCGGAGCGTGTAGTTTGTTTCAGTTATTATTCTAATTCCGTTTCAAATATAGTAATATATATATATACCAGATA
Organism: Macrosiphum euphorbiae; assembly: GCA_949089665.1. Taxonomy (NCBI): domain Eukaryota; kingdom Metazoa; phylum Arthropoda; class Insecta; order Hemiptera; family Aphididae; genus Macrosiphum; species Macrosiphum euphorbiae. The sequence continues at coordinate 69,073,038 of CARXXK010000003.1, read as the reverse complement.
CCTATATATACTTACCCACACATACAATATATACACATATTATGTTTACGGTGAATGCACACCGGTGTACCGAGTACCTACCGGAAAATCCGTGATATTAGCCTGTGGAGAATTTGTTGGAGCGTAACGACGCATCGGGGTACGAGAAAATTTCCAAGATAATATTTTAGACCAAAGTCGAGTCTTTTGAAAAATAATAGTTTTTTTTTTCCCCCGAGGTGTAGGTATATATCTCTCTCGGTAGTTCATATAAATTACATTTTAAAAAAAAAATGTGCTGCAGATGGTATAAGGTGGGTAAATGCAATTCGGGATTTATGATATGGATATATAGAGGTATATCACAGTTACAGTTCAGCGGTCGTGCGATAAACACGTATGGTGAACTATCGGTGTCTTATCTGTTTACTTCCGTCACCGTTTGTTTTTCAGTCTCACTATGTCTGCAGCGTCAACTAAATCTAAAGAAAGCTCTCCAAACCTGCTTCACAACCTTAGGAGTAAATCAAATCAAAAACCAACCAATGATACTACTGATATTATGCAATCTTTACAGTCGTTAAAATCATCTATAAAATCAATGAATACCAAACTTGAAGCTATCCAAACTTCAGTCTCGGAACAAAAAATTGAGTTTATTGAAATTAGGAAATATTTCGATGAAATATCTGGTACTGTTTCTACTTTGAAAACTAATTATGATATTATGAAAACGGAGGTATCGAATTTACGCCAACAAATCGATTTATTGACTAATAACAATACTGCCTTATCTTTCGAGGCGGTCCACGAAGCACAAGTCCGATTAAGAAAATCACGTAATGTTATAATTTTCAACGTTCCTGATAACAATGAGTCCTTTGATGAAACTAATAAGTCTACCTCTAATATAATAAACTACATGGTTCCAAATGTACCTATCATCAAAACTACCCGGTTGGGTATTAACCGAAATAAGCCACGACCTATTTTAGTAGAGTTAGAAAACAATGATGCAGTATTGTCAATTTTGAAAGCAAAGTCAAAATTGCGACAATCTGACAACTGGAATCGCGTATGGATCACCACAGACCTAACGATGATGCAGAGAAACCAACTCACTCAAGTCAAGTTGCAACTACGAAATAAAATTGATGCTGGAGACCTGAGCTGGTACATCAAATTCGTTCACGGGATTCCAATCCTGTCTCAAAAAAACGCTCAACCCGCCCAAGCATAAATACACCTTACACGGGTAACCAAGATAATCTTATAAGTACTTCTTTTAGTTTTAATAACAAACCATACAAATGTAAATCTCTTAGAGGCTATTATCAAAATGTTAGAGGTCTTCGTTCTAAATTATGTTTACTTAGACGCAATATTCATACTATGTATTTCGATTATTTTATTTTGACCGAAACCTGGCTAAATAATAGTATTAATGACTGTGAACTGGGCTTTGATAACTACTCTCTTTATAGATCTGATAGGAACTATGCAATCAGTAACTGTAATAAAGGCGGCGGTGTTGCGATATGCATTAGTAATAAATTTTCGTCTAAAATTATAGATATACCTAATACCACTATTGATCAATTGTTCGTTGCCATTACTATCGGTAAGGTTTTAATGTTTATAATTGGAACCTGTTATATCCCACCAAATAGTCATACCAGCTTGTACTCAATGCATGCCCAAACAGTCGATTGGGTCTTATCTAAGTTTGGAAATAATATACAATACATTGTTGCCGGTGACTACAATTTACCGAAAACTGTAATTACCAGTGATAATACCGGACTCATTACTAACAGCATACTTACACCCCAGGCCAATGAAATTTTTGATATCTATGCTTATAATAACTTTTTTCAAGTTAACACGCATTCAAATTTTAAGGGCTCAATGCTCGATCTCGTATTTACTTCCTCAAATTTAACAAAAATTAATATTTGTGATGAATTATTAGTTCCGTTAGATAAATACCACCCAGCACTTTCCATACATAGTAACTATGGTGATATTCGCGATTTTAACCAAGTTGTTGATTCGAACCGGTATTATGATTTCAAGATAGCAGATTATACTTCAATATGCTGGTCATTAGGACTTATTAATTGGCATAACCTATTCGAAAATAAAAATATTAATGAAATAGTAAACATATTCTATGATACAATTTATAATTTAATTTCCAAATATGTACCAAAAAAGTACCCAAAAAAGTATAATTTCCCACAATGGTTTAATAAAGATCTTAAAATGTATATTCATAAGAAAAAAGAACTCCATAATATATATAAATCAACTAATAATCAATCAGATTATAATAATTTTTCACAATGCCGAAAAATATGTAAGAATTTATCTAAATCTTGTTATTCAAATTATTTAACCAAAACTCAAAATTCGTTAATTAATAATCCTAGATACTTCTGGAAATATGTCAAAAACAAACAAGTGTCAAAACCAATACTAAACTCAATTACTTATAATAACCTCCACTCAGACGATATAAATGATATTCCTAATATCTTTAGCTCATATTTTGCTTCTGTATATTCAAAACATACACAATCAACACTTATTAATCTTGGTGATAATAGTAATAGTAATAATTGTAATATAAATGTATCTAATGTTGATTTCTCGTTAAGTGAAATATTTCAAGCTCTTACTCAAGTTGGTAATAACCCTTCTCCCGGTCCTGACTTAATTCCTGCTCTCTTTTTACAACGTTGTAGATATGCCTTATCAGTTCCTATATTTATTATCTTCCAATTGTCTATATCATCAGGTATCTTCCCCGACAAGTGGAAACTAAGCTATGTAACACCAATTTTCAAATCTGGTGATAAAGGATCCGTCACAAATTATCGGCCAATCTCAATAATAAGTGTAATTCCAAAACTATTCGAAAAAATTATAAATAATAAACTAACAACCACTTTTAAGTCAACTCTATTATCTAATCAATACGGCTTCCGGTCACAACGATCAACTAGTACTAATTTATTAGTTTTTTATTCTGATTTAATATCCACAGTAGAGAGTGGCGGCCAAGTAGATGTTATCTATACAGATCTTCAAAAAGCTTTTGATACTGTAGATATTAAAATATTATTATATAAACTTAAACTAATGGGTGTACATGGTACATTATTAAATTGGTTTGAGTCCTACTTATCTAATAGACGACAACGGGTAAAAGTTAATAATATTCTATCCGATTCTATTGAAGTTACTTCCGGTGTGCCACAGGGAGGACATTTATCTCCACTACTATTTTTATTATTTGTTAATGATTTAGATAAAACTTTTAAATATTCCAAATTTCTGCTGTTTGCTGATGATTTAAAATTGTTTAACCCAATTAACACACCTAATAATTGTTTAGAGTTACAGGATGATATAGATCGCTTTTCCGAATGGTGTAGTATGAACAAGTTAAACATAAATGTTAATAAATGTCAACAAATAACATTCTCACGTTGTACTAACCCAATACAATTTAGTTATCAGATACATAACGTATCCTTGAATGTAGTTTCTTCTGTAAAAGATTTAGGTGTTTGGTTATCTAGTGACTTATCATTTAAATTACACTTAGACAAAATTTATAAAAAAGCATTAAAAGTATTAGGTTTTATTAGACGTAATACTTGGGAATTCAAGAATCCCACCTGTATTAAAGTACTGTATTGTTCATTAGTACGTTCCATTCTGGAATACTGTTCTGTTGTATGGAACCCCTTTACTGGTAATTGGGTAAATAAACTTGAAAGTATCCAAAATCGCTTTTTAAAATTTTTAGCTCCTAAATTAAGATTACCGATTAATAATATTTCCAACGTTGCTAAACAATGTGGCCTGGATCCATTATCTAAACGCAGATTATTTAATGATGTTAATTATATATATAAACTTATTAATAACCAAACCGATTGTCCCGATCTATTAACTAAGATTAAATTTAAGGTACCTACATTCAACTCTCGAAATCACTCTTTATTTCATATCGACTGCCACCGCCAGAATTACAGTTACTATAGCCCTTTAAATCGTATGTGTATGTTCTGTAATAAATTTACAAATTTTGATTTTTTTAATGATCCACCAGGTTTACTATATTCTTTATCAACTATGTGATGTAATTTTTTGTACATGTTATTTACTGTAACTTTTGCTCATCTTGGGCGTAATTAATAATAAATAAATAAATTAATAATAAATAAATATGGTATAAGGTTAGGTTAGGTAGGTTATACTCAAATAACTTTCATACATTTTTATATACGATACCGAAAAAATATACCAAAAAATTTAAAACACACTTCTTTATATCCAATTGGTAGGTTATATTTACCAGATATCCAATACACCTGCAGCTGCAGCTCTATTCTGCCGATAAATGCTGATGGTCGTAATTGAAAGGCGTCCTATATATGACTATAGGTATGATACATATTTAAGAATTCCCTGGCAGAATGCCAGAAAGCAATGTTTAGAGATGAAAACCGTATAAACTCTGACACGTGAAGATAATAATAATAATATTGTCAATCCAAATATTAAACATATTTTATGCGTTCCAAGATACAGACGCTCCATCATAATATTTACCGGCTGCGGACACGAAAAAAATATTTTTTTTCCATTGTTTATCGATAGACGATAATTATTATTGTTTTTTAATAGAATAATATACTATAACAAAGCGCGTTATCGTGCATAACATATTATGGTTCTTTCGCACATGTTGGTCTTACCTCCAGGCGACTTCTAGAAGAAAATATCTATACAATATACATATTATATAATATAAGAGAGTGGCCAACTAGGTTTTTCGGTGAAAATTTTCTATTGGATGGCTGTTATCATTGATAATTAACGGCATGAATCGTCCAAGTTATTGTATTATTTACCAATGTTCATACATTAATAATTAATTGTCAATTGTTTTTACACGACAATTAAATTTGAATAATATGCACCTAATTATGAAAATTAACTTATTATTTACATCGTTTTGTTGCATAACTATATAATATCAGTGTTCATATTTTGTGTCACAATTATGTACTATATATTTTGATATACCTATCTTGTTAGTACCTAACCCATTGTGCAGGCATATTATCATATTATTATATACATATCTTAGTTGGTATGCAGTAAGCATATTATATATTTCTTTTATATTTAAAAAATTGACTGGTGTATTATTATATTATAGGTTAGGTTTGGTAATTTCTTTTGAGCGATTAATGGCTGTTATCACACCGGTTGGCCACTCTCATAATATAAATTATTAAGGCTTTCTACCTATATAATATTATGTGTAAAAGGATGCATTAATTTGTTTACGCTGCAGTCGTCACGCGTCCTACAGATAGAGCGTCTACTATACATAGTGTCATTGTATACCGCGGACCTGGTTCAAACCAGACGGTGGCAATAATAATAAGACATACCGCAAAAGTCTTTGTGCTATATATACAAACGTTGGAAGCAGCGTGTCTAGAGCGATGCAATTGTCCCGCGCTCTAACCCTGAAATGTATATATATATATATATATAGGGCGGCTAAACCACTTATGAGGGTGTAAAAATTAAGTATATTATAGAACGTTAAGTGTACGAACACGAAAGCTTTCGCAACACAACGCTATTATATACTGTACACATCGAAATAGGTACCGAGTAAAAAATCGTTATCAATAAAAGTTTATGTCTATAGAGTTGTGTACCGACTACGGCTGTGAACACACCGAGCAAATTTTCTTTTATTAGTCTCGATCGCACGAAAAGAAACGAAAATGTAATAGCTATTAATAAACCATCAAAGCAGTATAACATTCTTGACGACAACGCATCGTGCTCGTTAGTGAAAATGAGTTTTAGTCTCCGCGGAGTGTTCGGAATGTTTAAAATGTGATTTGTACACGCGGAACACTATAATGGAAAAGTGTGAAATGTACATACGACGACGATTTTCAAACCGATATTCAACAATAATCATTCGTCGTGATTAAATGACCAAAATTGAATACACATACTCGTTTACGTACAAGTATAACGTATAATGATATTATTGTGTATGAGGACTGTACGATGAGAGACAGAAGACGTCGAATTACGTTGGAACTATATAGGCATAGAATATAATATGTGGTCGGCATAACTCGTAGGAAGTGAAGAATTAGCTTTTTAGCCCCTCCGCCACGTTTTATTACATTTCGTAGTAGAGCAGACTGGGCTGCAGCTGAGATGATGGATCTAAAACGTATTAAGATTTCCGGTCAACGGCGCTGAATCCCTACATATTCTTTTGGTATTGTTTTAATGGGTCGACAACTCTATATATATATATATATATATTGTTATATTCTCGTTAATTGATTTATCGTGTTTGTCCGTTGATATATATATATATTATAGGCACATGATATGTTATAGGCGCGTATGACTGCGTACAAGATAAGTATAATTATTTCCGTTCACGAGTGGCCTTTGTGAAGTAACTTTTTTTCAAGTCCCGTACTCTGACCATTGCGCGATATAACGTGCGTCTTCGATTCTGACAACTCAATATAATACAAAATAATATAATAAAACATAATGTTATTGTGTCCACGTCATCCGAGAACGGTCTTGCAGCGGGTTGAAGGCGGATATTATCGCGTACGTCGTCGTTTCGATCGATCGGGTCGACGTGTCGTCGTGTACGCGCGAGCAAGTATATTATAATACTATAATAGTATAATATAATATTATTTATTATTATGGTACATTGGTGGTACCTATACATATAGTAGTCACGTTGTATTCGACGACGTTATCTACGGAGGTGGCTAATGAATGTGAGCCGCGCGCATCCGGAGGTCCGTCACAATGCCCAATAAATAGAACAATTTTCGGGTTCCCCTCGGGTATAAATTATAACTGTTTTACAATGGAAACGTAAATTTCCTGGTCCCGAGCGTTTGACAACTGGTACTTATTCTCGGCACAGCGGGGGTAGGTGTCTATCTGCTGCGCTGCATCGGCGTCCAGGAATCACATATTGAATAATTCATCAGGAACCCATAACACTATATACGACGGCGACGAGCGGGTTTCCCATTATATATCGTCTGTGTGTAGAACATACATAGTATATATATATATAGGTACACACACACACATACAGGTACATATATATAGTTCGATACTAATTGAAAATCTTTTCCGGCAACTATAATCTGTTTTTTATTTATTTTTTATAGAGGCGGTCGGTTATAAGCAGCTGTAACCACTGTAATAATATGACTTTCGATAAAAGAAATTGACAAAACATATAAAAATCGAAATAATATTCGATTCGTTTGTAAGATATGTCACAGCATATAATATAGTAGCAAGCGTGTACAAGATACTACTATACTTGTATGCGTATTGTATACGATTTAATTTTTGTTTTCTAGACGTACAAGTTATTTCTAGGTTCGGTGTCGCATCTATTACGAGAAAACGTGCGTAATACAAAACTATATACGGCGGCATCACACGCACAATATATTATTACATGTACATATTTTCGGTAGCCAAAGAGACGTTATAAATTAGCAGAACGTATAGAACCGCATCTGCGTGATGAGTAACATGTGCGCAAAGACGCGTTTTATTATATCATATTTTGTTTCGCTCTCCACCCGGGGGCATCTGTTTCCAGCGTTCAAAGAACACGCTGCTGCTCAAGTTTGGATTCGACTATATAATAATAATAATATAAAATCATCATAATATTATATATATTATACACGCTCGAGCCGATCGTACGTGTCGGAGGCGGCGGCGGCGGTGCTCGTTAAACGACTGAATATTATTCGTATCAAAGTCGGCAGACTCGTAATTTAAGAGATTCCGTCCGATTTTTATCGTCTAGCGACAACGATAAAACACTATAATTATAATTAATATTAATATTAACGTATGCGTTGTTGGCTTTGAGTTTACCCGTATTCCATGTACTATTATTATTATTAATATTATCGCCTGGCTACTGTGATGTTTACATGCAGACGTATAAGCTATGTACAGCCGGTAGAGCGATTTAAGCTTTTGAGGCTATAACAAAATGGTTAATGTATAATATGCTTTGGCCACGAGTAAACACGCACTGCTTAGCAGATGATTCATTACAATAGTATTTATTTGTTATGCTATAACTGGCAGCCCGCGGTTGGACTGCAGTGACTGAAATAAAAGTTTTTTTTCGAAAACACTAACAATTTGTTTTTCGAGAACAGAGCGATTAAAAGAGAAAACTCCAAATAAAATCTCGCGAGGTCACAAAAAATAGTAATAGGTAGGTACGAGAAATCACGTCAGTAACAGACGTGTATTATCATATTATATTATACCTAACTTAGGGTTGCCATTCACATATATACGTCCTGGCTTGTACCGGTTTTGAATATAACCGTCCCGTTGTCCGGATAAAGTGTTTTAGGACAGCCAATTATCTCCGAATCAAACTTCAATACAATTTATGACTAACATTCTGTCTTTTACTAAACATTTCTAGAAGTAAAACAATATTGTTTTGATAAATGTAAAAAAGTCAAGTTCATGATTGAATTAGGAAATTTATTTTATCGGCTTAGCGACAACAATATTATTGACGAATACGTTAATTTTTTTTCCCACTTCCAATCGAAATTTTTACCATCGGTTATCACTACTAAAATTGCGTACGAAAAAGTTTGTCCAGCGGTTCGAGTAAAATAAAATATGGCGACCCTATATTATTATACCTATCGGTCTTTTTCATATTTAAATTAAAGATGACTAAAACTGGTACTTATAATAACGACCGTTGATCACTGACAGCACGATTCCGGACTGATCAATCAATGTCATAATAATATAAACTATAACATCCTAATTATACGCATATCATTCACTGCAGGTCTCTGCGATTCGGCTGGCATTGAATAATGGAATAAATATAATATAATCGTAAGGAAATAAATCAACGGACATGTTTCATAGACTATTTCAATAGAGCACGGCGATCACTTATTAAAATAGTTCGACTTTAATTTCAAAATTATGTTTTTTATTTATTGGATTAAGGTACTTCCACAATACATGACCGTATATAAGTACATTATAATATGACCTTTTATATAATATAACCTTCGTTCGTATATTATTATATCATAACACTATTATTTGTTTGCGTTTACAGAACCGACGTATATATAATGAACTGCCTGTGGTCAACGGCATTTTTTCCTAAATAATCGTTCGTCTAATCCTGCAATAACTCGTGCAATAACGACCTATATATCGGTAATAAACAATCGCATCACGCGCACATTAACTTTTTTCTTTTTTACCATATAGCCGACATCAGTTACAGTCGTTAACAAATTACCAGCGAGATTATATATATCATAAAGTGTGCGCAGTATAATATTATAATATACTTCGGCACAGAATGTGTGTATATGCTAATTGAAGTTTTAAAGTTTGGAGTCATTTTTATTGTCGAAAGACCATTAACAAGCTATATAATATCGTCGTAGAGCGCAAAAATAATACCGTGCGTGGTCCACGGTCGTTGTGTGCCGGTTAATAGGTCTAAGAAGATAATCGCTGTTAAGTTCCGCCTGCAGCAGGGGGTCTCGGGTCTTCCTTACTCGAAATTTACAGGGATCGTAATAATAATAACGATTTTAATGGGTCTGGAGGCCCCCAGAGCCTCTGTAGTAGTGCAATATCTGCCGACACCTGACTTTACGACCGCGTCCGACCACATTTCAAATAATATACGAACGAGGACGAAAATAATACTTAAAAGCAAAATAAATATGAAGAAACGTTTGTTGTACACATCGAAACGGAAACACTGACATACGTAAGATTTTACGAAAACGACAATAATTTAATGATGATATCTTATTATATGCAATATTGTTGCTGTACATATAATATGGAAAAAATAACGCCCCAATAATGGTTAGCGCAGAAATGTTCTTGTTTGACATTATATATCAGCTTATTTAATGGATGAATAATAATGTTTTTAACAGAAGGTACTTTGAAATTTGAATACCAATACCGTTTGTTTCGTTTAATATTTTAAAAATAAAATCATATTTTTCTCAATTATAAAAAAAAAAAAAGGTTTTTTTTGAGAAAAAAATATAAAATTTAATTTAACAGTGTATTTTGGGTACTTTATAAATTATAAATAAAATACTCGCTTTACTTAAGCTTAGATTAAATACAAATATTTTGCATATTTTGTTCACAAACTAAAAAAAAAATGTGATTATTTTACTGCTGCAGAGCAAATAACTATTTTTTTTTTTTTTACATTTATATAATACCCGAAATATGAAAATTGAGACATTTGAAGACAGCCTCGAAAACGACACACGTTTAGTAACATTTAGAGACATAAACTATACAAACGATATATCCTTCTCAAATTACGAAACGCACGCCTGTGCGTATCAATAAATCTTTCAAACATAATATCCGCATCGAGATACCGAGTAAAATTTATCCAGTAGTCTCAGTCGCCCAGATGTATTCTTAATGGTCAATCGCGGAGCCGTACCCAGTGTTGAGCCCAGATAACAAAAATAATATCTAGATAAGATAAAGATAATTTCGTAAACAATTATCTAGATTTAGATTCAGATGATCATTTTTACTTTTATCTAGATTAAGATAAAGATACCTACATATTTTTTATCTAGATATCATAATAGATATTTTTATTTTTTGTTTAAAATGCGCAAAAAATAAATATATTAATTCTTAATTATTTTAGACAAATTCTTTTAGTATTTTACTATTTTATGACCATGCATTTTAATAAACAACATTTTTCTATGCAATTCCTTATTTAATTGTTAAACAATGATTTATTTCTGTCTACCTACTTTTTTACTTCAACTCAAACTGAACATGGAAATGTTACTCTATTACGTAATAACAATATTATTTAACTTTATATAAATAAACAAGAACGATATTATTTCATTGAAACCATTTCTAGTAATCAACATTACACGAGAAACGTAATAATAAATAACAAAGAACAAAACACATTCGTATGAATATTATACTATTATAATATTATTATTGTCAATAAAATTACTGCTAAGAAAAAAATTAATATATTCACGATTATTTTCAGAAATAGTGTAATAATATTTTCAATTTTGTTTGATCAATGACAAGATAAAATAAAAAAATTAAAAGTACCAAACTACCAACAAATCAATCGAAACAAAAAATTATTTATTTATCTAGGTATATTTATCTAGATAGGTATACAGTTTATCTTAGATGACAATCAGATACCTAATATTTTATTTATCTAGATGAGATAAAGATGCTGTAGTTTTATCTAGATACATTATCTAGATACATTTATCTAGATACTGCTCAACACTGGCCGTACCTTTCAATATTTCCAAAAAAAAAAAAAAACATTGAAAATACCAAGACTCCATCGTTATGTTTTATGATTCAATACAAAGTACACAATTCTTAGCAATAAAAATAAATTTCAGCCTCCTCGTGCGTATATATTTACGCGTATAAATATATAAATATATACATTTTTTTTGTATAAATATAAGTAATATATTGAAGCAGAAATATTTGCGGAGGTGTATCGAAATTCACGTCATCTGGGAGGGGTCGAGATTTTATTGAGAACCTGAATTTATTGGTCGCCATTCTACCGTTTTATGAATGCGATCATAATATAAATTCATATACCAAATATACGACGCGTATGTACGGTAAGTTTGCGAACAGAACTCATAAAATAATATTCGGTTTGCCCCAGTTTTCTATTGAAATATATATCTGATTGAATCAGATACGAGTGTTTCAGAAAAATAAGAACATTTTAAAAAGAAAAACAAAACGATAGCAGCATAATATATAGGTAATATAGGAGGGTGTGTGTGAGTATATGCTGCATAGTATTTTGGTCCCATAGCGTATGCAGACATTAAGGGCCGATTTCACCAACACAGTTAATCACGGTTAACGCCTAATCGGCTGATAACAGATATTTAACCGGCCAAATTCGGCCGATTAAAACTCCGGTTAACGTTAATCATGATTAACTGTGTTGGTGAAATCGGCCCTAAGACTGTAGTATTATTTTGCATCATCAAATCTCATAGTATATAATTATTTTCACTGATAAGACATTTTTGATTTTAAGATAGTAAATTATTATTCCAAATTATGAGAAAAATATTTTTTAAAACAAAAATCGATTAATAATGATTAAAATGTAAAACTCGTGTTATATAATAATATAAGCGTGTGATTATATAATAATATTGACGTATAATTTATGTTGGTAGGTATAAAAATGTAATAATATTATACTGAACACGTGATAATTTATTGGTTTTGTTTACCGAAGCGAATTCAAAAGAGGCTGTTTGATTATAAGTTGCAAGTAATCATATTATATAATAATATTGATGGAAGCCGTTATACATTTTTGAACAATAAAAATAAAAATAAATTATGCATTAAAGCAAAATATACTAAAATATTATTCACGCGAAGAATCGTAACCACAAACATTTTTTTTTTTTAACTAATAATATTTGCCTTTTCTGCGTGCGATGAAAAAATTTAATGTCAACCTTCACTTGAAATCAACAGGTGAAAGGTATTTAAAATGTGAGAAAAACCAAAATGTCAACAAGAAATCTAAGGATAAAAATCAAATAATAATTTATTGAATATATATAAGCTTGCGAGGGAGGTATTTTACGAACACTGTAACCTACATGTCATTATATACTTGCAAGTGTGAATCATACACTTCATCAGGGAACAATAAAATATCATCATTGTTTATGAAACGTGGAGTAAATTCAATAATTTAAATACATTTTTAGTTAAATTTGTAGCCCCGGAATTGGGGGCTTTTGAAAATTGCGTACATGTCACTCATTATCCCTGCACTATAGTTTAGTTCTACATAATACGATATGCCGGTGTTCGTATTTTTTCTTCTTCGCCGTCCATTTGCCGGTATTTCACGCCATGTGTGGAGTATATTATTTGTGTTGCTAATCAGGCGTAACCGCGTCGGTGAAAAGAATAAATAATAATTCAACGCCAGCCCGAAGACGCGACTACGTACCGCAGCGGGTCAGTCGACCGTGGCCGGCTCGGTTTTCTGTCAACATATTAAACACACACGCGTGTAAATAAGGAGAGGGTGCCCTATTTTGGCGTTTCTTACGTTTCTTTCGTGCAGCTGTCATCTTAGAGCATTATAGTCGGCAAATCCGGCCCATCGTACAAACAGTCTCTCCGCACCCTCCCACCCACCACCAACCACTGACGACTATGATTTATGCTACGTGCGGGTATAATATATATATAGTGTCCGGGGGTGTTGTATATTTTATATTTACCTCCAAATAAAAGTAAGCCTACCACCGCCGCGGTTTAGAGGAAATGCCTAAGGAATACAGGTAATCCTAACTTGAATCTAACTCACAGGTAAGCATTTCTAATAAATGTAGAGTAAATAGTCGTTGATGAGTTAATAAACTGTCGTAATGTTTGAATTTTAATCAAGCGATTGAACGAAATCTATAAGATCTTTATTATTATAAGAATTACTACTTGACGTATAGTCTATTATTATTATACAAATAAGGCGATTTTAAATCGAAAGTGCGTCCTATACATGTCTACACCGAACCATACACCACGATTTTATTTTATTCACAATTGTTATTGCTAACAACGGTCGTGGGGATTTAGCTGGTATATACCTACAACACGTCCTCGAGTGTTAACGGAAACGGAAAATTATTCCTATACGCCTTCGAGACTCGTTTTTCACACAACATTTAATAGCAATGCCGATTTGCCCGGCGAATAATACTGAACGGAGGACCATTATAATAATAATACCAGAATGTGCTGGGGGCGAAGTGTTTAAAATTGAACGACATCAATCATCAGCAGACGGACGTTTTACGTACCGCGTGCTAATGACGTTTCCCTCTTACAACTCTAGGCAACCATACCACCACAAAATAATAGAAAAACCGACCATTGTGGCCAAAAGACAAATCGTTCAAATCCATTGAGGTCTAAGCCGTTTAAGCTTTTTATACTAACAGTGAGTTGACATTTCTAGATCCATTGTACCTGCCGTTTATATATTTTAAGTATTTGATACACGAAAACCCAGCTATCGCAATATACGATGTACTTGTATAAATTAGTAGGTTAACCTAACCTATAGTTATTAAAGCTCTATTTTACAAATAATTTTAACATAAGAGGGCGCTGCCCAGACATTTGTTGTCTCCGTCTTTCACACGTACGACATGGCAAATATTGTCTTTAACTAGTAGTTTCAATAGTGTGCTGTTAGTTTTGATATTAGAATGTATAGACCAATACTATCAAACTTTTAGGTAAGAACATTATCTGTGTTTAAGCGTCGGCTTTTACTCAATATTTTAATTTTCAATCGAGAAACGAGCATTTTCAATTTGTGATATTTCACCAACCTATATCTCGCTCGCAAATTAAAACATCGAATAAAAGCCGTCGCTTAAGCACAAACAATAATGTTCTTACGTAAAACTTTGGTCATTTCTAAATTCAATCCAATACCAAAAACAACAGAACACTATTGAAACTGATGAACGAATATTTTCCATGTCATCGTACGTTTGTAAGACAACAGGGTAGCGTCCTTTTAATAATATTGAGAACTTGAACGAACATCTTATACGAAAATTCTACAGTAAAAACACTTATAATTCCCATACATTATACCTATAGGCTTAGGTACTATATATATTATATAAGGCAGTAAAATTTAGAAACCAGAAAAATTTAAAAAAAAAAAAAACATTATTTATCTAATTGATAAAACGCAGTTTATTCTCGACTCGTAAAAATTATACACGGCGCGCATTGTAAGTTTCATTACGACCTTCCGCCTCATTATAAAGTTCAACTCTGATGTGGTTGAATAACACGCGTACATAACAATATCGAACAAGTCCACGTTTGATGGGGTTACACTCTGCACCGTAATGTTGCAGTGTTTTCAACAATAAAACGCATATTGCTACCAACACGAATCACACTATATACATACATGTAGTATCCAATCATCGTCAAGTATCTAATACTCGATCGCCGAACTCCTCGGTCACGAGTGTCGTTGAGTAATGGCCTTTCCAGACATGCGAGCTTTGGCGTTCACAAGAGCGCCGCCGCGTATAAAGGTGCACATGCACGCGCGGGATGGCAGAAATTTACGCATTCGATTTTCTCTCCCTTCCGGGACAAGACCCTTTATTACAGTTTAAGGAAGCGAACTTCGTCCCGAGCCCCCCCCCCCCCGGTCACCCGATCCTCTCACCGCGAAAGAAAACCCATTACACGGTATTGGGAGAAACATTCGCTAGAGACGCGCTGCACGACCAATTTCCCGAGACGGCGGCGGCGTCGTCTACAACGCGGAGCACCTCTCTCCTCCACCCCCCTACACCCCCTCTCCAAACACGGAGAACACCACCGCCGTAATAATTTATTTACGCCGACAGTCTCTTTACACATACACTCCGGCGCCAAATAATAAGCGAGATTATTGAATGCAAACAGACCGTCACACTGCAGACACATGCAATCCCGACTCTAGGTGTATATAATATATAAAATATATAATACGTTAACGATTTATAGTTCCGCGTGTGAGCACTTTTTTTTTTTTTTTTGTGCTCGGTCTATCGGATTGCATAAATCTTCCTCGCGAGCTTATCGTCGACGTGCGACAGTTTATATATATAAACATACCCTTAACCTATCTATATATATATATATATATATGTGTGTGTGTACAATGTACATAATAATATAATAATATACGTGTGTGTGTGACGGCGTAAAATCATTACGGACGAGAACGACTCGCGTGATGCGTGTAGTGCTCGAGGTAAAACGGGGATTAGGTAATTAATTAAATATTATATTATTATTAGGTAGGTATTTTGTAGGTTGCGTGTTGATGCGACGGAAATTTTTCTAATTTATACACACGTACCACCTACCTACAATCACTAATACATTATTTTTTAGTATCGTTGAACTTGCAAACGACTGCTGTTTTTATACAACACACGAAGAGATTTTCAAATAATAAAAGTGCTGGATATATAGGTACTATAATTATCTAGGTACCTACATTTTACTTTTTAGCATAAATATATGTTTTTCGGATGGATACACGTTTTTTGTTTCCGAACGGTTTTTTCGTAAGGTTGTCATGGTTATACTTATTAACAAAAACATATTTATGATTTTTATATTTTCCTTGTAGAGGAAAAATATCGAGTAGCGTTCTATGGTTTTTTCTTAGTGAATATCTGGTTTAAAATTCTGAAGGTTTCAATAATGTGCCTACAGTTTACAATGTTCAATCAATTAAACTGTTATGAAAATTATTATACGTACTTACCTAAAATAATAGTTGCATAATAGGTATTCAAAACAATATGTTTGTACTAAATATCGTTAAGTTTATACCCTGTAGAAAAAAAAACGTGCTACACTGATACAATTTATCAGTTGGCTGACGGAGAATATTAGTAGTTTTTCATTGAAGTTTTTTATTTGTCAATAATAATATAATAGGAACTAAGAAAAAATAACGATAATTAATGTTATAAATCGATTCACTCTGAGAACTACTGCAGACATTAATGGTCATACTTAATGTGGGTACTAGTCACGATGATCATGTATAAGCACGTTGCCAATAATCGTGACCAGTTTATAACAGATTTTACCGATATTTTAATACAATATTTGGATTACTAAGAGGGTATCGAACAATGGAAATCAGTCACGATTTCGTCAAAAATATATAGAACTACTTTTTCCGTAATTAAACCATTAAAAAAAAAGGTTCGAATTGAAATGTAAAATATAAGCTTCAGATAATTGCATATAACACTTCAACCACAGCTTTTGACAGTTTTATCGTCACAAACAGAGTATGATATTATTGTCGAGCCATAATTAGTTTGCTTGCGAGGAGGAGTCTTTTTAAAAGATATATACATATACACCCACACGCACACACAGACACAGGGATGGTGAAGAATTCATTAAAGTATATCACGCCACCCCAGACCAAAAACATCGTAATCCCGGTTTCCCCTCCACCCCCATCAAAGACCGACACCAGTGTAGTATGCAAGTCTGTCCGCAAATTTAATCTCCCGGTTCGGTTTTGCTTGACGAAACTCAAACGAGGGCATATCTTTTGTGTTTAAATTGCCTGGAATTTCAGTGCGTTTCCCAAACGGAATTTTAGAAGAGAAACACATCAAACAACAGAAGCGTGCTGATAATGTAAAAAAAAAAAAAAATACGAATCCCTAACATAAACTTGTGACTTTTTAAAGGGTCTGATATTCCCCAGCGAGTGTGTGTAAAATGATATTATTTCAATACACTATATACCTCTTTAAAATGCTCATGGATGTATTATAGACACACGGCGTTGTAGTTTAATAAGTGGGTGGCACACAACAGTTTGCACTAATGACTGTGCAATTTTGTTGAAATTGAGTATTCTTGCGCTCTTGCACTCATATTATAAAAATCCCGATGGATCGAGTTCCGTAGTGTAAAGTAATAAGACATGGTCAAATTACCAATTTGTAGTTCAGCTGTTATTGTACAAGAGAAGTTATCTATAAGGATAGCCTAAAATTTCAACATAAATAATTATGATTTATACTCTGTGTCAATAATATATACGACAGGAATATTCTGAAAAACTAAATTCAACGCAAAATATTACGTCATCATAATATTATAAATAATATTACTACTTACTACCTACCTACCTACCTAATTAAAATCATTGCTATTTCGCTTTTGTTATATTTTTAATAAACATGTCAATTTAGTTAACATGTATTTACCATTTCTATTCTATAAATACATTATTCTATTAGATCCTTTCATTGTGTGTACGTAGTAAGCTAAAAAGGTCTATAAAACAATAACCAGAACAATGTATACACTACCAATCATAATCAAGGCCGTACATCATAATTTATAACCTTATGTAACGTAATCACCATAGTATTCCAAACATATTTTCTTGGAACAATATGTTTTCAAAAACGAAACATAGTACAACGAGTTTCACTTTTCTCACCTGAAACGAAAAAAAAAATCATAATTAAAATTTATTTATTAGCTATACAAATAATGTTAAATTGTATTAATATTATGAACACGGTTTATAGTGTACTCATTTAATTTGATAATTTTTATGAAACTAATCTCGTAACAAGCTTATAGTAACACATAATTATAACTCTACATTAGATCATAATTGCATATAGTACTAAATCCAGGAATAAATAAGAATAAATATATTAATTTGTATATAATATAAAGACATAACTAAGTATACAATAATTATATATAATTTATTTATTTTTTTAATATTTAATGAAATATAATATCTAATATAATTTCAATTCATTAAAATTGTATAAAATATTTGACCTTAAACATTGAAAAAAAAAATAAAGTATTTTATACAATGATAAATAAATTATAATGATATTAAGTCTACGATTGTATACAGGTTGTAATTATACTTTTAAAATCAAATAAAAAGAAACTTTTTCAGCCTTAAAATGTTTACGATTCCTTGTTAGAATAAATAACTACTAATAGAACTACAGAAGGTAAGAATATTAAATTTTTTTATTTATAAATAAAACACTTTACCTAATATACATATACGTACAGGCAATAAAGTAAAACAGAAGATATTATTATTTATTTCAATGGTATTCTTAGTTCCACCGCCAAAAAATTATAAGTACCAGGATTTCCGATAGCACTTGATTATTATAATCTTCAAGTTTTCAGAGCAATTAGGAAACGACAAAAACTGTTATTAATCACAATGAAAAAACGAAGGATTTTTTTTTAATAAAGACCTACAATGTATTTTTATATTTTAAACAAGAAATTATTTAGACTAAATTATGTTTTATATTTTTTAAATGGTTTGTAAAATTATTCATTCTCACGAGGTGTGATGTGCCATAAAGGTTAGGTTAATAGGTTCTATCAAATATACCTACCTATATGAATTTATACCTATTCGATTTTGAATATTTCTAAAGAATTCTTAGGCATAAATATTAACTGTGTAAGATCGCAATTCATACACAGATATAAATAAAAAAGAAAAAGCAATAGATTTGTATTTTATTTTGAAGAACATTGGCGGCCCCCTGGTAACTGCTACGCTCATTATTATTCGAACGGTATTATCGTTCTCAAGGGTATAATTCAGTTTAGGTTTTTGTACACGTACTTTTTTACGAAAAGAAATAAATAAATTCGTTTGTCGGTGATTTTTTATTGTTGCTACTAAGAGTGGGGTTTTCTATTTCCGTTTTATGAAATCATCAAAATGCGTTTTTATCCGGATATCGCATACAAAACGATGCAAAAACCATCATAAACTATTTCGAAAATCATATTTTGAGACATCACTATACTTACAATGACAAAAACAATGCAATTTTTTTTTGGTAAAATAAAATAGCTTCAAACAAAACTTTATTTCGTTTTTTTTTCTATAACACAATAAATTGAAAGTTTCATAATATACTAAAAAATGTTTGGTACGTGATATTTTTTACATACGATAATATTCTAATAATTTCAATAATACCAGCTCTTTAACTATAAAAAAAAAAACTTTAAGTAGAATCTATCCATGCGGTGAGTGAATTAATGTTGAAAGTTTAATTTCTAAAATAATCGTATTTATTATAATGGTTGGGTGGCATACGACAAGACCTAGAAAGATTGGAAATTACCGACTAAGAGAAAAGGATTTGCGGCCAAGAAAGTTGGAGAGCACTGAAGGTGGCGTCTAAAATTCTTACAGAGTTATGAGACTATAATGTTATTATAATGATGATGGTATTGGTATTTCAAATATTTATAAAAATATTTAAAAAAACAGTAACCAAACAATTTATAAACCGTAATAAATAAATTAAATTTTTATATTTACATTTCATATTAATGACACGAGACACAAATTGTAGGTAATTAGTTTTTAAGTAGAACAAACGAAATAAATTAAATCATCCGAATACATATTATACCAAACATGTTACCTACTTATTATTCATGAAGATTTAACTATTTATGGTTGAAAGAGCTGCAGTTATTATTAAGTATACTTATATAAAGTAGGTATTTATTTGATTTACCTTTACATTTAAAATATAGAAAAAAAAAACCGAACGTTTTTGGAGAAGACCAAGAAGCAAGAAGCTGAATAATTAATTACCATAGACTATTTGTATAACTATAGGAATGCGATTTTCAAAATGTCCTTGCGGTATGAGGACCTACGTCTTACGAGGACAAACACGACAAAAGCCGCTATACAAGACTGTATACAATATAAATAATTGCATAATACATATTATACTTATTTTCAACTGATTGACCAATTAAATTATAATTAACAAATATTTTAGTTACCCGAAATCCCTGTTCAAAAATAAAATGAAGTGATTGGTAGGAGAGAATTCGAAATAATCAGATTGGCCTGCGGGGGCAAATTCTTCGTCCACCTAAACGTGTAAACAATACACACGGAATTCGCTGACCAAAAGTGTCCCGTAAAAGCTAGGCGTTTTCGGACATTGGTTAGGGTGCTAGGCGAATTATCTTGAAGGGTGCATTTGTGGCCCTCGTCCTTGGTCGACAAACGAACGTGCTTGGAACTCCGAAGAAGGGATCTAACATCAACCCCCGTTATTGCGGCCAAAAGAAAACCATATATAGATATGAAAAGAGGGTTATAAAGGGATTCACCTCAAGGAAGAACCGAGACGAGAAAATCGATAAGAGCTTCTATACAACCCCAAACTGCAACGAGTTTTTCCATTGCACGTAATTTCTCGAGCGAACATTATTTAATACCTACCACGTATTATATATATCAATAATATTATACCACCAAAGTTAAATGCACCACAAAATATTTATAATATTTTTTCAAGGGAAACTACATCACAATAGAAAAAATTATTCACTACACTCTTGACCTTTGTACAAGATTATTCAATTTGATCGTGTGTTTGTGTATTGGAAATTGGAATAGTATATAAATATATTAAGGTACCCATCGTAGATTTGCATTCTGTAGTTTTTCTACAATACAGTAAACATTAACAAACAATATTCATTGGACTTCAATACTATAATAGATCAAAAAACAGCAAACATAAATATTTTAACTAGAATTTGTGATGGATTTTGTATCTACATTATGGATGAATAGTTATGGATTACTATTTTGTCATTATAATCTAATGGGATACTACCAGGCTGTACTAACAGCTCTAAATTATTTTAAACTTTAAGTTTTTTTTTTTTTATATACATCTCAAATTCAATTCAACAATATGTTTGTTATGGGTTTTCGTATAGGCACGTGGAATATTTTTGCTTTGTTGTCTACAACAAAGAAAGAAAAACGCATTTCAAAGGAAATTACACACTTTGGTAGAGAGTAAGGACGGCGGTACTGCGGTAGAGTCGCCTGCGGGAATAGAAAATCACCAACTTGTAAAAGTTTGGTCAATAAATACAAAATACCATGTCATTTTGACAAATAATACGTCTATAAAGCGATTTCTACGCAAGTTTTAATCCAAAATCATCCAGAGACAAGAAAGTAAGTGACTTACATGAAACGTATTTTTAAGGAATGAAGTCGTTAAACAACGGCATAGAAATTAGAAGTACTAATTATTCTTCTACCTCATTTATACTTCTAAATTACAGCCACTTAAAATTCGTTTAACGAGAACACATACACATTCTTTATAATAATGAGATAAGAATTAAAAACCGAGTAGGCATACATAAAAAAAGTTGCTCATAGTGTCTGCAATTACTTTTTAGTCCTAAATCAAAGTTGACCCTCATATTATATGTTTAAAATCAAATCACACTTTTTTTTTAAAAAATGAGTTCAAACAAATTTTTATAAGTATTATTATCATGTTAACTATAAATTTACATTAATTCTAATTAATCTACATATATAATTATTCAATGCACATTAGATATAACTCGGTACTTCGCAAAAAAAGGTAATTTGTAGACCTTCTAGTCTGTTTATTAGATAAACCTAAATACAAAATTTGGTGGCTTATACAAAATTAACTCTAAAATATGATGTACCTTTAACGGTAAATATTTTAAAAAAGCTGTGATGTATAAAATTAAGGGAAATAAACATGAAAATACAAACGCGTACATAATATGCACTAAATCGACATAGTAGGTACCTAATAACATATGAAGGGAAATAATATATACCTAAATAGTAAATATATAGTTCACAAATAATCTGTAAATGTTCTTCGAGGTAATATTGATTTGGTTAAAATCTATACAAATAAAAGTCATGTTTATCTACTGATAATATAGAAATACCCAAGCATACAATAATATAATAGCAATCGTTTTTGTTGGTTTTAAAAAATGTAATAAGGAATGTGTAGTTTTACTAATGCGTTAAAAACGATCCATCTAAATTTTAATAAAGGTGAAAAATTATGTTTTATTCTCATTCTATATTAAATTACACAACATTTACCGGTGAGAAACTATATTATTATAACACACCGTATAGTAGAAAGACTTGATGCGCGTCACAACGTATTAAGCACGGTCCTCGAGGTGTTTATAATAATATATACGTCTTAATGATACGACCTGTGGGTACTAAACATGTCTATATAACGTAACGTAAAGTCTATGTAAATGTAAATGTATAAAATATAAAGAAAAAAGAACCATGACACCATAACTGTTAACTATAACTCAGCAGAAACACAAATGTCAAAGTTACCTATTTCTTTTTATTATTATTTCCTTTGAATACCTTCGCTATAATTCATATAATTTTTATGAAATCGAATAAAAATAATACTTATAAATATTGCTATTACTTATTTGTAAAATAACGATAAATAATACAATAATATTTTTTTTAATATCTAATAATACCTAATCATTTTTCCATAATACATATATGTTTAACAATAATTCCTATTTCAGAGAAAATACATATTTTTATAACGATTAGAGTTCATTAAAAATTGTTTATATCGATTGGCGATCAACAATTTTATATTTAAAAAATATAATTTCAGTTTAATTTTTGTTTTATATATTATGTGCTATTTGTGCTAAAAATTGATAAGCTAAAAATGTAATTTATTAATCAATTAAATAAACAAATGTACATCTACAATAATAATACATACCATCACAAATTAATCTAAACAATAGAAAATCAATATTGAAATAATAAAATGACAAATTGGTCATTTATTATGATAAATAAAATAAAACCGTATTGGACTAACTGATTGCTGAAGTATACACTATACAATATATATTTTATAATAATACGTACTCGCAACTTTCATATACATTTATAAATACGCGTTGTTTTTTTATTTTGTACAAAGAACAAGCGGTTCTTTAATGATATTCGTACATTTCTAATAGACATTCTCTGTCAACATCATCTGAAAATTTTGCCTTATGGACCGACAGAAGATGTGCAGCACAATGAACACTGTTTGACATTCATTGGAAGGAAGACTATTGACCTAAGCTATATTATGTATATAACAATAATACATAGATAAATATGTTTACATTACAGTGAATTACAATATAAATACGTTATTTATAATTTATTTATTTTTGCCAATAATTTATAAAACGTGTATATGTTTGCATATTTTTCTAGAGCCTACGTGTTCGGACTACAAGAGAACAAAATAAAAACGAATAAATGATTTTAAGTAGATGTTTTAAATTATGACATCATTCATCTCAAGATTGCTTTTGGACACGAATAGCCCAAACATTAAATGGTAGGGGGAAATTGATACAAGCCTATAACGACTTAGTTGTTGTAGAGAGAACGTCCACCTGGACAATGCGAGGGTTCAACTCATCATAGAAATGAACGTAGTGTAATAGGGCGAATGAGAATTTATGGTTATATGACCAAGTCTTCCGTGAGGGTTGGAAATCTCCCAAAACAGGAAATATATCTATTATATCTGATTATTGCTCAGCAAATTTCCCTGTTGAGAACTGAAAACCACAATATAGTTTATAAACCTCCATATTCGTTTTTGTCATCAAGAGTAAAATCTTTAAAAATAATTTAAAATATGAATTAATACTATTGAATTAATAATTATACATGAATACATTTTTATTTTTTATTTAATATTTCTTCATTATTTAAAATCATTAACAACCCAGCATTGGTATATATATTTACGTAACATACTAAATACATAAAATAAATAAATGAATCAATTTAAAAAAAAAAAATGAAAACTATATTGGTACTGAATTTTATATTTTTAAGTCATAACTATTTTTTATTATTTTTTTTTTTTTGTAAGCAATATATTAATTTTGTATTTTCATATTTTTTTCATTTTACTATTTCTATTTATTTTTTACAATCTACCTACTTTTGACCACCACAGTTTAAAAATATAGAAATATCGTTTATTCATAACTTTACTCATCATTATTATCCAACCAGGCGCCTGAAACTCGAATGGTCCGGAGATCTTCTCAATGCGTACACAATTATTTCTCCCTAAGATTACCACTCATGTTCAGGCATTTTTTAAGTGAAACGACTACTCAATGTTCTCTATTTACACCGTCTCGTTTTGTATTCACTCATTTAATTATAGCACTCACTCGTATATATTGTAAATTTCCATTAAATAAACGGATTTAAAAAAAAAAACTTTACTTACCTATCATATTAACGTTAAAATCAAATGCGATAATCAGTAATAATAATAACGAACAATGTTTATTTTAAAGAAATATGATGAGTTTCGTTGACTTTCTATGTACCTGCCTATAATAAATCGATGATTTTCATTCTCATTTTATTATTTTTATTTTCCATAGGAACCATTTGATAAAAAAAAAAAAAAAATGATTTCAAACATACCATGACGTATTGTCACGAACCATTGAACCTTGCAGAGTCATATGACGAATACCTCACGTAAACAGCCGTACTTCCCCTCCACCCACCACCCACCAGTCACCCACTCACCATTAATACCCTTTCCGGATGTGTCCGAACAGAGCAACCCTTTCGACCGAGCGCGTGCACATCCATCCGGTGGCGCACGCGATCCAACCAAAACGACAATGCAATACAATATACGCGCGCAAGCCACCCGATTACACGCACTGCCGGTGATAGTCCGATGAATAGTACAGTAATAATAATATTATACACTCGAGTTATTTCACACGCCACTGACTACTAGTTTTGGCGGAAGACCATAGCCAGTAAAGTGCTTTTGGTAATAATTTTTCCAATTAAAGATGTTTTATCAATAGAACAAAAAAAAAAACCCATAAAACACGGGGAAATCAGAAATGGTATAGAGCTTATAATATGCAATTCAAAGTACGAGATAATACTATAATAGCAATCAAAAATAATATATACTTATTAATTATGGTTATTTTTGTGTACATTTTTACAGACTCTTGAAGAGTGAAAACATGACGTATATGATAACATGTTTTTAATATTTATAAATTCATTCGTAGGAAATTCTTCGTCATGTTTAAACATTGACCGTTGTACTAGTAAAAAATAATGAAAAGTTAAGACACAGAAAGATGAACAATTTATAAATTAAATTCCAAATAATAATGAAAAATATTTGTTTTAGAAAATTTAATTAAGACAGTTGTGACAAATAGCAAGAATGAAGAAAATACTATGGCATTTTCCATACTTACTTAAAATTTAAAAATATATCCTTTAACTAGCATAAAGATTAAGTCTTACTGTTGGCGATAATTGATTTTTTTTTTCTCAACTAAGTTGAATGCTCGACCTAATTTTATACAACCCGACAATTAGTTTACGTCAACATGTTCTTTGTCCGTCTGTCAGTAGTGTATAAGAATATAGTTTAGCTCACTCGTAATCTCGAGCGAAATAAATTTAAAATAATTGTTGGCTCTTTTATCTGACTGAATCCTAACCATCTGGACATTTAGGACGATTTAAAAAAATGAAGGTCCAATACATAATATTATACCGTATTCATCATATACTATACCTAGGTATAAGCAGCTGTGAGCGCCACCTATTTGTATACATTATTTTGAAAATAAAATGCTCGATTATGCAACCAACTATAATAATCAAGACGTATACACCGAGCGGTTGCCGCTCCTTAGAAAATGCACATACCTTACCTACATATTTTCTTATAAATATATTTTACACTCCGCGTTAGTAAAACGTCAAAGGAGCTGTAAATTTACAAGAATGTCTTCATGATAATTTCGGTTGCAAAGAAACAGATTCAACAATGTTTTAAATGACGCTAAAAATATTTATGTCTCGCTTGACAGTTGAATACGTTACAAATTAATACGCGAATAATTACGTACCTATATTATGTGACCATATTATATTGTGAGCGTGTAATAATATACAAAATTACAAACGTATTTTCCGTGCTTAAAATGAACAACTGGCCAGTCTAGCCATAACGAATCGGTGCATGCATATATTACTGAACGACTGTTAGTTATGAACTTGAGTATATAATATTTTTATATGATTACATACAATATATGTTATAGAATCAATACAATATTACTTAAAAGACCTTTTTAATAAATCGCAGGAAACCACGACAAACACGTTTAGCATAATATATAAAAATCTTAGTTTGAAATAAAGCTGCCTAATTTGATCTAATTAATACTAAGCCGATATAATTTATTTTCAGATTCAAAGGCTAAGCCATGAATACAAGAATGAATTATTCTTACAATGATATTGTCTTTTTGTTTTTCTGCCAATTTTGAAGCAAAACTAATTCTAAATAAGTTTCAAATAGTCATGCTACTATATAATGTTTTAAATTGTAGAACTTAAGTATCAAAAGTTACATTTTGTTAGACCATTTTCCAATTTTTCAAAACATAGTTTGTTAACAAATTGTTTTTTTTAATCATATAAATAAAAGTATAATAATAATAAAACAACAAGAAATGGGTCCTGACCTAATCTTGTCTCTGACCTGCTCATCCGTCCATACGAAATTAAATTAAGTAGAAACATTTGTTTTTATTGGCGTTTCAATATGATAATCATTCTATACCATATAATATTCCGAGAAAAAATAATATTTTTAGGTTTTGCATAATCTAACTTTACAAGGACAACGGACTATATGTTATCCAGAGTTCAGACGATAGAATCACGAAATAATATTTACATAGTTTAAACAACTTGATAAATTTTATACGTACAAACTACAATTAAGTCATCAAAAAAACGTGTACCTATTTATAAACGCTATGTACGAACAATGTAATGACTAGTTAAAAACTTAAAAAGATTTTGAAAAACTTCTACTACATCGATATTATCATTGATTTAGGTGTACGAAAAATTTGTGCGAGTGAGTGAAACTTGGAATCATAATTATACGTTATTACCTACGTCGATGTGCCGCCGTAAAACCCGAAAAGGGTGAATTCCTGGGGATACGTTAATAACACCTACGGTATAACTACATCGGCGTCACGTGGCACACATGCAACTCTCCTGCGGATCAATAGACCTGTGCCTATGTAGTATAATATAGTTGGCGTTTATTACTGGGGGAGAAAAGTTAGTTTTTGGCAGTGCGGAGAGGCGGAGGCATTGTTGGGAGCATTGTTCTTTATGTGCGTTTGCCTCTGTTACCGTAACTGTAATTGGATTCTACTACGGTACGACCGTGTGATTACGATGTCGAAAACGTCTCTTTTGTAAAACAACTCACAGAGGTAGGCAGTATACAGAACCCCACAAGCAATGTTTTCATTAAGTTCGGCACCAGACAAAATGCATAACTAATGCGATGGCCCGGCGTTCCTAAAATATATATCAATGCACGTGTATATATTATTATTTATTATCATGCCTGAGATTATGTCGTATTGCTTTCGTATATATGTAATAAAATCCTGCAATACCGCACAGGTCCGTACTATACACACACGCCAATATCATAGATATTTAATATGATTAAAAACGAAATGTAGGAACATATTATGGGCAAAACTAGAGATTTCCAATACCTAATTGACAAAATGCCTCGTCGATGAAAATACTTTAACAGTTTGAAGCGAAGCATAATATAACAATATAAACTCATGCAAATTTAAAATAAGATTGTGAAAAACAGATAACAAACAAATTACAATATTATTATTAACTAATATCTGCTATATCTATAAGCACGATTTGATAAATCATCATAATGTCGAACATCGATAAAATAAGAATTCAATGTAGCCACCTTACTTTTATATCCGTGTAAAAATGACATGAAATGGCTAGGTACTATATAGTTGGGTTTTTAGCATTCTACTCGAGGATTTGTCAAGTGCCACTACTCACGGTGTGTTTATATTTGTATATGAAACATACATTATTATATTATACATTTCGATATGTTATGGTATAAGAACGGTGTAAGAACTACATAATATCAATAGCTTATTGTTTTGTAGATAGTTTACACAAATAAATACTTTTGATAAGGTATAAATAATCCGAAACATATACATGTATATTTATACTCGTGTGTGTTTATATATATATATTATGTATGTACTTTCTTGAAAATCACTTTCCACACGGAATGTCGTCGGAACTGTAGGTAACGACTACCTATTGAATACATCTTACTACTTTCTTGGTCTACAGGGAAAAATTTGTTTTATCTTTTAAAAGAGTTGTAAGAACAACGTTCTGTATTTTTTATTAGCCAATACTAAAATAAAAACAACATTTTTATGAGACACTTAATCCTTGGGGATGTTTGAGATCCGTGTTTTTTCGTTATTTCCTAGCGGTATCTTTATCTTTGGACAATTTTCAAAACAACTATAGTTTAACAAAACGAAAAATGATATTGAGCTTATATTACAGAAAATAAATTATTATTACTATTCAGGGAATTTAAATTTTCATAAATTCCTATCTCATTATTAATTTTACATACAAATACCATTTGTACAATTAATTATAAAATTAAATTTT
Organism: Macrosiphum euphorbiae; assembly: GCA_949089665.1. Taxonomy (NCBI): domain Eukaryota; kingdom Metazoa; phylum Arthropoda; class Insecta; order Hemiptera; family Aphididae; genus Macrosiphum; species Macrosiphum euphorbiae. The sequence continues at coordinate 69,043,754 of CARXXK010000003.1, read as the reverse complement.
TTTCTGGACAAGAAAATAATTACATCACTATTTAAATAATCAAAAATAAAGTGTATGGCTATCAGTTATCACCAATAATTGGACATTTCTATTCGGTATATTAAAAGTACCTAACTACAGTACCTATACTAAAGAATAATATACAAATAATGTAACTTGCAAAATAAATATATTTAGTAAAAAATTATCTTATAAAATTTAATTTTTAAATGGTTTAATCTCATTGTAATTAGTGTGTACGGAAATATAATAAAATAGTAGGTACCTACCTATCTACGCATAAAATATTTGATTCATTGAAGAAATAAAACCTAACCAAGAGGCCAGATTAATAATAAGTACTTTCTATCGTGTATAAACCATCCAAGTGTACCTAAATATAATTTAAGCTATGGTTCCGCATATTGTATTGTTGTTATTGCAAACATTTTATATATACAAAGTGTCCATTATTCGGGTCAGTAAACTTTACCAGCAATTACATAATATTATATCCAAACACTTGACAACGCCTGTGAATCAATCACGGAGGTTTGGTCATGGTAATGATAGGGACGCCCATGAATTGTATGACCGGTAAAATGTTATGATATCCGGAAATACCAAAAAATTACAGTTTTGTACGTCATTTATCTGACTATTTTTTAAAGTAACTTTTCCACCTAGGAAAATGTCAATATCGATAGATCGGTTACAATTCTGTATGTTTAACATATTTAGCAAATTGCATTTAGTTGGAACTTTTAGGTATCAAAGGCCAACAATTCTCAGTATTTTTCAAAATAATAAATATATTCTAATAATAATATAAACTAAAAAACTGAGAAACATGAATATTTACCAAGTAATACCAGTTATTGACAAAATCGATTTTGTTATATTATTATTGTACATGAATGTTTGATTTTAAAAATAACTTACAAAGAGTTTTACATTAAAAGATATTGATATACTTAGATTATAGATTTAAATATTCTACATTTTGAAGGGTACAAAGGTACTGCATTGCATTACATGAATACAAATCAAAAAGTGTTGCAAACTAAAATACCAGGATTATTTTTTTCTCATTTATTAACGAAAAAAATGATTTTATTTTTATAATTTTATTAAACACCGATAGAAACTATTGATCAAACAGTTTTAACAATGAAGAATAATTATTTATTCCTCTTTTTTTATATATGATATGATATACATACCTATAAGTTTTAATTTACATTGTATAACTTTTTTTAATCATATATTATGTAGTGAATTTAAACTTTGCAAATCAATTAAAATCAAAAACATTTATTTATAATGGTTATATGATATTATATTTTAAATGCTTTATTTAAATTCACTGTCGACATTTCAAAAATATATTTTTTAGGACTCGAAACTAATCGTTTGACATACGTATTTAGGTTGATCAATGATCATGGGATTACATTTTTCACCGGATGGTCGAATATTAATGGGGTTTGTATGGAAAACTTTACGAGCCCATAGCACGTACCAACTATATAGGGTATATATTTTATCGACGAGATACCACATGGCATTTAGAGAAAGAAAGACGTGACTGAGACAGTACTATTAATGACTAAACAAATATGACCAGATTGTATCAACCCGCAGTGAAATGTATTTAAAATACAAGCAAGCTATTGAGTTTGTTTCAACCAAACATTGAAATCGTCAAAACTAAACTTGAAAATTAAAATTACAATTAATTATTACAATTATTCAACCACTGAAAACACAAATTGGGTTCGTATGTAAAACATAATATCCTCAATTTATGTGGTTACCAAGGTCAGGTATGATGTATTAATACGAATATTATCGTAGGTAGATAATATTCTATTTCCATAGGTTGTTATACATGTAATAATTAGGTATATTGTATATAAATTCTGTCTAGTAGCTACGAGAAGCTATTTATTAAAATCGCATTATGGACTACGATTGTTAGTAGAAGAAATAATAACTTAATAAATGTATTAAACATTATTTGAAAAGTGCCTAATATATATGAGACATTAGTAATTTAATTACTAAAAATAAACAAGATTCAGTTTCTCTTGGTTGACATTTAATAATATAGGCGAAACTCGTATATATTTTTAATTTCTAAAAGTGTCAATATAGGTATAGTATTATATTACACACTGCATTGTCTGTACATATATAATTGTATAGTTATCACTGTAATACTAATTGAATATATTTAATTAGTTAATAAATACCAATATTGCAATAAATGTCTCACGCACAGCCGCACAGATAATATGGTACCATATAAATTAAGTTTGACTTAAAATGTTCGATACAGGCATCATAAAGGTTCCGCACGACCATAGATAATAAAATTATAAATATTATAATTTTTTTTAAATTTAAAAAAGCAAATTCAACAAAAACAAAGGGATAAAAGAAAATAGAAAACATCGTATAATAGGTAATAAAAATGCCTATATAATATAAACAAAAATAATGGTATTTTTTATAAACATATATGTAAATTCTAATAATTATATTATTTAAGGGATCGCAACTAAAAATTGAAATAAAATGTTTGTACTGAACCGGCCCATATTGTATCAGTAACTATCCCTATGCGTGTGGTCTAAAGTATCCCTCGCCGATAACCCCGTAGCATACTAACAATGAACAATTTGTCAGTGTTACCAAAGAGACTTTTAATTAAAACAAAAACCTATTCCCAAAGTAAACTAGCCGGAACTGCATGAGGCGGTTACGGTATCGTTTGTATGTGAATCTACTGTAGGATCTACTTCCAAAATTAAATACTTCAGATTATTAACAATTCTTATCAGGTCTATGTGAATCTAAGTATACCCATTAGCATAAGAATCGATTAATTTAAAAATTTAAATTTTATACAAAAATATACTTTTACAATTAAAATATATACACTATATAAATGATAAATTTGTATTACATCTCTGAGTTATTAATAATCAAATTAGGCCCGTTTAATAGTTTAATAAAACAAGTATGCTACAACTATTAGGTGCACAGGGTGATTCAACGAGCATGTTCGCCCACATTTATTTATTATAGGAATGAATTTATTATAATTTTGATTTTTAGATCATATTCTCAATTATTTAGATTTTTTTATATAATTGAAGATGGTGTCCTGTGGTGATACAAACTTCTTTTTTCAAATGAGGACCAACCTTTTTTATTATAAATTGCTATATACAGATGATCTTTTTGAAATTAATGTTCATGCATTGAAATCAAAATTAGAACTAGTTGTTTCTGAGTTATTATTACAAAAATATTAAATATAATTTGTAATACTGGATGTCTAGTATTTATTGTACTCGGACAATATTTACCAAATTATAAAATGTTGATGGAGATGGATTAATATAAATTACTAAAATGTTCAAATCATTATCTCCCCCGTATCTTTCAAATCTATTATTATGGACATGGACCAATTATACTTGGTATACTTAATAAAAACACTCAAAATTGTACTCGTTATAATTTCAATTTAGAGACATCAATATTTTTAAATAAATTGTCTGCATTACAATTTACAGAAAAGGTTAGTTATTATTTGAAAAAATAGGTTTGTACCACCACAAAACACTCCCTCACTAAATGGTATGAAAAAACTCTAAATATACAATTAAAAATAATATAGCTATAAATTCATAATTTTCCTTAAATATAGGTACTTAGGAATTCTAAAAATCAAAATCTGCATAAATATATTATTGAAGAAAAATGGGTAATGATTATATTATTATACTTGATGAATTAACCTGTATATGAAATAGAATCACTATATATTAAGCTAAATCAGTAACATGGAAACGTCCATGATAGAACCTACCTATTATCAATTAATATTCATGAACATGAAGTAACATAAATTATAAGGTATAATATAATTCAATCATAATAATCGACTGTTATATAATAGTAGGTACCTATAAATAAAATATGATATATGGATATAACATAAATTTTATTTTATCTTTTATTTAAAAGTAAAATATATTACAGTGTTGTCACTTCACATATTATGTCAAAGGTTTATACCACAGTTCAGTTTAGCTGGTTATCTCAACACAAAAAAAATCTGGTCGTCAGCTACTCTTGAGTGTTGTTTATTTTCTCAAATGCAAAATGTGTGCAGGAATGTTTGTATATGTATGATGCAAAGCATTGTTATATTTTGTTCGAGTCTGATATTTCATATGTTTATAACTGACTTCGAAGATTAATGAAGTAATCATTAAAAATTCACTATTAAACGTTCAAATGTATTCAAATAAAACTAAATAGAATAAAAAATTTAGATCTAGCCAAAGCAAACAACTCACCACTGTTATAAATTATTATGAAATAAATATCTACACAAATACTACAATACACAAGCAAAAACGTATAATGTTATTCGTTCTACCCCAAATGGCCAAATGGCAGCTGGCGAGTAGGGTAATAAGCAGCCACTCAATAGCTCAAGAGAAAAATGGTTTAATTTCTAATAACAATAATTTTTCATTAGGTAAATTGAAATAATGTTAAGAATAATAAGAGGAAACGGTTTGCCAACTTAGATTGACAATCTAAAAAAAAAAAATGTAAGAACAATATTCGAATTACACACAGTTCGAAATAATGGCCCTTTCCGTATTATAATACTAGTAGGTACCTATACTATAACAATAATGGATTTCGATATGTTCGAGTTTAATTTTTAGGATACCTACATGCAGATTTCAAATATTATTATGAATTAATATAATGGTTTTCTAAAGTTCTTTAGTACCTACTATAAAATCTACTTCTAACTATGTATTACATATAGGTACCGTTTACAAGATAATGTATATAAGGTATTTATTGAACATATTTTAAACATAAAAAGCGAAATGACAAAAATTCCTATTATGAGTGAAAAAGGGTGGAAGAATGTGTGAGACCTTTCTAGACGTCGCGTTAGGTTTCTATTTCAGCATATAATAAAAGGGTCGGAGGACTATTGCGTTGCCGGCAAGGATCCAAAATTAGACGAACGACAACGACGACGACGACGACTTGCTGTCATCAAGCGGATTATTAAAAGTCCTAAACAGCAGAAGGGAAACGATATATCCACACGTGTACCAATGTACGACTACCGTGTAATCGTGAACACGTGATATCGAATGCTTTTAATGCGTTATACACAAACTAGGGATAAAATCGCCAGTTTTTTTAAATATTTTTTCTAAATGAAAATCACCAAAAAATATTCAAGACTATTATCTGTTATCGGAGTTGACACTTAATACCCGTAGCAATTAATTTATTACACTAAGCAAAGCAATTAATTTAGCAGCCTGTTCGTTAGTATTAGAGACTTACCTAATGATTATTATTGTACCAGTTAAAACTATAATAAGCTATCAGTTATAACATAAAATGTTAACTATATAGATTATAGTCAAGTGATATTTGATAAGGGTTCAAACAGTTATTTTTTTATCTATATTGTGCTCGAATTGTTTTCTCTATTGACTTATTTATTGCAATTTTAAATATTTAAAATGTTTTACTTTAGAAAAATTAATAAAAGTTATATTCATTAAATAAATATTTTCTTAGATTTAAGAAGCACCACATAAAAATAGCATAATCATTAGTAATCTAATTAATCTTATAAAATAATGAAAATCAGATAATTTAATGATAAATGATAGCAAACAAACTTTCCAGTGTGTTATATATTATATACCTACTACCTATATTATTTTATATATTATTATTATTTTATTCAAATATAGAACAGATTTTACAGATTATACTTCATTACATATTTTAAGCATATGTTTGACAATAACACAGTAATATGAAGTATTATAATAATGACATCAAATATATAACTTAGTTACAAGTAGCAAAACGATTTATCAGCTTGTTGGAATGTGTTTACGTATTTCTAGATTTATAATAATAGATTAGTTGAGTAAATATATTTTTATCAAAGTTCATTGAAAACAAAAGTGTTACCTACGACCGAAACCTATGAGTACAATATAGAAATATTATCATTGATGTAAGCATGATATTACCATATTAAAGAATGTTTATTTTAATCCCACGAGACCAAGAGTTCTTAATTATTAATTCATCAAAAATTAAAAACTTTACCCAAGTCAAGTTCTCGAGAAACAAAAAAAAAGTCCAAAAGGGTAAAACTCATTAATATCATCCTTGGGGCCCTGTATCATTTATCACCGTCAGGGTATATACATTAACTCGTTTATAGAACGCATCATTGGAACATGTGTTTGCTAAGGGAGGTGTCAATTCTGAATATTCAAAAAATAAGAAAAATAACTAATGTATTAAGCCGGTTGTTATTTAACTGAAAACAAAAAAGATACGGCATAAAATCGTCGGTAATAGAAATTTAAAATTCATAATTAAATAAGTATGCATGAAGAAAATAAATCTACTTTAAATTTAGTTATTCTTAGTTATTAATTATTATAAGCCATTAAGTTACCAACACAGAAGAGAAATCTCAAACAATATTCTTAAGTATATTTATAATCAGTAAATTACCTAAAATATTTTTCAAAATCACATACCTACCTAAAACCTAAGTACCTAACTCTAATCATGCAAAAGGTATAATATTTTTATATATTGTTCCATTACCTATGCGTTGTACTTAAATTATAAGTGTACGCGTACAGCAAAATAGATAGAAAATCCACATAATATTATTATTCTCCTAACAATGCAATTTTTAAAAAATCATCATACTTTTTTAATTTAATGACTCTTAATATATTAATACTAAAACTGATTCTCGAGTTGTTTAATCGTTTTAATCTGTTCTGCCCGTTAATCAATTGCTTATATTATTATGCAAAACAAATCATAATTGAGTTTTGAAATGCGATTAATTTACATATTCGTAACTTTAATAATGTATTAAATATTAATTGACCAACAAATCTCCCCACTTTAGGATATTATATATATATTTATATATAAAATTAAAACCATGAAATTCGGCGTTTAACTTATTTCTTTCCTCTTTAAGTATTATTACTATTTTTTCTTTATTTATCATGACTATAATATAGTAAATAGTAAATACCAGGTTTACTACATGCAAAGTGTCGTGCACTCTTATCGCATTTACACAAGTCTTTTGTTCATTAATTGTATAATAATATACATATATATATTTTTTTTTTTCTGTAATTATTCTCTCTGCCTACACCCTTTTCCATGAATAAGTACAGTGGCATTTTATTCCAACAACAAATATTTCCCACTACCAACCCTCCAACCCAATAAACTATCAGCTATCTTGAGTTCATATCTTGTTTGAGTTTCAATAATGCACGCTATAATAATATACGCCTTACGAACAAAAAATCTACTACCTTGTACAAAAATATGTACAGATAAATAAAAAAAACATTATACTATTATATTGTGCTGAAAAATAACTTCAAGTCTAATATACAAAAATGTAAATCATTCAACGTAGATATCTAATAAAATAATCAATGCACGATCTACGGGCTACGATCTACCTTTAATTGATAAGCGTTATATATTACTAGATTTGTTTATGAAAAATAAATACCAAATTTATATCAAAACCTATTGTACCCAGTACCTACTTGTATTGTAAAAAATACATTAAATTATTAAAATATATTAACCAATAATTAAACTACCTAGAAACGTAACGATTCAGAATAAAACACTAATCGTAAAAAAAAAATAGTATTTGAAGTAGCTAACTTTAACTTTGCTCATCAAATTAACAAACTCAAGTTTATATGTTTATTTATATTAATATAAATGCAAATTCTTGAATTTTAACTGAACGATAACAAACGTATTTGAATAGTTTGTTTTCGTACCATTAAATACTGTCTCCTAAGCTATTTATCCAAAGATACATAATATTAATTAAACAGGTAACAATACAGATTAAAACTTGAAGTTTTGGCCAGAGATAATATTTATATTAAAGTGCAAAGTCATATCAGTAATTTATAAAAAATATATACATATATTATATTATAATATGTTGTTGTTTAAACATATCTTAGTAAATATTTATATAAATATGTATTATATATTTACATAAAATCAGTGGTGTACGGAGTATATAGGTATATGGAGTATACTTCTCTAGATTTTTTAAGCTCACAGGTTACCCACTCACTAAATTTTCTATGATGTACGCTGGTTTACCTATTACAATATTCTATGACGTAAATGAAATAATATGTAATTATTTGTAATTTTCAACTCTTAAATGGTACCAACCTACTTATCACGTGAGTATCAAAAACTATTTTGAGAACTAATCACCAAACCGCCAATGTTGAGAATCCATAAGCTCGATAGTATTACCAACTATTAATTTTACTCATTAAAAAATATCTTTCATAATAATATGCTCATTGCGTATATTATACCCTTTCAAAGATTCAAATAATAATGCATGAACATTTTAAAGTAGATTTTTTGGCAACAGATAATTTAAATTTAGTCTTACTAGTTATTTGAAAGCAATATTAGGTAGGTACTTACAAGTATGATTCTATATAGTTTTTAAAGAGACTTCTTTAAATGTTTTAAGTTTAACAATCTGTGTTCATATTCTCATTGTTATATATAATAATGGATGAGATATCGATTGAAAAATGCATCATTTATTTACCTGAAACAAAACAATTCAAAAATTAGATATGAGATTAAAATATCGAAAATTCGTTGTGTATTAGGTAATTACTAAATTAAATATAGTGTATACTGTATAATATATAATATTATATATGTGGTAACTTTGTCATTTTTTAATAAATAGTAAACTACAGTCAAGAAATAATAACAATAACAATAACTAAATAACTAGGTAATTCAAAAATTGTAAGGGTAATTTAATATTAATAAATAATTATTAAAAATAGCAGCATTTTTAATTTATATACTACCGGTGTTATAATAATTTAAGATTTTTTTAACAATTATGTCTTTATGTCTTTAACATTACCTACTAATTAATATTAGTCTAAATTATAATTTGACAATTACTCGAGAGTCGTGGGAAACAGCTTACGTTTAGCTTTGATTCGTTTTTTTGTGATGTTAATGTTTTTTTTAATGAACGATTTGGAAAAAATATTATTTTGTTTTTTATAATGGTTTCTTTAATATTCTCAACAAAATTAAAATTGTATAATCTATTCTTTAAACGTTTTTACTTTCATGGTATATAGATTAAATAATACGATTTTTTTTTTGATTTTATATAGTTGAATAATAATAATTATTGTTATAAAGATTGTGCGTTTACGAACAACTATGCATTCCCTAACAAATTATATCATGTTCAACTTGATAAAAAAAAAAAAAAAACTCCATGGGAATGAATTCTTAATCTCATACGTTTATTAAATTATATTTTATAATAATTGATAAAATGAGCATCTCAGAAGTATTACCCTGGCCGAGCATTGTTTTCTATCATAACAATATTATAATAAATTCAGAAATAAAAATAATAATATTAATAAATAATAGCCACGTATATATAACATTGCATTAATACACATTCAATTTAAAAATGCCAGATAGTAATGTTTAGAATAAACTCTGTATGCCACAGAAACGGCGCGGCGGCGTCTTTGTGGGAGACCGGTTTCAAGGTCTTGAAATAACTGGTTCGACTAAACTAAACACCCTTTAAGCCAGGTGGTTTTAGCGCCCGTGTCGAAACGATGTCGACATTTTAGCACCCCAAAATATTCCTTCTTTTTAAAAGAAAATAAACCAAACTAAAAACATGCTAATGATTGAAAAATATATTATATTAAATAATATAGTTTTTAATATTTATTGAATATTCATTATTAATTGTTATTGCAAAATAGAAACTATGAGTAACAAATCATAATATGGTTGATTTGAATATTATAGGTAGCTCAAATTAAATTATCAACTAGTAATAGCTTAATAATACGACTTAATAAGACTTTAAAAGGTTGTAACACTAATGAAACTATAGGTACGGAAAAAAGTAAAAACATAATTACACACTTATATCTGTATCTATTCTGATTTTTAATTGTACTCTGACAGGATAGTTTTTGATTAAATTCTGTGATTAAATATAAATTAATAGCTACAACACATATACAGATATCGGGTATTGACGTATTATGGACTCCAAAGAATTAAAAATAACGTTATATAGACCAGCCGTTCTCTACCATACTATAATTTCCTAGTAGGCAATATGTTTTAATTATATCTCAGTCAAACGGTTTGCAAATTTCAAATATATTAAAAAATTTAAGAACTTACTTAAAATATTGATTTTGTTTCGATTAATGTTTCTGTCAAAGAAAAGTATAATAAATTAAACCTAACATACTAAATTAACAAAATAATTTATATGCGCGATGTATAACCAAAAATATTCATCAATTTATCAATTTGAATATTTTTTTTTTGAATTCCAATTGATTTTTTTGTATTTCTTCGAAGTTGCGTCAATAACATAAGACAATGTATTTTTTGTATCAGTTTTGAGCACAATATTATGGTCTGGGTTTTTTACCAATGTTGTCCACCCAACCGAATTAAATGTACAACACTATTGACTAATTGTATCAATTGTTTTCGATAACGCAAACACGAATTAAAATTCACTTATTGTCATGTTATAAAGAAGTATAGGTAGTTGCACGTATTTTCACGTACTTTATGATCGAGAACTATGAGGTACCGTGGTAAATAGGTTTCTTATATTAAGCAGCATTAAAAAAACGAAAATTGAAGAATTCAATGTGGTTAAAAGACCATAAAAAAACATTAAAGCATTCATTAACTCACCAATTAAATATTTAAACTGCTGGAATGTTTTAAAATCATTTGTACATAAATAATGTGTACCTACCTAATGTTGACATCATTAAATTTCTATAATTTATTTTATGAATAATAGTAGGTAAAGTTAAATGAATATTAAGTATTTATCGCCGAAATAGGTAGGTATCAAAAGAAAGTCTTACAATAAGGTTATCAGATATCATTTTAGGAGCTCTTACTCAAAATATTAGTATTTGTATATTAAATAAACTTCATTAGTGAAATTAAAATTAAAAATCAAAATCAAAATCATATCTAAATGATTTCATAAGTTTAAACAGACATTAACTAGTTGAAAATTTCAACAAAAAAAGTTTGATCAAGATAAGTCTTTGACACCTGAAGAAGACAAAATTTGTATAACTATTGTTAGAAATTAATATTAACTTTATTTATTTTAAAAGTATTAATAATATTCTCATTTTTAGTATTTATTTATCTACTTAGTGAAACAAACTTAATATAAATTATAATAGGTAGGTACCTATAGTGTAGGTTAGCTTCCCGGGAAAACTTTTTAAATAAATTTAAAACATTTTTATTTTATTCTGATAGATTGATACTATTATCCAGTGTTAATAATTATAGTGGTACCTAAGTAAGGTATTAAAATTCTTACCTTTACTAAAACTATGTAAATTACTATTTTAACAATTTTTAATTAAAAAATCCTGATGAAAACATGTTAGTACTTAAATGGCTATTAGAATGCCTGAAATAAAAAATATTTAAATGTTGAACAGCGGTGTAAAACAGTACACACATCGTTAAAGGATTTATAAACAAATAAAAATTAGAATAGTAAAAACTATAAGTATTACAACACAACAGTTCCTATAATATATGTTATAATATATATAGATATATTACACAATTAATGTTCATTATGTATTATCACCTCGTGATGTAAATATATTATAACGTTCCAAAATTAACCGAATAAAAAGATATTTTAACAAAACGTATTTTCTGGCAATAAACGTCGTTAGTTTAGAACATTAGACCTTATAATATTAAGAGCCTAAGGTTAGATATATTTATTACAAACACATGATTATATGAATGCAATATGTCGACATTAAATAATTAATACTATAGTACACTCAAGTCTCAAATTTTTATTTTTATATGCTATATATGCGTCCAAGCAAGCCGTGTTAACACATATAAAGCATTACATTATTTTGTTTTATCTTCTCAGTAGACATTAAAAACAATATAACGAAGTAAAGTATACACAAGACTACAAGAGTAAATAAAGACTAGTATTTATCTAAAGTAGATCATACAATAATTGTAAATGCATATTAATTGATTAGTTGTAAATACAATTTAGTATTTACAATGTCATCACACATTATAGTTTTTATTATCTAGACAAAAAAATGTATGTTAAATTAAAATTATCGATACAAAAATAAAAATTAAAACTACCTACATCAAAATAATTATATTTAAATTACCTAGATATATATTAAAATATTAAATACCTAGTAGTTAAATAATAACCATTTTGCCTGTATCGTTATTGGTTAGTTTTAAATTAATATTTTTATTCAAAATAATGGTGTTTACAAACACATAATTTTAAATAAAGTAGAATAGGATTTATAAAATGTACTCTCTGCGGAGTCTACAAAATATTTATGTAAGTCAACTCGAAAGGTACCGAACCAAAATAATCCAATAAATCAAGATTGGTTGGAGTAAGGGTTCTCTTTTTCATTATTCGATATCTCACCCTCATTTACCACTTTTTGGAGTGCTCCACAACTTCCACAACAACAAAAATGTGTATGTATGGTTTCCAATCTGAAACCTAATTCAGTCGAGGAAACTCGACTTTTGGGGCCCATAAAAATGAACTACTAGCTGTTTTTCACTAAAAAGAAAGAAGTGTTTCGATAAAAATAAACTGCAGTGCTTTGTCAACGTCTTTTAGGTAACACAACTGATAAAAAAACTAGTAGCCACTTTCGAACCAAAGTCCAAACCAATTTTTCTTTTTATCACCAATCATAGATTTTGTAGATATTTACTAATATATAAGCGTTGTTTATTAGAGGCATTAGAAACGTTCAATACTACATGTCTACAACAAAATGAAACAGTCTTAATATACTAAAAGTATCTGATTCCATTTTCTTTTGATAAACCGTGATTTTGGATTTAAGGAATTATTAAAATGTAATAGGTACTAGTAATAAATAAAAACAATGATAGGTATACAAAATGTTTACAAAAAATCTCTGTAGGGCTAAAAATATAATATAGTGAGAGTAAATATTATGTATTACTATGAAAAAATAAAACTATTTGGTATGGTAAATAGTTATTCTATTGAGAATTGAATAAAACATAATAAACAGAAAACACGCAGAACTTCATAAGATAAGTATAAAATAAAAATATTTTTTTGTAAGTATTAAGTATGTACCTATATACACACTACACAATGTAAAACTCAGAGTTAAATCAATAGAACTAACTGCTAAAATAAACTACTTGCGTATTCTATCAACGTTTCGTACCAGATGCTACAACCTACAACATACAACCAACAACCATCGCTATTAGCAGGTAAATGTTTAAAAATATACAAAACAACTTAAGAAATAACTTCAATTCAAATGGTTAACATCTAAAACTACAGTATAAATGTATTACTTCCTTTAATAGTATTGGGAAGTGTTATAATAAGTATCAAATGACACTATAAAAATAATTATCTATCATTAAAGCAGGTGAAACCCTTAGTACAATTAATCGAGAAGGCGGATAGAAAATACAATTGTACTTAGTTTTAGTGGCTTATACTAGTAAATATATTTTACTTATTAACAGTTATAATTATTATAATGATTATTTTTTATTTTTTGGATGATTTTTAAAAATAAACATCTGCTTACTGTTACAGTAATTGAAAACTAAATTTAGAAGGCTCAGTTTTTATTTTTTATTAATCTGACGATCAAAGAACTATATAATAACGTTTATATTTTTTTTTAATTGTATTATTATATACAATCCTATGTTTTGTCTAATTAAATAACACATAGTCATTCGAATAGTTTGAACCCAAAGAAATCCTACACATACGACAATAAGTTTTATCTAATTTATAGTAGGTATATCCCACTAAAAGGGTCTTGTGGTAGTATTGCGGGTCTACTATATCGTGTCTGTAAGCCCCTGTCCCACTTACATATTAAATTAAAACCAATGTAAGCTTAATAACGCTTGACAAATTGCAAAAGATTACACACATCGGTCCTTTTTAATCGTATTGGCCACAGTTACGCATTGATAAAAACATTATACCTACCTACTCTACAGACAGTTCAGAGCTATATTTACTTTACAATGAATTAATTTTTTGACTTAAGATTCATCTACAGCGCTTATAATACTTAGAAGTAAAAATTGAATTATTTTAAATACATTTTTTGTCTTGCATAATATTTAAACGATTTTGTTCGGTTAAGGAATTAATAACATTTAATTATATTCATAAAATAAGCGAATAAACCTAAAACAAAACTTTTTGTAAATAGAAATAAGTACAACTCAACAATATTAACATAACAGAATCTATATCGTTTCGCTGAGTACGTTTGACTTATACTAAATCAAGTCAACTTTAAGTCCTGATCAACTGAATCAAACAATATTATTATGCATGCAATTAAAAGTATGTTAACTGCAGTCGCATACCTACAACTCGTATTTACAAACTATATGTTTCATACAAGTGAATGCAAATCGTTACACGCTAAAATATAATACGAAGTAAAATGTCAGTACGATACATTTGTGTAATTAGTTATTCTTACTGCAGTAAATGATTCCTTAATATTATTTTAAGATAGATACGTTGACAATTTAATATTTCAGAACGACCGATATCATAACCTAGCACTACCCTTACCCTCCCCCCCCCCCAACCAAGAACTTACGCTGTACACAATATTATACGTATATAGTACCTATCTATGACTGAACGTCTGAGCGCATCAATTATTTCCCGTTGTAATATTAAATTTGCATACATTTTACAATGTTCATGACGTATAATATTATGCGGACACGGCGTCGTAACCCGTAGGCAAGTCCAAAGGGAATGCACCCATATACGCTGTCATTATGTTACACAATACACGGTGTACCTATACGCGAATACATGTACAGTTTGCACTCGCACAATCATATGATACACGACAGAATACTAATGACGCTTATATTATTATCTGTGTGCACTTGAATGTTTTAGAACAGATCTATGAACGGGGCGCATTGCACGAATTAACAGTGTCGTAATCGTGTAGAGCTGTATGCATTTGCATATAAATCCGAAGATCCAACCCAGGTGGTCTTTTATAAGCCTCGTGTTTATGTTTTTTTTTTTTCACTTTACTTTTTGTACCCACCCGCGGTAAAGGTATGGCCGCAACATATTTTGCTCTATACGAAATTCGTCGAGATGCCCTAATACGGATGCGACGTGGGAGCCTCGACGCACTTGCGTGAGGGTGGTACTATCTGCGTTATCATTTATACATGTTTCATGAATCATGTATACAGTATAGGCCATGTAAACCTTGTTATCTATGAACATTAACCATGGCCAAGACAAATATCAATGTATTTAAATCAATCATTCTTATCAATAATGATACAACGTTTGGAATTATTGTATGTTAGTATCACAGATTCCTATATAGTACCTAAACTCCATAGATAGTATACTCTATAGATAGCGAACTAACGCCATGAATTGAAGCTTATTATGGTATTAATTTATATGTCAAATAAGATTAATTATGATTGTATTTTATTATTTGTGTAATCTGTTTCAATTATACTATGTGAATTTTAAACTACACAATTAAAAAAATTCTAGATCTATAAATTAAAGTCAAATCATACATTTTAAGTTGCGGTCTCCAGCTCTTGTAAATATTATATAATATAGTTATTTGTATACTTGTATAATATATATTCATACAATATTTAATTAGGTATGTTTACAAATAATTTTTAAAATATTCATAAAGTTACAATGTTTATTCTGGCATAATCAAACACTGAGTACATCAAGGTACCTTTATTATATTACAGTCACCCTCGTCGTCCCTTCACCATAAATATACCCTGTACAGTCATATAATATTATATCACAATCATTTCTGCATGGTAGATATAATTTCTGTAACCCATGACAGGTATAAATGCAAAACACGCGGCCAAGAGAAGTTTATCATTCGCTCATCCCGTAGGACCAATGAATAAGAAAAATTGCACTGTTTGATAATAAATGAAAATGTAAGAATTTATGATCTTTGTATTTATTTATTTCAGTTTTTTTACAGTTATATAAAATTTATTAAAATTTTAATTAAAATTGTTATTAGATAAAAATACTAGATTGTATAATATTAAATATTAACGACTTAATTTTAATGATGCATTATTATATGAATGATAAATATTTTTTACAAATGTCTATGGCAATAATGATGCGAATAATTATTAAACGGGAATTTCGATTGATATTTGTACATATATAGGTATTTTACATATATGAATATTTGATTTATAGTTATACAACCTTAAACCTTACACAACTCCTTCATTGGAAGTATGAAACATATTGATGAAAAGTGGAAACTCGTTAGGGCAGAAAGTATAATACAAACTTTCAATATAATATTATGTACCTAATTCAAATTGAACTTTGAAGTGATTTTAATATATTATTATCATTATGCTCATCCTAAACAAACAGTACGTACTACGTATGTATACATTACAGACGAAACCCACTTTAAGGATTGCATTGAATAAAGCTAAATGTATTACAAACGATTATCCTTCAAATAGTACGATTCGTCAATGCGTTAGATAACCACTAAAAACGAAATAAAAATTATTTATATTACTTTACGTTTATTTTTACAAAAATTCAATCTTACATCGGGCTTTGCGCGTAGTAGGTGCAACGATGGGGTTGTGTTAAAGCTTATAACAGCGACAGCAAAATATATTGTGATGGTATATTTTTGGTCTACGGCGAAAATCTCGGCAGATCCGGAAACGCCGTAGAAAAGTGGCTGGTGTGAAGCCAAAAGAAAAATATAACAAGACGAATATTACAAGAGTGACACGCGTTTAGCTATGTAAATATTCGGTAACATACGAATCCACTAACTGAAACAACACGATCCTGTTTGTCAAGTAAACACAGCCGGGGTTGACGGTATACACTATAATATCATCGTCTCCCCTCCCGGAGACACGTGTTCGTCAAAAACGTTTTAGATACTACCGCACAATCACCGCATACTCACAGAAAGTTACTATATTTATATATATATGTGTGTTTATAATGTATACATATATATAATTACCATTGGAGATACTATTTTAGCAGACTCAGGGGTTCTATTCAGAAAACTATACATGTTAGCGAAAGATTTTTTTTCCTATCGTCGTCTTTCCAGATTAGCGCATATTGAAGGGGCACATCCGTTTTCACACCTGCAGTTCTAAGACCCACGGGAGGTATGTATTACACGCGCTTACAATAGAAAACCACTGACAAATAATACGAACATTTATTTATGGGGATCACGATGGATTTGCGGTACGGACAGTATAAAGAATCGCGGAACCACCAAAATATTGAATTGAAAAGAAATACACACACCTGCGGTATGGTAGGCGGTAACCTATCTACGAATAATAACATAAGTTTCCACAAAACTAAAAATCCTCGTTTACTTACATTAAATATTTTTTCTTAGCCTCTGAGATTTATCAATTAAAAGAGTAGATACCTAATTATAAGTTATCAGTGATAGCTGATAAATAATATAAAATAGTAAAAGGTAAAACAAATAGCTTTTTAAAAAGTAAAAAGTAATATAAAATTCCTAGCTAACCTATTACCTAAATTAAATGATCAATAGTTTTAAAATCAACATAGTAAAATTAATTAAATATACAGGAATTAGCTGAAGTATATTTTTAAATTAAAATATCTACTTTTTACATTTAATAATTTATTTTTCTTTACTAAAGTGAAGTTATTTTCGAAATTGTTATGAGAAGACTGAAAATTCTACATAATATAATAATATTATTAAATAGTAATTTTATTAATATAAGATTTTTCAGAGAATTTCTAAAGAAAAAAGAAATTTTAAAATCAACTAGTATAAAAATATTGTTTAAGGCTTTAACTTAAAACTAATAACTTATGCTACTGAAGTTATAAGTACTGTATTTGGAAAATAAAATTGTAACGTTACTCAAGTACAAATTATATATTAACTGGTATATCATATATGTGATGGCGACAGGATAGAGTAATATGTAGTAAGTTACAATAACTATATTGCACATATTGCGTAAATTAAAAACCTAAATATAGGCAATGAGTTTTTTTTTTAATGTTCATTTTTTCTAACTATGTCCGAATTAATAATGACATAAACATTTTAGTATTTTACATATAAATAACAGCCTTAACCAGAAAAAAATCAATTTGTCCTACCTATGTATACCGTTAGACATTGGTATTATACCGATGGGAGTTTTATTTTCAAGTCTCTTCATTCTCATTGAAAAAAAAAAAAACCTTAAATTAAGTAACATATAAATCGTCTAGGCAAAACCCCTTTAGACACATATATACATTCCAAAAAAGCTTATTTAATCCGAACCTAGTCCTATGGGACTCGTGCTCTTTTATTTAAACGAGAGAAAAAAACACCTTTAATATATCCGTTTATATGCGGACAGACACTCGGAGGAGTTAATGGATGCGACTCTATTTATACACCACACTATATGTATGTCTCAGGGGTTAGGGAGAAAAAAAATAGTTCCGGGAGTTCAGGAAACATAACCCTCTCAACCACTGTCTGCACTTCTGTGGACCAAGGACACATTTAGAAACTATATCTATTATATGGCCAAGGTTAGTTAGATATGAAAATCTTAAAAATAATTATAACGCAGCAATATAACTTACTATAGAAAATGCGGGTATAGTGTATCGAAATATATCGCAATACAGAATCTTTCCATAGAGCAGATTTAATGTTACCAAATATATAGTCATAATTTGACACAACAGACTATAAGTAAATGTGTCAATTTATTCATTTAAAAAAAAATGTTCATTAATATGTTTACAAATTATTATAACTTATGATAATAAATGTTTCATATTTTATATTCAAAACTCTATTAATAGGTACTTGTAAAGTTGTGACATTGTATAATCGAAAAATAATGTTTCTTTTTAAACATTAAAATTAATATATTATCATAATATAGATAAAATGTATTATAGATTACTTAATTAATTTAAAATAAATATTATAAGTTTTGTATCCAGATAGATTCATAATATTTTCCTTTTACCAACAATTTATCAAGAACAGCATCCTATCAATATTTTTAGGCGCAGCGTTATTTTTTTATCTTTGTATACTTTCCCGGTTGCAGCTTCATGTACCACCACTATATTGTCTCGTGCGTTGTTTTCCAGTAACTATATACAGAACTCCCGAGAGATTTATGGGAGGTTTACTGTTTTTGGAAAGTCTATAGCATAGTTTGGGCATTTGAAAACTTTTTGGGAACTGATAAATCGCCTAAAGAAACAATGGACCCAGTTTTGCGCACAATAGAAAGAACAATAACTAACTGAAAGCTCACATGTACCCCCAAAACATCTAGATTACACAGAGCACAGTATAATCTTAAAATGTAAAATAATTAATTAAAATAAAAATAATTTTGATATTCGACAAGTCATGTCATAATTTAAAAACACTATTCATCTTCAATATGAAGTAATGTAAAATGTAAAGAAAACTAATAAAATGGTTGAAATAATTAAAACAAGCGAGCCTTTCATTAGTTGATTTACTTTTGTGCTTACATTCATTGTTAAACACAACATTTTAAAATCAATGTTTCGTAAACACTAGCAGTCAAACAATGAAATCAATTAGTGTAAAATAAAATGTTCAAGCATTTTCTTTTTCAATATAGTACCCATTATTATTAGCAAGTTATTTTTACTAAGGTCTAGGGGGTTTCACCCCCCTGCTCGCTACATTCGCCAACCCCCTTGAATGAATTACTTAAAATACTTTTTATATTTCTATGCGAATATTTTTTTTTGTTTTTGTTTTTATGGCATAAGTTTGTCCAGTAAAAAAATACAGAATTAATAATATTTAAAGATAATATTAAATCAATAATTATACTAATGTATAGTAAATTACAATTAAATTATAATTACGTTGGAGATTATGCTATAGTACTAATACAAAGACAATAAAATTATACATAATTATTACATTTCGTTAACAATCCTAGCTATTATACTTGATACCAAATCATTATAATATAGATTACATCGATTAGCTTTTTGTTCCCCGCCAGCCTATTAACCAAGTTTTCGCATAATCCCTGCAACCATCGCCATTGTATACACACCATTGCATTTAATCCAGATTTCGATAATGTCCACCATATATCTAGGTACTATTAAGAGTGGTAAACAATACTAATAAAACCTCTATTAAAATATATATATTATACTATACGATAAAATTGGTCTATAATCTGAATTTAAATTCTACATAGAGTTTATAATTGTTTAGATACACAATTTTACGATATTTTTCAAGTTGTTATAATTAAATTCTATAAAAATGATTTAATCGCAAAATAATGTAGGTACCTAAATACCCAAAGAAAACTATGAAATTAATCATAGACCAGACAACATAATATATTACATGAGAATTTTAAAATCACATGTCATTGACGGGCAATAAAATTGGTAACGCACATTCACTGCATGGACGATAAACGAATAAAATTGTTCGAATTTCAAGGCAAAAAAAAATTCGACTACGTTATGAAAAATACACATGTACAAAAATATACACGTATCAAACATTAACCTCCGTATAACGACTGTGTTGGGTATAATATACAAGTCTTGTAATCGAGAAGACCCATTATGCGTTAGGGAAGTTGTTGTTCTGAAGGGGAAAATTGCGCTGCATTCGGTGGCGGGTGTCCGCGTTCGGATAGAAATAGAATGTACGCAAGGCATTTTAGTATTTTACTGTCGTCATATATAAACCTTTTGTAAGGGAAAAAGAATTACGGAAAGGCAGCGGGACGGAATGAGAGGCCCGTGTGAATTTGAACGGTTCACCCAAAAACGTCTCCCCGATTTCACCTAAATCCATATACGTTTATTCTTTTCTATTTCACATCGTCCCCCAAACACCGTAGCTATGTATTATTGTAATAGATACATGTAATAGACTGGACATAATATCATAACTATACTTATACATGCTTATAAAAACGGTACAATTTTTGTTTTCGCATGATGTACCTACTGGCTACTCCTATACTAGATATTTAATTATATAATTTATTATATAACAGGGTATAATGTTTTATTATAATATTAATATAGTGAGATTTTCACAGATCTTTTAAACACCATAATTTAAAAACAATTAAGATAATAATTAATGTCAGAGTGATAAGACGATAATAGTTGGGATAATAGTCGTCTGCGGGATAACGGATACGGTGGGATACCGTCCTGTTCGTACAGGTCTGTGGAGTATACCTAAAGTAACCTGTGGAGTATTTTAATAAGAAACCCAATAAAATGTACATATCTATTTATATATCTATTGCAATTTGCAATCAATCAAATTTAAAAACTCAATAAGAATAAATTGTAGGCTCGCGCAGACCACATTACACAGTTCAAGTCTTCAAGAAACGAAATTTCTCCAATATGTTCTGGAAATAATAATATGTTACTAATTACTATTCTATAATTAAAGTTATCCACAAATTAATAAAAATTGTTTAAATAAATTATATAGAAAATCACAAAATTAACATCCCCTTGCACATAGTTTAAGCCCGCAGTTCGCCATAATATACCGTTTCAAAACAGATTACATTTTAACTTTTAATTTAGTATTTTGGTCAGTCTACATAATTTTAGTTATGAACGATTCGCGAGTATTAATTGCGTCACCAAAATGTTCATATTTAAAACACTTTTAAAAAAAATAAACAATTAAGTAATTTTGCATTTCGAGTTATGCATATCGATTATCAATACCCCTCCTCTGTAACACAGTAGATCCGAACAAGATCATCTCATTAACGGTTTTAAATGTTATGTCAGGTAAAGGTAGAACGTAAAATTAATAAAACTTTGACTGAAACCATAAATTGAATTACTCGACTTGAATCAAACAATATGTAAACAATCCATATTATATTATATTATACGTTTTTACATTTTGTCGCTGTAGAGATTGGGATTGTACACGGACCATAGGTTTTTTTTAACAAGAATAATTTCAATTAATCGAATAAAACGACCACAGCGACGACCGTTGGGAAACGGATACGACGCGCGCACAACACTGCAGAAACATATATACCTATACAATATAATATATATATATTATTATGTATAATGCCACTATAGCCAGATATAATATATATTATTATAGGGACACTAAACGTCCCTACGAAGTACGAACCATGTATTATAATATATTATATTATTCTTCTCCGGTGTACCTACTCGCACGCTGTAATCACAAACATCGGTTCCGACAATGGACCGGAGGAGGGAGGGCGCCGGACAGCTGATGCGATTGAATCTTCGACGAGAAAAAAACACCTGCGGTCTTGCCCCTCCGTACTGCGTTACCTTTTATTTATTTATATATGTATATATATATATTTTTTTTTTTTGACAAATTTCAGAGATTTTTGGCCAATACGCCTGTGCCATGGACGTAGCACAGCAAATATAATAATACATTTAATTATAATATGTATACACACCATTGGTGATAGCGCCTACCGAGACACAGTAATAATGTTAGAAGACACGAAAAAAGGACAACCGAGCACCAACGTCCGACGTGTATAATGTATAATATTATGTACATGTTTATAAACACGCACGTAAATATCAACGAGAGTTATTAGTAGAACGAATGGGCCGACGAACAGGACAAAAAAAATAAATAAATATATTCCATAAAGCGCTCTCGGTAATGGATTTACGCGGTAGCCATATGTGCTGCAGTTACGGAGCGACAGTGACGAGAAAACGGGCGGCGGCCAAGCATACTATATTATTAATTATTATTATTATTAATATTATTATTTTTCCTCTTTTTATTCTATAATATCGTCATCTCTCTTCCGTTAGCTAATCGCGTCAATCGAAACTTACACGACCATTGTAAAAACACCACTGCATCGTCGACGTGTATAAATCTGTCTTTGGTCTCATTAATGGTTTGTTGCCGTGGCGGCAAGTCGCCGGCGCGTCGCCGTAGTCATCGCCCCGGAGAATTATCACCGCCGAAAACAATGTACCAAACACGAGCGCCGCGACGCCGCTCACCCGTCGACGTTTGGATTAGAAGCGCGCACGACTTCCAAATGTAAATCATCGCCACACCGCCCCTTACGGCCCGACAAGACATTACTGCCTATAGAAGCCATCAATCAATGTGTTCACCGAGGATTTTCCGACAATGGTCTTCTTTAGAATATTTTATTTTCCACGCTCCGCGAACACCGTTAACCCGATGATATATCCTGAATTCTGGATACACACACACATATATATATACACTAATAGAGTACCCGTATAGAGATGTACTGATGTATTATAGACATACACTTACCTACAATAAGGTGCACTTTCAACCGATTGGCTTCGAGTGGGTACGAATAAAAGCAGCTAAGGAGAGCTTTGTAAACATTAATCATTATATTATTTAAATTGAGACGCTATAAATGCACCAAACCTGTTTAACGAAACTATCAAAACATCGATCGTCAAACCTTTTAGGCATGTATGATAATTGATAAATAATTAAAAACTACATTTTAAAATACAAAACTGCAAATGAGGCAGTATATTTTCCAATTCCACATTTTTAAACAAAAAATAAAATTTAATGTTTTTTCTAGTCTAATACGAAAACAACAAGGTAATTATTATAATATGATACGGATTTGCATATCATTATCATTATTGAGGATAATTTGAGTCACCAAAAATCGAGCCAAAAATTATAAAGATTATATTATACTATAATTGAGTTCGATAAATTTTAAAGTTACCTATATTATTCACAAGTGCGTCCCACATTAAAAATAAATTAACAACTCCATAAATAACTAAATTAAAAACATTATTATTATGCACCTATAGACTATAGTTAAAAAAAATACTATAGGAAGGTACATAATTTAGTAATAATTTACTGGTATTTGACTAAATTATTATTAAAACTCAAAATTGTTGATAACGACATTACTACATTACCTATAAGTACTTAGTTAATCAATAAAATATTATTTTTTTATAATTTTATTTGAGTACCTACTGAAATGCTACTATACCATATCGATTTAATTTAAAAATTAAACCAAACGTTATGAAATTAAATGTGTTATTTAACAATATAATGTGGCATATCAAACATAACGATCAGTAGGTGGATCACTACCTTTTGTTCCACAAAACCTTTGTTCCACTATATATTTGTTCCAAATTAATTAAGGTCCAAATCTTACCTTTCGTTCCACAAAATATTTGTTCCGATGGACTTTTGTTCCGCAAAACATTTGTTCCTATGGACTTTTTTCCATAAACCATTTGTACCAATACACTTTGTCCCATGAATATTTGTTCCAAAAAACGTTTGTTCCAAGTGTTCCTAACCGCTCCGCAAATCGAAAATATCCCCCGACTTGCTGTGCAACACCTCCCCAAGTGGGTCACAGGGTTGAGTAAATTGCATTTTTGTTGCACCGAGCCACCAATTTGAAAAAAACATCGTACAGTGATGCGGTGCTAGCGGCACTCGTCGCTACGCTCCTCGGCGCCGTCGCTCCGCTCCGCAAATCGAAAATATCCCCCGACTTGCTGTGCAACACCTCCCCAAGTGGGTCACAGGGTTAAGAAAATTGTTCTGTGGAAAATTGTTTTGTGGAACAAATAGTACTTAAAAAAAAATAATTTTTGTTCCAAAAAAAATATTATTAAGATCCACAAATAATTTGTTCCAATTACTATTTGATCCGCAACATATTTGTTCCAATAATTATTTGTTCCACGAAATATTTGTTCCAATTACTATTTGTTCCAAAAACTATTTGCTCCACATTTGGAACAAGTAGTTTGTGGAACAAATAGTAATTGGAACAATTATTTTGTGGAACAAATAATACAGGCCCTCAGTAGGTTACTTACGTCTCAAATACCGGGACGTAAATAACCTGTAAAAAATGTAGGTAATAAAGTAAAAAAATCGTTATTCATGCAACAAGTTCAGTTACAATAATTATATAATATTACTTTTATAAGCTTCAGATTCTATTAATTTAATGAATATTTTTATTTTTTTATATCAGTAGTATGTTATGATCATTTTCGGGTAAATATAATATTAAGTATAAAGTTCAAGAGTTTAACATAAATATTTGTGATTAAATAAAACGAACTGTATAATATATATTAATAACAGTATCTTGGTATGGATACATTTAATTCAAACAAAAACGAATTTGCCGACATTCGATGTCTGCTCGTTTCCTCAACATAGAAACAAATATATTTTATTAACTAAGACGGTTATTGCTGGAATATTTGATAACGAGTATATGGACCGTCGCCGTCGCCCGGAAGTTATTAATAACTATAATATCTGTGCGTATTATAGGCTAAAGACACAAGCCTATTTAATTTGAATGTAACCTATTCTTACTTAATAAAAATTAAACAAGGAAAATTATAGTACCTACTTAAGTACTTATAATACTGTAAATAGCTTCAATTCCAATATAAATGCGGTCAATATTTTTGATATTTTAAGACACGTGTGTATAATAAATCCAATTACAACTCCCGACTAGATTTTCTCTTGCTATAGGTACATACCTATACACAGATTTCCAATTATCGGTAGGACATGAAAGATTTTTTTTCCACCTAATGCTGACCCGATAGATTATGATTGTTCCTCTCCTATGCCCCCTCCGGCATATCAATAAATAATAATTTGTGTTCCAAATAACCGAGGCAATGTATGGAATTAAGTCAGGAAAAAAACCGGTCTGCCGCCGATAAATCATTATACCTCCGCACTGTGCATTTACACCTACTGTATACTATATTATATTATGATAGGCTTTTTTTGTAGGTGCCCTGAAGGGATAGGATTTTGTATTCAATTTTGAACGCAGTCATACCAGTATACCACCCCCCCTAGCATTTATTTGGGTATATATATTATACTTGGATTTCTGTGTATATGTGTGTACGTGTGCGTGTGTGTGATTGTGTGCGCGCATGTGCATGCGTGTAAGAGTGTGTTTATATTGTTCAATAATGAAAAGGAAAATCAATACACATCGTGGAAAAATATTTATAGTAATATTAATGCGTGTTGTTAATGAAATGTTTTATAACAAATAACGTACCTACATACATAATAATATGTAGGTAATCGGTTTGTAATATACACTAAGCACTGAAGAACTCAAGTAAGCATAAGTTTATACCGAAACCAAATTATATAGATAGGTATACTCCAAAAGTCTTCACTAAAGTTATAACACGAAAATACAATCTACTTAAATTCATAAATAAACTTAAAAGAACAACTATTTTAGAACATGATGGTTATTGAAACAGAAGAATTTGAAACAGTCGGAATTTAGATTACAAGTAATTTCAAATACAAAACGGATTCAATGAAAGTTTACGTAGACATTGAATATGAGCACAAAACACATTATTTAACCATTGTCAACTTTGAATATGAATAATGAAAAAGTTTGTACAGCTTTAGTAACAATTTACAAACAAAATTGTAGTATATTACATTGTACTGTAAGCAATATAATATAATATATATTGATTATTATATTAATGGAATAATATGACGATTATAATATTATATTATAATGTTTATATTATAATATATATTAAACATATAGGTAGCCCATCCATAGGGGTGATTACGTGTCTAGCCACTCAAGCGGATGGCTTAACCTGCAAATTTAAATTGACTCTAAACTAATTTTTTGAAGTTTTTATATAGTGTTGAGAAGGAGGGATAAATGATTTCATACAAAGAACTGAAAGAACTAAAGAACTCAAAAATTACTTTTGGCAAGATCTGCGAAATTGTTCTGAACACGCCTATAATAATAATATTATACGCAGTTCAACATATAACATATTAATGTAAGAAAATAATAAATTTCCGACAGTACATATAAGGTACTTCACAACACTAGTTTAATGTCGAGATCGTAAAAACATTTTGTTATGAGTTATAATTTAAGCATGGTATATAAACTTTAACGTCATAAAAATGAAAAGTATGTAAACTTTTACAGACGTTTACTATGTGTAAGTGGGAAACTATTATGTGACTTTCAGCTCGATCATACATTATACGCCGATAGGTTTACATACATATATGTAATCATTAAAAAACAATAACAAATATCACATGTTTAAACATAGTTTGATACAAAATCAAACAGATTTTTTTATTTAATATAAAAATATTTACAACCTGTGCTCATACGGCTCAATAAGCAAATAAGATGATTTTTTTAATACATATATACCTCGATGTATACATACGACTATACGAGTATAGATATTGATGATATAAGACGAGGAGGGGGAGACTACTCAGTGATAGAACACACGTGTTTTTTTATGGTGAATATATAGATAATATTATTTTAGTTCAGCGTAGGTCTCTGGAATATATTCTTTTTAGTCGATAGGTAGGATTTATAGGTTGTGTACTTGGAATGCTTATATAGTACGAACTTGAGATGGTTTTGCGCAACCCCAAATTTGAATCGCATATACACAGGTTGCGTTTGTATAAATTTAATGAGTTAAGAACTGAGTGCCGGATTAGATTTTATAATTGAGCATAGTAAATGTAATCTACTATTTTAAATATTTCTTTTTGATTTAAGGTCGGGGCTCCAAGTTAGTATTTCATATCAATGTATTTGACATTGGAAATTAAAAGTTGATGGACAGATTTGACTTAAAAGTTCTTATAGTTTTCTAAACAGATTTTTCTTAGTAATGCTCTTGAACAAAATGTATTAAGAATTTTTTTCGTCCATTATCTATCAATTGTTGTCAAATACTATTTAATTATCAGCTATGATCTAAGACGACGCGTGTTTCGTATGTTTAGTTTAAAAAATACAACAAAGGTCGAAAAGTTCACAGCAGCCAATATTAAGAGGTATTTGAGAACTATAACAATAAATAATGAATATACGAATATTATGTAGCCACTAGCCAGTAGCCACCCACCGACGGGATATTTTGCCATTGTATTTTATTTATTCTTTAATACCTAGTTTTATTATACATTAATTAAATAGGTAATCAACATATTATAGCTAGATAATCATACAAATATTATACAAATAACAAATTAAAAAAATATTACTATACAAGTGGTTAGGTATAGGTATAAATATTATTATTGACTACAATTAATTTTTATTATTTCTGTATTTATTGAAAAATAATATGAAAAAACTTAAAAGCCATAATAGGAACGTAGAAGAAAAATAAAGACAAATTAAATATAATATTATACAAGTAGGTAGGTACCTATAGTACAGAAAAAGTAAAGAATCGTAACCATTTACTTTATGGGCTGGTTAATTATTTAAAAACTGCATATACATTTAGACGACATGTATTATTTATATAAGTGCTATAAAAATGTGTAAAACTATCGTACACACACACGGGGGATTATTGTAAGATACGTATAGTAAAAAAATGGTACATATTTTTTTATAGGCACCTACATGGTTACATGGTTTCAAAAACTTAATGATCGTCTCTATTAAAAACTATTATATTTTCGATTTTTCATGCATTCCCGTAAAAGACATTATAGGACAATAACAAACACTGCCCCGTGCGCGCACATCAAAATTACCATAGCGTTGACCATTTGGCTATGGTTGACCTCGGTCGAGGTCGAATCGACAGCGGCGGCGGTCGTATATTATAATAGTAATAACAATAATAATAATAATTATTATTATTATTAGTCGAGGGACAGCGAAATATAATACGATAGTAAGTCATTGGCGTAACGCGCGACAGCCGACCGTCATAGAGTGAGAGAGAGAGAGAGAATGACGCGAACAATATTCACATAAATCGAAAAACTCGACGAGCGGACGAAATCGTAAATTTTAACGTGCCAGCGATCCGGTATCACCCCTTCACCAGATGATATGATTTACGAATGCAAATGGTAACTACTGTGATATAATACTATACAGTACTATACGTATATGAGATACATTTTTTATAATTAGATACCGGAACAGTATTTTTTTGTTTTTTTTACTATACCTATCGGATAATAGTGTATTGTGTCAGTATCACGTACGCCGTTAATTCGGTGTTATTATAACAACAAACAATGTTATAATTAAATTTAAATTTTGATTTTCAATCTGTTGGGTATGTAACTACTGGGTTACGAGCACGTTTTTCTAAATATTTTCTGACTTTAGAGTCATCCGTGAAAAAGCGGCCATAAAAATACAAAACTACGGAGATAATCATAGGCCACGAAACTATGTAAATTACTATGTAAAACCCATTCATTGTGCATTAAAAAAAAAACCTAACAAACTGAACATAAAAAAACTTAATTTGTATAAAACCAAATTAAATATATTCCTTACAGATATCAGATGGATTTCATAGTTAATATACGTGCACGGACACATTATCGAAAATTTAAACAGTTATTAATTAAAAAAAAAAAAAACCACAAGTAGATTAATTGATTTATCACGTCCAAAGTATACGCCGGTGTTATCGGACGTAAAACATCAAACTATATTTATTACTGCTGCACGCGTGTGAGAATAGTAATATAGCATTATAGGTGGTATGGTTTGAAGTTTGAATATTATATTTTTATTATCAATCGACAATCATCGACGAGTGTGAGAATAGTAGTGGGTACATATATATATATATATCATTAAAATAATATAATAATATTATTATGTACCTGTAACGTCGCCGACAGATATGAACGCCAACAGCAGCATCAGCAGCACAGGCCGACCGAATTCCCGTCTCCGGGAAGTTTTCATATTTTCTCCCCTAACCTTCGCGCACTGGTGGTGGGGAGGAGACTACGAGACGACACGACAGCGGCGGGCTGGACTCGAAAATAATTACGTAAATACAAAAAAAAAAAAAATTGAAAATCAAATTTCAAAACCACTATACCGATCCGCTCGGCACGAGATATTGTTTATTTTTCTCCGGAAGTCAATACTCGCGCTCGACGACGACACCGGAACATGTTTGGGACGATGTACGCGGACGAACCACGACGCACGCGAAAACGACGGCGAGCACACGCGAAAACGTTTCCGGAAAATGTATCGGGACAAAAAAAAAATGGATTTAAACCACACACGGCACACACACGCAAAACACTCGAACGACGACGAGACGGACGAACAGTACGTGCGCGACAACCGACGACGGGGCAACGACTGGAGGCAAGACTCCGGCAGTTCGGCGGTATACCGGTGGCCGACCGCCCGTCGGGTCCGGTATATCGCGGTTCGGTTTTTTCCGGCGAGTTTGGCGGCGGCGGCGGCGGCGCGGTGTAGCGCTGGCAGCGCTCTCTACCGACCAGGGATGACGGTTTCCAAACGTTACATATATTATTATTATTATTATTTTTGTTATTATTAATCATTTTTTTTCCCGTTATAGACTGAAAAATGCAATTACGGCAATTTTTTTTTTTCGATTTCGTCGAATACTAATTAATTACACGGAGAGACGACCGACTTTTTTACGATAAACTGACTCTATATTATATTATGGTAC
Organism: Macrosiphum euphorbiae; assembly: GCA_949089665.1. NCBI lineage: Eukaryota > Metazoa > Arthropoda > Insecta > Hemiptera > Aphididae > Macrosiphum > Macrosiphum euphorbiae. Next base: position 69,012,772 of record CARXXK010000003.1, on the reverse strand, counting down.
GTCATATAACATATTATACATGTTGTACTTAGGGTACTATGGTACCTACGCGGTTTGAATAATTTATTGTTTTTTTTTTTTTTTTTTTTAAGTGCACCCGTGACGAGATAATCATCGAAATAAAGTAAACAAATATTTTTTGGGTTACGTGAAAGGGAGGTTTTCTCTGTTACCAGGTGTATTTATACTGTTGGATGGCGTTAATATAAAATTGACAATTATAATACTACTACCATGTTTAAAAATTAATTAATTAAAGTTAATTAACACCGCGCCGATAGGTATAGTGCTTAATGAGCGTCAGCATTTTATCGAGTTGGGTTGTTAATTAATATACCTTACCCCTTTAGGTATACCGGTATACGAAATTTTATAGAAAACATATTAATGTATATTTTACTTAGTTGATATTTTAATCAAAATATGGAAGAGCAACAGAAAATACAGTGTCGGGTGTCCTATAACAATGAATATTGACCAATAAAAAACTAACAAATAATTTATTGATATTCAATAAATAATTTGATTTTTTTAATTTTAACTCCACAGTCCACATCATCTATTCAATTGTAACTTTTCAAAATGCATATCAACTTGTTTTTGTATAATGTTGTAGTAGACATAAACATATTTTAAGGGGATAGGTCAATTGCTTTGGACTATCAATCATTCAATCATATTTGCATTTGTATGACCTGAGTACATCACAATTTTGGTTTATATTCATATTTAGCATGGCGTTTATCATTTATAATAATATATCAACAAACAGTATAGATACGCCGTAGTGGGATGTGAATAGGTTCGTGGTTTATACAGCTTATAACTAGACTCATTTTTTTTAGTACCTAATACCTATTTTATATTATGAGTAAAAAATGAAAATATAAGTCATAATGGTGAGAAAAATTACGAATCCAGTCCGAAGAATTAAATTTCGAAAAAAATAATAAAAATTGTTAGAGGAAAAATCGTTATTTTTCATTCTAATTTCTTGCCTCAATATTTTTCCAACATTTTAACTTTTCAAATGATTATAAAAAAAATTATGCATCTGTTTATATATTTTCCGCATTTTTAAATCTTTATAAAAACAACTTACTTATGAGGTAGGTACCTTACATTGCATTTTCAACAATTTCAACTCAATGGTGTTAAAATTAAAAATGTCATGCATTTATAATTAAAAAATAATTAGCAATATTTCATGATTTTGACAACTTTTGTCAACATTTAAACTTCAAACTCTTAAAATAAAATATGATGAATTATGTTTCTTTCAATATTTTGTACGTGGTATAAGAACCACTTATAATAAACGTTGTACTTATTACGTTTTCAAGGTTTTTTGCTACTGCAAGAAAAGTTTGCTCTAATAATGTTTATAAGTATAGAAATCAAACTTAAAATAGCGAAAACGTCAAATGTATAAATAATTTTAAAAAGAAGCCAAAAAAATATTTTGAAAATTATATAAGGATGTCTAGGAAATTATAGAATCTATAAATATTGATACAATTATTCAAGTTACTGCGGTTATTCATTTTTGAATTAATTCTAAATCTTTTTTTTTTATAATACAATTTAAAATCTGTACAATTTTGCACAATAAGTAAATATGATACAGAATTCTAAATCTAAATCGATTTTATTGAAAACTGCAGGTTTTGCATAAATATTACCGGTTTCCGTAATTTTTAGTTTTTCTCGTTTATTTTGACTAGGAATTAAATCCAAAAGTACCTACAAACTAGATTCAATTTTCAACAAGTACCTACCTAACCACCATCAATATTTTAAATTGAAGCATTTTTTTCGCTATACAGGCACCAAAAACAAAACTCACATTGTAGAACCAATACTTTCATCGCTCCGCTCAAAATCTAAAATACTTAATACTAATAAGATCTAAAATTATTTTAACTTAGAATCAGTAATAAATAATTATAATTTGATTATCCGCTTAAAGTTACTGAAAAAATAGATCTATTAATGCAGGTATTGTAGATAGTAGATACCTAATCTAAAATATATTATTAGATGATAAGATTAAGTTAACTAATAACATATTACCCATATTAACTACCTATAATATATAAATATAACCTATTTTAGTTACGTTAGAAAATGGATAGTAATCTAATTTTATTTTCTAGTTTATATAAATAGAGTAAAATATTTTTTCGTCATATTATATTATCATTATTTTATATTTTTATATTAGTTGATTAGAAGGTTCCTATAGGCTTATAATAATTTATAATTTAATATGTAGGAATGTATAATTATAATATGTCATATTATGAAAAATAATATAATAGTATTTACTATCTGTATCTTATCTACTACCTACCTAATCTTTATTTTTGTTCGTTAGCATGGTTCACATATTATTATCTCCAGCCGCAGTCGTTGGTTTAATTGGTTTTCACCTATAAAAGACGTGTTGTAATCAACTTGCTATTCCTAGAAATAATATTAAAAACAATTTTATAATATTTACAATTCAATAAAAATATATTTTATAAAAATATATAAATAGTTAAATGTATGCTAATAACTTTCTCGTTGATTTCAAAAATAAAATAATAAAATATTACAAAGCTTATAACATTATTATGTCAACAAATGTCTACTTTTGTAGCCGAGTTTTATGAAAATAAATAAAATAAGAGACTTAAAAAATGTTTATCAACATTTATATATTTTAATTAAACAGCAATTAAGTATTTTGAGTTAATTTCTGACGGCTATAAATAATAAATAAATATTTAACATAATTTAAGTATTTTTCGCATAATTACAAGAAAATATAAATTATTATATACATATTATAATGTTATACTATTATATAATGATAAATAAATAAAATTCAATTATGAAAAGTGTAAACAACTATTATTGTGTACATTGTATATACAATATCGTCTCTTCGTATTATTCATGTACCTAATGATGAAAATTCTATATATTATAAGTACCTACACCAGTATCTGTACCACGTGTACACGTAAAAACCTAAATAAATTAAAAAAAACAAATCGTAGCTGATAATGATATCATCATTATATATTTATAGGGTAAAATATTTGATGAAAGCACCACGTTACGATCGTCCCAAAAAAAGTGCTTTCCGCCAAATTATCGCCTAAATTGAATATTTTATAGCTATATCTACTAAATATAAATATGTGTTAGTAAAAGCCAATTATCATTATTATTCATAAAACGAGAATACTCACATTTTCGCAATAAAATTTAAATCGAAAATGTAGGGTCACCGTACCTACCCTAGGGCCCAAAATTAGTATATTATGGAGAGCTCCATATTATTTAGCACACTTCCTTATTTATAAACATATTATAAAAAACAGTTTTTTTATATAATTTAAACCTTTCATTATTTTTTAATCAGCCATGTTATTTTTAAAACCAACAGACCAATAATTTGTCCTATGCTGATTTTTTACCGCCTGCAATAATACGCAATCATGTGTTCGATGTCTATATTCGACGAAGATAAATGGTGGTTGCAGCAGGCGCGCACCCAGAATTTTTGCTTGGGGGGGGGGGGGCTTAATAATTTTTCTTTTTCCCTTACACACAAGTAAACAATTAAAACTAATTTTTAAATAACCAATTTTGTAAAAAATCGAACAGACTGAATTATCTAAACGAGATTTTCATGCCACAGACAGTCGAAAGTCATAATTATCATTGTTATCGTAGTTAACAATCAAAGTCGACAGTACGTAATGGTTATTGTATCTATAAATCTAAAAATAATTTTCAACGAAATAAAAATCGACGATAGCCACCGTAGAGTATATTGATTGTCACAAACCATATCGCGTAGTATTGAACTATTATGTATATATTATATGTGTATCTAACATAATAACAAAATTTTAAAATAAAACATTATCATTTATCATTGTTATACTATATTTTTTATAATAATGGGTAATTTAATGAAAAAATTTTTTTTTTTTTTTTTTGGGGGGGGGGGCTCAAGCCCCAAAGCCCCCCCCCCCTTTGGTGCGCCACTGGGTTGCAGATTGCAACGTATTCATATTTTAAAATGATCGGAATGGTACCTAGGTATGAAAATATGTTCTTGTAGGTACTATTTTTCTATGCAATACTATTATTAAAGGTATTAGACTCTGGTAAGTATAGAAGTATATAGATACCTACTCTAAAATGTGGACGTTTGGACTAGGGCCCAAAGTTGGCTCATGCACTTTCACCAAATTTCTTTTAAACTGGCTTAAAACTTTGGTACCCGGTTAATGAATGTTTGGAATTTACTATTTAAGTATAATTACTATATTATTGTATAATCTTGTATTGTAATTTGTAAAACTGCATGATTAATAGGTTTGAAACAAAGTCTGTGCAAATAAACATAAGAAAAAGGAACATCATTGTACATAAAATTAGGAAATCCATATTTATGCGTGTGATGTATGCCTAATTTATTAAATATAAGTACAAATATAGGTTTGTTTTTACGAATAGATCTATTCACCGTAGTTTATAAAAACTATAACGGAGGCTATTACTTAGAGTTTCCTCTGATTTTACTTACTCGTAACTAACTTCCTTTCCCTATCGGCTATCCCCACTCACGCCATTTCGTAAGGCCATAACTACCCTCTTCACCCTATGCTCGGAGCCTGTACCCACCAACAACCTATGTTTTTTTTGATTTTCATATTATGATGGATTCTTCTACAACTTTTTATTTTAAATTTTTAACCATAGTATATTTCTCTTCTCCACATATTGTTAACTGCGGTTTATCGTATAATATGTTCCAATAAATAATATATTATAGGTATTATGGGTATACCTACTTAAATTTCTAAAAAAATAATAGGTTATCCTTCTAACAATCAACAATTATCGAATAATTCATGAATCATGAAGTCTAATTTACATAAATGACCGCGTAAAATATAATAAAAAAAAAGTCTATAAAATAAGTAATATTTCAATATCATATATAGGCACCTACTCTTATACTTGTAATAATAATGTACCATAATAATATTATATAAGTGTGTCCGCGTGTAGTGTTAAATTATACGGTTTTTTTTTCGTGCGCACATTACATTATGATGATGGTTTGATTATCCAGCAGTCATAGTCCAGCGACTTTAAAAGTAGCTCCCCACGTGTGAGTAAGTGGGAAGGGAAACAACGCGTATATATTACACTACATTTGTAATTGTGTGTGTGCGTTATAGGTGTACAAACAGCCGGCGGGCCCCTTCTGAGACGAGGAGAGGTATCTACCTATATAGTAAACACTGGATGACAGCTCTTTGTCAAATCCGTCGTAATTATCGGTAGTTTAAAATGTTCTTATTTTTCACGTTTAGATTTTAATGTGTGTGTGTGGGGTCACTCTGTAATTTTCACCTGGACAAGCAAAGTACGGGTGTAAATGGGGAAAAAAAAAAACGTTTCGTTGTCGCCGAAGGATTTTTCCTCGTTGGAAAGAAGAAAAAAAATGAAACGTGTACACACCCGTTTCTTGCGTGGGACGGTTTACAAGAATTACGACTTACCGAGCTGTTTTTGTTTCAATAATATTATAATCGACGGCGATCTGGATGTGACCCATGTCCCAAGGACAAAATATATATAATTTTATCGGAATTCTACTTTTAAGAATAAAATATTTGCTCGTTTATTTCAAATGCGACTCGTTTCGATCGCCAGGAGCAGTCAAAGAAAGCAGAGTAGTGGTTGCATTTATTATGAATTTATTTATATTACCGTCTCTTCAGATTAAACTTATTTATACACGTCGTATGGGTTACCATATGGTGAATAAATAAATTTAACTGCTTATAATATTATTGTACACGAATTACGCATATTCTTGTATGACATATTATTGTAATACCTATATAGTAATTTTTTATTCGAAATAATGTCAGAATAGTGATATCATTATGGGATTAATTATGTGTAAATATTTCTGAATTTCCATACACAAGTAGGTACATAGTATAATATTATTATTTCAAATTGTATGAGCGTAACTGAGAAAAAACTTGAAGATGAAATGGAATGTCTTCTGTTCCCAATTTTCAAACCAAGTAAACACCTTAAAATTTAAATACTGGTTTTAATAATTTAGAAAAAATCTCGATATGAATAATTATTATTAGTATAGAACCAATATTATACTGTATTACCCTCTTTATCTATTATATGTACCTAAACGTATATTACTTCATTAATTTATTTTATTGTTATACAATGTTAATATTTTTAGTTATTGTTACTAATTATTAGTTAGTGTAGTAATATAATAACTTATTAAACTAATTATGCAGAGTAATAAATCAATCAAATTGTTATTATTTTATTTAATACCTATATTAAATAATTTATAAATTATAGCGTACCTATATATTATAATATACTATATACTGATGGGTGAGTAAATATTTATTTTGAAGATCTATACGATTCCTATTGACTGATATTTAAAATATGAAACTGTGGTCGTTCAAATGTATAACTTATTTAAAAAAAATAATAATAAATATTTTAATATATTTAAGTTATTATAGTAGTTTGGACTTAGGAGATCAGAAAAGGGTGTGGAACGATTTTTCGCTCATAGTTATTTCAAACATGATAAAATGAGGGTTAAAGAAAATAAGTGTAATATTTAATATGAAACTATATTTATGGGATCAGCGATTGTGTTTAGCGGGTATATTCTAAATTTATCTGTTATACGTGATACGTATAAAATATTGTCTTTCACATCGAAATAATTTAACTATTAAGATTAAAAAGTATTTTTTAGAAGTAAAATAAGTTTTAAACTATGAATACTATATCATAAAAGAAGTTTAAAAGTACCAAATTAACTTATCCCTCAAAATTGTAGTCGAGAAAAAATGCCCATAGCTTAAGAATAAAGAATAAAATGAAAAACCTAAAGTAGTATTTACAAATTTACATAGGTACCCAACTGCACGGCAACACATTTATACCGTAATTTATTTGAAATATTTTACATATCTAATGTAAAGTTATGTCTTAGACAAAAAGCTCTTGAAAATCGAACGGAAGTCGCTAAAAATATTATGTATGCTAACTGGTAATGAAATGTTCGTTTTAGTTTTTATTGTTATAATTAAAAATTACCATGTTTCTACGATTAAATATTAATTCATACCTAACTTTGCTCTATAAGTACCTAGTAAGGTAATAGGTAGAATTTATGAAATACTTATTTAATATATATATGTATATTAATACCACTTACTTATAAACAGATATTTTTATGATCTATTAACTATTTTGGTGTACGGTTGCAACCCTTACTTTTTAAATAGTCTCAATTGGTAAGCTGCAATTATGCACAATTGTTTATATAGGTAATTGATATTTTTATAATTAAAAATAACAGTTGAAATATAAATAAAAAAATATCACGCTATCAATTATAATTGAATTAAATTACAATTAAACATTACACGTATAGTTTATAAGTATTATAAGTCTATAACTATACGAGATAATCTACAATCGTTGATTATCATACTGAATCACTGTTAAATTTGTATATAAAATATCATAAAGTTCATGATTTAAACTGTTTTTGTAACTGTTTTTTTTTACGCCACAAGGCTCACATGCAGTAGTATAACTACTAAAAAAACGTGATAACCGAAGTCGGTAAGAAACTGATAAATTTAAAATCCAGAGATCAGTAGGTTATAGTATTAAAATTAATACATTTGTTTTTCATGCAATAATTGTATTTTTAGAGCATTTTACAAAAGTATACAAAAGTTATAAATATAAAATATAAATGACAAATAATAAAGGTTAATATTATATTTGCCTTTTTTTATTGCCAATATGGAGTAATCATATTTTGTCCTCTCCAAGCTTTTTATGCATTATACTATTATACTTATCGGTTTTCAAAAGTAAAGCAATACATTATTTATTATATTTTAGTTTTTAAATTGCTTTTAACTATTTATGTTGATGTGGTCCATGATTTAAAAAATAAAATAAAATCAGGATAATGCACAGAGGTTTTCTATTTTTATATTCCCTGGTGAAATTTTAAAATGGAGTGCTTGAAATCTTGAACATTCGAAAAAAATTTTAATATACTTATAAATATTTACGTTTGATCAGAACGAAATAATACCCGCAGATATAAGTAGCTACAGTCAATTCTCGGCAACTCGAACATCGAACCTTGATATTTCGAATATGAAAAATTATCCTTCAAACGCCATAACATTTTTAATTATTTAAATTTTTTTCTCCTCGAATATCGAGTTATTGCGAGCCTCGAGGTCCATCTGTAGTAGCTATTTGCTAGCCATTCATTCGCGAGTACCTATATATATTATGTATTATCCGCTAAAGACATTAAAAATATGTACCTATACGCTGCAGTATAAGTAGGTGGGTATAGGTACCTAAGAAAGAAGAATTAATTATCATCAAATGCGTTTACTTTTTTATACCATAATTAGACCATAATATATACATCAATACATCAATCTAGTGTCCGACTTCAGAAGAATAACGTATTTGAAACTTGCTAGCATTTGGCGGTTTTGGTTTTTTTTCTTCATATACCAGCGTTTAGTTCGCTTATCGTATCGTGGCTGTGGCTTCGACGGATCGATACTCTCCGCCGACGAGGGAACCCTTTTTTCGGCGGGACGATCATCCGAAGGGTCGACAATTTGCACGCTCAAGCGGACACTGGAAACGGCGTTGGCGGCGGGGGACTACATATACACAACACAATAATGACTGAGGCTATGACGTTATAATAGAATACGCGTTATAAAAAAATCTTACCCTCGACGGGTGAAAAAAAACCACGCATATTATATGTATTATAAGGGAGCCGACGCCGACGATTGAATATAAGCCGTACAAGTGAAGGGGTGAAGTGTGGTGTGGTGACCGCCGATTATTTCCTCAGACAATGTATATATATATAATATACATTCATAATAGTATATAAGTAAAACGCCATTAACCGATCGCGCTTATGGTGGTATACATAATGTCCTAATATACTACTTATAGTAATAATAATATTTGTAATGCATAATATGTACCCAGCTGTAACCTGCAATAGCCGTATATGCCGATATATGGAGAGCAGTAGGATATTACATATTTGAGAGTTTAAGACGATAAAAGGGAAAGGGGGGAGAGTAAAAATTCAGGTATTTGAACTTCGCGTCACAAGCCGGATTTTGAAGTATTAAAATACAATGTCTTTACCAAAAATAACTAATAATGGAAATAAAACATAGTTATTTACATAATACCTATATATATTATATTGTATTTAGCAAATAAGTCTTATGTGTCTTATGTCTTAATATTCTGATGTGGGTGAAGTTTTGGTAGTTTGTACCGCATTGATTATAAAAAAATAGTTTTATTATTTAAAATCAATGTTTGTATAATAATATAATATAAAATCCCTTAGCCTTTCCTCCTGGATCCGCTCCTACCACATAATCGTTTCAAATTGTCTGTAGTCGTTGCTACACATTATATAGTAGCACTATTATCATATTATATTGGGTATATCCTATATAGAAATAATATTAATTGGAAAAATATTTTTTTAATATTATGTTGGTTTGTTGAATACTACTATAATCTGTTTTTTATTCAATAAGTTTATTTGTTAAAAAGAATACAGTGGCGTTGGTAATATTCTAAAACCAAAATACTTGCGGTCGTCATCATCCGTGCCCAAAATTACTATCGTCAGCTTTCGTATTCAGCTATCAACACCTGCACACTCAGATAAAATCAGAGAATTACCATTTAAAAGTGCACACTCGCACCGGAAACCATAACGCTAATTATAAAGGATAATATGAAAAAAAAACACTATTATTACCTATATCGGCTACTGCGGCTTCACTGTTACAACTATTTAAAACACCAATTATTACAATGACTACTACACTCCGGCATACATACTATATCGCCTTCACTATATAGATACAGCCCACTGTTATTTACAGATAATCAGTTGCCTATCTATCCTGAATAACCGTAACCGTGGAGATGGCGACGCAAAATCAGTATATAATCCACCAGATCTCTGCTTTTTTTATACTTCGCGAAGCCACGTATTTACCCTCCCGACTTCCCATCCTACAATATAACTTCATGCTGGTCTATGAGTATATGTTAATTTATTGAGTTTAAATCAATATTGATGTTGGTTCAAACGGATATATTTAAATTATTATTATTTATCTTTCATTAATCATACTTATTCATTAACGACTCGCACTCTTCTTAATAATATTCTTCTATTACCTGCTCGAGTTTATTAAACTGTTGACTAAACTCCCATTACGATGCTGTCCTCAATTCACAAATTATACTTATACTAATTAAACTTATACTAAATTATGCTATGGGTATTCACTATTCAGCTATATTATTTACGGTTTGTTCACTTGCAGTGATTTCGTAATATTCTCTTCTTATTCGAAATTATTTTCGAAGTTATTATAGACGAAATAATATGCACATAAGTGACTTTGCATACTGTTATAGTAGTCTGAACTCTGATGAGCCCACCTCGAATTCATCATAATTATCGCATGTACCGAACCGACCCTCTGGCAATCGTTTTTCGCGTGTAGAATAGCACACGTGCCCGACTTTATTTAGGGAACGAGCGCACGCCGTCAATTGATTACGACGACGCGACGTGTCGCGCGTCATCGGGACCAACACGCGACCGTTGTCGAGATTTATGCGCGTCTCCGACGACATTGGGTCGTATGAAATAAGTTTGTCCCACAATTTCTCGGTAGAAAAAGAGTAATTTTATTTAAAACCGAACGAATGCATGTAGAGTAAGTTGAGCGGAACAGAATTAATTTAGAGAAAAATAGAAACCAATCAAACCGCACAATATGGAAACGGCGAGACATTTTGAACAACCTCAATTATTAGTAATAATAACGAAAATACATAATACGATTTATACACGTGTATTATATACATATATATATATATATATATATATGAACATCTTATGGAAAACATATTCAAATTTTGGTCTGCAATGGCTCAATGCCCGCAAGTCAAAACCTTTTTACTAGGTATGAACTATGAAACAAATGTATTTTCAAAGGGACGGGGTCAGCTTTGGGACATTTTTATACCACAAACACACCAAAAAACTAGCTAGGTATCTAAGTTTATGATGTTTACTATATAGATTTTAATATTATTCATATTTCAAACTATTATAATGATATATTGATATTACTACTTCACTCGACTGAAATTAATATTAAAAAAATCGAATATGTAAAATAATGCTCTATATGAAGGATGAGCACTTAAATCCTTAATATAAAGATATATTTATCTGAATAAGTTTAAAATATAAGTTTTTACTCACTAAAATTACATTTAGACTATTTAATATTTAAATTATTATATAGTTTAAGACAGATACTAGATATACAAGTTTTTTTAAAAATAAAATAATATGTAGGTATCTATTGCGATAGGTAAGTAAATTAATACTTCTTTCATTTATATAATTATAAATTTGTTTTATGTAATAATATTCACCTACTTACTATAATATACGTACAACGTACCTATATAATTGTTTTTAATATTTAATGAATTTAAATTAAAATAAATTTATCAAATTTATCAATCTATATTGGTTTCTTTCATACTTGTGCTAAAAAGACAATTTGGACGTATTAATTATTTCATCCTAACTAATTTAATAACTTCTTATAGGTTATACATTTGTTGATAGACGCGAGTACATTTTTCTTTGTGCGTACATTATTTGATATAAAAATAGTTTAGATTATTATATACATTGAAAAAATATATATATTTTGTTAGAATGATATTATTATAAAATCTTGCAAAATCATTAAATAAAAATCTCTTATTGGAAATCATTCAATCACATTTTTTTCTATTATCATATTCCTTTGTGATTTCCTTTCTTTGAGTACCTACTCGTTGGAATATCTGAATGTATTTCATCCACATTTTTATTTATTGATGGACTCCTGCTGTGTAATAAAAATAATAATTTCAAGCTAATGGCATAATGTACTAGCTAGGGAGTTCGTTTTATCAATAAATCATATTTGTATGCATGCATGATACAATTAAATCATGTTTATTTAATAAATTCGAATCAATTTCTGTGAGGTATTAATAAAAATCAAATTTGTTACACGTGCATCTACACTTTACAGTATATATGAAGAAAAACTATGAAACAACAATAGAAAAAAAAATGGTTCCTTTGTTATAACATTCATTAAATTTGAGTAGGTAGATACATAGGTACATATTATGGTATTAATTTAAGCGATAAAAACAAAATACTGAATAGGAATTAAACAAACTATAATATATTAGTAATTACTAATTAGTATATAGTGTGATATAAAATATATTGAACATTCTATTTTTAATTTTATGTCAGTAAAAAAATGGAACTATGATGTAACAAATGTAAGTAGGTAATTGGATTTTATAGAAAGTTGGGAATAATATTCTCAGTTGGATAAGTTGAAAAGCATCGGGGCTGGGTGAAAAATAAGGGAGGTGGAAAAAAGTCATGATAATACCTATTTAGCTTCATTAAAAATAAATAAGTAGCTGAAGTATAAATGAATGAGTTTAATTCCGGGTTCTGTGTGAATTTACTAGAGACTATACTTATACTTACACGAAATTAGGGAACGACAAAACAGGTCTATTCCATACAAATGGGTTAGGAGTAAAATAAATAAAGAATAATTGCTGGGGGTGGTAACAACATTAATTTAAATTAACAAAACCAGATAACAAGGTATAAAAGCTTGAATGAATATTGTATACCGAGTTTTGTTGGAAATGGTGATGTTATTATGGTATTCAATCACAAAAAAAAATTATAATAATAATTTTGGATTACTGCCACGAAAATAATAATACCACACCGTGTCATACATCCTTTATACAATGCATTATCCAAATATATTACATGGTGATGAAATGTGTCGAATATAATCAAATTTCAAAACTACTTGTGAACGGAGACTATCAATTATGTGTAGTTTATACTTTATACGCATGTGACATGTAGTGATAGTTTGTCATCGATTAATTATACCATGTATGAAAAGAGATATTTTGTAAAACATTTTGACATAAATTAATTTTCATTTATAAATGTACAATTATTAATATAAGCGAATTTATAATACACCAGTTGCTATATTTTCCTCTACATCATAGATATTCAGATATCTCGTTCTGTACAGTTTATCTGTTTATAATTTATAATATGGTACCTTAATTTATTATTTTGTGTATATTATAATGTTACATCATTCACTACATGGATATCCGATTATTCGCACTTATGTATAGTAAGTTATTAGTTTATTACATATTTATATTACTATATTAGGTAGGTACCTACTACCTACATCAAAATTGCAAATATCAATAACTGTACCTAATATTTGAAAATCAGAATCCATATGAACCTTAGTCGGGCCAACAATGTAATTTATATATTAAAATAACAAAATCTATGGATTCAAGTGTACTATTTTTTGTATACTAAAGATAATAGGTTAGGAAGATATGGTGATATAATGGTGATTAGATAATTTTAGACTTAAGTCATTAATATTAATCTATCAACATTTTATAATTTTTAAAAAATGCTCTAATATAATAAATTCTAGATACAATAGGTAATATTACATCTATTTTATATTTTTGTATATCCATTTTTAATGATTGTTATCTATATTCATCAACATCGTATTTTTTAAAAATTCATCTGCTAACAATTTATGGTGAAAAAGGTTGGTTCACATTTGAAAAAAATAAATTTGTATCACCTCAAGACTCTTATTAAATGGTTTTAAAAAATCTAAATAATTGAAAATATTGTCTTAAGTATAACTAATAACTATACCTAAAAGTGCCAAAAATAAGTATTTGAATAAAATAATTTTTTAAAGAAAAAATGGGGATTAGCGTGTTTGGCTTATCACTGCACTGTACATGTATTATAGAAATCTATCACTTCAATTACGCATAAATGTACATATTCAGTGGCGTAACTTGGGGTAATTTATTTTTTTTTTGGTGTGGGCATCAGAAATGTTTTACTTATTGTGTCTAAAATTAATAATTATAGAAGGGAAGATGCAACACTAGAGACAAAGGTGTTGTGGGCTTAGTAATACCACCACCCCTTGACTATATAGGCACCTAACTATGATAAATTGTATTGTAATGCGTGGCCATATGACCATTATTTAATATAAATTAGTTTTCAAAATATTAATGTTATTATTTACAAATATAGGTAGGTATAATATCTAATAAACTCTATGTTGTTCATCATTAAGGTTGTTATTTTTCATAACACCCCATCCCCCATAGAAATCCCTCGGTACGCGCTGGTTGAAACCATTCCACCCCACAAATAATTTATCTATAACAAATCTATACGACTATACATATATATAGAACTAAAAAATTAGTGAAAATGTATCATTATATCAAGTTAGTATTATTCATATGATATCGTGTGTATAACTTTAGTGTTTAAGTGTAATTACCCAAATATGGGTATACACTAATTAAAAAGTTAAATTAAAAACATATTTATACAAATCTATAGATGTGGTTAAAATTATAATAGTTAAGTAAATATATCTTTATTTAATCATGTTATAGAAATATAGACAATGATTTTAAATAAAACTAAACTATTAAATATTTTTTGTTTCGATAATTTATAATAGCGGCAAACTTATAGTTGATAAACTATTACAGTGTTACATGAAGAAATAGTTGGATGAATTAATACAACATTATTACAAAGTATAACTAAGTTATTAATTAAAACAATTTTAAAGTTGCACAATCACTAATGTGTGATAATTAACAAGAAATAATTAGGTAACTTGTTTTATTAACTGAGTTAAGTTAATGTTTTCTATACATATGAACTTTAAAATTTTGGAGTAACATAAGTTATTTAGAAACTATTGACTTGTAACTTAACGTTATTAACAAACTAAACTAACTAAAGTTAATTTTTTCATTAACTTTTCCACATTTACCTATATGACTATAAAATAACATTTGAATGACCATTTAAAGTAATTAGATAAAACCTCTAAACCCACATAGTAAAATAATATTCAATTATCATGCTTTTTAAAAAACGGTTGTAATATATAAATTAAATATTAGAGCTTAAAATAAGGCCATAGGGGAGGGGGAAAACAATGTCTTTGTCACTACTGTAAAATGTCATGCTGAAATAGGAGCAACCCTATTCCACCAGATTACACCTGTATGTACCCTTTAATATTATGTTCAAAGGGGCACACGATTTATTCTTTATTTTAAAATAAAAAAATTATAAAAATTGCAATTTATACGATATTTGGATAAGATATCGGAAATAGGTACAATATATAAGCCAGAAAAGTCCCATTTCACCCAAATCCATATCTATGGCAAATCAATAAATTTATATGAGGTTTTTCTCTACAAAAATCTATAAAAAAAAACTTCTTATTTAATGTCAATATTTTAATTTTTTTAATAACCTGCAAGAAATTTTTTTTTTATAGGTAATAACCCTATTTTTTATGACTTGATTAAAAAAAAATATATTAAAATTAAGTACAAATTCAGATTTGATTAGATATTAGTGAGAATAGTATAGGTATAATATAGCTATATACTTTTAGATTCTGAGTGGAACGATGAATGTATTGATTTTACTATGATGTGTGTTTATTTTAATTTAAAATTTTTTTTTGTGTCTATGTACACGATAAGTAGACGAAATAATGCTTCGATTTTCAACTTCAGTATCTTGTTCGATGGGAAAGTGAATATTGTTGCTGCATTGGGGAAGGTCAAAATTCGAAATTCCTAGTAATTTTCAAAAGCGCCGAGAAAAACAAAAGAAAAATTAAGGAAAAAAGGGAATTTTTACTCAAAATCGATTTTGGTTTTTGGTGTACTTTAAAACGAATTAACGAAGATAAATGAAATTTTTACTGGTTGTTTATATAATTTATATTTCCATTTTCTATACACGTTAAAATTTTCAAAATAATTTAATTTATTTTGAACTGCTCAGGGACATTTTTAGGACAAAAATAATTGAAAATTTAATACAGGACTATTATACTGTTACACTGACATTTGAAAAATATTAAAAATCCTTAGTCACAGTTTTTTGTTATAAGCATTTAAATTTAAAATATTGACAAAATACGTTAAAAAGACGAAAATTTACAAATTATATCGAGTTCGAAATTCATAAAAAATTTTCTTTTGAAATCAGAGATTTTAAAATGTAATACAAGATTAATCATAAGTTTGTCTACCTTTATCAAAAAAAAAAATGTCTGTAAGAAACTCAAATTAAATTTTTACAACATTGGTAATTCAAAAACGAATAACTGTAGATACATGAAAATTTCACTGAGTGTTTAAATTAGCATTTCCTATACACCATACAATTTTGACTCTTTTAGAGCTGTTTACGGACATTTACATGTAAAAACTGCAGTTTTCAATTTTTTTAGTTTTTTTTTTCTATAAATATCAATAAAGTTTTATCTGTTGGGCCAAATATTGTAAAAATGTAATACAAGGCTCCTGATATATTGTTACAATATTAGTTGAAAAATATTAAAAATACATAGGCACAATTTCTTTTTATAAGCATTTAATTTAAAGATCGAATTTTGACAAAATTTATAAAACTTAAAATTGAATAATTATTTTTTAGTTAAAAATTTATAAAATGTTCAACTTTTATATCTAAGGATTGAAAATTTAAAACAAGATTCCACATAAGTAGTTAATTCTGTTACCAAAAAATCTAAAAAATACAGAAGGACAGTTTATTTTTATAGTCATTTTAAGTTCAAATTTGGACGAAATTACATAATAAAAACCCTAGAATAACTATTTTAGTTATGTTTTTGTGATTGTATAATATTATTCTTGGGTACTTGAAACTTCTAAAGTACACTATTATATATCTATGATAGCATCAAGTTTTGTTGTTGATGTATAATGCGTTATAAGTACCTAATGGATATTGTGATATGATTAATTTGGAATTTATTATAGTTACCTATTATAGGTCAACTTTTTTTAATACCATAGATAAGTATATAATATGTCTTATACCTAGACTGACATACCGTCTCCGCTCAGAACCGTTTTTCTTATACAATGATATTATATCATTGAATTCAAATTTTAATACCATCCATCATACAGTGACGCACTCGTAACCCATTGTACAGCAGAGCACCTTTTTTATGTTATAGCTACTAGATTCTATATATATCTAATAGCTATAAGATTTAAAAAAAATGTATTTAGAATCACTGCAGAAAACTTTTCTTTTATGTTTTAAATATATTGATTCCTTTGGATATTTAAGGTGTGATTAGTGATTTTTGGAGATACTTTAAACTTTAAAGTTTATATTAACTAATTAATTTTAATAATAGGTATTTACATATATATCTTAGGTACCTACATAGAAATATCTCGGTTAATCAATCGAAATAGCTGACATCAGTAAGAATAACAATGTGCATTATAATGTCAATATTATACAAGACGTCTCTCAAAGATTGCATGTCGACTTAAGTGATTGAATAATATTTATTCGCAAACATAAATATTTTATATTGATATTGGTTAATATGTATTATTCTTTACCGATACCAACATGCCGTACCGGTAGATTGTACAGTTAAAAATTTTAATCCACGCAAATATACGCAAATAAAAGTTTATTTGAAGCTACAATATTATTAATATGCATGATGTAACGATTCAACATGATTGTATAAAATTAATTATATTATGCAAGGCATCATCAACAATTCAAAGACCTCATTTTAAAACTTTAGTAGTGTATATAATATAGTTGTCCCGGTCGTTATCGCGGAGTATGACATTTTTGATAGTAATTATGTATTCTCTTGCAGGCCTAATTTGTATGCAATGCGACAGGTCTTTTACTAATTAGGTCCAAAATGTCTTTGTTAATAGCTATGTATTTTATGCATAAGTAGGTGCAAGTATGAAAAAATCGTAAATTTATATTTTTCTCGCTCAAATAAAACGTGATTTATTACTATTATTTTGTTTGAAGAGTAAAATATATTCAATATAGTGTGTCCTTTTCCCGGCAATCGAGTTGTTAGAGCCGTTGTTTATTAGTAATTATTATACTAATTTATTAGCATACGATTTATACGTTTTGAAATCGAAAACAAATGATACAAGCGTCGATAACATCATATAATGACCAATTTAAGAGGAAGTGATATACCCTTGTGTTGTATCCGTCTTACAAGTGTGTAACATAACTAATTTTGAGCACAGCAAAATAACGTGTAGCTCCATCAATTCAAAAATTAGAGTGAATTATAAAATCTAAAGGTAAGATTATTGCCTAGGCAACCTCATGGACTTATAAGAGGTAAATTCGCTCTAATTTTTAAACTAAAGAAGCCACACGTTTTATACTGAGCGTAAAATTTGGTATGTTAAGCACTTGTAAGATGGAGACAACACAAGGGTATAACGTTCTCTTAATATACAACACTCAAATGGAAATAAAAATAGTTACAACAGTGGTCAGAGAACAAAAGTATAAAATTCAGGTACTTACATTTCATATTATAATTTATGGGCACCTATCAAAATTATGTGTTTAAAATTTAGATCAGGTAAATTGAATATTGAAAAGAAATTACTAAAAAAAAAAAATCAATTTGATAAATGTATAGAATATACACAATATTATATATGAAAAAAATATATAGTTATTATCAAAAAAAAATATAAGTACCTACCTACCTAGCTACTACCTATACTTCTTGATATATTTATTATTGAAAAAAAGTATAAACTAATGTTTTGTTTTGCTTACACTTTATATACGTAATTAGTAATTAGAAATTATCCACCGTGTAAAGAATTGCTACAAATGTTCTTGTAATAATAATATTATAATATAGGTATTTTTAAGTTACATGGTACTTTACTATGCATAATATTCTGAAATAAATACAAGAATGTTATTATATTAATAAATTATAAATTATATAATGTAAGAAATTTAATTGTTTAAGAAATCATTATGACAATATAAAATATTAAGAACAATTTAAATACAACAACATAAATCATTAGCAAAAACATAGGTTAGGCGTTAAGAAAATACATATAATATAATAATATATGAGAGATATGAAGAAATTACTAAAAATGTATTCATAATATGATGTACATCACAGAAAAAATTTATCATTTATTCCCATCATTTAATTTAAAATTAGGTAACTATAAAAGTATAAAAAAACACCTTAGGTACTAATTTAATAAATAGGGTTTGGTACTTGCATTTAGGTACATAATATACAATATATATTTATTTTTTTTGTGTTGGTTCAGTGGTTGTAGAATATTCAAGGCAAGATATAGGGGATATATAGATATAAGAATATTCAAGATATTATACATTATTTTGTTTTGTGAAATTGTGAAAATATATACAAAGTTTGACTTTGCATATTTTTGCATATTTTGTTATATTTTACAACAAAGGAATATTCGACACATTTAAGCATTTTTAACAATATTATTAATATTATAGTATAATTTTTTACCATAGTGCATATTTTCATAAGCATACCTACCGTTTTCCCCCATTTATCGGCCTTTAATTTTAGTTGAATATTTTAGAGCTTTTTTTCTTAATTTTAATTACGTATTCGCGTGCATAATTCAAACATTTTTAGTGCCAGAAGTCTATTAGTAGTTAGTACCAAATCCTGGTAACAACGTACTAACCATTTTAGATTCTCAACAAAGTGATTTTTTTTTAAATAGGTATTGTGGGTAACTAATTAATATTTTATTATTTTACAACAGTGGCAACGCGAGAATTTTTCACCCAGGTGGGCCCGATGCTCAATAAAGGAATTAATAGTTTTTATAATCTTAAAACTATAAAGGGGGGGGTGAATGATGTAGATGAGATATTTTAGGGTGGTCTTGGCTCACCCTCGGTGCTGCCACTATTTCGGTATGCATCATAGTTGATTACAAGTAACATTAGATATTACTAAACAATATAAATAATTAAGAGTTTATTCATTAAAATCATAATTAGATAAGTACTATAAATCAATTTATGAAAGTAATTATTATTTGTATACTATTATTAATTATTTCTGATATAGGTTCAAAAAAATATTTTTATCGTTAATGATCGTGCAACAGAAATAAAACCAAGTGGAATAAATTACTGATGTAGGTATAGTCATAAACTTATAACTCACTTAAATAGCTAATACACCGTAAACTCTGAAAAATGTATAAACAAATTCAATATATTTATGAACAATATTTTAATA
This sequence comes from Macrosiphum euphorbiae, assembly GCA_949089665.1. Lineage (NCBI taxonomy): Eukaryota > Metazoa > Arthropoda > Insecta > Hemiptera > Aphididae > Macrosiphum > Macrosiphum euphorbiae. The sequence goes on along the minus strand of CARXXK010000003.1, from coordinate 68,992,235 downwards.
TAGTAATTAATTATAATATTTTTTAATTAATTCCTAAGAAACAAATCAATAAATTATGAACCAACACGTATCACATAAAATAATGATTGATGTATTTTAAAATAACATTTAACAGGAAGCATATTGCCCCAAATAACAAAAATAGGTGAGCAGTATAAATTTGAGATAACAGTTCATAAAATAGATCAGTAAGAGATTTTCAACATTTTTATGACGAAATATAGTTGTTAATAACAAATTGCATTAATAAATGGCAAATGCATATAGATATATCATATATGTATATAACTAGAATATGTAAAGTAGATTACGCGAGTGTTAGATTAAATATTTATATTATGTCTAAGCTTGGGAGATCTTCTACTTCCCGATGTAATGTTCAATATTATTAATTATAGGTACTCGGTACATTTTTAATTAATGATTTATATGTAGATATTATATTATTCATTTTCATTTTATGGTTTATTCATGCAAAATGATCACATCTACTAAACCTTTCATATTCATAATTTTTATTTATTAATAAGAACAGAATAATTACTTGTTATATGCAAATAAAAATGTTTTTAAGCAAAAATGCAATAAAAATAAAAAAAGATATAATATGAAGTCCCAATGATTTTGTATTGAGGTCTATAAAATAAAACTCAAGTACCTATAGTACATAGATGCTATTAAAAAACAAATTAGTATTCATTCGAATTACACTGTCTAGACTTAAAACAGTCAAATCGTTTAGGCCCTGTAATTTTGTTTGTTTTCCTCCAACAATTATTAATTCCGCGAATACTGCTAAAAATATCCTTACTATTCAGCATTTTTAAAATGTACTGACGAGCTAACATTGAAACTTTAACAATAAATAAATATTTATCTAAAGTATGCAAGTATGCAGGAAACTTTATTGTAATAAATAATAATCTATTAATAAATTAACAAAGATTGCATTATTTATTATTCAAAATTAAAAAATAATGTTCCTAATACGTTTAATATTTTTAACAATAAATTATTATTATTAATACTGGTTGAAACATCTGATATCTGAAATATAATAAAATTGTCTGTGAACAGAATAAATAATAAAATAACCTATTTTAGAGATCCATATATCTACAATGCCATAATCGAACTAATATTAAGTTTTAAATACATAATATAATAATATGATAATATGAAGTATTGATATCAGTATGGAACTATACCTAAATTTAATGCTAAATTATTACGTGGTAAAAGCAAACATATTATACTTTTCTCTTCCTATTTTCTACTTCTGATCATATTTCACTGAAAGAGAAGTCTCAGCGAAGTCTTCTTCTCTCGTACACGCCCCGACAGACACAATGACGATATATTGTGATGATGATAAAAATAGGCACATTGTATATATTTTTAATGGAATGAACAGTCTTTCATTATTACGACTATTGTCTAATTGGAACTTGGCACACGGCCTGATAACAAGTCTGTTGTGACATTTTGTTCACGGTAAGCGAACCTTTCATTTAAAAAAAACTTTTTAATTTAATAATACTTATCGGTTAGTTGAAAAAAAACAATACAATTTTCTTGATAAAGTCAAATCTTTTACGGGTTTTCAACTATGTTTGTTTAAAACACCTATTAACAGCTGAACATGTATACAATATATTGTATTGTATTGTTGTATGGGTATTTGCTATAGTACCTACATAATATTATGTAAAATAATTAGATACGACTAGGGCCTAATCGTATCGATTTATGTTATATATTAACTAAATTATGGTATGATCATAAATCTAAGTCTAAAACAAAATTGTCCCTTTTAATTTGTTTGTAGGTATCCTGTATTCCTGTTGTCCCAACAAACTTTTAGCTGGTCGCTAGGAGTTTAATTTTTAATTTTTAGTAAAATCGTAATCGTTTTAATGAAAAATATTATGAATCATAATACTATTAAAGTGTTTCTAAAACTTAATTTTTTAAATTTTAAAAATAATATTAAAATATGATTTCACTATTTAAATATTTTATTGTTACTTGAAACCAAAAAAAGTAATCTATTAAACTATTAGGTATATTCAGACATTAAGCACAATTCACCATTACGCCAACAGGCTAACAAAATTATGAAGTAATATCCACCTTATACAGTTGTGCGCCGTACCTATAACATACAATAATTTGTATTACCTATCACTGTCATTATTATGTGGGGGGTGAGGGTAGTATTCAAAATATTAAACACATTTCAATTTTTCTAAAGATGGTCATCCTAGTTCCTAGGTTTTGTTATAAATTTATAATTAAATATCATATTCTATTTAATTATAGAACTAGTGTGATTTTATATCAAATGCCCCCACATGACACTCGTGGCTTGTTTTGATTTTCTATGATTATTTTAAGATTTTAAATATTATGCTCAGCTTAATTTGATTAAAGAAAAAATACAACATATATTGTTTATCTCACGTCACGCATTAAGTACCTAATCAACATTTGACGTAGTTAAACTTATCAATTATTATATGAGGCGTCTGATTAAAAGATTCGCTACAGTTACAACACAGTGGTTTGATTCTGGCACTATATTGTATTATAACATTTTATTTTTTAATTTGCATTCAAAAACTTTTGGGTACTACTTACTACTTACTACCTCACCCACTAGCACAAAAAGTTAATTATTACTTTTTATATTAAATTATCACACTATACAATACACACCATGCAATTTTTTGTTTCATGTTGTTATTTCCTTAATTATTTTTTGTACCTATTTTCTATCATTATACCTAATCACTTATTTAATAAAAAAACTAAACTATTTCGTAATTAAGTTAATTCATTAAATAAATTTAAAAATTTACCCATAAAGAATATTAAAATATAATTCATATTGGTTTTATAGATATAAAATATCACGAATAAATATACAATTCATATAGTTAGGTTACTAATACCTAAATATAATATGCTATATTATAGCCAATACAATTATATTTTATATTTATCATTGATATCTATACCTTACTACAGAAAATATTTTAAGAAATAAATAGTTAGCCAATTAGCATTATATTACAGTTATTTACTATTCATAAAATATAATATAATATAAAACATTTTATTTAATTATGTTCCAAAATTATTAAAATGTCTTATTTTGTAAACGCTGTTTCTAAATTCAAATATTCATCGGTCGGTTATAATAAATATAATTTATTGAAGCCAACGCATTACCTATTCCTATGACCCTGGACGGGGGATATTCGAAAGGGAAATAAATATCAACCCCTCCAATACTTCATTTATAAGATATTTATAAGATAATGGTACCCGTAAGGCGTTACTAAATTATAGAAAACCCTTTAAATATGTTAATGCGAACTACATAATATAATATATACCCAAATACCGCATACACAACTATAATAATATAATAATTATTGTTTTTACAGCTATTAATTTCGATAAGACGCTTAAATTATAAGGTTTATTCCCATGACAAATCGCATGCGATTAAAGTAGTTGTATCTCCACATGTATGATGTACAGAGATCAAAGTTAGTATTGCCTGAAATCTGTATGCATATCACGCTGTACATTTTAAAATAAAGAATGATTATAATAGTTACAGAAGTTATATTTATGTGTTAAATGTTTTAATAAGTGAAGTAGTGGACCAAATATTTTGTGACACTCCACTGCGATCATCATAAAATACTTATAAAGTTATAAGTTATAATTTACAGACTACAGTCGCATCTTTAAAAAAGGACTTTGTATGATGTTAGTACCAATCATAATTCTCAACAAAATATTTTGCTTCGGAATACGAAATAAAAAATGTAGGTACCAACGTTGTCGTTTAAAATAAAAAACTTAAAAAATTATAATGATAAAAAATTATATTACGCTTAAAATATTAATATTAGGTATTACCCATGGTTAAAATATACAGGTTATTACATATCGACTCGGATTGTTATCATCAGTAACAAAATGGCTGTGTAAAGGGATATCACAAATATAATTTTTTCTTATCATCAAAAATAGGTACCTACGCTGACAAAAGCTAACAAATTCAAAATTCTGCACATCCATACTTTATTATTATTGGCTCCCTTTAAGTGGCCATTTTTGTTTTTATCATAAAATATTTGATTGAGAAGGGGTATATGTGCAATAATCTTGTATATTTCAACCATGGTATTAACTAAGCTGTGTTAGGCATAGGCAATTATTGGAAGTATCATTGATTATAAGATCCATGATTTATGGTATCCAAAATCAACAATAGGTACTATTATTAATTAGTAGGTAGGTACCTTAATAGGTTAGGTTAGATATAATTATCTTAGTCCGTGATTGAAACTACTATTACTTTATTCATCTGGATAGAAATTATTTTTAATTTTATTGACAAGTCTAAAGAATTGTTATATTTTAGTGATATTTTTTTAGTATTTCTATAAATAAAATATATTTATATTAAGCATTTAAGAATATTTTATATATTTTTCATTTTAGATTTCAAGTGTACACGTGAAAAACGAAATATTATTTATTTTAAATGTTTTTTTTTTTTAACATAATAATATGTTTTCAGTTAACCGTTTTAATACCACTTAAATAGCTCAGAACTTTTTCCCCACGGCTGTATAGCTGGTTGTCCATTTGGCACGAATTGTTTTTGAATACATCACATCATACTTGTTAAATAAGCAAAATTTCTTGTAGTTTTTTAGGAAATTGTTGATAGTATTTTGATTAGCAATAGCAGAATACCTCGAAAATGCATACTTTTTTTAACGAGTCACTTGTCGGTTATTGTGATAAAATTAAAAATAAAAATACAGTTTTTTGTACTACCATATACTATCCTACATGCGGAGGCAAGTGTATAGTTTTCAAGACGGATTTAAAGTATTGAATTGGAATTTGGACCCGCTGAACGAACAGATATTTTTTTTATTGTTATTGATCAGTTATCCGACAACGAGGGGCCATTATCTAAAATTTATTTGTATTTTCAATTTTGTAATAATTTTAGTATTATACGTTATAACCTATAAATCTATTTTAATATTGATTTATGTTATATTTTTATCTGCAATTGAACACACTTTCTTTATTAGAAACAAATAAATATCTATATAAAGTATTAAAATATATTAAATAAATACACTGCACTACTGTATATGTATTAGGTACACACAACCATACTATATTACACTGATAATACAATTATACAAAATTTCTTTCTCCACACGATAGTTTTAATATTTTTATTAGCCGCCAGGTAATACATAATGATATTATATATACATAAATAAATTCTATACAGTATATTGTATATATATAATGCTATTATGCTTTGTGTATCAAACAGAATCAAATGACAAATAGTATAGGTACTTGTTATGACGTAGGTATACAATATTAATAAATTATACATTGTATTTACTATTTAGATCGTAATAATATTTTATTGTTGATCTATTGAACGGGAAACAACATATAATATGACTTTGAGAAAAAAACTACAGTAGGTATACTAGGTATACCTATGGGTACCTACCTCGTACCTATATCGTATTATAGCCTATAAGTATAGGTATTAGGTACTATATACGTCTATATAGTATATACTATAAGTGTCTATAACTATATGCATAAACAATAGATCGTTTAATAGATTTTTACTTGCAACATAATAGTGTTATTGATAATACAAACAAAATTATGAAAGTTTTTATCGATTTTAAGCATCACCGACCTACTACTGTGCAATGCAAAAATATTGAAATTCGATAATATTATCTTTTCAGAACTAATGTTAATTATTAAGGTTACGTAAAAAATATACTATCCTAACTGGTTTAACTCCAGTTATCTTTTTTTATTGGTTAATAATTAATTGAAAATTCGTATTTTCAGTTTGTGCAGTCAAGTATCATAGTTGTATTATACTTGTATGTATGAATTGTAAATAAATTGTAGTTTTTACACCAATAAAAACCTACTTACTGATAATATAATGAACAATTTATCTTTAATTTTAATCATTAAAATTAATAATTATAGTAAATTCGTCTGAAACTAAAATATATTAAAAGAACATAGCTAGGTAATGTACTTAAAAAAAATAACACTGCAATTTCACCGTGTGTCTGCTGTCAGGTGGAACAAAATATTGATTTGAAATTACCATTTGTTAGAGAACTTTTCATGAATCATAAACTAATAAAACAATTAATCTGGTGTTATAATTTCGAATAAATTGCAGAAACTTTCAATACAAAATACAAAATATCATATAATATATATAAGTAAATTCAAATTCAATCAAGTTCTGTTATCATTATAACGTAATATATAAAGTTAAAAATGTTGTCTCGGTTGACGATTGTAATATATTATTATACCTACTAAATAATAAATAATATAATAAGTCTACAGCATTGAAAAAATTAAATAAGTACGTTCCTATATATTATTTAGATGTATTTAGAATATTTAGATAGATGTTTAAAAAATAATATTGATTTATTAGCGACTACGTAGCATTATAGCAATAGCCAACAATACATCACATTACAATATTATACTGTATAATAATATAACAATAAATTATATCGTACCAATAACAGCCTCGAAGAGTGAACATTTCAGCCGATAAACCTCACGAGTCTGGTCTGTGCTGCTAACATTTTTTACTATAATTTTATATATTTCATTGGCTTTTGGAGATAATTAGGTTGGAGCCGTTGGAAATTTTAAACTTAAATATATATATATTATGTGTGTGTGTGTGTGTGAGAGAGAGAGAGAGTGCGCAACACACAGGGTAAATATATCCAAAGTTTTCGGCGTGGCGTCGTCCCCACGGGTCTTTCAACGGCAATCTCCAAATTATCACGTTCTATACATATTATATTAAATAGAAAGTTACAGAACACACAAACACACTGACTAGTGACTATACTGACATCGTACACACAACACCACCGCGTGCTCCCATATCAATTGTATCTATTTACATATTAAATTAATTTTTGAACATTATACTGCAGAATAATATTAAGCTTGAACATTATTTATCCACTATGATTAATGATTATAATGTCATTCTCGTACGAAATTTTAGGTATATACTATATACTGACAGTCACATAATATGACATCATCGTCAGTTGTCACCCTTACACAAGCGGTGATAAATCCTCTCAATAAAGTTGATTTCATTTATAGAAACCAAAATATTTAACAAGTACCTATATACTCAATAAGTACAAAACGGTGTTTGGCAAGGTCAGCCGATAAGTTTATCGCGAGAGGACTAAAGCGAAATCGCGTATTATACCATTTAAATAATATAATACTGCAACGTATGCACATACATACATTATTTAGATTAGACATTATATATAATAGAGACCCATTAATGTCACAGTATACATTATAATGGATAGATATAAGCCATAACTCATAAGATACTTATGTCTTAAATTGAATAGGTTGAATTGCGCAAGATAATATTTTTAAAATTTTCAGTACCTATACAACATTTTTTACTGTCAAGATTCTTGTAGGTAGTAGGTACGATCAAAACTAAAAAGGTGGGTAAATAGATGTCACTCTGCTGTACTGTAAATAAGTACAGTACAATTTCAAGTGTCTTGAATTACAACGAAATAAGAAAATCGCTACACGAGAAATCGAATATCCAATATTATAAAAATATGAACTTCAAACGCTCATAAAAATGTAATTTGACTTTCTCATAGACATTTTTTTTTTTTTGATAAAGGTAGATAACCTTATAAGGAATCTTGTATTACATTTCAAAATCTTAGATTTAAAAAGCAAACATTTTATGAATTTCTAACTCAAAATAATTTGCACCTTATCGTGATTTGATCGAAAATTCGAACTATTTGCTTATTAAAAAAAAATTGTGACTGGATTTTTAATATTTTCAAATGTCATTGTATTAAACTTCGAAGTTTTTTTACCCAATAAACTTTATTGACATTCATAGAAAAAAAAAACTATAAAAATTAGGAACTGAATATATCCGTAAACAGTTCAAAACAAATCAGTATTTTTAAAATGTAATCATGTACAGAAAATGCTAATATGAACAACCAGTGAAAATTGTATGTAAATATGGTCATTTGTTTTAGAGTTACACCATAACCAAAAACGATTTGGTCGAAAACTGATTTTACTTAAAAATTCCCGTTTTAACTTAATTTTTCTTTTCTTTTTCCCTGCGCTTTCGAAAACTATTAGGAATTTTTTACTTTTGACCCCCTAAAGTACCAACTGGCAACTAGATTCACTTTCCTATCAGTAAAGTTACTATTGAAGAAATTCTAAGCATTTTTACTGTCCTAAAAATATTATTTTAGGTACATATTATATAGGTACCTAACATTTAATTTTTTTTTAAAACATTTTTCAATCTTAATGTTTTTTTTTAGTAGATATCTAAAAATAACTACCTATATTATAATTTATAGCTTTTCGTTAATCGTTTTCTATAATTTTTAGTACCCATATGTAATTTTATCGATGTAAATAATATACTAATCGACAATATAAGGAGTTAAGTAGAGATGCATCCATGATTAAAATGTTTGGGAAAGTTGATAATATATGTGAACCGTTCCACATTGTCGTTACAAATCACATTGTCTTACAAATCTACGTACCTATACTAATAGTAGGCTACTATACTAATGCTTATTTCACGAGTCCCTTGTCCCTCGTCACATGTCTGATTATAATTATTGCAGTGCGGTGTTATCCTTTAACTGGAATCGGGGCTCCAGGGAGTTGGCCAGTTGGGCATGAGTTAAGTATTCGGTGCGATAATAATAATTGTAATTTTATCCCGTGGGTTTGTCTGACAAACTCTGAACCTTTTGCTGGTAGTCGGTAGTGTCTGAAATGGGTACTCACCTCGCGATATTTTAAGTGTTCGCCACTAGTGAGTAATGACATTAAACGAATATGTCATGTGAATAGTTTTATAAGTAATAAAGCGCATGCGAATACCTACCGGAGTACGACAAATGATTAATCGGGACAAATTTAAACTGGTTTTTGGTAATGTGTTCTCGTGTAGCTGCGTACATATATGACATGAAATGATTAATGGCAATTGAAAATCGTAATAGAAGTAAATTGTGCACAACGCATATTATAACGGTTGTGTACAAGTGGTACACGACGACATTTCAATATGTTATTTTTATAACTTTTAACTAATTATGTGGATTTTACGTAAATTAAGATTTACTGACCTTTCATTTGAAAGGTACCAACCTATTTTCCCGATAAATTTACATTCATTAGAATATTTGCAAAATAATATGTACACTAGTAACTATAGTACGTAACACCTGTATGGCTTGGTTAGATAGTTGACAGTCAGAAGATTAAGATTTTTTATCTTAAACAGTGGTCTACACTAATTATTTTCTTGCAAAAAATAAACACACTTAGGTAATACTGGTAATAGCATTAATTATAAATACTAGTATTTATAATCAATGGTAATAATTGGTATATCTTAGTCCGTGGTCTACACATACTTATGTACCTATTTCATGTTACCTATATCTGGTTATCAATTATGCAATGGCGTATTGGAGGGTTATAAATTATAAGGTATTAAAATAGCCTAACACCAGTTTATTGATTCAGCGTATATCCAATATAATTAATAGAGATACACAGGTATACGCGCAGGACGTGGTGTTATTTTTTTTTTTTGGGGGGGGGGGGTGGCACGGTAGACATTTTTTAATTTATTGAATCTATAGTCGTTCATAAGGTAAAGTTTGATACATACCAAAAAAAGTGTATCTTCTGTTCAGTATTTTTGAAATTTAAATTGCTGAAATGGCCTGATTTTGGATGGACTCCAGATTGCAATTCCATGTAACCAACCAGGCCTTATGTGCTTTATTTTGAAGTCAATATAACTGATTTTTTTGTTTTAAACAGTATAACTATGACGTACGTACGTACGTTGACACGTTAGGTACTTACGTTAAAAACGATATTATCGGAATTGGTCGAGACAAAAAAATTATACCGCCATAAGCATTAAGCTCCTCGTCGGTTGGCTCAGAATCTAAAATTATTCGATAGTGGTCGCGGGTGACATCTAGCCGTAATCCCAGGGTACTAAAGTGATAACGGTGTTTTGGTTGATAACTTAACTTTTGTAATGGACAATTATAGTGATAACAATTAAAATTGGAAAACAACTACAACTGGATAGTGGATCTTTAATATTATTCATAATATAATTTCTTAGTTTCTTACCTAATTTATTTTTATTCTCTCTCTTACTATTACTATAGTTTTTTACACACAAATCGTCTTCTTTAATAATAGCTACAGTCAAACCTATTTAAATATAACTTTTATTATTTTAAAGCAACATGAATTTTTGGCATTAAACATCAGAGCAGGTTTAGAAAAGTTACATATTTTTTCTTCTAATAACTACCTATTGTTAGGTACTGTTATGCTGGGACTTAGAAACGTAAAAAGCCGTATTCATCGCTTATGGAATATCACACAAACTGCTTTTCCAAAAACACAATCGAAAATTCCTCCCAACTACAGTTATATTAAGTAAGGGTTCATTTAATTTGTTCTTTTTTTATTGTTAAATTTTCATAGACGTTTTCAGAGTTCAACTGTGAATTCAACCTCGAGAAGTATGGAGAAAATCAAAAACCGTTTGGCTCAAGAGAGATCGCCTTACCTCTTGCAGCACGCCGAAAATCCAGTGCAATGGTTTGTATTTTACATAATAATATTTTGTTTTCTCTCTGTAGTCTTCTTAACTATCAATTTTATGAATTTTCAAATTAAATAATGAAACTCTTTCAATATAAATATAACATAATAATATGGAATCACCTAATTCTTGTAATGTTTTTTCAACTTTACTTTAACTATTTTGTTATATAGTAAATCATATAAGTAACAAGCTGGTTTGTAAATCTTACAAAATATTTGTAGATAAAAAAAATAACCTATAAATGGGATTCCTAATATATTATATTTCCCTAATGTTCCCAAAATATTAATGTAAAAACATATTTATATTACCTAATTAGATGTTTGAGTTATTTGAAAATCATAACTTAACTAATACCTACTATATTTTATGAAGGTATCCATGGGGTGATGAAGCATTTGAAAAAGCTCGTTCCGAGAAAAAACTTATTTTTCTATCTGTTGGTTATTCAACTTGTCATTGGTGCCATGTTATGGAACATGAGTCATTTGAAAACCAAGATGTTGCAGCGGTCATGAATGAACACTATGTGAACATTAAAGTGGATCGAGAAGAACGACCCGATGTAGATCAGCTGTACATGACTTTTGTTCAGGTATCTATACAAAATCTTTTATATACTTTGTCTTGCACTGTTTTTTGTTGTTCATACTTACCCACCTACGTATATACTTACTGCCTCGTGTTTAAACATTAAAATGTACAACTATTAAAATACTGAAAAGCAATTAGTAGTATTATTTATATGTGTATATAAATTTAATAAATCTGCTTTTATCAAAGATTTTAACTCTGAATTAAAATTGAAAAAATAATTATTTAAATTATTTCTTATTATGATTTATGATGTTTAGGTACTTTTATTTATATATTTTTAACAGTAAATCACCAGCTAGAAGCTATGTCCTATATGGATAAGCAATATATTTTTACATCAACTTATTTATAAATATAGTAAAAACTTAAAGCCTAAATTATATACTTAGATATGCTATACACCAGTAATGATGGTTGATGGAGTTTTTCTTTAGTAGTTAAGAGGACGGTACACCTGCATGTGTTGTCTCCGTCTTACAAATATACCAACATAGGAAAAACTGTTTTGCACGGGAAAGAACCGAGAAGGCTACAATGATAACTAAGAAGCGAGATTTTCCGCACATAAAAAGGAGAACTTTGGCTGTACAACGTTGTTTTTATTTTTTTGATATCATTCTCATATGAAAAAAGTTTTCAAGTTTGAAATACACAAACAATAATGGTTTTTGAAACAGAACTTTTTTCATATAAACGATATCAAAGAAATGTTGCACAGCCAAAGTCCTCCTTTGTATGTGGTGAAAAACTCGTTTCTTAGTTATGAATGTAGCATTCTTGGTTCTCTTTCCCGAGCAAAACAGTTTTTTCTATGTTGTACATTTGTAAGACTTAGACAACACATGCGGGTGTAGCGTCCTCTTAAGCCTACAAACTAATTATTTGCTGTATTGTGTAGGCGGCGTCTGGTCAAGGAGGATGGCCCATGAGTGTATTTTTAACACCTGATTTGAAACCAATTGGTGGTGGAACATATTATCCACCTGAAGATGCATATGGACGTCCTGGATTTAAAACTATTCTTTTACACATGGCTAAAAGGGTAAGTTAATCAAAATATATATTTATAATATTATTATGGACCGTATTTTTTTTTTTTTTACTAGTGGAAAAGTGATTCAAAGTCCATGTTGGAAAATAGTTCAAAAATGATGAAAATACTTAATGATACTACAGCTTTTGATATACAACTTGGGACTGAACTTTCTAATATTATGAAACCTAATCCTAAAACATGGATAACATGTTACTCACAACTTCAGAGAATTTATGATGATGAATGGGGTGGTTTTGGTATGCCACCTAAATTCCCTCAGCCAACAATATTAGATTTTCTATTTCACATATCATATAAAATGTCAAAATCGTCTGAGGGGAAAAAGAGCTTGGAAATGGCATTAGAAACTTTGCAAAAAATGACCATGGGTGGCATACATGACCATATTGGCCAAGTGAGACATTTGTGGAGGTTAAAAATTTTTTTTACTTACTACCATTTTTTTTAGGGTTTCGCTAGATATTCGACAGATGAGAAATGGCATGTACCACATTTTGAAAAAATGTTGTACGATCAAGCACAGTTGGCTGTGTCATATACTACAGCTTTCCAAATAACCAAACATGAACAGTATTCAGATGTTGTTCATGATATCTTACAATATGTCAGTAGAGATTTAAGTCATAAGGTATAGTATTTTCCTGATTATAATGTATTATGTATTTATTTTTACACTGTGCACTTGCTAAATAGAAAGAACTACTTAACTAATTATATAGTTACAATTTTTATTAAATATCAAAACCTACAAAATGTTGTTTTTACAATGTTTAAAATATATTAATAACTTTAAAATGTAAAAATAATATCTAGTACTATGCTATGAATTATTTTAATGTTGGTAGAGCACAACTTTTTTTGAAATCAATAGCATAATAATAAATATTTATATTTATATTCACTGGCAGATTTTATGAATAATTTAATTACAATAATAAAAATAATCATGTTTTTTAGCTAGGTGGATTTTATAGTGCTGAAGATGCAGATTCACTACCTGCAGTTGATTCTACTAAAAAACGTGAAGGTGCTTTTTGTACTTGGACACAAGAAGAAGTAAAGACACTCTTAGACCAACCACTTGATTCAAAACCTGATATTAAGCTATCTGAACTATTTTGTTGGCATTTTAGTGTCTTACCTAATGGTAATGTTCGACCAGACTCGGTAAGTGTACAGTTATGTGTTTAATAAAAATATGCTATGGGCGTGCATAGGATTTTGTGCAACATCATAGATCAATAAGCAGCCCACTTATTTCCCTCATTATGGCATAGGTAAAATATGTGCGAGGTAAAAATGTTGTATAATATTATCATATATCAATCAAATATTTAATTGAGAAAAATATTGTGTAGTATTCATTCTTTCATTATTTATTTTGTCAACTTAAAACTCTGTTTTCAATATTCTTAAAAGTTTATTCTGTGTAAGACTTTTAAATAAATATTTGATGGCCCACTAATCAAAAATACATTTCAATGCATTGTTTTCTTCACCTGTGCACGCATACGGTAGAAACATTTATAATTAATTAATTTATAGGATCCTCATGGAGAGTTATTAGGTCAAAATGTGTTAATAGAGTTCAGAAGCAAGGAAAATACTGCTAAGAAGTTTCAAATAACTGTGGAAAATGTAGAAAAAGAACTTAAAATTGCAAAAAGCATATTATTTGAAGCACGAAAAAAAAGACCTCGACCACATTTAGATAATAAAATAATAACTTCATGGAATGGTAAGAATTTCTCTCCATTTATATCATAGACTTATTAATATATGTAGAATGTTGATCTATAGTATGTTCACTAAAGCATTCATCAGTAGATATGATATTTATATACAAGCATATATTCATAATTAGACACTTTACTAGACTTTTAAGTAGTTCAGTAAATTAGGTTGATAAAAATAAAACCATGGGCCAAAGTTGATCAATAAGTGCCAATTGTTTGCTAAACTTTGCATAGTATAATAATACCTATTATGATAACCAGTATAATATATCAATCTTGCCTGTCAATATGGTACTTTTAATACCAGTGCACAAAAAAGTTTAAAAAGTATAATATTTACAATTTCCACTCCAGAACTTTATAAGTTTATTACCAGTATCATGTATCAACTTTATTGTGTAACATTTATATAATATCTTTATTTTGATTGTTTCCTATTAGGTATTTTATATATTTTATATTACTTGAACTAAGAAATACTATAAAAGTATAAAATAGTAACTGTTTTACCATAATAACTTTGAAGTAAAGATTGAAGAAATACTTTTCATTCCCATAAAATATTCTAAAAATAGTAGGAAAAATTAGCTTTATTCTAGTATGTACAATATAGCAGTAAAATTAATTATTATGTCAAACAATAAAATACGAGTAATAATATAATATTATTTAATATCACCTATTATCAAATAAAATAATATTGTTAGTGACTGTTAACTCAGCGTCAATGAACTAATATTTAGCTTAACATCATGTCTCTACATCAAACGTCTCTATCATACAAATTTGTTTTGTTGCCTATAAGACTTTATAATATGAAAGTTTCACTTTTTTATATTGTATTATATTGTATTTCATGTATTTTACAGGGCTTATGATAACAGCATATGCAAGAGCAGCATCAGCATTAAATGTGGAAGAATATAAACAAAGAGCTATTAAAGCCGCGGAATTTCTTAAAACACATGCGTGGAACAATAGTGTATTGTTACGATCGTGTTATGTAAATGAAAATGGAGATATCGCTAACATGTAATTTACAATGCAATATTGTGGGGTTTTAAATGTTAATATTGTTTCATAACTTTTTTTTTAGAGAAAAACCCATTGCTGGTTTCCTCAATGACTACGCTTTTCTCATACGTGGTCTTCTAGATTTGTATGAATGTACACTACAGTCTAAATGGTTAAAATGGGCTGATGAACTGCAAGAACAGCAAGATGAGTTGTTCTGGGATAAGGAGAAATTTGGATACTATTCTTCATCTGACAAAGATCCCAGTATCATTTTGAGGTTCAAGAGTGGTAAGATAATAATTGATTAAACATGAATGTTTAAATTTAAAATCTTCTTTCTAGATCATGATGGAGCTGAACCTTCTGGTAATTCAATATCGGCATTAAATCTATTAAGACTGTCAATATTGACTGAAAAATCTGAATACCGTTCTAAGATTGATCCTTTATTTTTGGCATTTGCTGGCCGTTTGTCTAGCAGTTCAAGTGCTTTACCAGCATTAGTGTCCGCTCTTACTCTACATTGTGATTCAATCACTTCTGTAAGCATAATATTGATTATTTTATGATTATTTTTAACTTACAACTGTTCTGTTTAGGTATACGTTACTGGTGATTTGGATAATCCTGAATTAGAAGCACTATTATCTGCAATCAGACAGCGTTATATGCCTAATCTTGTATTAGCTCTTGCTGATGAAAACTCTTTATCAGAACTAGCAAAAGGCTTAGCGATTGCGGAAAATGGTAAAGTTGCTGCATATGTATGTAAGAATAATACATGCAATTTACCAGTACATAGCACAGAAGAATTAATTGCCTTATTAGATGGGAAAGTGGAAAGCCCAGCTAGCAACTAGCTAAGTTGCTCAGTATGAATATAATTTTAGTTTTGTAACATTTTAAATGTATTTATTATTTAATATTATTATCAATATATATATATATATATGTATGCGTATTGTTTTTGTTTCAATATTACATTGTTTATTAACTTTTTGATGTTTAATATTACCTATGCCCTAGAGTAATTTTGTTCGATATTTTAGGGGGAAATATATCAAAGATCACAATAAACACTTACAAGTCAAAGTCATTATATTGACAAATTATGAGGACTTATATTTAACACTTATAATCATGTCTACTAGAGCTGGTGGCCAGTATCGAAGAGAGTGTTATACCTGTTAGATCCACCTTGACTACGTCAGTATCATAACATGAATATAGAATAATAATTCACTATTATGAGTAATTTAAAAGTAAAAAACCACTAGTCATACTCACAACTTTCAGGTATGAAAAAATGTATTCATAGTAACTAAGTAACTACTGTACCTTCCAGTAGTATTTCTCATTATGAAAATTAATAACTTAGTAAAATAGGTACTACGGTCCATGCTACAGTTCTACTTAATCCATTTAATCTTAGAAAAAAAAAAAACAACTAATATTTATAGGTATTATAATATTAAATTTGTATATCAACAATGATATAATTAATTGTGTTATTACCTACATAATGATAGAGTTATGTCTAGATGACTAGAAGATATTGTACTTGATATAAATTTATTTTTAAATTGTTTCATGTCTCCATTGCAGTGCAAAACAATAAAAATAAATAAATATTGTCATATGGCATAAGTTAAGGTAGTTTTAGATTTTTCAATATAAATATAGTACTTTTTTATTTAATTTTTGGGAAATGGAAAATTTCTTTCAAACCCTAAAAATAAAATTCCAATTTTTCCATTATTACGTAAATCAAAATCATTTCTGGATTAAAAACAATATTTTAAATAGTTTATAGCTCAGGTAATAAAAGCTATATATTTTTTAATATACCGAGTACAGACACCCAGGGCCAGTGGTCAGTGGCGTGGCGAGCATATTTTAAAGTCCAAGCAAAGTATTTAAACAATGACCCACTAACTTTAAAGCTGTATACAAATTTGGAATTTTCGTTATATGACGTCATCATTAATTTAGTATGAAAATAATACTAGAATAATTAACTATACATTTATCGGTTATCCACACAAATTTCATTAAAAAAAATAAATGTCTAGGACTAAGCAATTATTACACAAGTCCACATTGTTCACCACGCCACTAAAGACACCTTTAGTGATGTACATTGCGCACGAGGGGGGGGGGGGGGGATAGGTCGATAACTCTGGACTTTTCTTTAATAAATACATAGACATCTATGCCAAACGAAATAGCGAAAATTTTTACATTTTACAGGAAAAAATTGAAGTCAGTTTTAAATCTCATAGTATAGATACCTGTGAATAAATGGAATAAAGTTATTAATTAATCAGTTATCATCCACCAAATGATTTATTATTATCACAGAATACTCTACTATATTAGCTAGGGGACTATTTTTTTTTTTATCACAGTGTATCTCAGCGGCGTAAGCAGGATTTTTCAATGGGGGGTGGGGGCTTGAAAATTAGTTATGATTTTATTTTTATTTTGTCCAGTCTAATAATTTCAGACGTTTATTTGAGGTATTTTAAAATGCTCGTAACTTTTCAACTTTCTGATAGAATAAATGCTCTGATCATAAGCTTCGATGACCGATGTATGTTTTTGGAAGAAAATTGGATGTAGTTGGTACTTTTAGGAGATCGAAATTGAAAATGCTCAGTGCTTTTTAAAATAATTGGAGGAAAAAAATGAAAATTTATTTAAATTGTCTGGTAACCAGCTTGGTTATACCGTCCTCACATGGATTGTATTTGATCGATTGACATTTTTTTTTCTATAAATGTCAATAAAAAAATTATTTATCCGGTCAAGAAGCTTAAAAATGTAATACGTATGTTTTTATTGTTGCTAAAATATTAACGATACATAGGCACCATGGTTATTTTTTATAAGCATTTAAAGTTCAAGTTTCGTTTTTTAAAGTTATAATAATACGGATTATAGGGGGGGGGGCTTCAGACCGTTAGCCTCCCTGCGGACGCCACTGGTGTATCTATCAACTAGGTACTTTATTTATATGTTTACGTTATTTCACGGTTGTAACTCGTAGATAATATTTTATACCACAGAGGTTAGCTAAAATAGTAATAATTACAAATAACCAATATTTTAGACCTAAAAAACAGAATATTCTTATTACCCCATACACATAGGCGTGCGCAGGGGGTATGCGGCTGCATACCCTGAAGCTCTTTGGGGGGCGAAATTCGACTCTGGAAAATAACCTTTTTTGCTCTAGAAAAATAATTAGTACGTATATCAAAATATTTATAATGATAGGTATATGATTAAATAAGAGGGAAATTATATCAGACATGGGATAACATTTGATTCACGTATAGAATGATAATGAGGTGATTGCAATGCCAACCACCGTCTGACGTAGAACATGCCTATGGCCGTGCCATTAGCAAATCAAACATCCAGTTATCGGTCATCAACTGCCAAGTATTTGCAAAATGCATATTTTTTGCATTTGTCGCAGTATTTGTTACAATATTTCAGTTTTTATTTTTTAAATAAGAATATTGGATTTCATGGTCAATCAATCGATCAATACGGAACGCCTCGAACCTATAGTAAAGTAATTATCTTAAGTCCCGAAGACATCAATGGTGTTTTAAAAAACGCTACCCAAGATCCAACGCAGAATGGCAGAATGGTGTCATGATAAATTATAATTGTGGGGGACGAGGTGGCCGAGCGGTCGAACACGTCGTCTGCGGCGCTGGCGGTCGCGGGTTCGATTCTCTCGACCACTGGGCGGCATTTTTCTCCGGGCAAGTCACGGTGTCCGGAGAACAAGTGCCGCCATCCCCCCCCCACTCCGGGGCATGGCAGAAACCTACGGGTGCCACAATAGAAATTCTGCCAAACACAACACACACGTGTAATAACCCTACAATTTCAAACCCTACTACCTACAATCATAAAACCCTACAATCAAGCTACTGGCCATAGTCGCAGGGCTTTAAAAAGATCAATTAAAAAAAAAAAAAAAAAATTATAATTTTTATTTATATGATTACGTTTGTTTTTTTGTTTATACGAGTTGTATGATTATATATAATTTTTTTAATTAAACTGAGATATTTCAATACTTACGCATTGTGCATATATTTTATCAAAATTTTAAATGCTCAAAATAACTATTAGGGATCAGCCTTCTGCATACCCCGAAAAAGAGGCGATGGCCATACATTAATCGACAGACAAGTTAACGAGTACCTATAGGTTACCAACAACAGCAATGAAATATTTCTATTTGTTGTTGTGCCACAGTAGTCAATGCAGTTCTGTAATTTAAAATTACAAAAATATAATACTTTGTATTTACCTCCTTAACATGTACTATGACACTATTATGTCATCAATAAATATTAGATATTAACTTGGAGTATCAGTTTTAAACTTTTATTAAACGTGTGTTATAAAGTTATAAGAGAACTAAAAAACAGGTTGTTGTCCGATTTCACCCCACATGTCCGAAGTCCCCCCTTTTTACGGTAGTCATTAGAACAAGAATCTCTGGTTCAGAAATTTTTAAAGCCCCCTCCCCTCTGCGCACGCTTATGGTGATTTAAAATTAGTAAGGTGGTATTATGAGCAGGCTTCTATGAAAGTTGCTCATAGCAGAGTAGACTGGAGTAGCTACAACACATTTGACCGCAATTTTGCTTGTGTTAGCAACAAAACAATTTTTTTAAACATACATCCAAACGTATGCCATGACGATTTGTAGGTATGTAAGTAAACGTAAATTATAATATTCCCTACAATATTATTCCCCTCTACTATTATTCAAAAATATTTTTTGCAGGAATAAAATAAATTAGAATTTATGATGTATATTGTGTAGTTGAAATGTATTACGTTGGTTTTTTGAATTAAATTAAAATATCTTTAACGCTAACATAGTGTTTAGATTGAAAATATGGAACAAACATAATTATATGTCTATGGTTAATTCGTTAAGTTTGGATATTGAGAATTGAGATAAATTAATCTATTAAGTCCAGGAATTAGATTTCTTTCCGTTACAGTTACATTTGTTTTCCCTGTCTTATAAGTGCGTAGCATAGTAAATTTTACGTTCAGCAAAACACGTTTATCTCCCGTTAGTTTAAAAATTAGAGCGAATTGACGTCTTATAAAATTTAAAGGTAAGATTATTATCTAGACAATGACATAGGTTATTTATTATAATTTAATTTTAAAGCGAGTTATGTGTATTTTAAAATTGTAAACTGTTTGTACATCTTAAAATACTCATAACTGGCTTTCAAATTAAAATATAATATAAAGCCTACGTCATTGTCTAGACAATAATCTTACCTTTATAATATATTCAGTGGCGTGGCGTGGGTATTAAAAAGATATAAGCAGTGAAATTTTTTTTTCAAAAGTGATTAGAATATAGGTACTATACCTAAATACTTTATTATAAATTATGTATAAAAAAATGTAATAAAAAGAAAATAAAGAAATTGAAGTATAAAACTTCAAAAGTCTATTAGGCGAATGACAGTGACAGTGTACGTAAAAACGACTACAGTCTACAACGCGTCGGGCTACGTACGGCCGTACCAGTAGCTCCTTGTTTCTCGCGTAAGCAAAATCAAATGTGCTTACAAACGCTAATTAAATACGTGACCCCCACTATGGCATTGTAGACTATTCGAAAACAACAGCTGCCCGTAAGCAATTTCAGTTACAACATGTTGTATATCAGTGGCGCCCAAGATATATTTTTCAGGTGTAGCAAGAAATAATTTTACCCACCCACCCTCTCAAAACCCAAAATTTTATTATTTAATACATTTTAACACATTTTTATTGATAATATTAGTAAATATTAAGGTATTAACCAATATAATCTGTGATTAATTATGAATATATTTCAAGTTTATTATTTTTTGTTATTATACCCATCCACCCCTTATTTTCAAGGTGTAGCGACCGCTACACTTAGAAATAGGGTTGGGCGCCACTGTTGTATATATCTATGGTTACACTGTATATCGTATTATGATTATGCAGTTAACATAATACAGAATGGATTAAAAATAGACCTACAATCGATGATTTTCTGAAAATAGTTGGTAATCAGTAGACACTAGACAGCGTACGACAAAAATAAACAATAACAAAAACCACTACCAGCTATAACTTAAATATTTTATGAATGAAAAATTAAAATTTTAAAAATCATTTATTATGTACCTATTAGTCGTGATTGATCAAATTTATTTTTTCTTTCATTTAAAGTGTAAGCAGTGCTTACAAGCACGCTACGCCCCTCAATATATTATATTTTTATTATTTTATAATATTTAAAATATCTAACCGATGTAACTATATTATTCGTCCAATATTTTCACAACAATGCTATTAAATTGCATACCCATTGCGCCGTGTTAAAACTAAGGTTACAACAATAGTCAATAATTAAAAGGGGAACGGAGTGGCCGAGAGGATTGCGACGCACACCGTCGCCGGTTCGAACCCGGCTGTGGGTGGCATTTTTCTTCGGGCAACTTACTGTGTTCGGAGAGAAGTTCCGCCATCCCCTACCCGGACATGACAGGTAACTAACGGGTACCCACTAAAAAATTGCCAAACCAAAAACACGCGTGTTTACAAACCTACAATTTCTCCCCTACAAACAAAAAACAAACAGCTAAACAGTGGTGTATTGGAGGGTATACGCGGGTATACGTCGTATACCCGGATCCCTATTTTTGGATTTATGCGTATACCTTTAAGAAAATTAGTCTTTTATGGGTATACGCACGCTTCTAATTTATACCTACTAAAGTTTCAAAAATATATTATAAACCACTGCTTTATCGTATATACATACACAGTACACTGAATCGGTCGCGGTGTGCCGTGTATGGTTAAGGCTCTACATACCATGGGTATGCTATGCCACCATTTTGCGACTCTTTTATCAATGATCAAATGATAAAATAAAGGGGGAGAAATTCATAGATAATATAAGAATATTATCTTATATTATCTATGGAGAAATTCATATTCACATAAGATTATTAGTCGCAAAATGGCGGCGTATCATACCTACCTGTATCTATAGTGCCCTAGTATGGTTATTCTAATAGTTAAAAATAGATCCGTAGTCGAAAAATCGTGTACGATTATTGATAATATAAAACAATAAACATACGTAATTTCAAACTAAATGATAATGACAAATTAGAATAATAATAAAATAATTATTGTTGATGTATTGTGTTATTACTTGTCATCCAATAACCAAATTATAAAATCGAACTATTAGTTTCTCATTATATTAATTTTATAAAATATTTTATATATAAATATATTATAATATTATATGATCGATAATGGATAATAAACGTACCGCTACTTCTACTATATAAGTATTTTTACTGTACAATTTTTTTAAAATTTGATAATAAAAAGTTGTATTATTTATGATATATATATCATATATGAATTGGGAACAAGTCTAGTTTACCGGGCACATTTTTTTTTTGAAATTTTTGAAAAGGGTTGTTTTGACGAGTTAAGAACGATGGTGCAAAAATAAAATTTCGGAAATGATTATTTTGGAAGTTATAGCTTCCCAAAGTTAACGATTTTACGTTTATACGCGTGCGCGCAACACTACTATATAATGCCGCGCGGAGGACCTCGAGTTTGGCGACCGTTTGGCAACCCTTTTAAAAAAAAAATTTCAAAAAAAAAAAGGTGCCCGGTAAACTAGACTTATACCATGAAATTGAATTAATTAAAAAAAAATAATACATTGATACTTGGTACATATTACACACAGTGGAGTATATATGAATTAATTTTATGGTTGGGGGTGAATATAGGGTGAACTGGGGGGCGTATATAGGGGGGTATATACGCCACCGCATATACATATACACATGAAGAGTAAGTGTTTGTAATAAAGTAATAAAAGATTATTAAATACAAAGTGTACCTGTGTACCTAATGATTTTTTGAGTGGAGCGAGAAAATTTTTAAGGTAGGTATATCGTATATATAGGTATATACTATATTCAACTACTTTTAGGTGCGTATACCCATAAATTTATTTACCAATACACCACTGCAGCTAAATCCTTAGTTGCCGGGATTCATGATCAATTAAAAACTATTGGGAATTTTAAAATTTGACCTCCCGAATGCACCAACGGACAACGGTGTACATAGTATTAGTTTGTTAAATATAATATCTATATAAAAATCTTTAAAAAAATGTTCAAACTCAAATAATGGACTCAAAAACTTTTAAAATCGTCATAAAATTTACCTTAAAATTTTAAATCGTCAAAAAATGTAAAGTAAAAACATCTTATTCTGATTCAGAAATACATGAAACGTGTATATTATAAGATGAACATCGCGCAGCTAGATTCGCAAAACAATACAAATGGCATCGAAATCCCAGCCTCAAGCTCGCAATACCATCATACAGTAAATCTGTGTAAATAGTTTCGTGGTAAAAATAACCCAAAACTAATTTTAAAAAAATAATAATAATAAATGTTCATAGTTAAAAAATATTAAAATATCCATCATTCAAATTTATTAGTTAATAATGATTAAGAATTTAATAATATCAATATATTCTATATAGATATAAAAATTATTTTTATTGAATTATGGTAAAAACAAATTTGCCATCATATTATGATGTTGTGCATGGGGTCCCGGAGAGGGTGTCCAACTATGTTGAGCCAATAAAATATGGTGGTAATGCAACTGAAATTTTTTTTGTCACGCTGACAAAAATATAGCTCCGGTACTGCAATAAACAGCATATTTTCTTTTTTTTTATGTAAAATTGGGTTGTATAAAATACACACATTAACATTATAATAATATTACTTTTAATTAGTAATTTCATAATTATTTCATCAATATAATAATCGATAAATTAAAACTATAAAATATTTTTCAACTAACAACGACTTATAGTAATATTTGTTTTGTTTAAAAATATATATTAATATTGTAATTCAAAATAATAACTAGTAACGTAAAAAAAAAGCTAATAATAAATAGAAACAGTCAATTTCATAATATGAAGACAAATAATAATAATAATAATAATAATAATAAAAAAATCAGACATTGATATATAATATTATATAACGTTAAAATAAATAAAACATTTAACAAAGAGTTGATTTAGTTCTAATCATATAGCATAGGTTAATATTTAACAATACAATTTCACAATACGTTAGGTAATTTCAATTGTCACATACAACAGGTGGTCCCCTTAATTATAAATGTTTACCCACTGTACTATGAATTAAAATATACACAGATTTCTATTTTTAATTTAAATTTTGATGAAAGCGTAAAATATGACAAGCAATATTGGTAAACACATACATTTTAATCAAAACTAAAATATTCTGAGGACGGCTGGTGCAATATTTAACTAATAATGCAAATTTGGAATTAAATATATTAGATCAATTTAGAATAAATATGTGAATTTTGAATAAAGATTTTTATACCTCTGTACCGTCCAGAATTTTTAGCAGTTAATATTTATTACTTATAAACAAATAAATTAATAAACAATATAATTATAGTTATACAAATCGTTAACAATTACATCAAATTCGTACTTACACTCTTCAATATAATAAAACAGTATAATATAATATGTTTGGTTACACTAAATTGACAGAATTGATTTTATTATAACTTGTCAATCTTTTGAAACAATGTACATAGTTAAGTGTGTAATTAATTTACCAGTATTTTGTTACTGATGAGATGTTAAACATTAAATGGACTAACCTGCAACATAGACTATTTATACTTACAACTTAAAATAATTTATAAATAATTTAACACAGTATACGAGTATACAATACAATTTTTTTTTTCTAAACAACTAATAAAACTGTTTTTTGTACTTAAAATAAAAATCATAATTGGCTTAATTTATTGTACTAATACATAAAATACCAGTGGAAATTAAAAACAAATGCATTTTTGTTGAGCAGACCCACATTTAACAAATTGATTACATTTTAAAATTTTTTTTTATAATGGCACTTATACTTTTAAAATAAAATAACTGCTTATTTGATCAAATTTTGTCTATAAAAAATATAATTTTCTTTTACATTGGCCAAACAGTTTTTGAATTCTTTTTTTATTTTATATTTTACAAATTGTACATATTGTGCATAGTTGCATCCAATAGATACAGAATATAATATTATAATTTTATGAACACAGGTAAAGAGCGATAAGAGTTTAGATTTTCATTGATTAATAACTGAAATATTAAGTTGTTTGCATAAATATTAGATGTTAATTTTAAAGCTTCGATTTTTACAACGCATTGTAAATTAATAAAACTATTTTAAAGTATAATATGTTGTACAACTTTTGAATACATGATTTACATTGAACAATTGTATTTATATGTCATAATAAACATTAAAAATAACTTAATGTTGGCATTGACCATTTTATAATAAAATTTAACGAGCAAAAATAAATTTTCAAGCTTAAACATAAATCTGTTAATTTTATTTTACCATTGGTTATATAGTCAATGATTTTACTTAAAATATTCATACAATTAAATGGAATTGAAGTATCTTGAATAATTAAATTAATTTTAAAATGAATAACCACGCAAAATCTATGGCACAAATATAATTAATAATTAAGCATTATAAGTATACACTAAGTAAAAAATAATATAGGTACATAATAATAATAATAAAAACAAACAAGAGTGAGCTACAATAAGAGAAATTACAATAAGTTCTGAAAGACTTTCATGGTGGTGGATTCGTCTATTGAGTTTAGAGATCGATATTATTATTATAATTAATTAATATACATGTTATGTTACACGACTATAATAATAATAATAAAACAGTTGAGGTAAGAATAATTAAATGTCAGTGCTATAACAGGTGTCGAGCAAGTGCTATTTATTAACATTTATAAATGAGTGTCCTTAACCTCAGTCTATTTATTGGTAAAAAAAAACCGTTTAACATTTTCAGTAGTTCTTTATTCAACTTATTAAAACAATAACATTATTGTACAAAATCAAGTAAAAATAAAATGTTGGTTATAAAAAATAATCTATAAACGATGGCATTTATATAGATAATAATATATATAGTAATAAACCAGTTACTTAATATTATTTGTAGCAGAATATATTTTAGAGGTTTAATGTAACTTGAAGTTAAGCACTATGATATAGTGACGTTAGCTGGATGTCATAACACTATGAGTTTGTTGAGTAGGTGGCAATGTTGACGAGTCTAAAATTATAAATAAAAAAACAACCTTGTTACAATTTCTATTTTAATGATTTTGGATCTTTCTGGAGTAACGGCAAACTTATAAGTTATTTTAAATTTAAATTTATGTTACCGTTAATTGTGGAATGTAATTACCTACTTCAAAAATGATATCAATGAAAAGAGTAATTATTTGTTTCTATCTTAATCATTTATACAGCATATTGAATTAAAGTCATTTTATTTCTCATAAATAAACATAAATATTAAATTATAGATTTACAAATATATAAGAATGTCTAAAAATTAAAAACTAAATTATAGGTAACTAAAAATGTATTGCAAACAGCAGTACGATTTTTTGAAATATTAATCAATAATCTTACTTAATATCAATAGTTTGTATTTTAAATTAAAATAATGTATGATGAACGAATATTAATATTTATAATTTTGAATAACATAATTTGTTTTAAAGATTTTGTTTGCTGAGTGTTTTAAATAGCTAAAATTACAGACGACGTTAATCCAGCAAGGTTCTTAATTTCAGAAATATGATGGTATAATTCTTGAAAAATATATTATTTACAATTTAGACCATGCCCTTTTTTTTTATATATATAATCACCTCATTAGTAGTTACTGTTCTAGATATTTTTGTTGAAATTCAGTCTAGTACAAGAGCTCCTTGTGGAAACGTAAATTCTTACTTGGAGTATTGGTCGTTGAAGATTCACTAGGGCTATTTAAAGCACTTGCACTACTTGGAGTCAATGTGTTTTGTGCCATAAGCTTTTGACGCACCTCTCGTATCTTGAGTTGTAATGATGATTTATTGGGGAAAATATCGGAGTGGGTAGCCTGAAAAAAATAAATAGGTTATTAATTAAATCACCATACAACAATTATAATTTATAATTTACCTGAAACACTGAAGTTGATTGAGTAGATGGAAACATGCCTTGCTCTTGAAATAGAGTCATAACTAATTGTCTTCTCTGTTCTAACATCTTTCGATGTCCCTTTTCTGCTGCAGAACTGTCATTTCGCCCACTAGGTGTCTTAGGTGTTCTGGGCGAAGCTGCCACTGTATCTTCCTGTTCTAATACTCCTCTATATGCTTCTGGATTAAAATCAGGACCAAAGAATGTATTTCCAACAAGTTTCCCTGACGATTTAGGAGTTTCCACCTGAGTGTCACACTCGGGTAATTGCTTTTTGCGGAATGTTTGAGCATTGAATACGTGGGGACTGGAGGGTACCGATATTGCACTTGGTGAATTACATTCATCTGGTTTGAATTGTGGTAACGAGGAAAACTTCATTTCAAAGTTAACTTGTTCTAATACACGGTCCATACCGTCCTCAATATTTTTTTTGAAAAAGCTACGCTTGGCCGACGGTGACACTGGAACTTCGTCAGTTGCATCTTCAACCATTTCAGAATCTTTATCAGGTAATGAATTTGGCAACGAATCTTGACTAGAAGATACTGAAAATATATGATAAATATTAGAAAGTGATCACATATTTTTATATCGTATGTACTATGTACATATTTTATAAATAATACTTTGATATTGATGAATATATTTTTATATTTTGATTATATATAAAATTATTCCCTAAATTTGTTATATGCATGTAGTAATATATTATTTATCATAGAATTGAATGCATCTAATGAACTTAGTGTTTATCTATTACACAAGACTTAAATGAAGTAACTGTTTAGTTTTATATTTCTAAATTTAAGTTTATTTATTTTATAAACTGAGACCAGTGTTATCCCAAACTCTTATATAAAAGATATTTTTAAATATGTAGAAACCGAACAGGCGGAGGGTTTTTGATTAACACATGTAAAATAAACATAGCACATGGAAATACAGTAATAGAATCAAAAATTCTAATTGATATGTTGATAAGTGATAACATAAAATTATATTTCACTTAAAGGTTTAAATCGCGACCAGGAAATTCATATAACCGATGCATTTGGTACAACATCTGAACCAAAAGAGGTTGCCCAAAAAATAGATACTTATTTCCAAGACAACTTCAGCGACAAGATCTACAAACAACAGTTTATTTACGACATAAAAACAATAACAGAAAACATACCAATAAAATCTGACATAAACCCTCTTTGTCCTGATCAAATTCACTTAAATGAACCTTTTTCCACAAAGGAAATGGAAGTAGCTCTCTTGAAATGCAGAAGTAAAAGCCCCAGCCCCGATGGAATACCATACTGCTTCATTCACAATCTAGGTAACACCGCTAAAAACCACCAACTACATATATGTATACAATATGATATGGAGAACAGGAACACTTCCAAATAAGTGGAAAAGTGGCATAATTATTCCAATCATTAAACCCAGAAAAATGAAACATTCCGTTGACAGCTACAGACCAATAACTTTGTTAAACACTATGATAAAATAATGGAAAAAATTATAAATACTAGGCTCATTTGGTTCCTTGAAAAAAACAAAATTTTAAATAAAGAACAAAGTGGTTTTCGCCAGTCAAGGTCCACAATTGACAACCTACACATAATTAAATCTGAAATTGACCAAGCTTTCGAAAACAAACAAACACTAGGAATGGTAAGCCTTGATATATTCGAAGCCTACGACTCAGTATGTAGGCACAGAGTGCTCATGCTACTAAGTAAAATACTAGCACATGGTAACATGAATAACTATATAAAAGACTTCCTTATCGGCCGGCATTTTCAAGTAAAAGTATCTAATTCACTTTCGAATTTTTTCTCCCACAAAATGGTATCCCTCAAGGATCCTTATTGGCAGTAACTATCTTTCTATTAGCAATAAATTACATCGTTGAAAAAATAAGGACACCAGTAACAGCCAATCTATTTGCAGATGATTTTAACATTTTAATTAGAAGTCAAAAAACAAATACGGTACAATACTACCTACAAAAAACCATTGACAGCTTATCTAAGTGGTCTAATAACACTGCCTTCAATTTTCCCAGTGAGAAATCTCAATATATTTTGTTCTCAAAAAAAAGAAATCAAGAAATACCTCAGATAAAAATAGACAACAGACAGATCCCAATTAAAAAAAAAAAATGCAGATCCTCGGTATGATATTCGACTCAAAACTTAGTTGGTTACCTCACTTAAAATCCACCAAAATGTCAGTAATACAAAAACTCAATATAATAAAAATCATTTCTCACACATCTTGGGGTGGCGACACCTCCTCACTATTAAAGATTTACAGAGCATTAATTAGATCTGAGCAGAATATGGTTCAACTATATTTAGAACTGCCAACCAAAAGTACTTAAAAATGTTTGATACATCCCTTAACACGGGCTTACGTTAAGAATTAGGGGGCTTCAAATCCAGTCCCATTGAGAGTTTGAAAAACGTAGCTAACGAAATAGCACCGGACTTAAGAAGAACATACAACACCATTCTATATGCAGTCAGAACACTAATAAATATTGAAAACCCTTCAAACAAATACCTAGCCAAAAACATAAAAGAAGCTGAAGAATATCAAATAGACCTACAACGAATAGTAAAAAGAAAATTCCCAAACTTCCCTCCGTGGAAAATGTATTTTGTCATTAACCTAGAAATCTCAGAATTCAAAAAAGAAAACACCAGTCCAATTATGTACAGAAACATTTTTCAAAACAAATAACAAAAACACCATAACTACAAACACATTTATACCGATGCATCCAAAACAGACCATAACGTTGGAATAGCCATAGTAACTGAAAACTCCACTACTTTCTACAAACTTCCTCCTGGATGTTCTATTTACACAGCCGAAGCAATAGCTATATACAAAGCAGTAAAAAATAATATTATAAACGAAGAAATGTCACACAATAAATATTTAATATTAAGCGATTCTCTAAGCAGCTTAACTGGCATAAATAACTTAACAAACCCAACAGATGTACACAAACTTATTCAAGAAATTATCACAGCAATTAAGTGAAGCCCTTCAGCCTGATCTTCAATCAAACATCAACATAGTCAATTTCTTAAAAGAAATCAAATTATATAACCTAATTTAAGCCTTAACCAAAATGTAAACCATTAAAAAAAAAAAATTATATTTTGGATGCGATCATCTAATATTTTATACACAATTATAAACCAGTAAATTTAGAAAATTTCCAAATATAATTTTTGTTTTATTATTATTTTAATTAGCTGATTAAGTATTTGGTCTTGGCTCAATTAATTTGGTACAGCACTTATAAACTAATAACTATATTATGATAACACATCATAATAATCAATGCTCAAACAGCCATAGATAATATGTGAATACTAGTAATTATTATAAATTATTATTGTAGGTTAGTAAATGCACTGATCAAAAAGATATACATTTTGTGAACTCAGAAAATAACCAATATCAAAAATATTAAATTAAAATACAGTAGAACCTCAAAAGCCTGGTGAACGCTGTAGTCCGGATGGAACATTCTTGGAACTTAAACCAAATTTTTTTTTTGGAATCCCCTCTCATGGTAATACAATGTTGAATCTTTTATGCATAAAAGTTGAGAGCACAGTTTAAAAAACTACTGATTTTTACACTAATAAATAATTAAGTTGAATTAACACATGACCTAAATTGGACACCTTATAATATTAAATCATATTAAGTATTTAATTAAAAATTCAAAGGTTATCGGAGACTTTGTAAGAATTCATTCAGACTATCAAGTTCTACTGGATTATACAGTGTATTATTATTCACTTTAATGTTTAGGTGCAATACTAACCCATGGATTGTCTTCTTTGTAAAGGGGCTTTGCCTAATTGTGCTGGAGTAGGAGCAAGAACAAATGGCTTTTCTTCTATGTCGGTTTTTGAAGTTTCCTCCTTTAGATACAATTAGCAAAAAAAAAAAAAAAAACAATAAATATTTCATTGTTATTAAATATTTATAACAATATCAACAAACCTTGGCATTATCATCTTTAAAATCAAATATAATTGGTGAACCGTTTTCTTTAGAATCCGCATACTGTGACTTCTCAAAAGACATCAAATTTTCGTTATTATCAGCTCTTATAACAATATCTGGATCTCGTTTTTCTATAAATTTAATAATTTAATTCTTATACTATATGATAATTTATACAAATTGTTTGAATACTACATATATTTGTAATTAATAAATTACCTGAAATATTGGAATTCTTTGCTGTAGTTCCAATTTCACTAAAATTATGAACAATATATGATTAATTTATGAGGAAAAAAATTAACTAATTACTGAAGCTTTAGTGGATTGACTAATAACAACAAAAATACTTATTATAAGTATATAATTATTTTAAATAAAATGTATTATAGAGAAAATATGTTTTGATAAAAAATGATTTAGAATTTTACTACACACATTGAATTTAGTTATTGTTTTAACAATTTTAATTTAATTGCTTTAATTATGTACTTAGGTACTTACTTTGTATTAATAATCAACGGATTATTTTGAGTACTGACAATAACAGTGGAAGCTTGTGTTGATTTCACAGTCTGTGGTTGATTCAGTGATGTATCTGTAAACAATAAATTATTTATCAAAATAAATACATAAGTGAAACATTATATTATATATATTTTACTTGTAAATGTTTGTTGTGGCAAATATATATTTGGTAGTCGACCGGGTATCAAATATTGAACAGTGGTTGTTTCATTATTCCTTGTTGATGGATTCCCATTATCACTACTTTTGGCCACTAATAAATTGGTGACAAGAGAAGTGGAAGAGTCGCCAGAATTCAAAAACGCCAATGTTAATGACTGCTGTTGAAACCCAGATGACTGTTTACCAGCAGTTTGTATCAAAACTGGTCGACCGCCTATCACTTGTCTAACAGAACATGTTGGTTTTTGTTCAGTTTCCTTGTTTGGTGAAGATGTGTAGTGAAATATATTCTGTTGTGATAAAGGTGTTACAACAATTTTTGAGTTAACAGTTGTTGTAGTTGTTGGTTTGTTATTGTTCCATTCAGCAGTTGATGCTGCCCAAGCATTTGTGTTGATTAATTTTGTTTGATTCCAAGTTTCAGATCCAGATGATGTCCACGCAGTTGGTTCAGGTGTTTGTTGAGGAAATTGATCAGAAGGATTTTTAATTTTTGGTGAAGCTGGCATCAATTTAAATGCACCACCAGTAGGTTGAAACGGAGAAACTCCTACAGGATTAATTGGGGAATGATATGGATACACAATTGGAGTTGTTGGTTCTCTCGAATTAACTGCTTTTGATTGATACTTAGAATCTGTTGAGCCTGAAGATACCAATCTAAAAATAAAATATGTATTCAATATAGTTTACACTTCATAATAACATCAAATAATAAAGCAAGTAAAAATTGATATTCAAAAATATTAAACCAAATTTATATTTTTAATTTAATAATTTAAGTTATTTCAGGATAGTTTATAAGTATTAAGTTATACTTTTTAAATGTATAAATTTTTAGTACAGTAGAATTAATAAAAAAAACTCATTTGTTATTAATTAATGCATTGTAAATATAATAAATTTTTAATTCAAATTGCATGTGAATATTTTTATTTACCTAGCTTTTATGGGTTTTGGCCGACACGTCACTTCACTGGAACTATTTGATTTGACAGGACTAAACCTTTGTTGAGGAAATGTTTTATTTTCGTGTAATGGTTCAGCATCACTTTGTGATTCAGTATCAGAATCTGTTACTTTTTCTTTACATTTCAAATCAATTTCAGTACTTTCAACAACTACCTATAAATATAAAAAAATTTATTTAATATAAGAAATTGTTTATAATAAAAAAAACCTCCACACAAACCATTTGTTCGTCTTCTGAATCATTTTTCATTTCAACATCAGGGGGGTCTTTTTTTTCTTGAACTTTTGGTTCTTCAGCCATTTCTATAGTTACTTCAACCATAGGATCATGATCTAATGGTGTATGTTCATCAGTAGAACCTAACTTAGATCGTCCGCTACCACTTGATTTTCTTCTATCCTTGCTACACCACTTCCACTCTGGATGAGCTTTGAAATGAGCTTCTTTAACTTCAGAGGCTAATTCATGATACTTTTGTTTCTGATCTGGATCTAATGCATACCACCATTCTCCAAGAATCTTTGACACTGTTCTATTATCTTGATTTGGGTGTCTTTGGTGAACCAAAGCTCTATGTCTCTTACTAAATATCATAAAAGCATTCATCGGCCGTCTTATCCGATCTTTAGCTTTCGTTAGAGGACTTTGTGGTTCTTTAGTATTTTGTAATGCACTAAGAGATTGAGTTCTACGTTTTCCAGCTGCAGTATTAGGGTTTTGGTCATCGGTATCACAAGGTTCTTGCTCAAATACATCATCATCATCAACATCGGGAGATTCTGCTGGTGGTGGAGTTAAAATAGGTGGTGCTGATAAGGGAGGAGAGAGAGATTTTGGCATTGAAGTGATATTTGGTTGGACTACTTCTTCTGAATTTAGTATTGGCAATAATGTATCCCAAGAATAAACAGTTAAATTTCCATTTTCATTGTCTATAATAGAAAAATAATAGAACATTAATATTCATAAATAACATCAATACATAAAATGTAATTATCAAAATGTAATTACTAGTCAGTGTGGAGTTAGGTTCAGGTGGATCTTCTTTTCTTTCATCCACGATAGGTAATACAGGTAATAGTTCAGTAGGATGAACAATTACTTGTTGAAGTACTGAATTCTTATTTTGAAAATCCTGATATTCATTCTGAAGAGTGGTGTAGTTATGTTTAGTAACTACAGAAGGTGTTGTGATAACGTTTGGAATGTTTTGCACTCTCTAAATTAAAAATAAGCAATTATTTTTTTGAATAAAAAAAAAATTATGATCCTTACCTGATGATATCCAGTAGTATGTAACAAATGTTGTGTAAATGATACATTATTTACTGCAGGTTCTTTCTTTATCACAGATTCTTGATAAATATTATTATTGTCTCTGTTAAAAACTTCATTATTTTCACAAATTCGACCGTATGCGTCACTCACTGTATTCTATTAATTTAAACATTAAATATAGATTTATTTTTTATTTATTAATTATTATAAATATTTATTATGCTAACCATTTCAACTGTAGTTAATGCTTTTTCTAATATATGGCCATGTTGTTGAGATGATACTACAACACTTGGATGTCTTTCAACTTGCCACTGAGCTGCAGGTTGATTTGTGTGTTTTGGTTGTAGTTGAGGTGAAGCTAAGATTCCTCTCCAACATATTTGTGCTTGAGAATTTACAGCAATACTTGATTTAGGTTGTATTGTATGTGGTGAAATTCTGATTACACTAGTTTGACTTGAAGTTGGCAAAGGCTCGTGTAAACCATGTTGTGTTTTTGGTCTTAACAATTCCGGCCTATGAATAATATTAGTATATTATTTATAGTTTATAATAAATTATTATTGAGAAAATTATCAATCAAATCAAGATCAAATCAATCATGGGTATTCGGTCTAGAATTTAGATTCTAGTCTAGATAATCAAATAGCAAATTACAAATTAAACTACAAAAACATTTTTCTATATATACTAAAAATCAGTAATAACAAATAACTATTAAGAGGACGTCGTACCCGTATGTGTTGTCTCCATCTTACTAATGCATAATATACCAAAAATGTACATCCAGCCGTTTCAATTTTGTATTGTAAGGTTAAATATTAGAGTTAGTTGACCTATTATTAAATTTTATATCTCGTTGGTTTTGTACGATATTATAGTTTTTAAGTGAGTTATGTAAAATACTAATATTGTTAAAATATACTTAAAAATTAAAATATTGTAAAAAGAGATTGTATCTGAGAGAAAACATATAATGTTCTAACATTGAAATTTGATAATAGGTTAATTCACTCTAATATTTAAGCTTACAACACAAAATTAAAACTGCTGGACATACAATATTTGGGTATAATATGGGTTAGTAAGATCGAGGCGACATATGCGGGTACAACATCTTCTAATACCTAAGGTAATTTTATTATTTATGGATAATTTTTGTAGATACATATGACCTAAAAATAGGTTGTTTCATTGTCCTACCGGTAAAAGATTCAATGTATTAATAAGATGTTTAAGTCAATGAAAAAACACATAACAAAGAAGATAAAATAAAATATTTTTTTTTTTTTTTTGAACTTAAGAGGATGTAACACAGCATTTGTCTCCATCTAACAAAAAAATGCCTGTTACATCCTCTTAAATTTCACCAACTATGTCTATTAGTTTTTCCAAATTTATATAAAAATTTAATAATATTATATTGCATATTGGCCTACCAGGATACTACAATATTACATTGTTATAATTTTTTTTTAAATATATTTAAATAATATAATAGTATATAGGTACATTGAAAGAATATTAATTGCTAAATAAATATTTATTTGTGATAGTAAAAAATTTAATAAAACATTACATTAAAAAAACAATAAAATTATAAACAGAGCTTGGTGTTTTAAAAATTTTAAGTTATAATATGAGTAACCTTGTATTAAAATGTTTAGTCATAATAGTTGATATATTAAATCTGAAAATCCTATAACAAAAAAATAACGGTCATAGTTTTTTTTTTTTAAACTGCTGCAATTCTTATTTCTAACCCATTGAAAAATGGATTCAACATTTTTTTATATAATCGCTAGTAGAACATATTATTAATGTTCATTCGTGCATCATTGATTTTAAAATACACAAATAATCTATAGCATAGAATTTGACAGCCACAAAGCCAAATCACTACTCTTTGGCCACTGTACTCAACAACTCGCTCCTATAAATACTTTTATAGAGAACCAGCAGTACATCACTATTTAACGATTAAACTGTCGCCATTTTTTTGCAGAACAAGGCTAATTTGTTAATTTTAAAATCAAAGACTAAAAAAAAATTTATAACACTGAAATTATAAATTGTATACAATATAACAAAAAATTAGAAACATTGCTTTGTTATTAAATTGGTGATAATGAAAATCTGAAACTTTTTACATTTAAGGGGTATGAATAGTATTGGAAAATTCTATGAAAATGTATTTTTGTATTTCTAATAAAATAGTTTATTGAGCGGTTTGAGAGTAAATACACCTATTATCAATATCATAGAAAAGAAGTTAATCTATGGCTGTTTAAAAGTCAATTGTCGATATTTTAATTACTGAACTCAATAATTCAAATTGAAAAAGTAAAGTTTTAGAGTTACATATTGGACATTGAAAATAAAATGTTGAAAATCAACTCCTATACAAACTTCTTCTCTTTAATTTATATAATAACTAGTAAGTGTTCGTACTGTAATGTCATTCAGTAAGCTATATTATTGGAAATACAAAACTAAGTTTCAGTGTTTCACTAAAATGCACTTTTGTAAGTAGTGTGTAAAATCCTGTGTTACTGACATATTCGTGTACGTACGGGTGCGCTCCATTATTTATTTTGTTAACAGTCACTCACACTAATGATCACTTACCACACACACATTTACAACACCCACATGCCAACAAATAGAAAATTGCCTATACTGAACTGCTTAGAAATAGTCGGTATGCATACCCCTTAAGGGGCTTGCGCGCGACTCGTTTTTTTGCTCAAAAACATGCCTTACAGGAAAAACTCTCACGCCTCGTAGATTGGTCAGATTTTCATATTTTTTTTTCGGTAAATAGAGGAAGACTTATTGCAGGGAGCATTGGACTTGGATTTTCAAAATTATTTTCGAAATCTTATATTACAAGTTTGAATTTAATCCATTTTTACAACTTTTTAGTTTTTGTATTATTATTTGTTCTTAGCAACGTAATCAAAAATCGAAGTCCAATGCGCCCTGTAAAAAATATTCTTCTATCTAACAAAAAAAAATTACGGAAATCGGACCCCAATCTACGAGGTGTGAGAGTTTTTCCTGTAAAGTGTGTTTTTATCGATATAATACACCCTATCAACCCCCCTCCCTCCTAAATAGGTATTGGGTAGTAGATTTGTGGAAAAGTCTTATAATTGAGATGGCAACTAAAATATTAAATTTTATAGAATTGCAGAATTTGGACTGTCGTGACCAGGACCCTTAAATAATAATAAAAACTTTAAAAAAAAAGGCCAATAAAATAAATATCTTAATTTTTGATAAAATACTTTAACGGTTTAGTATTACTTCCAATTAATAATTCTAAGTTTTGTAAAAATTAAAAAGATTGACTTAACCCCAAAATAAAATTAAAAATAATATGTTAATTTAAATAATGTTCATACTTTACGAGTTGCTGCTGTTGTCTAAATTGGTTATTAGAATTATTATTTATGGCAGGCGGTGTAGCTAGTCCATTTCCAGTAGGTGTTGTTGAAGGATAATTTTGATTTGCTGGCAAAATAATTGGTAGGAACATATTTTGACGGGATCCAACAGTAAGTGGAGATTGTGTGTTATTATTACCACCTAATGGGCAAGGGGAAGAATATAATGGAGTTCCAGATCTTGAACTTCCTAATGAAACTGTAAAATAAACATTTAGATTAATAAACTAAATATAATAGAGTATAATATTTATAAATAATATTCTTAAAAAATCTACTATGAAATTAAACAATTCGAAAATGCTAGATTAATTATTACGTTGTATACCAAGCATGTTGGCAGCTTCTGTTTC
The DNA here is from genome assembly GCA_949089665.1 of Macrosiphum euphorbiae. NCBI lineage: Eukaryota > Metazoa > Arthropoda > Insecta > Hemiptera > Aphididae > Macrosiphum > Macrosiphum euphorbiae. The sequence continues at coordinate 68,953,984 of CARXXK010000003.1, read as the reverse complement.
ATCGGGGTCAAAGCGACCGGCCAATCGTCTTTCAGAAAAACTAGGAGAAGTTTGAGATTCCCGTGAAGTTTCATCTCCATCTATGGTACTTCGATTTCTAAATATTTTTACAAATTAAACTTATTTATTCAACTAATTATAAATAATTAAATGATTTAATACCCTTTAAAGCTCGTACTACTTGAAGCACAAGACCTTAAACTACTGCCTTTTAAACTCAAGTGTCGAGAACAGTATCCTCTTCTTTGAGATTCTTTAGAGCAACCTTCTTTGGAACATAATCGTCGCCATTGTTTTCCATTAAACTTTTTTCTTATTCCACTTGGTGTCGTGACAATATCCCCTTTCTTGTATTTATGAGGGGATGTGATCTGAGATCTTGGAGTAACTGGAGTGGATCTAGGTGTGGTGCTACCGCCTTGATCTAAAATGCTACATGTGCTACCTCTGCTTTGAATACTGCTCCTTTTGCTGCTTCCAGATAATTTTCCAGCATCTAAAAGCAAATGTTAAAAGATAAAACTGGAAACAATTAATTTAATTTTGTACGTTTATAATTGTTTTTAACCAGGGATTGAAACCATTTCAAATTTTAACTGTTACGGTTTCGGTTTTCTACATTTTATGGTTTTGGTTTAGGTTCTAAGATCGGTTTTTCAAATCTTTTGGTTTTGGTTTCGGTTTCAAAAAAGGTTTTTAAAATGTATAGGTATCAAGAACGGTTTTTGAAAATGTCGGTTTTGGTTTTTGATAATTTTTTTTCTTTACCGAATAACTGCAGACCCAATTTTTACTATCTATTTACTATTTAGGTCTAAAAGCCCAAAAATATGTCCGATTTGTATAACTAGTGTAGGTACATACAATATAGCAAATTTAAGTTCAGCAGAACTAATTTTGTGTTGTTAACTTTAATATGTTATACCTACTTTTGCATATAACATATGGTTGAGATCATTATTCGATTATATTAATATTTAATTGTAATTTACAATAACATCACACTATATTACAGTATAATAAAACTCTTGTTATGTGACAAATGGTTATGATATTTGAACAAAAAATTAATTTAAATAGATATGAAAAAAGAGTATTGGACTATTGAAACGGACGCGAATCAGTGGAATACGAAACAATTGTAATAACATTAATAAATAATAATATACACAAATACATCAAATAATAACAATACAGACATGCATAGCCGCATATATAGGGGCGAAAAAATAACAATTGTGATATTAGTATTATAATTTTGAATCAGTGAGTATAGTAATGGTATTAAGAAATGTAAATAGAATAATATTTGTATTAGGTACCTATTAATATTTTGTAATAATCAGTTATATCATCAGTATTCAAACACAATATTTTCTTGGCATAAAAATACACGTTTTAACTTTGTAAAATTCGAAAAAACCGAGATATCGCGGCCAGCGATAAGTAATAAGCACCAATCATAGATACTAAGTACGATTCATTGGTTCATGGACATGTTATAGAACACATTAGGTAGATGATTATTATTCACTTTATTTTATTGCAATTGACGCCGTTGATTAACAATTTTGTATGAACTATTTTTCAAATGATGGTTATGGCCTATGGGTAATAAATTTACTAATTTAATTTAAATGTATATATATCCTTAGCTTCAAATGATAAAATATAGCGATATATGTATTTATTTTTTTAATTTAGCTTGTTTTAAACCATTTTATATAAAGTGGATATTTATTTTGTATAAATTAAAGTAAAACTAAAATTTTCTGAAAAAAAACATAAATGTAAAAAACCGTTTCCGGAGTGGTTACCAGTAATTTTTAAGAGTTAAAACCGCTTCCAAACCGATAACCGGTAATCACATTTTTAGAGATAATTTTGGTCACCGGTAATCAATTACCACTAATTCTAAAAGCGGGTTTCCACTATACACGTTTGCCGTGTACACGAAAAATGTTCAGCTATGTCCAACAACACGGTATCGTGGTTAATCGTGTGGTAACTTAACATAATCAACCAATCACAGGAAAGGATTTGAATGTGTGAACGCGTACGCGTATAGTGGAAATCCACCTTAAAAACCCCTAAGTCCGGTAACCACTTACCCGGTAACCCAATTTTTCATAAGCAGTTTTGTGCCCAGATTAACGTTGACCAAAGGATTTCATTCAGAAATCATGCTGGACAGTTTTTGTTTGCCTCACTGAATAATTTATTTATTATATTATTTTAGTAAGATTCTATAAATGTATGTAAATTACAAGTAAGAGATTGTTATGTAAGTTATGTTTTATTATAATGTATGTACAAATAGAACTGTAAAAACAAAAAACTGTTAATATTTTAATCATAGTCAATACCTAAGGGAAGAAGAATATTACATGTTGTTATGTAGTAAAATGTATAAATCCTATTTTGAAAAAAAATTTGATTTTGCATGTTAAACTTACCAGCATCTGACATAAATAATATGTCTTCTCGTCGGAGATCATCATCACTTTCACAGAAATCATCAAAATGGCGATTATTTATAGGTTGTAAAGGAGAAGATACTGAAGTTTGATAATAATTGGTTGGCTCGTTAGTTATAGGTGGTGTAGGTTCTCTTATTAATGGAATATGACCATTTGGTACATCATGTTCAAGTTCGTCCCACCATGGTGGTAACAGTAAGCGAAGATCCGCTCTTTTCACCACATATTCTTCATTGTTACCGGATACAACACTTACAACAAATCTCACAGGACTAGTTATTATTTTTTGTACAACACCTTCAATGAATACTCGAGGAGCCAGATGTCCTTCATCTGGTTGAGAACCAGCAATTCGAACACATACCCTGGCACCAATATTAACCTATAAAAACAAAATAATATTCATTAAATATAGATAATAAAACAAACAAGTGATAATTAGCTGAAAATAAGTATTGTAAAAAAAAGTTATTTCATTTTCAATTAACTTTGATCATATACAGTTGATAGCAATTAATTTTCAATTTTTAATTAATATAGATTTCTCAATACAATTTTGTTTCATACCATTTATAGGTCAATCAAATTTATTATCTAGATTATAAAAAAAATATATTGATGAAAATGGAATCAACAGGAAATTGAAGTCAATTTAAGACTTGGATGTACCTTAGATCACGGGTGGAAATTTGGTGTGCTATCATTCACATTGTTGACACATTCTACCGGCATGGCCAATCTGCGATTGCAAATTGGGTACAGGTTTTTTTTGGTTATAGTATAATAAATTCATAAGCAAATCGGTTATATTTAAAAGATGATAATTTTGGCCAAGGCAACCAAATTAAATAAAAATAAGTGATGGTTTTTTCTTTAAGGTAACCAATGGTAACCAGAAATAAACAATAAAAATGTTTGTATATTAAGGACAGAATGCAGATGTGATTTACCATAAAGGTCTGAATTCTAGGATGAAAAAGAACTCCCAGAGTTCTATAAATGTATACAAATGTATAACAAATTTTTATTTAAATTGGTACAGTAGTTTTGAAGATTAAGTGTTGTCAACAAATATTAATTTCACAATTAGGATAAATACAGGTAAATTATATGAATACAAGTTATAAATATATAGGTATATAATTGATGAACTTATAATTTAACAAAAAATTAAAAATGAAGGTGGTTGATCACTAGGAAAATCAAATTTAAGGTATATCTCACTAACAAGTTAAAATAAATTGGGGACCCATATGATAAATTATGAGGATTATTTTTTTTTTTATTATTGTTTAGTGATACACATAGCTTATACCTAATAACAACTAATTATTTAATTTAAAAACATGTTTTCTTCAATAATTTACTAAAAAAGTGAATGCCTTATACAAAATACACACCATTTATAAAATTATAAAAAAAAAAAACAGAATTGGTGAATGTAAAAAAAAGAGGAAACTTCAATTTATCCAGTCAATATATTTTAAAAAAGTTAGATAAATATCCTTTTCAGATAGAATTAATACAAAATATGAATTATCATTTTAAAAAATATGCCATCATATAATATCATCATTATAATTTATAAGATTTGTAAATTTAAATTTAAATTTTATAAACACTTCAAGTTTATTAAATTTTAATTTGAACAATAATAGGTACCAATAATATTATAAATATTACTAATAAAATAATTTACAAATATTGGTACAATAATTGGTGGCCCTATTATATTAATAAATGTTAAATTTATTTAAATCTTTTTTTCAGTTAGAGCTAATACAAAAATGAATAATCATTTTAAATCATATATGCCATAATTTATCATCATCATTATTTATTAAATATGGTAGAATTAAAATTTCCAATTATATAATTACTAAATTACTATAGAATGAAATACAAAAAATAATATTGCAATATTTTAAAATAATTAATTGACATGGATTATTTCTTTTCAGTTAGAGCTAATACAAAAATGAATAATCATTTTAAATCATATATGCCATAATTTATCATCATCATTATTTATTAAATATGGTAGAATTAAAATTTCCAATTATATAATTACTAAATTACTATAGAATGAAATACAAAAAATAATATTGCAATATTTTAAAATAATTAATTGACATGGATTATTTCTTTTCAGTTAGAGCTAATACAAAAATGAATAATCATTTTAAATCATGTATGCCATAATTTATCATCATCATTATTTATTAAATATGATTAGAATTAAAATTTCCAATTAGGTTATAATTACTAAATTACTATGGAATGAAATAGAAAAAATAATATTGCAATATTTTAAAATAATTAATTGACATGGATTATTTCTTTTCAGTTAGAGCTAATACAAAAATGAATAATCATTTTAAATCATATATGCCATAATTTATCATCATCATTATTTATTAAATAAGATTAGAATTAAAATTTCCAATTATATAATTACTAAATTACTATAGAATGAAATTATTGCAATATTTTAAAATAATTAATTGACATGGATTATTTCTTATCAGTTAGAGCTAATACAAAAAAAAATAATCATTTTAAATCATATATGCCATAATGTATCATCATAGTTATTTACTATATCGGAATTAGAATTGAAATTTCTAATAAGATAATTGCTATTAGAAACTGAAAATAAAAATTTTTATGCCTACTTAAAATTAAAGAATTGAAATGGATTCTTTTTTTTCAGTTAGAGCTAATACAAAAATGAATAATAATTTTAAATCATACATGCCATAATATATCATCATCATTATTTATTAAATATGATTAGAATTAAAATTTCCAATTAGATAATTGCTATTAGAAACTGAAAAAAAAATGATAATACCTACTTAAAATTAAATAATTGACATGGATTGTTTTTTTTTCAGTTAGAGCTAATACAAAAATGAATAATCATTTTAAATCATACATGCCATAATATATCATCATTATTATTCATTAAATATGATTAGAATTAAAATTTCAAATTATTTAATTACTTAATTACTATAGAATGAAATTTAAATAATATTACAATATTTTAAAATAAATAATTGACATGGATTATTTTTTTTCAGTTAGAGCTAATACAAAAATGAATAATCATTGTAAATCATATATGCCATAATGTATCATCAACATGATTTATTAGAATATATTATTAGAATTTAAATTTTAAATTATATAATTACTAAATTAGTATGGATGAAATTTAAATAATATTATAATATTTTAAATTAAATAATTTACATGAATCATTTTTTTTTTCAGTTAGAGCTAATACAAAAATGAATAATCATTTTCAATCATATGTGCCACAATGTATCATCATCATTATTTATTAAATATGATTGGAATTAAAATTTCCAATTATATAATTACTAAATTACTATAGAATGAAATTATTGCAATATTTTAAAATAATTAATTGACATGGATTATTTTTTTTTCAGTTAGAGCTAATACAAAAATGAATAATCATTTTAAATCATATATGCCATAATGTATCATCATAATTATTTACTATATAGGAATTAGAATTGAAATTTCTAATTAGATAATTGCTATTAGAAACTGAAAATAAAAATTTTAATACCTACTTAAAAATAAAGAATTGAAATGGATTCTTTTTTTTCAGTTAGAGCTAATACAAAAATGAATAATCATTTCAAATCATATATGCCATAATGTATCATCATAATTATTTACTATATAGGAATTAGAATTGAAATTTCCAATTAGATAATTGCTATTAGAAACTGAAAAAAAAATGATAATACCTACTTAAAATTAAATAATTGACATGGATTGTTTTTTTTTTCAGTTAGAGCTAATACAAAAATGAATAATCATTTTAAATCATACATGCCATAATATATCATCATCATTATTTATTAAATATGATAAGAATTAAAATTTCAAATTATATAATTACTTAATTACTATAAAATGAAATTAAAATAATATTACAATATTTTAAAATAAATAATTGACATGGATTATTTTTTTTCAGTTAGAGCTAATACAAAAATGAATAATCATTGTAAATCATATATGCCATAATGTATCATCAACATGATTTATTAGAATATATTATTAGAATTTAAATTGTCAATTATATAATTACTAAATTAGTATGGAATGAAATTTAAATAACATTATAATATTTTAAATTAAAAAATTTACATGAATCATTTTTTTTTTCAGTTAGAGCTAATACAAAAATGAAAAATCATTTTTCCAATCATACGTGCCATAGTATATATTCATAAATGTGAATACTATTTAGGTATATGCTATAGAATTCAAATTTGAATTTTATGAACATTATAGAGTAAAATTTAAATATTATTATGTTTATTAATTGTACAAAATTGAACAAATATATTATTGCTAATTGGTTATAGATAACAAAACTAATTTATTGGTGAAATATTAATATTATTTTTATAATTTGATATTAATTGGGTATGTATCATTTTATTAAATATCTTAATCAAACATACACCACTACATTGACATGTTACCTTCAAATATAAATATCTATAGAATTGTGTATGTGCAAAGCACATACAAAATCAAATTAAAAATACATATGATTACTTATATTCTATATTATCTTACCTAATAGATAGAAACCTAAACGTTATTATGTACTATAGATGTCATACTAATAGATGGGAACCGAGGGTATGATGAGTATTTCAAAATAGAGGCATTAGTAATTTACTCGTTTCTGTAGTATGCAATATTTTGTGTGATGATCAATGGGTACAATACGTCAAATCTAGTTAAAATTGAGATAGATATGTACTAAAATATAACATACTTGACTTAAAGATGGACTGGCATCACTGATAACATCATATTTGCTAGCATTTATCACATCTTTAAATGATACATATCGTTGTCCTTCATCAGAATAGTCAAATTCTATCCAAACATCACCATTTGATGTTGCTTGTCTGATTAGACCTGGCAAATAAACTCCATCTCTTTTAGCCAATACTCTATGATCGGTCCATTCTTGTAAGTCAACACCAAGTCTTGATGTGTCATCGTGCCCATTTGTATATGTAGCCTCCTCATTTTGTTCAGAATGATCTTCAACAATTACTGGCACATCCGCATAGTTAGGTCGGTCAAATCCATCAAGTCTAGAATAATCAACAGCCATAGACTGAGGGGGTACGACGACAACGCTGGCTACACAACTGGTGTTGCATTGTTTTTGAACAGGTAAGAGCGGGTCAGACACAGGATCACATTCTTCAAGTTGAGATAAATCAAATTTTCGTTTCTTTGGCAATTTTTTAACTGTAGTTTGGTTATTGTTGTTGTTCACATTGACTGTGATATTGGAATGGCAGTTGACTAGGTCCATGTTGTCATGAGGATTCATCAATGGGTTTATTTTAGGGTATGTCTGTTCGCAATTTCTCATCTCTCCGAATCTGTAAAAAAAAAATAATAATTAAAAATAATATAAAATACACTGCAAGTAGCAGTCAGCAGATATTGTATTTATTATAATTATTAATGTTCCGGTACCCTTAACAAACACTAATATAATTACATTAATACATTTACTTGAATAATTATTAAACGTTTAGATCTACCTACCTAATTATTTTATATTTTTTTTAAGTAGTATTGAAACACATTTGGTATATTATATTTTAATTGTATTAAGGTACTCATTTAAAATAAAAACTGAATCCCTATTTATTAATTGTTGAAATATAACAAATAGTTAGGTATAGGCTATACAAGTATGATTAATATAGATAATTATTGCAACATAATAATATATCTTACGATAAGAGTGAGTAAATAATACAAGAACTATATTTTATTTACTATATTGGTATGTTATTTTTACTTATAAATTGAATAAATGTATTACAGTATACTTAATTAAACAAAATTCATAGGATATAAACGATGGCACTTTAAATAGCTCGTAGCAGTGGCGTACACAGATATTTTCAATGGGAGGGATTACATTAAACAATTATATGTATGTTTCCCCTAGGTTTACCTATGTACTAATGTACTAATATAACAGTAAAAAAAGAATCAGATCAGTGTAGGTACTATTAAATCGAATACAAATCTATTTAAAAATCGGTAATTTAAAATTAATTTTGGTAGATAATTTCTTTTTTTTCAGGTTTATTGGGTTTATTTAGGTACCTACTACCTACATAACCATAAAAAACTTGATAGAATAATTTTATAAATAATTTGATTTGTTTTATATTAACTATATAGGTGAACTGGTAAACTATAAAAATAAATCAAAATAAACTGACCTTGCAACATTAATTGTAAAAGTTAAAAAACAATCTAATTCAGTACCTCCCTAATATATTCGTTGAATATTACTATCTAAAGCTGAATTTGTTGTCTAAGATAATTTTTAAAACGTTTAAGATTTAACTATTTAAGATGTACCTACCTACCTATATTTAACTATTTAATAATAAAAATCAAAATTTAAGTAACTACCACTACCATATAAAATCAAAACTTAGGTAAACAAGTTGCCTAATGATATGGCTATGAAATAACTACAAAGTATTTAGAGGATGTCACCGCACTGTTTGTGTTCTCTGTTGATTCACTCACAAAACATAGCAAATTTGCATTCCACAGAGCTACCAATCTCGTGTTGTTGCCTTTAGCATTAGAGTGGATTGACCTATTATCAAATTTCTAGTAAAGAACATTATCTGTTCTTGGGTTGGTTCATTTATGATATTCCAATTTTCATGACTATGTAAAATGTAACAATTTAAAAATGATTATATCTTTTTTTTGAAATTGAAATAATAGAAAAAAATCCAAAGCAAGAACACGGATGACGTTCTTAGCTTTGAATTTGATAATGGGTCGATTCGCTCAAATACTATGTAGGAACAGCTACCTAACAACACAGGTTGTGCTGAACGCAAATTTTCTGTTGCTCGTGGGTCAAAGAGAAAACAAACAGTGCGCCGGCCTCATCTTAAGTAATTAGTGCGATATAAGTAATACGAAACTTTTGTCAAAAAAGGATAATAGTACACATTAGGTAGTGGGCCCATATTAAATGGCCAAATATCTAAAATACCTGATCGACTGAACACATAATAATAGATAGACTGACGCGAGACTGATATTAAATAATAACGACTAAAAACACAGATCGGTCATGGCCAATCGTTGACAGTAGAAAATAGAGATTGACATTATTATGCATCTCTGATGCCTACGAGTCGCAATACCAATACGTACGCGGTATAACCAAAAGTAAACAAATACCACACACCCATTACCCAAGTGAATTGTGAATCATTTTAACCCATTTTAATTAATATGAAATATTGAAACGTCTGAAAACGGACAGTGGTCAGCAGACGTCGTGTGGTGTTGTAGTTAACTAAACAGGAAAATAATATTACGTTGTGGTCGCCGACTGCACAGTGGAGTGGTGGGGAGGGGGAATATTTTTCGGACAAAAATGATGGCAAGTGCACTTGCGATGTATCATCGTGAAAAGTCACAATAAATCTGGACATGACGAACCCAAAATAAGTGAGCGTAATTTCAAATCGTATCCTACAATAGTCATGTTCCGCAATTAATATTTGTGAGCAGCGCGTTGTGCGAGTCGCGAGACTCGGTCGTTTATCAGCAGCTCCAGAGTAGTGAAAAATGTGTTATCACTGAACGCGCCGCACTAGCGCAACAGATGATTAGAAGTCGAGGTGTATTGGCCTCCGGGAACAAAGGATGAATGAATCGAATACTATGCGCTCGCACACACGCACACACACACACACACACACTCGCGCAAACGGGATAATTAGTAATTAGTGCGATTGCTAATTACCGATGGGTTACTTTTCAGGCGATAAACCGCCGAAAGAATAGCGGACGGGCGAGCGCTACAGCGGGTCGCAGAAACACCCGTGGATGACCCCTCGTCGTTACTCATTATCGCAATCGCTCGGTTTGTTAATTACCCGATGTGGACGACGACGCCGCGAAGAATCTACGATCGCTGTCGGTCGGCCGGAATGACGGCGAGCGGGCAGCCGTCGCCGGTGACGACGAGACGATGGTGATCCACTGTTGTCCGGTCGCAGCAACCGCGTAGTACCGACGGCATACCGAGCGACGATCCGCGTACCGACGGCGGCGGCGTTACGATTTGCATGTACGGCGAGGCGCCAACTATCGCGTAATGATAATATTGTATTGATAGTGCGTCGACGAAAACGATTTAAGTACAAAAAAAAAAAAACGACTGCGTCGGATTTACATATTATTTTCGATTACGACATATTATTATTATAATATTTATCGTAATCAAATATTATTTCAAAACATTAAACACTGTAAACCATTTACGGTAGAGACGCGCTAGTCCCGAAAACGACGGCGGCGGCGGAGAAACGAAAATAATAATATTAAAATCCTACTCGTCGGCGGCAGAACGTGAGAAGCGCCGAGAACCGACGGCGATGATAATACGGGAGAAACGAGAGAAGAAAAAATACTCGGAGGGTAAAACGGATCGAGAGCGCGCGCGCGCTACGTCTGAGGCGGCGGCGGCGGTGGTGTCGCTGTCAAACGCGCCCGGAGCCTATGCGCGTACGTGAAGTCTCTACGGCAGCGGTACTAAACTCGAGACGGGGCCCGGCCGCGGTCGTCGTCGTGTACGATACGTGTGTGTTTGTGTCGGTGTGCGTGAGGCGCGCGCGCGCGTACCGCGGTACACCCGCGGTCGGTGCGAGGTGGCGCGCGGGGTGCTGTTGTTTCACAATTGATTGGAACGGCGACGGCCACAACACAAAGCGGCGAGAGCGGTGTGTGCAAAGGACGGATAGATCCCAGAACGTGGACCGCGGTGTCGGTCCGTCTCGCTCGCACTCCCACGCGCCTGACACCTGCCACCCGCCCGTCGACGGTGCGTGGTGGTAACGTAAACGCCGGCCGTAGTATGCGCGTAGTACGTAGTACTAGTATATAGTAGTTGTTGTAGTAGTACGTACGGTATAATATATTGCACATGTATATATGTGTGTGTCGGTGTGTGTTGTTATTATAGTAAAACGCGCTACGATTTCGTAGCGCGCGCACGCGACAGTGTTACCGCGACGAGCGGACCGAACGGTTAGAACCTGTAGTACGCGGCGCACGCACTGCTGCCGTGCTCCTGGTGGTTGGCGGGCGGGTGGCGGTCGCCGTGACAGTGTTGCCGATAGTACGGTATTTGTCGGGGGATTACGGTAATTTCATACTCCGTACGGTCGGAGTACGGTCAACCAAAAATGGGTCAAATAGTACGGTAAATTCAAAAAAAAAAAATTAGCTTTTCATCATATTTGTTATAAATATTTTGTATTTGATTTTATTTTTGTATCAATTCTATATATTATATAATATTGAACTTCGAACCTGACCCAGACTTTTGATCGTGATATTATGTGAGCTGGACTAAGATGGTGCTCAGTTTCTCCCTAGTTAGAATTCCCATAGAATTCCATAGAATTCCCCATAAAAGAAAACAGAGTTTATCTAATAACCCCAAACCTTGGGTGAAACTATCATAATAATTAACTATAATTTTTGATTTTAAATATCATGTAATTTTTGTTTTTGAATTTTTTATCATGTTGTCTGTAATTCATAAGGGCTGGTTATTTTATTAATTTACATTTATTTTAACAACTACATAAAATCATCAATTAAAAATAAATTAATTCATCAAAATGTTTGAATAAAATAATAAATTGTTTAATATCTAAGTACGCGACCGCTGCAGGCAGAATAATGCAATATCCGACGGTAAACCACGGTATTCGTATTAAGATGATAATTAAAAATCACGGGGCCCTTTAACAAGCGCGGGGCCCTGGACAAATGTCCCATTTGTCCTCTCCTAGCGCCGGCACTGTCCATAACCCTGAACCCATTATAAGTTTTTACCTGAAGATTGTTAATTGTTATTTGTTATTAATTTTTAATAGGTTTTAATGGTTTTATAAATATTTGATAAGAATTTGATAAGAATTTGATAAGAATTCGGATAAGAAATTATAACTGATAACCATGCTGATAACCTAAAAAATCAATAAGTACGGTAATATTGTTCAAAGTACGGTAATTTTGTCATATTTTCCCCGCTGACTAGATAACAAACATTGGCAACGCTGCGCCGTGTTGACGCGCGCAGGGACGTCGTCAGCCGCCGCCGAGCCGGTTTAGCGCGGCTTTTGACTCGGACGAAATATTACGCGGGGAGGCCCCCCGCCGAGTTTTCTTCGATCGTCTCGGCGGCAGCGGCAGCCTGCTGTCTGACACCAGCTAATAAAAGATTCCAAATAAAAGAAATTCCTTTTTCTCTTTTCCCGACTCTGTTTCTAGGGGGTCGTCGACATGATATTGTTATCCCCACGTTTTCAAGTTTCGACGACGACTACATACGCGACACATCATACACGTCCTATCCGACATTTATAATTATTCCTATAATTCGTATAACAATTAAATGATGTACCCAAAGTGCGTCCCGATGTGGCACGCGTTATTACATGCACATAATGTACGCCACTAGGCCGCCGCCGAAGCCGATCGATGGCCGACTGACCCAATTCCGTCAAAGTTCCTACGCCGCCGTATTCCTGCGTGGTTTCGGTTGCAGCAGTGTACATATAAGTATAATATTATAATCGCGACGCCGACGCACACCTGTGTGCGAGACTCTCACTCAGATTCACCCCCCCGTGCGCACAGCCTTAGATAATATAATATGTTGTCCGTCCCCTATCGCACGTACATATTTTTATGGCCGCGTGTCATATGGCACATTGGCCCCCTGCCGATGAGCCTGCAATATAATATTATTATGTATGACGGTGACCAAGGATTTCAGCAGCGGAGAACGATGAATCATATGTATATAATATAATATTATTACCAGTGATGAATATTGGTAGGAACTCGCCTTTGGTCGAACAAATCACATACTACTCGTCGAATTGGTACAATAAGTATAATAATCGTCACTACAATACTGCAAACGGCACAGTACCTACCTGCAGTGACCCTGCAACGTCTGCAAATTACTATAGGCTGCAGTAGGTATATAATAGGCGTGTAGGCCTGTGGCGGCGGCTTTACCTCAGAAATAAGTAATAACAGCAGCTGCAGTAATAACTAAAAAAAAACTTCAGGTTCTACTGTGTCCAATGATATATAATGTAAACCCTGATGCGAATAGCATTGAGTATAGATGCCGATATCAACAGTAAATTTTATCTTGAGTCATCTGCTACGCGTTGCTCATTATAACTTTTATATTTAAATTTTATTCATGGACCATTTGACCATTAATTGTACCAACCTACAACTATATTATTAATACTTATTAGTTATTATATAAGAATATTTCAATACATTAGCGATTAGCATATTATTAAAATAATTATTTATTGGTTATAGATGCACAATGCACTTACCTAACTACTTAAAATGTTGCATTTGATCCACCTAACATTTTGGGTAGGTGGGTACTGGGTAGTGTGGGTCTGGTCTGTTAAGTAGATAATTTAAGTTATACAATGAATACCATTAATATATCTGTGTATCCAGGTATCCGAATTGGTTCTAAAGTTGTTACGAATGAATTATTGGTTTCCTTAATAATTATTATATTTAAAAAGCTGCAATTTCAATTTTTCCCCCCATTTTGTACAGACCATTAGGACTGTTTAGTGTTTACTGTTTACACATTTTATGCATGGATGTACATATCATATATTGTATGGTAAATGGTTAAACGTTTTGTTTTTTTGGTTCAAAATAGGTCATAATGTATTTTATTTTGTCTATTATATATTTAATTTCATTCATAATTTAAATATTTTTCGATACTTTATTTTATTGAAGGTAAAAATGTGTAACAAATATTATTTTTGAATTCTAATCAACTTATTTAACCTTTTAACTTTTTTTATATAATTCGCGATATGTGCAACAATCATCTGTACAATTAATGACAACACTTAAAAATGATCTAAACGATTTTACAATATTATAGACACCTACTGCGTTGTTCAGAAGTATAACTTCAACAGACTTTAATCCGAATTCCGGATATTACGCTGCAGAATTTCCAAGTTTATTAGTAAGATGAAAGATTACACAATAAAAAACGAGTGCAGTTGAAAATAATTTTAATTTTAAAAGTTAATTCGTACAAAAAATTTTAAATATTATTTTAAATGCAAATTCAATGTTTGTACCTAGATTATAATTTATAATGGAGAAAATTACAAAAATAACAAATGACGAACCTACTTACAAAGCAATATAAGCTAAATATTGAAAAAATAAGAAATTAATAGACAGTAACAGACGTAGACATTTGAATCGCTACGACATTGCTACAGTAGATAATAAGATAATGAATGCATTTCTTCATTAGATACATAAAACAGAAAATAACGAAGTTAAAATATATTATGTTTATAAATAATAATATAATGATGAAATGTATGATATTCTTAATAAGTCACATAAAATATAAACAGGACATGGACGCATAATGGGGACATGGTGAACTACATAAAATGATTAATAATTTAATAAATAATTACGTTAATATATAATATATATCACGTCTTGTCATTAAATTATTTTTAAACAATTGTGTAAGGTGCTTAAAAAAATAGTGATTAAAAAAAGAGTTGTTTTAGTAGTTAGTCAATAATAGGTAGTAGTAGAAAAAAATACTTGAAACATTTTATAGAATTTTTTTTAATTTTTGACCAAGTAAAAATGTATTTATCAAATTTAAAGGAAAAATAAATAGAAAATTTAAAATGTCAATAGTATGAATATTAAATGAATTGAAATGTACCTATACCATTTAATATAATATTAAGAAGCTGCTAATAAAAAGGTTTCCCCAACTATTAAGAAAATAACTTATTATACCTATGCCAACTAGATTCAATTTTCAATCAAAAATCATCTCCAATGTTGAAGAACAAAGAATTTTTTCTACCATAAAACGACGTGTACGGTGTACCGATTCACATACGTCATACACAAAAACACACATAATTGTAAAATCTCGGTACGCATTAATCGCTACGATAAGAATCTAAAAGACTCAGTGGCGTATTTAGGAATTTGTCATGGGGAGGGTCCAGAACTCCAGAACACAGAGCCACGGGGGACGAAGCCCCCCACACCACCCATTTACTCTTTATTAAATAAAATATACCATATTTATAAGACGATATAAAATTGTCGAGTTTTTAATTATTAAATAATAATATGTACAAAACAAATTTAAAAAAAAGCGGGTGAGTGGATGTCACTCTGCTGCTGTACAGTAGGTTTTATGTGGGTCAATGTATAATGGATTGTATTAAACTTGAACTCAATGATATAATATAATATCATTGTATAAGAAAAACGATTCTGAGCAAAGACTGACATCTGGATATTTTATATTGTTATTATTTATTATAGCCTGTTAGTTGAATTAATAATGAAATACTTTTATTTTTTATTTTTTTCTATGGTGATAGACAAAGTGTTAGAAATTAAAATCCCATTTTTAGAGGTTTTTCGTAATTTTTTGGTGGTTTTTACAGTGGCATTAAATAACTATTGAGAAAATCAAAAAATGACCTCTCTAAGATAGTAATCTTGATCCAATTTTCTAAAAGATAAGTTACTATATGTCTATACATGTTGAAATAGAAGCACTCCTTCTGGAAGAAATTTTGTATACAGGAAAAAAAAATAAACACCATTGTAGAACCAATAGATCCCTCAGAATCGAATACCTATATAGTTATATGTTATAACTTTTATACAAATATTTCCTTAATTACATTAGGTACCTACTTCATTCATAGTTGATCTTAGATAACTTTTCAACCTTAAAAAGTTTGAAAAAGATCTCTCTGGAGTGGTTGTAGATACTGGCAATGTACAAAACTACAAAATATTTGAATTAAAGAATGATGAATTTGGTATTTTTCAACCATTTCCGGTACCCAACTGATAAAAATAATCACGATTTTTATTGAAAATGTTGATATAACTATAGCTTCGAAAATTTTTTATACAATCCGTAAAATCGTATGATAAAATTTGTTTTTTAATCATGTAAAAACTGCACAACATTTAACATGTACGAGACACGAGTCAATGGGAGGGGTCCGGACCCCATGGACCCCCCCCGTAAATACGCCACTGATTAAAGACTTCCCCTAGGTCGCTCCACACTACGCATGTTTCGCGTTTCATGTTTTCACGTTTTCGTAGAATTTCGTGAATAGTGTGTATAGCTTTTTCACAACATTTTTTTTCGTGAAAACGGTTTCGTAGTGTTTCCGGTTTCGCGAACGAGGCTGTAAAATTGACGAAATCAAAGGACACGAAAATATTTTTCGTACTGTTTCGTGTCGTTTCGTTGTATTTTGATGTTTTTCGTGTAGTTTCGCGTTTCTCATGTAAACAGGAAGTTCATATCACTTGATTATAATTTATAAATAAAATTAGATATTTGTAGGTAAATGGATGTTATCAAATATCATAATATGGAATTACGTAATTTCGTTACAATAATTTAGTTGGTCAATTAGTTGTCACCATGGCGTCCGAGTGGAATGATGAACTAGTGCTCACATTTATTGACGAGTTTAAAAAGTACCGGTGTTTGTGGGATCCAAAAGATACAGACCGTAAATCGAGAAATAAAAAAAAATTATGCGTATCACAAATTAGGTTTACAATTTAAAAAACCAAAAGAAGAAATAAAAAAAAAAATTAACAATTTAATTCAGAGTTATAGAGGACATCGACGAAAAATAAAAACAACGAAAGTTTCTGGTGATGGAAGAAAAGATGTATTTAAGCCATCGTGGTTTGCATTTGATGCTATTCATACATTTATGCAAGATGTATACACACCACACGGAACTATAGATACAATGGTAAGTGTAATAATTGTTAATTATTCTGTGGCTAAAATTATAAATGTTATTTAATTGTCTCACTTTAAACGATACAAAAATTGTTGTACAGTTATTAGTTGTACTGTCTTTAATATTGTCCTAAACAGATAATAATTTTTTTTTTGTACTTGCTAAATTATATTGTCAAAATATTATTAAGTGTATTAATGGTTTTTGAAATTTTAGAGAATGATAATAGTAATGAAATGTACGCAGTATTACCAATTGTTCAATATATATCTCTTACAAAGATAATTGATAACTATTTAAAAATATAAACATTATAAACATTTTTTGCTTTCAGTTTCAACAGTTATTTACAAAAATTAACATAACTTACTATTGTAAAAACCATGGATTTTGTATTAATAACCATTTTTGTAAATTACTGATGAAACTGAATTCAAAAAAAAGATGCTCTGCTGTACAGTAGGTTACAAGTGGGTCACTGTAAAATGGATGATATTAAATTTGAATTCAACGATATATTATCATTGTATAAGAAAAACGATTCTGAGCGGAGACGGTATGTCAGTATATTTATAAGACATAATATTATATACATATGTATGGTATTAAACAAAAAATTGACCTATAATAAATTCCAAATTAATCATATCACAATATCCATTAGGTACTTATAACGCGTTATACATCAACAAAAGCCGTGATACTATCATAGATATATTATAATAGTACACTTTAGAAATTCAAGTACCCACGAATAATATAATTCAATCACAACAAAATAACTAAAATAGTTATTCAAGGTTTTAGATTCTGAGCGGAGCGATGAATGTATTGGTTTTACAATGATGTGTGTTTTTATATTTTTATATTTTTTTTTGTGTCTGTCATCACGTTTTGGGACAGTAAAAGTGCTTCGATTTTCTTCAATAGTACCTTTTCTGATAAGAAAGTGAATCTAGTTGGTACTTTGGGGGGTCAAAAGTAAACATTTTCCAGTAGTTTTCACAAGCGCCGGGAAAAACGGGCATGGACCAATTGCGCCTAAAACAAAATTTTTATACTAGGGCCAGTGTACCAATTGCGCCTCTTATATTTTAGGGTCAGTGTACCAATTGCGCCTCTTATATTTTAGGTCGGTGTACCAATTGCGCTCTTTATATTTTACGGTCAATATACCAATTGCGCTTGTATTTAAATTATATTATTCTAAATTGCCATGCTCAAATTAGTGTACCTACCTATTATTATATATATTAATATGGGGAATTTTATGAAACGTTATTATTATTACACACATATTTTGATCACAGAAGTATGCATTTGAGTGATGGACGAAAACAAGTTTTCATTATCATCGGATATATTTTATCAGCCTAATTGTTTCGTTGAACACAACATATTGTAGATAGAAGAACACATTGATGATACCCAATATAAATATAAATCGTATTGATAGGTACCCAATACTTATGTCTTGTTAGTTGTTTAGTATTAGTTTTAGTTGTTTGACGTTACAATATGGATCGTTTTACAAAAGCTTTAAGTGAAAAAGGTAAACCTTTATTAGTTCTTGATGAGTTTAAGTTTCGAAAATGTACTATCTCAAAAAATGGAATAAAATGGAGATGTACAATTAAATCGTGTACTTCGAATTTTTTATGTGATGTAAGTGAAACGGTGCTTTTAAAATCTAATTATTTGTCGATGGAACATTTGAATTTTGTTCTAAATATTTTTACCAACTTTTTTAAATATATTTCAAATAGAGCATATTTAAAAAAAAAATTAACAATTAATTCTTATATCGATAAATACAAATCTGGGGAAATTGTGTGTTATCATTATTGTAAAAATGTTTAAATGTGAATTATAATATTATTATGTAAATATTAATTTAATTTTGAATAATTGACAATCAAACTTGTGACCAGTGAGTGTACCCACCTATTAATTTATTTGTGTTATATATTATATTTTTTTTAAAATCATCATGTTATTATTATACCTAGTGGTGACCAAATTAATTATTTTAAAATAATTTAAAACTTGTGACTGGTTAGTGTACCTATTCATTTATTTGTATTATACTTTTTTTAAATCATCATGTTATTATTATACCAAGTGGTAAACAAATATATTATTCTGTAAACTAACCAAATTATATTTTTCTAAATTGTAATGCCATGCTCAAATTATTATTTAAAAAAATTATTATTATTATTAAAACATGCAAAATACAAACATCATGATTACCTTAAACTCAAAATCGTATTATTATTATTATTATTATTATATCTTTATGATTTAACCACCTATTCTATTATTATTAATATTACCTATTTTATTTTAGTTTTCATTAACTAAACTGTATAGGCTCGTTTCACCGAAACAAAAAAAATCGGTTATTAACAAACTAATAAGTTTTCCTTAGGTAATGTATTGAGCGCAATTGGTCTATCGGCCCTAAAATGTTTAGAGATGATGTGAAGAAAAAAATTGTTTATTTATTTATATTATATTATGTATTATACATTAATACTCGCAAAAAAATCGGTTAGTATAATAATGTATTATATGATTATAATTAATAACTAACTAATAACTTTTCCTTAGGTAGTGTAAAATGTTTTGAGCGCAATTGGTCTATTGACCCTAAAATGTATAAAGCGCAATTGGTCTATCGACCCTACAATTTTTAGAGCGCAATTGGTAAATCGACCCAAAAATGTTTAGAGCGCAATTGGTATATGAAAAGGTCATTTTAAGCGCAATTGGTAAACTCCCGGAAAAACAACATAAAAATTAAGGAAAAACGGGAATTTTTACGCAAAATCGATTTTCCAAAAAATCGAATTTGGTTTTTGGTGTAACTTTAAAACAAATGACCGTAGATACATGAAATTTTCACTGGTTGTTTATATTTGCATTTTCTATGGACGATAACATTTTCAAAATATTTTGATTTATTTTGAACTGTTTAGGGACATTTTCATTTTCCATTTTTTTTTAGTTTTTTTTCTAAAAATATCAATAAAATTTTATTTGTTGGTTGCGAAAGCTTGAAAATTTAATAGAAGGCTCCTAATATATTGTTTCAAAGGCAGATGAAAAATATTAAAAATCCTTAGTCACAATTTTTTTTATAAGCATTTAAAGTTCAAAAATTGACAAAATATGGAAAAATCACGAAAATTAGCAAATTATTTTGAGTTAAGAATTCGTAAAAATTTTTCTTTTTAAATCTAAGATTTGAAAATCTAATACAAGATTACTCATAAGATTGTCTACCTTTATCAATAAAAAAATCTCTACCGGACAGTCAAGTTAAATTTTATGAGCGTTTGAAATTCAAATTTTTACAACATTGGATATTTACTCGATTACTCATGTAGCGATGTTAACGACTCTTTTTGAGCTGTTTATGGACATTTACAGCTTTCAATTTTTTTAGTTTTTTTTTCTATAAATATCAATAAAGTTTTATCTGTTGGGCCAAAAAGTGTAAAAATTTAATACAAGGCTCCTGATATATTGTTACAATATCAGTTGAAAAATATTAAAAATACATAGGCACGATTTTTTTTTATAAGCATTTAAAGTTGGAATTTTGACAAAATTTATCAAAATCTCGAAAATTATCAATCGTTGAAATTAAAAAATTATAAAATGTTCAGTTTTTATAACTAAGAGTTGAAAATTCAAAACAAAGATTCTCTTAAATAATTCATACTGTAACCAAAAATCTAAAAAATATATAAACACACTTATTTTTTACAGACATTTTAATTTCAAATTTAAACAAAATTTCATATTTAAACCAAGAATTACGATTTTAGTTATTTTGTTGTGATTGAATAATATTATTCGTGGGTACTTGAAAGTTCCAAAGTGTACTATTATATATCTATGATATTATCACGGTTTTTGTTGATGTATAACGCGTTATAAGTATCTAATATTCTAATAGATATTGTGATATGATTAATTTAGAATTTATTATAGGTCAATTTTTTGTTTAATACCATATACATGTATAGGGGAGAGTGGGGCAGATTTGAATGAAATTTACATTTTATTTTTTTAATTTTTAATTTTTTGACAAATTTTATATTTGATAATTACAATCTGTAGTCTAGATAGTTGTGAATACTATTTGACTTATAACAACCTTATATATTAAATAACCAATTTAATTTCTAATTATGAAGTGAAGTATATTTTTATTCAAATGTGCCCCACCCATGGGGTACATTTGAACGTGCAGGGGGTAGATTTGAATATGTGTCTTAAAAGCCACATTTGAATGTTAAATATTAAATTAAATTAAACTTTTTATTTATTTTAATAATAAAAATAGCTCAATATAATATAATAACAATTTTTTACAATTATGTTTAGATGTTTTCTTGTCAATTTTTTTTTTATTGTGAAAATGTAGTATTTTTGGGTTTTCTTATAGATAAATCCACATCTTGTGACATAAATCCAGTTAACTAGTATATTCCATCCATAAGATAGATATTTCAAAAAGGAGGAACCTTTATTTTACCCTATTATCTACCCTATTGATGAAGATTCAAATCTACCCCATGCCAAAATAATCAATAATAATCGTAATATAAATTTTAATAATTATAAATAATGTATGTACATTAAATGTATTACTAGGCAACAATATTTTGAATAGGTATATTTAATTCTAAACTTATTATTTTGAATTTTAGTTTCCAAAATGTTCTTATGGAAACACCTATTTTTTTTTAAAAAAAGCCGGAAAATCACATTATCATTTTTATTTATCACAAAATTATTCAAAAATGCCTGATAATCACATATGGTATACAAAATATTGTCACCAACTTAGATTATTATTTTTATGAATGTAAATAATCTGTAACAAATTATATTAGACAAATTCAAATGTACCCCGCATTCAAATCTGCCCCACTCTCCCCTATAATATGTCTTATACATAGACTGACATACCGTCACCGCTCAGAATCGTTTTTCTTATACAATGATATTATATCATTGAATTCAAATTTAATACCATCCATTATACAGTGACCCACTTGTAACCTACTGTACAGCAGAGCGACACCCACTTGCCCACCTTTTTTAATATGTAATTTCGTCCAAATTTGAATTTAAAATGTCTGTAAAAAATAACTGTGTTCATATATTTTTTAGATTTTTTGGTTACAGTATGAACTATTTATGGGAACCTTTGTTTTAAATTTGCAATCCTTAGCTATTAAAACTGAACATTTTATAATTTATTAATTACAATGATTGATAATTTTCGAGATTTTGATAAATTTTGTCAAAATTCGATCTTTAAATGCTTATAAAAAAAATTGTGCCAATGTATTTTTAATATTTTTCAATTGCTATTGTAACAATATATCAGGAGCCTTGTTTTAAATTTTTCCACTTTTTGGCCCAACAGATAAACTTTATTGATATTTATAGAAAAAAATACTAAAAAAAATTGAAAACTGAAAATGTCCTTAAAAATCTCAAAAACAGTCAAAATATTTTCAAAATTGTATGGTCTATAGGAAATGCTAATATAAATATTCAGTGAAATTTTCATGTATCTACAATAATTCGTTTTTGAATTACAACAAAATAAGGAAATCGCTACATGAGAAATCGAGTGAATATCCAATTTTGTAAAAATTTGAATTTAAAACGCTCATAAAAATTTAATTTGACTTTCTTATAGAAATTTTATAAGAAATTTATTAAAATAAATACTATTAAAATATACATACAGTTCTCGATTTTTAAATAAAGTTGTAGTCCACATCTTCGTGTTTTTGGTTTTTTTTTTTTAGTTTTGAAGCCAATACAATATAAATTGCACTGGTGATTGATAATTCATCTTCGCTATCAGTATTCATTTTTATTTAAATAAAAAAGATTGAACAACCTGTATGTTCAGTAAACTGAAACTGAACGAAACACTACGAAACGTAAATCACGAAACGCGAAACGCGAAACATGTATAGTGTATATACCTTTCTACGAAACACTACGAAACACTATGAAACGCGAAACATGCATAGTGTGGAGCGACCTTAAAAGTATAAAACGATTAAAACGAGTACAACAGTGGGTATATAATACGGATCGATTTATAAATCATTGATAAAATATTGAAACACAATAGTATACCACTGCGTTATTACGTAAGTACAGTAATATTGGTATATCAATAATAATAATAATGGTGTTCGGTAAAATAAACGGGCCCGAAATCCAGTCGATGCTGCAGATCGATTAATAATAATATGACGGTTTGCTTGCTAGCTAGGTACTAAAAAACGATGCTCGTTTTAAATTATCTGCGACGGCCTGGGACGAAATTCGGAATCGGCTCACTTACAATTTATTCTGACTATGTACCTACAAAATTTACCTGCAAAATGGCTGAAATGCATAATACCGAAACAACCACCCAAGAAATCGAGAAAACCGTGGAAGACGTCATTAAGAATATCATCAACAACATCAAATATGATATAATGGAAACACAACTTAGTGTATTTGACAACTTCCGAGAAGAGCCTACGGTTGCGGATTCGGCGGGCCTGTTGTATTACGCGACCCGGTTCGCGGGAGGCGACTCGTCGGAAACCCTTCAACCGGACGACGATTCCAGCACTGGACCGGTTGAATTGATTAAAGACGTCGTGATCGCCGTGCCAGCGATGCAGGCGCCTGTGGAAGCGCCCAGTGACGAGGCGGAGTTCGTCACACCGGCCCGGGGAAGTTGAGGTCAAGAACAGCTATGCGGAGACTTGATCGGCTGGCCGGAACCGGGGGCAACGCTAGCAAAACGCGCAGCTCCGCGCAGACGGACGGCGGCGAGGATCGCGTCCGCTGCGTGGACAGGTATCACCAAGGCCGCATGAGTTTTCTGCTGTTGTTCCCCGAAGTGAAACCGTCCGAGAGTTCCCCCCCCCCCTGGCCTAGGGCAGCGGACAAGGCGAGGCGATGACGTGGGGTCGAGGTTTAGGTACGTGACAGTGCACTTTTGGGGTGGCCGGCGGTAAATACACGCTCTCCAGCCTGCCCCGACGGTAGAGTGACGAGATCGCGAACGTCGCGCGCTCGAGGTCGCCGACACGCGAGATCCTCTGGAGACTGCTTTGGTCCGAGAGCGATGACGACACGACGACAGATGGCTAGCGGTACCGTTGAGGACATCGACGCCGTTCCGACGGTACCTGCAGTGGCGGCTATACTGCAGTTCTGCATGGAGACGACTCGTGGCGGCGGCGATGGAGACCGAAGAGCTCACGGCGGGTGAGTGACGGACAGGGTGGCCAGGAACACAGACGTCACAAGCGCCGGGCTCGAGGAAACGAAACGTTTCAGAATCTCGTGACTCCACGGAGGGACGCCTGGGCAAAAACCACGGAGAGTATCTGGACAGCGGCGAGTTATGATGCTGTCCGCAGATTCTCTCCCTTATTTTTCGCCCAGTGGTCTGATCCTGTCGGCCAATATAAGTCTTCGTCGTTTGCTCCGAGCTTTGGTCACCGTCGTCGACGGCACAACAGTCGTCTTCAGCACTACCGTCAAGAGCCCTATATCACGCACTAGCCACTCGTCGCCAACTGTCGTCATCACTCTCGCAGCCGTCGTGGCCGGGCTTCACCCGCTCGCCATCACGTATCCCCCCACAGCGCCTCATCTTGTCTGATGCCTTTTTTTCTTTAAAATAATTATATTTATTGTTTTTTTACAACTTTAGTTGTATCGTATCTCATTTTTTCGGCATAATTAATTGTTTAAAATTCATCAAATCATGATCTAATAAAATTATTCTGTTTACACAGTAAAATGTTATTGATTCTGGTTTTTCTCATTAAAGATTACGATTTTATTTATTTCAACATAATAATTTAAAATAACTTATAGGGAGCTATTATATCTAAATCAACAAGGGATATTTAAGGGGCTAAATCGTAGTCAGGCACTCAGGCGGGCTAGGCCCCTGCCCGAGGGTAATTTTTTGATATATATGGTTCAGTACCTTTACAGCTATAATTCGGTCTTAAAGAGCCTGCACGTGCCCTGTTTTTTGCTCAAAAACTTGCCTTACAGGAAAACATTTCACGCCTCTTAGAGTGATCCGATTTTGATAATTTTTTTTTTTTTGAAAGAGAATAAGCTAACCTAACCTAACCTAACCTAAGCTCTTAAATCAGTTTCGTGTGGCTCTTGGACCAAGCTTAGATTAAAATTAATAAATATTATTCCGTTAGAATCGTTAGATAGTGTTTTTATCGCCGCCACCGTCGGTTTCGTTATCATTACATTACAGACTACAGTCGTTATTATAGATTGGAACGGCTGATTTTTAGTATGTGTAGCCCTGCAAATTGTGGAGCACCGGAGCCCACGGGCCATGTTCCAGAAAAAAAATACCCATTAACAAAAGAGTGTGCTAAGAGACTTATTCCAACCTTTGGCACTACTTATGTGTGTGAATCATTGTACTCAACTTAAATAGTTAAATTCATTAAATCTAAATATAGTGTATAATATGTGTAAAAAATAAATGCGTCTTAATTTTATAAACATAATCGCTTTACAATGTGGATCGCCTCGAATTAGCTATATAAATGTATGTGTTTTGTTAAAGAAAAGGAATATAATATGTTATTATTGTTGTATAGGTAATTAATGTCATAATCCCATATAATAGATTTAGTTCTAAAATTCTTAAAACAACAACCAAGCCCGGATTAAGACATTTTGAGGCCCAGGGGCCAAAGTTTAAATGAGGCCCCTGTACGAAAAAAAAAATAATGTATATTAATATTATATAGGTTAGGTAATATTATATAGGTATTAAGGTACATAGCAATAAATCAAGAATTAAGTATCATTTTATTTATAAATTATAATTTACAAGCTTTTTTCCTCGCTAAATAATCATCGATTTTTTTAATGTGATTTATGCGGTGTTATAGCCTATAATGGACAAATCTGAGGCCCCTAAATAAATGGAGGCCCGGGGCCATGGCCCCCCCTGGACCCCCCCTTAATCCGGGCTTGACAACAACTGAACAACCGATCGGCGATCGGCACTCTTATTTATTATTGATTTCAGACTTCTTCGTGGCAGTCGTGTAGGTAGGTATAACATTTTATTTTGTCGGCGTGTTTCCATTAATTTTTGATTAATGTGGATAATTAATGTCTTTTGTTAATCAATAAAAATTATCATGATATTTTACAGAGTTTTAATTTGCATATGTACAGTTGTTTTTATTGAAATTATGTTGTTGCCTACCTATATGCTATAGTTAATGAAAAGGGTTGTAACGATTATAGTAAAACATTCAGAGTAATATAATTAATATTTACATTAATAAAATATGTAAAGTACCTGCTAGGAATGGTAATTTAAGGGGCCTCACTACCAAATCTTTTTTTTGTCAAAAACTACTGTTTCTAATTCCAACGATATGTGTCGACAATTATCACGATTTTCATTCTGAAAAGATATTCTGATTGTCCGTAATATATACAAGGGAACGATCGAGCCACATTTTTAATTTTTGTAATTTAAATTGCAATAAAAATTGTAAAAAAATCAAAAAAAAATACAGAATTTCCAACTTAAATATTTAATTAACTAAATACAATTTTAAAAATGTGCCTCGATCGATCCCTCGTACATGTTGTGGAAAATAAGAATATTTTGTCAGAATGAAAATTGAGGTAATCGTTGCGACGTACTGTTGGAATTAGAATCGTATGTTTAAGTGAAAAATAAGCTTTTTTTCATGATCACAATATTATTATATATTGACATGTGTGTGCGAGTGCGTGCGAGAGCTACAATTGACCCGCATGGACGCCACACACACTAATAATCATTTACGACTAACACATAGATCTCGGGTGGCGACGACGAGATTAGAAATTGCCTAAATGATTCTCCTTAAATCAATACCATTGCGAGGCCCCTTAATAAAAATATAATATATAAGTTATTTCTTTTGGCTGGTCAATACTCCCCCCCCCATAACTTAAAACTGAAATGACGCCACTGACTATACTCTATAGAGTCTATAGACTAAAGTCCATCGTCATTCATCAATCAAGAGAACATTTTTTATCATATCTAAATTGTATGTAAAAATCAAGGTTAATTTGAGTTGTTATATATAGGTACATCATAATATTTAGTAAATTTATGTATTTTATTATCATGCTCAGTAAAGTATTATAAATTATTGATATACAATTGGATACATTTGTATATTTTGTACTTGCAGATATATGTAAATGTAACCGAATATTTATATATTCACATTTTCTATATATCAAAACATTTATTAAATATTTTGACTATTTTTGAACTATTAATTAGCATGCGAAAATTGCTATTTTAGATTCTGAGTGAAACGATGAATGTATTGATTTTACAATGATGTGTGTTTTTTTTTTTATTTTTTTATTTTTTTTTTTGTGTCTGTGTACACGATAAGTAGTCGAAATAATGCTTCGATTTTCGACTTCAGTATCTTGTTCGATTGGAAAGTGAATATCGTTGGTGCATTGGGGAGGTCAAAATTTAAATTTCCCAGTAGTTTTCAAGAGCGCCGGGAAAAACAAAAGAAAAATTAAGGAAAAACGGGAATTTTTACGCAAAATCGATTTTTCAGAAAATTGAATTTGGTTTTTGGTGTAACTTTAAAACAAATGACCGTAGGTACATGCAATTTTCACTGGTTGTTTATATTTGCATCTTCTATACACGATAACATTTTCAAAATATTTTGATTTATTTTGAACAGTTTAGGGACATTTTCATTTTTAGTTTTTTTTTAGTTTTTTTTCTAGAAATATCAATAAAATTTTATTTGTTGGTTGCGAAAGCTTGAAAATTTAATAGAAGGCTCCTAATATATTGTTTCAAAGGCAGATGAAAAATATTAAAAATCCTTAGTCACAATTTTTTTTTATAAGCATTTAAAGTTCAAAAATTGACAAAATATGGAAAAATCACGAAAATTAGCAAATTATTTTGAGTTAAGAATTCGTAAAAATTTTTCTTTTTAAATCTAAGATTTGAAAATCTAATACAAGATTACTCATAAGATTGTCTACCTTTATCAATAAAAAAATCTCTACCGGAAAGTCAAATTAAATTTTTATGAGCGTTTGAAATTCAAATTTTTACAACATTGGATATTCACTCGATTTCTCATGTGGCAATTTCCTTTTTTTGTTGTAATTAAAAAACGATTTACTGTAGATACATGAAAATTTCACTGAATGTTTATATTAGCATTTCCTATACACCATACAATTTTGAAAATATTTTGACTCTTTTTGAGCCGTTTACGGACATTTTCAGTTTTCAATTTTTTTAGTTTTTTTTTTCTATAAATATCAATTAAGTTTTATCTGTTGGGCCAAAAAGCGTAAAAATTTAATACAAGGCTCCTGATATATTGTTACAATATCAGTTGAAAAATATTAAAAATACATAGGCACAATTTTTTTTTATAAGCATTTTAACATCGAATTTTGACAGAATTTTTCAAAATCTCGAAAATTATTAATCATCGTAATTAATAAATTATAAAATGTTCAGTTTTTATAGCTAAGGATTGAAAATTTAAAACAAGATTCCACGTAAGTAGTTAATTCTCTTACCGAAAAATCTAAAAAATATACAATCACAGTTTATTTTTATAGTCATTTTATGTTCAAATTTGGACGAAATTACATATTAAAAAACCTAGTTATTTTGTTGTGATTATATAATATTATTCGTGGGTACCTACTTGAAACTTCTAAAGTGTACTATTATATATATATGATAGTATCAGGGTTTGTTGTTGGTGTATAACGTGTTATAAGTACCTAATGGATATTGTGATAATGTGATATGATTTATTTGGAATTTATTATAGGTCAATTTTTTTTAATACCATAGATATGTATATAATTTGTCTTAACCTAGACTGACATACCGTCTTCGCTCAGAATCGTTTTTCTTATACAATGATATTGTATCATTGAATTCAAATTTAATAGCATCAATTATACAGTGACCCACTTGTAACCTACTGTACAGCAGAGCGACATCCACTTACCCACCTTTTTCTATTTATATCTAAGGTTTGAAAATTTAATACAAGATTTTCCATAAGTTTCCCTACATTATTTACAAGAAAAAAGTTTACCGGAGAGTCAAATCATTTTTTATGTGAGTTTGAAGTTAGACATGGGTAACCTATTCATTATACACCCGTAAATTATCATCATAATATTCTAATTTCAATGAATTTCCTATTTTATTGTAATTCAAATAACCATAGGTAGGTACTTGAAATTTTCACCAATAGTTTATTTTATCATTTTCAATACATGATACTTATTGAGTTATTTATAGACATTTTCAATTTTCAATTTTTTATTTTTTATTCTAAAAATTTCAATATTTTTTTTGGGTTGTGTCGAAATAATTGAAATGTTATTTTAATGGTTTTCTTGAATTGGTAGAGTAATAGTTGAGAAATATTGAAGATCCGTATACCCTGTTCAAAATAAGAAGCACATAAATTTACATAAAAAAAAACCAGTTTTGACCCTGGCCGTCTATGTGCTTCTTTTTTTGAACAGGGTATAGACACCACTTTATTTTATAAGTATTTTATGTTAATTTTTGTAGTTAAGGATTGAAAATATAAAACAAAGTTTCTAATATGTGGTCCATACCGAATGAAACCAAAAAATCTAAATATATAAACACAATGTTTTTTTTTATAGACAGTTAAGTGTTCACTTGAATTCAAATTAAAATGTGGACAAAAGTCAATATTAGATAGGTATGTAAACGAATATCGATTTTATTTATATAGTATTCGCGAGTAATTGAAACTATAAAAGAATAAAAGTAATTATATAATTATAATTTAAATTTTATACAAACAATGACATTTTAAAATCCAATTAATATTAATTAATATAGTTTCTGGATCCATTGATGCTCCAACGGTCAACGCTATTATCTAGAATTGGATTTCAAAAACCGTTAGTAGGTATAAAAATCA
Source organism: Macrosiphum euphorbiae (assembly GCA_949089665.1). NCBI lineage: Eukaryota > Metazoa > Arthropoda > Insecta > Hemiptera > Aphididae > Macrosiphum > Macrosiphum euphorbiae. The sequence continues at coordinate 68,923,402 of CARXXK010000003.1, read as the reverse complement.
AAAATTACTAAAAATACGTAAAGAGACTGATCCTCTAAAGTCTAAGAAAATGCATGTCTCAGGCGAACCGTGATACATTTTTTTTGTAAAATCGTAATTTTAAATTATAATATGTATAATGTTTATGTAAAAATATCCTAGTATTTAATAAAAACAATAAAAGCTGTATGGCATTTATTAATTTAAATTAATAAACAAAAAAATGTCGGAAAAAAACAAAAAAATTTATGGATAAAATGTAGAACTCAAAATTAGTTTTTGACAAAATCGATTTCGACTTTTGGTTCAACTCTAAAAAAATAACAGTAGATATATTCAATTTTTTTACAGCTTAGAAACCTTTAATTATCGGAACTTGAAACTATAATTAGAGGTACCTCTAACCTATAGGTAGGTACTACTAATATTTTTATTTGTTTTAAATTTTAATTAAATGAATAGTTATTCTTATTTTTTCTATAATTCATATTTATTTATACTAATATTAGTATTAATTATTAACTACATATGTATTTCAACTTACAAGTTGTAAAAAATAAATTTATTGTATGAGACATATTATAACATTATAGGTATATATACTTTTGACATATCGGCGACTGTCAACAATTTCACGATTTAGCCGTTGAGGTTTTTAACGGTAATATGGTGAAGAGGCCATTTCCACAGAAAAACTTGGAGTGAAATAATATGAAATTGTAATAGTAAATGAGTTGATTCAATAGCTACAATAGGTACTAAATATTAGAATAAAGTTTGAACTTTGGGAGACAAAAGGTTAGTTTAGAAGAGTGTCTCAGTGGATGACGGATGCGTTTTCCAAGGCGGACTTGATGAAACTGGTCCGTCTGGTCCAATAATTTATGATTGGACATTGAACTATTCAACCACTTTTTATGGTCGTTTGCGAGGTCGAACGGTTTAACCAACCAAGAAATAATAAAATTGGTGGTCGCTATTTAAACTCATAAACGACAGTTGAACCGTCGAGGCGTCGAGGTTCATGAACTGAACATAGAACCTAACCATAGGGCATAGGTACACCAGCACCTTTTAGTCTTTTGAACCCACTGAGAAATGAGAATCAAACAATTTTAATAGGTGATCGGTACTTGAACATTCGATTGTTTATTGAACCATAATGGTTAATAAATTATTGAACTTTAAACCATGCACCAAATGTTCCCCTGCAATGAACTCACAGTGAACGAAATGATTGCTACGCGGCAGCTAAAACATTTTACTCGTCAGTAAAATCTTGAAAACCATTGTAATGCAAGAAGACAAGAAAAATATTTGTATAAAATAAAATTGAATTTTAATTCTGGGATCATTTCTTTAAAAATGTTGAAAACAACCGTTGATCCAGAGGACACCACGATTAAGGAACAATTAATATTATATTTTAATAATTCCCATTAGACCTATATTATAATCTTCCCGAAAATGTTTCAATTTTATCATTTCATTAAATAATTTTATAAATTGTTGAATAAAATACAAAACGTTGTTGATTTCAATGTAGGTACTATTTGTTTTTTTTATTTAAAAGTGATATATAGCTACCATTAGGTAATATTATAAAATTATAACAATTTAACATTATTTATTTTTTTTTATAGTAATAGTCTTATTTGACATTTCGACTTGAAGGTATTAATAAACTTATATCTCGCAATTTTATTTTTGTATTTTATAAACATGTTTTATTGTAAATTTTGCAATTTATAACTGCAGGTCATGTTTTCTTTAGACACATATTATAATCTATTATCTATAATATAATATATTAGGTGTATAATAGTCATTATTTATTACGAATTTTGACCTATTTATGATCCAATGGTTTCTTCTTATCATTATCGGTTGTCTATAGCATCTTATTATTCTATCTAAAATATTTAAATTTTTTTAAACAAATAAACAATATATTATTATAGTTAAAATAAGTGTTACATTTTAAATGTGCTCGAGTTTAGCCTGATTATTCAAACTAGTTATGTAAATGAACGATTAAAGATAAAGTATTTGTCTGCGGACTGCGACTTTATTGTAATAATTGTTGTTCGACTATTAATTATTATGTTTAACGATAGTATGTAAACACTAAACAGGTATACTGTATAGTAACTACTAACTATATAGTAGTACAATATTTATATCTTATATGGTATAGTGTGTGAAGTTTGTTTTTGTCTTTAATTCCATTCCAACACCACATTAATACTATGGGTAGATAAAAATTATTAACCATTTTAAACATTCATCATTTTCATTTTAAATATGGTGTAAAAAACAATGGGGGTGGCGTTTGAACAAACCCCCCCCCCCTATGTTCATTACACTGCAACGGACGCTAAGAAAACAACCGGTAGCAACCATTTTTCTACGAGCAATCATCGACTAATTAAACATATCGGGTTATACCAGCGGCTCTTGTCCATTATGGACAATGTGTTAGGTATCCGTTAATGCGCAAAAACCTGCCAACCTGGTATCGCCCTTTGTACTAATGTGGTAACAATAGGCCTATGAGACTTGGAGTTAAGCAATGTGAAAACAGTTCGGCTCCCACGTAGTGATTTAACATGGAAAAAAAAAGGCTCATAGACTATGACATTGGTATGAGGTGGGACGAGTGGATGTATAGCGATTACAAGCTTTTTTTTTCCAAATGAGAGCCACCCTTGATATTTCAAATATCAAATAGTTAAAAACATGAAAACCATCTAAATTCTAATAAGGACTAAAGAATATCATATATTACGGCGATTCAAACTTATTATTTCTATAATTTATGAGAATCACTAGGTACCCTATTTTTACTGTAGATTATTTATTTATTTTAGTGTTTGTATCATTTTTTTTTTAAATAAATTTTAGTTATCGCATTTAAAAAATAAAGTTTGATAATTTTTTAACGCCACCCAGTCACTGCGGAAGTGTTACGAAACAAATGATATGCCAAGTTTTCCTACTGCGGACAGCACGCAGCATGTCACCATACACCTACAGAACTGATTACTCGTTGCAGTAGGTGTTTAATGAGATAATTTCGTAAGTTTTTGCGGTCGACTTCGTTTTCATTGTCGCTGCAGCGGCCGTCTGCTGTGTTATGTATATTAAATACAGGGTTAGGTATTCAAAATGAATCATCCGAACCTTTGCACCTGGCTTCCAAGGACACCTGATCGCCTTACGCCATGTGACTACTATTTTTTTGGAAATATAATATGTTTAACATATTATACTGTGTAAGGCGTGAGTACTGCGTACCTATCACGATTATTATCGTCAACCGCAAAGAGGAACTAAAAAAATTAGGGGTAATTTACAACGGATATGCATGGAATGAGTTCCAACTTCCAACAGAAGCCACATATTATATACCCAGGGGTATTGAGGTATACCATTATAAATACATTTGAAATATTATTCTTTTTTTTAATGGCTTTTACCTACACATCATATTATAATTATATAACTTTAAACCTAAAAATATAATAATATAAACATTTGATATAATAATATCGAATGAATCTCATTCTGAACGTTCGAGCGTGAGAGAACGTGAGACACGGTTCGAGAGTATTGGCGACCGCCGTTCTCGTCCCGGCCCCCACCACACATTAGAAACAACACAACGAACGGCATAGGCTGTGAGGGGGGTTGCCAGTCTTTAGTTAAGTGAAAGCTGTTTTAAATATGTTTAATATGTCGCAGAAAACCAACACACGGCTAGCCCACGAGATTCCAAGGACGCGAAGTAAACGAGCCTCGGAGACTATACAGAAAATCTTACGAGTCGGCATCGACGCGCTCGCTCGGATGTGCTACGTGTATACAATATTATAATGTTATTGTATTATTATCGTTTACGTGACGCGGAAAACAAAAAATAATATCGTTATCGTCAACGAGCGTCACGTCGATGGCGGACCGCGGACACCACCACCGCCGGCGTCGGTGCACCGACCCGTAGCAGTAGCCGCGCCGACGGCCGACGATGGCGCCGCGGCCGCCGTCGTGGAGGTACGAAATCGTCATGTTTCTCGCCGTCAGCACGTCGTTCCTGGTGCTGTTCGACGCGTTTTCCGCAGACCGCGACACCCGGCGGAGCGCGCCGATGCGCCCCGGACCGGCACCGATGCTCACCACCTCCACCACCGATGGCCGTCGGCGGCGTCCGTTGTTGGATCTGAACGGCTTCGAGTACGTCATCGACAGCGGCGCGTGCGACGGGCCGCGACGCCACACGCCCATAGTGGTCCACAGCCACGTCGGCCACTTCGAGCGTCGCCGGGCCATCCGCCAGTCCTATCCGCGGACGGTGCTCGACCGGCTCGGGTTCCGTCACGTGTTCATGGTCGGCTTGCCGTCGTCGGGCGACCTGCAGGCCCGGCTGCTCCGGGAGTCGTCCCGGCACGGCGACGTGGTGCAGGGAAACTTCCGAGAAGCGTACAGGAACCTGACGTACAAGCACGCGATGGGCCTGACGTGGTTCGCGAAACGGTGCCCGCGGTCCGACTACATGGTCAAGATGGACGACGACATCGCGGTGAACGTGTTCAAGCTGAACGCCGTGCTGGGACGGGCCGGCAACCGCGATCTGGCCGGGTGCGTGATCGCCGCGAAACCCATACGGGACGAGAGCAACAAGTGGTACGTGAGCCGCGCCGAGTTTGCGGGCGACGCGTACCCGCCGTTCCTGTCCGGTTGGCTGTACGCGGCCAGGGCGGCGTCCGTCCCGCGTATGCTGAGGGTGATTGGCGAGAACGAAAAATACTTTTGGATCGACGATTTGTACGTGACGGGCATACTCGCCGAACGCGCAGGACTCGCGTTCACCGACCTGAGACCTGACTTCGAGACCGACCCGGGTCCGATACACTGCTGCGTACACAAGCGACAGCGGTGCGACTTTCTGGCAGCACCCACCGGCGACGATGACACATTGCTCCAGCAGTACGCCGAACAGCTTACACGTTGTAGGGCTACCAACTCTTCCTGTGATGCGTTTCGCAAGTCAAAACTCCATCACAACTGTCTGGATTTATGGAAAAAGAAACAACCTCTAGATGCGCGCATGGGAAGACCGTCAATAGAAATATTGAATTGGAATTAACGATCTACATATTATATACTTGTGATATACATTTCTTGTATGGATTTGATATTTAAATATTATGAGCCAATCAAGCAAAACACTATTAATTGTATATTATAAATTATAATATATGGAAAGTGATAAACTATTTTATAAATCAAATATTTCATATTATTTTTCATGTGATAATATTTAACAATGTATTTATTACAAACTAATTGACACAATAATGTCTTTTTCTTCTAAATTTATGGTAGAAATAAATTAAGTTCCTTTTTTGTTTATTTTATTTTTATAAAAATTATTTGACTTAATATTGGTAGTAATAATTTGTTATTGTAATATCTTAAGTTTGTTCTACTTTACTATAGCAGTACCTATTACTATAGTAATGTTTTGTTTCGATTTTTTTTTAAAATAAATATACAATTGTTATGAGAAATAAATTATTTATTTATTTAAGACACTTAGGTTATGTTAGTTTTAATCAACTAATATTTCATACTAAAATCATTAATAAATATAGTATTTCATTGTGTATAAAAAAGAATTTTTTTTAGGAATAAATCAATTCACAAACATTACAAAACAATAATCAAATAACTTGAGAATGAATAAAATGCGGGGTAGTTTTAAAATAATGACAATTGTAATATTATATACTGAAAGTCATTTTCTTATATCCCATAAATAAGTTTTTTATTGATGAAATGTGATCAAAGGTCATCAATATATTATAGAAGTACAAAGCGATGTATAAATTGTGACAAAATTTTGTTGGTCTTCTTGGATCAGCAATTACCATAGCCCGGAACTGTATCCACCTGGTGGCACACGGCTTGCCTTCTTTTGTTCTGGAGCTGGTTCTGATTGAGCAGAAACATGCTGAGCTGGTGTAGCTGTTACCTTAGGAGCTTCATAGCCTTCTCCAGTCACTGGATTACCATCTAAAACATAAATACACATCAAATTAACACTGGGTACAAAACCTAATTTTATTCAATGTACATAGTTGATAAATAAAACACAATTTATTATACATAAAACGTTAGTAATAGGTATTTGATAACTGATTACATAATATTCAGATAAATTATTATCATACAAGAAATTATATATACTTAAAAATGAAACAAAAACTTTTAACACGCATTTATGAAATCATTAAAAACATTTTCCCATTTCATATTATATGGTAGGCATATACCACCATATTTAATTACAACAGTTAAATTGTTATTATTTTGTTTGCTATAAATTGATAACATACCTTTTTTCTTATAAGTCCATCTTTGACAATTAGTTTTATTGGAAGTAGCAGATTCAAAGTTAAAAGCTTCAAGCAAATATATCCAGTAGACAAACATAAAAGTAGCAAGCAGAATCGAATTATTAAGTATGCAGAAAAAGGTGTACACTATAGTATACTTAAAGGCAATTAGGTAGATAATTTGCATGATTTAACAAAATTTGTTAACATTTAATGTTCTATTAAATAAGATGCAGGATATTTAAAAGTGTATTATTAACAATTAATAAATAATAATATATACATTTAAGTTAAAAATATTATAGATAATGTGATTAACTAATAACTAGAAGCAAGCAAAAAAATGTGATAGGATTAATTATTAAAACATGCACTAAATACTTAGTTAAAATAAATTGAAACATAAGAGATGACGTTAATGTGATATTAATATATTATAATTTAAAACCAACAAACCTATCATGTAATAAAATTAATTTAATAATAGAATTAAAATAATAAAATTTAACCTTAGTCTTTTGTAATAAAGTATATAAAATTCATAATGCATTTTTAAGATTGTTATTAAACATTATTTTATAGCTAAAAAAAATAAAAGCAGAAATATTAGGTTATGCATATAATGTTATAACTAGGTAATTGGTTGTTAATAAAAATGTAATTCCAATTTTTATCAATTATATCATTAAGAAAATTTAAATAAAATATTTTTATATTTTAACAGCTTAGGAAATATATTGAATGATTATTAGATAGATATTGGAATTACTTACTGTGTTGAAATGCATAATTTATGTAAAAAAAAAGTAAAGCTATAAATTAAAATAATAATATGTAACCATTCATATGGCATGTTTTAATGTATCTAAGGCACAACCAACTAGAATAAAAAAAGGTAGACAAACATGCGTTAATCTTACCTTTATCATTTGGAGTTTCAGTTACAGTTTTCTCAATATTTTCTTTTACAATTTGAGACTCAACATTATTATCATTTGCAACTTTATACTCAACCTTACTATCAATAGCAATTTGAGATTCAACATTAATATCATTAGCTATAAGTATAAGCGTATAACTCATTCGATTAAAATATTTTTAGACTACACTTATACATAGAACAAACTTTTAATATTCAAATTACCAGGTTTATCAGAGTTTCCGTTGGCTGCAACTGTACCATTACTATGTTTTGGTGTTTGACCACCCAAAATAATAGAGCTTTGGAGATTCTTCTGATTTGTACCGCGTTTATGTGGATTCACTTCATCACATGATGTCATTCCAAATATGTCACTACTTCCACCACCTGGTGGTTTCAAGACTCTTAAAAAAATAGAATGTTTTTATTAATTTATTGTACATACAAATTATACTTAGTATTGCATTCAAAAATATATATTAAAAGTTAATGCAATATAATATAATGAATATTTAAGACAATTGTAATATTTGATGTTATATTAATATAGTTAATTGTGACAACAACCTCTGGTAATCTAGTCATTGGATTAAAATAAAATGTTATTAATTTTTGTAGATGTGAAAATAATAATAAATAATTTATTGTTTAACAAATCAATAAATTAATGTAGGTACTTCAGTTACTTTAACAAATTGATATTTTTATGATATGATATACTTATTATTAATAAGAACTTACTATAATAGCAGGTCACCCCCTAAAAATTTTCAAGGATTCATAAGACGTTTTACTTACCATATGGTAATAAATAATACAGATGTATACAGATCAAAACATGGATATTTTTATGTGGGAAGCGTATACTTGTAGTGATAGTGTGTAATTAAATTAGTATTTACAGCTTAATTGTTTTAATATTAACTACCAGTAAATAAGTTAAAAATTGTGATTTTATTTAAAACAAATTATTTTTAAGAATTCAATAAATACCTGCCACCTAAATACCTTCAAGACTTATAGTAATAATACTAATAGAAATAAAGTAATAAATAACAATCAAAAATGTTCAGAGTACAGTTTTTGGTGCCTTGGAGCGTACATGTATGTTGTATATACACCATATAATAATATATAGTAAATACTAAATAGAAATAATAACTAAAAGTAGTAACCTTGTTAAAGAAATTAGTAAATACCTATTTGTTAATGCTTATTAAGCATGCAAATACATTGATGTTCAAACATTAAAACAACATTGTTTCAGGAAGTTGAAACCTCAAAAGCACAGTGTTATAATATTTATAAATAAATAAATAAATAAATAAGCCAGATTTAATTAGTTTAATAATTTTCAAGCACTAGTTAAATTAAGTTAATAATTATTAACATTTAACGTACATTTTAATGTTTTTAAGTTGTAACAATACGAGGATTATTCTTTATAATATTATTTTAATATTGTTAAATTATAAGTTTTATAATTTAGAATATTGTGTATCCTTTTCGAGTGTTTTACTTGCCTATTATGACACGGAGATCCTACGAACTCGGCGCCCCAAAGATCGTGACAAACTCCTCCAGGAGGCGTCCTATTTTCTCTAATAGATAATTTAGACATATTATTTTTATTTATGTAAAGAAATAAAATTTAAGAAAATCGATTGCCATGATGGAAAATAGGGCGATTTTAATATGGCACAACTAATATAAGTGGGTAGACAAAGAAAACTGGACGATATTTGAATGACCTCGCCTTATTTGGAATATCTAAGAGTGATCATCCTACACAAATTTCTTTATTGACGAAATGAAAATGAAAATTATAATTAAAATTACGGTTTTTTATGTTATAAATATTCTAATCAAAATTAAATGTATAAATATTTTAAGAATTAAAAAAATGGTGTATAATACTATAATATATAATCAAAATTAAAATAATATACCTTAAACTCATTTCCGACGAATATCAACAAACAAATGAAAAAACGACTAACCAAATCTTGACTAGCACCTTACGTAAAATGAAGAACTTGTACGAGTACTGAGAGTTTTTATATTAAAATATTAAATAAAAATATCTACCTTGAATTGTATGTGTAGGTGTAACTGTGTAATAAACCAGTACAGCCACAATGAAAATATAAAATGTACTATTTTATTTTATTTTAAATGTTTTAAGGAAACAAGGACTCGCAGTGATCAGTAACAATAAATTATTTTAACTAAGTTGTAAATTCGTTATTAAAAATACAGTTATACTTAATTTATTATATTAATACCGTACAAAAATACAGTTTTTATGAATAATAATATACAATGCATATTAGAGTTCCATTAACTGTATGTTAGTTAAAATAATATTAGTCTATTAAGACTTTAGGAGTAATAAACAAGTTGAAGTTAAACTATTAAATTAGAATAATAGAATATATTATGCAAGTATACAAGTAAAGTAATCAATGTTGCTGAAATAATTTAGCTGACATTTAAAATAATATACATAGGTACATCATACATTGAAATCGGAAACGTTCCTTTACATGTTTAAAACGTATTAAGTACCTATTAGGTATACACATTAATAATACATTATAACATTAGCCATAATAATTTGGTATGTTTCATTTTAAAATGTTGAAAACAATTATCTACACTTGTTCATTTTGATATTTTTATTCTTTTAATGAAATTAAAAGTTGTATTAAACATTAATTTTCTTATAATATATGAAATAATAGTTTATAAAGAATAATCGTAAAAAAATTCGATTGACTTTAAATAGATTTTGTTACAGAGGGATCGACCCTCAATAATCCCAACTGTCGGGTTCGAAAGATTCATTTCGTAACAACCGTTATTTTTAATAGAAGTTTCATGAGCGATTGATTTTAAGCACGTTTCTTTATTTCATAACCCGAATTAATAATTTTAATAAATACAGTAATGTATGTATACGAAAACGGAAAGAACATCCGATTACAAATATAGCTAGAGGGATTCTCTATTCATTGGCATCAAAAAGTTTTAGAACAACTATAGAATAATAAACGCCTCAGTAATAGATTGGCTAGGTTTGGTTTACGTTCATTGACATTGTCAACGTTAAAAATGCAATATAAGTTATAACAGTATCGAAATTTACTGCATGTCCAATATTTTCTTTGTCATTCCTATTTCCTTCCTTTACAGTCGACACACACATTAAAATACTTAATAACTTTAGACCCCATAAAATCTTGCAAAGAATAAAATTGGGTTTTGACGCAGACACAGTCATTTTTTCACCCTCGTGTTGAGGGTTCTCCCTAAATTATATAATATATTATACACGGAGTAATCACATTTCAGATTATATGACTCACGCTATACAAGGAGTAATGATTAACTATTTTGCAATAAAATTATTTGTTTTGAACGTTGAAAGCTATTTTACTTTTGATAAAAGATTTGTATTAAAATTATCGATAAACATTTCAATAGTTGACACACAGTTCCAATCGTAAAACTCTGATTACACGCCGGCATACAATTACAAAATGAAATAACCGCAACATAAGTATATTTGTTATTTTATGATAAATAGAAAACTAAACATACAAATATTGTACTTAATTTAATTTCTTATGTTATACACCAAAAGAATAATATACTGAATTGTCAATTTAACACATAACTACTTCTGTTATATATTTTAGTCTATTATCTTTATAAGTAAAAGCAGATATAAATATATAACATGAATTTCTCAAGCAACATAGTTAATTTATATCTTTAATACTTGATGCGTGTTTAAAACCGACATTAACATAGTAAAAGCCAGAGTTCGCCATTGCGAGGGTAATTTGTTATGTATTTACTATATAACGGGACAAGGGTCAACGTTCGGTTAGCATATTACACCGAAGCCATGGTTCAAGACGAAACAGAACTTGACTTGAGTACATATTTTGTACAATAAAACTATTTTAGATCTCAAAGCGATTACGTAGTAACGGATACTGAATGAGGAATAGTACAAAACGATAAGAGGGAACCGCGTGGTCTACGGATTCATGTACTTTGTACATTATCGGTCTCTAGTCTACAAGTAGTAATTTTATAATAAAAAAAACCATTAGGCATTATGAACTAGTTATTCTATTTGCGTATGAAACTTCATAATATAACATGGTTTACTAGTTATTATATTATTAACCTGGTGGTCCCATAAAAATTCGATCAAGCACGAGGTCTTCATTCCTGGGTATACTAAAATGTAAACGTAATACTGACATACAAAATACTAATAAATCTACTACATACCTTAACTCATTCACGTTTTTATTTTGCTATCAATATAATATGAACCTAATAATGTAAATTAAAAAAAAAAGTGGTATGTAATTTAACATGAGAAAATGCAGATGTTTACTTTATTAATTTCCTAATGGATTATTGGGGTCACAAACAAATAGGGAAAGTTTAATTAACTAAAAACAATTATGCTCAATTACATTTGGTTCATGGATATAATTTTATTCGAAGCCTAGGATTAATATTATCGCTCGAAAGCGTTCAATATTGATTAAATAGCTGAATTTTATTTCGCAATGAAGGTTATGACTAAAATACGTAAGAATATAAATATGTACTTTCCCCCTATCACGATTTATTTTGGTATATCCTATAAGGCTACAACACATAGGGTGGTCATGATAATAATAAAGCAGAATACTAATGTCGATTCCAGAATACTATATAGCATGGGTAACGGATGACAACCTACAATAGATCAAACATTTCCTCTATGAAAGTGTAACACAACATTGTTTAAAAATAATTTCAAAAACTCAATGAACCGTTTTTATTTATCCGAAAATATTCCCGTAGGAAGTCACGTGCCACTATGTAGTATGATGATTACAGTGAACATCTATGACGTTCGGTGGACCGTGTACATAGGAAATTCAAATGAGTTACAATACCGTAACTAGCACACCTTTCTACAATTCTACCCCTGGGATCATCATTTCGAATATAACATAAACATAATATAAATAATAATAACCCATTTAATTTATAGTTGAATGCTGTAATTGCCAGGTACCGAAATAATATGAATATATTTTAGAAAAGAGAATAAAAATGTGATACACATTGACATTTTATATTTGTACCAGACACCAACTCACTACCTAGTACCTATGTAGTCATAGTTTACTAAATTGATGTATACTTTCCGTGCATTATTATTCGCATGCACAATACCTTACTAACGTAAATTACGTTTTTATGACGCACATTGTAATACTTTTATAGTTTGATGGAAAACTAAATAGTTCAAATTCTCAAGAAAAATATATATTCTTTCTGAACAATCACTATACTGAATGAAAGTGAAGCAAATTAAATGAAAATACTTCATGGTTAATATTGATAAATAGTAAAATAACTCTTTTGAATATGATAATCTACTAACAAATATATGGGAAAGAAAAATTCAAAATCTAACTCTCACAAACATTCAATTTCAGGCATATTACCTCCTACAGGTCTACGTATCATAAGTCATAAGAATAATAATTCATAATAAAAATTATAAGATTTGGAACACCGTTCTATACAAAAAAGTATATTATAATATTGTTTGTATACCTATTGATAATAATTAATAATTATATTAATTATACACTGCATGATATAACACAATTTAAATACCACTAATGAGCTGCTTATTTTTCCAATTTACTCACTCTTCATAATATTTATATATTAACGATTATAATATAATATTTACTTACTACATTTAAGAAAAAATTAAAAATACTTAGGTATCAGTAATATTAATAAAGTAAAAGTATTTTACTAATTAAAATACATTTTTTTTTTAGTTTATAGTGTCTATCGTTCCGTTGAAGTATTTTTAAATAACAAGTACCTAGTGAGCTTACTATGTTCGTAAAAAGATAATACCGTACTACTACTTACTGATATAGTAATCACAGAAAAATAAACTTAAGTAATGAATAATAATTATAAGTACATAATAGTATAGTTATTAAACTAGTCATACATAAAAGAATACCTCACCTAATTAAAATTTTAGCTTACAAAAATTTCATACGAATTTAATAACTGCAATTAAATTGTATATAATTGTTAAATTAAAACACGTTAGGTATTTAACTCAATTAAGTATAATAACCGTATTTATTTAAATTTTTTTGAATTACAAGTTTCTACTGTAAATTAAAACTAAAAATGTATTTATTATTAATACATAATTTATCTATAATGCAATTTTATTCCGTAATAACTAATAACTAGATTTGCAAAATAATTTATATTTTATAATATGTACTTTTATTTAGTATTTATAAATTAAATATATATCTAAATATTATTTTTTACTAACACATTGTTAAAATATACTAAATAGTAATTATCGATAACCAAGACTTTTATATAAATTCACAGTAAATATATTAGTATTTTGTTGAAGAGTTACCACAAATAAGAAAAATTAATTTTATCTATAACTCCAAACAATGGACGCTATGTTAAAGAAAAAGATATATTTTCGTGAAATTTTTTATAGATTTCAAATTTTTTATAGATTTCAATATTATTAAGTTTTTGTTTATACAACTTTAAGTTTGAAAATATAAAAACATGTTAAACAAAAGAAGGACATAATAATGCCATCAAATAATTTAATAATAATAAATTGCTTAAAACGAATTTATAAAAATATAAAAAGGTATAAACTAAAAATAAATACTTTTTATTTTTTTAATAAATAAATATAACATTTATTTTGAATTATATAATTACTTTTTTTTTCCACATCCTATATTGTCCAATTCAATGTGTCTGTAGGATGCATAAGTAGCCATAGTCCAGTTTATGAGAGACTTGAATAGAACACAAGGGACACGTCAAACGAGGAATACTGACAATGCACGACTGCGCTGGTGTAGGGCACTCTTGTTTTCCTAGTGTGCTACGGTGGTATCGTGGTTACGAGTAAATCGCCGACAGACTGCATGCAACGATACACTTCTATGGCGGACGCGGACCTACCGACCAAAAAAGACGGATCCAACACTTCCTAACACAAACCCACTCCTCGTTCTCCTTATTGAAAGGCTACGTATACAATATACACGCCACACCGGATTTACACTGTTTTAGTATTCACCAAAAGAATCAGTATAACTGTCAAAATAGCAATATGAGACGGAAATGTCTGCGAAGAATCAGAAAACAGTTTCACGTAATTTAAGCACTTTTAACAATTTCATTGTACCTACACACATAACATTTTTAAGGTTTGTTTAGCAACTTAGACACCACCAATTCGTTGAGCACAAATTAAATTGATATATTTACAATTATAGAATATGATATATAAATAACAACAATAGAACATTTTTGGAAAAATGTACTTTAAGTTTTTATAAATTTAATTATAAATGATATATTATTATGTCATACAAAATACTCATTTAAACAGGAGGAAGTAGTTTTTGATTACATCTGGGCATAATATTATAATTAACCTAGGTAACATTATCAGCAAGACAATCAAATTAATATGAAAATATTATGAGGTATTTTAATCAAATGTTTACATTTAATGTGTTTAATTCATATTAATCAGTAATGCTAAACCTGTAATCAACAATTTAAAATATCGCTGTCTTAAATAAAATATTAATACACGGGTTTTAACTATTTACATTTTAAGCTGTAAAAATATTGAATACGATAAACATCTGTCTTCAAAACAATTATTATATTTAAAAGATTGCATTTAAAATGAAAGTGGAAAAAATATTGTTACAAGTTTAAAGTTATTGAACAATTACGATTTTACCAAAAGACAATTATAAATTATTTCACAAATATAAACTGAATCAATTCATCTTATGCGCTCATAATTGTTTATTTTTCCGCATTAGTAATTTGTTAATATTTATTGTTTGACTTCTGAAATATATTTAAAATACTTATAATAGGTACATAAACAAATTTCAGAATTTCAACAATAAATACAAATACAAACAAATGAGTAAGGATTTACGATTATGAGAGTATACAACTAATTGATTGGGTTTCAAAGTTTCAATATTTAAAATAATTTATACTCTCCTTTTGGTAGAAACCGAGGTAAAAACGAATTTGTTCAATATATTTAAAACTTGTTATAATTATTATTTGTTTATGTTCATTTTAACCTCAAAACTTTTAAATATAATAGTTTTTTTGAAGACGACAATATGAATTCAAGGTCTGTGGTGAATACTTTACACTGTATACAATATGGGTACCGACCGGATCTATCCATACATTTCAACCTATCTAAAAATTACAAATTATCGATGGATGACAAGCCCTCCATAAACAAGATACGGTCCGTCGACTATTTTAAATCACTCACCTGCCACTATCAGTTATTTTTTATCCGTAGTTAACTGAGATTAACTTAATAAACATATTTATTTAAGTTTTAATTGTTTTTGTTAAATACAATGTTATTAAAACTATATAATATTATATATGATTAAAAGTTCTTTAAGAAACGAAAATAATTACTGGTGCATGAACAGTTTATACCAAGATTATAGAAGATCGTGCACTTATTATTAATAATAATATTATGTAGGTTATATCCGGACTTCTTAAAGACGATTCGATACTTTTTAAGATGTTTTGTTTTATAGCCTTGACTGCGGCCATTGTTCCTTCATGTTGATAGGCTATTTTCTACATGTATTGCAGTTAACGGTAAATTATTAAATTACAGTAAAATACTACTTCAAGATCAAAAGTAACTGAAAAAGGATACGAACTCTTTTGACATTGTCTAAAGCGAATTATTCAACAATTTCAAAACGCCGTTTATATACGATTGCGCTACAATTACAAGTCTACAACAGCAATTTAAAATGTAAATCCAATTAAAAAAGTATCTGTATTAATTCGTTCTGATCCTCGAAATCCAATATAGTGGTTAAGCGTTTGACAACTGAAATCTTATCTTTTTGCGTGCCAACAGTTTAAAATCCTTTGACTTTCTAAGTTTTAATGAATACGTGCTCCACGATCCGATCTTTGAGAATGGTCTACTTTTTATTTATAATTAGCTACATGTCTATATACTCATTTATGCACCTTAATCCCACATTTATAATCTCCGTGATTAACATCACAGTTCGATGATTCTGTTGATTGTTTTAATTTTGCCTAACATTTTTCGTTAGATGCGTCTTCTGTTCGTTTTAATAGAACATTATTATATAACACAAAACCGCAGCGGAACAATCAAATCCGAACCGGAACGGTCATCATATTTACTCTTTTGTCCTCAACACCCAGTACACATATTATAATATAATGCCATCGGCCTCTAAATAGGGTGGGGAGAAATAAAAATTTGAAATCTACAAATAATGCATTTCTTGAAATGTTTTATCTGTACTAACTATGATGTTATTTTATTTATTTTTATATTAATAAAGTACGAAATATTTTTAACCGTCTCGAAAATATGAAGTTTAAGACACAACTAAATAACTTTAAAGTTACAACTATACGAGATTAATATAATTATCTAACTACCTACATAACATTTAGTTTTTTTTATACACTACAAAAGTTTAACACTAACAACCATATTATATTATTTACTACGAACATTTCTAAGTGAATTCGTAAGAAGCACACTCAATTTTAATATGAAATAATTTGTATTGTTATCAAGTACTTTAAAGGTTGAAGTAGTAAATGGAATAAAAAAACCTGCTGTAAACATTGAACTCTCGAGTTTCGAAAGTTATTTTCTTTTTAAAAATTACTATATACGCCCAACGGAAAACCACTGGGCATACCAATGTCCAGCTCCAGCATGATCATTATGAAACCCTTTTGCCTGGACAACAGACCATTATCCATGGTTCATAATGTTTCCCATGATGATGAGTGCATTTTCATTATCTCTTTTTAATGGTACACAATGTGCCTTAGATATATTACAACCTACTCTCTGACTAGTAACGGTTTTCGTTATACAAAGAACAAAAAATATTATTACATTGAATCTGTGAATGGTCATTTTTGGTTTACGATACCTGTATTGAGGACATTAACCCGATTGCAGCAAACTTAGCATTAACATGTTATCTGCGATAAAAATTAAAACGGACATACAAAAAAGATTTTACCAACTATTACACTTTTTTTTGACTATAAACTATAATAAAAATATGTATAAAATATACTATTATTTAATTTTTATGTTTTTATTAAAAAAAAAAAAAAAATTATTACTTTATTGTAAATACTCTACATAATAACATAGCTTAAATAATGCCTACAATTGAGGACTTTTTTTTTTGGTTCAACCGATGGCCCACAAAGTGCTAGACAAGTAATTTATTGGAAAACGTAATTCGAGTTAAGGAAGTTTAAAAATAACTGATAGGTACATTCCTTATTTTTTATACATAAAATCGTTTATAAATAAACACTTAAGATACTTATTTACGCATAGTAAAGATAATAGAAGGAATATATTTTATATTTTTATATAGTAGTATAGGTAATTCCTCGGGTAATTCGGTACAATATCAAGTGTTCAAGAAGCGAATGACGTACTTGACGTGCGGCAAAACAAATCGATACGTATCCTATTTTTCTTCTTGAAAATGTCGAGTACTTCGGATTAAAATAATTGTTACTATTTTTAAGCAAATAAAATAAATAAATAACTAATAAACCGTTATCATCATAAAATGGGAATCAATTTTTTGAGTTTTAAGCAATTTTCCACAATATACACTCTAAAAATACATCATCGCTGAATATAATTTAAACTATAAGTTAGTCAAATATATTATTACATAATATTATGTATTTATTTAAATTGTTTACATTTTATCAACGATAATAATATTCTATATTTATTTTCTTAACAATCAAGTTGGAAGATGTTTTACCATTACATTAGTTTTGACCATTCAAGTATTAAATTAAATAGTAGACTATTAAAATTAAAGGTTTCATTTCATTTTAATCGACTTTCATGAAACATATTGTGTTACAATTATATTTCTAACAAAAACAAACGCTTATTAAATTTAACTTCTATACCACTCCTCATAATCTTCAATTATTATTTGTTAATATAGTATTCTAAACAATAAGCACTTAAGGGTTTGTGATTAGGTACAACAGATATTCAGGAAGGGCGTTGCCTATAGAAAACATTTGATTATAAATTGAAACTAAAATAAAATTACTTCTACGGATCTGTCTCAATCTAGTCTATGTACTGCAGTACATGTAAAAATACATCGACAACCACTGACAGATCGATAATTATTGGGAAGTAGTATCAGTAACTATATACAATTTGAAAACATATCATTATAAAACATCATAATGCTAGATTTTTTTAACTACATTTTTAAGTTTTTTAAAACCATTTTTATAATGTGAATTATAAATTAACTACTTACTTTAGTCATAATGTAGGTATCTTAAAAATAGTTTTTATTCCAATTTTGTGAAGTAGTTTTACAAATATAAAAATATCTATAATCAATTCTATAACATATCTATATTATTATCAACCTAACCTATTTATATTATACTTTGTTTAGTAATAATCAGTGGCGATTCTAGCGTATGGGCAGGGTGGGCAGCTGCCCATACCAACATTTCTGGTGCCCCTTATTGGGGGGGAATGGGGAGGAAATGAGGAATATTATTCGCTGTTAAAACCTAATTATAAATCTAATGTTGTCCATACGAAAATGTAGTCCTAGAACCTCGCCTGGTAATAATAATAATTTATTTAGCAAAACAATATAAATAAAAATCTACACGGTATGTTTTCAGCTCCTCTTTAAGCAAAAAGCTTGTTTTTTCTTTTGGGAGGGGATAAGCAAATAAGTACTTTAGAGGTTTGTTTAACCTAAGTAATTTAACTTAAGACTAAAAAAAACAAGAATTTTAAATTAGTTGGACAATATGAACATTAGATTATCAAATATCATATAGGTACTTTCTAATTATTTTAATTATCGATTTCCAATTTTTGTTTCGAGCATAGAAACATTAATAGTGCACTGAAATTCAAATAAAAATGTGTAAAAAACAATTCCAATAAAAAAAATCTAATAAATTAGGTTTAACTTTTAATACACAAAATAATGCTACCCAGAGTACTGCATATCGTCCCCGTTCATGCAAAACACACCAGTCCAAAACATGATTTTTGAGTATGAGCTTTTGCAATTTTTCCAATCTATAATTCCATATTCTGCGTATTAAGGAAAACATCGAATGGACTTAGTTAACATTTTGAATTGTATATTAAACATCTTTAAATAATATTGGACTTAGTGTGTTTTGCATGAACGGGGACGATATTATAAAAAACTAAAATTGTATTGATAAAATTTGATCATAATATATATATTTTAATACAATATTACCAATATTAAGAACTTATTTACATAAAAAAAACCAAGATATTAAAAGTATTAAGTACCTAGGTATATACAATTTTTTGAAGTTACAATAATAATATAGTACCTACTTGTCTCAAAATCTCAATTAAATTGTTTTTAAAGCAATTAATTATTAAATTAAATATTTAAATCTAAAAAAAAAAAAACAATTTAAATAAATTCTATAAACCATAATATTATATTAAAGTAATAATGGTAATATTTATTCAATTTATATGTTAGAGTTAGGTACCTCTAATATAAGTTTTAGGGAATCCTATCAACATTTTAAAATGTGCCTATATAGTACACATAGCTTCGCACACAATTATTTTTTAATAAATAAAATTTATAATTATATTTACTCAAATATGTATGTATATTTTAATATTGTATAATAGTGGTGTATAGTAAACCACCATCACGTGCCAAACCTAAAGTAAGGAAAGACAATTTTTTTTATTAAATACTATATAAGTTATTAGTTAGGAATAATCAAGGGCATTATACTGTAATTTTTATACTACAATCTACAATATATTATAATTAAAGACCGGATTTAATTGATATTGCAACTTTTTTTGTAGTTAATATAAATCAAATCTGATCAAATATGTACACGATTTGTATTAATTACTGTTTTTCTGTTTAATTTTATGTTGCAATTTATTGCAATTTTTAATGTTTTTGCAATTTTTTTCAATTTTGTATATTTCACGTAATCAAATGTACAAATCAATATGTCTTAACTAATTTTATAATATAAGAATAATAACATTATTGTGGATTTTTATTATTGGTTTGATTAATATGATCTTAGAAGTATAAAGGAGTATTATCACTATTATCTATGTTATTTATCGCTCGTCTGGAATTTTCTATCTCAAATTACTGTGACTAGCTTTAATAACGACTACGAAAGCTATAAGCGTCGTGTGCGTTAACCCATTGATACGTACTAGTACCTATTTCTTTGATCAGTTTGACCGCACAAACCGACCGTGAACGTATTCGTCGAAATGCCTAAAATAAAATCAAGTTTAAAAAGTAAAATATCGAATTGGATTGCTCCTTATAATGAAAATAAAGAAGTATTTTCATCAGATGAAATTTCAAATTGAAGATATTTTAACAAATATTCCTGGTCCAGAAGGGGAAAAAATTAAGGAAAAATGTATGTATGTAATTAAAAAAAATGAAGGGTATAAAACTTTAAAATGTTACTATGAAGTCATGTCAGGTAAAGCAAATGTTAATTTAGATATAACGCCTACTTTATTAAATTGCTTTAAATATGCACCAATAACGAGTGTTGACGTAGAACGTAGTTTCTCGTTGTACAAACATATTTTGAGTAACAGAAGATTTAATTTTAATGAAAATAATTTAGAAATGTATTTAATCATCAATTTTAATTCAAAAATGTAAAATTAATATAAAATGTAATTAATGTAATATTAATTAATGAATATATAAATACGACCTGCATTTTTATAGTGCAATTTATTTTGCAATTTTTATGGGATTTTTGGTGCAATTATACAATTTTATTATGCAATTTTTGAGTGTTTTTAATGCAATTAAATCCGGTCTTTAATTATAATATAGATAAAGTAGTGTATTTAGATATGTATTAATTTTATTATATTACATTTTAATACAACACTTTGAGTGCCTACTTACTTATTTAACTAATAGATATTTCATACTGTGAAATAAATTACCTAAATAAAAATATTTTTCTATATAGGTAGGTGATATTTTATAACTATTTTTTAACTGATAGGTACTTGCCTATAAAAATATTTATTCTAATTATCTATACCTTTTGATGTTCAAGATACATGTTTAATAGACCAATTATCAATGTTTATTTTAAACCTTGTATTTATAGAATCTTTAAGCCTATACTCAAGGGTTAAAGTGGGGAAGAGACGCAGGGAGGCATAGTACCCCTACTTCAGGTTGTGGATAAAAAGCATCCCCTTTAACTGGGGTTAAAAGTGGGATGAGTAAGCTTACACTATCACTGCTTATACATTACATAAATATTAGACATTATACATACAATTATATACAGAGCGCTTAACGCTATATGTAGCCGTTAGTCATCCCTGTAATTTTTCCCACTTTAAATCCTGCCTATGCTCAGAAAAGAGAATAGATGTGGCAATATTAACCTATTTACTGCTACAGACATACTATTGAATTCTTTTGTTTAAAATACAGAGTAATGCCTGGTAACCATAGTAACTACTTGTCATACAAATTTAAAACATAAAATTCAAGTTAATACTTATATATATATATATTTATTAACTTCAATATAATACCTATGATTTATTATAAACTATTGATACATAAATATATGAATATATTACACACAAAAAAAAAATTAATTCAGTTGAAAATAGGGTTGATAGTTTAAGGTAAAAAATGTAGCAGTGAAAAATAATTCAAATAAATGGGAGATGCAAAACATTTATTATAGTATTTATATCATATATTGGTATTAGTTGTATTAGACTTTTTAAAAATTATATTTCTGCATTATTTTAAATGTAGGGTATTTGTATTCAATTTGGATGTGTAAGATAATGTCCTAAGTTATTCACTTGACCCCAATTTTTTATAATCGTTTCCTGGACAGTAGTCAAAAATTGTCTTCGCAATAGTTATGGTTCTAAATTATAGAGTTTACCTATAAAAATGGGTTATAGAGGGTAAAGTAGTAACTAATAAAAATATGAAAATCATTCAGTAATAGGTATAAGATAACATCAAAAATAAAACTTGTACAAAAAGTAAAATACCGTAAGGTAAGAAAACTAGTAGTTATCTATATCATGGAAATAATATCATTAATTGACTTATCATCATTATCTTAAAATCGTTGATTTATTTATAATCAATGGTAATATACACATTAAACTGAAAAATGGAATTGAAAGGAGATATTAATAATTTTTAATTGTAATCATAATTTATAGGAATAAAATATAAATTAGAACTTTGGTCAGACTTATTTTATAAATAATAATAAATTTAGACTTCTTTTCTGAGTTGGTAATTCCGACTGCCATCAAGCAATGGCGTGGAGAAGGATATTTTTTGGGGCAACCGCCCCTAGTAAAATTCAAGGGTGGGTGGGTGTTTAGGTCACCCAGTGGTGATATTGAATAGGTATGAACACTAAGAACAGTAAGATCACCATGAACAAAATATATATATAATTGGGTACCTATAAACCTATAACTGGGTACCAAAAAATGTATTCGCCCCTACATAAAAATCTTGTCGCCACGCCACTGCCATCAAGTGCCACTCAAGAATAATATAGTTGCTTTAATAAAATGTTTAAACAAATTAAATAAACACAGAATAACAGAGATGATAATCAATACAAGATTGGTATTTTTTTTTATATTTTTAAGTATTTTATCTGTCGTGCACTTATGCTGCATCGTCATTAGGTATCAAATTTATAGTACTTAAATTAAAAAATTATTTATTACAAATACAATAGTACCTACCCATAAATTAGGCAACAAAATTTTCAAAATAACTATCTAATTTCACCCGTAAAAATAATAAATATTATCTATAGTTTAATTGGAAAAATGTTTTACAATTTACATACATACAATAATATTAGACAAACATCGAGTTATATACTTATGTCAAGTAAAACTAACAAATGATACGTATATTTGGTTGGTTGTTAGGTAATCTAGACACGCGGTAGCGTGTCAAGCCAAGTTCTAGCTAACAGAACTGGCGAGCAGCACCGTGTGTAATATTACACGAACCATTTGGAGCCACTTTTGACCCCCTCATAACTCAAAAACTATTCCACATAAACATGTCAAATTTGGCTCATATATTGAGACTAACGAGATACATATGTGCTCTAAATTTCATAAACACACTTCAAACCGTTATTTAGATATTAACGTCCGAAAATCGTCATTTTTATCACTGACTTACCTATAGATCAAAATTCTAACCCAGTTCCAGATGACCTAGAAAGTTCAAATTTGGCATACAGATAGGTAGTTAGGTAAATACAAAGGAAAAAATCAGAAACTTGAAAATTTTTAATTTAAAATTTTTTAATTTTTAATTTTTAATTTTTTAATTTTTAATTTTTTAATCAATTGATTTTATTATAATTTTGCAATTATTTTATCTATTATGTTTAATTTTTCAATTTATTAATGAATGGCCTCTAATTTAATGTAATGTAATGTAATGTTGACTTAAATTACTTTTCCCGTATCGCCGCTCCAAAAATACGACTAGCCGAATATGTGTCGATATTGTCGACCCGCGCGCAGCAACATACTTTTTTTTCTATCTATGTACCTATGTAATTAATATTATTTTTTTAAATATTACAATTAAAATAATTAAATAATTATTCTTACAAATTATGAATTACCCACCCAACAGTAGAAACTACAGTCAATAAAATTATGATAATTAAAAATATACTCAAAAAGAGTTAAAATAATTGTATATTAATTTTACATATATTTTATACTCTGTATATACAACGGAAAATATTTTATAATAAATATTATTATTAATATTAGTAACTGAATTATATTATATAGTAATAAACTTTATTTATAGAATACGTCATGGCTAGGTTAGGTTAGGTTATAATAATTTACATACAAAAAGTAATGATATCCCACCAAAAACATATATGTAAAATGAGAGCCAAGTTCAATACTATAATATATGCCTTGGTTGTTGACTTCAACGACAAAAGAAGTGAGATCTAAATGGGTGCCAAGTTAGGATAATATATTGAAGCCTAAGGTCTGACTTGGCTACGAATTATATATTATAGCATTTGCAAGTTCTAAAGCTTTGAGTTCTTATTTTATTCTTCGGGAAATCATCTTCACTCTTCCATTACTGTTTTAGTAGGTACTTATAATAATAATTCGTATATGAAAAGTAGCCAAGTCACACCTTAGGCTTCAATATATTATCCTAACTTGGCACCCATTTAGATCTCACTTCTTTTGTCGTTGAAGTCAACAACCAAGGCATATATTATAGTATTGAACTTGGCTCTCATTTTACATATATGTTTTTGGTGGGATTACTATTAATTAGAGTGGCTCAGTGTTACTATACTATTGTGGATATCGATCGTAAAAATATCGTAGTGCATAATATATTACCATCCTTTGTTCTACTTTTTAGCGGGAAAACACCGCCCTAACAAAGTGTACGGATAAATCCAATGAGAAATGACCGACGAACGAGTAAATTTACTTCGCGTCGTATTACAGTAAATTTAAACTATACATTAATATTAATATAACATCAGAATATTCATACAGCTCATGTTTTTCATGAGTATAAGGGGTAATAACATCATACGCAAACGCGTATGGACAAAACAACGTGATTTAGCTCAAACTTACTTGCTGGTGTTTCTTCTGATGTCACCGATGCCAACGTTGAAATTTGTGGAAGTCATTTTAAGTTCTTTTTGGAGTTTTCAAAGAAATGCGGTTGCAATTAGAGTCAACAAAAGTTGTCGTTAACAAACAAAATGTTTAATATGAAACTGTGACCGGACGTCGGACTGGCAGGGCAACGAACGGAAATATTAACGAATAGTATCAACTGGACGACCATTGGCCATCGCCCATCGGCATAATTCGCCATCGTTCGTCAGCACGTTGATAACAGCACCATCGGTGAGTAACGGATCAGTGTATTATTTAATTCAATATTTATTATTATTTTATAAAAATTCGGTGAGTATTATTTTAAAATTATCAATAACGATTAATAGGTAATACTTCGTCGAAAAAATTTAAAAAAAAATAACTATTAAAATGTCCAGTCGACAAGGCATAAAAATGTATGCTACTACAATGTCTTTGAATAATACGAATTCAAATACTTCATACGGCGGTAAACTGTTATCAATAGGGCGGGATTTCGAAACGAAGTGCATTATTTTTTGCCTCTAGTACCATTCCAACTTCCAAGTACATAATTTGTTTCATAAAACAGATACTTCAAAGGTGAAACTTTTACTTTCAATTTATTAACGTAAGTATTCCCTTTTTTTTAGCATATTTAGGTAATTTAAGTGTAAAAATGCCAGTAATTCTATTAATATTAATTGAGAAAAACCAAAAAAAAAAATAGAAAATTAGTTTTTAAAACTGTGTTGTTTCTATTGCCAAACGCACAAATGTATAATGATTTATAAATATCTATGCAGATGCGCCATGATTACAATGAATATAATTTATTTTCAAAGCATTTCAAAGGCAATTTCACAATTGTAAGGCGTTGCAGATAGGCCATTAAACGTACTTTTCTGTCGAAACTGTTATTGTTTTTCAAAAATGGAAAATTTTAAACAGCTTTCATGTAGAATTATACTAACCTAACCTAACCTTTTTTTTTATAGTGAACTTAGTGGCATAATTCTGGTTTGGCAACCTATCGATTTTTCAAATTTTTTTATTCCAAAATGTGTATTTTAGGGTACTTTATGAGATTGTAAAAAAAAAGCCCGGACAAACTTCGTTTTTAAATTATTGATAAAAAACTTCAAAAACTACATTTTTTTCGTTACCCGCATTTAAAAAAAAAAAAATACTTAGAATTGAATATTTTTAAATTTTTTTGTGGAAACCATTATTTTAGAAGTTATATCCAAGCTTGAGTTTTTACGTTTACACACATGAGAGCAACACTACTTGTATTTGGTGTTTTTTCGATTTTTTTGTCCGAGCGATATTCAATTCTAAGTATTTTTTTTAAAAAATGTGCGTTATGTACGAAAAAAATTTAGTTTTTGAAGTTTTTCATCAATAACATCAAAGCGAAGTTTGTAAATTATGCAATTAAACAATTTTTATGTAATCCTTTAGTCACGTGGACTGGTCGTGACACTATTGTTGATGGATATTCTGAGATGGCAAATGATCAAGTATATAAAATTATAAAATAACTAGATACCTATTACAGTTAGTTTTTATAATTTTGTATATTATAAAATCAATGTTATTATACTTATAAGTATACTTATAACTTATAAGTAATGTCCTGATTAGTGATTTGTAAGTTTTTACATATCACCACTGCATAATATGCTCTATGCAGTTTTAAAAAGGAAAAATATGGACGATTCGTTATGCGTCATGTCAAAAACGAATAACTGTAGAAATATGAAAATTTCACTGAATATTTATATTAGCATTTCCTATACACCATACAATTTTGAAAATATTTTGACTCTTTCTGAGCTGTTTATGGACATTTAAAGTTTTCAATTATTTTAGTTTTTTTTTCTATAAATATCAATAAAGTTTTATCGGTTTCGCCAAAAAGTGTAAAAATGTATTCCAAGGCTCCTGATATATTGTTACAATATCAGTTGAAAAATATTAAAAATACATAGGCACAATTTTTTTTTATAGTCATTTTAAGTTCAAATTTGGATGAAATTACATAAAAAAAACATAGAATAACTATTTTAGTTATTTTGTTTTGAGTGTATAATAATTAATATTATTCGTGGGTAGGTACTTGAAACTTCTAAAGTGTACTATTAAATATCTATGATTGTATCAGGGTTTGTTGTTGATGTATAAGATAACGCGTTATAAGTAGGTACCTAATGGATATTGTGATTGTGATATGATTAATTTGGAATTCATTATAGGTCAATTTTTTTTAATACCATAAATAAGTATATTGTATATAATATGTCTTATACCTAGAAGGACATACCATCTCCGCTCAGAATCGTTTTTCTTATACAATGATATTATATCATTGAATTCAAATTTAATATCATCCATTATACAGTGACCTACTTGTAACCTACTGTACAGCAGAGCACCTTTTTTTTGTTTGATCACAATTTATACTAATGTTTATCCTAGTAAACAAGATTTATTTTATAATGACAGGTGAGAATATTTTCATGCTTACTAACTTTTTATTTGTTTGTGTTGTTATTGGTCTTTAAAATTTCAACCAGAAGAAATTCTTCAATCATCATTAATGAGAGTGGTTTCTGGTAGAATTTTAAAGTTGGTGCATACTGCATTACGGCAATGGAGAAATATTTTTTTCATTTTTTTTTTTCATTAAGTTGTATTTTTATTTATAACAATTTGTATAGACATTTAAATTTTATAAATGTTTTTTCGATTTACTATCGATACACGGGCGATTTTGTATGTTTTTTTATCAAGTTTATAGGAATATGCTGGTGACTATTAGACAAATTTCTTTAAATTATCAACCATTACAGAACCTGTCTGGCTATCTAGAAAGCTATGTGCACTCTATATTTACTTTCATCATGTAGAGAATTTTCCTGGAATTTTGAATATGTACCTACCATAGATGTTTCACCTCTTTCCGGAACACAGTCGATAAAATTAAGACCACGAATTGTGAAAATGCGTCATACCACGGCCATTCGAAAAATAGTCCCGCGGGATGGTTATTCGCCTATTACTAAATAGACCAAAAGCTGATTAAGTTACTTTCAATTTAAAACTTATATTTACATTATGGTTAGTAAGTTAATAATTTTACGTTCTGTTTTTGTTAAAATGTCTTAGGTGTTTCACTTTTTCATAAGTTATAAAATTGTTAATGGTAAGAAATGAAATAAATTCATACATTACTATACTTATTCATAATTTTTCAAGATAGATCCAAAATCGCTCAGATGATTCTGGGAAGTATATAATTCAAAAGCCGTAAAGGATATGAAAAGGAGAGTCAAGACAATCATATAAAATTTGGTGGTGGAGGCAAAAGAATATTTAAGTGAAACTCCAGAAATTAGTCATTCCCGGGTTGATACAAATATTGTTGACCTAAAAAAACCTTGGGACAGTGATGCCATAGCACTTACAACTTACAAGAACCAAATTCATCAACATTTGAAAGCAAATTCATTCAAGCCCTCAGAATCCAATATGTATTATGTTTAGTTAGAATTAAAATATAACAATAGATACAACTTTTTATAGAATAATTTGTGCAAATAATATAAAAATGAAATATTTTCATAAGCTAAAAAAAAATATTTATTATTTGGTATTCACATTAGGTTATCATTTTTATGCAACATTTAAAGTTTTATATAATAAGTACACAAAAATCGGCTTGAAAAAAAATAATACATCAAAATTACATAACTTTACGTGTAGTGGCATACATTATAACCGTAATAATAACATAAATATAAATTAAATATTTTGTAGGTATAAATGTTAGTTAAAAAGTTTAATTTTATAAGTACCTATCTACCGAATGAAATATTCATAATACCTTTTTGTTTTTTTTTTACATTTTAACTTTACTTGCAAAAAGTAAATTTTCTTTAAATAACAATTAAAAGTACCTATGAGTTTATATACCTATGAGTTTATATACCTATAATTAAAAATAATTAAGATATGTAGCAATTTTATAAATGCTTATTACTTATATTAATTAATTTCATATTTTAAGTATATGGCCATTTTAGTATTTATCCTATATAAATGGATAAAAAAAAATGTTTATAAAATTAAATGAATTATATTTTGTATGATAACATTTGTTTTTGTCAGTCTGAGAAAATTTATGACGATCAAAGTACTGCAGTATCAGTCTCTGGGATACCTGTATTACAGGGTGTAATATCAGACATTGGCATAAAACGAAGAACAAGCACCATAAAACCACTAAATATTAAAATCCCACCATGCACTTTAATACCGATTACATATGAAGGTAAAGTAATGATGAAAAGAGAAGATAATGAAAGAAAAAAAAAGAAGATCAAAGAAAGATAAAAGAATTACGAGAAAAAACGAAAATAATTGAAGAATGGAAAGGACTTGAAAAAATAGTAGAAGAAGAAATTTAAATGAACAGAAACAATCGGAACCAAATGATAAACGAATATTTCGCCGATATGGAGAGCTTTTGTAGAAAAAATGAATTAACTATGACATTAGTTAAAAAAGAACCGATTGATGAATGTGATGATCACATTTTAGAAGAAAAAAATGAAGACATTTATATAAAAAATGAATCTAGCGAATGTAATGAATTTGGCAAAAATAATCCAATATACAATCAATATGAAGATAATGAACAAAATGAAATCAATGAAAATTGAAAACAATGTATGTTGTTATGAACTTAATAATGAATCTGTTCAAGTACAGGGACCCTCCCTGTGTCTACTAAACTACTAAATGTGTCTACTAAACTACGGCCACAAATAAAATCTCTCGGATCCCCCATCATATAGTGCAAGTTCAACTAGTATTGAGAATCCATCAATTATTAGTTATGAATATAAAAAAAAAACTATGAATACAGATGATAATATTAAACGGAATACCACTTCAAACACATTATATGATAATAAGAACAGTAGAGATATAAACATATGATTCTTGAAGCTTTTCTTCAACCTTTAGTCCCCTTGTCTTAGTGATCATCTTAACTTCAGTTGAATTTGTTTCTATTTCTTTAGAGGTTTTTCCTTCAGATCCCATACAATTCCTTATTTCCGCGTTCTCTTAGATTAAATGTTTCAAAATCATCATTTGTAGGCGCTTTTCTACTTTCAATCAATTCTCGTTCTATATTTGTATCATTTTCTACATGCTCATTGATTCTCTTAAAATGTACAGGACGAACAACTACATAATTCTTTACCAAATCGGGTTGCTCAAATGATCGATTATTTCCTGGTTCTTTCACTTTCTTCAAAGTAGATCTCTTATCTAATGATTTTATTTCTGTTTCTTCAACAGCAATATTTTTTCTTAATTCGGCTTCCTTAAGTTTTTTTGTTTCAACTTCTTTAGCTATTTTGGATTGTCGCTCAATGGATTGTCTTTGGAACCTTCCCTGTACTTGAACAGATTCATTATTAAGTTCATAACAACATACGTTGTTTTCATTGATTTCATTATATTCATTATCTTCATATTGATTATACATTGGATTATTTTTGCCAAATTCATTACATTCGCTATATTCATTTTTAATGTCTTGTTCGTTTTTGATTTTTCTTCTAAAATGTGATCATCACATTCATCAATCGGTTCTTTTTTAACTAATGTCATAGTTAATTCATTTTTTCTACAAAAGCTCTCCATATCGGCGAAATATTCGTTTATCATTTGGTTCCGATTGTTTCTGTTCATTTAAATTTCTTCTTCTACTATTTTCTCAAGTCCTTTCCATTCTTCAATTATTTTCGTTTTTTCTCGTAATTCTTTTATCTTTCTTGGATCTTTTTTTTTTTTTTCTTTCATTATTTTCTCTTTCCGTCATTACTTTACCTTCATATGTGATAACTGATAGGTGCTAAAGTGATGCATGGTGGAATTTTAATATTTAGTGGTTTTATGTGACTTGTTCCTCATTTTATGCCAATGTCTGATATTACACCCTGTAATACAGGTATTCCAGAGACTGATACTGTAGTGCTTTGATCGTCATAAATTTTCTCAGACTGACAAAAACTCTCTTTCAAATTATTTACTCCTTGGTTTGTAGTCTTTGATTCTTTAGTATCTTTAATGTCTTTTGAAGTAAATGACTTTTGTCGTACTCTAGTGATCTGAGCAAAGGTATCAATAGCTCCAATAGTTGAATCACTTTCACTTACAGAAGAATCACCCTTATCCATTGTTGGTCTATCATCTATGTTAATGTTTATATCATCATCAATGACTACATCGGCAGGAAATGAACACCTACACATCCTTTTCCAATTGTATAGACTTGAAAACCAATTGAGGTCAAGATTTCATCGTTCAGAATCTTGCAACCATCAAAAATAAATGCTGGCTTCATCACACGATCGTACATAACTTCATAATCCAAGTTCTAGAACATAACAATAGTAATTGGTTGATTACAAAAAACTATTAGTAGAGTAAAGAAGTAGACCATTTGTTATAATATTTTTCATTGGAAATAAAAGAGTACTGTTCACTAAACCATTAGAAATTAAGTATTTTTCTTCAAGTTAGGATCAATAGTCAGAAAGAATCAATTACGTGAATTATAAATATTTAATACTAATTTTAAAACGGAAGTATGATTATATGTATAATATAAGATATGCAAATATAATTTAATGCAGTAGGTAAATATCCTATATAAATGGATAAAAAAAATTATTATAAAATTAAATGGTTTATATTTTGTATGATAACATTCTCATTAAATCGAGTAAATTTGTAGATTTTATACTTTTTAACTTTAAATATATGTGAAACTAATTAGATCAGTTGGTTGTAAATAAAATAATTATTTCATAAGAAATTACCACAAATTCATCCCATCCAGTGCATATTCATCCAGCCTGTGTCATGTCTGCAGCTAAGTATGGATTGTTGTGAATTTTAATAGACCTTATTACGTTTTCTGGAGTATCAATAACGTAAGGATAATCAATGAGATCTTTTTTTATCTGCTCTGGTTCCACCTGAGATCAGTGATTTAATTTAATAAACATAAAATTATGTACCAATAATATAATATTATAAATTATCCAACAAACAATTTAATGAAACCTAGGTATTTTATTACAACATCCTGTTCAATTTATTTTAAAAACAAATTCAAATCATAGGTTTGAAAATACATGTTCAAAATTATTAACAATTCATTTTATTTGTTGTCTAATAATTTGTTGTGTTATTGCAGAAGACGTTAGGACGAGACCTGTTGCACGTTGCCGAGCAGTACCAGACGTTCCGCGATCGCCGCCATCATTTGCAGTAAGTAGGTTACTCATCTACTGTCAAAGTCGTAAGCGATTTGAACACCCCTTAACATGGAAAACAGTATCAAGAGACCATTAGAAGATGGATGTCAATATCCGCACACAGAAATAAAGAAACCTAACTCGGCTCGGGTCACAACAACAATATCAAAACCTAAATCCTCGAAGAAAATTATTGGTTTCCAAGATTTATCCGATGAGATTATCTTGTATTTATTTAAATATCTATCACATGATAATCTTGCCAAGATGGCACTGATATGCCCTAACTTGTTCAGAGTTAGTCGTGATTTTACTCTATGGAAAACACCTAGATTCAAAAAGTTTGAAAAATCTATGGAAGACGTATACTTGAGATACTTAAATGAGGATACCACTGAATTGTTTATATCGTGTAATGATGTTCCAAGCCATGATTATTCAATTTCTCAAAATTTCTTAATAAAATTGAAAACAAAATGCCTAGAATTACTCCATTTAACATTTACAAATCAAGTATTTGATGAAATAAATGTAAATATTTTGCATTCAAAATTAAAAACGCTGACAATTGATAGTTCAACTATTGAAAACGTTCCAGCCAACACTTCATTCTTAATCAGTATAAACGATACTTGCCCAGATCTAGAGCGACTTATAATTACAAACAATGATTGGTTTTTGCCTCAATATTTATATGCATTGTCCAAGCTAGAACGTTTAAACTACTTAAGTCTCGCAGGTTGCAAGCAGTTTAAGGACTGTGTTCCGTATGCAAGTATTACTACTATAACTGGATTCGATTTTTTACAGACACTTGATTTGCGTTTTACTCCAGTAAGTGATAGGGAACTTACTTGCTTTCAAAGATTAAGAGCTTTGAAACATTGTCTTTTGGAAAGCCCTGAGTATCTGAATCATGAGAGAGATGAAACAATTACTGATGTGGGTGTGGTAACATTCTGTACTGATCATTTTGAATTCAACTATCCGTACATACGCATTTTGTTTGATCTGCTTGGAAGAAATTTTGAATGTTGCCGTATTGAAACCTTATATGTCCGCAATTATCCAAAAGTCACAATTTTCAGATCAATTTTTGAAGATTGCTGCCATAGATTATCCATACCTGAAATTATTAGACATTAAAGGATCAGGTTGCACTTCAGCAGAAATTGAAATTTATAAAGCAAATAGACCTAGTACGAAGGTAATATACTGAAAAGACTAAAAAATAAAAAATAAGTTGACATAAGGTATTATTACGATATGTATGGAAATGAGATGAGGTGAAAGGGATGTAAGACATGTCCAATCCTTATATATTTTGTGTTATATAAAACTTATAACTAATTCTACAGTATATTTATATTAATGAACCAGTTTAAAATTAAATGTATTGATGTTTGTAAATAATTTATTCTTTCTATTTGTCATCTTATTACCTATTATTCATAAAAAGAGTTTAAACTTAAATATAAAGTTCAGAAAAATATAATTTAATTAATTAATAATTATGATTTAATTTATAATTGTGATTTGTAGATAGAAAGCACGCAGTTATACAAGTTAATACGTTATGTATTATAATATAACTATTAAACATAAGTTCAAATAAATGAGATATAATTATTCATATTTTTTATAAAAATTTTAATGAGATCAAACAATTTATGGGTTTTTAGGAATAAAGATCCATTTTAATTATGAATAAGAATGAGATCTCTAGTCGTATAGATACTGTGAATAATGAAAATAATAAAGAACCATAAGTATTTTATATTGATCATTAGGAAAAAAACAGCATCTTCATCGAATGTTGTTATTAATGTTGGGAATTTTTTTGAATTTTATGAAGGAACTTAATTTCTATTATAATTTGTTTTTTGTTTCATGTACATATTATATTATATACTAATTACTAAGTTTAAGTATTGTAAGTAAATCTTTAGATATATTATAGGACAATTATTATTGTTAATTTCTTTAATTCCAACAATACAAAATATCTGTTTTGTGTAATCTTTTGGGTTTTCTCAAATATAAAAAGGTAAAAGTGTGCAATAATGTTGTGCTTTTTTCAGGTAAAATGGTAAAAAGTATGCAATCATGTTATGCCCTTATAAAATATCCTAATAGTATCATTCGCCCCGCCCGTTATAAGAATCGTTTTCAAATCATTAAACTTAAATGTATACACACCCATTGCAGTGACCTACTCAATGACGTGTCACATCTGGTATAATAATTATACAATAAAAAGCAGGGTATTATACACCTAATCATATTGTTTTAGCAGGTAAAGGTAGACGATACTTACTTTGACTTCTCCAGATGTCTTTGTAGGGGTATCAACAGAAATGAAAATTAAATCTGCTTCTTGGATAGCTTCTTCGATGTTTGTAGAAAAGAACAAGTTTACATTTATTCGTTTTTTTACAATGTTGTCGAGTCCTGCCTAAAAATTAAATTATATGTTGAGTATATAATTGTATAAATATAAAAAATGTAAAATATGATTTAATTTTTTATAAAATCACTTCGTAGATGGGTAATTTTTCTGAGTTCCACTGGGAAATACGATGAACACTTTTGTCTACAACCGTGACTTTTATGTGTGGACACTGCATTGCTATTATACTGCATGACGTGGGCCCACCAATATATCCAGCGCCTATACAGCATATTTTTGTGATCGCCATAGTATCTCCAGCAGCTTATGAAAACCTGTTGAACTTAAAACAATTGTCTTAAATTAAAACATGAATACTCATTCTTCATAAAAAATATTATACATATAGGTAATAAAATATAGAAATGTTAAAATGTTCGATAAAATGCGAAATAGTAACTTAGTTTAATGGCACTTTTAATATATTAAAATTGTTGTAAATTTTAAGTTGTGCAACATAAAGTATGACAAAATATAAAAATATGACTTATAAACAGTGTTTAACTTAGTAAAAGTTTTACCCCTGAATACCGCTTTGCTAAGCAAAAACTTAAACCTACACCCAGTGGCGTGCCGAACTGACAAGCAGACCTGAGGCAAACTATACAATTTGATCCCCCTCCCCACCACCAACAGTTTTTTCACTATTTTTTTTATTATTCAAAATAATAAATATTATTAAGTTTTTTTAGGTATAAGTTGCACATCTATACTAACACACCCTCCCACCTACCCGAACTTTCCCTGAGGCAATTGCCTCAAAAAATTACTATTCAGCACGCCTCTGCCTACACCTATGCCTATTGCCTAAAAGTTTGATGTTTGTATCTACGGTTTGTATAGTCAGTGTAGAAACAATTAAAATAAATAGTATAATGTATGCAACAAGCTATAACAACCTTGCCGTTTGAGTTAAAATCCATGTGACCGGCGCGCGCAGCGCAGCGATGCCACCGCTAGAGGTTCGACATCGACGAGGCAGTAGTTGCCGGTGTTGCCTATGTTAATGCATGGGAGGTGGTATACGGGTGTGCGGGGTAAACACATACAATATTATTGTGAATGGCGCATGCGCAAAACGCCAGCCAAAGCATTAAAATATACTGCCACAGGTCGCCGGGTACATTGTATATAGCCACTCTACTATATAGCTAGTTGGGGGCCGGGGGGGGACATCTCGTACAGTGCTTAGCAAGTCAATTATTTGATAATAACTGGAACCGCCGAAATAGTCTATTCTTAGAATACTGGAATTAATTCTGGAAATCAGATGTCTTGTTAAAGTAACCACCAAACTAAACGCTATTAAAAGTTCCACCGACCGATAGATTAACAGCTCGCTAAAAAGGAAAGAAGAAACAATACTAAACCACGTGGGTATCGGTCATACGAGATTAACACACGGATAGGTACCTAATGTAGCTGCATAGTGCATATATTTAAAACTGCATATTATTTCGATCATTTTTGTGCAACAATTAGTCCCGAACTCTACTCATATATATGTATATTTATAATATTATACAGTCACTTATTTTTTAGACCACCCCCACACAAAAAATTGAAAATGCGCCACATAACAATCATAATAGGTATTGATAAATAATGACATATCTAAATGTATCACGTGGTTTACCCTCCCCGAAGTATGCGATATTATTGTTCATAAGGGTACTATAAAACTCAATATCGATCTCTAGCTTTTCGAGAAAAGTCGTCGTCAGACGGCTCGGACCCCAGAATGCTGATATGCAGACGTAAAAATAATTATTATATTCGGACAAATCATATTACCTTGAACGTGGTAGCGTCGCTTTCGGACGGTGATAAGCAGCCGGCGTGTAGCAACAGAAGAGCAACAGGGCAGACGGTGCAATTATCGTTGTACGGCGCTATAGTCTGTTCATTTTAAGAAGCGATTCGGCGGCCACTAGTAAAACCGGTTTTCAAGCGTAAATCAGGTCGCTTCTTATTTTGAACAGGGTATAGTGACTGTGAGTGCTTGTGTATGTGTGAGATGTCTCACAACATACACAAGCACTCACAGTCGGACATGGTAACGCAAAATGATCGTCGATCGAGATTCGACGGCGGCAGCTGTGGCCTGTGACTAGGTCGAAGCGGGGTAGAACCGAGTCGGTGATCCACGAGCTGACCCGACGGCTACGCCATGTTGATTTTTGTGGTTGTGGTGGGTTTGTTTTTTTTTTTTCCTCGCCATGAAATTTCGGGAAAAGTACCCCTATCCCCTAACCTACTGTTCTATCTTCTATGATCCCGTCTGCGACACCGAACTATAGTCATATGGGACTAAGGGAGGCGCAACAGAACAAGGGATGCGGATACCTAGGCTGTACTCTAAAGGCGGGTTTCCACGGACATCCACGGATGCGAGTACGTGCATACAATTCATCTGCTGTGATTGGTTTGTTTACGATCAGTTACCACACGGTTAACCATGATACCGTGTTGTTGGACATAGACATAGACACACTGCGAAAATATACAACTATACTCGGGCCACCGAGAGGGCCCTAGTGCCGTACTCGTTGGCGCATCCAAATGAACGAGATCCGCGTTTTCGTATCCATATTTCTCTCACTCTACCCTATAGTTGTAGCAACTACGGTGGTGGCGGCCAGAGTTGACG
The DNA here is from genome assembly GCA_949089665.1 of Macrosiphum euphorbiae. Classification (NCBI taxonomy): domain Eukaryota; kingdom Metazoa; phylum Arthropoda; class Insecta; order Hemiptera; family Aphididae; genus Macrosiphum; species Macrosiphum euphorbiae. The sequence goes on along the minus strand of CARXXK010000003.1, from coordinate 68,885,705 downwards.
GCAGACAGCGTACTGGCAGATGCGCAAGATCGGACGAGTTTTGCCCAGTAGCGGTCTCTCGGTGACCCGAGTTCTACGAAATAATAACCACAGTTGTAGATATACAAATGGGCACAATTTGAGGGTGACTTAAAGCCTAAAGGGGCTTAGCTTCTCCAAAATTAGTATTTTAATTGAAGTATTAAATCCTTCATTAGTTATCTAATCTACATAATCCAGAAAACGATGCTTGGAGATATTATTTACTAAAGTTTAAACAACTATTCATTATTGGAGTGTTTTCCATAGTAGATATCGGATCCATACTCACAGAACATAATAATATAGGTTTAATAACAGTATTGAAATTTACAAACTGTATTAATATGGGCACTCAGTTCGGTTTATGTGGGCAATTTTTATTTTATCATAGCGTATTAGAATATACACATGTGTATTTAAAAACAACTAATTTATCGGATTTAATAGGTTCTATAAGATTGCGTTTATCAAAAGTAATAAAAAACATTATATATTTAAAGCCTTAATGGGATTTTGTTGACTAAATGTATGTGTTTAAGTGTTATCAGAAGCGATAAAAATAAAGCGATAGACAGCATTTCTTACTCCTTCAAGGAAAAAATTAAAGTTAAATCAATATTAAATCGCTTCTACCAGGCACTTAATAACATAAAATCGCTGAAAAATGATGCGTTATTTTATTTTGTATGTTATATTTAGTTATATAGGTAGCAATTTAACATTTTTTTCAACTATATGATTCACGTGTTCAAAATAGAAATTTTTTTGATATCATATATAATTTTTTTTTTGAACTAATTTCGGTTTTATGGGCAACCGTTTACTGTGGGCAAACAGCATTGGTCCCAATGTATCCTATTTAATTATAACCTAACCTATACCTATTCGACGTCAGATGACGCATTAAAAAGAAAAAGTATCCTCAGCCCACTGGTACGTTAATCGCAGGTACACATTTCGACTGTGTTAAATGATCCGAAAAAAAAGAACGACAATAATTTCCTGGGTAAATCGTTAATGGTTTTGGCATCGTCTGGTCGGATATGCTTATTTACTGTATATTATTATTGTACAATAATGTCTGGATAATTACATTACAATTGTATTGTCGCCACCGCTTGACAAGGGTACACATGCACTATGGACATGTCTGAATTCTTCTACTTATCGTGTCACTGCCATCACGCTGGATAGGATAGTGTCCTGCTGTTCGTACTTAAACGACGCCTAAAAGCGCATACGCATCAGTAAAATGTAGTCGAATAACATTATTTATTATAATAATTATTAAAATGGGTATAATAATCGTCACCGATAACTTTATTGTAAAATATAAAAAAATATCGTAGTTTTCGTTTCACAGTTCCAATAATCCAGCGCCACGGTCGTGAATATAAGAAGCACAAGCATATTTTTATAAAAGAATATTTTATTTTTTCTGAATCATTAAATAAAAATGTGATTATTGGTTTTTAGAGTTAACGGTATAAAGGTATACAGTAAATAAATCAAATTTACAGTATACCAACTAGATATTTTGTAAAATTCCAAGCCAACATTTTTTTCCGAATACTTCCAAGCATGAAATTAATAATAATAATTTAACATGTTAATATTCTAATAATTGTATTGGATATATTTTATATTTTTGTGAGTGGTGAGTATAATCTGTGTTATAATATTTTCATGTGGCGTACTACACAAGTGTAATATATGTACAGCGGCAGAGAAGCAACTATATAAATTCAAGGTTAACAACTCGGCTAAACCGGTTTTTGTAGGGAGCATACAGTCAATGTTCGAAATTCCTCTAAAGAGACAACTGTCCGAACACCTGCCGTGCCACCGGCCTCCGACTGTGTTTCAGAAGGGGATGCACAACATTCTTGTATTTGAGAGAATAATAATCCCATACGACAGGGATGGCAACATATTTTTTGGTCACGATTTACTAAAATATACTTGAATACTTCACCTTTGGGGATCGACTTTTATAAAACAATTTTTTTATTATTAAATAACCATAATTATTAAGAAACATACTTGCATAAAGTGTATATAAACATACAATAAGTATTATAAACTAATTACTAATTACCAAAAATAATATAATATTAAATAATAATTTCTAAAATCGAATTACTTAAGTTTATTTAAAATATTATTTTGTTGATCTGGGCATTGTTAGAGTGTGGCATTGCATGCCGTTGCCCAATAATTTGTCAATATACTCATCCTTATAAAATTTAAAGAACTTAAATACGTTATTATTAATTTAATAGAATATGTTGATACTGAATGAATACAGTAAAATGAACATGCGTGAACGATAAACATTTGACATACGAAACCAGATTAAAAGGTCAAAATTATACAGATAATCGTACCTATAGTATACGAGTTCCAATTTACTGGCTTGAGTTTTACTCAGAGAATAATAAGTTTGAACACATATTATATAAATGTTTCTCGCATGCACCATGGTTACCATCCGTACTTTTTTGAAAGTATTATCAGAGACGTATTCAGAAATTTGGCGCCCGGGTGCCAATATTTTTCCGCCCCCCCTCCACAAAAAAAATTATTTGACTTTTTCATACTACCGAGAGCGTTGGAGCTTACTTTCCGGTGACAACCCGTTATCGTATCCTTTTTAGAACAAAAGTTAGTAAAAAAAAAAAAAAAGTAGATTTCAAACTTTAAACATTATGTTATTTTTATAAATTAATCACATTTAAATATTTAATATAAAATAGGTTTATTTATTATCAACTATAATTACAAAACAATAAATATTTAAAATTTACATATTCTTTTTTCGAGCTTTCAAGGAACTAAACTCATTGATTATATCATCATAGTCTAAACCTTTTGTAATATCTGATTCGATGTTTAATATGGCGATACTGTTTAGTCGTTCATCAGTCTTCCTCAATCGAAAATAACTTTTAATTCGTTTTAGTGCACTAAACGATCGCTCTGAAGAGCAGTTAGACACATTACAACATTGATACATTCTTAGGGCCGTTCTTACAATGTCCGGTAAAGTGTCTGTTAACGCTAACCGACTGATAACAGATTTTATTACCGGCAGAATTCTTCCGGTTAAGTGTCGGTTAACTTTAACCGGACGTCGTAAGAACGGCCCTTAGAGCAATAGCCAATATTTACGTACGGGTATATGTCGTATAAAAATTCAAAATTCATTGTTTTAATGTTTTCTATATTTTGATAAGTCACTAATAAGCGATAACTGTATAAACAGTGTTGAAATATTATTGATAAAAATTATTATTTTTTAATTATTATATTATTGATAAAAAAAAATTAATTTATATTATTTTTCATTTTCATTTTCATTAACAGAAGATGGGTTATGTAAAAATCTGATGCCGCCCCTATAAAAATGCCGCCCGGGGCGATCGCCCCCTCTAGCCCCCCCCCCCCTAAATACGTCACTGAGTATTATACTTTATTTTGAAGTTTCTTAAACGTAGAAAGTACTCTAAAATACTGTCTTTCTAGTTCTAACCACATATTATAATCATATAACCTGTGTTTTAACTAAATAATAGTTGAACTGTAATTGTTTTAAAGTGTTTTAAACTACTGATAATTTTGTACAAAATAAAAAGCTATTAGAAGCCTCAAAAGGTTCAAAAAATTATATATTCAAACAAAATTAGAAGTTTAAATCATATAAGTAATATATATATATATATATATATATATATAATCCAATTAATAATATAAATAATGTCATTATATGAACTGTATAACTCTTATAACTAATATGTTATTGTTCTCTTTATTATAAATTATAATTTACCTATATTATGACTTAAATATTTATTTTGTTTTGTGAAATTAGTTTCTAAAAAATAAAAGTCACTACAAATATTAAATAAGTATAAAATATTTTGTTTCTTTTCAGTTGATTAAAACCACGAACTAAGATATACAGGACTGGAAACAATAAGGTTGGAGGGTGTGAGAGGTAAATCCTCCTTAATGTATACAATGAGCGGGGTACGGGGGCTTCGAGTTCTTGTCAACACTAGCGCCATCTAGGTATCCAAAACAATAAATTAATAAATCGGTATGCTAATCAACAGGAGCTTAATTTCCCGCCTTTTTCATGCTTCGTAAAATATATAATTATACAATAATGTTATAAACTTATAATATATTATTATACATTTTATACCTAATTAACATAGTATAATTATAATTCATAATAATTGTGTCTGTTTGATCTTGACTTTGGTGACCTGATGTTCAACTTTTTTAAGAAAGATGCATGCTGAATAGTTTTTATAATTTTTATTTAATTTATTTATCTTAAAATACACACAATTATGGTGAGGTGTTGTGGAATAAATTGTCTTTCACATAATGCAAAAAAAAAAAATTTATTGACATTTCCTTGTAGTGATCATAAAACAGAAATAATGACTAATATTTTCCAATACTACATCACTATGAGAATGAAACAGTTTACTTTGTCACAAAACAAACAACTAAAAAAGAAAAGTTACAAAAAAAAAAAGTTATCAAAACTTATTACCTACTACATAATAGGTACTTTATAAATTATAGGTAATAGGTTCTACCTATTTTTTATTTTTTAATTAATGCTACCTATATAATAGATATTAGATACCTATGTAATGTCTTATTTCCATGATATGTTATCAACTAAATATAATTATACAATAAATTATTACAAATTTGAAATTATAGTTAATATCTATATTCTATAATAATATTTTGAAATCATGATACCTACGTCCTACATTCAAAAATATAAAGAAAAACCGCTCAAATATTTAATTATTTTCTTAGACGTTACACCTAATATTGAGTAATATATAGTATCTTTTTTTTATATTATATTTGGGTTGCTTTTGGTTTAAATGCATAACTGTTAACTGAGAAATATCCAAATCAATAATAATTAATAAATAATAACTATTAACTCGGATAGCGGCCGCCAGCCAAGAGTTGAGCGCTAGTGTTGATAAGAACCGAAATTCCCTCGTCCCCCGCACAATCATAATATTAAGATGTACTCGTATCAACATTCGTTTCCAGTCCTGTATATCTTAGTTCGTGATTAAAACAGACATAAAAATACTTCTGTTCTTTCCTTCTAATTGCAACAGTTGGGAAGCCTGCATGCACGTATCATAAAACGCCTAAAATCTAAATTCTTTCACCGTCAAAAAGAGTTAAAAAAAGTTTGTGAAAAAAGGTATAAGTCAAATTTAACAACTTCTCAGGACCCGAAAAAAACTGATTAGTTCTCGTTTTTTTGCAAGAATGGTAATGGATGTATTTTTAATTAATTAAACTATTTTTTTTATAATTTAAAATTATATAGTTTGAATAAAAAAGTTAATTTTATAAATGATAGATGACTTATTAGTTATTCCCTATTGCACTGAATATATTGAAATATAGTGACTTATGTCCTTTTTTACAACTGACTTATACCCTTTTTCAGCATTATAAATGTATATATTTTTGAAAATGTTCACTGTGAAAAAGGGTACCTATAAGTATTAAACAATATAAAAAAATATACTCAGGAATTCATTTGGAACAACTTTATATTGGTTTTACACGGGTGTGTTTTTTTTATTTTTATTTATTAGCCATTAGCACAAAACTATTACGGCTCGACATTTAATGTACATATACAAGATATGACGATACAGATAATTGAAATATATATATATTTATATATATAAGTACTAAGTTTGTAGCATGTATTAGAATTTGAATGTATATAGAGTTATATAATATATAATTATGTGGATAAGATAATGATAAATAAGAATATATTAAAGTAATAAAATAGATAATAATGATTAATTAACGTATTAACGGAATGAAAAATGAAATGATGTAAGAGTATGCCATGACGCTGGTATGACTAAGGAAATTTAATTTTGTTTAGGACAGTGGAAAGAAGGTACATACTACATAACTACATAAGTGGATTAATGATTGCAGTGAAATTTAGAAAAATTTTGATAACAACGTTTCGATAACGGAAATATTGTTTTTGTTGTTTTCGGAACCAGATAAGGCATGAGCGTAAGATTTGGGCATATAAGATCAGGGTTTGAATTTGAGGGATGTGAGGTTTTAGGTTTTTGTGGCATACGATGAGTACTGGATTGATATTTGTGGAGAGTTTTAAATGATGGACATCCTTTGAAATTCGCCGTATGATCGCTTCCACACAGGGCACATTTGGCTGGGCAGGAACTGTCTTTGCTACACTCGGATGTGAGGTGATTAGGTTAGGTTAGGCTTAGGTGTGTGTTGAGTTTGGCAGCATTTTTGATTGGGCACCCGTAGGTATCTGCCATGCCCGAGTGGTTGATGGCGGCACTTGTTCAACGGACACCATAACTTGCCCTAAGAAAAATGCAGCCCATGACCGAGGATTCTAGCAACCGTGTCATTAGACCGCTCGACCACTCCGTCCTCCAATTATTATAAGCTTCGGTATCGTGATATGCTTTTTTTTTATATATATAATATAGGGTAAAGACAATTATTGTTATTATTTTTTTATACATTCATTTATATACAAATATTATTAATTATTATTATTTTAATCATCGGTATCGTGGCATGAATTTTTAACATATAATTTAGGTAATAATATTAATTGTATTTCTAATATATAATTTATAAAATAATTCTTATAAATTATTTATATTTTGTCAATCCCCGGTATAATGCTACTGGGGATTTTTTTTCCAACTACCATAATATACTGGGTTATTTATTATTATTTTTTTTTTTATTTATTGTTACAGCACCAAATCATGGTTATTACCTTACAATTAGATTAGTTATGTACCTACATAAGGGGTTTTTACAATGATGTTTGTATAAATTAAGTTAAATTAAGTTGTACCTACATTTCAATTATTTTTTGTACGTCAGCATAGGGTCCTATGGCTTCATGCAGATTGTCTGGTATTTCGCATTATTTTCTGGCGTGAAGATTTGGCAGTGGATACTGGATGATGATGTGTTAGACTATAATGGGGAGAGTTGCAAGAGTGGCATATGGTAGGTTCGATCTTTTCCATTAGTTACCTATCCATGAGTAAATCTCGTGTGGCCAATTCTCAGTCGGTTCATAATAACATATTCTTTTCGATTTGAATAGTTGAGTTTTAACCAAGGTTCGACTGAGTGTTTTATTTCCCTTAATATTGTTTTCGGTAACTTGACGCCAATCTGAGTCCTATAATGCACACACTGTACCTTGTATCTATATAATATATTTTTACGGTGCGTTTCCAATACCATACTAAAATAGGTCACTAAATGCTAACAAGAGATATTATTCAATTTCAATTTACCTACGACAATACCCATGATAACTTTTTATAAACATCGTTATCCTTGTCATTAAATTGTTTTCCTTCTCACACTAAAATACAAGGCTGTGCAAGTTCATGATTTTTTTTTAATTTTATAACTCGGTTAAGTTAAGTTAATATGCACCAATAACAAAAAGTTAATAGTTACCTAATTTAACTATAGGTTAACTCAGTTAAGTTAAAAGTTAATACACACTTTTTGTTGACTTTTTATTAAGTAAAAAAAAGTTAAATTGTTTATACTAAGCTAGAGTACTTAATTTTTTCCAACCCAAAACTAAATTATAGACTACTTATAGTGTTTAGGTATGTAACAGTCGATTTTTACGGTGTAACTTTACAACAAATTACTGTAGGCACATGAAATTTTCACTGGTTTTTTATATTTCCATTTTCTATTCATGATCAAATTTTCAACCATTTGACCAGTTAATCAAAATCTAATAAATAAAAATCACATACCTATTATATCCTATATCATTTGACTTGTTTTGAGCTGTTTACGGATATACTCAGTTTCGAACTTTTTAATTTTTTTGTCTATGAATGTCAATAAAACTTTATTTGGTTGGTAAAAAAGCTTGAAAATGTAATACAAAGCTACTATTATGTTGTTACAATGATATGTTTGAAAAATATTATAAATCCTTAGTCACAGTTTTTTTTATAAGCATTTCCAGTTCAAATATTGAAAAATACGGAAAAAACACGAAATCTTGCAAATTATTTTTAATTAGAAATTCATAACAATTTTTATTTTTAAATCTAAGATTTGAAAATGTAATACAAGATTTTTCATAAGTTTAAATACCTTTATCAAAAAAAAAAATGTCTACCGGAAAGTGAAATTAAATTTTTATGAGCATTTTAAATTCATATTTTTACAAAATTTGTTATTCACACGATTTCTCATGTTACGATTTTCTGATTTTGATATAATTCAAAAACGAATGACTCTAGATACATGTGACTTTCACTGAATGTTTATTTGATCAATTCTTATACTTAATAAAATTTTCAAAATATATTGAAACTTTTTGGGCTGTTTACGGGCATTGTCAGTTTTCAATTTTATATTTTTTTTTCTTTGAATACCAATACATTTTTATCTGTTGGGCCAAAAAGTGTTAAAATGTAATACAAGGCTCCTGATATATTGTTAAAATAGCAGTTGAAAAATATTAAAAATACATGACACAATTTTTTTTTATATAAGCATTTAAAGATCAAATGTTGACAACATTTATCAAATTTAAAATTGAATAATTATTTTGTAGTTAAAAATTTATAAAATGTTCAACTTTTATAGCTAAATATTGAAAATGTAAAACAAGATTCCATGTAATTAGGTAATTCTGTTACCAAAAAATCTAAAAAATAAACAAGCACAGTTTATTTTTATAGTCATTTTAAGTTCAAATTTGGACAAAATTACATATTAAAAAGATAATATTTTAGTTTCAACTTTACATTACACAAAACAAAATAAAATCATAAAATAACCACGTTAGCATTACTTCTCCTCTGGCTCCCATAGTCTATCGAAATAAACAAAAAATGTAAATTTACAAAAACTACTATAAGTATACTTATATACCGAGTAGGTATACTGTAAATATTAATGCGATTCGCGCAAGAGGCAAGTCGTCTATTTAATAAATATTGTGTTTATGCGACAGAATTCTGAATATTATAAATTTTTGGAAAGAAATATTACTTTAATTTCACTCGTACCTAGTACCTACCGATACGGCCCGGACACGGCGCGGCTATACCTGCTGGATTGAAAAGTATAATAATTAATAGGTATACACGAGTGTGCTATACGTATCCTTCATAATGTGATGAGATTATGTGTTTGACTTGAATATACTCTACTGACTACTACACTATGCGTCTATACTATATTTACTACTAGTATTAATATTCACGTTTTAAATTCATTAAAAATACCGAATAATAGAAAAATAATAATACTGTCGAGTTTCGATAGCATTAAACTATAGGTATTAAACAACTAAATATCGAGAACAATTGTTTATGAAATTAAGATAAAAATAAATATACTCGAACCAGCCGTGCATTATAGATCATAGGTGTTTTATAACATAGATGTTTATTTCTAACAAAAGAAAAAAATCCACATTAAATATAATATAATAAACGCAACATACATTCGATACATATCTTACGTATATTTCGACAGCCTCATCACCACCACTATATGTAAGTTTAAAAACATTTTTCTTACATTTTTTTTTAATTTTATAAAATATTAGGTAGGTTACTATCAAACAGATATCGAAGGCGGGAAAAAGTCCAAAGCTGTGTCGCTTTATCTGTCCTCCAGTCAAACCTAGTTGGACATTGATCCATATATAGGTAGTGTGCGGAGGTCGCTACGTAACAAGTAAGACGAAGCTGAATATCGTTACCACCAGACATCAGTTCTGTCACTTTGGCCACCATCGGCCATCGCTGACAAAATTTAATGACGGAACCTGGCATTCTGACCGCGTCAATCATCAACCGTAATTTAAATTCTATGGCCCATCCAACGATGGATCAGACCGGCATCCCACCGAGCGGTATCCGACTGCTGTACACTGCGGAACGAGGCAGTCGTGTTGTTAGTCGGGTACAAAACTATGGCGAACCAGGTTATACGTTGCTTGGTGCACAACCAGGTGTCCAGGTTAACCGCATGCGGGCATCAAGGTATACCGTGTTAAACAGAAGTAACCAGGATACACTACGCGGTGCACCGTCTTGGTGTATACCTCGGTAGCACGATTATACCACCCTTCTGCGAGTCGCTCGGTACCGTCGCCGCTTGGCGATAATTCGGTGGGTAGTCTCTAGTCAGTCTGAAACGTCGTAGTATGAGTTAATAATTGACTCCTGACATATTGTGTTGATGCTTAGACGTCAGAGTAACAGTTCCCGCCACGAAGGTGGCTGTTTCGTGTTAGCTTCATTACTTAAATAATTATACTAATGAATGAATGCATAACACAATAATTAATGAATGACACTTTATTACATAAATGTTTTATTTTACAATATAAAGAATTACAACATGACTGTTAAGTGATGACAATACAGTGCAACTAAATGTGAATGTAATTTAAAATAAATTAATGAAAATAAATATCCTCATCACACAGTGGCCAAAGTCGCCTAGCCCGTAGCTTAAGGCTTTTATACTAATTATAATCCGCTTCGTCTTAGGTCCACTGAAAAGATAAGATTCGCATTTCAAACTAATGACTTAACAGCATATTTGGCGAACGACGAAGTTACAAACGTGAAACTAAACCAGCTGTATGCAAACATTGTTGAGTACACTACAACTTTAGTACCACCATACAAATATACAATATATATATTATGTAATATGTATAAACAAAGTTAATATAGTTAGCAAACTACAAGTAATTATTTGGTAGGCACTAGGACTACTTACTTATATTATATAATTAAATTAAATCATTTCAGAAATCGATGGTAATTTCGTGCATATAATTATTATAGATACAAGAGCCACATGTAGGTATCTTGAAGTACCAAACTCATAAAAAAAAAAATGTAAAAATGGTTTCTTGTGGACTCCGGACGTAAAACAGATAAACATAACAGTTCTGACCTCTAGTTCCAGGACCATAAAAAAAATTTTGTGAATGAGTTTCAAGGCATTTAAAACAGGAAATAGTCTGTGGTAGGAGATTTAGAAATAGAACTTTGGTAATCTCTAAACAATAATAAATAAAATATAATATAATATATGATACGAATATGATAAATATTAAATATATTAATAATAATAATAATAATATATAGTCATAGTTATAATATTAGGACTGCGTTGAATTTTAAATAAGAATCGAAGGGATATTATCCTAATAATTTAAAACTACTGTATTTTTACTCCTCTTGGACTTATAATGATATGTGACAAATACAAATATTACAAATCCCTCGGCAACAGTGGCCTAGAGGCTGAAACACACTAAAATGTTCAAATGTCGTGCTTAACAAAGTTAAAAATTTGAAATTAAAACCTATTCAACGTTAAATTCGATTTTTATTTATTTATATTAAAATATGTTTTATTGATGTTTAAATAACAAACAATGTTATACGAGAGAGCAGTGCAGTTTTTGCTGTACCGATCTATGTAAATTACAATATTATTATAATCGACCGGTGGCGGCGTTCTCTAAAAAATGAGAAATAAATAATGTCATTATTTTGTGTTCAAAGTTATTTCGCCAACTGATAATCAATAATATTATGACTATTGTTACACAAATAACTAATAAGTATTAACTACGTAGTTGTGGCCTGTTCTGTACAACACATTAAATAAGTTAAAGATTATTTCATAATATTATGTTATAGCTAGGACGATAATAGCAAAGTACTTAAATAAAATACCTACATATTTTATTCCTCATTATACAATATAATAATATAAAGGTTTAGACGTATTATAGTACAACATTTTTGTATTTATTGATCATTTTTACTTCAAAGTATAATGGAAAAAGTATTTTACTTTTTAGGGATGTACAAGTCCCTTGAGCATATCCCTAGTTGATGGACACATGCTCACCCTCCTTTTTTACTTTAATAATGCATTTGTATTAAAAATCAATCCAAACAAATGCATTACCTACTTATTTAGTAATGTCAAAATCAATGTATATAATATGGTTCAATATAAATAAATATATTTATTCATTTAATCATACATAATTTAGGTATTATTTATATATATACATTGGTACTGGGCCCGATAGTGGGACGTTCAAAATTCAAAAGATTTGGGCCAGTTCAATGAAATTTGGAATCAGAGATTTGGGCCGGTCTATAATAGGCGGACAGCAGCCCGGTAAGTAATTTCTTCCCAATCCGGCACTGTGTATATCTATTGCAATAATGGGTGTATTACAACTTACATTAATGCTTCACTCAGTAATACTGGGCTAACATATAGGTACTGACCGGTTGACGTCTGTTTGGAGAAGACTAGCATAATTGTCATTGTGAATACGCATAAAGAGTTTCATGTCATCGGAAAATATAAGATGGCGTGCGTGACATATAACAGAGGCCGCACTATTTACATATAGAGGAAACAATAACGGTGAAAGAATAGCCCCCTGAGGTACACCAGATGTCGGATATACTATATACTATATTATGTACCTATTCTAACAAACTGTTTTCGATTTGTCGATTTATAAAACATAAAAACAAGAAAAAGTTATATTTCTCGAAACTACTGAGTTATTATTTATTGCTTATTCCCTTTTACCGGTTTAAGAGGGCAGTAGTTGTATTCGTACATAAGGATAAGATGATAGTTTTATTGAAAAAACTACTGCAGGCGGTGATAGTGTACCTGAATTGCCTATCTAACGCGCCGCGTTTACACAAATCTATTACTGAGATTTGAAATATTGAACAACGTAAAAAAATAAGTAACAAATAATTAATTAGTAAGTAGTAAGTACTAGAAATAATAATATATATTTTTCAAAAATATTATTATTTTGACTAGGTTATTGGTTCAGCTTTAGTATAAAAAAAATTATATTTACTGTAACATGGCACAAAAGCATCAAACTGAGTTCGAGGTAGATATGTGAGGTGTGACTTAAGAGTCGTCTTTATAGTTTATAACAATACGTGTGTATAGATTATCGTGTATTAAGTACGTTATTCAAATTGAACATATTTATTTTTTTTTAATAATTATAAAAAATTCATAAAAAATTTAAATCTTACTATAGAACCTAATCTAACCTAACCTGATCTATCTATATAGGTACAGTTAAAAATAGAGAATGAAAAAAAAAGATTTATGTTATTACATAGATACTAATATAGGTTTTATAAATATACATTATGAAATACATTATAAGAATAACTATTCGAGTATAAGTTATTTAACATAAAAATTCCTATTTATATAAATATATTTTGTTTTCAAATTTTTAAGGCATAGATTTATAATAGGTCGTGGCAAAATAGTCCACACATTTTTTACCAAAAGATTTCTTAAAATAAATACCTTTGGCGTTAAACTGTAGATATTTTCTTTTTTCGACATTAATAATTACCCGATAATTAAAATTTTTATTATCCACATTACAGCTATATAGCAATATTCGAAATAAATAAATAATTAACAAACTTATTCAAATTGCCGTATACACGTAAATAATAACCAAAAGATAATTAAAAATATATATAAACATTAAGGAAATAAAAGCAAAAAAAAATTATTCAACGAAAAATTTCCTTATTTTATATTATATTCCTATTTTTACGCAAAATCTGTTTTCGAGAAAATCGATTTTGGTTTTTTGCTCAACTCTAAAACAAATGACCAAAGGTACATGAAATTCTGACTGAATGTTTATATTAGCATTTTCTATACATCACATAACATTTTCGGAATATTTTGACTTATTTTGAGCTGTTTACAGACATTTTCAGTTTCCATTTTTTCAGTTTTTTTTTCTCTAAATATCAATAAAATTTTATTTGTTGGTTAAAAAAGCTTGAAAATTAAATAGAAGGCTCCTAGTATATTGTTTCAAAGACAGATGAAAAAAATTAAAAATCTATAGTCACAATTTTTAGGTTATCCAATTACTGGCCAATAAAGTAAGATCTAATGTCTTAATTGGACTTAAAATTGCAAAATATTATTTTATAGTTATAGATTGCAGGCCAGATGTAAGCGATAATGAGCAAATGACTAATATTTTCTAGTCTGTTATATTAATGTTTGGGTATCTTAATCTTGGCTATTAAGCTGACATGCTGTTTTATATTTTTTACAAACATTGGATTATTATTTTCACATTTATCATGCTCTGTCTCCAAATGTGTGTTAATAAAACGGTTTGTATTAATTGAAAATGTATCTAATGAAATTACTATACATAATAACACTGTAGTAAAATAATTAGTATAAAATATATTAATTTTTATTACACTTTGAGACATTTTTCATATTACTAGTTAATAGTAAACTTTGTTCATCCTATAAAATAATTTATTGGGCCAATACTTTAAAATTTCCATTAAATACAATTCACATTTTATACCAAACAAAAATAGTGTTATGCGGTGGCCGAATAAGATAGAATTTATAGTTTGATTGTTATGCTTGGAGAAATTTGAATTTTATTACTTAAACAATATGCAAATGCAAACTGGTTACATATTCATATTTCTTTCAGTAAAATACAATCAATATGTTTGAATTCATATTACTTTAATACTCAACACATCTGAATAAAATCCTCTAATTAACAAATCATGGAAAATTACAAAATATGTAGTATATCACGCATATCTGCTTATAGTTTAAGGTAAATTAATTTTATTTTACAATAATGTGCTAAAAATATTACATTTAATATACATATAGTTCAGTTAAAAGTAGAAAATATAGAAACATTTTCAACGATAACATTAAATACTATTCATAAAGTTTAAATAAATACTTTATCAGTCTTATTTGCATAAAATATAGATATCTAATGAAAAAAATGCAGTGTTAATAATCAAGATTTTAAAGAAAAAATATGTATCGATACGTATCGGGTCAATTTTGAGTATTCAAGAAGTTACACGTACAATATATAAGTGATACGTACCGACCCGTATAGGACTCATATTTCAATACGAGTCGGCACGATTGAACGAAACTAATCCTTGTCATTAAATTTTTCTTCTTGAAAATCTTGAATCTTTTTTTTAAATTGAAACAAAATTAATCATTCTACAAATTAAAATATTAAAATAATCTATTTCAAAACTTCACTTTATAGTATTTTACAAACTTAAATTACTCTGAAACACTATCTAAAACACTATCTGATTCACTGGGATCCACCAAAATCATATACCTTGATATAGAATTACACAAGAGTTCTTCTTCATCGCTATCATCATCTTCATCATCGTCATCATTATCATCATCTTTATTATCTTCACTTTGATTCACTTCAGCTTTTTGAGTAAGTGACAACAATTCTAACTGTCTGGGCATTTCTTCTTTATCGTAATCCTTGGATTTTTTCTCATCAATCGAAGTCAATTTAAGTAAGTTATCAATTTCCTTGTATATTCTTTCATTAACTATAGTTTTTAATAACGCTTTAGCTTCTTCTTTGGTTTCTGCATAGTTTAAACATTTTTGTGCATAATGAAAAGCTTGATCAAAGTTCATACGAGTCAGATTGTAGTTTGCAAGGAACATATAAGCATGGCTGTGATCTCTAGTCTGTTCATCTAGTCCATGTTCTTCAATATATTCTAAAAACATTTTTGCAGCATCATCTGGTCTATTTATAACTACGTACAACCTGGAGAAAAAAATTACATCAGCATATGAGGCAACAAATTAGCTAAATAATATAATTTGAACTCACTTTGCTAAGTATATGAGGCCAAGCTTTTCATCATCACCCATTGCCCGCCCTTTTAGATAACTTTGAAATGCCATGTCGACATTACCTAATTTTTCATAAACATTGCCAACGGCAATTATCATACGGCTGTCAAACGGTCTCAGTAGCTGTGCTTGCTTGAAAAAATGAAGGCTGTGTTTGAACATTCCAAGTATTTCATATGTTTGACCCAAACCATACCATGCTCTGTACTCGTATTTGTTTATTTCTGTACCAAAATCATGAAATTAACTATATTTTTATAATCTTTTAACATTTTAATGGATATTACAACACACACCCAAAGCTTTGCTGTAACTCTGTATGGCATCGTTTGAATTTTTAAGTTCCATATATTCTTGGCCAAGTAGTGTCCAGGCAGCCAAGTATAGAGGATTCAATTTAAGAGCGCGATGAAAGTAACGCATTGCTTTTTGATGTTCCCCGTGAAGACTATAATAGTTTCCCAAAATACAACAGGTTTCCACACGATACTTATCAATTTTAACTGCCCGCTGAGCAAGATAAGCTAGTTCAACTCTTTGATGTTGCACATATAATAAATTTGAATAAGTATCCATATTTTCCAGTCGACAAGGTTCAATTTCAATGAGCTCTTGAAACTTTTGAACTGCTATTTCAATGTCTATAACATATTAAATATTTATTGGCATAGATTGAACTAGTAATTATGTCTTATACTTACATCTTTTGTTGTGGTAACAAACTGCCACCCTAGATTGGAGGAATATGCTATCACTGAAACCACAGTTGAACAAATACTGTGTCATACCCAACATCTGTTCATTTAACTGCAAGTCTAAATATTTTTGACAGTAGAAGAAGTTTTTCATCCAGTGATTGGGTAATTCTAGCTTTGATAACTAAAACAATACAAATATTAATTGTTGGCAAATAAACTAGTTTATAAATAATTTATTTTATTTTATTTACCTTAACTCGATCTACAATAAGATCCCCAAGTTGCATCCACGCATGCCAATTGAGCGGCACCTCGTTTATAGATTCCACAAGCATCTTAACAGCTGCCTCGTATTGTTCTAATTTCACATATACCACACCAAGTAAATATGTCAAATACCCATCCCCCCTTTTTTGTTGTCGTATAGACTCTAGTAGCTGAGATAAATAGTCTAGGAAATTTCGATATTCTTTAAACATGGAAGGTGTCGCTTCACTACCAATGTTTTTAATATTACTGTCAGCAGCCAAATAATCTGAATACATTTTCAGAAATAATGGTATTTTTGAATAACAATTTTTCAACCAAAATGATGCTCTGAAAAAAAAGTTATGTCTCAGTAACAATATTGCATAATATAGATATTGGATTTTAAATTTTAAATACACAAAATACCTTTGATATTCTTTTGCATTGTAACATGTTCGGGCATGAAGATATAGTTCCATTTCGTGATATGCTATTGGAAGTTGGTCTATGGAATATAAATCTGTAGGTTTTGAAACCGGCACACGTTTAGGTGCAGAGGTTAGACAACTACGGGTGATTTTTGGTCTCTTGTACCCTTCTATCTTTTTGGCTAATGGTTTTGGATTATTGCCGACCTCGAGTGATAAGAGAAGATCTGCAGACCTGGCCATGATGAAAAAAATATATATTATACATTGTTACTTACTAAAGCTTAGCAGTAATTAATTTAAAAATATTACAAAATCAGTAGCTTTAAAATTACTTTTGTTCAATAGGTAGTAACTATTAATTTTTATTAAATAGTATTAGGTATGTCAAGTTTATTTTTTCAATAATCTTATAATATTAATAAGTTTTACATCATGCGTAACACCATAACTTAAAAAAGTATGAAGCAACATTTGTATCAGAATTAAATTAAGATACCAGGGAATCAGAATGAATTTTATAATGTCGTTTAGTCAAAATAATTTAAAGCAACAGAACTGTTGTCTTATAGCCATCAATATTAAGTAGAAGATGATAATAATAATAATAACAGATTGTAACTTTTATTAATGAATTGGTCCCTGAGTAGCCAACAACTCACAACTCTCACTTCTCAGAAGGGTCAGTTGCACAAAGTACATAACAGTCGAGTAGACTTCGGAGATGCGCAAATCAACAGGAAAACTTAAAACAATTAAGGAACTCACCACTGGCAGCTGGTTTTCAGACCTCGGGCATACAGTTCGTTCATGCTGACGAGGAGCTCTTTTTTGACGTCGTCCATTTTTGGAACGAGACAACCGACTTTTGCCACATCGACGTCCATAGCGTAGTTACTCATAACAACTGAAGGAGAGCAGACTACAGCCTACAGGCCGATGTCCAACCTGTATTTTTATGAAGTTTTAAGTTCCAACCGTTTAAAAGTTAAAATGTTTAAGCCGTACTCCGGTCCGCACTAGGTAGTCAACCGTTCGCATAGGCCATGCCGACTGATAAGCAATGATAAATTATCGCCGACCACTGATAAGTGATAAGCTGATATGGCGGTAAAAAGTAAATAAAAATTGCAATTTGCACTTTTGCGGTGTTCAAAATGACCAAGATCGGCAAGATCACAATATCACAGTCAACTTGTCAGCAGAACAATAGTGTTATACAGTGTAAAACATTACAGCAACAGGCTGAACATCAGAGGCATAAGCAAGGAGATAGCCCCCCCCCCACAAATTGATGTATTTATTTTAGCCTATATTATAATATAATACTAAAAAAATGATTTAAAAAAAAAGTCTAGGTAAAAGAAAGTTTAATGGGGAATTTTTATTGACTTAGTCCCATCCCCCTCCAGGTACGACACTGTTGGAAATCATCTATTTGTCTCAAGGAATGATTTCCCTTTTCCGTGCAGCGTTGTCACTGGATTATGTATTTTGTATGATAAGTTTAGCCGTTTAGGACCATGCAGGACTAATGAGTAATGACTGTTTTCCTACTCACTTTTGACGCACCGAGGTCATTTGTTTTCAAACGTTTAATGAACCAAAAGGAAAAACCCAAGCATTGGTTTTCCAGGAGCATCTAACATCAACTACTGCTTACCAGTCTTTGACAATTGACAATATAGTTTACATCTAGTCGCTGCAGTGAAAGCATACATTTAGGTGTAATGAAAATTATTCATCGTTACTAGAATGAGAAATTACATTTTAGTACCCAACTAGACACTAGTAACTACTATAACTATAGATGACTATATTAATTAAACCAGTCTGGCTTGAACATTCATTGGTAATTAAAAAGTAAACAATAATTAAACATAACAGCCATTAGGATGGATAACACTCTCACATAACTCTTACATATTTTACATTAAATATTAAATAATAATATTGTCATTAATGTTTTACTTTGGAACTTGAGTCTATTTAAAGGTCAAAATGTTTCATTAAGCTAGAAATTGCTTTGTTTTAAATATTACTACTTATTGAATATTGACTACTATTATATTATCCAAATAGTAAGGCGCAACCTGTTGCAAAGTCCCAAATAAAACTTTTTTATATACAATTAAACGAATAAATTTCCAAGATGTTTTAAATTTTATTCTATCAAATATATTGAACTGTATATGAGTTGGTTACCTAATGAATATACTATATAGCGGTTAGTGAATACTGAAAAAGTATTGGGTATTTGTATACAGTATAGTATAATAATATACTATTATAATAAAGGTTTGGTTTAGAATTTAGATAATGGACTAATAAATAAGGTAATTTTAATAATCTAAATTGGATCACATCATTTATGGATACTCGTGTACCTATGTAACAAGTAACAACATTTAATGCCCTAGGCTCCTCTTGTTTTTTCTCAATAGTCAATATAGCCCAGTATTTATTTATAAGGATATTTAAATAGACACTTTAATCACAGCAGTGTGTGGTATTATGGGGGTGAGTGATCGGCTTGCCGGATCAAGATAGTAGTTTAACTATTCCATGCCGTTAATAATAAGTAAAAAGATATAACAATTGGCCATGAGATAACCATAATAATATTTAATTGTATGCCAGTATGTATGTTGTAGGAGCTTGCATCAATCTATTAAATCTACTAGGAATAATAAATTGAAAAGAAAAGAAAAATAATATCAATAGTCACATTCATAGAGTAAATTGTTTTTTTTCTGTTATATATTTATCACAAGTGCACCAACAATAGTTACTGTTTAAATATTAAGTATAAAAGCAATAACACTATAAAATACGATTGCAATATTGCAATATAATATAGTATAAATTACATTAAAAATAAAAATTTCGTTGTTCTGATAATTTTGTTCAGAGATTCCTACATATACAGTAATTACTATTCTGGCACACTGTATATAGTATATACTAAAAATAAATAATTAATGTATATTAGTCATTGATAATATAAATAATATATATTAGTAATTCTATTATAAAATCGTACAAAATAGTAGTAAAACTGAAACTATACTTAAATGGATTTTCTTTGGTGGAAGATTGTCTAGACAATATACAGAATAGTGCTTAATATCAATGATTAGCATTATAGCATTGATAATTTATAGTATTACATAAAAATATATTTGTTTGTACATATAATGAATGCCAATTGACTAACTTCCTAATTTTTAATTTTTATAAGTGTTTGTGTATGAGAACTATTTTTTTAATAAAAAAAATTTAAGTTATCACATCAAAAAGATTAAAGCTGTAAACTCATTGTGCTAAGTTCAATTCTTCATTAAGCACCGTAAGTCACTTATCTAGTTTCTCGGCCAGCCAATTTATCAATATAGTCTTGTAATGGAGCCAATTCTCTTCGATCAATTAGTACAAATTCCTGTTGAAGACAAATAACAATTATCAGAATTTAATTAAATCTATACACAGGTAAAATAATTCTAAAAAATAATTAATATTCTTAGATAATAGTTCTATATTTAACATTAAAATTTTATAAATTCAATATTACCAATATTATTTTTTCTAAAATTTTGATAGGTGAATATCCAATAATTAAACATTGAACTAATAGTTGATATAAATTCTATATATTACAGCATTATATCATAAGAGTATAACGCTACTTTGAATAATATGTAAAATTAATACAGAAAATTAAAAATTTTAAACAAGTCATATAATTTGGCAACTGCTGTATTCATACAGTTCAGAAGTCGCTTTCTTACAAAAGCATGACCCGTTAAATTAATGTTTTGATTAATTGAATCTATTTGGTTTAGTTAGTTTTAATCATAAATATCTCATATAAGCAGCTCTGTATGAAAACTGAGAAGACAATAGGAAAATAACAATTGGCTACTAAGTAATGACCAACTAATAAATTTGATAACATGTTTGATGAGTCCAACTGTCCAAGGTATAATGTACTAGTATGATATTATATTGTAGATATTCAATAATAATTTAAACTATCGTACAATAAGTTATGGAATAATTTTTAATAATTCCAGTACATAAATAAACTACATATTTTTGTGTGAATGCGGCCAAAAATTATTAAGAGTATTTTATTTTCAATTTTTAAATTAAAATATTTGAAAAAGTTTAATATTTATCAAAACAAAATGTTTGGATAACAAATTATTGTATACGGTGTAGTATAATTATTGTATACTGTGTACTATAGGCAATCTGTTAGAGAGGCAGTCCGCTATGTATTTTATAAATAAAAGTTCTCTCTCTGTTAGTGCTTCTAAAATATTTTAGATTCTGAGAGGAGCAATGAATGTATTGATAATACAATGATGTTTTTATATTTTTTTTATTTGGGTCTGTGCACACGACAAAAAAATAATGCTTCGATTTTCATTTTCAGTATATTGTTTGATGGGAAAGTGAATCTAGTTAGTGCATTAGGAAAGTCAAAATATTAAATTACTAGTAGTTTTCAAAAGCATCGAAAAGAATAAAAAATAAGGAAAAACAGTAATTTTTACACAAAATAATTGAGTGAAAAATATTTTTAAGATTTATTAATGATTAGGTATTTTGAAAAATTAACAATATCAAAAAATTGTCTACCTTTAAAATTTAAACTTTTGTGGCGTGTATTAAGGTTAAGTGTCTTAGTTTTTTTAACAGAGGGGGGGGAGAACTTATAAAATTTATTTTATTTAAGTATATTTCCATAGTAGTATATACTCTGTTCAGATTAAGATTGAACCGCTGGCTTGACCAAAATACGTTTCATTCCGGACACCGGTGCGAGCGTATGCACGACCGCCATCACCGTCGCCAGCCAGCGATGACTGTCGGCCAATCACAGAACGCATATCCATCGCATGGGGGGTCAGGCACTTTTCGGCGGCTCAGTCTGAATGCGCGAAACCGGTTCAATCTTAACATTCTTAACCTGCCTAACTTTAACTATTACCTATACTAATTTAAAGATAAAACCTTTATAATATTATGATCTCACTATGTATTTTTCTTTATTATTTTAACTTTAAATTATTATGCTGGTTTTAAAAACTGGTTTTAAATTGAAAAATTTACAAGAGAACATAGTTAATGTTTTTATGTTTTAAATTTCATAAGTTAATTTTATTTAATATTAAAACTAACAAAACTAAATAGATTCTACTAAAAGTAAATATGCTTTGTTATACGTTCGTAAATCAAATACAGGTGATCTCTTATTTTAACATTGAAGTATTGAACGCAGAAAAACTGTTGATTAAAATAGCTAACTCTTTGTAATATATCAAGTAAGGAACTGAAAATAATTTGCTAGTTTACCTGAACAAAGTAAATAAAATGCTTAAAAGATGTGTTGAGATGTGCTTCCTCGCCCAGCGTCACAATTGAATCGAAATGTGTATGATATATATGTGCATACACCCTGAATAACCGTTTAAGTATTGTCTTAGCAATCGATAAGAAGTTCTTAGGAAATGGGACACCGATTTTTGAAGGGAACAATGTTTCGTCATCCAATTGATCCTGAACCCAAGTCATCAAATAATCGATGTATTTTGGAGCAGAACACTTGATTGGTTTCTTTACAGTCAGGCCATCTGCCCAATGATATTCATATTTGGGTCCAGCGGACATTATAGAACAACTTTCCTCGGTGCAGAACTCTGTTATTGTACCATACAACATGTTTATTTGATTGAAAAAATCAACAGCTGGAACAAAATTTAACATTGTTTAATACTACAATATTTTTATTAATATGTTGAAGTTTAAAGATAAATGTTTATTATAAACTAAAATATTGAGTAAAATTATATATATTTTATTCAAATTAATGAAACTAGATTAATTGAGGTATTATAAAAGTTATTCCTAATCAATTGAAATGATATACAAATATTTATAATTATTTAATTCAATTAAATAGTTTTTCAAACACTGTATAAGTAAAATATGTTAACTGTTTTGAATACTGATTAAATGGGTAGGTACTTATGTTTATGTTTCCTATATATTCCTATTTCCTGATACAATTTTATTAAAATTTTATTTTTAGTAATATTTAAAATAGATAGGTATACTATATCAAAGAAGCTTTGTTAAACACAAAGAAGTATAAATGAGCATTTACCGAATAAACTTAAAATAGAAAACATAGTTTAAGTTAATACTACAATATTATTTAGGTGAAATGTGTTCCTAGAAAATTTAAAGTTGAAAAGATTATTTATCATATACATAAATACCTACATAATTATTACACTACACTTCCAATTATAAACAAGATATTTTTTAATATTATTATATTCATTATCTACCACAAATTGAATACAGAAGAAAACATGAGAAACAATACTTATGTCGATAAGACTAATAGTATAGTTAGTAACAATTAGTAGTTTAATTATAGTTGAATTAAGACCCAATAGTTATGATAGTAATATGGTTTTTACCACCTAAAAGAATCAAAAAAAACAAAAAAACTTTTCAATTTAGTTATTCACTGACTTTTATAACAATCAGAAATTAATTTTAATGCATTTTGATTAGGAACTATTAACAAATTAAATTTAAATCATAAAAATGATCCCAAATATAAATTGTTACATAAGAGTAATATTACCATCACGATAGATTAAATACAATATAGAGAGGTGTATATTATCATATATCTTTTGCAACATTACTATTTTAATTTTAGAGATGCATATTTTTTTAATTTTGTTGGTACCTTATTTAAGCTTCTTTTATACATATTTTGAATACATACTTTTTTAGTGAATAAATTATTACTTAAAGTTAAGAATGTGAGAATACACATTGATACTTACTGTTGACAGCAACCCATTCATTGAGATCTTCACCCTCTGGTAGTAGTACAGCCAATCTCAGATTGCCCGAACCAAGGGTGGCTGCAGCGTGCTTCATCAGATCGTATTGGTGGGTACCTTCTGGTATATTCTTCTTGGGTTTAAAAGTCTTCGATGATCTGCCTCCGCTACAACAAAAATAAAAAAAAAACTTATAACCATGAATAACTGTTGTGTGGAATGCCAGCTGCAGCCAATGAACATTGTAAAACACTCACAATAGGAAGCTCATTATGAATTTGCCTACAACATAAACCGGACGTCTCTTGACAAACGATCGTGATGAATGCCCTCTCGCAACAATACGAACATTTACCGACTACCTCAACACTAAAACGATCACTGGTATGGTACACCAGACAACAAAAACGAACGATGTCGGTGGATAAGGGTAAAAATATTAAGACACAACAATTAGCAAAAGAAACAAAAGAAACTACTTAATTCGTCTGTTACGTTACTGCATTGAGTGCATTGCAGGACGCAAAACTCGATACACATTAATTCAGGATCTGTTAACGACTAGAATATTATTATTATTATTATTACTGCAGTTTTCCGGAAAAGAGTTGCAACAACAAAAAAACCCATAAAATTATCATGAAATTTTATTTATCATGAAAACTATAATGTGTTAAATCAGTGTTGGTCAGCTGTTAAAGTGTTACACGGGAGTTGATAAGAAATAAATTACCACGGACTAAGATATACAGGACTGGACACGACAAGGTTGGAGGGTGTGGGGGGGTTGACTACGAAATGTTTTACAACAGGCAGTGTTCGGGGGGATATTTTCCTTTTAGCATTACTAGCGCCGTCTTAGTGGATACTTTTGGAACTAGATGACAATAATGTGATCTAGTTCCATAAGTATCCACTAAGACGGCGCTAGTAATGCTAAAAGGAAAATATCCCCCCGAACTCCGCCTGTTGTAAAACATTTCGTAACCACAATATTCATTTCGTGTCCAGTCCTGTATATCTTAGTCCGTGTAAATTACAATCATGAAGACAAGAACAAGGAGACCACGGTTATCTACAGTAGATAACCGTGAAGGAGAACAAACTCCGCTTCTGATAACGTCCCGAAACCCGCGTAGGCGCGTAGCATAGGGAATAGGGATTATTCATGTTTTTTGCGATTTTTGGCAAATATATGAATTATTTTGAAGTTTGAACCATGGGCATGACCCTCTTTAGATTTTAATTTTTGAAGCTTGTATGATTACGCATTGATATACGTCATGTTATAAACAAATTTGAGTGTAATAATATAGTGTAACACTGTAACATATATGATATATCGGTATAAAAAGATCGTTTAAAAAAATACACGTGTGGTGTATTGAATAGTATCGGTTTCAGACTTGGTGTGGACAGAGATATTATAGGTAGGTATAAAATAACTAGATATAATATAATATAATGTTAACGGATTGTATAATTTAATTATCTACACAAAAATAAAAATAATATTTATGAAATATAATGCATATTGTATAAAATATGCATTATGCATAATCTATAAAATCCAAAGAAGATCGTGGTTCCAAATAATGCATATATTTTCCAAAAATTGCAAAAAATATGAATACCTAATTCCTATACAACACGGGTTAAGTAGCCAACGCTAGCATTCGCAGCGCAACCTGTGCCTGTGTAATCGTGCGACTCATTTCGGTACGTTTTTTAATGTCGGCGGCCGTGCGAGTTTGGTCTCCCTCTCCTTATTCTAGTCTTCATGATTTAAAAAATAGTGTTCATCCCATGTCCATAAAGTTGGGTACCAAATACTTGTCCGACTAATGTCAAATTTAGTATAAGTCTCGGAGCATACATTAGTAAGTTATACGCACGGGCACGGACTTAGATATATCTTAGTCTGTGATTATACGAATGGAAATATGAATATGCGCGGAAATGGGTCGTCGCCCAGTCGCACTCTCTGCTTAGGATTATAGGATCGAGTCACTGAATCACGTCTTCTGGACAAATATAATAATATCATAGCTGGAAAAATGTCTCGTTAAATTTTCAAAATTTCATTGTGTATCTACTATCTATACTCTATAGTCTATAGTAAATACTACATAATGATACATCATCATAAACCTATTAACTAAGTTATTAATAGTTATTTAACTAACTTAGTTTATAGGTTTTTGTACCTCATACACACGTGACGCGTTATGGCGAAACGTTTCAAGTCCCTACGAATTATATATTTTTTTATAAGCATTCATAAAGTTCAAATTTCGACAAAATAAATAGTAAATAATAGGTATATTGAAAATTTACAAATTATTTTGCTGTTAAACATTTATAAAATGTTCAATTTGTAAAGCTAAGAATGAAAAATGAAAAATAAGGTTCCACGTATATAGTTCATACTGTAACCAACAATTTAGAAAATATAAAATAATATATAAGCACCGTTTTTTTTAAATAGTTTTTTGATGTTCAAGTTTGGACACATAGATCTATACATTTTGGCTGCTTGGGAACTTGAACGTGTATTAATTTTATTATTTCATACACACAATGCCATTTCAAAATGTTATGTTTTCGGCAAAAGTTATTAACCTACTGTATTAGTGTATTACTAATAGAAAAATAAATTACTTTGATTGCACTGCGATATCATAAAATGTAATTTGCTGTATAGAATCGTTTTTCATACCATTTAATTCAAATTAAACACATCCATTACGTCTATTATGACTCAGGTCACACGGCTTTAAATAACACGAATTGCGATCATTATTCTACGAGTATAATTTTAAATATTAATAGTACCTCAATTATTCAAAAAAAAAGAAAAATTGAAATATTGAAATATTAATGGACTGTTGCAAAATATTATTATAAACTTAAAAACATCAGGCATCAGCACTGTTTTTAAATTTATATTTACCTGTTCAGATTTCATATGGGTTAATTAATAATTATTCATTCCCGTGATCAAAAATCTCAGTATATAGGTATGTTGTATTGTGATTTGGAACGTAACAAAAAACATTGTTAGTTAACTCTTCATAGGCACTCAAACGAGTATGATCAGTGCGGCCAATATTCTATTGGAATAAATAAAAATAATAATATACCTACTTAATACGAAAAAAAAAGAATATATTTTTTCGTCGAGGTTTTTGTGGACAATTTCAATTTGTTTTATAGTGCAAAGAAAGTATATGGATTAAACAAATTCTTAGGCACGCAGGTATCCTCAAATTTTCAACTAATATTAGAACATTTTAGATACATCCTGATCCGACATTTGACAAACCAATTCAAACTCCGCGACAACACATTTTTTATCTAATGTGCACGAAAAGTAGGGAATTTATTGAAGCAAAATTAGAATTGAATTATAGCACTACACCTGTTATAGTAAAAACCTAGCACACACATATTCATGAGATTTTAATAACATTTGATCGGCATTTGGGAAAAAAAATCCCTGTAGCATTATACCGGGGATTGACTAAATATTAATAATTTATAAGGATTATTTTACAAATTATATTATAAAAATAAAATAAATATTGTATATTATTTTAAAAAATATTGTTTCATATACCCTAAAAATACAATATTAGTTTATATATATATATATATTATAATAATAATAATGCCGAAAGTTTCACCATCGTGGTATACATTTTTTTTAAAAGAGTGTTTCTGAAATGGATGAGGTAACCAGTATATGCGTACTCAATGTGATGGCCCAATGAAGATTATTTTGAAATTTTTTTCGATCTTCAAACTCTGGGTTTATACAAATTATTATTGGAACATTATCTCAAATGTAAAAATAAATAGTCTAGCTGTGTTTTTTGCAAAATTATCATACAAATCGAGGTGTCACATCATCATTTTTGCACTTGTCGCGAGTTTATCACGCTCGAATCGCCGACTAAAAAACAATTATTATTTTTTAATTGTATGGTGTATAGAAAATGCTAATATAAACATTCAGTGAAATTTTCAATTATTTACAGTTATTCGATTTTGAATTACAACAAAATAAGGAAATCGCTACATGAGAAATCGAGTATCCAATGTTGTAAAAATTTGAATTTCAAACGATCATAAAAATTTAATTTGACTTTCTTATATACATTTTTTTTTTTTTAATAAAGGTAGATAATCTTATAAGGAATCTTGTATTACATTTTAAAGAACAATTTTTACAAATTCTTAACTCAAAATAATTTGATAATTTTGAAAATTGAAGAAAAACTAAGCACTTTTATTATCCTAAAAGGTGATAACCTTAAACGACATATATAAAAAAAAAAAACACACATCATTGTAAAATCACTACATTCATCGTTCCACTCAGAATCTAAAATGATAAAATAATAACAAAATTAAGGTTAACAAAGTTTTAAATGATAGAATTTACTGACATACATTGATAAATTGATTTGTGTGATTTAAAAGTACAAGTATTTATTACTTATGGTAACTTTTATCTGTAATGTCTATTATAAAATAATTAATTAACCGTAATTTGTACATAAAGATCATTAGTTGATTTGATTATAGCCGAGTTCAATACTGGATATTGAACAACACTTTAAATTTATGTTTAAGATTTAAGTTTTTAATTTACATTTTGAACAATAGAGTACCTACACTAACATTGAATATTCAGAAAGAACAGGTTTATGCCAAATAATTACCTAAATAATAGATATGAACTTATAATGAGAATTAATAATAGCTGACTTCATTCATCAAACACCAAATTTGTTAGAAAAAACTTGGAATTCATTACATCGTCGGATCGAAAGTGCATCGAAGTTAACGGGAGGCGTATTAGGAAACCCAGGACGCCACAGAGCGCCTTATGTATACCACGTTCTCATTGGCCCATTTCAAATTGCCCGCTTTTTTTTTTATCATTTATCAAATAATTTAATTTAATAATATAATATTAATTTAAATATTATATTATATTATTTAATTTAACAAAATTAAAATAACTATTTAGTAGGAAAAGGTACTTAACTAATATTAAACAATATTATTATGTTATTATAATTCAATAAATTAATGTAGAAAGTGATCTCTACACAGTTATTTTTATTATTTACTTTAGTAGGTACCTATACCTACCCCAGAGTGGACATTTCTTACTGGACTAAGTGTATTGTACTTGTACACACCTTTTGTTGTAGCTAAAAAGATTGTCTAGGTTCTTCCTAACATAGAAACAAAATACCAATCTTACTTAAATGTTTTATTTTTACTAAAACATAAGATTCTTAATTAAAATAGGTAGGTACCTTACTAAAATTTCATGCTCTAACATTAATATATGTATTGTATTTTTAATAAAGACATAACTATTTTTAGAGGAACAAATTGAACTAGTGTTCAATGATTATTTTAATAATATATGGAATGGTAGCTACTATGAAGCTAACGGTTTAAAAATCCAATTAAAGAAATTGTTGTAACTTCACATGAATGGTGCAAAAACAATTTTGGATGTCTAGTTTGGTAGTCTAGTTCATCGATGACTGAAAAGCCCTGTTATTATTTTCAATTTTATATTTGTAGGTACTACCTACATCAGCAGTGGTTTATAAATAATATTTTTTACACATTTATAATTTAACTAATTCAACCTTTTTAAAATGTTATGCAAGTATTAAGTAAACAAAATATATTAAGGTAGGTAGGTAAAAAATAATACATACATGTCTACCTACATAGTCAGAGGTAGGTAGGGGTTACACGATCATTGAAAGTATATAAATATTAGACAAAAAAAAAAACATTTAAAACTGTGAACATATTTTAAAGTATTTTTTTTTACTATGATGACCACCTCGCATGTTAAAATGCTGTCAGTTGGGCTCTGAATGTGATTTAATTGTCCTGAATGTACAACATGACTCCCTAAATAACAAAAATTTACTAACAAAATTCAAAAACTAAAAAAAGGTGGGTAAGTGGATGTCGCTCTGCTGTACAGTAGGTTACAAGTGGGTCACTGTATAATGGATGGTGTTAAATTTGAATTCAATGATAAAATATCATTGTATAAAAAAAACGATTCTGAGCGAAGAAGGTATGTCAGTCTAGGTTTAAGACATATTATATACATATCTATGGTATTAAAAAAAAAATTGACGTATAATAAATTCCAAATTAATCATATCACAATATCCACTAGGTACTTATAACACGTTATACATCAATAACAAACCCTGATACTATCATTGATATATAATATAGTGTACTTTAGAAGTTTCAAGTACCCACGAATAGTATTATACACTCACAACAAAATAACTAAAATAGGTATGCTAGGTTTTTTAGTATATAATTTCGTCCCAAATTTGAACTTAAAATGTCTGTAAAAAATAACTGTGCTCATATACTTTTTAGATGTTTTGGCTACAGTATGAACTATTTATGAGAATCTTTTTTTTAAATTTTCAATCCTTAGCTATAAAAACTGAACATTTTATAATTTATTAATTACGATGGTTGATAATTTTCGAGATTTTGATAAATTTTGTCAAAATGCGATCTTTAAATGCTTATAAAAAAAAATTGTGCCTATGTATTTTTAATATTTTTCAATTGATATTGTAACAATATATCAGGAGCCTTGTATTAATTTTTCACACTTTTTGGCCCAACAGATAAAACTTTATTAATATTTATAGAAAAAAAAAACTAAAAAAATTGAAAACTGAAAATGTCCGTAAACGGCTCAAAAAGAGTCAAAATATTTTCAAAATTGTATGGTGTATTGGAAATGCTAATATAAACATTCAGTGAAATTTTCATGTATCTACAGTAATTCGTTTTTGAATTACAACAAAATAAGGAAATCGCCACATGAGAAATCGAGTGAATATCCAATGTTGTAAAAATTTTAATTTCAAACGCTCATAAAAATTTAATTTGACTTTCTTATAGAATTTTTTTTTTTATAAATGTAGGAAATCTTATAAGGAATCTTGTATTACATTTTCATATTTTAGATTTAAAAAGAAAAATTTTTATGAATTTCTAACTCGAAATAATTTGCAAATTTTCGTGATTTTTCCATATTTTGTCATTTTTTGAACTTTAAATGCTTAAAAAAAAAAACTGTGACTAACGATTTTTAATATTTTTCATCTGTCTTTGAAACAATATAGTAGGAGCCTTGTATTAAATTTTCAAGTATTTTTACTCAACAAATAAATTTTTATTGATATTCATAAAAAAAAAAACTAATAAAATTGGAAACTGAAAATGTCCCTAAACAGTTCAAAATAAATCAAAATATTTTGAAAATGTTATCGTGTATAGAAAATGCAAATATAAACAACCACTGAAAATTTCATGTATCTACGGTTATTTGTTTTAAAGTTACACCAAAAACCAAAATCGATTTTTTGGAAAACCGATTTTGCGTAAAAATTCCCGTTTTTCCTTCATTTTTATGTTGTTTTTCCCGGCGCTCTTGAAAACTACTGGGAAATTTTGACCTCCCCAATGCACCAACAATATTCACTTTCCAATCGAACAAGATACTGAAGTCGAAAATCGAAGCATTATTTCGACTACTTATCGTGTACACAGACACAAAAAAAATAAAAAATAAAACACACATCATTTCATCGTTTCACTCAGAATCTAAAATTTGACCTACCCGATAATACTTTATAGGTGTTATAAGTTCCTATATAGATTATAATGACAATTATTATAAAATATACCATTCAATTTTATTATAATTTGATGAGGTAACAATTTTGAACTCAGATTTACCAATTATTTTAGCAAACGATTAAACAATTTGTTATTATATTACATTAAATTTTGTTTATTTTATGATGTAGGGAAGTTTATCTTCTACATCTACTAAGTTTATTATAAATTATAATCTAAATATATCAAACTGATAACAGTATACCTAGTCACAAATAATAATATAATTTAATGTAATTCCAGTATAAACTTCATAATGAAGTCATAAAATATTAATCTGAATGAAAAAAAACTATGTAAAAACAATGAAAAATACATGTTATATGTTCAGTGACCTCTACCATGGGATTTTGCATTTGATTGTCCTAAATTAATGTTTTTTCATATTCAACATATTTTAAAGTATTTTTTTTACTATGATGACCATGCGAGGCGCATGTTAAATTTCTGTCTATGCACAGTATTTAGAGATGAAAAAGCTGGGAACAATCGCTGCAGGTACCACATGGCACATCAGTTGAGCTCTGAATATACAACATGACTTCCTAAATATCAAAAATTTAAACAGAAGTTTATCTTATTTATATCTTGGTACCTACTTCGTTTATTAATTATTAATTAATTGATGTCGCCACTAAAATATATGTAGATATAGCTCCTAAATTATAATCTAAATTTATCAAACTGATAACAGTATAGCTACATGGTTTATTTATTGACTACCAGACTACCTACCAGCTATTATTAATTTGTCAACAGGAATATTAAATTGATTTTTGACTTGCTGTCATGTTTAAACTTTAATTGTACATCTCCGTTATAGTTGTACTTTTAATTTTAAGTCGTTAGTGTTTAAAGCATCTTAGCATTTTCACTAGTTAGATATTTTTAACCTTGATGGATTGTCAAGCTGACCAACACGAATCCAATTAGTTTTCGAAAATTCTTGGTAAAGCATTATGAAATTCTCAACTTCATTAACATTATTAATATTGGCTCTAAGAAAACAACACAAACAACTAAAATATCGTTGCCATGTACGTGAATGTTTCAAAAATCTACAATTCATATCTGTGTCACATACCTAGTTACCACTTGTCAATATTCATTTCTTGTGTTCATTACGGATAAATTTCATTCCTATACGTATTTCTGTATAATCTTCTCCGTTAATTGTGCCTATATAATATTTTCAAATAAATATGTCATATAGATGTGTATCTATGCCTAACATGGCCGCGATGTATGAAAATTCCTCAGCCAAATCGACAGATATTGGATGGCGATCAACGCCAAATCTAAAGTTTAACCGTACCAATGATATACGAAGACCGGAATCGTTGAAAAATGTTGATTCCAAAGGTTTTCTGGACCGCAGGCTCTGTGTATCTGAGCCAAATATTCCCGTACATCCAAAATTAGCTGGCGAGACAGCTGCAGATATTGGGTGGCGATCAACGCCAAATCTGAAGTTTCAGCAGGTCACCAGCGATGTACGAAAACTGGAATCGTCGAAAAATTTTGATTCCAAAGGTTTTCTGGACGGCAGGCTCTGTGTATCTGAGCCAAACATCCCCGTACATCCAAAATTAGCTGGCGAGACAGCTGCAGATATTGGGTGGCGATCAACGCCAAATCTGAAATTTCAGCAGGTCACCAGCGATGTACGGAAACTGGAAAGTCCAAGACACACACGTCCTCGTCGTTCATTTTGGCTCCAGACAAAGAAATTTGTCAGGCGGTTCCTTTGTTGTTGTGGTTCTGTTGACAAGATAGACCAGTAATATGTATATTATAGAGCTTAAAAGTTTTTAAACATCCCCTCCTCTCCCACCGTTATCTCACTTTTGTGTTCGCTGGTACTATTCTGAAACCGTTTATCATGTCCTCCATTGTCATTTGTACCAAGTTAGTGTAGGTTTGCCTCACGTATTTCATGTCTGTACCATCGTCGGCTCTTCGCCACCTGTTTTGTTCTGTATTAATTAAATTAATATTATTAATATTATTATGTTACTCATATTAAACGTATTATTATAAAGTATTTACTGTGTATTAATACCTATCTATTATATCTACCTCATTCGCTTTGCATAAATATATGTAATAATCCTATATGGTCACGCAGGTGGATATTGTATTGTCATGACTCATGGATGTCATCGATTTTCATGATAGTAAAAAAATTAAAAATTATCTATACTAGAGTGATTTACTTCACCTTCCGTTTAACCACCCCAAAATCGAGCCATGTACGGGTGCGCATAATATTATATGGGGGATATATTATAAGTCCACGCCTCTTCGTTTCGACTAGTTACGAATTATATTATAGTATTTACCTATTCGCAAACAGCTCGGTTAATGTCATTTGTTCTGCATCGTGATATGGAAATAACCGAATACACACTGAAATAAACGTGCAACCATGTAGATGTCTCTGCGGCAAACACCTCGCCGTAAGTTTGAGCTTCAGTGGTAGGTAAACATTAATAGGTACTGTTAAAAATCGTGAGTAGTACTTAGAAGACGCTCCAGGCGTGTTATTCGCACACTCCACAGAGTCGGTATATTATACTGTAATACTATATAGGTGATCCGAGTTCTAATGTTGGACTCGATGGCGTATAATTGTACATCCCAATTTTTTGTATACAATAATATTTATTAAAATTAATATACATATCATCAGCCTAATTCGCAATATTGTCCTAACTCAAAAATGTGATTTTGGAATTAATTGTGATTAAAATTAAGGAAAAAACTGCAACATAGAGTTGTAACTGATAAATTGTAACATTTTATCCTCCATATGACATTGATTATTAGAAATGGTCGTATCTCCGATGTGATGATTTAAACAATTAGAAAAAATCATAACTCCATATTAGAAAGGTAAAATTATGAAGATGGGATATTTGCGAATTGAGAGATGAGATAGGAAATTTTCCGATGAAATGTTTTTCCTTTCTCCTGAAAACTAGTCAATATGGAGTTTAGTGATTTGCGAATTAAGATGACGATAATATCTGATTTCTAGATGTTTTTAAATATAATTGAAGACCACATTTAGAACTTTTGAGATTTTCGTATTGCATTATTCAAGGAACATTTTTTATTTGCACACCTAAAATGTGTAACACTAGATTTGAAAGTTCGAAATTCTCTAAATTTATAACTATCTATATTTATACACTTTTTACCTCGACGCGTTTCAAAAATATCACAAATTTCGATATCCATAGTCACATGGTACATGGTAACAGTCATATGTTGATGTACAAAACTAATAAAACAGTAAAAGGTATAATATTAGTTTTAATATTTTACAACTTCAAAGTTAGTTCAGTGGCATTCATTCTGCTGGTATTGTTATTAATATTATTTAGGTAGATACATTCTATAATTATCTTAGCTAATATATGATGTTGTAAGAACTTGTACTGAGCCCACTTTTATCATAGTTAAAAATTTGACATTGTTTCAAATGTTA
The DNA here is from genome assembly GCA_949089665.1 of Macrosiphum euphorbiae. NCBI lineage: Eukaryota > Metazoa > Arthropoda > Insecta > Hemiptera > Aphididae > Macrosiphum > Macrosiphum euphorbiae. Next base: position 68,850,289 of record CARXXK010000003.1, on the reverse strand, counting down.
CAGTTGAAGTTTTCTTGTACTGCAGTTCTGTTCTGTTTCTGACCTGTTCTCTCTCCTAAACCTATTAATTTTAAATTTGATACCTTTTCTAAAGTAATTAGTACCTTACAAAACATAAACTTTAGGTTACATCTTATATTCATATTATTATAAATTTATAACCTATCCCTGCATGACACGTAAACATTTTTTTGTCACGCCTGCACCAAAAGTTTAGTTTTCGATGACGATCGAAGAGTCGTGGAAATCCAAAAAAGTGCCGGGCAGTAAAGTGGGATTCCCCAAAAGTGCCGGGTGTATCCCCTGCACAACCAGACACTGAAATCTATACCACGGTACTTAAAATAACACAAACTTTTGCTAACATATTATATTCATATTATAACTTCCATGCAGGACGCCTAAACATTTTTCTTTTGAAAATTGTTTTCGTAGAATAGTCATTTTGTTTGTATGTATATGTACCTGTGTGTAATAGTATATGTGGCTTGTGCGGGAAGTCAATTTCAGTTTTGGGCGAAAGTGGGCCTCTCCTGCGACCTGCGGTTTGTGCCGCATACGTCGCCCGTAACTGAAATAGCTCCCTTCCCTTCCCTCCCTTGCCATACAATATAGTATAATTGATACATATAAATGTTTGAAATTAATTGCAATATTAATTTAATCACTTTTTTATAGTGATAAAAGCACAATAATTATAGATGCTACTTATAACTATTGACTATAATATAATATTCACCTATGAGGATATGTATTATGTATAATATTACCTAGAAACCAATAAACAAGAATATATTATTATGTATATATAGCTATATTACGAATGTATAATAGGAATTAATAAAGTGATCATGAAGACAGATTATTATAAATATTAGCAGTTATATTTACACAAGGTCTCACATTTCGTTACCTGACAATTTTGACTGAATAGGACCTCTGCCAAAACTCGTTCCATGATTAAACAAAAAGTTCCTTCTATTAACAATTTAACCTGTTTGATAATTTCATGTTACTTTGAGTGGCACTAAAATATTTAGATACTCTATTAAATACCAATGTACCTATCTTATCCGATGACATAATTTGTTGATTGATGGTATTTTTTTTTAAACTGCAACAGCTCTAAAGTTTAACAATGCAGTGTATCAACGACTGCCAATTAAAATAAATAGATACCATAGAAATACCATAGTCCCTACTCCATAGACAAGTATATAATATGTCTTACACCTAGACTGACATCTAGTGTAAAATATTTATTCTCGTCAAGAATTTGCTAAAATTGAAAAAGTACTCCGACCGATGCAAAGTAAACTTGTTTACCAACTCAAACATCTTTACGTTTTTTAAATCGAACCACTAGAAGTACCTTAATTTCTGTCATAGCGACGGCTATTTCACGTCCATAAATTGGTTTTGAATATTTTCAATTTTGATCTAGACATTTATTGACTTGTGCATGTGCGTGCGTACAACCATAAACCAGATAAGACATAACAATGTATTGAAAATTGATGTTGGTCGAGGGTGATGGTTGGGGAGTACACACACACTAATGATAATTTACTACACACACAAAGACGATCAGTAATCACGGGAAATAATTGCCTAAACACAACTCCTTAAAAATGACACATTTGCAGGGGCCTTAATTTAAGTTGAAAGTTATTCGTATAATTTTCTTTAACTCGTTAGTTTAATAGTTAGCTTTGGAAAAAGTAAGTGGTTAATTAACTTAATGTTTTAACTTAATTTTAAGGCGCAGCCTTGTCATTTTGTGCTTTAAACGATTTAAATATCATTTTAAGATCAATACATTATTTCACTCCACTGACCGCTCATATTATAATATTTAAAAGTAAAAAGGTGGGCAAGTGGATGTCGCTCTGCTGTACAGTAGGTTACAAGTGGGTCACTGTATAATGGATGATATTAAATTTGAATTCAACGATATAATATCAATGTATAAGAAAAACGATTCTGAGAGGAGGCGGTATGTCAGTCTAGGTATAAGACATATTATATACATATCTATGGTACTAAACCAAAATGTGACCTATAATAGGTACCTATAATAAATTCCAAATTAATCATATCACAATATCCATTAGGTACGCGTTATAGGTACATCAACAAAAACCGTAATACTATCATAGATACATAATAGTACACTAGAAGTTTCAAGTACCCACGAATAATATTATTCAATCACAACAAAATAACTAAAATAGTTATTCTAGGTTTTTTAATATGTAATTTCGTCCAAATTTGAATTTAAAATGTCTGTAAAAATAACTGTTCATAAATTTTTTAGATTTTTAGGTTACAGTATGAACTATTTATGAGAACCTTTGTTTTAAATTTGCAATCCTTAGCTATAAAAACTGAACATTTTATAATTTATTAATTGCAATGATTGATAATTTTCGAGATTTTGATAAATTTTGTCAAAATTCGATCTTTAAATGCTTATAAAAAAAAAACTGTGCCTATGTATTTTTAATATTTTTCAACTGATATTGCAACAATATATCAGGAGCCTTGTATTAAATTTTTACACTTTTTGGCCCAACAGATAAAACTTTATTGATATTTATAGCAAAAAAAACTAAAAAAAATTAAAAGCGGTAAATGTCCGTAAATAGCTCAAAAAGAGTCAAAATATTTTCAAAATTGTATTGTGTATAGGTAATGGTAATTTAAACATTCAGTGAAATGTTCATGTATCTACAGTTATTCGTTTTTGAAGTACCTACAACAAAATAAGAAAATCGTTACATGAGAAATCAAGTGATTAACAAATTTTGAAAAAAAAAATTTTAAATGCTCATAAAAGTTTAATTTCACTTTCCGGTAGAAATTTTTTTTTGATAAAGGTAGATAATCTTATAAGGAATCTTGTATTACATTTTCAAATCTTAGATTTAAAAAGAAAAATTTTTACGAATTCTTAACTCAAATAATTTGCTAATTTTCGTGATTTTTTCATATTTTGTCAATTTTTGAACTTTAAATGCTTATAAAAAAAAATTGTGACTAAGGATTTTTAATATTTTTCATCTGCCTTTGAAACAATATACTAGGAGCGTTTTATTAAATTTTCAAGCTTTCGCAACCAATAAATAAAATTTTATTGATATTTTTAGAAAAAAAACTAAAAAAAATGGAAAATGAAAATTTCCCTACACAGTTTGGTAATAAATCAAAGTACTTTGAAAATGTAATCGTGTATATAAAATGCAAATATAAACAACCAGTGAAAATTTCATGTATATACGTTCATTTCTTTTAGAGTTACACCAAAAACCAAAATCGAATTTTTGGAAAACCGATTTTGCGTAAAAATTCCTGTTTTTCTTTTTTTTTACTTTTGACCCCCCAAAGTACCAACTAGAATCACTTTCCTATCAGAAAAGCTACTGTTGAAGAAAATCCAAGCACTTTTACTGTCCTAAAACGTGATGACAGACACAAAAAAAATAAAAAAAAAAAAATAGATGAGATAAATGAGAAATATATGATGGGAAGGTGATCGGGATGGTGTGTGCATGTGTGTTCCAAATTTGTGGTTGGGTTTAATAAGTTACAAAATTAGATGAAAGTCACTTCAAACTTCAGGCCCTGTTATTGGAGTTCTTATTTTTTATACATGTAAGTTTTGAAAAAACGAACCCTGCTTAAGGAAATTAATATAGGCAATTTAACATGACATGTGACTTGTAAAATATGTGCACAATATGTGTGGAGTCTACCTAATCTCAGTAATCTGTAATCGTTTTCTGTCAATATATCCTAGAAATACCCTGAATTATAAGCCCTGTAGGTAGGTCCTCATTTATATTTAGTTATTTACTTACTATAATATAAGTTATAATATTATCTTCTTCCAGTATTCCATAGTATTCTAGCCACAACAAACTTACAATCGTCAACCATCGGTTATTACTTATTACATCTATCGTCTATGATGACTATTTACACTTGACAAGTTCACAACCACGGTCCACGATTAACGAATATTATTGTGCTTACTATTTTTTTTTTCATAGTTACTAACTAACCGTTTAATAATTATTAAGATTTTAATTTGTGCTCACAACGCATAGTTTTATTGTAGACTCGCAAGATGTGCGACATATTTTTTTTGTCCATTTGCACGCACTGTAACGTCGCTTATCTCTTTTATTTACTTGCTTTTATTACAGATATTAGATAACAATTTTTTATAAACCTGAAGATGAATTGAATTAATTTAGACTTTAGTTATTGTTCATTCATTCAATTATATTGTGGTGTGTTTTACGCACGCACACGTATTTATGTATATATATATTTATATATAATATTTATCTTATATGGTGTACAATAATAATATGCATATCGGCATAATATTTTTTTTTATCGACCAACACACTTCCTTGTTGTTTACTTTAAACAAATAAAATACAATAAGTATACTCAGTAGTCACACATCCAAAATCATAATCGAAAGCCTTCCCCACTCGACACTTTAATTATTACCAAACCATTAGAGGTAAGTCGTTCAGTAGTATTTGGCAACCGTCAGTACTTATTACCTAAATAATACAAACCAGTTTCATTTTGATTTAGTAGTTTCATCATCAATACCATTGTGATATTGTTGAAGTTTCAAGACACTTGTTGAATTCAAACCAGTTGGTTCTACGTTCGATTACTGCTTGCAACGTTTTTTTGGCGACCCTCATCAAAGTATTATGAACATTGGTGTCATTTTTCAATGAAAAAGTAATTTTCAAAACATACCAACTACTTTTTATTTTATGCATGGAGACATGGTGTTATAGTTTTTCTGTAGGATAGGTACTAATTGTTTTCTTATAAAACTTATTTTACATTGAACGTGTACAAAATATGCATTTTATTGATAATAATATAAAGCAGGCACTTATAAATCTAAAATTTTATAAAAAGTCCTAAAGTAATTTTTTTTCTAATAAAAATCAGTTTCATTAAATACTTTTAAAATAAAATTATAAGAGTACATTAAGTACCTAATTGTAAACATAATATAATTCCTGTATTTATTTTAATGTGTCATATTTAAAAATGATAACTATTACAACATTATGTTTATAAAATTAATAATTAGTTTTTTTTCAATGATTGATTTTTATTTATTTATTTAATAAAGTTTACACTATTCAGTTTTTTACAATAGTACAAGCTAAATTCTATAAATTACAATAACAATGTAATACATATATTGATTTTAAATGGTTTAGCTATAATGATTGGTAAATTGAACATATTATTTGCCAACATTATTGTATTAAATTAACCAAAACTTAAAAATAAAAATTTTTATCCATATACCTACCTATTAAGTAAATAGGTATGTACTTTGTTGTCTAATTTCTTTTTTTGTTAAGGGTCAAAGACTCAAAGTATTTAAAATTTTATAAAATAAGCCAATCATTATGATGCATAAAGTATTCATAGGTCTTATGCATGACCAAATGTTTGTTATCTAATTTTAGAAGTTATTTTACCAGAAATCAAGGATAAAGTTATTAATTTTATCACGTTAGTTAGGTATTATAATTATTATTATTTTTAAGATATCTTAATTATAAATATTAACAAAATATTTTGATGATTTTGAAAGCATATAAATTTATAAATTACTATAATTGTTAGGCAGTTAACAGTGAAATGTATATTTTAACAATAAATGTAATGCAACAAGTGATAATGGCGATAGTGATTATAGATAGCGTGAATATAATACTATATTATTTTAACATGAATCAATCTAAATAATTACAAATATTTACAAATAAATTCTAAATACCTAGAATTTAATAAGTAGCTGTACAATATTGTATACTTTATACAATGTATAACTATAGTGTCTAGTAATAATATTAAATTAGTTCTATAGGTATTTATTTATCTAAAATCTAAATTATTCTAAAAAGTATATCACTGAGTTCTTTTATTCAAATCATTTTTTATTTAGACTTCTTTTATATAAATTTATTTTTAATGTTTTTTTGTATGGTTAAATAATTTATTTTTAATTTTCTATTAGGTGTTTACCACTATCATAACAATAATGAACAACCACAGTGAAAATGTCGATATTAATTGGTATCATGGAAAAATATCAAGGGACACGGCTGAAATTATTCTATTAGACCACGAGAGTAAAGAAGATGGTCTATTTTTAGTACGAGAAAGCAATTCTGCATCCGGAGACTATGTGCTTTGTGTGTTACAAAACAATGAAGTAGTGCACTATCAAATACGGCGTCATGGTGAAGATGCATTTTTCTCTATTGACGAACAAAATATAATGCACGGGTTAGAAACATTAATTGAACATTACTGTAAAGTAAATGATCCAAGCTTAGGAGTGCAACTGACCAAGCCTATTGTCAAAGATCCTCCACCTCACGATACCAGGAGACATGGACGTACTAATCTCTTGCACAGAGCCATTACACAAGCTAATTGCAAAGTGGTTACCGAGCTGTTAAAATGTGGGTATCGGAATTTAGAAGCAAAAAACCAAGAGGGACAAACTGCATTGCATTTAGCTAGTCAGATGGGCCATGATCAAATTGTAGAGAAACTCATTTCATGTGGAGCCAATGTGAATTGTAGAGACACAGAAGGCTACACTCCTTTACATTTCGCTTGTCAGAACAATTTATTGAACACTGTGAAAATCTTATTGACGATTGGCGGCGCAAATATTCAGTTGAGAAATTCATCGACTGGATGGGTAGCTCTACACGAAGCATCAAGCCGAGGCCATGCAGATATTGTAGCTTTATTGTTGTCCATGAATGCTCCATCGAGGCCACGCACTTTTGACGATCTTCTACCTGTAGACTTAGCACGTACCAATGGACACACTGAAGTTGAACAAATGTTGAATGAGTTTGTTTCTCCTACGCCAACTTCGAGGAAAGATCAATGGTATCATGGCAAACTTGATCGTCATGAAGCCACAGCAATATTGAAAACAAAAGATGTTGACGGTTGTTTTTTAGTCAGAATGAATAGGCAGAATGGCTATGTCTTATCTATGATGTGTACTAATCAATGTTATCATTTCCAGATCCAAGATCGCGATAAATATTATTTTATTGACAATGGGCCATATCTGAATTCGTTGGAACATCTAATACAACATTATATATTATTTCCTGATGGTTTACCGAATAAACTAGAAGTGCCTGTAAGTCCAGCAGTTATTCCACCCCTACCAAAAGGATTTCCATTTACATTAAAAAAGCCAAAACCAAAACATCAAACCGAATTTCAAGACAATATTATGAGGGACAATTTGATTTTAGATGAAGTGATTGGTGAAGGCGAATTTGGTTCAGTTTATAAAGGAACTTTTCAAAACCGAGATGGTTTTGAAGAAAAAGTAGCTATAAAAATGCTACGATACGATATGTCTTCAACTAATAAATCAGAATTTTTGCGCGAAGCTCATGTCATGATGAGTTTAAATCACGAATGTATTATAAGATTAATTGGCATATGTGAAGGGCCACCATTGTTGATGGTTCAAGAGCTTATTGCACTTGGTTCTATGTTGACTCACATCATCACACACCCAGAACTCATCAGTCCAAATTATGAGTTAAAAATGTGGGCCGCTCAGATAGCTTCTGGTATGTGTTACTTAGAACAAAAACGTTTTGTGCACAGGGATTTGGCAGCCAGAAACATTCTTTTAGCAGATAGACACCAAGCCAAAATTAGCGATTTTGGTCTATCGCGTACATTGAATGTTGATAAGGACTATTATAGAGCTTCACATGGTGGACGATGGCCAATTAAATGGTATGCACCTGAATCATGCAATTACGGAACTTTTTCTAGTGCTAGTGATGTGTGGAGCTATGGTATTACATTGTGGGAAATGTTTTCTTATGGACAGCAACCCTATGAAAACATGAAAGGTGTTGAAGTAATTGGTATTTTAGAAAAAGGAGAGAGGTTACAAAAAACTCAAAGGTGTCCAATCGAAGTTTATAAAACAATGGAGATGTGTTGGGCATATGAACCCAAGGAACGCCCGACTTTTAGTCAGCTGTCAAAAATATTTGCATCTGATTCTGATTATGAGAATTTCAAAGATTTTATAAAACTCTAATATCACCATATTGGAGAAGAAAAAACTAATAAAATCATATTCCTATTAGTAGTAGATTATAAAATTGAACGTTTATGTTAAATGACAATTACAAACTATATCTGAATTTTGGTTTTGAAATAGTAATGGAGCTACTAATTCAGATCAACTAGAATTTTATAAAATGATTATTGATAACTATATTTTATCTTTTATTTTATACAATATATTTTTAATATATATAATAGATTATTGTTATACAGCACAAGTATTTATAAAAAGGGTTTCGAGATATATTTTTGATAAAATTTCTTGGGAATGTTGTGATTTATAAATTTAAATCTCCATAATGGTATTTAATTATTTATCTTTAAATTTATTTCATTATTTTACAGTTTATACTATGTTGAATTTTAATATTTTTATAATGTTTATTATGTTTAATTACATATGTTTAGTGTTTTACATTTTGGGTATTATATACAAAAAAAAAAAAACAATGGCAATTTTTATTACATTTGTAATGTTTAAATGTAATTTTTAATTGATTATTAATTGTTTTACCTATTATAAATACATTTTTATGTGAGATTCAAGAGTATTATATACAGGGTAGCTCAAGAATTTAAAATTATATTAAAATAATGGTAATCATGTTTCTATTGTATTAAAATGACCAAATCATTACAAAATATCAAAATAAATAATTATCATTGTCTTATGTAAAGTTTTGCTTTCCATTAATCTTATTTTTTTTGTGTGTATAATTTTAATTTTGATTTATACAATATTATAGCAGGTAACAAAATGTTAGGACAGTTAAAAGTTGTTTTTACTTCATACTTTGTTTTAAAGAAGACTATATTTATTTTCTCCATGTTACAAATGTAAACAATTTTATTTTTATTTTTAAATACTGTCATTCTACATTTCTACTCAAATTTATATAATGTATTATTTTGAAAGTATGTTAAAACGGCTAATCGTCTCATAGTTTTAAGTTTTTTTTATGTATATAAACATAAGCATATTATTATAATTGAGTTACCTCTCATCATACTTTCAACATTGTTTGCTCAATCCAGTAAACAGAGATAAATTGTTGCCATAATAATTATAGTATATTAGTTAATAGTTTTTTAACATACAATTTTTTTTCATAACAAAATTTAGAATAATATTGTAAAAAATTCAAAATATTGTGTTAATGTTATTCTGAAAGACAGAAATAATCTATCCATAAACTATTTATTGTTTTATTGTATGGTGGTCTATACAGTCTACTTAGATATTATATTACTATGTTATTGTTTATTTGAACCTTTTGAAATTAATATTTTATTTTAATAAAATTTCCATTTTTTTTTTTGGTGTTTTCAAAACGAATTATTTGTTTATTTTCTGATATTGGTAACTAATGAGCTGTAGACTCTTTTAAATCCAATTATTGTAGAGTACCTACCTATCTTAGTATTAAAGTGAGGGTCAAATCCCCTCCCATTGGAGTGGATAATCTTCCATATTGTGTTTAATGTGAATTTTGAATCAATTCACATTATATTCATTGTTAATTATTGTTAAATATTTTAGGTACCTAAAAAAAAGTATTGAGATGGTAGGGGATTTTAAAATTTTCCCCCTCCCATTTAGTTATTTCGTTTTTTTGTTTTTGATTCCCCTATCAGAAATCATGGCTACTCCCATTGGCGTATTTACGATTTTGGAGCCCCTTTTTTTCTCAGTTTTCTTTTATTCATTGTCACAAAAAACTTTTAAGCCTCCCCTAATTTAAAATTTACTTTAACCGGTATTAAATTCAATACTGACTCGAAAAAAATTGGATACCTGTATTATAATAAAAAACCGAAAATATAAACCGAAAATCTTTGTATCTTGACATTTTTGAAAGTTTACTTCACATAAGCGATCGGACCCTCGATCCAGCGATTCAAAAAAATTAATAAACTAAGAATGAAGGTAAATAGTCCAGGTCTTAAAGCCGATTTTAGAAACCGGTATAAACCGTTTAAAAACTGAAACCGATGACAACATCAAAAACAAAATCGGAAAAAATTGGAAATCGGTATTAAATCCAAAACCGAAACTGAAAAAAATTGGAAACCAGTGTACAATCGAAACCAAAATAGAAATTTTATTCAATTGGTTTCAAGCCGTGTAAAAGTGAAAATTGATAACATAAAATGTATATTTTCCCCTTATTCCATTTATGCTTCCACTAATTTAGAGAATACTTTTATTTTACCATTAACACTACCATTTATTCTTCATAAAAAGTCAACCATTATAATAAAATTAACAAATTATAATTTAGATTACAGCCTTTTAGCTTTTTTTTACGAAAATTTAATAAAATACATTATATATATATATATATTATATATATATATGTATATAATATAGAAATATGTATAGAAATGTAAAATATATTATAAGAAAGATACAGGTATTCACTTATCAGTTATCACTAAAGACCGGATTTATATGTTTTTACATATCGTTACTGGGTCTATGCAGTCTTATGAGAGTAAAAAATGTGGACGATTCGTTCAATTCTGAATGCGTAGAAAAAAGTTTTTTTTGCATATTTGAGAATATTTCATGGGTTGGAGAATATTTAACCCATTTAGCATATTTTGGAATATTTCGTAAATTGTGAGCAAAAATTTGTATTTATTTTTAATTTTAATATTACGGTACTCTGAAAAAATTTTTTGACCATTTACAATTTATTTTTTTTTCATTTTGATAAAAATAAAACAAGCAGTATTATCAAGGTTTATCTATGTATATCTACTGATAAGATCAACTTATAAGTTTATCAAATATTCAAATATCAAAATTTTATTTTTGTGTTTTAATATTATACTGTTATATTTATATTATATTCCAACTTCCTACTCTTGCTAAATGCAATACTATTCCATTAGGTATAATACGCAACTCTTAATACCAAATTAATATCTCACTATAAAATATAGTTGAAAAAAATTTTAAAAAAATAAATGCATATTAAAGCATATAATGATGTTTTTTGATTATTTTTGCATATTTTAGCATATTTTTTAAATTTTTGAGAGAATATAATGAGAATATTTGAAGGTTTTTAGAGAATATTAGCATCATATTTTCGGTATTTTAAGAGAATATAAATCCGGTCTTTAGTTATCACTAATATAATTCTTCAACAACTCTAGTGCTGCAAATACCGGTTGGGGGGGGGGAGGGCGACGCCCTGTTAAAAGGTCACTATATGAGATTAATTTTAGGGCACAATTCCTGTGATACCTTCTGTGTTAGTCTAAGATTGGGACCGCGTAAAAATCAGGATTCAATAATGATAAAAATTATAAAAATTTAAAATATAAAATGTTTATTTATTTCATATTTTGTTAAAAATTTCTTATTGATTTTATAGTTGTATGATATCACGATATTTATTCTCTTATTGGGTTTATAACCAATTTTTGATTTCTCTGAAATTCGATAATATTATGTGGCCATGATGGTAATCGGAAAAAAAGGCCCGAAAAAAATGAATTCAAATATATCAAAATTGGAGTATAAATATGTTTAAATTGTAATGAAAAATAAATTAAAGTTACATAAAAAATCATATAATTTCATAAAAAAATAGAAGGGAGCTTATACACACCTATATACTATACCGTGTGTTCAATTTTAAAGGTAACAGGAAATATTTCGATCGTGTGACATTGAATTTGATTCGAGGTTTTTATACTAAATATACCTAGGACTTATAAATACATATTTTTTTAATAAATTCAAATTTTTAATTTTTTTTATCAGCGCATGCGCAGTAGAATAAAAATTTCTTAAATAGCAACCACTATTTTGGAGACCGGATTTCGATTTCTTTATTTTTTCTGAACAACTTTGATCTTTACAGTATGTTGATATCTTCAAAATTGCAATTTTTATGACGGTCGGAAGTTTTAAAATAGTTAATTTGTAGGTAAATATCGCATTTTTCAACGGTCTATCTTAATTTATAGGTATTTATAGGTATTATTATAACAATTTATTTTTATTAAAACTACTAAATTATCTACTACTATTATCTTAATTTGTTTTTAATAGTATTATAATGAAAGTTATACTTTTAACCTGTGTGAATAAGATATTTTGATAGCATTCTAAAATTGATTGTGAATAGTCAAACGTTTTTCGTAAGTCGCGGGTGACACATTATTTTCTGTACAACGGCAAACTATTCCGAAAAAACCGATGTGGTATTAAATTTTGGAGAATGTCATCAAAATTCGCGTAACGTAGTGGCACTTTATGCTGAACTGCAGTGAACGATATCCCGAGAGATATCATCCACCACACAATTATTTACGAATTAACTATTTTAAAACTTCCGACCGTCATAAACATGGCAATTTTGAAGATATCAACAAACTGTAAAGATCAAAGTTGTTCAGAAAAAATAAAGAAATCGAAATCCGGTCTCCAAAATAGTGGTTGCTATTTAAGAAATTTTTATTTTACTGCGCATGCGCTGATAAAAAATAAATAAAATTTGAATTTATTAAAAAAATATGTATTTATAAGTCCTATATTTAGTATAAAAACCCCGAATCAAATTCAAGGTCACACGATCGAAATATTTCCTGTTACCTTTAAAATTGAACACACGTATAGTGTATATATTATATTTTAATATATATATATTTAATTTTCAAGTTCCTTAATGAGGATCATATTTTTGGCTTTTGCTATAATTTAGTAATTTACTATTTGGTTTTGGTGTAAAGATAATATGGTATATATCATAATGTATAGATATATATAAAAAGTTTCATACTATAAATTTTTTTTTTTTTTTTATTAATTATACCTTGGCAACTTGGGCCATTGATATTGTAGGTTTTGGAACGGTAGGTGTGTTACACGTGGGTGTGTTTTTTGGCAGAATTTCGAATGGGGCACCCGTAGGTTTCTGCCATGCCCCGGAGTGGGGGATGGCGGCACTTGTTTTCCGGACACCGTGACTTGCCCGGAGAAAAATGCCACCCGGTGGTCGAGAATCGAAACCGTTACCGGCAGCGCCGCAGCCGACGCGTTAGACCACTCGGCCACCTCGTCCCCTATAATCCATATACTATAAATTATTCATCATAAATTGTAAGGTAATTAGCAGATTTAATTTTTAAAAAAATTTTAGTTTGGTATAATAGGAATTCATTTTGGATGTTTTTTAAAATATAGCGACTAATAAAAATATTGAATATAATGAATATATACGAAATTACTATAGATAGGTACTTATAATTTGAACTTTGATTTGGAACATTACATAAAAAACAAACGTTTTTCGGTAAAATAATAGGTTATACCTATAAACAGGCCTTTTTAACAGCCGTAAGTCATAACATAAGAAAGAGGTGCCTAAAGTAGGTAATAAATTAATTTACTGCTATAAAAACATTACTCCTGTCCCTACGTTAGCATTCTTACGAAATTACAAAACTTACATAAAAATTAAAATAGCCAACAGACTACAGAGGGACACAGGTAATGTTCTTAACTTTAAGTTTTACAATATTTTCCAAATACTATTTTTTTTAGTATCCATTTAAGACCCCTGCAAACCCTATTAATTTTTCATCAAAACAACGTTGGCGACTGACAAAAATTAAAGTACTTCTAGAGGTTCGATTTAAAACATTTAAAGATGTTTTTGTCACGCCTGCACTGAAAGTTTAGTTTTCGACCATGGTTGAAGCGTTCGAAAGCGTCCTTTTTCCGTCCAGCGGGCGGTAAAGTGGAAATCCCCAAAGTGCCGGGCGGAAAAGAGGAAATCCCCAAAAGTGCCGGCCACCGGGCGCGTATCCCCTGCACAACCAGAAACTAAAATGTATACCTAGTACCTACCACGGTTCTTACAAAACATAAACTTTTGGTTACATCTTAAATGTATAGTATAACCTCCTTGCATGACGCATAGATCCCTGCATAACCTTTTCCATGAACGCAGGGACGTGACAAAAAATAGTATGTGTGGCTCACTTCCCGCCCTTGCCACACAATATACTATTTATATACTTTAGATATTTTTGAATATATTCAATACTAAAAATGTATAGATTTATAAAATGTAAAATATTTATTCTCGTCGTGAATTTGCTAAAATTGAAAAAGTGCTCCGACCGATGCAAAGTAAATTTGTTTACCAACACAAACATCTTTAAGTTTTTTAAATCGAACCACTAGAAGTACCTTAATTTTTGTCAGTGCGACGGCTATTTCAAGTCCATAAATTGGTTTTGAATATTTTCAATTTTGATCTAGACATTAATTGACTTGTGCATGTGCGTGAGTCAGTGGCGTATTTAGGAATTTGTCATGGGGAGGGTCCAGATAATTTTCAGAACACAGAGCCACGGGGGACGAAGCCCCCCACACCACCCATTTACTCTTTATTAAATAAAATATACCATATTTATAAGACGATATAAAATTGTCGAGTTTTTAATTATTAAATAATAATATGTACAAAACAAATTTAAAAAAAAGCTGGTGAGTGGATGTCACTCTGCTGCTGTACAGTAGGTTACAAGTGGGTCAATGTATAATGGATTGTATTAAACTTGAACTCAATGATATAATATCATAATATCATTGTATAAGAAAAACGATTCTGAGCGAAGACGGTTTGTCAGTCTGGATATTTTATATTGTTATTATTTATTATAGCATGTTAGTTGAATTAATAATGAAATTCTTTTATTTTTTATTTTTTTCTATGGTGATAGACAAAGTGTTAGAAATTAAAATCCCATTTTTAGCGGTTTTTCGTAATTTTTTGGTCGTTTTTACAGTGGCATTAAATAACTATTGAGAAAATCGGAAAATGATCCCTCTAAGATATCTTGATCCAATTTTCTAAAAGATAATTTACTATATGTCTATACATGTTGAAATCGAAGCACTCCTTCTGGAAGAAATTTTGTATATAGGAAAAAAAAATAAACACCATTGTAGAACCAATAGATCCCTCAGAATCGAATATATAGTTATATGTTATAACTTTTATACAAATATTTCCTTAATTACATTAGGTACCTACTTCATTCATAGTTGATCTTAGATAGCTTTTCAACCTTAAAAAGTTTGAAAAAGATCTCTCTGGAGTGGTTGTAGATACTGGCAATGTACAAAACTACAAAATATTTGAATTAAAAAATGAATTTGGTATTTTTCAACCATTTTCGGTACCCAACTGATAAAAATAAACACGATATTTATTGAAAATGTTGATATAACTATAGCTTCGAAAATTTCTTATACAATCCGTAAAATCGTATGATAAAATTTGTTTTTTAATCATGTAAAAACTGCACAACATTTAACATGTACGAGACACGAGTCAATGGGAGGGGTCCGGACCCCATGGACCCCCCCCCGTAAATACGCCATTGGCGTGAGTGCAACCATAAACCACTAACCAGATAAGAAATAACAATGTATTGACAATTGATGTGGGTCGCGGGTGATGGTAGGGGAGTATACACACACTAATGATAATTTACTACACACACAAAGACGATCAGTAATCACAGTAACGAAATAATTGCCTAAACACAACTCCTTAAAAATGACACATTTGCAGGGGCCTTAAATTAATATTTTGTTCAAATATCATAAGCATTAATCATATAACAATAGTTTTTTAATATTGTAATATTGTGTGATGTTATTGTAAATTACAATTAAATATTAATATAATCGAATAATGTGATATGATGAATGCAAAAGTAGGGATGACATATTAAAGTTAACAAACCGAAATTAGTTCTGCTGAACGTAAATTTGCTATACTGTATGTTGTATGTATCTGCACTAATTATGCAAATCAGACATATTTTAGGGCTTTCAGCCCTAAATAGTAAATAGATAGTAAAAATCGGGTCAGCAGTTATTAGGTAAAGGAAAAAAAAATGTTCAAAAACCGTTCTTGATACCTATACATTTGAAAAGCCTTTTTAGTTTTTTCAAACCGAAACCAAAACCAAACAATTTTAAAAACTAATCTTAGATTTTAGAACCTAAACCAGAACCATAAAATGTAGAAAACCGTTTTAAAAAACCGAAACCTTAACGGTTAAAATTTTAAACGGTTTAGATCCCTGGTTTATTGTGATCACGTAAGTAATGCACAGTGACAGTGTATAGTTTTTAGATTGTGAATTATAATAATTATGTACCAAATTGATTTTTTAAAAAAAAACCAGGTTAATGTAAATTAATACAAGTAAATATGACCACTAGATAGCGCTGCAAGTCAGTACTTTTTCAATCGCACATTAAATTTATTATCTTAGTCCGTGGTCGTGGTTATGAAAAACGTGTTAATGATGTTATTTGGTATTTACATGATAACATTGTTTTGATGGTAGTGATAAGAACGGTTTCCGCTTCAAATTTTTGAAAATCAAACTTCAGTTTTCCAAGTATCCTTATTTATTATAAATTATGATCCACTATATTTGTCGTATTACTTGATTGTTAACACATTTCGGAACGTCTGAAAAGTTAGTCAGTCGGTCAACGCTTTCAATTGGTAAAAATCCTGGCAGATATTGAATAATTAATAATCTTCGTTTTTACATCACAGCCTAGAGCCGAAAGTACAGTAAGTACCACTTACTCCTTTAAACAAAACATAAATAATGTACCAACACTTTGACAAAATTAATTGGAGTATCTTTTTTTTTGGTCATTAGAAATGAGTTTCAACCGCTACAAAGACATTATTGAAGAGGGCGACACGGTCATATTGTATATAAATCCACAAGCAATGTACGCTATACAAGCCCAGTCAGTAATCGAAAATCGCAAAGGAGAAAAGATCGAGAATGTTATGCAGACTAAGTATGGAGCGTTGAAGATTTCATCGCTATTCGGAAAACAATTTGGATCAAAAGTGAGTTTGTCCAATGGATGGGCTCATGTCTTGTATCCAACACCCGAACTTTGGACACAGACATTGCCGCACAGAACTCAGATTATATACACACCAGACATAAGTCTAATTATGTTTATGTTAGAACTAAAGCCTGGTAGCATTGTGGTTGAGTCGGGTAACATACCTATACCTACTATTGTTATTTTTGCATTAATTTATCCTATGAATCTATATTTGATGTATTGTATTATGTTTAGGTACTGGAAGTGGATCTTTGACTCATGCCATGGCCTTTAGAGTAAAACCTACTGGACACATTTACACTTACGATTTTCATGAACAAAGGGCAGATCAGGCCCAAAAAGAGTTTAAATCCCATGGTTTATCTGAGAATGTCACCAGTCAATGCAGGTAATTTTAATTTGTTTTGTTTATATTGTTGGTGCTATACTAATAGCTTATTGATTTTGAAGATTTGGTTCTCTGGTTTTAATTATTCATTCACGTTTTGTATTTATAGAGATGTTTGCCAAAATGGATTTAGTGATGATGTTACTGGTAAAGCTGATGCTGTATTTTTAGACTTGCCTCATCCACATCTAGTTGTTCCGTTTGCTATTAAGGCCTTAAAACCATCAGGTAATTATAGAATTAATATTATGAAAGTGTTGGCTATAACCTTTATAATATAATATGATCTTTGTTATGACTCATGTAAAGCTTGGACAAAGACTAGGTATTTAGAATTGATAAATTATTTTCTTTGTATGTGTTATAAGACAAGCTAAAAAAAGTCTGGAGGGTTGAATACAAATTATGGTAGTGTGTTAGTTGTAAACTATTATATTGTGTAATGCATTTTTAAATTTTGTATGAGAATAATCAGCAATTATTAATACTTACTATTTATCTCTATATGAGTAATAAATAATAATCAAATTAAATCAGAAGTGGCCCTACATTAGTAGAAATGTTTTTTATACATTACAATTTTAATATCATTGAAATTGAATTTATTTCGGTAGCAAATAATAATAATATGCCTTAGTACTAGAATATGTTATGAATATTATGAGTTGAATATGAACTACATGTGAATTTATGTAAAGATCATTTGCATAAAATAATAGATACTACATAACAATTTTAACCATATGTTGTGATGTTAATAACAGAATAATTCAATATAATATTAATTACATATTATTATTATTGAAAGTTCAATAAAAATTGATAGAATGTTTGATGAGAAGATCAATAATTTTTTATGTAATATTTTAATATCCAAGTTATATTATACACATTAGTAAATTACACATTCATGCATAGTATTTTGATTTATTCATGACTGAATGTTATTTTGTAGTTTGTGGTTTATATTATATACTATATTTATTATACCTAACATGTATTTTATAGTTTATTAAACTGAGGTATGAATGTTTAAAACACAAATCTAATAAATTCAATAAAATATTTTAAAATAAGTTTCATTGACCTTTATTGACAAAAAATCACTCAAAATTTGAATTAGACATTTATACAATTGTTTAATTAATCAATACATTTTGTTTATAGACATTTTTAAGTTTTTAACCTATATACGATTGATTTTCGTCGGTGCATCTATAGACTTCAGATTTATTAATAATGGCCGATTTATGATTAAATAGAAGAAATTTAGTGACTAAAATTGGAGACTACTCCTTTGGCATACAAATTACATTTGAATTAATTTAAATTATTATTAGGATATGCTGGATTTAGAGCTTAGATACTCACGAGTAAAAATAAAAAAGGAAAAACCATTGAACGCTCTTCAGTAATTTAACCAATAGATTATAATATTAGAACAATTGAAAGAAATTGTTAAAGTCATATTTAAACTAATATATTTTCGAATAAATTGTAAAGAGCATATATTATTTAATAAACTCTTAATTTGTTGCTCACTTGCTTGGTGCACAATTATTTTAGTCTTATTATTATAAGTTATTTGGATACCGTGGTTGTTGGGTGTAGTTATCTTATTATTATATAACTATAATGATTATGATTTATATTTGTTGTGTACTTGTGTGGTGTAAATTTGGAGCATAAAATAATATTTTATTAAATATTATAAAAATGAGAATATTTTATGGTTAGTGATAGAAATTTCCAAACAATTACTATAATACATTAATCATGTAAATTACTGTTTACACTATACATATATTTAATTATTAATTGATATTTAATTTGACCTATTCAAATGAAGTAACAATATTTTATTTTATAGCGTCTAACGTTTAAAATATAATTTAATCTGGATTAAAGTTGTCCAACTTAAGTATATTTATTTAAATAGTTTATAGTTGTGTATAATAAAATATTACATAATTATTTTAACAATGATGTGTGTGTGTGTGTGGTTTTTTTTATGTGTACTCGATAACTGATAAGTAATCAAAATAATGCTTCGATTTTCAACTTCAGTTTCTTTTCTGGTGGGAAAGATAATTTGGTTGGTACTTTAGAGGGACAAAATAAAAATTTCCATGAGTTATAAACGACGAGAAAAATCAAAATATGCAATATCAGTTATCGATAAAATTGATTTTGTTTTTTGGTGTAATTCAAATACGAATAACCATAGATACTTGATGTTTTCACCAAATGATTATTTGCAATGAGAAATTTTTTATCAACTTTTTTAAAAATTATTGCCGATAAAAAAATATTAAAGATCCATAAAAACAATTTTTCTTTTATAAACATTTAAAGTTCAAATTTTGACATAATTGATCGAAATCACATAAATGTATTAAATGTTAAATTTTCATAGCTAAGGTTTAAAAATGTAATGCAGGTTTTTCATAAGTATTTTATAGCTAAGTATTCTATAGCTTGCACTAGTGCAACCATAGGCGCCAAGTACATGGGTGCTCGGGTGCTCGAGCACCCATTGAAAATATTTATTTTGTGCGGAGCACCCAATGGCCAATATATTAATTATAATAGGTAAATCGTAATATCCGAACTGTTTTTGGGTTTTTTTAAAACTGAATCAACCGATGCACTAACTTTATTCACCTTAGTATCTAATATTTTAACAAAATTCAATCTAACATTATCAGAGTGTCGTGGTCAGTGTTATGATGGTGCTGCAAATGTAAGCGGCCATATCAGTGGTCTCCAAAAAAGAATTTTAGATATTGAAAAACGTGCTATATATGTTCACTGTGTAGCACATACTTTAAACCTTGTGGTTCAAGATGGTATGATGAGTGTAGATAGATCTCGAGATTTTTTAGCAATGATAAGATCTATTATAGTGTTTGTACGCTGTTCTCCCAAAAGACAGGCAATTTTCAATGCTCTACGAAGTGACCAAGAATTAAATTCTCAATCACTTCGTCCATTCTGTCCAACCAGATGGTGTATGCGAGTAAAGTCTTTAAAAACATTAGGTATACTACAATTATGCAGTTTTAATAAAGTTTTTAGATAATATATCAAAAGATAGGTCAGAGAATGGTGCCAAAGCAAGTGGTTTTCTCAAACAATTGCACAAATATGAATTTTTATTTTATACTAAAGTAATGATTAATATTTTTGAGAGGGTTGAAGTCCTCAATGCAGAACTCCAAAAGATATCATTAAACTTCCATGAAATAAAAATTTTAATTATTTAAAATGTTACTAAAAACTTTTATTTTATTATATAGGTAGGTACTTGGACACTCGGTACACATCAAAAATTGTATAAAATATTATATTGTAATTTGTAAATATGTTTTGTTACCAGTTTATAGAAAATTTAGTATAGAGTGTGAGGGGGGAAAGCCCCTCACTAATACTTGACGTCAGTGGCACACAGGATTTTTTTCGGGGGGAGGGGCGTTATTCTATTAATAATTTACTATAGAGATAAATATTGTATAGCCCTAACATTATACTAGGCCTCGGAGAAATTTAGAGGGGGGGTGAAACCCCTTAACCCCCACCACACAACCCTGCGTGCACCGCTGCTTGGCATTGGTAAGAGCACCCAATACATTTTTGAAAACCTGGCGCCTATGGTGCACTCAAAAAATCTAAAAAATATATAAACAGATTTTAAATAGATATTTTAAGTTCAAATTTTAACGAAATTAGATATTTAAATGAAGATTAACGATTTTAGTTATTTAGTTGTAATTTAAAAATATTATTTGTGGTACTTGAAACTTTTTATCGTATATTATTATACATTTATACCTATTTAAAATTTCCATTTTAAAATTCAATTTGTGTGGCAAAAATTAATTCAACCTACTGTAAAACTGTGTAAGTAATGTCTAATATTAAATTCAAATTACAATAATACCATAAAATATACTTTGTAAATTTGTAATATAGGGTGACAGACCGTCTTTGCTCAGAATCGTTTTTCGTATACAATAATTTAATATAATTGTATTCAAATTTAACATATCCGTTACAGTGGCCACTTTATAGTCTAGACATCTACTGTAGGTACAGTAAGAGCGGTACCCACCTATTTTAGTTTAATTTTAAATGGTACAAAATCATAAAATTATATACAACTGTAAAAAGTTGAGGGTGATCAAAAATTGTTTAGTGAAAGGGTTGAAAGGGAACGTGCCCACTTAAACTGTCTGATATTCCGGGGCCCAATGAAAAAAAATCTCTAATCCGGGCTTGTAAATGCAATGTTTTGTAGGTATAATAGTTGACAGCAATTATTATCTGTAATGATGGCTGTTTACTAAGTATAAAACTGTGTAGTTAAACTAGCTATACCCTTCGACCATTAAGTATTAAATACACGCAAACGCATATCAAATTTCGGGCCATAAATATATTTTACATTTATATTTCGATAAAATAATCAAATATATAGGTATTCCGTATTAGGTACCGTAACTTTAACGCTACGTCCACATTCCACACCGCACGCGTCATAATATACCATTAAGAGGTACTTTATATTACTATACATCATATAGATAGTCGTGATGTAATGACACATCGACTGCTATATTGTACATCTGCGGGATAACGGCTGTTATACATTATGCCACCGGTGGCTACCACACGATCATATTATTCATTTTGAAACCTAAATGATAATATTTTTTCTGAAGGTACCTATAATATATTATTATTGTGTATAAGTCCAAATGTACGATGTAAAACTTTCCTTCTTCTAGGATATTTTATTATAAAAGCGGCCAATTTGTTTTCTGCATTTTCATATCCGGCAAAATCTCTTTGCCCCACACCCCCTAGTTAAGGTAAGCCACCGAGTTGGATAAATTAATTTTTGCCTATATGAAACATCTTAAAATTAATATTTTGAACATTAATACGTACCTACAGTAAAATATAATCTATAAAATTATGTAATATGTAAATTTTTCATATTATACACTATATTTTTTACTTAGGTACTACGAAATAAGTAATAACTTCATCGTTTAGATATCTAATTTTGTCAACATTTGAACTTAAAGTGTCTGTAAAAATACTTGTGCTTATATTATAATTTTAAGGTCGTTGAGTTTCAGAAGGAACTACATGACTTCATCATATAACTTATGATGAGGGACATAGTACCAATTGTCGAGTCTTAGCTATAAACTGAACTTTTTATATATTTTTAGCTATAAAATAATTTAGAAACTTTCGTGATTTTGACGAATTTTGTCAAAATTTGAACTCCAAACGAATATATAATAAATAGTTCTATATTTAATATAAATTAAATGATGTGGTACCTTGTGTTAAATTGGCAAGTATTTTAAAATATATTTTTTTATCAACACTTTAAAGTATAAAATTAAAACAATTCAAATATTTAAATAACTTGAAATATTTTAAAAATTTCACCAACTAGATAATATATATTATTTATTTAACATAATATTATATTTTTACCATCATAATACATAATCCCAGATAGATATTATAAAGACCCACGTCAGTTGCTTTACGCTTAGATAATACAAGCCACAAGCATAATACACAGTACCTAATACTTATATGTGAAGGTAGGTAGATGTCTAAAAGTCGATGTCTATTCAACCAAAGACGACTTGTTTCCGTTCGAGCACTGATGCAATGGACTTGCCACACAACCCGTGTCAGCTACAACCGTCTATATCTGTAAATATGATATTATAATTAATATACCTAGGTAAATAATACTATACGAGACTTTAGTGGCTTGGACCCGCTTAGTATGAATATTATATATTATGATACATTTTATGCGTTAATTTAGTCTACTCTATCGATAATTCCTTTGTGTATGTTTTTTTTTCTTACGTTGTGTTTCGGCGAGTCACGGTGTATAATTACACTTACACACAGTTATATATTATATAATTGTATACATATCTTGAAAAGTGCTTTATTATATATTATACACGGCGTATGTAGGTATATATATATATATAATATGGGTGGGTAGGTACTCGCGGGTAGGTATATAATACTGCTCAGTTATGTATAATATATATTTTCGTATAAAAAACGGTCCATGGACCAATAATATAATAACATATAATCGTCATCACCGCAGCGCCGAGCACACCCAGCCGTTGCGGTCTTCGAGGATAGTTGATGTTAAGACGGAGATAAAACAATTATTAATAACACGATAAGCTACCGTTTCGACCTGTACCTGGAAATAATAACTATACACGTGTTTACTCGGTCTCACAGATACGAATTTTTAAACCCCCCGTGACCGTATTTCAAGTATTTTCAACGCATACCTATTTACTATAATACTATGTAATATTATATAGTATATAATATCTCTACTGCTGATTATCATTTAGTATGTACTATATGTAGTATGTACGTTGTAGCGTCTCACCTGTCCTTGTCGTCCTGTAGGAACATGCCCGACAAGTTATATTTACTAAACACTAATCATTATCAATTTTAAAAGCAAACCTATTGTATTTTTTTTTGTTTTTTTTTGGTTTTTTAAACGATAACGTCATTTAATTTTATATTTTGGAGCTGAATAAGTTTCTGAGAACTTGAATAGTTCAATGTATGAAAAGTTATAAGTAGGTACCTACCTAATTGGAATTGATTGTATGAGTATAGAGTGAATTCAAGAGTCACAGCAAAATTTTGATCCATACTTCATAGGTATACTCTCTGCTCGTCTAAACTTTAAACACTTGCAACTTATTGTCTTCATCCTCATTTGAAATTCAATTTGCATAATATGATGAAATTCTCAAAAAAATTATTTTGCTTAGGAATGTTATATTAAAATGCATTTAATAAAAGTCATTAAGTACTTTAAAAAAGTAAAACAATTGGAACCATTAAAGTGTGATTACTGATTACCTACATTTTTAAATACTTGATCAGGAGCTAGGAGCCTGCTAAAACTCTTAGTATAGTGCCTAATAAATAAATTACTGGAAAAATATCTATTAATTATCATATTATGAAATATTAACATGGATTTATATATTTGGTTCGTTTGATATACCTATACCTGATACCTATAAAATACAATGCAATATTGATGAAATTTTTTCAAAATTTGACATCCGTATAAAATGCATTTTTCATGTTCGACTCTTTCGTGAAAGATCTAAACTAGAAGACATTTTACAGAGTGGATTTTCGTGAGGTTGGGTGCCACTCACATTTAAAATAATCTTTTCGGCGTCCATGATGATATGCCGGGTAAATAAAAAAAAAAAACCACCGCATAATGTCAGTAATTAAACGTTGTTACCGTGATGCACTGCATATACCAAGGTAGATACTTACATACAACTATTGATGCGCGTTCAATCTTGTTATTATCTTAAATGGTTTTGTGGGGCAACCGAAAGAATGTCCGAAATGGGCTCGAGGCTTGAATATCATTCGAATAGAAATGTGTATAATATATATAAGCACATTGTGTGAATGCATTTAGGTATATAATATGTACATCGGGCCGTATAATGTATGTATATATTAATATATATACGACCAGCAGAGATGCGTTTCGGTTTCCCTTCCGATGCAAATCGACGCGTGGGAAACTTATTCCGATTTCGTACGAAATGATCATTATACACGAACGTCGAGATGTTGCGAAACCGTAACGTGTAATTGTGTTCTTAAACGTTCAGAGACATTATTATTCAAGGGGCGGTACCGACATAGTTTTCGAGAAATTGATAATACCAAATTACATAATACTTGTAATTTGTCTCCACCGCGGCGCGCGGACAAGATTGGTGGTGGTGTGGTGCAGTGTGCGCGGGCATATTGACGGGTCGAAAGGGGCTTGAGAAAAGGTTTTGTTAGAAAAATAATAATAAGAATGAGGAATAAAAACAAAACATTTCTGTACGCATATAGTTTTGTCCGTGTGAATGTACGTAATATAATGTACCTATACATATATATTATATTATGTATATACGCCGCAAAACTATATCGTGAATCATTGTCTAATCGAAATCGTCCGCGAGTATCCACGCCCCGGACACGGGATCAAACCAATTAATGTGGGTTAAGATCGTCAGGAGAACCGTGGTATACTCATTCGGCTCACCCGCGAGTTAGTTCTGGTTATGATTTTTTTAATAAAATAAAAATAATTGTTCATCCAAATTATAAGGGAAAATGGGATAGTGATAGGTATTATACCTACTTATATACGAGTCGACTTGATGAAAAAATATAAAATAATACGATACTCGTGGAATTATATTTTGTATAAGTACCTATGATGTTATTAAATTATTCGAACTACATGCGCTTTTTATTTGAATTCGGTGTGATCAATTTCTAAATAGGAAATACATTAATATATAGACTATATTACATAGTCTTTGGGTAATAGCGCCACATATATACGACATTAAGTCAATTAAATTGAATGAATTTAAAAACGATTTCGTAACTACGAATTTATTGAATTTAGCCGTTGCCGTAAAGTTGTCTTTATGACTTTATATTATAATAAATAATAATCACTATAAGCAATATATATATATATATATATTATGTTGAGTATAGGTATGCCCATCAATATATTAATCGTTCAAGTATTTTATGGGTAGATAATTTAAAATTTTTTTTATCTTTTTACTTTTGTCCTCTAATGGTTTCGATCACAGGTATTGGGATGAAGATCTGCTTGAAACAAAATCCTTGTGATTGTCAAAAGAAAATTCGAAACTATATAGTGTGCTAATGAATAATTTCTATATAAGGACATAAGATAATATACAAAATACTTATACCAACATACATTTCATCATATTATTATATTTCGAATACCAGCTACGTTATTCTTTATTTTGCCATACAAAAGTATATTTTCAGAAAAAATTAAAGATAAAATACTTCAACATTTAAGCTTTAATAACATTACAACATTATATGGTTTGATTATTAAATAATATTATATCAACATTTAATACCTAGATTAAATAGGTAGTTGTATAGTTAAAAATAATAAAATTGAACGTTAGGTACAATAACTCGATCGAAAACATCAGGAACCAAAGTAAAGATAAAACCATTTTAAAAGCTTAATAGGGTATGACTAATAAATTATTAGTCATCAAGTTGTCTTATTTTCTCAACATCCGTTCGTAGTCTTCCATGATTTACACCACTATCTACTTAACATTAACTAATAATTATGATTATCGTGTTTTGTAGTATTTTCTTTTTGAACAAAATCATCCATTCATTACGTCAAACTGTAAATCTGTTTTTAAATTTAATGATAGTTTTTACAATGGCCGTAAACTTAAAGCATGCCATACAGGGTGATCGATACACACCAATATCTGTAATAATATGTAACTACTTCATTTTTATTAACGACCGTGAAATACGCATATATACATTGTACATATAGTTAAATATATCTGCGTATACATATGTATACCACAGAAGAACTTAATCTATAT
Organism: Macrosiphum euphorbiae; assembly: GCA_949089665.1. Lineage (NCBI taxonomy): Eukaryota > Metazoa > Arthropoda > Insecta > Hemiptera > Aphididae > Macrosiphum > Macrosiphum euphorbiae. The sequence goes on along the minus strand of CARXXK010000003.1, from coordinate 68,823,252 downwards.
ATATTATGCATAATAATATATATCCACACTATTATTATGTTTATAGGAATATAATAATAATAATATTTTTTTTGTAGGTTTCAAATAAAAAATAGTAAATATTTCCATCATAATCCTATTATATATTATATAAGTATGTGATAGGTATACGATTTAATACATAAACGCTCAAATTCAATACCAATAGCCTCACAACTATTTGACCGACTTTTAACACTCTTACTATATATAATATAAATATAAATGTATTATACTATTATGTACCTATGTAGAATATAATATAATAAATTAAATTACCCGGAGCGATCATTACCAACAAAACGTTTTGCGCGTCGGTGGTGAATTTATCTCGTATATATGATATTATAATAGGTTGCTGAGAAATATAAATAATATCCGATGTCGAATAAAATAAAAAAAAAAAATTAAAACGTCAAATTGTGCGATATGATTTGTAATAAGTATTTCCGTCAAACTGGTTAGACGATAATATGCATATATTATAATATTACATACATTGGTCTGTGTGTGTGTTTGTGTACACACATATATAGGTACCTATATATAAATGCAGAAATGCAAACGTATAAACGATGTATACACTGTGGCCTGTGCAGTTATATACCAACTGGTTTAACGTTACGAAAGGCGCGATCTCCACCGCAGAGCATGTATCTTCCTTCAATTTTTTTTTCGTATATTATACTTTTATAACATTTCATGTTCTGCGGTATACTACCTATATGTATACATCGGTAAACTGGTAAATATAGGTAGTAATATCAAAAGTTTTTGACATATACAACGTTACGACGGATAACTTTTACCATATATATATATTATATATACTTATCTATAACCTTACGTCCTTATAAGTATGTATACTAGGTGATTCAGTCACAAGCTCCTCTTTTATTATTTAATAATATACTAAACTTATTTAAATACTGATTTCGGCATTTCCAAGGCATTTTTTGAAAATATCGATGGATTTAAACCAATCTATCTATTATACATAATATATTTAAATGCAATGTTTATTCTAGCTCTTGTTTATACAGAGTTATACATTTATACCTACTCAGATATTTTTCACTATAGGTTTTCACTATACATTAATTCTTTGAATGTTCAAATCACCATAGCCTCCACATTATCTTCTTAACCTATAGGTACCATGGACTACTATTCATAGAGTACATATAATTAAATAACTCCTACACCTCGTAAAATATCGGTCTGATACTCAGCTCATCTAAATTTTAAATAGGTACTATACAGTGGCGCCGAAGTCCATGCTGACGTCGGGCCGTGGACCAAACTCTTTTTTGAAAAATGTGGCCGGCCGGCCATATTTAATTTACATCATAACTTTATTATAAGTATGAGTAAATTTAAACCGTGATTATGAATACATTTATATTAGGGTACCTCTATATTAAATAATTAAGATATTGAGGCCGGGAAGTTTTAAAATTGCCCGACCACATTTTAAAAACTTCGGCGCCACTGGTACTATACCTAATTAACTACAGGTTGAAAGTTAGTTGAAATATTTTTAAATTCTTAGAAAAATATACTACTTTGCATTATGAAATTAAAGTATAGATATAATTACACTTATGAGTTATGACCTAGTTATCGTCATTCAAATTTAAAATCATCTTCTTTATATATAAAAATGGAGACAAAAAATTTGAAATAGCATCAGTTGAGAACGGCTTGGCCGATTTTGCTCAATTTTTTTTTAAATGATAGAGAATGTCGGTGAGCGGGTTTATAGCATAAATTATGGACCTAACTCATGTTAGTTAGAGATTTAGAGACAAAAACTGAGTTACACCGGTGGCGCTCTCTAGCAGATAAAAATATAAATATAAATATAATATAAATAATAATAAAAATCGAAAAAAAAATATATTTTTATATTCTGGTTGATATACCTACATTTTTTAACTTTAGAGTAAACAAATATAATAGTTGGCACATTATTCATTTTATTTTGAAACATTATTGTTTTATGTTATCTATGAACTTTTTCAATCAATCCGATTTGTCTCAAATTTTTTTTAAGATGTTCGTAATTAATAGGTGAAGGTTTTTGCGAAGGAAAATTTTTAAAAAGTCAACTGAATAATTAGAAAAACTGCAATAACTATTTATTGATGTCTGGGATTTGAACTCGATACCGTTGTCTTTATTTACTCTATGGTGTATTATATTATATTGGTTGCTATTGGTTAATCAGGCATGTTTGTTGATTTGTATTATTATTTTTTGTCAATATATCTTATATATAAATGAATGATGGTGCGTAGATTAGACCTATGGAAAGAAGATACGCTAATTTAAAAAGGGTTAAATTTGGTTTTTTTATTCATCGGATTTTAGTACGGTGAGGTCAGGTTAGGATTTATAGGTATGTGGAATTAAGTCAAAACGTCAAACTTGGTATAACTTTGGTACTTTTTGAGTTGAATCATACACTTACGTACAAACAGCACGGGGTCCGCGATCTACCACAGGTAAATTGCCTACCTGATACTATACTGCTGCGAAACAGAATTTTTATTCCGGGCAACAGAAAAGTTAAGATAAATCTAGAACATCATACACTGAATATTAAATAACGCATTGAACAATGTTTGAGTCATATAGAGTTGGTACATTTAACGGGAAACGAAGTGCACGGGATCAGCTAGTTTTGTATAAATACTATTGACATACCTAACCTTTTTTTCATTTAAATATAGTATATTACAATCTATACATTAACCCTGTTAAACATCTGTTCATACATAAATGAACAATAAGTAACATGACACAATCTCTCTCTCTCTATGTATATACATGCAATACCTATACGTCCGTATTATAAACATCAACACGAAACATTAATATATTATTAGTTATTACTAATATCCCATAAAACAGTAATATTCATTATGTTATTGATATTATAAAGTAAAAATCCAATTCAAATATTGTCTTATTGTGTTAATATGTAAATAAATAATGGGATCAGTATCAATTCAGTTCGTGAAGAAACTAGTAGATTGCAATATGTTTTATTCTTATAATTTAGGAGTCAAATAAGCCGTGTTACTCCAAATATAATATGTTCTACAATAAAAAGTAGGTAGATAAGGTTTTCTCGTCGGAGTTCAGGAGACAAAATCAATAATTTGTATAAGATAACTTTACGTTAATTAAAAAGCGTTATGGAGTAAAATATTATAGTTTGGACTGCAGTAGATATCTACCGAAACGATCGTGTGAAATTTTAACACATCTACTATATACCTACTGAACGGTCGTAAATAATATTATCATATTATGTTATAATATACGCGTATTCCACGACGGCTGTGACGATAGCTGAATTTAAACCGTAATATAATTTAGTTATATTCCTATTCCAATTATAAAAAACGAAATATATAAACACCTTCACATCAATATTATTTTAACTTGCACGCGCACGTGTGAATTAAAATGGGATTTCAATAGTTGATTTCGCAATACTCGCGGATCATATCGCGATCATCGTATTGTATATTTATTATAATATTAAGTACACTATTTTATATGCATGGCGAAATATATAATACGTATTTCTATGTAGTTCTCAGATTTTATCGACACTTTGAATCTTTAATCACTGGCGATGTGTTATTTTATTAAACATTTTATAACTGTATGTCCTTTGGTGTCCGTCCGTATATAATATAATGGTACTGTTACATTGATTAAAAGGTATGAGAATAATATGTATGCATAATAATATATACACGAGATACCCATCTATATGACCATTAATACGAGTAATTAATAACAATGCGGCGGCGTGCGGAGAAGTCTACTAGTATATAATATAATATTATACTCAATGGAATAATAATCTCCCGATCGAGATGCAAATAAATAATATTTTTTTTAAAAATCAAATATTTTTAAAACCACATAAATACGGATACTATAATAAAATATGACATAAATATATATAGATATATAGTATCCAAGGACAAGACATTTATGTATATATATATATATATTATATGTATATTATTATTATTATTATTATTATGAGCCGTTCACCGTAGGTACATATTATTATTATTATTATAATAATACCTACATATTATGTGTAATGCAATAAAGTAATATAATAAGTCATCTCAGTATCCTTAAACATTGTGTGCGCGTATTTCTTACGCACATAAACATTAAACACATGTGTTAATATGTGTGCGTGTGTGTTTCTACGTGTATCAAACTAATATAACATATATTGTCAAAGGATTTCGTTACACGTCGTATATCGTACAATATTCATTCTGTTGGCAATTCGTTAAATTTATATGCAGGCACTCGAGAGTTAGGGACAATCGACTACGCAGTTTTTTATTTATTAGAAACGGAAAAATGTATGTCACGTTGAATTGTAGTTTATTCATTTTAATATTTTATGTATGTTGTATTATATAATATAATATTCGATATGAAAACGGGTAACTTTATGTGTTAATACAATATTTCTTACAGTATTATTCTCTGTACACGCAAATAAAATGAAGTGACTAAATTATATTGTCATTATTATTTTATTTTTTGTTACATTTTATACGTAACTGATTTATCCAATATATTATATTATGTTTATAAAATAAAAATGTCTAAAAAAAGTATTCTGGTTTGGAATAATTTATGAAATCATAGTTTTTTTTATTATTACAATAAATATTACAATCTGTTATATAAAAATAAACAATAAGTAACGTAGACGAGAGAGGATTAAGAACTTTGACATGGATCACATGAGAAAAAACCATTCAGCGATAGAACATCAGAATTCAAAATTTAGATTTTTAGATTCTGAGTGGAGTAACTTATTGGTTTTAAAATGATGCGTGTTTTTTTTTTGTATCTGAATAAGGCATTTTTATACCTATTAAAAAAAATCCATTGTTAATCAACTACAAGAGATCTAACTTTTGGGAGGTTAAAATTGAAAATTATCGGTACTTTTAAAAATAACCCGAAGGAAAATCATAAGAACATTTGTTAAAATTGTCCGAGCAAATTATTATAGCAGGTTTGACGGTCATATATTTATGTATAAATGGAGGGCCCGGAGGACGTTTTCGATGAGCATATATTATTATATATTATGTTATCTATATACTACATACGTCTCAATAACAAACTCCGAAAGTCCGCGGCGGTAGTACAGTGTACCTATTTATGTATATTATTGCTGTAGTATATTTTATTATAATAACGTTTGTTGTTTGTATAATATGCTGTAGGTACAGTGTTAACACGCATAATCGCGGCTGTGCTGGTCGTCTCGTATCGTTGTCTTATACCGCGCACGGGCGGTGTTGTTACATACGTATTATGGTATAATAATATTTTAATATAGGCGATGTGCTGGTAAAATATGACTGTGGTCCGATCGACGTCAATTAGCCGCGTGTGTATGTACCTTTACACATGGATATATTACATATAAAATATTTACCGGTCGGTCCGTCGGCATATTACAATGAGGATTTTTATTATTATTATTTTGTGTGTTTGTTTCTAAAGATTTACGATCCATTTGTGTATATTATTATATTATACACTCCTCTTAAACGGTGCGGTGACTTGGCGCGTGCGCGGGAGATCGTCACATTTATGGTCTTATATCATAATATGTATATATTTTATAATAATAATAATAATATTATTTCGTTATTATGATATATTTAGCGACGTGCGTGCGTGCGTGCATGCGTGTGGCGATCTCAAAGGGCGCCGCGGCTTTGCGCCACCCGCGAGCAGACCGCGCTAGAAGTCTTTATAATATATATCGACGACGACCACGTCCAATTTCTGTATATACTTTGCTGCTATCATATACCTATCTCTCTCTCTCTCTCTCTCTCTCTATCCCGATATTTTATTATAATTGCGATTTATAGAAGCCGGTAAAAAAAATCGCCGCTTTGGTATTTGCCCATTAAAACCCGAACGACTAAATATTACATAGGTATACTAATATACACTGTGCAGAGTGAATAATATGATTGGTAATCAGAAAAATTATATTATATTAAATCGTCGAGTTCACCGCCGTCGTGTACAGCGGGCTTATGCCCCATCAGGGTACGCGACTTTATTATATATATATATTTATACATTTTTTAAAACTTTATTTCGATCCAATTTCTCGAGAGCGCGGGTGCTTGCTCGCGCTCGCTCTCGATCGTGACCGCCGAAGACGCCGCGGTGGCGGGTTGGATACGGAAAATATAAAAAAAAATTAGGGCAGATAATGAAATTCTTTGTGCGTTACCGCGAGCTATAAATTCATTATCTAACGCGAGATGATCGTGGGAACCGTCGCGATCGCGTATTCCGTACATATTATATATTATTATTATTATATTATACGTATATACCGCTAGCGAATCGCGCGTCGGCACTGCGCCGCTGCGGAGACCTCGTCGCGCGTGGCTATAAATTTCAATCCATAAAGAGCCCATCACGAAACCTACAGTGCACACTGCACAGGTATTTATAATACAGTATCATACAAAATATTACACAAAATGGAAGTACCTGGGTATATATTTATATCATAAAAGCACAGGAGTAAACGGTATGCGACTATAGGTGGATTTAAATATTTATAGGTACCTATGTGTACATATAATATTATTACCAGCGTTATATAAGTACAACCACCGCCTACCCCTTGACGCCCCACCCCCTTTCACAATATCAACAATCTCACGTGGTTCTAGTTTTTTTTTTAATTTTAAGCGTATTATTAGGTATTTTAAACTTTTAAATATAGTCTACCTAATTTACTTTTATTTAAAATCTTAAATATTTATCTGTAATCTGTAGGCCTAGTTAGATTATACTTAAATTTTCCTCGATTGTTTGGAACCCTCCAACGGCCAAGTTCGTTTTAAAAATAAACTGGAAATTACTGTATCTTTCGAAAGTGTTATATTATAATATAATTGAATAAATAATTTGTTGCAAATCCTTGCAAACATTTTTTAAACTCATTTTGTATGTTTTTTTTTTTTTTTAATGACATTAAGAGTTTTTATTTATTTTTATTTACTAAGCCGTGGCAACTTAGGTTTTTTTACTGTGGGGGAGGGTACTGTAAGTCACGTGTGTTTTAGTTTGGCAGATTTTTTAGTGGGCACCCGTAGGTATTTGCCATACCCGGATGGGGGATGGTAGCACTTCTCTCCGGACACTGACTTGCCGGAAGAAAAATTCCGCCCACGGCCGGTATCGAACCGACTCCTTAATCCGCTCGGCCACTCCGTCCCCCGTTTTTATTTTTATATTTCGATCAAAATATATTTCTGAGAATTTTAATGTATAAAATCAAATTTAGAATGAGTAGTTTTTGATTTAAATTTTAGATGAGCGCATGAGTTGCATCGATATTGATTTAATTGTAATTGAGCATCAATACGACCGAACAAGGGAAGGTAAATACATAGTATCAGTTTTTATAAAATATTTATCTAACTGCTATAAGTATGTCCGTTTTGGTACTCCACTCAAAAATGAAACGTGGAATTATAATGATTGAAAAAAATGATTATTATTTTAGTTTTGTTTAATATTTCGGCATGCGCAGATTCGAGAGTGATTTTAAACCTGTGGGTTCGCACGATTTGTGGTCGGAAGATTTTATTGTATATTGTATAGTTAGACAACTCTGTATTTGAAATTACACCAAGTGAAAGGTCTATTAAAAAATTTAAAAAATGCATATAAATTAAACGAATCTAGTCGAATGTAGATCGATTAATATGCACATCGATCTAGTACATTATTATAATATACACTCAAAGCTGATCGATCGTTTAATATTAATAGTTCGGTAAGTACCTATATATATATATATATAGTATATACACTAATATATATTTCTAAAGTGGCATATGCCATATATATAATATTAATACATGGCTAGTACTTTTTTTGTTTGTTTAATATTCGTTTTCACTTAGCTAGTATATGTATACTATAATATTTACGATGTAAAAAAAACATGGCACCTAACGTAGAGGTAGGTATCTATATATAATATATATATGGATAGGTAATATTAATAATAATATTCTCCGTATACTTCCTTCGCGTACGAGTCTTATGACCTACTCCGCGGGGGATCGCACTCTATGCATCTGATGTATACATAATCATATTTTATATAATGTTTTAACGAGGGTTAGTGTATTTATGACCCTCTGGGCCGTGCGTAGACGAAGCCGCGATATGAGAATCGGTCGAAGGCCGAAGACTGGCGCAACACTCGATCGTTTAATACGGAGACGATGACGACGACCAGTGTTATTGTCAGTCATCCCCGTAATAAATAATTAAAAAACGGAACAGGTATGCAATAAATTTAACGGGTACTTTCGCACTAGCTGTAATATGGGTATAAAAAACAATAAACCTACCCACAATAAGTCATGTAATATTCTAAAAATTGAATTGATTTCTTTGGAAATTCAAAACTAAAAATTCCCCATTCTTTTTTTTTTATTATTGCAGGGAAAAACTAAAAATTATTTCGGAAAAACTCTAATATTCAGGCAATGGTAGCATTTTTCGGGACATATGTTCTACCATATGGTATAATTTTAAAAATATTATGCCTCTTTTTATACTATTTATAGACATTTAAATGTTTGACTTAGTTTAGTTTTTTTTATATAAAATGTATACTCTGCTCCCCCACATCAAATTTTGGGCCTCTGTACTAAATGTTTTTGAGGGGCCTTTAGAAAACTTCAATAAATACAACCATATGTCTCATACACTATTTCTAGGTAATCAATGGATCATCCACAAATTAAAATAACAAAATTACTTTATGTTCTTAGAAACCAGGTCCATTGTACACATTAAAACGAAATTTCAACCCAATTTATTTCGTTTGATCTAAGTAAAAAAAAGTATAACGAATGGAAATAACTGGAGCTTGGTTATATTATATTTATAATGGAGCGTATATTAAAGTTCAGTACAGGTCACGATGTTTAATAACTATATAATATTATAATAACAATAATAGTAAGGCGTTATTGTTTATAGGTAATTACTTATGAGGTGTATTATACGTGTAATTTTTAATTTAGTTTTAAACGAATTAAAAATATATTAATTTTATTACAAAGGATAGGTAATTATGAATATTTCGACATTTATAATTTATACTTACGTGCACGAAGCCGATTTGCGCATATTGTATATACCTATATATATAGAACTCGTTGATTTCCGTTAGTTCGAAACGAATTTTAAATTACAATACTATCGTATGAAATATATTCCAAAATATATTATACTATAGTATAGGTAGCTAATACTGTACCACTGTACGGCTTGGCCCGTGACAAATCATTAAATGCCCGTGAACTTATGCCTTCTTAAACTTCATTAAATGTTATCTGAACTGATTTTAAACATATTTATTAGGGTTGTTTTAAATAGAATACGCATGTATAAAATTATATAGGTTCAATCATCATAATAAATAACTTTTTCATTTTCTGTAACCAATGGTATCAATATGACAAATATGTAAATATGTAAATGATAGATTTTCGTGAGTCAGCTATAGCCAGCATATATGTAAATAAGTAGCCCTATGGCACCACTACGGATCTTGCTGAATCTATTGACAAAATTGTTATAGAAATCTGTCAAAAACTGGATCATCTGTTATATTATGCCTATATTGGTTTTATTTAGTAAATGGATTTATTAATTATAGCTGATCCTGCATGGCGTTTCCCGTGACAAATTAAATAATAATTGTCTTTATTTATAGGGACATAGGGTTGTATTTGATTACATATTATATTACTATTATAATAATTAGTAGAAATATGGCAAATACATTTTTTCACAAATATATTTATGAAAAACCGGTGAATTCGCTCTGTTGCATTATAGTAGGTGTCGACTGGGTCACCGTAGTGATTGTGTTAAATCTGAATTCAATGTTATAAAATTTTTGTAAACGAAAAACGATTCTGAGTGAAGAAAAAAAATCCACACATCATTTTAAAATCAATAATGCATTCATCTCTCCGCTTAGAATCTTAAAACAAGTTAGGAAATCTCATTTCACGAGCGTACTAAATTCCCTTTTTCTGAACGTATTTTAATTAAACGCAATAAATTATAATTCTATGTACAATTTATGTACAGTAACTACGAATAATAAAATATAAATACCTTAATATCAACAATCGTAACTACGTATTAGTTACTATAGTTACGGACTATAGTTATAACAGACGAATGGACACATCAAATATAAAAGATGTGTTAAACTTATGTTTTGATTTAGAAACCGAAAAATAAATCTTTGCCTTGACGACACTTGGTGAAACAACTATAGGTAGTATCATATACGCGCGTATACAATCATATACAATTACAACAACTATTATATTTTATGTAATCAATGTAGGTTCAAAATATTGGTTTTTCGTGAACCAAACAATCCTTCCTGTTTGAGTCCCTTTTTAAAATGCAAAATTAAAAAACTGGCTTTGAGTTGCACATTCTTGGGTACCAAATTTTAGAACTACAAGTGCGATAGACGGCTGTGTATCGCTTACACAAACCACACACACAACCACACAAGCATTGCCTTTTATTAATGCCTATAGTTGGATGATTTATTCATCAAAGGGGTTAAGTGAAAAAGGAAAACCGAGTTCACGTCTTAACATTTATAAACTAATTCTAACATAATATATGCATGACTTTATATGTAATAAAAGTACATTTTTCACTAATAAACTAAGCATTCAAATATACTCACATATTTAACAGAGACTAAAGCGGAGGTACAATATACGACTAATTCCTTTTAAAACCAAGTATAAAGGTTTGAACGTATTTATATCATATTAAGTATTATTAAAAAATGTCAGTTAACCACTTTCATAAAAACCCGATAATGAACGAAATAACGTTTATCGAGTCTAAACTTATAAGAAATCTTTTACCGACTTACTCTTGCATTTCTCGGTTCAGATGAGTTTTTACGCACGCACCTAACCTGAAAGTGAAATTTATTTATTACCTACCTATATGTAAACCTACACAAAGAAAAAGGTTGTTTGTTCAACCGATTGAAAACTATGTTTATTATTTTTTTTTTATAATTTGCCATAGTCATAACTCATAATATTTAAGTTTCCGTTATTGCCGATCGTATTGACTCAAAGTCAGCATGATAATAACGGATACTATATTATGTATTGATATATGACTGGCAAATTATTTATAAGAAGAAAAAAAAAACGTACTCATATAAACTATAAAGTACATACTTTAGAGGGCGCACAAAGTTCAATATAAATATACGTATGTAGGTATAGGTACTGCATATTATAATATATTATATTATTAAATAGGTACTGTATTATATATATATTGTAGTGTTTCGATTTGCGTTGCGTTGCGTTCGCACAAGCACCGCCCGGACGGACGGTCGTGTATTAAACAAAGCTATTTATCGGTATCTCATACTTAATATTATAAACGGTTATGATTTATGGATCACTATTATGCCAGGATATGAGTGTGACGGGAAGGTGGAGTGGGGGGTAAACACACAATCGTGTATATAGACAAATTGACCGCGCGCGCGAGCTCTTGGTAAAAATAATATAAGCCGAGTGGCTTAATTATTTTATGTAATTCACAAACGTGTAATATACATAATGTAAATATGTGGTGTACTGCGGTGTTTCGCTGGCAAAACCGTGGCGGATCTAGAATTTACCGTATTGTTAACGTTTTTTTAAATGTAATCGCATCATTCACATTATATAGGTAGTTTACGAATGATATACAAATTATACTGCGGAATGCGGAAACATTGAACTAGGTATAGCGAAAGAATAGTGAATATCACCTATGTGGAAACAATAACGCGACGTCCTCCTCAATTCAAAGTCTTCAAATGTAACTAAATTATGATGATTGTTGCCAAAAGTTGAAATATATGTGAACGCCACGAATGACCCATAATGGGTCCCGCAGTGAGTCAATACCACGTGATATACATATGCATATTATTATTGTAGGTACATAGGTACCGATAGATTTATTTCAATATATACGCAGTGATACTTTTAACGTAATACACTCATTATTTCAAACAACGTTTTGAAAATATCTCTTTTACCTCATTTTCAGTCGTTACAAAACAACATTTTTGGAAATAATTATAATTTTATCATTATAATTGTTCAAGTGTTTACTCGTGAGAGTGACAATATAAAATTTTAATTTCATATTCAGAAGAAAAGCATAATTTGGAGTAGTATAAAAATCAAATTTCGGACTAGTACCCATAGGCGCAAGCCCCCCCAAACCTAGGACATACAATTTTAAAATGCTATATTGCAATGGTCTGCTTGCCTTTAATATATTCAGCCCCCCCCCCAAGTCAAAAGTTGAAATTGCGCCTATGCTATAGTACCTAATTATAATATAATATAATAATATAATATAGGTATTTTACATTTAAATGATCAGAGTAGGGACCAACATTTTGCGTGGTACCCCTGTACCACTAAACTCCGCTCATTTAAACTTTAAACACTTTCAACTCATAAAATACTAGTTCAAAATTTAATTTTTCAAAGTATTCGAAAAAAATTAAAAAACGTTAAAAAACTTGTAATAAATATATATTTTTCAAATGTTGGTTTTTAACGCCTTAAAAGTATGTAAACAATTTTTTTTCAAAAAAAGTTGATAGTTTTTTTTTAAAAAAATAATGAGTGGCTTATGTTAAATGGATTATCCAGTGTACATATATATATATATTATTATATTGTGATAAGTGCCACACGCGCGAGGTCGGCGCGTCACTCGCCGATAAGATATAGTAATCATGTGAAAAATAGACGCTGGTAAACTTTTTAACGCGTGCCACACAGTGATTGTCGTCGGTCTTTTATTTTTTTCTCATTTCGCATATTTTTGCATACTTAAAATGCTACCCGACCGGATTTCGTCGCTTGCAATATACACAATATATTAATAATATCTGTACCACCGGGCGTGCGGCTGTATTTTCGTTGTTTGCCCTTCGCTGTCCACCACCGTCATACACTGCAACTGCGGCTCCTATATTACATAAGTATAGCTGCACTTCCGCATCGCATCGGTTTACGGTTTACCTAGGTATACACGATAATCGCGTATTATCGATGGATTACATTTTTATTGCTTTATACACGAATCCAGTATAGTATAGGTATATTATAATTTATATACGATGAGGCACGGCGGAAAACTGCGTTGATACGCTATATTATATTGTTGTTGTCGTCGTCGGTGATATTATTGTATCTTTCGTACGGGGGGTGCAATCCGGTCCGCAGAAAGAGAGAGATAGAGATTGAGCGAGCAAGAGAGAGAGATGCTCGATAAGTTCTCATTAGCGAGGGACAACGTGCGCGCGTATATATCATTTTATCAGTGCGAATAAAACCGGGTATTATTTAAATTCGATATGCGCCGCCGCCACAGTGTATTAAAAAAAAAATAAACACAAAACAAAACAAAACGCAAATCCAGAGCCGGCCCTCCGGTTAATTAAGTCTTATTTATGCGGGGACGTTTGCCGATGTTCCGTACAGATAGGGTTATCCGATGAGAGCACGTATAGTGTAATGCTCGCAACCGTGTGTTTTATTGCCATTACACATACACACATTCGTTGCGTTTTCGCTGTTGCTACTGGAAGTATTTTTTCTTGTAATGCTACTTGTTATATTATAACGTATATATAAGTGTGTTTGTGTGATCGCGCGCGCGTATATGTGGAAAAAAATAAAAGATAGGAAAAAAATCGACGACGACGACGACGACGACTACCTAGTCGTTTTTTTTCTTCTTCCAAAGGCGTCGTATATATATATATATATGAATATAATAATATATACGTATTATAAACAAGCACACACACATATATATACGCGTAAATAGGTGCTTACACGCGGCGGACAGATAATCTTCTTCGGGTTCACTCGACGTAGCTCTCGTATATATCCTATATACACGCGTACCCATATAATAATAATAAATATATATATATAATATATAATATGTGATACTATGCAGTCGCATACCACCAAACCTGCATCGGGGCACGAGAATATATAATATTATTGTCGTTTTAAAAAAAGGTATCGTTATTATTATTATATTATGCGAACGAGTACAGTCGGACACAGCATCGTCGTCGCTATATAATGTTTCATTATTATTATCATCATTATCATCGTCGTGGCAACAATTTTACCAATATAATAATAATAATTTATATGCTAGCGGTCCTCCTGGGATTTTAATTCGTTCGAACACGTTTTTTTTAAAGAAAAATTAAGTTTGGTCGATTTCACTTAACTTCCTACCATAAATCATAATAATATGGTAGGTGAAGTGCAAGAATAATAAATTGTATTTGTTTATATTGAGGGTCTTAGCATGTTTTGCAAATTTTACCCAAATTTTACCCAAATAATATCATCATCCATAAGCATATTTTTCTTATTTGAATGATTTTAAAGTTTTAGGATAATCTACCAATGCCGATCGTATTTCACATACAGTGAATTTTTTTTGTGAGCAATATTCTATGACAATATGACTTTTATTTCCGGTTTTTGGAGGTATAGTTTATTTTAAATTATAGTTGTCAACTTTAAACCATAGATGATTATCGAAGATATTCGAATGAAACCTAATATCTACGTTTTGCTATTATTTATTAATCAAATTAATTAATGAGAAAAATAGTATTATAGTATTAATAATATAATTATTTTATATTTTTTTTGTTGATAATTAATTAATTGCTAACTAAAATAATACGAAATGCATAATATTTTCGTAGTAAGCTTTGATATGAGCAGTAATTCATTAATGTCACTCCCGGTTGACATTTTTTTTTCGGCTAGTGAGAAAAATGTATTCTATTTATGTGTATGATAATATGTAATAATGTACTGCTGGAAGATGATAAACTTTCAGTACTATATAATAATTATATTGTTCCCCTGCACTGCAAGTCAGCGGCGTTTACGCCATCCCCTTCCTGCTCTCTGTGGTACGTCTCGTCTGTTCCTATATTTGATTTTTTTCCAACCAGACACGCGTTGTATATATTATGTATACGTATATATTGGTATGAGTATGTTATCGTGACATGTACATCGACAAGTTTTGAAATTGTCATGATGGGTCCGTCACTTGTGCTATGTCGACCTGACCCCGTCGACCCCCGCGGACGATTAAAAAACAATGATATTGCTGATTTTTCGATACTCGTTTCACTTAACGAACGTTCACGGTCACGAGTAGTCTTTTTTTCTCTAATTAATATTTTTGATATACGACTTCGAAAAATGCAATTTATTATTGTACGTATAGGGTACCTATTAGGTACGATATACTTACACAATTATGAGTAATGGAAAAATATTATCTTTCCAACCTATTTACCTATTTTATAATATTGAACTAATTTTAAATGTTAATATTATTAATTTCAATTCAAATATATTTAAAGTATACTTTAAATATTTTTTTTCAAAGAGATTAACCTAAATATAGATAATAGTTTAAATATGAAATTGAAATCTTAAACATTAAACGGACTCGATCGAGTCTCATGTATTATAAAATATGTAATTATAAATTGTCACTCGATTTTGTTAATAATGTTCAAAATATGATTGAAAAAGGCTTTTGATAGTAAATGTTTAAGGGCTTCCGTTCTTAAATATTTATACGTTTAAACACTTTAAACCATTTCTACCATATTATATTAAATAATATTATAATATACGTTGGCAATTAATTCGTTCGTGCAAATCCTATCTCCAGAACGGCACAAATTAAAATATAGTATTAATTTATTATTTCATGTACATCATAATATATATGTAGCTAGGTATATTTATTTATTATATGTAGTACCTACATACAACACATACACACATCCCAAGTATGTATCCACGTATAATATATTAAATCGGAATAATATTTATATATATATTATTATTATTATGCGCATTGTATGTAGAACTTTAAATGAGATATCACGGTGAACCGTAAACAGGATTTACTGGAATACGCGGTTTATATAGGTACCGATTATTATATATTATTATGTACCTCGTGAGTATGGGAACAAAAAACGAGTTTCAAATTCTACTAATATAATAATGAAATTAAAAATGAAAAAAAAAACTATAGGGTAATATCTTCCCATGTATGCTATTAAAATTTCGTAATTAAATATTTTATTAATTATCCGTGTGTGATATAGTTCGAATGTTATTAGTTTTTAATTTTTAATTATTATATCAATCTGAATTTTTCGGAACACTTATAATTACATAGTAATTCTATACACGCGTTTAATGTGAAAATTCCAGTTTATATATAAAGCGACTACATAATATAATATTATAGGTACCTACGCTGTAATAATATATACCGACTAGGAAAACGATATAGCTCATAATCATAATAATATTAAACGGACGCAGTTGAAGTGTTGTTAATTTTTGTTATTTTTTTACTCTTACATAATCTCGAGTCTTTGATATTAAATACATATAATATGTACATACATGTGACTTACATAATATATATAATATAGGTAGTTGGATGTGATAGTATATGCGTAATACGAAACATTTTTTGAAATTAAAATAGGTATATATATATATTATATATTATACAAGGTGCGAGCACCGAGGCGCCGTATTTTCCAACAAAGCTAACACTGCGAGAAAATGAAAAAAACACGATGCATATAATATTTATATTATGGCTGTGCACATATATATATATGTAAGTCATGCGCGTCTTGAGTTACTGACGTTAATCGTTATTTATTGAATTTGATGATGAAAACACTTTTGATTGTTGATGTAAACTGTCGTTGAACACGAATCCGTGAAGTTTTAATCGTGATTTTAATTATAATAAAATGAAATCCGCGATATAAAAATCGTCCGGCCCCGCGGGAAACAATAATAATATTGTGTTGTACAATGTCGTTAAACAAAATATAAAATGTTTTCTTTCAATACATAAAAACGTTACACTTGGTAATATTTATATTATATTATGTTTCATCGAGGTGCGCATGTTATAATAATATATCATACAGTAATAATAATATATACCTATACAATATAGCTGTGCACAACGGCGGCGAAAACGGTCCGCGAAATCCAAGTCGATCTATAAATTCGACGACGTCAATAAATCATCAATATGATATTATATTACAGTTACACACACACACACACGCTCAAGCTTGCGTACAATGATATCACGTCTATGATTTAATATGCACTTTCCTAATCGCAACAACCGCGAGTCATTTCCGTAAATCATGACTTTCACCGACGGGGTGCCCCATATTATACACAAATAAAAATAATCATCCTCCCACAATTGGCAATTCTACTGTATTAAAAACATATACATATATATTATACGGCGTGCACGCCGTTAAAAAAATAATATATACCGACTACTGTATGTTTAACTATACAGGTACGTTCACATGGTTTTTTTAAAAACTTTTTCATTCGAGTTGTGTTTACTGTAATACGGATCGAAGTAAAGTATAATGCACGACGCACGTCGTTCACGCATAAATAATATATTGTATTTCTATATATTCTTTTTGTATATTATACACATAGGAGTATCGCTCGTGGAGGATATAGGGTACCTATATACCTATAATAGAATTATCCCGCGGTGTATATACATATTATTCTATATGTTTAGAAACAAAAAAAGTAATATATATATTTTTTTTAAAAACGTCGGAGAAAAATTTCCGTCTTAAACGTACCGCGGATCGACGGATGATGATGAATCTAATCGTATCATATTGCACGTTTTTGTGTTTCGAAATTTTAAACGCTGTAGTGTTATTATAATATTTTACATTCGTCATGCTCTGTTCGAAATCGAAATCTTCCATAACGCCATTTATATAGGGCATGCGGTATCTGATTGTTATGACTTGTGTATAAATTCGAGTTATTCGTCTAAAATACTTTTCTATAATATATAATAAACAAGGCGGAGTTTTTACCTATACATATAGCTCACAGATCGTGAAGGGAAGACAACAACCGCAAAAACAGACATATTAATAAATTATTATGCTTTAACGGCGACCGCGGTGCTGTTTTTAAATTTGATCGTAAATCGACGAAAAGATAAATCATATTGCGTTTTGAACGACTCTCTGTTTGTAAAAATCGTCGAGTAATTCAATAGTTGTTATAATATATATAATATAATTTAATATAATACGGTAGCTTGCATGAAAAATAAATGAAAAAAGTTAAATTTTCAAAATTAATCATGAGCAAAAAGTGCATGCACCTTCTGAGAAATCGTCATACCAAGCTTCTTTTACCTCATTTTAACGCTTAACGGTGCAATCGTAAATTCCATGATAGAGTATACAGTATACAATGGGTCTGCGCTATCCACCACTAAATATTTAAGCTGGATGACTTAATTGATATGAGGTTTTCGGGAAATAAAAGGTAGTATATCAAAATTTGCATTCAAATTTTAACCCTTTTATAGTAATCACGCGCATGCATAATACAACTTACTTTTGTTAAATATCAATGTCAATTTGTTTACAGATTCAAATGGACAATTTTTGTATAATGATCTTTTTCTAATTACAAAATTGACACATCTACGAATAATATTATAATCAGTTATTAAATTGTAGGCACAATCCCAAAATCGTTAATGCTTCATAATAGCGCAGGTTAAGCTGTTTATACCTTATAGGGCTCCAACTTTTAAAAAGTTATTCGCGTTTCGTTCAAAGAATGCTGCCGGGTGACAGCATACACCACTAAGTTCTAGATTCTAGTTCAAACTCCACAGGAAAATTTTTTGTACTTTGTTAGTGTTTTTTAATCTCAACGTTAGTACTCTATCTTCCCTAAAAAGTTGTTATCATTTCATCGTATTGGATGGTGCTGGATACTATAATGGGTGCTAGTACAAATTTCGTATTTGGGGTCCAAAAATGTTTCATTTCTCCTGCTCTACTTATAAAAAATATTAACATTCTATTAGAGTTTTGTAGGGGGGGGAGGTTAAACTACAGTAATCTACATAGGTATTTTATTTTGACAATTTTCCTGGGTATATAAACATTTAAAATATTTAGGTATTCAAATATGCGGGACAAATGTTTTATGTATTTAGCGAGCTTCGAAATATACTTTATAACGGAGAAAACTTCGTGCATTATATAAAGCTATCGCTGAATCTATTTTACCGTGGGGAATCATTGGTTGGAGTTGCACTTTTGAAAATGTTTTAAATACACTGCAAGTTTGTTAAAATTATTTGTTAAACCTATATCATTGGCGTATACATAACTTGTATCTGAGGGAGGTGAGTTCAGTTGAAAAAACCTAACCTGTATACAAAAATAGGATTTCAAAACAAAATTTTAAATTATTTATTTGCTTGGTTATGCAGATTAGAATACAAATTGTAAACAATAATTACTATTGACCGCAAGAGACATGATTTTAAGGGGTTATGTATAGGCAAATTGTTCAATAATTTACGATTCTTAAAATGTTTTGTCAGTATTTATTATCAGTCATATATTTATATTATTTCCCACTGTAAAATGGATAGCATTTGCTAACTTGCTACTCCGTGTTGTACGTATAGGGATGGATGAGGTGTATATTTTGTTTCTAATGATTTTGATCATTGCGTTAAATATAGGTATATACGCATCTATATAGGTACCTACTGCTCTAAAATTTCAATTTCAATTTCAAAATCACTAAAAGTTAACAGTTAAGACATTTCCAAGTATCATAGGTAATATAATAATATGTTCTGAATAACAAGTTAAAAATAATACCGATAAAAAAATAGTAATAAAAAATAGTTTTCCTTATTAATGTTGTTTCGTAACGACTTAAAATCATGTAAACGAAATATTTAATACGTTAGGGTATTGTGAAATAATGAGTAGCTTATGTTAAATGGATCACCTCATATATTATAACGGTCTACACTCAGAATCTGAAACCAAAAAAACGTGCTGGTAAACCTTACCGCGGATTTTGTCACACGCATACTGCGACGGTAAACATTACATATGCTCTGCAATATTTTACTGTTATGTTATATTGTAATCGTTGTTACTAATTGATCGAATAACTTTTATAAATGTATATGACGTACTGAATTTAAGTACACACAAACGTATGTTTCAAAAATCTCCCATCGTTTTTATGGGTTTTAGCTTAATTTATAAATAAAACTTAGGTAATTCAGTGTAGATAATAGAGAGTATTAAAAGATAAAATTTAAAAAAATAAAAGAAAGTCATTCTCAAGTAAACTTCAAGAGAAATCGGAATCTGTTTTGGAAAATGTTATAATTCATAATGTTAAATATTATTATAAAATATGGTACGTTTTGGTACAAATTAATGACCGTTTGAAAAACCATTAAGAAGCATGACTATAATTTAATGTATTGTATATAGAAACATCCCTTTTCCACCGTACCTACTCTTCGATGGTTTCATATAGGCTAATAATTTACCTTCTTGTCTTTACCAGTTACCACTCGTATTTATTAAATTTATATCTCCATGCTGGTCATTAATATTATTATTGCACTTTTATTTCATACTTTAAGTCCATAATTGGAAACGTCTGCAACTAGCTGATATTCGTTTAATATGTTTATGATATATATTATAGGTTTATGTTATTTAAGGCT
This sequence comes from Macrosiphum euphorbiae, assembly GCA_949089665.1. Taxonomy (NCBI): domain Eukaryota; kingdom Metazoa; phylum Arthropoda; class Insecta; order Hemiptera; family Aphididae; genus Macrosiphum; species Macrosiphum euphorbiae. Next base: position 68,802,348 of record CARXXK010000003.1, on the reverse strand, counting down.
TATGATTTTTGATCCTCAGGTGGTGGGAGGATTTGCACGTTTTCGCCATGCATTGAACAAGTGATGCGCACGTGTCAGACACTGCTGGATCACGGTTTCGTCCAACTGAAGACTGTCGAGTGTTTGGAAAAAGAATACCAAGTGCTGAACAGGACCGTGACCACGTTCGCCACTGCCAGTAGACCGCCACCGCCCGCTTCGGGACCGCAGGTACATTATATATAATATATAAATATACGATATGTCGATACATCTAATATAATATAATACGCGCTCGCACGTGCGGAGTGCAATAGCAAATGTATCTCTCTCTATCACTATATATATCATATGTATATCATTATCACCATAAAACATATATAAGCTTATAGCTCGCGTATAGTTTTAGGCGTATATACCTACTATATATTATATAATATCTGATAATGATATTATATCGAGATGTATATAATATAACGAAGACGATGGGCAGCAGAAGAGATGACGACGAAACAATATATATAATAATATATAATATACCTACACGGATAGGAAAACAAAATAGGCACACATACACACACATACACACACATACACACATACGCAAAGCGAGGGCGTACACACACGGGCACACGACGGAACCGGTACCTATATATATGTATAATATATATAATATGTGCCTATATATGCACCGGACCGGTCGCGCGAGTAATTTGTTTTCGACAAATATACACGCGCGCGCACAGCAGAACTGGTCCACGTCAAACGTTATAATTTTTTATCGGGACCACCTCGTTTTTGTTTCTCTCCCGGAGCCTATATGGGGAATTTTTGAGATTCCTATGCGTCCGACGTGACGGCGTCGGCGGCGGCCATCATAATATCACCGCTTCAGCAGCGTTCGGTCCAATACGTATTATAATATCGTATATTTTGTACCGTGCGGCTAATTGTTCCTATAATAATATATACCGTCGCGTATACGACGCCGCATGTGTAATCTATATGCGGATGTGTCCTTGCAGGTTAGTGGTGGTGATATAGTTGGGGATGGGGCGTCTTACCGTGGTATGCCATCACGACATCGATTTTCATGTGGGGGTGAAATTATGGTGTCAGTGGTAGTCCGCGGGGTTGCAAAATTACTATAAGGACCTGTAGTTGGTTGAAAGTAACTGGTATATTATATCAGCTGGATATATACAATTATAATGATTAGTCCGCTTCATACAGATATGGATTGTGACATATATAAATGGTGAAGTCGACTTGCGGAGTACCAATAGCCGTTCAACAAAGGCAACACTATATTGTCAGTTCACCCCATGGGGTTAGGTTATACATGGCGTAAACTCAAATTAGAATCGAAAACTGATACACAGATTTTTTTTAACAACTATGCAATGACTGACGACTGTTTTGTTCTCACGACATTACAGTATAATATACAATCGGATTTTTAATTTATCCCTACGACAACAGTGAGTCGAATTCTTTTCGGAATTCGATTAGTTTCATGCACCATAGCATAAACCACTCGTATATTTCGGTCCTTTCCCTCGTGCCTACCCTCCTAACTGCGCCGGGACGGTCGTGCGCAAAATATTGAGGAAACCGCGAGCTCACTTCCCCGCGGCCACTGTTGTAGCTGCAGTGGACCGAGAACGGCCGCGGTCGCACGAGGCGAAAATAGTGTATGTGTCAGTGCGTTAAAGTCTCTCGGCAATATACGCACATTTTTATATCGCTCCCAGACGGACGGTCGAATTTTTTTTGTTTTGTTTTTACTGGTATCTATATATCGGCGTTAACATCATCACACGGTACTATATTATAATATATATCATATACACGATAATTATATTATTATTATATAGCAGCTACGACCCGGTAACTCTCTCTCGCGCTCGCTATGCCCCGATGTCTGCAGTATAATATACCGTATAAATACGATAAATCGTAACAACGCGCGCGCGATCCTCGTCGCGATCTATTACCGCCCAGTTTTTCGTTTTGACATTATATACCTCGCTTACCTATCTTTCGCTCTCGCTAGTACATGGACCTGCGGCACTTTGTGTGTGTATATATATATCTGTCTGAGTGTAATCACGTATATATTTGTTAATCGTTGGACGATATCCTAGCTGTATACAGTACAAAACTTATATTTATATATTATTATACACCTATATAATATAATATACACAGCGAACAAACCACGTATAGGTACAATAGTCCGTATTGAGATTTTTTCTTATCGATAATTTTATTCGAGTAGGTATATACTATAATATATAGCCTTATAGATAGGTACTACAGTAAAGAGTAGAACATTTAAGCACTATTTAAACCAATGATTAGGACAACAACTTTTTTTTTTAATTTTTCGTTTCATTATATAGGTACATATATAATTATTATATAGATTATAGGTAATATACTAATATATTTTAATATTAAATTATTAGACACCATGTATGTATACTGTATAGCTTTGTACCTTTAATTTAGGAGTATTCACTCGCATATAGTCGAATGACTTTTCAGCAATCGCAGACAACGCGTTTGACATTTTACTTTTATTTAAACTTGTATATTATAATTTAAGTATATTAAACATACATACGTGCCTACATTTATATATAATTTGAGTTTATGCATTTCGTAAAGCTTTACTCGGAAACATAACTGTAAATATGTATAGAGAAGACAGTGTTTTTTTTTTTATGAAAAGATTAATGCACTACCAAAAAAATATTTCAATAGGTCATCATACTATAGAGTAATGCACTCAGCTTGTATATTTGAATTATTTCCTAAATCCGATCGAGTAATATAGTTTTTAACGTGTCATCAGTACCACTTTACGAAGATACAAAGTATTCGTTCGATAACAATATAATATATTATATAAGCAACAAGTTTGTGACGTACTTTTGTAATCACCAAATACGCATTTACCGTTATTGTACATTAAAAACCGTCATCAATTGACGACGGTCCGAGCGGATGGCATTATACAATCAGTAAGTATAATATGTTGAACGGTACAACAAAATACTAAGTAGTCATTTTAAATAATATCCTTACATTGTTTTTGGTAAACCGTAAACGTGTATTCTACGCGAACTGTCCAAATAATCAATTTATGTTTCGTTTTTTTTTTCATATATATTTTTTTAATGATTCAATCATCATGAAGACAAAAGAAAGAATAGTCAGTGGTGCAGGGGGCCTGTATGAACGCGTGTACAGTAATACAATGACGTTTATTTCGTATTTTAATCATTCTTTCATTATAAAAACTACTACAAGTTACAACGAGTATATGTAATATGTATGTACCTATAGTGTTTATACGCATGATCATTGCGTCGTCATTTAAACATTGTAATTTATAATCTTAAAAGCTAGAAACAAAAATCTATTAAATTATTTCGACCGATTTCTATTGTTTACAAATGTCAGTGAACTATTGTTTTGTGCGTACATTATTGTGTATAAAATTACAGTTTTTATATCCGCTCAGCGTTAGACCTGTGTATACTGTATATTATTATGTACATATAGGACATATTATAACAATAACGATTCAAAGTAATTTCATTATTTCCGATTTCCCGGCAACGATGGTTATTTTATTTTTAAATTTAGATTCGCCGTTAAGAGTCACCTACATGAATTATAGAGTGGATTTCCAACCCTAATTCAGTTTTTTATTTAAAACCAGAAATAAAAAACAGAAATTGCGATCGTGTCTTGCGAAATGCGCGAGCATAAAATATATTACTTTGCTGTTTTTTCATTACCTAATTCTAATGATAATGTCAAATGTGTTTAAGGATGTAGTTGTGCGTGAAAATTTTTCAAGTAATATATATTTAATGATTTTAGTTGTATCTCACATTCTCACATACGATAGTATATCATATAATAAATTAGTATAATATACCTAAACATGCAATAATTATTACGAATTATAATCACGTCCTACTGCAATTGCACTGCTAGGAATTAACTTTAAATTTGGGATTTATGTGAATAGGTATATACCTAATATATACTTAAATAATAGAGATGTATAATATACCTAGCTAATATTATTATATAATAATGTACAAGCGTATAAGCGCCCGCTTATAATAGTTTAGCAATAAATGAGTATAATTACGATATGGTAATATTCTTAAACGTGATGCGATGAGATTATTCTGAATATAATATATTATGCACTATAGAGTACTATATGCTATTCGTTTCAAGGTTTTCCCATCCGATTCTATTGAAAATTGCATACCTTTTTTAGCTACTTATTTTGACTTTCCACGCTATTTCGTATATCTCAAGGACATAATATATACGTACTTGCCATATAGATTTTTGTCAGATATAATACGTGTTTATAAAGCGCGCTCTTGAATTTTTTACGGAGTCGAGTTTATGATAATAAGTGTACAGTGTTGCGTCCTTGATGAACTCAAATAAATTACAATTACGCGCGTTCAGTTGCAGTGTCTTTTTTTATATACGAGTTTACGTCGAAAAGCCAATAGGTAATCAGTATGGGTATATAATAATAATATAATGTACGGTAACACTAAACGTTGCTGTTTAAAATAAAAAAAAAACAACCATACAATTGTTTCTGTCGTAGGTGGAGGTAGATACTTAGAACAATAATTGTATTTTTAGTTAACATGTACCTATAATGTATACATATATTTTTCCCAAGTGTATACCTATACATAGTAATATAGTATACGTCATATAGTACGGACCTACTTTAAAATTCTCACGACTAATACGCGTTTTCCAACTGTCAACATAAATAAAAGTTGTTGACAAGTAGGTACCTACATATAAAAGTTCCGTTGTACTATACATGCACATAGTGACCACTAAAATGTTCACGTTTTCTCAGCGCTAAAGCCACTGCATGTGGGTAGTATATAGATATATAGTGTCCCGAAAAAAGGGCCTTCGGGTTGGTTCAGCGATACTAGTATTATATAGCCATATAAGTACAGGCTATATTATTATTATTATTGGTTTCATGTCGATTACGTCAGGCATATAATATTTTATCCGATCGATGTAGACGTATAATATATTTGCCACAGTTCTCGCGCCACCAAATAGTATAATATAATATTTGTAGAAGTGTACCGCATATGTGTGTAGATCACGTTATGGTTAAAACCCGAATTTTTTTTTCCACAGAACACAACCGAAGAACCCGGTAACGAAAAGAAATTTTTGGCTTGCATCCCGTCCGCTTCCCCTCGCGGTCACACGGGTTACCTGACCACGGCCACGTTTCTCATGGAAACCCGACTGCAGCCGGAGGAGGTGGAGATCGAGGACGCGTGCGAAAAATGAAAACTTCGACTGCAGCGCATCGTAGGATTTTGCTGGGGTAGAGACGTCTCCGGTTTATCGTTATATATTGTACTATATGTATTATTATTGTCTGTATTATTATTTTTTACGCACAATTATTGTACATCGATACGCGTATATACGTATTACATGCGTGTGTATTGCGCCCGCGACCGTTCCATTGTACTGGCGCTATATATATATTATATTATTTATTTTATATAATATATATATATAGGTATATAAACGCTTATGTGTGTGTTTATAAGACCTTATTTCTTTTTCTGTCTCTCCATCCCCCCTTCACTCGCTCTCTCTCTCACTCCCTTTAGAAAAAACGGTAGCGTTGACAATAGAGGTCTGCCTGTTATTTATGGGTCAACGTTTATGTATATATATATTTACAAACACACACACACACACACACACACACACACACCCATCCTTGCATAAGAAGAAGCGCATTAGCCAATAACACTGCGCTGCGCACCGGTGCTGGTGTGCCCGGTGCCGGTGCACCAGACTAGATAAAACTTATATTATATGCGCTTATATTCTCCGGCACGGAGGTCTCATAATACACGGAATAGGTCATCTGTACACCGAGATCTCTGCAGGGTTAAGAATACAAGAACAATGAAGTGAACGTTTCCCTTTGTTTCGTTTACGTTATTTTATTCCCGTTTTTGCTGCAATTCCGATATAATATACGCATATTAAATATATATAATATGTATAACCTAGGCATGTGTTATGCGCATACCGCGCGCGCTTTGGTTTTAATGAACCCATTTTTTCTTTTCGCTATTGGTTCGTATAAAGGTGTAGGTGGTATAGGTACGGAATTATTATGGCGTGCCTATTGTAGAGGTAGTACAGCTACATAAAAATTTAGTCGTCGACGGTTTTTCGCGTACCTTTATGGAGCGCGTGCGATGACGAGAGTGACAGGGTGATAATATATATCGACCGATTTGTATTTCGCGCTGGCCCGTGCTCGAATATAATATAATTTATTGTTGGGCGCGTGCACAATATAATATTGATAATAATAACAGCTATAGGCGGACCGCTGTCATAAACAATAATAATAATAAAACCTCTCGCGTACCTATACCTATGTTATTATACTGCACAAGGTATGTACGACGACATGCGCGGTATGCCGTGTGTAAAGGACACCATGGGTCAATATTAATACCCGTCGTCGTCGTCGTCGTCGTCGTATATAGAAAAATACCAGATAAAAAAATAAAAATAAAAAGTAGATGAGTGGAGGAGAAAAAAAGATAAAGATCCCGGGTATGTATATATACTTATGTGTGCGCTTCAAATTCAGGGTCACGGAGTTCAACGAAACGACGACATGTGAGGTATGTTTATATTTTTATAAGCCCCGCGCCCGTAGTCGCATATAAGAGCTTCTCTATTTTTTAATAATAATAATATAATCACAATATCGTATTATTATACTGCAGTGACGAAAGTTGGCAAAGTCGCGGTAGGTAAGAGAACATTATTATCTGCAGTTGTTGCGTTTTTACATCGCCCTTCAGGATGCAGCTGGCCCGATGCCGGGTTTTTCTATTCTAGAAATGGCAAAATATATTGTACGCGGATCGCAGAAATTGTTTCACACTTTCACTCTTTCACAGGAGGACATGCGATACAATACGAGACAACGAATTGAAAATGTACGGACGTCGTCGTCGTGGTATTACGATGACAAGTACTTATGCCTAGTAAACAATGCGTGTCTTACGAGGTGTAGCGCAATCGCCGAGCAGCAGATAAACACGCAACTCCACCCCTCCGTCCTTCAGACGTCAGCCCCGCCCACTCTTTCACAAGTTTCGATAGAAAACCCGTAAACGCGCGTAATAATTAAATCGATATTACTATATATATCACCACCATCGTAGTCGTTATAAAGATAATTAATAAAAGTCTTATACAAAGAGGAGAAATGCAAAAAGGCCTTACAGTTACACCTATACATATTTTATAATATACCTAATAATATTATATTATAATAGATTAGATGTAGCCAATACCTAGGCATAAACCCTCGCGATTTTCGTAGCTGGCCGCCAATATTCAGGGCGCCTAATATACCTACCTTGGAATATTATCATCTACAGGTAATATGAATAAGCAACCGTCGTCGCCAGTTTTTTAAACCCAATATTTGAACGATCCGCTCATCAGTCGTGGGGGTATACGCTGACTGCTCGGCGCTCGGTACCTATATCTCCGTATAGCATTTCACAACGACGACGTGTGGTAACCATTATTTATTTTATTTATACACGTTTTTTTTTTTTTTTATACCCTATACGCCGCACAGCAGCAACTTTGCAGATATCTGAGGTCAGTAATCTAGTTTCTATATTATATACTCGGCTATACGGCCGGGGAAGCCACAGTGGCGCGCGGAATCGGCCACCAACGGCGAGCGGCTATAAGGAACGCTCGCGTTCATATATATAAATATATATATATTATGCTGATACATGTGTGTGTGTGTGTGCTTAAGAGGTCAGTGTCACCTGCTGGTGCTGCTGCCGTGTACGACCGGCGCGAGAGAGTCGTGTGGGAGATGGAAATTAGAATATCAGATTTGAAATGAGAACAAAACAAACTCCGTATCGACTGTTTAAAGGCGTATAATATTATTGTGTGCTGCACAGCGCTTACCTATATACGTGTACAATACACGTGTATCTGAGTATAAATGTGCGTGTGTGTTTGTAGAATATATGTATTACTGCAGCAAGGAACGACAGTGGCGACCGCGTGCCAATATATAGGTATTAGCGAATACTCGTGTATTGTGTGTGTGTGTAGAAAACGAAAACAAATGTATTTCGCGTGCGTGTTTTTCCCTTCAAAGGTAATTTCTCAAGGACGTGCTTATTTATATCATAGTGTTTTTTACTGTCGACAACAGCAATAATATTAAACATCACATTATTTCACGTGCACACCTATATATATTTATATATGCCTGTATATAATACCATGATGAATAGTAGGCATACCGGGGAGAACACGTGAGACATTTGAGTCAATGCGTATAGGTATAGTATGTAATATATTATTATTAATGCCGTTCGTGGTTCGTATAATATGATACGCGTTTATATCGTTTACGAATATCAAATTAAAAATAAACCAGTCGATAGCGATCGTCTGTAATATATTCTCACCTACCGTTAAACCCGTAATTATTACAAAATTCAAAATTCATTAATCATACATCACGTGATTTCATATCACGTGCTCACGCCAATAATACACCGTCTAGGATTTATAATAATATAAAAATAATAATCGACGTTTATAATATAATAATATTTTATACTATACGAGTTTCGTTATAACCATTTGCCGTGTGTGCATAGTATTATGGACTGTAGTTTATTATAGTGTGAAAACCTAGGTATATATTGTATATTATCATGATATTATGTAGATAACCGTCGAATACACATCTCACAAACCTCTATTATAATATACTGCCGTGGTATGCCCAGTGGGAGGGTCTATTTTGAGAGTGAACAGATATTACAAAGTTGAAAACATGTAGGAAAACATTATGTTCGTTTACTCATTTAGTGTTTATTATTTTCTAGACGGTACGAGTTTGATGCCTAGTCACGTATCATCGGGATGTAAATTATTATATCGATATTATAATTCATGTTTTTACTTTTTACCATCGCCAAACATAACCGCGATTGAACAGGAGACATTTCGGCGCCAAACGCTTAGTATTTCACGCTTTTTGCCCCACCGCTCCCAACTTCCGTGTTGAGCTACAATATACATACAATTAATTTATTTATATTATGCAGGTATATCGTATAATAATATAATATACCACTGCAACAGATCTTATATTATTAAATACTAGCTGATCACGTGCACTCCTTTGCCCATTAAAAATTATAACTCTATACGAAGAAGATATTAATATTATAATAAAAGCTATTTAAAACTCACGGCCACTATTTATAATCAAAAATGTCCATCGGGAATCTCAAAATCCCTGTTTGAGCACCACCCGGGGTTGGCCCTCTTCCTTTTTTTACTTAGCCCATCTTCTTCCCAGATAGCTCTGTACCAAATTTCATCAATCATCAACGTCGGTCCAGTCGCTTAGGAATGCATAAAGGACACACAGACAAACGTTCATTTTTATATATATATAAACGTATACGATCGGTGTGAAGATAGGTACACTGCAGTGTACGCGTATCACACTGTTTTATGTTAAGACAATCAGTTGCAGTAAATAACGGTCGTAGAGGCGTACCGAGGAATCTTCGTTTTCAAGGAGCTTGTGAATAATCTATGATACATTATTATGGGTGACTGATTTGCGTCTTCTTCCTTGATGCGCGCCTCCCGGCATGCTCTATCCTCGGAAAACGGGAGACGAGTTTCTCGATCCTATACGGACCGGAATGCCGTCGAGCACTGCACACCACTAAAATCACAGTATAATATTATTATGAGCAAAAAGAAGTATGCTCGATGATAAGAGTGCGCATATTTTTTTAAGGGTCAATATAACAATATATATATGTTTATGAATTTGTAATTTACAGCTGATGATAATAACGTACTAATGCGACTAATAATAAACTTAAGTTTACGTCACGTGCACGTATATTATACTTAATCTTATACAGTTATACGATGCAGGTTAGTCGATGCACATGCGCGAACTAGGATCGTGTTGAGCATACTTCTTATACTTCGTGTTATTATGCATGTATTATAAATACCTATTATGCACTTGCAGACGGTGTTTGGTGACTCTAAAACGGATTGATCGAGGACCGCAGGCAGTGAGCATATTTCCAAAACTGACCGACGGAAAATATCGGTATTTCCCGGTCGAAAATTTCACGGTATACGTTTCTCGGAAGAGTTTACTTCGCGCGCTGGAGGACTTTCTTGCAGTAGGATTTCCAAAGAGTTTCACCGATACCACGATATCCGTGCAGCATATTGCGGTATATATAACGAACATGTTCAGTGGAGCCCATTATCTTCTTGAAGAATAAATAAATAATAAAAAAAAAAGTGTAAATATCGGCGGTGCGGTTTGATTATTCATATCCCCTATCTATATATACTAATTTAGAAATACGTAGGCATTCAGATGTATGGTCGAGGTAAACACTCTGGTACTATCGGTCGAATTATTTTTGAATTTGGTAGCCCAATTTTTAAGGAAGGTTATGGTTCGTGGTCAGTTACTGTTGTAGCAGTAATTTAAATTTTTTTCAATTCTAATGTAATGGGTCACTACTGCTATAGCAGTAATTTACAAACCCACAAATCGGGCATCACTGTTCATGCAGTAATATTTCCAATGGTATTAAATGGATTTAAACATGTGACTGACCTATTATGATCACTCATAAGATTGGGCTCAAAAAAATATAAAATTCTATTTTTTAATAATTTTTGTAGATATTTTCAAAATTTGAGTGATTTTCTGAGGAGGGTAAATTAATAATATAAAATGTGAAGTGACCACGAACGTGTTAACATCAATAGCTACGACCCTTAGGAGCCCAAAAAAAGGAAAAAATATCAGAGGTCATGTGGCCGTATATTACGGTGTCATTTTTTTTTGTTTATGAATCATTGTCATCGGTTACATCTTACAGATTATAATAGTAATAATAGACATATTTAGTTGACGTAAATCTCAACTCTCACAAACAAACTACTGTTGCACTGTTTACAATCAGAATTTCGTGGATAGTTTTATTGTTATAGCCATTTAAAGTTATAGTCGTTACCTCCATAGGTGTAAATAGTGTTTGAAATTTGAAGGGGGCTGTAACAATGAGGTCTATACTTGATACTCTTATTAGTTTTTGGGGACGCTATAGAAATTCTAGGGGTGGCTAAGTCCCCCCAATCCCCCACCTATTTACGACTATGGTTACCTTGAGACCTTCCCAAGGTGGGTTCACATAACAAATTGAGGGATGTTTTTGATTTAAATAGTCCGAGCTAGCGCAATCTGTCCAGTAAAATCAAATTGTTATACGGTGGAAATTGAAACTTTTTTTTTGCTTATAAATGGTTTCTATTGGTTGAAGATTAGATATAATAGCAATAGTATAAATTAGTGTTTTTATTTTTTTTTTTTGTGTATATATAGGTACATATCATATTTATACATGGTATGCTTAGTAAATAATGTGTACTTATATTAATTATAATGGTAATTTTACAGTATATTTACCTGTTACAAATCTTAGTGTTTGACAAAATTCTACTAAAATATCGTTATAAAATAATAGGTGTACATAAATAGAGTAAGAAAAAAAGGTTTTGTATTAATTGGTAATTGTTTGCCTGACGATGAAAAACCACCGGGTTGTATCCGCAATCAGCCGTTGGTTAGATTAAGTAAAAATGACAAACTTGGTATAACTTCGATATACTTAAGAGTTAAACTATATACACTTACGTAAACACCTCGCTGGGTCCGCAATCTACAGCAGATAGATTTCCCACCTGATAATATACTGCTCTCATAATCACAAGCGAGTCTCAACGGCGATAAATTAAAATAATATGATTTACACTTAAAAAGACATTGTTTCCACAGCGAGTCACACCCAAAAAGATTTGAACAATCACAATTTTTTTTCTGTCCTAGGAAATTATATTTTCATTCCATTCCGTGTAATATAACTATTAAAATATTATATTATGTTGTATAGCGTTATTGTTCACTCTGACGTGGTTGAAAATCCTAACTATTGCGAGCCGATGGTATTGAAATTGATAAAATTGTTACCTATTCGATACCTATAACATTATCTATGTATCCGTTGAACTTAGTCACCACACAACATGATATAGTATTATTATTATTAATATTTATTATAGATATGTTTATCCTTTTGAGTCGGCGCCGCGCATGTGCAACGGTTGGGTTAGCGAATCTCATTATAGGTACGCACAGCTGACATTACATAATAAAGCTGTCGTCGTTTCGCCAACTTCAACGCCGTGAAAGGCGTATGTATTATAACAATATATATATTATTATTACGCATATTACTATTATTGTTATACGCATAATGTGTGTACAGCACGAACGTATGATATAGTGGGTAACACCACGGGTAACACGCGCCTTTTGGACTTGGCGATGGTTAAACTACAGAAGTATGGCCTGTACTTGTGTGTTCGAGATTATGTCTATGTGTGTAATATAATATAGGTAGGTACACGTAGAGCCGTAGCAATGTTTATTAGCGCTCCTGGCCATTTATCATATTTCCGCCCTTATACATTTTTTTAACCCCCCCCCCCCTCACACACACATATAAAAGACTTATGCATTCGCTATTTTATTTTTAAAATAGTAAAAATTATAATATTAATAAAAAAAAACAATAGTAAACACTGCCAAACTTATTAAAACCTTATAAAATAATCAAAAAAAAATTTTTTTTTACATTTCAAAATTTCACTTTTCGTGCTTTTTTGGTAGTATATAATTAAACTCCACTTTAGAAGGTTTATATTTTTTTTTTATGAAGAGTATACTAGTACAGTAGTACGTATACTAAACATGCGTTTGTTGTCTCCGTATTACAAACCTACGACATAGCAAATTTTCGTTCACTAGTTTCAATAATGTGCTGTTAGTTTTTATATCAATGGTGATGGTCAATTATTAATATTAACTATGGACCTATTATTAAACTTTTAGTTTAGAACATTAGCTGTGCTTAAGCGTCGACTTTTATTCGATATTTAAATTTCCAAGCAAGATATAAAAATATAAAATATCACAAATTAAAAATGCTCTTATCCCGCTTGAAAATTAAAATATGGAATAAAATCAGACGCTTAAGCATAGATAATGTTCTTAACTAAAAGTTTAATAATAGGTCAAAACACTCTAAATATAAAAACTCACAGCACACTATTGTAACTAGTGAACGAATATTTGCTATGTCGCTCGTAAGTGAAACCGACAACAAAAGGATTGGTAACGTCCAGATATAATTTAAAAATAAAATCTTTTAAAATATAATTTAAGAAATAAATTTATATTTTCAATAAGGAAATAAAATTTCTCAGACTCATTAAATTTATGTTTAATCATTAAACTGAATTAAAGATATTTTTTTATCGATATCACTATCAAGCTAGTTGTCCAAATTACTCTATAATAATAATGATAAATATCTAACCTTAGATTATCAAAAATAGTCCGTAGGATTAAAACAAATAAAATAAAATAGATACTTGGTGTGAACTGTGAAGATAATTTTTAAGACAATATTAGACTAATATTAATTATTATTTCTTTTTCTTAACTCCAAATAAGATTTAGAGGATTTTAAAATAATTAATCAATTAATTAAATAAACGTATTATTTTTTTAAATAGGTGAACGGTGAACAAACTATCTTAATGTATTACTTAAATTCAAATTTGATCGATAAAAACCAACGAATGTTAATAGTGACTTCTTGTATACCAGTATACCTACTAGATATTTACTATTTACATTCTTATAAACAATTATTTTGTATAAACCTAGGTTACAACTTAATACTTATATTAATATATTATGAACTACAATTAAGTAAATTAATTTAATTTTGTATAATTATAATTAATAATAATAAGGAATTCACCGTAGAACTGTTATGGAAGTTCTTCCTTTCACTGACTAATCTAAAATGACTAAATATTGAAATAGGAGGATCTACCTACCTATAAATATGACGACTGACGGGACTAAGGGAGTCTTTAAAATATAATAAATGTAGAATCCTAATTTTAAAAACATGCAGCTAATATTTAATAATAATGATCGATTTTCAAAACTACCATGTTGATAATTGACTTGCGTGCCGAGATGGTTGTATAAGCAGCAGTTTAAAGTTTTAAACAACTATCAACACAAATAAAAACCCACTATTATCGGCTACTAACTGTTCTTAAAATATCACTCGGGTACCCGGGCCTAATATTACGTAATATTATAATGAGTTATTATTCTTAAACACCTGTAAATAATAATTGTAATATTTGTATAATATACAATACCTACACGGCTACACTATAAAATAGTATATAGTCACTAATCACTATATAATGTACTTATACTTTATAGTAATAAAACTAATTTGTGCATATTCTAGTAAAATGTAAATTATTACGAATACCAATAAATAATAATATCATATATATATAATATATTGTATGGTATATTTTATTCTGGATTTCGCGCCCTTTTTTCGTTGCGCCCCTGGCCTGGGCCAGTCTCGCCAAGCCCTAGCTACAGCTCTGGGTACACGATATTATATTGAAAAAAAAATTAACGCGTGCCGAGAGTATAATAATTATTATGCGTTTATAGTCTTATATACATAATAGGTACATACACTGCACAAGTGCACAATGGCCGACGAGTGGCCGTTCGGAAGTAATAATATTATTATTTTACTTTCTGACAATAACGACTACGCCGCGGCGACGCATAATAAAATGTCATCATTATATTATGTGACACACGGATATCATAAAAACGTAATTTCAACCGTGATTTACCTTTATTAAAAAAATCGATTGTTGTTGTGCTGTATCGCTATGCTAAATTATTTAATTAAATTATTAATATAACGTCATAAATTCATATAGGTACTTACTTATAAAACTACATTATGTATAGGTATATACTTATAGTAATTTTCATATTTTTTTAATAACCATTCGACACAATTGAAAATTTTAAACCTTTATTATATATATACTATAATGTGTTATAATTGTATAATAATGTGTTATATAATATCAGGAGTTTGTACACGGTTAAAATTTATATAATTTAATGTATAATTTTTTTTTTTGGTCACTTTTAATACTGAAAAATTACATTTTTTACTACTCACTGCTTTTACCGTTATCATTTTTAAGATTTTACTTTTTGGAATGACAGCTACATTTTCAGAATATTTTCCTGAGAATTTCAATATTCAACACTATTTTGTTTCGAACAAGTAAGTTATAGTTAGGTACTTAAAAACAAGAATTTTTTATAATTTTATTTGTAGGTATAAAATATTTAAAATTTTGATGATCAGAGTAGAGTGTTGCTGGGGTACAAAGCAATACGATGAGTCCAAAGGTAGTACGACTCTTCTCGTCTAAATTCTAAATAATTACATAGTTACATTAGAAACTCGATTAATCGTCACTCTCTGTTACCCGTCATCTTACTTCTCAGTAAAATACAGAATATTGCCTCTCAAAAATCTAGAGCCACGAAGAAGCAGTTTTAAGTCTTAATTTGACAGATTATTTTGTAGTGTACGTATGTTTGTATATTGTAAGTAGGTTCTATTTTAGCCTACTTTTGTAATTATTTTACTTACATAATAAGTTGTAAAATATATATGTTTTTTGCAAAATGTCTGTTAATCGTCTTTCGGTTAACCGTCTTAGTCCCGGGCCCGATGGTGAAGGCTAATCAAGTTTCTACTGTGGGTATTATTACACTTGCATGTATTGATACTATACTCATTCAAAATTCGATTTTTTTTTTATTTAAATTATCAGAATTGAAACAGTACACTAAATGGAAAATAAAAATGAATCTTGAAAATCTTCACATTTAGCTTTCACCTTAAAAAGAGTAATAGTAGGTATCGCATGTCACCTTAAATAGTCACAGCATCCAAAATCCTCTCTCTCTCTACTATTAGACTTAATCCTAGACGATCGACTAAACCTGGGCTGACCATATAAAATCTAAACGAATACTTTTCAACTCAAGTCGGTAAAAATTCTAAGCTCAGCATCAAAACAAAGCTATTCCTTTACAAAACTTTATTGATGCTTTATCTGGACCGCATACGGCATCCAAATATGGCTAAAAAACAAACGTATACAAAATTCAAACTTTCCAATCCATAACTTTTCGTATGATTATAAATGCCCCATTTTATATCTCAAATCACACACTACATACTGAAATAAAAATTAACACAGTAAAGTAACCGCAAAGGTACTATACAAACGTTTCCGCTGTTGACTAAAAAACTATCCATATCCCCTTATATAAGCTCTAAATTACGAAACCATTTCTAGGAATCCTCCTCACAAGCTAAAGAGATCATTATGTCATCATTAGTCTATACAAAAAACAAGAAAAAAATAAATATAATTAAAATTCGTAATCAAAACTAACCAAATCCCAAAGTAAAGTGTTGTCATTGGGTGGCTAATTTTCTCTGGGTGTCTCTTCGTCTCGTGTTATAAATATATATAATATACACAGGATTATATTGTGATAAATGAATTACAGATTGTATTTATTTAAACTAAAGTACTTAAAAAAAAAAATGAAATTGTCAGAAAATTATTTTGCTTTGAAAAATGAAATGAAAAATCTATGCTGTCATTCAAACAGTTAAAATATTCAAAACGTATTAAGGGGTATGAATAGTATTGAAAAAATCTATAAAAATGTACTTTTGTATTTCCAATAATATGGTTTATTAAGTGGTTTGAGAGTAAAAACACCTATTATCAATATTGTAGAAGAGAAGTTAATCTGTGCCTGTATAGAAGTCAAATTTTAATATTTGTAATTACTAAACTCAATAATTCAAATTCAAAAAGTAAAATATCATAAGTTTTAGAGTTAAATATTGGACATTGAAAATAAAATATCGAAAATCGACTCCTATACAAGCCTAGATAAACTCCTTCTCTTCAATTTGTATAATAGGTGTTCATACTGTAATGTCACTCAGTAAGCTATATTATTGGAAATACGAAACTAAGTTTCAGTGGTTCACTAAAATTCACATTTGTAATTAGAGTGTAAAATGTTCCGTTAATGACATGTGCGTGCACGTGCGGGTGTGCTCCACTATTTATTTTATACACAGTCACTCACACTAATAATCACTTACTACGCACACATTTACACGACCCGCATGCACACCATTAGAAAATTGCCTATACCAAACTCCTTAGAAACTGTCAGTATGCATACCCCTTAAAAGTTTTAGAATATTAAAAAATTTAAATAGGCGTTTAAAAAATACATTGTTTTTTAATGATTTCAAATGTATATCCCCTGCTTAGTCACCTAAAGTGCAAGTCCAGATATTTTTTGAGCTCGTATCAAAAAAAAATAAAAATAAATACATCAAGTGTGTTACCCTGATGGGTGGTGGCTATCCGTTCGTCAAGCCTGCCATAAAAGGAGTTCCGCATCAGCATTTTGTTTCATTCGTTCAACCTGCAAGCGACGATCACTGCGTAGACATTCGTAGACTGTGCATTACGCTAGCACACATTATGTACACATTATATTACGTTGTATATAATAATATTATGTAGGTGCCCACATCGACTCGAATCCTGTATACCAGGTATACCTATCGATGCATACTGGATTTTCCGATTTCGACGACGGAAAATCAAACGACATTAATAATAAAATATGCTAATGTCGCGTTATAGTATATATTATATTGTGTTTGTATATAATGTCATATTGTGGTATACAGTGAGGCATACTGTTCACGTAGGTACATTTCCGTCAACAGCAGCAATCGTGTACGTAAATGTACGTATTATTACAATATTATTGTGCAGCAGTGCTCGGCAACCGTGATGTCGTCTGGTCACGATGACGCGGAGACTTGGCCCTACTGCACAGTGCACACAAACACACACACACACACACTTATTTATATATATTATGCATAATATGATCTCTACCGCGAGTCGAGCCCGGTAGCCCGGCTCGGAACCTCCGGCGGGTCGCATAATAATAATAATATATAGAGAGGCTGAGCTCCGGATCAGGTCGTGATGACGTGAAATACAAAATGGAAGGAAATACTTTTACATATATATAATACCTGTACACGGCGGTATGGGTACACGCGTTTCCTTTTCCTCGGCGTGTACGACGACGACAAGTAATATAATATATATTATTATAATAATATAACATATTATTATTATATTATGCGTCGATCTCCGCGGAACCATGTGCACACGGCTCCCGTACGTATATCATATACCTCGTACACACACACACACACAATATATAATATAGAATATATACATAGATATAGGTTCCTGCGCATAACGTACGTCTATATATATATATACAGAGCGTGTTACTATATATTATATTATGCCCCATTCTCGATATTGATACAATGTTATACGGGTATATATATACCTCCACGACGACCGGGTTTTATTTTTTATTTTAATAATATAATACGCGGTTTTCCTTCCGTACATGCGCACGCCGTTCGGGGTCTATACGATATTGTTATGTACCACACGCCGACGGCATTTCGTTTTTGTCTCTTTTTATTATTATTATTATTTTTTTACGGCGTTTACTCGGAAACACGCTGCCCATAAATCCACCATCGGAAATCGTGCGCCGTTCGCCGAGCGCGGACGCGGACACGACGACGATGTCATTTTCCGCCGCCGTTGTTGTCGTCGTCATAACGTACATTGTTGGTGTACTTAGGTACACGTCAGTGTCGGTCTGGCTAATGACTGCAGGGGGCCCCCGGTACGATCATTTTCAATGAGCCACTTTGAAAAAAAAATCCTTTTCCTAGGTCATTTTGTTTTCTCTGTACAATCACTATCTAAAATTCGTAACTAATATAGATAACAATACTACATAATACATTCTCAAAAACAAGGTATTATAATTATCATAGATAGAATTATTTTATTTAATATTTTTAGATTTAATTTTTTTTTTTTATTGATCCTTAAGCACAGCTCCTATGGCCATTAGCTGTTTGTAGGGTTGTATTGTGGTGGCGGTAGGGTTTGGAATGGTAGGTTTTTACACGTGAGTGTTTGTGTTTGGCAGAATTTTTGATTGGGCACCCGTAGGTATCTTCCATGCCCGGGTGAGGGATGGCGGCACGCTTGTTCTCCGGACACCGTGACTTGCCCGAAGAAAAATGACACCCGGTGACCAAGGATCGAACCCGGATCGGCTGCGCCGCAGCCGACGCGTTGATCCGCTCGGCCACCTCGTCCCCCAAAATGTATTTGAGTCAATATTAATAAAACAATGTATATACAGCCTTCGTAAAATATAATTTCACCGTTTGACAGTATTTTTGGTAATAGTATATACTGTGTGGCAAGGGCGGAAATTGCCTTCCCGTACACATACTATTTTCTGTCACGCCTGTCTGCATTCATCGATCGCGGCAAATGTATTGCAGGGATCTGTGCAACGACTAGACTATAATTATACGACGACGATATATTTCGTGAAAGAAACGATATGGTTTTATTTATTTTAAGCGTCACGCATGGAGGTGATTATAAGATGTAACCAAAAGTTTATGTTCCGTAAGGACCGACGACCGTGACCGTGGTATATATTTCAGTGTTTGAGCAGGGTATACGCCCGTGAAATGTGCGCTCAGCACTTTTGGGGATTTCCACTTTACCACCCGTAATTTTTTGGGATTTCCACTTTACCGCCCGCTGGACGGAAAAAGGACGCTTTCCAATTCCAACGCTTCAACAGCTATCGAAAACCGAAATTTCGGTGCAGGCGTGACAAGAAAAATAAATGGGTACTTTTGTTACGAAAGCAACTTAATATGTTTTCAAAAATACAAATAATTTATTAAATCTGTATGGTTTCCACACTTTTATAACTAATACTAATCCAATAGGTAATAGTTAACAAAGAACATGCACAACCACTCGATTAAATTGTTCGTAATATTAGATTCTGAGCGAAGCGAAAGAGTATATTCATTTTACCGCGATAAGTGGATTTTTTCTGTCTGTCAGCAACATTTTGGATAGTACAAATATACTCCAATTTTAGAAATTAGAGATCAGCATCTTTTCTTATAGAAAATTGAATCTAGTTGGTACTTTTGGAAGGTCGAAATTAAAAACTCCAAAAAGTTTTAGAAAGTGTCAAGAATAACAAGTGGTAATTTTTACGCAAAACTAATTTTTGAAAATATTATACATTTCATTTACGTATGACAAAAATTGAATTTATTATATGGTTAGTAAATAATTTAAGAAATATACTCATGTCTAGAAACTTAATAAAAAAAAATATTTTTAAAAGTTATTTCTCTCTAAATTAATTTACTCAAAAAAATATTGATATTTTAAAAAATTCTAAAAAAAAAATACATGACTTAGATAAATGTTTTTACCATTAAAATGGTTCTTATAATCAGATGGCAGATTTAAAAAACGGCTATTTTAAACTTTTCCAAACAAATTTAAATCAAATTTTAAATTTTTTATTTTCAGTATTAAAAAATAAAAATATTTTTTTTTATATTACACGTGTAGCTCAAGTGACTATAAATTATATATCAAAAAAAAATTAAAAATGTTGATTATAACAAAAATAATTTATCTGTCAGGTCTTCCTGTTACACTCTGTATATAATATCGACTTGAGTGTATCTCGGTTTTAGTGTATCTCAGTTCACGGGAAAAATATCGTCGTCAGAGTAACTATAGCTTTATGAAATAATAATTAGGCCTTGACGGGCAACCGCAAATCGCAGATGAGATTTTTTTAGGTATATTTTTTTTAAACTACTCTCTTAACTTTTCACCAAGAGAGGTACATTGACGCCGATTTTCCCCGTGAACTAAGCTACACTAAAACTATTAGGAACTGCACTCTATAGGTAAGGTTAGGAACGTACGGTATGTATTGTACGTGTGGGTATGGTACGTTTGGTTAGGACTTGGTACACAAACATGTACATAATAACGGTTTAATATACGCGGTCCGCTACTGGTCTTGTGTTTTTCGACAACAATAAAATATTGAGCGTGTCCCGATGAGACTCTAGGGGCCTGCACTCGACCTGTTGCTGAAAAACATGCCTTACAGGAAAAACCATCAAGTCTGGAAGCAGTGATCCGATTTCAATAAATTCTTTTTTTGAAAGATAAACGCCTCTTACGGGGTGGATCGAACTTGGATTTTCAAGATTCTATTTCTAAACCATAATATAATACGACTTTGAATACTATCGATTTTCACAAGATTTTGTTATTTTTATATTATGTTTTCAACGGAATTAAAAATCGAAGTTCAATGCGCCCCGTAGAAAATCCTCCTCTTTCTAACGAAAAAAAAGTTTATCAAATCAGACCACTCTACGATGCTTGAGAGGTCTTCCTCGTGTGTTGAGCAAAAAATCTTGCATTTTATTTTTGGTCGGCCCGTGCCGTTGTGACTTGTGCGCACACGCAAATACTCACACTGATCATCATTGACGACTAACACAAATGCCATGGGTGGCGGCAACGAAATTTCATATTTCCAAAATATTGCCCCTTATTACAAAAACACACGAACAAAAGCCCCGAACAGACAATTTCACAGAGAATGCGATCCATCACCGCAGCCCCGTCGATTCCTCGTTAATTTAGTTTTCGCACTGACATATTATGTGCAGTATTTCATATTATTACGATATCACACGGTAAATGCAGCCGTACCATAAATGTCACCTATCGATTCCGTTTGTAATATATTATATTTTACGAAACGTCTTATCGCCAGCCGGTTTGTAACACTTTGTATATAGTGTTTCTGTGTCCGTTTTGTTCGCTTTTAAGCTATACATTATAAATATTATGACTCACGGACAAACCGCTTAATGCTATATAATCACCGAAATACCACACAACGGAGTTGGAAAAATTAGTAATCTGACCACGTGTGTCGTGTACCTCTACATGTATACGTATATAAGTTGAATTAAAAATTATTATTATTATTATTATTATACGGACATCGTATAGTAGAAAGTACCAATAAACACAAGTTTCTATAAGATTTATATAAAATAAGATTTTTTGTCATGTTTTAAAGTTTTAACTAGTCATTTATAATGCGTGTCATAAGTAGGACTGCAGGGAATGTAATGTTCTAGAAAAATCAAAATAATGCACTTTATTTTTCATTTTAAACAAGTTTCTAACCGATACATTTTTTCGTGAATTCACTTATTTAAGTAAAAATCTTAAAACAAAAATATAAGAAAACAGGATTTTAGTGTTAAAATGTTAATTGCCCAAAAATCATAAAATGCTCTAAAAATTAAAAAATTAAAACTAGTTATTTCGATTCAAAAATAAGCTATAATCGGTACACACACGTATAGATATATTGTGTTACAAGACGAGCAATCGCGATATAGTTTCGAAAAACAATGCGAAATATTCCAGCCATACATTTATATAATTCATAATAATATAATGTACATTGTCATAGACTGATTCCTGGGGGTGGGGGTTTGGGTGTGCTCATCGGCTCTCAAATCAGTACCACTATAATTTATGATTATTATTAGTTGTTATTTTATTATATCGATAAATAAATATGAGCTGTACAGTGTAAAATAATATAACCGTTAACAAATATTATGTATGTTATTATTGAATGTGGATGCGTGGGGGTAAAGTCGCTCATTGTGTAGTCCATGATAATAATACCGCAGTTGGAACAATACATTTTGGGATTTTTGCAGTCCCAGTTTTCTTATTGAAATTTCACCCTTGTATAACAATTCATTTACCGAGGATTAATATTAATTAAACTGATTCTTAACCTAATTGGATACGGCGTGTCCTGCAGCAGTTAGCACTGGGGAGAGTCCAAAGCAGCCATGCTCTCATTCCTTTCCTCTATCGGCAGTATTATTTTCGAATATAAATATGTTTTTACCGCTTTTATAGAAAAAAAAACCAAAAGAATGAAAGCCTTAGATTGGACTTTTACACAATAATAATTGTTGATAATATTTTATTATAAGTATCCCATCAATACGCGTAGGTATTGTTCGTAATGAATAAGTATAGACAAACAGTTGAATATCTTATGTATCTGGCCATTAATATAAAAAGTATAAAAGCAGTGGCATTCATTCGTAGGGGCGGGGTGGTCATTCGCCCCTCTCCAAATAATTTTGTGTAGGTATGTATGACGTGTGTGTGTGAAGACTGAAGGAGGACCTTAGCAGCTGCAGGTAAAGGTTATATACATATATAGGGGACGGAGTGGCCGAGCGGACTAATGCGTCGGTGGCGACGCGCACCGTCACCGGTTCGAATCTCGGCCACGGGCGGCACTCCTCCTCGGACAGTCACGGTGTCCGGAGAGAGAGGCCGCCATCCCCCACCCGGGCATGGCAGATACCCTATATACGGGTGCCGACTTGAAAATTCTGCCAAAATAAAACACACGTGTTTTCTAAACCCATGCAGTACTTTCCCCCACAGTTAAAAACCACCCAATGGCCTAAGTTTCCGAGGGTTAATTAATGAGAAAAAAAAACACATATATAGTTGTATTGTATGATTAACTCTTAACACTCACAATGATAAATTATGGTGTTAACTGTTAAGTGTCTACTGTGTCTAGGTTCGCAGACTCTTTGCACTGCACCGTAAAAAAAAGATTTGGGCCACTGTAATGAAGACGTCTCCGTGGTGCAAGCAAAAAGGATTTAATTTTTATAAGATTTTTTATTGTCTTTTTTATTACCTCCCCCTTTTAGAAATCCAGGCTTCAGCTACTCTCCTCGTCTGCACGTGCCGACATATATTATTTATATTATCACGACGCTCAACAGTATAGTGCCGCCGTCGTACCCGGCGCCGTGATATTAATGCTACCATATATTATTATTATTATTACTATTGGTAAGTGTTACACACTATTATAATAGGAAAAGTGTGCGGTAGAACATTAAAACTACTCGTTCGATATTTCGATCGAATACCATACGAGTCGTCCTTCTTCAGTTTATAACGGGTATAGGTGTTACGCATTTTACGTCTCCACCGGGCCACTGAGTCATTAACGGGTTCATAATAATAGTAATAATATTGTATTAAAATCTTTATCGCGACTCGGAGACGTCACACGTCGCCCGCGATCCCGTTTCATCCATTTATTTGTTATATTATATTATTGTACCTGTACGTACCTACTACGGTGGTGGTATTAAAAATAATTTAATGCCACGGATTGTTTGTTTATCGGCCTCACGAATGCCATTAACCCCCCTTCCCCACCCTCCTCCACAAAACGGGCGGAGAGAATCCGAACGACGAACGACCGTATTATCGAAGTTGTCGTAATATACGACGTGCACACCACACTGTACCACCGACCGACCACCGGTATTTGACAAATCACCGAAATAATATTATTATTATTATTATTATTACTCACTGCTGCAGTTGTCGTGAACGAGGCGACGATTATAATAATTATTGTAATTACCGGTCCGGCTCGGCACACCGCACGTCCCGGGTCCGGGACGTAATAATAATAATAATAATGATAATGATAAATACACCGGGCCGACCACCGACGGATAGGTATTACACACACAAATAATAATATAATAATATTATCACTGTGGGTAGGTATACGTCATATTTTTAATGCCTAAAACGACCATTCGCGTACAGCTCCGTCGGATGAGACGATTCGCATCGATAACCGCGACGACCGGGTTACGGGTATCTATAGGCATATGCCTACCACCTGTAGCTGCTGCTGTATTTGGGTATTTTTTTTAAATCATAGATAAAACCAAGCCAAAGTAATATTATTATATAAGTACTATAGCTCTTTATCAAAATATATATCGTGTAAAAATAGTTAAAAATCATGAAGTGTTTTAAAAAAATATTATATTGTTGCCAAAAAAAATGTGCACTCAATGATCATCATAATATTTTATATTATATTGTTTTTCAAACGCATTGTTATTACAGGTATACCTATATCTTTAAAGTAGGTACCTACCGTAGGACGGTGTGAATGGGTTAGTGAAGTAACCGCTTAGAATTTAAAGCAAACTCTTCTGTGTTGTACTGTTATCGTAGGTTCTCGCACATCTCAGTATCTTATACTCGCTACTATCAAGACGATAATCGTTTTGAATTTATGTTGAATTCATAATATTTACTACCTGTTCAACTTTAAGCTCCTCCTCCCAAACAACAAAATCCTAAAAAATGTACGTACATTTTTCGTACAAATTAACAGCAGCTTTAGGTAATAGGTATACATATAATATATACCTAAGTATAACGGCTATTTGTGTACAGCCCAGTCGGATGAGACGACTCGCATCGACCAAGCTATAGATAAGTACCAGCTGTAGTTGCTGCTGGTATAATGGTTCATGTAACCAGGTTCATGAGCGTGAAAGGGAATAAAAACGAAGACGGTTTATTTATTTTCTTCTGACTGATTCGTTTTTCGCCATTTATTTCCACAACTATATAATAAAATTATAATATATACCTGTACACATGGTGTTTACAGTTTAATTAACTATATAGTATATATATATATGTATATATTGATTGATTAAAATAGTGTTTTTGGTTGTCTTTTTACACACGAAAATTTACAAATTGCTAAAAAAATATGTAATAATGAACAATAATAATATTATAATAACAAGAGTAATAACATTGGCTAATAATATGATGTCACACGCATATTATATTATAATTTATAACATAATAATAATAATAATAATAAAATATTATAGATAAAAGTATAATATAAAACGTTACGCGGGCGTACCGTTAAATAATAATTGCACTTGGCCAGCCGTAATCATTATATTATCGTATACATATACTTATGCGCCTAAGTTGGAATAATTTTTTTTACGCACACGACGATTGATATATACACATAGTATGTATAGTACACGTGTTGAAAATATGTGTACAGTATAAGCGTATAAAAATATGTTTGACAAATACAAAAAAATATATATAAAAAAAAATCAACAAATTCGATATACCTATTATTGCAGTACGATAAAATTATAATGATAAAAATAATAAAACAAGAATAATATGGACGGGAAACGGTTCCGTTGAAAATATATTGCAACACGGCGGCGACGACGATACCTACTAATACTATAGTAAATAATTCATAAAATACTTAATCATATTTAACTAAACAATAATAATTATAATAATATATAATATTACTTATGATACGATTTTATACGACATGACATAATTATATATATACACTGTTAGGCTTTTCCTACGAAAATGGTCTAAAAACAGAGATCACAGGCGCAGCTTGGTGGATAAATATAATCTAATATAATATTACGTAGGTATATGTAAAGTATGAGAATCGGACAGCCGATCAACAATAATATGTTTTTTTTTTTACAATACATTCTATTATAATAAGTCTGTACAATGTAACGATATCGTAACGCGAGTCACGTGACCCATACACTCGGGTACTCGCGGACACTAAAAAGATAATAATATAATACAAAATACCTATGTTATAATATACAATTTTCTAAACTATATAATACCTATATAAAGGTATTTACCGGGACAGAACGATTTACGTCGGATCTCTCGATGACGGGGAAAGTGATTCTTTTATGGCGAAACCGTCGCAACAACCATTATAGGCGTAGGGAAATGTATATCAAAAGGAATTAAAAAACGATTTTTTTTCTTTAAAACGCGCTTCCTATAAACCGCACATAACTGCATATTATTATAATGTAGGTAACTGCAGTTTTAAGTTTCTCGCGTACTAGTATTTTTTGTTTTTTTCGTGCAATTCCTAAGAATTCGCATTAAAAGAATCACTCTGTATACGACACGTACCTATATATGCTGCACAGAATGCAGTTATAATATATTACGTACAAGGCGTCCGCCACCGCTAATATAGTACACGCCGACTACACATTTTTCTGGTACAGGTCGGCCGCATTTGAGAGTATACACCCGTTTGTACGATATAATATCGTCTCAAGACGTATGTTATTATAATGTGTACGTATTGCCGAGAGGAGAATAAAAAAACGTTCGTTTTTTTATGGCTTCGCGGACGAGACGAAAAAATAGCACTGCGCCGCGGTGGCGCAAGGTCGACGACGACGATGATCCCTCGTTGTAGCAGTCCTCGGGTCCGCTCGTCACATGTCGCTTTCACGACGTCCGTCTGCAAGAATGTACAAAAAAAACGAAATTAGCATAATTCAATAATATCATGGGTATATTTAGCCGAGGCGTCATAATGACGACGACGATACCAATAAGCATGTATACTATATTATGATACTCCGCCGGAGACCATCATAGCACGAGCGAAATTTAATTTTAAGCGCTTTCTATATACGTTGCAAACGTATTTATATGTTATACGCAGCACAACTCCTACTGCAGCGGTGCACCCATACGACAGTCGTAGGATTTCAGTCCTTTTTTTTTTTTAACTCGCGGATCACGGTTTTTAATAAAATATAGTCACGGAAATTGTGACGTTTGAAATAGATAACGAAGCGTGTATACAATCCATTATTATGGAGTCGTGTAGGGTCCACGTGCGGTAGAGTACTACGCTGCACGTAAAGTAATATTATAATACCTATAGTGTAAGTCCCGACTAATGAAAAACTCGACTTTCCCAAACGATCCAAACATCCCGACATTATATTATACATTGTTCTTAGCTACTCGCGAACGCTCTGATAGAATTTCGCGGTTATATATACATCATAATTCACATCATCACGAGATTTCGAAAAACCAAAATGTCATCCGCTGCCTTTTTTGAAGTAGCTGCCACAACTTAATATGTACGTGGACGTGGCATTATAATAATTAATTATTGCTACAGTTCACGAGTAAATTAGAATCACCGAAGTATTTAAAGAGGACGCCACACCCGCATGTGTTGTCTCCGTCTTACAAACGCGTAACATAGCAAATTACGTCCACGGAAAACAAACGAATCGGCATCAAAAAGTGGTTTTAGAGTAAAAATACCTATAATAAAACTTAAAGAGAACAATATTTTGGAGGGAACCTCATCGGCGTTTTTAAAAATATTAACTATTAAAAAAGTTGTGGTTATTTAAAAAAATTAAAAAAAAGAGTTTTTGTGCCTTCAATATCTAGCTGTGTATTTAGATTAATACAAAACCCCGATGAGGTTCCCTCCGAAATATTGTTCTCTTTAAGTTTTATTATAGGTATTTTTACTCTAAAACCACTTTTTGATGCCGATTCGTTTGTTTTCCGTGGACGTAATTTGCTATGTTACGCGTTTGTAAGACGGAGACAACACATGCGGGTGTGGCGTCCTCTTAAGTTCAGATGAGAGGATTATAGTACTACAGTCTACAGTGTGACTATGCAAGTATAGGGGTGCCCCGAAAAAATGTATACTTTTAATTCGTAACTGATCCGAAATTAGATTTGTATACATAAAATAGGCACACAGAGAAACATTGCAAAACTTATGCCGTCGTTATTCAAAACGGCAAATTAGTTTAATAATACAGAATTTTTCTAAAAATATGTTGTTTCGCGTACATTTGACTTTGAATTATCTAAAACATAATATACCTATATACCATATATTATGGTATACCCACTCTGCAGTACTCGATCAAATACGCGAATACTTTTCGAGAAGTTTATTGTTAAAAAAACTCCTGTATACATACATACATATTATTATCATTTGTGTTTACGTTTCACGTTCATTTGCATATTATCATCGTCGCCGCCGCCGTTGCTGTTACTTCGGCGGCGGCGGCCCAGTCTACCGTCGACGACCAACACGTATATGTTTCCCACGTTACATACCTACACGCACACACACACACACACACACACACACACACACACACACACAGACACACATATACACCCGCTGAACAGCATCCGGTCCCCGCGCGGAAACCCGACATTATAAAAGTCCCCCGAAATAAAATATTACAAAAAAAAATAAGAACAATATATAATAATAATAATGGTAATAATATATTATAACGATGTACAGCGGTAACGTTTTTCATGTGCGTGCCCTGACGCCGAGAACGCGGTCGTGGTATGCGCATAAGGTACATCCGCTATAATATTATACAAGTATACATAGGTTACCTACATATATACGCGTGTACGTAATGGTCGTACCAATGTTATAGGACCGCGAGCGGACGACCGGTGACGGGGCGGGGCGGGAGGACCGCGCGAGTAATGATACAGCGGTGGTCCGATGGCTTGGCGCCATGGGCCGTGGCGAGAATAAAAAAAATATAGTTACCGCGGTGATGGTTATAAATGCGTTTCGTTCGCTCGCTGTTTCCGAAACTATATAATAATAATAATAATATTATTATGTTCTATGCGACGGCCGAAAGACCACTCGTATAATGTATTATATTATTATTATTATTATTATATTGTTACAGCGTCGTCGGCAGAGGGACGATGATGACCACAAGAAAACACATACAATAATCAATATTATATGCTACACACGTACCTAGGTATGGGTGGTGCACCATCATACACGCATGTGTATACCTTAATGTATTGTGGAAGACTGCGGTCTGCGGAGACTAGCCATCATCGCGAGTTAAAAATTAAAAATATTTGTTAAAACGTTATAAGTTGATCAACGATTATAATATTCGGAACTAATTATAAGCACGACAAGTTATCTATACAGTAGTAAATGAGTGTGAAAACTGTCGATACCTTGTATAATATGTTCTCAATTTTGTAATTTTGTTTTTACCAATATACAATTTTTTAGGAATACGAGCTTGCGGGGTCGCAACCCCTATATATAAGTATATAACAATTGTCAACTTTGTGTTAATTTGTATAGATGTACCCATGTATTAAAATTAAGTTAAATTTTGATAGAACCTAAACATTTTGTTTAAGAAGTATTAGATATCCCGAACATTTCAAAGGAACTCTTATTTAGAAAAACCAGAAAATTTCCAATTTTTCGCATTTATTACCATTTTGGGCTACTATTATAAACTCGTGTCTCGTGATTATATATAAATAGTACTATAAAAAAACATAGTATAGTTCATATAGATACATTTTTTTTTTAGTCAATGGAATATAAATATGTGAAATAAGTAACTCAAATTTTAAAATTGGTATCTATATAGGTAATAATAAAGACATTTAAGTTTTTAAAGAAATTACAATATTAATATCAAAGTACAAAATGTCGCACAACTTTACTATTGATATATTATCATGGTTAAAAATATGTCTGATGAGTCCGAGACCTTATAGATTCCCCAAGTCGATGGTCGGTGACTGGCGAGAAGGGTTTGCCGGAAATCCATTGCCACATTCTTCGCAAAAACACGAAAAATATCGAAATCCTTCTACAATTGAAGGGCATGGCATGCTATTTTTGGTACCAATCTATTAAGAGACGTCAAATTTTATCTTTTCGGTTTATTTTTTTTTTATCCATTAATTTAAGTTGCTAATAATAAAATATAGTTATACTCGAAGTACTTATCCGGTATTCGGTATTTTTTTTTTTCAACCTAACTAATTTTACTTGTATTAACTCGCCGAGTTAAAAACGAAAATATATTGTTGACTCGCTCGCCTTGATAACGTATATTATTTGCATGACGTAGGGTGCAGCTGCGGTCAGGTTTTTCAATTTAATGCGATGACGAATATCGTAATTTAATATATTTTGTATGGACGTATCGCGATCTGTGGCGAGAAACGTTCGGATTTTATTCGTTTTCGTCTCCCGGAACTGACGATATTTTGCGGACTCTCGCATCGTTACAGTGCATTATAATAACTAATTAATATAATACTATTAATATTATTTTGCTGTTGGAATTAAATCCTCAGCACCGGACAATAAACAGACGACGTGCTGCGCACGTCAGACTACGCAAACTCATAATAATATATTATCACGCCTGCTCGCCTGCCTACGACGTTTTAATTGAAAACCGGAGCACGCCCACCTGTTTCAGTACACGCGCTCGAATTCTACATTCGGGGGTCGTCGGCTTTGTCGGCGTCTTCACACGCCGCTCGCGATTATTATTACACCATCGTCCAGAAGAGGATAAGTTTCGCTCGTCTCGTACGGCGTCGCCGAGGTATACGCAGGTACCTAGGTATAATAACACGTATACCTATATACCACGTGTGGGCGAGTGCACTGCGAGTGGGCGTATAGTGTCACACGTCTATTATAATAACAGACCGCGACGAAGGGACTGCACTATACTAGTGGCAGAGATCTGGTGCTCATTCTTCTTGGTTGGGGAGGGGAGTGCGAAACGACTAAATCGTAAATTGTAAATCTTACAACTTCAGACTCAGTAGCGGGGAGAGAATATAACTATATTACGAAGAGACTGCATCGTGTAAAAGTGGGGGGTGAATATTATTGCTGATCTCGTATATAGTTTACGAATAAATTATGTACTTTCATGTATTTGGGTTATAGAGGGCCCCCCACATTGACACGGGAACAATATTGATGTGGGTGGACACTTATTTTAAATTATGGTCGCTTAATCAACAAAAAAAGTTCACGCCGCCACGGATTTGAGTAGTGAGTACCTACTTATATATAGGTACTACAAATTACATAGGTACCATAAATTACTATACTTATAATATAGATACTGACATTCAATAATGAAATTAACTTCACTAAACTGAACATAAACTCTTACGATTTATCCTAAAAATATAGGTAGATAATTAAAATACTATTCAAATATGAAGAGGCCTGATATATATTTTTGCCACCTTTTAGCATGCTGGATCTCGATAGAAATGAGCCAATAATATAGCTGGGACGACTGTTATTTACTATACGACACAGCAGTGAAAAACACTGGCTAAAACGTACTACGCAACCACGGTGTTTGGGGGGGGGGGGGCTTTTCTCTCCCTTCCGGATCCGGTGCCACAGCGGAGATCGATTTTGAAATCTGTTTCGCCGCATACATACGAAGGACTAAGCAACACGGCGTACGCTAAGTCGGGCCACCCGCCGTGTTATGTTATGACGTTTTGATTCAAAACGTTCGTGCAAACGATCGGCGAGTTATTTACAAGAAACTTATGGTCCGTTTTCTGACTTTGCGAATATTGAAAAATATACAGACAGTGTGGGCCGCTCAGCCCACCCGTGTCGCTCTAGATTGTGAAAATAGTTGCAATTGTTGGGATATTAAGAGGTTTATTTATCGTCCGTGTTAATGTACATAGCTGTTTAAGGCTGTTTTTGTTTAGATTTTTTAACGATTTTATATTCAAAGTAAATTTAAACTAAATAGTGGTAAAATATCAAAATATTATGAGTATTCTCAAGTATAACATGTCTTTCTTAAGGGGTGCAAATACGCACGTTTTATGTTTACATATCACGAAAATTTTCCAAGGTGAGTACACCTTTATATATTTTTATACGGACTGCGCTGCAGTGATTGGAGAGCGGAAAAGTGTGCTTACCTTGGACGGAAGCGTCGGCGGCCGCGGCATCTTGGTCGACGCGCACGATGAGCGACGGCCTGTTCAGAGAGCCGGGCGGTGGCGGTTGGAGTGGGAACAGCCTGTGATGGTCGGCGGCGGCGGCGTGCGGCCACGGCGGGAACGGCACTATGTAGTGCGGCGTGGGCTCGACGAGCACCTCATGCACGTTGGGCACGTACTGCTCGCCCGGCCAGTCGAACGTGAACGTGGACGGCTGGTGATGGTGGTGATGATGGTGATGGTGAAGCGTGTCGGCGGTGGGCACTTCGTCGCAGCCACCTGGGTGGTGATGGTGGTGATGGTTGTGGTGTGGCTGCGGTGCGCCCGACGACGCGTGGTACGATCCACCGCTGCCGGGCGTGGGGGGCGTCGGCTGTCCGCAGTAACTTCCCCCGCCGCCGCCACCGCTGCCGAGCATGTCCACGTCGGGCACCTTTTGCAGGGCGCCGGCCCCGGAACAGCAGTCCGACCACGGTGGACTGGGATTCCACGTTTCCATCATCAGGTCGCCGGGATCCATGGCCGCCTTGACCAGAGCCCGGGAACGGCCCAGCGACGTGGCCGAAGGCAGCGACGACGAGAGCGCGGCCACCGTGGCGGTGGCGCATCCGCCGCCGGAGTCGCCGCCTACACCCATCGACAGCGGCGACGGCGTTGAGTCGGACGCCATCGAGTGGCCGCCGTCCTCGATCTTCAGCGGCGGCGTCTGCTCGGGCGAATGTATGGAATAGTCGACGGGTTCGGGTTCCAGCCTGTGCCGTTTCGCGGCCACCCCGGTCGTCGTCGCCGCAGCCGTCGTCGCCGCGGCTCCCGCCGTCGGCGAGGCCGCAGCGGCGTACCGGAAGTATCCGTCCGGCAACTGGTGAAAGTGCACCGGTTGTTGCTGCTGCTGTTGGTGCTGCTGTTGTTGGTGTTGCTGGTGGTGTTGGTGGTGCTGGTGGTCCGCCGTCGACGGGTAAGCGCCGTCCTGCTGGTGCGGCGACTGTTGGTGGTGGTAAGCGTAAACGGGCGCAGCCGTCGGCGGGGGCACGCCCGGCTGCACCTGCGCTGGCCCGGTGGACGGTACACGCGGCGACGTCTGCGCTTCGAACTGCATCCCGTACTGGAGTTTGCTCTGCACCATGTAATAGTGGTACAGCCAGCTGTTGGCCCGCATCACGGCGGCCTCCTGGTCCCTGCGCCAAACACACACATATGCGATGATATTATATAATTTATTATTAGGTGTTATTATTATTATTATTATGTTATAATATTGTTGTAATATATTGCCAGTAGAGTATTTAATAGTCACACTCTAAACATCAGTTGCCCTTCCTTATGATGAGTGGCGTACCCAGGAGGGGATGTTAGGGGTTCAATCCACCAATCGTCCCATAAATGTCTTTGGTACTATCACCACAATTCATTTAAATGTATTAATATTATCTATAATAACCCCCGTGAGAAATTTCTGGTCGTGCCATACTGCTCATGATAACACGCTCGTTCTTAAACGCTTTGTCTTGATTCGTTGGCCGACAACTGAAGGCTAGGCGCAAACTTATATATTATATATATATTAAAACTTAAATTTGCAGGTGATGATATCGATTCCCTCAATCTTCTTTCATCTGCAGTACAACAAAGATCCTCCTCACAACAGTGTATTATGCCATTTTACTATCCACAACGAACTATCATGATTATAGAATGAACTTTTAGTGCGTTGTATGTTATGTGGTATGTCCATATTGCTAACTCCGACCCCAATTTCTAGGGTTTTTATCTAATTAAATTATTACATATTTAATAAACAGTTTATTTTTTATCTCATTTCGAAATTGAACGTTTAGCTTTAGGATTGTATACCGCAGTAATTGGGCCCCGTTTCCGTTTGTAATTAAAATAAATAACTATCCATAACCGATTCATATAGGTGTAAGCATGTTTAGAACAATTTATAGAACTAACAAATTTAAGAGTAATTTTTTAGGAAGTTCCTCGTATGAAATTAGTTCAATACAGACGAAAGAAATTCTAAAAATTAGTTTCACATAGTCAGTTTAATCAGTTTAATTTATTTACTGGTCGTTGCCAAACGTGTAAATTGTAAACACGCCTATCATATTATAATATAATATGATGCCACGATTATATTATTATCTATACAGGAGCGAGGAAAAGATTTAATTTAAAATACGATGGTCGTACAAATACAATTTACTGCGCTTATATTATAATATCATTATGTATAGGTATATATAGGTACCTAATATATAGTATTTAACCACGATCATAAATTTCGTTCGCAAATCAGATTTACGGGGCTGTTGCCGGATTGATATAAAACGATACATTTTTTATGGCGTCAGAGGTGAATTTGAATGTTGCGAAAATTTAATATAGGTACGCTTAAATAACAGAGGCGATTCAAATACAATATTAATATTCTATAGGTGTACAAGTCAAATGTCGATTAAAAGCAGTAAATTTATATTGAAACGACAGTGGGTATTACGTCAAACCACGGGCGCTACGACAGAGTACTATTTAAGTATACTAATGCATTCCGACATATATGCATCGATGAAGATATAAAGTATTTACGGCGTACTTATCAACACATATTGTCATATTATTGTACCTATGTTATGTGAAGTACCTAAATAAATTTTTTTACGTCTTATTAGTCAAGTGTATCAATTTTAAATATTTTTTGTAGCTAGGTATATATATATGTACCGTATTTCGTTATATTTCTAATTAAAAAGTTAGTCCGCAAAAAATAGGGCGAGATATTATGCGACGAGGAGTTTATTTAACACACCGAGCAGAATGTTCATGAAAAACACCAACATATTATAATATAATAAATATATTTTGGCTTTCACTTTGAATTTATTTTTAAACATTTTCTGATGTGGTTTGTCATGTGACCTGGAGTAGATAAGTTCAAAACGATTTACGAACAATATATTTTTCTATCGTCCTCTTATAGTATAACCTACACATATTGTGTAATATAATATGCGGCATCATCGATACATTTACTGCCCAGTACTGCACACAAATACGGACGGAATCACGGAGCTGGACACCATTATAATAATATAATTTAATGTATACCTACTATTGGGTAGGTAGGTATACTATATATACGGCGGTCGGTGATAAATTTGCATTTCACGGGTTACGGGCGGGAACGCGAGAGCATCTTTATGTATAAATAATATTATAATATATACATCGCGGCGGGCGGCGAACGCGTTGTGCTGATTTTTTTCCTCGCCTGCCGCAATATAACAGACAACCGGGCGAATTAACATAATTAAATGCTCATTGAATCGCGATATTATAATAATAATCTCCGCGGCCGGGTAATTATAAGCCCGACGTTTTCCGGTTGAGCTAGGTCGGGCGTAATTGGCCGAGATGAATCATTTCGATTAAACGCGCGTTCGTATCACATATAGGACGCATATAATGTACAATATATATATATGATACATTGATACCTATACATCTATATTAACGAAGCGATCTTCAGCCGAGTCAATCGCACTCGTGGTCAATTCTATACTCGTGAAGATGTGCACCTCAAAATATTTTCATTTTTCATTTTAAAAAGGAGCACACGGTTGACTCGCTGAAAACGAATATTCTTTTGTCAGTATATGGGGTTGCTATTGGTTACAGATAATAAAATTATTTCTAATATATAATCGGATATAATATTTCAGACCTATATTTTATACTAATTGGTCAAATCCATCGAAATTGCCGTCTTCAAAATATGTGTTGTTTTAATATGTTAATATTGTGGAAACAAAAAAATCTTAAGTTTAGTTCTTTCGAGTCATCAAAGTGTTTGGAAAATCGTGACATTCTGCCAATAATTTTTGTGTTTTCCCGCATACACTCATTACTTACTTTGTTGTGTACAATTTGAACGTCGTTGCACTTTGTTGGCCACGAACGACCGCGGTATATTATGAGGTGTGCTATATGCGTTTATTGTCCATACGACCATACCACTGTACATAACAAAGTACTTATACTTGTAGAGGTGCACTCAAAAAAGTTTGTAGCTGGTATCCTATATGCCCATATTGCGCTAAAAATATATCGAATATTTCGTGCTAGTGCTAGATAATATTATTATAGTAAAAAATAATAATATTTTAATATACTTGCGAGCGTGGCGTTGGTACATTATGATATTATTATCCCCATGGGTGTTTTTGGTCGGCCACAGCGAGATTGACAGTTTCGCCGAAAACTAAAAAAATCTCGCACAAGGCGGCGGCCTTTACTATATAATTAAACGCTCTCACATCGCATACCATACGTCTTTTATACTTATATAATATGAATAATATGTGTTTATAACGCTCGCGATCTGCTGTACCTAACCCGCGAGGCGTGCGCGCGT
Organism: Macrosiphum euphorbiae; assembly: GCA_949089665.1. Taxonomy (NCBI): domain Eukaryota; kingdom Metazoa; phylum Arthropoda; class Insecta; order Hemiptera; family Aphididae; genus Macrosiphum; species Macrosiphum euphorbiae. The sequence continues at coordinate 68,765,120 of CARXXK010000003.1, read as the reverse complement.
GGTGTTTTGGACGTCGAAATTTTGATATTTGTTTCGTAAGGTTTCAAACCCATGTACGTGTAACGCGTAGTACACCTAATAATAATAATAATAATAATGATTATGTTGGGTTTGTGTAGTTTTTCTTTCCTCTCCCGTGCCCGACGTCATAATAATATTATAATTCCGGGATCGTCATCGTCGTTGCGAGCGTCATCGTAACATATACCACCCACACCGGGCGAAGCGAACAATGTGGGTATGGTATACGGTATACCTATGATATTATTATTATTATTATTATACAGGACGTGATGTCCACAGTGGCGTACGTCTCGCCCGCCTCCCATACAGTATAAATGTAGACCTACGTAGTAATAGTATGTTTATTTTGCAAATAATTTTCATATTATTATTATACGTGGACACAGAGTATAACTATACAACATATTATAATGTACCGTTTTGAATATAATAAAAAAATGTAAAAACGAGTACTTGATACTGATAAATTATACAAAAAAACGAGCTATACTCTAATATTATCTTTAAAACAAATGTCAGTTGAAACTAAAAATAAACCCTACAAAACTAGGGAAAATGTATCAAATTCATTATAAAATTAATAATAAACAAAAACCTTAGGTACGTTCTTACAGATTGTTTTGAAGCCTTTATATAGACATGATTCCCAGTGACATATTAAGTGGCACTAGTTACTTTTTTTTTTTAAACATATAAATTAAAAAAAATATTTTTACACTAATAATTTATGAGAAAAAGAAAAAAGATATTCATAACCTTAATAGAGTTTTTCTATTTATTGCATAAATTACAATCTAAAAATGTATCTATTTTTAAGCTACCCGTGAAAATGTTTTCTTTTCATATTCTCGTAATTCTAATCCTAATTTCTGTTATTGTCATATTTTTAGACAGACACTCTATGTCCTGTGATGAGAGGTTTTACATTGATAGAATTTTTCTTTTGTATTAATATTTTACCTTTACCCATATAATAATATGTCATAATTAACTCAAGAAATGTACGACTATAATTATTACTAATATTATATAATAATTTGCAAAACTCCTCCCGCCTTAAAATTAAACGAAATTATAGCCTGCAGTGAGAAATGAGAATATTGATGGCGTTCCTATTGATGTATATTTCAGATACTGAGGGGAACAACAAGAAAGCGCGAGCATCGTGTACAATTGTCCAAAATGATATACATATCATCCAGGTATATCTATAGGTAGTGGGAAATTGTTTTCCTCCATCCCCCGCCCCCCATGGTTTGCGTGCAAGTATAATTATTATCATAACAAATGTGTTCTCCGCGGTCGAATCGTCGATTTCGCGGTGGTACATTATATATATTACGACCATAATACAGCGTATATTATGTATCATTGTTGTTATTACATATTTTTTCCACAATTTTCCCCGGCCGACTATTATATTATATTGTACTTCATGTTATTATGATCATCGACCGTCACGACTGTGCAGGACGATTTCAGGAGTCTCTTTAATTGCACATTTCGACGTTTTTGTTTCTTTTTGCCTTTCGAATATCGCGATCCGACGTCGCACGCGGAATATAATATTACATAGTGGATTCACGCCGAAATAGAAATAATACTCCGACGACGACGACAACGATAGTAAACTAATAATACTCGAATATAGGACACGGAGTACAATAATTATTACCGGGTGGTGGTGCAGGAATTGGACGTGGTGGGACGAAGTGGATTTCCTAAAACTGTAACTGAAAAATAATTGCGATTTTATTCGAATTGCGGTAAAACAATAGTCACCGACGAGCTATACCTTCTAGTTGGCTTCATAGACGTGTGCACTGGATATATTGCAGGCATGATATATTGTACCAACTAAAAATGCAGCAGGCACTAGTTTTAGATGGTACAATATGGCAAAAGTCCCAAAATAACACTTTTTAGAAGAACATAGAAAATATCAAATATATATTCACTATTCACTAGTATTCAGGTATCAGATCGATATGTATGATCGATAATAGCTGGGTCAACAACCCCCTCCCCCCTCCTTCATCTTTATTTATTCAAAACCCACATATTATATATGGTTACTATATTATTTTATTTATCATATTATGACTCAGATATTTGCTACAAAATATGTTGTCGTAAGGTTCTTTCACACGTCTTGATATTATTGATGTAAAGTTTGATGACTACATTGGAGAGTGTTATAAAGCTCCCCCATGGCCCCATTTGTTATATTTAAATATACAATTGAAATAACCCCCTAAAAAAATCTTGAGCGCAACTATGTGACAAAAATCATAGAATTATATCCTTTTTTATTTTATTTTTGAACTTGTCTTTATATGAAATTATGAATTGTGTATATAGAAAATATGAACTTAGATAAGTTTTAAATTTAGTACCCATACTTAACTATGTTATACAATAATAAATAACAAATAAAAATCAAGTAATAGGACGCAGTTAAAAAACATTCTTTGCATAAGTATTGCGAGATTTTAAATTAAAAATCAATTGGTAGGTAAGTCATTAGCTAGGGACATAGTTTTTTGATATTGCAGCAGCCCTAAAGCATAATTATTAGACTTATATCTATTTACATAGAATGTATAAGATGTATAAATTATTGAGGAACAAAGAAATCAAACAAAACCAGATAGTTCTGGACTGATTACAAATCCATTTAGAAGTTTCAACAACAATTTTAGATTATTCGTTTCCTTAAAAGTCTGAGCACGCTTATATCAGGTCGGATTTTCCGACTTTAGAGCGAAAGGGAAAGGTATGGCATGGAATTGGGTTCGCGGAAAAATAGAAACCGCTTTGGTGACGAAGAGAACTTTACTAATTATAGAAGTTAAACCTTAACATTATATGTATGTTTTCTACAGCGCGCTCGTCAAAACCCGATCGACGACGGAATGCGCGATCGATCCTCGACACCTCGTCGATATAATATTATGATAGTATGAGTTCCGCGTAGGTATTTCATTATTATATATATTATATTATACTATTATCATGGTACCTATACCCATAATACGCGGGGCTATAGACTATGCGATATTGTACACGTCATTACCGGATAGACGGCTTCCCATTATGGGATCGCGGCGATATTGAAATCACATACATATATAACATAACATGCGCACGGCTATTATAATATATATAATAATATATAATACCTATCCTATATAGAAGCGGATAATTACAAAGTTTGCCGAGGCGCGAACGCGTTGCGAAAATATAACGGACGCCCGATGGGCGGCGGGGAGGTGCTCGTCGGGTTGTTTATAACAGATCGAAATCGATTGTTTTCCAATATAAATTATATCGATTCCCCCGCCTCCCCTGCCCCCCGCTTCACCGCCCGCCGACGGCGCCGTACACCCATCTGACCTCTGCTGCGGCGGCCGCAACGTCGACGACGACGCCCTCTTCGCGTTCGGCGAGTGTTATAATAATAATAATAATGATAATATAGGTACCTATATGTGTGTGTACCTATATTATGCACGGGTACCTATGGGATGACTATATCTAATATATTATAGGTACGCGAGATCGCGTGCGTTCATCATCGCTTCGGTGTGTATATTATAATATATTATATTGTACAGAGTGATTCACCTAGCACATACTATGTACTGACCCCCGCCCCTTTTTATTCCTTCAAGAATGCATATCACAATAATATAGGTATATTTTGTTCGAATGTTATAGACCTCGATTAAAATCGTTACATATTTTCTAAGGAATTATAAATTAATAAATAATATTGAGGTTCAAAAACCGATAATTATTCGAATAAATGCAACACTCCATAATATAAAAGGGAGGTGAAACGGTCCTGTATAATATACTATGCATAAAATATAAATTAAACATACATGACAAGAAAACGAATATTGTGAGACGTTTAAAAGGACTGCGGTGGCGGCGGACTTCAGACGACCATGGCTATCGCGAAATTAGCTGTTGTTATCAATGTTATCGATATGTATATTATAAATTTATAACTTATATTATACTAGGGTACCTACTACGACAATCATAATTCGCCAACTTACAGTAAACGGCGAAGAAAGAGAAAGAGAGAGACAGAGTGGTTGGCAATTATAAATTCCTCCCGCTGAATAACTATATATACTATATAGGTATATTATATATATACAGCACACGCAATAGCATAATATGCGTATACAATATACACAATACACATAGTATATTTATATATTTATATATCTATTATATGTACACATACATAATATACTGTCGCGCAATTAACCAAGATCGGGTAAACGTAACCAAATGTTTGGGTGGGTGGGGGTGGGTCGAGTGGTTTACCGTGACGCGGAGTCTCCGCGGGGTGAAGCGGAGGCCGCGGTGCGTGTGGGAACTACGGGTCGGGGCACGCGCGTCCGTTTTATTATTATTTTCGTTATTACATTTTTTCCTCTGCGTTTCACATAGTGCTATTATAATAGTCGTAATAAGTCGCCGCCATCGCTGTGCGCTCGCGTTTTTATCGGGTTCGCATCGGAGCGGACGCGAGCGCGAGCAGCGCGTGTGAATTATGGTCGCGGCACGGTTATAATATTATTATTATTTTATATTATACGATCGACGAAACGGGTGAACCGGCGAATCGCTCGACTTGAGATGTGATACTCACCTATTCTATAATATCAAGTACCTACACAATATACTATATATTGTACACGATCGTATAATATGCTCAAGTATAATATAATATAAATATTTAATAATAATTATCGTCGATGCCTTCGCGTGCGTCATAAACGCCGCCGCGTAAACGATAATCAGTGCGGTCGGCACTCGACGCGCGCTAAACAGAAACTTTAAAATACGACCGATAAAAATGATTAAATATTGTTTTTTTTATTTATCGAAATTTTTTTTGACAATATTTTGTTTTCGTCAATATGTTAATCTATTTATTTTTTTTTAAAAATTGTTTGAAATACTCAAAAAGTATAAAAATATAAAATTTCAAAAATGGAAAACCTTTACAAATTACAGTATACACATTTATATAAAAATTACACAAAAAATGTTCACTAAAATTACATGATCACAACTTTTTTCATAAGGAAGTATGAAGTTCCAACTTCCGAGTCTATGGATATTCAAACGTAATAGTAACGAAGTTTGTCCTCAAATGATTTTAGATATTTTTTTTCTAATTCAAAAAATATTAATCGTAGAAATTTGGAACATTCCACTATATTACCTACTTATATTACAATTTTTTTTACACAATGACATTTTCAAAATACCTATTATGAATAATATTAAGCTATTCACACAGCTCGTCCACTCTATGGAACGTTGCAGTATATATACTGACTAATATAAGGTGTTTTATTGCAAATTTGAATAAATTGTTATTCCCCCTTTTCCTTTGCCCAGAATCGATTTCGCATAAACACGCAGTGATTAAATAATTACTGGTAGTATACCAATATTATTATGGTGACTTGCTTAAACCTCGGTCAAAAATTACTATATACCAGCTATACCAGCTGGCAGCTACAGATTTCTTCGAATTTGTTTTCTCTATGTGAATAACATAATATTATAAAATACGATTAGGTAAGGTCTTATATGTAGTAAGTACGGTTGTTTTAATATTAACGCGGTGTTACGTCCGCGGTGTCCCGGATTTTCATCGGTGACCATAAAAATATGTGACTTTTCTCCGTGAAAATCGTCACGTTTCCACGACGGCGGCAACGTCGGTATACGACTGTGATCCACGACGTGTCCTTTCGCGTACAGCACATCACTATCGTACAAATTATGCCTAATGTTATAATAACACATAATACTATACATCACGGTTCACTTCCGCAAAACGTCCGAGCACATTATACATTTATACACGGTGTAGGCACCCATATTATAATAATATCATCGTCATGACGCCCGGGTCGTATACCCACATTATCGTATTATATAGTCCGCCGTAGAATTTCGTGTCGCAAAACCATAACGCACGTTCGCCGCCACATCACTCCTCATATTGTACATATATTATTTTCATGTTACGTTTAAGCCGCGCGTTTATTATCGCGACCACCCGAATATAACATAATATCGTCTGCATGCGTAGGTATCCATTGTAACATATTATTATTACACATATATGGGTGCCCGGGCATGAATCTCGCGAATTTTCCACTCGTTCTCACGATTTTTATACCGTTGAGACCCGTATATATATTATACTTATACCTACATGCACCGCGAAGAAGTTTGGTTTTTTCTACAGTTTTGAGACATAAGCACATGCGGTGTAGGTACACGATGTATATCCCGCGAACCGTTAGCTTTTCCTCTAGGTACTCGTGTCTTAGACCAGCTCATCGATTTTCCCACGAACGATACAAGTTACCAATATATGTACGCCGCTACAGGAGCTCCAGTATGTATTTTGTATATATATATAATATATATATGCACATATGTTGCCATAATAAAATATACATCAAGGCTAGACTGGATTTGGCATTAACGAGTTTGTATTATATAATTCGCTGCAGAATTAAATTTATTCACTTAACGCTAGAACTTGGGCTTGTTCGTTAACTTTGACGTAAAAAAAAAATCCTCAATTTTCCAACCATTACAAATTATTATAAGTCGATATTTGATTTTCATCGTGAAGGTAATATTTGTACATATTTAGCTTCGTCTTCCTCCTCATTCCCACATGATATTGTGACCGCCATCACGGTGCAATTATAGGACTTTTTAAAAAATATTTTCATTTCAACTCAACTTAACAAAGTTCCATTAACTTTTCCACCTTGGTACTCGTATATAGTTTTATACACAATATATAAGGTATACAAATCATCTGATATTGACGTTTCTTCGTACCTACTTACAGGTATATGCCACACTGGACCAGATTATAAGCATACCGTTGTGCAGATTAATTAAGGAAACCACCTCTCATCCCTGAATCCTGATGTATATTATTATCATCGATGGTCTTTTCTGCAGCAGTTGCCGTTTTCGTTAAACACTCGGAATACTTTATGACGTTACACCCGTACACAGACACACACACACACACACAGACACACACACACAAACTTATAAAAGGTTTCCGTACACGGATTCCGGTGCAAGTGATACGTGCTGTAAGACTATACGCCTATATATATATATATGTTACGAGACATAATACAGTGCGTATATTATTTATGTACATATAATATAATAATATATACCCATTACCCATATATGCGCGTGTGCGTTATAGTTTTCCACGCGGTCGGTTATCATTCGCTGCAGTGTTCCATTTGATCGTATCGGTTCATATACAATATTATAAGCTTTTATAAACGTGTCGTCTCTTATTCTGTCGCAGGTATACCTATATATACCTATACCTATAACAATATTATATACCTATATATATTATATGGTTTAAACATATTCGAACGGCTTTCAGATCATTAAATTTCACAATATTTTATATACTCCAAACAAGTCGCTATACGAATATCATATGTGCATCTACGGTATAATATATAATATTTAATACATGCGTACATATAATATAGTACCTATATCAACGTGTTCTCATTCGACTGATATACGGTCATGAGTCATACGGCTCGTGAATATTGATATCAATACAGCATCGGTTATCTAAATATAATTTCATATATGTAGGTACGTATTTTATTTCTTATAACTTTTTATCATTTGCGCCATATTACACCATTACACTACATAGAAAAGAAAACGGGTAAATACTTAACTGATTTAATTACATTTTATAGTACTTATGATAATTTATAATATTATAATGTGTCTATTTATTCTCGTTGAAGAAATGAATTATTTTATTAGTATTATTATTTCCACATGAAATAATTTCAAAATCTATATAGTGTATATCTTATTTAATTTTGATCGTAAAATGTGTTTTTAATTAAATATAGGTAGTTACTTTCTATTTCTCTAAACACAATTTTGCATTAAATCTATATCGAGAACTAGCCACTTTGATTTAAACCGGGATTTATTAAAGGCATTATATTTTAATTATGTTATTGCAAATCTTTAATGGCTGTACCTATATACTATACTAATTGAAAATTGCTGTTTTTATTTTCAAGAAATTCTAAGTGCCAAGACATGTTTTTCAAAAATGATATAATTCTTTTTCGTAACAATTTTACCCAAGATCCTGAACTATATTAACATATTTTTACTCGGAATTTGCGATTAAGTGATGTGTTTATTTTTTATAGTTATTTATACATTAAAATAAAATAAATGTATTATAACATTTTATATTTATCTGGTTAGATTGGTATGCCTACATTTGATCTGTCTTACTGTTCGAAAATCAAGAAATAATATTATGTTTACATAATAATCAGAAACATATCAGACTTTACTGCCATATAATAATAGAATAATTTATTCATATAGGTATGCTGAATTCAAAATAAGTATTGAACTATGTACAATTTATATAAAAATGTAATATCAAATATGTATTTATATTTAAATGCATATGGTTTAATTTGATCGATTAGTTGAGATTAAAAGAATTGAGCCAATCCTATTTTCACAAATGACAAGACGTCAATATAAATCCCCTTGGCGACTTGACATTAATAATACGAACACGTGGTTAGTAGCGACTCTAATAACTCAATATAGGTATGCGTAATATTATGTGTTTGCTAGTGGTATTAAATCGTTACTTTTATATTAATGTATATAGAAAAACTTGATCGGAATAACTAAATTGTTTAAAACGATAACCCGCAATAGAATACCTACTATAGATACCTCGACATTTATATACATGTATATATTATGATGCGTGATTGCGTGTACGCGCTGATTAAATAATTTGTCAAAAAACATGAGAACTATAAAAAATAAAACCGTCGATCGATATCAACGTCGAGTAAACTACATTAAAACCCATGTACCTACTTCCTACATAAATATACAAAATAATATCATAATATTATCATATTTATCGATACGTCATCTGCAGCGACTGGGCGGCGGCGGCAGTTAGCGTGTCGTAAAATACAAACGATGTTAACACGATTTTCGGTTGGTATTCACGTGGGCTCTTCGTTTGACATTTCGGAAATGACTGTTCGTTTTCCTGTAACGCGTATTGTATATATGTATGTAACCGTGAACCCTCGGAAGTCTATATACGTTTCGGCGCGACAACGTGGCGCGGTTACAGTTATAATAGTTATAACTTATGACGACCGATAACTGGGACGACGGTAATTTCGACTCGCTTCCGTATGGATGGCGGCGCATAGGTAGTTATTAGTGACGGTAATTTGTCACCAGCATTGTACGTGTAATAATATATAATATATTATATTATATAAATGTTTAGGTAAAAACGACGACCGCTCCTCCGCGGCGTCTCGTTAACTTTATTGCCGACCATTAAAGTCTACAGGTTTTTATTTTTCTCGTTCACTCACCCTCTCTCGCTCCATCGCTCCATCGCCAGTGTATATTATCGTATAAACGTTATTATTATTATTATTATTATTATTCTGTTTCAAGCGTTACGGTTTTTATTTTCACGTCTTTTAATATTATCACGTCATAAAACACGCGCCGGACGTATATATTTTATTTTTTTTCTCTCAGCAAACAGCAAATCGATACCGATAAACTCATATCGAATCGTATAATAACTATACAGTGCGCGACGCGTCTTGACACGTGTTTAAACGCCACTCGGGTTTCGCGCGAGCGGGGACACGATCGTTTTTTTTTCTAAAAGTATTTACATGTTTCAATAAATTTTCCGGAACCACTTGTATAATATGCGCTCTGTCAAACGCTCAGGACGGTCGTTATTATAATATAACGCGTTGTCATTTATTTTATAAAGCTGCACGTACCTACGCGCTATGTACCTTTATATACTCATTGCTAACACGCACCGCACAGTATAAATATTGTTGTAGAGTGCAAAAAAAATGGTTTAGCGTCTCCACCGCCGCCGCCGCGGTCGATCCTAATGGCCCCGTCCGTCCGTCCGTCTGTTGGGGACGGGGTAACACTATTATATTTTTATACCGCGGTCGCAGTATTCGTTTATAGGTATAATAATATGTACAGCAACGTGTACTCGGCATACTGCTGCAGCGGCTTTCAGGTGACATGCGCGTGTAATACGCCTATATTATATTATATACTACTATATAATGTAGACTCTGCGACGGGAAAATTGCATTCGTATGTATACCGCACAAATATATATTCCTATATATATATATCATATACGACGAAACGTGTTTGGACGTGTTTGAAATCTCGTCCCGAGAATAAATCTATAATAATACCTCGTACTTGTTATATGTATATGTATAGATACAATATATTGTATATAAATATAATATAAAATATATTATATGGTACAACGGCAATTATAATAATATAATAGTCTGTTCAATGATATATGATATATATATATATATTTAACATAATTTAGGTATGCTGATTTACACGGCGATGCGACGAAGGTGTAAAAATCATTCACGTGATGGTTAGGAAACATTGAAGATACATTACGTTATTTTTCCGTCCATTTTCAACCTAATTTATATAACTTCGATATAACAGGTATCAGAGTTCTTTATTCAATAATTGGAATTCGAAATTGTAGTAGGTAGGTATATAGGTAATTGATCCAACTGAAAAAAAATCAATATCGATCGCGATATGTATACCTATATTCACATATTATAATACGTTCTAGCCTTCTAGGACATTATTATTGTTTTTTAAATACTATTATCATAATATATTCATATACCTATACTTGATATAAGCGTCTGCAGGAGCATTGGTATTTGGTAAAATGGTTCTTGATTTCTCTTTGTAGTATATACATACCATTACAATAAAATAATATTAGGCCCGTTGAATGTATAATATTCATTCCGGTTTTAATAAAATACTAGTTGGGAACAATACATTCTAATGTTGAAACGGAACTGATGAAATGTTTTATGGCTGCTTGGACGTTAATTCAATTTTTAGAGAAATAATTAGGTATGATATTGTGCGATTATTCACGCCCTATATACAAGACTGACAGTCCTAGACACATAATTATAGTACCATACTATTATATCATACGAAATCGAATAATATTTAAATTTAATCCGCCCCCGAGTCTTATCGGATGAATCGTTAAAGACAGCGTGTTATAGTAAACGTTTTCATGATATATATATATATATATATATATATATTTATATATATATAATACTTGTACCTAAACGTATTAACAGATTACGATAATATACGTCAAGTACTAAATATGTAGTCTAATTCACCAAACATTATCACCCCATTTTCTCTTCAATAATTCAGTTTTTCGAAATCTTATATTTGGAATTTTGAAATATTCTTACTTAGACCATATTTTTAAATTTTTGAGATTTTTTGTACTAATCAAGGAGTGTTTTGGATAGCTGTGGAGATATAAATTAAATTCTATTTTTTAAATTTGACCATCCACCCCATTTAACTTTAAATTATTTAGAGGGTCATTTTTCTGAAAATATTGAAGTATCAAAATCAAAATTCGAATGTGTAGTTTTTGGGTTATTTAACTTTGTTAAACTTTGTGTACTAATAGAATAATTAGATATAGGTCCAAGTGATAATGAGTTTTGAAGATATTATGTTCTATGGGGCTATGCCGGTATAATACGATATTAATCATTCACCATTTATAATTTGTAAAAATGCCCCAAGTATAATAAACACAAGATGTCTAAATCTAAAATATAATTTGTTTTGTATTTTTTTTAAACTATTTTTAATGACTTTTATCCTTAGTATAAACATTTGCATAACTAAAAAATACATGTTAAAATTTTTAGTTAGATACATTAACATTTACAAAAAAATCTACTAAATAATTTATGGTAAAAATGGTTGTATGAAAAACAGAAGTTTATATCGCCACAGAATTTAAGTATTACAACAAATCTTAATAATTTCAATAAATTCATTATTAAATGAAAATTGAATCAACGAGGGTGAGCATTCTCCGTGAATCACCCATACATAATGTATTACAGTTTACAAGTAATTCGTTTTCCGCGTTTAAATATTATTATATAGGTAGCGAGTAGAGACGCTTTTTTATGTGCGACAAACGTTGTGCCAACAGTATGGACAATACGCATAACATAATATGTAATATAAATTATTTGACCTTATAAAAAATAATATTAATAACAAAGAAAATAACACGTGTTTACAGGAGGTACCACTTCAATCGCATAGAAATAATAATAATAATAATAATATAATAACAACAAATAAATAACGTCGACATATTATTCTACTTACGTAAGTACTTGATTTGTGCTGACGATGACTGGCTGTTGGCTGTTTTCCATGTTGTCTTTGACCTGTAACACGCAGTGTATCCAAAGCCAGTCCCCTGTGGCCCTCTTCTGTACCCTGGCCAGCAGTATGCAAGAACGATCCTGTTCTGATTGTATAACTGTATATATACAACCGACAATAATTATTGTTATTACGCGTATTTCAAAATATACAACGTATATATACCTACCTACATATATATATCAACACGACTTGTACATACTGCAGTGTTTTCTTTTCTCTTAAATAACCGTAATATATACGTTATATATACATGGATGAACGTGTATATACACGGCGCGGACATATATCACGGGTGGGCGATAATAAAAAAAATTGTATTCACATATTATATATCATAATAGGTACATATCACTTTTGGTTTCGGGGCGGCCGCCTCCGGCTCTGTGTATTTGTATACGGTATATATAATGTACGTGTATATATCATGGGTATGTAGGTATGTAAGTGTTATTAAAACGACGTGTAGGTATATAATGTATATTATAATGTACTCACTCAGCCTGTGTTTGCTCTGAGCCTCGCGCATGCACTCCCAGTGCAACAATTGGTACCAAGAGACGCCCTGCAGCTCCGAACGGGAAAACCCCAGATGAAATTCTCCTCTGGAAAGAAAACAATGTACATAGGTTAATCATTAATATGAAAAACGTAATATTTTTTTCCGCCGCCGCACTGTCTACTGAAAACCCTATGCAATCGGAACGCGTTTTTATCGATTTATTAAGAGGACGTGGTACCCGCATATATATTGTTGTTTCTGTCTTGCACACGTACGACATACAACATTTTTCACTCGTCAGATCACATTTAGCTCTGTTAGTTATAAAATTATATTGAATTGTCCTCTTATAAAATTTAAAGGTAACATTAGTATCTCGGCAATCTCATTGACATTTCATTATATTTTAATTTTAAACCGTGTATTAATCCGAATATTCAGGTGTACAAACAATTTACAATTTTAAAATAAGAGGTAAATTCACTCTAAGGTCTAACCTTTAATATTGTATACGTAGGTATACACAATACACCTCGACGAAAAATCGGACGGTTATAATAATATTATTATCATAAATATTGTCTTCTGCAATGATTTCGAGTGTAATCTTATGTTTAGGAATTCAGCTATAACACCGCACTATAACATACTATTATAGTATTATGTTATACATATTATAATATGTAATACTACAATAATGTGTACGCGCCATCGGGAATATGGTTTTCGATTACGATTCCGATTGAATTTCGAAGACGCGTCCTCATTCCTCCTACTCCTCCCCCGCGCACGTGGTGGCCGTAGCCGGTATAGCGAGGTATCTACACTCGCATAGACACATACAATATATATGTAGTATACACATTATATAGGTACACTTATAATACTGGTGCTTCAATATCGTTACAAGAACAAGAATTTGTAGGCGTCGCGAGCGCGAGCTTGTGTGATCGATAGCGAGATTTGTTTTTAGATCATATTATATATTATTATTATTATTATGTATAATATTCTCACCGCCACCGCCGCCGTGGTTACAAATCATAACCCGATCCGCGTCGAGAAAGTCGTGTGTATCCGATTCTGGTGTAATTTCTTTTCGTCGGCTCCGCGTGGGCGGAGGAGGGGGGGTGCTCGACTCTGGACGTTTCGCAACAATCGAAAACGCCGTTCGGTAATATTAGGTAGGTATATCCGCGAGGTCAGGAAAAAAAATAACATGGCCCTCAGCGCGAGTATAGTATAATATATAGTAACATATTATAACCCTTTCCCGCGGCCATCAGCTGCACATCCGTAATAATTAAATATGTAACGCGCGCTCGGTACGTGTCGGCTGCGACGGGCGCACAAACACATACGCGATATCTCGTTCTGGTCGCCGTAATTCATTCATTATTTGCTGGGCCCGTTCGAACGAGATTAATTATACTCGAGCGATATTATTATGCCATAATATACTAATTTTATAGTAACGGCAGCGTATATGGTATATAATATGAGAACCGCCGACACATATACAACACCCCGCGACTAATTGGCAACGGTCACCGCCCGGTTCGGCGTCGTAACCCGATATCGCGTATTATACGACGAGACAATAATAATTCGAAATATTATTGTTGTTTATATCCACACGATCGTGCGCAGTACAATATATTATATTGTATGCGCCTACAGTAGTATCGATTATATATAATATACAATATACTGCTGGGTGTTAATTTTTAAATATTTATGCGTTATAATATACTCTATACAAATTGGCTAAACGATTGAAGAACTCGATGGTTTTAGTTTTCAATCTAGAATTGTGAATTCACACTATAGATGTATAGTGGAACTTTGGTAGAGCAAGACTGAAAACGCGATGTTAAAATATATGATAGAAGGAAAGCAGCTGTAATTGACGGGGACACACACACACACACACACACACACAGAACTGAAACACTCTGTATACATGTGAACGACGTAAGTATGGCGACGACCGCGGTTCGCGGATGACAAACGACGAGACGATCTTCGCAATTCATGCACTTTTCCGCGCCCACGGTATATACTTCAGTAGAGAACGGTCTACAGAGACTAACGCCGATGACGTGTGAATGGGACGAAGCTCGTATGTATACTATACATACACATCGGGTAGGTATAAAAACGGCGGTAACCTATCGCGGTTGAGCGGCGTTTCTTTGAGATGCGGAAATGATCGATTCCTGCAGTTATCGGAGAGACGCGCGGACTCGTATGGGACTTATATATCGATCTATTCGAGGCGTAGGCCTTTCGTTGCCCGGATGCAAAATGCGGCAACGACGACGACGACCACTGCGACAAACGACCCGCCGACCGTACATGTTTAATTGCGACAGAATATATAATATTACAGTGTGTACGCGCGTAATGTATCGCGGTGACAAAGAGAGGTACCTATAGACTATAGTATATTATACTACTATTTATTATTATTATTATTTCCGAGAGGACGGAGGGTATTATCCGGTGCAGTTGGGTTTTGCGTGATTAATGGCGAGGTATATAACATAACACACACACACATATATATATACGGTGTATATATTATAATAATAATGTAATATAATGGCGTGTACGCGCGACGAAAGCTTGTATTGCCGACGACCGCTAGGCAGGTATATTCATCGGCCGACCTCGCCCACGCGACGGGGACACCCGACAAATCGTTCGCCCGCTGCACCAATTCCGCGCCGCGCAACACAACAGGTATACAAAACTGTTATTAATCACCCGTTTCGCCGTTCCCAGTTTTAATATGACATACACCCGATGCGGAGGCAATAAATACGTACTCGTTTCTTTATTATTATTATTTTATTCTATATATAGAGGCATATAGGTATACTTCTATCACCCGACAACCGGTCCCGACGCCGCCGCCGCCGACGACGACGACCAATGATATATATTTCGGTACTTAATTTGTTCCCGCGCGCGGAACTGTTGTGTCCGGTGTATTTTCGATAATTGTTTTTTAACGAGATAATTGGTGAAATGCACGCGCGCGCGAATGTACCTGCCTACCAGTATAATAATATAATATATAATAGCGACGGTGATGATTTGTTGCCCGGACCGTGAGCGTTTTAATTGGCGCCCCCGAAACCGGAGTTATAGGTACGAAATATGCGTTCGATAGAAAACGTAATTTTTGTATAATATTATTATTATTATTATTATGCGCATGAATAATTCAAAACACGTTATACAAACACGGCTCAAGTCGGTACACCGCAGCAGCAGCAGCAACGACGCTTTTATAACATTTTAACCTAACATTGTATACCCATAGGTATTAACTCTAAAACAATGATGTCGCGACACTGTTTAAGGTATATCGATTAAAAACGAAAATGGCGTAACTATAATGTATAGTTTGTCTCGTTTCGAATGCATAACATGTGCCTCGGCCACCCGTGGCCGTTGATCACGTGCCGCAAACGACGATAATAGTATTATGAGCGACGGCGGCGAATCGAAACAATGCCCCCCTTAATGGTGTTTAAGTGTTAACATACATTTTGTCTACGTGTATGAACTTCATGTCCATCGAGTGGATGGCTGTGAACACCGTGGTGGAACCCTGGACCACGGCTTCCCTGGTCTCGGGCATCGCCACCGGGCTGCAAGTGGCTAGGAAAACTGGTTCGTTTCTGCTGCACAGCGGCAGATAGGAGAGGTAGTGGCCCTGCACTAAAACCACCTGGCGGACAAACGATTATAATT
Organism: Macrosiphum euphorbiae; assembly: GCA_949089665.1. Classification (NCBI taxonomy): domain Eukaryota; kingdom Metazoa; phylum Arthropoda; class Insecta; order Hemiptera; family Aphididae; genus Macrosiphum; species Macrosiphum euphorbiae. Next base: position 68,748,358 of record CARXXK010000003.1, on the reverse strand, counting down.
ACTCAACATTGCACAACGTGTATAATATGGTTACCTATAATATAATATATATAATGGTTACGCGACGAGGGGTCAAAGTGTTAATTTTTGTTTTCGGGATATTAGAAATTATTGCGTTTGAATCGGCGCGAGTCGAAACTGGTTCATTTTTTCCAGTAGGTAATCAAACCGTGTTCAAACCCGTTTTCTACATTTGTTTTTAACATTTCTGGATAAGAAACCTGGTCGCGTGCCCGTTTTGACTCTCCGATTATCATGAACGAATATGTAGATTGTAGATACTGCTATCGAATTAACCCTCGAAAATTATTTAACCGTCCGTGTTATCAAGACGAATTATAATGTACCTACTAATTTACAATGGTCGACGGACAGACTGCGTATCGAAAGAAAATGTGCTGTGTACTTTGATATAGTTATTTAAGATTTTATGAATCGAACATTATAATATTATCATTCTGATAAGACGAATTTCATAACGTGAACACAATGTAGTAAGCACGATTAATAATAAAAAAATTTGTAGGCATAAGTCATATAATTATGTTATTATAACAACATAAGATATTGTTTTTATATTACCTTTTGATCGCCGAATCGCATTTGCCTCCGGGCGTTTCTGGAGACGTTCATCCGGCACAAGAACATCCGCTTGCATCCTTGGTCCTCGGCGGACGTTTGACTCCTGGACAGTTCGGTCTGAACGGCCTGATGATCTTGTTTATCGATCATGTCGTACACGCTGTCGCCGTGTATTAGAAGATCCTCCTGCGGGAACGAATGAACGATAACAATATTATTATAAATAGACGATATCAACGAAAAATAATAATATGTACAAACAAACGGACGCATTCCGTTATATGATATTTTTAATATTATTATTATTATTATTATAGGTAGGTACCTATCGTTGCAAATGGACACCGCGGGGGAGAGCAGGTGATTTCGAACACATCGAATGCCTACGAGCGCCATATTATATACGGGCGCGGAGAGTATATAATAATAATTTAACATTTGAAAAACAAAAAAAAAATTGTTTTTTCTTCTTCTCGTCCTACGTGCTATATGAAATCAACGCCCATAACGTTTTAATCGCCACACAAATCTTAATAGCCTATCCGACGGAACGAGGAGGAGGACTGCTGCGGTATATAATATTAATACGACCTAGGAAACGTCCCCGGGGTCGTCGTCATCGTCGTCTCCTTCGTCCCCGGCGTGTAGCCTGCGAGTGTCTATATATCGTAGATGTGAACTAAATATTTTAATATTACGTTCAGTGGCCCACGCCCAAAAATAAATAGGGGTAGAAAATTGATTCGGTTACATCTATATTGGCCAATAGACTAATGGCTATAGCCAATAATTATTCAATAGTTTATTTTCAATATTTTTATAAGTAGTAGAATTTCCATATTTTGGAGCCAGGGCGTCCACCCACCCACCTACCAAAAAAATCACGGGTAGCAACTGCTACCCTTGAACCCTCCAGTGTGCGCCACGTAATACGTTATGTCCAAAATTTTCGGAAGTACAACCAATCGTCGTAATATTAATTTATAACTTACTACACCTCACACAGGGGTCGTACCTAGGTTGAGATCGACAGCCGGTCTCTCCGATTTCCGTGTACGCGCTGCTAATTTATATAGTAAATACGTGTTATATAGGTATAATAGGTATTAGTTACCTAGGTATAGAATATAATTATTAATTATAATAAAAAAAGTCTTATTGTTTAAAGCTTTTTACTGCGGCTAATTCCATCTCAGCTTAATGATATAGTATCAGTAGGTACGTAAATTATAAATTACTCTACGCTTTAATTAAGTACGTCTTATTTATAGTGTTTACATTATGAACAATAGAAAATATCCATTAAAGCGTTATAAAGCGAAGGCCGTGTAAAAATAAATAAATAATGAGCTAGGTATATGAAAGTCTATAAAATATAAATTATTTTTTATTTCAAACAATGCAATAAAATATTTAAAAAATGGACTAAAAGTTTACAATTACTAAGAATCAAAGCTTAAAAATATTTTACAATGAATGAATTCACACAGCAAAATATATGATCAATGGCACAACAATATTTGTTCAACAAACATTTATATAGAGTATTAAAAGTATTTGAAAATAATTACAGAAATTACCTTAAGATTCTATACAAATTAACTTAAGATGGATGATTACTCCAAATTAAATATACATATACTGCGGCACATGATTTGATAATGTACACTAGGTATCTTAAAATTTAAACTTAAAGCTGTATTGTGACTTAAGGGAACATAAGCTTAAAAAAATATTCGCTCTAAATGCCTAACCCGTCCAATAATTATAATAATATTAACTGAATATGTTTCTGGGTTGGGTACAGATATTTTATTTTTCTAACCGATTATTACAAATAGACTTTTCTGTTGTCATGGTTTTTATTCACAACAATAAATATATGATTTATAGATTGTTCTTGTAGAATGTAGAGGAAAAATATCGAGAAGTATGTTTTTTTTTATCAGAGCTATATTAGCATTTTGAAATTTGTGCTACGAGCTCTCGGAGCTAGAGATTTCGAGTCGTGAATATTATATAATATACATTACACATAGGCTATTATGTTTGTGTGTTATATATTCATAAACTCTAATTACCCATGTCAAGGGAAAAAAATTCGAGATGGTAATGAGTTTCCTTGTACCCAATGGTAATTATTTAATTTTTTTTTAAACAAACTATAAAGTCATTTCTGGTATAACAGACGAGCGTGGTATACCAGATTTTGGAAAATGAATAAGTGCCTACAAAATTACCTACCTAAAATTCTTTTGGTCGTCGTTCCCAACCATTTTCGGTATATCAATAATTAATATACGAAATCACATTTCATAGATTCAATGGTTGTTGTGGGGGAGGGGGGGCCGGCCACATCACTGCTGCAGGTTAGTCGTTGACCGATCGGCGCGCAGACCTACCGCCGCACCTAAAGGTATATATACAATACCGAGCGTGGTATATAACGTTTGTCTGCAGGTACCTACCTATATATATGTGTATATAAATGAGAGGTAGGTATAGTAATTTCCCGCGAATGACAATGACGTATTGCGAAGTGATAAATCAACGTGGCCTATAACGACGACTTCGGCTAGGCCGCGACGGCGACGACGACGATCGCGATGGATGAGGCGGAGAGATAAAGGAAAAAATATGATCGTACCGAATCCGAAAAGATAAACCGCGGGGTTATAGACACGTCGTTTCGTCCGATCAATTGAAAACGTCGTTGGCGCGTGTTATATATAATATATGTGTGTGTATAAAAATACGTGTCGTGTGTATAATGCATATTATATACATTATAGGTACACGAGGGAGTGTAAAAACCATTAACCGATCGGTCCTTATTTGCGTTATTGTATATTATACGGCTACCGAACAGCCGAGTTACACGAGCGGCTCACATAATATTATTATTATTATATAGGTACCTGTAGTCCGCGCGTCCTCGCAACACCTAAGGTACCTATACATATACCTACACATATTACACATTACATATATATATTATACGATATAAAGCAGCAGCCTATATCTATAATATTGTATTATATACTATACAACGGTTAGTTGCCGGTTGCATTTTTTTTTTGTTTTACTGGTTTTATTTATTTATATTTTTCGCGTCCGTCGCGACTCTTCGCATTCTAACAAACCTGTATAATATAATTCCGCGTGCGAACTTTTGTACACCGAACAGTGAAAGTCTATACCTACGCCCGTGTGTGAGTACCTATTACAGGTACCTATGGCGGGTAAAACGCGTCGTATATTGTGTGATACCTAGTATATATTATTATAATGGCGTTATATATTGTGTATAATATTATTATGTTATGTACACGGGTAAAAACACACAACTTTACAGATATATCGGCCAAACAATTTTTTTTTTAAACCGTTTTGCGCGCAGCGGGCGTCGATCCGGTCGTAAAAAACACTTATCTCGCGGCGCATTTGGAGAGGAAAAAAATGATAATATATACGACGCGTTCCTCTGTACGGAAAATTACGATGTCACCGCGGCAGCGAGCAACGGTTTTTTTATTCTCTCCATAAATTACATTTCCGTCGATTTAAGTGCAAGCGGCTTACCTATAACGCGGCCTTATAATATAATAATAAATGTGCTGCAGTGTTTGGAGTGCTCGCACCGGGGAAGGGGAAGGGGGGGGGTACAATTAATTTAATGTATGGTTTGTAACGATCGCGTAATGTTTTGATTAGGAATAATTAATTACAAAACAATTATATTACAATCATCACATATTAAAATAATAATATAACGAAATAGCTCTAAGTGGCACGAGAATCTATGGATTGCGCGGTGTCGGCGGGTCTGTTGATTAGTGAGTATAATATTATGAATTATTATAATAATTAACAGTCGATAATATTATATATGTCGCGATTCAGAGTGTAAAACTAATATGTAATACATCATGTACGATGTACCTATTATCGTGTATTTATAATAATATAGGTACTATGTACCGTGCAGGGTTAACACCTCGCCCGCCGCGAAAGAATTATAAATAATATTATATATACTCAACTAACACGATTTTTCGCACTATAAACATCGTTCCTTAATATTACTAGGTGTATAATATAATATTATTATTATCAGCTATACATAATATTATATTGTTTGTACAACTATAAATTAAACGACTTGTATCGCGGTCTCCCCGCGGGCGCTCTTCGTCGTATGCGTCGTCGTATCGCTCGTCCACACTATATATATATACAGTATATAGGTATACGTTATATTATATTGGTTATAGGTATACTATTGTGTGGCGGGTAATTTAAGTAGAGATTATAATATTGTCGTACTTATATATACCTGCAGCGCGAGTAAACCTACTTTATTATAACAAAATATCGCAATGCACTTACACTCCATACTATTATTATACGTCTGTAAGGTGATCGCCTCAACGCTTTTTTCCCGAACGATCGCCAGCGATCCGCAATGTGTCCGACGAAATGTATACACTGACACGCTAGGCGATATTATCATAATCTCATATTATATCATAACACACGGTGTCACTGCAATAATATAATTTATATTATATTGCGATATACATTCGAAGAAGTCCAACATCAGTGGCGGTACCGCGTGCAACGAGGGATAGATGACGATAATAATAACAATAATAATAATAATAATACGAACCGACACGAGTAAAGTTCACACGTAATAATATACCATAATAATTTAATGTAATGTATGAAAAACTCCGCTGCGGAAAAGATTTCCGTTCGTCATCCGATTTTTCTGGACCGTAACCCGAAACCGACATAAACTTATTTTCTTGATTCTCTGTTTGATTCGCGCATGCAGTGCATGCAAATGAAACATAATTTATTATTGTCGTATAGTACAGACTGTAATATTATGTTATTATTATTATCATCACCATCATCATCATCACAATCCTCCAAACGTCGTCGACGAAAATAGCTCAAGTTACCGCGGTATATTAAATACCAGTTACCATGTAGGTGGTAGGTACCTATGTCAAAAGCGTCGTATTGTGTTTACGCGACCGCCCACCGCCATCACCAGTCGTTTGAAATAATATATTATACCTATTAGTGTAACGTCCGCACCGCGAAAGCTGTATCAGTGGCGTGGTGAACTGAACATTTTTCAGTGACAAATTATAAATATCACAATTATTAATACATAATAATATATTAATAAAATACAGCTGATTGTACTAATACCCATTTCAGATCGTTATTGGCTCTATTTACCTAAAGAGTACCTAGCTACTACATATATCCACCGGCAACCACCTACCCCAGAAGAAAATTCTCGGAGGCCTCTGAAATTACCGTTCGTTACTGAGTAGTAATGATATTATTATATAATATAATGTAAGTACAGACGAAGGCAGGTAGGTTGGGTATATGTATATTATTATGATACGCTCGTTCGCTTCATTAGCAGTCTTGTGGTAGGCTAATATTTTCCAGTTTATTTGGTATATTGTTGTGTGCGTGACGCATAACGAACGTAATATTATAATAAAACAAACAAAAAAAAAATTACGTGCGACAGCGACGGAACGGAGGAGAAAAAATGTTTATCAATTTATATGGAAATTCGCGAGACCGACCGAATAAGGGCAGATGAGTTGCGTGGGTCGGTATACAAACTATTTTTTTTTCTTTCTTACGTACTATTTGGGATAGTAATATTACGATGATATGCTCGAGAACGACTGCGATGATGAGGACGATGACGATGATGTGTACCTACCTAGTACCCATACCTCTATATATTATTATAATGCGGATGCGAGGTGCCTGCAAGCAGTGTGATGACGACGCGTGTCAGCAAATTTTGTTTTTGAATGAAAATTATTTTTATCGTTACGCAATCGAATTCGGGTACACTGCAGGAAAACGAGTGAAGTGAAATACATAAAAGTATAAAACGGTACTATACGAGTACCTAATTGGACGGCTCGGGACCGGACGTGAAAAGATACGTCCGCCGAGATAAAACAATTAGCTGTACCTTATTTCGTTTCGGTTTTTTTTCCACTTCGGTGCACGAAAAAAAAAAATGCCCTACACATATTACTCTAAATATACAGACCCGTCCTGCAGGACATTATACAATAATATGTTTATACTATATATAATTTTATTCGCCGACTTCTGGTCGTTACTCGTTAGTCGTTACAATATTGTTTCGGCGCGTTTCCCTCGTGGGAACCGTATTTTGTCGGCAAAAATATTATGTTAAGATTATGGTACATGTCGCGATATCATAAAATATCATTGAGTATAGTATATAGATAATATTAAAAATCGATCTTGGAGCGATCGCGATTTAAATAAGAATAAAATATTTTGATACCACTTTTACTCGTATATAAGGGGGTAGAAACTATTACCCTGCAGGTAGTTGGTACACAAAAAACCTGTTAATATAATTTATAGTCGATTATGTTTACCGAAAGTACTGATTGATATTATAAGCAAGTTAAAAACCCGATAACAATTTTAGGCGCATGTCAAGTTTTACAGGGGTAAACTTTTAGCGAGTAGTCACTGGAGCGGTAAAAGTGTAAAACCGTACAATATTATAAACATTGAACACGTCGTCGGTCGGACAATATATAAATATATAATCGCAAATTAAATGCGAGAAATATACTTACATATCTATAATTGTTATAGTAAAAGATCTAAAACTGCCTCTATATATATATATATATAAAATTATATTATAATTAGGCATAATATACGCCATCTCGACTGATGACGCGCCTGTTCTCGGGGTTTGTGTGCGAATGTTCACGACGCGTATTATATTTTTTCACGGTAAGTAAGTACCTGCCTACCTACTTATATTTATATTTTATAATCTCGAAAATATCATCGTATTGTGTATTAGTGTGAGTGTGTGTGTGTCGTTTGCCGTGTTTAAAAACTAGTTTAACCGTGCACGGTCGCGCGTTCAAAACGTAATTTGTATTTGAAGTTGAACCAGATCTTGCAAGCGGACGAGAGGTGTCCTCTTCGCGGGTATAAACTGTTACGATAATGGTCGTGTTATGCGCCGCAGTATGAACGCGTTTATTATTATTATTATATGCGGCGACGCGTTTTAATTTACACGCGTTCAGTATCGGTTCCAAAAGCGCAGGTTCACGATGCCCTTATAATATATACTGCAAGACTTGAGCGCGTTAAATTGGCTCGGTAGTTTATAATAATACACACGATATTATACCTATACTACGTTATTATATAGGAGAGGTAGAGGGGTTGCCTTCACGTAATCATGGTCAGAACGTGCCCGGCGCGACTGTTGGAAAAACGGCGTTTATCTCGATGGGAAATCTCTAGTTTCTCATGATCTGGTTACTTTTTTTTTTTATTAATTTTTTTGTTTTATTTTTATTTTTACCCGTGTACCTCTACCGTACGCCGAACGGGTACCTACTTACCTTTTTTTTTTCGCGGCCGACTCGTATTATTTGTACCTTGTCGTCGTCTCGTCGTCGATCTCTATCTGATGAGGGGCCTTTTCGATTTCCTCCCCACCCCACACCGCAGCGCGCCGTCCGGAGGCTAGACGGCTTAATTAACCTCATTAGCGGATTTATGTATGGATATATATTGAACAATATAGGGAAATGGCCGTGGTGAAGATCGGACGAACAACGCTTTCCGATAAATTCTGCAGCAGAAGTGAAAAAAAAAAGAAGCAGTAGAAGAGAGGAGTTGGAGAATAAAAATAAGAGGAGAAAAAAAAATAATAACAACAACAAGATGAAAAAATAAACCAGTAGGAAGCGAACAATGCATAGTGCGCTTGCATATAGGTAGGTACCTACACTGTACACGCTGCTCGTATGGGTTCATTTGCCAAAGAAAGCCACGACGCGAATTCATCTTCGCATTAGTGATATATGCTGCACTGAATGCAGATTTTTTTTGCATACGGGGAAAAAAAATGTACTCGATTGTTTTCTATTGTTTGAATATTTATCAAAGTTTATACTTGAACTCGCGGGTTACATATTATATGCGTCTAGTCTGCGGTATTATATAGTATTGTCTCTGCGTTATATATTATTGTACACATAGTGTTATTTAATACGTACGAGAACGTTATCAGAACAAGTCAATGAAAAACGGTCTCGACAATATCCTATAACCGAGTTAACAATGTAATAATAAATTGTGTAAGTGTACCTATAGGTACCTATCTTTCGAATAACCATTTTCGATATTCCACGCGTGCTCAAGTCAAGTATAATAATATAGTATCATATCATAATATATATGCGGAGAAATTAGAATTTTCTGATATTTCCCGAGTGGCCGAATCGTGTGCCGGCCGTGCATATACCGCCGATACTCGATGTGTCAATAATACATAATATTAAATTTATTGGAGGACGAATAGACGACTATCAATGTTATTTATAGAACGAAGGGATAACACGCTTTATAATATATAATATAATAACTTAATAACTATTGCGTAGGTATACCTAGTTATTTAAACTTTTATATTATAGAGGTTGAGTAGAAGACACCCTGACAGACACGCATAGAGTTATATATTACTATGTTAGTATAATATGTGTGTGAGCATCCTTTTTAAAACTTTAAAGAGTTATTGTACCTATTTTATTTATTTTTATTGGCGAGGAAAACGTATTTAATAACTATGTTTACGCTCCAGAGAGCGTCTAATTCAAAACATCGATGAGAACTGTTTCCGCTCGCCAATAGACATAAATCTAATTAGGATTATTAAACGTATAAATAATAATTTATCGTATTATGTTACCATGGTCACAGCTATTGTATAAAATATTAATATACATATAGCTATAATGTATATTTGTGTTTGTGAGTATAATAAATACACACATTATTATTATTATTATACTGATGCAGCAGCGGGTACATCCGAATAAAACCGGACTTTAAAGACGCTTCCTTTAGGAGTACGGCACTCGACCAACTCCTTCTCCGCTGTTTATAACGACCGTATGCCGCCGATGCCAGTTATAATAATAGTCATAAAAATAGCAATAATAATAAAAATAATGGCAACGTAATAATAATAATATTATTATTATTATAATAACTAAACCAGTTTCGATGTTAATTTTTACGATAAACGATCAATTAGAAGAAAACGAAATAATAATAATTTTCGACCACCGCACACAAACAAGGAAACCGATGGAGCGGGTTTTTCGAGACGAACGGCGGCGGCGGCGGCTAGATCATCATCGACAACGCCGCCTGTCCGTGCAACACAATATATAGATACATACACAATATAATATTTATAACCTTTGACTGCAGCGGGAATTCGTCTTGTTAGCGTCCGATCACGTACTCGCGGTCCAAGTTACCGCTTTGGTTTTTACACGTTATCGCGTATTACATACACACGTACACACACACATTTACACACAGCTAAGTACGTATAATATTATAATCTGAAATTCTAAAATGATAATACGACCGTATTACTGCTGCAGGTTAATACGCATAGGTAGGTACCTCCAAACCCAACCTCTATGCCTACATGCTGTACCGACAAAGGACGTTTCGTACCCTCGTATTCTTGTAGTATATGCATAATATAATATTCCATAATATACTTACCGCTGTGAGACCGTCGCCGTAAACCGGCAATTCGTATTCTTCACTGGTAGTTGCGGTATACCTAGATTGATAGTCCGGCCAGCGTATAATAACGCTCTATGTGTCTGGTTACCGAAATTTTGCAACCGAGCGTTATTTCAGATTCAGTACGTCGTCGAGTGTACACCTGCAGCAATAATATTATGCTCTATCCGCTAGATACTTATAATAGGATTTCGCGATAGCGACAAAGACTCGCGAACCGCCTGTAGCAGAACCGTCGTTGTCGCTTAACGTAATAGACACTCGTTACTTCAGAAAACACTATAATTTTTTGTAAAAATTCATATTTTTAAATATTTTATTTTATCGCTATTATTTTTTCAAGTTTTTTATTATTTTAAATGACAACATGTATTTTTAGATTAAAATTTCTCCCAAGCAGAAAATTATTAGGAGTATTTCGATCTATGAAAATCAAATTACGCACAAGTATACCTACTATTAGTTATTATTAGTTATAACTTACAAGTATTTAAAGTTATTAGAGGAGCGGAGTAATGAACCAACATTTATCAGAATACCCCCGAACTACTCTAATCCACTCATTAACATTTTAATTACTTATTACAACAGTTATAACTCATTAACTCCTAGTCCAAAATTTGATTTTTATACATCAAAGAAATTATACCTACGCCAAAAAATGTTTCTAAAAAAAATAAAAATTTTGATATTAACATCTTAAAATAATGTAAAAAAATATTTTTAAAAACGCTTATAGTTTGAGAAATAATGAGTATCTTACATCATTTGGATCATCCAGTATAAGTACTGCAGGTCAAACAATTTGTTTCACCGCAAAATTGGTATGAATAATTATAATGTGTCTAGCCATGTAAGTATGTAATTTTTATGCAACCCATACCAGTTCTATGTACATCGTAACATTTGGATAACCATGCAGTATTGCAGTATGTACAGACGTACAGTGTACACTGGTATTATAGGTATGCGATAGGTCTCTACACCTAATGTAGAAGATAATTCACACCGCCGGCGAGGGTGGAAGTATAACGAAACATTTCGAAAATAGATAAGACAAAACGGTCATATTTTGCTTTCGTATAGTTTGTTTACCGTGTTATCTAAACACAAAACCACTGTTATTAAATGATTAAAAATTCTAAGCGTAACAATTCTCAGAAAAACTTTTACATACCGACGTATAGGTATGGTACACATGAGTAGTCGAGTTAATTTAAAATGTTCTCAGATAATCGCTTGCTCGTGATGAAAAATTAAAAGTCAGAAGAGGTGCACATTATATAAGACTTAGTATATCTAATATAATATATAGTATACCTACATTTATGGATTCGATCTTATTACGATATATATTGTAACTCAGTTGTGCAGTATAATATTAAATGTACGTGTGTGGGGTGCGGGGGAGGTAGCGGGGAAGTGAAAGGACTCTTCTAATCCATAGAGTTCGCGGGAAGGATACAATTTTTTTGCGCGCGCCATTGAGAACGCGGCGGCGGTCCTTGTAGGAGATGTAAAAAATGCGCATTAAAAAAAAAAAAAAGAAAGATGGCTGTACGGCGATAAGGTGCGCACACTGTATAATATAATGTACCATATTATTGGTACGCGTTATATACGTATATTGTTGAGCGACGATTTATGGGTAGGAAATCAATAAATGTCGTTAATCGACCGTTGCGCCAATGTTCGGTTTCAATAGCGACGCTCGTACACATATAGGTATAATATATTATATATATATATACATATACATGTATAAGGAATAATGTCGCGCCGGCCTAATGAACCTTATCAGATGGCAGTGCTCTTTTCCTGCAGCCGACGAAACTTTGACCGCGTTTGGCTTTCGCTGTATCTCACGAAAACGTCATCATCATGTAACACAAAAATGTACGAAATCGTCGAACTGTGCGTTAAAGTCTTTTACTTTCTAATCGGAATAAGAAACAACCGTTCAAAAACGAACGATATATTATTATTATAAGAATGCGAAATGGACGAAATCATTGTGACCCGTAGGTATCGATCAGCACTGTGTAATAATATATTATCATATTATGGATTATAATATTATATATGATAGTAACAATGGTCAACGACAAATTCACTAAACGCTATTCGATCGATCAGTTGGCGTGGTTAATATTATAATAACTATATTTCTATATTTGTAGTACGCAAATGTCATAATACAATACGACGCTAATTCGTTCGTCAAACGACATGACGTGAACGTCATAAAAAACATTCGGGCACTGCAGGTCACACATTATGTAGGTATTGATCTGATGGCAGTAACTGTTTTGGGTAGGTAGGTGTATGTGAAGTATTTGTTTATTTATCCGTTTGTTATTATTCGTATTATTTTATTTTTTACTGTTGGCACAGGATCGTGGCGTTTTTCTCCGACAATATAATACTCTTTTTTTCTGATTAACTAAATGTTTTTTAAATGATTTGATTGTAATATATGTCCACAATCCTTATAAATTATAGTGCATTGTTGATTTATCTAATATAAAATTAATTCATGTTTACGAGCAACTTCAAACATACTACGAGAAAGCTGATTTATTGAATTAATTTATGTAAATGTTATCAAAGTCGAATTATTGATTTCCATTTAGTATGTTCGAATAAGCATAAAGCTTAAGTTATAACTTATAACTAACGGTTAATTATGCAGAATGTGGGCGGATATCTACGAGGACGTACACGGCGAAACACCCTGTATACATAATTTGTATACACTACACATACATGTGCAGCCTGTTGCATTTGTACGGTAAATACCATAAGGTGTCCATACTGTCCAACGTGTAATCAATAACTTAAACGTTGGTACATATACTGCACACGCACGTATATATATATATGTGTGTTTGACGTTTGTGTTTATATACATAATAGTACGCAATTTGCTCACAATTTTTAGCTGAATAACCGTTCGCCCTTGGCATGGTCCAAGAAAACACTATAAATATAATATTACATACATACACCAGTAGAACATATGTGCATATAATACGTACAGTATACGCAGCGTGACCTACAAATGCGAATTATTAGTCGTTAAACAAATTATTTTTTACTGCCGTTTTAAAATGTAGATCATGCGAGATAATAGAATTTAGTATCATTTAATGGTAAGAAATTACGTTATTTTTATGGCACATGGAATTATTTTCGCAGCGCAGCTTACCGTCGTATACCTACTGTGATTTAGGTAGGTACCATATACCTGCGACCTGCCTACCTAAACATAATATTATATTCCTCTTATCGTGAATCTAATAATATATGCAAATATGTAATAATATATTAATTAAACGCATGCGCACAATACCTTTATCGCGCGTTATGAAACATATTTTAATGTACTAGAAACCAATGGGGTTCTCGGGTGATATAATATCACAATAACATTATGTGGGTACGCGTGTATCGATGATAACATTATTATAGTGTCGAAGGAATGTGGGAAGCGGAGAGAAACTGGTCAATATAATATTATAATATTTATATATTTTCAAAGATCACTGCAGCGGACAGTGGTTGCATTCCTTCGACGTACAAGACGTTATCACGGTGGAAAATAAAATAAAAAACTACAACTACAAAACGAAAATCTCAGTCGATGTATTGATCACCAAAAAGAGGAACACACACACACACACACACACACACACACCATCGCACCTATAGGTATATTTAGATATATCGCGTCCACGGAGAACACACGCGCGGACCGTATACGCGCGACTACGCTGTCGATAATAATATTATTATCGAAGGCGATCGTGCCGGTGCGCGTTACCGGCTTTTCTCGTTAAGTAGGTGTGTGTGTGTGTGTGTGTGTGTGAGGTGCGATAACAAGAGGGCGGCGTTAAGCCCCTCGGAAACGTTCGGATGGATTAATAACGATAAAATAAAAAAACGGCGTCGTCGTCGTCGTATATTATAATAATATTATATACGTAGGTACTAGCTATATTGCGTGTCTGCTATTAAAACATAATATATTTTTCTAGATTCGTTTTCGTATATCATATTGATATTATATCGTACTACACGTGCTCACACAATATCTTTCCACATAATTCATAACACTGAAAACATATATTTATATATGTATGTTTGTAAATGATAAAACACATGCGTTAAGTCCACGCGTATATTTATCATATTTAGGTACGTATTTTATATTCGTATGTGCCACTTTTCCATGCCATTACACACACACTCACACTCAATCTTTCCATAAAATAATCTAATTTTTGAAGACCCTCGGCCATGTAATATATGCCATCGGGTCTACAAATGATTTAATTAATTAATTTACTACTTATTCTAATTTTGTTTAAATCTTGGTTTGAAGTTTGGCTGCTGTGATGAATTTGATGATATTTTATATTGACTGAGGATAACTGTGTAGTATTTCATAGTATTTCAGCTAATGATTCGGACAGGTTGGAGCTTGTCCTGATGCTGTTGTATATACAGCATTCAGCGAGAATGTGTTTGATGGTGGCTAGGACCCCGCAGGATGTGCTCATTGGAGCAAGAACCCCCTTCTTCCTCTGTCGTTAAGAAACTGTGGGAGATTTCAGTGTGTCCAATTCTGACTGTTGAGATAGCTTCAAATTGTCTAGGTATTTCGATGGGGAATGTCCAATCGTCAGTGTTATGTTTGATGTGGTTTATAGTTTAGTGGAGTAGGATGGCCATTTATGGTGCCAATTTAATTATTATATACGCTGCGTTTCATACTTTTGCTCCATCACGTCACATCGAGTGTCATTGTTTGGGATTCGGACTTAATAATAACAATATTATAATTGCGCACTATCGTTGGACACTGGTCAAGGGCCCCGTCAACTTTTATTATACCTCGTCCAAAAGATTTTTTACCAAAAATGTATAGATAGGTCTGCATAAAAAAAACTTACGAGCGCGCGTATTTATATTATTATTATATCTCTAGGCGATTCGGTCGGTCGGCACGTGCGGTTTACGGTAGGATCGAAGAGTAGGCCGAGCGCGGGCGCGTGTAGGAGTGAACGGAGAACACGCTGCAGGTTTTTCGGTTGCCTTCGGATTAATATCCTCTAAGTAGTGCCCAATCAATGTTTAGTGGTTTTTCATATAGGCTCCGCGGAGAATCAAGAATATGATGTATATATAAAAAAAAAAAAAAAACAAAAACAAAAACGAATTAACTTTCACCAATCTAATAAGATTCCGACGTTCGATATTATTATGCTAATTGAAAATTTTAACAATATCTCACTATACGCTCTGTATTCATGTATAATATATTATGTACCGTATACACATAGGCACAGCCGCTGCTCAGCGGCGATGATGCCCTCCCCGCGAAACATCGAGATCGCTATGAATTTTATATGTATATATGACGTAAGGTCGCTGTGGTACCGCTGCTGTGGTAAGCCGCATATTTTTCGACTATTGATATTCAATCTCAGATAGTGCTGCTCGCACCCGTTATTATATATTATATTATGACTATTCGAAACCCGATGGCGGTTTTCGATTTTCGCGTGGGCGGTCATTTAAAACCAATTGTTCGAGTTACTGCACTGTGGTATGTATCGGGTCTTAATAGCGTATCTCCTAACAGTAAAACGAAATTAAATTTCCACGAGTGTCCGTTGCGGTCCTATAAAGACCCGCGATGTTGCGCAAACCTTTAAAACAATGTATTATAATATATTCAAATAGATCGAACGATTCAATTTCGCGGCTGCACATTACCCGTAAAGAAATCATTTGCGCAGATATTAATATATATAATATTGTTCATATTCCCTTTTCACTCACATACCGCCCCGCATCGGTTTAAACCGACGATTTTCCTGCCGACAATTATTATAATAATACACGCGAGCGTTCGATAGAGTTTTCATTTCGTTACATACGTATATATCTGGTATGTATTATACAGCGTAAACGCCAGAGTCCAGACATATTATTTATATACATATATATATATATATATATGTGAATAGCTGATACTCGGACGTGTGTGTATGTCTCGTTGGTCAAAATAAATTATAAATATTACTTCGTCATCGTTCGCACTTTGTGCGCCGCGGACGCGCGTATCGCTGCCATTGCGAACAAGATAATATACTTGTGCAGTGTGAAAACAAAAAGATAAAATATATTTATAAAAAAAAAAAAATACCGTTGGTAAATTACCAGTAATAAATTATCGATACCCGTTTTTCCATTAACAGTCGTAATAGAGGCGAGCGCGAGCGAGTGAGAAGCACTGCAGAGCGAACGGAATCAACGGAGACGGACGGTAAAAAAAAAGAAAAAAAAAGCACATTAATATATATTATTATTATTATTATTCCGGAAAGTTGCTGCAGTTTTGGTATCTCGAAACCAGCGACACATGTACGGTTAATACGCGCGTACGTACGCCCGGGTGAAAGGCGTGGGCGTCCGGGCAGAGCCTACGGGCTAGCAGTGACCACAAAACCCGTTTTCCAATATTTTTTTTTTCTTTTTCAAATCATAATTATTGTATAGTTCTCGTTCTTAATATTTTTTTAAATGCGTACGGACATGGAAATCGGACCGGTCTAGAAATTAGGTAATTGATTTTTTTTTCCTTTTCGCTTATATACCTATATACCTACTATATAGGTACGCATTATGTATGTATGGGTTCTATGCGTATAGGTATATTATCGGTTTGAACCCAAAAGGTCAATAGTGTTGTGAAAGACACACATATATTATAATATGCATATATAACAGATACAGATATGATTGGTACCCATTTGCAAAATCTAGAGTTTCTAGTTTGGCTATAACCGAGGGAGAAAGTCGCGTAAAGTATTAATAATATAGAGCTTGCGTGTAACAATAATATAATAATGAACCTTTATATATATATAATATATATTCATTGCGACTTACATATTATTGTGTATATAGATTATATTACCTGTATAGTAATAATATTATAATACGCATAATTTAAGTGTACATTACACGGGTAGGTACTCACCATCGAGTGGCCCAAGTATTCGGCGGCGTTATCCGATATGTATAGGAGCTTGCCGTTTTGGGTCATCATCATCAAGAACCCGCTGAGCGACTGAAAAAAAAAAGTAATTTCCCATGTTAAATACAAAATAATAATAATAATAAAAAAAATAAAATATCATAAGTATAAATTTTTATGCAAATTACCATCCATATACCTACGTGCGCGTTAACACACTATAATAATTGTCTGCGGGTCATGCGATGTGTATATTTTCGTGTTGTTTAATTTTTTTACTTTTCACAATCTAATCGTATACGGTAGGTATACGAGCCGTATAGTAACGTGGGGTCACCCAGACATTTGCGCCTATATCCACGGTCGTCGAATGTCCCGGTCAAGGACAACATTTTTGTCGACAGAATCGAAAATCTGTGTCGATATAAATCGAAAGTGCTTATTATAATATTATTATTATACTTTAGCGATATGCTTACACTCTTTCTCCCGACAAATTTGAGATAAAATGTGGATTTAATTCCACGAAATTATCAAAACGATGTTCTTGTTTCTGCAGGAGGAACGAGGATAATAACTCTTCTATTATTTATTGGGTCCGCTCGAAAAAGATAATGATAACAAAAGGTACCGGTTTTGTTATTGTTTTCGACAACTCGTGACAGTTTATGTTTGGAATTATAATATAATAATTGATAAGTATAATATTTTCAATATCTGAAAATAAAACTATAATCGTTATCTGGCGATCCGTGTCAATCACGGCAAAAAACTATCTTCACAGGAGAGCAAACTCTATATATTTATAATGACTCAAAACTAATGAATTTAGTTTTTTTTTGTGGAAAACCGATTTCATAAAAGGAACTTTCCCAAAAATTATACACTTAGCAAAATTGGCGAGATGGTTATGAACAATGCACAAGTCTACTATAATTAAAAACCTAATATTATTAATATTCACTTAAAAGATACATGACTGTATACTACATAAAAAGCCTTGGAAAATTGTAGATTGCTCCTCTCCAATCTGTTTAATTTAATATTTTTTGTGATGTTTAATTGATGCAGAGTGTAAACCAATAAGTACATACATAGATATTAAAATGATAATTGAAATACTCTACATCGGAACTGTCTAGTATTTTTTAGGTTCATGCAACTTAGTTTTATGAACTTAATTTTTATTATTCTAAATTTTTTATAGGTAATGATTTAAGAATAGTCACTAGGGATTTATTGGACTATTAGAATTTCACCATAGACCAAAATTTCAGACTCCGTTAATTTTATTGTTATTTTAGAAATCAGTTTAATATAATTTATAAGTATAACCAGTATTATAGGTGTATATTATAATTATGATATCCTGTTCTAAAAAGAAAATCTCAAAATGAGGATGAACCAGACTTAGTTGATACAATGATACACGATATTAATGACTAAAGTGAGTTAGAAATAATTCAAATAATTCTGAACCATAATCTTGATATTCGGTTCTTACATTTTTCAAAGTGCAAAATATGGAATAAAAACGTTCATTGAGCTCGATTTCCTCTTATATTTCTATGTCCCTATAATCTAAATAAGTCTATGCCACAAAAGTCCATAATTCAATACTCAAATCAACAGGTTCATTACAGGAGGCAAATTACTACAATCTACAGGCACATCCACCACCAAGTCGATTAAAACGGGGTGGTCTTTATGAGCTACCCTCTTCCTCAGATAAAACGCAATAATCATTATTGTTATTACTATTATTTATTTTAACATAAATATGTTTTTTTGCTGGGTACAGATACTTTATTTTTTTAACCAATTTTGCAAAATAGACGTTTTCGTTGACAAGGTTATTTATTAGGTAACAAAAACATATTTATATCTCATAGATTTTCCGTGTAGACGTAAAATATCGAGTAGCTATTGCTATGGTTTTTATTTAACAAACTAACTAACATAATATTACTATTGGTATATTATTATTATTACAAAGGAACGTTATTTTTAAAATATTGTTCTTTAGTTTTATTTGGTATTATTTGTTATTAATTGTTAACAACTAATCTTGTGTTTATTATTATTAATTTATCATCGCCATGACGCCACGAACGCTCAATAATTTACAATATCTTGTTAAAATAGTCAAAATCACAATACACCTAATGTGTATAATAATATATCCGTAGATTCTATAGGTGTAGATAGTCTAGACTATAGGAACATCGTTTATTGTATATTTATAAACAAAAATAAAAAAGAACGGGTATTCATTATATTAATATGTACAGGATAACGTATTAATAACTGTTAATAGTTTTTTATAAAACAAAAATAAAAACGAAAATATCGATTCCGGTAGGTGCGTACCTGCCTACCTACGTCGTACATAGTTATTAAATACAGCTATAGCTAATAATAATACGTAGGTAGGTTTCTCTACAGAAACATAAAATAATCTTTTCAATATGAACTCACGGACGATTTAAAATGAGTTAAAAAGCTACAAGTTGCACTTGCGGCGCGCATTATATCATGCAAGACAAAAAGTTTGTTTTTATAATTTCCTTAATGTAGTACAGACTATTATTGAATAAAACTGCATCTAACTATAGTAAACTTTAGGGCGTATGATGATTGATCTGACTGTTAATATAATATATTTTCGACCGATGATATCGACGAAGACGTCCGTGAGTTGTACAATAATTTAATAATATTTATCGACTCGCGTACGGTACATTTATGTGTAAAAAAGTGTTAACCGTTCTACGCAAATTCGTTTTTAAGATCACGCGTAAGATTAGGAAAAAAGAAGAAAAAGAACCCGTTAATTTTTTATAGCGTTTATATAGTCTTATACCGAGAGGACTTCAGAATATATAGTCATAGGTAATATTTATGCGTGTGTGTGTGTGTGTGTGTGTGTGTGTATGTAGGTACGCTTAAATAATTCGAAGACCGAAGATAGTGTATACCTATATATAAATATGTATATATTTGATATAACAGCGTCGAATGGTTTACATGGTCCTTAAGAAGCGTACATAATATTATATAGCCTCGTCGCGGAGACGTCTCATTTTCGGATCATCTTCGTACATACATGATATAATATATATACACCTATGTATATACAAGTACGATAATACGTTATAATATATGGTGTATATAGGTACGGTTAGGATGTAGACTTGACAGGTTGAACGGCGGAGGTGAATTGAAGCGGTCAGACCACTTTCGTCGTATACCGAGCTGCGTAGGTATATATAATATTGTATATTATATCGTACACTACCCGTATACCGTGTAGCTGGTATAATATGTAAGGTTAATAATATTATAATACGTGTGCGTAAGATGCGCGCGCTGCTAGACCCATTATTTCCTCTCGGGGGATTTCTTGCATGTCGCCGCGGAAATAATTACAATAATATTATATTATCCTATACCTACCTACCTATATAATAATAATAATAATAATGTGTACGGTATTAATTATTACGATAATATTATAAAATACTTTAAATCATAATAATAATATGCAAATACCGCGACGGTAAAAGACGGACGCTCGTCCCCCGGGCCCCTATGCGAGGGGGGGGATATGCGCACACAGAGCGAGAAAATGTATATGACGAGAAAGAATAATAATATATACGCGAGCGAGGAACGGTATCGCGCACACGGATCTATCGCATTTTTAATCGTCGTCCCCCTCGCAAACAGTCTCCACCCACGTAATGAGATTATATTACGTTTACGTTGCGCTTTCCGATATCGGCGGGCCCGCGATAAATCAACAGAATAGATCCGATGCATCGATTGAGTTAAGTAGGTATATAATATTATTATCGTCAATCCTGGACGTCGTAAACGATGTTTTTAGGACGAAAGCATTTTGTTTCTCTCTTTTATTCGGTGAGATACTGCACTTGGGTTTCATATTATTCTTTACCTATACTATACACTGTACACGCAGTGCCTGTCTGGTTCATAGAGCCAATATTACTCTATGGTCTGGTTCATGGTTGAGCCCCTGCAGGCCCGGTAATTTTTAATGGGACTCGACGACGCCCTACGACGTACTAACTTTAAAAAATTGGTTTTTAATATAGGACAAAATTATGACGTTATTATTAAAAAAAAAAAAACTATGTTTTGCATATTTATTTTACAATCTGTACGAGTAAGATAAAAAATAATAAATCGTTTTGTTAAAAAAATTAAATACAATTCAATCAACATTAATCAGGTATACCTATTATAAATTATTATTAAAATTAGCATTAGTTGATTAATTTTTCTGTGTGCGATCCTTCCACATTAATAATTTCATCTTTGTTTAAAAATTGAACGATGTATTCTTCAACAAGCGCGGACAAGTCAAAGGATCTTGCAGATATTGTTGCCTTGTCGAAGATCATCTATCAAAACAATTTTACTCGAAATTACCCACCAGCGACTAATAAGACGTGATTTAAATGTTATATACATTTGCCCGTGGGCTCCCAATCTTGACAAATATCCTAGAGCTCCCGGCAATCGCCGCCGGGTTGCCGGGTGGGCCAGACCGACACTTCCTATGTCTATATACGTCGCATAACTACTATATTTTATAAAAGGTACACCGCGCGTTATATTATAATATACAGTTTGAATTTGTACGACGACGGAAAGCGAAAAAAAATCCAAACCGGATCGAAAAAAAAAAAATATGTGCGGTACCTATAACATTATACTGTTTTATGCATTCTTGCGGTGGCGGCGGACACCTTATTGACGAGCGACCGTATACGGTATACCTATATACCTATACCTACAACATATTATAGCATCGTTGGAATCGCGCCAGCCAGACCCGTGTTTTCGTATTTTTATAATAATATATATTTGCCGTTTTTTATTTTACTCCTCCGTTTCTTTACGTTACCGTACCGGTATACTGTTTATCTGTATATACATATATTATGGTTACGCGACGAATGCCGGCGCGCGCGGTGTACGCGGAGAAAAACGTTTTACCACGTACAAATTTTGTACCTACTCTGTATTCGCCGCGGCAAAACTCGTCCCCGTCGTTTGTAAATCGTACACCTATGACACATATGGTATTATATAATATGTGGCACAACCGACGTTAAGCGATTCGACGATCGGAAACGTTTGCTGGCATTACTACAATTTAATAATAATATTATTATCGATCGCGTGTTTTTGATTTTTCAAACCATCGAAATACATCGTAGCGCCCCAAAGTTTTCCGAAATAATATGTCCAAGATATTATGTAAATAACAATGTACGTCCGAAACAAGGGTAAGTAGTGGACGGGAAATACGAACGGTGGCTTAGCGAACACATACGATATTACCCATAGCAAGACACTTGAAGTAGGTAACGTAAGACGTAACCGCGGTAAGTAACTCACGTCCCCTCTAAGGTGCAGCAGGCGACTGCTGCACAGAGCATTGTGCGCCAAACGATATTGTGTCGAGATACAATATTGTGTATATGATGTGTGCACGCGACGTTATCATAATATGTGTGCCAAACTTAGAGTTTGATGTAAAAATAAATAAAAATACGTCTTTAATGTTATTTTACCATTTGGTCTCAACGCTCTCAACAGAAGAATAACCTACATCTTTACGCGATTAACCACGACGCGTGTCCACCTGATGAATACACTGATAATATGATGGTAGTCGCCCGTCACCGGAAGTCGTCTATAAGGTTAGATCTATACGGTTATGACTTATGCCATCTTATAAGGTTATAATATCAGTTATGCGAGGCTAGGCCGAGTGACGTACTTCGAGGGTCCTTTTGTATTATTTCAATATTTTGATTTATGATTTTCCGTTATAAAATATAATATAATATATTTTGAAATGATGAATGTGAGCTTGCATACAACAATTAAAATATTTAAGAATTAAACTAATCAAACAAACACATCAGTTATACCTGTATAATATTGAAAATAATATAAACCTAGTAGTACCTAATTATGTTGTACTAACAATATTTTGTTTAAAAAATTACAGATTGTTGTGAATAATATTTTATTTTATAAGAAATGTTTGTGTTTTTTTTGGTCTTAAACACCTTAGGAACAAAAATGCAAGATTCCAAATTTTAAAGTACTTAATGGGATACTAATCCAATGTCATATAATAGATACAATATATTCAATATTGTATATATTTTTTATAGAATTAGTATTAGTATTGAACAGTATTGATATAATATAGCGTTAATTTATAACATCGTATATTGACGTTGTCTTATTATAATATTGTAACTATTATTATTTATTATGATACAGCTCGTGTCCGGCGCGTCGGCGATCGGTCGGTCGGTCGCAGTTACACCACACACACACACCGCAGACCGAATGTCAAATTCGACGTGGGGCCAGATTTTCTCTCGTGTACATACGACCGGACGGATAATAATCTCTTCCGAATTAACTGGCTAAATGTATTATTGCTGTATAATGTATTATTACTATTACTATATCATTATAATAATACACTGTGTATAATATTATTAATATTGTTACAATATTATAGCGAGCACGCGCGCCACGGTCTCGGCGGCGGCGGAGGCGACGGTGACGACGACGACGTTTTGACATCGCGGCCGCGCACATATTATTATGATTGATGGTCGCCAGCGCGTCACTCGGGGCGGCCGCTAGTGTATTATAATAATATTATTATTATAGCAACGACGACGACGACGATGATAATAATAATAAGCAGAGCGCCTCTCGTGTAC
Organism: Macrosiphum euphorbiae; assembly: GCA_949089665.1. Taxonomy (NCBI): domain Eukaryota; kingdom Metazoa; phylum Arthropoda; class Insecta; order Hemiptera; family Aphididae; genus Macrosiphum; species Macrosiphum euphorbiae. The sequence goes on along the minus strand of CARXXK010000003.1, from coordinate 68,724,265 downwards.
ACACGTTATCATTATTATAATACACTCGTACACGTAATTTGTATAATAATATTATATAGGTATGAAGGCATACAACTTGCATATACATACACATATTATAAATATTATAATATGTGCCGACTGACGATATTGTGTATTTATAATATGTAATAGTCGCGTGCCTGCGAACTTTGAACTACATAATATTATCATTATTATATTATTAAATCGCGTCGCCGAGCTAACGTAATATAATATATAAATCGGCCAATAATAGTTGGTTTGCGCCCCGCAGCGGGACTCGGCCCCGGACAATACCCGTAAATCACGCGGAGCGCGCGCGTGTTGCGGAGGAAAACACCTCCGGGGTCGTACCGCAGGTGACCCCTTTTAGAAAAAGGTCCGTTTAATTGCCAACCCATTAACGTGTAGTTTATTGCAAACAGATTTTTACTCTTGGAGAGTATCTCTCTCTCTCTCTCTCTCTCTCTCTCTCTATCGCTCGGTGTATATCCGAAGTCTCTCGGTCTGTGTTTGTTTTATTTTATCCACCGTTCGTTGTTCGTCTTTGTTTTTTGTTGTTCTTTTTTTTTATTTTTAATGAGCGCGCGCGCGATGATGAGTTTAGCTCGTGGTCGGACGACGATTTATGACCCGAGTGAAGGATCGGCGGAAAACATTTTAACAACCACCGCCACCGCCTCTATATAGACGTACCTCGATATATATTACAACAAACATAACAAAAAACAAATGACCACGAGGCTAGCTGGAAACGATACAATAATATATTATTTATTATCATAATATGTACACCACCGCCTAACCGCCCCAGAGCAGCTTCACCGTATGACCAAGGACGACAAACCATGATATAGGTAACAAAATCAAAACTACCATAATTGGGTATTTAGTTTCGATCGATGTCGGTGTAATGATCATTTCAAGCGAACCGATTAGAGACGTTACATAAGCCAACATTATTATTTGTCACGCACACCCGATTGGTATATTAAATTGATAAAAGATTAAATCGGTCGTTTACTACACTATATTATATTATAATTATATGCATATGTGTGACGTACGTGACCATCGCTGACCACATTATTATTACCTACATGGTACACATAAGAGTTTATAATATATATTATAATATTTTATTCGTAGTGTCGTATACCTATCTCTCGATGGTACACAAAATAATTGTTAACAATATTCACACTATTAAATAACTTTATTAAACATAAACGAACACACAAAATACCAATCTCGATGAATCGCTTACAAACATACAGGCCACGCTCGAGGACCCGCACCGTCCCCGTACCGCGGTTATTCCGTCCTTATATATAATTTTACAAATTGCTGCCTCAGCTCATTTGCTTCGTTGGCCTATTATTATGAATACGGAGTGTGAACCATTTAACTATTTAGCATTAGGTAATATTGGCACATACGACATACGACAGTAGTCTGATCAAAAAATTTATAGTTTTTAATATTTTTTATGTATAAGATAGTATACAGTAAGCCATGGTATCATTGTCAATATCCTACAGCACCTATATATATATTATGCTCTTGGTCTAAGACGCGAATAAACCGAAATTACATATTATATTTTTTAATTAATTAATCGTAACATTGATGATCCCTATGGATTGAATTGTATCGCTTTTTTAACGCCCCTGCTTACCGTTCTAAATATACAAACACAATACAATTTTTTTAAGAACTCTTGAATTTCTTATGACTTAATAAATACAATAAACATTCAGGAATTCTTTACGCCCCTAGTCGGGATTTTAAACACTGCACACCTAAATAATAATGTTATGTACCTAGTACCTACATAATATATACTGAGTATACAAAACTATTTTATATTTTTGAACCTACCTATGTATGTTTATCCATTTATTTGTACTACCTACGTTTATTCTAAAAAATGTTCTGCTTTCTATAAGCTTCTTAATATCTACAGTATAGTTACTACTATAATTGGTCGGGTTCTGTCGGTTTTATTCGTTTTAATAAATTATTATTATTGATATAATTATCGATACAAACGAGATAAATTTTCTCAACAGTCATATTATAATTGTTACGTTTCCTCGGGTAACACATACCTACGGACTACAGGGTGTTAAACTGTTGGTACATATTAAAATAAAAATTGACCATACTCCTATTATAATACGATACCTATATACATAAACAATGCAAGGTCCAACGACGTAATGCCAATTGTCGTAGGTAGGTAGTTAGGTATATAAAGTGTACAGAATAATATTATTTTTTAAAGATGAAAGAAAAACGCACGGTGTGGATATTCACTACTAGACTAAGTAATAACCGATGTAGGAGGTTAGTATTAGACATATAAACCAGTAAAAGTAATAAAACTGAAATTAAAATAAAAACTATTAGTGAGAAAAAAAGATTTTCCCCTGCGAACCGGTTAGCGGTGCCAGTGTCAAAGAGTTATATATATAATTAGCGTAATAATCATAATAATAATAATAATAATAATGAACGTACGAAGGTACTCTCGCGATCAATGTTTAAGCTATAAGTACACCACACGTACCTACGTTATAAAAATATTACCTATAGGTACAACAGCGGTAAACACAATAATATTATTATACCATATAGTTGGTATAATATTATAATATGGGTACTACGATGACCGGTCGACGGTGTTATAATTTCGTATTGAGATTATTGTTATTATTATTTTTTGTATTCAATTTTTTTTTTCCCGAGACGTGTCGTACCTTATACCTCCTATATATCATATAGGTACTTGCGAGTGCACATGTTAGGCATATAATAATAAGAGGTTTTTAAACGAATATTAATTATCGTGACTCGAGCCTGACCAGGAGATACATGCAGCACTGGGGGTATAGCAGTGGTGTTTTTCGTTTTGTTGCAGTTTGGAGAGGGCGAGGCCGTGAATTACATAATTTAAGTTTCGCTAAATTTAAAATCTGTCCTGTTAAAAACAAACAACAAACTGAGTTGTTATCAAACGCAATAAATATAATAAGGCTGAAATATATATAAAAAAAAACGAACAAATCTTAAAATCAAATACTTGTCTACATACAACTTATACAAAATTGTCAATTCTACAAAATGATTTGCTTTCTTAGTTCTGGACATGTCTTTTATGTAAACTGCACGTCTGCACACGGAGTGACGAACACCGATCTTCACTATGTTGGGTTTAAGTCGGATTTTATATGCAGACTCCAGTATGTTGCGTTTGTTTAAAAATAAGACAGTCCAAAATATTAGTGTAGAATCGTAAAATTAACTATCGTAATAATTGGCATGTTAGTATTACCATTGATTATAAATACTAGTATTATTATACTTATAATATATTTCAACTGAACCAAAACTGACAACTATTGAAAGATGGATTGACCGGGCGAAGTGATACATTCAGTGGCGTGGCGTGGGTATTAAAAATATGTAAGCAGTGAAAATTTTGTTTCAAAAGTGATTAGAATATATAGGTACTATACCTAAATACCTAATTATAAATTATGTATACAAAAATGTTATCCTTTTAAAATTTTTAATATTTTTAAAAATATACTAGTTGTACAAATCAAATTCGAGAAAATAAAGAAATTGAAGTAAATAAATACTTCAAAAGTCTATTAGGCGAATGACAGTAACAGTGTAGTGTGTACGTAAAAACGACTACAGTCTACAACGCGTCGGGCTACGTACTGGTCGCAGTGGAGTACAGAGCTATTTTCAATGGGGGGGGCTTACATATAAAAATTATATACATATATATATATATATATATACTAGCTGATCCCGTGCACTTCGTCGCCCTTTAAATGTATCAACTCAATATGACTCAAACTTTGTTCAATTCGTTATTCAATATTCGGTGTATGGTTTTCAAAATTTATCTTATCTTTTCCGTTGCCCAGAATAAAAATTCTGAATCGCAGCAGTACATTATCAGGTAGGCAATCTACCTGCGGTAGATCGCGGACCCCGTGCTGTTTGTACGGAAGTGTATGATTTAACTCTAAAGTATCAAAGTTATACCAATACGGTGGATTAATATAACAAATTTGGTTGCTCGTAAAAAATCACAACTCTTAAAAAAAATTATGATTGTTGAACTCCTTTTGGGTGTAACTTGCTGCGGTAAGTGCAACTCAGCCACCCTGGTAGGCAATGTTCAATAATTTGATATGATGCAAGCTTGTACCTGATCTGCCCGAATAATCAATGGCAACCAATAGATAAATGCTAATTTCTAATGTAGACTGTAGTCTGTAACCAATGGAAACTATTAATAAATAAAAATAAAATTTCCAATTTCCATCTTGAATCTCAATGTCCCTGTTTGAGCACCTATTTAAAATGCGAATTTCGAAAAATCCTTTCTTAGCGCACGTCTACATCATAATAGCTATCTGAATGCCAAATTTCAGCCAGATCCGTCCAATGGTTTGAGCTGTGCGTTGATAGCAGTCAATCAGCTTACTGTTTTATATATACAGATTATACATCGATAAATCAAAACAATGTACCTATAGTAATTATTTTGTACATAATGAATGAGTAATCAGCTCATTAGCAATGACTTAAGGTGAAATTAAAAATATTTTTACAATTCTCGATTATTATTTAAAAAATATATACCTATATTACCTTCAGGTAATTATTTAGTATAACTACAAAGCTACACGCGTACATAAAATATGTATATAATAATTAATAATATATTATATACAATTCAATAAAAGATAGGTATAAAGAGAAATTTATTATTACCATATTAATCATTTTTTTGTACCTAGGTCCTAGGTTGATAATATAATGTATTAAATATTTACCTGGTTCCTCCGAGTTAATTGTATCACAAATTAGTGGGTTAGAAAAATATTCGTTTATTCTTTTCATTTTTATTGTTTTATAAAATATTTAAACAGTAAGTACAATTTACTAAACGTCCAAAGCGTCAGGAATTTGATTGAAAACTGAGAAATAGATTCTATACTATAGTATTAGCGATACTGCGATAGCTATTAAGGCATATTATATCGGATTACACGATTGTCGACCCTCATGTTTGTGTTTGAACAAATTTCCCAATAATTTCATTAATTTGTAACAAGTTATCAATAATATCTACAATATATTATAACAAACTGGGTTGCTTATAAGTTATAATATAATGGAGTATAATTTGGAATATAATATTTTTTTAAATTGTCATCATTTTTATTGTACATTTTTACGTTATTACGTAAACTGAAAAAATACTAAAGGGGGGGGGGGTTTGAACACCCAAAACCCCCCCCCGTGTGTACGCCACTGACTGGTCGCTCCTTGTTTCTCGCACAATCAAAATCAAATGTGCTTACAAACGCTAGTTAAATACGTGACCCCCCCTATGGCATTATAGACTATTCGAAAACAACAGTTGCGCGTAAGCAATTTCAGAATGTGTTACACTGTATATCGTATTATGATTATGCAGTTAACATAATACAGAATGGATTAAAAATAGACCTACAATCGATGGTTTTCTTAAGAGGACGCTACACCCGCATGTGTTGTCTCCGTCTTACAAATGCGTAACATAGCAAATTACGTCCACGGAAAACAAACGAATCGGCATCAAAAAGTGGTTTTAGAGTAAAAATACCTATAATAAAACTTAAAGAGAACAATATTTTAGAGGGAACCTCATCGGCGTTTTCAAAAATATTAACTATTAAAAAAGTTGTGGTTATTTAAAAAAAAGAGTTTTTGTGCCTTCAATATCTAGCTGTGTATTTAGATTAATACAAAACCCCGATGAGGTTCCCTCCGAAATATTGTTCTCTTTAAGTTTTATTATAGGTATTTTTACTCTAAAACCACTTTTTGATGCCGATTCGTTTGTTTTCCGTGGACGTAATTTGCTATGTTACGCGTTTGTAAGACGGAGACAACACATGCGGGTGTGGCGTCCTCTTAAAATAGTTGGTAATCAGTAGACAGCGTACGACACAAATAAACAATAACAAAAACCACTACCAGCTATAACTTAAATATTTTATAAATAAAATTAAAATTTCAAAAATCATTTATTATGTACCTATATTAGTTGTGATTGATTAATTTAATTTTTTCTTTCTTTCTTTCTTTCACAGTGCTTACAGTGCTTACATGCACGCTACGCCCTTGGATACATTTCGTATATATCAATTAAAAACTATATACCTAATATATAAACTAAACATATTTATTGAAGTATTTGAAGTGTTTGATTTTAAATACGAATACTTAGAGAAAACTATTAAAATGCTTCGTTGAAGTACTGAAGTATTTGAATACTTTTACTCGGGTTCCTTACAGAATTGGAAATTCGTTAGGTCCGCGACTCGGCAGAGTGCATTTCGCCAGCGACGGATGGCTCTTGTAAAAAAAAATAATAATAAATGTTCGTGAAGATCGTTACCGCTTCGCGTACACGACGGTGCACCGGTACAAGCGGTATTGTATATAATAATATAGTGTCATCCTCGCGCATTCCGTCGACGACGCAGCGATAAGGAATCTATACGCGCGCGCGCGGTTCATCGCGTCGGCGCGCGCACGCTACTCGGTTTCGGTTTGCGCGCCGTACAAGGTGTCGCGAGGCGCGCGCCAACTCAATGTACGAGGTTTTCCAATACAAACTCGCGCGCGCGGTCGTCCCCGTTATTTGTTTATCAAACGTTTTGCCCGTACGCGATATTTTTGCGGCGGCTGACGACATGTCGTGCGCGTCGTATTTTATTCTGTTTTTTTATTGAACTGGATGCAATAAAAAATTTAAAACGCTTAAAATTCAATATTAATATTACCTATTATACTCGCGTGTATACAATCGGTATTCGGTGTAATAATTCAGACGCATTCGCTGGTACGGAGTGCGTCTCGTGAGGGCGTGGTAACTTTATGGTTACAACTGGTAGGTAATCATAATATATAATTGGTTCATGAGTTGAGCTGTATAGTCAATTCTCGGTATGCTCGTCTGTGACTTGGTTATTATACATGATACCAAAATAGTAAAGGTAGGTTTCCACTACACACGTTTACGTGTTATACGTTATACGTTCTTACCACAGGTTTAACCATGCTACCATGAAGTTGGGTCCAGTTTAACTTTTTCGTGTACATGGCTCTATACTGATGATGACATAAGAATATACTAGGTAACTAATATGTTACCAATCCTAACTGATCTAATCCATCATCATGGGAAACGTTTGAAACCGTTCATAGCGAACGGATCCCGTCAATATACGTACACGTATGTAGTGGAAACTGAAAACCCACCTTAACTATAAGGGTAGCCTAGGTAACTACTATAAGAGTACCAACCACGGTCATCTACTTGCAGGTCATTACAATCGTGGTATCAAGGTATCAATCACTATACTCAGTACAACCATATATACGATCTATACCGGAAAATGTCCAGTGTTGAGCAGATCTCAACTTTTGGAAACGACTGCACGACTGCAGTGCAGGCGCGATGTAGCTCTGAACCAGCAGACTAATTATGATGTTCTTGATGCGAATATTGTTATGATGGAGTCACGGGGAAAGTCATGAGAGATATGGCGAAGGAACAGGATGTCAGTACTATATAAACAGCGATGGTGGTGCAGGGCTTATGATTTTATTTTTTTTTATAATCTAAACATAATATAGTACCAGTAGAATAGTATCGAAAAACATAGGGTCTGGCTTTTGCTAGCAGTGACATCTCGTTAAATGACACATTTACCTAGTACAATTATAATTTTATGTTGTGCATAATATACTATTTCAACTATTTACTATATGGTTAAATAATGCACGCAACGGTCGATTTTTTTTTCATCTAGCACTTAAAGTGTTTGAGAAAAAAATGTCCAAAGCAATATAAATTATATACATAATCATTGAACATTATACATATATATATAGTATATACTAAACATTATAGGTAGTATTTAGGTACCGATCTTTATCGGAAAAAGTATTAATATATTATTTTACGTAGAAACAATTTTTTCGAAAAAACGTTCAGCAGCGTTACGTTTTGAAATCAGAAAAAACACATGCATTGCGATTGTCTAAGAATACGAGTGTCTCATTTAAAGATAAAAAAAAAACCACCTCACATAATATTAAAATAATAATATGTATGTGTACAAGACGCGGGCATATAATAATATTATTATACGTATGTATCTAACCTACGGCGGCGAGCCGGTCATCGGGGGCGGTGCGGGAAAAAAAAAATGAATAACGACCCGCAGCGTAGTCGTCGTCGTCGTCGTAGTCGTAGTCGTCGTCGTCGTCGTAGTCCGTGTGTCGTGTTCTTCTGCCCGGGACATAAATCCAGAACCGTGAGAACTGTATCCACCCACCGGCGGTGGCGCTGCTGCTGCAATCGCGATGCACTCTATATAATAATAAAATGTGCACACACACATGCACAATATATATATATGACGTACACTGTACTGCTGCACCGGCTGCATATAATTGTAGACGGGGAGGTTCGCGCGTCCGGGTGCAGTCCTCGCCTCGTATACCAACCTATATACGTCTGGTGCAATCGTAAGTCGGACACGCGACAGCGATAAGAAATATTTTTAGCGCACGCGCATGATGTGGCTTTCGTTTTCACTCGAGCTCGCACTTTGTGAAAACCGAAATTACGCATCGGAACCGCGATGATTGATATACCATGGTATGGTCATAACTTATTTCACCTGCGCATAATTTAAAGGTGGAGAAGTGGGTACCGGTATCCGCTGTACAGAAGCTGTAATGGATGTGTTATATTTGAATAATACAATGTTAAACCTATATAGGTGTGTTTTGGCGGTGTAACCGGCGCTAACCGCTAGTAAACTGTTTACTGGTATCGTTTTCGCGATTACGGTCACTGTAACCAGGTAACTAATTTCGTGAACGAGTTAAGTGAATTTTGTAACCGTCGATTTCGACTTGGTAAGAAGGTTTACTGAGGTTCGGTTACTAAAAAGTTTATGATATCAAATGTTATCAAATATTTCAGGAAACAAAATGTTCAAGCAATTGTTTTGGCGTTCCAGTAAACGTTTTCTAACCGTATTCCATAACCATAAACTTATTTACTAAACAGTTTACTCCGCCAAAACACGCCTATTGTATATACGAAAAACGATTCCGAGCGGTTAGCGTAGTCCTTATAGTATTATTATTTTTTATTTGTTGCTACGGCGATCCACAAATCGTTAGAAATGAAAATCCCATTTTTAGCGGTTTTTCGTGATTTGTCGGTAGTTTTTCTCAAAAACTACTTGGAATTTTCAATTTTCACCTCACAAAAGTACCGACTAGGTACACTTTTCTATCAGAAAAAATGCTGATCTCAAAAATCTAACCATGCTTAGGTACCATCCAAAATGTTGCTGACAGACAGAAAAAAAAACACACGTCATTGTAAAACCAATACCTATACGTCATTCTTTCGCTCCGCTCAGAATCTAAACAAATCTATAATTCAATATACCTACAGCCGATATAAAAGAAAGCCCACTCGTCGGCTGCCGCTGCTGCAGTCCACCCCCGCAGTAGTTATAACCAGCAGCGGTATAATAATAATATGTGCGTGCGGTTACGTTGGTCACCTACCTATATACCGCATCAGTCGTTTGCCGGACGACTTCCGTAAACGTCGCAGCTGCTATATTGGTTCGGTAGTACAAGCGGAAAACAACAATAATCGGTTTGCGTAATCGCGACATTTATATTATATATTATTATTATTTTAAGGACACATCGTCCGTTCGCTTTTATAATTTATATTATACATATTATTATTATTATTATACACGGAACGCTGCAGCTATCTCTTCTTTCTATTCCATAACGTAACTATAGGTACATAGAAATAAAGTATTTGTTTTTCGCCATTTCTCTTAGCGAATACTTACGCGCTAGCTATATGTACGAGAACCTTGTGTTTTATCCGTGTGCACATCGTAAATTGTATTTTTTAACGACTGCGACATGGTTAACGGTCGACCGTTATTGACGTGTATACCTAATCGTCTGCGCTTGAAAATCGTGTTTGCCAAGTATAATATTATGTACGTATACCTAACCATATAATGTGTACGTACGTCGTATGTACAATATGTAAGTACTTCTCAAAGGGGCAAAAAATATATAGGTAAACGCGAATTAAAAAAACGAACCTTATTACAAGCGCATATATATATATATTACTGCAGTTGTTGTTAAATAAAAAAAAAAACAAAAACAACTTACCTATGTCAATACATATACCTAACGGGTTATATTATATATTTAAACGGAATATCATTGCACTCTAAACTATGTACTGCAGTATTGTTTTATACCGCGGAAAGAGGAAAAATCGTTTTCGAAAATTTTCTCTCGATAAAATTATAATAATAATAATAAAAAAAAAAAACAGAAATAAAATAAAATACTAGTATTCGAACGCATATCATTATAACACTGTGTACGAAATTACTGCATATAGTGCTACGTAATAATATACGACCTGCACTCTGCAGCAGTACTTATATATATATATATATTATACTGTAGCGGATCACATATTATGTGTGAGGCCGTTACATGGTATATAGTTAAGTATAAATAATAAGCAAATATAGATGTAGATAATAATAAGGAAGAAGGCTTACACAGTATAGTCATCCGGGTACACATATATGTACACATTGTAATATAATATAAAAGAGACACATAATGTTAAGTTGGTTAGTTCTGGGACCAGTACAGCTGCCCGCTAACCAACGAACTCCGGAGGACGATGCTGTAAGTAAGTCTTTCGATATTTAAGTAGTTTATAAGTATCCGTATTGAATAATTATTGTAGGTATGTTGTGTAATAATAAATATATTCACTTAAGCTTGATATTTGACTAAACTTTCCTGAAGCTCCCGAGTTACGGTAAAAATATAATTCATAGGGCTCTGAAAACCCTCACTGAATTATTTAAATATAACAGGTTCCCTAACCCCGTTACAATACTTATATAGGTACCTGCAGAATATAAGGAGTATAATATAATATATTATTATGAAAACCGATACCCCCCGCATATCATAATATTGTGTATACATTATACGTATAGCAATAATAGATCAGGACGGGTAGTACATATTTTTGTAAGGTATGGTTTTTTCACGTTTCAATATAATAATATTACGAAATCGTCGTCAAGCGAGTTACGGTTTTTTTTTTTTGGCGTACATGGCTAAATAATTATCTACCTCTAACGGTGTATAATATAATATTTTGACCCTGCAAACGCCGCCGCCGAGGGAGATAACTGCACTGCTGCCGGTGCATCACACCGATGCAGCCCCTGCAAGGATGCGCATACAACAACAAAAACAACAATACGATGCAGCAGTGCTTATATACACTTGTTATTATTATAATATAATGTGTACAATTGTATACATTATTGTATATATATATTCGCGTACACCTCGGGCCGAAGAAGAATCCTCGACGAGAGCCGCCATTATATTATATGTATATAGAAAGATATGCGGATCTGCCTCCACGTCGTATAATGTGTATATAATAATATAACTATCGGTGCATACCCAAACCCATATAATATACGTACCGAGCCCGAGGCGCTCGTAAACCAGATCGATCCATAAATCGTTATTGTGGGCGAAACAATATAATATATACTGCACTTTATACCGCGAGCATATATATACGTTTTATGCATATAAATATATATATAATGAATATATATAAATGATATGTCTATATATCGGTGGCGCGCGCGTCGAGGACCGCAAAAAAAACGCGACGAAGACGATACCTATCGATCCGGAAAAACATCTGCGACGCGGTATGCGTGGTATATACCTAGGTATATTATAATTTTATATACGCCTCTCTCACACACGATCCGATTTCGTTTGGATTTATCGGCAGGCCGTTTATTATTTCGACCATATAGTATATACCTAGATATATTATGTATACGACGACAACAATACAAGCGTAGAGTATACCTATATAATGCATATAGACTCTGCGCGTCTTCACATCGAACGGTATTTCCAATTTTTTTTTTCGCACTTATAGGCGGTACAGGTACCTACGTAGGATCGTAGTATACCATCGATTTTTATAATAATATTTTCATATGGGCACGCATGTCTATATGTATACCTACTGCAGAATTATTCACCTAGAATGCTGGCCACCCCCGTTTTTTAATTTAACAATCTATTTACTTCGAACCCATATTTTAAAATTATCGAAATTATTGAGATTTACTGTACTAGGTACTCAAGGGGTGTCCTGTGGCAACACCAATTCCTGGTTTTTCAAACGAGAAGGACTTTTCTTACTGTTAATTATTTAGTGGGTAGATATTGAAACACTTATAATATTGTCCTTAAAAACGGTTTTAAAAATATTTAAAATTTAATATGTGATATTGGTTCTAGTATTTAAATATTTGGACCAATTTTATAAATTCGAAATATTGATAGATTGATATGAATCACTAGACTTTTCGAACTATACCATATGTGGCCGCCATATCTTCCAAGCTTATTATCATAGAGCAGATATTATCCTTGATGCACAAATAGTTGAATATTTAAAAAACGGCTCGACATTTCACGAATTATATGGTCTTGCACTGGGTAAATTTAAAAATGCCAAAAATCATGGTTTGAATGACTGCGTTATCGGAGAATAGAAATGGGGGGGTTGAGCACGCCCGGAGAATATCACCCTGTATATTATTCGAAAAAGTGTGTCTACACACTTGTGGAGATCTGACGACTTTACATATAATTTAACCCGTAGGTATACAGGAATTATACATCGTAGACGTCAGATGTTTGTGCACACATTTTTCGTACACCCTGTATATACGGTATATAGTATAATATATAGTTACGCTAATTTGCGCGCGAAAACTTCTATCAGGATGGCCGGGGGCCACGCAACGTCCGTTTGACGGACAACCCGACGACGACGACGAATGCGGCGGCGGCGGCGGCGACGTGCTTATTTTTCTTTTTCCGCTCTTCTCCTCTCGCCCGCCCGACGGACGTTGACGGACACGGCGGCCGATTGTAATTGTACTGTCCTCTTCGCGGCGGCCCCGTTACTATTTACCACCACATTTTATTCGCCGCCGCCGCCGCCGCCGGACAATAACGCGCGCGCGAACCGATGAGCCGGGCAGATAAGACGCGCGGACGGGCGCGCGCGCGTTTAACGACCGCGGCAGCCGCCCCGATCGGCGAGTGGCCATCGGTCGCGCGGACGGGAGCGCGGCGCGCGCATTCAGTCACTATATTATAATAGCTGGGCTACGGCTGTCCCGCGACGGCGTGCGCATGGGGCGCGCGGGCGACGCGGCTCGGACGGACGTGCCGGTTTTCAGTTTGACGTCGGGGCAAGCGGGTGGTGGGTGGCCGAGTGTGTGTGTGTGTGTAAGTAAGTCAAACAAACGGCCGCGCGTTTACACAATACGATAAATAATTTTATACAACAGCTGATTTTTTTTTATTGCTTTTTTAACCCCATCACTACTTGCCGGTAGAAAATTATCGAAAATACGGTACCATATCGATTCGAACCCATCTCGGTTTTAGTGTATACCTCTGAAATTCGAGGACAAATTGGCTTTGATATTTTAATACTTCGGCTCGTCAACTAATTCTATCGACGTCGTGCGACGGGCAATCCACCTGCTGCAGTGGCTGATCTGATGAAGACAAATATTATTATATGTATAGAGGATTATGATATGTGGAAGTGGTTCAAACTCCTAAAGCTTTCGTGACAAGTGCAGTCAACGTTTTATTTTATCACAGTAATGTCGTATTGCACAGAAACGTTGGTAAATTTCACGTAGACACTACTTAAGAGAAAATCGGTAATTATTCGTCGATTGCCTGACTATAGTGTATTGGGATTGGGGAACCTGTGAAAATGGTTTATTCGATAATATGGAGGGGATGGAGAAATGAACCTTTCAATAATAATATAATATGTCGTAAGATGGTCGTCCTGCAGCGTGTGCGTGACATAATAACTACTCATCCACATATTATCATAATTATAATATAAAGACGAAATAAATGAAAAAAAACTGACTCGAAACACCCGATATAATAGTAATAATAATAATTATGTTATAAACAACAGCCGGACTTGATGGATTTCGCTAATAATGATTATATACACGTACCGGCGTAAGTACATATTATGTATAAATAAAATGTGGCCGTCCAGTCGGCGAACAATATTAATTTTGAAAATAACCTTGAGGTGTATATAGTAACTAGTAACGCATATTATAATATTATTATAGTTGCTGCTGAAGTGTGTATATTATCTGCGATGATGATACCTCGTCGCGTGGTACACGGCAGACATTCGGTATTATGCGTCACGGTTAGCGATGATTATCAATTTTCGATGTTGAACACACGGACGAAATCAAATAAACGAGAAAATTGCGAAATCCCAATAAAAATGTGTCGATTTCGAAATGGTCCTTCCTGCTGCAGTCGACTGGACTGTCGATGGAGACGACCGTGTAGCGGTGATATAATAATAATTATTTATTTATTTGTCATCGTTTTGGATAAAAAAAAAAAACATTACTGGCGTTCAGTCGTATAACATAAATATCATATTATACAGCTGATCCGTTAATCAAACTTAAAACTCTTTTGAGATATATAACAACGTTTCTCAGCATGTGGCAAGCTCATATACATATAGGTGCAGGTACACTATAACGTATACCCAGTCCTGTAAAGAATACTTTTGAAAAGTACTTGAGTAAGTACTCAAATACATTTTTTTTAAGTATTTAAGATACTACTCAAATACTTTAATTGTATAGTATTTCAAATACTACTCAAATACTTTTGGAATACGTTTCAAAAACTTTTGGTTTTTAAAGTGGGTTTCTAATTATTGTAATATAGACACATAGGTAGTAAATTTATAATCATTTTTATTTATTATTTATTAAATAAATGTTTATTACATTTTTTTTTTATTTTTACATGAAATTTACAATCTGTTCTTAACTAGAACAATAAGCAAATGTGCATAGGGTATTTGAGGAATGGGTTTTTTTTTGAGGGAAGAAACCACCCATTGGTGATACTACCTATCGAATAAAAATAAAATGTTCGAAATAAAAAACCAAAGTATTCAATACCAAAAAGTATTCAATACAAATAAAAGTATTTAAAATACCATTCAAAATACTTCATGCTGAAAGTATTTAAAAAGTTATTCAATACTTAAAAAAGTATTTGAATACTTTTACTCAAATACTTTACAGGACTGCGTATACCTGCACTATACCTATATTTTTGATAAGCAATCAAACGGTCGTTCGGTCAAGTGCGATACATTAACATTTTCAAACCGTGCAGTAAGTGGACTGCAGTGGTGGACATAAAAAGGTCGATATCTTGAGAACCTAGCTGTGTATAGTTTTATAATCATTATAATCCAATAACTCGCTCGGACTGCATGACTCGATTTACCTACCCATCCAAAGCCAGCGGTGGGGTGGATCGTCCTGACGAAATATAATATTATCGTCGAGACCCACGTCCGGTCCACGAGCCCAGAGGATATAATAACGTCGAATACATAATATCGTTATTATTGTTGTATCGCAATGTCGAAGAAACTGTACGACGATGACGCGCCTCTCCGATATCATCGGAACCGACAATTATCGTTTCCAATAGTAAATGTTCGTCTTATACCTACGCTCGCCCCGAAACGTTTGTTGAAACAATAATATTATAATGACACACAATAATAACGGTCGGCAATCGGTTTCGAAAGACCACCACGCAAACTCGCGTCAATACGTCATTATAATAATATATTGCGTTATATTATGTTATTTTGTTAAACAGTCGTCCGACCTGTAATTATCCGGCGGTTCATTGTTGTGATGTCCCGTCACCGCCACGCAGTTATAGATCGGTGCAACCCATTTGCGCCCATCACACCTTTTTTTATAACCTATTTGAAATCATATCCCATTTGCGCCCGAAAATTTTTTAATAAAAATGCGTTAAAACCGTGCAACGTTGCCAGATTGTATTGCTTTAAAACTATTGTACATATTATTATTATTTACCAGTTTTAACTATTTTTAATTTGTACGTTACACTCTTATCGATATTATCGAATATCGATCCATTTTATCTTTTGCACTTCATGACGACTCTCATCACTTCTCTCTGTGCGTGGGTTGTGCAACGTTGTGAGTTTCGTGTGTATAAAAATGGATTTTAAAATAATAAATACTACGTAAAACCGTGAATGCTTGATTTTTCGTAACTTTAAATTCCACTTAAGTAGAAATTTGGCTTCGGGAGATATAAGTTGGCGTTGCGTTAAAAAAAATTGTAGTGCGTATGTAAAAACAAATTGTTTAAAATATAGTAGAGTACAATATTTGAAAAAAATTGCTTATAAATTTAGAGGGATTGATTTATAATTAAATATTTACTTTATATATATTTTTCAATTATGCGTAAAAAAACCAGTATTAATTTTTATAATGATTGCATGTACCTACTTAACTATGTTATATATTTTATTTTATTTTATTTATGTGAGGTAAATTTGACTACAGTAATTAAAAATTAGTGTGAAATTGTGAAATTAAATATTAAATTAAGTATTTTTTAATTTTTTAAATAAATTATTCAATTTAAGCTGTATTATTTAGATAATTATTATTAAAGTACTATAATCTACTAATCTATTTAATCTAAGTATCTATCAAGATATAAATAATCCATTTTATGAATCACAACGGCAACACTGTATGTAAAATGGGCGCATATGGGCTATAAATCGGCAGGAAGTACCTTATCTTTCGGGCGCATCTGTCCCCATCCCTCGGGGCGCAAATGTGCTACTCTGGGGCGCAAATGGGCTGTAGCCTTATAGATATAGGTAGGTTATATTATATATATATACATACCATCGCACACGCGCTACAAAGACACGTGCGTTCATATAATATAATATATAGGTGGCACAATTTGCTAATTTGTGACATTAAAATCCCCAACCTATAGCCCTATATTATAATATAATACAAGTCAAGACGACTACTGCATTTAAATCATGGTAATTATGCATGGATGATATAAATACTGTATTGTTCTAAAAACCACATACAATAAACAAAATTACATATTGTATATTATGTGAAAAGCTCGTGGAGGAGACGAAAGTCCATATAGTTTCAAGACTTAAAGTAGTTCTTGCTTGCAACGCTCGAAAGCAAGCATATCCGCCAATATAGTTTGCGTAAGTAGTACCCACAATTTACCCGAAATATTAGATACCATCATGGCTGTTATATACCTACTTATTTAAATTACATAATACTGATGTTTCTCACCCACAAAAATTGTGCAGTATTGGAATAATATCGGAAGAAGGATTAAATACATTTTAAAACAACCATTCAAAAATTAGACAGACAAAAAAAACATCTATAAAAAAGAAACCTACAACCACGTACTCTAGTTTGAAAAATCGCCTCTTGCAAATACGTCAATATATCGGGCGAATGTAAGTTCCCACACGAGATATAGCAGGTACAAATTACACCCTGGTAAGCATACGTAAGTTCCACAAGATAAAAAATTGCACCGAATACTAACATCGTTCCTACTTTATTGAGACAACTTAAATGTAGTTGGTTTGGTTAAAATTTGTTTGTTTTTGTGTTGCATAAAAAAAGTACAATCAATTTTTCAATTGAATCTAGTCCAAATATATAATAAAAATTTATAATATAAAGTGTAGGTATGGTCCACATATTATTTATATAAGTAGGTATAAAATAATAATACTTATATTAATATTATAATAATAGTAATAGAAAAAATTCAGTTTTATTTGGCTTATTGCGAAAGCTCAAACCCTTCAGATAGTCATATTGTGTAATTATTTTAAGTTTTAATCTGAAATTTTGTTATTGATATAGTTTCCCCCCTAGTATTTGGGCTAGAGCTAATTCTGACACAAGTCTTACTACAAATGCTCTCGAAAGTACAAATAATATGTGGACCATACACATACCTACACAGTACACATTGTATTA
The DNA here is from genome assembly GCA_949089665.1 of Macrosiphum euphorbiae. NCBI lineage: Eukaryota > Metazoa > Arthropoda > Insecta > Hemiptera > Aphididae > Macrosiphum > Macrosiphum euphorbiae. The sequence goes on along the minus strand of CARXXK010000003.1, from coordinate 68,706,059 downwards.
TTAACTTTTATTATAAATTTGGACCAACTACTTTTAAGTCCTAAGTCTTAATAAATTTTCGTTTTTTTTTTTCTGTGGGGGAACTTACATAATATTATGTACCCGCTTACCTGCTATGGTTCGTGTGGGAACTTACTGAGCCCCAATATACCACTGTCGCCACGGTGTTACTAAATAATAATGAGTAATAACTATATATGTGTATATTATATATTATAAAGGTCCCGCATAGGTATAATGTCACGCGCCGGGACGAACGCCGTAGATCAGAGACCGACTCGCTGCTGCAATTTCACCGCGACGGATAAATGGATCGCACACATTATAATAATATATATCAAACGCGTCGTCGTTTTTGTCGCCACCGATTTATGGCGGCCGATCGTCTCGCGTCATCCAGAGAATCCGTCACCCGCTCGCTATACCAACCGATACCGGCTATACCTACGTACACGTATAATATACCGTCGCATCATATACGATAGCTGCTGCACAGGACTGATTGAATTTTACAATCGTAAAATGCGTACAAGTGCCAAACCGAGACTGCCTATACCTGTTGAATGCGTCCTGTGTATACATACGATCTCCCGGGCAAGCGGTATTATAATCCACAGGTGGGTACTCCGCGGGCCGCCGACGGACTACTCGTCGTCGTCCATTCACCCGTCAACGCGCCGCCGCCGCCTGCTCCGTCTGTAATCGATGCCGGGCGCGTCAAGTAGAAGTAGAAGAAGAAGCAGCGCACCGTCGTCGTCGTCGACGAACGCGGTAAAATAATGTTTATTATCGCGGGTTACCGCGTATAGGGTAATAGTGTTATAGGTGGTATAAAATACGAGACGAGCTGCTGCAGTCCGTGGACGCGATTTTTTATCCTCATTTATTTTTAGCACTGAGAATTCGCTCGGGCGAGAAATCAGATAGTATAATAATAATATAGGCCTCTCTCGCCGGTCGGCCAAACGCGTCTTCAATAATGGTCGATGAATAGCGGTGGCGGTAAAGAGGTCGTCGTCGTCGTCGCCAGTTTCCGAAACAACGTCCGACGACGACGGTGCAATCGCGCGCGCGCGGTGTTGTGAGGCGCGAGCAGGGGTCAAAGTACCCGTGCGCGCGGCGTACCTAAGTACAAATTTTATTGTATCGTAATATTGTTTGGAATGCAATTTTGTCCACAAAAACAAACACTACGGGAATAACGGTTCTCGTCCGTCGAATCGTCAAAATTGGATAATTTTTTTTTATGTTTTTTGGGCTGGATATTTTTATTTTCCCACAGATTTTTCGTAGCGCTTTGTTTATCACCGTAGGTAGAAACGCAAAGAATATAAATGTAAAAATTACCTAATTACCACAATCCCACTACAGACAATATATAGGTAAGGTACCTATACAATTAATGGCAGTTATATATTTGATATTTCTGATTCATAAATTTTCTTCGAAGTGAAAAATATCGAGTAACGCGCCAAGTTTGTCAATACACTTTTAACTACAACAGAGGGTAATATTTTACAGGCCCCGTTGAACACTGTTTTCAATATTTCAATCTCAAACTTTATTAATAAATGTCTTCAAAAATAATTCAATTTTAAACTTTCTTTTTACAAGTTATATTATACCATTATTTTAAATAAATGAAAAAATCGGAGTTCAATGCGGCCTGTAGGAAGTCTTATTCTTTAAGATAAAAAAAATAGTTATCAAAATCCGACAGTTCTACAAGGCCTGGGCATTGTTCTTGTGAAGTCACTTTTTTTCGATACCATGCACCGCAGTATCTACCCTAAATAGGTATCAGACAGTAGATTAGTGGAAAAGTATTATAATTATAGGCAGTGTTGCATTTAGAAATTTTGCTCCGCAGTGAAAAAAAATTGCTCCCTCCCTAAGTGGCCTACCCACGGAAAATATGGGAGATAGATCCTCATTAACCTTTTGGATTTTTAGCACAGAAAAGAACATATTTCGTTTTACAATGTGTGCTTTTCTTTTTAAAATATTGTTTAGTAATTGCTTGATCCTCTCTCCGCAAAGATACATTTGAATTTATGTCACTTAACAAGGTTTAAGTGACATAAATATATAATTCATCAAATAGGTTGTTTTTTTTTCAAACATATTTATGTAGGTTGCAGGTACTTTATGAATAAATAAAATGAAATTATATAAAACTATGCAAAGTTAATAGGTATTAATTAAAAATATTGTCAAACAGCATAATACTATATTATATTATATAATATTATTATACTAAATTATATTATCTTATAATACTGTCGTTGAAAATAATTACAATTACACAATTTTAATAATTCACAAGTAAACATATTTCTGACCACAACATTTTGGCGCCCGGGGCTGCAGTTGTACCCTTAAGGGCCGCTCCTAAATGCGATTGTACCCCTCGATTACAGGGTGGAAACAGAAATATAAAATATAATTTTCAAATTATATAGGATGGCGGAAAATTTGAAAAACCAGCACTGGGCTACTTAATGCGGCAAGGTGATATATATTATTTCGACAAATCGAAATCCAGTTTTTGCGCGTCAAGACCAGCTTATATTAAAATATGATAATGCGTTATTACTATAATAACAGCGAAGTCATACAATAATGTGCACGGTGCACACTGCACGATGACCACTGGACCGGATTTATTACTACAATATTAATATTGTGTCCGATAGTAATAAAAGTTGCTTAATGGCAACGCGGTTGCCTAATTCCGTATAATGGTTATTAGTTTCAAATCGTGAACGAATTCGATGAAAACCAAAACAACAACGACGAAAATCTTAATGCTCACGCCATTAGTGAAGTTCGTATTTATATAAGTAACATGAGACGCGTTTTCGGCAGAGCGTTCGGCGAGCTCTTCGTTTATCGTGCCTACTATACTGTCTATACAATAATATTAAATACACTATGGGTATATTGTAATAACATTACTTGGGTGCCTGTATAGTACCCATTAAGGTGACACAACAATGTCGTACGTGTGGCGAAAAATCCCATTAAACCGTCCGTCGAGGAGTAAATAGATTTAAATCGCAAGACGATAGTAAAACGCGACGTGGAACATAATATATTAAATTAATATAATTTATTTTACTGACCCTATTCGCCCCCGTGGACAGTGTGAATACATTTTTAGAGCAAAATGATTCATTGACCCTATATTCACCCCGCAATGAGTATGAATAGGGTCAAACTTTGAAAAAAAATATAGTAAAAAATCCAGCAAAGTGAATGTATTTTTTTTTTTTAATTATTATCGGGAGTCATCTTACTTTTCATTAAAAAAAAAAAACAAATTTTTATCTTCAATGAAATTTCCAAAATATCTAGTTCAATAGACATTCACATTTCCAAACGATTCTGCTCTAAAGATGACCCAGTCTGTTTTGAATTATTTTTAGTTTTCTAAATAACCTCTCACATTTCACTTGACACACGACAGAGTTAAAATGTTATCATACACAGAGTATAAATAACTGATACTATAAGAGTGCATTTTAAAAGAAAAATATATTAATATTTTAATATTTCAAAGAATTGAGCAATTTATTGCTGGTGGTCATTGTATTTTTAAATTTTATTACATCCTGAAATAAATATGATTTATTACAGAATGCATCAAATTTTTTAAAATACAGAGTGTAACAGTGAAGACCTGACGGACGAAATCACTTTTGTTCTAATCAATATTTAAAAATAATTTATATAGACACTTGTTGTACCTACTACAATAAAACCTACCTAATAAAAATATTTTTTCTACTGAAAATTGAAAAATTCAAAATAGCCAATTTGTAAATCTACCTAATTATAAGAACAACTTTGTTGGTAAAAACATTTATTTTTTTTCAAGTTTATTAACCGCATCATCTTTCTCTAAATCAGCGAGATGGCCGAAAATGCGCTTTGGGCCATAATTTATTGCTGTGCGTTTTTTATATGAAAGGATTGGTGCGAGACACTGTGACGGAGACAAATGACAAATGAAAAATAAGTAGGTATAATATAATAATTAAGTCTAAAATAAATACTTAATTGTAGCTTTTTTCTAATTATCGGGCAATGGTCCCAAGTAAATTTCTGATAATTTTGATAATTTTAAAATGATTAATTCTGTGCATACAATGTTGTTGGTAAATAATCGTCATTAACATTTTACCGTATTTTATCAACTCTTACAGAATTATCAGATATTATTACACGTAGGTAGGTACTCAGTAAATCAGCTACAGCGGTTCTTAACATTTTGGTGAATATGATGGAAGACTTTTAAAAATCTCGGACCTCCTACCGAATACCTACTTACCTTTTTTTTTTTACGAAATATCTCATATCATCATAATTAATATTTTAATACTTGTTTTATATTACAAATCAAATATCAAGTAGGTATACACGATACGCACATACACACGTGGCTACGTTATTTATAATTATTATTCTTATACAGTTATACATAATTTTTCATAAAAAATTTAATATTTTAATTTTAGATAAAACCGCCGAGGACCACAATTTATTAAGAACCAGTCTGGTCTACGACGTCTACATATTATCTTCGGCGATGCAAATAACGTTCAGTGCATACCTAAAATATTGCGTTTTTTTTTTACTTATCGATCAATAATTCGCCTCATCAACAAAATATGTTACTACTATGTTACTACATAGTGTATATAGAAGTGTGTGTGAGTTTTTTTTATTTCAATTTTTATTTGCTTATTATAATATGTTAAATGTATATTAAAATATTAGTTTATAGAGTTCCGAATGTTTTAACTAATCGCATTGTGTACACAACAGGAATCATCTTCATAATTCACAGCGTGTGCGGATTCGATCGTCAGACCACTTGTGGATCGATGGACGGGTCAGCGCAGTACCTAATTTTATGTAAACTGCACAATGTGGTGTATTATGGTGTTTTTTCAACAACATCGAAAACAATAGTTTTTATTATTATTATTTTAGACTCTTAGCCGGACGATGAATTTATTGATTTTACAATGATGTGTACAATGTACATATATGGTGCATGACAATATCTTGCACTTATACTTTGACGAGGACAAAACATTCAATATAATATTTTTTTTAGGTTTGGTATCCAAAAAGTTATTGGTTAATATTCTTCATAGGTCCCACATTACTACGATCATGTTCATCAATCGTTTTTCTGTTGTAATAAATAAAATAGTACCTACTGTTTAATACAAAAAATATAAAAACAAAATTTTACTGTATAAAAAATATAATTTTATTACTGGATAATTTATAGATAATATAACAATTTTATTATATAAATATTATAACAATAATTTGAATACAGTAATAAATAATATCAAGTATAAAAATAATATCATTTTTAAACACCGTGGTTTATAATTTTGAAAAAAAATAAACAAAAAACATTAGAGGTGTGAGATAAATGATAATTCAATAATATTATAAATGATATATAATTAACGAGTGCTTAAAAATTTTGAAACATTTATACCAAAAATAATTAATAAGCAATTTAAAGAAAAATAGGAAAAATGCTCTCAACGTGGCAAAAAAACAGGAGCAATAATATTAACAACAAAAAAGGTGCTCAAAGTGGCAAAAATACAGGAACAATAATATTAACAATAAAATAAAGGGTGCTCAACGTGGCAAAAAAACAGGAACAATAATAATATTAAAAAAAATGAAAATGTGCTCAAAGTGGCAGAATAAATTTCAGTAAACAGTGATATTAACACAAATAATTAAAAGGTGCTCAAAGTGGCAAAAAACATGTCGAATAATTCATAATTCAACAAAAATTAAAATGTAAAAAAATATAAAAGGTCCTCAAAAGTGTGGCAGAATAAATTACAATCAATTGTAAAAAAAAAGACATCAGTCAAGACGAGGCGAAGTGGGGGGTACGTGATGGCGAGTGGGTGGTGCAGAAGATGGTCACCTCCACAACGTTCTCGCGGCCGGTCCTGCGGGGGGACAAGGGTCGCGGGCGCGTTTCCTCCGAGGAAGCGAAGACGACTGCGGAAGCGGACGGAACCCGACCACGACGGCTGCGAGAGCGACGATGACGGTCGGCGACGGTTGGCTAGTGCGCGATGACGTGCGCCATAGGTGTTGTGCTGCAGGTGCCGAAGACGACTGTGGCGAAGGGCGAAGACGGTCACCGAAGAAGCTCGTCGGAGCGAGCGACGAAGACTAAAATATTATTATCATAACGGTCCCTAGCCACCGTACGATAATAATGATTAAAGTCGTCCGCCACTCGCCGGCCGACTTGCGCTCTGCGGTTTCCGTCGACACCATCGCGAGTCGTCAGCTGCAGCAGTCCTACCGCAAGTGCAGGTACCACCGGTACAGCTAGCCAGCTCGTCGTGTCGTCGTCGTCGTCGCTCCCGGACCGAAGCGGCCGGGGCCCGCCACGCTTCCAGAGGGTCTCCGGACGTCCGCGATCCCGTGTCCCTGCCGCCGGTGGCCGGAGAACGTGTGTCGGTGACCTTCTGCCGATCACCCCGGAAGTGCACTTTCACGTACCTCACATACCTCGATCCCCACATCGCTCCGCCTTGACTGCTGCCCTCGACCGAGGCGTCGACAACGTTTTCATCAACCCAGGCAAATCACTGCTCGTCCGGCCCGTTTCACTGCTCTCCACGCGGCGGCCGCCAATCGCCTGACCCGCCCGCGTGAAGAGACTGCCGCTTGTGTTGCCGGTGGGTCGTCGATCTCCGTCTCATCCTCGGTCGGAGCTCCTTCGTCCAAGACGACCACGAAGTCTCCACCGGTGGCCGTCTCCTCCTCCTCCTCCTCCTTCTCTTCCTCTTCCTCCTCGCGCCGCAGTACAGCGTTTCCGTCTCCGGGCTGTACGTGCGGCGCGGCCGACAACTTTTCGGACACTAGGTGCACCATTGCATCCACCAACTGATCCACAATGGCGACCATCCGCCTGTCTCGGCATTCCTCTGAAACGGTGTCGGTTTCCAGTGTATTTTCCAGTCCAAATTCCATTTCCATGATGTCTTTTAAAACCGAGTGGACGGTCGTCTCTATATTACTCGAGTCCGAAACCACTTCCGCTATCAGGTGTTCCATCACCTCCTCCACGACGGTGTCGGCGTTTTCAAAAGCGTTTTCCATAATTTGTGGTAACAGCGCAGTTGATGGTTTTTTTTTGATTTTTATGCGTATAAAACGTATAAAGGTTTGAAAAATTATTAGACAATAAGACAATATATAAATAAAATCATAAGTTGATCAATGTATATATTATTTATGTGAAAATTACTATAATATTCGAGAGAGATGTTTCGTCGCGAAATATAAACTGATTCAAAATGTGTAATCGGTCGTACCCATAAACATCCAAACGAAAATCTCCATGACAACAAAATAATATTATATTGTTCAAAATTGAAAATATATTATACGGCCAATTTATTTCCAAAGACATTACATATTATGTACATTTCAACATATTATTCATGTTATCACGAATACTTGTATTGTAATGTAATAATTGGAATACCTACCCTTACAATATAGCTTTATATACCTTAATAAAACACCTTTATGCACGTCACAATAATTTTTTTTTTATCTCAAAAAAATAATTTTCTTCCAAATATTTGAGGATTTAAAATGATGTCATTAGTTCACTCTAATATGACCGATTTGGCTAATTTCGGTCTTGAATTATTTGAGGAAGTCCAGAGAAGGTTTATAAGGTATATATATATAAATGGAGCGTGAACAATTGTCATTACCTCATCAATCGAGAACGGCTGCTCCGATTTGGCTCAAATTTTTGTAAGATGTTCGTAATCGCCAGTAGACGGTTTTTAAGAAAGAACATTTTAAGAAAATCCACCGGAAAAGTAGGAAATCTGGATGTAAAAAATACAACAGTGGCGCAACGGTGTATTATATATTGGTTGCTATAATGGTTAATCGGGCATGTTTGTTGATTTGTATTATTATTTTTTGTCAATATATTATATTTATATATATAAATTAATGTTTGTGTGTAGATAGACCTCTGGGAAGAAGACAGGCTATAATTTAAACATGTTTCAATTTGGTTTTTTTTTATTCATCTGATATTAGTACGGTTAGGTTAGGTTAGGATTTTGTATTAATTGATTATATTAATCCACCATAGGTGGAACACGACAAACTTGGTATAACTTTGATCATTTAGAGTTAAAACAAACACTTACGTACAAACAGCACGGGGTCCGTGATCTACCGCAGATAGATTGCCTACCTGATAACATATTGTTGCGAATCAGAATTTTTATTCCAGACAACGGAAAAGTTAATATACATTTTGAACACCATACATCGAATATTAAATAACGAATTGAACAATGTTCGAGTCATATAGAGTTGGTACATTTATATAGGGTAACGAAGTGCCAAAAATAAAATCATGTGACTGTGTGAGCCACCCTATAGCAACCTGTAGGAGTTGAACAATGAGATACGAGCACCCTCAAAAACCTGTCAAAATAAATAATTATATAAAACCAATATAATATGACTATATGTATATAAAGTGTATCATCGGTTTGCATGATTGTGTTCTTATCTTTCGACGTGAAGATTAGAAATTGGTTGATAAGAAGCAACAACAGCATTTCGCCGACTTAGGGGGTCATAACGACTGTACGAAAGTTACATAATAATTGTAGCACATTATTATATAGCACCCCCTCGACATTTAAACTCCATACAGCTGATACGATATGGGTAGTTGCACTACTGAAGAGGTATAAAACCAAACAATATATTATCATATCAGGTCTCGAGGATTTTAATATTATTTTCTTTTGCTCTGGCGATCAGACGTATTATTATTATTATCATCATCATCATTATTACGATTATGAACACCACTCGATGTTAGCCACACGTTACGTAAGTATAATATTATTATACATCGGTAACGGCGGCGCACATTTCATTTGTTGGACGTAGCCCAGTTCGAGCGGTGTCGGCGGCAGACGATAAATCGCGCCGACACGTCGCCCGTCGCCGCCGCCGTCCGCGCGGGAATACGCGAGACGGCGCTCGGCAGGTCGTTGGTCGGCAACGTTTTGTATAATATTATGATAATAATATTACGTTTAATAATAATAATATTGCACCCAGCTACCATTATAACATTATTATTATTATTGTGAAATGCAAACGTGAGCGTCGTCTCCGTCACCCGCCGCGTGATATATCGGCGTGTAAAGACGTCGGCGGCGGCGGTGGCGCAAAGTGGTTCTACCCGGCGACGACCACGAGCCGATCGGACCAATACGCGAGGCTCATCGTGTAAAAGACTGGGGGTTAAGGGAAAATAAATAACCTCGTCCGTCTGTGGCAGTAGTTAAATCTTAGGTTATAATAATATTATACGCATGTTGTACTCGATAAACGTGTACGGTATATATGTATAGGGTGATTCTTTGTCGTAAACTATATGGGTAATAGTATAGGTACGTGAGGAAATCCGGGAGATTTTTAAACGTTCTTTTTTATCTCGACGTTTCTATTGGTATATTATCTCTTTATTATTTTACTAGAACTGTGAACTTGTCGAAAAATCTATTATTTTTAGATTAGGTATAGGTACCATAAGACCACATAGCTTCTATTGGTTTCTTATGAAATATTTTTAGGTAAGGTATACTAAATTCAATATTCTGAAACTTTTATCTCGCTATTTTTTCGCATTCTATTACTAGGTCTTTTCATGTCATTATATTTTTATTACCTAACCTAAATTTTACTCTCAGATGATTTTAGATTTTTTAAATTACTGTTCTCAACTGTTTGAGAGTCAATTAATGCTCTCGTAAGGTTTTTCGGAGGGGGGATTTGTTATACATTTTTTTCGCACTTTCATGTGTGTTTGTTAAGGTTTTTTTAATGCATTAAATGCACAGCACTAATATTATTACTGTTTTCAATTTTTCTACGATCACTATCTATCGGCATTGTTCTGAAAACTAACGAGATAAGATTTCTCAATTTCTCAGGCGAGATATTTTGTTCACGATAAACTACTATCACCCTGTACCAACGATGTGTGCATGTGTGCGTAATGATATAATATGTGCGTGTACAGATCGAGTGCGGTTCATTGTGCAGTTACAATGTTAATCAATAATAATATATTATTAATATTATTGTAATGTGAGTTCGATGAAACCATGAAATACACACACACACACACACACACACACACACACACACACACACACACCGTGTATTTAAACACATACCTTTGATAATAAATGAGTACCACCTACCCATTACATTTCAAACGCGCGAGCGATATGATCATTTTTATTCGGCAACGATCGTTGTATTTTTCATAATACATAATTTTTTTATTTTTACCGCAGTGGGGTGACACATCCACGACTCACGATCCGGGTCAGACGCATCTCGCGATTATTTTGTCGCCTTGACATTTGAAATTATTGAAAACGTATACCTACCATACAACTCAATGGTAAGTCGCGCGATATAACAATGGGACGATCAGAAATGTTTACTGTTCGTTTATTTAACAATATTATAAGCACATATTGTAATATTATTACCGTAATAGGCAACTATATAATATAATAGATACCCACCTATACAAAGGTCGAGTGCGAGCCTATGCGGCGTTTACGAGCGCTATTTATAACGCTCACGTACGTTTAGTGCGGCGGCGTAGAGTAAAAATTTGTAATCGAAGTGTGCGAATAATGGAGAAAAAAAAATTCACCGTGAAACAAAAACGCAAACAAATTAAAGATCCCAGATAATATAATAATATAGCTTCGAGTACCCGCAAGGATATAGGACGTAGGTATACGTTTCAAAGACAAATGTCGTATTGTTTATGTTCATTTGGCCATGTACGTCAAGTCGTATAATGACTTTAATTAGCTGCCCTTTTCGTTCGTGACCCCTGCGAACCGCATTTCACATACGTAATAATATTGTAATACCCGACCCAATAGTGCATTGTTTCAAAAATGCATACAATAATATTGACGTTTAAAGAACCTATATAGTGCGTGCACCTATAATATAACATTATATAAAACGTATATTATTTATTTTGTATGAGACAGTTTGTAATCGTATCGCGTTTTAAAACGTGTTCATTAGCATGATTGAAAAATAATAATATCTGTCGATGTGTATTTGTCCGTTTAAACGACTACATTTAGGTCAGATTTGACGTTAACGCGTTGATCTATATATATATTATAGTATGTATATAATATATATACACTGAACTCGTAATATTATAATGGAAGTAATAATATGCATAATATTATATATTATTATTATTCATACGCGTTTAAAAAACATTTCGAGACAAGACGTCCGTTTGTTGTTTATTTTAAATTTTTAAGTCTGAATAATCAATACCGTTTGACCGTATATAATAATTAATGGGTATTTCCTTGTTCGTTTTCGTTTTTTTTCCATACCTAATAATTGTTTTGCGATCATATCGATTTCAGAACTCGTGGGAATATAATTTTAATTGTGAGACGCCTGTAGTTCCTATAATAATATATTAAGAATAAAATTAGCTACTTATTTTTAAAATCGATCATGCTATTGGTCCGTGTACATGGTTCACTTTGTGTACATTGCAGAATATGACCATATATATTATTATAGTAAGTGGTAGTTATAACTATCATAGTCCTCGAATATATATGTATATATATATGTGTATATGGACGTATATAGTTACGAGATTATAACTGCAACTCTCAATAGTGGAAAACCTATACTCACCACTCGTATATTCTAATTTCCATATAATATTTTAAACGTTGCGTCGTTGAAAATGCATATTTTCTAAAAGAGCGACGTAAAGGTCAAAAGTATAATATATTTTGTACAATTGAACATGTTTTATTAGATACCTAATTAAATTGCACACGTAAGATTGGAAAAAAACTATAGAATATCGAGGGATTTAAATTTTAAATGTAAACTTAATGATACCAGTAACCGCAATATTGTCAATATTAGAGTGCATATTCCCTTAACCTAATAAAATAAAAACAGATAACAATAATGTATAATTATATACCTACACACAAATATACTGTACAGAATAGGTGATTGGGAAATCGGTATGCATTTTCACGGGGAGGGTTCGAATTGTAATATTTTAGTGAATTTTTATAATTATGTGCTGGGAATCGTAGAGATTATCGTTTATTTTTTTTACCGGAAGGAGTTTATAAAAAATTTGCCCGCTAAAAAATCTGCACAACTCGACCGTGATCGTAAAAAAACCCTTCACGTTATCGCTTAATCGCAATCAATAATAAGAAAAAGAAATATAGTAATAACGTAAAGTAATTCAAACGAACAATTAATGTACACACGACGGCGGCGATGGGTCTCGAGGCGGTATGTGTGTTTTTTATGTTGCCGCACCAGTTGAACAAACAATCCGCCCCAACCATTAATGGATTTATGGGCATGTACGTATAGGTATAGTAAGCATATAAGGTACAATAGGAATCAGGTGTTACCTAAGGTTCTGAATATTTTGGCCAAGTAACCTTCAATCGAAATATAATTTTTGGGGTTTGTCTGTAATAATTTTTTTCAGAATTAGGTGCCTACCTGTTTCATGGACTTATTTAACCATGCATACCGTGTAATTAATGCGTAAAATAAAAACCCATAGATATGATATTATTAATATACTATATGTGTATATTAATATATTAAAGACGGTGTATCTATGGACACGCACCTCTTTAAAAGTTATAAATGTATAACCATAAATTATTGTGATCGTTGTAAACAAGAAGGACAATAGAAATTATAATTTTTAATTTCAATTTTATGAAAAACATTTGAATTACTAGTTCTATGTCTTAATCTTAAATTGATTTTAAATTAAATGGATAGTCGGAAAATACCGAAATAAGAATAGGTAAAATAAATAGGTAGCTATAAATTAATGTTGAAATTATACCGTCATTTTACAACATTTTGGATTATATTAAAGATAGTATTATACTAAAGTCTTGATAAGTGTCTGACATAATTGTAAATAGTGAAAAACTGGTAATCTTTCTATAATTTTACCATCAATATTATCTGATAAGAATAAATGTAAAAAATGCAAATCTATAAAAGTACCTAAGTTTGGATGATTTAATGTCAGAAAAACTTAAAAAACTTTATAATTTGACCACATTGTAATGTGATGCTAAAAAACTTTTCTTTATGAAAAAAAGTAATGTTTCACAATGCATACGATTACATATTAGATTTAAAAAAATTGTATTCCTCTATTTCTGTAATTACAATCAGTATATAACGAGTCGATTAAAATTCTCTAAAATATCTCCTTTCTATGTATATTATATTAAGCTATTTTAACGGTTTGAAATATTAAGTGGCGCTGCACTTACCTCGGAGCGTCAACACTTAACTCACTGCCGTACATTTTATATTATGGATAGTTGAAATAAATTAAAACATTACAAGTCGTTATCATAGGAAGGTAGGTACGCCTCCTCGTGCAGTGACGGTGTTTAAATCGAGCTATTTTTTTGTATTCCTATCCCTTGTTTTTTTACACCGATCGGAATAGGAATAGTATAACAATATTATGTTTACACGATTACCGTGTACACACACTGCGGGTATGCTGTATGTGTTGTAAGTGCCTACCTATAATATATCATCGTGGGAACGAAAAAAAAAAAATAAAACCGGAGACGAAGACGACGATGACGACGGCGACGACGACGTCCGAAAAACGATAGATAATGATAAGGTGTCGGGCACGACGGCGGTGCATCGCGTATTATAATAATAATATGTAGGTATAAAAAAGTATCAGTTATAGTAATAATTGTATTATTGTTTATTTATTTATGTTTTATTATTATTACTATTATTAGTATTATACTGTTATGCCTCTGCGCGATGACGAAGATGACGGCTGCGGCCGGTCCCGTTCACGACCGGAGCACGCGATCCTTCTCGCTGCGGCTCCCGCGTTTTCGGACTCGATCACGACCGGGGCGCGTGTGGGCGCTCGCAACACACACACACTCACACACTGGCACTAACACACACTCTCTCACACACACACATACTGGAACTAACACACACACACACACACACACACACACACACACACAGACACACATTCTCACACTGACACACACACACGCACACACTAACACACTGACATGTGTGCAAACGCGCGCGAGGTCATGAGAAAGTGTCCGGCAACCACCGGTTGCCCGCCGCAGTGTGTTTGTGGGACACACACCCACTACACCGCTAGAGAGATATGGACGTAGTATAAAATGGGCATACATTATGCTGTGTATATTATTATGTCGCGGGTACATAACGATCCGATTTACCGATATGTCACCGGCACTCGGAACTACCGGTATTTAAATACCGCTCGCGGTACAAAGTAATATAATGGTGCGATTCGAAAAGCCCCCCCCCCGCACGGTAAGTCTCCGCCGCCGAGGTATAATATTATACGAACCACGCATAACGCCGTCGTACGTTAAACGGTCGTTGTGCGCACGAAAAGCGAATAATATTATATTAATATTTATATATAAAGTAATCGCCGAGCGTATATCTTGCTGCACTATATATTGTATGCATCACACAGGTGAGGATAACGTTTCGATATAATATTATTATAATAATACCCGTACGGCTTATCGTCTCCGTTATCCGTTAAAGTTCAGTTTCGACATACATAGTTTGAGAAGTGACTTTATAAAATACCTAATATAAGTGTTTACGCATGTCACTATATGTACATTAACTGTCTGTACCGAACGGTTTTTTCTTAAATATTTTTCCCCCCGTAAGTACTATTGATTTTAATGACTAATGAGTATATTATAGTTAAAGAATTTTATCGTAATTTGTAACATTGCAAATACATCATTAAGTACTTACGTTGACGCTATTAATTAAATAATAAAAAACAATATATATATATTAAAGGGTTCTATTAGTATCAGATAGAGATAATCATCAGAAACCTGTCCGAAGAAGCGGAAACCCCAGAAAACGCTATTTAAAAAACTATTTTTCTACACATACCAAGCTGCAGCAACAGGAATATAATTAAAATGATACATTTTTTTTTGATTTGATTTAATTCGTGCATATCAATAACTCCCTGTTTTTGTTTAAATTTTTTAAAAATATAATCTACGTGGTGATAATTTTTTTTTATGCATATAAACATCATTAATCGGAACATGGACCATTGGCTCCGATGATCCTCTCGACGACACTGCAGCGTTGAGACAACGACCGCGTAGGTACTTAATATAACTGTGTAAAATATGTTCTCTTACCTTAGAAAATCCGTAAC
This sequence comes from Macrosiphum euphorbiae, assembly GCA_949089665.1. Taxonomy (NCBI): domain Eukaryota; kingdom Metazoa; phylum Arthropoda; class Insecta; order Hemiptera; family Aphididae; genus Macrosiphum; species Macrosiphum euphorbiae. Next base: position 68,690,626 of record CARXXK010000003.1, on the reverse strand, counting down.
TAGGCGTTGGCAAGCAATGGTGGTGTAGACATTCGTGACGTTTGAATGCTGTAAACAGAAAAAAAAAAATATGAAAATAAATTATTAACGTGGATATTACATGTTTTACCGTGTATAAATATAATAAAATTCAAGAGTAAATTTCACGCAATTTGAAATGATAAATTAATATTTTTATTTTGTTCGAGAAAAGACAAGGTCAGATTGTGCAGCGTTGACGGCTATAGAAATATTGGCTTTTACATAATAATGTTCTCTCTGCTGGCCAAGTACCTATATACCTATGTTGCAGGTGTTTGAACGTTTGTCACATCGTATATACCTATACACACGTATATAATATGTTGTTCTTATACGTGCGCTATTTACGACCGTTTTATAGCCAACAATTTTCGCTGCATTTATTGATCGCGTATTAATATTTATTACATCATTATTAATATAGATATATTATACACCCTATATCTGCGTTTAATGGACGACGCGTACTCAATAATAAACGAGTGATTAATATTATTATTGTGTCACAATATTTTATGTTTGCTTTTTTTTTTTTTCATGAATTCTACAAGTTCGCGTGCATTATACGTATACGTAAAATTCAATTTTTTTTTTAATCAAACTATTTTAATATACCATAATAATTATTGTACCCATATGAGACTGCGTGAATACGACGTGTTATCCAGGAGATACGAATATAATAATTAAGGGTTGAACTCTCGTAAGAATTATCTCACGTGAGCTGGTGAATTCCAACATGATAATATATATATAATATATATGTAATATATAAACATTTATAAGTATATATAATATATATATATATATTTATAATTTATACATAGGTTACGATGTCGATAACGATTTTGGCCGCGAGAACGAACGAGTGTAAAACGTTCGATGTGACAATATAAATCGTTCGTAATTATGATTCAGCAATAATATATCATCGTATTGAATGAATAATGAATCATTACAAATTGCACCGACTTAAATTGCATTGGTGTACGAGATTTTTTTATTCGCTTCGCGTCGCATTGAACGTCTGGAGTACCGTTTATGCATTATATATATATATACATATTATGTTGGACGAGGTGTATTTGTAGTGTACGTATAGGTACAAATAATAAAATCGGGACTCGAATATTTTTAGCTTACGTAACGATTCGAAACTTCAGAAACGTATTCGTAGAGGGTCAAGTGTGGAAAATGCCATCGATGATTAGAACAGTTGACGTTTAAGTACTGCTCTTCAAACACAAAACATATTATTTGTTGCATCATCGTATGGCAAAAAAAAAAAAAACTTTGAACATATCCATAAACGTATAATATATATATACATACATGTCGCACATAAACAACACGTACCTATTGTATATAGGTATTATATATACTAGGTGCTATATAGGCGCTCACCGATATTAAAACAAATTTGAATGTAATTTGAACAGAGGTTATAATATTATAATGTGTAAGTCTACACTGTTATATTATTATTATTATATATGTATTTTATCTTCAGTCACCTCGATAAATTCACGTCGGTACTTCAAAGTTGGTTAATATTTTTTCTCATTCTCGCGCTATGTATATGTACGGCAATTTTATTCTATAATATACAGCCTGCGCACGGTATAAACCAATAATTGTCATAATTGGTATGTGCTTGATGATTTATTATTTCTACCAGAGTACGTCTGTTGTATATAGCTTTACAACAGATAATTTACCGTGACGTAATAAACTCTAAAGTGTTACTAACATGATATCCGCTTCGAGTAAAATGAATATAAAATATTATAAAACGAAGTCCGATATTTTTATTAAAAAATTAATAATAAACATTGCTGGGTGGTAATAATAACATTACATTAATATACAGAATCCTCGGAACGCCGACGATATGGGTCCGTTACATTAGGGATTTTCTAAAATATATACCTATGGTGGTGCTAATGTATAGACGTGTTGTATCTAAAATTCACTATAATACTATGCATTGTATCGTAAACGATGGCAATGACTATATACGTATTATTGTAAAGTAGGTAATCAATATTAAAAACATCATAATATTATGCAGTTATTCGATCAGGTGACATAATAATATTATAATATTATGTTAAACAGATGGCCGATAGGCATAACCGACCGCGTATAGGTTTGGTATTTTATATTATTATTTAACGAATAATAATAATAATAATAATAATGTGATGACTATTATACCTACCTACCAATACGGATTACGGGCCGCGGCGAAGAAAGTTCTAAACATGGAAAGAAATCGCTTTGATCATGCGCATACCTAAATGTTTTACATTATTTCACGGTCGATTACGATATTATACGAATTTGTCACGGATTACGGCTTGCATATTATTATTATTCGAACGGTAGAGGTGTACAGGGGGGGGAGACGTTTAGTCGCGGATTCTGATCGGAGAAAATTAAAATAAAAAAACTCCGCGACGGCACACGACCGCCGAGATACAACAAATACAATCACGAAAATGTTATTTCAATATTCCGAATGCGTTCGGGAAAAGTTCAAGACCCGGACGGACGCTTCAGACGTTAGGACCTATAGCTCATCACTCATCAGTATAATATTTCGTAACAGATCGGTCGCTGTCTTTATAATATACGCCCGTAGGTATATACCTTATAGTATAATAATACATAATATTATACATTATATACATTGACGTATATATTATATTATATATAGTACGCGTCAACAATATTGTATGCGCGCAGTCACAAGTACTTAAAATATAGTTTAAATATAGCACTCAATACCGTAATAGTCAAACCTGGGAAAGTTAATGATAATTTAGAATCGAGTTGAGTCAAGTCGATATAGACAAATGTTGAAAAAATATTTAAGTTTCATAGAATAATTCTTTTTTGACTCGGTTAGTAGTTAAAAGTTATAGGGAAACACTTACAATTAATTTATTGATTTATTTATTTTTTTTTTTTACATAAACATTTTTTTTGGCCGGGTACAGATACTTTATTTTTCTAACCAATTTTGCAAAAATAGCCGTTTTTGTGGTCATGGTTACTAATTAACAAAAACATATTAATTATGATTCATAGATTTTCCTTGTAGAGGAAAATATCGAGTAGCCTGCTATGGTTTTAATATATAAATAGCCAGTAATAAGGCTTAAAATAATAAAAAGTTAATGTTTATGCAATATGCATTATATTTATTATTTAATTATTTATAAACTAACGTAACTTGGATTTGGTTAAAAATCAGTTACCTAAGTGTACGATTAAGTTAATGGAAATTAAATTAAAAAAATTAACTTAACATTAACTTTTTAACTCGCTTGTGCCTAGGCTTCATAATTATAGTTTACACGACGTGTACAATCGTCGCTTTGGTGTTTAAAGTAAGTACACGGACTAGCATATAATTATATAATATTATTAATTTCGTCGACGAACCAACCAGCCGAGGAATATAAAACATTTCATACGGAAAATATTTCATAATATTCAACAATATCATTTTGTATTCCATGTCGAAAATTCCAATTTTCAAAACAGCAGTTCAATCTCCATGGGACATTCCTTATATAAAGTACCTACCTAATACAACAAATCTCAAGAATTCGAAAATATATAGTCGTTATTCCCTACCTATTTAAAAATTTCAAAAAATCGGAATTTAAGTAAATTAATAATTATTCAAGGAACAAATGGGGGTGTGCATATTATGTTTGACGGATCACCCTGTTTTCAGATCACGACGTACGCATACAGGTATGTAATATTATATAGATCAAGCGCTTCAGCACTGCTACAATTTAAAAAAATATCATATTATATAATCACAAGCTAGTCTCGCTGTCAACGCCACGAGGGATGGCTAAAAATTAAAATATAATATTATGATTTTGTTGCCACGGCGAATTACACCCAAAAGGAGTTAATTATTCACAATTTTTTTCAGGGTTACTCAGCTGGTATAATATTATATAACAGTCGCGAGCGTAATATAGTCTCTGCTGTGCATTTTCCACGACGGGCTCCCCCCAATCGGTCGAAACGATTATATACCTCGAATTATAATAATATACGCATACGTACCTATACATACACATACATCTGCGATATTATGCACGATCGTAGATCATACATCGCGCGCGTTATAATAATCGTCGATTCGATCACGGGCACGACCCCCGTCGAGAATATTTGTATTTATATTATTATATACGAGCTCGGACGGATTACGTATATTGTGCGATAGCCATTATACACACACACACACACACACACACACACACACAATATATTATATTATTATACACACACGCGATGGCGCACTTCTGTCCGGGAAAATATTATAATAACATTTCGTCGGGTTTCTCGTTAGCGCGACGACGGGACACGACCCGGCAACCTGTTGCTGCTGCTGCTGCAGTAGCCGATCGTTTTCGTTTCACGCGCGTCTTCCGGGTGTGAAAAGGTGCGGCTCGTCGGAGTGATATCGGATATTATAACGGACTTCCGACGACGATCGCACAACGGATGGACGAAAGAAAAGAAATAGCAGCAGCATACTCTACAACTGCGAGACTGCACATAGGTAGCAGCAGCTTGGTGTAAACGTCATGATATACATCACGTGCGTGTGTATCTTTATGATTCACGATTACGCGTGCGTATATATAGTATACAGTATTGTGAGAGCTGAGATGACCGTATTATTATTAGATACCTATATATTGTAATGGGGCACAAGATATTTTTTATTTTATTGCTGTTGAGGCTAATTGCCAATAGGCATATTACTTTTAGTTAAGTATACCCATATGAGTTGGTGAGTATACAAATGGAAAAATATTTACATTATTTACAATTGTTCACATCTAAATTTCATCATAATTCATAATATATTATTTCTATTATACCATAATAGGTACGGACATTCGGAAAGAATCTAAATTCTGAAAAATATTTCGCCTACCCATACGACGTAGTATAATATATGTGTGTGTGTGTGTGTATTTTACGCGTCTTCTGGGTGTGAAAACGATCCGATCGTCGGAACAATATCGGATATTATGACGGACTTCCGACGACGACTACCTTACAACAGATAGACGAAAGAAAAGAAATAGCAACGGTATACTACTGTGAGACTCAAAGACGCAACTATAAATTTAAAATAACGGCTTATATCTAAATCAATAAGGAATATTTGTGGGGAGGCTAAATCTTAATTAGGAGGAGCTAAGCCCCCTCCCTAGTTGCGCCACTGGCGACACAGCTCAGTGTATACGATTCTATATTACATTATTACGCATAAACAATATTGTGACAGCCGATAGATGACCATATTATTATTAAAGCTATATTAAATTGAAACACATTATAATTTGTAATCATTTATTACGATATAACATATCAAATTTGTAGTAAAATCTTTTACCAACCAATATAGGTACCTACGCCGTGTGTGTGTGTGTGTGTGTGTGTGTGTGTGTGTGTGTGTGTGTGTGTGTGTGTGTATGTGTGTATGTTTATATGGATGGGGGAGGATCTTGTTATTCTTGATCGAATATAATTTTAATAACATTTATGACTTATAAGTTATAATATTATCTGGTTCGAGAAAGAGGCCAAATGCAATATATAATAATTATGGCTATATATATGATTTATATGCACCAACATAATTTTTTTTTGCAACTTCTTAATACTCCTTTTGTTAGATTAAATTTGATATAATAGGTGTTTAAGATGATTCTACAACTACACAATATGGATACAGTAAAATTACTATGTGTTTCCATGAATTGAATTAATTTTGACTTATGCAAAAAGTAATTTTAAATATCAATTAAAAATGCAGAGTAGATATAGGTATATCAGTGCAAAACTTTTCAATAATTTTCTAATACCATTTTTAAGACTGATGAAAATCTAATTTTTTTTTATTATTAATTGTGACCGCGAAGTCGTACCAAACTACCAATGTGTCATATTTTTCCGCATTTTTAGTTGCATAATATTATCTTTGAATAACGTTTTTAATAAACCAAATGGATATTTTACCAATTTCTATTTCACATAAAATATCTAAACAGTAATAATTATTATTAGCGGCTGGAAAGAAAACTAAATACCTAAAAACTGTTAAATTCTAAAATGTTCAATTTACGCATGTATAGTTATTATAGTACTCGTACTATAATAGTTCGGTATTTTCGAATATTGGACCTGTCGCGATATAATCTCAATATATACACAATATTAAAGTATTACACACACACGCGTGTTATTATAAGCTGCAAGTACCATGTCGAGAGATCGCCATTCGGATAGAAGTATACGTTCATTTTGAAGCTATGATACACAACTATATAAAATCGTTATTATAATAGTACGAAGACTATTAGGCCCGCGATATCAGGTTATTTGGTGTGTAGGTACCACAGATGGAATCGATTACGAACGTCCTTAATTTCTACGATCGTTCCGAACGAATATTGCTTTTAATTAATTAATCCAAAACGATTCGTACGACTAATGGTTTTAAATTTAATTTTGCACGCTCAAAATACCAAACGCACATAATGATATATTATTATAATATTATACACTAAGAAATCCAGTATCTACAGTAACTGGCTCATTATATAGTTTTTACTTTCGGATGGGATGTAATAATATTATTATTTTTTTTTTTTTAACGAATGTTTCGGTTTAATCAAAATATTACACAACATAATTTGTTTGCAGATAAAGCAATTTCAAATCGGTCAACATAATACGCTTATTGGATTGGTAGCACGCATCATATCTTATATATATATATATATAGATGATAATAATATTATTATATAATATTATATGAGATCAATAATCTATATATTATAGTCTCAATCATCTAATACGACAATAAATTATAGATATATAGCCATATAGTTATACCTACTTCCTGGTTGTGTAAATATAGACCACACACCAGAGTCAATCGTCAATTATTGAGAGCTTATATTATATACAGCAGTTAGTATATATACATACTTTACATGCCTTTAGCTATACACCACCTACACCTATTTAATAATAATTCGATCACGACTCGAAACAATATGATTGTAAATAGATACACCAATTTGATGTTAATTTTATTATACTTTTCATTCAAGTATACAATATTATGCTCTCGTAAATTTTACTACCCACCACAACAATTTTACTACATAGCCAACTCTTCCATACGCGAAGTCACAGTTCACATTTTTAATAATACGTTGATGTTGCATTGAAATCGCTGCACGATATTTCGTAACAAGTCAGACAAGGGTACCTACAAGACAAGTATTATTATAAATTACATTTAGGTAGGTATATATTATTATTATGGTGTAGTCGCTGTACCTATATTACAAGAACTCGTAAAAAAAAAAAAATTACAAACAAAAAAACTCTCCTAACCTGTTAGTATTTAATATTTTTAATATAATAATTTAATTTGCGATAAATTGTGTCGATTATAACCTATAATATTTGATTCGATAGTGCATGACAAATAATATAAATTACATTTTTTTTTCTTAGCATTCCTATACGTAGGTATACTTATAGTATGACGTGCACATATTTAATAAACCAAAATTAAAAATATATTGACCGTTTATATGACGTATTACCTATATATTTTATGTAGCAAATAGTATATTAATATAAATTAAAACAAAAATATTGTTTAATGCATTTAACGGGCTGAGCGCCATGTGGATTTTTATAGTTTTTCCAATGCGTTACCGCGTGACCCAAATGGCAAATATTGGTGAATTTTCGTATACATTTCCATGAGAAGCACATTTGTATCACTTTTATTAAATGATACCCAATATTAGTTCTCATTTGCAAGTTTTTTTATATCATTATATTTATGATTTTCATATTATATGCATTATATTTTGATACTCATAGGCCATAGCTCATACAGTCATACCTAATTTTATATTATTCCTAAGACATATATATAATTATATAACCACAAAACATCAGAATTAATATATTTAATTTTATATACCATGGCAATAGAAAATTATAAAATCATTGTAGGCAGTCATCAAACTCTAGTTGAGATCCAAAACTGAATGTCATTTGGCCCTCTACTAATTTAAAATTTAAAATAGATAGGTATAGGTACATTAATGACATGACATTTCAACAAAATAATTTGATTTTTAAATTGTTATAAATATATAAAAAAAATTAAACACAAATTACAGTAATTATTACAACTTTTTCTTTAAACCGCAGTAGTTGTATTCTATGATTTAAAACAGTGAGTTCCTTTGCCTACCTATATAAACGTTCAATATTTAACAACTACACCGCCGACCGCGCGTTAAAGTCACCGAGTCACACGCTCCGCGTTCTGTACGCGTTCTGTCAATATGTACTTATCCGACACTCGCGAAATCGCAAACGTTTAAAATATTATTTTATTATACCGTGCATATATATAATAGGACGTGCAACGTTATTTACGTCTGACAATACGCGTGTAACGGGTATGAGTATTATAATGTCGAACGTATTTGTATTTTAAGCGTCATTCCGCGGCGCCCGTCCAATCGCGGGCGTACCTATATAATATGTATTTACTTACACGTTTGTTTGCACAACGGATGTGTATAAAAACCCCACTACCTACCTACTATGTATGACAATAATAATATGACGTTCGGTCCTCCGTCGCGCAATAAGTCCCCGGAAGGCATTTGGCCCAGAGTACTGGCTCTACTATAGGTACGATGGGCAGAATATAATAAGGACGATCGCAGTGATGTATACAGCAATTACACGTAGCTGCAGGTATATACACCGGGGTCGCGGGCGCACGCTCGTTTTACCATTTACCTCTCGCCGTACACAGCACACTTTATAATTTATATATTGTATAATATACTCGTCCACATAAAACGTATCATTACTGAGGCCGAGCCTAATAGAATTAATTTTCCGGCGTACGTCGTATATAATATTATTATTATATTCTACTCGCGTCTTCGTCATGCAATAATAATAATAATAACAATATCGTCGGCTGGAATCGGTTCACACGTTTCACGTCGTTAATATTATCGTTATATACCGGTAACATGCTTACAATATACGTATATACGAGTATATTACATAATGTGACTCGTATTATATTATAATATGCACCCAGCGCGAGGGCGTAAAACGAAGACACTCGGGAAAAAGAAGCCATTATAGACGCCTTTAACTCGCGTCGTGGTTTTAAACGATATCGTTCCATATATTTTGCTATACTACATAATATAGGTACCGTACAGTTATAATAATATAATAATTGTCGTATATAAAAAAAAAAAATAAATATAATATAATGCGCGTGTGTCCGCAAAACCGGATACACCATAACTCGGTATTACTTATGTTTCTCAGTCTCCTATACATATTTTTGAATTCAGTTTGCGTCACAAGAGCCTTATTACACGACATATTTATACTTGAAACATCGCGATCTCGTTTTCTATGGATATTATAATATCATTCCAACCGAAAAGAAGTCATAAATCGTTTTTCGCGACCCGATGGATGCATATTATTATAATGGTCGATAATGTAAATAAATTATGCATTTATGCATAGGACATTTACGCCGCGTAGTGTAATATACGTATATCCAATACCATATAGTTACCTAGGTATATAACAATCAGCAGTATATATTATATTATAATACGGTTGCAGTTAGGTAGGCATATACTGCACTGTTATAAACCGTGGTATAGGTAAGTACGTACTCGCAGCCTGCTGTCGTCGTCAAATAGATAGTTCAAAAGTCTGGAAAACGCGTACCTGTATATATACGTCGTATACGTTTTAAATCACGGCAACATCGCGTGCGAAAACCGTGCGATTTCTACTCGCTGGGCACCCAAACAGAATAAGTCTATAAATCTGGTTGCGGTGGCGGTAGTGAGTATAATATAATATATTTTACATCGCTGCGACGTATATTTTACCTATAAATCGCAAATCGGAGGCGTAGAAAGTTTGCGCGCCTATATTGTATTTGCAGTGTGCAGCTATTGCGAATTTATCGTCCGTTGCGCTTTCACCCGCGCGCGCGCGAACAATAAGGCCGTTATATTATTACAGTCGCATATGCCTGTGTATAATATGTATATAATGTATTTTTACATATATATATATAAGTAGGTATACACGATCGTACAACATTGTATTATTATAATAATATATATATACCTATGTGCATATAATAATATATAGATGTATATATATAGTATGAGCGTGCACTACGTATAATATGCAAGGCAAACAATGCTGCAGCGACTTGTGTACTCGCGGTGCTGCACTTCGGTACGAGAGGACATTTAATAATATAATATCATATTATATTGTGCACGATAAATAATGACGTCGTGAAAAATTACGAATTTGTCGGACCGGGGACTGACGATATAGGCCTTATACGATCGTCCTATTGTTGCAGTCGTACTATAGTCGTAACACTCGTAACCGTAGATACCGCGGTACCATGGCGTGTGTGTGGTAATATAATATATTAGAGCCGGTCGAGTCGGGAATGCGGAAGAAGCCATACGCTCAATCGCGCAAATAATTGTCGCTCGCCCAGGCCGCAACGAGACGACACGGCGTTAATTGCACATATTTCGTTGCGGAAAGTGTAGTGTAATATTTAATTTATAGATTAGGATCTAAGGATTTAGAAAATCACCATCTTAAAAATTGTGAAAAATGTCTGTAGTGTTGAAATGAACAAAAGTACATAGGTACATTAATGAGACGGAAAAATATTTCTACTAACAAAATCACAACGATCATTTGATGGTCGAGAAATAGAGCACGACTGAGAATATTATAAATTATATAAAACAATTAAGGTGTATTGAAATGTGCACCATATTATATAGACCATAGACCATACACATGGGTACATATTATTATAATAAAGTGCTATGCGATATACATATAGATACACCATATTATACACTGTATAATAATATGTACAATACAATTTCGGACACTCTCGACAATGACATTTTGGGCCGCTATTTAAAAGTTCTCCGTTGGTGGGAGAGGGGTGTTTCGCTGTATATATATATTATCATATGTGTACCTATCTTGAATTGGTTCGTAAAAGATTCACATTTTTTAAATGGCAGTACCACTATCGCTTACGTTAAAGTAGTAAGGGTGCATACAGCGAACGGTTTCAAGTTATATCGCCCCTCAAACCATATTAATATTATCTGCAGCTGTCGAAGGCGGCCATTATCCGAAAACCACCCCACCGTCGAATACGCATCAATTTCATCACAATATCGACGACGGACCCATGTAACCACATGATCTTATACCTAAGGTTAGGTTAGACAATCTTATACAATCGCCCATTGTATTTCACGCGCGCGGTGTATTATATATTATATTATGTTATACGCGCGCATGCGTGCGAATGGAGGATTTCGGCGGGACAACCGCCATTTTATTTTTCCGGTTCACAGCACGATAATGATATTATGACGTATATATAGGTATATATTTATATTATGTATTTTACGTATATATAGGTAGAGTACTAGAGCGTTCCACGCGGAAGGCGACATTACCCACACTTGCAGCGCAGGACCGTCGTAGCGTGACGGAATGGCGTCCGCGCGTTTATAATATATTATTATTATTATTAGGTACAATGCGATATCATAATATTATATTACATATTTTGTATTCGTGTTTCGTGCACCGCTTATAAGGTAGTTATAGCTCCTGTATTATTAAAGTGAGTATTGTTTAGGAACACCTTCGGAACTCCCTTCTGGCCGCTCATCATATATTATAATATGTTATTATGCACCACAAAAAAATATATAAATTCACGTTGCTCTATCGTATTACCGTGGTACAGGCCAAACGACAACACGTCACCACATTAGAGGATTAGATTTTTGAAGGCTAGCCGTACCTATATACGATTCTTAAGTGTTAAAAGCGTTAAGCCTATATGTATGCCTATATTATAAAAGCCCAGGAAGCTTATTATTGCGCATTATATTACGCATCACTATATAATATCAACTTTGAAATTAGCTTCTTCGTTTTTAGTTTTGGGAAGGGTAGAGCCGTAGAGGGTAACGCTATAGAAGTTTAGGTACCTGCTGATAGTGTATAGGTAACTCTATAGGTGCTTGAATGACAAGCCGTGCTGTCCATGATTAAAAATCTATTAATACGAATAAGTAACCGTTACATTGGGTCTTTCGTTGTTACGATTCTCGATTTCACCCAAATGACAACGTCAGAAAAACCTCTTGGTTTCCTTAGTTCCCTTATAGTTTAATTTACTATTTTGAGTAGTTACGGCCATATTGTGCTTCCTGCACGTCACGTGACACTATGGTGACAAATGTCAAGCTCGGCGTCGCCTCGGGAAACGAGTACCTATATATGTATTACACGTATTATACACCTACAAGATGGGTGAGGTGCGGCGGCGTAGAGAACTCGACATTTTTTAGAAGCAAGTATACTTAATATAACGATTCACCCAAAACATGAAAAAGGCATGTATATTTTCACACTTTTAATTACCTATGGTGTAGTAAATACTAAAATACTAGTTAGCATTAAATATTGTTATACCCATTGGTGACACACACCCTCCACCCCTTAAAAAAACCTAGAGGCGGTCGCTTCTCGACATAGCAAATATATGAAATAATACATTAATACGCCTATTATGATGTATTAGCTCTCTATAATAATAAATAATTATATTGTATTTATGTGTAATATTATTCTTGTCAAGTATGACGATAACTTGCTATTGTAGGCAGGTACTTATATCATATTATTATGTTACAATAATAACGCGTCGCAAAACTCGTCCACTGCGAACTCTGCGATTTCTTCCCGGAACTTTTTTACCATTACTCTATAATCGGGTATTATTTTTTTAATTCCAATTATAAATAATGCTCGTTGCTCGTATTATTGTATTATTATTATTATTATTATGCACGAGACACGCCTCCTTATTCGTCCGTTAATTAATTAGTGCGAGCGTCATTTCAATTAATTTATTGTCGGCTCTGCAGGATGCGCGCGCGCGTGCGCATTAACACCGTATAATAGTCGTGGCGTGGTGTGTATAATATTGAACGTGCACATTATATTTTAATATAATACGATATATTATAATATATGTATATAAATGTATTAATAAATATACATATTATGCATATGATATACGGAGCAGATTTCCAACCGGTAACTCAATATATTTCCGACAGGTATTATAATAACGCTATAATAGGTATATAATATATTAATATATAATATTATTATAATATGTTGGCGCGCGTTACAATATAACGCGTATTATATACAGGTGGGTACGTCGCACTACTACGTACAACAGATATTATATTATTAACTACGTACGATACGCGACCAATTTGTTTAATAAATTATAAAACGAGGCCGGGAATCGATTATAAAAAAAAAAAAAAAAAAAGGGAAAAAAAGAAAACGAGAAAGAGCGATGTTGAGACAAATATAATATTGTTATTACAATCAACGACCCGACGGTCGGTCGGCGGCGTGTGCCGTCGATGGTTGATATTATGATAATATTATTTTTCACGTGACGGGGGAAAAAAAAAAAAATCGTAGGAACCTACGTCATACTGCGGATATAGACCTATATTAATATAATGTTGTGTAAGCGCTTAACTCGGGTTTACCGAACGCGTGCGTCGCCCGAGCAATTTAAATGTAAATCGGCGGCCCCCGTCCGGGTCACCTCCCGCAGGGTACCACGTCCTCCTCTCACTCCTTTTATATTATTATTATTATTATTATTATATATTATATTAGGTATATGTGGCCATTAACGCCGGACGAACGTCGATCGACCTCCGACCCGGAAAACGGTGTGCGCCGCGTGACCATAATATTATACACGTCGTCGTCGTCGTCGACCGTCGTTTGTGTGTGTGTGTGTGTGTGTGTGTGTGTGTATAATATATTATAATAATATATAACTGCATATGTGCACTAACTACTAATAATAATATATACAGCCTCCAAAAAAAACATAATATACACACACGATGAATTATTTTATACTCATAACTCGTTCGCGAGTCGTTCGGCGCGCGCCCACTGTCTATCCGATCCCTTTACCCCCTCCCCCCACGTACCACCCTACGCTGACTGTTTAGAACTGTCTATCAATCATAATATTACTATCGGACCATACGCGCGACCATCATCACGACGATGACTGCAGTTTAGTGAATTTATGCATTTTCGGTGTGGCACGCGAGCGAAACATCTGCGTCATATAACATAATATAGTACTTGTATATAATATTATAATGTAATATATGGTATTATCATATAATAATATATTATTATTCATTGTTACAATCGTATTTTATAGCTTATTGTCTAGGTGTTTGAGCGCACCTAGCCTCTGCGCCTTAAAGGAACAGATGTGCCTTTACGCTGTTGCAATCTGAGTTGCACTGCTCTAAATTATCATACAGCAATAAAAATAAATATAAAATTAATCAAGAAGCAACTTTTGATAATGGTAACTTTATTTTTACAAAGAAAGAATAACAAAATAATATAAATGACTAAGTAGCCTTGTTGGCTCAACAATATAATAATGTGCCATAAAAATAATAGGTAGCCCTGCTGGCTCAACACAATAATAAATGTATAATGAAAATAATAGGTAGCCCTACTGGCGTAAAATATATAATAATGTGTAAATAATAATATGAGGCTCGTCAGCCTGTTACCTGGGATCTGGCGTTCGTTAGCGGCTTCAAACCAGAACGCTACCGTCTCGGGATGCACTAATTTTTACAATAAAAATAATACAATGTAATACTAAAATATGTGACAACCCCGAGAACGTGCGACTAACAAGCCACCAGATCAGACGCTTAATTCACTGAACATGCAATTCACCAAAACGAACAAATCACGTGCTTCTATAAGTATGTCTCTGAACGCCCTGAATGGGGAAAATAATATTAGAATTGCACAATGTAGTGACTACGAACGATACTTACAGAAGCAAATCACAGAACAGGAAACATGAACGAAAAAACAACGATGAAATTAGACACGAATTGAAAAAGAGACGAATAAAATATTAATGTGTAACAAGCTAGGGCCACACGGTTTTTGTACTTTGTACCTTGTGCCTGCTGTATAAAGTACTGGTTATATTGAATGTATTGACACTGGCTGGAACACCTCACAGCTCGAGTGCCGGCGAAAGAAGAAAAAGAAAACGAATGACATATTACGAACAAGACGAAAAGTTTCAAATATGAAGTGAGGGACAATAAAATAAATTCACGATAAACCGTTTTTAAACTTACAAAAACGGTTAACAATCACACGACGGATAACAACGATAACTGATACGGCTACGCAGCCTGATAAGAGCGACCGCTAGTATCACAGCTGGCAGGGAGACAATGTGCGCAGCTGTGGCACAACATTTGTTCACGCTGCTCAATGGCGCGAACATATACCCCCCTTTTGAAAGGATAAGGCCTTTCAAAACTGCATAATACAAGTGTGTATAAATATATAAAAAAAATTAAACAAAACCATGATTTATAAAAAAAAAAAAAAAAAAAAAACCATAATTATTTTAGAACAATTTTTTTTTAACAATGACTAGACAGCTGTATCCTGATTCTCATCTTCAGGTGTTGGTAGAAATGCCAACTTCACCACTGGACGGCTGAATAATTGACCCGCAGAGTTGCGCACAGTGACTGCTCTAACAATACCGTCTCGCCCTGGATGAATCTCTGTTATCCGGACCAGAGGCCATTGTAACGGTGGTAACAATTCGTTTTTTAATATTGCAATGTCGCCGACCACAGCACTTCGAGTTCTTTTTAGCCATTTTCCCTTCCTTTGACATTGGGGCAGGTACTCTGACAGCCATCGCTTCCAAAATATTTGAAATTGTGCTTGCATAAGCTTGAATCTGCGCAATCGGTTTTGAGGAACTGTCGAGTGGTCAGGTTCAGGAGGCAACATTAAAGGGCCACCGACCAGGAAATGCCCAGGTGTTAATACGTTTAAATCACCAGGATCTGACGACATAGGTGTCAAGGGCCTTGAGTTTAATGCGGCCTCTACCTTGCAAAGTAACGTCGTGGTTTCGTCATAGGTTAATAACACTCCCTTTGATACTCGATATAAATGCCGCTTTGCTGATTGGACTGCCGCTTCCCACAGGCCTCCGAAGTGAGGCGCTGCTGCTGGTATGAATTTCCACTGGATGGCGTTAATGCTTAAGTAGTCATTTACAGCTTTGTCTTTTTTATGTGCTTTAAATTGAGATTGTAATGCTCGATCAGCACCAACAAAATTTGTGCCATTGTCACTATACAGCACTGAAATTTGTCCTCGCCGAGCCATGAAACGGGAGAGTGTGGCAAGAAAGTCTTCTGTTGTTAATGAGGAAACCAATTCTAAATGTATTGCTCTTGTTACCATACATACAAACACGCATATGTAACTTTTTTTTGGTGTGACTCTTCTAAGTCCACTTCTCACCATGATGTGGCCACAATAGTCCACTCCTGTTTTCGAGAATGCCCGACTAATGGTGACTCTTTCACGTGGTAACGGGGCCATCACTGGCGAGAGGAATATCGGCTTTGTGCGGAAACATTGTAAACAATGATGGACTGTTTTTCTAGCGATTTCTCTTCCTCTAAGAGGCCAGTACTTTCGTGACACATGAGCAAGTAATGCTTGAGGGCCAGCATGCATTAAGCGACGATGCTCATAATTGAAGATCATCTTGGTTACCATGCTTTTTGAAGGCAATACCATTGGATGCCTTGAGTCATAACTTATGGGCGAGTTCACCAGGCGACCACCTACTCTTATCACTCCA
The DNA here is from genome assembly GCA_949089665.1 of Macrosiphum euphorbiae. Taxonomy (NCBI): domain Eukaryota; kingdom Metazoa; phylum Arthropoda; class Insecta; order Hemiptera; family Aphididae; genus Macrosiphum; species Macrosiphum euphorbiae. The sequence goes on along the minus strand of CARXXK010000003.1, from coordinate 68,673,603 downwards.
TGTTCATCGATAAATGGACTTAGTCTGAATAGTGGACTACAACGACGTACCAGCTTACCTGCCTTTAAAGAAGACAACTCATCATCAAATGCGCTGATTTGAGCATTAGTTACCCAGAATCGTTCAGCATCTGCAATTTCTGTGATGGTTAAAAAGCCAACTGTACGTCTATCGCGTTTGTTTAAAAGCGAAAATTTGCAATTATTGATAAAGCGCTGTACTAAAGCTGTAATTCTAAGCAATGTTGACCAACTTGAGTATTTCTCTAACAACCAAGGTGCAGGTGTATCTGATGCTGTGAGTACCAGCTTTACTGCACGAACTTCAGGAAGGGTATCTGGTGTTTGATAGCTGTTAGGCCACCTGCCTTTTCCTTGCATCAGCCAATAGGGTCCATGCCACCACAATTTCGACTGTGAAATGGATGCAGCATCAATCCCCCGAGAAATTAAGTCTGCTGGGTTTTCCTTCGTAGGCACGTGATGCCACTGGTCAGGAGACGAAACGTCAAGGATTCGAGCAAGCCTGTTTGATATATAAGCCGAAAATAGAGACTGGCTCTGTATCCAAGCAATTACTATAGAAGAGTCTGACCATAAGTATACATCGATTGGTGGCACATTGACATTTAGCGCTTTGAGTTCAGCTGATGTGTCATTGGCGAGTTCTGCTGCTAATAATGCTCCGCATAATTCCAATCTCGGAATAGTTGATGGTTTCATAGGGGCTACTCTGGACTTTGAGGTGTATAATCGAACGTCAATACTGCCATCAGATTTCATTGAACGCATATAAACACAAGCTCCGAATGCTTCTTGGGAAGCATCACTAAAGGCATGGAGCTGAATGTTTGACGAAGGAGACATCATGACCTTCCTTGGAACGATCACCTGATTTAAGTACTGCAAACTAGTATAAAATTTTGTCCAACGATTTTGTAAATCTTCAGAGAGCACATCATCCCAGCTGATTTTTAATGACCACAATTGCTGCAAGAAAATTTTTCCTCTGATTAACACGGGAGACAACAAACCAATTGGATCAAACACCTTACTGATGTCAGATAAAAGAGATCGTTTTGTCATTCTGGCTACTGGACACCATTGTTTAACTAGAAATAGAAAATTGTCTGATGCTGGTTGCCATAGAAGACCCAATGTCCCTATTGTGTCATCCTCGCTCATGTTTATGAGAAAATTGCTGTCGCTTTGTTGTTGTGGTATGAGATCAATAAGTTGGCGGGAGCTTGAACACCACTTTCGGAGTGGAAATCCATATTGCATTAGAGTAGAATGCAGCTGGCGGTAGATATTGTGCACTGCTTCTATTGACTCTCCACCACTTATCAGATCGTCCACATAAAAGTCCTGAGAAATGATTCTCCTAATTGAGGCATCATTCACTTCATCAGCGACTTTAGTGAGACACCGAGTAGCTAAAAATGAGGCGGCTTTGGTACCGTATGTTACAGTCTTCAGTTTATATTCTGTCAACTGATCATGTGGATTAGCACGATAACATATACGCTGGAAGTCACAGTCTTCATCTGCCACTCGCACCTGCCTGTACATTTTTTCCACATCTGCTGTGATTGCAATATTGTGGACACGGAACCGCAATAATATGTTGATGATATCCGGTTGGGATTTTGGTCCCTTTAACAAAATGTCGTTTAATGATAACCCTGAGTTTGATGCAGCTGATCCATCAAATACTACTCTAAGTTTGGTGGTTAGGCTATTCGCCTTCAACACAGCGTGATGAGGTAAGTAATAACATGGATTGGTAGTGTTGGTGGCGACTTCCATATGATCCATCTCGAGGTACTCGGTCATGAATGCCTTATATTCGTTTGCGAGACTTGGGTCCTTTGCAAAACGTCTTTCTAGATTTGAGAATCGCTTTTGGGCCATGTTTCGTGAGTCGCCTAATGCTTGTGGATCCTGGGCAAACGGTAGCTTCACAACAAATCTGCCGTTTTTGTCTCGTGCCACTGTTGATAAAAAATGCGCTTCTGCCTTTTGTTCATTGGCTGTTTTCTGTACAGCTACTGAGGTAAATAAAGACAAGGATGAACTTGAAGACACAGCGTTTGATATATGCTTGACTTGACTGAACTTAATAGGCATTTTTCCTACGACTATCCAGCCAAAATCGGTGCTGCGTAACGAAGCCGTTTCTGTAAGTGGCCATTTTTCAGTGCCCAAAATGTCGAAAAATATTTCTGACCCAAGCAATATATCAATACTGCCTGGTTCATCGAATTTTGGATCAGCAAGTTCGTCCATAATGTGTCTTGGCAACATAATGTCGCTCCGTTCAATCCTATGGGAGGGTAATACATTTACTATTGTAGATAATGAATGTAAGACAGCAGTCACTTCATGGACACAAAATCGTGAAGAAATAGATGCTGAGAATGAACTTGAAGCTGATGAACTTATGGAGCCGATACCAGTAATGAATTGTTGTTTGTTGCCATGTGATAGTAACTTTAATCTCCTTGCACACTCATTAGTGATAAAATTAAGTTGAGATCCAGAATCTAGGATGGCTCTACACTTATGCCAATTTCCAGCTGGATCTTGGACCATAATGATGGACGTTGACAACATGACATTAAATTTGACATCAGAGTTTTGACTATTAGTAGCACCTGCTAAAAATACTGAACTGGGTGCACTCCCACTCGTGTCTATTTCAGCGCAGTTTGATTCAGCCAGTAAATTGTTCGATGGGGTATCCTCATGTAATTTTGAATTGTGCCGTTTATTGCATTTTGGGCATGACGACAAGCGACAATCTTTAATTTGATGTCCATAGTTTAAACAGTTGTAACATAATTTTGCAGCAGCAACGGCGTTTTTTCTTTCAGCAATTGACATTTTCAGAAAACTATTACATGAATAGATTTTATGAGGTTGTGTGCAGATAGGACACTTAAATACCTTTCCTTCGGCAGAGTGAGTAAAAAATATTTTGTTATTATGATTGCTATTTTTTGCTCGTGAAGCCTTTTCAACTGAAGGATTTGATATGAGACCAACTTCGTAAGCAGTTACTCGTTTTGCCAAGAATGACTCAAGATCTTTGTAAGATGGTAGCTCCTTATCTTGTCGCAGTTGCCACTCACTGGCAGTGATAGAATCAAGCTGGCCACATATTAGTGTCACAAGCCATGCGTCCCAATGTTGCACTGGCTGTCCCAACGCCTTGAGAGCACGGACATGTGACGCTACATGATGATGTAAGTTGCGAAGCTCAACTGCAGATGGTGCATTTACTTTAGGAGAATGGAGAAGTGATCGAATGTGGCTCTGGATGGTGAGACCTTTGTTTTCATATTGGCGTACTAATTCGTTGTAAGCAACGTTGTAATTTTCCGATGTTATAGAAAAGTTTTTTATAATATCAGCTGCTGAACCCGTTACACTAGACTTCAAGTAGTGCAGTCGTTGAACATCGTTCAACTGTGCATTATTGTGGAATAAAGCATTGAATGTATCAATGAATGATGACCAGTCCTCCAAGCTTCCATTGAATGTCGGAGGCTGTATCATTGGCAACCTTACTGTCTCTCCGCCTGACGCACTAGAAGAATGTGATGTGTTTATAACTGTTGCAGTACTCATTTCAACGACCATGTCTTCCATGTTAGCTAATAGTGTCATATTCATGTCCTCAAACTCCAGTCGCGCAGCTTCATCTTCTTGCCCTTGGTCCAGATCTGAGATGCCTTGTTGAATTTCATTAAATTCAGAAATGTATTGAATTAATGATTTAAGTCTTATTTGAAGTTGACGACTTGATTGTGTGGTTTTGTTGAAACTGTTAACATAATTGCGAATCACTTCAACAGATGATTTGATGGAAGATCTTTTCTTTAGTAGTTTGCTTAATTTTGAAGAAATGGGAGGAGTCATGTTGCTGGAGTTAATGAATATAATAAAATGATGATCAACAATGTAAAAACAAATACAGTAATATCAATACAACATACCAAGTATGAAATAATTTTCTTATTTACTAATTTGATATAATAAAAATGACCAGAATTAGCAAATACAATAATAATATGATAAGAAGCTTCTTGATTAAATAATGTTAAACTGTATAATAATTAATTAATGCAATTATATAAAAACAGATATCACGTCGAGGTCACCAAATGTTTGAGCGCACCTAGCCTCTGCGCCTTAAAGGAACAGATGTGCCTTTACGCTGTTGCAATCTGAGTTGCACTGCTCTAAATTATCATACAGCAATAAAAATAAATATAAAATTAATCAAGAAGCAACTTTTGATAATGGTAACTTTATTTTTACAAAGAAAGAATAACAAAATAATATAAATGACTAAGTAGCCTTGTTGGCTCAACAATATAATAATGTGCCATAAAAATAATAGGTAGCCCTGCTGGCTCAACACAATAATAAATGTATAATGAAAATAATAGGTAGCCCTACTGGCGTAAAATATATAATAATGTGTAAATAATAATATGAGGCTCGTCAGCCTGTTACCTGGGATCTGGCGTTCGTTAGCGGCTTCAAACCAGAACGCTACCGTCTCGGGATGCACTAATTTTTACAATAAAAATAATACAATGTAATACTAAAATATGTGACAACCCCGAGAACGTGCGACTAACAAGCCACCAGATCAGACGCTTAATTCACTGAACATGCAATTCACCAAAACGAACAAATCACGTGCTTCTATAAGTATGTCTCTGAACGCCCTGAATGGGGAAAATAATATTAGAATTGCACAATGTAGTGACTACGAACGATACTTACAGAAGCAAATCACAGAACAGGAAACATGAACGAAAAAACAACGATGAAATTAGACACGAATTGAAAAAGAGACGAATAAAATATTAATGTGTAACAAGCTAGGGCCACACGGTTTTTGTACTTTGTACCTTGTGCCTGCTGTATAAAGTACTGGTTATATTGAATGTATTGACACTGGCTGGAACACCTCACAGCTCGAGTGCCGGCGAAAGAAGAAAAAGAAAACGAATGACATATTACGAACAAGACGAAAAGTTTCAAATATGAAGTGAGGGACAATAAAATAAATTCACGATAAACCGTTTTTAAACTTACAAAAACGGTTAACAATCACACGACGGATAACAACGATAACTGATACGGCTACGCAGCCTGATAAGAGCGACCGCTAGTATCACAGCTGGCAGGGAGACAATGTGCGCAGCTGTGGCACAACATTTGTTCACGCTGCTCAATGGCGCGAACACTAGGTATTATAGTTGCCGCACGACGATAATCCGAATACGAGTGCACAATATCGCGTTATTGGTAGGTACTTTAAAAACGACATTATATTATCACGTCGGGAACCGCGGGAATATGCAACACGTCAACACCGTTATAGGTATATAGCCATATAGGTACAATGTTATTGGAAATGATTGGATTTTTCAATAATAATATTCATACCTACACGGAATGTCGATTTGTCGGGTTTCGACTATTTGACGTACCTACAGCTGACTTGTATGCCGCTGCGGACGGACAGCTGGATACCTATGTGATTATTACAGGTCTTAGAAACAACGTATTATATATTGTATACGCAGTACGCACCTATAGTGTGTGTAAAATGTTAAAAAGAGAAACGATAGAAATGTTGGTGCACTAAAAAACATATCCCCCTTATTTAGGTATAACTCGTCGTACCTATAATATATATGATAAACTGTATACGCGTGTAGTGTGTACATATATCATTATTAGTTGAATCATGATGTGATGTTTCTGGCCCGATGGTTTTAAATCGTATTTACTGCTATATAAAATTGCCGTTTACCGTATTGAGATTCAAACATATTATATAGGTATCGTATCTTTGTACAATATTGAATACGTCGACACATTATGTCCTATACCTAAATTCGATACGCGTATTAAACGGAAGAATACACCACGTCGACGCATAATATAATATCACTGCTGCTGTGACCACGGGTGAAAAGTAGGTATCTGTATATATATATATATGTATATTAATAATTTTATGAAATTATATTTTAGTAAACGTGTTTTACATTATTGTCGATCGAATCGTCAAAATAAATATTATAAAATATATTAAGTAAATGAACCGATTACGTAGCCGCGCTGAATGCTGTGGAGACGTGAGCAACGCCGTAGTGCAGTTCATAATTTCATATTATTTTGTTCTAATTTGCAAAAATCTGCTGATTTCGTTGTGGTAAAAGTGTAAAACTATTAATTAATTAACTTCCGTTTTATTTTACATATTTTATTGTTTTTATCACATATTTAAGGTAATATTATAGCATCTATTTATGCGATTTTAAGTGATATAAACTCCCAACCGTGTAGGTATATTATTATGTTTATAGGTACTTTGTCCGAGGGCCAAATTCATGGTTCTCGGGAATAATAAACGTTCGTGTAGAAACTTTAGCTATACATACGCCGTACAACACAAGTATCATACGTGAATTTCACTCGGAGAAGATCCTTTAGAAAATTTCTCCAATGTAATATATAATATTGTCCTACATATAGTGTAGATGTACCTACTACGTACTCCGGGCAGTCCGCTGCTTTCCGCAAATGTAGTATAAGGTTTATTATACGAATAGTCTCTATGGCGGATTAGATATAGAAACGTATAAACGATATTGTTAGGTATATAATGCATAGTGCATACGCTATACACAAACGCGTAATCTCAGGAGTACAGAATATACCTAAACATATAGGTATTTTACATAAATGGAAGAGAAAAATAAAATTCTAGATAAACATCATCATGTGTCGGTATATTTGTTTTAAAACCAATTACCGGGTGAAAAATATTCTACGCGCGCACAAAGGTACCTACTATGTATATATATATATTTCCTCTATATAAAAAATATATAGTACACTCATCATCGCCGTTGTAACTGTGCAAGTAGGTAGTAAATAAAAAAAACTCGTTTCAAGTCGTATTTTCGCGATTTAAACGTCGTATTTAAATGGTTTTTCGTGGAATGTTTTTCGTTTTTATACGCCAACATAACATCGTATAATGTAATATTACACATAAAATCGTACGCACTGTGTGTACATATTATAATCAGTCATATAACTATATTTACGTCTGTATTAAGACATGCACCTAAAGATAGAGTACCTAACTGCCCACACATAATATTATAAATACAACCCGATAGTACCGTAACATACGCAAATAATATAACACTACCGAATAATAATAAATACTGTGCTAATAATATAACCAGTGATGCTCGAATTGGAAAGATAGAAGTAGGGGAACTCTGTGATAAATAATGTAATTAACGTCAACAGGTTTAAAATGTTATTTGAAAAACAAGGAACTCCGGGAATCGTATCAAAACCAAAGCATCACATATCACCGAAACTCAAAAGAAGGCTTAAGTGAGCAGGTTGCTGATGGCGTAAAGAAATGCTTTGTTGATAACAGTATAACGCACCACAATAGGAAACGACCACTTGGAAGACCGAGCAAAAGTGGGAAGACGGAGTAAAAAAATACGTAATGAAAGTAAGACCAGAGATGGTTTGGAAGGAGGAGTTGTCATTGGATAGATAAATCTGGAAAAACAATTTTTTGGACAACACGGTCTTGCAGAAGACCGAAGTCATGGATGAAGAATGAGAAGAAGAGAAAGAATATAAATTATTTAAAAACACAATAATTGTTAATGAATAAGATAAATATTTTGATATTGACTTTCGTGCTTTTTTTTTTTACAAAATATGCAAGTATTCTGGCGTTTCATGTAAAAAAAAAAAAATACCATAGGAGTATAAGCCAAGATTTCTGAAAAATTAAGGTTGAGGTGTTTCGTCCCCTTACGTCCCTCACCCCATCACACAAACCAAGCAGTGAATACAAACACTGCTGGTATGATATTATAACCGTCTTTATCTATAATATGTATTATATAATTTAACTTCTCTGGCTGACTGACTGGCGGACCGATCAACGTAGAGCCTAAACTATGATAGTTAGAGAATTTACAAGGGATCTCTAAGAATGGATTTCCCAAAATCTGCATTTTAAAGAGCCGCAAGTGCTCTCACAAGGATTTCGAGCATTCATGAAAGAAATTGTTTTTGTTTATTAATTGCTAGCATTAGTTACAAGATTATAATTTATTGTAATAGTATAGAAATAAGTATAATATATTATTATTTGTGTGTATATACATATAGTTGCCATTGGTTACTCGGGCATATGAGGTAAACTAATGCATCAAATAGTCACGTTTATGGCCTCGAATAAAGGTATTATATCTTACAGCAAGGGTGTATTGAATGTTTGTAGCTTATATTTTAAAATCTATTCGACCGATTTTGGAGAAAATTTCAAATTGTTTTCAGAGACACCAGTAAAGTTTCGAGTGTATTTTGAACATCGTTCGAATATAATATACCAAGACGTGCCGTGTGCAATCTGTCAGCGAGGTATGCCGAAACTGACTTGTCCGTGACCCGAGGTATACGCTAAACACCAAGATTCACAGGTCCTGACACATCAGCTGTGTAAATTGTATATTATATTTTCTTCGTTTTTCAACGAGAGAATTCGGGTTCTGCAGCAATAATAATAATAATATATAAGACGATAACATCATGAGACGTTTCGCGGGAGACGCGATTCGATTTGGATTGGTCTCCGTACGGAATACGCAACCATACGAAAAACAAGAAAATATATCTGTATAAGATATATTATTATTATTATTATATTACCATTATTGTATATGGGTGTACCGATTACACGCTGATTCGCGCGCATCAGAGAAATCATAACGCCACAGCGGCGGTGGCAGATCGTAATCGACGCGGATGCGCGCCCGCTCGCGTATAATACATTACAATAATAATACGCACACCACCGATATAATAACAATAATCCGCCCACGAGTGGTGTACGTCGCATATATATATTATTATAATACAAGTGCAGCACACACACACACGCGGTGCCTATAATAATAATAATAATAATATTATAATATCGTATACCGGCGGCGGCGGCGGACTGTAGTACCTACGACCCATAGCTGGTAGATATCATGTACACGATCATCATCATCGACAACCGACATCAATACACACACACACACACACACACACACACCGAATATTGCTGTGCACATAGGTATATAATATACACAAGCGTATGCATTATATATACATTATAATATGGTACGAGTGCGCGGGCATATCGTAATAGTTTGTACATAATAATATATGTATATTTATAGGTATTATACTAGAGGTGTATATATGGATGCGGATATCGTATAATATGTATATATAGCGTTGTCTCTGCGCATAGGAATGCCGGAGTATTAAATGCGCCCGTACAGACACACACGAGCCAGCGTTGTAAGCGAGTCCGCCGAAGCACTATATAGTTGGGGTAACGGAACGGTAATAACGCAATATTTCCGACTTTGGGCACCGCCCCGTCAGCGGCTAATACCCGTGGCATTATGGTGTGTGTGTGTGTGTGTGCCTACACTCACTACCCCCCTGCCCCTCCCCCGCAACGTACAATATGCGAGAGTTTCTTCTATCTCTCGGCGTATACGCGCACACCGAAATTGACTGTGGAAATGTAAGGAGGACCGGTTTTTGATTTTTTTTTTTTTTATATCTTATTATTATGATTGTTTTTCGTTATTTTTATTTTGGAATTTAAGGTTACAAAATCGACACCGCCTCCAATACGTCGAAACATAATATTATTATTGTTATGTCATATGTCATGGGTAGAGATGTAACAGACAACAATATTTTTGTGAATAAATTCCCGCCACAAGGGGGGACATTTTATTATAATATTTGTGGTTTAAAAATAACATGTTATATTGATTGCTGGTTAACGTTTATTTTGCTACAGTTAGCTTACATTTAGCATCCGAACTGGACGACGAACGTTCGCTTGACCGTTTGTTTGGACATAGTTATAATATTGTTCCATCCGACTAACGAGTGTCACCCAAACAGTGTTTACCCCCTCGAGTTAGCAAAATACCTATCTCTAACGTATAATTTTCAAAATGCATTATTATTTACTTTCCAATCCTATATAGTTACTGCAAATATAAAATTCATATCTTGAAATTCGAATTTCACTTTCATCTATACATAACATAATACTTTGTATCTGTCCGTTTCGATCGTTATACTCTTGTAGTGCGATAATAGACGGTTTGTAAATATATATACTGACGAGTGACGACAACATGATTTATTTATCTATGACAATAATTATTTACGTTTGTACTTTGTACGCATGGATTGATACTTCGCGACGACTGTCGACAGCTATAAATTCAAATCTTCAAAGGCATAACGCTATTTAGATATAAATATAATATGTTATATAATTTAACGGTAATAATAATGTGAAGGTTTTATGAATGAACCGATGACGTGTGGATGACAGAAGTGACACGAGTCAATGGTTATAACATGTGACTCGCGTGTTTCTAAACTAACGAATAGGACGAGAATAATAAAATACCAATGTAGGTATCTTTATTCAGTATAGTCTGTACTGTATAGCTGGGCATACGTGTGTTGTATACTTGTATGGCATTCGGTTTTATATAAATTATTAGATCAGTAAGGCTCGATATCTTATCTTACATATTTTAGTATGGATTAATGAGAATATGACGACAAACCTATAAAATATAAAAAAAGGAAAAAAAAATAATCTTTATTTAATCAAGAAAAACTACAGAACCATTTACATACTCACATACTAGTATAATATATAGGTATACAACTAGGATTATACTAATAATATACACATTAGACATATTTTATAAAACAGCAATATTCATCACTAAAAATCTAAACTATAATAGGTCCACAATACTAATGACATATTTTAACATATGATAGGTATAGGTACAATGTACATAATATATCATTTTAGGTATTTTTATAATTCTTTGTAAATACTTCAAAACGGTTTATTTTATTTTAATTTTTTTTTAGAAGAAATATACAATCCATACAGTTAAGCAAGAGAACGAAAATAACATTATTGGGGTTGAGTGAGTAAGCAGCCTGCACTGCACCCATTATAGTAGCACTTAGCTTGGAATTACTTCAAAATATAAAAAAAAGTATGTTCTAATGTTCACTGTTTATTGTTTTTATAGTACATTTATATTATATAAAACGTATATATATATATATAGGTACCTAAGGCTGTATAAGTTGATAAATTATAATATATTATTATTACCTACTGCTGCAGGTGAACACGGGAAAGAAAAACAGTATTCGCTTGGACATCACAACCGTCGAGTTAATATGTTCCATGTTCCATTACAATAACATTGTGTAAACTATATATTATTATAACCGTCACAAATATATATATAAATACATAGGGTATATTAAATATATATGTCATGTACACGATCGATATCTGAGCAATATTACGCGAGTGTAATGCTTCACTGCGCGTTGCAGAATCTCTATGAAAACACCTGTTTGAAGCCTGCACGCGCGGCATACTCACCGAGTGTTTTAAAATGTTATCCGATAACATAATATATATATATGTGTGTGTGTGTCTGGCTATAAGTATACCTACAGATATTACAGAGACTGCAGAAGGACTGTCGAGGAACATCAGTGGCATTGATAAGGCGGTATACTTTGGTAGTAAGTAATATAAAGTAGGTAGGTTCCGGTAACCACGCGTGGTATCTATGTACAAGGCGTACAGACCTAAAACAATAACCATTTAGTATTTGTGTGTGTGTATTATTATAGATATACGTATGGCGTTATTTTATTCTTATTGTGAAGACGATCGTTTTTATTTTTTCTATCATTTGGCACAATCTCCGCCGCCGCGGATAACCCGTTCGCCTCACCCTCATCACTATATACTATCTGCAACCATATGAAGCGTGTACGCGCGGGAATTTTTACGAGTAAGCATACTATACTACTATTGTATAATCTACATGTATATTCTTCCTCAAATCGCACGTCTCGCATCGGTAAATATATTTGTGTATATATATATATATATAGTATAAGTACCTATCATAACCGCGCTAGCCGTGTTGCAGAAGCGACGTCCAAATAAGATGGCCATATCGCATATTTTTATGATCATCATCCGTGTCCATGTCTGTCGGGGCCGCAGAGCGAAAACGGACAATCGATTTAATGGAAATCCTGCAGTTTCAGTTTTAAAAGTATACACTATATGTAGGTATCTACTCAGGTTAATTTTACGTGTTTCCATACACATGGTATATCATGTAATGTAATACGACGCGTTATAATGGAAAATATATAATATTATAATCCAATTATCTTCTCTCTCGTCCGTTTTGAGACGTTTTGTGCGCAATCGTTTAACCCGTCAAAACAACATATTTACGTTTATTTATATGTAAAATATAACATAATATTATTACATATAGAATAATAGTAATAATATTAATTTATAATATAACACGAGACGTGTCGTTTTCGAGCAACGCGGTGACGCGGAACAACCGCGGCGATGACGACGCGTGTCGCCTGTGTAACCTATACACTATAAATATAGGTATATGGTCGGCAACAGGTCGGTGGAATAGTTTAATTATTATAATGTCTCGGACTCTGCAGGACGAGAAAACAGCGAAAACGGCACCTCCGGTGGAAATAAAATCGTTAAGTTGTCCCTACGCGACGTCTGTTCGTCCATTGTATGTAAATAGTCCGGGACGGGCATAGTGCACGCGAAAAAAAAATTGAAAAATAATTCACCTTCATTGTGTTTCGGACGAACGGGTCGCGGTTGCTGGCGGCGGTCGCTGTGGAAAACGGTTGAAGGGTGGGGGGGATGAAGTATATATTATGTATTATCTAATGTATTTATATATAAGTGAGATCGCAGATAACGAACAATATGTTATTGTGTATATTTTATTCTTCATTTTTTCCTCTCCTTATTATTTCGTATATCATCCGAGTATATTATATAGGTACACTGTTTAATATAATATAATATAACATACATACAGCATAAATATAGGTATATATTATGTATGTTGTTGTAGAGAAGAAGACGCCTCGAGCTCAGGGGCTATATACGCATAGTGCGTGCACGGGGTATAATATTATAATATAATAGCTCCAGGCTGAATTTGCATAATAATATTATATAATAAACTGCGACGAGGTCGATCGACCCCTCTGCAGCAGCACCACCCCCCTAACCATCATCGAAGTCCTGACGAGGCGCGGAGCTTCAAAATGCCACCATCATGTACGACTCGCAGAATGCGTAGATATATACATTACAATATGATATTATTATCTATAATATAATATAATATAAATAGTTAAATTTTGTTTTTACGGATATATTTCAACTGTGTATACTGCGCCTATAATATTTTAGACTGAACTTTGTGTATTGGTTGAAGTAATATATTATGTTGCATAACATTGTTTTTTAAAAGATATCTTCAGGTTTAATAATCAACCACCGCTGTAAACGATGGTATAAAAGCATAATATGCAAATATTTTGTTCACCACGAATATTGGATAAACTCCGCGACAATAACTTTTTGATTCGGTCTTGCAGACTAGCTGCGGCACATAAACGACCTGCAAGTAGAACACGTCCAGTTGTTTTGATGAATAAAAAAAATTAAAATTGCCATAAATGGGGACCGTCACCTTTACATAATATATAATTATAGGCCATTCCAAAACGAGTGTAGCCACGGCATTCCCTCATTATATAGGTCGGTTTCAAACGAAGAGATATTACTATTTATTATTATACAATCTATAGGAGATTAACCTTTAAGTCTCAATAATAGAATCTAACAAATAGAACATTATGAATTAGTGACGAGTTCAAAAGTCTCAGATAAATATTATTATAATGTCGAATGGATCGTTATTCCAAATAGGTATGAGTATAGTAAATATAATTTTATTCTGCATTTCTAACACAGCATCTTGGACCATTACGGCGCTACCTAATAATATATATTATGTTTATGTGATAATGAAATAATCTATACGACCGTGAAATTTAATAGTCATGAATAACTTTACCATAAAATATAGTGTAAAGACGTGAACATTTTACATGACGATTTTCGGCTAATTGCTTAAAATATTATGTCCTCGTCTCTGTAATACTTTACACGCGCCTGTCTACCGGTATTTATATATCTTATACAAATGACACAATACTACTTTATCGATATTTCTTCTTCTGGCCGTACAGCACCGGTAAAATACGAACCCATAAATTCACTGAGCCGATTTAGATGTACACGGCCCTTTTAAGAAAGCAGAGTGGTATTGGTGAACGAGACAAAACAAGCGACCGGTTATGCGCCGGACGATTAAAATATAATGGATTTCACTTAAAAAAAAAAAAAAACCGCTTTAAAGACACGAGATATTAAAATACAACCAATATGTTAAAAAAAATCATGTTAAAACACCAAATGATTAACCATAAGTCCACATAATATCATTATAGTATGGACCCTAAATATATTAAATTTCCGAGATTAGGCTTATAAAATATATATTTATACTTCTCTTGATTTTGGTTTTAAGAAGTCCGAAATATCACGACGATGCGTATATTATAGTCATCCAGAGTTGTGTAATTGCGTACATATACCTAAATAAAAATTCTCGTGATTTATTAAGCACTCCGGCAACGCGCGGGCCTTAATTGATTTAGATTTAAACGAACATCCACACGCATTTGCCAAAAAATAAACAGAACCTCATATCATAACGATTGGTTGTATATAATATAATATTATAATACACAAATGCGCGCGCATATCGACTTAATGATGAAAAATATAATATACTATACGTCGTCGCAGCGGTAACAAGCTAAACAGACATTGCCCATATTGCTACACGATTTTAAGCAGGAAAAATCAAATAATTATGTAAGGTCGTACCTATTATATTCAACGAGATGACATTGCCAAAATAGACGGGAAAAAGGTAAAGACATATTATGTGCGCACACTGCACAATAATATAATATAATAATAATAACAACAACAACAACGACTACACTAACTAGTAAGATTTTTCGAGTATAGTACCTACGTATAAATATAATCTACCTACCTATATGTATTTCGTACATATTATTATTATTATACAGAGCACAATTATTATTATTATATAATAATATTATAGAGGAACTGCGAGATGACGCGACTATGTTTGTTCGCGTCTGGGACGGCATAATTATCTTCTTATTCAATTAGACCGAGGCCGTTTTTCCGTCTCTCGCCACTCGCCCCGAAGCCGCTTATTCTCTCTCTTCGTCCGTACCATTTTTTTCCCCCGAGGCTTACACGGTCATTAGGCCAGTCATTATTGAATCAAACACGGGCCAAAACCATCATCAATCAACGGCGGACCCGATGAAGACGTATTTTTATACAGCCGCGATAATGCGCACGCCCGTGTGAATCCGCTTGTCAGCGACACAACCGCTTTTTTTTTCAACAATTTTATTCTTTTTACATTTTTGGATGGTAGTACAATATAATAGGAACGATAATATGTGGGGAAAAAAACATTTATCTAGATATACTCTATATATAAGCGAGCGCGCACATGAACTGCGATGATCTAGCCTAGGCTCATCGCTCTGATTTGGTCCGGCTGCTGTTGCATCGGGAATTTATTATTTTATGGTTATGATTGGTCGTTTAATTTGAAATGATATAATTATTAATATTTAGTATAATTAAAGGTACCTATTAGAACATAACTGGACACACCGTGTCCACACGACGCGCATTTCCTGCCGTTCCCTACATATGCTCTTTTCATAGGTTAACTGAGTATGGTAAGCAATAATATAGCTTAGAAATGGTTGACTTACTATTGTTACAAACATTTTATTTTTGTACTTGTAATGTTGATACACGGAAAAAAACATTTATTATTGTGTGTGTTTTACGATAAATCTGAAATTCAATAGACTATCAATGACTTCGAAAATCAACCCAGAGACTTTAACGTTACATTCATACTATTGTTTAATATTATGTTTATTCAGTAGAACCTACTGACAAAATATATAATCGTTATATTCATTATTATTATTTTAATTATATTATTGTTTTGCACGTAGGTATATACAGACACATGCGTGCAAGCCGTAATGTCTGGTCATTTGATATTGACAGATACCTACACGTAAATAGCCGCCTACAGTCTTTTTCATCGTTATTGCATGCATCCTTATTATACGTCTTATTAGTAACGCTATACTGTTTTTCGATTTTCAGGAATTTCTTTAAGTTGTGCATTATAATTGTGTAGACTTAATAAGGCTCCACAAGGCATCAGTTGAATCTCGGAAAAATTCACACGAAAAGAATCTAATCGACAACATTGAACATAAATATATATTATATACGTAGGTATAGGCAGTTTTCACTAGGTATATAATTATTTCCGTAGGACTGCAGTATCTGTATAATTTTTAAATTTTGAATCGATCGCTTGTTTAAATAAACGCGATGGATGAACAATTTCAACAAAACCGTCCAAGAACAATATTATAATAGCGACAGAAAATAAAACGAAATAGACTATAGGTATAGTATAAATTATTAAAATCAAATATTTCAATAGTGTATAGCCCTTTCAAATAATAATTTTATAAAATATACGTTTAAGCTATCTCACTTGAATACTTGATTTAACAAAAAAAAGTGGTAAAATACAAATTAATATTTTATTTACATAATTTCCGTAATTATACGAACAATATATAATATTTTACTAATATTATTCCAATCATATAAAGATGACAAAGGTACACGTTTATCGGGTTGGAAAAAAAAACAGTGAAATAACGTAAATAAATTTGGATATGCGATTACCATATAATAAATGTGCAGCGCGTATTGTTTAGTATAATTGACACACGTACTTCGTACACACACCCACACACACACACACAAATAAACGAATAAAATAAAATACGATAGTGTGTTTAATATTCCGTATAATTTTTGGCTCGTGTCGATGTTCGCCGAGCATTATAATCACCAAATTTACGGAAAAAAAAAATAATAATAAATAAATATATTTAAAACCAACAACCGATTCGAAACGATGAACAATATCACGAATCGTGACTATATAATAATATTATTATAATATACCTTTGCAGCGGCAAACACGTATATCGGTCTCGTGCCGGACACGAGACACAAGAAAAAATTTAATATATATTATAATAATAATATAAGTAGATGGGTGCCTACCTATATATATATGAAACTCGCGTTGCTATTATTATTATTATTATTGTACACAATATAACGTTATCATCGTGCGGATAACAATGACCAAATTAAAACGACATTTAAACCGTTCGTTTTTGGGGGTCCCGACGACGCCGACGTGGGCGGAATTATATTGTTTTCGGAATTTGGTTTCCAACATATTTGCGGTGGACCGCAGAGCCGGGAGGGCAGACCGGTTCGGCGCGCGATCAAACGCGCGCGCCGCGAAACAACAACACCCCGGCCGCCATAAAAATAATAATAAAAAACAACCGAAATATAATAACTCGCACACGTACCTACGTGCATTATAATAATAATAATAATTTCACTATGGGTATATGATAGCAATAACAATATTATTATCACGGGAAATAAAAAAATACGATTAGGTATACATATTTTATATAATATTATATTATATAGGTATATACCTGCCTATTTGTTGTATACAATATTTTGTATAATTATATTATACTAGCCGTGTTACGTAAGTAACTATACGTACGGAAGAGAATTTAAATGATAAAATACCCGAAAATATATGAATTCGCCTCCGCGCGGCCCGCATCTACAGGTGCTAATGGGTTGTGTACGTATAAAAAAGAAAAACGACAACAACACGAGTCTGAGGGCTACTGAATATGTGCCGCCGCGACGGGCGAGCTCGCGAGCGCGCGCGCCAGATAGGTAAACCGAGCGTAGGACGCGTGGGAACCACTCTTGGCGATGTATACCAAGGTCGTGTGTGATGGCGGCGGCGGCGGATTCGGCGGACGGTATCGATTACCGCACACGCACGCACGCAGACGCCAACTGGCTGTTGGCGAAAATAAACTTCTCTGCGAGCCTCGAGGGACACGGAGACCGGGTATCGCACGCTCATCTGAAACGCTATTAGCGGTTTACGATTAGAAAAAAAAACCAACCACAGGTATTTACCGCTCTTAATATACCTATATAATAATATGATATGATATTATTATAATATTATACCTACGTTTTATTTTATTTTATTATTTGAATTACAACCCGAGTCGTTCGCGAGTAGGCCAGCTATATGACTGCAGCGTTATTATAATACATTATTTCCCCGCGCCGAAGATTTATTATCATATCGCATAACGGATGTTGTTAAACCGCCCGTTTATAAAGTCGTCATTATTATTATTAATATTACCTATATATAATGTATAATATATTATATAATATTATATAGGTATACCTACGCCGCAACACGAAACGGCTTTAATTATTTTACGCTAACGATATTATAATATGATGATGCCCAAATACGTTCGGACCATATATTATAATATTAGGTATCAACCAACCGTCAAACGACCATGTATTATTGTATATTATATGTATACTATTATATATGGGAACAATTTATAAAATTAGTGTTTTAAACGGAGCCGGCCGCAAATTCCTAATTGTTATTGTTAATCATTACCAAAATAACCTAACATAGAAGGGGGGCACATAGTCTTGCTATTCTAGAAACTTTTCAGCGGTAGCGAAATCATCGTCGTTTACCCTTCTTCAGTGACGTCTATAATTTATGATACATATTTAAGAATTTAAATACCCTAAAAACAATTTTAAAAATGTTTTAAAAAATAATCAAATATATCTTTTTAACGCAAAAAATCCCCTTCAAAATTTACTACATTTTTTTTGTAGGCATGAAATATACGAAATTGATAGGAGTGATAGGAAAAACGACGGTTTAACTTTTGCAATTTTTAACACTTGTTTTAAATTAATTAACCATGGGCGTACGGGGGTTCATGTGGTTTAACACCCCCCCCCCCCCCCACAACCAATTAGCCTTATTTTTACGCATCCGATTTTTTGAGCTCCGATAGCTCCCTAGAAATTATCTACAACCCCCCCTCCCCCATTGAA
The DNA here is from genome assembly GCA_949089665.1 of Macrosiphum euphorbiae. NCBI lineage: Eukaryota > Metazoa > Arthropoda > Insecta > Hemiptera > Aphididae > Macrosiphum > Macrosiphum euphorbiae. Next base: position 68,654,307 of record CARXXK010000003.1, on the reverse strand, counting down.
ACGCCACTGAAATCAACAATAATACAAAATCAAAATACCAAACTTAAGTGTACACACAATAAATAAACATTGCACTGGAAATAAATGTGTTCGAGACATAAATGTATATCTCCAACTTTAATCCTTGGGTCATAAACTTGTATATTATTTAAGTCTCTAATTGAACAACTATAGTTGTAATTTGTTTGAGTAAGACACCAAATCCGTTAATCATTGGAGATCGATATATAGAAATTATCGCATTCGTATATAGAATGACTGACATATTTTGGACATTTGGTACAGATGAAAAATATCTATACCCAAAAACTATTAAATATATATTATGAAAATAATATTTCTTGATATATTTGTTTGACTTTTCTTAATTACACTATAAAAGCTCGAACCAAGTAACTACTATAATAATATATTATGTTCTAAAAATTAATTAAATGACCTGAAAAGTGGAAGTAGTAAAATATTCTCCAAAAATGGTAAAACCTCAAATAATGCAAAAAAATGTAAAATAAAAGTTTCACCTTCGAAGTACTATACAAGTATCTGTAAACTATGTACTCGGATTGCGTTGTGCTAGAGCACACAAAAAATAATGCAATTTGCGTTGAAACCCTGGTCCCAATTTAATAATAATAGTATAGGTATAGATATGACTAGCTAAATACTTTGTATAATATGATGATTTCCGCGGTCCCCGGTGTACGATGTGTATTACTTATATAGGTTTGCCGATATAATATCGTATAAACTCGAACTGACCCACGCACCACCAACCACGTACAATGCACCTATACGTATTATATACTATTTTAATGTCTGCTGCAGCAACGCGAAACTCCGGGATATTTAAATACGCATTACGCACTGCCGAGTTGATGGAAACCCATACGCGCGGCGGCGCGGCGGCGACAAAGAGTCGAAGGAGCCAATAATATAATAAGTGTACATACATAATAACAACAATAATAATATATGTGCGCGAGTTAAATAATTGATGTATATGATATACACACACACACGACTATAAAGTACGAGCCAGCAGTAGTCCGGCGGATTTTATTGGCGAGCGGCGATCATAAAAATCAATAGTCTCGCTCGCGATGACGTCCAATACAGTCACAACCGCCGCGGCCGCCGCTAGTCTAATAATATTATTATTATTATTATAACTATACGTCGTCCGTCCGTCCGTCCGAGCCCGCGCGCGATCGGGCGGCGGCCTGCGTGCTGTGAGCGTATGGAAATGTGAAGGCTCATTACGGCCCGAAGATTTATCGGCGGTCGGGACGTACCGCGGCCGCCGCGTCAAACCGTTGATTAATTACGACCGGACCATTGTGGCGGCGGCGGTGGTGGCTCTTCTTCCTCTTTTCCACCGCCACCGCCGCATTCTCAGGCCCGATGAAATCCTTTAAAGGATTGTGTGTGTGTGTGTGTGTGTGTGTGTGTGTGTGTGTGTGTGTGTGTGTGTGTGTGTGTGTGTGTGTGTAAGGTGTACCTATATATATATATATGTAAATATATTATATACCCCGTGCAGTGTATGTATAATAATAATACCTATGTAGGTACAACGCAGCTCTGAGAGAAAACAGCGGATGTTATATTATTACACATATTATAATATATAGGTGACAATTCAAAAAAACCGACTGTCCCTGACTCTCGGTAAGTCTATAATCGAGTCGGTTTGAAATGATGGAATTTTTTTTCGTTTTATAATGATGTTTGTAATAGTGTGTAAAAGAAAATGACTATTGTTAGGACTGCGCGCATCTCGGTCAATTTAAAGGTGAATATTATTTTTATAGTAATGTACCAAACTAATTATTCATTTTATTGGCAAACGTATATTATGTCAACACTTAGACTCTTATCATCCCATATTATTTATTATAATATATTAATTATGTTATGATATGAATGTAATCCCTCGTTATCCGCGGAGGTCGGGTTCCAGCATAGTAACTAGACCTCTATAACTGTTATACAGCGTTTGTATATAATAGCGATAAAATGTAGTATGGATTATTAAGGGTATTTCCAACACTAATCACGGATGATCGAAACCGTTGTTCAAAAATCCGCGGATAAAGGGGATTATTGTCCATTATAATATATTAATATCCTGAAATATAAGTGATGCCACAACACTTGGAGTTAAATATAAAAACATTTTTCATTTATGATAATTTTTGAAACAATATATTATTTGAAAAAATGACACATTTATATGATCGTTCCGATTCGAAAGTCATGCGGATATTTCATTCAAGAGTTATATACTTATATATTAATGAATGATAATATATAATGAAAAGTGTAATATTTTTATCAAAACCGTTTAAACTTTCAACTACAAAACTACAAAAATGTATATCAATCGTATATTATTCGGTATATCATATATTATCATCCTACATAACCCAGCTAATATATGTATATATATATATATATTGTATAGGAAATCTTACCTTGTTGAAAGTAGTTGGCTTTCCGGACGTACACGCACACCAGGGCCATGAGTTGCAACTGCGACAACCGTTGCCTCGTCGACGGCGGCAGGGGTAACAGGTCTCGGAGGTTTGCGATCTCTGCGTTGATCAGATCCCTCCGAAGCTTGCTCGCCCCTTTGGTCGACTTGGTCGCGTCGAACCTACGTACATACAGAACATGAATATGAGTTAAGCGACGAATATAATATAATAATATGTTTTATAAACAATAATTGTATCCTAAAACTTTGGACAGTAATTTTCAGTGTTATATAAGACTTGAGGAAACGACTTACAAAGTTTGCACTGTAGGTCAGATCACATGATGTCATAATTTTATAAGTAGGTATCAATATGACTTAAACAAAATTGCACACAGATTCGATAAATGCACCTTTTAATAATTCAAACGGTAAAATGATGACCACAAATGTGTCCGTTAACTATTATTATGATAAAATTAATAATAATATCGCATACGTCAATAATAATAATAATAATCCGATTCGACCTAAATAATAAAGTAAGTATAATAATAAAACAACTTCAACTCCAACAACAACAACGACCACAACTGCAACGATGACACGATTATAGGATAATAATAACGTTATAACTCGCTGTATATTATAATACAATACAAATATAACCACGTCGTCGCAATAAGTACGCCTACGCCGTGAAACGACGTCTTAATTAAATCCTCCCCCTGGCGGCGGCGGCGGCTAGTTCGTAATCTATCGATTGATACGCGGTCGTTTGTGTATATATTATATTATTATTATATCCCGTAATAGAAGGTATACTACTCGTTTGTATTGAGCCTAAACCGTTTAATATACCATATATACCTTTAATATATATACATATACACACACACACTATACGAGCAGTACATAACATTATGTACATTATCATAACACCGTGGGGCCGGGGCCGGCGGCCGGTATTTTGTGCGAGCTCGTGCGACGACGACGGCGACAGCGGACGTGCAGGTACATTATCCGCGCGACCCACGCGCGCTTGTCCGGTCTCGACGATATCTCCGAGATTATTATAAATATATAGGCCGTCGCCGATTAATAGCGTACGATAACGCGACTTGCGATACGATAATAGATAAGTAATAATATAACACCACTGCAGCAGCCGGCGGCGGCGTCGCGTTTATTGTGAACGGGAATAGGAAAAAAAAAAAAAAAATTCCATCCCGTGGAAAGTTTGCGCGCCGAGACTATCGGGTAGGTAGGTATAATACGTGTATGGCGCACGTGTTTTTATTGTTATTTCCCCTCCCCTCCCCGTCCTCGTCGCGGGCATATCATCGGCGATGTTTATTAATGTTGTTCGACCGTTAGGTAGAAACAAAAAAAAAAACGCAACATCCTTATTAATATTACTATAGTCGCACAAAGCCGAATTTGAATATTATAATAATATACACTATAGTATATATATGAGCTCGGCGAGGTCCATTATAATGATTTAAATTACCCCCGATGAAAGGTTGCATATTATTATAGATTAGTATATTATAATATCAGAGTGCAGTCCACAATATCCGTTCGGGCTGCTGAAATATCACGTGACTCGACCGTACCTATATACGCGTTTATAATAATATCGTTATCCTATTATAATTTAATACGCGTTGCCTATTAAATCGGTCCAAAGGTCATACGGCATGTAACTATATGTGCAGAGATCTATTACTCATTTACACTCCACATTTCTACAAACACACACCCTCGTCGTCGTCCGTCATCACGGTTTGGTGCGTGAGACGAAACGCGTCGCGTAGGTACTTATAGTGCTTACATAGGTATATATTGTGCAGATAATATTATTATGTTGTACACAAAGCTATGCAGTTAAACTTCCGTATACGTTTGATAATAATAATATAATAAAAACGCTGTGACTTATATTTTTATATACCAATAATTGCATATTATTTCTCCACGCATAAAATTATATAGGCGCGCCTACGCTGCCAATGTATATTATTATACTTAGTATACAAAGTCGCATATAGATGTAATATGCACGAGGCTGCCACTATCGTGTACTATATATATGACTGTAATAAATGTATTCGAATTAATGTAATATTGCAAATTATCATATTATTTAGGAACATGGAATTTATCGTATTATATTAAGCGCGTTTGGGAATTATTATTGTATATATGCGTGTAGCTTTTGGCTCACAAATTGTTGTTTTTAATTTATTTCTAACATATTATATGATCAGTGAACGCGTTTGGCGTTTGCACGTAATAATATTATATTAGTATACAACACTTCAGAAACGTCATACATGTGAATATATATATATGTATATGTATGTGTTATAATTTATAAAACCGTTTATATATAATATATAATATTTTAGTTTCGTTACATTAGAATAAACTGTTGTCACTTGTCAGTCTGCAAACGATATGATGAGCAGTTTTATGTAGTACAAGCATATATAGATATATATATAGTGACTGTGAGGGAAACGCGTTATTTCGAGTTTGCGTATAATATAATATATTGTTATGAACACATAATAACCTACATATATTATTATTATATTATGCAGAAAGCTAAAATACATATATAATGTTATACTATAGAGGTGTAGAGGTACCTATGTATATAATATTATATTATACTACTGACAAACCGCAATTAAAAAAATAAAAAAAAAGATTGAAAAATCGAAAATCTATCCACCGATGACAGACACGACAATGACGCGAGTTTCTACGCTTGTGTGCTTGTATACACACCGTACTATACAACAGTCGGTTCTTATATTATATTATATTAGATCCGCGGGTTTGTGGCGACGATAGGTCCGAGTAAAATATGTTACGCGTGTGTTTTTATATAAATTTTAAATTACGTGCGGACGTCGACGGGGACATCAATAGCGGCGACCCGTCGTCTTATTATAAATGCTGCTGCTGTCGTCGTCGTCGTCGTGCGGTGTACACTCTCACACGGCAAGAGCAGTGAATCATTTTCTCGGCGTGTTATTCGTCATTGTCAATCTCGGGGGCCATTGTGAAAAAGTGTCGTCGGGGCGAGCACAGCGTCACGCCGCGAATTTCGCCTCGTTATAATAATATTATTATTATCATATCACAACCAGCACCCGCCCTCGACACGGGTATAATGTTATTATCATCATCTTCATCGTGACGTCCTGTCTACGTATGTTATTACGACTCGTATTGTTATTATTGTGTTTTATTCGTTTGTGCGTTTTAATAATATTATGCGGGATAGACAAATTGCACTTATTACCTAAAAATAAATGGTCGAATTGCACTTGGGTTCAAAAAAGATAATGATCGATATACTCTCGGGTAAAAATCAGGTAGTTGTAGTCGAACTGCACTCGTTCAAAGAAAGGAGTTAAAATTTTAGGCCACTATGGACCTTTACTATTATTATTATAATAATATTTGACGATTTAAAAAAATAGTAAAAAAAATTTTATATAATGTAATATTATTACTAGAAAAATTATCAAAATTAGCTAAAAGAAAAAAGTTATAATAATGACAATAATGATATATTTTGACGATTTAATTTATTATGTTATAATTATGCAGTATATTATATAACATTATATATTTATATTAACATAATGGACAATGGTTTGTCGTATGTACTATGTATAAAACAATCATTTTTAACTAAGCCAATAATTAAAATCATTGTCAGTTCAAATGCGTGATATTTTTGTTGAAGTACCTTTTTTGAGCCAAAGTGCAGTTCACCCACTACCTGTTTTTTACTCGAGTGCAGTTCAACCATTACCATAATTAAACCCAAGTGCAGTTCGACTAAAATAAGTGCAATTCGACCATACCCATATTATGCGGGGTGATCAGAAATAAAATATTGCCTATATATAGGGAAGATTCGCACGGTTTTTGTACCACCCGAAGTCTTCGCGGTTTTCGTAAATCAAATTTATATCCGATCGCCCAGTACAAAAAATTCAGATATTTCAATAACTGTGCTCGCACCCGACACCCGCAGCTACATATTATTTCCGTCACAACGACTACACAACGACCGTGTTTGCACAATATTTGAAAAGCAAACAATACGCTCGCATATATTTAAGTGCGCTTGTACGACAACTCATCGTGTGTAGGTACACACATTTATTTACTTGAATACGGGACACATACGACGACTTGCACTCGGTATGTTTTTGGGTACAGGTACCTACTACTGCCTACTCGTACGTATAATATTATATAGGTAATATATGTAATATTAAATTCCGATTGCTGTGCAGCAGCGTGTTTCCCACGGCCACTCGATCACACGCCGAATATTCGACGGGGCAATATTATAGTAAATATTATATTCTATATCGGAATTATCAAGTAGGTATACAATATATATATATTATAGTAGCTGGTTGTAGTATATTATATATCCTACATAGACTGTTTGCATTTATAGGTGCGTGTATACATATATATGTTTAATAACGTTTGTAAGTATATGATATTCGACGACGCCCGTAAATATGACGCGACTAGCCGCATTACGGGTATATATATATATATATACGTACACCTTATATATACGGCAGCAGTGCAGGCTATACATGGCCCTGGGGGCGAACGGAACAGTGGGAAATCATCGTCGGGCTACTGTGTATAGTATGTATAAAAATATGTTATAATGTGTTAAGTGTTGAACCGTATAAATAGTCATTTTGCCCCAGTGTATATGTGTATATTTATCATAATATGTATACGTTATTATTATATATTTCAACATCGTTTACGTCGTTCTAACGTGTATATTATTATTACCTATATACATGTATATATAGGTACTGTGCAGTTGTTTTCTACCATTTTCAAACGTGAAAAGCACCTCATGACACTATATATATGTTGTATATGTATATATATACTCACACATACCTATAAATATAAATACCTATACGTATATATATATATAATATTTTGATATGTAATCCTCGTTTTACGTATAATATACTTAATACGATCAACTCATTCGGACTTACTAAATACGCATCCGTATATAGGTAGGTATGCGTAATAATCACGATAATAATAGTAATATGGCCTGCGACTTGCGAGGTAAGTTTCATGCAAATATCAAATGACTCATTCGAGAAGTATGCGCCACATATATACCTACTAGATTATGAATTTTGATTATGAATGTGCGGTACCTATTTACCGCATCAAAATAAATTGCTTTACAACTCGTTGATGTTTTCGTCTTTTCTTTCTAGTATAATGAACTCGCTCAGAAAAAATAATCGTCAACTGTCATACCTATACGCCCGGAACACGGAGTCGGGACATAATATTATTAAATAGTTTATATAACGCGGTAAAGACTTTAACGCTAGGACATTGTTGATGTGTCATGATGGACAACTGCTATTGATATTATTAGTATATATAGATAGGTCTTAAAAATACAATCAGATATTGTTGTTCAGCAATAATATGGGCTAATTAAATTCTTGTCAAATATAGGCAAGTTAAAGTCTAACACCGTTATTAGCATATAATCTGTTATATATTTAGGTCCAATTGTATACCTAGGTAGTAGGTATAGGTTTTGATTAATATCCGAGAAAATGACGGCACCGACACCGGTATCAAACGATATTGTGATTTCCCATGGTAAACCGCAAGACGGGAGTCGGGAATGCGGCTGTCATCATTATCTTACGATACGTCAACATGACTTAAAAAAATAACTGCGACCATTCTATACACACAGAAGTAAATCAAATTATGTAAACATAAATAAACTGGAAAATAATATTAAAATACATTTTCTTCTCCATTTATATTTTTATTTGTTCGAGAATGATTTATTATTATGTTGACCGAATTCGAAAAAAAAACACAATATTTATGCGTTCAGTTACACGTAATAAAACATTTTAAAACTCGTGTATGTGACGATAAAAAAATTACATGTCAACATACATTACGATCCGCTACAGCGACCATGACGTTTTCATATAGTTTTAGTACCAGTGACCAGTGTATAATATATACAATATACATGTTATACTATTTTATTATATGAGAATCACAATAATAATATTAATGAATCACGTGTCACCTTATTTGTATTCTCTGCGCGAGAGTCTAATGAATTATTATTTACATAATTAATGCGTTTAAATATATTATAGTAAATTTTCCATAGTTTGATAATTTCATAAATCTCTTTATGAATATAAATAATGTCCTAAACCACGTTGTCTAGAATAGCATAAACAATTAAATATACTTTTCAATAAAACACAATATAATAGATTTGGTCATTGACCGCGTCGCACGCGCTTATATTGATTAGTTTAAAATATTATTTTTTTCTTACATTTTATTTGATATATTAAAAAAAGTAATAATTTAGTATATTATGCTTATCCATTATTATTAGATATTGGTTAAATTATGGTATTGGATGTAACTACCTATTTACAGGGTAATTAAATATATGGAAACTCACCCACTTTTTTACTTAAATAATTAATTTGTTTAAATTCTGAATTTTGTAATTATTAAGTAAGGTACTTTGACGAAAAGTGATCATCGTTTAAAATACTAACATTTTTTTATGATAATATGTAACGTTTGAATATGATTTAAATAATGCATATAAATTCTCAAAAAAATCTTTTACTCAACAGTTTATGGTAAAAAACTGTGGTTTTCATTTGAAAATAATAAGATCGTACCACCACAGAAATATCCTTATGTATAATATTAATGTGATATAAAAATCTAAATATCGGATGATACTGAAAATTTGTTCTTTAAGTAATTTGTACCTACGCAGTAAAAAAAAGTCAGGATTTGAAGAAACGATTTTAGAAAATTAAATTATATTTAAGAGTTTTTTTTTTTTAAGAATTTTATTAAGAATCATATTAATTTTTAACTATTCCAGTCAATTAATCGTGTAATATACATATTGAGCTTAGTTGATTATAATAATAGTTTGTTTAATAAATCAACTTAATTCATCCCTGACCTTTCATATAATAGGCACGTGGTACTTATATACCTCTATATACTTATATGTGTACCAAATACCAATACTCAGGCCCAGCTCAATGGGTAGGTGACGTAGGACCACGCTTAAGGCTGCACTTTAGTAGGGGCATGACATTTTAAAAACAGTGATAATATTATTATTTTAGGGGCTGCAAAATTTGATTTCGCCTAGTGCACTATTTTTGCTTCGACCGGCCCTGCCTAATGCCTATACTGTATATAGTATAGTTATTTGAATTACGACCGTTATAATGCAATATAGAGTTGAGTCGAGATAAATAAATCCAACCCCAGTACCCGATTCAAAATCCTTCGTAATACTTTTTTTCTTGCCCCTAAAGTGTTTTTTTGAGTTATTTTTCAATTTGTATTCGAGGTATTATAACTATGAAAATAATACACAAGTCGAATTTCTCGCTCGTATTGATATTCGATGTACCTATAGTATTTATATGCCTACTTTTAGAACGCGAACGTTCAAATCCAGTAATGATTGTACCGACGATGTCCGATAGGTAAGTGCAGGTAGGTCCCGCGTGGTAGCGTATTATTATAGCTCGGGTAAATCATAATACCCATAGTACCTATACAATAATAATATGGATATATTTCAAGACCTCTCTGTGCGGCCTCCCCCCGCGGGACGAGGGGAAACCCGACGGGCCATGACTGTTCAGAGGTGGACACGGCGTGTACACCTATATAATATAATATAATAATAACGACGAGTGCGGGTAATATACGTGTGGCCGGCCAGAGATTTACACGGATATGTACGCGAATACGTGTTGAGATAACGCTGCTGTGATGTATAGATACAAGAGATACGTATATATTATTATATGCGATATATGTTGGGTGATACCGATACACACACACACATATATATATGGTTAATAATACCGAGGAAACTGTACAGCGACGGGGTGAACAAAAAAAAGAAAAAGAAAAAGAAAGCAGGCGAATATAATATATAAGTGCTCGCGCGTATTACTTTGTCGTCTGATTTAACGCCTTGTAATACGTATACATATATATATAATATATATAGTCGCTGAAATGACCATCGCGGAGCACCGGAGACGACGACGTGATGGTTGTAGGTATATAAATAAAAGTATTTATATTATATTTTCGCGTTATAAAACCGGAGAGCGGCTCGCGTATTGCAATAAACGTCCCGCGCGTATAATTTAATGGCAGACCGGACGAAATTAAAGGAGCTTTAGCAAGACAAACGACGTGTAAAAGTCACCTACATATACATATATACAGTACATAGGTACCTATATATTATGTATATTGTATATATTATAAACGGGCAGGCGCGGATGCGTCAGATATATACTATATAATATAATATAATAATATATACAACGTCGACGTAGCAATATAATAACCACGATAATGTACAATATTATAATATTCACCCGAGTAAATTTCATACCTACTTCTCATATTATATACCTTAGGTATGTACAGTACCCGCGCACTGCACATCATCACACACAAGTATAAGGATATAATATGCTTGTATATATATATAGGTACGATTATTTAATAATATGCACATTGCACACGACGACGGTCGCACTGCACAAGTGCAGAATGATAATATATGATATAATATTATAATGTATATATAGGTATAATGTGCGCCTCTCGTCCGTTGATTTGTAAACGCGGATTATATAGAACTCGGGCTTGTTTATGTGACACGGCCGATTGAAAGATTAAACTATGGGGCTCGGGTGCGATAACGATATATACGCGTGTATTATATAATATACGATAATATACATATAGGTACCAGTTTTCCCCTGCCCGTTCCAAGTGCATAATAATAATAATATAGTGGCGCGACGGTGACCAAGTTTGATTTACGCGTGTCGTCGAGTCCTGGCGAAGTATTGTATCGGACGACCCGACATGTATCGTCGGATGACGACTCCTGGGGCGACGAGAAGAAGGGACTGAAAATAATGATGGTTACACTATACATTATTGTTAAAAGTTGAAAATTTCGTAACAAATCGCCTTCAGATTATATTCGATTCTATAGACATAATATATTATAGTGCGGCGCTCTAGTCGTTTAGCGTGTTTTTTTTTCCTGTCAAACGAGACCGATGTCCGTCCGTCTACAGCTGTCTGGGTCCAGTGCACGTGAAATAAACTGGTAAAAAACATCGAAATGCATGCAGACGACGGTCGATCACGGACGAGAGAGAGAAAGAATAATATATAGACAGCACGTCGGAATCCACTGCACTTTTTAATATTATTATATCAATACCCTTGATGATGCTTGTTCCCACTATATAGGTATATAATATTATTATCATCGTTATATACTTATAACTATTATAACAATGTAAGTCTTAACACTTCGCGTCGCTCCGACGCCTGAAGTGCAAAAAAATTGATCATTATTGCGGTTTCCAATTTCATCATAATACTATGGACCGTGCGATTTAGTTTAGAACAACTCCGAATAAAATAAACGAGTATTGTAATTTATAGTAATATATTGTTGGGACGTTTTCTTTAATCGATTTTTTGTTTACAAACATCTGCAAAAGTCGTGTTATACTTTGGTCGTAAAATGCAAGTGCACATTTTTCTACACTGCAACAAAATATAGGTATAATATACACCTAATGTTGTGTCTGTCGTAATGTATGAATCACCCGCGGTGTTTAGTAAACGATAAATTTCGAATATTCTCGTGATCATTATTTGTAGTTTTATTTGATGTTATATTTTGGTGTTGTATGATAATACTAACAAACTATATTTTTTATTAGAACTATTATATTCAATTTGATAGTCAATTAATCACACCATTAGTTTTATGATTATGGGAAAATATTAATATTTATGTTATGCAAAAATTATATTATATATCTACTCCACTCTACAGAATAATAATCGTGTAAAATCGATCAAAGCTATAATATTACTAATCATCTCATCGTCTGGCCCACATCGTCTTATCCATATAAGTTTTAAATAAGTCGAAGACTGAATCATTTTTACTGCTACAAAACGCGATAACAGACTCGGAAGAAAACCTCAAATCGTCGTAAAACCAATATCTATACATTATCGCTCAGTTTAGAATCTAAAAAATATGTCAAAATATATCATTTTATAAGCCTATCATTAAGCGAACGTTTAATAAAGCTACATTACCGAAACTATAATGATAATTATTATTGTTCTGTTCCATGCAAAAATATAAAATTATAAGCCATGTGAAACACGTAGGTATAAACATAAAATACTGACAGATATAAGTTTGTGCGCAGGCTTCGGGCAATTCGTCTTTCCGATCACGCAGACCTATTAACGAGGATAATGCACTGGCATATCATACCGTTTGTGTGAAATCGCTTTCAGAGATTTATTTTATTCTTAAAAAAAAAATAGTTAAAAGTACTGTGTTTACATATTATTACCTAGGTACGTGTCGAAAATACTCGTTTTATCACGTTGTACTCTTCGACTTTCAAAAGTTGTAAGAAATAAAACCATCGTATTAAAACATAATTATTTTGATCTCTACGTATTGACACATTTTTAAGGTCGTAATTCGTGTTGCATAATATCTGCATACACGTCATAGCTGTACATCATAAACGTATGCGGAGGACTTATTATAGAGGTTTACTTGAAATAATTATAGCCTATAGGTATACATAATACGAAGATATCGGTGTAAATTATATGTCATATACACGGTTGTTATTATATACAAAAATGGCAATATTGAGTATGTTAAATATACTAACGCAAGTTCCTGTTGACTCCTTACTATAAATTTATTCTTTGGCTATATTATTATTACTATCGTTAAAATGCAGGTAAATGTATATTATATTATAATATATTGCTACTCATCGCGAAAGTGTATACATATAATGATACGAAAATAATATTGGGTTGTAATTATTATTAATAACACATTACCATTTACCATCATGCACAGTGCGTATAGGTTGCAGAAAAAAAAAATACTTGACTATACCACTGTGTAAGATGTTATTGGATATTCGAAATTATAATATTATTATAATGTGTATTCATGTCGATGGAAATAAATGACGATTTTCATAACATGAGCCAACATAGTATTGTTAACAGTGCACCGTGCAGGCCCCCGGAGGATTTTATATATTATTATTATTATTACTATATGATGATGGAAGTAATGGTTTTAAAAATGCAATTATGACAGCATTTATTGCACCGCATATCATTTTTATTTTCGCTGTCGATAATATTAAATACGAATTTACAACATCGTTTTTGGCTTTGTACGAATATAGTTCGAACTCTGGACTTTAGTCTCAAATCAATGTCGCATCAATATTATACCGACTCACAGAACATAATATTGTTTCGAAAGAGTGAAAATTAATGGTGTTCACAAAAGTCCTGCTCCGATAGATCTATAAACGTTACATTATAAAGCATTATAACAATATTACCTACTGTTATTTCCGTGGATAATAAACGATATCTGCAAATAATGGTCGAGACATTGTCGTTGGTATGAAGGTCGATTGTCGAATGATAATAATAATATGATCTAATATTACCTATTATAACATTTCTATTCCGGGGTTTTAGAATGACAAGGAAATAGAAAAACCATACGTATTATGGCGTGTACATCATACGAGTATATACAGAGGAAGGAAATTAATAATATCGGAGACTTGCAGGAACAATAATTTAAGAGACAGACAAAATATGAAACTTCCTAAAACTAAAGAACCACGTCGAAGGGAGGATATCTATATTATATTCGAAAAGAAAATAATATTTGCCTTGTAAAATTTTTAAGCCCTGCGCACGCCGCACAAAGCAGCTGAATGATGTTATTCCGTGCCCCTTTCGGTGTTTATTAACGTTATTGTAATATAAGCTGTACAACTCTGCAGTTTGACTTTGAAATAATAATATCGTTGCCCCTTCGATAATACCTATACATCTCTTCTATCCCAAAATTAAGTTTATGTGTTAGTGTTTATTTTATGTTATACACAGTGACGTGCTTGGGAGTCTTTAATTGGCAAGGGGAGGGGGGGTTGTGATTGATGTGTATTAGCCAACAATACATTCAAACGAATAGTATAGTGATGACGCACCAGACACAAATAAGGGGATTTATCTGACAGAGGAGGGAGTATAACCCCTTATCTCCCCACCTGGGGACAACACTACTTATACACTGTATTATTCTTCACTGCGCACTTACTGTTAAAACATAACACATTTTTCGTTATCGACATAATATATGAAAGCACATACCACCGAGCTGACTTATACCTAACATATAGTATGTGATATAGTTAGCAATGTATCCGTCTCGTTAACCACGGAATTCGATAATATTCCAACCAGGGACTGGAACTTCACCGAAAAGAACCGGTTTTAGAACCGGAACAATTTGAATATTGGGAACCGAAACCTCACCGAAACCCTTATTTAAATTAATTTTAATATAGGAACCTAACCGTAACCCTTATTTAAATTAATATAAAAACCGGAACCTTACCAGAACCGATAGGTACTTTTATTTGACAATTTTTTTCCATAAGTAAAAAACCAAATCAGGTAAAATTTTTTTATTTTTTAAGTACCGTAAAGAAACCGAAACCTAAATGTTAGTTTTTCTGGGAACCAAACCGGAACCGGAACCGACATTTTAGTTTTACCGGAAACCGAATAGGAACCGGAACCGTAACAACTAAAAATCATCAAGGTCCCTGATTCCAACTACGTAACTATTATACCGAGTATAACATATTAATATAACTACGATGTACGATTCATGTGCAGCGTATGGTAACGGATCTTAGTATTTTTCTCCCCTATAACATAATTATATATAACTGCGCCGCCACGAAGTTGTTCAATTAATGCTTCTTCTTATGTTGTGTTGTTCTGAAAAAAAGTCCTGTACACAGGACAGGACGTACCACGTCGAGATGAGGACAGTGTGCACATCAAACAATCCGTGTTTATGTAAAAAAATGTGAAGAAAAAAAAATATCGTACCCGTACAATTTATCAATGTCGTTGCCATTAGGCCGCGCGCGGTAGACTTGGCGCGCACAAAGTAAGTGACGTGTTTCTTGTTTTGATAAATTTTTTCATCGGACCTAGTTTAACGGTCTACGCTATGTGCTGAAAAAATAAACAACTTTTTATCGGTTTTGAGTACTTATATTATTACACACATAGGTACCTAGCCGACGCAGTGTACCTCTACTTATATAAATACTATATATATGCCGCGAATAACAAATACTTGTTAAAATATTGTTTATTTTATTCCAATTCAGTTTCTTGTCCGTCGGAAAAGGTCAAGTACATGGGTACACATATACGATGTATATACGTGCGACGGGTTCACCGCGGATGAAACACCTATTTTGCGCCTCGCCCTATTATATTATAGGTATACATATAGTATAGGAAACGAATTTATTCTTCAATTTACTTACGTACCGTCGGTTACAAAATATATCACCTACGTATATAGTGTTCCTATACCTTATGGCTTATACCTATGTATACGCACCTCCTGCTACAGTATACCGCGGTATATATTACGATTCACAGGTATACCTATTTATATATATTTTATATACGAGTGTTTTTGTGCGCATACACCACTTTAATATCACAATAATATGTATAGGACCACTCGGTGTGATGTCGGTTAGACTGGCCGTGTCAGCCTAAACGGCCGGTATAATATTCTTTGAATCGCAGCCAAATCACCGTCAAAACGTAATGGGAAAAATCACATATACGTATATAATGTATATATTCTGTCTACATTGTGTCATTTAGGTACAATATAGTCTATAAAATACCCACAAATATATTATATCACGGTTACAACAGCGTTTGTGTACCTAGGTAGGTACCTCTACGCAGTTAACGTTTAAATTATGGACCGCCACTTCGTATGTTTTACATTCGCGGTGTAAATCGTCAATGATGGATTGATATTATTACTATTGTTATTATTACTTATATTATATTTTGTTGACGAACAGATCGAAAAAAGTCTGTTTCTCATCCGACGACATAATATTTTTTTACTACACGACGTAAACTATTTAAGCGAATAACGATGCGATCATTATTAATTATTCGCATCCTTCCCGCCGTCGTTATTTCGCGATGACGATAATATTATAGGAATTTGCAATAGGTAATATTATAACTAAAAACAATATGTAATCTTTCTTTGGCCAAATAAATAATAATTATTATTTGTACCGACATGTTTATACATTGGTACTGGAGGGTAAGTTACTAGTTACTATATACTGGCCAGTCATCGGAGGAATAACTCAATAAACCATAATAATATATAAAAGTGCATACCTACACCTATGTGCCTATATGTACCTACACCTATGTGCCTATATGTACCTACCTACCTACATTAAAATATAATAATATATGAATGGAATTTATTTTTAATTTAGGTATATATGTCGGTCATTTTATTTATCATCCGTTAATAGCTATTACAATTATGTTTAAATGTTCCAATGATTAGTGTTTTTTTTTAAATCTCATACACGCGAAATTATCGATTAAACGATCAATTTGGTTTTAATTAAACTATATAAGAATCGGGCCGAGCGATCTCTCATATTATACGAAATAGATTCTATACATGTGCGTAATAATACGTAAAACACCGGTATTATGTTAACATAATATAATAATATATAATGTCGGTATGCCGATATAATATAAGAACAAACTATAAATAATCCGTTCTATACTGGCATATCATTAAACGAAAATGTGCGATGATGTGTATGGTTCACTTTTTAATAATTCCTAGATGCAGATTTACTACTTCACAAACTCGTATTCGTCAGACATGTACCATGCGATATTATTATGTTTAACGATTAATCGTTGTATGTTTAGTTTAGGTCGGTGATTTTATTATTAATACTGATTGAATTTATATTTAATTTTAGCGTTATCCCCTCCGTCGCTTAATCGATTAATATAATATAAGAGCTGTACACATCCACTGCGTTTAATCAATAATTGTACATAATATAATATATTTGATCGTCGAACGAGCTAATCGAGTTTCAAACTTCATAATGTTGAACGCATATTATAGGCAGGTATAGGTGGTATTCGATTAAATAAAAAAATAAATATAATAATAAAAAGAACTATACCAGGTTATTGGTCGTAATCTATTCGGAGTAAAATTAAAATAAATCAATATTCTTCTCGTATTTATCGCCACTCGGTAATTTTTTTAGCGTCCAATGCGCCGATGAATAATAATATCTCAGCGCTAAGACACACATATTGCGCTAAATATATTATTACCGTTACGCATTTATCTCTCTGCGCCGACACATTTAAATGATATTCACACGCACATTCACGAACGTCCTCCGATATTCTTTAAAGTTGAGATATCAATAATATAAATTATAATAAATAAAAGAATTTCTTTCGCAGAGTACGGCCGAATTCCAATGAGCGTGCCAGCTCGGAGATCGTTTTATGTACTGTATAATAATATAATATGCACCTTGTAATAATATTGTACTATTATTGCTGTTGTGAAATTCTTTTGTACGCCATCATATAGTATTTATAATGCAATATCCACTTTTATACTCAAGTCCTATATTGTAAGCGACGAGTACATCATAATAATATTATATTATATATGTAGAGTAAGTATTGAGTATATATATATATTATAATATATTATATACACGATATGATGCGATGAGAAAAACAAAAAAATAAAATCCTTTGGCTAGTCACAATCGTTTTATTAAAACAGTTATTGTTGAACGGACAAAATAAAAAAACAAAAAACGTTGGACGTGCAGTGCGATGGGGTGCAAATGAAAGGAATATCACTACGATCGTAACTATTATATATATATATATATATATAATAAACCTACTATAATAATATGCCATAGGTATAAGACAATTACACACCGACGAGCTGAGACAAAAAAAAACGACTGCCTTAAATATAAAAAAAAAAAAAAAAACAATTAATTCTGTTTGGTTTCGCGCGCTAGCCAGCGCACACACGTCGCGTCCATAATAATATTATTATATTTAGGTACGGCGGCGGCTGTTCAATACGCGTGCGCGTCACACGGAGATGGAGACAGCGAGACCGTTCGTCTCTGATAAATGGTGGTGAAGAGACTAGGCCGGTCTGAATGGGGAGAGACAGAGAGAGAGGGAGTGAGTGAGACACAGGTCTTGACAGCCGCGGTACACACAGCAGAATGATGAGGACGACGACCAAGACTACGACGATGACGACTGGTCTGTGTATATAATATATATTCAATATAATAATATTAAACCTACATAATTCGAGCATATATATTATTATTATATAGTAGTGGACGTGTGTACGGAGGTGGCAGCGGCGGCGGCGAGGGACCCACCGTGTAAAAAAATAAATAAAGCGAGAGGAGAATGATAAAAAATTGAATAACTCTGACAGACGTACGCCTCGCGTTTCAATACGCGTCATATACGCGTATACACATCTATATATTATTATCATATAGGTAACTCCTAGGTATATAACATATATAGAGGTATCTGTGGTACGCGACCGCTTACGACGTGTGGTATAAATCAAATGGTCTAATTACTATTTCTCCGTCCGTTATATGCCCGCGCATTTTAATATGTATGTGTGTGGAAGAGGTTTTTTTTTCCATAAGATTCTCATATTGTATTTTTTATATGCCGCCCGCACTCTGATTTCTCCGCGTTTTATGTACGAGATACGCACTCGAGTGTGTACCTGCCTACCTATATATATATTATATATATGTGTGTGTGTGTGTGTGTGTGTACATATGAATGATATAATGTATTATGTACAATGTTTATAAGCGTGTAGAATGATTTGTCACCACGAGCCTATATGTACCGCCGGCATGTGTAATACAATAATATAATGAATAGGTATATAATATTAGCATGGTGCACGGGTAGGTACAAAATAAATATTATATAGAAATAATATATTATTATGTTTATTATAGATGATAATAATAAATATAGACGTCGCGTTTCCGACCGACTTTGAATTTGAGAACAATAATAATATAGCCGGGTACACGCCGAGATATAATATATATTTTTATTGTAGTATATATATAGGTAGGATTAGCTGTTTGTACGCATGTCGTATTTTGTTTGACTATTATAGTAATAATAATTGTACACCCATCGCGCTCTCGGAATAATATATTATAATATTATATGTATCAGATTAAATAATAATTGTTAACAGGACCCATTAATTCCGATCCCCCCCCGTGCCCGGGCCACCCCTCCACGTGGCAACTAATTGAACCTAAGTCTATATACAAACGCCGAAACAATTTTTTTATTTCACAATATTATTATATTAATAGTTTGTATTATATACATATATACATATTATATATTATATTATACGCGTCTAACGCGTCCTATAGATAATAGTAGACTACGCCCTCGTCCGCAGCGCCATACGACGCTCAGTGTGTTTCCGTCAATAATTACTTAACTGCAGACTGCATTAAAATACGATGTATGTACATATATATATATATATATTATGTATACAATACGCGTTTAGAGTGTATGTATATCTTATAATCGTATCTGTTTTCGATGTAACAAAAAAAAAAAAAAAAAACCGAAAATTAAACGTTCGTATAATAATAATAATAATATATTTGATTTTGGAGATTCGTATACATAAACTGCAACAGCATAATATATATACATACTATTATTATTATTATTACGTTGTTTGTTCCGAAATTTCACACGATGAACCCGTTTATGATATGAATCGTAAAACTCGACGCGCGCGCGCAATACCATTATGATGTGGACGCTTTTTACCGTGAAAATATGGCGCGCGCAACGATTATTGCTCGTGTGAATGGTTTTGTTTTGCAAAGAAATCACGTATATCATTGTGCGTATGACTTTTTTATCATATTATTCACATTATTATTATTATTTCTCGCGGAGATGCCTATCAAAAGTCACGTTAAAGTGTCGACCTACCGAATAAGACTTACATGACTTTTGACTACCACCACTCATCGCGCGTAGTGCGGAGGTCCGCGAGGTAGGACGTATTGTTGTATTGTACTTCTATTATTATTATATATTCGTACAAAATAATAATATTGCATCCCGCGCGATAATATCGACGATCGCATAATATTATTATAATGTAGGACCGCGAATTACAATCGATATAACGCCTGCTCGTGTTGAGCACTGCAGCTATTATAATATTATTATGTGTGTACACTCTGAGAATTCCATCGCAGGTCGTAATTTCTACACTGAACATCTATAATAGCGTAATAACCTCGTGTACACGCACGTTTCGAAAACGATATTATATTTATATTATATTATTATTATTATATACGTAAAATCCGATACTCGGTCGAATGCGTTCTTCGCATCCAATCGCTTTGGACATAATAATTTATAGTATTGACCGTCATCGTTGAGGGGAAAAAAAACGTAAACACAGCATAATAATATAATATGAGAAATAAAAATGTATTTCTCGTTTTGCAAATCGTTTGCGTCCTACTTTTGAAAAGTACACGCACTGCTCAGACCAAACGTCGCGGCGGTGGAGTACTCTCGAGTAAACGCCCAACGTGCAGGATACGACGATATTATACCTATTTGTAAGAAAATAATTCTAATACGGTTATCGTATTAAGTAATAAGTATACGACAATTAATAGTATGTTAAATGATGACTCTATCACTGCAGCTGCGGAGGCTATTCGAATATTATTATCCGACTTAAGACATCCAAGGTTATAGAGTTTTATTTGGTTTTCGAGTCATATATAACATTACAATGCTCTACCGATTCGTCATCACCGCGGTAAACCCATAGATATTAAATAATGAATAGGACCTTTGTGCTTATCATACGGGAACGAACAAGAAAATATTTTGAGGTTGTAGCTGACTAGCTGAGGTCTAAACACAAATATAAATTATATACCTATATAATTATTGTATGTATAATTTATGATAAGACCTCTGCGAGAATGAGAAGCAATGATATAAAACAGTATTTCTCTCTTCCCCATTCCGGCACACTTCCCTCTATTTTAATTAGCCACGTCCTATCCATTCTTTAATATCTACATGGGTAAACCGTACGCTATTATATTATCATGTAATTCTGTGCCGATACCGCGTGTGGGCCACATCATTTGACAGACAAAATATCTAATGACTATAAACGACGACGATGCGATAAAGTCGAGAATTGGGTAAAGTTTAAGTGCATCGCATCTCAATACCACATACTGCTCAGTGCTCAGGTGATCGCGAAAATACGAGCGCGCATATATTATTATAAAGAGAAAGCTCGGGCGACCCGTTCTCCCCCACCCCCTCACCGTACACGACTACCGTCGGATTTAGGCCAATTATTATATTATTTATGAAACGCACTGCAGCAGCAGTCTTCTTCTTCTTATTCTTCGGTTTCTCACGGTGATTTTTATCACTGCACAAGTCTTATTCTTTCCCTCTAGCGACCCGATCGTTCTTTTTTCTCTGTCCGTCGCTCCTACATACCCGCGTGCGCGCGATCTAGATGGTTCGTGAGTTACCACAACCGGTAACGTATCGTCGTGAATGTACCTGTATATATATATACATGTTATGTTCGTATTTATTATTACCGCAGTATAGTTGTATACCTACGCGCGATTTACGTGCTTTTATTTTTACAATTTGGACCGACTCTATACCGTACTATGCACATAGCATGATTGTCGTGTACGTGCGAATTGCTTAGCTTTAAAGAAAATTGCTTTAAATAAACATATTTTATACCTCGCCGCGTGTAGTAGATATATGTGATCTCACGGCCAAAATATGTGCGGTGTGAAGACCTGTCATTAACGAAAAATATGAAGTTTTAAATTAAAACGGAATTATGTTAATGTAGACTAACCATTACATATTATAGTGTTTCACATAGGTATACGGTATACCTATGACATATTAATAACTTATATCTATACTTTCATCATAGATTATTTATTTATTTATAATTTACACGGGCTCGATTATAATATTGAATGCGAGAAATGTTAGTTACAAGTTACAACCTGCAATAGTTTTAAGTATTTGTAGGTAGTTGGAATTAAATGAATAATTGACAACAATATATAAGTTAAAGAAAGAAGTTACGCAGTTATAAGTCATAACAGTTTATGTGACTTTGACAATGACGTAGGAGGTACCACCATATACGTCATACATAGTATTCCCTCGATACCTCGATTGAATTCGTTTGCTGTACCTACACCGATCCAATATATTCCAAAATTTTACTATTTGAACATCTTTAGGTCCGCTGTGAATCTAAGGGTGGTCATGGGCTAGATACACGAGGGAAGGTATCGTCGAACAGACGGATGTCGCATATTTTCCGAATGTTATATAGCACAAACAACTCACGTTATGCTTATACAACAACAATATTATTATCGTTCGATTATATTATTACGTAATAATAATTTGATTTAGCCGAATATCCCAGATTTATCGTATCGCGGGAGAATTAATAAAATATTTAATAATAATATGTAGGAAAAAACGTAATCTGGGTAACCTCGGTCTGACATGAAACGATGACCGTGGAGTGGACTGCGGAGAGGGGTTGCGGTGACTGATGGGTTTTGGTCTTAGGCTATTCTCACGGCGGCGGCGACGACAAGTTTTTTGGGCATCGCGTGTGTACCTACCCGGTGATTTCGTTTATAATATTAATATTATATACGAACACATATCCGCCACACGGTCGCTCCCCGCGAGAGCCGTGTGAACAAAAATAAATATAATATAATATATAACACACACACACACACACACACACACACACACACACACACACACACACACACACACAAATCGGCACGCCATCCATCGGCTACTGGTTTGCCACTAGTTTTTTTTTTTCAAAACGCGTATCAGACGGTTGTGTGCTCTGTATGTATGTATGTGGTTTATAATTTTTTTTTTTTTTGTCAGTCTATTATATTTAGACGAACGTCAGGGCGCGAGAGTGACGTTTAAAAGTATTTATTGTGTATCGCGCTTTTATATTTTTTATTATGTTATGCGGGTGGAGTGAGTGAGAGACATCGAGTGAGAGAGAGACGCACAC
Source organism: Macrosiphum euphorbiae (assembly GCA_949089665.1). NCBI lineage: Eukaryota > Metazoa > Arthropoda > Insecta > Hemiptera > Aphididae > Macrosiphum > Macrosiphum euphorbiae. The sequence goes on along the minus strand of CARXXK010000003.1, from coordinate 68,630,440 downwards.
ACAGACGGACAGGCAGACAGAGACGGACAGACAGACGGAGATGGAAAGAAAGAAACAGATAGAAAAATACGATTTAATCGTTCGGGAGATTTCACCTAGCAGTCTATATAGTCGTAGTATCGCCTAGTAGTGCAGGTGGTTGCGGGAAGAGGAGAGAACATTTAAGGCACCAACACAAAAGAGGCCTAGTCATCCCGCGAGACGACTGCGCGGCGACGGCCGGTCGAGTGCCTTCGCGTCTTTCGGGCTCTGACGAAATAATCAGTTCGGTTCTTTACAAATGGAAAAATAATCTTAATATACGCACATACACAAACACAATAAGTGTGTATATGTGCGTGTGTGTGTATGAGATAAAAAGAAGCGTTTCTACCGTGTGAAAAGCCGCCTACGATGTCCGAAATCTTAATACATTTAAGGTCTATATACATATATAATAATATATATAACGGGTGTCTAAATCGTTTTTTAATTGTGCTCTGCAGGTAACGACTCTATCGTTACGCGGTGAAAATTCGGATGGCTCTACAAAACGGGTTTGACAAACCGAATTGGGTCTTGTAATATACGAATAAAAAAGTCGATACATGCCACTGATTTTTTTTTTTTAAATAAAGAACGCGGATCCGAACAACTTTATCGTTAGTGATTTTATTGTATTCGAAACTTTAACGGTTTTAATATTTAAACACAATGAAGATTTGAGAAATCTAGAGTAACACAAATTTCAAAAACAATTTATTCAAAGTTGTTTTGAGACCGAATTTTAGGAATTATAATAATATAATGTATATAAGTAATAACAGTACCTAATAATTTTGAGTTATTTTCATACACATTTTATTCACTTTAATACTTTTACCCTAATATTATTATTATATCTGAAGTAATACATATTATAACATTGTACCTATATATAATATGTTACATATTATGATATTTTATTATTTTAAGATAAAACAAATTATATTATAGTTATTATTTATATCAACGAAGTAAATTATATTGTTTCGACGTGTATCGAAACGTAAACTAACTAATAAAATCGTTTTAATAGATTATAAGAACATAAACCAGTTTTAATGCGATAATTATTCAGTTTGCGTAAGAATTTAATATTGCAAGAGAATTATTCTAATAGAAGCCTACCTACCTACATAGTACATAATATTATTATACTACGTCCTACATAGGACTATCTGTCTCGTAAAGTATACACAATGTTTGAAATTATTACTTTATTTATTCTATTGAAACATCTCTATACAATATATTGTGTATTACAATATTTATTATATTCCATAGTTTTAAAGAATTGACAAAATTTGATAAACACACATAATATACACATACCTATTATTACAAAACAACATTTTAGAAAAAAAAAATAATATTTTTACAATTATTATTTGTTAACAAAGTCATTTTTATGACTTTAAAACTAATAAATAATATTCTGGTTCGGGATATGAAATTAAATATGTTTGTTAAGTCATTTAATAAAGTGAAAACTTAAAATTTATAAAAAATTGTAAAAATTAATTTTTTTTTATAAATACCTATGGTCTTGAAATGACATCGATTTATGTAGAAAAAATGTTTTCAGAAAGTCTAAAATTTTCGAAATAAACAGAGACAGTAGACACTTAAATTATCACCTTGTATAGTTTAAGTACTTAAATGAAATGCTATTGTTTGTGCACATATTATTATATACTATTTATCATAAAGCTGTATTATTTTATTTTGCTTTAATATTTAAAGTAAAAACAAGTCCTCAAAGGGATCTATGACGTACGATATATTTGGTACGAGTCCCATATTTCACGCTCTCATGTCATACGGTGTTTTTATTATATATTATGTTCTTTATAATGTCCCTAAAGAAATCTGACACTCTGTCTCGTTCATATACTTATAAGACTGTGTAGCTAATAACTTACAAGCCGTATTAATATAAATCACCCGTGCACGATATGAACAAAAAACAGAACTATTGAAGAGGTGGACATAACCCTCCATGGCCTTTTTTTCACTACATTTAAAATAATATTGTATTATAATTATAGTATATAATTGATATTTTAGTGAAAAAAAAAAATTGTGTGAATTAATAATACATTTTTTTTTATTTATAAAAGCAATAAACTCATGTTAATAATTTCGTGATGTCTATGATCAAAAATTAGGTACACTTATATTGGAAGTTTTTAATCTCTACAAAAAATAACCACAGAATTATGTACACTATTTTAAAATCAAATTTATTGAAAGTAGTTAATTATAATTGTAGGCTTCCTTTACCCATAAACGGCCACACCGGAAAGAATGTTTTCATGGTTTTCATGCCTAAAAAGGCTGAAAAATTATATAATAAACACGCTATGGTAGATGTAAATACTGTACTTATTAAATGCGCTTTAGGCTAAAAGATAATGTTTGTATGCTTAAAATAGGTGTACAATAATTAATAGTTATAACATAAATTAATTTTAATATAAAGTTAATTACTATACATTCATTATAAATAGTACCTATAATTTATTAGGTTATTTCTCATTTTTTTTTTTAAACTTGTGAACTGCATGGTTTATAATGTTATATTTTTGTAGAGTCGTCTTAATGACTTGGCTATATAGGTTGTGACTGTTTATCGCGGGGTTATAAAAATACAACTCGAGCGAAGTATCAATCGATTTACTGGAAAAAAAAAAATGTATGTACCTACTAATGTTTGAGTAAAATTATTGTTACGTATTGCCTATAATTATTAAATCATAATAAATCGATCTATAGTCCTTAGTCTTTAACCATCAACGTCCATGTTAAGAAATCAACCTGATCTCCTCATGACAAAATTATCTGTCCTCCGCACTGAAGCACATATTATTATACCTAATTCGGATACGAGTTATTTTTTAGTATTTTTGCGGTGCCTATACCTACTCACTATTATTATTACTCGGTGGCATTACCTACGCGTATAATATACTCAGTACCCACCGCTATAGTATAATAGGTACCTATACTATTATAGTGATCCGATGAGTTTTGGATATTAGTTATTATTTATTACGAATAGGTATGCGCTTATAACACGATAATGTACCTGACCAGCAGTCAGATGATGGAGATACGGCACGTATACGTCATTACTCATTAGTAGACGGTAATCACTGTTGCAGCGCATATAGTTCTGTCAAAATCAGGCGACCGAAAATGAATAACAATTATTATCGTTGTACGGGCCTTAAATATATAGAACTACGCTATTATAATATTCAGTTATTTCGTATATTGTGGCCACAATAGCCAATTGAGAATAATATTTCCCTGTACCCTGCTTCCATCGCATCATAATTGCAGTATATGTACGGTTTTCGGATGATTATCGTATGATCGAAAAGTACCTGCCCCTGCCTGCCTATTCTATCTCTATATATGTACGCACGCAATACGCATACATACATACATACATACATATTATATTATTATATATTGACAGCAAATTTGACTATCGAACAATTATTGAAATTGATGAATACATATTATATTTAAATATTTTACGTTATATAAGAATGATTTGTAAGTTATCGCGAAAGTATTATTATAAAATATAATATCGTCACCTGCAGTAATAAGAACTGGTAATGTTTACGGGCACATACATATTTTACGAGTATAATTATTGCTTATTTTGTGCAGAGTTAAATGTATTTTATAATGTATATTGCAATTATAAAGACGAAAATATAGTCATTGGAAAAAGTAAAAAAAAAATTTGCATATTATAAAACTTTGTGGCAGCCGGTTATATCATTTATTGACTATACCTACTAAAGCAAAACCGAGCACCTTAAGTCGTAAAATTTTGAAAGAAAGTAGAAAATAATTATGGCGTACGGTACATATGTGGAACATATTATAATACTTTGGGGTAGGTATGAATGCAATTTGTTTCACTATATGCAAAACTGGAATATTAAAAAGTAAATTGTAGAAAAAAACACTCCGAGGTTCTGAATTACCATATATAAAACTATATAAGATCATTTGGTCAAATCACGTAATACGACACTTAAAATACTTTCGAAACGTTTCATACGATATATTTTATGTGAACAGTAAAAATATGTGTAGGTATATGCAATATAATTAAAACATATTATATGTGCCTTCAATTTTAATCCGTGCAATTATGTATAAACAATAAAATTAGTTGAATTGTCGTGCTTACAACATGTTTCAATATAATATATATTTGTATCAATCGTACTTATACATATAAACCTATTAACATGCACATTCGTTCCCTTTAAAGCAACAACTGAACACGATACCATATATTATTATAATCTGTTACAATTTTAATGAGATAATAAATTCTGTGACGTTACATTAGTCATTCATTATACACGTTACAGGATTTATTGATGGAGAAAAATATCTGTCGAACACGGGAATTTTATATCATTCATCCGGATATTCAAAATAATAATATACCTATACGATTAAAACCTGTAACTACCTAAATATTACACATTTTCACTATTTTAGTCTATATTCGGTGTATTGTCACTAAAATCAGTTTTCTTCTACCCATTTTTGTTTGTACCTACCTATCATATAAAATTATGAGACAATGTCTGGAGAATAAAGTGCAAGAAGTATAAGTAGGTACCTATACCGCGATTAGAAGTGCGAACAAATCGTTGTGCAGCGTGTTAAACATAATAATACGATTAAAAAATAACGAATATCATAATACTATATTGGTGTATAATACACGCACACACACACGAGAAACTTTATATACATGTACATATTGCATATGCATGGTATATGTACTGTACGAACGTTTATGGTAAAAAAAATAAATAGTTAATGATAATAATAAAGTAAAAGCGCTATCATATCTAGTTTTTTTTCCCCCGTCTTCTCAACCGATATATAATGGGCGTTTCTCATCAAAATCGAGCAATTTAACGACGGCCCCGGACGCAATAATTATTAATAACCCGACAAAGTTTCATCTCACATCGCACTACAGTGGCGTTCGTGGTTCACACGAATCACTGCAGCAAGACCGTTGAAACGGCATACAGAGTACCTAACTATAAATTATAGCAGATATACCTCGGTATGTATAGGTACGTTGCCTATATATAGGTTTATACCTAGGTATACTAAAGAAGAAGAAGATGGCCAAAACGGACGTCGACAAGCAAAATAGTACCCATGTAACATAATAATTAATAGTAGATAATAATAATATAACAATAAAAATATAAATCCGTCGCAGAGTGTATTATAAAGTAATTTTCTGTATGTGTTTATATTGTGTTCCGTGTATACTATTTAATTTTCTATTTCAATATTATAACGTTTAAGTCTCTAGACCCGCGCGCTAGGTACCGCACGACGACACTATACCGCGGCCGAGCAATAACGATCAACCGCCAAAAGGATTTTCACGTTTAATATAAATACTAATAATAATATAATAATGCATTAAAAAAAAATAACAAATCCCCAAGTGTTAAAAATGCTACATCCAGCGTTCTTTATGAGTTTTTATTATTCTATACTGCATCAGAGAGAGAGAGAGAGAGAGAGAGAGAGAGAGAGACCGAAACACGAAGTACAATTTTTTTTTAAACACAATATAGGTATACCTATGAGATACATATTATATTATATACGTTCAACTTTTATTGCTCCGGATAATGTTCGCGTTTTGCTCGCGCCCCACACAATATTATACTTACATTATTATATTATTATACCGAGTACCACGTACGTCGTCGTATAATACGTCTACCTATATATTATAATGTGTACACGCGTATAATAATATGACTTTTAAATTTAATTATAACCCGGTCAATAAATTCCCCTCAGTCCCCCCTTCCCCCGCGGGGCTCGCAACAAGACGACGTCTGTTGTAGTTCGCATCACCCCATTACATCACGCAATTAAGACGCGTGTCCGACCGCAGTTTGTTTATTAGAAAACCATATAATAATACTATAATGACATATATATATATATTATGCGTGTATTGTACACATACATACGGTACGTGTCCGGTCGGTCATATTTTTGTAAGAAGTCGGCATGGTTTTTTATTATATTATAATATTATATTATCGTGTATACATACATTTCGTAAAACATTATAATAATATTGTGCGCGTACCTGCCTGTGTAATGCGTATACCTACACTATAGGTATCAGGCATATTTCATATAGGTACCTACGTGACGAGTGAAATAATAATATTATATATTATTATTATTATTATAAATGTTAAAGGAGGAAAATATTTTCCATCTGATTTATATAATACGTCGTCGCTGGACGTTTGGAATAATCAGACGTCGCGCGTCTCCATTAACATTTCAATGCGCCTTTTGTCTTTCGGAATCCCGACGTATATTATTTTGACACAAGTGTCCTATATATTATTATGTATATTAATACTGTGCACAGCTGTATAGTACATTATACCTACAGTATAATATAATAATATACATACGTATATATCTTACACAGTTACTCTAAAATAACGCTCATTCTTTCCTCCCTACCTGAGAGAGCGAGTGCACCGAGTGCAGTGATCGTGAGTGTGTTATAATAACGATAATATTATGTGTACGCGCGTTTTCTTAAAAAATTTTTTCCAATTATTTATGTGGGCTCATTTTTTACCGAGGCAGCATAATATCACATAGTGTACGGGACGCTCTTTGGTTTCGGGGGTCTCCGGGGATCTCTTACGCCGACGTCAACAGCGATGACATGTGTTCGGCCCGTGTCAAAAAGACCGCAACTCGCACGCGCTGCGACCACCTATCATCGCGTACATTGTGTCCGGGAGACCTCACCGACTGCACGATCTCGATTTGTTTGGTGACAAAAATGGAATGCTGTTTTTTTCTCTACTAACCGATTATAATATATATATATATACACACACACACACTCATACGCATATATATGCATGATCGCGCGCGTGTGTGTGTTTGTATTTTTTTGGTCGCATAACGTTTCCGACAAATTGGTACACGACAACTACGCATTCATGCGAGATTTAGAGATCGTTTCCATATTGATGCGATGAGAAAAATAACCGTAACACAATATTTAAAAAACGTTTTTTGTTGTGTCCATCGTGAATCACAGTTTGCCGAACAATTTAGCTTGTACTACGGTATAGGTATTAATCATCGTTTATCATATTATTATATACTGTAAATTAAATTACTTACAAATTAGATAATCCTCAATAATTCAACTACCTATATATATATATTGTTGTGGGTATAAATAATTTAAAAACCTAATCCTATAATATTCATCCTGCTGCAGACTGCCGTGTATATAATTTTTGTGAATTTAAATTTAAATTTCGTATATACTTGAAAATTGAAAATTATTATTATTATCGAGGTCGTAAAAAAATTACAAATCTCTAAACCATCCAATATATAGTATCATATTATTACGCTAACATTGCTATAACTTAAGGTCAATTCGTATGCATACAAATTAAATTTTTTTTAAGTTAATCCAAGAAATTAGAAATTTAAAGGTTTCTATTTTTAAATATTATTCTAGTGCATTAAAATATTATATTAGTTCAATGGGTTTCTTCAGATTTAATATTAATACATCACATTGAATTTAAATTGGAAAGGGACACTAGATTGCAAAATTATTAAATTGCTAAAAGTTTTAAAATGTTGTCAGATTTTTCCATAAAAATTGTCTTTTTGTTCAAAAAACAGACAATTTTGTCTATCAACACTTATTATTACATTTTAGTATGCGTATGTAATAAATTATAATACTTGTAACTGCGAATTTTAAATAAATAAATAAAATGCTTGTACATTTGAACAAACAGAATAATTTATATCAATTATATAATCGTATTTTTTTTTATTTCAACTTTCTATATATTATTATCTTTAGACTATAGACAACTGCAGCAATTGTTCTAATTCAAACATAGGTATACGGTTTTCGCAATCGTTCGGCAATGCCATTCACACTCATTATTGGCCATTGGTCCCAGATTAAACAACTTACGTATTGTTCAAACACTCGAAAAGGAGTGTAGTAAGAATCTAACGACCGTAACGAAGTATAGATTAAACAGAAGACAAAAACCAACGTTCGTAAATAATTATTACATTATCAGATATTCAGATTATTGAAAGTTTAATAAAAAAGTAACAGGTAATAATGGATACGAATTGAATTGAGAAATATCTTAGCTAACAAATGATTAAAATATACACCCACAAAAACGTACCTACTATAAATTATATAGGTAACCTAACTATAAAATATAATTTTTGGATTTTAAGCTTCAAATTTAATCGATGAATAAAATGTTAGGTAAATTTAATTTTAGAGCGTTTGAATTGCTATACTATATAAGGCTGAATGTTGAAACAGTATAACTAAAATTTACTTTAATTCAGTTAAAAAATATACTTACTATTATTAATGAAATAAAATGTTTTACAATAAATCAATATTACATACATTTGATCGGATGGATCTAAAGTACTATTACAATTATTTCGTTGATAATATTAAGAAGTTAAAAAAAAAAAAAAAAAGGAAAATGCAAACGAATATTTTACAGTAAGTAGGTACCTAGGTATACATAGAGAGGTTAATAATAAATTACGGAGACTAAAGCGGTTAACGAATTTCATACAGATGGGTCCACCGTGTGTTATCACGAGAAGAATCTTGGCGAGTAAACCAAAATGTGTAAGTATCGACATATAAAAATGTTTTATCGTCGTCGTACGCTACCTATATTCACTCGATATGCGTTAATTCTTATAATAACAAATAATATTATAATAATGACGGCGGTACTCGTATAATACGGCCATAGCACACGGTGATTATAATTAGACGACAGCCGGACACAAACAGGATTGTCGATCGGCGCCCGTGCCCTTGGCTTCAGACTTGTACAGACATAACACACACTTGCAAGTTGCAACATATATTATTATAATATATTTACATATGTCATAATATTATAATATATATTATAGCAGCACACAGCCGAAATCGATCGGAAACGATCGGAGCACTCTGCAGAGTATACGTTACACTATACTCGGTGACCGGTATATATTATAAACTGACAAGTCGTACATTATTGCCATGTATAGTATGATATGCCGAGTTCTTTGCTGAATTTTTTGACGATTTACGAGAGGAAAATTTTCGTGTCGTACAAAGTTGTTTTATAATACCTATTTTCAATGTCCACCTTTCCCGTATAGTCTCGGTTTTTTTTTTTTAAGCGATTATTTTAGTGAACGTTAACATTATGAACGTCCATATTTTGTTCAAAGGGGGAATTATTCGTGAGTGCCAGTAATATTGCCAACCCGTATAGGTATAAATAAACGAAAAGATGTAAACGCGCGTGTCAGTGACAGAGACTTCGACGGCCGTATAAGAAGTACATCAAGTAGTTACGCATGTAATTAATATTATGTAATATTATAGAACATTAATTGTACCTGTTTTTTTCTTAATCATCTTAATCGAAATCATAATGATATGATATTGTATTATTTTAATTCATTCCAATTTTCAAAATATATGTCAGATGATATAACATTGATTACGCGTTGTTGAAACGAATGGAACGTCATTATATCAATATACGTACATTGGGTTGCCAATCTTTGAGCCTTATGATATTTATTGGAAGCCACCTCCTACAATCCCCCTAAACATTGATAAAATCTTTGGTTATGTTTAACACAGACTGGTTACACCTCGTGCCGGAGTTATTATTTACGAAATTTTTAACTAAAAAATGTAACGTATTTTTATCCATGGATATAATATGTATTTAATTGTAAACACAAAATAAATCATAAGTTTAGCAGTATTTATTTGATGTCTTTCGTATTTTGTTTTTAACATTATCCTTATTTTAACGGTATACATGCTATCTAGGAAATGTATGTACAAAATATTATTTTCAATACAACAATTATTAAACTGTCAAATAATATATAAGAAATTAAGATTTAATGGATTTCCTAAAGTGGGTGGTATCAAATATGTTATTATTAAAACTCCATCAATTAATTTATAAATTTAAGTGCAGAATTGATTGAACGTTTTATAATTAAGTGAACGAGTTTCAAGGGCCAATGTAATTTATACCGCATAGTCATAATAATTAATTTTGTTATTATATAAAGATATATTATAAGATAGCAACACAATATACCTATACCTACTTTATACTATATACACTTATACTTATAATTTTATAATGTTTATGTTATACCTATGCATAACTTTTGTACTTATATTTTTTCATGAATATCATGACGTATAATATATTATCTAAATTGAAAAATCAATTAGACAGAGCTCCAGATATTTAGATATCTCTTTGATGGAACTCTGAGGTATTTTAGTTTTAAAATAAATATTTTTGGAATGGGAGGAGGTAGTAGAAAATTGAGAAAAAAGAAAGAGAATCTGTTTGGCAGGATGGTCTCAACGGCCTAAAAAATAAATTTAATAATTGTATTATAGACAACATTCTAGAATATAATATTAGGGTCTTATATTATTATAACAGCGAAATTGTTTTTTTTAAGGTGACATTTTTACTTCATTTTTTCTCACTGGTTAAAATTTAAAAGAAAGTAAACTAAATGTGACAAGCCTTAAAATTTCAAATACTTCATCTTCGCACTCCAAAGTTCTATCTAATTTCACGGTTTGTTTTATGTATTTTATAATTTAATTTTTCGAATATTAAAAGCGTCATGCAGTTTAGAGATGTTTGATCATTGAGGTATATAGGAACGGGTTATACCGCTATATTAAGCAAACGGTTTAAAAGGAGTTTATCTACCATATAAATTGTTTTAGTCAGTGCAAATTTTTATATTGTTTAATTTGTATGATTTAATAGATATTTTAATAAGAAATTAATAATTTAATTTTAATTGCTTTAAGGGCCACCAAAATATATTTTTTTTAAACTTTGAATATTAGCTAATAATAATTATTATAATAATAATAATAATAAAATAATAATTTAAAAATAAACACTGAGTTTAAAGGTTAATCTAATTAGAGTAGTCTGGTCAGAATGATCAGTTATATATATGGCGGCCCATATTATATTGTTTTAGTGGTAGGTCTCAAAAAGGTTTGGTCCGAGTAGTAGTTTTATTTAATTCTGCTATAACACTTCGTGTTAGCCGCAAAAGGTTCTACTCTTGACTATACCTATTATTTTAATTTAATTTAATTAATATTGGCTATAATATGACAAGAGTAGCGTGATGGTCTATAAATTGTGATTTTATTACGTCAGTCAGTCGTCAGAATAACAAACAAAAATTAAAATAATACGACAATACCTATTATGTTGTACTATGTGGCCATACGATGTATTATTATTTAAATAAGGTTAAAATGTGATTGATATATAATATTATGATAATACACTTAAAAATTATTAAATATTATCATTATAATTTGTGCATATTGTTTATGTATTTTTTTTTATATCCTTACAATTCCAATCACGGAATAATAGGTACGATTAATTAATAAGTCAATTTTATCCTATAAAATATTTTTCTCAAATAAATAGAATATTCTATAATTTAATACAAAATATAGAGCGTATTATAATATGATAATATATAAAATGATTAATGATACATCGTCACGAATATTAAATATCGTTATCAAATTATATTAAAGAAACTGCATAATATTATGTTCGTATCGTGTGTAATAAAAATATGTCGATTCTCTATTAGGTAGTACCTACCTACAGTGCGAGGATATAATTTCAGCCTTTACAAAACACTCAGTGCCAGAGAAATGAAATCGTTCGATGAGTATACCTACAATGCGAACGGAGTATACTAAACAAAATTACCTGGTGAACATGTTTGACGAATTGGCCTGGAAATCCAGCTTGACGGTTCGGGTCAAAACAAAACGACGAGAAAGAAAAACTAAAACCGTTTCAGTACTCGCCGCACTAAAGACGCAAGTAGATTATGCACCGCAATTACGACGACGACGACGACGACGACGACAGCGACGACACCGACGTACGAAACGCACCGTTCGCGTTCGATTATGTGCGTTTCACATTTCCGGTCGGAAGTCGATGCGCACACGAAAAACACGAACGGAAATCATGACGGAAAAATGAAAAAAAATTACAAACAAATCGAAAAACCCGGACAACGACGGTAATACATTTACTGCGAGTGGCCCGGAAAACTGTTTGAAACGACGCCGTTCATGCGTGAACGTGGTATACGTATTAACAATATTACTATCATGTGCGACCGCACGTGAACCGGTCCGTCCGCGCGTTTGAGACTGCGGCTGTCTTCTTCGCGTCCACCCGCACAAGCACGGCGGCGGCGGCGGCGGTACCCCCGCCCCGGTTAGCTCACCAGGTAACCGGTCCGGAACATCATTGGTTGATGGTCCGCGGACCGCCCAGTCGTTGGTATACGCCGTCGACCGCCGTCACGTGTTCCCGCCGCCGCCTAGCCACGTGCTACTCCGCCACCTCACAATAAAATATATAATATTATCACGTAGGTATATTATAATATTATGGTATAATAATAATAATATGATATATTGGCAGGCACGCGAGACCAATAATAATAATAATAATATTCAGGTTTAGTCGCTTAGGACGGTATAGGTAATATAATTTACAATCACGGGTTTTCGATTGTTTAAACTAAATCCGTATTGCGATATTACAACCTTAAAATAATATTGTACTATAGCTGATCATGCAGTTGCCAGTGACAAATTCTACGCCAAAGGATTTGGTGAGTCTTCTTAAGCTCCATTAAGAGGACGCTATACATGGCCATTTGTCGTCTTCGTCTTACAAGCGTGTGACATATAGCACATTTGAGCCCTGGAGAACGCGTTTATAGCTCCGTTAATTAAACAGATAGAGTGAATATTGACCTGTAACGCGCTAACATTATTATGAAACTATTGATGGTAATATTACATTATCTGTGTTTGTATGTGGTTTTTTTCACGAAAGTTCAATACTTCAATGTCTTAGTGAGTATTATGTGTCGTACCCATGTATAATATATAGCTTAAATTAAAAATGCTCATAACTCACTTAAAAACTGAAGTATCGTAAAAAAAATCCGTGTACAAACACAGATAATGTTTTTACCATCAAGTTTACTAGTTAGGTCGAATCACTCTAATTTTTAAACTAACAGAGTTAAACGCGATCTGCTGAGCGTAAATTAGACATGTTATGCACTGCTTGTAAGACGGAGACAACAAATATCCGTGTATAGCGTCCTCTTAAAATACTGATCCTAAAATCCTACCTGTGTAGGGTCCCATGTATAATATTATGTAAATTGCACAAATTTTGCAGTTAGGTTTTCGGGATGTTTTGACCAAGTATCAAGTAGGTACGGTCTAAAATTATATCCAATCACGTAAAGGAGGGTTTCCACTATACACGTACATGTGTACGTGCATACAAATCCTTTGCTGCGATTGGTTGGTTAGGTTAAGTTACCACACGATTAACCATGATACCGTGTTGTTGGACATAGCTGAACATTTTTCGTGTACACGGCAAACGTGTATAGTGGAAACCCGCCTTAATAACGATTTAATTTTCTGTAACCAATGGCAACCATAAACAAACAAAAAAATATTCGTTTTCGTGGGCCCCTTATGAAATTGCGAAACTTCAAAAATTCTATTTTTTAGTGCACCCTCCGAATCGTAATGCGAAGGTATACCATGTAAATTTCAAGTATCTAGCTATCATAGTTTTGACTGTACCTACGTATCCTCATTGACTAATAAGGTCACCTTCTTTTATTTATACACGTATTGGCAATGTTGTACAAAACTGCAGGTACGTAATACCTGCCTATACTTCCCTAGTAACATGATATTAATTTTACCTATATCATTTTATTATTGAAGACTATATAGTTATCAGACTTTTTTTTGTTATTTTTGAATTTCTCAATAACTATACTAATATAATAGGTAATTATCAATGTGTCACAATATTAATAATAATTCATCCAACCGTTTAAGTATATTATACGCAAATTATACTTAAATAATATAGTAATTATATCCATTGTAACTATATATTATGATAAACGTTACGTGTTGAAGGTATAGTAGGTACCTACCTGTATATACTATAGTAATTTATTTTATTTACAAGTATATTTCACAGAAAAATTGTGATGGTAAACCTAAATAAGTGCAGTAGGTCTACCTATATATACAATATGCTTTTACTTACTCGATTGGCGTCTGAGGAGGATAAACGGTAAAAAAGTGTTAAATATATAATATGCTCGCAATGAGCACCGAAAAAATATTTTCCATACGTCTACTTATACGAATGTGCAGCTATATGGACGACTAAATCTATTGTACGTAGGTACATAATATTCATATACAACAAAAGATGTATTTCAAATGAACTATTTTTTAGCCCGTGCATTATTCATCTTCTATTCTCTATTGCGGGTACCTATTTATATTTTAGTCTATCGTACATTCCTAAATATACTATATTTGAATTACATATCTATATATAGCTTAAGTTTAATGGTTGCCAAGTTACTTTAGGAGAATAAAACATATTATTCTATTTTATTCTCATTCGTATAGATATATATGCGTGTGAAAGATATTTTATTTTTTTTTATCTACTACGAGAACATTAGTAAGACCAAAAACAGTAATGTAAAAATATTTTTCTATATTATATTTTTTTCTACCGCTACGCAGTTATCTATATTGATCTTAAAACATAAAAGCATAGACCACTAAATTGGTTCTCATTTCGTTTATAACAATAAAGGGTGTTTTTTCATTAGTTTTTATACCACAGGTACCTACATATATTTAGGTATGTACAAGTTTTACAACTTAGAATATGATTTTATCATGAACTTATAATAATAATAAATTATTATATCTTGTACTTACCTGTTACATGGTTTGACAGCCGTAACGAAAATATACTACCTATATAACGATAGATTATATAGAATCGTGGTAGAAAAACACCAGTAGTATATTACCTACTACTTGGTTTTACACTTAAAATAACAAAAAAAAATAAGTGAAACCAAAATGGTAAGTGCGTGGTGTTATTAGTAGTTGTCGATAACATATAAGCTGACATTTTTAATGGATTTAATACTTTAATGGAATATTATATATAATAATATGATTTTATTTTATTAATGTATCAACTATATAGCTATATATAACTAATTAAATAGGTAACAGAGTAATGCACTTGTTATGATGAAAAACTCGAAAAATTCAAAAAAATATGGTTAATTAGTTTCAAGTTTCATACCCTACGAAGTATGGACTTTATATTATAATTTTGATTTAATTTTATATATTAATATTATTTTTTACTTTGAATATTTTATATAATATTATAGACATGTTACGAAGAAAATGTGGAGAATATCATTATAGTATTATTGTTATACGTCACTATAACTCTATAACTCTATAACTGAATAATTAATATTAGGCACTATTAAAATAATAATTCAAGTGTTGTATGTAAGTTAAAACCAAACTATAAACTTTATATAGTGATATTAGTGTAGTACATTTAATATTGTTTGAATGATAATAATATAGTGGAGACCAAAATATTTGGTGGAGCCACTTACATACTAAATAGGTATGAAATGAGTGTAGCAAAAAAAAAAAAAACAAAGAACACCCCAACGGGACTTCAGTCGGTTTTGTGTTATTACGAGCGTATTGTCATATTTTCATTTTTATAAAAATATTATAACAGTAATATAGTTACTTATTCGTTTCACGCATTAACTATTTAGAAGATATAATATGTGTATAGCCGTATAGGCACTCGTGTAATATATGACTTATGAGTAAAGTAAGAACATTTGCTTGAGAAAGTTATTGTAAGATGTTATTCTGATTTTGATTGGAAAATAATTACTTTGATAATTTAAAGTATGCGTAAAAATTTACATCGTTAAGTGTGGGAAATGTTTTAACAACTCTGATTAATCAACGCGATAGTTTTTATTGGGCGCTCGGCCGTCCGTGTAATGTTTATTACGAAATCACGGTGTTAATTCTTCCTAGATAGTATCTATTTTTTTATTAATGCAATATATAATTTATAATAAATTATTATTGCTATTATAGTATATAGTAAACACACTTATATATGATATACATACCATTATAATACCATATTATACCATTATTGTATATACCTAGTTGCTTTGATATTCCTATAATATGCGCATACTTATATGTTTGTACAAACCACAAGGACTGCACGAGGTGAATTTATTAACATCGAACATTGTAATTACCCATTGCAGTAAACTGAAAAATACAATTTTTTTCCGAAATATGTTTTTTTGAAAAATTGTTTCCACTGATTTAGTTCAAGCGATGAATTATCAAAAATCAGATTATATGAGATGGAAATTATCATAGGTATAATAATATTATATAGGTACACAGCTAATTGAATTCAAATTCATTAAATTTGTTTTAGGTTTTAACGCATTTAATGTAAATTAATATACATCACAGTGATGGTTAGGGATAGCAAATAGTAATAAGTACTAGAAAAGTTCCCTGAATGCAGACTAGGATGTATGGTCTTCAAATCGGGGCAGGACTCGGAATAAAATATAAAAATTAAATTTACTGACATATTGTTGTCACCTATTATTGGTCACTTCATAAACAGGACAAAAGAAAGGGAATTTTTCACCTAATCAGGGAACATCCTCATCCCTATATCAAATGTGGATAATAATATATTATATGTATAATCGTACCAATAAACTGCCATTATTTTCCTTGTAATATTGTAAAACATATTATTAATAATATTTGAGCTGACGAAATATCGCTTAATTCCAAATAATAGCAAAAAACCTATAAAAACTTGTCAACTTGTAAATAGTTATCGTGGGCACGATGTGTTTAATGTAGCCAACATTATTTAACAGGTGTTTCGTTGCTCATCTTGGCCATCTTGCTATTAATTACA
Source organism: Macrosiphum euphorbiae (assembly GCA_949089665.1). NCBI lineage: Eukaryota > Metazoa > Arthropoda > Insecta > Hemiptera > Aphididae > Macrosiphum > Macrosiphum euphorbiae. The sequence goes on along the minus strand of CARXXK010000003.1, from coordinate 68,613,284 downwards.
AAGGCTGTCTTTTAAGAGACTAAATCTTTTTCACGACAAGACACGCTTTATTCGTTCATATATAGATAACGTATGCACACAAAAAAAGTCTCAAGATGTTCTGCTAGCTAAGGTTCTATCTTTTGGATGCTCACACTCGGCCAAAAATGTAAGCTCAAACCAAAAAGCGTAATTCTCTAATTCGTTTTTAATTTGAATTCAATAATCGGCAGACGACTAATATTTCCCTTCTGCCATCCGTCCTAAATGCATTTATCCCTCCTTAGTATAATATTATTGTTCTAGTTTAATATTTTCACACCTATGTAATTATCTTCGTCAACAGCCCTTCGTTGCTCCTTCGTTAATACTTAATCTCCAATGTACCCTGTACTATATCAATATAGTAGCTACGACACTGCAGTATTATAGGTATAATCTTTCACAATGTCGTATCGTAGGTGTTATGTAATGTATTTATAATAATCGTCGAGTTACAATAATAGCGTGTTTACTATTTTATAATAACCAACAATATATATATATATATACACATAATAGACACAATATCGTATATTATTACTATACGCCATGACGATTGAACATAATATATTATTATTATTATTGATATAATTAACGATTTATCCGATGTGCCTACAATAATATTAATTTCTCTAGAGAATATTGCATATTATAAAATAATGTGTTCTGCAAACGACTACATTGAAGACGACGACGATGACGATGACTCACGTGTACCTCTATATGTAAGATTTCGAGGTCAATTAAAACTATATAGGTACTTTGAGAACACGGTGTTTTGTAATTCAACCATGAACTATTGCCATTCGCCGATACGACAAGCTGCAGCCGCTACCGTTATTGCGGAGGTTTTTGCATTAAAACGACGTTTGTCTACAGGCGCATCCGACAATGTGACGGATTTATATTTTGATCGGCCGACACAGATAAGACGGCGTATAGGCTCGTTAGTTATATGCGAACGATTTGCATTTGGCGTTGCGTCACAAAAAAAAACCGTCCGCAATAATGACGATTGATATAATATGTACACGCACAACGGGTGTGGGAAAATGTTATGACGGCATAAAAAATTACGACCCGTAAAATACGTACAATTTGCATATTATATTATATCGTTGTGTTGTTGTTGTTGTTGCTGCAATGACATAGTACATACCTCTAAACCTATTATTAGGTATACGTAGATAACGCATTGAACGTTTTGATTCTAGTAGTCCGTCAAGATAATAATGATGGTTATAATAATATTATAATGTATATGGGTTGCAGCGGAGACTGCAAAGCGTCCGATATAATATTATATTAAATAAAACGCGAATAACACTCGTCTTTGTATGTGGTCAGCGATCAGAAAGTTATCGTAAAGAAAGAGCCGCACGTTAAATATATAATTAAAAGCCAAAAACGAGTAATACCCATTTATCACATTAGTATGTTAAGACGCGAGCCGCGGTTTGGCCACCCCTGATATACACTTTTACATATTATTGATATTCTGAATTATTTATATATACCAGAAAGTCGGAAAACTGCAACTGAAAATCATCCGATACGTATCAGATCCGATGCGTACTAGTCCAAAGAACACTCCCTGGAATTCCTACATTAGAGACCCCTGCAGTATAATAGGCCACTATGAGGATACTCCTGGTTGGTTCCTCGGACTCCCAGTGCCGCGAGGGGTAGTTCATGTTATAGTCATTAACGATTGCGCCCATGTATAGGCCACTATGAGGATACTCCTGGTAGGTTCCTTGGACTCTCTGTGCCGTGAAGGGTAGTTCATGTTATAGTCATTAACGATTGCGCGTTTTCCAGAAGATTGATAGAACAAAATATACCTTCGTTGTCACTACGACTGTGTTCGTCGAGGTGAAAAATGATATAGGTTAACCGGTTATTAATCAGGTGATAACACTTATGCATTAGTATTTATATTATCACAAACCTATTCAATTTTATATTTTCGACTACAGCTAGTTCATTCAGCATTCTGCTCCCGTTGTGCAAAAGGGTAAATTCGCAAACGTCTCAGGTTTTTCACTTCACAAATTCCTTCCATTTTCGTACAGACCTAGTGGAAAGGATTAATGTATAATCTATTCTGGATATTAATCATTAGATGAAAATTTAGCAATGAAATCCTGTTGTTTTTTGTGCTAGGCGTGCGTATCGTCGTATTGACATTACTGCGAGGCTGTATTAGAGTCTAAGTTATTGCTCTTAGATCGGTATTGTCGATAACCCAAAAAAAATTAATTGTCGAATACTCGTGTCGTTTGGAAATTAACCTGTTCATAAAATATTTTTCGACGGGAACCGTTTGGGAATAATCTGTCAACAATGGATACCGTTTGGGATAAATAGATATTTTCACACGTTTGAATACTACACTGGCACAGTAACTCTAATCCTTACTCGGGATCGACTCACATAAAGTCCTAAGCAACAGTCGTATGAATCGTGATGGACCATCATTAAACTCAATAACAGACATAACGAAGAACGCGAGATACGTTAGTAATTATTACTCATCGGGAATTTGAATTCTGTTCGAAGCCTCTGCCGGTTGTTTACTGCTAAACATTATTATTACATATTATTGCTTCATTTTTTGTGAGACGGTTGTGGTAATTTTTTCGAAAAGTAAAGAACTCTCCTCATAATATCGTTTGACTGATAATTATTTTGTTGACATCTATTATGCATGCCACGCATATACCATTGTATATCGCGTAAATCTTTAAACCGACCGAATTAGGTTGTTTCCGTCCGTACCCATCACAAATACGTACACGTCCATACAGACCTATATTCGTTTAATCGGTATGATTTAGTGCGTTGAACTCACAGATTTCGTCGGTGCAATATCATTCGACAAAGCATCTTTTTTCGGGGTCGTATTTTTTTTGCCACCGTAATATTCTACCAAACGGACGAGGAGGATGCGCGCGCCGAAGAGGGCATCGGAGCGCGACGGCTCGGAAACTGCGGCCGTCATCATTTATCAAAACGCATTCGCGAGAGAGACGCATCGTTCCATTATTTCACCGAAAACTCCTTGTAAGCGCATGCACAAGCACAAAAGAACCCGGTCATGTATAACAATGCGAGTGGCAAAATCATAAAAGATGATAATAATAATAATAATATCGCATAAAATAGAAACGTGAACTCCGCGTAACGGTAAACCGAACAAAACGCGAACGGACTAATACGACGACGACTATAATAATATAATATACGAATGAGCGAGAAAAATATATTATAGTTAGGTACAAGCGGTGACTGGAGGAGGCTGGCGGTGACCATAATATTTGGCCTTTTTCAATGTTTCATATTAGTTATCATATAATATCATAACAGTCTACTGGTTAGAATTATTATTTTACTACCTATCAATCTACCATAGAGTAATATCAACTCATTATTATTCATCGGGCTTGTGATAAATATTCAAACGCGACAATATCGAAATTGAATTTGAATTTTGATCACAATACTACACGATATAATAATATGTATTCCACAAGATCCCCATCCCAAGCATCCTTCAACTATGGAAGAATAATATACCCCTGACTCGATTTACAAATTTTTAAAAACCATCGGGTATGAATACCAATATTTAAAATGAGATAATATAAGGTGACTATGTAAACATGTAAATAACTTAAGACAAAAAAAAAAACCGAATGATAAACTCGATATTTTCCACTTCGAAGAAAATGTATGAATCATAAATATTTACTAATAATAGTAACCATTTATTGTATATTATAAACCTAGTGGAAATTAGGTAGTTTTTACATTTTATTTGTTTCCATGATGGTAAACAAAGCGTAACATAATCGGTTAGAAAATAGAAATATCTGCAAACAGCCCAAAACAAATCTTAGTTAAAAAAAAATTAGAACCGTTAATGCAACACTGTAATATTAGGCTAGCAAATAACCATATTAAATTCATGTAAATGTAAATATAATTTTAGACTAACGAAACAGCTGTTGAAGTCTATTTATACTAAAAAAAAAAAATAATAATAATAATAATAATAGTAATAATAATAGGTAAATATATGCGCTATAATCAATACTTGAAAAAACCGTAAAATATATACACACTTTAATATGTAATAAATCCTTGAATAAATCCTGGTCGCGCCACTCATCTGTGAAGGAAATGAAATAAAAATACTAGGAAATAATTTATCCTGGTGAAGGGTGTACCTATACCTAAACAACACACAACAGCCCAGAACAAAATTTTCGAGGCTTGATAATAAAAAAAAAAATGGCGGCATCAATGGAAATCGCACAATTTCGAAAGAAAAAAAAAATAGTAAAAACAAGCATAAAACCCTGAAATTTGAAAAAAAAGCACTACTATGTTTTGTTTCCAAACTTCTATTATAATAATACATGAAATCGCGGCTTGCTTTCCCATGATTTCAAGTTCTAGGAAATAAATATGCACATGCTGTACAAGTCTCGAGGTCCCAGGTCTTAACCTACAATAATTTGCACTCAATTCATATTGCAGTCTATACCTATACTGTAAATTAATTAATCTTTGTAATATTATGTCCTATATAATATGTGGTAACAATATTGGGTGATGATTAATAAAGGATAAAAACAATAATATCGTCTACTACTGCTTGGCTGTCTCAAAATTTTCCTCCATATGAACCGCTTGCATGGGGGTGGATGAGGGGTGGAACAGCTTTACCACAATTACTTATTTTCTTTTCCCCGTGCAGCATCGTGGCTCAATGAAAATAATCAAAACAATAATGTATAACAGCATATATACAATCACAAATTTGAGATAGACGAGACATATTCCCAACCCCCACGATGAATACACCACGATGATCGCATACCGTCCCCCCCTCCCCGGTAGTTCTAAAACAGGAAGAAAATAAGATATGGCTCTCTTACCTTATCTCCTTTTTATTTTAGAGTCGATCTTCAGCTGTATAATATGCCATTCCTTTATAATTCCTATAAGCAGCGATTTGCATCACCTTGTCTGAGTGTCTTACCTTATCGATTCCATCGACTGCAGTACATCCTTCTCGACGATGATTCAATAACTACTATGGTCAATTCGATGCACTCGTCGTAGATTCACTTCAACTGTTGGACAAGCTCGTCTGAAATGTCTATGCTTGTTGCGGGTATCCGTGTAATCCAAGTTTGGGTAATTACAAATACATTTGTCTTTCAAATGTGTAATGTCGAACACACCCAGTGATGGAGGACGAAATCCGTTAAGAGGGGCCTCGCAATGGCATTGATTTAAGGAGAATCATTTAGGCAATTTCTAATCTCGTCGTCGCCACCCGAGATCTATGTGTTAGTCGTAAATGATTATTAGTGTGTGTGGCGTCCATGCGGGTCAACTGTAGCTCTCGCACGCACTCGCACACACATGTCAATATATAATAATATTGTGATCATGAAAAAATGCTTATTTTTCACTTAAACATACGATTCTAATTCCAACAGTACGTCGCAACGATTACCTCAATTTTTATTCTGACAAAATATTCTTATTTTCCACAACATGTACGAGGGATCGATCGAGGCGCATTTTTAAAATTGTATTTAGTTAATTAAATATTTAAGTTGGAAATTCTGTATTTTTTTTTTGATTTTCTTACAATTTTTATTGCAATTTAAATTACAAAAATTAAAAATGTGGCTCGATCGTTCCCTTGTATATATTACGGACAATCAGAATATCTTTTCAGAATGAAAATCGTGATAATTGTCGACACGTATCGTTGGAATTAGAAACAGTAGTTTTTGACAAAAAAAAGACTTGGTAGTGAGGCCCCTTAATAGATCAGTAGATCACGCGTATATATTGTGTCAAACCACACACGATGACAAAATTGGCATCACGTGGTCTGCTGATTAGAATATTTTCCCTCGAATCAATGGTTGAGACGACATGATATTCATATGGTAATAATTTTAGAGCAATGACCTATATAGGAATTGAAGCGTTTATTTCTATATTAAACAAATATATCACCTACCTATATAGAGAACAAGTCAGGGAAGTTCACTCCACGAGCGTGCAAGATTCCCGGTTTCAAAACGTATTTATAATAAACTATTATGCGTAAAAATAAATTGGAAAATTGAATATGCAAATAAACCGTAACTATTTTACTGGTAACTAATGGACGGACATGAAGGGACATAACTGCATATAAGGTGTTCTAATGAAGTGAAACTTAAACAACTAATCCCTAAGAGTATTCAACAATATTTTCACTCGTATAAGATAATATACTATTAGATATCGTTAAAAACTGTCGATAAGTAGACGCATTATGTTATTATTTCCACACTGTAAATCGGTCACACGTTTCTTTTCATTGCTGTTATTCCAATTGTTTGAAACGACAAATCCACAACTTACAGTGCCCAGTGCTCGGCCAGTATACTCCGGAATGCGCGTTGTGTTATCGCCACTGAACGCCGTCTCAAAATTATATTGGTTAATATTAATATTGGTTCGAGTTGATACCGATATCATTATAATATCACATACAACACTAAACGAATCATGCATTTTTTGTTGTTGGCACTATTTCACCTTGAGGAATATTGCACTAAAGATCGAAAATGTGTCTGAATCAATAATATCACAAAAATATATATCTATGGTAAAATCGTAAACATTTAACGTGAGCGCACTAACTTCTGTGTAAAACATTATTTTGTCTTTGTAATGGGCAAAAAGTAATAAAAATGTGCTTAAATACTTACGAAAATGAGTATTATAGTGAGTGGTAACCATTTTATATACAGATGATCGAAAAAATGAAAAAACAATCGTTTTTTTCTAAAATGTATCATTTTCTTTTCTTTTTTTTTTATATATTTTTTCTTTATTATAACACAAATAAAAACAGATAAATTTTAATAGTAATAAAAAATAATAAATACAATGATAATAATAATATAATTATACATATTATAATAATATTAATATATATATATATATATTATATAATTATAAAGGTATTACATATGATGCACATAAGTTCGTAAATATGCATTAATAATTAATGTATGTCACAATTAACTCGTCTAGAAGTCGACATAAGTTTTGTAAAAATACATAAAAAAAAATGTAAATAAACAATTTGAAATGTTATACCGTCTAAGTATATTTCTGTGGGTGGGGTAAATAAAAATGACAGAAATAAAATGTACATAAACTATATAAGTATAGTCAAATAACGCGTACATGGAATGATGTAGTAGTATAATATAATATTATTATAATTATTATTGAAAAACGACGTATGAAAAAAAAAATGAAATTTTTTTTGGTATTCATAAATTTTTATTTTTTTTTAGTAAATTTTTTATTTTTACAAGATAAAATCTACGCGCGTCTTGTTTTACAGCATAGAAAAACGGATTGTCGAAAAAGTAACAACAACAAATATTATTTAACAAAAAAATTCGACAACTCATTTTAAATATATCTAAAAAAAAAAAAAAAAAAAATAGTTTGTTCTAAAAGGAAATCCCTAAAACAATTAGGTAATAATAATATATGAATCACATTGGAAAAAAAATAGTAATATACCCGTTCCACCTCCGTTTTTATACAGTTTTTTTTTTTTTTTTTAGTATAATGATAACACTATTTTTTTAAATACTTAAAATTAATTTTTTATACAGTTTTTTTTTTAAAATTTTTTTCAACTTTTATTTTGTAACAAAAAAAGGAAATTACAACCGGAAACTTACGGTTAGTAATAAGGCAACTTTGATTACAATATTATTAATAATTTACATTATATTTTAGTGTTTACAGGTATTGTATTGAATTTTTTTTTTTTCATATAATATGTACCTATATATTATTATATATAATATTTTTTTAATGGCCAAAGACAAAGTGTTGTTTTAGACAAGCACGGAAGGGACATCAGCAAGCGTATAAATAAAGAGATATATAGATATAGACACATATATATATATATAGAGAGATAGAGAGAGTTAGAGACGTATTATTTATGTGTATATATTATATTACTAGGTAGGTATAGGATTATTAAAAAATTCAATTTTTTTTATAGTTCGATGAGATAAATTGGAATCCCAAGGAAAATATCATATCAGACGGAATTGAATACACCACTTATTTTTTTCAAAATTATTATTAAGATATATATTATACACAGGTTTGTCGTTTTATCACAGATTTTTTTTTTTTTAATAACGCTTCTAAATGCGTTACTCTGATGTAAGTATAATGTATATAATATTATGTTAAAATAGCGTTTAAAGAGAGTAATAATAATAATAATAATTATAATTATAATTGTATTTTCATAACATAACAAAAAAAAAAAAAAAAAATCTTGCGAGAATTGTCAGTTTAAAACACAATAATAATATGTTGAATGATAAAATTTAACGATAAAATTCACCTAAAAATATGAATTCACGACGATCCGTTTATAATAATAATATTAGTATTACAATCAAAATGTATATTGGCAGTTTGAAAACATAAACACGTCGGTGGTGAGACGACGGCAAAAAATGAAAATGAAAATTAACATTATATCTTATGGTCCCGTGTGAAATAAAATGTATTTATCGACTAGAAAAATTATCCTAGAACTTGATATTTTTTTTTGAATTTTTTTAAAAAAAAATTGTATTTATTAAAAAAAAAAAAAATAAAAAATAATCAATTAAATTAACAATCAAACAAAATCTATACTATGTACAAAGTCATTTTATTCACAAATACAGAGATAAAATATAAAGATAGACGGTAAATAGATTATAGATAGTTAGAGAGAGAGAGACAGAGAGAGAGTAAGATAAAGATAGAGGATTATGAGAGAGAAACGTGGGACAAAATATACACATCGTAATAATATAGAATATTATGCAGAATAATATATTATACTACCACGTCTATTTTGTTTAATATTCACGTGTATAGAATAATACAATACGATATTATAATATACTCGGCCTACCGTGGATCGAAATCGACGTTGTAAGATTGTTTTTGAAAATACCAGTCAAAAGTTCTAATTCGATTTATCGGTTTTCGAACACACACACACAATATGTTATTATAATATTACGTCATAATTTTGGTATTATGTAGACGGCCCTGCACTTTGGCATGCACTTGGGCGTATCTTATTGTACTTACAGGTCTTGACTGACGATTTAGGAGGGTAAGTGCATAATCTCGTACGGGGGGTGGTTCCTATGTACTGGAAATCAAAGCTATACTTGCCGACTGTTATAATATTATGAGTTACGACCAACGCGGAAAGAAAATGGGAGAGAAGTTCAAATTCAAATATTATGATAATTTTATTATATTATGTTCTCTATGGTATCGATGAGATGCGGTCTTATTCACACAGGGGATGTTTGCGAATTCGTCAAAGATAACATTGTATCGTCACATGTATATTATTGGGTGGGCACAATACATAAGGTAAGAGGGCGCCATTTTCAAAATACTAATAATATTATATTATTAGGGGCGGCAAAATTTGATTTCGCCTAGTTCACTATTTTCGCTTGAGCCGGTCCTGGGTGGGCACGATTGAGAGGTATTACTTGATTCTCAACTATACATAATACTATCATAACATGTTATGCGTGAGGAGGTTGTGTCCTGCAATCTTGTCCGAAATAAAATCGTGTCATTCAAACAGGTAGGCATAGATACCGGATATAGGTGGCTATTGGCTTAAATCATAGCCTGTATTATATGTGTTTTGTGTGTGTATGTGTGTGTGTGTGTGTGTGTGTGTGTGTGTCTGGATGGATGGGTGTGTGGATGTCATTGGTAGACTATAGACGAGGAGAGGGAACAAACAAACTTAATAATTGAAAATATATAGAAACAATATATACGAGAAATATAATATTGTTATTATGAGTATACATGGTTTATAAAACCTACGTTTCCGAAACCGCACGAGATGAAACGATTGACAACAAATTAAACGAAACGGAACAATATTATTGTACAAAAGAGAAACACGAAATACATAACAGAACATAATAATAATAATATAATGTAACAACATAGTTGCCTACACGATCGCACGCGACTTAAAGTCGCATAATATTGTATAATATAATAATTATAATAATAATAATAATAATAATTATAATAATGATAATAATATTATATAGAGTATACTGAACAACATCATAATAAACGCTCCAAAAGTACAAAACGAAGAAACCACGAAATATAATAATATTATAATATATCATTATGGCGGTACAATTAAACATACACACACACAAAATATAATAATTAGAGAAATTCGCGACGATTGTGAAACCTGTGTCTACGGAAGCGTTTTCAGATGATAATGTGATTATAATGGGTATAATAGAATTAGTAGTATAGCAAAACGGGGGAAAACGATAACGCGTATTGCCGAGATAAGCGCTTTTTGTACTTTTAGGCAAAGCGAAATTCGGATTAAGATGAACGTAGTACCTACACAGCTGCTGATGACGTCTCAATCGCTTCAGAAAATTCCACCCCTATATCGTAAATATCAATTATAGTCGTGTCTACGACGTCTGCTTAGCGACCCGAGTGTCGTACAATATCAATAATATTAGTGTTTTTAAATAAATAATATTACTATTGTTTTTCGCTTTGTCCGTTCCGTGATGAGACGAGAATATGGTTTTATTTTTTTTTTTTAATAGGAAAACAATGTCGCGGACATCCCCTCGTCGTCATAATATTATCGATACTGCAGAAGAAGATTGTGTTGTCTCGTCGTGCTCGTTTTTCGAATTTCCCGAAAATTAACAATATATAATATTTAATTACAGTGCACTGCCCGTAGCTGATAATAATATTATCCAGTTAGGTATCGAAATTATTAATAAGCGACATTTTGTACAATGAACATATTATTATTTTGTCACGGAGTCAAGCTGACAATGAGTTTTACACAATATTTTGTTTAGCAGAATACTACGAACATTAAAAAAAAAAAATTAAATAAATATGTTTAAGAAGGATTCAATGGAGTTATTATTTAACAGATAGCGCATCATATTATTATCGTCTTTCATATTCACAATGTATACAATACAACTATATAATATTATGACGTGAAAAAAACAAAATGTTAAGAAAATAATATAATCACAGACGATAAGATCACAAAAAACAGGTCGGCTGCCCTTTGATTGCGTAGTTTCGAGAAAAAAAAAATTTAACGTCATTAAATTTATATTATTGCCGAAAAAAAGCCGCTAGTGGTTGTAACACTCGTAGTTTTTCCAAAACGTACATATTGGACGACAAAAAAAAATTACAGTAACTGTTCGCGTTGCAGCTACACAATATGATATTATATTGTTATTATTTTAGTATCTACATTGAGCGTGTGTGTTATAAATTATAATAAATTACTTGAAAGCGTTGAGATAGTTATAGGTACCTGGGTATCGAAAGTGTGAGAACAGCGAAACGTACTGCACTCCCGTTAGGTTGAGTTAGGTTACAACAATCGATACCCAGTGGTATGGGAAAAGGGGGTGGAGAAATCCAATAGATGCAATCGATTTATTTCAAAATATTACTTATTTGATCGAAGTCGTAACGGTGTGTATAGATATTTTGGCAAAGAAAATTTTTAAAAAATAATATAATAATTATGCAAATGTAAAGGCGATTTTTTTTTTAAAAATATATATATTTATCTCGTATTCAATTACCTATAACGCATTTCAAAATTTATATAATATGTGTACGGCCATGAAATAATCAATGATAATAACAATAATATTACATAGTATAATATTATAGTATACAATTAGATTTTATTCACGTGGATTGCGGGGGAGGGATATGTTATTTACAACGATTATTGTTATTTAGTTTTTAAACTTTAATTATTTTAATTCAACAGATCGATAATAATAGTAGTATAATATAATTCGATATTGTTGTGTGAGTGTGTGTGTGTGTTTGTTTGTGTGTAATATATTATGATTGTAAAGAGTAGAGCGATTTAATATAATAGAACGAGACACGACAACATGATGATAATAATAATATATTAAGAGACGCTTGCGATGTGTGGGTGTGTGGGTGAACACGACGACGGTGAATTATATTATTGTGATGGGTGACATTCGTGTGTGTGTGAAAGGGTTGTTGGAGAGACGACTGAGTGAAAAGAAGGGAATGTCCGGCCATGAAAAAAAAATTTATGCATAAATAATATAAACGTATATTATTACGTAGCTCTACACACGAACATGTTATAATCTGAATGTACGGAAACTGCGCGACGATTGTAATAAAATTATTATTATTGTTTTGTTGTATATTACGATAAAAAATACGTTCATGAGATTACAAAACAAAACAAAACAAAAACCAACACTTTGCGGAAATACAATATTATTTATCCACTAAATATAATATAATATATGTATAATATCATATTATTATCGACCTCTTAACAAAATGTCAGCCACACCGTCGAGATGAGACTGCACGCGTACGTTAAAAAATCAATATATTTAAAAAAATTCAAAACGAAAAAACGACGACGAGAGTATACGCGCAAAATAACGAGCAGTGTGTTTTTCTTATGTTTATAGTTCGGGGAATAGTTATTAATAATAATAATAATAATAATAATAATTAGGTAATAATATATTATGTTAATATTTATAAATTTGGGCGGTGGCAGCGGCGGCTACTGCTGCTGCTTGTTCGGCGGCGGCGACAGCGGCGCAACAGAACGCGAGGAGTAGTCCAACAGCGACGACGAAGAAGACGACGAGCAGGACGACGCGACTGCAGCGATCGTCGGCCGAGGCGACCGCGACGCTGCGGGCGACCGAAACGATCTGACGACCGTCGCTTTCCGTCGTTGCGGCAGTCGTCGCCGCGGTCGTCGTTGGCGGCTGCTGCAGCAAAGTCCATCGTCGTCGTCGTCGTCGCTGCTACTGCTGCTGCTGCTGCTGTTGCTGCTATGGCGGCGGCGACGGCCACTACCAGACAGCAAGGGTTAGCACCAGTCGTCCTCGTCCGAATCGCTGTGCCGGCTGCTCACCCGGCCACCGCTGCCGCCGCCACCGCCGCCGCTCTTTTGCCGCCTGATCGCGGACACCGACGACGACGACGACGGCTGCTGCTGCTGCTGCTTGGACGACGACGACGCGTACCCGTTGCGCACCGGCGACGGCAGCAGCCGGCCGCTGCGGCCGATCGACATGGCCTGCTCGAAGCTGAGCGGCGGCATGGCCGTCATGGCCATACTCTGCCGGGCCACGGCCGCGGCCGTAGACGTGGACGACGCGGCCACGGCCGGCGGTTTGGGCAGCGCCGCCGGCTGGCCCCGCGTCGGCGACGCGTTCAGCTTCGGGAAGTTTATCGAGGCCGAGTGGTGCGGCGGCCGGAGCTGCAGCGACGACGGCTTGTTGGGCGTGGGCGGCAACCGGCGCCTGTTGCAACCGGCCACGGCCAGCACGGGGTAACTGCTGTTGACCAGCACGGACGGCGGCGGCATCGTCATGGCCGCCGCAGCCGCCGACGCCGCGGCCGCCCCGGTCATCATGGCCGACACGGAGGTCGCGTGGCCGCCACCGCCGGACAGCGACTGCGGCGGATGGTGCGGCCCGTGGTGAGACACGGACGACGACGACGACGGCGGCGGAGGTGGCGCCGGCTGCTGGTGCTGTTGCTGCTGTCTCGACGACGTCGGCCCGGCGGCGGCGGACGACGAGGCCGATGCCCCGCCGCCGCCGCCTCCTCCGTGATGCTGCTGCTGATGGTGGTGCTGCTGCTGCTGCTGCTGGTGGTGGTGGTGCTGCTGGTGCCGGCCGCTGCCGTTCGTCGACACCGGTGACGGGGAACGTGACCGCTGGTCCAGGCTGGTAGTGCCGTAGTACGTGCGGCCGCTCTCCGACCTGTCCGGGCTGGGTGAACGGACCGGACTCGTGGACGCCGACCAAGAACCTGCGGGACAGACGTGAACACGCGCACGACCACGTTTCATCGTTATTATAACATTATGCTTTAAACCGTTTTCATGGTATATTATGTTATTATATAATGTCATTGCAAAAATATATTATAATATTATGCTCTAAGATATAATATTATATAGGTACGTATTGTATAGTGGGTTTATATAGTGGGTAAATATAGTGGGTATATGATACGTCGATGGCTTATGGCACTCATATACTAATATCTCTGTACATATCGATCGAGAGTAAATTGTATTATTGTTCAAAAATATAAATACGCCCAAAATGGAGTGAAAAAGATTCGTTATTTGTAAAACATGAATAGGCAGATGTTTTTTCGTTATAATAATTAAAATGTTCACTACAATTATCATTTATATAGTATAAATCACATACACCCATGGAATTTATATTCGAATGGATCTAACAAGTGTGATTCGGAGAAGAGTTGACTCATAAATTATAATAATATAATAATATTTTGTTCGCTATACGTGCACTATATAAGCCATCGAAATATTTCTGGTTTAGTGTCGCATCAAGTCGAGGACGGTATCGTATCACGAGACATTAACTCCTCGACTGTTGATACGACCGCCGAGTGTTTTGTACAAATGTTGCTTATCCAATGCGTATATTGTATGGAAATATAATAATAATAATAATAATAATAATAATATTATGTATTAAGTGGTTGCGTATATTAATAGCGATGTTGAGCAGTGAAATTTTGGAGACGATTTCGGACAATATTCCCTCGATTTCGGATTTTGAATTTATAAAAAGAATTACGTATCTGAATTGAAATTGTAAACGGAAAGATCGCAGCTTTTTATAATCCTATGAAACAATTAAATAGCCTCGTTACCGTTTGCAAAACCAACCTTAAACATAATTCCAAATTAGCTACCTAAGTGAGCGTGAGCGTCAAATTTTGCAAATAAATATTATGTTTTTGTGTCTATAATATAATGTGATAACATAATATTTGAGAAATGTAAGAAAGTCATTTTCAAGCAAATTTTATGACAAATTAAAATGTCTTCAGAAATTCGACCGACGAGAGATGACTATAAATAACACATTATCGTGTTACCTCTAAGTTTGATCACAGGTCCATATCATAATGTTCACTCTTATAATACCAAAGCTAACCACACAAAATCGGTTCTACTGAACTCAAATTTGCGACTTCGGAGACAACACGTCGCTCAAGTGTAGCGTCTTCTTATAAGTGTACCTACCAGTGGCAGACTTAAGGGGTAACAGAATGATCCCCAACATTGGCCTAGTACATAGGTTAAAAGATTGGGCCGTTTTTAAATATTTGTGGCGTAAAACATGGAAATAGAAAATGGATCCCCCCAAAAAAATTCTAGATCCGCCACTGGTACCTAGTACGAGTGTTGAAAGGCAACAACAACAATTATTATTATGATTATTTACTGCCTCCGATGTTATGTAAAATAGTGTCGAGAGTGAAAAGCGAAGAGTTTTCGATAAATTTCAGTCGAATTTTAAACGAGTGTATATTATTATAACTATTATTGACGGGTTAACAAGCGTATTCGATATAAAATATATATATTATACTGGCTGCATCCGAGAATCGTCTCACGTTTTATTATTGCACATTAATTAATAATAATTGCCAATCGTTTGATTCTGAGAGTTCATATTATATACACTTCATGCTAATGGAGAGTATATTTTGATTTTCCTCGAGGTCAAAGGTGGCGAGAAATCGTACGAAATGCGTTTATAATAATTGTTACAATCGTATTGTATAAACGCAGAGCGTAATAAATCTCGACATTGTGAGTATTTTAGATATCGGCTAAAAAAACAAATAATTAAGAGGACGCCACACCCGCATGTGTTGTCTCCGTCTTACAAATGTACAACATAGCAAAAACTCTTTTGCGAGGGACAACTTTTCTCGCACCATATTTGTTGTAGAACTACCAAATTTTCACAGCACTTAAAGAAGAACTTTATCCGTGCAACAGTGTGCTCTTTTTTTCAATAGCACCATCCAATCATTTTTTATAAGCAAATTAAAAAACCAAATGTTTAGAAGCAAATAACTTGTATTGTATATATGTTATTGAAAAAAAAGCACGCTGATGCACAGATAAAGTTCTTCTTTAAGTGCTGTGAAAATTTGGTAGTTCTACAACAAATATGGTGCGAGAAAAGTTGTCCCTCGCAAAAGAGTTTTTGCTATGTTGTACATTTGTAAGACGGAGACAACACATGCGGGTGTGGCGTCCTCTTAATGCGGACAAGACGACGGTCGACATTTCACTATACAATTTTTTTTTTTTTTTGAGTTGAGGCTTCGACAACTGAGGTCATTAGCCTGAAAGATATTTTTGGTCGGTTATTACTGTGGGCGGATATACGGTTTGGAACACTTGTATATGCGGCCAAGATTTGTCACTAAAAGCCCGAGCCTATATCCGGGAGCTATAGTGACACCTGCAGATGATGCTTGACCTCAGAATACATTAGTGACTGATGCCAAACACCGTACCACACTGGGCTACATTACAATATTATGACGGTTAAACGTGATAAGCTGATGGACTGCTGTCAATAAACAGATGATCCCACGTTTTATATTGTATGAAATATTGAAATAACAAATGCTTTGGAAGCTGCGCTGGGATAAAATCCGGAAAACAGCTAGGTGTGGAATAGTTTTATTTAAAAAAAAATCTAAATTATAATATATTACAAAAAAATTGTAATGTTAAAATGTAAAACGAAAAAACCAATGACCTATAAAGACGATTCTGTAATTTTATCGATAAAAAATAGGTACCTAGTTATGTATAGTATTAAGATTTTCTTGAGAGACCTAATAACTGTGCGGGCTTCGAGTCATCGTACTCGTCGTGGCTTTAAAGATTCCGATATCGTCCCAGAATAAACAGCAATACAGTGGCTAGGTATTAGTTTTCGACGGAAAGCTTTCATTTCAAAACGTTAATATTAAATATTATTATATTAACGGTATTGATATTATGATCAATTTATTCAAAAACCAAATAAAATTCTTAAATTATTAGGCAAATAAACAAATCGTAGTATACTGCAGGATGATTCACCAAGCGTGCTCACCCCTATTTTTTTTTTCAAATAATGTATTTATTGAAAATCTGATTATTGGCATTTTTAAATATGATATTATACTTGACAACCACATTTAAAAAAATGATTGAGATATTTCGTAGTATACTTAAGGAACGTCCTGTGGAAGTTGAAACTTGTGGTTTTCAAATGAGAACCCCTGTTTCAACAACCCTACATTATTTATCGAATAATGGCTCTAACGTATCATAATAAAAATTCAAACCAATAGTTTTCGAGTTGCTTAACTCTGTGTACTAAGGATTATATGTCTCAGATACTGGGTATGCAAGAAGTGGGGGGCTATGGTTATTTAAAAATTTTAAGTAATTAATATTAATTTATCAACGTTTATAGTTTGTAAAATATGTGGTTAGGCGCTATGCGTTGGCTGCTACCAGTCACACAATGTGACTGAGAGTAAGTAACGTCCTCTGCTACTAGTTCCCTGATGGGTGACCACCCGGGTTCTTGGTAGCAAAAACCTTGCCACACATACACGTGTCGCTTGTCTACCGTAACAACCTTACCGTATCAATCCTACCAACCATAGTCCATAACCCCTACAAAGTAGCTAATGGATAAAGTTGCCAACTCTCAAGTAAAAAAACAAATTTGTAAAAATGGTCCAAATACTTAATTCGTTAATAGTATTGCATCTATTTTTTAAGAACTATACCCTAGATATTATATTTTAATTAGGTACATAAATATTTCAAAAAAAAATTACCTACTAATTAAATCACAGTAAAAATAGAGGTTCTTATTTGAAATACAGAAGTCTGTATCGCCACAAGACACTGCTTAAATAGTACGAAAAATGTCGAGAATTTCGAAATACTGTCATAAGGTATATTTGAAAATTCCGAAAATCAATATTTAAATAAATGCATTGAAAAACGAAAAAATGGGGTGAACATGTTCGGCAAATTAGTCTGTATGTAAACATTGAGTATTCGAGTCAAATCATACTGTATACGCATATTTTAATGAGTGTAATAATAATTGACCAACGAAACTACTTTTTGAATTTTTTATTAGTATGTAAATGTTTTTATTATTTCTGTTGTAGTATAATAATATTGTATAGTATACTGTATACAGCTCATGCGGGCGAATGATTATGTAAAATGTACACAAAAAATAACTTAAATCTATACCTACTGTATTAAAAAAAAAATAATAGCGTAATAAATAATATAATACCTAATATACTTGTATTGTCAATAATATATGAATTAGTTGGAAAATAATAATAAGATGATGTATACATAAACATAGCAAAGTTAGTCAAACAACATTAAATGATCAAAATTATGTCACAGTTGTGTTACAATATTGTTGATAATATTAATAATAATAATAATAATAATAACAATATATTAAATTTCGTAATGTGCAGTATAGTATTATACGCGTATGTACACACTCGATAGAAATGCCGTTAAAAATCTGAACGAAATACGAAATTTCAAGTACAACAAAAATAACAATATAATCATCGTACAAGTCTATATATATATATATAATTATATTATAATATATAATATTATGTACTATAATATGTGTATCGATTTGCAAGTAATAATAAAATGATATAATAATGATATAAAGAAAAAAATACGTGCAATAATAATTGTACCGTTATCCTTATGTCTGACTTCGAGTACCTTGACCTAACGAAAAAAAAAAAAAAACCACTGACGGTTTACCATCGAATATGTCACATCATCATCATCATCATCATCATATATATTATGCTGAATATATAATATACATTTGATCGTTACAATTCCGAATATCGGCGTGCGTCGGTCAAACACACAAATTATATACATTATAATATATCGTTGGGCCCGCGATTTGTATTTAATACAATCCATTACTAGGGCTAGGGACTTGTATTAGACTTCCATTAGATACAACATGCTCATATAACATAATATATAAGTGACGTACGAATATTTTTCATCACATGTACTTTATATTATTTTTAATTTAATTTTGCATAATATAATATTATTTTGTTTTCATATTTTATTGGAATAATAAATAAATATGTATATATATAAGAAAAACTCATTTAATAATTATTTTGTTACATACATAATATATGATACTACAATTTATTTAATTCAGGTTTAGTTATATTTCAGGGATAGTCACATACGGTATAAGGAAGGATTAAATATTAAAAGATTCTCAAAGCATATTAATTCTAAAAAAGTTCCTAGCCCTTGTTGTAACGATATAAGCTGATTCTCGGTAAGCAACGATACATTATATATTATAATGCGTGATATCGAATGATATGTGTGCGGTGATAGAGTACGATATGTATGTCGTCGATCGACAATTACAAATATGAATGCCTACTCATTGACGTTTGGTCATATAAAAATCGCAACAAACTATAATATTATTAGAATACTATTTTTTTTTTTTTTTGGCGAGTTTCATGACGTTTTTCCTTTGAAAAATAGGTGTCTACGTAGTATCATCGTATTTATATTGTGCATATTTTAATGATATATTTGTATTTTACGGTGTGTGTGTGTGTGTGAGTGAAAATGTGTGTGTGAAAGTGTGTATGATGAACAGTAATCGCGTAGTTATAATATTATTTTTTAATATTATGATAATTTAGGTAAAAATAATGTGTTTACCTCTGGGATGACGACGATGATCCAGCTGTTTGACGATCTCGACGACGTTGGACACAGTGTCACTGAAGCCGATCTCGTGTGGATGGTGACTGTGGTGATGATAGTGGTGAGATTGTTGATGGTATCTCCTGATTGGCGACGGGGTATGACGCTCTCTACTGTGTTCACCGCGAATGGCAATAACATAACACATAATATAATAATCAAGTTAACAGGGTTTGCGGTAAATAAACAGGGCCAGGGAGACCCCGTCCTGCACTCGTCGTACATCCCCCCACTCCTAATCGATAAATTTAGTTTTTTTTTTTTAAATTTAGAAACCCATAATATTATATGAATAGGATAGAAGCTTTGAGGAATGCTTTAAGAATTTTCTGTTGCAGTATAATAATATGATCCGAGATTAACAACTTTTAAGTTAAACGATCCTTTGCAGGGGCGAGGCGTACATTTTTATTAAAATAATTGTATGGTTTTTTGTATTCCATTTGGTTTGTCACCGATCGCCATCGGCGCAGACCCTAACAGCTGTATAGACGACAAACCGCAGTTCACGTGGGACGGGAATTCGCAATGCTTATCATGGGTGTAGGGGTGGCGGGTTTTGTTCAGACTGTCAGTCGTGTAGGTCCCACATTCGTGTGTGCACGGCCCCCAGGACCGAATTCTAAATAAACAAATATTATGATCACGCTTATTGGTCTCTACCCGGCACCAGTGAGGTTCGAACGCGGTAAAGACCTATATTAACCGACACGAAAATGCTTAAAGGGTCTCGATACTGCCGTCAATTTTAGCTAAAAATACCGTAAGTTTTGAAAAAATTAAAGTTACTTTACGTTGTCTGATTTTAAATCTAAAAAAAATTTGAACTCAACAGAAAATTGTCTATAGATGTACGGAAAACTTTGTACAAATTGCATCTTATATAATATTATTGTGAACAACTGTAAAAAAAACTCGAAAATGTTTTCAAATCATAGTTAAAATTGAAAACTATCGAAATATGACCAACATTCCCAACCCCTGGACCTCTCACCCGCAATTACGCAATACACGTGGTGTAATGAGGGTGTCATGTCTGACGGACATTGTACAACCAAAATATTATACCACTCGTATGGTTGTCGGCGGTTGACCGCTTACCGTATGCTCGGCGATCGCGATCTCTGTTGTCTGTAACCGGGATGTAAGTGCATACCCTGGTGCTGGGGCTGTTGTCCGTCGGAGTTGGAATCTTCGGACGGCCTCCGCGATGAAATCACCACGTCTGTCAGCTCCATCACCTGTAAATCGCCCATGCCCTAGTGTATAAATATACTGTTCCTGCGTGTACACGGCGTACGCGGACGTTAATACGAACAATATACGAATAATATTATATCATCCATATAATAATATAATATTGTATTATGACGTATTAGCGGCGGTTATGCTAGTATTTATATTATATAATAATGTTTGTTTTATTTACACGTATTATTACATTATGATAATGTAATGGAAATGCTGTTGGAAAATCAAAACAAATAATAATGGTTTACCAATAATGATAATAATCATAAAAATAATCATAATAAAAAATGGATGAAAATAAAACATAACGAAACCTAGTGTATAATATTATTATGTAGGTATATATAATAACAATTAAGTTTTCAGGAACAGAAAAAAATAAAAAAAAAAACACCTCATCTCTCGATTAGAGCCGAAAATAAATATTTTATAATATATTATGTATATTATAATAAATTTACACACACGGCAGTACTTTTCCGGTAGTATTTACTCAACGAGTAATATAATATTATTATAAGGGACGAGTCCTGCATTCAAAAAAAAACAAAAAGTTATAATAATTATAATAACAGCTATCCCGGCGGTAGGCTATAGTGTTATCGAGATTTTTTTTGAACGAAAAGAAAACTACGGTAAAACACAAAAACAAAAACAGTATACGAAAACAAAAAAATTAAAATTAAGTATTATAGGGTAGTGCTGTTAAATCGTACATATTGTTGTTTGTATATTTAAATTTCGTGAGGGGATCGAAAAATAATAACAAAACAAAAACGGCGGGAGTTATTTAAAATTATTTCACCAACCGACCACAGTTCTATATATATATATATATTTATATATATAATATGTATAATGTTAATAATGAAAAAAAGTGGATAAGATGTTGAAAAGTGCATGCAAATTTTGCGCCACATGCATCGTGCAAAATTAAAGTCTATAAATATTATAAATATAATAATAGTTAGAAATACATGTACCTAAATATAACATAATAATTATTAAACATATTAATCAATCTTATACATCTATCCTGGAATAATATTATATAACAACGGACAAATAGTGTCCGTCCAACACTAAACAATAATATTCAGTATATACCTACGATATAGAATATAACAATATAACAATACCTAATAACAATAATAATAATAATAATAATATAATATTACCTTAATGGCATACCTACCTAAATTAAAAATATATAATATGTATGCTACATAATAATAGTGATATCCTTACCAAGTCAACAAATAATAATGATAATAATAATAATAACTGTAATAATAATAATAATAATGATAATAGTAAATAAATCGTTCTAAATCATCTAAACTCTCTATAAATATTTAACATGTCGTTTTCGTTTCAACGAAGGGTCTCGAAGTGAGCGTATAATATATATATATACACACACACACAAATATTAGATATGAGATATATATATATATATATGTATACGAATATATACTTAAGAGAGTTCCATCAAGTGACTAGAGTCTATGCAACCACACAAAAAAGGTCTAAATATACAATTAAATGTATTATCGAAATCCATAGTTTCCGAAAAAAAAGTCGAAATTCAAGAGTTCTACGTATATAAACGAAATACAAAAATATAACAACATATAAAATTTTATTTTATATTATTGTATATATATTAAAATATAAATCAACCAAGGAGTAAAAAAACACAACGTATCTATTTCTCAGGGGGAGTTAATAAAATCTCAAACCATCAAAATATACCTTTTCTAAAATATCGCCACGTCTCCTCCTCAAACGTTTGGATTGCGTTATATACCGCTGAAAATACACAAACACAGAACCGTTTTACACACAGATTGTAGTCACTTGACACAATTAAACATTATGGCACTTGTGGAATCAATATCATCAGTTAACTAGGTATATATATATATAATATTATATTATTATCATGTTGTAAGTATAGTGCGTAGGTATATCATATTATTAAATTATGTACATACGTTGTTGGACCATAGAAATCATATTTTCATTATTTTCAGATTTTTAGATTGTATATAAAAGTAAGGTACTCTTACGCATGTATAATTAATAAATACTAAATGTAGGTATGCTATAAAATATCGTATGCGTTAGTATTAATAATAATCGCCTACAGTCATTAATAATCGTCTTACAAGTCTCGTCGTTGTGCGTTCTAGACTTAAAATATATAAAACGGGACAGGGTGAACTCTCTAGGGGTCGGGTTGACGTATTCATGAGTAAATATTACTTGGTCATACGGTCATCACCTTTTTAGACCTGAAACAAATAAAACCATCCGTCAAAGGTATATTAGACAGCTAAGTTTAAAACGTCACCGGATTCGGCGAGCAAATGATGACATAGGTACTACTACAAACGACAACACACACGACACCATTAAACATTCCATTTGCCACATCAATACCCGTGTAGACTGGCCCACTGGTCTACAGCCTTAAAGGACAGTATTCCCTTGAACCATGGGGGCACTGGGCTCATCATTAAAAAACGCAAAGGGGCCATAATTGAGGGATTAAAACTTAATTATGTTCAACTGTAATTTACGAATTTGATAATAATTTCTAATTTTATAGAATACTATAAACCGATACTCCTTGATGATTATATTATTGGTTAATTTACAGTTGGAACATTGAATAAATATGTTTAATCAATGATTGGAATTATGTTATTTTTTAAGTAAAATTGTAAAAATACTAATAGCTCCTCTGAATTTTCGTGAAGTTTTTCTATAGTGGAGGTCAATCGGCTCTTACAAACCTAGTCCAAATCCTCGATACCAAATAATATTGTATTCGTAAAGACGTGTTGTTTAACAATACATAGCCATTTGTTTTTCTTGTACGTATAGCTAACAGAAAATTCAAAACATTTTACGTATTCATATCATAATTATTCATTAAATGTTATTGTTATTACAGATAACGACAATTCGAATTAATGAAAATAATAATATCATAACATTTACTCCCGACTCTGTTTTAGAAACATTTAAACAACGTTTGATCGCATATTAATAATTATTATGGCGATATCCGAAAATTGGAATGTAGGTCATGATTTTTCAATATCATAGGTATTGTTTACGAACGCGATATTTCTTTCTATATTTATTACCGGCTCCTGGAGTTGTTCCTGGTCAGCAAACAGCTATTTTCGTCCTCGTCCTGTCCACGTTCCGCGTTCCAATTTGTCGCACCAGCGGCCTCCATCAGGCACGTGAAGAATGATGAGTGCTGTTTGAAATTTTTACACAATAATGTTTTATAGAGAAAAGATAGTATAAAGATAAAATAGTTAACTAGAAATGGAAAAAAACAATAAAAAAATTAGCAAAAAATTACATATAGTAGCTTGTTAGAAGTGCAACAGTGTGCAACTATAGTTTTGTATAGCCTAACCACCACCACATCTCCCTAAAAAAAAAGAAGCTTTGTATGTATATTTTTTTATACGAAGATGTTGTACGAAGCTTTGTCATCAAGCGGGTGTTATGTATAAGCTTAAAAACAGAAATAATAATTTATTTTACTTTTTATTTTCAAATCTCACAATTTATTGTTTTCTTTCTTTCTTTCTTTCTTTTTTTATATATAGTATATATGATATTAATTTTCTTAGTTTTATATTGTTGTCATTTAAATAAAAGGAAAAATAAATATAAATAACAAACCATTGCATTCTAAAATATATATTATATTCTAACTACACATTCACAATATGTATCTATAATACGTAATATAATATAGTTTAATAGTAATAATGTTATTAATATTTCATACATAACATAAATCCGTGCAACTAAAAAATACTGTGGAATTACTTTCTAAGAATGCGGGTACGCAAAAACACAATGCAATAAAAGTCTAAGGCTACGCCGATAAACTAATGTAGTATTTCGTAAGTGTATATAAGTATATATTATTAATAAAAAACGTATACAAAATATATGCGATATTATAAAGAAATATTATGATGAAGTATGCTATGCTAATAGACATATAATAATAATAATAATAATAACATATTATTGAGTGGATATGAAATAAATATATATATAATATAAATAAATGAATAAAAATACGTCTATGTAATCCGCTCTAAGGTATATAATATATATACTGATCTGTTTAGAGACCCGTGCTTATACATGACTGTAATTATATAATTAGTTAAAAATGAATCTATTAAAATAGAAGTACAAAAAAAAAAAAATAATGAAAAATTAGATACAAATAGTATAAAAATATATAAATGTTTAGCGCTATGTAAAAGAATCTAATATAGCCAGCTGAACTGTGGTCTAATAGACGAACAAAAATATGTGTATATGTGTACACGTACGTTACCTATAGTCTAGAATAATTAATATAGTTAGGTAAAATATATAAATATATAAATGTATATATTGTATATCATAAATACATATCACATATATATATGTATATATTATTAAATAAGGGTGTTATAATAATAAATATATTTCAGGTAACTCAGGGGTATTGTTATAATGTGCTTTTAAAAGGACAAGGAGTTGAACGAATAATAAGTTGAAAATAAAATGTAATAAACAATATAAAAATAATAATAAAACAAAAAAAATAATTAAATAAACAAAAAATAAAATAAAAAATTATTGAAAAATAACAAATTAAAATCAACTATAAATCGTGATTGAAATAGAATAATGAATGAAAAACATCGACAATTCGACAACTGTAATATTATTATGATAGTAAAATATTATGTTAATGATATCAAAACACAAGACGAAACGTTGCGAGATAACATTTATTTTGATCTATAGGTACTTGGGATTATAATAGTGATATTACCGAAATATATATTGAACACCGTGTTTTTTGTATAGCTCTGTCAATGTGGGAAATAGTGATTTAAAATTTTTAAATAGTTTGATTTATTGTCTATTACAGACTCAAACGATTTTAAATATTGTTAAGACATTCAATATCGTTTTGATTCCGTTATAGTGAAATGTATAGCTTTGTGACGTCATTGTAAAGTTTAGCAACGTTTCACCTTGGTGGCTACGTAGGTATTATCGTGAAGAATGAAAATGAGAATTGAACGACACGAATAAACAGCTGTACAATGAAAAATGAAATTTAAAATTAAAAGGTAATAATTGAATAAATATAAATACAAAAACATAAACATAAACAAATGAAAAAAACAATAATATGAAACAAAAATAAAATATGAAACTAATGATTAAAAATAATAATAATAATACATTTATATATAAAAATAATTGAATAAACTCAAATAAATACTACCGGCTCTGGGGAACTATGTTCTGCAATGTCCTGAAAGCAAACACATAAATATAAACTGTCTCTATGTCGACTGTTCTCAATTTCCATTTACTAGGTAATTTCGTTCACCCTTTTTCCATGCTCTAAAAAAATATTATGTGTTCTACGAATATTCTAAGCCTAAAAACATCAACAGTGTTCCACGGTTTTATGCCTAAAAACAATTTCGCCTAACCTTCAATATTCTCCACACATTGACAAATTATTATTTTGTGCACATACTACACTAATCAATGACATTATATATATACCTACTTCACTTACTATAATCACCTATCTACTAAAAAAACTGTATTATATATCAAATATATTGTAATATATTATATGTTTAAAGCTATAAAAAAAATTAATCAAAAATAATAAAAAATAATGAAAATGATAAACCTACAACACTTTTATTTGTGTTTTAATATTTCAACTAAACTCGTACTATTACGCTCATATTATTATAATAAAAATCAATCAGTTTTGTTTATTATATATATATACGTATATATTCCAAGGATTTTTTTTTTTTTGAGAAAAGTTTAGGTATCTTACAACACAAAACAAAAAACAAAACAATAATTTAAACAAAAACATATTGTCAAACATGTGTGAACGTGTAAAAGCAAAACGTGTATTTTATTTCGTGTGTTCACAAAGCTCAATGTTGTAAATTTAAAAAAAAAAATTTAGTATCCTCATTATACACCCAAAGTATGAAAACAATTTTGTGGTGGTCTTTTTGTTTTTTACTATAATTTTTTTTACTGTTGTTTTGTAAAGGTATATTAATTATAGTTTGTTTGTATAATAATCTTCAAATTTTCTCTGACCGTGTAAATTACAATTATTTATTATGCGGAAAATAACAAAAATTCATTCACTCACACACAACATTGATTTTTGAACCATCATTAAAATAGTAACAAATAAACAAAAAAACAAAAAAAAAACCAACAGAACAGAACATAAACAATCCGAAATTAAATAATTGTGCATGCGCTGTACACCAACCAATAACAATAATTGTTTCACCAAAACACATCAATGGAAAACATTGTAATGGGTCCAAGGAAAATAAACACGCATCGATATAATAACAGTTCACAACACAAATAATATATATAATATAATATGACAATTCGTAAACAAAAAAAAAAATCAGGGGTAACAGCACTCAAACAATAAACAAAAAAACATAACCGACTTCAACGTACATAAAATGATGTATATATATATTTTTTTTTTGATTTATAGGGTGTTTTTCTTAACATTTGCTAACATTTTTATCGTGTGATTTTCTCACGGGCTGCGATGATATATAATATATAATATGTATAATGAATCTATTATTATATATTTGTTCATCCTACAATATCCTTGTATTTTTTTGATTTTTTAATAATAATACATAATATATGTTTTAATCCTTTTTCAGATATATAGGTAATACTATTGATTTAACTTGGATTAATTAAAAAATTTATATTTCTTTAACTGTAGGTATAATATTCACTAAAAACGTTCAATATGAATTGTATTACCTGTGGATTCGACGATTCGACCTGACCGAATCTCGTGGACTTCCAGCTCTCTAAAATCAACAGACCCGCGTATATCTTGCCTACCGTCAGTTTTCCGGTGTTCAGACCTATACATCAGGTGAAAAATATTTATTTATTTTTTATAATACTCGTCCTGCGTCAACTACAGAAAAAACGAAATAAAACCCACAATCGCTTTTTGGAATGAGCAGGTCCAAAATCTTTCTGGCCTGTAACGGCCATATGTGTCTGATTGTCTCTCTCAATTCTTCGTCCGCCTGGTCCATCTCTTCGGCTGCGGACAGAAATACATATTAATATTATTCACTCACATGCGGCGTCGTAACATACGATTTGACAAACCACACAGATTCACAACAACAATAGTAACAACATCAACACATTATCAATACATTACGCTAACTTACCACATCGCATTTTTATGCTCAGGTTTTCCCGGATGAGCGCGAACAGCGTCGTGGTGAACTGCACCTTTCCGTCCTGGTCGACTGGCATGTTCATCCGGATGAGTTTCTTGTACGCCAAACGGTTGGGACACTTGTTGCCGAAGCCCAATGGAGGATCGATGTTTTTGAGCATATCGTACATTTCGGTGTAGTGTATCTTTCCCCTGCGGTGTGCATAATTACACATAATCGTTACTAATACAGTTTTTTATCTCGTTTCGATATCATTATATTATTTTATCAGGGCTCAAAGAATTGAATTTTTCACAAAACCCCAAACCATGCACGTAATGCATGCCAACCTTTTGCAGTGCACTCAAAATTAAGGAATCGATGGAATATGCGGTCAAAACGTGGGTTGTGGTGGTGTCAAAATCGACCTATTGCAAGATTATCTGCAGATTATCATTTTCAAGATCGAATTTTGAAATTATTAATTGAACCTAAAACGGCACGCACTTTGAAAACTACTCTTTTTATATTAAAATATTATATTTTAATGGTATAAAAACACCATTAGTGTTTCTCCAAAATATGTAGGTATGAAAATAAAACGGTTTTATGTATTAGTGTAATAATTTCTTTATATGTCACTATTATTAGTGTCTAAAATCTAAATAGTATGTGTCCATCAAATATTATGCAATTTCGTATTTAGTATGGTTATGCAGTAGGTATTTCATACAATTTGTATCTGATTTATACTTGAAATTCAGAATAAAATCCATCAAATATGCAAAACGATTAAATGTTTAGACCCACTCGTTACAACGAGATTTGGCACCTTATAATATATTTTATATGTTATTAGTTATTACTCACGTGGCGTTTGGGTCGTATTCCGCCCATATCCGAACAAATTCGTCCAGGTGATGTGCACCCAGAATTGACGAGTCCCTGGTCAGGTAATCGAAGTTGTCCATGATGACTGCCACGAACAAGTTCAACATCTGCAGTGTACACAGGGTAAATTAATGATAGTAAATCATGGTATATACTATATTGCATAGTCGTTTTAAGTTAAACGTCTCGTAATTTTTTACGATTAATGGTTATTATTACAATCGCGTCGATAGTTCGATACGTAGTGTGTATCGGTTAGACGTGCTTACCAGAAACGAGCAGAAAAATATGAACGACACAAAATACATGTAGGCCATGTTCGAACCGCAATCGTTGTCCAACTTTTTGGCACCCGGCTCGCACATTTTCCCATGATTACAAGACAACATGATCGACGGCCACGCTTCGCCCGTGGCGCATCTGTAACACGGAAACGCGTTATAACATGGATACACTCAATAACCTGCAGGGGGCATCTTAAATTTTTATGTCGCTATAACTTAACCTTCTAATGTGTTTATTTATATTTGCCTCATGGTTAGTGCCTATGTATGGGAGGGGGGCTACTGCTGGAAGGGACATATTATTGTGTAGATGACGAAGAATCAAATTATTAAAGTAAATTTTTTTTAAATCAATTCAAAATTTAAATTATCTTTAAGCTAAATTTAAAGTCCATTTATTAGTTACCGCGCATAACACACGAATTAATATTAATTCATATTGCTTTGGAAATATAATCATTATAATATTGAATTGTCCTTCCGTCGTGCGGAAAATAATAAAATAGGTATAGAAGATGTCGCGATGATAATATATGATATAATATTACAATATTATACTATATATAGTAATATAATCAATAAATAATATAATTATAATTATTACCGAAACAATAGCATTAGACCCTGGACAAATGTTTGGAAATTGTTGTGCCTGTTGATTTCCGTGTTGGGGTCCAGCTGGATGTTGCCGAAAATCTGCATCCCGATGATGGCGTATATGAAGAACAACATGCCGATCAGCAGGCACACATAGGGCAGGGCCTGCGGTTAAACAAACGGTTAAAGGTATCCAGTTTGACAAGGGTATGGCGGGGAATGGAACAACAATATACTGAAAGTGAGCGAAAACGGGTGGCCCAAACTCATTTTCGCCCAAAATCGACTTTTTGGACTTCGTTCAAATGACCTTTTTTGCTGAAATTCAAAAAAGATGGATTTGGTTTTATCATAAACGAGAAAAACATTTTGATTTCCATTGTCCGAGAGGGCGTTTGAAGCAGGTCATGTGAAACAACGAAATGCATTTGACTTAAATATAGGAACCTTTTATCATAATATTTCAAATGATATATTATATAAATATATAGTAGAAATTATATCGGATCACACTGTATGAGTTTATTAAATCCATGTCATAATTTCGATATATAATATTATGCTTAAGTATTATAAATATCATATTATAATATATTATTATAACATATTTGTATGATGTTTATAAACTTATTAAATTACTTTGACTACATTGTATTTATTAGTAATAAGGTCGAAAGTTAATAATGTTTTATTCTTATATTTTGATGTTTACATTAATTTATATATTTAAATAAGCATTTATAATATGTTCTACACTTAGTAGGTACCTAAATATACATTTATGAACTATAATTGTTAATAACATTTCAATTAAAAAAAACAGTGGTAACCGAGATATATTTTTCGTTTATGATGAATATTTGAAATCTGTGGGTGAAAATCCAAACCCTCATTTTTGAATTTGAGAAATTGGTCAAAAACAAGTACGCCCATTAAATGACATGAATCCAGCAATTGCAGGCATTATAATAATATATTATTATACGTACTTTGAACGACTGGACGAACGTCCAGAGCAATATCCGTATAGTGTACCCTTGCCGGAGCAGTTTTATCAGTCTTGCGGCCCGGAAGAGCCGGAGGAATCCGACGTTTATGAAGTTTTCCTGCAAAAACAGGTTTTCGTTTACCACACATGGCGCAAAACGGTGCGAAAAGGCCCCCGCCCGGTGACGGTATAATATTGTTATTATATATCGTTGGATATCCTCTCGCGCCAGTAAAATAATATACAACATTTATAATATTACAATATAGATAACTTCACCTATATAATATTATGTTATATTTCAAAAGATGGCGTACTTAAGCTCAACATGATATAATATAATTAAACGCGTATATATATATATATATATATATATTATGCGCATCATCACACGAACTAGAGTGTATTTTAACGTGAAGCTCAGCGGTGGCGGCGGCATTGTATCGCACATAATAATTATATATGTATGACCCACTATTATTATTATATACATTATACAGCTAGGATGATCCATTTTCACGGCAACACGTCATAATTTATCGTCCAAGTCAATTTTCTTAATTTTGAAATGTTTATATGAATTGATAAGTATTTATAACACTATTACCTATATCTTTACAAATAAATATTATTTTATATATTTTCTTTTGCTATCTACCCATTTTTTTTTTATAGTGGTTGCTATTAAGTTGCTTTAGGTTTTTTAATTGTTTATAATTTTAAGTTTTAACCTTTATTATATTAATAATTTCATAGTAAGAAGAAGGATATTAATAAAAAAAAATAGGTATGTAATAGTCTATATATTTTATATAACGAAATTGTCTTGTCAATATGTGCCTTTCCCGGTATTCCAAATAGGCCATATTGTACAATATACTGCTACTTACTAAAGAAGAAATTGAAAACCACATAGATAGAAAATTATATTTTTTTGTAAAAATATATAGTGTTAGTTATAAATACACAAACATACATACTTAAAATCATAATATTTTTTTTTACTTAGAAAATTAGTTTCGACAGTCAAACAGATCATTCCGTATATTCTGCATATAATATTATAACATAATATATTTTTGTATCGTAATATTATGAAGTGTGAATAATATGGTATTTAATAATAATGTTTGTGTGATCAATTACTATTATAATTTATTAAAGGCGCGGTAATCGTGCGTAAATGCCTCGAACACAAAAAACAGTGTAACTCATATCACGCAAACCTGGTACATGTAGTTTTATTGCAGTGGCGTATTTGAACCTAGAACACAGTATAATAATAAGAGAGATGTCGATTCTTCTACACGACTCTTGAATATCTTGGTACGGAGGGCACCCCACATAAGTCCAGACAGGCATTTTATCGTTTTTCATTAATTATTATAAAAACCAGTATCGTAAAAATTTTTTTTTATTTAATTGCCCCCTCCGTATACAGATTCTGGAACCACCCTTGTCCCCAAGGTCAACGCCCAACATCACGAAAATAATATTTATCTTGAAAATGGTTTTTTTAACAACAAAATACTATGTTCAATTTTTATTTCAATAACCGCTAAACGCAAGTCTATCGATCTCATCATTGTTATACGGATACACTATTATCGATATTTAAAAAAAAAAAAAACAAAGTTTCCTTCACCCGCCCACCCGCCAACCAATCAATTACGCCACTGCAATATAAAGCAGAGATCTCTCAAATCCTGCAGGTAACACGCGCGTTGAGTTCGGAACCGCGTATACCACACAATAGGTATAATAACAATTATCCGACGGGGATCTCTGACGCACCGGAATCGACGAATTCCGGACGCGCAATGGTCGTTCGAGATGATTTTATTATTAATATCATATTATTGTAATGTCGTGTGACGACGGTACAGTTTCTAAACAAAGGTCACTGGAACAGCATCGGTGTAAAACGATATTACACGTACATATTGGCGGCGATGTGTGTTCAATATTTTACGGTGAGGAGATAAAACGGCGACGAAATCGAGTAAGTATAATGTATTAATGTGCAAATATACAGCCGTTGCCCGGCACCGGCAGAGCAGAGTGGGCGGCAGTGAGGTACGCCCTTGCAAAAGATCGATTTGAGTTCGCCGCACCGCAGAAAAATAAATAATAATAATAATAATAATAAACGGAAAATCGAAAATAACACTCGTGAACAATCGATTTTCCGGAGGCGGAGCGATTAGTTTAATATTAGTGTATAGTTTTCTGTGATGAATACGCGAAGAGAATAAGAACAAGAACAACGACAATATACCCAATAATAATAATTGCCGTGTTATAATAACATATTATTATGAATTTCGCACAGATCTGCTTCGTACAAAATAATAATAATAACAATAATAATAATAATATATCTGTGTACGATGGATCGTGTGCCAAGCGTCAGTATCGAAATTTGCGGCAGCGGCGGCGGAGGCGGAGGCGGCGATATAATATAATATTATTATTATTATGAGTTTTTATTTAGCAGTGGCGGCGGCGGAGCTTAGGCGGCGGCGATATCTCAACAGTAATTATATTGATAATATTATTATATAATATCATACATAGCATCAGCAGCAGAGCGTATAAAATATATTACACACCGATATAACACACAACATATTAATATACGATGATTTGCGCAAGCTCGAGGCCCGGCGGACCGGAGTCCGTCCGTCGTCGGTCGAATCGTGTGTCGTTTTATACGATCATTGTTTATAATATTATAACAATAACAATTTATTAACACAATATAATATAATATAATATATACACATACGCAGAGGAAGCGGAGGGTATCGCGGCTGCTGCAATGTCGCGGGCGTTTGTTTTCCAGAGCCCAAGCAGATCACTCGATACCGTGGCTGAGCACATAGGTGTTATTATATATATTATATTTATAGTTAACACATGTTAACACTTTTAATAAAATATCGCTAATCACATTGAGTATAATATGAATATGATATGCTCACGATACGATGTCAACGATATTTTTATGCTCCCCCCACCTTTGGGACGGAGGGGTAAGGTGTCAAATTTGGGGGGAGGGCCACACCCTGGCCTGTGAATCGTAGTGTGTAGTCGTGTGAGCGAAATAGACGAATAATGAAAGTGTATGCAATGTGTGGTGGTTTGATGGTGCGCCCACCCCCACCCGCTACCCACGCACCACTCACTAACCACCGTCGGTGACCAGAGCTCCTGGAAAATTCGGGCCACGAACATTGCACGCTGCTACGACCTCTACGCCTGGATTGCAAAATATATACTCAATACCAGTGAAAACTATCGAAAATGGTGATGTCAAAATATATATGTATATATATATAACTATTCTAAAACAATATATTCCTACAAAAAACTATACAGCATATTATTATAATATATAATAAGGTAGTATACGTATAATTATAATATAATAATATAAATAAACTCCATATAGGAATGTGTGAGAGAAAAAGAAACAAATTAAATGAATAAAAAACAAAACAGAAAACCTTCGCCCACGTTCCGGATACTCGGGTTTTTGCTAATGAGATTTTAATCCAAAAATATATTTTTATACAGGCCTCAACATTTTTCACTAAAAATTTTTTTTTTTCTACGTATGTACCTAATCAAATTTCTACGAGAAATATTCCATGGCAAAGTATCTAATTACAGTTTAATTTCTAACTCTCTAGCATTTTTTTTTTATATTTCCAAAATATAGGGAAATGGAATGGCTCAAAAAATGTATAATTTAATTTCGCTTCATTATATCATACTGTAAGACGAGAACTATGAATATTATTTTGTAGTTGTGTATAAGACACAAAAGTAATAATTATTTAGATAAAAAAATTATGTATAACAAAGGTTTTGCAATCGTTTAATAGATATACTGAATTATAATAATATCTCATTCGTCGTTATTTTCTATTCTATAGATATCATTGTTGTATGTAATTCAACTATACGTTGACACTTGTGTGCCCTATAACTTAATGCAATTTACTGTAAACTAATATTATGCATTTGTATGCACCAGTAATAAAAATTAATTTATTAAAAATATAATATGTAAACTATAACGACATCGAAAAACAGCTAGCGAACAGTTTAAAAAGCATATAAAATATCCACCATACTATAAATAAAAAATTCAATGAATTGCGGAGGATAAAATATTATGCATAAACCTAAGAGCCGAGATTGTACATGATTATAGTTACATTGCATATTATAATATTATATAAGTCGTAGAAAACTCTAGAGAAGCTATACTTGCAAATGGACTCGATCAGAACATAATATATATAAAAATAAACTTAATAACAATAATATGTTTAATTAGTATCAAAAAAAAAAAAAAAATATTTCGAATACAGTTATTATTGTTATTCTTTAAGCAATAATATTATGAAACCCAATAATAATATCCTATCCAAAATAATGATAATAATACGTATTACATATTTTTTACGATACATTTTAGACGAGAATATTATAATTGTTATTATTACCTAATGTTTTAGCAACGAAAACAAAGGCGATTTAAAAAATATATATATAATAATATTATATTTTCTATACCGTAATAATAGTACCTATGTTATTATCTTCGAACTCTATATTGTGTTACAAAATACTCTACAAACAATAATGGTGGTAACTACAGTTATTATTAATTATTATAATATTATTACTCTTCAAAGATCAGACTAAATATGCTATAATATGCTATAATATAACAATAATATGCTAGCCATGGTGTGTTTCTATGTGTATAATAATAATAATAATAATAATATGTTACTACGATGATGAATAATTATTGTACTTTGGGTACCTACTACCTACTATAATACTATTAATGCATTAGATTTAATTAATATATTATTATATATCAGTCAAATTAGTAATACAACAGTATACAAATGTTATAATATAGTATTTAGTAGGTATATACGTATAAACATCGATACTCACTACTTTTTCTCTTAAACATTGCATTGTATCGCCAATAATTATAAAAAAGGATCTAATAAAACGTACTTCGTACTACTAAAAAATATTATATACCTACCTACGTATATAAAATAACATCATATCAACAATATCAAAGTCACTATACTGTAATGTCGTATAAAACATACACCAAAAATCCGAGTAGCCCTTAGTGGATTATTATTTATTATTATTATTTTCAATTTCCGTAAACGTCATAATAATATCAATAATGATGATAACATAATAATATTGCCATCGGATTTTTCGGGAAAAATTGAAAGACAAATAAGACGTATCTACGGTTATAACGAAAAAATTACAAACAAAATTTAGGAGGCACAATATTTTTAAATATCTCAGAAACCAGGATTGACTGTACGTTGGCGATTTGATCGGGTTTTATAATATCCCCCGTATATTCATCCCGTAAGTAGGTACATATTTGAGGTTAAGGTTCCCCAAATAACAATAATAAAACAAAGAATAATATAGGTGCCTAAAAAAAATCGAATATATTATTTCTGATTTTACCTACTAATAATAATATTGTAAACAAAATATATCGTGTTGAATATTGTCGTCACATATAGCTAATGTAAGTCGGTACTCACAATATTTATCGGGTTATAATATTGTGATTGTAGACAACTATTTTCTAAATAAGTGTTATAATACGTGTATATATATTATATATTCGCTTGCTGCTTAATTATTAAGAGCAATATTTTGATAACCATCGTGTTGCATAATAAAAAAGTATATAATACATTTAAAAAAAAAAAAATAAATTAAATAAAAAATAAAAATCCATGTCCAAAAGACCAAAAAAAAAATTACAAAAGACACATTCTTCAACAGTATACAAGTGCGGTCTACGTCGGATGCAACAAATTGGCGTACTCCTGATGTTTTAAATATAAAATTTACCTCCACAACTTCTCCAAACAGCAGTTTTGGTAAATCTGTTGGTTTCTCTACATTCATCAAAGTTCGGTACACATATACGAGGCGTTCCTATACAAGAGTAAACATGTTACAAATTCCTGTGAGATGTATATTGTTTTTATTTTTTTTTATATATTTTTAATTTTTTAATAGGTATTTTTTTTGTGTGCGAATTTCCGATAAACGTCGACTTTGATTCGATGTCCTTTCGTATTCTCAAATCCTGATCATTATTTTACTGAGGGTCTATTATATTTTGTTCGATAAAAACATTATGATGTACCCAGGTAAAGAAAGTCTGGATTTGTAACCCAACTGGGGCGACTGGCTTAGATACCTAACTGTAAATTGAATTCTGCGAACATCACGGCATAATTTCAGTTGTATTGTGTCTGTGGGTAAAGTTTTACGTTTATAATAAATATTCCGACAAATTAAAGTGATGAAAAAGGTTCGAAAAGCATTTCACAGGCTTGATACATCAATACTATATGGGTACTTGGAAACTCTAAGTTACGTAGCGGAAGGTTAATTCAATATGTAATAATATGTATCGTCGAAGGATGAAATCGACAACGTGCCAGTCGGTTCACTATAATATTATTTTAGGAAGAAAAGGGTAATAAAATGATTATAGGTATGTCTATGTAAAGCGTGTGTAGCGATGGACAGAAAAATATTCACGTTAACGGAAATTATGCAACGCATAAAGTGGTCGCTAAAATTAATAGGTATGTATTATAATATATAGCCATGTAAATTTGGGTTCTAAACAATAAAAATTGTATAATATAATATCATACATCATCGCCTGACGAGACGACGAAACCACCTGTCTCGGTTTTCAAAAGTTTTCCAGCAGTTCAAAAAAATCCATTTTTTTATATAGTTGATATTATATAATAATAATACATTATAGTGCGCTCTTATGCGTTAAACAAATTCATTGATTCGATTAAAATGTGAGACAGGTAGTTTTGCCTTCCCGGTGACAAATTATATGTATCAACTATTATAATAAAATAATATTTTATTAAACGTATAGGAGACACAACCATATAGACGAACACACACTTGCATCCAGAACTTAAATAATTGTAAAATTAAAATACATTATTATTATTAATTGTTACATAATATATAAATACATTTTATAATATTATGTAAAGGAAAGAACACGTAGCTGCAAAAATTGTTATGAATGCGTATACATAATAATATATTATTGTTTAAAATGTCTTACCCCAAATTCGATGACCAGCGCGTCCACAATACTTCCGATGACCGTGATGAAGTCGAAAATATTCCACGGGTCTTTAAAAAAATTCTGAAAACCATTTCATTAAGCAAACAACGTGTTTGGGTTAGACATTTGTGAGGTAATACATAATCATATATATATTATGTTTAATTATTAGACATTAAATCATAATAATTATTATTGTTATTAGTGTAAATATTGTACACGCATGCTTTCCATTGGAATCACTGTGGGAGGACGTGGTACATCCGTGAAACAAGATCATTTTTTTTTTATCGTATAGGTAGGTCTAAAATAATTATGTATAATATCGTAATTTATTATTACAAATTATTAGATTATAATTAATATATAATGAACAATATTGTGTTACCTTGCATCCAAACGCGATGAGTTTTAAGACACATTCTACTAGGAATAGCAGCGTCAATAAATGATTGAGGTTTAGTAGAACACTGTTAAGTAGATACGATTCGCGATGGTGCTGCAGCCACGAAATAAACAACCAAATAAAAGCAACGTTTTAATATTACACAGGCAACTAATTTAATGACTTCGGTTAGTAATATCGTATCTAATAATAAAACTTTTGAACTGGTAAAAAAAAACAAATCTAATTTGTACAATCTATATATTATATAATATAATATAATATAATAATATAATAACATCCGATATTCGTCTTTAAGTTCGTGATAAAATCAAAAAACGACGGAAATAACATTTTTTTTTACCATAAATACTGAAAAAAATGTGATAGTTTAGTCATCAAACTATTATTATTATATTATAATGTATAATATCACGTCGGACGTCTAAGACGTTCAGACGAAATTCAGAAATACCAATCTAACGAATCCAAAGGTGATGATGATAGTAATAGTAATAATAATAATAATACCTAACAATAGTAATATTATAATACTGTGTACTATTTTACAGCTGTGTGTTGTAAATTATATTGTATATAATATAATATTATAATACCACGACGATGATAATAATAAACTAATGTACTATCGTGTTTGTGAATCCGTGTGAAGAATTAATGCTGAATAGTTCAAGACTGGACAAAAACCGTGCGATATACGACGATGACCGCGCGCGCTATATTAATATATTTTCGCAGCTCACGACGAATGGGGGCGGTAGATATAGGAGGTATACACAATAATAATAATATATTTGATCCTGAATTTGGTGGCATTGTATAGGATCTAATCGGAAAAACAAATTAACAATAACAGTATAGTAGAGTTGGGCATGCGAAATAATAATATTATAATATAGTAATCAAACGCAAGACACAAGCGGACATAAAGGTACACACACGCACACACCCAAACACACGAACAAATCATGCTTGTTTGTTTACATAATATCTATATAGAAAGAACATCAACATCGTAACAGGTAGTATGTGTCTGTAAAACTCACGTCATTGTATTTATCGGTGTAATCCATATTATGAGACCACTTACCTTACACACGGTGTAGAATTATATCTCTGTGTCGTAGGTAGGAGGAATACAATACTACTGTACACATAATTCGGTAGGTAGTCAATTTTTGATATTCACTTTCAAGGGGGCTGTTTCTGAGAAAATAGGGTCCTCGAGACTAATACGATTAAACGATTATTTTTTTTTCGGTGTAGCAAATTCAATGGAAAGCACGTGACGGACGTATATCATAGTAATAAAAATATTAATAATCATTTTTTTAAACCAAAATCAGTAAAACGTTTCAAAACAAAAATAACTTAACATACAACAATATTAAGACTATTATAATATAATATAATATAATATATGAAATTAAGGTAAATATAATATATGTATATTGCATATACATATGTATTATATAGTGATAAATTATTTTATTTAATTTTAGACAATATCTAAAATATTAATCGAATATGGTTACTACTACTTGGCACGTGTTCTCTTACCCTGACTCCGAACGCCAAAATTTTGAGCACGCACTCAATGGTAAACATGCCAGTAAACACCATGTTCATGTAATGTAGAGCAGTCTTGTAGGATTTTTTTTGTTGATAAAACTATAAAAATGAATAAAAAAACAATGATCAACCATTATAGTGAAAAAAAATAATAATAAAAAAAAGAAATAACGAAAGAAAGAATGAAGAGCATTAATTGTTCTGATAGCGAACTAAATATAAAAAAATAACACTTCACAAATGTTACACATTATAATATTATAACCTTTTTGTCGCATAGACTGATAAAAATTACTCAAAATAAAAAAAATATGTCATCAGTTAGTCGACAACAAAATTAAAAAAAAAAAAAAACACAATATAAAATCAATATAAAAGGCAGCGATGCGTTTAGTAAAATCAATTTAGTATTTATTAATTCATTTTTTTTTTTTGACGTTGAAAGCAAAAGTTATGCGGAATAATAGAGAAAAAGATAAATATAAGCAACCTGAAAATAAAATAAATTTTTAAAAATGTAAAACCATGATGTGTGTGATATCCACAGCAAATAGGAGTGATCAGCTTAAGCAAATTGTGCATGCAATAAAATATGTTGGTCAATAAATTACTCCAAAAAAAAGTCCAAATAAAAATAAAACTAAGAGTCTCTGCGATAAGTACAAAATATGACGAGTTACGCGAACAAAACGTGTACAGTGATCACTGTGCTATTATACTGTCATGACGATATTGTTTGCAGTTGCGGTTTGTTCTCGTCATAATAATTTTCAAAATACTAATATACGCCGAGTAGAATTATTAGTATAATATTATAATCGTTGGTGTATAGCGCGTAAATTAACCATCTCGTTGGAATCGACGATAATAATTATAATATAATAAACGAGTTCAGCAAACATC
Source organism: Macrosiphum euphorbiae (assembly GCA_949089665.1). NCBI lineage: Eukaryota > Metazoa > Arthropoda > Insecta > Hemiptera > Aphididae > Macrosiphum > Macrosiphum euphorbiae. Next base: position 68,571,954 of record CARXXK010000003.1, on the reverse strand, counting down.
CGATGGTACGAAAATAATTAGATATTATGTTACAATACATTTTATGGCTAAATATTGATATTATATATGTGACGAAACGCGTCTAACGAAGCCGACGAGACTTACCTTCATCATGAGTAACAGCGTGTTCAAGACGATCAGTATCATGATGAAATATTCAAACGGCGTCGACACTACCAGTCGCCATATCTTGTATTTCATACTGTTCCTGTCTTTCGGCATGTACCTCTCCAGCGGTCTGGCTTGTATGGTAAAATCGATACAAGATTTCTGAAATACACGTTATCGTCGTCGTCATCATCAATACCACATCACTGGTTGATATTATTGTCACCAGTGCGGGGGGGGGGGCGACCGGGGAGTAACGTGCAAGTGATTCGTGTACGGTGGAACGGACCATTCAGAGCTAGCTCTTTTTTCAGTCTCCCGATTTAATTTCAGTTATTTTTTTTAAACAGGAACAAACCCGTGTTTTTAATAGTCAGTCAAAAGGTGCTTAGTTTTAAAATGCACTAATATAATAATATGTTATATTATGACGTTATAGACGACGAAGAAAAACCGCGAAAAACTCGTACATGTCGCGCGGTTATGGAGACCATGGGGAGCGGTGTGCCAAGAGAGGATTGAAGTTTGTTAAAATAGTTATGTTTAACACAATATTATATAATATATTGTGATAAAATGAAGATGATGAGAAATACGAAGTCATAATTCGTCAATAATAACGACGGATACTCGTAAACGTTTTATTAATAATCGTGTTTTGTAAATTATAAATGAAATTGCCCAAGGGCGTAGCCAAGAGTTAGCAGCGTGGGAAATTCCCCCAGATAAAAATCCTGTCTACTCCACTGCATTATAGTAATTTATAGTACTACTATGAGACACATCCTACCTGGTTTTTATCAATTTCGCCGTCTTGTAATTCGGCCTCTCCTTGTTCTTGAAACGTAATGATGATCAACGCGACGAATATGTTGACGAAGAAGAAAGGAAACACGATAAAATAAATTATGTAGAACAACGACCTCTCGATGTGGTAATTCGGTATGGGTCCTTTGTCCTCTTCCGTGGCCGCTATCGAATTTTGCAACACCCTATAACGGAAACAATAAAAATCTCCGTCAGTCTATCCTATGGGACATTTCTATACGACAAAGAATTATAATATGAACTGCGATGTGTGTTATTTATAACTAGAGCAAGAACTCGTATGTTTCGTGCTCATATTTTTTTCTGTATTTTGAACTTTGAGGCTTATGAGTTGTGGAATGTTCATAATAAATGTACCTATTATTTCGTAGCGTTCCATCGATAAATATTTGGAGTTTGCCATTCCCGAGGACGAAATAACGGCGTAATATTATTTGACATATTTTTATTTTTTATTTAATTCCTACTGTTCAATATAAGTAGTTATAATAATTGTAAAACTGTTTAATAACGATGTCACGAAAATGCTCGAAAGTCCTTGCTCTGTTTATAACTCGCGTCGAAACCGAGTGTGCACGCACTGGGGCCATCCTTCGCCCGTCTGGACGGCAAACAGCGTCAACATGGCCACGGCCACGTTGTCGTAGTAGAAGGCCTGTTGATCCCATATCCTCTTCTCCGAGGTCGGTATGAATTTTTGTGAATTCACGTCTTCAGTGTCGCCGGCTTCGTATTTGAAATAATAACCCCTGGAAATTAAGGACAGACATAGTTATTATGCCATCACCAAGCTCGAAAAATCAAACGCACAGATATATTATTATTGAAGCAAACAATTATTATACTATGTGTCTATGTAGATGACCGACATTTGGAGCCGATAAAATTTTGATGAAAAAATGACTGTGGATTGTGGATACAATCAACGTTTAGACGTTTACATTTTGAAATAAAGTATAAGATATGCGTGTGTATGTGTGTAGAGTTGACTGTAGATCACAGTCCACCTACCGCATTAATGGTTATGAAATTTAGTGCACAGGTAATCATATACCCGAGGATGTGCACCTCAAATCCAATAATTAAAATTTAACATTTTAAAGATGGGTTACACACAGGGATTTGTTGCCTCACGAAAATCGAATATTTTTTGTTTATATACCTACGGTTGCTATTTGTTATAGAAAATAAAATAGTTATTATAATTGGATATAATTTTAGTCCTATAGGTACTGTATATTTGGTCAAAACCACCCAAATTAATGTTTTAAACAATTTGTACAGTTTATATTTGACAGAGCTCAAAACGGATAAATCAACTGGCATTATTTAATTTAATATGTGCGGATCAGCTATAATAACTAATAAATATACGTATCTAGTATATCTGGTACATAAATTCATAGTCCTAAAACGTATGCAAATCCAAAGTTTTCGAACGGTTTTTGTAACATTTTCGACAATAGATTTAGCAAGATCCGTAGTGTCACGAGCAACTTTTATTTTTCAACACATAAATGTTGAATATAATATAGATAACATAGCTAATGGCCATAGATGCCGGGATTAAGGATCAATAAAAAAAAAAAAAAAAAATAATAATATAGCGTTCTACAGTTTTTTATATGTATATATATATAGTTACCATTAGTTACAGAAAATAAAATGGTTATTGGATATAATTTTAGTCCTATATTATATATTTTGTCAAAACCACCCAAATTAATGTGTGAAAACTATGTGTAGGTAGTTTACATTCAACGGAGCTTAAGACAGGATAAATCCATTGGTATTATTTAGTTTGTGTCACCGTCATACAGGATCAGCTAGCATTGGATATAATAATCGCGCTACTAGCATTAGTTACCTATTTAAGAAGGATTACAATTTTTCGACCTATCCGTGGCTATATCACCATCGTATTTGCTATAATATCATTATCGCCTATTGGATAAGAAATGTCGGTAATTTTATAATTTTCTCGGCTTCAATAATACTATGTTCTAATGGTAACTTATATAGTTGTTAATATGTCTACGAGCACCAAGTAATTTTGTATTTCGTATAAAGTATAATGTTTGGTTATGAATTGTAGGGATATTTTATTTTAATTATTAAGTTTCAAAGTTCAAACTGATACTATGTTATATATTATCATATTTTTGATTTGATTAGTCGCAATTTGATATTGTAATGGAACAAATAAGAACGTTTCGTGCCAATATCTATCAAAAACGATGACTTAAAGTGCCAATTTCTATACAAGTTACCCTACTAGGAGCAAGTAGGCCATCTGGTATTTCTGTTATTATTTTATTTTTTATAAATCTGTGATTGAATTTAAAGTTTATACGTGGTAATGTACACTTGTATCATAGTATTATAGTATACTCACTGGCATGTGCCGTTGATGGTCTTGCTGCTGTCGTTACAGTAGAAAAACTTGCCGTGGAACAGCTGAACGGCAATGACGGCAAAGATGAAATGAAACAGTATGTACACGATAAGTATGTTGATAACGTTCTTCAGTGAATTCACCACGCAGTCAAACACAGCTTTGAGCTTGGGTACGCGCTTGATGGTCTTCAACGGTCGCAAAACTCGCAGCACTCGGAGCGACTTGATGGTCGACAGGTTCGAGCCGACGGAACCGCCGCTGTAACGAAAACGCGCACACACTCACTGTCAGGACAGTTTTATTTTACGACGACGGGTCACAGAACTATGGCCCGTGGCTAAAATTCCACAAGATGTAGGTCAAAAACACAAAAAAGTATAATTTTATTATAGAAATGGTTGAAAAGACTCAGTTCTTAAGACATTATCATTTGTGTTCGATTTTTTTTTTTGTTATTTGTTGTACCTACTGATTTTATTACAAAACATAATATTATAATTACCTATGTAGATTAATTGATTTCACTTTAGTACATTAACGCATTTTAAATATTATTTATCTTTTTACTATGGCCGAATGATATTATTATTTACATGTCCGAACTATATAAATAATTATTATTAGACCACAAATCACGTTATATGTCTCTCAAAACTTTAACAAGTACACAACTATGGAGTGTTTAGTTTTTAACATAAACTGATAGTTCCGGACATGATGTTACAGAGGTTATAATGGTTTTATACATATGTATCTATGTATCTAATAACGGGCAGAGTGATTAAATCGACCATTGGAAACCCAATGGATTCTAATAAAACAGTTTTAAAAAATCGGACGAAGTCAATTTTTGGATTCATAGTCATCGGATTTGTTGTGTTGATGCATTACCTTCCCTTTGCGAATATGAATGAAGCGAAAGCGCAGATAACCACCACCGCGTCCATTATGTTCCAAAACTCTCTGAGGTACGAACCGGGATGTAAAATCACCCCCAGATCGATTATCTGCAACAATAACACGAGTGGAGTTTTATATTAGCCTTGTCATGAAGGGTTTGCGTTTCGTGCGTGTCCTTTATTTGCTCTTACCTTCAGTATCATTTCTATTGCAAAAATCACTGTGAACACGTTATCGACTACGTCCAAATAATTGTTCCAATCCGAATCGTCGTTAATTGGATCTTCGGCAGCTAACGCCACGCTGCTCAATATGATAATCAGCATGATAAAAAAATCGAAATACCTCAAATTGACGATCCAATGGGCGGCTCTTCTAATGCTGTAAAAAATGTAAAAACAATATGTGAATGTTAAGTGTGAGAGGACAAAATTATAAAAATTTTAATTTTACAGTAGCCTATAAAAATTACCAGTTGGTAGGTGACAACAAAAACATAGACGAATACGGTAACATGGGTTTCGGTCCTTCGTCTTCTTCCTCTTCCTCTACTTTGCTGTCGGGCTCATCCGAATGATGTTTTCGGTGATGTCTGATAAGTGAAACACTTCGAATTATTTCATAAATTAATGTCAAAAACACTCATGAACATGGTTATCAAATGTTTTACCTGGAATTTTGTGATGGCGATGTTGGTATCATTTCCATCTTGGACGGGTCAGTACTCATTTGTAATGCTTCCATTTCTTTCTCGAGTTCTTGTTGTTGTTTCTACACAATATAGTTAACGGCATGAACGAAGGCCTTATAATATAATATTTACCCACCGCTCGCACTTACCTCTTTGTCCTCTTCTTCTTGTTCTTCCTCGGCAGCTGTTAATTCTTGCGCGTTCGCTAAATTGTCGACGGCAATGGCCAAGAACACGTTCAGCAGTGTATAGTTACCGAAAAGTACTAAGATGATGAAGTATAGAGCGTATATCATCCCTCCACCTTGAGTCTGGGCTTGACTTCTAATGCCTTGGTACATGACTTCGTTCCAATCTTCACCGGTTAGAATCTAAGAGTAAAATTAATAATATTATTATTAGTAATTATAACATCAATATAATGTAGTTTTATACGAGTAACTAACCTGAAACACGGTTAACAGGGCTATTGGGAACGTGTTGAAGTTTGTTGGAGGCGTTCCTTCCTCGAAATTGAACTGTCCACCGAACAACTGCATACCGAGCAGTGCGAATATCAGTATGAACAAGAACAGTAGAAAAAGCAACGATATAATTGATCTCATGGAGTTGAGTAACGATATCACGAGGTTCCTCAACGAAGACCAATACCTGAGACGATACGACAAGGAATAATTACGGGGATGTTAGAGTATAACTTCTTATGCAAGACTATAAGAGTGTTGTGCAGACGACTACATGATGGTAACATTAAAAATATAAAAATTCGAAGAATTTACTTTGTCACTTTGAATATTCGTAACAACCGAAGTGCTCTCAGCACGGACAGACCGAAGGAACCGCCTTTCACGGCTGACCAGACGACTTCGAATATGGAACCCATGATTACGACACAATCGAAACGGTTGAACGCGGAATCGAAGTATATCCGTATGCCGAGCGCGTACATCTTGATGAACATTTCGGCCATGAAGAGCATGAGGAACACGTACTCAGAAACAACTGTCATTTTCGAAAAGCGTAACAATATTTAATAATATACCAAATACAAATCAGGATGAATATTAAAATTTTTTTTTTAAACGCGGTCGTTTAAATTACGATAACGCAAAGAAAAAAATTAATATTTTAAATTAACGCAAAGTCTTACACATGAAGTCCGTTATGAATTGTGGTTGTTTGTGATGTTCGATGGCCACGAACACTGTATTAAAAAACACTAATACGATGACGAACCAATAGAACCATTGCGCTTTTACCATGCGTCTGATCCAAAACCTAAACCGTTTTTCGGCTCTCCACATAGAAGCGCAAACGCCCTTTTTTCGCATTCGGTCTTTAAACGTCGGCGTGCGCGGGAAACCTGCAGATTTGTAAGATTCCTTTAAATAAGTTTGATTAAACACTACTAAGCTATGAATAATATACTATTCTGTCTACCGATAAACTCGTTATAATAAAACACCAATGGCTAACTGGCAGCGGTTATATGTGTGAAAGCATTATATCCCACAAGTAATTAATATTATATATCTAACGCGTTAAGGGTAGGTATAGGTATAATGTACTGATTAATGATAATTGAGTTACTATTACTGTTATAGGATGACAAGGCACGTAGAGAGGTAATAAAATAATAGCTAGATAATAATATAAACAAAGTAAAAACCAATCATTTTGATCATGATGATATTACAACACACAACTACACTATAGTCATTTAAACAAAATAATAATACGCTCGTAATTATACACACGAATACACGATTATGTACCAAGGAATAGTTCTATCAGTAAAAATAATGTGAAATCGTCGGACATCGCGCGCGAATGCTATTATAGGCAATCGTCCATATAACCGCCACTGTGAAATTAGCAATACCGTATAATAATAACTGTTATAATATAATAATATACATTAATGTTTGAAACAAAGTGTATTTTTTCGTCTACAAAATTCGTATTATGTACACAAGTTGTTTGTTTTAATTATAACAATATTGTCTATGACTACTATATTATATAATATAATATATATATCTAAATATTATTATCAACTGTCCACTCTTGTACGCACACACGCATACACCACACGCACACAAACACAGACGCCTCCAACATGCAAAATTTTAGTATCTTTCGCAGTGTATAAAATCCTGGGCGTTTCTAAATAACACCTTTATCTCAATCAAAACGTTCTAGGCAAAACTCACGCTTGATGTACGCCCCTCTTATACGTGAAACAAAAAAAAACCGTACCTTTTTTGCCTTTACCAAGCACTGAAACATAACATTGAATATTTCGATAAAGTTTTAATAGGTTTTAGGTATATACACTGTTATGTAACATTATCATACTGACAATGGGAACATGGGGAAACGTTTAGCTACCAACGGCATATCACAATAGAAACACTGGAGGAGTGATATAAACTATCACTCCCCCGGAATCCACGCCATATGCAATTGCCACTCAGCACAGAGAACTATAATATTATAATATCGTGTTTACCTTCATCGGCTTCTTCTTCCTCGCACTCTTCCTCGGACTCGGTGCTTTTGCTTTTGCCCAAGGTTTTCAGTTTTTTTCTTTTTATGTCAGCTCTTCTTCTCGCTGTGAGAAAGCGTAAAATCGCCACATTGTAATAATATAATGTATGATATAATATAGGTAGGTAGTATAGGTACAACATAATAATACGACAATAATATTCTCCTAGTGAGAAACCGCATATGAATTTGAATAAAATAAATAAATAACGCCGACGCCGACACGTCGTCCGGTGCATAAGCTATTTACCTTCGATAATGTGTCTTCTCTCCTCATCTGTGGTCCGTTCTTCGGCCAGGATGACCTCTTCTACAGCATCGAAAAAACCGACAAAAACAAAACGTTAGTTGATTTGTTTGAGACGACGTTATGGCGTTAGGCACCGTTTAAATACTGTGCGCATTACGACGTCTACGGGGTACAAACATTTTCGAACTTAAGCCGACACTTACCGGCTTTGCATATCCAGTCTACATAACCGTTGAGCTCGCGTTCCAGCTGTTGCTGTCGCCGTAGCTTCAAGAACGTTTGCCGGTTTTCGACTTTTTCTCTTTCTTTAGCGAATTCTCTACAAAGCCAGGACACAAGGATCGGTATTACATGGACTACTATTTAATACTGCAGTCTACTGTTATATTATTGTATTAGGTAAATAATTGGGTTTTTGAACAATATATAATATTATCAAATCCAAATCAAACGTCCGCAGGATCTTTGCAGGACGCTATATAATAGCGTGTACTAGATATTATATTATTTATTACACGAGTGTGCACGGAAATTTCAATATTGTATTGTGCGGGACCACGCGGTAGTTGTTATTGCAGCAGGTAAAAATATTGGGATGGGAAGATGTTGTTTTTTTTAAAAACAATGTACGTGTACTCGATGTATACAGGTACGCAACAACATTATAACATATATACTTGGAATACAAATTGTAGAAAGACCAAGGGAGGGCAGGTACTCAAATAGTTTACTCTTCGCAAAATAATTACGCGCGTTTAGAACACGGTACTAATAAAATACCTGCGGCCGTAATCCAGTTAATGTAATTATTAAACATATCGATGTATTTTTTTTTCGTGCGCATCTTGTAATATTTAGCCTGCCGTTCTACGCGGGTTCTCTCGTTCGAGAACTCTCTGCAAAGCGTAGAAAAGCGTATGAAAACCTCATCGAACATTATTATAGGTACCGAGTGTTCGTTTGTATTTTTAATAATATTATATTATATGTCCGTCTGTTGGTTCATTTTTCCCGTAACATATATTAATATGTTATTATATGTTTCGGCTATTTAGTTTAGTTACAATATAATATAATTTAATAATAATAAAAACACGGAAATAAGACTCACCCGCTAAGCACACCGAGAACTAAATTGAGCATAAAAAATGAACCTAGAATAATAAGTGGTACAAAATATATCCAATTGAATAGCACGCCGTACGCATCGTTCATCTGAAACAACAATCGTTAATATCGGCAAATCAAAAGTACGTAATCCACAAAATGCAGTAGATACGTTTAAAAAATATAGTAAAAATACCTACCCGGATATGTATGGAAGATTGTAATTGTATTAGAAAACGATAGGTAGGTGGTATTAAAAAAATCGTTTTAACAATAATTATCGAAAAGGGACGTAAATTAAAGCAAAACTTCGATACAATAAAATATAAATATATATTCATAGATATTTTAAAAGCATTTTTTAAATTGTTTTGTCTAAGTATATAATAGACTATTTAGTATCTGAAAACAGGATTATTGCATAAGTTTTAATTAGAAAATTGATACCTATGATAAAACACGAATGGGTATCGTAATTCGTAATTGAGATAGTTTTCTCGTTTTGGTATTTTATTAAGAATTAAACTAGACGAAAAAATGATTTCTTTTTTCAAATAACATTTTGGTAATAATATTATATAACACGCAATAATATCGGTGTTTTTTTTTTTATAGTTTTTTTAGTTGATTTACATGCAGCCATGCCGTGGCAAGTTAATGATAATTTTTAATTGAATTAAGGTAAGTTGATAATATACGTTTTACAAAGTTAAAAGTTATATGAAAATTATCGATTAACTTATTAACTTAAGTTAAGTTATTTTTTTTAATATATAAACAACCAGTGAGTAAATGTAGAAAATTAAATGTTAATGCAATATGCGTCATCAATAATAATTGTATTATATTTGTTCTTCGACTAACCCAGTACAGGATGGTAGTCCACCCTTCCATGGTGATGCATTGGAAAACGGTGAGCATGGCCAGTCCGATGTTATCGAACGACGTGATCCCGTAATTGGGACCTACCCAGTTTTCTATGCACGTGGACATCGTGCTATCACAGAAGAACGCGTTGTACGGCTTCGCCTCATCGTCTGAGTCCGAGTCCGAGTTGCAAGGCGCCGGGTTCGCTCCATCGATTTGCATCGCAATTAGATTATCCAACCTAACGCATCAACTCAAACGCATTATACGACTAGTTTGCACTACGCACGTGTCGTAGGGATGGCATAAATTTGTCTGGACGCGCGATACATTGACTTTCGGCGGTTCGAAAACATAAATATCGATGTGACGATGAAATGTCGTTACTAAAAATATCGATATATCGATATTTTGTTAATTTTTTTTCCAATCAATTTAATATTTTGCATTGTCTTCGCTCTTGTGGCAAATTTTGTGAAAATCTACTACCACGTGACGGTTATACTTTTCATATTTCATACTAAGGCAAACAGTGCGAATACGTACAGCTGATTTGAGCTTTTTTGGAAACACTGGAAAGTGTTATAGATCTAGTACCTACAAGACGTCTACATCGATGTTAAATTGAACACGTCATAGTCTACTAAATTGATGCGATTCGCCATAAATGATTAATTTTAAATTCTACTGAGTTCATGAGTGGAGTGTAAATTTAAGATGAGAGATGATTGTAGTTTGTCCCACTACGAGGGATCTAATATATAAATATAACTTGATCTAAACCTAACAAATGTGAATGCTCATGATTTATAGGGTATGTTTGCCAAAGACTCTCGTGATCATAGATGTTATAATCACATATATTAAACAATCGTGGAAAGAAAAATAGTTTAATTACAAAATAAAAATGGATAAATTCGAAATCAATATGACAATATAAGCTGAGTACAAAAGAACATTTAAAATATTTTTAAATAAATATCGATGTTCCAATATTATTGACCTAAATGTATCAATGTGCCGATATTATCGAAGGGTAAATATTAACACCAAAATATCGATATATCGATTATAACGTTGCCATCCCTAGGTCCGTGTGATACTAAATACTGTGTACCTCTAAGTACCTACGTCGCGGACGAGGCACCAACATAAATTATTATTATTATATTTTTCACCATACAAATATGTTTGTCACTCAGACAATGTAATATAATATAATATAATAATATTTGGTACTTATACCTATAATATTATATGTAGTAGTATGGTGGTGGCCCGTAAACGAACTTGTGGCAAAACGATAACGTGGTAATAATAACAATACGATACTCGCACATCACTCAGTATACGACGTTAAAATGTTTTTTATATTATTATTAACATTAAAACACATGCTAATTATAGTAATTATATTACAAAATATAATAGTCTTGTATAATAAACTTAAGTAGGTATGAATTGTATTATACATAAGCACACACACACGATCAGTAATATGATCAATAATAATAGTATTATGTCACTGGTATTGATCCATTGCTGTAGTTTCGTTCATGACGATTTTGTAAAATATGCTAAAATGATTGATAATGATAAGACAGTCGTGATTGTTGACAATTGAAATGCCGCTTTCAATTGAACCGGTTTTAGGGATAGTATAATATAAGAGTATAAGGAGGGAAAACATACAAAATTAGCTAATTATTTGTGGGAGGGTGGGTGGTTTTCAAAGTTATTGAAACACAATTCGGTGCTACAACCACATATTATACTAATATTATTTCGTTATGACCGTCTTACAAACGTAGGTACAACATGAAAAATGTTCGTTCAATAGAACCAATTTTATATCATTGGGTTTTTTTTTAAATATTAGAGTGAATTGACCTGTTGTCTGTGACAAAACTTTAAGATAAGAATATCATCTGCATTGTTCTCTGCAGTGTCGGATTCACACGATATTTTAATTTCTAAGAGAGTTTTGAACAATATGTTAAATATTAAAACGTAAAAATACTCATACAACTCGAAAAAATTTAATATCGCAAGAAACCGGCTAGAGGACACAGATAATGTTCTTACAATTTTAAGTATGATCACTACACAAAATTGTTTCTGCTCAACTTAAATTTGATATAATATTATACTAAAGGGTACATAAAGGTTGGACGTTCTCTCCTTAAATCCTCTTATATTAAGCCAACGGTCAATTATTATTTTTATTCAAATAAACGAACATCGGGACATGTAGCTTATACGCACTTATATGGTAGGTAATACCTACATGGTGTATAACATACGAAGCAAAAAGATGAATTTGTCTGAAATAATGAAGAAATATCTTATTTTAGAGCATAAAAAGTATCATTTAAGTATTAATTAATTATTTAAACACACTCAACAAAACGATTTTGTAATATCATAACTGATGTACATACACCACATTATTATATCTAGATTCAATACATAGATAACATAAATTATGTAATAATGTCGTGACTTGGTCTTTCGATGATCTCATTCTGTATAATATATTATTATATCATACCGTATTAAACGCATAAAAATGGTACTGCAACTTATTACACCCACTGTATTATCTAAGGATAATACAAAATAAAATACCCGATATCAGGTTATAAAAATAAAACTGAGGTTTGGTATATTTTCTGCTGCCATATTAAAATATTATCCATTATACATTTATTTATTTTTACATAATATTTATTTTTTCTATGTAATAAACATTTGTGAAGCAATCGAAGATAACTCCATAAATCCAAACTGAAATTGTTAAGTTTAATTGAAAAATTACACTTAAAAATTACAAACAAAAAATGTTTGAAAATCCACAAACAAATAAAATAAAATAAATTAATGTGATCATCCACTTTAGCAAATATAAAACTCATATTTAAAACAAATGAGTAGAAAAAGTAGTTATTTACTATCGTGGGGTCCTTTATACTGTATATATATATATGGACAGAGTGTTTTTCGTCTGTTTTTTAATTTAAAGGAAATTATTAATTTATGCTAGGTTTATGCCTAGTATTAAAATAATGAAATATATACATGGGTAATATAAAACGTCTATAATGACACCGGTAGTAGTGACATATCGGGTGTACGTAATGACCTTATAGATTGAAGTTCCCGACGAAAATTTTATATTGTATGTACTAATTTGAATCAATTATTATGACGATTATTTTTGGATATTGAGGAAAAATATTTTATATATAAAGGCTGTATTAAACTTTTATAGAAGGTAATACAACAACATTATAATACAACCGATAATACAAAATACTAAAAACAAATTTTAAAGAAATTTAAAAAAAATACTGCTTGATTTTTATACAAATAAAGTACAAACTTAGAATATATAAAAATATGACACATTGATGCAATGTTCTTATAAATATATAATTAAGTTTTTACGTTTTATTTAATCATTTTGGTTATAATGGAAATAGATTATTATGATTAATTTTGACTAGTCACTTGAATGTCATTATAAACGGTTTATACTGTTACAGAACTTTTTTCTTACAAGAATGATATGAGAAGGGAGGTCATCTGGTGATGGACTCCAATGTGATTATATAAGTGTTATATAAGTAGAATTCCTCACAACTAACATATAAAGTTCAATACTACCTTCGACTAACTATGGATAGCACCACATCGTTCACAGCATTTAGGTTTTTGGAGGGGAGGAATATGGGGAATTTGTCAACCTGGCTTTTCGAAAATTTTTTTAAAAGCAGAGTAGGTACATTAAATTACTATACCTATAACAAACTGAAAGTGGCTATATGAAAAAAAGGTCACAATTGTAATAAATCCAGTTAAGCCACGTTAACAAATATTATATTTTATGTATTAAGAATTATTAAGAAACTTTCTCAAACTTTCCAACTGAAATAGTGAGTCAAGTTATATAAAATAAATAGAAAGTCACAATAAAACTCAAAGTGCAATACAAATTTTGGTTTTATGATATTGGCCGTGCAAATCAAAAAAGGTAGTGGTGTAAGTTATGACAATTAATACTCAACGTACAGTAGAAATTTCAGTTTTATGAATGTGGTTTAAGTTAAAACCCTTTCAAGCTAGGTATCACAAGAGGGAGGGTGAAGTTGAACATTTGGGTGTGCGCATTTTCCTTTGTTAGAACAATGAAGCTAATTTCGACATTGTAGGCGCACGTGCAGATTTATAGAATCATCAAAGCTAAGGTATATCTCAGAATGTCTAAATACTGCTGACTTACGCGTCGCACCACTTTTATTCTAACCACCACATAGGTATATTAACCTATTTTAAGTTTTCAAAAATAATAGAGAAAAACCATACCTACTCTATTCTTATTAAATTATTGAACTCTATATGTTAGTTCCATTATGCATAAGGCATAATGAAAAAAATCTAGAAATATTGTACTAAATATTGAAGACCTGAGAGCAAAAAAAAAACATCTCCATAAGCATTATTAAGAAAAAACTGAGTAGTTTGGTGCAACAACCATACATATCCGATTGTTAAATACCGAGATATTATATAAATGGAGGTGTCTGGTTTTTATTTAAGTGCAACAACAAGGAATCTCCAAGTTTAATTTTTTTTGTTATCATTTGAGATCATATTAATTTGATTTTAACAATATTTTTAACTGGCTATAACTTATATGAATTGAAGTTGGATCTAAATATATTTTTTGTTAATTTTCAAAACTACTATTACATTTTTAAAGAATTTTAAGTGGCTCCCAAAAAATGTATTAATTTGAGATGTATTGATGTTGCTCTCAAGTCATCAATTATTAAATGTCATAATACAGCTCTTTTTACAGATAACTGTGGACATAAGATACAGTTTTAAACCATTGTTCCTTTCAAAATAATTAGTTTTTACACTACATAAATTGAAGACTTTTTTTTAAGTCTTTGTTAGTATATAAATATTTGAATAAAATGTGTGTGTGTAATACAGTCGGACTTGTTGAACACGAAGTTGAAAGGACTGTCCAAAAAGTTCCAGTTATCCAAGGATAATACAATAATAGAAAATCCTGGGGATCAGGAAAAAGTTTGAGGTATCAATGATTTTGAATTAAAGGAGTTCAAGTTAATCAAGTCCGACTAATTGTTTATAAAAACTGTATCGTATATGTGTCGTTGGTATTTAATATAATACAATTATTTCAATACCTACTTCACTCTATTCGTATATATATGTATTGTGCGTGTAATCATTGTTCATATTAAATCATTTTTAAAACCGTGGCTCGGAAAATGTAGCTATTTCTATATGGTATAATTAATAATAAAAATAATTCGACGTTTTTCGATAGGAGTATAATCAATTAGGTAGTATAAAATATAAGAACCAAAAAATAATTAAGCGGATTTATGAATAATTTAAAAATATGATAATTAAATGATAGTATTATCATCCGGGCTGACGGTCAATGTTATTTGAATATGGACAATTTTAAAAAATCGTACTTACGATTGTAAATTTCATGTACGTCGAAATTTTCAAAAATCTAACAAATTCTTACAGCTGCTGTTGTAGTTGTAATCAATTTATTTTTCCGCATCAACGCGATAAAAGTAATATAAGTACTCGGATTTATTAGCGGAAATGTAGGGTAAAGTAAAACAATATTATAATTGGCGGACCACAGTGCCGGAAGAGCACGAAAAACCAAAACGAAATATACAGCACGCTTATATAAAGGCATATCTGAGTACCTAACTTTAAATGTAGATTAGAAAATAGGTAAATAAAAAAACGCATGGGGGTATGTTTTCCCTACAGGACGAAGACGCCATGCTGACGTTACAGGGAAATCGCACTACGTTACAGTTTTCCGAGCCCCAGCCTATATTACATAACGTATACTTATCCCGTATACGGTCACGCACCTGTAGCAAGTCTTGTGCAACGCTCCGGAGTAAAACTCCAGTCCGATGATTGCGAATATGATGATAGCAAATAACACCAATAAACCAATCTGGAGTAGCGGAGCCATCGCCTTGATGATGGACTTCAGCACGACTTGCAGACCTATACAGGGAGAAAAAAAAACACACACGGGGGTTACGTCTTGTCAGCAAGACGGTTATCGGTTGCGTCTAGCCAACCATTTATTATGTATAGTACGATAGTATAATAAATTTCCTCAAATAATAATCGGTCGAAGGCAATATTACTCGCGAATACGTATATATAATAATATAATATTATGTAAGTTATAGCACAGAGTATATAATATGCAATACATTGTTGTACGGCGCGTAGGTATACATATGATTTTTTCCGACGCAAGGCGGCGAAATCAATAGGTAATAATATTATATCAGGCGATATAATAATATTAAAATGAATAGATTCAATACGATTTTACGCTACCAATTCAGTAAAAACCACTACCGCACGCTGTACAATAACATTAGAAGAGCGTAAACTAGGTGTGTATAAAATATAATAATATAATATCATATGATATACGTATATACGATGCATCGACGCGACCATTATTATTGGATGTTACCGTTCAACGGGAAAATGTTTATTTTTCGGTTTTTTTCTTTCGTTTTTATAGTTATTTTCTCTGTCGACACCTTCATCATCTGAATCAGTGGTGACGTGGTTGGGGGGAAGTTAGGGGAATGGGGGTCTGCGAGGTTACGGGCAAACCCCGCTCTCTCTCTCTCTCACTCTATATATATTAGTCGTTTCCGTCGTGTGCATGTATTTGCGGTGTACTCACTTGGAATTCCGGAGACCAATTTGAGCGGCCTCAATACCCGGATCGCTCGCAGCGTCCGCAGATCCATGTTTGCCGCTGACGGTATTTGTGTTATACATCTGTGGCAACAACACTTCTAATCACTACTCAGTGCGCTACCTACCCCAAAATAAACACGCAATCCGTTCTATTCATCTAGTTCTATGCGTCTATATGTATATAGTTAATAAATAATGTATCTGGACGTGTCTATATAATAATAATAATAATAATAATAACAATAATAATAATAATAATAATATATAATATATCTGTTCGATATGGTCGTGCGCGATGGTCCCGAATACAAAATAATAATAATAATAATAATAATAAAAAAATTGTAATAATAATAATATATGATAGTATATAATATATATATAAAATATATATGTATATATATATATTTATATATATATATAATATGTAATAATATATATATAGGTAGTAATATAATAATAATAATAATAATAATAATAATAAAAAATAAAACAAACCGGAATCTACGGATCGAAATACAAGATTATTTAAGATACGTTCAAATATAGCAAAAATAATGTCGGTATATATATATATATAATATTTATGTATTACGCATTAATTATTTTATTATTCCGTGTGTTAACCATTTTAAGTTTGCTGCCGGGAATATTTTCGAAAAAAAGTACTGGGACAGGGCCGAGGTTGTGATGACAACGGTTTTTTTAACGACGACACGCGCATATAATAGAATATGTGATAATATGGTGATGACATATATTATTGTGTTCCCGTTTCCAATTTATTTTTTATACTCGCGGCGTTTCCTGATTTTGACCGATTTACAAAATATTATAAACTGCCACTATAAATAGACCAATAATTTTCTACGTTCGCCAACATTATCGTCCACTATATTCCTAATGTTTAATATATTATATGTATTAATATTATGCTCTGATAGCAGTATATTGAAAATACAACATATAATATTAAAACATAAAAATTTAAATAGGTATATACGATTCAAAAAAATATAATCTACGATATTAATATTTATTATAATATAATGTATAATATTATCTACGGTTGACTCGCTCAAGTCAACGATGACGTGCAGATTTCTAATAGAAAATTATTTTATATTTCGAGGTATATTATTAATCGTATAATATCAATATATATAATATATATGTATTATTCATAAAAAAAAACAAAATATATATAATCGATCAACAGCTTTATACAAAATATATATATATATATAAATAATATAGACCCGTTTTGTTATTATAATTCTATCTAGTTTTCTAATACGCCTAATCGGATCTAAATGATGTATGAATACTGTTATAAATCTGTTCGAATCAAGCCGAATAATAATATATAATCCAACTACAAATCGATCAACTGTATCAACGGTAGTTCTACACGGGAATTTCTATCATCCAGCAAAAGTCCAAAAGAATAATATATATTATGTATATATGTAAATATATATAATATATGTATATATATATATATGTATAAAAGTTCGCAAACCAACGGTTACGGTCTAATCCGATATTCGGAATATGTCTATACCAAATGCAATACGCCTACAAAAACGGGTTAAACAAATGGTTTTACTGAAAAATAATAGAACATTCGAGGATTTTTATTGTGTCAAAAATGCTTTCCTGTGATCCTGGGACATTTCGAGTGCCTTACTTGGGATTCTCGAAACCAGTTTCAAAGGCCTGAGCACCCGAAAGGACCTCAACATCCTCATGTCCAGCATGTTGGACTCCATGAATTCAGTCATTGACCTAGAAATCGGTAAACCCCTGAGTCCAATGTATCCCTAGCCGATTTAAAATAGTTTTTCTTAACATATACGTTTTGTTCTAATTTTTTTTTCTTAGATTTCGTGTCTATTTTTTAAGTATTTTTTTTTTCATTATAAAAAAAAAAATTTAAAGTATTATCATAATAAAACAATGTACTCACCCTGTTACAACTACAAAAAAGTCCATAATGTTCCATATATTACGAAGATATGAGCCGCTGTGCAGTAAAAAACCTAAAGCTAATATTTTGAGAGTCGCTTCGACGCAAAAAATTGCTAGGAAAACGAGTTCGGTTGCCTCCTGAAATTATTACACGAAACAAAACGTTTTAGTACAACAGAAAATACCAAACCAAAAACTAAAATTCGTTTTAAAAGGTGTAAAACATGTGCGATGACACTCGGGTGTTTTACCAAAGTCTTAGCAAGTACAGTCTTGTCTCCCCTGGGCAGATGTTCCTCCAGAGCCAACACCACGCAGTTGGCTATGATGGTTAACAGCACCGCATATTCGAACGGAGTGCAAAATAATTGAATTAAGAAAAAATACAGTAATAAAATTACAATGTCTTGCACAAATACGAAAACAATTACACTATCACCGAAAATATAATATATATTATTTATCCCCAGGACTTTGGCTTATGGGAATAATATAAGACGGCGGGAGCATAGCACGGCCATAAACTCGAAACACGAGGTCGTAATAAGGTGTTTAAACGATATTGTATATAGGTACCTTTATACACAAAAAGACCATCGAAAACGAAAGTACAATACTGGGAGCATACTATTGGTACATAATATAATATGTATGTTATTACGACAACGTCAAGTTATTGACCTTGAACATGTTTCGGTGCGTGTTTCGGGACTCATAAACACTTAACTGGGACGGGCGGTAGAAGAATAAGAGAGTGAGTGTGTGTGTGTGTGTGGGAGTGAGAGAGAGAGGAGACTATAAAATAATTTCCACTAAAATCCAAACAGTGTCACGTCCCGGTCTCTCATGGAACTGGCGTGCGTGCAAGTAGAGAAAACAACCCTTGGGCTTATATACTAGGCTTTGCACGAAAATTTCGCACACAGGGTTTCCCACTATAGGTACCATCTATACCTACTTATCTAATGTGAGCTTATAATTTATATTACACTGACACACACACACACACACACACACACACACACGTTATTAGATGTAAAACAGGACGACCAATGGTATACGTAATTTGATCTATAATAGGTGGTTGGTGACAAATCCCTAGTATTGTAGTTATATGAAACGAAAAATATTTATTTTAAATTCACATATAATACCTATAAATGCATGATACGCGTATCGGAATTCCAAAATATACTACCTATCGGAGGCAAAACGTTAACGACCAGTCTGCTCCATAACTATATTAACGTCACGGACTCTATCGTAGATAATAAATAAATGGGTGGGTCATCCCTATACCTTATACATGGAGGATTCTGTGATAATTGATAATATTAAATGTTACTATTTTTTCCTCGGCGGAGAGTACACGATCTGCACCTTCTGCAGTGTCAGATGGGTGAGGTGAGTGTGGGCCACGTGCGTTATTCAGATATAAATTAGTGATGTTATGACGAATTGGGCGTTTCAAAAGGATATGGCCATTCGATGATGAACCTGGTGTACCGGCGGACGGGGTTGTCGGTGCTGAACAGGAACAAGGACGACGGCCCGGGGGGCGCGTCCGCCTGCTGGTGGTGGTGATGGTGGTGATGGTGGTGGGACCGTGGCCTCCCCATGCCGGCGGATGTTCCCGCCGACCCGATGCAGTCACGTCCCGCGGCCGCAGCGACTTCCTTCTCCGCCGCCAACCTATTAAAACGACAAACAAGACGTCCAATATAAATAATATGTGTGGATTAATTTAACTGTGTATATTTCGTAAAATATTATAACATATAATATGCAATACGAGGCAGCGATTGTTGCACTAATATTAATAATAATCAATACGATAAGTAAACAGATACGCGTGTACCGGTGCAGTGTACCAAATGATAGAACTAATACGTTTTGTGCATCGTGAATGATGCGATTGGCTCGTTGAGAACCACTTGATAACGCTAACACCGGGTCGTTGATGTGAGATACCCAGCAGTGACGAAAATTGGTCGTACCTATAATAGGTTATTGTACGTAATTGTTTTTAATATACAAGTCGTGTAGTGTTAAAATTACCTATGTATATAATATTGTATATACAGTAGAACCTCTACAATAACTCTAATAGGTCGAGGACAAAAAGAAATCGAATCATCAAAAATTCGAGTTATAGAAAAAGTGTAATGTACATATTGTAATGTGGGGTCCAAGATAAATATTCCTTCGAGTTCTTGAAAACTGGACTTAGTTATTGGTAGACATTCGTGTAGTCGAGTATCGAATCGTCGATAAAAACGTCGTGGCAATTAATGAGACACTAGACAATGGAAATTTAGGTACCTATAGCTGTAATAATTATAAGACAAAAGTATACCAAAATATCACATTGTATAATATATTTTGTCACAATATTAAACATATTATTTTGAATTTCAAAATCAATCTCCTCATAACAATTCGAATTTCGTCTTGCAGTGAATTTTCGTTCTCACCCGACGATATGCTAAAAATGTAAGAACAAAACTTTCGTAGTCGGACTACTCTACCTGGATCGTCACAACATCAACAAATTCTTGAAAATAGTTTTAGAGAAATATATAATATACCCGAAACGATTACTACCCATTTAGTGTAAATATAATAATAATAATTGTTTTAATATTAACAGACATCATAGACGACGAATGAAATCGATTTTAGACAGACTTAAAATATATTACATTTTCAGAAAACGATAAAAATAATTGAACAAAATCCATTAAGAACCGTGGCAGTTTGTTTTCGTAAAACGTACAGTTATTATTATTGGCGGTTGAACGGGAGGAAATCGATACGCCCTATTATTGCATGCAATCTGCAGAACCCTTGTAACACTCGCGTACCTATTACGTATATACGACTATAGCATTGAAAATGAATTTCAATATAATATGGATTTACCGGCAAAGAAGCAAAACGTACAAATCGCGAATTAAAAAACAAACTGTGACTTACAAATTAGACTTTAATAACGATTTAACATTTCATCGCATCTTTTGAAAAATTAATTAATTCTTATGTTTACTCTCTCTCTCTCTCTCTCTCCCTCTTATAATATCGAAGTAACGCTCAATATTGTCCGATATTATTGGACATGAAGACTTTGAAAATCGTGTGCGATAAGACAGGTATTTCGTTTTTCTTTTGTGGTACAAAACTTGGGTGTCTAATGTGCACTATTTCTACTCTTTTTCTCTCTTCCCTTGATACTAATTATCAGTGGCGCCGAACCCCCCTAACAAGTGTTGTTAAAACAATAGCTTAAATGGGCGGGCGGTCCTAGGGGTTCAGCCCCTAACGGTCATTATCTACCAGTGCGGTGTTGGCCTCGGTACCTAGGGTAGTCGGGTACTCGGGTGGTATATAAGAATATAAGGTAATAGGAATAATAATTGTATAAAACTATGAACGTACAACATAATCAATACTCAATATGTACGAATCACTATTATTCCCCTAAAACCAGTATCAGTGATGTTATAACAGCTGTATGTATGTCCCTCAAGAGTATTATGAATACTGTTTTGGTCTTCGGACGATTATTGTTCAGTGTGTAATCAGTTATATAATTATTATACATTATCTGTGTTTTATCATCAATTAGTAATTAGATAATATATATTTTATAATAATCAATAACAATGATGGTGTGCATATGGTGTTTTTTCAATCGGATCAGATAGTTGTGCTTTTCTTTGTCCTTAGATCAAACAATATCTTTAATAAAAAAACAATTAAATAGGTACTACCAAAATGTTATATTAGATTCCACCGTCGGAGCTTTTTACTTAGTAGTTTGATACGAAACAAAATACATAAACATATATTTTTTTATATCTCCCGGCATAATACTAGGTACGATATATAGGTACTTTCATTCTATCCTGAGTCATCTTTCATACATCTTTTATGCAATTTAATGCCTATGACCTATATTCATGTTGTTCCCAAGTATGTAGGTATATATTGTATATTATAGTATAGGCATTCATAAATTACCATCTTTAGTATTTTATTATACGATGTTTTCCTAACCATTTTTTTTAGCCTTTGATGTAATACGATTATTGAAAGCTAACAACAATATTATGTAAACATCTTATTTGTAATTCATTGGATAATAGAAAATTGGAAAGATATATATTATGAATAGTATAATAGAATATAATAAAAACAAATTTACATAGTACCTAACTTGTAGATTTATAAATTAATTAAATTATATTTTTTTTTCGTTCGTATTTTTTCAGATGATTATATAATATGCTTGAATGTGATACATATACGATAATAATACCGTGGATATATCAAATTCCAAACATCAAGTGCGCCAATTTTGTAATAATTCCATTAATTTTAATTATTTTGGAAATCTTCGTGGGCACCTTTATATTTATATACATATTAAATAATTGTATACACTGTAGTACTGTATGGTGACAACAATTAATTCCTGAAACGAGTCTTTAAAAAATAATAATGGGTTGGAAAGGGGGGCATTTAGTAGGACTGATAAATTAAATTATTTGACGAAAAAAATGTATTACAAAATCGCCGTAAAGTATTTACATAGGTAATATATTAAATATATTTTTATTCATTTTGTCTAGATAATTAAATAATGTTTGATGTTAAATCCATCGCTTACGGTAACAAATTGAATAGTATACAACTATCATTGACAGTAGAATATTATTAGTGTGGGAAATAAGTCACATGGACGTTGACCGCGTAATAATGTTAATGTACAATTTAGCGACCATAATATAAAAATCGTGGTCATACACATTATACCCATTGATTACCTTAGATTAATATTATTTAAGCGACAAAATGGTTAAAACGCGTGCAAACGAATTAAGTCGTTTCAATTATCATGTTGTGTATAAACATTATATTATTATTATATAATACGCACTTAATATTTCCCTGGAGTAACAATTTCGAAATAACCTGTTTTTTTATATAGCATTAAAAAGATTTTTTAATCGGTAATCACGGATCTTTTTATAGCACCCCGGTGAACGTGACATCTTTATTCTCTGAGACAATAATAATTATGATTACAACTTACAAGTAGTGAGTATACAGAGTGTCCGATATTAGAGCGTTTGAGCTTGGGTTTTCGGGATGTGAAAATGAAGTTTACATAATCCCTCCACTCGAAAAAAGGACAGGCGTCTTGCGACATTCTGTATGCACATGTACTTAATATAATAACTTACACACATACACGAGTGAGTGTACACTATGTGAATGGTATTCATTTAAAAATTTAAGTTTTATCACGTAGTTTAAAAGCTGAATAGTTCGCTAGTCGTCAACGTGATTCATAATCAACTTTATTTCACGATGCGTCAAAAGATATTAAACACGGTTCATTAAAAAGAGATAAAAAAAACTGTTTGTACTTAAAGCAAGTAGACGTTATACGAGTTATAAGAAGCATTATATGTTATCCTCAAATCTCTATTCAAAAACCTTGCATCCATGTAGTTTGTCCCCATACGGTTCAAGAAATAAAAAATATTAATCAAGTACCACCAAGTACTATTGCCTAAGTGAAACAACTTGGCACGGCTCATTTGCAACAAACCAGAAAATCGATACAAATGTATAATATTGATGAAAATGAAAAAAAAAAAGTATAATTTATTATTTATGGTATATAATATTATTAAATTATATATTTTTGACATGATTAGCAAGTGACTAATAAGTTATAAGTCATAACAATAATTATATTTAAAGTTATTTTTCATGTTTCTAATCCAGTATAATTTATTATATAGGAAAATAAATAGTTACATCATAGTGATGTCAAATTTCCCTAATATGAGTATCTAAATAAAAACAAAATAATCCTTGCTTGAGCAATGCGGCAGTGTATTCATATTTTAAAAATTAAAACTTAATCAGTAAAGCAATACTTAAACAATATACATGTACAATAATAACGACTAATAGAAGAACAGTAATACTGTTTACATAGAAAATTGACTTAATAAAATGTATCTTTCGGTAATAATTTACCGGACAGGCTGCAGTAAGAAATCACACAAGATGTATGCATTGTAAAAAAAATGCGACTTCTAAAATAAGTAATAATTATTTTGGAATTCAAAACTGCTCACTTTCGACCGATTGGCTACAATAAACACTATTTACCTATTTAATACCTGAAATGGTAAATATAAATACAAGGAGACCGTCGACACAATTTTGTCGTGGACGTCCTACGCAATCAAGAATCTATAGAGGACCGAAAAACCACGGCGTTGTCTGTAGGGGTATTTTTAATCTCTCGGCACAGGATTCGCTGACAATCTTTAGGGGCCGAGGGGTGAATTGTTTTGACAGGGATGGTCTGCACATTTTCAATTAATATAGAATAATATATATTGTATGTTGTATCATATTATGGCTTATACGTCTAGACCCGAAAATGTATGGGAAATTATTCATGGGTATTTAATAATGATAATAATATGTGCACATGGTTTTCATCTTATTTATTTTTAAAGCTAAACTTAACTGACCGATATCCCAAGCCATACATTGTTGGTATATGGTTTTACTATAAGGGATAGGTACTCGTGGTCTAGGTACAATTAACGGGCCCTGCAGCCACCTGCACACCCATCACAGTGAAATATTTAATCTTTCTATTAAGCACATCGTATAGGACATGAGTACAGTAATTGTAGTCGATATAATAATAATAATAATAATAATAATGAGACCTCAAATATTTATAATATTATTTTATAATATTAACCATGTTAGGGCGATGGAACTTTCACCAAATCGGTTGCTCAAATATCTTGTAGTTTTTAGGTATAACACCAAAAGTTTCGAATGTTGTACGGCACTACAGCAGTTGTGGGCAGGTCTTGAAACCGAAAATATTTTTTCCTATTTCGATTTCGGTTTTGGTATCTGTATTTATTTTTTCCGATTTTGATTTCAGTTTCGGATACTTATCGGTATTTATTTTTTCTGATTTTGTTTTTGGTTTTTAATTTTTCCTATCTCAATTTCGGTTTTGATTACCGGTATTGATTTTTTTTCGATTTTGTTTTCGGTTTCGGTATCAATTTCGGTTTATAACGGTTTTCACCGATATTCAAAATCGGTATCCAATATCGATTTCAATCTCTGGTTGTAGGTATAAATTAATGTATTATATATATTTTTTAACATAAATATTTTATTTGTCTAACCGATTTTTTCCAAGCGATTTTGAAAAATAAACGTATTTGTTGAGACAGTTACTTATTAACAAAAACATATTTTTATTTTTTTAAATTCACCAATGAGGGTGCCTCTTGTTGGTGAAATTAAAGTTCCTAAGCAGTTCAATTAATTGTTCAAAATACATATGTAGGAATAGTAAATTCAATTAAAGTTGTTAAACAAATGTTTATGAAGCATATTGCTAAACTTATTTAAAATTTAAAATACATAATATACATTTTTTTAGGTCAACTAATTTAGGTTTAAGTAATTACTCAGACCTTAAGTGATTATAGGTTTGTCTTATTATAATTATATAATAAAGAAATGAAAAGACATAGAATTTCCTTATAGGGAAAACATGTCGATTAGTGTGCTATGGATTTTTTCGTTGATTATATTACGGTATGATTTACAGTCCTTATCAGCGAGATTACAGTTAACCGAAGACGGTAAGTTAACAAAAGTTCATAATTGGTTGCCGAACATACAAGTAACTATACAACCAGGTCGTCTCAAAGCCAGGCAGTAAATATAATATATAATAGGTATGGTACCTAGGTGTGATAGATTTGTCAATTTTTGACCTAGCACAACCAGGTCACTCAAAACCGCTGCATCGCTTAGAGTCTAGACTACACGCTTAGGTGCCGTATACCGCCGCATTTATATTATTATATTGTTAACATATAAATTTCAAGATACTCAAAACCTATTCCCTCCCCCCTTACTGCCCCCCCCAAAAAAAAATGCCTACAAAACCCTCGCTGATGCGTTATCTATATACCGTATAGATTCTTATGTACAGCATAAAATAACACTCGATTCGCGTATTCAGAGCAATACCACGGACCGACAGACCGGTCGGTCGTGCTGCTACGCCGCAAAACGGTAGCTGGAGCGTTGCCGCGGGTGCCGCCGAGGTGGAGACGGCGGCGGCGGCGGCAAAAAGCGGCGATGGCGATGTCCGCGGCGGGCCGGGCGAAACGCTGTACGGCGATCGATGCGCTCCGCGGCGGTGGCCTCAGCTCGCGGCGGCGTCCGTGACGTCACTGCCCGCCGAGTCACGGTTGTTATTACGTCACGGACGATAAACCCGTCCCACTAACCAAGTTCGAGTCGATATACCGTCCCCCGGCCCACCGACGCCGATGAAAGGGAGAGTCTCCGGCGCTGGAGCCGCCACCGCCACCGCCGCCACGTTGCCGGTCCGCGCGCGCGTCGCACTGGCTGATTTTTTTGCGCACACACACCTTTGAATGGCCCGGCGGCGGCAGCGAGCTCGTAGTAGTCGTCGTCGTCGTCGTACTCTTTTGCCCGTAACCGCCGCCGCCGCTGTTCCGGTAACAACCGTTACTACTTGACCTTTTTCCGCGTTACGTCAATACGCGCGCGGCGGACAGAGGGTGAAAAAGAAAAGAAATCGCGCGCGCCGCACTTTATTAAACACGGGGGCGCGCGCGCGCGTTGCACTCACACACACATAGACTCTAGCGAGTAACCCAACATCGTCAGTTACGCTGCGTACTCATATTGTATATTATAGTGATATAATACTATATAGTCATTACTATTATGTATTACGGTATGTCGGTATATATATATATATATAATATTATAGCATGTGTATAACATATAATATGTGTAACTACCTACTGGCCAGGTAACTTCTGGACATTATATTACCGGATGATCCTTTTAACGCGAGACACTCATTTTTTTCAAAAACTATTAACGTTTTTAAAAATATTACTATCACACAACAATATATCAAGTAGTTAAAAAACTATTTTTTATCTCGTATAATTTTTCAAATGTTTTAAGTGCCTACTATACGACGACATAAAATTTTAATTCATTATTCCAATGTCAAATAGTTTTCTTTTTGGAGTACCCAACTTCCTACTTTGATGTCCAAAAATCGAATTTTGGACGAGTAGTTTATGGGGGTTATAAATATTTAAGGTTTAGCTGTGCGGAGTGGAACAGAGGTCCTGCGCTAAATGTTGGTCCACTACTCCACTCATATAAACACTTATTATTTTATTTATAAACTATTGTATAACAGTTATATCTGTTATAACAGAGTTAAATACTGGATTTGTACGTATGTATAATTTGCTAATTTTTATTTGTTATGACTTATGAGTTTGTAAGATGGGGAAACAACACACGAGGGTGTAGGCGTCCTCTTAAATGAAATTTTTAGACGATAATTGATGACAAGTTTATTAATTTTTAGCTCGGTATTTAAAATTAATTAAATAGAAAAATAAAGATCAAAGAACTATCAAAAATCGTCATTATGTTTTACTCATTGAATCGAAATCATCTGATAGACGCCTTACTATAGAATATATACCTTAATATTATACAGACATCTTGACATTTAACGTACTTATTGAACCTATACAATAATATATAATATACCTTCCTAGTTGTGAATGGGAGGATTTGACCAACATGCTTTTCCCATAATATTATCCGCATCATGCGACTCAGTGGCCTAACCGTGCAAATTAATGTTAATTTCCCTCGAAAGTCCATCTAGTACTCTAATAATATTATAGTAATATATACCTGGTAACTGACAATTCCGAATTGTTAAAAAATAAATTGAATAGTATACGTATAAGTTTGATCGTCTACATACCAACTATATGCGCATAACAAAAACACAATACTATGAAAAAATCGAATAAGACGGGGACAAAAAACAATCGAAAATTCGAGCTATAGAAAAAATGACATAATAAAGTTTAAGGTCCAAGATATAATTCCTTAGAATTATCAAAAATTAGACTTATAGACGTTCGATTTATTGAGGTTCCACTGTAAAATTAGGAGTGATTGGATTTATAACAATGTATCGTACTATATCGTGTTTATTGTTATTTTCGTTTTTTGTGTTAAAACACATTTTATAGAAGAAATAATGTATCAATCTTCAGCTTTGAGGAGGTTTAAATAGTACAAAATTGGATTTAGTTGGATATAATTATTGGTAATTATCTTTATAATTAAGATAGTCTAAAAATAAATTACGAAAACTAGAATGCTTACCAACTTAAAATTTTAACAAGATTGATTTTGTTATTTGGCTTAAATTTGAAACCGAATAACCCCACCGTTACTTGAACTTTTCGCCACATATTTATATCGGCATTTTTTTTTTAATAGGTATAACTTATCAAATATTTTAGATTTTTTTAAAATTTGTATAGACATATTAAAACAAATTTTTTTTTAGTTTTTATACTACCTAGTTGATAAAAAAATTAATTGCTCGGGGAAAAAGCTTAAAAGCTTATACAATAGGTTCCACATAAGTAATAAGTAATTCTTACTGGATAATTAAAAAACAAAAATATTTACTGTAAATCTACATTATTTTTTTTATGAAAGTTTAATGTGAATAATAGTAATATTATTTTAATTCAAAAATAATATGAATTATCTTATAGTCAAAAATCCTTAAATGTTTTACTTTAATACCTTTGATTTGAGAATTTAATACAAGGTTTCTCCTATATTTTTCTCAAAGCAACCTAAAAAAAATATTAAAAATACTAATAATAATATGTACACTTTATTTTTTTAGACATTTAATGTTTACATTTTTATAAAAACAGGAAATAGTTAAACAAAAAATAAGGGTTATATAGTTATTTTGTTGTAATTAAAAAAAAATTACTCTTGTTATAGATTTGAAAATGTCTGTCATTATGTATTATTAATTTAGTATACACAACAAAACGTTCAAAATATTTAGATTATTTTAATCTATTTATACCACGATCCTATTTATACTTTACTTTTCTACGGTACTCATACTCGTAGGTATTACTTATAAGTTAATATCAGCTGTTGTAGTTATATTATTATACATTGATTGTTTTTGTCAAAATTAGTAGAGAACTGTTTTTTTGTCTATACAAAATATTACGTACAAGATCTATCATGAATAAAAATTCACTCAATGACGAACTGTACTCATAGATATTATAAGACTGGATGAGACACGCCTATACTGGCTTCGTAAGAGGTTGCGGTATTTTTTTGGGGAAGAGAGAAAGTTCAATATCTATGAGAGAGATCGACTATAAGAGTGCTTTTTGAGGTTAGGTTACAAAAATTGATAATTTAAGATTCTATTGGCGGGCTTGTCTAATCTTTTGTAAAAAATTAGAATTTTTATAAATCGATCACGTTTAATAAATAAAACGATTAATTATTGTATCCTCTTCAGCTATAATATCATTATTTTAATATTTCATCCTCCCCCTCCACGTGAAATATTAAAAAAAATATTTCTATAGTGCGCGAGAATGAACAAAATTTAGACGCCACCTATAATTTCCTCTTATACTATAGTATTCATTATTTAACTATTTAGTGTATGGTACATCGTAGAGCAGCGGTCGAGACGGTACGAAATATAATCCCGGTTAAAGATAGGTAGTAATTTTCTATAGCTATTAATTGTGACACGTTTCAATATTTTGGCGTTAAGGCGTTAAATAGGTTTTTGTTTAATTTTAGATAATATTATTATATATTATATTTCATAGTTCAACTGAAAAGGCATTCCTACATTTTCTACTGTTTTTAACATTATTTAGTGTAAAGTAATTAATTTCAAACTTAAAAGGTCTAAGAGTACATCTCTCACAGTACCTATTACGGATACAAATATTTAAGTTATATAAGTGTATTATTAAACTAATGGTAAAGATAACTAATAGGCTATCATGATTAAGTATGACGTATGTTATAATTTATAAAATATAAATACAAATTTGTATACCACAGCGTAGTACACTATACGCAAACACATTATCACCCCATCAAAGAAAATTCCTGACTATGCCTCTGTTTTAATCGATAATATTAGTTTTGACTATTACTGTAGCGTCGTTTGATTTTCGTATGGGGTAGTGATTACTGAAAAAATATCAAAACCAAAATAATCTAGATAATGTATTAAACTATTTTATATGATAATCAATAATACGTTTTGGAATAGCGGTTTTCTCAATAAATAATTATAAAATATATGAAGGTATTTTCTTTTATAAATACCTAACTACTATAAATACCTACGCATGAATTTTTACATTATGTATTTTGTTCAATATTACCTTTAATATTACGCTAGTTAAAAAGTTGTTTCCGTCAAAGTTTTCCACGAAGACACAATGCATATTAAAAATATATCATAATAATATTAGGTTTTTCATCTGCAGTTGGCTTAGGTACTTTTTATCACTTAACAATTTTATGTGTGCCGTTAATTCGAACGATCACGAAGAGTGCAGACGACCGACTATCTTATATTATAATATGCAGTAAGCACCAACATAATAATGTTATTAATTAATAATATTATAATAATAATAGTATGATAACGAATAAGATCTCTTCATTTGTGTTATACAATATTATATTATTTTATCGACGCACGCTGTCAGTATGGATAATAATTATTACTATTTCCGTCCACTTTTGTTTTTATAAACTGAACGTTACCAAAACACGTATTATATTATTGCGATAACAGCAGCTGTAGTTTTATTATAATTAATAATTAAGTATATTGTAGTTTGCTACAGTCTACCGCTGTCTATATCTCGATACCTTACCCCACGTCACCTTACGCACGTCATCCAGGATGAAATCCTCCAAAAATGGAATATCCCAGGACCACTTATTACATTAATCCGTGCTGCTCACTGGTCGCTTAGAGAGTATAATATTATAAGCACATGGCAGGCAGGTATAAAAATATAATATTATTGAAAATAATAAATATTTTTAAAATATTATTATTATTACACTCTACCCTCGTTGATTTAAAACGGCATTTGCAGCCCGTCATACCTAAATAATTACGTTTCACACGTCTTTGTTATAATCACTATTATTATCCAATCGCGTTCACCCGGCATGAAATATATTTGATAAGGCGATTTCTGTGTATAATATTATATTATGTCGGTATGTCATGATGTTATTACTATTATCGTTATCGTAAGGTTAGAATATTATAGAGAGCCCGGCGACGGAAACTGTTATAACACTTCCCGTTTTAACGCGATCGTCGTAGGGTATATTATTATAATATTATATTATGTTTTATTGACTTGATATCAAAATTTACTATACTATAATATAATATATATATTATCTGCAATGGTGTATTTACAGAGAAAGGGAGGGAACAAGGGTTCTGTGCTCTACAGCCTCTACCACCCCCCTCCGATTCAACGTGTAGATGTATAGTGTTACATTTTATAATAGTTATTAATAAACTTACAATAAATAATAACAATAATTACATATTATATAGATTGCTTGATGGATATTAGTAAATAATAGTGCATTGTATATATTATTAGTAATTATCTATGTGAATAATTACATACATAACCTACATAATATAATATAATGTTGATATGTAATAAATAGTTGAAAGTATTTTGTGCTCCTCGCCTCCCCAATTTTTCGTTTTTTCTGAATACCTACCTACCTTGTTGTTTATTACTATATAATATCTATTATAATGCATGATCATACTAGTATAATTGAAAACCATATTTAATTTTTTCAGATTTATGCAATTTTTGTAATTTATACTTTGCAGCCGTAATATGATTGTGTGTATTTTAATGTTTAGATGATTATTGATGATACAAATGTAAGGTTTACCTACTTGTTTTTATGAATACGATTAGAGTTGAAAAACACAAGACGATTCAAACGAATCACGGAACTTGTAAAAAAAGTATATTGACAAGATAAATCGTTAAGCTTTTGTAGGATCGTGTAGAGATATTAATTTATATTGAAAAGTATCTACATAAAATAAAGCATCATAATAATATGTAGGTATTACCAAAAAATAAATGAAAATATATTTATTATTTTCATATACCCAGTTAGTGGTATTACCACATTCGTGAGTGGACAGTGGGAGTGGGTGCATCTAACAAACAAAAGCCATAAAATCATAGTCATAGTCAAACTTTTATTGGTGATAGTATAACAAATTTGACTAGAATTTTATACTTAACACATATTATACCTGTACATTATCAATAATTATAAAATATTTACGGAAATCATAATTGGTAGACGAAGCTCAGTGGCGTAACTATGTAGGGTGGTTAGGTGTGCATCGTAATCGGGCCCTCGAAGGTTTAAAATGGTGGTTATTCAATAAATAAAATCAGCATTTTAAAGCCATGGCTAATATTTTTTTAAGAAAATGTTAAATCCTGTATACACAGCTACCTGCAAGGAGTATGGAAATAGCTTGAGTGTCTAAAATTAATTGCCTATAGTAATGCTTGTTATCATTATCATGTTCATCGCAATATTTTATTGTCATGTAAAACATACAACATTGTCATAAACAAAAGTATTAACCGGAGTATGAGTAGAAAAAATTAAATTGAACTATAATAACGATAAAATGTTGATACTGTAAGTATAATAGTTAGTATTAATTTAAAATTTAAATTATATGGGGCCCTTGCAGCTTGTCATTAAAACAAATAGTTAACTAAATAATTTTAACTTTTAAGGTACAAGAATTTTTATTTTTTTATTGTATAAAGCACTTAACACTAAATGGAAGTATAATAATATATTAACTACACACCATTATGTATGCATCGGCAGGTTAAGTTGGTATGATTTTTTTTAATTTATAATAATTTAAATTGATTTTTATAATGATTTAAATACGTATATATTGGTGTAAATAATATAATATATGTTTTTATTCGAATCATTTTTAAACGATGGCAATATTATTCGAACAAGTTATTGTAAGAGAAACAATTCCAAATCATTTTATATCATAATACTATATTATATTTAAATCCATACAAATCGAATAAGTTTTCTCTTTAATTCTTCCGTTCTTTATTATATATTTTATACTCGACGATTATTTAAAAACTGACGAATTTCCATCACACCACCAAATATATGGTATAGGTAATTAATTCATGTTGAGCCACTGCAGCAGTATACATTACTAAAGCTATACATTATTTATTGAGTTGAAACACTTAAAATACTAATAATTATTTTTATTATATTTTCAAAATGGTCTAAAATCGTTGAGACTCACAGTTAGAAACTAAGAAAACTCAGAATCTAAAAATACAAGTATAAGTTGTAGGTGGCACTAAGCATAGATACATAATATTTTAATTATTACATACCTAATAATGATTCACACACGTGTGAACATAATATTATAACATTGTGTATTATAACGTGAACATATAGTATATTATATTATATAAAATAGAAATATTTTATGTACATTGCACCGTAAATCGCGGCTTAGAGGTGGTGCGAGGAGTGAGATATTGTTCTCGATGGCATGTGCGTGGGGAAAAAAGAGAGGAGAAAGATAACGCGATAAATTTTAACAGTATGGTAATGTTTAGGGGAAAAGGCCGAATGTAGCGTCCGTTTGCGCTATATCGATCCCATATTTTATATAGGCCACGTTCCCCGTTGAATCCACCATCGCCGCGTGAGTGTATTTGTGTGTTTTTAAAATTATTTTATGCGGTCCGCTAAAATCGAACGCGAAAACCCTCTCTCGTTGTTTTCTCCGTGCTCCACACACACACACACACACACACACACACACACACACACACACACACACACACACACACACACACACACACACACACACACACACACACACACACACACAAACACACGACACTTCAGATATTATTCCACAATGAGTGTATAATAATAATACATTATAAATTATCGTTATTCGACGATAGACATTAAATCTTTTTAAACTTTTAAATGTATATTATCATCATTGTAACACAATAATAACGTCATTAAATAAACTATAATATATTATACGTAATTATATTTCTATTTAAAATATAAGTATCCAAATTTAGTTTGTCGTTGTAGTGTGGCAATCGAAACTAATTACAAATATTATTAACCACGTCACAGGAATAATGGTACACACATACATACACACGCATACACACCTACCCACACGTCGGATTTCACAAAGAGAACAACAATATATAACAATGGTGTATTTATATTTACAAACAATCGTAGTTCAAAAACGAAAGAAAACATATATGACTAAAATGGAGTCTGAAATAATTTGCAATATTTGTGTTCATATATTGTTATTATAGGCAATACAGTTAAAGCCTTTTACAAGTGTGTGACTTTTGTGTGAACTGCAATAATAATTATTGCATTCGTAAATTATAATGAGAAGCCAATTATACCTTTCTAAGATTTCCCAAATTCCCATAGCCAATACGTTTGTTACAAATTTATTGTTATTGATGTATACAAATTTGTTAAACAATGTATTAATATGTATAGAGTGTTATATCAAGTAATACGTGATAAATAAATAAAATAATAAGTAGGCAACTTAAAAAAAATACATTATAAAAATGATATCGCTACTGGAATAAAATAATAATATTATAATAATAATTTGTTAAATGAGTTTTTCACTGCATTGACATGCATATTATATATTATTATTATTATTATTATTATATATTATTATTGTTATTGTTATTGTTATTGTTATTATTATTATTATTATTATTATATTAGATATTTTAATGTTGTTAGTTACAGAATAATTTGTGACACGATATAGTGCGCTATCAGATAATATAAATATTTTTTTAAAACATTTGAATAACTATATATTAGAATTTTGCATAAAATAAAAATGGTGAACAAATAATTATTTAAAAAAAAAATGCATAATACAAAATGTTTATGGTATACTTACACGTATAATCGATAGAATTTAATTAAATAAGAAAATTATGGGTACCTAATGACGCGTTCACCTTCAGACCGCGCCTCAATCGATTATAAAGTGCACACTGCACACTGCACATGCGTACTAGTCAACAGACAACAACTACCAACAATCATATTTTAGTAGTTGGGCGAATTCAGAATATTTAGCCATTCTAAATAACAGGATAAAAAATTATAAACCATCATTCGACCAATAAATGTATTTCGTTTAATAATTGCGATAACTTTTTTTCTACGAGTAAATAGATATTATCGAAACAACCCAAATGTCTATTTAGAAAAATTTAAATGTACATAACAAATACTTAGTTTAATTTTAATTGAAAATTAATTTAGATTTAATATAGTTAGTAAACGCATTGAATCATTTTTATATAAATAATTAATAATCTATATTATGTGAAATAAGATCAAGACGGATTTTAATAGGTGTTGTACAGTTATCTTAAGATAACTACTACCCATTTATAATAATAAACCAATACCTATTTCGTGAACCAATAGTCATTTTCTTTTGAAATTATTTGAAATTTAAAATTTGGGGTTAAATGACTTTGGTATTCCTACTATAACAGACTACTCAATACAAAAAAAAAAATGTCTTGACTAATATCAGATGCAATTTTTTGATACATTCAAATATTGTGAACTGGAAAATCTTGTTCCGTATAATATACATAGATTATATTATCTACATTAATTTTTAAAGTGCCATAAGGTAACAAAAAATTCCCATGGCACATAATAGTACAAGCTATTATTATAACTTAAGTCTCTCATTATATTATAATGATTATTTTTTAATATCATGGTACATACCTACCAAGAGAATAAAGTAATAATAATACTAATATGGATTTTAGCAAACAGCGTATACTTTACGCAGAAAACTATGATGATCTATCATGAATTCGTGGTGTTAAATGTACATTCATAATATAAGGTACGTAATATTAATTTCATTGAGTTTTTGCCATTTAATGAGTGTATTAGTATAAGTTGAAGGAAATTACTTTAACGTTACAGCTACTCTTACGTTTCAAAATAAAAAAAAATCCACAACAACTATCATGGTAGGTAGGCAAATAATTGGATCAATTTCGTTTTATTTATTTTAGACGTCACATCAACACAACCAAAAATAAAATTTGTCTCAACATCAATAGTACATCGTTTTAACCCTTTACACTATTGACAAATTTAAATAAATATTTATTGAAACGTAACAATTATAGTACATATATAAATAATAGTCTTAACAAACTTTAATATTAAATATTCGTTAACCGCAAAGTATTTTATCCCGACACCGTGGAACACACCCAGCTGATATAAAGTGAGATTCTTTTGATGCAATCCAAATTTAAAATTAAGTTTTCCCGTCAAATTTTGTATCGAGCTTAAATACAGCATAGATATTTATTCTATATCTAACTCACAGTCCAAATTATTTATTCATTTAGTCTGTTATAAATTGTTTAATAGTTAATACCTATGTTGTACACTAATTTTTCTCAACTTTTCGTGTTTTCGTTTTTTTTTTTAATTTTTCAGAATTAATGAGGTACATTGACGATAATAATATTATTATTGTTACATCGAAGGCCGATCTGAGTTAAAAGAATCTACCTGTACCATGACAGCAGTAAATGAACAAACCGGCGTTATTTTTCGCCCTCTAGTGAAATTTTTGCAGACCTCTTTCCCCACATCATGGTGGCGGTGGTAGTATGGTGTAGTTATGTTTTCAATCGATTTCAGAGTGGGTAGGCAGGGTACTCACCCGCATCGGAGCAGAGCAATAAATAAATAAATTCAAATCGGAAACGGTAAATGATCCTCGGGCCGGGTACGCGCGCGCACCAACGAGTGTATACACCTCTATATACATACAATATACCTACATGCATTATAGTCTCGGTGACACATAACAATATATTGTCGAGTAAATGAGATACGTGCCTATTATTTTGTTATATTATATAATAATGCGTAAGTACTTAGAGTTATTTTTCACTAAATTATCCAATATTTAAAAAATTCACATTCAATGAAAATATATAGGTATCGAATAGAAATAAAATGGAACTTTCAAAAATTCTGGCAAGACTGTTTTTAAGAAGTTTGATGATAATATTATAGTGCATTTTTTTAATTGTATGTGTGCGTTATATGTGAATATATTGTGCGAATTAACTTGAAACTTAAATTAGAAAAAACTATAGTAAGTTATCGTTAATGTATGACTGTTAGTGTAAAACAAATAACACATACATTACAATATTTAGTATAATATAATACTATGGATTAATAAAGTACGTAAAAATAATGTTATAACTTATAAATGAATTATTTTAATAAATAATTCGGTAAAATGTTAATGAAATCTTAAACGTATGGCAATATAGTTTCTACTATTTTTATGCATTCAAGACTCGGTGGAGTCGATAGGTAGATAATACTCATAAACAGAAGCCCACGAAATCAATAGTCGGTGGAGTTTATGGGTATTAACTACAGTAGCTTTGGAGACTATAATATATCTACATTCCTTTTTCACAACTGGACGTTAAACTGTGAAATCGATTATTATCTCCATGCTAGGCAGTAGTAAGTACGTTAGCTCCATTGAAAGTATAAAACAACTTTAACATTTTAAAAATGGGTTAAAATAAAAAAATATTTCAGAAAAAGTCAATTGATTCGTGATTTTAAACTGGAAATTTTTTTTCAAAAGTGGTTTTTCTGAAATTCGTAAAGTATAACATAAGTAAACAATTATTATCATAATGTCTCTGAAGATTAAAAAAAAATTTCAACAATTATAAATCAAAGTTATACTCAACAATATGCATTTTGACATATAATAATAATATTCTTAAATTAGTAGGTACCTATATACTCAAAAAAATGCATTATAATATTCCTTGCACCAAGTCCACTCTCTTGTCATATTTATAATTAAGTATTATAAGTAAAATACTTTTTACTATATCTATACGAGTATGAAGTATAAACACCAAAATATTCCTATACAATATTTTAAATATATATATAAATTAATTGTTTAGGTAATTACATCGAGCATCTCAAAACCAAATACTGCGAAAGCTATATGACGATTGATACTCAAAAACATATTATTTTCGAATCTGCAGTACGATTATTTAACACGTACACGCAAACAAATTATTATTATTATTTCTTACTTAATCAGTAAATTAATTAAACTACATATTTTAAGAGTCGTCTATTATATTATTATCATCATTGTTGTCGTGATATTCACTATGTGTCAACTATACATACAATACGTTGATTTTCACGGCGAGCGTGTGTTCACCACACTAATATACCGGAGTCCGGGTAACGTGGCAATGGTTGATGTTGAGATGGGCAGGGGAGGCCTCCGACCGAGCTGGGAGAGTAGGACGCCAGGGCCGCCGCTGCCGTATAACGAAATTGCTGGTAATCATTTAAAGAGCGACCGGGCCCCCTGGCTGGCTAGCGGGAGAGCAGCCACCGCCGACGATATATTATAGCGACGCTAATTGGATTATATTGAATATAATTCCACTAAACCGTCTAAAGAGCTGTGTAATTCGACGTTCGAAACACTCTTTGTCGCGTTTTAACTGTAGTGTCCTATCTGTGTGTGTGTGTGTGTGTGTGTGTGTGGCACTGAAGTTTTTATTTTTAGCATAATGACTAATGACTTTAGGTATAGCAGGATCGCAAACGATATTATAAATTATAATATGTTATAATTTATGGACCGAGGAAATAAACAAAAGAGGAGCCCCACATTATAATACGCGAAGTACGAAAAAAACACCTACCACGCCTAACTCAAGACGACGTCCTATTACCGTATCCAATTTCAGACCCAGAAAATTAATTAACTGTGTAAACTGATAAATTAAATTGTAAATATTTTGAAAAATATAATAAAAACGAAAAGTGTCATGTTGACACAGTATTAAACACTATATTATATTCAAACACAAAACATAGATTAATAACATTTTTTTATTGTTTTATTTGTACAAGTTAAGACTGTACGCTCAAATAATAATAAATTGTGAATATTGTACATCCACACACCATTATAATACACTATAACATAATTATGTTATCGAGACCCCTGGGCCGAGTTAAGTTGAACATATTATATTGTAGTATGGGTGTACATGTGTTTTTCTCTCGTCGAAATGAATAGGGTAGTTTTATTTTTCATAAATAATAGGCTTAAATTGATTTTTAATTCGATCCTTTGCGCGCTGTGTATAAGAGTAGAAGGTAAAAATAATATAGCTGGTTTCCCCAAATTTCGAGTACATTTTTGACCACCTTTTCGATAATACAATCGCTCTAATGAACAAATGTTACGTCTTATCAAACGGATTCTTATTTAATGACCCTGCATAACGGCATTGACATTTTACCAACGATTATAATATTGAAAAATATATTATTATAGGTACCAAAAACCGTAGTCCGTAGAGTTTGACTATGTAGCATGAGTGTATGACCTAACCTATATTATCTACTATTAAAATACTTTTTATATTAATCATCCCGGAAATTCGTAGGTACGAAATAATAATACCTATAGGCATAAACTATTGTATAACAAAACATGAGTATTGCAAGTATATAGAATATCAATAGTTCATAACATTTTATTGCTTCAGAAATAAATACTCTGAAACCGTTCTAATAAAATATAGTACCTACAACAAATCCTCTGGAACAATAAGAAAAATCATCTACTCTAACGATTTATGCACCTTTTGTACATAAAATATCTTGTAACACGAATCGTATTATATTATATTACAGCCCAAACATCAGATTTCAACACGAAATGAGTATATAAAAAAAACCAATCGGGGAAGTCGCCCTGCACTACAGTATAATAATATTTTGTTGAATGTTGATTATTGTAGATATACCTCTAGCGGTTGAGTAGGTCACTGCAGTAAAGTATGACGTGTTAAATTTGAATTCAATATGATAGGTCACTGCGGATACGGTGAAAAACTATTCTGAGCTGATACGGTCTGTCAGCCTATATTTTTAAGCATTTTTACCCCTAACCATTGAGTAGGTCACTGCAGTAATGGATGACGTATTGAATTTTAATTCAACGAAAAGTCACTGGATACGACTCTGAGTGGAGGCGGTCTGTCAGCCTATGTATATTTATGATTGCTACCTATTAGTAATCTGGTAAGTTGAGAACTGGTTCTAGCTAAAACGAATTTATAAAACATATTTATTATAATATATAATAACAATATTATAATATCACTATTATAGCTGTTATTAACTTCTTTGTATACCAGATACGAACTTAGCTCAGTTGGTTACGTATCGGCTCATAATATTATAGTATTATAATATAAAATTGATATTGTGTATTATAATAATATAATATAAACCCGTATTCCGTAATGTATTTTAAGTTTTTCTTCATCATTAA
Organism: Macrosiphum euphorbiae; assembly: GCA_949089665.1. Taxonomy (NCBI): domain Eukaryota; kingdom Metazoa; phylum Arthropoda; class Insecta; order Hemiptera; family Aphididae; genus Macrosiphum; species Macrosiphum euphorbiae. The sequence goes on along the minus strand of CARXXK010000003.1, from coordinate 68,530,874 downwards.
GAACATAACATGGAATTTTTTACTATTGACTCATCCCTAAAGTATCAGTCATAGTATCCATTAAGTATCAAAAACCACTCTCAAAGTCGAAGATTGAAATCATTTTTAACTTTTTCTACTTTGCACACATTGTTGCAGTATAACCAATAAATAATAATACATTCATCACTCTTTAAAAATCTAAAAAATGCACAACTGTTTTGAAATCTAATACAGTAATATCGTAAGGTACGTACCTATAAGGTGTATAATATGTTTATGCGCACAGCTATATAACATTGCAGTATACCAATGTTTTTATGTGTCAGACTTATAGTGTAGTATTACATTACCATATATGGTTGACAATTTACCAAGACGTTTTAAGATATTGTGTATTTATAATTTAAGAAAAATGTATGTTTGGACTATATAATTTGGGTAAATATTATTATTTTTGAAGAGGATTTTGATTCAAAATTAAAATGAAGTTCTACAAAAATATTGAATAAACATATCATTATAAAGTATAATGTACCTATAATAATATAATATATTAATAAATTGTATACGACTGAAGCGACTTCGATAATATACTATTTAAGATGTTAAATTAAAACAATAATATTAATCAAAGGTCACTACGACGCTATTTTATAGTGTTTGATGCAACACTATCGCAGTGGCATTATAACTGCAGGGATTTGCTTTGGTTAATTTGTTATATATGTGCTAGGGGCTTAACTATAGGATCCTTTATTTTAGTATACTGACGCTGTGAGTAGGTATATATAACAATAATTGTTTAGACTTTTGCAGCAACCTTCCTACAGCAACTCTAGCTGTCTTTATTTAATTTAAATTCTCTTACCATTTAACCTTTTGTGATGAACCTTATAAACATAGGTATGTATATCACATTCTCGTAATATTCATACCTATGTATACATGTTTAATTGGATGTCGTTGGTAACCATACAACTTTGATAACGTGTAAACATACACACAAAATATTATATAATATTATAACCACCACGTAGGTTACACCGAAAGGGTGGTATACAAATCCAATAAGTGTCATTTCCGTTCAAATTTTATACACGTATTGATTTTAACCTATTATAATGATAGCGGTAAATTCTATATTAATATACTTTTTTTTTTAAACTTATCGCAGCTCAACTTTTTTTAATTTAAATTCGATTTTATATGTGAGTATATAATAAAATATATGCATAAAAAATATATATATTTTATACCTAGGTATGTATATATTATTCAAAACAATAATTATATGCGACCCTCTCGTTGGTCGCTTTTTACACTATATTTACGAATATGAAAAGACATTCAAATGGTGTTTAATGCGTACATAACGCGAAAATATTACAAAATATCGATAACATGTAGGTAGTCGGTATTATATTAAATAGAGTTATAACGCGCTTGATGATAATATCGGTGTTCGTGTGTGTTTGGTATGGTGGGCGGGTAGGATACGGGGACAAATAATAATTATTTGACCCTAAATAAAAATAGCCAGCCAGTCAGATAGTGTCAATATTACTGGTTATTTTAATGGGCTATTAAGTTGACTTTTCCATTAAAAAAATAATATAATTATAGTAAGTCGGTAACAATATTGTGGTATGAAATTGTTTTCGACGATCATTAGTAATTACCTACCTATTTAAATGATAGGTATTGGTGGTTTTTAATAAAAAAACAATGCTCAGATCCGGTAATATAAACAAAATAGCAAACGATTTCCAATTCATAGGAATGAAATAAAATATATATAGATACACATAAAAATGTTTGTGCATTCCTTCTATACTCTAGGGTCACAAGAATTAGAGAAAAATACATGGTTGTAAAACCACTAAAATAAATACATTCCTCGATTCACCGAAAATCTAAAACATTAAGAAATACTGTGAATAACTATCAACTATAATAAAAATAATTCTTCAGTTCTGTTGTTTTAGTAGTTTAGTACCGACCTATGTTCAAAGTATATTTTACACTGTACCTATGTCCTATACAATATACTTCATTGTTAATTATGCGTGTTTAATGTTTGGGGCATTCGTTAAGCAAAAATAATATTATTACAGCATTTTGTTGAGGTGGAAATAAAAATATTTTAGAGATGTCGTTTGGTTTTTATATCACTCATCGTTATGAATATTTTTTTATGACTCATGCGGGTTATGAGTCAGTTAAGTCACTAAAAGTTGCCAGTTTATTATTAGGTTAGGTTATGGAATTAAAAAATAACAATTAACTATTAGTAGTTATTAGTGTTATTGCATTAGTCACGTAAATGGTTAATAACAATAAGACTAAATTATACAGACTACAGAAGATGTTGATGGTTCACAATATTATTATGACAAATGTGTATCACGGGGGTACCTATGTGCAGGACATCCGGCAGACATCGAATTTATAATTTATAAAAGTATTTAAGCCTACCAGGTCAAAAGGAGTCTTATAACTAAGCATAACGAAAATCGGAAAATATAGGTCAGTATCAATTCGATTAAGACAATTTCTTCTTGGAATTTTTTTTTCTGAGTAAACCATAACTTTACCGATCGACTAAGTTATATTTTACTATTAGTTTTCTTACAGGTCCCTCTTTATAACACTGTATTGGGGTCTGTTAATGAAATTGTTATTTACTTCACTTTATTGTGGGTAGTGGTTACATATCTGATGGTTGGCATTTTGAGACGATATTCATTCGGTCGATTCGTGGCAGGCACGTCATGCAAAGGTATTATATTAGATTCAAAGAAATCAATATATTAGAAATTTAGCAATAATTTCAATAATATTAAATTGCACTCTATTATTACTTATCATTATTTGTATTTACAACTAGGATAAGTTTATACCTATACTAATCGAAATGGTTTTTGAGCTCGTGGAGTGTGGTTAGTTATAGCAATTATAACTGTAGTGTCTAACCATTATGAATCACTGAAAAGATAGAATTTAGAAGTATTATTGAAAACTCCACTTAAAAATGTATTATCTAAAATGTGTCTCATCAGAATAATACATTATTTCTAGAAAGAGGATGCAAAAATATAAAAAAATTCACGTACCTGAGTATTTAAATTTCTCATTGATTAGGATATAATTAAAAAGGGGTACGCTAAAATAAATAATAATCGTCCCCTCGAATCCCGCAAAAAAATGCACTCACTGCTTATTTATTTAAACTAAAAAATAAATATTTTGTAAAATGTAAGACCTACTATTATCTCCATATAAAATAAATTTTGTTCTTTATGTCAGCCAATATATTTTGCTTGTTGTACTCATATTTGATGTAGGTATATATTATAAACTACAGGAGTAGTCTAACAGTCAAATACTATTGACTTCAAAATCGATCGTGTCGAGTAACTGATGAGAATATAATAGTATGTAGTTTTAAACATTATGAAGAAATTGTAATTATAAACAAATACTTAACGCTATATTACGACATACATTGTCACTCGTCAATCATTTTTACTCAAACAAACAATCGTGGGAACGAATTGTTTAAAATCATTTTTTTATTTTGAGTGGATTTATTACAAAAATAAAATATTCAACTTGGACAACGTTCTTTTAAAGAAACAAAAATTCAGCCAATCAATCCTGATATATATAATAACATTTTTCTCACACACAAAACTCTATATGATTACACTTTACCGTATTCATTTTTAAACTGTTTTCGATCACTGAGATATCGGAATGCCTGTACAGTTCAACACCACATACATATTATACAGAGGGTAGGTGTTCCGATGACGAAATGTTGTAGCTTCGCGGATTATACGAATAATAATGTAATGCTGACTAGTACTCATCGGTCAAAATGAACCTGTCAAAATGTTGGGCTGATTGAGCGTTTGCAACGAGTGATACGATGACGACAACGTTAGAAATTAAAAGAAATTTCGACGTTGTGCAGTAAAAACGTCAAATAATAAGGATGCAAACACTCTATCCAAAATCTTCATAAAATCCGAAACCCAAATGATGAAATATTTTATTATTACCAACGTGTACCTATATTACAGGTTTCAGTATTTCTCTTTCTGAGTAGTAATTGTGTTTTCAGTGCAAACTAAGTTAAAATAAAATATTTTTTAGTATAGTAGTTTTCCATAATATTATGGCGTCATTAAAAAACACAAGAATAAATTGCATACGAAAAAGAATTGTCTACCCATCACCCATACTTAAACCAAAAAAAAGGATTGGGTTTTTTATTTTTGTCAAGCTGTAAGGTAAAGAAAGTGCCAAATTGATGTAAAATCATACATTTTTGGGTTTTGGGTATTCTAGTGGAATACGAACCTTAACCGAACTATCGAGCTTCCTAAAGGGAACCTAGTATTAGTAATTATCAAGTACTTTTAAGTAAACATTTGTAACAAATGGGTGTAATTTTCGGTATAACTTGATATTTTTTCGTGATATTTAAAAACATTTTAAATCGTCTACTTTTATAATTTTTTTTCCGTTTTGTGAACCATGACATTTTAGTTTGTGAGTTCAAAAAATTGAAAGTTAAAAGCAAACTTCCTCATAAGCTGTTCTTAATTAGAAAATATTAAAAATATATTGGTACCATTTTTTCTTATAAGCGTTTGAATTTCAGACATTAACGAATGTCGTAAAAATAGAGAAAATTTGCAAACTATTTTTATTTAAAATTTAAATGTTACTAATTTTTTAATTTGTATACCTGAGATAAAAAAAATTGATAAAGGGTTTCTCGTAAGTAAGTACTCGTTACAAGAAACACATTTTCAAAAAAATTAGATGGCTTATCAAATTTGATTTATCCTAGATTTAAAATTAGTCTTGTTTTATTTGTACCTTATATTAGCATATTATAATTATAGTGTCTTACTGACTATACTTTTAGATTCTGAGTGAAACGATGAATGTATTGATTTTACAATGATGTGTGTTTTTTTATTTTTTAATTTTTTAATTTTTTTTGTATCTGTGTACACGATAAGTAGTCGAAATAATGCTTCGATTTTCGACTTCAGTATCTTGTTCGATTGGAAAGTGAATATCGTTGGTGCATTGGGGAGGTCAAAATTTAAATTTCCCAGTAGTTTTCACAAGCGCCGGGAAAAACAACATAAAAATTAAGGAAAAACGGGAATTTTTACGCAAAATTGATTTTCCAAAAAATCGATTTTGGTTATTGGTGTAACTCTAAAACAAATGAACGTATATACATGAAATTTTCACTGGTTGTTTATATTTGCATTTTCTATACACGATAACATTTTCAAAATATTTTGATTTATTTTGAACTGTTTAGGGACATTTTCATTTTCCATTTTTTTTTAGTTTTTTTTCTAAAAATTTCAATAAAATTTTATTTGTTGGTTGCGAAAGCTTGAAAATTTAATAGAAGGCTCCTAATATGTTGTTTCAAAGGCAGATGAAAAATATTAAAAATCCTTAGTCACAATTTTTTTTATAAGCATTTAAAGTTCAGAAATTGACAAAATATGGAAAAATCACGAAAATTAGCAAATTATTTTGAGTTAAGAATTCGTAAAAATTTTTCTTTTTAAATCTAAGATTTGAAAATCTAATACAAGATTACTCATAAGATTTTCTACCTTTATCAATAAAAAAATTTCTACCGGAAAGTCAAATTAAATTTTTATGAGCGTTTGAAATTCAAATTTTTACAACATTGGATATTCACTCGATTTCTCATGTGGCAATTTCCTTTTTTTGTTGTAATTAAAAAACGAATTACTGTAGATACATGAAAATTTCACTGAATGTTTATATTAGCATTTCCTATACACCCTACAATTTTGAAAATATTTTGACACTTTTTGAGCCGTTTACGGACATTTTCAGTTTTCAATTTTTTTAGTTTTTTTTTTCTATAAATATCAATTAAGTTTTATCTGTTGGGCCAAAAAGTGTAAAAATTTAATACAAGGCTCCTGATATATTGTTACAATATCAGTTGAAAAATATTAAAAATACATAGGCACAATTTTTTTATATAAGCATTTTAACATCGAATTTTGATAGAATTTTTCAAAATCTCGAAAATTATTAATCATCGTAATTAATAAATTATAAAATGTTCAGTTTTTATAGCTAAGGATTGAAAATTTAAAACAAGATTCCACGTAAGTAGTTAATTCTCTTACCGAAAAATCTAAAAAATATACAATCACAGTTTACTTTTATAGTCATTTTATGTTCAAATTTGGACGAAATTACATATTAAAAAACCTAGTTATTATGTTGTGATTATATAATATTATTCGTGGGTACCTACTTGAAACTTCTAAAGTGTACTATTATATATATATGATAGTATCAGGGTTTGTTGTTGATGTTGATGTATAACGTGTTATAAGTACCTAATGGATATTGTGATAATGTGATATGATTAATTTGGAATTTATTATAGGTCAATTTTTTTTTGAATACCATAGATATGTATATAATTTGTATTAAACCTAGACTGACATACCGTCTTCGCTCAGAATCGTTTTTCTTATACAATGATATTGTATCATTGAATTCAAATTTAATAGCATCCATTATACAGTGACCCACTTGTAACCTACTGTACAGCAGAGCGACATCCACTTACCCACCTTTTTTTATTTTAAAACATCATCTAAAATATTAATTGTGTTTTATCTCAATACAAATACGGTGTGCAATTTACATGGAACATTCTTCATTCAATTCGATAAAAATTTACTTACAGGCTAATGTAAATTGTAAATAATTATTTTTTAGTTTATATCAGATTATCATTTTCAATAAGTCTCAAGAATAATTGAATTATACGAATAAATTATGATATCACGCAATGTCTTCAACAAGCAAAATCAATACTTTAAAGTTTCGACCTAAATATAAAAGCAACAAATAATTATTAGTGTATGTGTCTTAAAATAGTTTAAAAATATTATGCTATTGTGGTATATAAGAGACTAAAATGAATACAATAATGTTTGAATCTTTTAAATCACGTTAAGGTAACCTTTATAAAAAGCCATGATAAACAAAAATTAGTTTCTAAATTAAAAAAAAAAAATACCAATAAATATAAAAAAAAAACAAACAAAACGTCCAATTAACTCTAAAACAACTAATAAAAATACTAAATACGTATACATTAATATTAGAATGTATGTATTACAAAATAAATTATAAAAAGATAATAATAAATTTAACGAATGCCGTTAAATCTATATACATACAAAATTCAGTTAAAATTATTAAAAAAAAATCATTATATTTATACGGTTATTTAACTGAAACCAACTTTAACTTATAAAATGGTTGCTAAAATTTGCATCAGATATTTTATTGCCAAATTTATTCTATCGCATGTTGATTCATTTGACAGAGCAATATTCAATATTGATCCACCTTGTTTGAATATAATTATGCAATTGTTTTTCCAATAGATACATATTTCGAAATTATTCAATTGGTTAATTGAAATGAAAACAAAAAGTCTAATCGCAGATTTATTTGCATTGTTTAATATCCACAAATGATTTAACTTTAATCGTCTTATTTGTTTGCAAATTTATTTTGCGATCCATAATAATATATAGAACAGATGGAGAGTAAACCATCATAAAAATAGCTTGTGCACACGTAATTTGTGTAAAATAAAAGGCAAATGGTTTTATATTTACTCAGCCAATGAAAATAAAAAGAACTGATCAATAAACAATAAAAAATAAAATAAATTTTGTGTACACTCAACGGGCGTTTGACGTCCTCGGAGAACATGATTGAATGGGCAATTTCATTAAGGTGGCCTTTCGAGTGGAAACTTCAAAGGGTCATTAAACTTGAAGGGGCTAGTGAAAAGTTAATTCTTCCAGATATAATATTACTGTTCATGTTAGTTGTAATGGTATAGTGTATAATATAATGTACATAATACATTTCACTAATATACTGCAAATAAATACAACAACAAAGTAAAAATGGTAAAGATCGTATAATTATATTACAGTATTCTTAGCTTCTAAACTGAATTTTTAAATAGTTTCAATCAATAATACTTCTATAATGTTTAGATATTCGACTGACTATGTGTATGCAATAAATTTAAAACTATTATAAATCGATGGTATTACAAATTGAGTTTGTATAGAATAAAATATCGGTTTTATTTTTCAATTAATACTATAAAAAAATTTAATTTTTAAATAAAATATGTTTGTACTTTTATATTCAGACATTTCAATTTCATTTAAAACTTTGTTTAAGCTATTTTATCTTTTCAAATAATTTTAATACGAATATAATATATTATATCGAAACTTGTTTATTAATTGGTTTTTATTCATTTTTTTATTGATCTGAATTCGATAATTTATCATGAATTATTAATGAGACCTTATGTTTTCACAATTTTAAATATTATATTACTATGGATGTGTATCACGTGTATTTTAGCTATTGTATATGCTATCAGTTATAGCTTATTCTTGTGCAGGACACGGGAACTCAATTTTATTTTTATACTACTACTTTATTTTTTTTTTTACTTTGACTAAAGCTATGTTGAATTACTTTAAGATCCATTAACACCATTTTCCAAAATAATATTTATACTTTAAAATAACTACCCAATAAACACGTTTATTCATAACAATATCATAATTTATTTTAAAGTACAATAATATTCAGTTATACTCAGTTAGCAATATTGTTATTATACATTTTTATAAAACATACCTTCATATATTGTAATTTACAATTTTTTAAATCACTCAAAATTATAGAACCGAATAAAATAATTTTAAAACAGTTTAAAACTATAGTGTTATCCTGAATTACTTGTAAGGTGGTAGATAAAATGTATACTTGGTTATTACGGACATATTTATCTCCAGAAATACGGCCGACCTCGTATGTTTAAAAATATTTGCAAACAATGTTTTGTCAGCGCGTTTTATAATGATATAAAAGCATGAATGAAAAAACAAATATTTCTAAGAAAAGAAAACACCTAGTGTGCCATGATCTCAGGAATTGTGAAAAAGTAAGATTCATGAATTACGAAGCCAAAACTATGGTCACTGTGTTATATCGTTTTTATTAGTTATTTTATAGTTCTACAAAATATATATTATATCACATATTTTATTCTAAAGTGATCAAGGGTTCCGCGTTATCAACTCTGATTATAAAACACGAAAATATGTTTGTATATAATTATTGTCTTATATAATATATCGCCTTATCTATGCATTGATCCACTTTTCATTTTTTCTTATCAATCGTTGAAATGGATATATTATTGTATAGTTTACACAAAATTTAAATTAATTTATCTTATACTAATTTAACATCAAAATTCCTCTTGGATTAATGTATTAGTATAAAATATTTAAGTCTCAATTAGGGAATGTTTAATACTATGACACTTAATATGACACGGCGCAATAGCTAGGCAATAATTGTACAGAAGTGTATACAATACTCTATTCACATAATATTAATTTAATACTTCCCTGCATTATAATAAATTAAATTCTGTAAATCCAAATTATGCCGATTTTATATAATATTATTTAAGTTTCAACAGGGTTGGTATAAAAGTAGAATTAAAAAAAAAAAAAAAAATAGGAAACAGAAAACTATCACTGCTGCTGGTTTCGAGTGCACGTCACGCGTCGCACTGGGTAGATCACTAGCTGTATTATGAGTATGTTAAATTTGAACTAAATGCTATTAAGCCATTGCAAAGGTCACTGAGCGAAGACCAGGATAGCTATTTAGATAGCACCAGATTTTGTGCATCTATTTTGGCTTGTCATACAATTTACAAACGTTCCGATGACCGATTCATATACATGTTAAAATACATGAAGAAAACCATTATGAATATAATATGATACAGTATGACACAGGTTATGTATATATTTATTATTTATAGATGTACAATACTGTATATCCTCAAGTATATAATATTTTAAATAACAACAAAATAACGCAAATTGTTGGTGGCATCATCATTGTTAATGCTTATAAAAAAATTACATCAACGAATCTTGTATTAAATTGTTATAGTGAAACACAGTGAAATACATAAAAAATCATACTTGATAAGATGTCTAGGAAACTGGGTCATGTGTTTAAAGAATATATAAGGAAATAATACTCAAACGCATGGTGCATGCAATAACGGAAGGAACCTTCTGGTTCGTGCGAAACGTATATGTCTTTAAGAGTTAAAAAAAGATCCTACAATAGATGAGTTAATGAAACTGGAGAAATATAAATAGATTGCGGGACGAGTGGAGAAAACCCCATTTTGGAAGCCAAAGGCCACACTGCACTTTACCAATCAGGAGAAGAAGTATTAAATAGGGCAAGATCAAAAATATTTTGAAAATTGTATTGTGTCCATTGTTTTAATCTAATATTACTCATACATTTTCTCATTTTCGTATTTTATCCCCCCAATTATTTAGAATAGTACTGGAAACGTTCTACTTTTAAACAACCAATGGACCAACTAGCTCCAATTTTCTACCGAAATTCACCAGTAAAATTTAAAACAAAAGCGTTTTTCTGCTCCAAGTAATGCACTCAAAACCCACATCATTATAAAACCAATACATTTATTGATCAGCTCAGAATCTAAAAAGTATGCACAAAAGTTTAAGTGTTAAAGATCTTTCCTATACAATGTTTTTTAATCAATTTAAAAAGCTAAACTATGATGCTATTGATTATTTAAGATGTAAGATAATACATTAATGTACCTATCACTATTATATAATTTTAATACTTTTTAATAGTTCTTTTTAGTAGTTTTTTAATCATGAATATTTGTTTTTTTTTTTAAAGTAAAATATGCAATATGTATGGAATATGCAATTTTAATCAAATCTTCTGAGTGCTTGATAATGTATACTATTATATAGGTACAACTTATATGGACTTCCCTTTATTAATTTAATAATCAATATACAATATTAAAAATAAATATTTATTGTAGATCATTCTTTATCCCACTTAGATATATAAATAAAATTTGGATTTAACTCTTATAAACCTTTTACAATAGCTTGAATACTATAAATTATTATTTAATGTATAACAACAATATTATAGTTGTAAGATTCAAAATAAATTAAAATTTAGACAATATTCAACAATAATATCATGATACAAATATTTTTTTTTTTTTTTTTTTTTTTTTTTTTTTTTTTTATTAATAAAAGCCTCGGCATCTAGGGCCATTGGCTACTACAAATTTATGGGGTTACATTGGAAGGTAGTTACTTAATATTAATACACATGTTATTTTACAGTAGGTTGATTAAATTAGAATTGATTATAAATGATATCGTGTTCTGGATGTTGGCTGGCTGAAGGGCTTCGGCGAGAATGTATGAGACTCCTGCTTCCCGTTTTTCTCTCTCAAATTGGCGGCATTCAGATATAATATGCTTGATTGTGAGCTGGGTGCCGCAGCTTGTACACATGGGGGGGTCTTCCTTCCTCATCAGATGCTGGTGGGTTAGCGCTGTGTGTCCGATTCGCATTCTGTTGATTGCCGTCTCTATTTTCCTGGATGTGTTCGATGGAGAGGGCCATGTTAGGGTGGTGTGTTTGATCTCGTTTAGTTTTGTAGAACCTAGTCTCCAAGTCCGGAGCCATAAGTTGTTTGTGATTGTTTTAGATAGAGATTTAGCGTCGTGTAGAGTAAAGGCATTAAGTTTTATAGCGTCCGGGGATGTTATTGCTTGGCGAGCGTTTTCATCGGCTCTCTCGTTTCCCGTGATTTGACTATGACTGGGTATCCATATCAAGATTATGGAGTATCCGGAACTTGTGAGGTTATGCAGTTGATTCTGAATTTTTCTGGCGATTTCGTTTGGAGTGAAGGGGTTTTCTATGCTCCTTAAAGAGCTTAGCGAGTCGCTTAGAATAGCTGCTTTGAGTATGCGTCTTGTTTTGATGAGGTCTAGGGCGTAAGAAATTGCCGTTGCCTCCGCTGTGTATATTGAGCAGAAATTAGGGAGTCTCAGCATTGATACGTGGTCTTTAACTACTACTGCAGCTCCAACACCGATATCCGTTTTGGAGCCGTCGGTGAATATTTCAGTGTGGTCGCAGAGATCGGAGGTGATTGATTGTAGATGTTGTTTAAAAACTATGGGTGAGGTATCATTCTTAACTAGTTCGCTAAGTTCACTGTTTACATGGTTGTTGAATAGCCAGGGGGCCATCAGAGGGGTTTCATTTTTAATAACATCTAGGTGCGGGAAATGGGTATCATTTAGGGAGTCCGTGATTTGTTTCGCTACTTTGAGATTGTTTTGGGTGCGTCTGATTGCAAGCAACATGGTGCTGTGTACCCTCCTGATGTCAAGTGGTGCGACTCCGGCTATGTTGAGGACGCTGGGGATTGGGCTGGAGCGAAAAGCTCCGGTGACTAGTCTTAAGCCTGTGTTGTGAACGGTGTCTATCATTTTGAGTGCAGATGGCTTAGCTTTTATGAACAGAAAAGAATTGTATTCGAGCTTAGATAGGATGAGTGCTTTATAAATTTGTAATAGACTAGAGGAGTGACTTCCCCATGACCTGTGGGCGAGGCATTTTAGCGTATTCATTCTTAGAAGTGAGTCCTTTCGGATGGTCTTGAGATGTGGTATCCACGTGTTTCTTGAATCAAAGAGTATGCCTAATATTTTTATGGAGTTTTTAATTGGTATGGGAATATTGTTCATATATATGGTGGTGTTAACAACATTTCTTTTATTAGTGAAGAAAGTACATTGTGATTTTTCGACTGAAAAAGAGAAACCCGATACAAGAGACCAGTCTTGTAGTGCAGTTATTGCATTCTGCAGGTAATTTATAGTTCTATTTGTATTGATGCCTCTGCAGAATATGTTGAAGTCATCGGCAAATAGTGTGCACATAACCGGAGGTTGTATAACTTGTGGTATATCATTAATCGCTAATAAGAATAGCGATACCGATAGTGTGGATCCTTGTGGTACGCCGTTTTTTTGAGAATATATTTTCGATAGTTTTCCGTTGCACTTCACCTGGAAGGTTCTGTCGGTAAGGAAGTTCTGTATAAAGTTGAATAAATTACCTTTACAGATAATGTTTGACAATATTTTAACAATACGGGGGCGCCAGGTAGTATCATACGCTTTTGATATGTCAAGAGCTATGAGGCCCATCATTTGTTTAGCTTCGAGTGTTGAATGTATTTCCTCTTGAATGTCATGTAATGAGTTTGTGGTACTTCTATGTCTTCGGAAGCCGTTCTGGCGAGGATCCAAGAAATTGTTTTTTTCAAGAAACCATCTAAGTCTATAATCTATAATTTTTTCCAATATCTTTGCCAAGGTATTTAAGAGGGATATTGGTCTGTATGATTTAGTATCAAATTTGTTTTTTTCCGGTTTTAGAATTGGAATAATTATAGAGTGCTTCCAATTTCGAGGTATATGACCAGATGACCATATTTTGTTGTATACTCGAATAATTGCATTTAAGGCGGTCATGGGGAGGTTGTGGATAAATTTATAGGGTATCCCGTCTGGTCCTGGGGCAAGACTATTACATTTGGATAGAACTCTGAACATATCAATCAACTGAATTGGGGAGTTGAGTTTTTTCTGTTCATCAAGGTGTGGGTTGATGCTAGAAATTAAATTCTGGTTCCTCATGTGTACGTTTTTTTCAAAGAAAGTCGTATTGTAGTTTTCATCCGAACTGTTATGGTAGAAAAAATCTCCTAGTAGATTGGATATTTCGTCGGGATCGGTGCATAATTTTGTGTCTTTCATGATGTGAATGTTGTGGTTCTTGGAGAAGCCTCGAAGTGACCCAACTCTGCGCCATATCAGAGCGGAGTCAGCTTTGGGTCCCAAACAGGACGTGAAGGTTTTCCAAGAGTCAGTCTTACTTCTTTTAACTAGGTATCGCGTTTTCGCTCTCAGTTGTTTAAGTTTTATGAGATCAGACATGTTTTTTGAGCTTTGAAAAGTTTTGAGTGCTTTGTTTTTTTGTTTGATTGACTCTTTTATTTGGTCATTCCACCAAGGGACTAGATTTCTTTTTAAAGAGTTAGTTGTTTTTCCTATAGCAACTTCTGCAGCTCTGATAATGGACTCTGAGATGAAGGCGGTATCGTCCTCTATTGTGCTGGTATCGGATTGGGGGTTTACTTGCATAAAGGAGTCAACTAATGTATTAAAAAAAAACCAGTCCGGGTTTTTTAGCTTCCATCTGTATGAGAGGGAGGGTGTTAGTGTTTTTGTGGAAAGGAGTGTCATTAGAATAGGTAAGTGGTCACTGTCATATATTTCGTGTAGAATAGACCAAGATATTTTTTGAGCTAGCGATACACTTGAGAAGGATAGGTCAATATTGGAAAAATGGCCGTTTGACGGATTAAGTCTGGTAGGTTCGCCATTGTTAAGTAGTGTAATCGAGTCGTCATCTAGGATTTTTTCAATTGATTTGCCTCGAGCGTCTGTTCTGTCTGATCCCCAATATTCGCTATGGCTATTGAAGTCGCCTAGTAAAATAAATGGTTTAGGTAGTTGTTTGATGATGTTGTCTATATCAAATGTGTTAAAAGATGTTTGGTTAGGGACGTATATGTTACATATTGAAATTTTTGATTCTAGTGTTATCTGAACTGCTATGACTTCTAGATTGGAATAGATAGGAATCTGTTCACAGGGATAGTCAATGTGTATTAGAGAGGCGACGCCTCCGCTAGCCCGAATGCAGTTTTGTCGGTTGGTGTAGAATATATTGTAGTTTTTGATATTGGGTATGAGATTGTTTTTAAGATTTGTTTCTTGAAGGCTAATACACATGGGTGAATATTTTTGTATTATTAATTGTAGATCCGGTCGTTTTTTAGTGAGGCTATTTATATTCCATTGTATTATATTCAGGTTCTTCATATTAGGATACTTTATTTAAAAAGCAATGTATACAATGAATGAGAATTATTATTGTTGTGTTGTGGTGAGTTAGTTGAAGTCGGAAAGGGGGGTCAATTCGAGCAGTAAATTGGCTAGGCTCGAGAGTCTGTTCTTGATGCAGATGCTTTTGATTTTGGGACGGACTGTCTCCAAGATCTCGATCATTTCCATGGATGATATATTGAATGGTGTTAAAACACTGGAGGGATCTTGTCCAGTGAGTGTGTTTTCAATAATATGTTTTAGTTGGTTAAAGTCAATTTTTAGGTTTGGTATTTTCTCAAAAGCAGTTTTTGCTGGTAATAATGCTTCATCCAGTTTGAGTATTATTTGTTCAATTGAATTTGAGCGCTTTGGTTTTTTGGGCTGAGGTTGGGGGGTTTTGACAGATTCTTTTAATTTGGTTGCGAGTGAACCGGTGTTTTTCCGTATCTTTGTAGTTTCTATTGGTGGTGGTGTGGGGTTATTTGGTGTTGGGATAGAGGTGTTCTCATGACAGCTACTATTCGAGGTTGATGGTGCAGGCCTTTTTTCTTGAGTGGTAGCTTTTTGTGTGGTGTGGGTGATGGTATTTGTTTCCTTGGTATTATTTTCGACGCTTATATCTGTGTCATTGGTGTCGCCAACGGTATCTTGTATTATCTGTTCATTGTGGTCCATGTCGTTACTAACCGTATTGGCGTTTGTGTTATTGAGGTGTACTGATTCGGCTTTATTTTCTATTATATTTTTGCAGTGGTTGGAAGTGTGTCCTGTTTGTTTGCACGAATAACAGGTCACTGTATCGTCAGAGAGGAATATGCGATATTCAGTTTGGTCAAATTGTAACAGAATGGAACCCGGAATTTTGTCACTATGCTCAGGGTGTATATACATTTGACGCCTGAAGCTTCCTATATGACCGAACTCATCATTAGAGAATCCGGCCTTCATGAATGTAATCGGCGACACCATGATAATTGAGAGATTGTTAATCGCCTTTGCGATTATGTCGTGTGGTATAACCGGTTGTACGTTAGATATGATTATGCGTTTGGCTGGGTTAATGAGACGGCGATAAGATATTTCCGTGTTGTTTATTATGATATATGGTTGTTTTGAAATGATTTGTTCAACAATATTTTTGTTTGCAAAGTATATGCAGAACCTATTGTTTGAGATGCGTGATGCGAATTTTATATTATTTGGGTGTGTTAGTTGGCTGAATGCTTTAATATATTCGATTTGTGGAACATCTTGAATTGTATTGAAGATTATTGCTTGATCTCTTTTTGGAAAATGTGTGTTTGCTGTGGTTTCAGCAAAGGTTTTTTGTGTATTTGGTTGTTGTGTGTAGGATGTAGTGTGGGGTGGGTTGTCTGTAGTGTCGACCATCGTGATAAACGACGATCCAACGAGAGTGATATTACCTACTATGGATGAGGGGGGCCGTAATTATACAACATACCTCGTTAATTGTGGTGAAGTTCTGGTTACTGCTATCGAGAGCTAATAAATGCGATAAGCGATACACGGTAACACACGTGTGTATCGGTCGGCTGTAACACACGTACTGATATATACAAATATTATATAATTCTGTATTGTGTAATCTATTATTCATATATTTATAGATTCAAATCAACATATATCATTAATTAAATGTTTGTTATACAATTTAATTTACTCTAAAAAATAATATTGCACATAATACAATGTCAATCAAATGTTAAACATAGGTAGGTACCCAGAATAATTAAAATTATATAATATTAGAACAGAGCTCTGTGAGCTAGGTGATGTATACTAAATTATTATATAATTCCAATTTATTGTGTTATGTTACTTAAAAAAAAAAAATATTATATATTTTTAATACATGAATAGAAGTGTGTTTAAGAAAATTTTTTTCACTGCTATACTGCTAAAAAAAAAACAAACAAGTGTAGAACCACGACGATAAAAGAAAAAAACATTGGAAAACATTTATCGATTCCCACTTTACTCAACGGAGTGCTGTATATATGACTATTTTCGAATGAGAGTTGTATGTGAATTACCAGGACATAAAATGACATTAAACTAAGTACAAGTTTCTAATTTTATAGGTGTATTCAAGTTTGCACAAATAAAAATAAATAAATAAAACGATAAACGGCGTAAACCAAATATTTAAAAGCCTATTATCGTGCCACTGTCTTTATAATTAGGTAATTCCAACGTAATTTCCGTAACATCCGAAGTCAATTTAAACCAAGGTTTGAAGTTAAGTTAAGATATTTGTGTACATATACCTAGGAATAACTTTTATGTTCGCTTTATCGTCAATTGTTCGTCAAAAGTTTTTGATGGCACGGGTGCAATAAAAATAAATACATTTTTCCAATCATGTGGAACACATATTGAATTTTAAAAGTTTTCTCACCAAAAATATATTTTATTTTATTATTGTAACGCATCTCAAAATATCACGTAAACGTACATAATTGATGTTAACTATTTGTCGGCTGGCTTATATGGTATAATATATAATTACTACGGTAGGTACCCGCGCCTTCCTATATTGTGCTAGATATTTTTGATTTTTCAGTGGGCTACCGATTTTCGATAGGTTAGCATGCAGGAAAAATGTTTTTAAGATGGAATAACTGATGTCTCGGTATATACAGTGGTTTTAATTTTTAATAATTATAAATTTAACATAAACGTGACCCGTGAGGCAGATAAATATAATAGACGAATACTATGTAAGCATACAATAATATTATATTGGAACATTTTCACTATTCCACTTTATCATCTCTAACACTAGCTCACTATTCTTGCAATCTTGAGGTATGTAAATCCTCTACTACACGTTTGTTTTAAGGATGAGATTTCTCAAGTTCGTAAAAAAACTGAACAAGTACCTAAATTTAATAATATTATATATCCAGACATCAGGTGATCTCAATTTGATATTCCCACGAGTGAAATGAATTGAACGGTAGCGCCGGAGGATTGACGTTATGAAAGTTCACTACGCATATAAATCGTGTAGGGTTGTGCAGGATGTTAGAAGTCGGCGGGGGAAAAGAAAGTCATTAGGTACCGGAACAACTATCGTATTGGTCAATCAGCTTCCCTCCCGTAACCCTCGAAATATTTAAAAATAAAATCTCCAAACGCATGTATTTCCATCGTAAATCAATGTTATAATAATATATAGTGTATACTATATAAAATAGAAACAAGAATAAAATAGCTGGAAACATATGTTTTTTAGGATTAGCGCAGCTCTTAAGATCTTGATCCTTGTCAAGACACAGCAATACACTAAATAATATCAATATTGTTACCTATGGAGCAGAGACTTGGGAAATCCGGAAATCGACAAAAGGAGACTATTCATTTTTGAAAAGGAAACCCTGGGAAAGATTTTTGAAGCAGTTAAGGCACTTTAACTCATGATTTTAGGATTTACTAAGAATGAGGAATCATTAGAAACACTATCAAAAACCTACCGTCGTAGAAGCAAATCAGAAACAAGAGACTACAACAGGCATGGTAGAGATAGGCTTAGAGTAAACGAAACCCATTATTACTCGATACAGTACTGATTAAAATACCCATTAGAAGACAGTGATAATGAGATGGGAAGATGTAGTGGAGAAAGAGGTGAAAGATCTAGCAGAAGTATCAGATTTTAAGGCGCCGTGAGCAGCTGATTGGAATGGTCCTAGAGGTCTACAACTCTGCTGACACCACCAAAAATGTTTTAAAATTAAAAAAAAAAATATACGTCTTTAGATCAATATTAATATTATAAAATTTCAACCTTCGGGAGGTGACCATGCGGAGGTAGCACAAGTTGTAGGTATTTACTGCCGGCGATGTGACCACGACCACGGTCCGGTCATCCGGCCGGTTGTCGTCGTCGGGAGCGCGACACACAGAGCCTATGGATTTTCGTTCGTCGGGGGCTTTGTTGTGGCATGGCGAGAGGAGCGCGGGGAACGCCCGGGCGGCGTCGACGTCGACCGTCTACCGCCACCGCGACACGCTGTATTGTTCCCGACGCTCACGACTCGCCCGGCCGTATCATCGCATACACATAATAATAATATCACACACACATATATTATATACATATATACGCGCATAACGGCGGCGGCGTCTCTTTCACCTCCTCCCAATCCCGAAAACACCCCCATCGAGGGTAGGCCCCCCCCCTCGCCGTTATTATAGTGTTGCATTGCGACACACGGGGCTCGGTCGCCGCTCGCCGACCGTAACCGTACCCTCACGAGCTCAAGCAAACGCGGTTTTCCCGCACGCATATATATATCTTACGAGCCACAGCCGCCACCACCGCGTTTCCATGGCGATGTGATCGGTCGCCGCTATATATAATATGTTATATTATATACGTTCCTCTGACCAATTATTATGTATACATATCAGCTTTGATATCATATATAATATCATTATACATATTGTGTGTATTTTTGTGTGCAATAATGCGCGGGGGAGTTTATATTGTATCACCGCCAACCCTTCCTCGGTTCTTATAATAATATCATTCCTCAACCTCATCCCCAGAATCACGATTATTCCATAGAGGTTCCGTCGTCGTATTTAAAGTATAATTATCATTGTAATTCCCACGTCTTTTATACTCTGATCGTGTGTGAAAACATATTTTTTGTTTCATTATTGTAACGTGTCTCACAATGTATACGTACTAATAGTTTTCGATGATCTGTGGGTTTGATTTACTGGCTTATATGGTATAGTTTTTAATTACTAGGGTACGTACCCATGCGTCCTTATAATACGCTAGAGGTTTGGCAGTGGGCTACTGATTTTGTATAGGCTAGCATGCCAGCAAAATGTTTTCATAGGAACACAATATTATGCAATAACTGATGTCCGGTACCTCTACAGGTACATAAATTAACAGTGGTTTCAATTTTTTAATAATTTATTACAAATTGTATGTATGCGTACTGCAGATACCTACCTAATAGACTTATTCTGTTGATGTACCTATACAATAAATATTTGCAAGATTCCACTTTATCGTCCCAACCACTAGCCCTTCCTTAGTCCTTATTATAATATCATTCCTCTCCGTTCTCCCCAAAACCCGTCTTCTCGATTATTGCCCAGATACTCCACCATCGTATATAATTACTATTGTAATTTCCACCTTATACACTCTGATCATGTGTGAACGCCACCGTGGAACGAAACCTTTCCCAGAATCAAGGTATTGTCGAGACTTTCATTAGGTATATATTATTCGGTGTACAAAAATACGTAATAACTACCTGATGGTGACTGCAGGTGACCAATAAATTCAACCAATTCATAATTTAAAGGAAAAAAATGTACGATATCAAATATTATTATATGATAATTTATTATTATAGTATTAAAACTGTAGAAACGGTTTAATAACATTTAGCTATTTTTATCATTATTTCCCTGTATATTATAAATTATAATACTGATTTTTGGTAAGTGACTATAAACAAGCTAGACAATTATATACGCTATTTATTTGAGACTTAAAGAAAAATTATAAAAAATTATACATGCTGACATTTAAAATAATAGCCTCTATTTCTTTTATGAATATGATATACCTACACTTTACTGTATGAATTATAAATATTACTTTTATTATTTATTTTATTTAGATTGCCTGATTGCGGATATAAATGGATAAAAATTGGTTTGTTTTGTTTTGATTTTTTTGAGTGGGTTGGTTATCCCGAACCATGATGTTTTATTATATAGAAATCAATCTATTTTGAACGATGATACGAAAATTGGACTTCATGAGCTCCATATGCGTTTTAAAATACAAATATAATAATTAACTATAGTTTCTATTCAAAAATTCTACCAAGTTGAGTTTTCAGCGGATTTACTATTCTATCTGTAGCGGTATAATCTGTTTACATTGACGAGTGAGGATATTTTTTTTTTCGGACAGGAAAGTGGATTATATTTTTGATTGTTAGGTAAAACGAATGATGTAAATAATAATTGTATATTTTTTTTAATAATGCAATCTGCTGAGCGGACATAAACTATATATTATTTTGCGTCCACGTATAATAATTTATTACATTTCAGGTATAGGTAATGGTGGTGGTAGGAATAGTGGGGAGGGATGACGATGTTAAAATACAACAGAGCATTTTGTGAAACATTGTCGCCCATTGATATTCAGTTGTCTGATAAAATATAGAGTAACCTATACACGAGCGCAGTGCTCTAATCTCTGAAAAACACGACTTCCTGAGGATAGGTTTCACTACACAATATTAATAGTCAATAGAGTTGTATTTATTACATTTAAATTGAGCTATAGGTACCTACATTTTTATTTTATATAAAAATTCTCATTTATTGGATCTCTACTGATCCACATATTTTCTGTGTATTTTACAAATGAAAAGCATTATTTTATATTATGAGTCTGTCTGTCTTGTTTTTGGATAAGCAAAATTATCAAGGATTATCCCTTAAATACGAATAATACTGTCTAATGATTGATTACCATTTATCATAGATTCACTATATTATTCTGAAATTATTTTTATTATTTAATTTTTTTATTTCAAGTGTACAATTATGAGCATTTCATTATAGAATAATTTGTTACATTATAAATATTTCATATACAGGGTGTCCCACGAGGATTTACCCATTGTCATATCTCCTTATATAATAAATATGTTTTTTTTTTAGACTCACAGAGAAAAAAACTAACATATTCTATTTTTTAATTTTATTACATTGTTTGGTCAAAAAAGCTAAAAAAGTTATTTTTTTATTTTTGAGACAGTTGAATATAGAGCCATTCTATAGAGGTTATTTTTGTGAAAATTTTGACTTTTCAACATTTTATTTTCATTAATGCCGTGGTTTTTAAATTTTTTTTTAGTTTATTGGTAAAACGTAAAAAACCGGTTTTTGTCCGGGTGGTGAGTCCCAATCTACAACTAATGGGTATATCCGCACAGGAAGCCCTGTATATATTTGCATGGGGTTAATTTAAAGAATAACCTTTTTTTTTAATGAATTGTTGACTATCCATCAGCCCTTTCCTATTTTTATGTATTTTTTTGAAATTTAAAAAATGCTTGTATTAAGAGGAAATTATAGAATAATAATAATTATGAATGAATATACCTTATCTGTTAAATAATACTGATTTTGTTTGTTCATTTTTGTTTGATGTATTTATCATTTAAAATAGTGATAAATTCATAAGTTTAACACAATATTCAAAGACACTTAATGCAATATGTTCTGAAATAATAATGAAGCATTATGATAAAAGATGGAAAAAATTGATAACGGCCTACTCATTTTCCATTCTAATCAATCATAATATTTTACTTAAATATTTCATGAAGCCAAGTTCATAATATCGACAATCAAATTAAATAATAAAGATCATTAGATAAACGTCGAAGACTTTTTTTTATCAAAAATAATTTTGAATATCTATACCGATTAAATTTATGCCAACGAGGACCGAAGTCCGAAGATACAAAACAATTACAAAAATATATTTAATAGTTAATACGAAACATCGTAATATAAAACGGTCATTACATTAAGCTATATTAAACTATATTAGATGATTTATTACTATCATGTAAATAAGTGTAAAAAATAAAAATAAATAAGTACTTAAGCCAAGTTTCACACAAATTCTAAAAATTAAGTGAAATATCCCATTGTCTGAGAAATTATTTAATGTTTACCAGTCCGTTTATTGGTATCCAATTATAGTAATTGTTAATATCGTGTTATTATACTTTTATACCAGCTAGTATACAAAATACCACGGATATATGTTTATAAAGTCTCACATTTTATAAATGAGCATAATTACTATAAAATATTATTTTATTCAATACTATGTTTATGCGTATGTGTAGGGGAGATCACTTTCATGTTTCAAATATAACAACTTGCAGAAAATTAAATATTAAACTAAAAATTGAATAAAATGATCTGGTTTTTATTTTTATTTTTCTGTGAACACATTTATAAATAAAACAAGTAGATACTTAAAAACTTTCTTATAGCACCTTAATTTATAGTAAATCAAGTTGAGATGTTACTTCAAAGATTTATTTTTCGATTTTATTTACAGCTCGTCTAATTGACCATTGTTTTAAAGAAATGTCAGCAAGCCTCGATTTAATATGTTCATAATTTTTTTTTTAATCCAACGATTTATTGGTATGTACCTTTAAATTAAATATTTTCATAGATTCACTTCCATTGTCAAAATGAATGAAGCGAATCTGTCCTGTTTTTTTTTATAAATAACAAAATTGTAGTTCATATATTATAAATTTAAGTTTATACTTAGAATTAGTTTTTAAGACATGAACCTCAATCTAAATAAGTATGAATTACATTTAGGTATTTTTGAGGCTTTATTTTTAAAACAACGTTTTATTTTATATTAATGTTAATTTTTACTAATTTTTTAAGATAATAAGTTACTACAGTTTCACAATAAAAAACTATAGAGGTTTTCTATTTTGATAACATGTAAACTTAATAAAAAAAACATTGGTCTATTTATTCATATATAAGAATTTAATATTTGTAATGGCGTTTATACCTATTGGAAAAATATAAGACGTTTTCACACAATCACAATAAGTTTTTATTGTTAGGACAAAAAAGTGTGGCCTTTATAGTGAGCGAGAAGTACACAACTTTCACGAAGAAAAAAAGTTTTGAGAAATAGTTGAAAATAAAATTTAAAGTTCCTATAACTCTTTGGGAACGGCTAAAAAAAGAAAATAAGAATAGAGGAACAATTTTTATCGTAACATAATATAGAAAAATTTGAAAATTCTAAACCATTACCTATAAATTTGAGTTTGAAACTACTTTTTAGAATACGCCACTTCAAATCAACTGATCAAATGTTTATCCACGTTTATAAATAGTTTCTATACAACAATAGATAATGTTTAAAAGTATTTTAAGGTGTGGTCAAAGAGTTTTTCAAGTAGATATTTTTATACTCCGAAGTGTCTAAATATTATTTGTTATATGTATTTGTGAATAGACTTTTTTTAAAACACTTAATGGTAGTCACTTAAATAATTGATCTAAAAGTTTCATATGACATTTAATCTAAAAGGTAATATTTTTAATTTGACGAAAATATTGTACTTGACACTTAGAAAATGTATGATTCCTATTATCTACCAAATTATAATTTGCAGAAGGGATTAAGAAATATCCCAATGTTTATAATAGTTTTTCAATTTAATTAAAAATGCACAATGCACATCATGCTTAACCTTAGCCATCATCATATAAATTATTATACTTTGGTGTACAATTTATAAATATTTATAGTCCGTTCAAAATAAGAAACGTAGACGGCGGCGACCAGTTTTCGACGGCGGCGGACAGATGTTTCTCCCACCGTGCGTCTATTTTACCGACGACGGCCGCTGATATACGATCGTTGTCGATGTATTAGCGTTCGTTGTGGAATCCGGTCTCATTGTGTTCCGACCGTGCTTAGCGTAACGTGTGTTCACAATTTTATTCCTACAGAGATTTTTTTTTCATCATGAGTGATTTTGGTGATATTTCTGATCCAGATGAATTGTCTACTATTTCTCCAAAGAGAAAAAATCCAAAAGGAAAAGTAAGTAGAACATTTTTAATATTTTATATTCGTCGATGTATGTTACATAAATAATAATAATAGTTTAATGTGTTATTATGTTTATTAAATAATTAGGTATTATACATCAGTTATTCATATAAGTTAATATTGAAAGGGTGACATCAGAAAATTGGCAAAATTTCATCAAACATGTCATCGGAGAAGAAGAGAAAATTTGGAAAGTCGACGATATCATGGACGAAGTAATTGACCAAATGGAACATTGTGTTTTAACAATAACGGGAGAAACTGATTCTGATTATGAGTAATTTTTTTTTAAATTTTTTATATTTTTTTTTTATTACCTATTGACTTTTTTTTTAATTTCTGTTTATCTTTTTATGTATTGTAATAAATAATTTTTATGTTTAAATTTGTTTTTATATTTTATGTTTTTACGTAATATACCTGGTAATAACTCGAAAAAAAATTTAGTTTAAAAAAATGGTTTTATAATAATAAAAAAAAGGTTGTATGCTGCGCTGACGTACGGTGAATACAGCCCAACGCAGCGCCGTGCCGGTTCAATACATTTTAAGTTATTTGTTCGCATCACTGGTCAACAATAGAATGAGGCGACGCTCTCGCCGGCGACGGTGTAAAAGCTCGATAGGCGTAGTGAGGCCACGCCCATGCGCAGAAGTCGGCCGCCGTCTACGTTTCTTATTTTGAACGGACTATAGCTAATACATTTAAATTAATATAATACTAACTTTATATTATTATAACTTAACTAAGCTAATTTTGAATAAATATTAACGGATCATTTACAAGTTGCGATAGTTCAAATTTTCATTAAATATGTTTTAGATAGATATTAAAATGATACTAAATATTACCATTAAAACGTTTGGAAGTACATTATTATTATATTTTAGATGTTTTATTAAATTGTTTATATGATCGATATGTTCCAAATGTGCGTCATTTAAATAAATTATATAATGTCCTTATAATTTTATAATAATAAAATCATAGAATTGACATTGAAGTGCACGCAATTAATAGTTTTAAGTAAAAGCAATCTATATAACTAGCGCAGTATTTGTGGTAGGCTAGAACGGGAGAGTGGGCAACGCACTTTTATAATATATTATGAACGTAATTTCGTTTATAAATTGTAAATACTAATACAGTATAATAATAATATAATATTTATTAGGGTCCGAGATTATTTTCTAATCATTAGATATCAATTTATACTGTACAAATATTGAATATAGAATTGATTTATATTATTTAATTATCTAACTGTTTGTTTTTCTTTATTGAATTTGTTTTACCTAATTAAACTTACGAAGTGAACAAAATTAATTTAACTGTCCAAAATTGGTATACATATAATGAGGCAGTGGGAAATAAAACAGGACTAGGACGCTATCTGATAATTGGCTAGCGGTGTAAAGTTGGTACGCCACAAAAATAATCATCACTACAATATAATATAGGGTTTGTTGTGGACGGTGCTCACTCTCTCTAGTGGTTGATCGTTTTTCATAACATTAGAGCAATATATTTTAATATTATATTATTTAGGTATGCCTGCAACTGCATCATGTATTACGGTTCAACAACACTAATGATCTGACCTAACAGATTAAATTTATGTATGCCAATCTTACCAGCCAGTACAGTAAGGCTTTGTACTTGTATATTGACTACACGTATATTGAAATAATTTATTGTGATTTATTTTTTAGGGTTGCCCATCATAGATATATCTGCAGACGACCTCTATCATGGTTTCAATAACAATAATTTTTTACGATATAATATAGTGTTATCTCTGATGGCCACTGCTGAGCCCCATACAAAGAGGCCTTTTCATGCTAAAATTATACGTTTATTATATCCTATTTTATATGACATACCTAGTATATGGTTATACCCACTAAAAACCAACCAACATTAGTATGACTATTTTACCAACACTTTACTTGGATATAAAATATTATTATAATTAAGTAAATACAATACATGAAGTGACAATGATACTCAAATAATGCTTTAGATTTATATTTTATATTCTAAAAATCATCATACAGCATGTTACTAGACTATAATAATTCTAATTTCTATGAAAGTAGAATTATTAGGATTTTAAAAATGTATAGTTTATACACACACACACATACACACATTATATAAAAAAAAACAAATTCTAAAATGGGCACACTCGCCTTATCCACTTATATATGTACAGAAAGAATAACTATAAATCTGACCCCTTTCTGGAATCACTTAGCCCCAAGGTATCCAACATCATCAAACTCTGTCAATTTTTTTTTGTTGACACATCTGATCAATCTAGTGATCGGTTTCATCACAAATCAATATACTACACTTATATACTACATATACTTAGTTATTTCCTTATTTTGATTTTTTTCCATCTCTTATCTTATGTAACCTAAACTTTGTTAGCTTTTCTGTAATATAATCTAATCTATGTATCTTAGTATCTACATTATGTACAGCATTGTTACGTTAAATTGTCTTATTGCTGTCGCAGACTGTTTTTGTTAAAAAAAAAAAAAAACGCTAAAATATAAATAAAACCAACAAGGGTCGTAGAATTGTATGGATACCTATAATAAAATTACCGTCCATCCATACAAGAAATCTGTGTACAAAATAAGTGATAATATTATGTGCGAATTACCTTGACGAATAGACCTCGGCTCTAAATTGTCAGGAAATGGACGACGCGTTTCGTCGGACCGGAAACGATGAGGTTCACAAACATAATATTATACATAATACGTAAGGACTGTACTGCAAAAATCGTTCCACGACCAAACTAAAATGCTCGCACTGCACACCATTATTAATACGCACTCGCTGGTGACGAAATGGAAATGATTTGATCGAGAATCGAACAGACGCGAAGAAAAAGACTAGCAGAGCCGTTCGCTCGTTTCCCTGGAATTGAGACTGACTGCCGAGTTACGGCGGAAAATATCGCGATTACCTGCCGCTTGCCAGTACGCCGTATACACCGGCCGCGGTCTAATTCATACCATGTTCGAGACGGCGCTGCGGTCCTTATACCGTGGTCGTGGTATTAACGCTTGACGCGTGGGGCCCGCGGGTTCACAGCAACGAAATTCACTGTCGTGTCGGGTACAAAAGTTGAGCTCGGCCCGACTTTGGACATTTCACGGTAGGTAGATCATGATTGGTTGGTGATTGATACTGAGATCACAACGGCCAATCAGAACGCGCGATACAACGAACGCGACACGGCATACAACGAAGCTGCTGTGATCCCGGTTCGAGCTTCAGCTGCAGGAGTGACTGCGATATTTTCTGTTGGTCACCCTGAAAGGAAAGAGGTGGCTGCAGCCGGGCTCAACAGTAAGCTGTTATCTCCGAGTCAACCGCGTCTGGTTCCTCATTAAATCGTTTTAGCTTCGCCTCGCAGCTCTCGGTATTCGCAATCGCATAAATTTGTAAAGTTTTGTGTTTGTATCGTTGCGGAGACATTCCAATGAAACGCGCCTTGTGTACATATTTTTGCAAGCATCGTCACTTGGCTTGACAGTCCGACGGACTACGGTTCTTAGGTGGCTGTGTCACAAGGCAAGGAGCACTTCACTCACCTATGTGTAATATTATTCACAGTAAGTTCTTCGTGGCTTCACCGTTGCTCAGAATATTATCCTCCAGTTGTGCATAATAAATAATAATAATATGTAATAAGGTTTAAATCTAAATAGAAATTTATAAAGTATTAATTGTGTTATCGTAAGCTCCTTAAATACCAAAACCTACCTATTTAAAAAATAGATCATTATACTTTCTACTCAAAAATCCCAAAATCGCCCTGTGTAAAATATAACTATAAAAGTCAAATAATATAATATGTATGCTAGAGATAAGGACGACCGCACTATAGTATTTTTTTTTATATTGACAAATTTTGAGTTTTTAGTTTTTAATAATTACATCAAATATTGTGATCTTTTAGGACAATTTATTTTTCTTATTAAATATATTATAACCTATAAATTTTGAATATAATATACAATTACGAATAATAGTAGTACGACACGACGTGGTAAAGATTAACATTTCGAGACGAGAAATTCGAGCTGCTTATAATATTGAAAATTCTAACTTTTGTTTTCTTTATTTGACATAATATTTCGTCTATTAGGTAAATTTGTATAGGTAATGGACAAGTAT
This sequence comes from Macrosiphum euphorbiae, assembly GCA_949089665.1. NCBI lineage: Eukaryota > Metazoa > Arthropoda > Insecta > Hemiptera > Aphididae > Macrosiphum > Macrosiphum euphorbiae. The sequence continues at coordinate 68,501,990 of CARXXK010000003.1, read as the reverse complement.
TGTTACTATTTTTATTATATTATAGTAGATGCGTAATCCCTAATTTCTCCCTAATATTAATACAACAACGGATGATATATAAATATATATTTATCCTTTTGTTGGACCAATTTTAATTACAATTATATCATTGGGCTCGTGCGTTTAGTTTACCCCTTCACGGAAATGTCTACCCCTCCGCCGTCGTCAAAGCTGCCGCCGTCGTCGTCTCCACCGCTGTTGTTTGACAACGTCAAAACGGTCAAGGCCGTTTGTCGAAGAGGTCGCCGCGCTCACCCTAATAAAACAAGCCACCGCCATCGTTTTTACCTTAAAACGCAACTTCGTCAACAACTTACTATAATAGTATTATTATATACAACCTACCTACAACGTGCCTACACGCATTAAACGATATTGTACCGAAGATTTTTCACGACACTTGTAAAAAACATCATAATAATATGGACTTTTTACAACTAGAATTCTCGAAAAGAAAATCCGAGCTTAAAAATGTTAGGACTGCAAAGTCTGCAATAATATAATAATTGTAGTCATTTGTCGTGGCACGGTGTCGTAATTCGTTACCATCGTGCACCTCGATGATATAACATTATTTATATAATAATATGAACGTTACTCTTATAATCGAATAACTAATAGTTGTAAGCGTGCGAACAAGTTTCTGCAACAGTGCAGTTCTAGCCTCGTTTAATGTTATGATAATATTATCACCATGATACGGTTGATAAACGTGTCATAAGAAGGGCAAGTTTTTTCTTCCACGATTAGATTTACGGGGGAAACTGCAAAATCTGGTCTCCCACATTAGGTACATCAGTATATAGGTACATGTTGTTCAGACGTTGTTTAACTATATACACTGCTGTGGAAAAACTTTTTGTTGTCCAAACCGAAACTTACTGAGTGTAATATAATAATATATTATAACACAAACGCCGTTGAGCAAACTCGCTATACCGCAAGCACGAGTATACATTATAAAACAGGTACCTGCAGTGTTATAGACTTTAAACTTTAGGAACCTATTTTATAATGTAACATTATAGACTTTTGAACTTTTATAGAGAATTATCATGTTTTTCGTTATTATCGATAATAATTTATAGGTAATTATTAATTATTACTAACGGGTCGAAAATAACACGGCGTAGATTCATCTAAGCACGTATTGTGTGGTGATATTGTCTGTCGTTTGTGTTATAATATTATTATTGCATAATAAAACTATGGACATCTACCTACCTACCAATTTAATAATAAAATAATATTTACACTGTGAACATTTTACACTTTTACAGTAGAAATATACATTGCTCATTAGGCATACTAGAATTCCATAATATTATGAGGAAAATAAAAACGTGGATTGCCTTATTGAGTTTTTAATGTGTATACAAGTTTAGGGTGGGGAACGACCGCTATACATAATATATAGAGACGGCGTTTGCCGAGCTTCAACCACAGGCCTGCACATGGTTTTTTTCTCGAGATTAAAAAAAACCTATTGTTCTGATTTGATTGTTTAAGACGTTAATAATAATAATAATAATAATAATATTATTTTAAAAGAAATGTTTTATTTCGCAGTGTATGCTTTATGCATTTTTAAGACGAAACTCGTGAATTTTCTTTTGAAACACATTTTGCATTCTTTTAAATATTATTCTAGATCGTTTGAATAAGCATTATTTCTATTATTCTCAATGGCTCTTTCGTAGTCATAAACCTATTTGTAACCGTTTTCACAATATATTCTAGAGTATAATAACCTATGATCCAAGAATATAAAATATCATTAGGTATTTGAGTATAATTTTATACTTAAAACATAATTATATTATAATATGTATATTATACGTCTTAATATCAACGCAGAAACCCACCTAATTGTACCTTCAAACGAGATAATTCTATATATTTGCCTGCGAGAATAAAGTCGTGTTCATACGATACAGTTCTAATATAAAGATTAGGGAATACTAAATTATGGTATGGATAACAACTTTTAACTATATAGTTATTGCTATATATACGTCACTCTGATTAATTCTTCTGATTTACTCAGTAAAATTCGATATATTATAATCGTATCATAGCCCCAATTTGTGATTGACTTGGAATTACTCAGCCTTACCAAACATGTGTATTTTAATGAAAGTATTTAATTCTTCATTATAGTTACCTATAATTATAATTTATAGACAACTATATTAATTAATATTATTATATTTAATATTTAATGAATTAAGCGTATGTTAAATATATTAATTATCTATAGTTAACTATACTATTATCTAATCTACATAATCCAGTAAACGTTGTTTGAAGAAATTATATTCTAAAATTTAAACAATTATTCATGATTTGTGTGTTTTCCATAGTAGTTATCGGATCCACCCACAGAACATAATCAATTATGGGTTTAATAATAGTTATACTAATCAGTAACCATAATACATTACTGATAACTTTTAAATTTGATAGAATAAAGTTGATAATCGATAGTAGTGTAATTTTTAATTTGCAATTTCGAATCGACGGTTACAATTATAATACATAAATAAAAACCGGAATATTGTAGTTTGTTTTCATAAAAGTATTATTTTCATTTTAGTAACGAGGTATATGTATTACAATATATAAATATGGGAAGGCGGTTGTGAAAAAACATTATAGCTAATACATGATGTTAATATGTTATAGCTATTATTTTACATAAAATAATATATTTTAATGGCATTTTAACAGGGGTGTGGGGGCAGGCCCCCCACAGGTCTGTTTCATTTAAATATGTAAAGCCCCACTAAGTCAAAAACTGAAATTTCGCCTATGAATCGTATAAAATACAATGATGTAATCAGCAGCAGCTGTACGCTGGTGGCATTTTTAAATCGAATATATTTTATCGCTTTTTCGTCATCACGTAAGTACACTGTTCGAAATCATGTATACTTTACGAGATGAGCAAAATTAAATTGAAAAAATTTTGGTCGATGGGGGTTGGGTAAAATATTACCTATATTATGCTATAACGACATGCCTCGTATCGAGTCTATACCTCGCCAGTCGCCAAAGCCGCTCGATAATAATAATTACCCCCATAACCTGCACGCGTAGGTGTATACAATCGTAGCAGTTTACAATATTATATATATTATTATTGGGAATCGAATTAGCATTTTTTTTTTTTTTTTGTTCCTAGGTCAACTCCACGCGGTCGTCCCGGGATTAATGCCATTTGCGAAGGCGTGTCGTTACGGTATTCTCTCCGGAAGAAGACGCGATGCGTTCTATTATATTGTATTATATCATGCGCAGCGGCGGTGTGCACGCTTTATTACACTCGTAAATGGCGTGTATATTATACAGGGTGGCAATTGACTTAGGGGGAGGGGGTATATTATTATGCTATAGTATTAATAGTATAGCTGATACAGTGAAAACTGTGGTTATAATAAACTCGTATAGGGGAATATTAATTCGTGTGTTGTAAGCGATTATAATATATTTTTCTTGTAGGTAAGCGATTTTTTTATATAATATGACTCCTATATATAATAATTAATATTTGTATTGTTCAATGTTACAATATAACGTTACATTTTTTCACATTATAAAACTATTAAATACAGAAATGGTAAAACAAATTAAATACAATTTCAAAAAACACGATTAATATAATATTATATACTAAAATATTGAATGGAATTCAATTCTGTAGCTCCGTATAACAAGAAATAATATTAAATAATGAGATATAATACTATAATAGCAATATTTTATATTATCATACTTTGATAAGTACACAAGTGTAGTCAATTTATGATGATAGGATCTTGAACCTCATTCGTATAATCGTACACAATAATAGTTTTAGTTCTATCCCGTTTTGTAATAAGAGATAAATTATTATGATACAATAATTAATAGAATGCACCATATTATGCACATTTATTTGTTATAGTGGAAATTTTGTTAAATCCGATTTTGTTATAACCAATTTTCTCTGCATTATTGCATAATATCTAGGTACCATCAAAAAAACGTTTTTTTTTTTTTTATTTATGAGATAGAATTTGTTTCAACCACTAATGCAGGTTCGGCGGTGGCCTGCTGTTTTGGATGCTTGTACTTTTTGATGCTGACAGTATACAACTATTATCGTACACACAAGTTGTATAATAATATTGTATTGTACAATATTACTAGTTGGGCGTAGATTTCAGATAATTCTTTGTGTGGGTGTGTGTGTGTGTGTGTTGTGCAGAGATGATGGTCGTGCGAGTGGTCGACAGAGCAAAATATATAATTAATTAAACACGCGATAATCGTTTTGAGAGACACTGCAGGATACAGCCGAGTAGAGCCGGAATTTGCCGCAAAACGACACGTCCTGCTCTTCCACTCGTCGACCCCTCTCGCTCGTCCGCCCGCCACGGACGCCGCCGCCGCTACTCCTCTCCCGCGCCAAGATCGTTATTCTTATTGCACGCCGCCGCGGGATAGGATTTTGGTGTGGTGGTGGCGGTGGTGGTGAAAGACACCGCGATAACACGGTCGCTTCTGCTCTGGGTGGGGCCGTGCGTTGTGGGTGAAAGGGGTGTGTTTGGTGTTGGTGGCGGTGAACGATGATAACGGAGTGATAGTGAAACGGTTTTCCGGCACGCGGTTGAATACGCGCGTGTATGCATCAAACGCGCTTATTATACATAGGTACATCATATTATACCATAGGTACCCTATACAGTGCTTATACGTCATAATATCATTACGATTTGACGAACAGAAGCGGACTTTTTACTATTTTGTATACCGTTTGCGTTGATACGATCGAGTAGTACATAACCGAGGGCAGGCCAAAATCCTATCGTACACTGTAACCTGCACCATAAGGCTTGCAGCTGCTTCCCTCGCACACGAGTCAGCAGCGGATAGACCGTTAGTAGCAGCGACCACCGAACCTGCTACACAATATATACTTATGAGTGTCCCAGTGGCGCAAATCCCCGGGAGCGTGATGGGAGGCACTCGCCAAATCTCCAAAATAACTGGTTTTATACATGGGGGTAGGTAGCTGCGGGTAAAGATTGTAATATTATACTTGCAGTATTGCAGTAAACGTAATGACTGCTGGTAAATATCTAGATTTGCCCCAAAAACACGGTTTGTGCCTTTGCCGCGCTTATAATAACACCAATAAAAGACTAAAAACTAATAATGAATAGACTATTATAGGTATCGTCTTAAATATATATAGTTCGGCCGAGTCGGCCGGGTTGGGTTAAGCGCAGGACTGACCTTTGCTAGGAGTTCGAGGTCATCGGGTCCGGCGGTCATCTTACTGTCGAGCCGGTGCGCCGGCTATCGTCCATTGACCGTTGCCACGGCTGCTACAGCGCCGGAGACACGGAACGCAGCGGTGTCGTCGTCGCGGTCGCTGTCGTCGCGGTCGTCGACGACGTCGTTACGGTCGTCGTCGTCGTCGTCGTCGCCGTCGACGTCTTCACCGTCACCGCGCGCCAAACTTATCGCTACGGCGCCCGATGACGATTGTGCGACGACGGTGGTGTGTGGCGGCGGCGGCTGCGGAGCTCAGGCCACACGCCCGGACCACACCGCACCGCACCGGTTTCCGCGACGGCGTCTGGGGGCGATCGGCGTCGTCGTCGTCACGGTCTTATTCGATTATAATAAATTATTATTATAATATATTTTTACAAAATTATTACCACCGCGGCGATTACGGAAAGTACACTTTCGTCGAGGCGGCGGCTGCGGTACACTTTTCACGCACTGTCGTTCACACGCGTACGAGCTCGAACCAAGTGCACCGCACACACAACATACACACACACGAACGGGCGCACTCCCAAACGCACTGTGGTAAACGACCCGGGGGGAAACGCACTGGCGACGAGAGAACGCGCACTGTAATTGATGCTCTTATTCCAAACGGGTTTCGATTTTAATTCAATTTAGAACACATTTCGTCGGTTAAATTTAATTTTCATGCGTGCGTACACAATACAATATACATAGTATTTATATATATATATATATATATGTGTGTGTGTGTGAATTTTTATGAGTTTGTGTTTGTGTGTGTGTGTGTGTGTGTTTGTGTGTATTTATTATATTATTATTATTATTATTATTATTATTATTATTATTATTATTAATAATATTATGCAGTTGTTGTAGCCTACGCGCGCGTGTCACCGTCAAAACGCACTAGGTCCGGACTGCTGTGTGCGCGCTACTACCGCGGCGGCAAGTCCCCGTTTCGCGCGGTAGAGAGTCGCACGCGCGGCGGCGGCGGCGGCTCCTCCAGGGCGCCACCGTCCCACCTTCACCCGGCGCACCGCTACCGTGACACCGCGCGCGCCATCCCTTCGGCGAACCGCCCTCCGCCGCCGCTGCCGCCGCCGCGCCAGGCCGACGGCCCCGGCCGCTAACAACGCCGCGTCGATAAGTTGCCACGTTGCCGTTTCGCGGGCGTAAAAGCACAGCACGCACACGCATACAAGAGCGCGGTCGCGCGCGCGCGGGCCATGTACACGTATAGGTACACGTTCGCCGCCGCCGAGTGTAATAATAATATTCCCATCGCCGGTCTTTCCCCGCGATATAATATTATTATAATAATATTATATATTGTATTATACCCCGTAGGTACGTGTTGTCATCGGTGTGACTAAGGGCGGGGAGGGGGTCGTAACCATCCCCTGTAGACGTACGTAGCCGCCCCATCTGTTTGTTGTTTTTTTTTTACTTATTGTATGGCATTTGTTAAATCCAAATCTTTGCGTAAAAGAAAAAAAAAACCTTGGTGGGTTTTATGCCTAATTGACAATTGTTATACTGTGGACGTACCGAATGCTTACGAGTACGACGATAGTGTCGAAACACACATCAGGTCGCCTACAACTGCGGTATGTGTGACCCAAGACAGATTAAGCGAACTAATAATATTACATATTATATAATATATTATATATTTTAACGTGTAAAGAATATATTACAATAATTACCTAATTATATAGATAATATATTGTATTTTATAAACACATCAAGTGCAGGTGAGCAGATATGAACAATATTTTAAGATAATATTGTTTATTCTGTTTTATTGTTTACACTTTATTTTTAATGACCGGAGGTAGGAGGGAATGGGGTAAGGTTTGCGTTTTCAAATCTGATTTTACATGACTCCCCGCGACTACTCAACTCTATAACGAAGCTCACGATGGTGGTGGGGTGTGTTTGCAGCCGCGGCTTATTTTGAACTTTGGTTTTCTATGGCCCTCTGTAAGTATTAATTCCTGCAGTATTGTAGTCACGCGCATGCGTGTCGCATAATATTATTATTATTATTATTATGATACGATGTATAATATTAACATGAGCCTCGTCCGCAAATATGCACACGCACACACGCATTTCGTAACAGTACATTAAGCCCCTTATTTGCGGGTACGAGTATGGAGCAAGTCCGTTTGTGGTCTGGTGCGCGCGGGGCACGGCGCAGCGTCGTCGGCGTTTCCCTTCGGCGTTTAGCCTTAGCTCGCGGGATATAATAATTATAATATCAGCATGTAAACCAAAATATTATATGTTTACTGATGTATAATAATGAAATACTGGGATTTCGATAAGTTTTAATATTAATTTTTTTTTTTTTTGGTTTTCTTCTCTCGCGTTAAAACGCAGTTTATCGGTATATAAGAGGAAAAATATTATGTGTTCCGGGTGGTCGTTTAAACGTGGGTTCTTTTTTATGAGTTTTAAAACAATTTCTCATTATGTTTTTAACTTTTATCCGTGATCAAAAAATCGTAGAACACTGGCTAGGTAGATTCATTTTCATTTTTATATACAATTATATAATATTATTAACATGGATACACGCACTAAAGCACTGTACCTCTCGCCTGTACCTAAGTAGATTCACATAATAATGAATTATTATTTTCAAATCCATTTTTCAAAATGGCGAATCCGTCAACTACTCTTAGATTCCATAAATTGAGCGATTGATGTAATGGTATTGCAATCGTGAGTGTGTGTTGTTTTTTTTTTTGGTCCTGAGTGTTTGTCATCGTATGTTTTTGTAGCGTTAAAAAGATTCAATCTAAGACTTTGAAGGTGCGAGGAAGATAATCGGGAAAATAAAAAAAGAGAATAAATAAAATATGAGAATTTTGTCGTGATTCGAAATTGCATAACTTTCATAATAACAATAATTGTTAGTTAACTAATGACTTGAGATTTTCAACAAAATATTTTATTTATATTATCATTTCCAGACAATCATTTCCGAACCATTTTTGTGATATTTTTAGACATTAACGTTTTTATCTTTATTTTTTCGACTTTCGATGACAATTTATTGTTTTGCTCGAAAATCAAAATAATATTTCAATTTAATACAAGGTTTCTCATACTTATATTTCGTAAAAATGATGCTTAATTAGTTTTGAGCTCAATTTTTTATAGGCATAATCATATCAATGTTTCCTCTTTTTGATGCTTTAAGAAGATAACAATAATATATTGAATTGTCTTTTTAACGAGTTTTCGGGTGTTTTGTAATTATTACAATTTGGCTCATCGAAATCTCAGTCATAATAATTATTATAATATAGTGTCAATAGTTTTCATACTATATAATTTATATGCCTAGTATTATTTTACTGCTGAATGTGTATACAAGTACTGTTTATACTCTATAAAATATTATTTTAAAAACTCGAGATTTGACACATCGTTCTACGATGTCCACCAATTGACACAAACACAATGGTAATGCGACAACGAAATTAATACGTTACCGGCTGTTTCAGTATTTTGTACCACCTAGCTATTGTATTCGCCAATCGGGAAATAATAATACCTACGTCTATTATCAACCATGGCTAATGTAAGATAACAATATATTGTATGATTTGAGCACCACCGCACTCGTCGTCGTAGTCGTTTATCCGCATTTCGATCGTCGGCAACGTTTGAGTTTGAGTTAAAGATATAAATAAAACATTTAATTGGCTTTTTCACGAATTTTTGAGTGTTTTTTAATTTATTACAATTTGTGACATAAAATAATTATTATATACTGGCAATAATTTGGATATTATAATATATTTTATATAGATGGCCAGAGGTTGGTACCTAATAATATATTATTTTCTCTAAATGTTTATACTTACAAGTACAAATGTTTATACTCTATATTATTTTATTTATTTATTTTATTTATTTTAATATCGGTAAAGATTACTAGGCCTCACTGAGTAAAACTCGTGTGGAGGCCTAGGAGATATCTTGTATACAACAAATTTACATTTATCATTTTCTCCTTAAATAGCTACTCAAATACATGGTAAAAAACAAAAAATAACACAAGAACAGTAATATATGTTTGAACAGATAATATAAAAAAAAGTTTTATGAGCAAAGAAAAAAAAATTAAAAAGAAAGGCAGACAATGGTAGTGTAAAAATAAAAAGAAAAAAAAAATACAAATTAATCCTGAAACTTCAATATTGTAGCATCGTATTCATGGTGAAGCCAATGGGTAATGTATTTTTTGAAAATAGAAAGAGACATATCAGCCACTTCTTTGGGCATTATATTATGTATATGTGTCCCAACAAAATCATACACTTTACGACATCCAGCTTTTTTTGAAAATTTTAGCGAATAATTATTAGTAGCATATCTAGTGTTAACTTTGTGATTTACAGGGGATAACATGTTATGTTTTTTTAGGAAAATGGTACAGGTTTTTATATATAGCTTATTTATATTAAGTACATTAAATTCTTCATATAATTGTTTTGTAGGATATCTCCATTTTTTATATATATATAATAATAATATAATATTATTATCATATCACTGGATTATCAGCTGGTTTTCGACTATTTCAACCTTTTTTGAAACTCAAGATTTGACGTTTTGCTACACTTTACCTCCGCCAAAAGACACAAGCACAATGCGACAGTAAAATAAACACGTTTACCAGCTACAAAGTAACTACTGCTTATTGTATCCGACAATTTGGAAATAATTACTTAAGTTTATTATCAACCGTGGCAAACCTATGATAGAAATATTTAGAAACGATAAAAATGTTCTTTTTAGGAATTTCCTGACATAAATATATTTTTTAATGATTTATTAGCTATAATATAATGTTGATAATTTTTATCATATACGGTTAACTGTAGTACAATTTTTTTTTTATTTGTCTGGTCTTTGTGTTACACTCTAACACTTTGTACATTATAATATAATTCCATCGGATTATCAGCAATATGTACCAACAGTTTTCAACTCTTGCAGCATCTTCCAAAACTTAAGATTTGACGTTGTGTTCATGACTTACCACTGCCGAATGATATACAAGCATAGTGTGACAATAACATAAATACGTTACTGAAAAATGCAGTTACTTGTATCGTTGATTGTACTCTCCAATTGGGAAACAAATACCACCGTTTATCCGCTTTTTGCTCGTCGTCGGTAAAGTTCAAGTTGACTTATCATATTATTAAGTACTTATTATTTATTATACTATCCCTACTTAATATATTATATTTAATATATAATAAAATATGTGAAAGTAACTATGCCTGTATGTAACGCTTTCACTCCTAAACCGTTGAACTGCCTCAAATTTCGACAAATTTGGTACTGAGGTGGATTAGACCTTGGAAAAAGATTTAAGCTACCTTTGGACGTGAAAAAAATGCTTGAAGAGAAATTTGTTCGACACTGTTATAATATGTCTACTATAAAGTGTACTAAAAAATAATAAAAATAATAATAATAATGTTTATCCGTTGCTTTGTTAAAAAAATAATATCGCAAAGACGCAAACCACACGTCCACACGTTGTAGATAATTTATTAGCTTCTACATCCACGTTTGAAGAGCAAGTATTTTGCTTATTTTATTTTCTTACCTAAAACATGCCTCGCAAAAGCAAATCTAATCTAGGTCGTATTACTTTTATATTTTTAATTATATATTGTTTACAAATAATTTTCATTGGTTGGATATTATAATAGTAATAGTAGAAATTAATAATATATTTTTTTTCTATAAAAGGTGTCCATTGGTTACTCGGACAGATCAGGTACAAGCATGTATCAAATTATCAATGATTAAGAATTAATCGTAATGGAAGAACTTAATATTTGAAAGGTAACCGACAATATCTTTTTTATTAATATTATTCGTTTTAATTGTTCGATATTACCTTTTAAATATAATTATATATTATAAATATTATAATATTTATCTTCTTTAACAATATATGAATTTGAAAGTACTTATACACTTATATACTTTGAAAAGGCTAATCTCAGAAATTGCGCTATCGATTTGGACGATTCTTTTGTTGTTGTGTTTGTAATTGTCAGGAAAAAGTTTGTACGAAAGAATTATTTAGGAAAAACAAACCGAAAAAGTAGGAAACCTGGAAGGCAAAAAACATTAGTGGCACAATATATTTTTGTTTGTAAGGTTGCTATTGGTCATGATTGAATATAATTTTAGACCTGTATATTATATTTGGTCTAAACCATATAACTTAGTAAAAACGGTATTCCTAATGCTAACTTTTCAACCGCTGTATCGGGAACCTACACATGTACATTATAAACAACGAGTAATAGGACATTCGTAATTAAGTACGCAAAATATACTATCCGAAAATACACTGATCGCATAATCACAAGCTTGTCTAGTGGGGTGGGATGGCTATAATATAATATAATCGAAAGTGTCCTGAATAACTCACTGACTGAACAACGTAAAGCCTAAAAAAACGATGCCTTGAGGCTTGACATTTTAAGGCATCTATTATATTAATCTTATAAGTCAAAGATATTTTAGACGGATATGGGGAGGTGTATAGTGATACACAAATATTTTACACTTAGGCGAAGCCGGTTAATTCAGCTAGTCTATATAATATATATTATATATAAGCCAAATACCACTCACTTACTCACTATATCCACTGATTCACTCATTTATGGCTACGTCTCAAAAACTACAAATCGTACGAACTTGAAATTTCGAATAGTGGTTCCTCTAATGCTCTAGATGTGCAATAAGAAAGGATTTTCCGATATACTCATTTAAAGAAGTTGTCAAATAGGGGTATTGAGATTCACATAGGGGAAATAGAAACTTTTTTTTGTTGGTAAATGGTTGCCATTGGTTGCAGATAATAATAGTAATAGTAGAAATTAGTATGATGTTTTATCTTTTTATATAAATGGTTGCCAATGAGTATTAAATACGAAAAACATATTTTATGATATATCGGTCCCACGCGTGTGAATACGTTTTACTCCACAACTCCCCCTACTCCGACTATATATTATATATAATACATAATAATAAAGTTTATACTGTAGATACAATATTGAATATATTATTACATGGCTCCTTTTGATGTATTGAGGAATCATTTTTATTTTTATCGAAGAAAGACTCCCCCCCTTCCACCACTTTAACTAGTTACCATCCTATAACCCCGGCACTCGAGCACTATATTTACCGTCATTTTGATGTTTCATACACATATACAGAGTGGATCATCAAGCATGCTTACCCTCTATTTTTGCTTTCAATAATGCAGAGTTCTTTGAAATTTATTTTTGTAATTTTTAAATATAGGTGCCTTCTTAAAAAGAACATGATATACTGTTTTAAAATTCTCAAAATATCTGTATTACTTAGGGAGTATACTTTGGAGAAGCAAAATTTTAATTTTCAAATAAGAATCCCCATCCCCATCTATTAGAAATTATTTAGCAGATAATTCTTCTAATTGACTTGTTGACTTATCAATATCAAAATTCGAACTAATAGTTTTTGAGTTATTTAACTTTTTGTGTACTTAGGATAGCATAATAGGTCCACGGTAATGGGTTTGAAAGACATGGGGGGATATATTATGCTATCTATGATGATTCAAGAATCTTAGCAATTTATATTATAATTCTTAAAAATTGTTCAAGTATATATAATAATAAATACTATTTTCAGAACTATTATCGTTAGTATTAACATTTAAATAACTGAGAAACTACTCGCTCGAATTTCGAATTATAGGAACGTAAACATTAAAAAATAAAAAAATATATACACTTAATAATTTACAACAGATAAAGGGTGTGATTTGAAATGTCCAAAACAAGCAGGGATTGAACAAATTCATTATTATTTGGAAAACATTGGTTCGGTGAGCGTGCTTGGTGAATCACCCTGTATATTCGACGCGTGCAGTGCGTGTAATTTGTACGTGTCGTCGTTTTCTTCTAATGTTCGACTTAATCCCGGATTCACGAAATAATATCGCGATGGTCGAATACCCGAGGGGTCGACTCCGTTCCGAGCAGATCATCGTCCTTGCATTTTACTTAGCCCTCATACTTATGCCATCATACCATATTATACGCACGTGGTAGTGAAAATCGTGTCTCGAAAACGGCCGCATGAATATTATAATATATTTATTACTATTCCGCATAACTGCACTGTCCACGACACAAATCCTCGCACACTTTAATATAATAAAATATCGTAACACGCATTTTTGATCGGCCTGTGTACATAATATTATTATAATGATAATATGTACCTACATCAGCAGCAGCCATTACACCAACGCTTTTCCGTCGTCTGACAGATTATTACACGCGCGGAAATATAATATACATATCACGTCATTATATTATTATATTATTATATTATGTTATGCCAGAGAAGGGAGCTTTGATTTTTCTTTATAATCATCATCCTTTACATACGGCTACCTACTTTACAAAATCCATAATGACCCGCGCGGCCACTAACGGTTCCTAGCTATGTATATTATACCGTCTCGAGAACATCATATTATTATACTATTATTATTCATCGTACATAATAATATATTATACTTTATTATATAACACAACATTGTTTCGTTAAAGTACGTATATCCTATCATATGATTTACGGCATTATGTTGTTTTATAACAGTCGTGAGTATTTAAATCGTAATTTCTATTCCATTTGCTTCGGTGAGCGTCTTACTGCATACATTACACCATCCAAAAATTGATAAAAATAGGTATAGGATTTATAATTATATTATTATGCAGCAATATCAAACAGTAAAATATGCTAACGTTTTCGATTTAAAGATGATAAAATATACAACGGATATAACAACGGTTTCCTAACTATACAATTTGGTAAGTAAAACGTATTAGCATTTTAAAATATAATGAATAGGTGTACTTTTCATACGGAAGTTAAATCATTTTTTGTTAATCTTAATTTTAAATAAACCCGTGGAAATTTTTAAATTTTTTTTTCAGTCATTGATGTAAAAAAAAAAAATGAAACTGGCAGCACAATATTATGGCTCGGCAATTCATCTTTTACACTACTATTCTTTAAAATATTAGGTATATCCCATGAAACAGAAATTTCCGTGTACATAGTATTTTTTTTTTATAAGCGTTTAAAGTTATAATTTTGTTAAAATTCTCCAAAATCACTAAAATGTTCACATTATTTTATTAGTTAAAAATGTATAAAAAGTTCTTACTAAAACCCAAAAATCTAGAGTATTTAAACCTACAATTTTTTTCATAGACATTGTAAGTTTAAGTTTTGAGGAAATTATAGATGTATTTTATCAAAGAATATAACGACTTTAGTTATTTTCTTGGAATTCAAATATATTCATGGGGACTTGAAATTTGTACGCTCATTATTAAATTTTACTGTACGCACGCACAGACATTTTCAAAATATTTAAATTAATTTTAAGCTATTTCCTACTAATGCTGTAAATTACTATATACTAGCGATATATACATACATATTAAATAAGGGTAGTAATGAAGGATGTCGGACAGTCTCTGATCAGAATCGATTTTCAAATATGATTTATCATTGAATTCAAATTTAACACATCCATTACAGTGACCTACTCAATGACGAAGTACACTCTGCATCTACTGTACAGCAGCTAACCGTTACCTACATTTCCAATTATTGAACATTGTATACATAAAGGTTTTAAGATTGTGTAATATCTATAGCTAGTTTGCAGTACAAAGCAGTAACATAGATACTGCAATTAGACACAGTTGATATTCTGATTTTAATATTCCTTAGTTAGCTCATATTATATTATTAAAAAGTAATATTAAACTATAAAGTATATACATTTTTTAATTTAATTGATAGTGCTTAAAAAATATCTAACCTCGAATCTTGCATCTATGAGTTCTATTAAAATAGATGAGCCTAGGCGGATTCCCCCTGCAGTAACCTTTTGAAACTTTAGCGCGAGGATTCGGAAGTCTGTCAAATGTAAATGCGATGTATTTAATGCGCATTCTAACTATAACGATGAATCACGGACAACTTTTACCCTTCTTCCACTCACTCTGCAACGGCTACCGGAAATGATTAAATACCCTAAGCAGAGGTCAGGTAAATTTGTCGTGGACGATAACCCAGATAGCAAGGAAATGACACATCATAATCCTTTAAGCCTAAAAACATTTTATAATCGACATCAAGTCTTATATATATTTTTACGTTTTTGAATATTTTGACATTGATTTGAATAATTTAAAAAGTGAATCTATTTGTTACGTGCCACTTTTGAATCAAGGACGTTAATAACAGAAAAAATGATGTAACAAAAAGTTAGAATCTGGTAGTTTTAATAATTATTTGTTATTAAAAGTTTAGCACAATACATTTTATCCAAAACATATCCTAAATAGAATTTACATTGAAAATTAATCTAAGTAATATAATAAATAAAAACCGCGTGATAATATTCTCGAATTCATAATCCAAAAATCTGCTACCCTCTATATATTATATTTTTGTTAAATCTTACCACAATGATATAAACGAAATCCAAATATAATTAGTTAAATCTAACCTAAAGTTTCTGAAACAAAAAAACCTTAAAAAAATGGTCTGTATCGATCATATTTCTAATAAATTATGTAGGGCTAAATATGAAAGTTTTGAAAACAAGTAGATTAAACAAAGAAATATTTTTTAAAAATAAAAACACATTTATATACAACTAAAAGCTGTTGTACCTTCCATACTATTAATTATAATCTAAAACGACGACATATGTCCTTAACTCGAGTCAACTATATAAGAATACGTTATATTTATATAATAACTAATAACCATCTATATTTTAATACCATACTGTACTAAATGCTGTATGAAAAACAAGTCTAACAAACTGCAGGAAGCCATTTCTTTCGAAACCACCATCACGTGTAATGAAATAGCTAAAATGTGTGTGCAAATAAAATAATTATATTATATTGATTTATGAACATTCATTAAAATGACACGACTTGTATGTAGTGGAATTTAATGTTCCCAATCTAACAGGAAACAACTCAAATAACGTCTGCAAATATTGTTCTCTTTCGAGTTAATTTGTCCTACGTACTATACGGTTGTGTCTGTTAAAAAAAAAAAAAAACGTAGGTAGGCATAGGTATTTATCTCGAAATTTTATTTACAAAAATTATCTTAACCTTAAATATTATTACAAAATATCATAAATATTTGCTGTTACTGGGCTTAACACAGCTATATATAATATATAAATCTTACCTACAGGAAATCGAAATTATTTCAATTACCGAATATTAATATTATATGTATCTACGTCAAATGTGCTATTTCTTTACGTATTACTTACGATGCTATTTCATAAAATTGTACGTTATAGTACTATACATAAATAAGTCGATATACGGGCCCCCTCATCAAATGTTGTGTCCCTGTACTAAATGTTTTTGCGGGCCCAATACAAAACTTCCAATAAAATACGACCCATTACATGCAATAAGGGTGTCCCACATTCGAATTCTAGGTAACCAATGGTTAACATATAGTTTAAAATAGTAAAGATGTTTAATATAATATTATTATATACATTTATATCATAAAAGATTATTCAATATAAAACAAGTATTTCTATAAACATTTCAAAAATTACAAATTGATTCCTGAACTCCAGGTTCAACAGCCCCTTGTGGGGGCCCTATCGGTATATATGTGGCATGTACACATACATTTATTATATACATATTAAGATTCCATAAGAAATACCTAATAAATGAAGAGTGTCAAATATTTTTCGATTAAAATATTTTTAAAATGTATCGGAATATTATAATCCTCGTTCGCTTTACGCGTTGGATAGATAGCTGTACTTTTCACTACGCATTTCGATCGAAGTTAAACAAATTAAAATTAAAATGTATTAAACAAAAATACAAAATACAATACTGCGATCGTTTACCGGAAAATTGGATTTAAATGTGTACCTAAATTGCCTATACATGACGCCGTGTTACAGTGATTTTATTATTGGAATGCGTTAAAAATATAATACGCATACCATTTACTTGAAAAATGTTAACCGATGTTGTTGATCTGCAACTCCTTAATTGTATCAATCGATAAAGAAAATTGCGTTAAACCCATAAGTACATAATATTTTATATTTATAAATAACGAATACAATGCTAAATGCAATAATAAATAATATGTAAGATATTAATGTGTAATGTGTTTTATTATTATGTAACACGGAGAAGTTTTCAAGAAAAAAATTGTAAAATATATAAACTTATTAAAACTATGAGTGATGCAAAAAAACCATGCAATCGATTGGATGGACAATTTGTAAAAAAAAATATGCCCACATAGTCAATTATGATGTCACTAGTCACTACGTTGGAACACCGTTAAGTGGTCAGTAAGTGTAATTATAATAATATATAACTATACAAATGAATAATATAATATGACGTACAGTGTAAATGTTATTTTTGAGACTTCTGTGTTACGGGTGCATTATAATTATACGAAAACGAAACACAGTTTAGTCATGACCGTAATGCACGTCATAATAATGATTAATAAATAGTATAATATGCGCAGCATGTGGTTAAACAAACGGGCCGAGTGAAACGATATAATAATTTACATTTCTATACATATCTGCTCGTGTCCGCGTTATATATCAAATACGCAGGTTATTGTAGTTAGTGTATTTTTATTGTTATTTCAGTTGTATAAAATATTTTATATCAATATATTAGGTAGGTACATTAATTATATATTTAATATATCATTTCGTTCGCCAAGCTCTTGTGATAAATTGAAAAATGTTGGTTTTAAATAATATGATCCAATTTCTAAAATAAAAATGTAATATTATGATAAAGTTAATGTTAATAATTGTATAGTTCTCTGTTATTAATTATAATATGCATTAGTACCTATCTATATTTGGATGTTAATTATTTGATATTATTATTGTTTCGTTACGGATGTTAATGCATTGTGGGCGTCAAACTATTAAATTAAATACATTTAAAAAAGAAGAAATCATATGACACCGATATAATATAATATTTTATTTGACCTACTAAGAAACTCAGGTTGGATATATCACGCTAGATAAGTCGAGTGGTATAAAAAGTATTAGGTCGAAAGTCGAAACATGATTTTGAGTTTCTGGTTATCGGTCATCTCCAGATACCACTCGGTTTGGGAATAATTTTGTTCACTCCATGCGGATATGAGACCGGGGTAGGTTTCAGAGCTCCGATTTATGTATGCCCGTGTTTTTGTGCACACAAAAAACTGTTAAGTTTAATGTGATAATATTTTGAATGCCGTGTTACCAATAACCTCAGGGTGTACCTAGGTTTGAATTCAACTCACCTTGAGCATAACTCAAACATGCTTCACCGAGGCTGCACGGACAAATCGACAGCCTTTAATATAATGTAGTGTTAGCTTATTATTTGTATTGCTAGTCATGTTTTGGTGTTTGTAAGTGCATATGCCATTATATACTATGTGAGCGTTAAAAAGTAATTGTTTTTAATTCACCGAATTTACGAATTCCGAGCACTAGTTATCGGTATATAATAGTTTGTATTTTTTTGATTAAATATAATAATTACAACTACGTAAAAAAACATTTCAATACATACTGCTAACAGTGCTAACGTATATTTCAAATAATGTTTATAACTTTTTATCACTTATCAGAAACAAAGTTGTAGGTATCACGAAAAAAACCCTCTCTATTATATAAACAAAATTGTAATATATTATTCAGTGTTTTTCAATACATTTCCATGGCAACCGAAAACGAAACAAATAATAATAGTTAAAAAAAAGAAAAGAAATTAATGTTAAGCGGATTTAAATATAAAAGGCATTTAAGACATAATACATATCCGAGAGGTTTGGCCAAATGTAGGGTTATTTATCAGCGTAGATTGTACGGGACGCTGCTTCCAAGTTATAAATAATTTTTATACATTAATAATAATCGGTATAACATTGAGGTTTTTTTTTTGTCTGCATACCAAAAAAAAAATTGTAAACATCAAAGGACTAACTTGATTAGGACTGAATTTGAGTACTCCAAATCCCCCATACTATTTTAGCCGATAAAATTTGATGTTTGTTTTTTTTTTTTTGTACTTTCGACGATAAACTAAATTCGTTCCAAGATAAAACATAATATTATAATATGTAGATATCGAGACAAATGTTCAACTCTCATACTTTAAACATTCGAAATATCTTTGAGCTCATATAAGCTCGAGGGCCCCAAGGCACCGCCCACTATTCATAAGTTGCGCTACTGCACTGCAGGTGTGTATTAAGGCGTTGTAACAAAACGTTTTCGACATCGGAAATGGCATGGTAAATTTATAGGATCAAATATTTTAATAATATATTATGTAATAATGTACAGTGCACGTGGCGTATTGCGTTTAATCGTACGACGGTTGAGTGTAATAATAATATTATATTAACTTGTTACGACTTATATACGATCACAATAATATTATGGTCGGGAACAGATCCGGACAGTAAAATAATATGCTACTAACGTGGTAACACTATAAATTATCTTCCGTTATCGCGATCGTGTGTTCGTTATCGTTTTAGAACCTACCCCTCGATTTCCGTGATAATTAAAATGGCATAATATTTACTCGAGTCCAAAATATAACAATGGTAGGCGTTTATGGATACTCTAGCCACTTCATAAATACCTTCGATGACGTGTGTACGTCGACAAAAACAATAATATAAAATTATGAAAGTACAACACTGTGCGCGTGGGCATCTTACCTAAATATACAGGGTGAGTTTTTAAGCACGCTCAACCCCATTTAATGGTGCATTTATTAAAATTCTGATTTTAGATTCTGAGTGGAGAGAGGAAGCTAGTGGTTTTACAAGTGTATTTATTTATTTTTTTTTTATCCTGTATACAAAATTTCTTCCAGAATGAGGTCTTTGATTTCAACATAATATAGTACCTTAACTTTTAGCCAAGTGGATCGAGATGGTACTTTTAAGAGGTCATTTTTCGATTTTCTCAATAGTTATTTAATGCCACGGGAAAAACTACCGAAAAATTACCAAAAACCGCTAAAAATAAATAATAAAAATGTAAAAATCTAGACTGACAAACCATCTCCGCTCAGAATCGTTTTTCTTATATGATATTATATCATTAAATTAAAGTTTAATACAATCCATTATACATTGACCAACTTGTAATCTACTGTACAGCAACATCTACTTACCTGCTTTTTAGAATTTTAAAGTATACCTAAAGACCTAATATTATTTATTATATTAGATACATTATTTTCAAATTTTTAATATTTTTTGTACTACTTAAAGAGTGTCTTGTGGCGATACAAAGTTCTGTTTTTGGAATGGAAACCTCTCCCCTTTTTTACTGCAATTTATTTAGCTGATGTTTGTAATAACTACTAAGGATAATAATAATTAAAAATAGTTTCATACAGATATTTTAAACTATATTATGTGATTTTAGGTGCAGTATTTATTACACTTCGATTATTTTTACAAATTATTTATATTGATGGATCAATAGTAATAACTAATAACTAACTTTTTCAAATCATCTAAGCCCCCAAATCTACATAATCCATTTACCAAAAACTTCAAGGAATCTAAAATATGATTTTCATGTATATTAAAAATTCGAAAAATCAAAACTTGAATTTAATATGCATAATTTAGGCATAGGTTCAAACAGTCAGAGTGTGCTTAAAATATCACCCTGTGTGGAGGTGAAATATTATGGTTTACGGCTCAAGTAGTGGGTTGTTATAATTTGTTTTGACTGAATTTTCTTTTCTTTCAGCGGTAACCACAACACGTTTTGCTCTAGTAAAAAAATTTTCAATTTCCGTGTAATATTATAGGAAATTCACATCTTTGCCTTTGACTGGCATCATAATTTGTGCTACATCAAAATTTTGTATTTTTTTTTATGAAAGCTGAAATCATTTTTCCTGTTGTGTTAGAACCCAATTTGATGAGAAATTTTTTTTGATTGTTGCTTATCTATTTCTTTCTATTTTTTGTAATGTTTTACATAGAATATTGTTATTTATTAATTTAAAAATATTATTTACACAAGACGTGTTTATACAATGAGCAGTTAAACTTGAAGCAGTAAGAGATTATGATTTCCAATTGTACATCACATATACTGTGGAGGTTGATAACAACCATACATAATATTATAATATGAATGGATAGCATTTTGTAGGAAGGTCGAAGGGCTCAACATTGCTGGGTTACATATTATAATTTTTTCATAGTACGATTCTTGAAACGATACACACTATTATAATAATATCATAGTATTATAATCATGTGAAATTTAAAATGAGGAAAACACTCGAGTGGCGGTTGGTCGTCGTCTGTATATACATTAACGAGCATCGATAAACATTTATATATAGTGAAACACTGAAACCTCCCCTAACTGACACCTCTTAATAGCGGTCATCTCTAAATAGTGGATACATCCAAAAAGTGGATGCCTCCAACTGTGGATGTTTCCTGGGGAACCAACTACAAACTTCCTACAATCTGAAACCTCTAAAGTCTAAATATAGCGGGGGACAACATTTCCTAGAGTGTCCAATATTTAGAGGTGTCACTGTATAATAATAAAAAAAAAGGCATTCACAATGGTGAGCTGTACTCGTCGTTTTTTATTCGTGATTCTTGAAGATTTATTTTATTAATATACTTATTCATGTACATAACGTGTAGTGTATAACGTCATATTACAGTTACGCTATTGTTACCGCGGGGACGGCCGTCGTCGTCGTGGATTGACTCCAGCGTTATCGTGAAGTCGACGGAAAATATAAAATAATAATAAAATGAAAAAAATCCGCTCTCGGATTTTCGTTTTATTGCCGCGGTTCACGTTTCCCGTTTTTCTTTCATACGTCATTTGGGGGGTGGCCAAGAATAAATCGACGACGCAGAGAAATACACTGTAGACTACCCTCGTCCTCTTATTACACATCGCATATTTTTTAATAATATACAGGGTGATCAATTATGTTTACTCTTTTGAATAATGAAATACGTATTTTTAATTTCATAATCCTTAGCAGAATATTATTCGGGGTGTTCCGAACTATCAAAATCGAAGTGGACCAGTTAAGTTTTTAAATTAAGGGGGAGGGGTTGGAGTCTTGACATTTTGTTGACACCAAAATAAGGTATATGGACAGTAAGAATAAACTGTACAATGTAAAAAAAAAAAAAAACGTCTCCCCCCATAAGTAATACTATTATAATATTATTATAGGTATGGTATTTTGCCTAACTGGCAATGTCATTCTGCAGAATGTATAGAACCAAACTAGGAAAAAAAATATCAACGATATTGTATAATAATAATATTATAAACAACACTACCGAGGAAGGGGACCGGTGAGTTCGTTAACCGGCACGTCACGAAATCCGAATACGCGCCCCCAACCATACAATATAATACCATGTACCGCGTAAATAGTTAATGGTGCCGTATTGACCCGCGGCCCTACGAGCCAATAATAATTGCTTTGTGTGTGTGCGTGCGTATACCTACGCGTGTGTCTTTTCAGCTATGCCATCGCCGCGCCGGCCGATTTCATGAGAATAATATAATAATAATAATAATAACAATAATAACAATATGTAATATATATTTATGGGTTTGTGATATACAATATA
The DNA here is from genome assembly GCA_949089665.1 of Macrosiphum euphorbiae. NCBI lineage: Eukaryota > Metazoa > Arthropoda > Insecta > Hemiptera > Aphididae > Macrosiphum > Macrosiphum euphorbiae. The sequence continues at coordinate 68,478,815 of CARXXK010000003.1, read as the reverse complement.
TATGTACGTAATACACGCAGAATTCGTTATTTATAATAATTATTATTATCTTTTTCTATTTTTTTTTTTTTACCTAAATGCCTTCGAAACGCGTAACGCACGCCACCGCGACCGTTCCTATTATAATAATATACCTAGGTATATTAAACACACGTGGCAAATTGATGATATTACAAATTTACAACCCCCTGCCCCTCTCACGCCCCCCCCCCGCGATTTGAATATTATTATGCCTCGTCCCTTTTCGCACTGTTATAAAGGCAGGCACAAGCGGTCGCGCGAGTGTCGTCGCGTGCGACTTTTACGCATTATTCCGCCTGCGGTGGCGAGGACCCATATCGACGTCTGGTGTGTGACCGGACGTATAGAGCATAATATTAGGTTTTCAAACTATTCGCGTGCCACGGGCCACCCAATATAATATGTGTATTATGGATCGATCGTGTATTATGTATAGGTACCACTAATGACTAAAAATAGAACTATTTAAAACTTTAGTACATGTGACAATGTTAACAATAAAAATTAATAATTTTGGTACATTTATCAGTATATAGGCACCTCTACACTCTGTTCAGCGAGAGAACACGCCGATTCTGCGCCTCCCTCAGCGTCACCATGCTATCGAAACCGGTTCCCCAATGACAGGGTGTTGCGTGGAGGGACCAGTTTTCGTCGGTGTTCAGCGCGGTCTCCCGCTGAACAGAGTATAAATATTTACACAAGACATGAAAATATAATATTAGACCCGTCTTGAACATTGGTCAAATTATTATAATAATTTACTACCACCACGTACGGTGGCTTCAGCCTACTATCGTATTATTACTTTTATGTGGCCTTTTGCGCTTACCGCAGTTTAAGAATCCTAGCTGGTGTAGATGAGTGATTTGTCGGGTACTGTCGCTTACGACTTTTACGCGTTATTCCGATTGCGGTGGCGAGGATGTCCCATAGCATATACCGTTCAAGCGAACACACGTGATCGGAATTACGTGTAGAACATAGATTCTCAACATTTTCGAGTACCAATCAATATATTATTGTGTATTGTGGATCGGCAATTATCTATATGTAACATGTACCACTAACGACTAAAAATAAAGCTATTTAAAACTCCAATACATATAATATTTAACAAGAATAATAATAACGTAAATAAATAATTATTTGGATACATTGAACAGTTGTAGGTACAACTTACTTAGTATCTATTTTCATAAGACATTAAATGATATCAGATCAGTTACAAGCATTAGTAAAAGTATAATAATTTATCCGTAGGTGGTAGGCACTACTAACACACGACCTTCCACCTGTACTACATATAAAATAATGTAGACTTTCGCGTACCACCAATGGTACTCGTACCACAGTTTGAGATCCACTGGTGTTGAGTGATTCGATTCATACACACTTCCGGTATAGGGACGCGCGTTTACAAGGGTAGAGTAAAGTGTTAGTAAGATCAAACCCTTACCCCCCCCCCCCCTACCTAACTGGTTGGACTTTTTTTATATTAAGAACTTTATTACCTACGTCATAACTATAAAATATAGTATAATTAATAATACCTAAAACGTAATATCAATATTATTATCATGATATATTATATACAATATTATAGAACTTTCATGATGACTCGTTGAGCTCGCATTGCATTATTAGTAATTATAATAAATATTATTTGCCTCAGATCACTGCAGTGCAAAATAATTTAAAATACAATTGATTATATTAATATTTAATACAAATTATATTGTATCTATTATAATATACGACGTGTCACCATTGTTTGACGAAAAAATACAATGATGAACAGATGATTAAAAATTATAATAAACTGATTATACATTGTAGAATTGAAAATTCATAAATGTCAATAAATATAGTGCATTCATGAAAATTTGTAAAATTTGTAAAAAAATTAATCATAGACAACGTTTGGAACATTTTAATATTGGAGCATGATTGATTTCATAAGGTGATTCGTTTTTTCACAGTAGAATTGTATTTATTTTGTTTAAGTACACTTATTCAAATTTATCAATTTTAAACTATATACGGAGTGACTCATATTATACGTACAACACATTATTTCAGAAAACACTAACGTTTTTTGAAATAACGAGTGTTTTAAGTTAAATGGATCACCCGGTAGATCTAATACTGTTTTCTTTGTTAACCATAGTCATGGGTTAATCATACAGTTTTTTTTTGCTACTAAAAAATATATAGAATTTTAAAGAAGTGTGTATGGCGTATAGTAGGTTTGTTTTTAAATTAAAGTGTGACTGATGTTGATATAACCTAAACAATCAATAGTTCCGTTGTATAAAATGTACCCTTTTTTTAATCTGACAATATCGCTCAAATAATACAAGCATTCAAATTGGTTTTATTTTTATAATTGTTGAACTTATAGGATCTACTATTTTTTATTTGTATAAAAAAATACCCAAGTAAGTATTGAAAATGTAATAAAAATCGATTATTGCACAATAAAACACAATTTTAATTTATCCGAAGTACGAAGAAATGTAACTTAATGTACATTAATGTGAACTGGTATTCGACACTATTCGTAATGTAAAATATACATATAAATATAATGTCCAATAGTGTATGACGTGCGAAGTAAACCTTCCTCTCGTATAATATACCAAACTGTACAATTCTACACGTGCCAATACAAATGACGTTGTAGCTAAATATATTTATTGTATGGTATTCAAACAATATAACTGTAAATTAACAGACTTACTTGTTTTATTTATGTTTAATGTGTTAAGAACTTAAATATATACAATATTAATATTTAATACATATTAGTATATTTAATATTACATAATATATTTGCAGTATACACATTACAAACGTCATATTATATATTAGTAGTATCTATAATATCTAAATGTATTATTACAATTAAAAAAAAAAATATTCGACGAATATTACAAGTTATATAAAGTATAAAAAAATAGGCCTGGTGTAGCTCAGTGTTCGTAACGTGTTCCGAGGTCAAGTATCGGATGACGTCGCTAGTTCCCGGATGGGTGACCCCCTCTCTCGTGTGTTTAGTGACAAATATTCGTCCCACATACACTTGGTCCTCAACCAACCGTAACTCCCCTACAAAATGCTAATGGCCATAGTTGCCGATGCTTAAGATCAATAGTAAAAATAAAAAAAAAACTGCCTAAAGATAAGATAAAAATCGATTTCGAATAACAAATTAAAAACGTTTAAGCCTCCAACATAATTTGGTTTATCCGTGGATACTAACAGAAACTAAATTACTTCGTATAATAATTAGTGAAGACAGTGCCCTTTGTTCAAAGTCTAATGTTGGCAAACATTAGTCATTACGCCACGAGTTGAGTTTATGGTTAAAGAAGACATTTGTTTTTTAATTAGCTTTCTTTAATAATTAATGGTTTATTATTTTATCATTATGTATATTTTTATGAATACTACTTAGGTTTTATTTAAAAAAATAATAAAAAGCCAACTGACAAAAATATATACATTTTGTTTCCCAACAAAATATGTCATTATATTGCAACTTTTCATTAAAACAATTACGAAACGATTTCAAACCATACACATTTATTAATAAATTGTATTACTTTAACCTACTTTAAACTTTGGAGCGTTAACATATTATATGCAATATATAAATATCATACTTAAATTATGTCTGATTATTATAAAACAAGGAAACTAAAATACAGTTATTATTTATTGATCATTATATCAGGGGGAATGGCGCAATCGTTATTAATTCGAGTTTACCTAAATGATTGCAGTGTTTATAAAAAAAAATAAAAATAAAATAACGTTTAAGCTGTTTTATCGTTATTTGGAGTTTACAGAACACCAATAAGTGTTTTCACTAGTAGGTAGTTGTGAACTTAAAGTTTATTAACAAAAGCATGACGAAACTTTCATGATTAATAGCACCTTCCAAAACTGTATAGAGGCACTGTTCGTCTGCTCAACTAGGTAGTTACGTCATTATTTTTTCACATTTATTGTGTTCACTAGTATCTATAGTGTTGTTCAATACGAGTTGCACGAAAAATCACGTTTTCTTTTACCTTCGATAGTTGTTTGTGTTCGAAATGAAACTCAATTTTCACGAATTCATTACATACTGTAAATATATACTGTGATTTTTTAAGCACGCTCACCTCGCCCCCTCCTCATTTTTCCCTTTAATAGCACATTTATTCAAATTTTGATATTATAATTTTTAAACAGGTATACCTTAAGATACCTTATTTTTCAAAAGTATGGTATTCTTTGTTCTAGTTATAAAGGGGCGTTCTGTGGTGATAAAAACTTTTATTTTTCAAATAATTACAACTGTCAATTTTTTACTGCTAATTATTTAGTTGATGATTTTCTTGAAAATGTTGATATGTCTAAATCAAAATTCCAATGAGTAGTTTCTGAGACGTTAAAATGCTTATACTAAGGATAATAATCCGTAAAAATAGCTTTATCAAAATATAAACTATATATAATATTAGAATATGTAGTATTCATTATACTCTACCATTTTTTACAAATTATTTATGAACCGTGTTTATTTGAGAATACAAATAAGGCGAGTATGCTTAAAAAATCACCCTGTATGTATTATATTATAATGCATGTGTAATAACTATATAGCTTTCAAGTCATGTCATTCGTGTAAGCATGAAATAATTTTACAGTTTTTTCCACCTTCTCGTATATAATATATTATTATTATACTGATGGTTAATGCTCCTACCAATACTTAATAATATGATATTGTTATATATACATATACTTAGTCCCAGTGGACTGAAATCTGATACTTTTTTTAACCCCTATTACCCGCAATGCGATTGCTTGGCCGATATTTGATTTGTGACTGCTGAATAAGCAAGTGGAGAGTCAATGAAACCTCTGCGAAAATACAATATATTATTTAGGTCGGTCTAAAGATATAATATGCATTACATCTATTGACAAAAATATGGCAAGTATTAATATTATAATAGCGACGATGGCAGTACTACACAGTTGTACACAGTTCAGATTACGAACGAAATAATTATAAGTTTACAAACGTAATATATTGCACACCAATCACTGCAACTGTGTGTGATGCACAATTTTCTATTAGACACTTTGCCAACACCTATAGTACTATACTCTTTTTACCACGTTTTCGTGTGAGATGAGTTTCTACCTTTCTAAAGGCAATAATTATTCGGTGAACGCAGTAATGTTAATATTGCTTATTTGTGCATAATGTAATAAATTATTTTTCGTGAAAACAATAGAATTTTAAAACGTGCGCGATAAATTCGATATTACGGCTATAGTACTTGGCTTTACGTTATTATGTAACGCACTCCAAAAACTTCCCGAAATGTTATCTTCTATATGAAAAACACTTACTCTAATAATTTACTGTAAAAGTATATAATATACAATACATTACTGCGCAACGTACAAATGTTTATTATATTATCTACAACGTACACCCCCTCAAAACGTCCTATAGACATAATAAAAATGTAATATATCGGAGACCGTTAAGACTGCGTAGATGCATTGAGACTATTATCTTACAGCGAATTCTTAATTATTATTTACTAGTTATTGTGTTGTGTCGTTTTGTAATATAATAATATATATTATTAGAACATTAAAAAAAACATTTAAATGCATACATTGTACGTTATGCGTATATGCATGCAAATATAGGTCACGAAAGACCTCATTACGATCGTGTCGTGGCAGCAGCTTATTTTAAAAGGACACAAAACTCTTCATTTTTTTTTTTTTACAAAAATCGATTACGTAATAAAACAAAATTAATTCTTTACCGTTCGTTGAAACATTGTACGACATTTTCACCCTCTGCGTCTGGCATATACCTACATACTAATGAACTAATGTACAGCTGCTTTCTGGCGAAGTGAAACGCGGCGCGGTCATTAATAATTCATAAATATATATATATATATATTTACAATACCTATATACTAATACACTTGTAGTTTGGACCATCGAATATGGATAATATATTATCAAGAACAACCAGAGTGTATTACATATTAATATAAACCGAGTCAGATTTAAAATGTGATATATTATTATTGTTTATATACAAGGGAATGGCTGAGGAGACGTCTCCGTGTGGAACTATATATAATTAATGTGCATTTTAAAAATGATAATACCGTACACTAACCGGCGCTCGACTACATGACAAACATAAATCTATCATAATATTTAAGCAAGTATTTACATTATTGTATGAATATTTTACAACATCATCAAATGTCAATAAATAATATATAATATAGTAACGATTTTATTTGGACTTTCGAGTAAACGCTTCGACAATTATTTTGTGAATGCATATTATTTGATAAGACCTAAATATACCAGATTTTGTACAACAATTTCAAAACCCCAACTTCCGAATTGTATAAAACATTATGACGAAAACGGCCACATAAAGTTGAATTACAATTCATCCTATTTTCGGTAAATGCAGTATTGTCTACAAAATATAAATATATTATAATTTTTGTATTTTGTGTTTTATTTATACAATCATCATATTATACTAATAATATAGAAACACAATGTTATATACAATTTTACGATTATCAATCTCACTTAACCTAAGCGTGTGTTAGGTATTAAGAGCATACCTTTTAAATTATTTTAAATTACGTTAAAAAATATGATAAATAAACAAACTAATAATAGATAAATAATTTTAAATTTAGCATACCATACTGCAATTTAAACGAAACGTAATATTATAATATACAAGAGGTACTATACATAATATGTACGAGTATTTTATAAATAGTATAGATTTTTTATTAAAAATTAACTATCTTAGACCTTTGCAAAATATTCACATAATATGGTGTTAATAATTTTTCATTTTACTGGGGGCCGCCAATGCTTGATTCGTTCACCAACTCCCTAGGGGTCAAGAACCCACCATAAGCCCACACCAACGCCCCTGGGGGCTTCTCCCCAAAAACACAAGCTTTACCCCCCTTTGTAACTTGAAATTTAATATGGGTAATTTAAAATAAAATGTAAAATATGTGAAAGATAAAATATTATAATATATAACTTTTTTTTGTGAATTCTCTGCTCCCGCCACAAGTTTATTACTTACAGGGAACATACTATATTGAATAATGATATGACTAATTATTATAGATGTATGTAACACCATATTATGTAAAATTATTTATTTTTATTTAACAACTCCTAATTAATGGTAAGAAGAATTTATACAATTTAAAATAATTTTTTTTTTATCAATTACTGTCGATAAATAATTTTTGTCTAAAAACTTGAAAATGTAATTTAAGGCCCATTTTAATTCTTATAAGTAGTTTATACTGTGACAAAAAATTTTTTAAAAAAAAAACAAGCACAATATATTTATAGACATTTTATGTTGAATTATATAATATAGTTATTCTTATCTAATTTAAAAAATATTAATTGACACCTGCTTGAAAATTTTAAAGTCCATTATTATATTTTATATTCACAATGGAATTTTCAAATGCAATGTTTTTAGTAAAAATAAATTCAACCTACTATATTACAAAATATAGTAAAATCCATTACTTTAATTGCAATATTATCATAAAATATACTTAGTAATATAGGCTGACAGACGGTCTTCGCTCAGAATCGATTTTGGCACACAATTAATGATTCTATATTATAATTTAATTAAAATTGAACACATATATTACAGTGACTTACACAACACCTAGTGTAGATCAGAGCGTTATCCATTTGCCCACCTTTTGTTTGTTTTTAACTTAACTAGTTTTTCAACCTAACCTAACATTTTTAACTTTAGTTATTGGGAGTATTTAAATTTGATCGACCAAATGTAACAACTTGATTCATTTTCTTACTAGAAAATATGTTGAAGTTGAAAAAAAACTATTTTTTCTATTAAAAACCGTACGCCTAAACACTCACACAAAAAGCATCGTATAATCATATTATCATTATAAATTCAATACATTCATCGTTTGGTATAGAGTCTAAAATTAAGAATTAGTTATTAAGTATATTTTATTATGTTAGGCATATAATATTATACAATAATATGCAATATGAATGAATGTATTATTGTTTCGATTCCTTTGGGCTATAAAAATAAATAAAACTTTTAGGCGGTATTTATTTAATAATAATTGTTATTTATTTATTTTTTAGCTGCAGTGACAATTATATTAAGTGGAAAATAAAATAGAGAGATAATATTATACCAATGTGTACCAAATTTGTTTCAAAATTACATGAGTCATTTACATATATTCATAAGTGTCAACTTTTAAATTTTAAATCGTAAATTAATAAAGTCATATAATCATGAAGTTAATAACTTGAAACTTAATTGAAATGAAATGTTTTGCCACTGAAAACAGTCATTATTACGATATATCGAATGATACGAAGTTGACATTATCACCGTTTTACTTTAATTGATTGTCAAAAAATATAAGTATTAACTATTGTTTATTGCTTCAGTGCATTTACGATTAACCTGTAACCACAAAAAATGTTTTATAATTTTCAAGTCAGAATACATTTTTATGTTATATATCGTGTTTATTGATATAATACTGGATATTATGTTAAAACTGTTTTATTTAATTAATTATATCATGAATTTCGACGTAGGTATTTAATTTATTTAAAAAATATTTATGATTCATCAAATGATATATTATATAAAAAAAAAAAAAACATTTTTAACAGCTTTGGCAGAAGACTATTCTATCATTTTCTCTATATTCTAGTAATATTTTCTTAATTATTATAGATTAATTCATCTACCTTCCCTCGGGCTTTTAAATAATTAAGACTATGAAGGCAGCTGACAAATCATTAGAAATAATACAACGAATACACACCATCCGGTCGTCATACATTTGACCCTTCACTATCTTCAAAAAAATAGAAGTGAATATTTTCCATAAATTCCTCAGCCTTTTTATAAACCACCGAAAGAATAACGTTCCAATCCATCGTCTATTGATGGATGACTGATTGATGTGCACGTCATTTTGCGTTTTATTTTATTTTTCATTTCATCCAACTATTGAACTCTGATATAAAATATATAATATTAAACGAAAAATGAATTTCAGAATCTTCTTTAAGCCCATTCTACTGTACTATACTACTACGCGTGTACATTTCTATACTGTCGAGTTGGTCGAAAGGATAGCACCCTTTAACAAAAGGTCCTAACAGTCAATTATCCTCGGGGCCATATCTAATGACCCTATCGCCTTCACTGCCACCATTACCCACTCTAATCAATTGAAACCTTATGTATCACGTCATTATTATTTGTTTTTATCCAATGGACTTTTACGACACTTGATGAGTTTTTTCTATTATTATTATTTATTAATGGCTATACAATATATATATATGTTTTCTATTTTTATAATAATCCAATATTAATTCAATTTAGCACTCTTTCCGAGCAATCAAATAAAGAAAAGGGGATCTCGATAAAAATGCTTACAAAATGTACCCTAACTTTAAGTGAATTGGTATGAATTCAAGTTATATACAAACAAAACTAGGTCGAACCGTTATCACGAGTATAACAGTATTATTAACATGCATCCCAATACATAACAAATATAATATTATGATTTATATTAAATTTAATGTAGGTACCTATATTGTGAAATAGTTAATAATACAAATAATAATAATATTGGTAGTTAGGTAATAACTAATTTTGTATATCTATCGAATCCATAATGCCGAAATAACTATATAGGGTACATTTGTAAGCAAGGCTTCAAAACGTTTTTATAACGTTATAAGTATAACGTTAAACAATTCAAAAAACGATTGAAATCGATAATGGATAACATATCGGTTAACTTTAAACTATTGAAACGAATATAACAGGTAACCTACTAGTAAACGATAAACGATTGAAACGAATAACAGTTAACCTACCAGTAAACAATAAACAATTGAAACATATTATTATTGCCTGAAAAAAAAAAAATTATAAAATTATAACTATTAGTAAAATATATATTATGGTTATTTTTGTAATATTATATTTTTCAATCATTCTGTTTTGTGTAGGAAACAAGCTATATCCACCAGATAACGCTAAACGCTCCATAACGTTTAAATTTATAAAACGTTTAAACGTTCAAGTTGAATAACGTTTAAATTTTTATAACGTTTAAACGCTTGAGTTGAATAACGTTTAAATTTTTATAACGTTAAAAAGTCATTCCATCATAACGTTTAATATCCATGTAACGGTAAACGGTATTATTATTTTTGATTTAAGCCCTGTTTGTAAGTACGTATTTTATTTCTTGCCTACATATGGAGACGGTTACAACACAAATAAACCGATAGTATTTATATTCTTCAAATCAAAACTAATTTCAAAGCCTAATATTATGTAGTCTATATATAGAAAGTAAAAACCTATTGTTTGTCGTCGGGTCATCGAGGGAAGACAATATAATGGCAGTGGCAATCACGGCCGAAAACCGACAGCGCCAGTCAAAAATAGAAATCCGTTTCCAAACGGAAAAAGCCCTCGAAAACCAAAACCATCGTGCTTCGCGACGTCTTGCAAAATATACGGACTTTGTCGTGGTTGGTTTCGTTACCAGCCTACGCCGGTTACCGCTGACCGGGTACGAAGTTACCCAATGCCGTGTGGTAGTCTTGGGATTCGGTGGAAATCACAACCGACCAACGTACATATTATAGTGACTATCGTTGTGGAGTCGAAGACCAGCCCGCGGAGACCTGCACTGCGCAAGAAAACCATCGTGGCAGTCAATGCTGTTTTGTTTTTTTGTCACAACAATTGTTGCTATTCCATTGTTTGCCTGTGTCGTTTGTCTAGTAGTACTCATACGTAATTGTTCACACTATAATATTCTCAAAATATATGCGCCAAATACTCGTATAGATCTATTATATAGGTAATACGCGTTGATCGGAATATAAACGCGTGTCGCACACTCCGACATTATGACGTGTTATTTATTAATGTCGTGTCGGATCGATAATAATATAATAGTGTGTTTTACACTCGAAACTCGGCAGTCTTGAAGGTTGCAAATTAAAAAAATAAAACCGAAAAACAGTGTTACCTATAATATTATATTATTATTATGACGTTTCTGGACGTGACGTCATTGCTAACGATTATGTGTGGTAAATTACGTATAAAATATTACATCATATCGCCAAATTCCATTCACATTTGCCAATTTATACCCAAAGTAAGTATATTATATGTGCATATATTGTGTGGTTTTAAGATAATATGACAAAATTATGGTCAATAATATTAAACTAATTTTGATTTGTATAGTTTCATTATATTATTGTCATTGAAATCATTTTAATTAGTTACCTAAACTTCGAACGGTCTTAAGATAGCAACACGCACCAAAATTCGTTTACTCAACCGTTTCAAATGTCATAATATAGGGTACGTTTTGAAGTATAGGTAAGTTATATTTAATGTAGCTAACTACACTGTCAATACGATATCTCAAAATAAATTTAACTTAATATACAATGCTTACCAATATAATTCCCGCACAATTCGGTCACAAATAATTTCAAAAAAAATTGGAAATCACTGTTGATATACCTAATAAATAAGTACATTGACATTTATGCTACCTACTCTTACTTACTCCTATTATGTATATGCCTACACTAATTTCGGTAAGTTTTAATAATTATTATTATGTGTTTGGATAAATGTTTGCAATTTATTGATTAATAATTTGCATCCCTGACATGGTCATACAACATTTAATTAATTAAGATTTTAGATATAAATTAAACACAGCAATACGAAAGGATATTTTAAAAATATTATTTTTAACGATATTTTGACAAACACTATTTTATTTGACACATATAATATTATTATGAATAATACTGTGTTCGTCCAAAGATTTTACTGGTCCTATGAAATTCATTTCCAAATATTGTCTTTGTCAAACATTTATCATAATTATTATTTAAATATTATTTATTATAATTTATAAGCATATCCATTATATTATTAATTATGATAGTATTCAGTTAATTGTCTACTCGAGCGATTCGTATTGCGGCTATTAATATTATTACCTTCAAAACTCTTTTAATTCTTAAATATAATGTTTTTATTGTAAAAATGTAATATTACAATGTAGGTATCAATAAACCATAAAAAAATAAACAGATATGAAATTAAACCCAAGCAAAGGAATATAATAAGTATGTGCGGGACGTGCAAGGATAATGAAATAAACAATACACATTTAAGTTAGTGTGTACTAAATATAAATACATAATTATAATGCATAATATGTGATTAATTTATGTACATAAACGTTGTCTTTAATTGTTCGAATTTTGGTATACAACAATATGAATATTATTTAATCATTCAAAGTTGGACGACAAAATTTTAGTTTATTTTTGATCATAATAAATTATAATAATAATTATACAAAAGATATTTTTCTGCATAATTCTACGCACGCACGCACGCACGTTTTAATTACTCTCCATGATATGTCTATTATTTTGCATCATATATTATTTTAATTTATAATAATGTACCTATGTCAAACGCCTGGCCTTAAAACTTTTTAATTAATTAATAATATGTACGATGGTATTATGAAACGAGCCGAGCATAGGACTATCTACGATTCATATCAATTTCAGACAACTATACCATAACTGTGCATATTCGTAAACAATGTAAAGACACGCAATGGCATGATTAAATTGATCGACAGGAAAAAATATTATTTCATGTCCCACAGAAAGTAGAAACCATTATTGTCGTTGTCATAAATTAGAGACAAGTACGCCGCGCTGTGTAATAATTATTTTATTCGATGGGTGCATAATATTTTACTGTTGCTGATACATAATAATATACCTAATACAGTAAAAACAAAATCCGTCCAAGTTGGTCTGCTGTATAGTAATAAGATATCGAGACCTGTAGGTACCCCTCACAATTGAGTGGGTTACTGTTGTAATTGATGACGTGTTAAATTTCGATTTCAATGATAAACACACTGTACAAAGTGAAAGATCCTAAGTGGAGACGACCATTCGATATAATATTTCTAAAAATATTTTACAAGTAATTTATTTTTCCATAAGTAATACGGTAGGTGGTTTATGAAAAACACGCATAATGTAATATACGTCTCTTTATTATACAAAAAAATGTTCGATAGGCATAAATATTATTCCATGTTACGAAGAAAGTAGAAACAATTATTGCCATATCGTTATAGATTAGACCAGGGGTTCTCAACCTTTTAAGGTCCACGCCCCCCCCCCTCAAACTATTATCTGAGTTCACGCCCCACCACCAAGATTGATGACCTTTTTTTTTTTTAGATATAGTATTAATATAATATTATGGATATCAGGATATATAATATATACGTCATAAGTCATCACATACTTTAATTTTGGTTATTGGATTAATATGTATATAACTTATAATTTACAATTACATACAATTAATAGATTTTTGGCACGGTGTAGAAAACGGCAAATTTTTCATTTATTTTTTTTTTCAACATGGTTCACGCCTCCCCCTGAAATGTTGTCACGCCTCCCTAGGCGGGCGCTCCCCCCAGGATGAGAGTCCCTGGATTAGACTATTAGAGACAAGTACTCGATGTGTAATAATTATTATTATACGATAGGTACATTCACTGTTGCTGATATACAACAAAAACAAAATCCGTAGAAGTCACTCTGCATATTAAAGGTTTCAAGTGTATATGTACTTTAACATCGAGTGTGTTAGTAGGGCGTCTTAAATTTAAATTCAATGATCGACCATTGTAGCCCATAGGTACAAAAAATAAATAAATATCCTAAGTTGAGACGGTCCGTCAGTGTCGTACGCAGGATTTTTCAATGGGGGGGGGGGGGGCTTGAAAATTAGTAATTTTTATTTTGTCCAGTCTAATTATTTCAGACGTTTATTTGAGGTATTTTAAAATGTTTGTAACTTTTCAACTTTTCTGGTAGAAAAAATGCTCCAATCATAAACTTCGATGCCTTTTGTATGTTTTTGAAAGCGAATTGGGTCTAGTTGGTACTTTTAGGAGGTCGAAATTGAAAGTGCTCAGTGCTTTTCAAAATAATTAGAGAAAAAAAATTAAATTGTATTAAAATTGTATGGTAACCAGCTTGGTTATACCACAGAATAGATATTTATACCATCCTCACTTGGATTGTATTTTATTTTTCATCCGATCAAAAAGCTTGAAAGTGTAATACGTAAGTTTTTACTATAACTAAAATATTAACGATACATAGGCATCATGGTTTTTTTTTATAAGTATTTAAAGTTCAAATTTCGTCAAAACCCCAGTTAATTTGTAGTTCAAAACGTATAAAATATTAAATGTGTATAGCTAAGGCTAGGCAATTTAATACAAGGTCATTTATACAAGTAGTTAACCATACTTTTACCGAAAAACTACAAATATTTTTATGAAAACTGGTAGGCAAATACAATATTTTTTCAAAAATGAATTCATTCTAGTATATGAAATTTACGTCTTTCTTACTATAGTTGACAGTTGAAACTTGATAAATATTTTTTTTTAAGTAATATAATACGGGCAATTTGGTGGGAGGGGGGTCAGCTCATTAGCCCCCCCCCCATAGCCCCTGCGGACCCACTGCGGTCAGTCAATATTTCTAAAGATATTTTATTAGTAATTTGTTTTTCAATAAGTAATATTGGGTAGTTTATGACAAAAAAAAAATCGCATATATTATCTTTTTACTATACGAAAAAAAAGTTTTGCATATTTTATAATCTTTCACATAAAAAAAAAATATATATACTTATATTATTAATTAAATACTTAAAACTCTCTATTATTTATAAAAGTTTTGTGCATTTTATCTTCCACATATTTTATTTTTATATTTAAAATATATGATATTATATATTATTTAAAAATGAAAAAGAGGACGACCCTTGAGTCATGCTCATAATATGCAAAATCCTTAGATAAAGTTCTTGAATTTACAATAATTATTTGTGATTTATATTTTATATTGTTTGAACTACGAGTATAGGTATACCTATATTTTAAAATTAGTTGGATAAAAGTCTTGTTGTTTTCTAGAATAAAAACAATGATATCTCTAAATGTAATACTAATTTGATTAAAATGTGCTCTTAAGTATTTTACATATACTATAATACAGGTAGTCATTAAAATATTATATCACATTACATGTATTACTATAACCCAATAATAAATCATAATAAAATAATAATATGTCATTGGTGACACAATAAGACTTGGCGTATAGTATATTTTGCAGCAACGACTATATTATTATAAAATAATAATTAGGTACCGTTTTCTCACACTGCGTATAAATGTAAACGCCATCTCTCAAACAGCTTTGAAAGTCAAAAGTTTTTAATGCAAAAAGTTAGAAAGACCACTGCAAAACGTCAGGATGATAATAATAATAATAATAATAATAATAATAATAATAATATGTTATACGATTATCTGAACCCATTTGGTGTGTACAGTGTGCTATTGCGAAGTGTGCGTCAACCCCCATGCATATATATATATATTTTGAAATTTAATTAATTGAATTACAATTTATCATTTATTATTTTGCGTACACACATGCACGCACGTGGTATAAAATATTTAGGTTAGACATTATAATGCCGTTGTTCGTAAAAATTAAAAGATTCTTTTATGTATGAAATGCCCCCGTACAATATTGACATGTTATTGCGTGCGTGTCTCATAGTAAGTTATCGAACAATCCTTCCAATCAAAATAAAATAAAATTTTCAAAATTGTTTCCATCTAAATTTTAATTCAGAGTGAAACTAAAAGTAATATTATTGACAGTTGAAATATAATATTATATCTATAAATGTTACACAAAATCATAGGCGAAAACGTGGGGAGGGGAGATGTTTGGGAGCTAAGTCTCCCACCAACAATTTCAATAACTTACCGAATATTTAATAAAATTTGTTCAACCTTAAAATGTCTTATTATAGTAGTTCTTCAACCCACCACAAATCTCAAACGATATTTGCGCCTATGCACAGAACACAGAATAATAAAACATATTATATCGCATCGCAATATAACGACAATAATATTGTTCTACGATTGTCTGAACCCATTTGTTGTATACAAAGTGCGATTACGAAGTGTGCGTTAACTCCGCACGCATATATGCATGTGTAATTTAATTAATTAAATTGAAATTTATCATTTATTATTTTACGTACACACATGCACACGCACGTGACATAAAATATCTAGGTTAGACATTATATTAATGTCGTTGTTCGTAAAAATTAAAATATTCCTTTAAATAATAATGTGAAATACCCCCGTACAATTGGCATGTTATTGCGTGCGTCTCTTATGGTTATCGAATAATCCATACGAATAAAATTCATTCGAACCGCACCCAGGTCAAAATAATTGCACACCCAGATTGTTATCTGTTACAATAATGTAATTCAAATAGGTACATATACCACTGTTACGGTTAGTCGTGGTTGGAACATGATATTTCTGTGTACCCATTTTAATGGTAATAATAATATGAGCAGTCGGTAATTAAAAGTCGAATTTAACGAAAATTTATAAAACTCAACAAGTCAAATGTTTATTAAAGTGCAGTGTGCATGGGTTATTATATGAAGGTTCTAGGTACCGTATAATATTTATTTTGGCTACCAAGTTACCAGCTATAACCAGTAGTATTATTGTGAAATTTATAAAGTTATAAATCCACTTTAACTTTTAAATCAATGGCTCATATATAACTGGGTGGAACCAATTATTCATATTTATATTTAAATAATTTACTGTGATATAATAGCTGGTACTTAAACATATTATTATTTAAAATTACATATCGTCAGATTAATTCGTAAAAGTTCTATCTCCATATTGTCTATTTTTCAGGACATATTATATCATATTCGTTAAAAAAAATAAACTAATAATAATTAGTATTAAGTGACTACTGAACAATGGAGAGGACTAATTTATTTTACAATTTAACATTAAATATTATTCATTATTAACATTATAGATTTTTTCAACTTATTATAGATATCTATTTTGATATACATAATATAATATATAAAATTAACATAATATGCGTACAATATCTTCATTCTTAGGTATTAGTAAATTATTTAATGCTACGATTCATACGATTAGTGAATTTATTTCAATCTAATTTTTAGTCAGGAGTGTTGAGACCAAACAAGTCATAATATTATTTTAAATTGCAATATAATATTTATAAATTTTACATGGAATTATTAACAAACACGAAAAATAAAAACAATATTTTCACAGGCACCTCATATAACATTTACATACCCAAATAAGTGCATTTTGTTTTTTTTATATATTATGTACAGGTAAAGTCATATAAGCCTGTAAATTTGAATCATTTAAAAAATTTTGTTTTTTATTGATCAAGAAGTAAATTGGTATCTGTGGCCATGAGTAAACAGTTCGTTTAAAATTGTTTATACAATATTATTAGTATATCAATTGTATCGAGTAACTTCTGAAATAGAATATTTTATAAAGTATCTATTACCTACCTATAATATATCATATTGTTCATATTTACCTATGTGTTTATTTCACACCTACGCTGTGTTTGCAAAGTGAGTAAGATAAAAAAAATCATTATGAAGAATCTCATACAATTAATTAATATTTTCTATCCTAACATCAGTGTAAACATTATATAAGCACATAATGAAAACTCTACACAGCGTTTGAATGATGGAAAATTAGTGAATAAGCAGGTGTATAAAGGCGAAGAAAATTATTGATTATTTACATGTTAGGCTGGCCTAAATTTATACAAGGACAACATGAAATCTGCATATTATTCAGCTGTTGGACATAATTTTTTAATATAAATTTTTCTCAATTATAGTGTTTTTAATAGCTTAGGTATTAAGGGGGGCAAGGCTACGCCCTGCTTAAAGGCACTATGATATTAATTTTAATTTTTTTTTCCTGTGATTGAATACCTTCTGTATTAGTCTAGAATCAATAATAATAAAAATTATAAAAATATAAAATGTTTATCTATTTCATATTTTGTTAACAATTTCTTATCGATTTTATAGTTGTACGATATCACGATATTTATTCTCTTATAGGTTTTATAATCAATTTTTGATTTATCCGAAATTCGGTAATATTATATATAATATAGCTATGACGGTAATCGGAAAAAAATTCCGACACTAGGAAAAAAGTCCCGAAAAAAATGAATCAAAATATATCAAAATTGAAGTACCATTAAAATTGTAATGAAAAATAAATTAATGTTACATAAAAAATCATATAATTTCATAAAAAATAGAAAGGATATATTATAGGTAATGATAATATGGTATATATCAAATTGTATAGATAAATATAAAAAGTTTCATACTATAAATTATTCATCATAAATTGAAAGGCAATTAGCAGAGGTAATTTTTATAAACAATTTTAGTTTGTTATAATAGGAATTCATTTTGGATGGTTTTTCAAATATAGTGACTAATAAATATATACGAAATTACTATAGGTACTTATAATTTGAACTTTGATTAGGAACATTACATAAATACAAACGTTTTTTGGTATAATAATGGGTTATATATGGTATACATATAAACAGGCCTTTTTAACAGCCATAAGTCATAACTAAAGAAAGAGGTGTAGGTTCCTAATTTATTATATTACATTTTTATAGCATTATTATTATAACTATATTATATAGAGGTACAATAATTGTATTTATTATTGACTGTTGTATTACATTTTATTATTTTATAGACTTAAATTAAATTACGTTTTATTATATTTTAATATGTTATTTAAGTAAGTACCTAACATTTTTATGATATTATATTTTTTTTTTATGTAACTTTAGTGTATTTTTCAATACAATTTTAACATATTTATACTTCCATTTTGATAAATTATCATTAACTTTTACAGGGAATTTTTTTTCCTCGATTAAGCTATGACATTGGTGATTGAACTGTAGTGTTTTATAACCATGGTTAAAACACGGAATAGGTTTAATCTATTCTGTGGTTAAGGTATTTAATATGAACACTGATGTAAACAAATTCGAGAAATAATCCTACGATACATCACGGTTATAGTATAATTGTGGTAGGGTTGAAAGCATTTTATTACAGGAGGGTGGTAATATGATGTACGGACAATTGGGGCACTAAAACTTCTGCTGCCCTGGGGCCCAAAAATCTTAGTTTCGGCACTGTGACGTAGTACTTGTACTATGACAATACAAAAATAACAATACATTATAATAATAATAATATGGTACCGCATTTAAAAAAAAAAAATATTAAATTAATATAATTTAAACTATTTTTACAACACTATGCAATATATACACAAACGTCCGAAACCAGAGGTGGTGCGAAATTGTGGAGGTTTTGAAGCATATTGAATATTTTAAATATTTTTACCATCACATCCTTCGTTGAACCAAAATTAGTAGCAGGGACCATTAATAATTATTAATTATAATATTTGCCATGATATTGGTATTGAGGTCTTGGGATTATTATAGATATTATATAGACATATACCCATTTTAGATATGGAGAAATTGCTTCAAATTATCCTTATCCCGCCGCCACTGTTACGATACATATTTTATTGAACCATTTAACGTTATTTTATAAATTAAAATAAGTCGCGTGCAATGATAATTTATTGAAAATAATTACACTGTATCCTTTTAGCTATGAAAATTTAAAATTGAGTAGGTACAGAAATAGATCGCTTCAACAGATTTTTAAAAATGCTACAGGTAGTATTTACTCAATGAGATAAAATATATAGAAATTAAATAAGAAAAAACAAAATCACATATACAAAAAAATTATAACCTAAAATTGCATAATATTCCAAAAATGAAACAATTCCTATATAATTTTTGTTAAGTATTTAATCATATATTTAGAACTTTAGACTATTGATATTTCATGATATTTTAGTAAAATTTTAATGACGACAAAATTGGATTTAAGTGAAATAGGGCTTTACTGCTAATAATAGACATTTATTTACACCGTTCTACAACGAATTGACGTCATAAAGCTATTGCTCATAATACAACTACTTATTATTAATAAAAATATAAATTTGATTTATCGATACTTTATTGAAAAAAAATGTATGATAACTCAATACACCTAACACAAAATATAACAGTCTTACAAAATAATAATAATGTACAAATAAGGTACTTATTGAAAATCTTTTTTTTGTAGATAATTGGTATTACCTAGTGTTACGTAACAATTAACAAATTGTTTATAACATAATAAATGTGCACTATTACAACTACTGTTAACTTCGTTTTTATTAAACAGCAAATATAATAAATATAAAATTTATAAGATTTTGAGTAATTTGATAGTATTTTGATTATTGAAAAAATATATACACAATGATATTTGTTTATAAATTAATATTGTAAATCGCATAAAAAAATGTATGCTTTTTTATTTTAAAAACAATTTATAATAACGGGCCAGTAAAAAAATATACAAAAGAAAAGTCACATTTAATTATTAAGTACCTACGAGGTTACGACCTACGTATGGTATAATCTATTAATATTAATTTATCGTTATAATCTAATTTCTAAGGACATCAGAATAATGTAGTATATTAAGGCTTTACCAGTAAAGAATATTCAAAAAACATTTTATTGGTATATTGCCATGTTTTTAATTTTACTGTTAAATATAAAAGTTATATTTTTAGGGACCTTAATTGAATGAATGATTTGTTGTTTAAGTCGTATACAATATACATTACGTGCCACTGTGCCAGAAGTTTTATAAGAAACCTATAATGAAACAAACGATCCGGAGTCAAAGGTTTAACTAAATATATATATATATATTTAAAATGATGATAGTTTAATGGTTTTATTTTTAAACTATATGTTATCATAATATTGTTGTATAAATACAATATACTGGAGACAAACGAATTTATAAGTACAGGCATAAAAAATAATAATTTAAATTCAATGTGCTTACACATACCTTTAATGTAATAATTTTAAGTTAAAAATCAATTTTTTTTTTTTTTATAACGATATTTACTTTTCGAGTGATGAAAAATTGTATTTAGTTATTTAAAAAAAAAATTCGCAGTAGAAAATTATTAAATTATAAATTAAACAAAACGAATTTTCGGTCAAGTGTTAGATAACGGACAATATCGCAGGTATTAATTAGTCGGTGTTATTTATTTATTCGTTCGACAGTGTTGTTGTTATATTACAGATGAGGAACCTACCTAGATTTTTTCGTCAATTATTATTGTCAATATGTATTATACGAGCCACTGATGGTTCAAAGGGATTTGGATCGTGTCCGAAACGGCCATACTGGCGCGTGTCGCTAAGGCTCCCGGACCAATCAATATCCCGTGACGATCGCCGGGGGTTCCCAAAAAATTACAAAAGTCTAGACCAGAGATAGAGGTGACCTATAAAAGTATTATTAATAATATCACGTTAAAAAAAAAAAAGTCCACTTCTGTGTGTATGAATTCCATTCTGCTTTCTAATAAATCAACTCAGGTAAAATGTAATATTAATTTTTCCCTGTAGGCCGTCACGCGAACGCGATTACTGTTGTAGTATATATATATATACGAGTGGGGGTATATACTATATTAAATGTATATATATATACACCGAGCATAATATCAGTTTATTGTTATTATATTACGAGAACCATTGAGAGTGAGTGGGGTGAAAACCAGAAACGTGGACAGCGAGGGTTGTTTCATTTGGTTTTGAACTGGAGGGTCGTGGAATTCGAAATTGATGGATTAGTTACAGGTGACGCCCTAAATTATAGTTGTAGTGCTGTATATAGTTATTGTAAAAACAAAAAAAAAAACATTGTTTCCAGCGTCAACATAAGTAACACAAGAGTAAAAATGAAAAATCCCGACCGGGAAGAAATTAAATAATATTCCTTTACCTATTTATTATAGAGACTGATTATATCTAAATTGATTTTATAGTCTCCTCGCTCGATTACTTTTAGATCAATCCATAGTGCAACTTTTTTAACCAGAAATAAAAAAACAACTTTTTCAAAAAAAATTATAACGTTTCACGAGGCAAAATAGTAGATATCTTTACAATATTATTATTTTTTTTTTTATCAAACTCTTTATTACGCTATCTGTTACAGTAAGATCAATGAACTAAGTGATAATAGAACAAAAACAGACAGAAGAGACTGAAGAAAGAGGCCTCCCATCGGAGGTAATTCAACATGAATATAAATTTAAGATTTTTAATCATAGAATAATGTTAATAATAGTGATAGTACAATGAATACATAAAAAGTTATAAGTAGATAAAATTGTCCAGAATTTGTGTTAAAGGCCCGGCCGGGTGTCAGTTTTTCAAATTTTCCGTAATTCTATATAACTTTAAAATTAAATCTTATATTTTAGTTGCCACCTTAATTATAATACTTTTTCACTAATCGACTGACCGATACATACATAGAACTGTTGGAATTTTAATAACTATTTTTTTTATCTGAATGAAGGAGACTTTCTACGGGCCGCATCGAACTCCGACTTTTTTATTTTGTTTTAAATAATGGTATACTGTAATTTATAAAAAACCGATTAAAATTATATTTTTTTTGAAGACATATTATTATAAAGTTCGAGATTAAAATATTGAAAAACGGAGTTCGATGAAGCCTGTGGAATATTACGCTCTATTAGTTAAAATATGTCTACAGAACAGGATCATTATTACCGTAGAGCTTTTTTTTTATTGTGTACAAAATTACATTGGCACCGGGTGCTTTAATTTATTTGTATTTATTAAAACGATTCGTATCTACGACCAAAACATTTAAAAACCCATACCATTTATTAAAGGTCGTAATAATTATTTTAAGAATCTTTAAAAACCATTCATAATGAAATAGGTTCCTACATTGATCATTCGTCGTTTTAAAATGTCCAAAAGAAAATTTCAAAAATACCTAATAATTACTATAATATCCATGATTTATAAGAAATTTAAATTATAGCTTATTTTATAATAGTAATCACTGTAGTAAAAAATATACAGTTAATAATCATCTTAAAATAAATACAATATAA
The DNA here is from genome assembly GCA_949089665.1 of Macrosiphum euphorbiae. NCBI lineage: Eukaryota > Metazoa > Arthropoda > Insecta > Hemiptera > Aphididae > Macrosiphum > Macrosiphum euphorbiae. Next base: position 68,455,473 of record CARXXK010000003.1, on the reverse strand, counting down.
TAATTTAAATAATATTATTCATTGAAATGTTCGTATTATTACTTGAGGACATAAAATTAAATTGTATATACAGTGTGTTTCCTTTTAAAGGTAACACTAAATAATGTGACGTCGGATTAATATGCGGTTTTCAGGAGGGGATAGGGAATACATAAATACACATTTCTTAATGATTTTTACATTTTTAGATCTTTCCGTGTGCGCATGCGCAATACAACTTGCATTTTTTTAAATGGGAACAGGTGTTTTGAATATATACAAAAATAATAAATAAAATTTCATAATAATTCATAAAATTCTAGTATGATTGGTGAAAAATTCAATAATTTTAATTGAAACTTTGACTGGTTGCCATTTAGTCAATTTTGATTTTAGAGCTATGGTAAAAAGGACCAAATCGACTTAAAAAAATTCGGTCTATCCGAATTTGGTATTAAAAACACCTGTTGCCGTTTAAAAAAATGCAAGTTGTATTGCACATGCGCACACGGAAAGATCTAAAAATGTAAAAATCATTAAGAAATGTGTATTTATGTATTCCCTATCCCCTCCTGAAAACCGCATATTAATCCGACGTCACATTATTTAGTGTTACCTTTAAAAGGAAACACACTGTATATAAATTGTTCTTGTTACCTATATAATATAATATATATTCGAGTGTGAATATAGATTCACAACTATGAGTTCAAAATGAATTACAAAATAACATGGCGTGACTAAATACTGTCAAACAATGAAACGTTAAACAGTTAAACGAATGTCCGGTAGGTATTATAGTTTTAATAATAATATTATGATTAAGATTGCAGTCAGCTACTATATATTTATACTACTTAGGTAATAACTTTATAACCAACACTGAGTCATTAAAAAGTATTTTGAACACCAATTAAAAACTATGTATAGGTAGTAACAAACAATTATTTATTTGTTTAACATATTATTTTATTTTATTCCCAGAGATTTATAATTGTTAATCTTATCTATTCATTGTACTGAATTGATTAAGTTTGATATTGTCATAGTCATTTATTGTAGAGATATTTTAATAACAACTATCCGTTTCATTCAATAATAACGACCTACATACAATTTTCAAAAAAAAAAAAAATGACATATTATGTAAAAATATATAATATTATTATAGTGAATAGTGAATACCTATTATAATAATTTTGTGTAAATACAACTAAGTCACATTATTTTCAAAATTCAAGATATTATCATTAGCAATATACGTTATAAGTTATAACTTGTAAATACAAAATAATAATATGTTATGTTTGCCTACACCGACATATTTAAGGTTATATAATATTCACTGTGCCTCCAAATCAGAATAAATATTTTAATTCCGAGCAGAGAGTATATAATAATATAGGTACTTTGGTACTACAGACTATTATATTAGGTTTATGTTGTTGAATACCTAGCACGGTTTTCAATTAGTAAATTTAACCGTCGTAGGTACCTACCAAGTAATGCTCCGAACCATAATTAATAGAGCCACTTTGAGCCATCAATTGGAATTTAAACTCAGAATAACTCGGGTAAGCTTATACGATATTTTTGTTAATTGATATAACTACCCCTACTTATATTATGTTTGCCGTTTGGTTTGAAAAAACGTGAACATTTTTAATATAATATTCAGAAGTACCTAGATCAATAAAATATGAAGTTTTTCCAAGCATTCGATAAGAGTCATATTATTTTCAAATAATTTATTAAATTCCTCCCTTGTTCTCCCTTAAAATCATAATCGTTTCGTTTTACATAATATCGAGTGCGAATGCATATTATAATATCATAATAATTACCACATTTATCCAATACAATATGTTGTAGACAGTGATAATATGTGGTTTGATACCATTTTTATATACCTAATAATATAATATCATAATTGTTTTTGCCAACTTTAAATGTGCACAGAATATGTTTCTTACAAAAATATCTTTAAATTGCCCTATCCACACTGATTGAAAAACAAGTTGGATAAAAGGTCGTGTTTTGATGAAGAAATTTGGCCAATATAATCGCACGCACGCGTTCGGAGTTGCGTAATAGTTATTAGCTCGGATGGTTTTTTATTCTATTTATGGTACACTATTATTATTATTATTATTACAATGGTGAAATTTCAAAATCATATAAAATACATCGTATTAAAACAATCAAAATGTCAATTAACTCGAGAATCACTAGAAATTCCGAAGCTACGAAAAACACATTTCAAAGGGATGCAATATCGCAAATCAAAGCTATTGAAAGTTAAATATAGTAAACATCACGTTTCACGAATTCGGATACAACGAAATTTAATTTGTAACAGTTATTGTTATTAAAAAATTCTGATGAAGTCTACATAGGGGAATGTATTATACTAATATGAATGTGTCGAAAACGACAAATGGTTTATTATACCAAAGTATATTACCAACCTACTTTTTGCAATAAAAAAACAAAAAACAGGTTTGCTATCGGCTACCTATTAAAAATTATTTTGGTTTTAATATGATAAATTTCAATGTATAAAACAGTATTTTAACTATCAAAATATAATACAGTTATCGCCGCTTATGGCCTATTGGACTCACTTTGTGACCATATTATTTTAGTATAATATGGGTCCATTAACCGAATGAGTCAATAAGACGAAATGTCCAAGAATTAAGGGTCCCGGTGCCAGTTTTTCAAATTTTCCACAATTCTATAAAATTTGAAAATTAAATTTTATATCTTAGTTGCCACCTCAATTATAAGAATTTTCCACTAATCTTCTACCCGATACCTATTTATGGGGGGGGGGGGGTTGATAGGGTGTAATATATCGAATAAAATGGCTTTCAACTCTCAAGCTTTGTAGCACTGTCGGATTTTGATGACTTTTTTTTTATTTGAAAGAAGACTTCCTACGGCCTGCATCGATCTCTGATTTTGTATTTTATTTCAAATAATTGTATTTAAAAATTTATAAAAAAAAATGCTTTTTATCTTATATTTTTATAGACATATTATAAAGTTTTAGAATAAAATATTGAAAATCAGAGATCGTCTATTAAATATAGTATATAATATCACGTCTTATGAATTCGGATAAAACGATATTTCGTTTGTATCAGTATTTTAATTTCTAAAACTGATACAAAACTCCTATGGACTCAGCATTATGATTGAGTGTATATTAGATATATTATTATGAGTATGGAGAATATAATGGAAACAAGAAAGAGTTGTTACGGAACAAACACCCACCAAGGGAAGGCGATTGAAAAAAAGGACACGATATGACGAGTGAAAATCACACATGATAGATAGGAATGTCCGTTCAACGGTGTGATTTTCACTCGTCTAAAACATATTACGTGGACCAATCAACGATGGACTAGATTGTCGAAAAGGGTATAAATACCGGACACTCTCGACAATCTAGTCAGTCCACTTCAAGCCTTCAATCTGTCAACAACTATAAGAAAAGTTCCAACAGAAAGAAGATACGGACCAGAAGACCAACCGCCGATCACCAGACGATACGCCGCTCTACGGCTGCAAGCATAGTCCGACCAACGACTACCAGCAACAACGTCGCTCCACGACTGAAGCGCCGTTCGACCACCGGCCACCGACGATACGCCACTCCACGGTCACAAACATCGTTCGAGCGTCAAACATCGCCGGTTACCGTTCCACGGCGTGAGACCGGTGCGAGTTCACAGGCGAACAACAACGCCGTCAGTACCAGGATCCACGTCCGTTTAACAGCTATAAGACCCGTGGCAACACCGATTCCTGCAGCAACGACATCAACCAATCACCGATCGCCGTTTACCAATCCAGGCCTATAGGACCACCGGACACCTCAACAACTCCCGGCGTTATAACACTAAACGGCCCTTTTCAGGGCCAACACGACACCGACTTCGGCGCTTAATTAAGCTGTTCGACCCGGGTCAGGTTCGTCGTCGGGGTACCGCTTGATTTAAGTCTGTACCGACGACGGCCGGCTCCCCAGCCCAATACTTATTGTTGTATAATATACATAATATATTATTAAACCTATCTCATTGTAAAGTAGGGTCCGGCTGTTGCCCGACCACCACCCAAGCACCACCGATTGCGCCGACTCACTTAAATAAGTCTGGTCGGCACAAATCGACGCTTTACTGATCCACAATATTGTCGATATAATATATATTTTCTATAGCAATAGATATATTTGATTACCGCTATAAACCATCGTATTTTTATTTGACGATACGGGTTGTCCATTCAGACGCCCCGTATCAGAGTTTATTATAACAAAGTACAGAAAGTACCTTTCTGCAAAAAAAAAAAAAAACAGTAATATTGATTTGTAATCGACTTTTAAAAATTATGATCGTTTTGATAACAATTTTACTGTATAAAACTATAAAATAAATAATTATATTTAATAATAAGAATAATCATCAAAAAATATATATTTCTGTCGGTTGAATTAGTGTTATCTGTTTACCGTAGCACGTGTATTGACAGCAATGAGATAATATACTCAAAATACACAATTTATTTCCCTCAAAGTTGTAAAGAACGATTGGTAACTTGATAACTTATTAGTTAAAAAAAATTCGCAGTCGATCGATTTCAGTAGAAATTAATGCTATAGGAAACGAATAGACGAGTTTTACAAGTACATAAATCCCAAGTAAATTTAAATGAAATAATTTTAGTTAAAGATAATTTACTCTTTCTCTTTCCCCTTGTGTTTGAAAAATAGTAATGATTATAATATGATTAATAAATGAGTTAATTATTTTTTTATTTTTTTTTTAATTAACCAACCTACTATTGTATGGTTACAATAAAAATATCGATTATAACAACAAAACAAGTTGGTGTACCTATAACGATTTAATAATAATATATTAAGTGAAGAATATTATTATTATTTGATCGATATGATTATTTTAACATAAACATGTTTTTTGTTGGGCACGGATATTTTTATTGTCCAACCGATTTTGCGTAACGCTTTGCTTATCACCATAGAAACAAATTAAATCTAAAAATTACCTAATTCCCACTAGGTATACAATATTAATGATTACTTATTAATATAATATATTTATGATACATACATTTTCTTCGGAGTGGATAATATCGATGAGTAGACAGTGTGCTACGTTTCTGTCATGCGATCGCCACTTTTTTCGATATTAAATTGTTTATCATAATTCTTATTTTGTTAACTCCATATTATGTGTATTGCAAATTTTAACTATTTAATTTATACTAACTAGGTATTTAATGAATTTATATTTCAAAATGTTAACTCATTGGCCACCACACGAACATGTTCAGCGTGGCCCAATGAGTCATCATCTTCTTGAAGAATAAATAAAAATTAAAAATAAATATATATTATCTATTTCTATATTACTTATAGGTATTAGGAACATGACTATTATAACCATTGTCGTAACTGAATAATATTATTATTATTTTTTTTTTCTAATCGGATTAATGCTTTGACGACTGAGACTGTCAAGTACTCAAGTCGGTGGAGTTGGTACGGTAAGGTTGGAACGATTGGTACAAACTAGGTGTATGTGTGACAAGGTTTTTGCACACTACGAACCCGGGTGGTCGGTCACCCATCTTGGAACTAGTGGCAGCGGCCGTTACTTACTCTCAGTCACGTTGCGTCACTGATAGCGGCCAATGCTTCTCAATAATATTATTATGCCATTGAATTGTTATACTAAAATATAATCAAACGAATTGATTTCTATCAAGATTCTAATTAGAGAATATTAATTGTTTTGTGTACTGTTGTAGATATACATTTCTAGACATGTTTTTAAAAGCCAATATTTATGTGACTTTCTAAATTAAAATAACAATAATAATAACATACCTATTGTACTCGACGAAAAATGAACGTAGTTACCTACCATTTACATTTTGTTTGCACGGATAGGACACTTAATGCTAGTTAGTTTGGGTTATATTATTTAGGATGGGTTTTATTGCATTATTGTTGGCAAAACTAATTTTGGTCCACCTATTTCAAGACTGGTATCTCTACCTAGGTGTACAACATTCGTTACCATTATAACTTGATATACTACGAACGCGCTCTGTAGTGAAAATCGCCAACTGGAAGTACACATTTTCACTGCTAATAATAATATTATTATCCTTTACGAGTAAAATAGTTTTCCGACAGATGCCGCTTCAGGTTTCATGCGAAAAAATTATTTTCATTCTTATACTATACTATTATTTTTAATACGAAACTGAAATCAAAAAGACAATAAACATTTTACATAGTATTTTTTTTCATAGAAATAGGTATTACATAATATTATTATTATTATACTTTATTTTTAAAAATAATACCCGAAAATAATTGTGTATAACCAAATACTATATATTATATTAATATAATAAATCTAAAAAAATGAATGTTTGTATGTGTGTGTCCTTTATGCATTCTTAAACGGTAGTTCATCCGATCGCTATGAAATTTGGCACAGAGGTAGATTAGACCTCTGGGAAGAAAATAGGCCAATTTAAAAAGGGTAAATTAAAGGTCCGACCCGGGGAGGTTTCTAATAAAAATTAATGACCCTATGTTTATAATGTAACACCATGTACTAGGGGTGAATCAAGAAATGTTTTACTAGTGGTAGGGAGGGCGCAACATTGTCCTTTAGTTTATACCTACGACTAAGCTGCCTAAATTGTAACATAATACGTAAAAGCTTAAAGCAACAGAAATAGTATGCTGGGCACCAGAAATATATAAAAGAAAAATTGGAACCTATATATTATATAAATATTATTCATAATACAATCCAATTTTTAGGGATTTGGAGGGGTGTCCCCCTTCGCTAGTATATTTTTAAATATACTTAAGTACCATATTTTTAAATACTTGGGATTTTTTGTACTACAAGAAGTGTTCTGTGGAGATGCGAATTTCTGTTTTCCAAATGAGAACACTAGCTCCTTTTCAACTGTAAATAATAATTATTAAGTGGATAATTTGTCTGAAAAATTTGACATAGTATAAGAACCAAAATTCGTACAAAATCAAAATGTTCAAAAAAAGTTATACACTAAATAATTTACATTAAAAAAGGGGGATTCTCATTTTAAAAACAGAAGTTTGCATCATCACAAGACACTTTTTAAGTAGTACAAACAATTTATGAATTTGAAAAGTTGTCTTTGGGTATATTTAAAAATTCAAAGAATCAGTGTTTGAATTAATTAATTTTTAAAGGAAAAATTGAAGGCAAGTATACTTGGTGAATACCGGAGTGAATACTCTAAGTAAAAAAGGGAGCATATTATATACAGAATGACTCACCAGGCATGCTCACCTTCCTATTATCCTTTATCCATTCATTCAAATTTCGAAATTTCTAAGTATGCTTAAAGACCATATTTTAAAATACTTAAATTTCATATAGTTGAAATTTAGGAATTATCCTGTGGTTATAAAAATGTTTATTTTTCAAATGAACCTACCTACCACATTTTTACTGTAAATCCGAAATCGTTAATCATAGGATTTTTTTTTTAAACCGTTAAATTACCTATCTAAACTGACATTTTAGTGAGTAGTTTATAATCATAATTGATCTGAAGTAAATATTTCTTAATAAATGGCTTATGGTTTTACACAAAATATAACTAAAATATAATATGTACCAAATATTAGTCTAGGATACTTATTGTAGGTACCTATATAGACAATTTTTACAAATTATAAAATTTGAATACATTTGTATAAATATACTAATATAATTTCCAAACCACCAGTCCTGGTATTTTTTAATCCTATTACCATAAACTATTATCCTTAATAGGTATCTTTAAGTCTAATGATTCAGAAAATATTCTTTCAAATTACGATTTATATACCCAAACAGCAACAAGACAATTTTCAAAAAAAAAGAAACTTAATGCCCCATAAAAGAGGCCAGAGGGTGATTCACACATTTGAAAAAATTCATATTGTATCGGCTTATGACACTCCTAGAATTTCATAGAAAAGTCTCTTTTAATTATGGTCCTTAGGTATACTTAAAGAATATAAATAGATTCATTATCAAAGGAAAAATTTGTAGAAAAATGCTTGGTGAATCATCAGCCCTATGTATTACTTCGGTACCCATACCCACATAACAATGTGTAAAAAGTTTTGTTTTTAATTAAAGTTAATAGCATAATATAGATATATTTTATAAAGCTCTGATAAATCATTTTTCTGATTTATTGTGTTACCTTAAATATTTCAACAAATTACTATTTTTTCTGGATCATTATCTATAGTTGGTTGCACGTTACTTCATCCAAACTAAATAGAAACAACTTATATGTTTATAGGTACGTCGAGATATTTACGGTCAATAAAGTACTTTTCAGTGGGTTTAAGATTTTACGGTCTTACAAAATATGTTTGTTTGAAACATAATTTAAAAAGTTTTTTTCTCTTTTGAAAACAAATGATCACAGGTGGCAAAAATTATCTCAATAAAATTTCATTACCTAGTTTATAATATAATAAACCCTTCAGTAATGTTGATCGAGATTTGGGTCACGGCAATATACCAAACCAAAAACGAGGAGTAAAAATAATATGTATTTTTAATTTTAATTACAACAACAATTATAATAATAGTCTATTAATTAGGTATAATAATTGTTAGTATTCAAACATACCTATTCAATATCTATTAGGTACTCGTAAATATACTCTTCAACATAATACTCAATTAGTATGCGAAATTATTTTTGAATTATTAAATTGTATTCATATAAAATGATAATATGTTCTGAATAACGCAAAAAATCATATGGGTATCTATTATCAATTACAACTCTTACATTTTAATTTATTTGTATTTCCCAATTAAATATCTATAGATTATAATATGAGCTATTCATAGAAAAATGGAAATACAAGTAATAGTGTAATTTTTTTTTTTAACTCAAATTAATTTTTATTTCACGAGTCAGCAGAGTTTCAATAATTTGTAAAAACACACAAATAATATTATATACCTACTATATAGTAGTATACCGACATAATAATATAGTGCATATACTAAAGTTTCAAAAAAATAAATTAAATTTGAAAATGCAAAACACTATAGTAAAATGCGTGTTCATTACTCAAACCCGTATAACGTAAAATTTAATACGATAATATTTTATTCTACAATGGTAACATATTATTCTTAATGGATATTACAATATAATAATATAATATTATGTCATTCACTCGAAAAGAAAATTATTAATAAAAAATGCTGTTTAAATTACATGACATATTTTTATAAAATAATAGTATACTCCGTACTTTGATCTCTAATAACGTTAATTTCCCCTTTTCATATAGGTAAGTCACGTCTAATTATAAAACTTTTAAACTTCCATAATATGAATACAATATAAAGTTTAATTAATACGCAATGGTATCATAGAACGTACATGTTTTGTTCAAAGTATGACCTACTCTAACAAGAATATAATCTCAAACTGTCACTGTATTATATTATGTTAAAAATAAACGTAATGGGTATTTTTACATATTTTTTTTTTCACTTAATAAAAGCCAATTACTTCAGTTTTTCATAAAAGCATAATTTCTGATGAATATGATTTACATTTGTACGTTAAAAGTGATAATAATATTGTTCGCTAAAAAATGTATTTCCATAATTGTATTTGAATAGCCACAAAATGATTAGTTATTATAATAATATGTTATATTATATTTCAAAAGAAAGTAGTAGATTCATATTAATATATTATAGAAATACTGGAATGATCTTAAGATCGTTCAGATATCCTCATAAATAATAATATTTAAATACAATCAATTCAGTAAAAAATTGTTCATGATACTTATTTACTAAAACATTTATGAACGTTCAATAGGTATTATACAATTTTATGTATTCGCACTATATATTTTTCATTTTAAAATGTGCATTCGGTAAAATAATAAATGTGTAACTTATAGGTGGAAATCCATTTCCAAATCCAAATCACGATTTCAAAATGGACTAACATTTTCAACTTTAATGTGAGCAGCCCCCCCCACCGGTGCTTCAATCCCACTCAACTAAAAGTCTGTTTAGTTTTAAGTGGCTAATTCGGTGTTACTACTATTGTACATTTTAATATTTTATAATAATACGATAATTATATATTTGTGGGGTTACATTGTTATATGTCTACGCATGGGCGTGCTCAAGAGGGGTGATTAGGGAGTTCAACCCCCCCACCCCCATGGACACTTAATAAATATAAAATATATACTTTACATATACTTATAATAATTTATTGAAAACAAATCTAGTTTAACGCCCACTCGAATTTTTCAATTTTTTCGGAATTGTATGTATTACAACGAGTTAAGAACGATGTTGCAAAAGTTAATTGTAAGAAATCGTTAGTTTTTAACTTAAAGCCTTACGAAGTCACGATTTTCGGTGTCTTACGAATTCGTACAACGCAATATTTTGGGTTTGGAACTTTTCTTTTTTGCTGAAAACATTTATTTTTTTTTATTTTTACGTATCTATGTAGTTAAGCATGATGAAAACTATAGGGAAGTCTGAATTTGGCTGTCAGACTTATTTTGGAGTTATAGCTAATTGAAATATTTGGTATTTTCCTATTCACCCGGCGTGGTCATTTTCTCGCTGAGCTCGCTAGGACTATTAAAATCGAAAAGATCCTTGGACTTGTTATGTAAAACCATAATGGGTGGACCATGAGTGGGTGTCGGAATTATTTTTGCACCATAATTTTTAAAACGTTGATTTACCTAGGTTTGAAAAAAAAAATTGAAAATTTGTTATAAACATTATACGTGTGCGTAAAACAACTAAAATATTGTGAACTTTGAAGGCTATACCATAAAAACGAATGATTTCCGGAAATTCGTTTTTGCACCATCGTTTTTAACTGGTTGTAATACATTGGTTTCCACGTTTGTAACTAAATGTATAACTCTAAATTCATCAAATATTTTGTTTGAAATAACCACCCCCCACCCACATCTAAAATACGTCCCACTTATAATATGGTTATTGGTTAACCTTAACTGATAGTATCCTGCCAAATTTTACAATAGGTATACGTAAATATGTATTTAGTATTATTGTAAGTGCGATTAGGTTTAGGTATCTATCGTCGTGATTCGTGACTGTCTTCGGACAGTAACATACTACTATTATACGTAACGTAGTTCAACGAATACTTTCAACTTAATGTCTATAATTATCGTGATTATAATATTGTTTTATTTATGAACACTCACATTATGATGTCGCCAAGTTTTATTCTGGTCTGTATGAGAGCACATGTCTTGTGATCCGATGTGGTCACCGCTCGTCTCCGTCTCCTATACCTGGGACTCCCCGGGCCACCTGGGTGAGGTACCGACGGGGAGCTCTCCCTACGCCGTATGCTCATGTGCCTACCAACCACGCCACCCAACATCACTCCGCCACCTGTAACACGCAATGGTTAAAATAAATATATTATGAGTATAGGTATAATAAAAATTGCTAGGTAGAGGTACTCTGAATAATATTGGAAAATAATATACAAAGTAGATAGGTACGTGCATGACGATTTGTGAGGTAAATTCGATTTTGAATATTCAGAAACTCCGAGCAGCACGTATGTAACTTAGGTACGTATTATGACTTTTAGTCAACAATATTATTGATTGGGTAATATAGCTATGATGATACGACTTGGCGTTTTAACTAATGTGACACAATTAATTAACTGCAATGGAAGTTATATGTTTGAAAATTAAAGAATACACAAAGCTGTTCTAACGTTGCAGGGCAATATTATTTGCATTTATATTAATTTTGAAATTAGACCAATGGGCAATGACCAATATATAAACAATAGAAAAATATTGACTATTGCATTTTAACATTTTCCAAGTGAGTGCTTACTGTTCTATAAAAACCACTATGATATTATTATCTTGATGTCTTGATGACGAGCATCGTTTAGGGATTCAAATAAATATAAAAACTTAAAAGGTAATTTATAAAAGTATACGTCCACTTGAAAAAGAACAATGAAAGTTTCAAACTGATATGAATCTTATATCAAGATATTTTTCAATATAAACCAATCAATACCAAGTATATAGTATACAACATAATATAATATATATATTTCATAATAATATTATATATAGCCAATACTTATATAATACTACGAAATTCGTTTATAAGTTTTATAGCAGTTAAAATTCAATAAATGAAAAAAAAAAAAACATCCGTCAAACTTAAAATGATAATTTCCATTAAGGATATTGAATTTTGTAAAAACGCTGAGAAAAAAATCACTTTATAAAAAATTAATAATTATGCAAATCCATGCATATTCTGAGCCTAAAACTTTGGATAATATACCTAAGAGAATTATGTACAACAAACTTTATTTGTTTTTTAACTAAAACTTCCTATAAGCTCATTTGTGTTTGAGCTTTCATATAATTGTTTATGTTGAAAAAGCTGACACTATAAATTAAAAAGAAAACTCTCATCCGTATCTACTATTATTTTTAAAATTTATTTTAAGACCTTACAACAAAAACTATAGTAAGATAAATAAAGCATTTTCGGTTCTTTGTTTAAAAAATATTGCAGTAGAAAAGTGATTATTATTAGCCATGGTTGTAATATATTATTATGATCATATAAAATAATCGTAAATTATCAATTTTTCTACATTTTTGCAACAAAAAGGACTTATATTTTTAGTCACAATAGTCACAAGGTTACTACCTATTTTGAATAATTAAAAACTATACGAAATCACTATAAGTTATTGCCACTTACATACAATATGGCGAGTACACGAGACATTTTTACACGATAAATTCATATTTAAATATATAAATAGTCTATAGTATTACGCATGTCATAAATTATAATAATAATATACAGAGTGATTCATAATAGAATTTGAATAACTGCATTATCGAAGGGAAAAATGGGTTTGAGCAGTGATCATGTTTGGCGAATCATCTTGTATACTTACTCATTATATATTAATAATATTATGCTATCATAGATAATAGTTATAACTCTGTAAGCCTCATAAGTTCATAACTATATATAAACACTTTATTGTTATAAACAATAAATTCTACCGTTATACCTACTAAAACACGATAGCTCATCATTATACGCCATAAAATGATCGCCTACAATAATTGATGTTATTATTAGAAGTCGGTATAAGTATAGGTTATATACTAGGTACTATAGCTAGGTAGATAGTAAAAAGTTTTTCTGGAATTTAAAACTATTGTAAAGCCCACAAGGCTCTTAAACCAACATAAACCTATCCCTGTTTGTTTGTTTGTTTGTTTTTTTTTAATTCATTACAGACCATTTGGTTCAATCTGGAATTGTACGGAACGGTAAGATATATAGTTAAGAGCAAATATGAGGCTTAGAACATGACGTAGAATTTATTATTCGTCCGTGTAAGAATACAAATACCGAAATACCAACACATTATAATATGGAGTTAGATTTTTTTCAGACATAATTATTTTACCACCATAATACGGAAAACATAATAATTTATGTAAATAGCTTACGGTTGTTGTATTCGCCAATCACGAATTACGACCGTTGCAGGTTAATTAAAACTTGAAATTTTTTTAAATTATGTACGCGATGTGAAAAAATAATTGAAGTACTAATAATTTACTAATTATTAATACGTTAGGTAGGTATACTAAAACCGCACTGCCGTTTAAATAAACTTAAGTTTTTCAATAACTTTTGCCGCGGTACAGCTTTCAAGACACAACACATTTCCTAAGAAGCAATCATATTAACCGATTCATAATTTATAAACAAATTATTACAAAGTTAAAGTGTAGCAATTTATTCTGGAATTATTAATAACCGTTTTAATCCGTTTTAATTGAGTCTATCCAACCGCATCATGACTATTATATATTAATGTAATATAATCTACCTTAAGATTTTGTATTGCTGTTAATGTCTATATTATATCGTACAAAGCACATCAATTAGTTCCAATTGTTGAATATTTGAAGTATTAATTCCGAAATTATATAGGCTTTAAATGGGTGTGGGGGGGGGGGGGTGTTCGGTGTTTGTAAACTTGTAACCTCGTGTATTTGATCGATAAAAAGTTATTAACAAACTCGCTTAATTGCTCTGAAAATTACTATTCACTTTATAATAATATATTTCGAGTACGATCGATGTAAACAACTGTACGCTTCGAGTTTACAGCAGCGAACGACATTCATTAACCACAATGATGACTTGATTTCAAAATAAGTAATCTTTTTATTTGATTTTGGTTCTTAAGTACACGTCATTATAGCTGGTACCTATAGTTCAATATACGTCATGTAGGCGTTTTCTGGATTTTTTTCCCAAGCATTTATATTTTTATTTTACATACGATTCTAAATTTAACGGAAAAAAATATGCAATCAACATAACAAATTATTATCAAAATGCGATTGGGGTTAATATGGACAGAGTAATTTCACGTAATAAATAATAATCAATAAACATGAAATGTATAAAAAAGACGGATAAAAATTCGTCGTTTTTATAACATGTTGTAAAATATATAAAAGCGTCAGTCGATTTCAATTCACGATAAATTGTTTTCTGACACAGTTTGGCACACCACGAAAAGCGCTTAATTTACCTCGACTACACCATGGTTTTTTTTTTAAATGTATTTTAAAAAATTGACCTCAATTAAAAAAACTAAAAAATTTCATTTGAGATATTTGGTTTGTCTTGGATACATAAGTTCTTATTAGTTTAAAATTAAAAAGGTTTGAGCACTAAGATTGAATACAGATCACTGACTAGCGATGAGTAATTATTAATTATTTACTAATAATTAAAATCCCCTTAATAGCTCTAAAATGTATACAATTGCGATGTAATTGATGATTTATTATAATTTCAACTTTAACAAAAAAATATTAATGTCTTCACTAGCCAGTTTAAAATCTAAATGTTATTTTTCTTTTAAATATCCAATTTGATAAAACTTAAATTTGAAATGTATTATTCTTTTTTACACATTTGAAAATGTGATCTTTAAGAGTTTAAAACTTTTTATGTAATAATTTGATTTGAATTGTATCGGATTTTCGATACTTTTTAATTTCGGTAAGAATAACTTTGTGAGGAACTGTTATTAAATGATCGAGCTTATCCAATCAGAATCGATAAACTGTAAAAGTAAAGGGAACTACGTGCTTACACAATGTAATAAATAATGTAAACATCGCATTATCTCTATTAAAATTGATCAAGTCTGTTCGCGAGTTTTGATTTTAGAATTGAATCTAAAAAGTAGCTAAGTACTGCATTGCTACAGGCATTGTTTTTTTCATCAAAACTTAAACTTGAAATCCATTTTTTTTTACATATTTCTGTGACTTTGCGATATTTAAAAAAATAATTTGATTTAAATTGAATCGGATTTTTGAGACCAATTTAATCATTTCTCCTCTCAGAATCGATAAACTGTAAAAGTATCGTGTATTACGTGTTTACATTATCTAATAATTAATGTAAACATCATAATCAGAACTATAATATAAATCCAAATGTATTTCATATAATATGTTTGGCCTTTTTTTAAATATGTAAATATTATGAACCTACGCAATAATAATAATATGTAAAAAAAACGCTTTAAGATCAAATCATCATTATCTCCATTAAAATTTATCAAGTCTGTTCTCAAGTTTTGTTTTAAGAATTGAATCTAAAAAGTAGCTACTAATAAATTGCTACAGGCATTTTTTTTTTCATCAATAATTCCCAATGGGGTTTTTCTTTTTGTTGGTATGCTTGGTAAAAACCATTATAATATAATAGTCTCGACGATTATAAAAGAAATTCCTAATGGTTAAATTGTGTATTATATGTTACGTTTAATTTGAAATAAAACACTTCTGTTTGAAATAGAGCATAATATAAAAGAACAGGTAAAACAATTGCGTATACATGCGTATAATATTATTGAAGTTCGAAAATTAAACTAATAAACAAACATCATACAACCCTTAGAGGCATAATTTCGAGTTAAAATAGCCTATACAGTATAGACCTACAATATAATCCATGGGCGTGACATAGGGGTGTGTATAATATAATATATAATTAGTGTACGTTTTACCGAAATAGCAATTTCGTATGACACACTATTTATTCAAGCCGTCAAAATAATGAAATTCTAGCTACGCCCCTTAGTATGATTATACACATTACTATGGAATGCTGAATAATTTAATACGACCAAAATTAAGGTGGTATAATATTATTATATATTTCTAAAAACTAGAAAAAAAAATTCTCATTTCTTCGCCCGATATTTTATCGTTGTCATGCCTTTTCTTCACCTTTTTAAGTCATGTCGTATTAAATTTGCTGCACTACATTATGTCAGTATAATATTACTATCTATATTATATTGTTGTATATTTCGTTATGCGTTGTATTGTTATATATAATAGTTGTTTGTATAGTAGTTGTGTTTGTATCCAAAGGGCCGAGCCCATAATAGTCATAACAGTCATAAATACATAATGATATAACACTACTCTTATGTCAGTAATAGAGAAATAATTGTAAAAAATAAGAACCACACAATAGACTCTGTTTGGATAGTTAAACAATAAACGTCAATATATAATAACGAGTGTTGACTGTGAGTACACAATAATTATTTTTATGATGTAAAAAAATTAGAATTGTAAAAAAAAAAAATCATAAATGTGTACTATTATAATATATTATTATCATCATGAATTGATTTGTATGACGTTATATGAGCTGGGTTAGGTTAAAAAAATACCAATTACCATTTGAGTTTTTAGAAGATTTTATTATTTTACATAATATAGTTGAACATCGTATGGAATCTAAAGTAAGCATTGGGTTAATAGAATTTTTAGTTTTAATTGTTATGTGCTTATACTTTTTTTTAAATTAATCTTTAACCATATAGAGTGAAATGTTGTAACCATGGTTCATATCTGACTGGCGGTCAACAATAATTTAAACATCATTGAAAAATGCCAAAGACGTATTAGACTAAATAATAGTGATGTTTTGAATAAAAACATATTTTGACATTAGATAATAACATATTGATTGACCTGGTCGGTTGAATACGTAAATCGCAGAAATAAATTAATAAGAGTTATCGACATTCGATTTTATTTTATTGTATAATTTGTATTAATAAAAGACCTGCGGAAAATGTATAGGTATAATCTATTGTTACACATTATCTATACAATTTTTCTTTGACAACGCAATGGCTTTTAGTCATTAGAATTTAATTGGACGCACATTTTGCCTAAATATTTTTTATTTTAACTGCCTATTTTATTTTTGAATGTTAGAAATTCTGCGATCTTCTCGAAAATAACAATTATAGCGTTAATAATTAATAGTTTAACATACCGGTCGTATAATGTATAGACTTTGCGGTGCACGTTTTAACCGAATAAGTGACAAGGAAAATACTAGAGGGCCAGTAAATTAAATTCCTACTCACCTGGAGTGTCGTAAACGAAACCACGAAATCCTATTAGATAAAACAATAATACTCGTCTTATATAATAATATAATAACGCCTGTGCGGGCTGGAATGAAAAACCGACAGTGGCTTCTATTATGACAAAATTGAAATAATCATATGGTTACGAAGTGAGGATAAGTAAATTGGTCGATAAACAGCATTACTAAGATCAAACTTAAAAATATTAAATATAAAAAAATTCCGAGGTTTCATATTATAATATTAGTTTTACTATATTTTAGATTCTGAGCGGAGCAAGGAAGCTAGTGGTTTTACAATGGTGTTTATTTTTTTTTGATTTTTTGATTTTTTTTTTTATATCCTGTATACAAAATTTCTACCAGAAGGAGTGCTTTGATTTCAACATATAGTACCTTATCTTTTAGCAAATTGGACCAAGATGGTACTTTAGATAGGTCATTTTTCGATTTTCTCAATAGTTATTTAATTGAAAAAGTACTGAAAAATTAGGAAAAACCGCTTAAAATGGTATTTTAATTTCTAACAATTTGTTTATCATCGTAGCAACGAATAAAAAAAAAAATTGGTAGGTATTATCTATATAAATATCATGTTTATAGTATTAAAACAACTTACATGTTATAATAATTAATGACAATATAAAATATACAGACTGACAAACCGTCTCCGTTCAGAATCGTTTTTCTTATACAATGATATTATATCATTGAATTCAAGTTTAATACAAACCATTAAACAATGACCAACTTGTAACCTACTGTACAGCTGAGCGACATCCACTTACCTGCCTTTTTATAGTTTATAGTTATGTTTTTTTTTTTAAAGTCAGTTTCGTACCAATGAAAGTCTTGTTATAGACACGATAAATAGTTACAGCATAGTTAACAGTTTTAGTAAACATGCTAGAGTTAGGTTACAGAGGGTAGACGAAAATCCTTAAAATAAATATAGTTAATATATCTAATATAGGTCATGTGGATTATTGATCTAAATTTGTAATTAGAAAATATAACTAATGCCTGAGCGTCTAATAGAATAAGACATAATAGCAAAATAATAAATGTACAAATTGTTTGATATTAAAATACAATATTATTATAAACAAATACCTTATAATTATAGAAATTTCAAATTTGATATTATTTAACTAGAATGTACTGACAGTATAACAATTATACAATTTTTTTTTTTTACTTTTTTATTAGAAAACAAGAATATATACAATCTGCAATAATTTATACAATAGGTAATATGGGGGGTAAAAGTATACAAGACGGGACGGAATGATAGAAGGGGGGTGGTCCAATGACCCTACTTGGCCTACTTCAAAGTATATACAATTATTTGAAACTGTTTTTTTTCCACTCCTTGTTTTAGCTTATTGTTTACCTAATTGTACAAGTGCAAACATTTCGGATGAAAATTATTACCTCGGTTGTAATATAATTTATAATTTGTTTCGTACTAATTTTTGGTTTTGTTATCCAATAAAAAATGAATCAACCAAGTACAAATATATTTTTTTTTAATTATAGTTTTAAGCTATAATAATATACGTACACTCGATTTTAACTTTTAATACATTATAAATATATCATTTAAGTACCTATCTACGATAATACGATCGTATTCCTGTTGTCGAAATCACGTTATGGCGGCATAACCGAGATACACGTCATGGTTATAATACTACCCTTCATTTAGACGAAAATTGGAACGAAAAATACGATGAGACGCGTACCGGCCGTGATGACAAATTCTGACCGTTCATACTGATGGCATGTCCGGTGTGGAGAAGTGTAAGAAAAAGAAACGACGAAAGATTTTCAATTTCCCATTAGTGCGAGACGGAAGATCTTAATTACAGCGGCCCTCCCTCACGGCCCACCCAAGTCGTCGATGTATTCATAATATAAGTTAGATCCTTGAAGGCGCTTGCGCTAACTAAGTTCAGTGAGCTAGTTAAGCCTATACCTGAGTATGGTTCTTGTTGTTTGTAATCCTCACTCGGCAGTCTACTCTAGATTGAGCTCGTCCAGCCGAAATTTCAAAGTTTTGTGGGTTTCAAAATTACACATTCTACGCCCAACTATACTATGACTCAGTATCTTTAGACGATCGCTGAACTTCTCATGTAGTAAGTTCTTCCTCTGCATAGGCGGATATCGGGGACTGGGGGGGCTTAAGGGGGCTTAGCCCCTCCATAAGTCTGTCAAGCCCCCTCCTTTCTTAGCTGTGTGGGATCGAAGCCCCCCGCCCACATTTATGTTAATAATGCTAGCCACACCCCCTGAGATGTTAATGGATTTCACCTATATGTTCCTCAGTAATCTCACCCTAATGGTATAATGTATACCGGAAAAAAAAATTACTATAATAATATTATAGTTGAACAAATTATAGTAGATATAACTATTTAATAGGTAAAATAACTAAAATGATTTACTCATTATGACTGTATAAATATAGTTAGTTTTTATGGTAATGTTTACTATATTTTATAGTTAGCGAAGTTTTTAATGTTTGAATTAATTAAAAAATATAGTTAAAAATAACTCGACTATGATATTTTATTAAATCTGACTAACCTTATTATATAGTTATCCCTAAAGCAATTTTAATACACAGTCAATCCTACTATTTTTATAGTACAAACAACTGTTTTGTTTTTCAGTGATATTCACCTCTTATAATAACGCATTCATTTTTTGAGCACATATCCGTAATGTTTCCCCTTTCTTAATTTCTTCGTGGATTACCGTAGTTAGGTATGATGGTTTATCGTTGGATGACATCATATTATACACTCCTTTTTCATTTTGACTGAAAAATGTATACGTCAAATGTTCTTGTTAACTTATACAACTATATTGTATAATATTTTGCACGTAAAATGTACAAAATGTTCGTAGGTAATGTTCAAATAAATTATATATTATATTGTTTGCAGTCGGCATTGGCATATAATTATTTACTGTTAAATAATTCAGTTTTATTACCAATTATTATTCCGCAAATCCGTTTATTAGTATTTTATACCTACTTTTTAGGTCGAACGCAGACGATTTCAAAAGTCAATCGCCGTTCATTACAATATTTATTATTATACGTTTAGTAACACCCCTATAATAAATCCTAATGACCGCTGTCGGCGCAATAGCGTCGAATGGAATGTTAACTTTTATAGCTTCTCCCAGGAAGAATACGCTTTCTGTAGATCTCAATCAAAATAAGTATGGTTACCCCTGGTATACTATTCATATAGGTTTTAATAATCATTACATCATGACACTATAGGTTTATTATGGGCTTTACCAGTGGCGTGACTAGAACTTCGATTGCCCGTGGCAAAACAATCCAGCTTGGTCCTTGGTCTTACAAATTTGTAATATGAAGAGCATGAGCACTCACTCACATAATTTATATCTAGATGCTCCCCTGCTAAAATAGGTAATAAATAATTAAAAACATATTTATTATACAGTAATGAATGATATGGTCACTTTTTATTACACATTATATTAATAGGTATCTCGCTTTTTTTAAATAATATAAATATTTAAAATATTTAATTTTATGAAAATTGTTTTGACAATATTTTTTCGATCCACGGGTGACGGCTGACGATTGACAACAGAATAACTAATGACAAAATCATATCAAAAAACGACGGCTGTTTCATGCATAATATTGACTGTATATGTATTAGGATGACGGATAACGAATCGAGTAATCGACTAAATTCAGTACGGTTTCCTATATACTTGAGGTTATACAGCTATACAAATCGAGTGTGTTTCTTTGTTATTTCTTTTCCAGAATAATTATTATATTTATATATCTATAATACTAATATCGCAGACGCCTCGAGTATACGGGCAGCACATAGATTAATTAATCTATAATATACCTATAAACGTATCAGTCATTTTTCTAGTTATTGAATTTATTTTATTTTAAAGTGAATTAATTTTACAAGAACTTTGTTTTATCGGAAACTAAAATTCTATAATAATGGTGATCTGTTTTTTTGATTCGCCACATTTTTTGAAGGGCCCTCCCTCCCTCTGGGCCAGTGGCACTTGCCCGTCGTGGCGCCCTATCGGTACGCCACTGGGTTTCACACCCACACTTGCTGCACTTGTTTGCTATCTAATTTACACTCTGATGCGTAGTGTTTGAAATAATGTAATGATTTTTGTTTATTTTACCATTATTAAAAACAAATATTATATTCCGTCATCATATTATTATAATCACGTTGATGGCGCAGCTGTTACCGCATCGCTACGTGTAGAGCTGATGGCGAAAAGTGTAGCACAGATTAGATATCATAAATATTTATAAAATAATAAGTACTCAGTTATATCATCATATTTAGCTTTTACATTTTAAAAGAGAAAACACACTACCTATACCCGTTTCAAACCAAAAGACGCATTCATTCGCCTTAGACGTGCACGGTCATATTTTATCAATACTCTGGTTTTGTAATATTTGAAACCTATAGGTACTTTTAATTTGTACGATCCTAATAGGAATTTATTTCTAAAAACTCAACGGTGTCAAGTTATAAATTTCCTATACCTCCGTTAGATAACAATAAACGAAATCGTATGCACACGTTTGTTGTAGCTTCGAACGCATTATGCATGCATGAACCACAATACAATACGGTCACTGGCCTTTGTTCGTGACTGCAGTTAAACCAAACTATAGTGGACAAGTGTTACGGTCTATGTGTTCATAAAAACGAAAGCCACTAAACGTCCAAGACAGAATCGAAGACGAACCCCATAGTGTAACCTAGTAGGTACGTATACCATGGTTAGGTGACTATATTATAGAAACTCTCTACAACAGGCGGTCAGCTAGCCACGCGGTACTTGTACAACAAAAAGTCTACTACCTTTGTAATTCGCGCGCGCGCGCGCGCGCGTGTGTGTGTATGTGTGTGTGTGTGTGTGTGTGTGTGTGTGTGTGTATGTGTGTGTGTGTGTGTGTGTGTGTGTGTGTGTGTGTGTGTATATGGTGTGTAACCGCGGTATAGTTGAGCTAAATGTCTAAGAAAAAAACCGCTTTTTCACCCTTAACCATATATCACGCCGCGGATGCCCGTATAATAGCTGCAGATCGTTTGGCTAAAAACCATTATTGCCATTGGAAAGCACACGACAATGTGAGCACACGACTGAGGTAAGGGTTATAATGCGTGCTACGGTGTCGTAGAACTCGAGTCCCATTTTGTCGGGCACAAAGACGTTGTATATTATATCGTACACCCTCCGCCGACGGAGAAAACCACCCTCCGCAGTACACCGTACCGTTTGATGTCCAAACAAGGAGCCCTATAGCGGACATTCGGCTTGGTCAGAGCTTCCCAGCTCAACTCCGACAACGGACCAATTACTCAAATGTTCACCCACCGCAAGAACCACTGTCTAGGTACTTAATTCCACTATAACTTGAAATTTCACTCCCCACATTCGGTTATTCTTCGATTATTTTGTATAAATATATCATATTATTATTACAATCTGTCGAACGTAAACAATAAGTAACACTGGCAAATACTTGAGTGCCCATGTACAGTGTACGTAGTGCAACAAACACAAAACACGTGAAAAGGATAAAGGCCATTCTGATAATTAGCACCACAGAATACAAGTATAATTTATTTATATTTTTAGTGCAATTTTTTAAGTTTAAAACAATAATTATGAAAATGTAAAAAATTCTTAGACACCTCGAACTACCTGCAGATGAAAACCACACCCTCAGGTAGTAAAAATACTATTTCCTCTAGACGAACATCGATCTCATTTCGTTAGGTAGAAACGTATAATAATATTGTGCTACTTGATGAATTCGGAGTGATCCATTAATATAATATGTTTTAAACTTCGTTTGAAGTATTTTTTACATTGGGTTTTACACGCGATGCGTATTACAACTTGAATTTTAATGACAAAAGAAATTATACTGTAACCGGGACCAGTTCTATAAGAAAATCGTGTACCTACACAATTCACGAATCAACTGCAAACGCCATCGGTTAACAAATTGTTCATCATGCGTCCAATAATTTTCATGGAGAATAATGATCTGCCCCACATTTTTGTGACTTAAGCCCAACATTAGAATATTTTATTTCAGAAACTTCGTCAATTTTGTATATATGTTTAAGACTTGATTTGTCGAAATTATGTGTTTAAAGCGGATCAGTATATAATAGGTATTTTTGAAAGAGTGATGTAAGTATGTATGAATTGTGGATTGTTTCTTAAATTAAACAAATAAAATCCGTGTTCAAACAAAGTTAGAGGTACATAATTTAATTAAAACAATGCAGAGGTTGAAATTAATTGCACACGACTTAATATGTGAAATATGGATATATTTGCCACCATAGACTTTCTCAAAGTGCATATTATTATATTAGTGGGAAAGGGTCATATATAAAACGTTACATGGCTGGTAAGAACTAACGCTCAGTAATTCAATGAAATGTTAATTTGAATTCCATTTTAAGCTTTAGTAACAACAAAGAACAATGAAAGCATAAGACATAAGAATAAAAAAATTGTATTATTTAAAATTATTCAATGCGCAGAATATATCTTCGAATATTATTTAAACAAAAAGTTGCGAGTAGTAGTGAGTAAAAAAATCGTTATAAATGACAAGCCATCGAAATATTATAAAAAATTAAATGCTAAAAAATTTGCATATTTTTGTAAACCTAAAATTGTTCAAAAGAAATTCAATAATAATTAACGATTATAATTTATTTTCATTATTTTTTAACTACTGCTGATTCTAATGCTCGGTTAAAATGATTATAATTATTTAACTGATAAGTGATAACATATTATTATTGTTAATGATACGAAATATTAATATTAATTAAATATAAAGTATAGGTGTTTAGGACCATTTCAACCGTTAACATTAAAAATAATATTTTTTTATTCCGTCGACTTGTTTTTAAATGATCAAATAAATTATCATTATAACTGCTATATTATTATGATTATGATTTATGAATATTCACATCGTTATTTTTATGTATTGTAATATTTCCTAATAAAATAATGAACATAATAACATAATATAATAAATTACGCTTATTATTTCACTGGGGCGTTTGAAAAAAATAATCCATACATTTTTAATCTGGATACTATCATTTTGAAAAATTTCAGACATCAAAATGCCCCATAAACAACTACTACTATATATAGAGAGTGTAACAGATATACCTGGCAAAATATGAAAAATGAAAATATGATATAAGGTAAACGTATAAAAAATTAATAAAAATTAGTATATGATAGTAAATGGTTTAAGGATTACTCAGGTATGTCTGAAAATTCCTAATTTTTAAAAAAAATTAAATAAGATTCAAATTAATTTACTCAAAAAGAATATTGATATTTTAAAAAATTTAAAAAAATAAACTACTCGACTAGAAGGCCATCACCCGGACAGCATAAAATGCACTTATTAAGTCTAAATTAAGTACCTATACCTATAATTGATTGTAATCAGCTGTATATTATGTGCACAATGTAATTTAAGACAAAAACTTATAAACGTATGTTAATTCAATACAGAAAACGGCCATAGCCGCTGATGACTTATACAATAAATAAAAAAAAAGGAAAATAATAATAATAATAATATTTATAATCGACGTAAATGATAATATACACTGACTGGCAATGTGATAATATTATACTTCGTCGTAATGGTAATGATGAGCGTCAGTGCTCACACCTCAGTTAAACTTAAGTACTGTGACAAATCTTGACGTCAATATTCTGAAAGCGTCAGACATAATAATAATAATATATAGACTGATTTTTAATTCAATAATAATAATTTGAGGGGAAAAAAGACCCGTTCGGCCCTTTGCAGATTGATGAGAAATCCGCGAGCGTTTGATCGCGTCGAATTTATTTAGTCATAATACTTATTATTATTATTATTTAGATTTATCGCACGATGACGTCAACCCCTCCGAGTAATCCAAAAACGAACCGTAAACTATCGTTTTTCTAACCGCGAGGCCGTTATAGTATGATAATAATAATTCGTCTTGGAGCCGCTCGAAGAATTAATAACCGTCGTGTAATTTATATCGTCGTGCCAGCCAAACGTTTGGCCATTTTTTGTAAAAGTACTTACGGACGGCATTAGACGACGACGTTTATTAGAAGAAAGAAATGTTTCAATGTACGCAGGACAACAGGTACCATCGGGTAAATTGCTCAGACAAATAACTCGATTTTTAAAATGACCAAGACTGAGGGCGGTTGTGCACACATTACGATTTATTTCATACCGACGTGTGTACCAGCACCGCTATTACAGCGAAACAGTCAGTTTTCCATCGCACAACTATACCACGAGAATTCCATATCTCGAACATCACTTCGGATCCAAGTCGCCGGTAATATTTTGTTATAATGTTTTTTTCTTTTTTAATGTGTATAGGTACCGAAGAGTAATGTTAAGTCATTAATATATTATACGCCAATAGCACAATAAATATATTACCTATATTATTGTTTTTTAGATTCTGGAAGACGGAGCGAGGGAAGCTAGTGGTTTTACAATGGTGTTTATTTTTATTTTTTTTTTATTCCGTACACAAAAATTTTACCGGAAGGAGTGCTTCGATTTCAACATATTATTATAGTACCTTATATTTTATAAAATAAAATAAAATAAAGTATAAATGACACTTGTGATGAACAGATAGAGTATTCACGTCTATTGTACTGATCATTCGACACACGCTTTTTTTTCGAAGTGACTTCACCGCGTATGTATACTATAAAGAAAACTATGTTTTTTGTTTATTATTCAAAAATATTTTGCATCGATTATTGTATTAATTTCGATTTGACATTGTCTAAAACAGTATTAAATAAAACGATATATTATAGATAATATTGTCATACTTTTATTTATACCGAAGTGTAAGACTTAACTCTTTATAGGGCATAAGGCGCTAGTAACCCGATTGATCTAAAAATTGGTATGCGGGCTGTTACGTATCTATAGATAAATGATTTGTAATAAAAAAATTTTTTTTTCATTAATTGAACTTAAAATAACCAAAATTTTAAGTGATAATATAGTTTACCACTGACTACTCAAAAACCCGGAAAACACCACACCTAAAAACTATATTTTACACGGTCAGTGGTATAATAGCTTAGGTACCACTTAAAATTGTTATGTTTTCAAACGACAGATACTATATTTCTGATTCTAACTATGTATTTGAAAATTATCTAAGATTAATACTGCTTTGCATTTTATCAAGCGATAAATAAAAACCTCCTTATACAGGCTACCACTCTGATATTTACCGGGAACATGATAACGATAACAACATTCGAGGAAAGGCTAACTACTCGTATGGCATAAATTTACCCATTGCATCAAGTGGTAAGATAATATACCAATAACTCATCATTAGAAAAATAAAAAAACTTACTGGTAAATATAACTACCAAAGACGTTACAGACGATGATATTTGCAAACAATTAACAGCGCTTACAATTTATGAGTGACTATATACTGCGACAGACGTCTGTTTAAAATAATTATTTTAAAGTGCATTCAGCAGTAGTTAATGAAATTGATATACCACACGTCCGCGAAAACAGGGTATACACAAAAAAGTCGAGTTGCTCAAAATACTAGAGTTAAAAAATTGAAAGTCGTAGGAATTTATGATCCATCGGTTTAGTTTCGTGTCCCGCAAACAGAATTCTAAAACATGTTTAGGGCACTGAGTAATATTATACGAGTAACAATTGAGTTGTAGAGTGTTGGCGGATATATTTTATCTACAATTTGTAAAACGGTTTTTGTCGCGTATTATCTCTCTCTCAATAAGGAGCTCTATGTAATATAATAATATGGTATAACTGTATATAAGAAGTAACCTAACGTCGGCATGCGTTCGATTGCCAATCGCTGAATAAGAAATATTTTAAGCAATAAATCAAGTACATTATATTGTTCTAGTTGAAATAGAGTTAACACAGAGAGTACTCTGTTTTTATTTTCAATCGGTATATGTGCGTAGAAGATGAAATCAATTGTCTCGGTATATAGTTTGTTATATTATTATTCTTCTTCGAGGGCGTGTTTAATATTTCGTGGTAGGTCGAGCGCATTTAACGTGTCTGTTCGTATCTTCGGCGTTCTAATATGTCTTAAAACATTTCATTATCATAATATTATTTATGTTATTGCGTACTATATATTATATAAGTCGTATGCAGCAGCGTGGTACTAACCAGTGCTAACCTAAACTTTTTGAAGTCTGTGTGCTCGAGAAATCGGAGCTGCGCTTTACAATTCAGTCGTTTGTTATAATATATAGTTTTATACGTTGCGAAAATTTACATATTATTTCCCTCTCGAATTTCAAACCGAATGCAATCAGCCCCCTACCCCCACCTCATCCAAACGGGCCTGCAGGTTAGCACGCAAAATGTGACGTATCGTCGAGCACTGTACGGTCCCGTGATGTAGTCGATCGTTCTAGAAAATAATATGAAAACACGCGTTTCCGGGAAAACCGTCGAGGGTTGTTTTGTCGAAATTTGTGTTAAAATATACGCCGCCGCCGTCACCGTACGATAAATAATTTTATTTCCGCAGAAACTCGACAGTCAAACGATACCGTTTTTTGTGCGATAGAGGACAGAATAATAATATTATTGTATCGTTCACTATAAAAAACGCACAATGATGGTTTTTATTTTACTTAACGATGGTGTCGACAACAGGGCCCCGGATGCATTTATACAGAAAGGGCCCCCAAAAATGTTACTTCAAAAAATGATAAAAAAAAAGTGCTAATAAACATATTATGTAGTGTGAAATATTATATTTTTAAAAAAATACTTTATTTAAGTTCACTACACGGTTATAGTAATTATTTATAATAGTTCTAAACAATTATATAAATAATACCTTATGATATTATACAACTTAATATTTTTTCATGCGATTCAAGTTGTGTAATAGGTTTTCTTTATATCAGTCATTTTTGATGAAATTAAAATATTATAATTTATAGTATTATTCATTTTCAGTGTTGTTGACGTTCCTTCTATCCCTTCAATTCCTCTTTCTTTTAGTAAAAATAGAAATTCGTTCAGTTCCTCGTTCATTTAACGTTAAAAAGAACTCGCTCGATTCCTAGTTCCTATGAAAAATGAACTCATTATTTTCCTCGTTCCTCGTGGTTCATGAGTTATCAGTTATTATCATAATCACTAATCAGAACCCCAAGTCATTTGTGAATAAAAAATTGGTAGTCTCGTCTATTATATTTTTATAGATTAAAAACATGATAAGTAAACAACATTTTTCCCCCCAAATGTTTTTTTGAACCTTTTCGTGAAGAACAAAAGAATTATAATATTTACTTTCCTATTCCCACAAATTAGGAATTGATTCACGCTCCTCTATTCCTTTAAAAACAAAATGGAATTTATTCCTTCATTCGTTCCTCTAAAAAGAAATCAATTCCAGGAATCGTTTCTTAACAACACTATTCATTTTGATGGTATAATATATTATAATAATATTCAATATCCAATATTCTAGTACTACCGGAGGAGCCCCTCGACACAAATATGATTGGGGGGCCTGGACTCGTTCCTGGCGTAGCTTCTATGGCCAGGTCGACACTGTTCTTAGATCGGATGCCACATTAGATGGAGCTCGTCTAACCCATGTAAACAATTTTAAGCACACAATTTAAGCGATAAGTCTCTGACTGAAATGCTTGATGTGTGGCGCATGATTGATTTGTAGTTATTATTTTGTTTTTATTATTATTATTAACTTTAACCAAAATGTATTATAAACTCGACCGATTTATATTTGTATATTGGATAATTCCACACAGATAAATATGCTACATTTCCGGATCAGAGACTTGTCAGTTGTCGCTAATACAACGTGCTAAAGTGATACACTATCAACCTGGGACTTCTGGGTCCATCCATAGTACTGTGATATCACCCGTATTGGATAATACGCGGTAAACCAACTCTATATGCCTTACCATCGTACGCTCTAAGCTATAATGACTGTCTCTAGAATAAATTCAGATTAGCACTGTTAACCTTTGAGGTACGATGGTATGCGTTTTGATAGTTGTTCGTCCGTTTCCTAAATTGAAATGACTATTAGGACGCCACAACCAGAACACTGTTCGGTTTGTAATAAACCTCATCATTGACTATAGGTGTGTGGGCCCGAGCACTGTTCCAATATTAAAGGTAAGAACGAAGAAGACTTTGAAATAATACTCAACTCGGATTTTTAAGTCAGAAACACTTTTATTATATTAAATCAAACATAAATAAATCACTTAGCAAATTCACATTGCCGTACTACGATCGAAGTTTCACACGTACAAACGTCGTACCTTCGTCCTCGCCGAATCACTCAGCGACAACAGGACCCCTTGTAATATAGTAAAATATTATTGCTACCTCAGTACATATTGCTTCACTGGCCTGACCTATGTCAATAATTTACAATTTAAAATATCCCCACCTATATTACATATATATTTAATAATAATATTTTGAAGACTGTCTTCAATATACTACAGTACATTATCTATGATGGTTGATGTGATGGTCAATATGATTATAGTTACACAAATCGTACGTAAGTCTGCACAAGAATTATTAAAGTAACGATTAAGTATACAACAATTTATTATAATAATAGTATTATATTTATCGATTGTCGCATGCAGTCATATTTATGAGATTTCCCGAAATGTATAATAGATGACGAGTGTTTAAATTGAAATATTTATCGTTGCTATCATACATTTCGTGAGAAACTATAAAGTCTTGACGAAGGGCAGTGAAAACTATATAGGTAAGCAACAAGTAGGAATAATTTTCGCTATGAACGATAAGGAGAAAAATGCATTTAAAAAGACGTAGGTAATTTGAATAAACTGATGAGAACCCCGAAAATAAGAGCCCCATCCGTTAGTGAAGTTTCTAATCTCACTAACGCCAAGAAATGTATTTTATACAATTTCATGAAAACGTTCATTCTTTCGTAATCTTAAATTGAAAACGATTAAGATAGTACCTATGTAAATAAGTTCTGAATAGATTATTATTTTTCGAGTTTACCGGGAATAATTTATATTAAAATTTAAAATTTACCTTAGGGTGGTGGCCAGATTGGGATCGAATTATGTCGAAGATTATGAGGGTAATGACGTCTCGAAAGTCGTTATTTTTGTGTATTTTTTAAATGGTTGCTATCATACCTACGCGTAGATAGGACCATATTTTTTTTTAATGGTCTTTATCAATTTAACTGAAAACATGATTAACTTTGTCTAGTTCTGGCCTTGGCTTGGGTTCCTTCTCGGAAAACGTTCCTAAGTTTCCGGCGAATAATCTTCAGACGTCTGAGACGGCCAGTTCCGGTTGTCTTCCCAAGTTCAGCTTTGTCCATTCATTTGTAATGACAGAGCTTCTTACTCTGGTATACACACTGGGCGCACTCGGATTTTTGTGTGTGAAACGATAGAGAAGTATGTTAAATACGGTAGTTTATTACGAAGCAATTTTATTATATCTGTTTATCGACAATATTATTCTCTAGATGAATGTTTTATTGTTTGTTTTGATTTTACACACAGTTAAATGTCATCGTAAAATTTCATAATAATATACTGCGATGTAGTAGTATATTATATTCGTATTTTAACAGTCTATTTGCATTTTTCACTACCATTACTACGCCGTGTTAAAGGGGGAAATGTCCCACTCAAAGGACATCGATTTTACCGTTTTGCACATTACAGGGAGATTACACAGTCGCTGTGCACTGATTTGCTGATCACACAAACACATTTACGGCGTTACATTTTGCAGGGAAATTACAGTGTTTGATCGTAAAAGTGTACCTAGCACAAATAAATTTACCTTATTACACAGTCTTTGATCGTGAATTTGACACAATAATATTATGTTGTTTACACATAAACAACGTTTATCTAGTGTAAGTTTTCAATTTTTTCAAACATTTCGTACTAGCCCCAATAGGCCAAAGTTGTATACGATCAATAGGTATTAATAATCAAGTATATATTCATACCTAGGTAAATTTAAGTTGTTTATTACAACTAAATATTATTTTATTATCACTTGATTTACATTATCTACGGTAGGTACATACCAGGTACTCGTATTACATTATGTTTTAATATGAAATTATTTATTATAATATGGTAAACAGTTTCGTGTGAGGTATAAATTAACGGTCAGGGACCGTGTAATACAGTAAAAATATGTATGCTGTCCTTTGAGGGGTAACTCGGTGTAATAACGGTAACATTCAAATATACTGTAAACATATTATACAAATATAATATTGGTGTAATAGTTGTTGTTATTGAATATTTTGTTTGATGAGTTTCGCCCAGGCGTGCGTTTAATTTTCGAAACGAAATAACTACGTTGTCGGACGCAATCTATATTAATTCGATATTCGATTATTCGTTCGGTATAATTTGTTTTAATTCTTATTAATATAAATAATGTTCGTAAATAGCATTTTGCAAATCGGATATTGTATATATGATATTGTATAGGTACGACGAGTTGTAGTATATTTTTTAGTCTGACATTTTTGTGAATTTCAGTGACATACATTGAGTATTTTAATTTCAAATCGTACACGACGCAAGCAATAGTAAAATACCTGACGTATTTTTACACGGAGATTTAAAAAGTTGTAATGTTCGTCTGAAAGACATTGATTTTATCGTGTAGCGCATAATCACAGTATTTCTCGAAAACTTTGATGTAAGTTCACAGCAAATTTTTACACCGTCTTTGGCCATAATTTATTTGTCGTTCACACAAAAATATTTACCGCAAATACATTACACACTTCGTGTTTTTTGCACGAATTAAATAGGTATTCTTCTTGTATACAGTTTTTATTTTGACGATTCACGTTCTTTCATTATTTGAAATAATTATTTCGGTTCTTTGAAAAAATTAAAAGCTCGGACGAAATGAATATAAAATGTTTTGTGTGTTTTTTAACACTCGTGTGATAGTGCGGTAGGTATTGTATAGGTAACCTATACAGTAAATATTTATTTATTTTCGTGGAACAAATTATTGACGGCCAAAGTCGGTGCCATGTAATCTCCCCGTACTTAAGGGTGCTCTGAACATATTACACAATATATATTGCACTTCACGAAAAATACTAAAATAATATTACGATCGTGCGTTACACCCTGTAAAATCAATGTCTATTTCTGTTCACTCCCTGTCGAGCTTCCTGAAAATCCCTCCGTAAAAATGCTCAGAAGACGTGTGTGAACGTATTAAATATTTTATAACAGTACGCCGTTCAAGCGTTTAAAAATAGGACTTATCAAATGAGATAGGTAATATGTATATTATTAAGTCTCGTTCGTAAACGGTCTCCGACGAATCGGGGCGCTGCAGTGGTCGTCCTGTAGAAAATAACAAAGACTCTTCTCTATTATAGCAACGAAAACGAAACAATCTAATAAAATGAATATTCCAAACAATTATACACAATATTATTATCATATACAATACGGTATAATAATATAATACGGTCCGGGCACGCAACAATTTCGAGAGGGGGGGGGGGAGACGAACCTTACATTATATTATTATCCATAGCGAACATCCAACTTGCGGTGTATATCATGTGCATTATTTGCAGAGGCACTCTTGCTCGTGATATATGGCAATAATAATTATTGTGTTTTTCTGTCCGTTCCCGCGACGGGCTTAATTATTAAACGTTGAACCTTTTTTTTTCTTCAGTTATTTGTGACCAGGGGGGGGGGGGCGTACATTGTGCGTATAACCCACCAACCCGATACCTATATTATACCTAAGTATACGTCGTATGGCCTACCTATACCTATATCTGTCTATCCATACATACATATGCTTGCCTGCCTACGCCTATACCTACATACCAGCTATGGGGGGGAGGGGGGTACTAACTCACTCAATACTGCGACGACGACCTGCTTAGTACTTTCTACTCGAGAGTACGTTAAATACCATTATAATAATATTGTGTATTGTGCATACTGCTCGCGAACATCGAAGGGCTTAGGTACGCTATCGATGCGTGCGTATTTGTAGATTATTTATTTTCTGCGACGTCGTAAGTCTGGTAGGGACACCTCCCCCCCCCCCAGACGCCTCCAACAATCGCTATCGAGTTTGTCGTATTTAGTACGCGACGAAAATTAGAAAAGACGAAACCAACTCGCAAAAATACAACGATTGAGGTACTCGTATGTTCATTACCGGAAAATTCTACCTACCAAAAAACTATTCTCGTGCAGTATGCTGCCCACCGGGAAAATATGACGTACCTAAACTAATTTTATTATATGTTTAATAAGTACCAGTGACTCGAGTTATTGAGACAAACAACACATTGTTATAACAGACATACATAATACTAAAATACTGTAATAATTGCTCAAATATAGCTATTAAACTGGTAAATTATCGGTAAATATCCACCGAGACCCACATTAATTTACTTTTAAATGTTAAATTGTTTTAGTCTGTGTTGCATCCTTACACCTCGCTGTGTTCAGCAACATATCTGTTAGACCGACAACACAGCTGACGGAGGAACGGTGGCGATCCATAAAAACACAACACGAGAATTTATTTGAAGTTTTCTGGGATGACGTAAACGCAATATAACGATATATTATGAGGTATTAAAATGCTTGACAATGATGATCAACGGCAATATGTCATTGAGTATATTTTAGTTTAATAAATTGTTATTAATCAATAATAGTATGTAAAAACATTTTTGGTGGGCAGGTAGCTTTTCCCCCCGTTACATTTTTGATGCGGACATTTCCCCCCCCCCGTTTTTTTCTGTTTTTTATTTTTAACTATTTACCTTCGAATATAAAATTATTATTTTTAACACATATTTTTAGCTTTTGTTCATAATTATTTTTTTTATTTTTGTAAAAACAGTTAACTAAAAAATCTTTATTCCTAATTCCAATAAAAAAAATAATAAATAATATTTACAACGAGTTGAGTAAAAATATAGTTTTAAATAAAAGTAAAATAGTATAGTATACTAATATTGAATTGATGTGTAACATTTAAATCTAAAATTGTGTCCAAAACCCAGTCAATTACTAAGACTATTAACATAACATTCTTATAGAATTTTACATCGTCATGAGCATTGAGTCAACATTTTAAAGACTTCTATGTTTGTAAAGACTTTATGTATACAAAACAAAAAAATCTTGCCGATAACAAAATTAGATGGGTGTGTGTGGAAAAAAAGGGAAATTTTAAAGATAGTGTAACAACTCCTTCCAGACTTTTCGCAATAGAAACGTCAAATTTATCAAACGAATTCATTATATTTTGTTTATACAATCTTTTTTATTTTTATGTCGGATTTTTTGGCCAGCTGTATATTGTACTATATTCTATTTTTTAGACAATCTTTTATTTAAAATTATATTTTTACTTAACTTGTTGTAAATATTATTTATTATTTTTATATTGAAATTAAGATTAAAGATTTTTTAGTTAACGTACAGATTTTACAAAAATAAGAAAAATAAATATGAACAAAAGCTAAAAAATATGTGTTAAAAATAATAATTAAAAAATAATTAAAAATTAAAAAAAAAAAAACAAAAAAAAACGGAGGGAAAATGTCCGCATCCAAAAATTTATCGGTTGGAAAATGTCTTACTACGCCGAAAACAGCCGGGGGGGGAAATTTCCGGATACCCTTTTTACGGTAGGTACACCAACGAAGTAGAGGTACCTAGGTAGCATATTATACTACACGAGTACCACGGTTGCACATCGAGGATAGGTGTATAAGCGACCATTGGTTATCAATGCATGATTTTGACGCTACATAACGTGTGTCCATTAAATATGTTCCACGCGGAGGCGTATTCTGAATAATTACAACAGTTTTCAGAGTATAAAAAAAATTTGAAAAAAAAGAAGAAAAATTCGTAACGAACGTCATACACTAGGGAATTTACCGGGCCGGGACTCAGATCGAGTCAAATCGTACAAAAGTGCCGATAAATATTTAAGCCGATTCCGGCTGGGGGGGGGGAGGTGGTCTTGGGTTTCCATCCTCATATTGGTGCAGTACTGCAGTGGCGTGTTTTGAAAGGCGCAGATTAACAAAAATCGATAAAATCCTGCATATGTGGCAAAGGTCGAGATGACGTCCTCAAATGTTTGTACACAACGCGCAGGTCGAGATGACGTCCTTAAATGCTTGTACACAACTCGCCGAGACATTTAGTATTATGGATAATATTGTATACATTTTTTTTACCTAAGGTTATGGTTATTTATATTTTTTTATTGTTTCACGTCATCGAGACTACAAGGTTATACACTAACATTTATTTGAACAGTTTAGTGTTAGGATATTGATAATATAATTTATAGGATCATATTTAGGTACATTAGACATTAATTGCATTAAGTTGTACAAAATATATACAATACTGTTTATTGTGTAATACTATTGTAAGAACAAAATTCAGAAAATTCAAAAATAAAATATTATTTAATTAGATATGTTATTTAATTTTGAAATATTTATTTGTAAACATTTTTCAAGTTAGCCAAATGAGATTAAAAAATTTGAGAAAAGAGAATTCTAATGTTACCAAAAACAAATGAATCGCATTTGATGATTTCTAATCCATATAAAATTGATAATTTGTTAAATGTTAATTAATTTTTAATTGTTTCTGACAACTATATTATTCTCATAAACATGAATAATATAAATATAAGTCATAACCTGTTCTAAAATTATTTTAAGTAAGTACTATTCTTTTGAAAATGTCGAACATTTTTTTTTGAGCTGATGTAATTTAATTAAAATTGTCTTATAAATTATAAATATAACTGTTGATGAAGCTCACGTTTAAACACCTATATTAATTTTTCACAGTGATAACTAAGGGGATTCAAGGAACACAATTTAATAGTCAGCGATGAGACTTATATCTAAATAAAGATCTAAACGGTATATTTATCTATTTTAAATATGAAAGTTTCAAACAAATACCGAAATTCATTTATCTAGAGATCGAATATTATGTATATTTAATTCAAAAATACACGTCAAACACATTACTATTTGCCTTTACGATATTTTTGAAAGACATTCAAGTACAATGGAATCGTATAGGTAATTTACTGACAGCGCAGGTACTTACTTACTTTTAAATATCAAAAAATCTCAAACATTTCTGATAGGTATAATAATAATGTATAGTTACTGTAATATTATTGTTGAGTTATTTCCAATCGATCGGCTGCGTGACGGCAGCAACGCAGAAATGTGATTTCGAGATGTGTTATATTTAGTAGGTACTACGAAAACTGTGACGCACACTCCTGATTTAGACTGTTTTTTAGACGTATTTAGTAATTTTTCTGTAAACATTATATTACCTGCAAGATGTACATTTACAATGAATTTAGTATTTACCCATAGAACATAATATTGGGGTACGTTATGAGCACGACTGCAGTATAACATAATATATACTTACTTACATTTTTCTATCTAGATAAAAACAAATTTCTTGTTTATATTTATCTAGACAAATTTACATTAATAATAATATTATCTTTAAATTAGTGGGTATTTAAAGAAGCTGTAAGGTCGCAATAGTAAATATTTTTTTTTGAAAAAATCTGTGGCTCACAATAGAATCCAAACTAATTGATTAACTATATAATATAATATAAAAAAAGGCTTAAAATCCCAATAAACCCCCCAAAAAAAAAAATATTATTATTTATGTATATTAGGAATAACAACTACAATCGGAATCATTCTAAAATCCGAAATGACTTTGGATATACATTACTATACATTACTCGGCTTGTTCAATAATGTTATACCCATCGTGTGAAGTAAAAATACTAAAAAAATATAAACAAATAAATGAATAACATTTCTGCCTTCAAGCTGCTCTCTCAATTGTAAACAAACGTAGGTATTCAAATTACAACGTTCTCCTCTTATAATCAATATCGGACACCTTTTATGTTGTTCTCTAACAGAAGCAGCCTTTGTCATTCGATTTTTAAAGGGTTCCCGCGGCCGTACACTGTGCAGGCATAGCTGGTAACGAGTAATTCGTCAAAAAACTCGCCAAGTCTACTGCATCCCTCGAATGGCCCTATCCCAGTATATAGCGATTGCGAGGTCTGACTTCATCCCCAACCACTGGGTTTATAAGACCAATTTATGGCTGAAACACTGGGAAACGCTAACACCTCATTTCGCCACGTCTTGGTTACTCGTCGTATAAAGAAATAATATATCTCCAACCAACCCACCACAACCGGCTGGTTTCACAACCTTAATCTCTCTGGGAAATGCATAACATCATGCTCCCGTCCCCGAGATTCGGCCACACCACCTCACTCCCCTCTCATTCCTTTAAATTTTCATTGAATGACTCCCCGCTCTGCACACCTCGCAACTTCCCCGTGATTTGCGACATTACCCACCTTATTTTCTACTGCCCTAAATTATCACTACAATGCGAGCCCGCCTATTGAACCTTTTTAAATCCACAATATATTCTCATATATCAACAAAAAAATAATATAATATTATCTTTCTTTACAGGCTATATAATTTACTTTTTTTTTGTGTGCAATTTAAATTTTCCAAATTACTTTTTTACTCAATATTCTAATAACTGTTGAAACATGCAATATATTGCCGAGCAATGTTTAGATATAAAAAAATTGAACAGAAAATGACGACGCCTGTTGTTAAATTTTAACCACGTTCAAGATAGATTCAAACCCTTCGCGAATTATGCGCAATGTCTCCTATAAAAGATTCACACATTTCGGCGTGGCTGTTAATATTCTCAAAGAAAAAAGACTTTAAGAATAAAAAAAAAACTTTTTTCGGTTACTTCACAGCTACAGAGGCACAACCAACCAAATCACATACCTGGGTTGTAAAATGTGTCAATGTACATATTATTATCATTAAAAAAATATATTTCAATCGCAGTAACATTGTCCTCGTAATAAGATAATAGTTAATTAACCCTTTGCAAATCGTTGCAGAATACTCTGCGGACACTATTTATGAAGTCTCTTCAATAAAGAGGAATTGTTGTTGTTCAAACGTCCATAAACTGCGGGGAATGAGAATCGATAATAATACCATGATATGCATCACCATGAGATTTAGGCACTCGTGATTTTTGTTGCGTGTAGAATTTTAAGCATTTTTTTTATTTTGCCGTCCTCGTATACAATATTATTCAGCAAATATATTTCCCGTCACGGTACAAAATTAATTATACAGCGGTTCGGGTAAGATGTGCATTACGGGTTTACCGATTTTTAATTGGTGAGTTATATTTAATTTATTATAAATTCACCGCGGGACAATCCCTTTGTATGTCGATTGTACATTATGCGACACACGACATTATGCTTACAGGCACCCATACAAAAAAAAAAAAATTAAAACAATACTGGCCACGATTATTATTATTGGTAACAAAAGATATTGTTTAATTTTAAAATATTACGGTTGTTTAGGACATAGGTCAGTAGGTAAGTTGGGCTTCGTCGGCCAATTTCGTCACGATGCGCAGGACAGGCGCTTTGTAGAAATATAGTTAATAGCTGCACACCACTGGGACACGGAATGGAGAAGATGGTCGTAATAGTTTGCTCTAGGGACCTTAACGTTGACCTTATACCGGCTAATAGGTCCGGAACATCCGCTTTTCCACTAATTAGTTTAGATAGCAATACAACTTAGTCATAGTCTGTATTCTATTCTATTACTCAATGTACACCTATCTACATTTTATCCGTTCTAAAACCGGTATGTGTTGAGCGGAGGTAACTTTCAGGTCAAAAGTATCTCGAAAATGTACGCTGCACTCGATTAATAATAATATATATAACATGATTTACAGCAGGCACTGAAGGTTCAGTGTTACTTTTTTCTGTAATGGCATTTCAGATGATATAATATGTTTTATTTAAAATAGTTATATAGTCCGATGAAACGTATGATCGGTAATACTATAATCTTAAGACATATTTTATACAAGCGATGTACATTTTTCTACAATGATCGATAAAATACGCGGACGGAATAGCGTTAAAATATTAATCGGCTCGGAGCTGAAAATTGTGTGAAAATTGTTTAGTAACCGTGTACGTAATGCGTTGTGTTGAATTAAGTAAAAAAAAATTCGAAAACTCGTGTGAGTTACAGAATAAAAAAAATAATAACCTCGGGTGTATGAACTCCTAAAAAATATTTCATTTTTCGACGAGTGAGTTTCGCACAATCAGAAATTAATATATAATACAGCATATACAATATTATATAGGTACGTAATATATTATTACGTGTTATGCGTATAATATTGTAATATTTCACAAGCGTTTTAAATATCAGACTTCTCGAAAACCCAACTCGTATACGACGTGATCCACTCGTGAAAATTAATCACACACAACCATCCACATGATATTATATATTGTTATACACAGCTCATCGGGGAAACCCTCTTGGAATATACTTGAAAGAACACAGTGTCGACATTAGCTACTGTCGCGTATTATGTGCGTATAGAAAGTAACAGTGAGAACTGTACTGACACGTCGTCATACGGATTCCGTCAAACAGTGTAATAATAATTAATTCATCATAAAGCTTAATCTACAGGTCTGAGCATAACGTGCCGAGGTGAATTTACTCACTACCTATATGAACTCGTTAATAGGTACAAAATATCAATATGTGTATAGGTACAGCTCGGACTTATCCATACTGTTATATTATCTTCTGCCTCAACCCGCAATTGTTCACAGGCAATTCAATACAATATCAATATTTGTAATTAATTTAACAATTTATATGTGTTTAAATCGTTTCTGAAAAAAAATAACTATAGATTTTTCAAAAATAAACTCAATTATGTTAAAATATAAATATATGAAAGAAAGAAATTAATTATTATACTGGGTGATTCTTTTATCAAACAACACTCATTATTTCAAAAAGTGTACATTTTTTTTGAAAATATTTTTTAACATAGTTTCAAGTCGCTTATAAAACAACGCTTTTATTAAAAAATTATATTTTTAATTATTTTTTATCCTTATAGTTTTTTAAGTTTTTTACTTTTTTGAAAGAAAACATAGGATTTTAATTTTATATTCTAAAGTAGAATATTTTTCTTAGTATTTTGATACATGAAAATCGAATTTGGGTTGAGTAGTTTATGAGTTATAAGTATTTAAAGCTTGACGAGCGGAGTGGAGTGGTTCGGGGTTACCCCGCGAAATGTTTGTCCACTTCACCGCTCGTCTAAACTTTAATTACTTATAACTCATAAACTACTCAACCCAAATTCGATTTTCATGTATCAAAATACTAAGAAAAATATTCTACTTTAGAATATAAAATTAAAACCCTATGTTGTCATTCAAAAAAGTAAAAAACTTAAAAAATTATAAGGATAAAAAATAATTAAAAATATAATTTTTTAATAAAAACGTTGTTTTATAAGCGACTTGAAACTATGTAAAAAAATATCTTCAAAAAAATTTACACTTTTTGAAATAATGAGTGTTGTTTGATAAAAGAATCACCCAGTACATAATAGTAGTCGTCTTAACGATATTTTCGATGGTAGGCGGAAAAAAAGCCCACGGAAAAAAAGCCCAAGGAAAAAAAGCCCAAAAATATAAATATAAATGTGAACAAAATATAATAATATATTAATAATACATTACTATACTATAACAGATAATAATCATAAATAATTGTATAAGAGGCATATATAGGTAATTTTATAAAAGAAAATATTAAAATTTCAAATATGACTTATACATAATATATAACTATTGAAAATTTTTAATGTATTTTAATTTAAGAAATATTATTAAGGTATATTATTATATAGAGGGTTTGATACTGCCATGAACTGATGAACCACCTGTCAATAAATTGCATTTTTATTACCCAACTATTGATAAGCACTTTTACATTTAATTTAATTTATATTGTTCGGTACTTACCAATATAATTTATATATATAACCAGTCAAAATGTTAAAATTTATCAATAACTGGGTAATATTGACACTCCATATAGTACTCCATTACTTGGTTATTGAGATACTATCTACACGTCCTACTAGTACAGTTATATCCAGTTATACATTTGTTATATATTTTATACTTTTGTTTTACCAATTTTTGTGAATATGGAGATTATCAAATGAAATAAAGGTGGTAACAAAGGTTTTTACAAAGGTTATGTATATGTTGTAAAGTATATTGGCGTATCAAAAATAACCTGGAGGTGTTCTCAGAGGTGTTCAATGAAATGTACTGGAGAATTATACACCGATCTCAAAATTTACAGTATCACACTATACCCAACAAAATATTTATATTATTATTGTATTATTACAGTTGAAAATTGACTGACCTGCTGTGACTATTACTATTATAATTAACAATTAATTATTATTTTCATTATAATATATAATAATATATAATTATATTTTGTTCACATTTATATTTGTATTTCTGGGCTTTTTTTCCGTGGGCTTTTTTTCCGCGATTCATTTTCGATAGATGAAAATTTTTGTTTTTGTTAATTTATCGCTTAGCATAAAACTACATAGTGTTGTACTTCACTCAAACTATTATACCCACCAACACATACTAGTTATAGTTAAAAGGAGAGTTGTTATCACTACAATTTATTTTATTATAATAATATATTGTATCGTTGTATGTAATTATATTTTGTTTGCTAGATAAATAATATATTATTATCATATGCGGAATTAGTGTGGTATT
This sequence comes from Macrosiphum euphorbiae, assembly GCA_949089665.1. NCBI lineage: Eukaryota > Metazoa > Arthropoda > Insecta > Hemiptera > Aphididae > Macrosiphum > Macrosiphum euphorbiae. The sequence goes on along the minus strand of CARXXK010000003.1, from coordinate 68,412,816 downwards.
ATTGGTGTATTGTTTTGGGTGTTTACTTAACAATACTTTAAGGACTAATTAATATACATATTGTTGATCGCCAAGGACACGATATGAAGAAAAATAATATCACAAACCTAGGATCCATTTCTTAGATTTATAAATTAATAGATATTTAAACATAAATAATAATAAATACCACACGAAATTATTAATAATTATTCCAAGTTCTAACTGCAGATAATCAGTAGGTTAGGTCAGATTGGGTTAGGATAGTCCGATAGTGTATTTGTATTTTTATTTATTGCAACAGAATAATAGGTAGAATAAAAGGTACTGCCAGTATTTAAGATTATAGAATAATATTTTATATTACTCAAGAGTGTATGACCTGCAATGAGTCATAATAATGGTTGTGTTCATTTTTAATTCAATGATAAATAGTTAGGTACGACATATGAAAAACGATTCAAATCAAAAACGGTGTGTCATCCTACATTACTAAGTGACTACACATTTTTTTATGATATTGTTGATATTAAAGAAATTAATTTTACTATTAGTAATACACAAAATAAATACAATAGGTTAAATTAACTTTTGCCGAAAACATTGCATTTTAAAATGTATTTGTGTATACTGTGTATAAAATATAATTAATATACTTTCAAGTTCCCACGAATAGTAGTTTTAAATTGTAAAAAAATAACTAAAATTGTTATGATTTGTTTAAATATCAAATTTAGTCTAAATTTGAACTTAAAATATCAGTTAAATAGAACTGTGTTCATGTATTTTTTGGTTACATCATGAACTATACTTATGTGAAACCTATTGTTTTAAATTTTTAATCCTTATACAGTAATACCTATAAAAACAGAACATTTTATACATTTTTAATTATATTATAATGATTAATAATATTTAGGACTTTCATGAATTTTATCAAAATTTAAACTTTATATGAAAATCGAGCTCATATATCTTTAATATTGTTGAACTTCTATTACGTATAACAATTTATGATGACATTTATATCATAATAGTTTAAATAGCTTAAAAAAAAAAATGTATGACTATAGCTCATAAAGAGTAAACATTTTATGATATTGTATGAAGTATGGTTACATAAATATTTGATCATAATTTAAAGTAACTACGATTATTTGTTTTTGAGTTACATTAAAAAAACTACATTAATTTTGTCAAAAACTGGTTTTGAGTAAAAATGTATTTTTTTCCATAATTTATTTTTTCTAGACGATTTTAATGACTAGGTACTGCTAGAATTTTCGATTTTTACTTTTTAACACTCTCAACTATATTTTATTTGCGACTAGGAACCACCGGTCAAAGTTGAAAATCGACGCATTATTTGACTACCTATTTCTCGTGTACACAGACATTTTTTTTTTTGCATGGTATAATTATTATAATCATTCATTTTTTTAATCGAATACGAAATATAGAATAATAATGATTAGAACAAAATTTAGTTACATAATAATATGTAGATGATAATATTGGTCATTATAATTACATTAGTCATTACCTATATATTGTTCTTTCTTTCTGTTATACCTACTCACTGTATGGTACCTTATAATATAAACGTCATAACTCATATTGCCACATGAATCAGACTGAAACAATTTAATTGAAGTGTCACCGATGCGTGACTTCTTTTTTGATCTTTTCTGTTCACTATTCGTGATTCGTGTTAAACTTTAAATGTCTCGACGTGTTTGTCCCCAAATGTAATAGCTGGTACCGTCTGTCTGTTTTAATGTACATAATATATTGTTATGTATATATTATACACGTCTCTATATCCACCTAAACTTTATACCCACACTACTATACATGAATAATTAATAGAAATTAATAATTCAGGATAAGAAATATTTACATAAATTAAAGCTGCAGTATACAAAGATTACAAAGTGATTTTTTTGAAGTTAATTCCTCTTTTTCTTGAAGAGTCTATATAGGTATATAGGCACCTGCATTTTCGAAATATTTAAAAATCATAAAAATCATTTTGAACATTTAAGCGCTTTATATACCTACAAACCACATCTATATTTTATTTTATCGTTATAATTTTTAAGGTTTTTTTAATAACTGCACACATTTTTAATTTTATACTCCGAAGAACCGATCGAATAAGTAGCTAATTTTTATGAGCATATTGATAGATAAAATATATTGAATTACAAACGCGTAGTTTATAATATTACTTATAGCTCATAAGTATTTATTTTATTTTAATTATATAAACTGATATTGGAAAACTTTGGAAAAATATTTTCACATCTTACTGTCTTAAGTAGGTACCTACTTAAAGTTGGCAAATTACAAACAATTTAGACATTCATAACACCAATTTGAATATTAAATGACAATATGTCAATGGAACCAATAGAACATCTATTTTGCAGGACTACTTACCATTTCAAAGTGATATCCAAAATCAGTAGCACCTATAATTAAATTTAAAACTAAAGACAGTATTAATACCCACCAAAACTCACAATTTATTTTAGAACCAGATAATATATTGTTGTACTTATAAATCACACATGATCGTACTCAAGATATGGATATGTATTACCTTACACGTCTTATGATTTAACGATAGACCTATTGGACATGGAACATAATATTGTATTAAAGCTGTCAAATGTTTCAATTTCCGTTGATTTCAACTGAACAGTTGATTTCATAAAGTCAGTGAATAGAGATATTTGACAGTGTTTTAGAACATCTTTAAATGTTTTTTTACAAACAGTGAGAATAAAAGTGGGAATAAATTATAAATATCTGTATATTATAATGCAGACCTTTGACTTAATTCCACACACATTTTTACCTAGTGGTATTTATTATTAAAGTGATAATATTTGAACCAATCTATACGAGAATAGATTACAGAAACCTGAAGAATCAATACTTACCTACTCTGCACTCATTAAGAGACCTACTGTCGCATGATCCTATCATAATATTATTCTACAGTATAAAAATATTTGTTTTTGAGATTGTATAGTACTTAGTCAAATCGAAAAAAAATCACATAATATTTAATTAGGTTTAGGTACTATAACATAAAAAAAAAAAAAACGAAATTACTCATAGTTGCGAAAAAAAATGTTCATGTTTGCTGACCTGAACAAAAGAGACACCTGTTCACGACCACACGGAACGCAATTTTTTAAACAAATTGTTTCTTTAGATTGCATAACATCGTTATCTATAATGACGAATACCTACCCAAAATAACCGTCATATCAATACAATTTAGTTTAAAATCGACGACGGTAATAGGGGGGTCATAATATTTATAATAATATTATATTGTAATATCGAGTTTCGGAACAATAATTTCGATGGATTAGCGTCTCTTCGTGAACACCATTCATACATATTCACTGTGAATTTCCTATCATGACTTAGACCAAACTAAAAGCTCACACAGCACGATTGTATAATAATATCATTACAGGCTGAGAAGATGAGCTGAATATAATGTGTCGACGGATCGCGACGCTTGCCGTCCGTTGCTCGAACTTGCCACATATCATATTATAGTAAGTACCTAAATAGGTACTATCATGATCTACATAATGTTACTGTACGGTATACAAATATTAATTTTTGAGATTATAATAATAATTCGTTGTCTATAATAACGAATATATAATATATAATAATAACCGTCATATTAATATAATTTAGTTTAAAATCGACGACGGTGATACGGAGGTCACAATAATATTTATAATATTAATATTATATTGTAATATTGTGTTTCGAAACAATACCTATATTGTATTGACGTCTCTTTGTGAAAACCACGTATACGTCAAGGGGAATTTCCTGTCAAGACGCTGTAGATGGCGATCGACCCGTCGATATTTAGAGGAATATTGGTCGGTCTCATTAAGAATTAATTTTACCAATATCTGTTGATCACGTTCGTAATCTTATAAAGTTTAACACTTAAATAACACACATTTACGCTGTATATAGAATTATAGAAAGTAAATTAAATAATATTTTAATAGCGAATAGGAAACCGTACAATTTTCCGCTGGAGGATTAACGAAAGATGAACATTATCATACAATTTATTATTATGCTGCATGTTATTGCGTCATAACGAATAGTATACCTAAACAAATAGTGGTAGATCACCAGAAACTTAAACATTTCTACTGTGTCTCACGTGTCGGGGGAGGTTGGCGACCCCTTTTGTAGAGTGTAGACTATATACCAGAGGTTCCCAACCAATTATTTGAAACACTGATAAAGTGGTCTACAGGGTGCCTCCGGACATTTTAGAAAATGACTAAGGGTGCAGTGAGTCAAAAAAGGTTGGGAACCCCTACAGTGTACCTAGTACTCCGCAATACTGCGCACGAACCCCACAATTTTCACTTTTGTATTATAATAACATATTATATCTGCGGACTGCGGAGATGAGCTGAAAATAATATTATGTCGACGAATCGCGACGCTCACCGTCCATTGCTCGAATTGCCGATGTTTCATTTCGCATAATTATTATAATCATAATATATTATAATATACACTCGCTCGTAGCTGGAAAAACGGGTTTTCAGACGAATTTCGGGCGACGGTGACACCCGGAACTCGGAAGTGTTTCCGCAACGCCGTCGCCGTCGATCGACTGCTGCAGCTGATCGAGGTGGTTTTCGATTGGTATTCGCGGTTGTCGACTGGGCATAATATTATACGTTCGAGCCGTGTTCAAACCACATACCCAGCAGGCTATCCGATCGCGTATGCAACCATAGGTAATAATACTATTACGGGACCGGGTGACGTATATAGGGTGACGTAAATATATATGTACCTATAGGAATTATTTTCATTGTGGACCAATTTATCACTAGTCGAAACCACTAACATAGCCCAACTAACTAGAAATTGCTTAGGGAGACGAGTGTTTATGATTAATTATTATAACATAAACAAAAGAAACAGATTTTATTTTAGAAATATTATAGGTATGTAAAATTTTATACATAATTTTTAAAAAAAATATTGACAATTTCGTGTATATAATATTAATGTTATAATATTACAACGAACCATCATCAAAGCAAGTCCTGATAATCCAACATTATTCCTTGTTGGTTTCTCAAAAACGTTTTTCATCAACCTAGTGTTGAAATCCCCTGTGAACAGTGCAAATATATATCCATGAATGGAAATATATTTCTAAAAAGTAGAACGCGCCATAAACATAACTCAAAATCATTGATGGTTATCATTTATCACTTATCAGTAAGTATATACTGCAATTTAACTCAAATTTTCATAATTCATAAATGGACTATTAAAAAAGAAAAAGCACGGGGTATGGTCATGTAATATAGTATATTTACTTAAAAAGCAATAAACATACGGTGTTTAATTTAAGAAATATACTCATGTCAAGAAATTCCCAAAAATAATATTTTGAAAAAACTTATCAAGTATATTTTAAATTAATTCACTCGAAAAAATATATATTGATAAATTCTAAAAAATAAACTCGTTGACTTAGATAAATTAATTTACCATCAACATTTTTCTTATAATGAGATTCACAAATAAATTGACTATTTTGAATTTTTCCAAAAAAGTTTTAAAATCAAATTTAAAATTTTTTTTTCAGTGTTAAAAAATAAAAATATTTTTTTATATTATAATTACAACCTACTTATAGCGAAAGTAAAACAAAAATAATGTAAGATACTCATTGTTAATTATTCGAAACACGCACGAACGTTTATGAAAATATTTCTTTTACAAATTCAATATTATAGTAATATTTTGAGTTGTTAAAAAACAACATTTATGACAAACAATTATATTTCTTACTACCTAGTTCCTTTTAGTTTTTACTACTTTGAGTAACAGTAGATACATTTTTTATTTTAAACTCAGATGCAGAATATTATTTGGAGTATGATATTCAGAGTATTTTGATCGATAAAAATCAAATTTCGGATGAGTAGCATATTATAAATTAATGATAATTTTAAAGTTTAGAGGAGCATGTAACCAACTTGTTCACTCTGCTTATATATTGCCTTAAACAAGAGGCAAGAGGCATTAAAATTGTGAAAAAAAAAAAATTAAAAAAACGTAAATAGTTTTTGGAATAATGTGTGTGTTGCTGAGTTAAATGAATCACCGGCTATATATCTACTAAAGTCTAAAATGTTTCAAAAACCAAAACTTTTTTATTAAACCTAATGATAGTATTAAATTGTACATACGTTAGTAACTTAAATTTATAACCATTGTTGATAGATTTCAATATTACCAAATAAATAAATAATTGAATATCACGATTATAGATAATTCGTGGCCAATGTCAAGTAATATTTTATACTGATAGGTCATAGGTAATAACAATACTTCTATTGATTAATGTAAAAATGATCAATGTATAAATTAATTTGATCATGCTGTATCGGAGACATTGGTCATTTTAACACAAGTAACATAATCAAATATTAACGACGGTCAAACAATCTCAAATTCGTCCAAATGTGACATTGGCCCTTCTCGCAACCAACAGCCACAGATAATATTGAATAGAATTACAGTGTTGGGAATACCTTAAATTTATACAATAGTTCCAAGGCACTATTACTATCTTAAGTAATTTTATGATAATTTATTTACATTGTATTGTAAATAATTTATACAATTTAATGATATTAAATGATATTATTATGTCATATTTAATGATTTAAGTTGCTTTTTGTACCTGGTAAAATTCCTATACCTATATTACCCTACTCGTTAGTTAATTTATTTATAATACATTTTAATAACCAATTTATGAAAACAAAGTGGTTAAGTGGATGTCGCTCTGCTGTACAGTAGGTTACAGATGGGTCATTGTATATAGGATTGTATTAAGCTTGAATTCAATGATTCTTGTTTTTCAATGAATTTTTTTTTAATTTTTAATTTGTTTGTAGTACTTAAGCAGTGTCCTGTAACGACTCAAAATTCTGTTTTTTTTTTTTTCAAATGACAAGGGGCTTTTTGAATGTAATTTATCTAAAATATAATTTTTCTGGAAGTTTGAAGTATCAGAGTTGAAATTCAAGCAAATAGTTTTTGAGTTATTTGACTTTGAGTACTAAGAATAGTAGGCCCATGATAATGGGTTTTTAAGATATGGAGAACGAAGGTTATGGTGATTTAAAAATGTTGTGGTGATTAATATCTGCAGTTTATCAAAATTAAATTTTTTTAAACATTTTATAATGGTAAAGTGTAAAAAATACTAGATCTAATCTGACATCTGTTTTACCTATACTTTTGTAATACCACTTAACCTTATTCACTTGGCACTTATCGTTATAGATAATAAACATTTTACCAACTGAGAAACTACTAGTCCAAATTTTGAATTAGGTACCTACATCAATATTTTCAAAAAAAAATATCAACCAAATAATTTACAGTAATAGGGGAGGGAGGTTCTCATATGAAAAAAAGGTCTGTATCACCACATTGAACTCCTTGAGTGGTACAACAAATTTCAAGAATTTGAAAATGTAATCTGTAAGTATATGATATTTAAAAATTCCAAAATCAGATTTTGAATAACGGCATTGTTAAAAAAAAAAAAGGTGGATTGTAGTTGCATAGTGGATCGCCCTGTATAGAATGATTTGGAAAAAAATCCGCGGAAATCCTATTTTATTCTTTGACCGTACATTTAGACAAATCGCTTACATAATTTAATTTAACGTCCTGTGCGGGGTGCAGTGTTTTTTCATTTCAAATTATTACTCATTTTTACATCATGATTTATATGTAGGTAGATATTTAATATAGGTAATATATTATTACCTATATTAAAACTGTATATACCTAATACCGTGTAACAATGAACACGCATTATTATTTATTTCGAAGAGTACAATGTTATCAACTTTTTTTTTTTTTAAGTCTAATACGCACGCAATTCTAACATTTTAGTTATCCCTTATTTTTTCGCCTTGATTTTAATTCGTCAAATACATTTTCTTGAAACTACGGAAGTAATGTTATATAAAAAAAAAAAATCATGTTTAAATAATAAATAATATAGAAGAATAAATTAATAATATACTCATTATATAAGCAATGAATTTTTCGAGATAATAAGACATGTCCCCTTTTAAAAATAAAAACTCCGACATCGTGTATATACGACCCAAATACAATCTGATAAATTATGTACATTATTATTACTTGAACTCGGCCCTGAACCCTCTTATCACATAGATAGAAAATAATTTGATGATGGTAAATTTGAATTTTCGTTCACGAACTCCGTTTAATATTTAAATATATTATGCACCGTATAAAATTGATATTGCAGTAAAATATTTAGTTTTTTCTTTTAGGAGGCACAAGCGTGTACGGTGTACGTACCTAATAACTAGATGCACACAATTATGGTCGACATCAAGTAATGAAATATAAATGTAGTGTTTGAAATAAAATCGTATAATAATTGCACTCTTTTTTTTTACGAATTTTAATGATACCAGTAATAATTTTTCACGATATCCTACGGGCTCGATATCTGATCTTTTTTTTAAAGGAAGTGAAATTTGTTTCTCTGAAAACTTCTCTCCGATCCCTTCTCTTACAGGGCCCCTTCCATATTTTTCATTATTAACAATTAAATGAACACAATTAATGTAATTAGCAACTACCGTGTAATTTAAATTGGTTTGCTATCTGTTAATCCGTTTAACTGCAGTCATTAAGAACTCGTACTGAACGCGGACTGTGCTTTTTTTAATTTTTATCTTAACTTAACACTTTGAATTCGTTTTTCAAAAAGTAATAAATATATTCTTAAATCTGAAACATAAATGTACAACGCGGCCGCTTGATGAGAGTTATTATTTATGTTCAAATCCGAAACGAAGCCTTATGAACTTGACATATTTTCAATATTATACTAGTATTATGTATTGCCTTAAAATTTCTTTTGTACATTCAACTGTTGCTATTATTATTAGATTGATCTAAAGAGATTATAGTTAATTCTACTGGTGAGACTATAGAGTATCAGATGATCATATTATTATTCATAATATATATATATTATATTTATTAATATATAAGTTACACGTACTTATTTTTAAAGGTATTTATCATTATCTTAAAAGATTATTATTAATTGTATATAGACAGTGTATGTCAGGATAAAACTAAAACAACTACATGGAGTTCGAAGTATAGGTATAATTGAATCACGTGATGTAGAAAAATATTAATGGGTATTTAAACAATTTTTAATAAAACAATTATTTAACCACTAACAGTCAATGAATTCACTACTTTGAGAGCAGCGATGAAAAAATATTAAATGTGAGACAAGGAAAAGCAGTTCAAGACGCAGCCGACTACAAGTATAATATATTATATTAGTGATGTTAATTTTCAGAAAATTAATTTTGGAGGATTTTTTGTATTTTTTTAAATATGAAAATATAACTAATACATTAACTTACACTGTGTAAGTAATGTAGAATGTATATAAATGCTCTAGAGCAGGGTGGTCCAACCAGCGGCTAGCGAGGCTTTTTTTTTTGCCCCTCCAACACTATGAAATTTAAATTTTAAATCACAATAATATTATAACAAAATCGCAATAAGAAGGTATACAATTTATACCATCTTAGTAAATTTGCCCCTTGAAGAGTTTTGGAAACTGTGTTCGCAAGAAAAATTCCCAACATTACAGAATTTTTCTCTTGAAATTTTGTCATTATATTTGGCAGTATGTATATTTGTGAATCGGCATTTTCTACAATGAATTTAATAAAGTCTAAATCAAGAAACCGTCTTCAAGATTCGTCTTTAGAAACGTGCATCAGATTAGCCACCACAGGGTGTTCAATTGAAATCGATAAATTTGCTACTGAAAAAGAATGCCAATCATCACATTAATAGTTTATTTTTTTTTTATTGTAATAAGAATTCCTAGCCTAATTATTTTTTTTAGTAACTTTTTGATTATTTTAAACATGAAAACATTAAATAATAGTAATAATAATAATAATAATAATTAATAATTTGTGCATTATATAAAATAAATAATTATAAATAGGTAATAGTATAATTTTTTTTCTGCTAGCGGCCCCAGTTTTTTTATGAAAGTATAAAATTGATTCATCAACTACAAAAGTTTGGACCACAATGCTCTAGAGCAGTGGTTCTTAACCTTTTTTAGTTCAGCGCCCCCTTTATCGTAATAACTTACTGCTAACGCCCCCCTCCCCTCAAAATCAAAATTTCTTCTAATAAAGATATATTTATATATATTTATTTATTCATCAGTATATTACAGTATAACTTTATTAATTAAAGTAAAAACTCTTATTTTTAGTTAATAAAGGTTATATTTTTCACCACTTAACAAAAACATTTTACTTTACTATACAAAAAGAATTACTTAACTCTTTGAGGGGCAAAAATTTCCTTTAGAAAAAAGACCCATGTGGGCAATATGTCTCTTTACCATAACATTTAGTACATATATCAAAATATTGATAATGATAATAAATGATGAAAAACGCGAGAAATGATATCAGACCAGCGGCAGTGATATTGTTTGATGCATGTATAAGATGATAATAAGGTGATTGGTATGCTGACCATCATCAAACAAATATTAAAAATAATTTTAAAAGTGGTTAAAATAGTAACCACCGCACCTGAACGGTAAAAAAAAAAGTGGTTAGCATACTAACCACGGCCCCTCAAAGAGTTAACTATGAAAAAAAAATTATACCTATCAATGACTACTCTGAGCCTGATGAGTAGCTGCTAACTTGGCGATTCTCTAGAGTCTAGAGAATGGATATAATTTTTGGGAATTCTTTTCTGGAAACTCCCCATATTAACACCATGTCCTTCTATAAATATGGGGTACAATATGATAGTAATAGTAAAAATTATCAAAGCAATTTTTCTAAAAAAAACTTAAAGTTTGTTATCCAGAAATAAGTAAATCGCGTCATCTGTGAACACGGGTAATAATACCTACCCATAATATAATGTGCATATATTATTGACTACGTAGGTACATATAATTATGTGTACTTGTGAAAAAGCTCGGACTACCTCTCTGTGCGTAAATCGTATATATTACTATTATTATTGTATCATAATATTCCAGCTTGGATGTCTCTCACTGTTTCGTGTATTTGATTTTCTTATGCAGACGTGCATAATAATAATAATAATAATAATAATATGTATAATTTAAACCACGTGTATATGCATATAATATCGTTTTGGTGACACGCGTAAATAATACACTACCTATATTATATAGTAGCGTTTTTTTTTTTTTAAATAGTATCCTGTTATCGCGTTTTGAATATCTACTCATTAGTCATTAGAGTGTGAAATTAAGTGTGCCTTCGAAAAACGTCCAGGTCCCACAGAACTTATAACCTTTTGTGGTGGTGGTGGTGGTGGGCTATTACGCATTATAATAATACTATGTTCACATAATAGGTAATTGATTATTAAAAAAAAAAACTATTTCACGTGCCCGGATGACGTTATTACTTCAGATGATTGCATCGAAATATATAATAATTGCATGTACAATTTAAGCCACGTACATACGAGTAACGTACTCCACATATAATTTCGTTTGGTAACACTATAGGCTTAAAATGCGGGCACCTAACAAAACCATTAATTCAAAATAATCCATAGGGCCACAGGGAGTTACATATAAATCAATAAGGTATAATTTGGTAGACTAAATCGTAGTTAGGGGGGCTAGATCCCCTCCCTATTTACGCCACTGGTTTCTGACGGTGGGCACAAGACGTCATCTGCACAGTCGCCAGAACTCATAATCCTAGATGGTGACCACGAACTAAGATACATAATATAATATTATCTTCTTATATATATCGTTATATATGCCTTAAATCTAGGGAATATCTTAGTTTGTGGCTATTACACAGCTATAATGATGATACATTTGCTCCCAGCGCATATTACTTTATTCCATATATGTACTTATATCATGACAATATTATACGTTTACATAATACGGTTATTGGGATTTTTTTTTTAAAAATTCTTACACTCGCCCCAATAATTACAGTAGGTAATGTATGATTCACACTATGACAAAAAATAAAAAAAAAATGAAAAGAGTAAAATTTATTTGGAAACGCCCGCGAAGATGTAGCGGGGAAGAACACGTGGCCGGGACTGCCACCGTCTGCTGCTGCGTCTTACAGTATATTATTATTGTAGAGACTTCCGGTGTGGAGTATGGGTGTCGGGAAGGGGAAATGAGTAACGGGAGAAACGGTGTAGAAGGATGTGAGGATTAATAATCGGTCACACGTCACCGGCACCATAAAGTGCATGATATTATTCTCTCCGGGGGGGGGGGGGGGAGCAGAAGATTCACGAGTATTATATTATGTGCTGACACGACGTGGACAGGTCAAGCTCGCGCTTGGTTCGATATCACTTTTTGCCCCCCGCGGTTTTCACCAGCTGGTCCCTTCGGTTTCGGACCGTTTTTCGGCGGTTTTCGATACCATCGTGTAGGTATATAACACGATATAATATGTCAATAATATTATTCTACTCCGTGGCGCATGTCACTCGCGTGTACAGTGTCAATATGGGATTATATTGGTATCGTCGGGCAACATAATAATAATAATAATATCGTGCATCGTGGTACGAATATCAGCCATAATACGAGTTAAAACCGTTTAGCTCCACGATTTTAATCTTTCACGCGGGATATGATGAGTCGCACGGCGAACGCGAGCTTAACGAAACTATAATACGATATAATTACCATGTGTTTACATTTCTGTTTACCAAAAGTACTGAATGTTATACACGTCACCAGGACTTATATGCGGTTAAAATCTACACTGTAACAATATATATTTGGTATAGTTTTGTTATTTCACGAAAATGTATTTTAAAAATATTGGTTTAATTTTTTGTCGTCTCGACAGTCCCACTAATATTCTTCAACGGTACATACCTATACGTCATAATAATATACGATCGTATTAACGACAATATTATCATTATTATGTTATTTTTCGTAAGATAAAGTGGATTAACCATCTTGTGGCTGGAATAAATACACACACACACACACACACACACACATGGTATGATATAATATATACCACGACAGCAGGCTATAAATTCCTATAAATTAATTCCAACCGACTCGCTTAATTCTGCGTGTCGCAGAGCACTTGTGTACAGAATTAGTAATTTTCAACAAAATGTATAGTACCATTCCAAGCACCACGTAAATAAATACTCTATGAAGTAATAGTTTTCTATCAGTAAAATAGATCAAAGAAAATATTATATATTCAATATTGTATAACTTTAAGTTTACGTACACAAGACTATTTTTATTATATTATAATATTATCATACTATTATTTGTATATAAGTAAATTATGTGTATGTCGTTAGCTTGACCTACACCACGATACTATATTATAAAGGCTTGTTGTGAAAAATATTTTTAAAACGGAATTGAGTAAATATTCAATATTAATAATTAAAAAAAAAATATTTCAAATGACACTTTGAAAAAAGTATTTTAAACACTTAACAAGTTAGCGTTAACTACACAAATTGAATTAATATGTATTTTAACGCTTTTATTTGCAAATTATGTTTGTTTATTTATTGTTACATATTTTTTAAATATAATTTATTTATTGTAAAGTAATAATATTACTAATTATCGTAGACATAATATAACTATAACTATAATATTGTACTTCTTTGGTATAAAATACAAATACAACTATACTAGAGGAGATACTAAGTAGGTAGGTACTTACTGTAATATGTGTATCATAGTCGTTCTTCGAAGAGTAGTTTCGTGAACCACCATAAATACTACTAACCAACTGTACTTCTAGTATATTATCCTACTAAAGCTTATAACTATTAGGTACTAAAGTAGTTTACTCAGAATATTATCGACATGGTTTAGTGCAATTCCAATTTCCAATTCACATAACATTATAATATTTGCCAGTATTCAAATTTGACTTATTATGTACGTCTGACGTCTCAATCAGACATCAAGTAGTGGAAATGTTTCGATTTAAAATAAAATATAATAATATAATTAATAGTAAATTGTACAGGTAGGTACTCTTTCAGAGTAGAAATATGAAATTAAATGTAGCTACGAGCAAAATGTTACGTTGAAAAAAACAGCCACTGCAAAATGTCTGTACATAATATACAAGACAAGAGACAGCATGTAGTTTGTAATAGGATTCGATTAAACTTAAATTGAAACGTCGGACAAGAGTACAAGACGCTTTTTCAAAATAAACTTTTTATGTCTTTTTTCCACGATTTCGGGTTTATAAAGAAAAATAAACCCTGGAATCGTTTATAAAAAGGAGTGTTTTCGTACGATACACGATGTCACGAATTCACATCATAATAATAATATGTATCGTATTATGAATAGGTTGTACAACTGTGGTAGTACGGATATTATGTTGAAAAATAAAAACGAAAACAAGTATTAAGATTGTATGATAAATATTTTACTTTACACCACCAGTAAAAAAAAAAAAAAATTGAGTAATGAATTCAATTGAGTGTCGTCTGGAGATAAATTAATGTATAATAGGTGTTTCTTCTTCTACCATATATATATATATATATATATTATTATTTTAATTATATTATTATTTCAACTATTACCTTATAATATAAAATGTGTATGTGTGTGCTATTAATTATTTAAATTGTATATTTTTTTTTTTTTTAGTTGATCTGAATCCCGGCGACTATGGCCATTAGCTGTATGGTTTTTTATAGGTTTTTATGTCGGTAGGGGGGGGGGGGAATACTTGTGTTTTGGGTTTGGCTAAATTTTTGATTGGTTACCAGTAGGGATCTGCCATTCCCGAGTGGGGGATGGAGGCACTTGTTCTCCGGACACCGTGATTTCCCCTAAGAAAAATGCCACCCGTGACCAGCCGACGCAGCCGACGCTTTAGACCGCTAGGCCACTCCGTCCCCCTATTGTATATTATCTTATGTTTTAAACTGTTGTATATAGCCCGTTAATAAATAAATAAAAAATAATAATTCAGGGATCTACGTTCACCAAAACTAACATAATAATTACTTCCGAATGGCATATTTTAAGTAAGTAAGGTACACTTGCCAACATAAAACGTGAAACAGCTAGGAGTTTATTTTCGTTGGTCTTACTATAGTAATTTGATTTAATATTTATTTGTTCATTTAAACGTCGTGCAGATGAGCGTATTTCTATATTTCTATTAATAATCGTGTACTTTAATGTCCACGTCAAACAACTTTTCAATAAATCACTTTTTATATATTATGATATTATTTACTACACGCTTTTTGGTGTCCGTGTAACACAACGATTTTTTACACAAAATAAAAGAATAGGTACCTATGTCGTTGTTACGGCGTAGAACGAACAAAATGTTTTTTGCCAAATTAAATTTACTTTGAATATTAAACAGAAACGTTTTACTTTTGGTACCTGTCTGAATTGTTTTTAAATGTTTTATTTTAATATTTATGTAGCTTTCTACATTAGTTTCTAGTTTAACAAAGGGCCTATATTACACTTTACACATGTTTACTGTATCAATTATTAATGGATTTTGTGTTTGTTTACGACACGTCCATTGTTCTTGTTTGCCTGCCACTTCTAATTATTATTATACGCGTCTAATGAAATGACTTAAAGATTAAAGGTATAGTTTGTGTTCAGTGGTTCTCCGTCTATATAGTCTATGCCATTATCTGTGTAACTAGAGGTTCTTTATACAAGTCTAGTGTATATATATATATTTTTTTTTTCACAACGTTTTCATAATATTAATGGTTTGGTTTTATAAATTAAAAAATAGTGTCTACGCAGTACGCCTACACCCCGCCTCAATTATTGTTCAGATAAAATTTTAATGTTTTTATGCTGAATAAGAATTTAAAAATAAATTCTATAAAATGCTGTTACTGGATTTTGGGTGGGGGCCATAATGGGCGGTGTCTTTATAAACAATGATCTATAGTAATTTCATTAGAAAAAACTTTTTTTTGGAGCTTGGATTATCTAAAAGTTTTCATATTTTGTGTGCCTTCTTGTACGAGAGTATTAACTTTGTTTCACTTAATATAATTTGAGTACCTACCTAAAATTAACTTTGTTGATTTTGTTTGTATTGTAGACTGTAGTCATGAAAGAATATTAAAATTATATTTTTTGTAATTTTTTTTAAGTATATTTTTTTAATCTATTAAATTTAAAATTCAAAACTTAGAGTTACTTCAGTGTATTGTTTCCGTAATTTGCAATGTTATTAATTTAAATAAAATGTATATTTTATATATTATTATTATCATAATATATCATATATATCTAAAAATACAATTATATTTTTTATGCATTAATACAAAAATAAGAGTATTATATTTTGTAGGATAAGATAACCGTGACCTAACTCTTCTTGAATAAAAACCTAGATTATACAAATATTATATACTCAAGACTAGATATTATACAAATCTCATTATCAAGAATGTAATTTTTTCGATACTTCAAATTCGTCACTCGGTTACTCACACTATACTCGCTGCAGTCATCCACCAACCCCACATCCTCCATACATTGTTTATACGCCCAACTTACCTACTGAATTACATATGGTCGGTTCGGGTTGGGTTTGGTAAATACCGATACAATATCGATACATACAGATCTACCATACAATATAACATATTATTATCGTTTATAATATTATTAAATATTGTTGTACTCACCGCGAGGTCATTACAAGTGCAGTGCACCGCTCGCACGAATCACCGAACATTTTTTCATCGCGTTTTACATTAATTTTTATTCGTTTTATCGTCGAGCCCCGACGCTACACGTGAAGGTCGGGGGTAGGTGATGCTTATATTAAAATCGAATTTCACGAGCTTATCGATCATACACGACGACTGTGCACGACCGTAAAACGTGTCGTTGTGCGAACTTTCGGTGTACGCGACTACCCTGCGATACATTTAAAAGTGTGTACGGCCACAGACACGCTGGCGGGTACGTATCATACGTATATACCTATATATATAACACATTATTATATAGACTCTCCGGTATAATGAAAACAAACACGAAAAACGAACCGCAGAAGTTCGCGGCGACTACAACTATATCTTAAGTGAGGTTTTTATTACCGTTTTCGTTCATCTCACATTTAATATACTCGAGGTATACCCCCTACACATATATACTCATAAACACACGACCACACAGTGAAGATGGTGTAAACCGCGACTTAATGGGTTCAGCTGTGCAAGCGTCTGTGTAGACAGATATAATTACAATTCACGGTTTACAATAATATTGATAGTATATACCTACCTATACCTATCTATATACCTACCGGGAGCAGCAGTAGTACAGTCGTGGATAGTTTTAATAGAAGCAACACGGACGATGATTGTTATATAGTCGTATAGGTATTGTGGTAGAAGGTGCCCAGCAACGTTTTATAATATAGGGATTGTAATATATCGAACCATATTATTGGTGGCGACTGATAGCCGATACCGGGGATACCTATTAATGTCGACGTGTAGAGTAAAGCGTCACGACATTTTTGATTGATTCGCCGGCCTTTTGCGGAAGTTTTATAATAATCGTATTATTATGTGTACAACCTACACAGCTGAGCGAATACGCAAACATAATACAAGTGAAATGGCCACCTGGAAAACGGTATTAAAAATCCAACTAGACGACGAAAAACTATATAGTTGTATTTTAACGAGCAACTCTGATTCGGGCTTCGGGTAAGTTAACAACCGATGAATAAAAAAAATTTGTGTCATCGATCGTCTAAGGAAAATTACCAAGATGATTACCTACATATTTACATACATTAATCAGAACTTGGACATATTTAAGCCACCCTCTCCTAAATTACTGCACGTGTGTATGAATTTCGTGACTTGGTCGTTTCTGGATCGATCTCTATAATAATAGTATTATTGTTAACAGCTGCTTTTGCACTCAAATATTATACTCAACGACCTGTTCAGATGATTTAAAAACAATAGTTTAAAATTATTACTTGTATTTTATATATTTATAAACTTGCGTTTTATATGCGTCGAGTGACCGATGAAGTTCTGTGTGTTTGCATCTTGCCCGTTTAGCGTATTAATTCCGTACAGCGATCACGTATAGGTATTTCAAAGGGTTTAAGTAGAATTAAATTAGTTTCGGTTTCATACAGAAGAATTAAGCCCTATTATTTAGTTTTTTTTTTGAAACTTTCCTAACTACATTGTATATGATACAACTACGATAGGTCAAACCATAATCATGTTTTATTCATTTCCCACTTTCGACGGTAAAACACTTATTATGGACGTTTACACTGCAAGTTGCAACTGTTAATGGTTTAATACTTTGTACACTAATTTTCACATTATATAATTAATAATAATTGTATACTGAGTATAAAAATGCAATAATATCTTGATTTTGTTATGTGACATATAATATTATTGTATAATTGTATTGTTTCATTTTTACTATAACTACAATAATTTATTGGGGGACGAGGTGGCCGAGCGGTCGGACACGTCGTCTGCGGCGCTGGCGGTCGCGGGTTCGATCCTCTCGACCACTGTGCGGTATTTTTCTCCGGGCAAGTCACGGTGTCCGGAGAACAAGTGCCGCCATCCCCCACTCCAGGGCATGGCAGAAACCTACGGGTGCCCCATTCAAAATTCTGCCAAAACCCAACACACACGTGTTCCTCCCCCTACCGTAATAACAACACACAAAAATAAACCACTAACACCCAATGGCCTATGTTGCCGCGGGTTATCCAATAAAAAAAAAAAAAAAAAAAAAATAATTTATTAGTTGTTGTCTACTATTTCTTTTCAAGCTTTAAATAGTACCTAATTATCTACATATTATATATTATTTAATAAAACACGTCATGTAATATTATATTCCAGCAGTTCACGTGATTGAATACAACATGGATAATTGTATTATTATGCAACGCGACGAACATTAAATTAATTTAATATGAACATTTAAGCTATATTAATACATTTATTACAAACTATTTTTGTTACAATCAAGCTTGACATTCAACGCAGAACAAATTAATTAAAATATAAATTGTACGATTATTTTTAAAACAGATTTTTTTCAATGTATGCATAATGTATAATATTATATAATATTATTCAATATTTGGTAGGTAAACGTACATATAAATTCATTTTTTTTTTCAAAATGGACACCTAAGTAAATTTTACAGCTTTTAGTTTTGACTCAATACTATATTATCGTAATAAAGTATATAATAATGATTTAAACGAAATTTACTATAATGCTTCAAATATAAAAAATACGATAGGTAGTTAAAAATTTGATTACCTCGTGAGTTTAAAGACTTATGTAACTTTTAACGACCAAAATCCCGGTCGTTTATTACGGAATTATTGTCGCTCTATATAATACGGCGATTGAGTAAAATTAAAACAATAATATTCGCTGTTATCGTATTTTTCTAATCGTTGTATTAATACTGATGTACCCTCGACGATTTGTGCTCAACTCGATATAAAAAAAATATCGAGTTTTTTACGACTTATCGAAGAAGGTAGTTGACGTAATGTATAAACCTCAAAAATAAAATCCTGTTGGCTATATTAAGTGTTTGGTAACGACAGTATAATAGCATCGTAACTCATTTTATTCCGTTTATTCTCCGCCGAGGACACTGTATAGGTATGTATATAATATTATGCTTTCCTCGGCCGTCGAAAACTTTTTAAAATTATTGTTCCTCAAACAGTCGGGCGTAAAACGAATTGCATTTTACACGATCAGATATTATAAAATGCATATTATCTAGGTATCGAATAGGCGCATTATACTTAACACAAAGGCAATAGGTACCTACAGGATTATAATATATATTACGCTTGTAAGGTGCAACCTCGTGCGAGCAGGAATTGCTGTCCGAGAGTTTGGCAGGCAAATATATTGTTTTAGTCGTAAATTAACGAACTTGGCACATTCGTACTACATCGTCGAGCCGTACACGTAACGTCAGATGAGGATGTACAACGTTCCTCCGTAGGTTAAACATACCTGTAAAAAAAAAATAACATTCATTAAAATGACGAAACGACGACTTGACGGTAGTAACAAACGTTACTCATATTATTATTTGACAAATAGAATTGTAAATATCGAATGGTTCTGCATTCATGTTAGGTGATCCATTTAACGTAAGACAATCATTGTTTCAAAAAGTTTTTCAAAACTATATTGAAAAAAATAATGTCACATAGTTTCTAGTCGTTAAAAAGCAATTTTTTTATCAGATTTTTACTTTTTTGAATGACAACATATGGTTTTGATTTATTATTTATTATTTTCCAAGCACCTATTTTGATACACAAAAATCAAATTTGGGACTTGTTATTTATGAGTTATAAGTTATAACTTGTAAGTGTTTTAAGTTTAGATGGGTGAAGCGACGGACCAACATTTTGTGGGTAACCGCGTATTACATCTAAACTTTAAATACTTATAACTCAAAAATGACTTGATTAAAAATTCGATTTTTATGTATCGAAATACTCAGAAAAATATTCTGCTTTGGAATATGAAATTAAAACGTTATGTGCGGTCATTAAAAAAAAGTAAAAAGTAAAAAAATATGATTAGGATAAAGAACATTAAAGCATTAATCATTTTTTATATTTTTTAAATGTTGATTTGTAACCACTTAAAGCCTGTAAAAAAAAATATTTTCAAAAACGTTAATATACATTGTCTTATGTTAAATGGATCATCCGGTACAAAGGTACTTATCAATAATGAATTATTAATGGTCATCACGACATCAACCTTTGTATAGGTTTAAGTAACCTATGATGTATCGTTAAAGTGAGCTTCGTGTAGTTTAATTATGTAACAACAATGGTATTACTGTGTGGTATTACTTACTACTTAGGTATAGGAACACACACAAAATACATAATATATATATATATATGAACTAATCAAGTAATATAAAAGTACCGTTTGATAAATTTGACTAGGGAGACCAAATGTGTATCCGTTTTATTTATTATTATTATAATATTATAATATAATATATAAAGTTTTATGTGACAAATTATCATCGTAAAATCCGAAACTTCTCTAATAGTTTTTCCACATCCACGCCACCAAGCGACAGTAAAGTTCTATTATATTATAATACGCTTCTCTTTGCTAGTACTTCGTTACTGTCTTCGTAATATTATCACAGAAACAGCACAAAAGAGTTTTGGATCAAAGGCCCGACGGGTGTAAATTCCATTTGGATTGAGTGTTATGCAATACGCGCTTTCTATACATCTCTATACTACGTCGAGTATCAAGAAATTTTATTATTCAGATTGTAATGAAAACAGCCTATGTCTAAGTAATTATTAATTTGTTAATGACACAGTCGGCCGTCCACCGAAAACTTTTAATCCCTTCGACGGTCTGGTTATCGATCGGAGGCTGTATAATATAATTATATATATATACAGGTACCGTGGTCAGTAGCAGGTAGGAAAAATGGTTTCGGATAAGTATTTAGTATAATTATAGTGTAAACAATACAGACTACGCGTCATAATATTATATCTAGATTATCCACAGGTTCATTTCGTTGGTTAATAATTTCCTATCGTATCAGTATTAAACGGTGCAGTTCTATATTAAACAAAAGATTTGTGAAAAAAATCATGAGATGTGGCAATTGGGACCATTCGATGTTATGTCGATTCGTTCGGACCGAATTCCTCCTCGTTGAATATTATATTTTGTTGAATATTATGATATAATTACAGGCAAAACGAAGGCGTCGGTTATTTTTTATAATATAGCACCGAATCACTGGATTGCTCCTCATCTTGACCAAAGGTTACCATTGGTTACAAAGAATAAAATAGTTATTATGATTGGATATAATCTTCTGTATTGTATATTATATTTTGTTGTGTGGGCAAATAAAGCTTTTCTATACAAATTTAAAATTGATTAGGTAACAGCTGTTTATAGAGGTAAAGTGTACGGTCGAGGCTTACATGCTAAAAAAAAAATACTCGACATATAAGTAACTTTTTTTCTTACGAGTATAATATAACCTTCGATTGTTAGTTGAAAGATGGGGCTGTTATTTTACTCCAACTACCGCATGGGTAAAAAATATAGGGGCCAAATATCAAATACAGGTTAAAAATATATATCCAATTATAACGGTAAGTTTGATTAATTCAATCTGGGGAGACCTTTTATATAAAAAAAAATAATATACATTTCTACTATTGTTTGATCTGCAACCAATATGGCAAAGATTTATAAACAGAAAAAAAATATTTTTCAATATCCGTAGTAGGTGTAAATCTCAAAATCCTTGCGTGAGCATCTCTTTCAAATGCGAATTTCGGAAAATCCTTTCTTAGTGAACATGGTGGTACTGTCAAAATGTCAAGTCCCCAGCTATCATAGTTTAGGCTCTATACGTTGATCGACTAGTCAGTCGGGGCACGTTCGAGAATATATAGGTATATATAGGTATATATATGTAGATATATATATATATAAAGGCAATGCGTACGGCTCAGAGCTTATCGAGTCAAAAAATACTCGAACGATCGAATTTGACGAATCAGGGCTGCAGGTTTAGGGTTATAATACAGATCGAACCCGTTATTTCAGTGAGGCTCACCAGCTATATAAATGTAATATTTAAATCACGTTCGCATATTCTTTTATTTCTGTTCGCAATCATTATTAGTTCACGTATGAAAAAAAAAAGTTAGTATACCTAATTATATTACTATGCACCGCCGCAGGTGCAGGATTATTGCCCATATCGATTCCATATATTTTATACCCTGGTAATACAGCTAGTTACCTACTATAATTATGCTACCTATCTATATGTTATAATTTATTTTATGAGCTCGCCGGAGATCGAGGAAACTGTATTTCTCAGCGATACGATACGCATAATAACTGTTTAATATCATTCATATTTTACACAACGTATTAATATCGTAATTAACATCGTACGTTATTGTGAAGCATATAATGTATTACTGCCCGTAATATAATATATTATACTATAGACACGCTGCTCGCTATTCGCAGAACAGTGTAATATAGTTTGGTGTGCGTATACCGTATACCTAGTAGTAGGTATAATACTAATTAGCGATATGCTGGAAATGCCTTTGTGGTATATTGTATTAAATTATAATTACAATAATAATATGTATTATCATCTATACCCACGATCCGGATATTGAGATAGGCGTTTTACAGGGGGCCAATATACAGCTGATGTGCAGGAGGGATACGTCAACAAAACATATATACAAAAAAAGGCAAATGACAAGGTGCACGCTATTCAATTTTTTCCACTTTGAAAAAAAATGTATGAATCATAAATATTATTTTAATATTGATAAGTAACCATCCATTGTATACGTACCTAGTGGGAATTAGATAATTTTTACATTTTGTTCGCTTCTACTGTGATAAACAAATCGTTAGTTACGCGTAATCGGTTGGACAATAAAAATATCCATAATCAACCCAAAAACATTTTTATGTTTAAAAAAAAGATCAACAACAGCGATACGAAAGTTAAAATATATTATGCGGGAAAACGTGTGTGTAAAATTTACAATCTAGATAAAGCATTTCTCTTTAATTTAATAAAAGTTTTTTCTCTCCCTGATGAAGCTAGTTGGGTGAGAAATATAATATTATGACATGATGACGAGTTAAACTCGCACTGCCGATTGTTATTTTTACATTAGAGTGTAACATTAACATCGAAATTAGGTGATAATACGCTAACCTTATGAGAAATGTACTTTTTAAAATATCGACGGTTTCATTGCAAGTTAATATTTAAACGACAAAAAAAGTTTGTTACACAATAACAACCGATTGCAAACACAACTACGTAGTGATTATAGTAATAATTATTACATTCGATTAAGAACACTATTTGAACAGCGCAAAGGCCCAAAACATTGTCATCGAAGATAATATAATATTATCAGGGCCGGACTGGGCCACTGTGCTACTATTCTACAGCACAGTGGGCCGCGTGCTACGGTTAAAAAAAAAAAAATTATAAATACTAAAATATTAAAGTCAATCTAATTATGCAAGGGCTTATATTTTATGCCAATAATACGAATCAATACAAGTTTACTGAGCGTTAGGCAGTTGGTAGTATTATCACAAAAACGCAGTGGAATTGTGGAAATATTACAAAAATAAACACTGAATACAATATTATTATCGGCCTATTGTAGCCACAGATATATCTATATACCTATATTATATATGCTGCGATGGTGGCCGATGCAGTGGTAGTAGTGGTCACACTGTCATAGACATAATATAGAAAGAATTAAGAAAAAATTACAGAAAATAGGTGAAACTCGTTGGTGGTCTCGCGAAAAAGCATTACTATGGATGTTTGACGGAAATGACTGTTTATATCCTATAGTGATAAATGCATTGGATTTTGTGGCAACATCAAAAACTTTTGACCCAAAATCTATTTCCGAAGCCAATTCATTAAAAGAAAAGTTGTGTCAATTTAATATTATAGTAACAGCTCATTTATTTCTTCCAATTTTCAAAAGTATTGGCCCTACTTCAACATACCTACAATCAAAGAATTTGGATATATTGAATGCTTTTTTAATGGTGGATAAGTGTATTGCTGACATAAGTAACTTAAAATTTGAGAATGTTCTTAAATCATCCAAAGATTTCGTTTTAAAAATGAATAATTCCCTTCACAAAATTGCATTAAATAAAGAGATATTTATTGAGAATGATTTTCCTAAAAACAGAAGAAGAATAAAAAAACTTATGTTTGATGAAGTTTGTGACGATGAAGCACCAACAGATCCAAAACAAAAATTTCGAGTAGAAGTTTTTCAATGTATCATCGACCAATTGCGAACCAGCCTAACTGAAAGATTTACTAACAATAAAAGTTTGGTTGCAGATATGCAATATTTATTGCCAAAACATTATAATGATATAAGAAATAAATTAATTCCTAAATCAGCATTACAAAAGTTATCACTATTATCATCTGTTGATCACTCAAAATTAATTGACGAACTTGAACACTTTGCTGGAATTTATGATAAAATTTCTAAACCATTATATAAAAAAACTGTTGATATCTATGACGAAAACACAAATAATGATGATGATAATTTAATTGTAACTGATATGGATTATGAAGATTTTTCTTTGGATTGGGATGATACTCATCTATCTGTTACAGGTAACTAAAAAAAAAATAAATTGTTTATTAAATATATCATATTTTAACCAAATTCAACTATAAAATATATTTATATGTTTTTATTCGTGTTAAGATATTTATATAAAGATTTTTTTTTTCAGAATCTGAATGTGAACACTCTTTTATCCGTGATGAAAAAGGTATACATACCCGAGAGAATTGTTTGATTTGTGTTTTTAATTTACTTCATTCGCTTTATTTACATATGCCCACTTATTCTAATTTATATGCCGCCATGGAATATGTACTAACCTTATCGGTAACTCAGGTTAATTGTGAACGCGTATTTAGCAAATTAAAAATTATAAAAAATCGTCTACGCGCTTCATTATCTAATGACCGCTTAGATGCTTTTTTATTAATGTCTGTAGAAAAAGAAATATTAAATGATTTAAATTTTGAAGATATTTTGGACATTATTAAAAACTCATCTCATATTTTATCTAAATTATTATCGTTCACATAATTACATAATTATATAATTATAAAATCGAATTTGTCATACTGTTACTTGGTGTTACTGATTTATACCTATATGTATTGATATATTTTACATTTTCTTTGTAATCAACACCGACAAAGTTCCTAAATCCTAATTCTTATAAAACGTTGGTAAAGGTAGAAATACTATTGAGAAAAATGTAATATTGTGTTAGTTGGGCCGTTAAATATAGTAAAATGGGCCGGTTGCATACAGAGAATAGTGGGCCGAAACCCTTCCAGTCCGGCCCTGAATATTATATAATGCTTATTATTATGTATATATTTGGTTTTGTTGCTGCTGATGGATATTATGTACGTATACCTATTATGTTATTGTGTTTACAGATTTTATTTGAGTTTGCTAAATACGTTCTAATCCAATCGTTTATCATGCAAACAATTAACTAATGGAAAATGATTTACCTACCGCGTAACAATAATATCCTTTTGAGATAGGTACTAAAACGGTTAGGTATTACTACAGTCGATTTCATTTATTATTATTTTTATACGTTTTCATTTAAACGACGCTTGCCTTTGAACTAGGTATATTTTACGATGTTTCTAATCCTCAATAGAAAGTATAAGTAAGTCGTCTTCGGTTGCGCAGCGTAACGTCTTTGTAAGAGTTCGTATTTATTACCCTCGGAAACAATTGCGCTAATAGCTTTTAAAATACATTAAATTAATATTTGGGTATAATAATAAAATTAAAATAATGATTTTTTTTTTGTATTGTTTACTCCACCGTAGCTCGTGAAATTATAATATTGCGTCTATATAGAAGAGCCGAGGCAAACTTTATACCGAACCAATGTAGGTATAAACCTTTTAGGTACTTTTTGTAATTGTTTTCTCCCCGTTCGCATTATTTGAAGCGTGTCTTGGTATGGTGACAGACGAATACGAGAACAATCTCAAATCCATTTTCGAGTCGATTTAATAATTGAAATTTAACTTAATTTCATTCGGAACGTAAAAGTTTTCGTATCGTTCAAAATATGTATTGTAATGTAATGTATTTATGTGTGCTGGATTTGGATGGTATAATTTTAGTTGATAAAAAGAAATTATTTTGTTTCTCACTTGAACACCGAATAGTTTTAAAAAATAATAACAACACCGATCGAATAAAAAAAACTTTCAATATAATATTTCAATAACGATTACAATCTATTTCCATTTACCAAAAGTCTAAATTACACGATATATGCGTTTACCGTTACTTTCGTTGAAAATATTTATTATAATACAATAATTGTGAATATATGTATTATCTACCGAAAATTGTTAAAACTATTTATTTTAAGATGACTTAAATATTGTATATTCGTCCAATAATAACAATTGCAGCGATGACCATTGCCAAAATTATTGACAAAATTTGTGTTTAGCTCAGTGCTAATTCTATTATAATAATATAATAGGTACCTATTATACTC
Source organism: Macrosiphum euphorbiae (assembly GCA_949089665.1). Taxonomy (NCBI): domain Eukaryota; kingdom Metazoa; phylum Arthropoda; class Insecta; order Hemiptera; family Aphididae; genus Macrosiphum; species Macrosiphum euphorbiae. The sequence continues at coordinate 68,385,407 of CARXXK010000003.1, read as the reverse complement.
TGATACGTTTTTACAAATTAATCCAATCAAACGTGGGGACCGCGAAAACCTATAAAAAACGAGGTCGTTTTACATCGAATATGACCGCAGACCGTGTGTTAGTCTCTAGGGGAGGTGAAAAAGGAAAATTCGATTTCCTCATTTTACGAGTCCGCATGGGAAATAGTAATAAATACGACGTTTTTTGATAACATCGCCGTTTGAAAGAGCCAAACACATTTTCCGTAAAATTTCAGGCTCGATGACCACGATAAATTCTTGGTCGAAAAATGTTATTATTATTATTAAATAAAAATAAAATGGTTATATAATATTGTATATTCGATTACCTATTTACCGGTCCACCATGATAGGTCCAACACGTCGGTGCATAATATACCCCTTCACTAACATATTATATTTGAATAAAATGCGAGTTAACTACGACAGTGCTGGTCAATTTTTTTAGCATAATTAATATTAGTTACAATAGATATTTTTTTCAGACTGGTTACATAATTTTTTTTTTCTAATCGATTATTGCAACGCTTTTTATAATGCCATACAAACACAAACCAACAACAACAAAAGGCAAAATATTTGTTTTTCATTAAATAACACGACGCGATGTGTACCAAGCTTTGACTAATTTTTGTTATACCTATAGGTAGTTATATTGTCCATTATTTTGTTTTCCTCATCATAACACAATATTTTATGATATTACCTTGTAATATTCAACATCAGCCACCGTTTTTTTTTTCCGTTTTTCATCTCTGGCAAACAGGAAAACGCGGTGGCCCACCCCATCTATATCGATCATTCATATTGTACATATTATAATACAGAACCCGAGTATGAATTTAAAAAAAAAACCCCATCGTTTTGTGTAATATAATATTATAGTATAATAGAGTTTAGAGATGTATAATACACATAATATTATTATAATTCAAAATCCATCCGCCGCATAGAATTCAAAACGACCGTATAAATATTAATACCTACGGTTCATTTACAAAATATATCATAATATATAATATTTCTACCGTGTAATTTCTATGTGTACTGCGGGATACCTATATTATACGGTTGCAGTTACCACTTTGGTATAATTTATATATATATATATATATATATAATAATCGCGATAGGGAGATGGTAACCACTAACCCACTGAAAGGAAGCGATATTATAATAATATTATCATACTTCAGCCCCATTCACGTCATCGTCGAGAACATAATAATAATTATGAATCGGTTTTTGTCCATCATCAAGCGAGCCCACATTGGAACATATTATTAATATCGTATCGATCGGAGTTTTCCTTTGATGGTCACTTGCATTAATTAGAAACGTTTATACCTACGTACGATATTAATATGAAGTATCTATAATATTTATAATATGCATCGTTAGAACGAATTAAATTATCTGTGGTACGTGCGCATATAATATGTCGTACTGCACAATTTCGTGGAATTTTGAACGGGGAGGGCTAATGTCTTGCAGCATGACCATAGTTGATCGGACTTAAAAAAAAAATATTACAAATATACATTTAACCGTATTGAATATTATTATTTATTGAAATGAGTGTAAAAGTCGGTAGGTAAAAAAATGGTGACGATACATTAATTGTAGCAACTTATAATTTATTGCAATCTTCTAGACGTGTTCGAAATATACAGGTTATTGCATATTGACGAGGATTGTCATCATCTGCAGAAACAAAATTGCAGAGTAAAGGTATATCACAAATATCAATTTTTCTTGTCATATAAAAAATACGCTGACAAAAGTTAACAAAGTCAAAACTCCAGCGCATATATACTTGATGATTATTATTGGCGCACTTTAAGCTGCCATTTCTATTTTTATCGTCAAATATTTGATTGAGAAGGTAATTATTTTGTGCAAATATTCGTACGACATCATTTTTTGATACGATTTTTGAACATAGATTAACTGATAGGCAACTATTTACACGAAAACAGATTACTATATAACAATAACATCGTGTAAATGCAGATGACAGAAACATTCGAAATGTATATCAACGACTAATATACGAGACAATATAACCACATTTAAATAGTTTTATTTAAAAAAAATTCGTTTCGGCGTTTCAATTTAAATAACTCAATGCTAAAAAAAAAATCAATATTGAATTTACAATGATATTATGTACTTACTATATGGCCAGCTCCATGTCTCGCTGGCCATGCAACTGATAGAGCTTGTTTACATAATATATTCATTTATACTCGTGTATTTTATTCTATGAAACAAATCAAAAGCTATAACTATAGGTGCATAATAATAATTTACAGTATTACATCGAGTTCCCGAGACTGTAATAATTTTTATTTTTATTATGTAAACGACTGCCGTTCAATGTGGCTATATTATAATAATTATAAAAACAGATCACAGGTTTATGTCCACCAAGATAATATTATTATATTGAAACTCAACAAACTTCAACAGATTTATTTATTGCACGTAATATTATACAATATAGTCGTACTATTTATCGAGTAGGTAAGTACTGAAAAACCGATATTGTTATTATACCAGGCGTGAAATTATATTTTCCAAAATGTACTATACCCATTTAATTATGATGATGTTATAATACATTATAAAAACAGTTCGTTGCCGACCGTATGCAATGAGAATAACTACGAATCTGCAGCAGATCCGATAGGAGATAAAAGTTTATTCACTCGGAATAAACTTATATAAGAACGACTGAAAGAATAACGACTGGAGGATTTATTTTTTTTCGTCACTCGTCGCCGTGTGGATTTTTAATCGAAAGCGATTTCACGTCGTCGGGACATAAATCTTGAGCGATAACACCTACAACAGCTACTACTACTTCTGCATCTATTATATTATGAGGCGTATAATAAGTTACAACGGTGTCAAACCGCGTTATCGTTGTATGGAGACCAATCGATCGCGATATTCATTGCGTAGGTATTATACAATATTATAATGCGTAGGCCACGCGAAACGACAGACGCCTGACAATATTCTAATAATAATAATAATAATAATATTATCGTGATGACGTATCATATTATACACACGAATTTCACGTCAAACCGTGTAATATTTAATCGCGGATATTTCGCCGCCAAGCGCCGTTGACGTTTTCAGGACGTTCACTGCGCCGATCCACCACCTGCAGCAGCTACTTGTTGCTAACGACTGTTATCGCTCGTTGACATAATAATATCGGAAAACGACGACTTGTTATTCGACTGACATTTCGATCTCCGAGTTTTAATTGCAAAAGTTTAAATTGTTATAATATTGTTTCAGCGACAACGTTTGACGGACCGGCGCAGACCACGAGCTCAGTTTTGGACTATTTTTTGAAAAAAATATAAATATAAATTCAACGACCCGGGCTATAATACTTGTGCCGCTTGTGGGTCGATTTCGGGGACCACGAGTTTAATATGTATGTATATTTTTTTTTATTTAAAAATAATGTTTCAAAAGCGTAGGTCATGGTAGCCTGTCGAGAAATTTTACATATTTTGTTTCTTAAATAATATAATACATATGCATTACATCGTATATGGTTTTACAAATAATTACGTTTATAATTTTTTTGCTATAAGTTTTATTACATTAGTAGCATTTAGAAATTTGATTATTTTCGTAGTTTCGTCTTCTTGGGTCTGTACCAGTTGTGATGTAGTTAATGCTTTGTTTAATATATTATGTTATGCAACATTTACAACCCGACAATATTATCATTATTACTGTTATTAATACTAATTATTATTATTATTGTTATTGCCTATTATTACAATATAATAATTGTTTTTTTTTATTCCTAATGTTAAGAAATGTATTCATAATATGGTAGGTATATATTATTATCTCACTAAGTTTATATGACGTTAAGGTAAGGAAAACTTTAAGATTTAATAAAATAGAGAAATTATTTTACAGGTAAATTTTAAGTATCTTAAACATTATACGCGTAACAACTATAACAATACAATTTGATAATGAGGATATTATGACCCGTATTGTAATATTATGAAACCAAAAATGAACAAATAACAAAATATACTATAGGATAAAAACTGTATACAAAACAATAATAATTTTCCAGTTTAAATAATTAGTCCACACTAAACTGCAATTTTCAATTGAGCATCCTGCTCAATAATTTATCATATATCTACCACGGAGTCATTTTAGTGAAGTACTTGAGTAAAAGTATTCAAATACTTTTAGAAAAAGTACTTGGACAAAGTATTTTAAATACTTTCTTAAAGTACCTATCTGTATTTAAAATCAAATACTTATTCTTTTTAGTTTATATATTTTCTCTTTTAGTTTTAATCACTTGATATAAAATAACATAATTATAGATATTGAGAATTTATATACTAGTAGGAATATTTTGTATTGTAAATTATCCTCAACCGAAAAATTAAATCTTTGACAAAGAAATTATATGAGTATTTTATAATTACACCTTGATAAGGTGTAATTTATGTGAAACATGAAGACGGTGTTGGGGTCAATAAGTGGATATTTGGTTTATTTAAAAATCAGTACTTTGGTATAAATTCTAGTTTTTGTTTATGATGAATAGGTACATAGAATAAATTGACAGTAGGTAATATAATTAATAGCAATAATGTAATGCGCCAGACGGCACTGCCCATTAGCAGTGTTGAGCAGAGATAAATATAATTTTATCCAGATAAAGATAAAGATAAATTATAAAAATATTATCTAGATAAAGATAAAGATAACTAAATTATTTATTTACCTAGATAAAGATGAAAATAAAAAATTATTTTATCCAGATAAATTATCGGATAAATTTTTTTCTATTTTTTTATGGCACTCTCCGTAAGTTCGTAGCTATATAGTGTAATATATGAATAATATACTCTATATTTAAATAAACATGTAAAGTGAATATATCAGGTAGGTTCATACTTGGCTGTAAAAAACCACAAACGCAATTAAAACATATTACGCAATACCAAGAAATATTAAGCAACCAACATTCCTTCACGATTACATAACAATATTTCCAAGACGCTCATACACCGAAAAATATGCCCATATATGGTTATAATGAAACAACAAGATAATAAAACCTTACGCAACACACGTACATCATTACGTAACCGAAAATTCCATACTATACGAACACCGACGCATGCGCACAAATACAAAAATTAATTAAATGCCCAAAACTGTCGCTAAAACTTTACACAAATGAAAAAGGACATTAAACACACTTAAACACACAACCTATTGAAACAAATACTTCATACAAAAATTACACGAAGGGAAAATAACAAAATAGCAACAATATATCAAAACGCAGATCAAAAGACAACACCTCATCAAAATTCAATATAGCACTAACTTACGAAATCATAATACCAAATATTTAATTCATCGACATAATAAGCTTATACAACTTACACCACAGAAACACTTCCGGTGTGCAAAACGCAACTTAAATGTGCACATATGCGCACTACACGACATTTGGTGAAACAACCAAATGTCGATACCAAGACTATGCGCAACAAGACAAATACGATAGTATTTGACATACGAATTACATTTCTCATATTAATATTGCAGAAACACTAACGACAAAGTGCAAAAATATAATTTAAATGTACATGTATGCGCACTGTACGACATTCGGTCAAATAAACAGATGTCACTACCAAAACTATGCGCAAAAACAACATTAAAACAAGACACAGTATACGAAACAACCTTCTCATACTGATATCGCCAAAAATCAACAACAATGTGCAAAAACGACATAAAACGTGCGCACATGCGCACCACACCACATTCGGTCAAATAACCAGATATCACTGCCAAAACTATGCGCGAAAAGAATAATAAAACAGCACACAACATACAAAACACCCTACTTATAACAATATAGCCAAAAAAGTAACGACAATGTACAAAAATGAGATAAATTGTGCATACATGCGCACTATACGATATTTGGTCAAACAAACTGAAATCAATGCTAATGTTATGCGCAAAAATAATCATAAGATGACACTCGATGTAGGGAACACTTTTATCATATAAAATTTGCAAGAAAACCAACGACATTATGCGAAAACACGACATGAATACGCGCACATGCGCAATCCACATAACAAAAACGAATAATCTATTGTAACGTTACGTAATAACAATAGAGTAGGGATAAGACAATCGTTTCCGTATATAATCGCCACGCACAAACTACAAAGATTCAGTAAGCAGTACTCACAGTGGTACACCAGTAGCAGTACACTCCACGCAACATGTCAATTCAACACAGAGGACCACGCTGATGGCGGTCGCGGACAAATCTATGGAACATCAACCAGTTTCCTTTTTGACACAAAATTAATCTCTCTCTACAAAGTTAACTTACTATTGCGTTTGTTTTGAAACCAGGTATGAGCTCACTGTTGGTATATTCATTTTGCTATTCTACCATAACAACATTGTTATTTCAATTTTTATAATCCTAACAATCCTTCAATAACGTTAAGTTATGTAGGGAAGATATCCACATACTCGTATCCAAGTCCTATATCCCTAAGAATATCAGACTTAAACCAATTGTACTATACATGAAATGCATTTTAACTCGTAAAAGTATCTACGTAAATTTCAGTTCAATTACTGCTTGTCAATTCAGTGTCTATACTAGACATTGGGTTGCCAAAGTATATTTGCAGTTTGAGTCGCGAGTACGGAACCGGGCAGACTTGTGCACTGGGCCGAAAGTACTGTATTCGTAAACGTCCAAATCTCAAACATACAGGTAATTGAAATGGATGTCGTGAAAATATTAAATAACAAATTTCACTTCAATTATTGTTCGTCAATTCACTATCTCCATTAGACATTGGGTTGCCAAAGTATATTTGCAGTTTGAGTCGCGAGTACGGAACCGGGCAGACTTATGCACTGGGCCGAAAGTACTGTACTCGTAAACGTCCAAATCTCAAATATACAGGTAGCTGAAATAGATGTCGTAAAAATATTAAATAATAAATCTCAGTTCAATTGCTGTTTGCCAATTCACTGTCTATACTATACTAGACATTGGATTGCCAAAAGTATATTTGCAGTTTGAGTCGCGAGTACGGAACCGGGCAGACTTGTGCACTGGGCCGAAAGTACTGTACTCGTAAACGTCCAAATCTCAGATATACAAGAAGTTGAAATGAATGTTGTAAAAATATTGAATGAAAACGAACAATAAAATTCATTCATGAATACTTCTTAAAGTAAACAGACAAACATCATAATAATCTATAACAGATATGCATGGATTCATAGTACCAGCTCAATTCAATACAAAAAAACCATCTTCATAATATCCTCATCTCCCATCAAAAGATATCTTTACAAACTCCATTACATCACAATCGTAAAGAGCCAACAGTGTGTGATATAGAAACGTATACTTAATTACAATAGGATATTGTAGTGTAAATCGTAAAGTATAAATAACGTGCATCGACTCACACCAATTAGAGACGGTACTCCAAACAAAATTCCAACGAGAGTCTACGCACTTTTATTCACGGGAATACAAGGTAAGTGAAAACACATATACTATATAATTAAGAACAAATTATTATTTCGATATTCAAATGAAAATATTCTGTAGTGAGATAAAATTTACGATGAGCGCAACACTCCAATCATTCACACCCTTTATAGTTTGCCGCCACTGCATATTTCCCCGACTTACCTCCACTTCGTTTATTTTATTCTACTACAAATAGCGTCCAACGCGGCACTTGCCTTTTAGTCTATTTTTCTCTACTACTAATGACGCCCTACTTCGCACTTGCTTCTTCGTTAATTTTATTTTACTACAAATGGCGCCCAACTAGGTAACGTTATTATTACGATAAACGTTATTACAATATACCTACACAAGTATACAACCTATCTTTTCTAACCAATGAATATTATTAACAACACTGAAACCATCAATTACGCTATACAAACGTCATTCGTCATCTCCGTTTATTTTCTCCTTATTACAAATGGCACCCAACAATTAGGCAACGCAATCACTTTGACAATAATTTTATTTAAAATAAAAAATTTCAAAAAAAACCCAAACACGCAGATCGCAAATGAATACCATTAATGAACAAAGCTGATATTATATAAAACCATTTAAATACAAAACAAAACAATATGACATCTGATAGAATACCATTTTACAAACTAATCAAATTTTCGGGTGCTATTCACGAAAACGTAAATTCATTTATTCAAAAATATAATAAAGCCAGTAGCCTTATTTTTTTTTTGGACTCCAAAACAAAAAAAATTATTTCTAGCCATAAATCTACAAAACACGGCATCATCTTTCTTAGACAATCACGAAAATTAATGCCCAACCAGATATCGTTATCACTACGATTTTACTAAAACAATCACAATTTTCAAAACATTTCTCAAACAATTAATATGTGATTTAAATCTTACTTTTCGTAATATTTATCATTGAAATTATAACATACATTTTTATTTAATTTTAACTCTCTATATCTTAATTATCTTAACATTTAAAATATTAAACATTTCGACTAATATAATTCACAAAAATAATAACTTAAAGTACCTCATATTTGATTAAATTCAATAAATATAAATACAATTATATTTTGTAATAAACTAAATTTAATAAGTATAAAATAAAAAAATTAAATAAAAAAAAATTTTTTTCTTTCCAAGGAATCTCCAGACAAAATTTTAGATAATAGAAATAACCAACACCAACAATTATTTCACAATAACAAAATACAATATAAATAAAATATAATAATAATAAATCATTAAACTTTGTAGGTTCTGTGCATATTACATTGAACTAGGTTTTTACAACATAAAACAACTTTAAACAACCTAAATACTGTACACACAACAGTTCTAACAGCTCTAAAATAATACATTTATAAAACATAAATCCTATAAAATAATCCTAAATATTATTTAAAAATTAAAATATAAAAATAATAATTAATTAATCAAACAATATCAAAGCTTAGAAATATTTCTAAATAAAAATCCTTATAAAAAAAAACAACATGTCAAAAAGAATACCCTTTTATAAGCCTACCAAATTTTCGGGAGCCATCAATGAAAGTGTAAATTTATTTATCGACAAATACAACAAGGCAAGTCATATTAATGGCTGGTCTTCCGAACAAAAAGTATTATTTCTATGTATTTACCTACATGGCACAGCAGCAACATTTTTAGACAATTTTGAGAATAAAAATCCAACTACCATATGGACAGATTTAGAAAATGCACTTCGATTAGAATTTGAGCCCATAGCAGAAAAATATATGCTTAAAACTATGCTACAAAAGAGAAAACAGCTACCCAATGAATCAATACCCTCTTACATCAATGATGTGCAACACTTATGCAATAAAATTGACTCTATGATGTCACAGTCAGACATAGTGTATACAATAATGAAAGGCTTAAGACCAGAAATCATCAAATATATAGGAGTTTTAGACAACAATAATTTAGCAGATTTAAAAAGAAACATTAAAAAGTATGAATCTATAGAATTTATGATAAATAAAGAAATAACACAATCTCCCAACGAAATCACTAAGGAACGTATAAATACAATAAATAACGATAATACAAAACAATTAGAAAAATTATCATCTAAAATGTCTAACTTAGAATCGACATTAAATAATTTATGTTCCAAACAAATTTACAATAACAATTACGTAAATAATTCAAACATTAATCAATATAGAAATAACAACCAACATACAAAACGTTTAGCACATAATTACTTACACCAAAATGAATTTAACAAAAGTCAAATAAATTCAAATTTTAAAGATAACCAGCAAAACATAATCCACAATAATTATCACAATTTTTATCAATCAAATTATGACGTTAATAAACAGGAAAAATATTCAAATAATTATTTACTACCACATAACAACGACAATAAAATACCCAAAAATCATAAAATTGAATACTCACATCAATTCAAACACTGTTACAAATTCAACCAAAATACAACAGAATGTAAGAAAAAATTAACGTGGAACTTACGAAATAAAAAATTCTATATTGCCAACGATTGTTACTTAAAAAATAATGATTTAAAAACAAATCAAACAAAACCAACAAACAGGTTAAATGAACCTACAGGGTACCGACATAATCCTTTGGTCCAAAAAACACTAATAAATACAAAATATTACCAACCAACGCCAACTAATAAAAACATTAAAAATGACACAGTTCATATAATAATAGACAAAAATAGAAAAACTAATGAGTCATATATAAAAGCAAGCCTAAATAATGAAAACACAAACATTTCCATAGATTCTGGAGTATCCATAAACTGCATTCGTCCAGATCTAATAAATCCAAAATTTATCAGCCCACCACATAAAAGATATAAAATATCGGGTCCAGATAAAACACCATGTAAACTTTTAGGCAAGGCTACACTACACCCACAAATCGAAAATACAATATTCCAAGCACCCGCCTGCGTAACGAAAAATCTAAGCAATGCGATAATTTTGGAAAACCAATTTTTGGCAGCTAATAAAGCCAATACAGAAAATACAAAGAAAACAATTACTCTAAATAATATCATTAAAAAGAGAAAAATACATAAAAAGCCACTAGCAGAACACAATGAAAAATACAAAATAAAATCAAGCATTAAAATTAAAGCCAATAAAGACATTATATTTAATACCACATACAACTATTCAACAGGAAATACTATTTCCAATAATATCCAATATAAGATAGAGTCATTTAAGCAAACACAACAATTTAGAAAACTATATCTTCTTAACAATTTAGAACTAACACCACGTGAAAAAACTATTACCAATAAAGAACATATACAAAAAGAATCTATAACCACAAGGGAAACATATAATATACCAAACTCGTCATATTCAAACACCTTTAACAATTCGTATAATTTTAAAAATTCGGTCTCTATGAAAAACTACGAAAATATAGTCACATATAAAATAAATTTAGTAAATAATGAATTACTACAATGGGAGACAATTAAGAATATTACATTTAAGATATCCAATAATACGAAAATAAATCCGCCAACATACAATCGAATTGACACTATGAACAATACAATGCCATTTATCACATTAAACATAAAAAACAATTACAATAGTGTAAATACCATAATATCATGTTACACAAATATATTCGAATATTTTGGGTCTGTCAAAACATTACCCATACACTATTTCAACAAAAATATTATAATGTCTTGTGATAATTTCAAACTAAATACATACAAAAATCAAAAAATCTCAACAATTTTAAACATAACACATCCACTAGAATTGTCGGTGTTTATCAAACAATGGCATGATAACCAATTTACGAGTATAGGAAACGATCGTAATTTTTACACGTCATACTTGTTAAACATAACAAAAAAAGCATACTTATATAATTCAGAGCCCAAATCTACTATGGTCCCACATATATACAATAACAATGAAACAAACTGTAGCCCTAGATCAATGATAAATCACAATTCCAAATCCAATCAATTTATTGAGACAATTATGCATACTGAAAACTATATCACAACAAAAGACATAAAAAGAACGCGTAATCAAAAATTATATAATATGATAATAAATAAAGTGGAATCACAAAATATATATATTGTACATACATATTACATTGCATTATATTATATATATCTTATTATAAACATAATAACTAAATTTAAAAATAAAAAACTATATAATTATGTAACTTCAAGAGCAAATTTTAATAATACGAAATCGAAACAACATGATAACAATCTAAGACCATCTAGAGCTATACACTCCACTAAAATAACAAATTTAAAAACAGAAATATTAGAACTTCGTCAAAAACCAACTAAACCTTATTCAAAACAACCAAAATATAAATTCAAATTTAAATTTAAAACACAGATAATCGTAGGAATAATATACCAAACCATAAGACATTACATAAAAACCAACCTTTCAAATAAGCAAACTATATGTATATTCAAACTAGAATTACTACCTTTCCAAACCTTTATTAATTATTAGCTTATACTTACACTTAGATATCATTATAAGAAAATAAAAAACAAAATAAAAAATATAAAACAAAAAAAGCAAAAATTAACATTACTATATATTCATTCATGACCACATTAGACACTAATATTTACATATATAATACTTAATTAAATAAGTTAAATACATACAACTAGAATTACTGTTTTATTAAACCTTTATAAATAACTACAATATACTTACATTCAAAATATCATTAAAAGAAGAAACAAAAATGAAATCATTAAATCTTTTTGATAATTCTTAATTTGATACACACATTAGACATCGATATTTGAATAAAACTTAATCAAAATAATCTAATTAAATAATATTACATCTTACACTAATACACTTATTTTATTTTACCAAAAACTTTAACCAAATTAGAAATTAATACATTTTATTATTTAAGCACCAGCACTTTAAACACTACAATAAGCTTTTCATAACATATTCAACTACCTACATTTAATTATGATTCATAACGGAATATTATTTTAAATAATATTTTATATATGTATAATATGTATTACGTTATACTTTAACAAAATAACAATAACAGAAATATCACCTCTACGATAATATATATGTAATACCAAATGAAATATTATATTTACCCATTTTTACTTAACTATATTACTAGTTACTGCATGTCTACATCAAATTCTTTAACTTAGGCCATAAGTCACCTTATAGCACTTTATATGTATACGAAAAATACAAGAAAAAATAGGTATTAACACCTAAAAATAAAAAAAAATTTTTGACTAAATAAATAAGTTGCTAAATATTAACCAAACTTTATGAAAAATATTTAATTTATGATAAACTCTCAAAACTACTGCACTTACAAGTTAAACCTAAATACTAAAAACATTATTTAACTTAATTTTATTTTATCATTTATATTGAATTAGTATTACAATTTAAGTTAATTACTAACAAAAATAATATTGCACTAAAGAAATATCTTAATAATAATAATAATCATTAAGTATAGATTAGTACATCGGCATTTAAAATCAACAAAATCCTGAAAGCTAAAAATATAAAATTATACACATCTCAAACTACCTACAATACAAATCAATTGTTAGCAGCGTAAAAAAACATAGCACATTTATAACAATATTTTTTCCGTCCCATGATTTTAGTCTCATATAAAATATCACTAAATCGTACGATACTCTTCTCACTATAAAATATTAAAACCAAAAGGTTCAAAGAGGTCAATAACACCCAAGGAATCCACGGAAACTATCATATACATATTACATATATCACATATAGCTAACTAACATGTGCCCTCTTGAAATTATCGAAAACAATCTGTCCCATCATAAAATGTCTACCTTTCTATACGGTAATACACACGACAAAAGTATATCCAGATGTAAACATAAATTAGGCACCACAATAAATTGATACTATACTAATCGACACTACAAAAAATCAATATATTCCAATAAGACGGTGACAACAAGACGTATTAATTATACCACTAACTAAAAAAAAAAAAAAAAAATAAAACAACAAATTCAACTACAATAACACCCACTATATAAACCACAAAAACATCAGCCATTTCAAGCTCAACTACAGGGATCACAACCACAACAACACAATCCGATACTATACAATCCGCTACACCACCACCCAGGACAACACAATCCAACACAATCCAATCCACTACACCACCACCCAGGTCAACATAATTCAGCCAAAAACCTCCCACATCAAACACAACCAATACAGGGGCAACGACCAAACAGACAATCACCACCACAACAACGAACATCACACATGGTACACCTACGACAACCACCACTACAGACGAGGTCACCACTCAAATCCCACCCACAATCACAGCCATAACACCTGCACCGACGATACCACACCCAACCAATTCCACAAAAAATCACAAAACAAGGAACGAACTCTACGTAAGTAAAAACACCAAAAGACGCAACCGACGTACCTTCTATAAAACCATATATAGCATACACTCCACCACATAGACTCACCCAAAATTCTATCATTCATAATTTAACAATAGAAACATGCCAATAAACACAAATATAACACCCATTTTTACGAAACATATCGAAATTCAGAAAATAACAAAAATCATTACCACCCTAATTATTTATAACACATTCTTTATAATACACAACCACTAACAAATTCTAGAGCCTCTTCTATATAACCGACAACACAAAATATCACAACAATTATCCACATAACCATCCTGTACAATCTTAATATACTAACAAATACGAACTATGTATAATCGATAATACAACAAATTATTTCAACAGATCAAACCATTTTTCTTTAGTTTATATAAAAATTCTCCACGAACACAATGTAAAATCACATCGCACCTAACTTTTGCATTATATACGTATATAAAACTTTGTCATTTGTATAATTAACCAAACTTTAAAAAATTAATTGTAATTACACCGTGGGGACACGGTGAAAAAAGAACCTCCGTGCAATTTGTAATATATGAATAATATACTCTATATTTAAATAAACATGTAAAGTGAATATATCAGGTAGGTTCATACTTGGCTGTAAAAAACCACAAACGCAATTAAAACATATTACGCAATACCAAGAAATATTAAGCAACCAACATTCCTTCACGATTACATAACAATATTTCCAAGACGCTCATACACCGAAAAATATGCCCATATATGGTTATAATGAAACAACAAGATAATAAAACCTTACGCAACACACGTACATCATTACGTAACCGAAAATTCCATACTATACGAACACCGACGCATGCGCACAAATACAAAAATTAATTAAATGCCCAAAACTGTCGCTAAAACTTTACACAAATGAAAAAGGACATTAAACACACTTAAACACACAACCTATTGAAACAAATACTTCATACAAAAATTACACGAAGGGAAAATAACAAAATAGCAACAATATATCAAAACGCAGATCAAAAGACAACACCTCATCAAAATTCAATATAGCACTAACTTACGAAATCATAATACCAAATATTTAATTCATCGACATAATAAGCTTATACAACTTACACCACAGAAACACTTCCGGTGTGCAAAACGCAACTTAAATGTGCACATATGCGCACTACACGACATTTGGTGAAACAACCAAATGTCGATACCAAGACTATGCGCAACAAGACAAATACGATAGTATTTGACATACGAATTACATTTCTCATATTAATATTGCAGAAACACTAACGACAAAGTGCAAAAATATAATTTAAATGTACATGTATGCGCACTGTACGACATTCGGTCAAATAAACAGATGTCACTACCAAAACTATGCGCAAAAACAACATTAAAACAAGACACAGTATACGAAACAACCTTCTCATACTGATATCGCCAAAAATCAACAACAATGTGCAAAAACGACATAAAACGTGCGCACATGCGCACCACACCACATTCGGTCAAATAACCAGATATCACTGCCAAAACTATGCGCGAAAAGAATAATAAAACAGCACACAACATACAAAACACCCTACTTATAACAATATAGCCAAAAAAGTAACGACAATGTACAAAAATGAGATAAATTGTGCATACATGCGCACTATACGATATTTGGTCAAACAAACTGAAATCAATGCTAATGTTATGCGCAAAAATAATCATAAGATGACACTCGATGTAGGGAACACTTTTATCATATAAAATTTGCAAGAAAACCAACGACATTATGCGAAAACACGACATGAATACGCGCACATGCGCAATCCACATAACAAAAACGAATAATCTATTGTAACGTTACGTAATAACAATAGAGTAGGGATAAGACAATCGTTTCCGTATATAATCGCCACGCACAAACTACAAAGATTCAGTAAGCAGTACTCACAGTGGTACACCAGTAGCAGTACACTCCACGCAACATGTCAATTCAACACAGAGGACCACGCTGATGGCGGTCGCGGACAAATCTATGGAACATCAACCAGTTTCCTTTTTGACACAAAATTAATCTCTCTCTACAAAGTTAACTTACTATTGCGTTTGTTTTGAAACCAGGTATGAGCTCACTGTTGGTATATTCATTTTGCTATTCTACCATAACAACATTGTTATTTCAATTTTTATAATCCTAACAATCCTTCAATAACGTTAAGTTATGTAGGGAAGATATCCACATACTCGTATCCAAGTCCTATATCCCTAAGAATATCAGACTTAAACCAATTGTACTATACATGAAATGCATTTTAACTCGTAAAAGTATCTACGTAAATTTCAGTTCAATTACTGCTTGTCAATTCAGTGTCTATACTAGACATTGGGTTGCCAAAGTATATTTGCAGTTTGAGTCGCGAGTACGGAACCGGGCAGACTTGTGCACTGGGCCGAAAGTACTGTATTCGTAAACGTCCAAATCTCAAACATACAGGTAATTGAAATGGATGTCGTGAAAATATTAAATAACAAATTTCACTTCAATTATTGTTCGTCAATTCACTATCTCCATTAGACATTGGGTTGCCAAAGTATATTTGCAGTTTGAGTCGCGAGTACGGAACCGGGCAGACTTATGCACTGGGCCGAAAGTACTGTACTCGTAAACGTCCAAATCTCAAATATACAGGTAGCTGAAATAGATGTCGTAAAAATATTAAATAATAAATCTCAGTTCAATTGCTGTTTGCCAATTCACTGTCTATACTATACTAGACATTGGATTGCCAAAAGTATATTTGCAGTTTGAGTCGCGAGTACGGAACCGGGCAGACTTGTGCACTGGGCCGAAAGTACTGTACTCGTAAACGTCCAAATCTCAGATATACAAGAAGTTGAAATGAATGTTGTAAAAATATTGAATGAAAACGAACAATAAAATTCATTCATGAATACTTCTTAAAGTAAACAGACAAACATCATAATAATCTATAACAGATATGCATGGATTCATAGTACCAGCTCAATTCAATACAAAAAAAACCATCTTCATAATATCCTCATCTCCCATCAAAAGATATCTTTACAAACTCCATTACATCACAATCGTAAAGAGCCAACAGTGTGTGATATAGAAACGTATACTTAATTACAATAGGATATTGTAGTGTAAATCGTAAAGTATAAATAACGTGCATCGACTCACACCAATTAGAGACGGTACTCCAAACAAAATTCCAACGAGAGTCTACGCACTTTTATTCACGGGAATACAAGGTAAGTGAAAACACATATACTATATAATTAAGAACAAATTATTATTTCGATATTCAAATGAAAATATTCTGTAGTGAGATAAAATTTACGATGAGCGCAACACTCCAATCATTCACACCCTTTATAGTTTGCCGCCACTGCATATTTCCCCGACTTACCTCCACTTCGTTTATTTTATTCTACTACAAATAGCGTCCAACGCGGCACTTGCCTTTTAGTCTATTTTTCTCTACTACTAATGACGCCCTACTTCGCACTTGCTTCTTCGTTAATTTTATTTTACTACAAATGGCGCCCAACTAGGTAACGTTATTATTACGATAAACGTTATTACAATATACCTACACAAGTATACAACCTATCTTTTCTAACCAATGAATATTATTAACAACACTGAAACCATCAATTACGCTATACAAACGTCATTCGTCATCTCCGTTTATTTTCTCCTTATTACAAATGGCACCCAACAATTAGGCAACGCAATCACTTTGACAATAATTTTATTTAAAATAAAAAATTTCAAAAAAAACCCAAACACGCAGATCGCAAATGAATACCATTAATGAACAAAGCTGATATTATATAAAACCATTTAAATACAAAACAAAACAATATGACATCTGATAGAATACCATTTTACAAACTAATCAAATTTTCGGGTGCTATTCACGAAAACGTAAATTCATTTATTCAAAAATATAATAAAGCCAGTAGCCTTATTTTTTTTTTGGACTCCAAAACAAAAAAAATTATTTCTAGCCATAAATCTACAAAACACGGCATCATCTTTCTTAGACAATCACGAAAATTAATGCCCAACCAGATATCGTTATCACTACGATTTTACTAAAACAATCACAATTTTCAAAACATTTCTCAAACAATTAATATGTGATTTAAATCTTACTTTTCGTAATATTTATCATTGAAATTATAACATACATTTTTATTTAATTTTAACTCTCTATATCTTAATTATCTTAACATTTAAAATATTAAACATTTCGACTAATATAATTCACAAAAATAATAACTTAAAGTACCTCATATTTGATTAAATTCAATAAATATAAATACAATTATATTTTGTAATAAACTAAATTTAATAAGTATAAAATAAAAAAATTAAATAAAAAAAAATTTTTTTCTTTCCAAGGAATCTCCAGACAAAATTTTAGATAATAGAAATAACCAACACCAACAATTATTTCACAATAACAAAATACAATATAAATAAAATATAATAATAATAAATCATTAAACTTTGTAGGTTCTGTGCATATTACATTGAACTAGGTTTTTACAACATAAAACAACTTTAAACAACCTAAATACTGTACACACAACAGTTCTAACAGCTCTAAAATAATACATTTATAAAACATAAATCCTATAAAATAATCCTAAATATTATTTAAAAATTAAAATATAAAAATAATAATTAATTAATCAAACAATATCAAAGCTTAGAAATATTTCTAAATAAAAATCCTTATAAAAAAAAACAACATGTCAAAAAGAATACCCTTTTATAAGCCTACCAAATTTTCGGGAGCCATCAATGAAAGTGTAAATTTATTTATCGACAAATACAACAAGGCAAGTCATATTAATGGCTGGTCTTCCGAACAAAAAGTATTATTTCTATGTATTTACCTACATGGCACAGCAGCAACATTTTTAGACAATTTTGAGAATAAAAATCCAACTACCATATGGACAGATTTAGAAAATGCACTTCGATTAGAATTTGAGCCCATAGCAGAAAAATATATGCTTAAAACTATGCTACAAAAGAGAAAACAGCTACCCAATGAATCAATACCCTCTTACATCAATGATGTGCAACACTTATGCAATAAAATTGACTCTATGATGTCACAGTCAGACATAGTGTATACAATAATGAAAGGCTTAAGACCAGAAATCATCAAATATATAGGAGTTTTAGACAACAATAATTTAGCAGATTTAAAAAGAAACATTAAAAAGTATGAATCTATAGAATTTATGATAAATAAAGAAATAACACAATCTCCCAACGAAATCACTAAGGAACGTATAAATACAATAAATAACGATAATACAAAACAATTAGAAAAATTATCATCTAAAATGTCTAACTTAGAATCGACATTAAATAATTTATGTTCCAAACAAATTTACAATAACAATTACGTAAATAATTCAAACATTAATCAATATAGAAATAACAACCAACATACAAAACGTTTAGCACATAATTACTTACACCAAAATGAATTTAACAAAAGTCAAATAAATTCAAATTTTAAAGATAACCAGCAAAACATAATCCACAATAATTATCACAATTTTTATCAATCAAATTATGACGTTAATAAACAGGAAAAATATTCAAATAATTATTTACTACCACATAACAACGACAATAAAATACCCAAAAATCATAAAATTGAATACTCACATCAATTCAAACACTGTTACAAATTCAACCAAAATACAACAGAATGTAAGAAAAAATTAACGTGGAACTTACGAAATAAAAAATTCTATATTGCCAACGATTGTTACTTAAAAAATAATGATTTAAAAACAAATCAAACAAAACCAACAAACAGGTTAAATGAACCTACAGGGTACCGACATAATCCTTTGGTCCAAAAAACACTAATAAATACAAAATATTACCAACCAACGCCAACTAATAAAAACATTAAAAATGACACAGTTCATATAATAATAGACAAAAATAGAAAAACTAATGAGTCATATATAAAAGCAAGCCTAAATAATGAAAACACAAACATTTCCATAGATTCTGGAGTATCCATAAACTGCATTCGTCCAGATCTAATAAATCCAAAATTTATCAGCCCACCACATAAAAGATATAAAATATCGGGTCCAGATAAAACACCATGTAAACTTTTAGGCAAGGCTACACTACACCCACAAATCGAAAATACAATATTCCAAGCACCCGCCTGCGTAACGAAAAATCTAAGCAATGCGATAATTTTGGAAAACCAATTTTTGGCAGCTAATAAAGCCAATACAGAAAATACAAAGAAAACAATTACTCTAAATAATATCATTAAAAAGAGAAAAATACATAAAAAGCCACTAGCAGAACACAATGAAAAATACAAAATAAAATCAAGCATTAAAATTAAAGCCAATAAAGACATTATATTTAATACCACATACAACTATTCAACAGGAAATACTATTTCCAATAATATCCAATATAAGATAGAGTCATTTAAGCAAACACAACAATTTAGAAAACTATATCTTCTTAACAATTTAGAACTAACACCACGTGAAAAAACTATTACCAATAAAGAACATATACAAAAAGAATCTATAACCACAAGGGAAACATATAATATACCAAACTCGTCATATTCAAACACCTTTAACAATTCGTATAATTTTAAAAATTCGGTCTCTATGAAAAACTACGAAAATATAGTCACATATAAAATAAATTTAGTAAATAATGAATTACTACAATGGGAGACAATTAAGAATATTACATTTAAGATATCCAATAATACGAAAATAAATCCGCCAACATACAATCGAATTGACACTATGAACAATACAATGCCATTTATCACATTAAACATAAAAAACAATTACAATAGTGTAAATACCATAATATCATGTTACACAAATATATTCGAATATTTTGGGTCTGTCAAAACATTACCCATACACTATTTCAACAAAAATATTATAATGTCTTGTGATAATTTCAAACTAAATACATACAAAAATCAAAAAATCTCAACAATTTTAAACATAACACATCCACTAGAATTGTCGGTGTTTATCAAACAATGGCATGATAACCAATTTACGAGTATAGGAAACGATCGTAATTTTTACACGTCATACTTGTTAAACATAACAAAAAAAGCATACTTATATAATTCAGAGCCCAAATCTACTATGGTCCCACATATATACAATAACAATGAAACAAACTGTAGCCCTAGATCAATGATAAATCACAATTCCAAATCCAATCAATTTATTGAGACAATTATGCATACTGAAAACTATATCACAACAAAAGACATAAAAAGAACGCGTAATCAAAAATTATATAATATGATAATAAATAAAGTGGAATCACAAAATATATATATTGTACATACATATTACATTGCATTATATTATATATATCTTATTATAAACATAATAACTAAATTTAAAAATAAAAAACTATATAATTATGTAACTTCAAGAGCAAATTTTAATAATACGAAATCGAAACAACATGATAACAATCTAAGACCATCTAGAGCTATACACTCCACTAAAATAACAAATTTAAAAACAGAAATATTAGAACTTCGTCAAAAACCAACTAAACCTTATTCAAAACAACCAAAATATAAATTCAAATTTAAATTTAAAACACAGATAATCGTAGGAATAATATACCAAACCATAAGACATTACATAAAAACCAACCTTTCAAATAAGCAAACTATATGTATATTCAAACTAGAATTACTACCTTTCCAAACCTTTATTAATTATTAGCTTATACTTACACTTAGATATCATTATAAGAAAATAAAAAACAAAATAAAAAATATAAAACAAAAAAAGCAAAAATTAACATTACTATATATTCATTCATGACCACATTAGACACTAATATTTACATATATAATACTTAATTAAATAAGTTAAATACATACAACTAGAATTACTGTTTTATTAAACCTTTATAAATAACTACAATATACTTACATTCAAAATATCATTAAAAGAAGAAACAAAAATGAAATCATTAAATCTTTTTGATAATTCTTAATTTGATACACACATTAGACATCGATATTTGAATAAAACTTAATCAAAATAATCTAATTAAATAATATTACATCTTACACTAATACACTTATTTTATTTTACCAAAAACTTTAACCAAATTAGAAATTAATACATTTTATTATTTAAGCACCAGCACTTTAAACACTACAATAAGCTTTTCATAACATATTCAACTACCTACATTTAATTATGATTCATAACGGAATATTATTTTAAATAATATTTTATATATGTATAATATGTATTACGTTATACTTTAACAAAATAACAATAACAGAAATATCACCTCTACGATAATATATATGTAATACCAAATGAAATATTATATTTACCCATTTTTACTTAACTATATTACTAGTTACTGCATGTCTACATCAAATTCTTTAACTTAGGCCATAAGTCACCTTATAGCACTTTATATGTATACGAAAAATACAAGAAAAAATAGGTATTAACACCTAAAAATAAAAAAAAATTTTTGACTAAATAAATAAGTTGCTAAATATTAACCAAACTTTATGAAAAATATTTAATTTATGATAAACTCTCAAAACTACTGCACTTACAAGTTAAACCTAAATACTAAAAACATTATTTAACTTAATTTTATTTTATCATTTATATTGAATTAGTATTACAATTTAAGTTAATTACTAACAAAAATAATATTGCACTAAAGAAATATCTTAATAATAAATAATAATCATTAAGTATAGATTAGTACATCGGCATTTAAAATCAACAAAATCCTGAAAGCTAAAAATATAAAATTATACACATCTCAAACTACCTACAATACAAATCAATTGTTAGCAGCGTAAAAAAACATAGCACATTTATAACAATATTTTTTCCGTCCCATGATTTTAGTCTCATATAAAATATCACTAAATCGTACGATACTCTTCTCACTATAAAATATTAAAACCAAAAGGTTCAAAGAGGTCAATAACACCCAAGGAATCCACGGAAACTATCATATACATATTACATATATCACATATAGCTAACTAACATGTGCCCTCTTGAAATTATCGAAAACAATCTGTCCCATCATAAAATGTCTACCTTTCTATACGGTAATACACACGACAAAAGTATATCCAGATGTAAACATAAATTAGGCACCACAATAAATTGATACTATACTAATCGACACTACAAAAAATCAATATATTCCAATAAGACGGTGACAACAAGACGTATTAATTATACCACTAACTAAAAAAAAAAAAAAAAATAAAACAACAAATTCAACTACAATAACACCCACTATATAAACCACAAAAACATCAGCCATTTCAAGCTCAACTACAGGGATCACAACCACAACAACACAATCCGATACTATACAATCCGCTACACCACCACCCAGGACAACACAATCCAACACAATCCAATCCACTACACCACCACCCAGGTCAACATAATTCAGCCAAAAACCTCCCACATCAAACACAACCAATACAGGGGCAACGACCAAACAGACAATCACCACCACAACAACGAACATCACACATGGTACACCTACGACAACCACCACTACAGACGAGGTCACCACTCAAATCCCACCCACAATCACAGCCATAACACCTGCACCGACGATACCACACCCAACCAATTCCACAAAAAATCACAAAACAAGGAACGAACTCTACGTAAGTAAAAACACCAAAAGACGCAACCGACGTACCTTCTATAAAACCATATATAGCATACACTCCACCACATAGACTCACCCAAAATTCTATCATTCATAATTTAACAATAGAAACATGCCAATAAACACAAATATAACACCCATTTTTACGAAACATATCGAAATTCAGAAAATAACAAAAATCATTACCACCCTAATTATTTATAACACATTCTTTATAATACACAACCACTAACAAATTCTAGAGCCTCTTCTATATAACCGACAACACAAAATATCACAACAATTATCCACATAACCATCCTGTACAATCTTAATATACTAACAAATACGAACTATGTATAATCGATAATACAACAAATTATTTCAACAGATCAAACCATTTTTCTTTAGTTTATATAAAAATTCTCCACGAACACAATGTAAAATCACATCGCACCTAACTTTTGCATTATATACGTATATAAAACTTTGTCATTTGTATAATTAACCAAACTTTAAAAAATTAATTGTAATTACACCGTGGGGACACGGTGAAAAAAGAACCTCCGTGCAATTTGTAATATATGAATAATATACTCTATATTTAAATAAACATGTAAAGTGAATATATCAGGTAGGTTCATACTTGGCTGTAAAAAACCACAAACGCAATTAAAACATATTACGCAATACCAAGAAATATTAAGCAACCAACATTCCTTCACGATTACATAACAATATTTCCAAGACGCTCATACACCGAAAAATATGCCCATATATGGTTATAATGAAACAACAAGATAATAAAACCTTACGCAACACACGTACATCATTACGTAACCGAAAATTCCATACTATACGAACACCGACGCATGCGCACAAATACAAAAATTAATTAAATGCCCAAAACTGTCGCTAAAACTTTACACAAATGAAAAAGGACATTAAACACACTTAAACACACAACCTATTGAAACAAATACTTCATACAAAAATTACACGAAGGGAAAATAACAAAATAGCAACAATATATCAAAACGCAGATCAAAAGACAACACCTCATCAAAATTCAATATAGCACTAACTTACGAAATCATAATACCAAATATTTAATTCATCGACATAATAAGCTTATACAACTTACACCACAGAAACACTTCCGGTGTGCAAAACGCAACTTAAATGTGCACATATGCGCACTACACGACATTTGGTGAAACAACCAAATGTCGATACCAAGACTATGCGCAACAAGACAAATACGATAGTATTTGACATACGAATTACATTTCTCATATTAATATTGCAGAAACACTAACGACAAAGTGCAAAAATATAATTTAAATGTACATGTATGCGCACTGTACGACATTCGGTCAAATAAACAGATGTCACTACCAAAACTATGCGCAAAAACAACATTAAAACAAGACACAGTATACGAAACAACCTTCTCATACTGATATCGCCAAAAATCAACAACAATGTGCAAAAACGACATAAAACGTGCGCACATGCGCACCACACCACATTCGGTCAAATAACCAGATATCACTGCCAAAACTATGCGCGAAAAGAATAATAAAACAGCACACAACATACAAAACACCCTACTTATAACAATATAGCCAAAAAAGTAACGACAATGTACAAAAATGAGATAAATTGTGCATACATGCGCACTATACGATATTTGGTCAAACAAACTGAAATCAATGCTAATGTTATGCGCAAAAATAATCATAAGATGACACTCGATGTAGGGAACACTTTTATCATATAAAATTTGCAAGAAAACCAACGACATTATGCGAAAACACGACATGAATACGCGCACATGCGCAATCCACATAACAAAAACGAATAATCTATTGTAACGTTACGTAATAACAATAGAGTAGGGATAAGACAATCGTTTCCGTATATAATCGCCACGCACAAACTACAAAGATTCAGTAAGCAGTACTCACAGTGGTACACCAGTAGCAGTACACTCCACGCAACATGTCAATTCAACACAGAGGACCACGCTGATGGCGGTCGCGGACAAATCTATGGAACATCAACCAGTTTCCTTTTTGACACAAAATTAATCTCTCTCTACAAAGTTAACTTACTATTGCGTTTGTTTTGAAACCAGGTATGAGCTCACTGTTGGTATATTCATTTTGCTATTCTACCATAACAACATTGTTATTTCAATTTTTATAATCCTAACAATCCTTCAATAACGTTAAGTTATGTAGGGAAGATATCCACATACTCGTATCCAAGTCCTATATCCCTAAGAATATCAGACTTAAACCAATTGTACTATACATGAAATGCATTTTAACTCGTAAAAGTATCTACGTAAATTTCAGTTCAATTACTGCTTGTCAATTCAGTGTCTATACTAGACATTGGGTTGCCAAAGTATATTTGCAGTTTGAGTCGCGAGTACGGAACCGGGCAGACTTGTGCACTGGGCCGAAAGTACTGTATTCGTAAACGTCCAAATCTCAAACATACAGGTAATTGAAATGGATGTCGTGAAAATATTAAATAACAAATTTCACTTCAATTATTGTTCGTCAATTCACTATCTCCATTAGACATTGGGTTGCCAAAGTATATTTGCAGTTTGAGTCGCGAGTACGGAACCGGGCAGACTTATGCACTGGGCCGAAAGTACTGTACTCGTAAACGTCCAAATCTCAAATATACAGGTAGCTGAAATAGATGTCGTAAAAATATTAAATAATAAATCTCAGTTCAATTGCTGTTTGCCAATTCACTGTCTATACTATACTAGACATTGGATTGCCAAAAGTATATTTGCAGTTTGAGTCGCGAGTACGGAACCGGGCAGACTTGTGCACTGGGCCGAAAGTACTGTACTCGTAAACGTCCAAATCTCAGATATACAAGAAGTTGAAATGAATGTTGTAAAAATATTGAATGAAAACGAACAATAAAATTCATTCATGAATACTTCTTAAAGTAAACAGACAAACATCATAATAATCTATAACAGATATGCATGGATTCATAGTACCAGCTCAATTCAATACAAAAAAACCATCTTCATAATATCCTCATCTCCCATCAAAAGATATCTTTACAAACTCCATTACATCACAATCGTAAAGAGCCAACAGTGTGTGATATAGAAACGTATACTTAATTACAATAGGATATTGTAGTGTAAATCGTAAAGTATAAATAACGTGCATCGACTCACACCAATTAGAGACGGTACTCCAAACAAAATTCCAACGAGAGTCTACGCACTTTTATTCACGGGAATACAAGGTAAGTGAAAACACATATACTATATAATTAAGAACAAATTATTATTTCGATATTCAAATGAAAATATTCTGTAGTGAGATAAAATTTACGATGAGCGCAACACTCCAATCATTCACACCCTTTATAGTTTGCCGCCACTGCATATTTCCCCGACTTACCTCCACTTCGTTTATTTTATTCTACTACAAATAGCGTCCAACGCGGCACTTGCCTTTTAGTCTATTTTTCTCTACTACTAATGACGCCCTACTTCGCACTTGCTTCTTCGTTAATTTTATTTTACTACAATAGAATGACTTAATAGTATATGTTATCGAAAATGTCGATACTTATTAGTAAATACTACCTACTTAATAAATTACTTAATTGTCTACCTATATTCTATAATAAATAAAAGCCGTTCAATAAATTAAATTATCTGGATGAATTCATCTAGATAACGGTGATTTTTATCTTAGATAACTGTGTAAATTAATATTTTCTATTTATCTAGATGGGATAAAAGATAAAAGAATATTAACCTTGATACGGTCCGTCGATTCCCGACGTCCCGTGGTCGTAAATAATTGCACGCGTGTCTATATTATATGTACAATTTCGTTTATTTATTGAGATATATTATATTATATATTTAAGGGAAGGTATTTAATTTCCGGGCCGAGCGACTGGCTTAAAGAAGCGAGTCGCAACGGGCGGTATCGGACCTGTAGAGGTGCGAAGTGATTTACAAATGTCGGGGATTTATAACTTCATATAAGAGTAATTATATAACAATGAATGGATTGAGTTGGAATCACTCTCCCACGGGCTTTGGTAAGTCGTGTTCGAGTAATAACGCCTCACACTGAGGGTGGGTGGTTAAATTGTTGGTTCTGATAAGAACCGTTTTGATAGATCGACCGTGGACGCGTTCGTAACGCTGATGATGATTTGCGTGTTCGCCGATATTATTATGTCGACGACGGGGTAATCAGGAACTGTATGCCCGTCGATTTCCGCCTCGTATGACGAGTATCTTCGCCGCGGTGCGTATGATTCCGTCCGTGGTGTGAATGGGAGTATGCCACTCGTCGGTTGCCGCGTCGTACAATAGGCGCTTCGCCGCTACGGTGATGCTGTTGTCCGTGGCGTAATACGGATACGTCGTGGTCGTCGATTGATGCCCCGTACAACGAGTGTATTCGTCGCTGTGTCGATGTTTTCGTTCGTAGCGGTGGTCAGGAACGCAGCGCTCGTCGATTGCCGCCTCGGATGTTGAACGTATTCGCCGCCGTATCGGTGTAATTAGTAGTTTCAGCTGGATCGCTGTGCTGGATGGCCTTCGGGTCTTCGGGTCTTCGAGTCTTCGGGTCTTCGTTTCTTCGTTTTGTTGTAGTTGTTGAAGGTATGAAGAGATATTGAAGACTGTGTCGATGGTGTGGAAATGTCCGGTATATAAGCAGTCTGCCGTACCGACTAGTAAACTATTCGCTGCCGCCGTGTATAGTAGTGTTTACTAGTTGTACGGGAAGTCCTGTGGTTTATTCAATTTTGGGGTTATTGACTTGGGGAGGGTGTCGTTAGATTCGTCTGACTCTCCCCTATATGTAACTCTTATTGTTTTTGTTGTGCTGTTACTTGGGGCTTAGTTATTGTCCCTAACGTTAGTGTGTGTGGCTTGTGCTAGCATACTGTCCGCTGATTGGTGGTCCTGAAAAGGACCGTTTTTATGTGGTGATGGCTACTCCGTTACAACCTAGATAAACTCAACACTGTCCATTAGCTAAGACGCTAACAAAAGTCTAAGATAGGTACAATATATAGTATAACATATATAATGCGACGGAGTCACCCGAGTGACTTCTTATCTAAATTGTATTATTTAGTGCCGGTCTACCGGCAATATTATTTGATTTTCTGTGCTCCAACAATCGGTTCAGTTGGTTCACAAGGTAAGTAAAAAACATTTTATAAAAAATTTGAAAGTTTCTATAAATACTGTTATCTTACTGATTATTCAAACACGTATTTTAGTTGGTACTTTTCAAGATGAGAATCTGTATTTGTACTTGACTACGTTTAAAAAGTATCTTTTACAAGACAGCACGAGTGGCACGTCTAGCGTGTGTAGGTAGTAAGTACCTACAATGGGCATTGGAGTACTAAAACAGTAAAAACGAATTCAGTCTATAGTTGTACTTGTACATCGCATCAAACCAAAATATTAACATCATAGAATTAAGATACTTTAGGTGGTACAACGTATAATATGTTGTACGATATAACACGACTTAGGGTAAACAAATAAATTAATATAGATCTACAGATGAGTAGGTACCCCGAAATGTCTGACAGCTTTCCAACATTTTCCTAGACATTTTTTAAAATTGTCTTTTTCCGTTCTATCTGATTTTCTCCGACATATTTTCAGAGCTTGAAACTGGAAATATTTTTTCCTGTTTTGATTACCAGTATTCATTTTTTTTCGATTCTGTTTTGCAGTTTCGGTATCAATTTCAGTTCTTAACGGTCTTAACCGGTATTCGAAATCGGTATCCAATATCGGTTTCAAGTCCTGCATATTTTCACATTTAACACATCCATTTTTAACCACTAATCACTGAAATTAAACTCAATTTTTTTAATCTTAATATTCTTAATCATTATTTTACTCGGTTTTACTTATATTTCACTTTTTATTCCAGAATAAATTTAACACCAGGCGCAAAACGTTAAAATATACGGAATAATTTGCATATTTTACGGTTACAAGTTCGGTGCGGATACAGCTCTCGAGATTTCTTCTATTCGAGGTATTTTATTTTTCATCAACGAAATACTTTTTTTTTTTTCATTTTAATTCTTTACCAACAAACCTGTGTTTTTTTTGTTTTCTTTCAATCCACTTTGATTTTTTTTTTTATTTATTTACAAGCGAAGGAATTATTTATGTTCAGGGATAAATAAACGTTCGACTTTAATACCTATACACGGTTGTTTACAATTCAGATATTATACCTATTATTATTGTGTCTTAATAGCTTTTCAGTAAAAAGTGAAATGTAATACTGACCGATATCAATGCGCGTACCCAAAAAAGGTTTCCTTTGAGATGTATCTTTTGCAAATACATTTCGCATCGTCGTCTTTATTTCGTATCAGATTTTAATAAACGTTTCAATTTCTACAACTATCAAATAACATGTCGTAATAATAAATCGGTATAGCGAAGATTCACTAAAAAGAAGTAACTCTTACTCGTATATTGACATTTTGCATACAAATCATCTGTTCGTTACACATTTCCATAAGTATCAATTGTCGTGCACCTAGTTAACACGAATGATATACCTCCTAATAATAATAATTGTAGATTTTTCTTAAATTATTTTTGGTATCTTTTGGCCAGAAAACGACGTTTGGCAAAACAAACGGCAAATAAAAATATGATAATATCGAAATCACTAATGGTTAGTAACACCGTGATATTATAATATAAAGTGTTTATACACTATATTATTACTGTCTATATTACGCCGTATACCGTCCACACCGTTTAATGTAGGTAACTTTAAAATACCTACGTCCCCAACGTTTTACTTTTTTTTGTAAAATAAAATACATCTATGTAAAAAAAAAATCGTTTTTTCATTACACCATAAAGGGCGACGACGACGTCGGCAATTAGCGATAAAAAAGAAAACGAAAAAAACTCAACGTCGGGGAACTCAAAGTTCTCCCATTGTAACGCTTTTTTTTTTCAATTACTATATCGAAATTGAAAATGTCTTAAGACGAGAAGGGTTTTTTCTCTCCCCCCCCCCACGTGACAACACGCCAAACTTTCCCGGTAGTTGTCATTGTAACCATTGTCACGGCCCCTTGGGTACCTCTTTCTCTCTCTCTCACTCTCTCTCTCTCCCTCTCCGTCTGTCCCGGAAAACGATTAAATAATATACCTATATACACTACCTACAGGAAGTTGCAGAGATTACGGACCAGTGTTTTGTTATTTATATTTATTTTCACACTGTATACGATTCGGTGGCTAATTTCTCGGAGCAGTTACGACTGTTTACATAGTGCGTTCGGTAGTTAAGTTCGTATCGATCGTCCCGAATGTGTGATGTAGAGAAAATGAAGACGAATGAAACCAACGAATAAGGCATTTGACTACCTATATTATATATACCAACCCCGGAGTGATAATAACAACACTCTAAGTATTTACTTAGTGCTGCTGCTCCATCTGCTATAGTGCCCCTGTACTGCACTATTGTCAACACGAGTCCAAAAAAGCGGAAGTTTTTATTCGTGTGTTTACTCGATTTTCAATTTACAAAATATATATGCGTTGTAATTCACTTTTCGTTGTCTGACTCGGCTGTCACCGTATGGTCTGCATCAAAAACTTCGTTTTTCACTTAACCCTCGTCGATCGTCATCCGATGGCATCCTCTGTACGCGTTGCAGACAATAAATTGAAGTATAAAATATCAATCGAATGTGAATGAAAAAAAAAACCAGCCAATTCGTGTAGTAGTTGTTGAGTGTATCTCGTCATAGGTTATCTACAACTGTACCTAATGGATGTGTTAAAATTGAATTTAATGATAGAATGAATACGTTCAATCGTAGAGTACGAAAAAAAGAACCTGACCGGATAAGGTTTTTCAGCCTATAGAATATATTCTAAGGACTTTTTATACTCTTTAGGTGATTTATATTTTTATTTTTTATCTCTTTGACATATAACCCAAAACATGTTTTTGTATATATTCACTAAAATATTTATTCATTAATATTTATGTACACCTCTGAAATGTATATTGTTAAAGATTATTGATCGTTATAATAAAAATCCTTCTGGTGGTTTAAAAAAAATATATATATTTTTATGTGTTAATTAAATGAATACCCCGTGTCAAAACAATTGTGACTGTCAAATATCGGAAGGAGTACAACATAAATTCCTAAAAAAAATGTAATGAAATGTTCAAGCTATTTGACTTAAAAACAAAAATGATATCGTGTACCTATCACGTAAAAATTAAAAAAAAATGAATGATAATAACTGTTATCATTGATCGAAGAAACACTAAAAGTCGAAAATGTCAAATGTCTATTAATAGCACAAAAAGAGACGCATTTAAAAAAAAAAATTATATTATATCTAGAAAATGCATTTATTCGACGACCGATTTCAATCGGTTAGGTTGTTCGTTTTTGGATGACAACAAAACAAACAGTTTTTTGGACTTTTTTATAAGTACCGAGAGTGTTTTACTTTTGATCCCCTAAAGGCTAAAAGTACCAACTATATTATCTAATTCGTTAACAGAACCACCCTCGATGTTGAATTTTTCTGGTCCAATGGCGTTGATGACGGACACTACAAAAAACACGAGTTGTAAAATCAAAGTTGGTGTCTGTGCTCGTGTTTGTCTGGTCAACAAATACAGCGAACTCGTTGGTTTGCTTTTAAGCTTTAATGCACAACGTTATTATTCACAAAAGCTTGTGTGCAATCCGGTCAAATAAATTTCAATCAACTAATGAACATTAAACAATGTTATACGATAGAATTTCAGTTGACTTTCGCTATTACAACTAATACAGTAATATACCAATATGTATATTGTATATTCCACCTACTCGGTGAAATGCGAGCGGCCAACTGGCAATATTGATATAAAACTCCAATAAAACCATCAAATTCACTATTAACTTTTAAGCTCAACAAATAAACTATCTCGAAATGAAAAAAAAGTTTGCATCCTCTAAGGATGTTACAGCACAACAAGCCCAAGAGCACATAATAATGAAACCGCGCACAAACATCTCAAATGTCCACAATTCAGCCACACAACACCGTACGACCCAAACTATATAACTATATAATATAGTATATAAGTACAGATAAAGTTAATTTTACCGCAATTCATCGGACCATATTATTGTAGTTGCAATAAAATCTACGGAAAAACGAATCGAATACCTACATCGCATAACCACAGCAGTCTATGCAGAAACTGACTGTATCGAAATTGAACGTTTTAGCTCTAAACTTAGTCCGTAACGACTATTCGTTATTTCCCAAAATAGTAAAATGTCAAAGAAACGTTTAAATTTAAAAACTTTGCATTAGATTACTAAACCTAATAATACAGTAGATGAATTCTCAAGTTTGATCATATAATTATTATGGACGCGTATTTATACCGATATTTATTTATATTATTTGTAATAATTATTGTTGTGATTGAAAATGATTCAATAAATAAATAAAATAAATATTAGTTGAACATTTTGATGAAGTAGTTCTTGCTGCTATCTGAGCATCGGAGAATTCAGAGTGCTTATATTTTGTACCAATTACATATAAATATTATACAAAACGCCAAGAAGCTCGTTGATTTTTTCCAATATTTCTACAAATTTTCACGATACAACGAATCATTTTAGAACTCTGGCCACACAAAATACAATCCGTGATCCGATGTTTGCATCATAATTCAACTTAATATATCGAATATACGACTACGTGATTAGCTACACATTTGCATTCACCAAGCGAGATCAAATTTATTCCAATTCCCATTTTTAGATTCTGAGAGGATCGAGGAAGCTAGTGGTTTTACAATGATGTTTATTTTTTTCATTTTTTTATATCCTTTACACAAAATTTCTACCATAAAGAGTGCTTCGATTTCAATATATAGTATCTTATCTTTTAGCAAATTGGATCAAGATGGTACTTTAAAGAGGTCATTTTTTGATTTTATCAATAGTTATTTAATGCCCAAAACCACCGAAAAACCGCTAAAATTTGTATTTTAATTTCTAACGCTTTATTTATTACCATAGAAACGAATA
The DNA here is from genome assembly GCA_949089665.1 of Macrosiphum euphorbiae. Taxonomy (NCBI): domain Eukaryota; kingdom Metazoa; phylum Arthropoda; class Insecta; order Hemiptera; family Aphididae; genus Macrosiphum; species Macrosiphum euphorbiae. The sequence goes on along the minus strand of CARXXK010000003.1, from coordinate 68,351,388 downwards.
AAAATAATAATTTATAATATTATAATATTAATTCAACTTACACGATATAATAATTAATGACGATATAAAATATCTAGACTGCAGTCAAGACAAACCGTTTCCGTTCAGAATCGTTTTTCTTATACAATGATAGAATATCATTGAATTCAAGTTTAATACAATCCATTATATTTTGACTCACTTGTAATCTACTGTACAGCAGAGCGACATCCACTTACCTGCTTTTTTAAATTATAAATATATGTATAGACCATAATTTAAAATAATTAGATTTAAAATTTAAGGAGTGTCCTGAGGTGTAATAACTTTTTTTTTAAATGAGGATCACTTTTTGTCTAATTATGAATATTGATGATCAGATGATTTTTTTGAAAATTCGAATGTACCTAAACCGATAGGTATTCAAATGAGAACCTACTTTTTGATTTTTTAAATCTATGTAAGTACTAAGGATAATCCTATGATTATGAGTTAGAAAGATAATATTATGAATTTTTGTGGGATATGATGGTTTGAACATTTTAGTAATTGATGTTAATCCATCAATATTTTATAATTTGTAAGCATTTTTAATTTTAGTAAATAATAGATCCAATATTTAATATATTTCATATTTTAGGACTATACTATTATATTATTATCCTTAATATAAAAATTAGAATTACTCAGAAACTACTAGTTTGATTTAGATATATAAACATTTTCAAAATATTTATCTGCTTATCAATTTACAGAAAAAATAGTTAGTTCTAATTTGAAAAAAAATAATTTATATCACCACAAGAAATTCTTTATAATAATATGTTACATAAATCTAAACTATTAAAAATATGGTCCTTAAAAATTCCGAAAAACCGAATCTGAATACATTTATTTATTAAATTAAAAACGGGGGTGAGCATGATTATATAGTGAGTCGCCCAGTATAATGACACTCATATTATATATTATATTATAGTCAAAGTATAGTTTATTTATTATTTAACTCCTAGTGTCCATGTAACCCACACATTTTAATTGGCAAAGTTAAAAAAATAAATGTCTAAATAAGGAAATGTTTATATTCAATTTCATTAATTTTTTTTACACAACATAAAACCTTTTTAAACAATGTGGCTTGAAATATTGTTTTAATAAATTAAATCTCGCATTACCTGCTGAGTGAAAAGGTTTAATTAAGTTTTGGTATAATATCGCTTCAAAGAAAAAAAAAAAAACTTTTTCCTTATAACTATTACCATTTACCAAAGTAAATGATTAACAATGCAACCCATAGTAGTATCGCATTTTTATTCGAAAGGGATTAAAAACATTTGTTGATCTAATATTCTAATATAAATATATAATACGTTGGTTAATGGTTACTAATACTATAATATGAGATGTGTAGGATGATAGAAGACCGTATTCACAATATACATATTTCAATATTTGAACAATTTTCATGTACCTATAGGTATCTAAATATAATTTTTTTATACAGTTTCAATAGTATAATAATAATCATAATGGAACAATGGCGGTATTGATATCATTCAGTTTATTAAGCCTTCTATATAATATTTAATTGGATATCATCGAAGGAGAAGATTATGTGGATGAGTGAAAATTTATAAATTTAATTAATAATCGTATCATTATTATAATATTATGCATGTGGTATGATTATAACGAAATTGTTGTCTACAATTGAATACTACGAAATCCGAATAACTATTTATTAGTTTGCATTATTAATGGAATCGAATTCGAACCATGACGTAAAATGTAAATGCAGTCTGGCGTATAAATGATTATGGTCTAATCAACATTACACTGAAAAAATATGACAGTTTTTAAGTAGCTATAAATTGGACGTTTAACAAAATATAACATCTGAATTATTGTTTTTTTTTTTTTTTTTTATGAAACGAATTGTGTATAATTAATTATATAATAATGGCATAGTTAATAAATAATGATTCGTAGTTATATGAGTAATATTGACCGAGTTTATAAAGTTATAGAATATAAAGTTAATTTTACATCACACCTACTGGTAGATGCAACTAGAGAAATTTTTCTGTGGAGGGCTAAACCCCTCTCCTAATTGCTCATATGTAATAATTTAAACAATTTTATTTTGTGAGTTATTACATTATAAATATTAATTGATAGATAATATTATTATAGGTAGGTAACGGAACTATATTAGTAATAATATAAATATAATATTTCCCTAGCAGTTGAACTTTGTTTTCGAGATTCGGACCTCTGTCGACTGGAACGACTATCGTGAATTTTAATATTTAAAATACAAATATATAGCACAAGACGTATTGAAATCCCCAAATATGCCTCGTCGTCACATACACGCTCACGTCATGTTTTCCGAAAATCATTGAATATTTTGGATACGCTTTTTCTATTTCGACTGGAAAAACACCGCTGCCGTAACGAATTGGAAAAAAAATGCTGGGGCCTACACCCCCGATGGATATGATAATGTCTATGTGTGTTGTAAAAACTTAACAAGACCGCCGCCTCCGGTATAGAACGTAATAGCTGCAAGGATATACCGGCTCGTATACCTATATATATTCTATACCACACCTGTTGTTGCAGCAGCAGCAGCAGCAGCAGGTGCCCGAATTCCGAATAAACGGTTATCGTTCTCCGCTTTTGTACCGCATCTGCTGCTTCTGTTTGTAAGGTAAACTTAACGCATCTCTCTCACACACACACACATACATATATATATAAATTCCGCTGATGGGAAAATATCAACGAAATTAGTGTGCAAACAAACTTCCGGTCGGTATATACGAATACAACTGCAGTAGTGCGCACCGAACAATCTCCGGCACGACAAATTACACCGATAAATCAGTAATTCGGTTACTATAATAGCCGTTGATGTGTGTGCACGTTAGCGCTGGTTATAGGAAGGAAGAAAAAGGTCTCGGAGTAGACCTTTTCGATGGAAAATTGTGAGCGCACCCCCTAAAGCACAATACAAACGATTGCGAACACTGCGCGTAAGTTGTTCGACTGAAAACAAAAGCATTTCCAACTGCAGTTTTAAAATATTATGTAACTGTACGTCGTCATACGGACGTCGAATTGAGGCCCACACGAGCAGTGTTGAGCCCAGATAACAAAAATAATATCTAGATAAGATAATGATAATTTCGTAAACAATTATCTAGATTTAGATTCAGATGATCATTTTTACTTTTATCTAGATTAAGATAAAGATACATATTTTTTTATCTAGATATCATAATAGATATTTTTATTTTTTGTTTAAAATGCGCAAAAAATAAATATATTTCTTAATTATTTTAGACAAATTCTTTTAGTATTTTACTATTTTATGACCATTCATTTTAATAAACAACATTTTTCTATGCAATTCCTTATTTAATTGTTAAACAATGATTTATTTCTGTCTACCTACTTTTTTACTTCAACTCAAACTGAACATTGAAATGTTACACTATTACGTAATAACAATATTATTTAGCTTTATATAAATAGACAAGAACGATATTATTTCATTGAAACCATTTCTAGTATTCAACATTACACGAGAAACGTAATAATAAATAACAAAGAACAAAACACATTCGTATGAATATTATACTATTATAATAATATTATTGTCAATAAAATTACTGCTAAGAAAAAAATTAATATATTCACGATTATTTTCAGAAACAGTGTAATAATATTTTGTTTGATCAATGACAAGATAAAATAAAAAATTTAAAAGTACCAAACTACCAACAAATCAATCGAAACTAAAAATTATTTATTTATCTAGGTATATTTATCTAGATAGGTATACAGTTTATCTTAGATGACAATCAGATACCTAATATTTTATTTATCTAGATGAGATAAAGATGCTGTAGTTTTATCTAGATACATTATCTAGATACATTTATCTAGATACTGCTCAACACTGCACACGAGTCAAAATTCAGAGGCCGGATAAATAGCTATTGTTTTATATCGATGATTGTTCGTCCACAATGCGATAATGATTCGGTATGATTAAATAATAATATTGTCAAACGATTTCGGACCGTTGTACAAATGCAGTGTTGTAATATTCTAGATGCTCGTCCCACAAAATTAGGAGGTTTCCGAATTTGAAATATTCGGAAGTTGAAAATTTCACTATTCTTGAAATATTGCAATGAAATTGTGAAACATTTTAATTGTTTTTTTAAACGTTGGTAGATACCTATTTGGCTATGAATGACTATTTATGATTGTCGATTACACATAACAAATATCGATAGTTAATTAACATACCAATCAAGCCCGATCAAGGTTTACGAATTACCATGTTAATGGTTGTAAATCAGATACCTATTATAGTATTATCGGTTAGTTTATCATTTATCAATTGGGTGCCTATATTGGCTATTATTTACAGATTATTTTATTAGTATTCGATACAAATAAACCAAATTTTAAAAATGTTCTCGTGCTATAAGTTTATGAAAACACTATTTTAGATAAAATACACATTTTTTTTTTAATTTTTACACAAATTAAATATTTCAAGAAAATTAATTTCATGACATTTTAAAACTCTAATCATTATAAATTGCTAGGTAATTAATCATTATTACAGTTTTGTATGATGTATAAGATTATTGCACGATATTATAAAATAAAAGTAATAATAATATGTCTTAATAAAAAAGACACTTATTGTCAGTTAGTCACTTATACTTTGTTCTTAAAAAAGGTGTAACAAAATCGTGAAATGACTACGCATTGTAATATATAGATAATTGAATAATTCGTAATCAATTGTTCAAGTAATTTTATTCAGGTGTACATAATATAATATATATATATATATATATATATATCCATCGATATCGTGTACCTATATATATATATATATAAATAAATCTATTTAATGAAAAGTTATCTTTTTGTTCCGGTTGCAGGCTTTTCTTTTTCTTTTACTGTTTTGCGTGAACGGATATCCGGACCTAAAAACAATGTCTGGCCGGCAACTAAACAAAAGGTTTTTATCACGGTTCGTCTATGCAGTAGCTATAATGGATTACTGTCGTTCAATTAGAAACATTACTCTAAAGTCTCTAAAGCATTTTTTTTGTCCACAGCTCACAATATATAATATTATAATATGGCGTCTCGTGTTTTGTCGCGTGTTCAATATAACCGAGAGAATTTTTTTTATTATTCTGGAGATTTGTTAAGACTTGCTGCATAATTAATAAAATAACCATAAATCTAAGAGAGATTTTTATTCGCCCCTTCGGGCTATATATTTATATATATATTGAGATTAAAATCCGATGATGCAATTACACTTCCTTATTTCAGAGATGCTGCGAATAAATCCCCAGCTGATAGTACCAACAGAGTGGCTTGTACCTTTCGGTTGATTTTTTTTTTTATCTCAGGAAAATTGAATATTGTAATACTTTTTCAGTAGTAGTTAGTGAATAATTAAAAAAAAAAAAAAAAACGCATTTAATATAACTATTGACATTAAAATGTATTTTCGTTTACCATTAGGTATAATATTATTTATCTCAAGTTAATTATGTCGTTAATTACTATTATTATAACTAATGACATTTGGGTGATGAATTATTTCAATTATTTATAAAATACGATCGATTTTGGTTTATTCTCACTATAAAGACGTATCTATATCCACCAGCATAATTTAAGCCAATATGTACCTACTATTACCAATACAATTTGTTTAAATATGAAATTATATACTCACATTACCTGAATATTATTACGGTGTTTATTATTTTTGAATAATATTTTGTTAATAACTGGACAAAACAGTTTCGTTAGTTTACAAATGGAAAAAAAATAATGCAAATGCGTTTGTCAATAATTTAAAACGTTGTTCCACTCAAAAATATTACTACTGATAGTAGATATATGTGCATGTACGGAGTATTGTTATTTATTACCCATATGCTTTCTAATTGTTTTAAGCTAAAAAAACATTATTACCAAGTCACGGAATATGTCTTGTAGTAATATTGTATTCACGTGAGAAACGTCGTCTACGTTATTTGGTAAAAAAAAAAAAAAACGGAAGCTAATGACATATTCAAAATAATATTTTTATTATAATAAATAATAATTAATATTATATATTATATATTATATTAATATTATATATAAATAATATTTATTCACGTACCTTAATAATAACTCTTCGCGTTACCATTATTTTTGGTTACTATACGTCTATTATGTTTTATTATGTATATCACATTGTAAAATATTGTTATCAGTAATTTCATTGTTGTTGATTTTGACCTACGACGATGATATTATGTGGTACGCGTTTGCCAGGCACATTGGTTTTTAATGATTTGTTATACTTATACTATATACGAGGCAGTCGTTAAAACTTTTATGAGCTCATTAACTCTGGCAAAGTGCTTGCATGTTTTTTCCCCTCCAAGTGTGGTAGTCGCGGTGGTCGAGTCTATCGGTTTTTATATACATTTATATTTTCTTTTTTGTGTGTGTACACATTTTTTTTTCTTTCACCAGCGCACTCTACATAGACACTAGGTTTTTTTGAGCTTAACGATCGGATTTTCGTTACTCGCCCTATTGAATCGCTCGACTTCACGAGGTTTCGAAAAAACGCACTGGTATAGTCGCTGGTTACAAAAATTTGTCTAAACTTCGCATTAAATCACCCCCGGGGATCGGCCCCTCCACGGTGGGGCGCTCAAGACAAATTATCCGACCACATAAGTCCGAGCTTAAAATATCTTAGCACTACAATGTTTTCGAGAAAAAACGAATAATTACAATACCTAGGACCCGGTGCGGAAATGTCTGCGGTCTCGGTAGTCGGGCAAAAGAGTGTTTTATCCCCCCTTGGGTCTGGTTTTCACATTCGGGCGGAAACTTGAGAGCGGAAAAATTAAAACGAAACAGTAGATTTAGACCGTGTCTTAAATTTAGCATTTCATCGGAGTCGCATTGAGAAGTCAGCTGAAGTCTGTTTGATATTTCACTAAAAATCACGTGTGGCGTTTATGTAGACGCAATAATAATTATTATTAATCGGCTTCAAGACTCGTTCAATGTAATTTTATAAAGTAAATAAAATATTTTTTCGATGAACTCGCTTCAGTTAATTTTTTGGATCCAATTTGTATATTATTAATAGTTCGTTTCAGGTAAATGTGTTGAGAACCTACCTACCTTCTAATCGGTTAAAATACAATTTTATCACAATACCGGGTTATTCTTTTATCATCGAACACTCATTATTTCAAAAAGTATAAATGTTTTTAAAACAATAATTTTTCAAACTTATATAGATTTTTAAATATTTTTTATCCTTAACATTTTTCAAGTTTTTTATTTGTTTGAATGGCAACACATAGTTTTAATTAATATTTCAAAGCAGGATATTTTTCCAAGTATTTCGATAAATAAAAATCTAATTTAGGACGAGTTTATGTTATTAGCTTATGAGTTATAAGTATTTAAAGTTTATATGAGCTTAGTGGAGTGTTACCGTTTTAGTTACCGCTTAGTGGAGTGGGAACCCGCAAAATGTTGGTCCACTATAACTCCACTAAACTTTAAATAATTATAACTCATAAGCTACTCATTTAAATTCGATTTTTATGTATCAAAATAGTCAGAAAAATATTCCGCTTTCGAAGATGAAATTTTAACCGTGTGTTGTAATTCAAAGAGTAAAAACTTTGAAAAATATAAAGATGAAATAATATTTAAAAATATAACTTTTTAATAAACTCGTTATTTTGTAACGACATAAAACCATGTAAAAAATATATTTTCGAAAACATAAGCATAATAATTTTTGAATAATGAATGTTCTGAGTTAAATGAATCACCTGGTGTATGTAAACAACTTAAATTTTCACTTCACGGAATCTGCAGTCTACATATTTTTATCACTCACAACTGTGCTGGAAGTTCATATTAAAATATTTATATATTTTATTTTATTAAATCACGTCGTTTAATATATAACATTAACAAAATTATTGATGGATAGATAATGTAATTAATTATTAATAACTAATAAGCACAATAACTTGTTATGCTAAAACCGTATTTGCTTGTTAAATATTGGCAGGTAATTCTAAATTTATTACTGTCGTAAAATATTGTTTGAATTAATTAATTGTAAATCTTAAATGGTTCAAACTAAATATTCCATCATAATAACACAATATAATACCTACCTACCCACCCGACTAATTAAAAAATATATTTTAAATTAAAACTAAAATCGAAAACTTGATATAGTCTTGTTAACTTTTAAAGCGTCGGTATAATACCTACTAAATTACAGGCGGTCTTAACAAAATCAATTTCAAAGTTTTGTTGTGTGTACAACGCACATGACCTATATTTAAAACAGTTATTTACACCCGAATAGCTTGTAAAGGATTTGGGTTTTCAGTAAACCCAAGTGTTCAAACACAATATAGGTAATAATGTAATCAAACAATTTACAGAAATAGTTATAACATATTTCGATTCAACTCCCCGAGCTAATTAACTATTTTCTGATTTTTCAAGTAATTAAAACGTGTTTCGTTACTGTTTCCGAGAAATCCGCACATCTTGAAAAATTAATTGGCAAGACAAAATTTGTTTTGCCATCGGGTTAGACTAAACGCGCATAGACGAACCAAGAAATGTATTTTTTTGAATTTTCATCGATCCTGAAAATCACTCAATATTCGTTTGTATGTTTACTTTAACTATTCGTAGGAACTTGTAGTTATTATATTATCATCAAGTAGTAACAATGGTATAATATCGTATAAAGAGTACCTGTGTAGGTATATAATAATATCATGTTTACCTACATCAATAATTATTACTTTATTAAAAAACCAAAAGTTCTCTCTATCTGCGATAATTTCGTTTCATTTATCTACTGCGTTTTATACGTATCATGGTGACGTTTTGAAGTTTCGGTTTCTCACACTTCTTGTTTTCTGCAGGTACAGTAATAATATTTTAGTGTGCGACACGCTCAAGACAATATAATATTATCGTAACATATCAATATTGTTCAACTCTAATGTTATGATATTATTTTGTTTGACGTAACCTGCCCCTGCGGGATTGTATATTTAATATTATAGTCCTTTTCAATCGTTTTCAATTAGCCTAGAAATGTTTGGCAAAGACTATATAATATTAATACAGCTCGCTCGTGCTGCAGAGCCTGTTTTAAATAATTTCTCCGATTTAGTTCGAATTTATAACAGTACTACCTATCATTAATATTAAACATTAAACATAGGTGTGTTGAACGTGTGCCACATGCAGTTGTGGTAAATATACGAGCATATATTATTATTACGATATGATTAACGGACGAACGATACAAAAACGTCGACAGAAAAAAAAAACAATACAGTCACCGATTACCGCGAGGGCGTACATTATGACAAACCAGATTAATATGCTGAAACAATCTAACATTATAATAATATTCGTTAATCGGTATGAGTGGTATGACTGATGAATAAACGTCTGTTCAAAACCTTTGTAAATTTTACGAAATTTCACAAATGTTCACCAATATTACCGTGAGAGATTTGAGCTGAGCAAACCATATATAGATAAATCTAACTTATGGGCGTCACTGATGAGTATATAGGACTCGTCTATTAGCTTTTGTACGTTTTGCAACGTTCACAAAATGTCGTTGTTCGTCCGATCGGGCTAACAATAATATGTTATAACGTCTCTGATTCTATACCGTGGTGTGACGTTTAAGTTTTCATATCACGCAACTGAAATAGTTAATAATAATATTATTCCAGTCAGCGGTGTGACGAATTCGTTTGGCGGCTTTCCGTCGTGGATCGCACCGACCTATTATATTGATATGGAGAGACAAAGTTCATAAACGCAATTGAATCATAAAAGTGGTATAGTCAATAATTCGATTATCGTATAAACAATTTGTATTGAGGTATTCGATACACTTCCCGCCTGTGTCGAATAAGAATTATATCGGTCGGGGCCACATAATAATATGATCATCTCCCATTATAGGCCATTCGTGCTTTTTTATATGACGTCCGTGTCCCTGCATTCGATATTTTAACATCGTTTTGAATTTAGCATTTTCTGTAATTATAGCTATAGCAGGTTATATCATTGTATGTTTATTGTGTGATTCTGTCTTATAGTTAATTAACCATGTGTTTTGCGCAACGGCCACGAGGCAAGTAGTACTCACGTACAATTCCTTATTTGAAATTATATATTATATAAGCTATTATCGATGCTTTCTGAACACAATACTATCGTGTAATTGAACGCGTGTAAATTAATTTTAAAAACAATAATAAAACCAACTGCGAACACAATAATTGAACTATAATAATTGCGTGCATCATTTATCGTGACAACAGAAGGTACCTGCCCTATATAGTATCGATGAATTATAATAATAATTGTACATTATACTTGAGGATTCCACACCTGAATGTGAATGATGTGTAATATATATATATATATCTGTAATTATATGTAATATAATATATATCTGTCTTGTAAACGTACACCATACCAAATAGGCTCTCAGAATTTTCCAATTAGTTTTTAGTTTTAATATCAGAGTGGATTTACCAAATATACAATTTAATGTCGAGAAAATTATCTGTTTTTTACTTAGGTTAGGTTCAATATTTTAATTTTAAAGTAAGATGTGAGTGTACCTATGAAATATAACATTTAAAAATGGCTCATATCTCGTTTTAAAATTAAAATATCGAACAACGCTGACGCCACAAACACACGATGTTCTTGCCCTTAAGTTTGATATTATTATGTAAATTCACTCTAATATTCTAATTTACGACACAACTTTTGTGTACTGCTAAGCTACAATTTTAAATAAGGACATGTAAGTAGTGTGAAGTTTTCTCTAATATGATGTTTTTAGTTTTCAAATATTAGTACAAGTCCAGCCTTGTAAATAATACTTTATCTTGACTTTTTTACTGAAAATTGTAATATTGAAAGCATAAAAGCTACTCGAGATTCTCAATAAGAAAGACACAATTACTGCGAACTTACAAATAATATTGACATTAAATCAAACTTTTTCATTACAATATAATATTTATTTTTCAATTTTATTTCGGCAAACTCTTTTGAACACAAATGTTTAAATACTTAATATAGTGTAAGTTGTTGGCACTTGGCCATGACTGAAAGAAAAAATAAAATGTAATATATAAGTGATATTTTTTACTTTTCACTGTGGTATTTAATTTATCGTTTGTAGTGAGCGTATAATACTGTTTATATTTTACTAACAAAACGTAAAGGGTTTTATAAATTATAATCATACTATACTACTACTATGGAGTATACTTTGAAATCGTATTAGTGAATAGTTTGTAATATATTATACCTCTAATAGGTATTTGCAGAGGTATACTTTTCAAATTAATAGAACTAAATCAATTTATTTTTTATATGGGTTCAATATAGTAAGGTTTAATTATATCGAATATCAATTCACTCTCTAATGTATTTATGAATGAATAATTGTTATTTTATCAAGATATTTTTGATTAACTAACAAGATCAATACAGTTCATTAATTTTATAAAAATCAAAAATAAACCTTATCTGTCCAAATTGGTTTAATGAATAGTTCCAATGTCTATTCGTAATAGCTAAAAATCAAATATTGAAGACGATGACAGGAGAATGATAATCATTTATTTTAAAATGTTAATTTTATTTTAATTTTAATAAACTTTTATATATGATTTATTTAAATTAATTAGATTATTAATAGTTATAATAGTATTATTACTACTTTTCAAGTAGGTATACAGTTGAACTCTAAAACGTAAATCTATAAACGTTCAACCAACTTTTTCCCATACATTTTGTCACGGTGAAAAAATTTTCATCGATTACATCGATTAAGCTGCTTATAAGATAAACAAACATTTAAAATTCAATCTCCGGTATTGACCCAACTGTGCTGGTTATTCATACTTGTTATTGTATAACATTTCTTCTGTACAATATAATATGCGTGGTCAGAAATTCGTCAATTTTACACCCTATATCAATTGTAATATAGGTATATAATTTACTAACATAGTATACATGTCCACTAACATTTTATTACGTATTTCCTTACTAAGCGATCAATACATTATTTTCCAATTCTTCCTGTTTGAGTGTTATCCTTTTAATATTTGCATGAATACAACATGGTAATACATAAATTACTATATATATATATATATATATATTATACAAGTGTGTTACTTGAATTGAGAGAGCAACTGTAGACTGAAGTCGTTGTCTTTATATAATATGATAAACGTTTACATTCGAAAAATCAGTCAAAAATGAACCAAGATCTTATTAAAAAACAGCTGCTCGCACAAACGTCTACAATTTTTTCAGGTTTTTATGTTGTGTTTGTATAATTTGAAATAACAAGCTTATTGTTTAAGTATTCAAAGAATAAAATATCCTCAGTTTTCATTCAATAGAGTATAACCATTGTTATAATATGCTATAATAATTTATCTATGGTTAGAGAGGTTAGGTTAGGTTGTGAGACGGGACATGGTCTTAGAGAACAATTAATTAACAATAACTGAAATGAAGAAATAAGAAGAACGAAGAGAGAAGAAAAAATAAAAAATAACTTAAGAGACACTTATCATTGTACAGCGCATATTATCTTCTTCAGACTTTTCAGAATATTAAAACAAACTAATATAAAAAATAAAACAAAACAAATTATATTCAACTCAGTAGTATGCATTATGTAAATTTATAAAATTGTTTTATTTAATAACGATTTAAGTACCGATTAACCTTAATTTTATTTCAAATTGCTTACGTTATGATAAAAACATACAACTCATAATTATTCAAAATCCTAGTGATAAGTTACAGCTGCGAATTCAGTATTTTTCGAAGGGTTGACGGATTTTTATTTAATAAAGATAAACATTTTAACTTTACTATAATTTTAGTTATTGAAATGGAAGAATGTAAGTAGGTGGATATATATTAAAAACTTGGGTTAAGCCAAGTTAATCTGTTGTCGATCAAAAATCGTGATCTCATCACCACAAATGTTGATACACAAAATGTGTGGAAAATAATTGACAATTTTACATAGCTACACTATTTTGGTGTTATTATATTGGTTGAGATAATTATTCGTATAAAAATAAAAAATATTAAAAACAAAGACTCATTAGTTTTTAATTATTCTACTTGTATATTAAATTTTCTTTCCGAAATATATTTATTATAACCACCGACGAATTTTTGATGCCAACGCAAAGTTTGCTCATGTCGTTTAATTAAATTTCAAACTTTCGTTAATACCTGTGGTCCGATTATGTTTAACAGTTTTCATATTTCATCAACGCTACCATTTTTTTTTTCTTAAACAGCTCAACTAGTTTCGTCAGTGGCATTACTGAAATTAAAATACAAGTAAAAGATGCAAGAATATGTACAGAGTATAGTCTATTATCTATAAGTAAATACAGCTGTATAAAATAGAAGTATTGTAAAAATATTTCACTTATATTAAATGTATTAAATTATCTTTGAGGATAATTCACATCTATTTTAATTAAGATTGTTAAGTTTATCAGAACCATAAGTAGAACCAGAGGACTGGAACTAGAAATCACAAACGTAGGTCCACTTTTATACCGGTCATAGGCGTATCGTGATTAATTTATATAGGGGAACTATAACCTATTATATTTCTGGTACACACTATTTATTCTAAAAATGTAACTAAAAAAAAATTACAAAAAGGGGGATAAATAAAATTCAAGGGGGCCTATAGCCCCTTTAGACCCCCTACCCACCATTCTACGCCTATAATACCGGTGAGAAATATGGTACGTTTTTATATACGACATGACTGACGTTATAATAATAATAACGTTTATTCAAATATTTAAATAATTGAATAAAACAGGCTTAGGCCCAGCGGTACATATAGTGGTAAAAATTACCCTACGAGTAATATGTAGTGAAATGATAATATTATATACATAGATAATAAGAATAAACAAAAACAACAATGACCTTTATCCAAGTATACATATTACAAACGTTTGATAAATATTTACTGTGTAATACAATTATAGTCATTAGTCATACAATAATACTAGTCATATTATGTTTAGTAATTTAGATTTTTTTAAATATATTTTGGAAAAAATTAATTAATAATATCATGATAATGTGTTAATTTCATTGTATATCATAATCGGGCACCTGTATGACCAGATCCACGACAATTCATTCACGGGATGCGGACGGCGTTATAATATTGTATTATCACTATAAATTTGGTAGCAACGACAAGACGTTATCACTGATTATTTGTTCTTAATTTTTATACAAATAAATTGATTTAAATTTAATATTAAATATTATATATTAAAATTAAATATTACACAATATTGATTAATCTGTAAACCAGCCTATTGTCTTAATAGGGAGTATAAAACCTTTTTTTTTTAAAACGTATTAAAATACTGTTCTGTGGGTAGATTCGTTATAAAAAGGTTATAATATAATAATAATATAATAAATTATAGGTCCCTTTATTAGAACTCTTTATGACCCTTTACATACAATGGTTATGACTTATTAAAATAATATAGCCAAACCTTAACATTCGAGTACAATATTGTGTAATAAATTTTAGTTATTATTAACAATTTTTTGAGGATCATAGTACCTACATATTATTGTAATCTGTAGCCCTATAGGTTAATATTATATTATATCATAAGGTCAATCTTTTTTATATTAATATATTATCAATAGACTATGGATGGCGTCTGTTTAGTTATAATATTCTTCGTAGGTTTTAAAACGTTTTGATTTAAGACTTGGTGAAATATAAACAAATTATATCTCGTCTTGATTTTAATCAGGTAGGTTATACAACAGTATTTAACACTGCGGCGTCAAACTGAACAATGAAAAACGTATGATTTCGTATATTAATTAATTATGTATTTATATGCTTTGATAGGATTGTTCAATTGTATGAGTAATTTAAAGAGTGTGGTATTGATATCTTATCATAGGTACATGGCAAACTTTGATATTACTACTGTTCATCGAAACAATGTAGGTATAAAACAATAGTATAATGCTGGTTGTTACTATTTTATACTAAATAATAAAAAAAAACCTTTATAGTATACCTACCTATATCGTTTTTTTGTACACCCATTATCCATAGGTGTGTTGGTAACCTCCTAATAGAACTTAAACGCGTTTTTCATGTAAACATGGTTGTATTTTGGTTTTTAAGCGATAATATAATATGTCCAGTATCTCACCTCTCGTACGTTTAGCGTGTGCTTCTGATTTACGGCGTTGGATCACGCGAGTTCTAACCGTCCTCATTCTCCATATTTGGCAGTTTACACGATATTGCTATAGCATTATATTTTGTATACGTCCGTCTATCGCATCACATTCATTTTACCTTCCAAAACATTGATTCGTGTTTTATGACCGTCCCCGTGCATCCACATCAAAAACCCCGAGCAATATTTAGCTTTGAATTTGCGAAATAAAACCGCCATAGTCGTTGAGCTTTAATAGTGTACAATGTAGGTATGAATGTATATATGCCAACGGTATTCACCTGCACTACTCGTCCTTCACACTCAATTTGAGAATTTCCCAGTCATATTCCACCAGAGCTCATAATTTTTTTTTTCTAGAATATTAATTATTGTAATCAGCTGAAAAAAGCAAAAGTGGGATTGGTGAAATCAACTTTGCTCCGGATTTTGTCATCGTTAATATCAGCCGTGTTTGAAACACTATTCGTTAATAGTTTTGAGTAAAAAACTATTGTGTTTTGAGCTTGTATTCATTTTCAACCCATTACTAAATAATTCCATAGTCATTTCAATACTGTAAAATGTATATTGCTATCCATATTGCTCCTGGAGAGCTCGACTAGTATAGGGATTTTTGGAAATTCCTATGGTCGCAACTTGCAGGTAACCTATATACTACCCATTCCAAGTAGCCCTTCTACGGTTAAAAGATACGAAAAATTGTCATCGTAGTAGAAATGGTAACCTACGCATACTATAGGAATTGATAAAAAAAAAAAAACTTCAAACAAAACTGAGTTTGGTATTGCTGGTACCTATATAGAATATGTCGGTTCTTTGTCGTTTTGGACATTTTCGATTAGTTTTCTGTTCGAGAAATACGATTAAATATCAGAGAATCTTTGATGTTGGACGTTCGGACCATTTAATATTATGTTCTACTGATTGTTACATTTTGCTGTTACTCATCACCTGCAGCTGCTATACATCTTTCCAAACAAATAGACATAGTAATTCGAATAGAAATACGAGTTTGAAGACGTTTTGTTAAGTGTTTCAAACTGATTTTTACTTAATAGCACACTCGATCCATAACGGTTGTCATTCTACTCCCAAAAGCCTATACTAGATTCCCATATAATATATATTATGCCTTTGAAAATCTCTCGGACATTAAAACACTTCAATCTTGAAAATTAATTAGTATCCTCTGATTATTACTTGTTTGATAATATTATCACTTATACAATTTGTCAACTCCGGAATAACGAGTCATGATTAATTATTTTTTATATTTGAACGTCAAGTAGTAATTATTTTTTATGACTGTACATAATTACTATGTTTGAATATGAAACTATTTTATTCATAATATTTTTATATATTACAGTTTTATTAACTTTAATCCATTCTTGTTTATTTTAGTTTATTTTATATGGTATCTATATTCTATATAATAATATATTATGTCGCATATTGTGAGAAATACAATATTATTATCTGCACAGAGAGGTTTGCCTATTTTTTTGTTTAACAAGATTTATAAACACATGACCGGTACTTAAGTTTTTTATTGGTCATTAAAACACATTTTCTTTTTTTTATGTTGTTTGTGTGAAATTGTATTCACATGCGGTATACCATTAAATGGAATTACTGAAAGAGTACCTTTTGTATTCACTCCTCTAAGAATATATACCGTATAAATCAAGAAATATTAGTAAATAGTATTAACTATTAATCGTAAAAAAATTGTTATTTTAAGTGTATTTTTTAGGATGCTACTAGATCGAGTATACCAGGACCTTATTAGTAACGTAGTAAATTCATAATATATATGACAAAATTTTTTTCAATGAATCATATGAGCTGTATTTAAACTTAATTATACACATTTTAATTCTTAAAATAACACCTATAAAATCAAAAAAACTTTAACACGTCAATGTAGGTATAAGTATATTTTTACAAACATTTGTGAACATTTCAATGTTGTAAACAACAAATGTGGTTTTCTGATATGAAAACAATAATTCAATATTTTCTAAAATAATATGTTTGTAGTTTTATTAAAAATATATTTGTCATGAATATAAAAGTGTATAAATAAATTACATTTTAACTGTGCAATTTCCGTATGCTTTAAATACATTAACCCTATTTGTGAGATGTTTTCAATTAAGGAAAATGCATAATATTCAACGGGTTTAGGCGCTATCATGAAATAATTATAATTTTGATGTATACCTATACGTTTTAATTAATTTTTTTTCTTTAACTGTAATTAAAAGTAAATAAATGTGGTATTTTTCAAACAAATTGTATACTATTTATTGATTAATACTGATATTGTAGATGTAGGGTCTTGTAAGTAATTATTCTTCAAATTTTGAACATTCGTATTATTAACATTTAACAGATTTCTTCGTTAGTTACCCATTAAATAAGATACCTATACCTATAATATATAACATAGGACATAGATATCATATATGGTAATAGTTTTATACATTTTAGTATTTTGTATTCCAAGCAAAGGGATGAATGTTTTGATTTTACAATGATGTATGTGTTTATTGTGTTTTATTTTTTGATTTGGACATTTGAAGTTCAAATTTGGACAAAAATATATATTTTAACGAAAAATAACGACATTTTCGATAAATTGTATGGTTTTGCCAATTTATGCCACGAATCTATTCACATCATTTTACTATAGGCCATTTGCTTTGACCTGAAATGTAATAATAATTATAATACATTATATAAATATACTCTTTTAAAATAATTAAGTATTAATAGGCACCATTATAAATGCAATGCAGTCGGCATAAATTAATTCCCCCTATTAATTAAGTACCCATATTAGGTACTAATAATAAAATAAATTGTTACAAAATAATAGGGATATCGAAAAACACATACTTATATAAAATGTAGGTATTTTTTAATAATATGGTCTTCGACTTACAATAGTTTTTCGTACATATTCAATCATTTATTTTTTGAATTATAATTCAACACTTATATTAGGGGTGATTTTACTCAATGACAAAGTACAACGATACCTACTTTTACCTACTTTCACCCTTTTTTTATCCCTGAAAATCATTCATTATTAACAAAAAAATTATATTCAAATATTTAAAGTCTCTGATAATATGTAGTTGAAATATACAATTATTACAATAAACTGTTTTAACAGACTACCTTTAGGCTCAAATATTCTCTAAAATAAATTGGTCAATATTTTAAAATTTAAAGTAAATTTTTTAAATATATTTAACGGTTATAAAATATGTTAAATTTTTCATGAAGCTCTTAGGTATATATTTTATAATATAGACACGATAATATTTAATATAATACATAAATATTTAAAAAAAAAAAAAAAAAGTTTTATTTACGCAAACATGGTGTACATTGTATTCTGTTATAAAATAATATATGAATTGATTTTACCCCTTCAGAGTAATAAAGGAAGACTAGTATATTATAATATTTACAAAACAGTAACAACATTTGGTTACAGAAATGATAACCACGAAAAAAATAAATAATAAGTCTTTATTAATTTTTTTTTTATCATTTAAAGGTGTATTTCAAACGATTCGGTTACAATATGTTATTATATTGTATTGTTTCGAGAAACTACAGGTAGGTATGATCGTTAGACATATATTTATTGTCTGCTGAACCGTTTAAAATGTTCCACCGGTGGCGCTCGTTTGTTTTCTCAAATATTTAGTCACCTTTCAGTCGTTTATAACTCGAACGCATTTTATAACAGTAAATAATATTATAATAATATAATGTGTTTACGGGGATCGTGTTAAATCTTTTTGACAACAAAGGGGTTTTTTTTTTTTTTGGTAAAATAAATCGTTAAATTAAATTACCACTGGGTGCCGGTTTTTGTTTTTTTCACAACACACCCTCCTTCCCCGCAATTAATGAATATCTAAAAGAATTTCGTCCAATATCAATTTAGTATAATCGTCTCTGACGCTGCTGTCCGTGATTGACTAACGGTTTAATAAACATTCTCCCGTGTCGTCTATTATAATATGAGGCTCCGTGTCGCATATTCAAACAGACAACGTAATATAAACGTACAATATATATTATATACACAGCGATGGACATTATAGTGCATACCATGATGACGTGTTGTGCACACACACACACACACACACTTTTTGGTCGAAGGGAATATCTCATTAAGCCGATTTGAATTTCGGACCGAACTTTGATTAAAAACAATCCTCCGGTTTCGGCCGAGACTAATCAACAACAATAACACGTATCCGGGTTACAATATGCGAAGGATTAAATAACTAATGACAATAATACGAGTATTCTCTACCCTAATCAACGTTTTCTGCAAAAGTCGGCAAATGGAAGATTATATGTAGAAAAGGGATTTGGGGCGACCATTATATAGACCGACATATGGTTTAACGGTGGCGGCGGCGGCAGCGGCGGAGGTGTCAAGCAAATTGACCGTAGTCAAGTAAAACAATCTATGCTGCGGAGAGGACGTAGTAAGTTTTCGAATTTCGTGGAAAACGTGGTGGCGGCGGCTTTCACTTCTATAAATATTTGGGACGAAAAGAAAGAAAAAGCACGCGACAGGTCGATATCCAAAATAAACATTATGCGGTATTCATTATGGGTAGGTACCCACCTATCCTTTTATCGTGATACGCAACAACACTGGCCAAAAGACTTACCGAATTTCGTTCTTTGTCAGACCACTATTATTTCCTGGAAATGAATGTTACCAGATAACAATTCATTTAGAAGCTTCAAAAATATACATTTCTTTAAAAATTTCTCAGGAATTCGAATCGTACAATTTTATGCGGGGTAAATGTTATGAAAAGTTACATTTATATTTTACTTTTAATTTAATTTTTTACCTTACACTTTGTACAAACTTTGTTTAAAAAGCACTAAAGATATGAGCTTAGCAACAGTAGTGTAAGTACCTGACCTGATAAAAAAACGTAAGACAGGTAGATCAAATTTAATTTACATCTTTCTTTTTAGCTAGTTCATTCTTTTACACAAGTTTCTCGCAATCGCATAAACCGCTTTTTATTATTGACCTTCTATTTCCTTAAATAAATAATTTATTCTATTCTTATGGTTTTGCAGTATTACGTTCGCAGTATATTTAATTTAAGGTCATTCGAGAATGAGGCAAGCTTTTTTTATTAATTACTTACTATTTATTTGAATTGTAAAAATATAGGCTATTCAAATGATAAGGATTTTAAATTCAAGCGTACTAACATCATTTAAATAAAACATTTCCTAAATATCTGTATTTCGATAAGCAAAAAATACTGTTTGGATAATTTGAAGAAAACAATTTAAACAATACATCTTAACATAAACTTTTTATTATACCTAAACATTTTTAAAAATCAATACTTGATTATTAGTATTGTATTTACGAAATATATATTTTTACAACCGTACCAAAACCTGGGGTCTTAGCCAGCTATCAATACTGAACAAAAGTTATTTAAAATTCTTATGGTGTACATATTTTATTCATTTTTTTATATGACATGTATTATGTTAAGACATCGTACCCGAAATTTACTATTCCCAAAGTGTAAAATAATAAATATTATAATTTAGAGGAACATTGAAATCAGTAAAATAGAATAAGTTTTCCATGATCACAGATTTTCTTTTAAGAGCCTCAGGCATATAACATAATACTAAGGTAATCAGGGCATGGAATCTTAACTAATATGGTCAAGAGCCTGGAATGTTATGCGACTTTGACATCCAGGGCCAGGATTTCACAATCAACAGTTGATTGTTCAAAAGAATAATTTAAAAACTTTTTTAAGATCAACCGTATAGTACCGTATAGTTTATTTATAGCTTTTGCATTACATAAATAAATAAATATTAAAATAGATATTGCATTCAAAAATATTTTTAGAATAAATATTATTATAATATGTTACTTTAAAAAAGACTGTATACGATAGATATTTAACTTTTTAAAAAATTATATGTTACAGACTGGAATTTTTTATAGAAACTGCCAAAGTGACAACCATAGGTAATAATAATAATATTATTTTTATTTAATAATTATATTATTAATTGACTAAAAAAGACGTCGCTTATAGAACCAAAGGAGACAAAATATAATATTAACCGATAGTTGATAAATTACATATTTCCATTTTGCACTTGATTAAATTAATATTATTTAACACCCCTAGTTAAAATTGTTTAAACTTTAATTTAAATTCCAGGTACTTATTATGAAGGTAAATTAAAAATGAAAAAAAAAATGTAGAAACGCGATGAGTGCTTGAAAGTGTATAGTGAAATAATTATTTCGTAACATAACTTTTTTTAAATTGATAATTTGATTTTGAAATAATGCTTAGAATAATAACCTCGGTTATTCATTTTTTTAATTACTATTTTTAATTTAGTATTCTCCATACGTTTCGCGAAACGCTATATTTTTGTTTTAGAACGAATAATATGAATTTTTATGGTACTTCGAGATACCAAGCACCTCATGTTCAATATGTAACGACTTTATGTATCGATTATTGTTTTCGATATTCAACTAAACTGTAGTAGTTGTAATCATCTCAAATAACGAATATACCTATACCTAACGAATAATATTCAAACATCAATATTGTATTTTAAATATTACCTAATATTGTCGTATTTATAAAAAGGGTCTAATTTACTTTGTATTCGATTTTATTTTCACACACTTATGCGCCGTCCCACACTGTCCTAGTTATTCTTTCGAATGTTTAAAAGTAGCTGAGCTCATGAATATTTTAACGTTGTCTTTGCTTAGCAATCGTGCTCAGTATTCTATATACATGTCATGTTAAAGTAATTTGTGAATGCCTGGGTCATTAAAAGGTCACACTGGGTGTCTGGCACGCCGTTATAACACAAGTCCTTTTACGGGGGTGGAAAAAAAAATAGAATAATAATAATGAGAGAACGCCGATAAAAATGAAAGGGTTATAATATATTATTATGGTCTAAGAGATGTGACCTAAGTATATTAAACATCTGGAGCTTCCAACACGCTTATCATAATAATAATAATATGTCATAATCGCATGACCTGACGTGTCCCATTTTTTTTTTTTTTGGACATAACTTAATATAATATTGTTTGAACCCGGGACAAAAGTGAATACATATTGTTCCTTATTGATGAACTGATATTATGCTAAATCGTATTTAAATACAAATCGAAAACAACTTTTTATTAATACAAAAAATATATTTTTACTTCCAAACTATACAGTACACATTATGTTTTATTATTTTCCTACTACAGGTACCTACCTACATAAATTACATTTAATAGTTATTTTGAATTATTATATTATGTTTATAATTAAAATTTTGTTTACAGTGGAGTTACTTTGATTCGAAGAATATTTTCTTCTACAACATGTTGACCGATGTGATTCTAGAGTTACATACATCTATAGTAATTTCTATTATTTCTCATTCATAAAAAAATTCTTTAGTAAATTTGTTCTAGTCAATATCAGTGTTTGAACGGTATGCTATAGAATAATACATAAATAATATTGTATGAAAACGTGAATCGATTAATCAAAGTCATAATTAATATTATAATCACTAGGTCTAGAGACTTTATGTATAATAACTAAAATGCTTTCCATTCCTATTTGTATACAACACGATCGTATAAGTTATATCACACACAATTATTATTTTTGAATTTTAATAATATTTTAGTATTTTAAAGCTTTTTCTTCCAAAAAATCTCATAGATTTCTATGCTCTCTCTAATTTCATATTATTTTCTATACAAGTATTTAGATGATATACTGACCGTAATGCTGAATAGGATAAAATAAAATAAAAAAGGTCTAAGGGCATTTGGCATTCTCCAGCAACTTCCTCATTCCAAGGGGGTTATGTCACGAAACTGGATTTGGCCCATAATCTCGATTCACATTAATGCATAAGTAATTATTTATACTATCGATATAATATATTATAATTGTTTTTGTAATAATACTTATTATGATTCAGAGTAAATTTACAGTAATAATTGTTGTATGTCTAATTTGTCCACTATATTTAACAATTAAGTTAATTATTTATACATTCAGAATAGTTAGTTTTTCTTTTCTAGTCACACAAGAATTGAACTCAAATTAAGGAACTTCGTCGGATAGATATATCAGCTTTAAATACGACCGTATTAATATAATAATATACTTATATTGAGTTATATATATGTATATTAGACTTAAACATTACAATTTGAAATTATTCAATCTGCTACGACGCTGCAGTACAGTGTTATTGTGTTGTTATTTAATTTTATTTGTTTATTTATCCAAGCAGATAGTTGGCCTCACCGAACAAGTTCGCTATGAGTTGCGGACATTAAATAAATAGGTAAATTTATGAGAAATGGCATACCTACTAATTTAACTTTGAGCTTATCAAAATTCAAAGTTTTGAAACGATTTTCACGAAAACCCCAAATGTGTAAGATCGGAATAATTGAATCAAAACGACTTGGTCATTTTGACCATAGGCGCTCCAAGTTGTAGGTACCGAGTTGTCTTTGTAATACGTCGAAACATTTGAGTTGGTGAATTAGATTACAGCCGCCAGATCTGCTTAATGTAACTTAGAATTCTTCACTCAGAATCGTTTTCCTTAGTGGGCACCTACTGTGTCTGCACTTGCAAATTGAATTATAATATTCATGTATGCTGGCCATTACTTGGGCCCACCCGCTGCAATAATGCGTTTGCACTATGTGTACCCAAATCAGTGGCGTGTCGATCGATACTGACCACTTAAACGACAGAACCTCGTTTGGTTATTTTTCACCCGTACGAAAAGCCATAACATTATTGTCAAAGTCATTTACTGTGCATATTAATCCATTATTTTTACTCAAAAAATTCTCAATAAATGCAACGTTTTTTATAAATAAAGATTATATTTGCATTTTTTAATTTTGTATTGGTTTATCTCAAAGTCATAATTATTATAACGACACTCTAATATTATTGGTTTGACATTCTTAAGTTGTATGTCTAAAATAATTGTTATTAATACTTGCATTTGATCTTAATTTTATTATTCACTGTCAAATAAAAATAAAAACTGTAAGTGTTTTGTTTTTGTCGTTTGTTTCCAAATATATATTATTATATATGTTTATGGTTATGTGGTTTTTAACATATTTTCATTATTAATCATTCCTATTTTTTTTTAACTCCGTGTACGTTCTTAAGATCGGAAGTTTAAATAATATCATTTATTCGTACTAAAAAGGTACAGTTGAAATAGATTTTCGGTTACCATAATATTATACCTACTTTAAAATGTCAATGATATTTTTATTTTAAATAATTATGGGTACCTAGGTATATAATATTAGTATACAATATTTAAGAATATGACTATGAATACATTTTATAAAAGTAAAAAAAAAAATATTGCAACTCGTAATAAAAATTGTGTCCCTGCTGTATTTTCATTATCTTTTTCAATAATCCTGTATTATTAAATATATTATTACTATAAAAATTAAAAATGGTAGAAAATAATTATATACGGTCTACACAAATATAATTTTGCTCAATTTTATTAAAAGAAATATTAAAAATATGTTTATATATTTTTTAATAAGAAATTTAAATTTAAAAAAAAACATGTCAAACAGTGTGATTACGGTTTAAGAGGAAAAAAATAGATTTTTCTTCTTTACATCAAAATAAACTCCTCTCACTGTAGAATAGATTTATATACGAAACTGTAAAAATGTAATTTTTCTCGTGATTGACGTGTAAAATTAAATTTGAATTCGTGGAAACACATTCTTCAGTTAATATTTTTCACCAAATGCGTTTTTTCCAGAGTCAAATTACTTCCGATATCCTCTTTTACCAGCTTTATAAAATATAAAATGGTCAATTCAAAAATAAAACGTAATTATTTGACCATTTTCAGTTAGTTACAAAGAAATATCCAAACCCAAGTGAATACAATTCAGTTCATCGTCATCCTGGATTATCTTTTTTTCGTTTGAAACGTGCTCAATAAATTTAGTTGTATATTAGCATAAATTGTTGTTTCGTTTTATTTATCGAAAATTCTTTGCATTTTTTTGTTCAAACATCATTCTTTATGTTATTATTTGACGCTCTTTTTCAAAATAATCACATAATTGCAATTGAGATTATGTAACATGCGCAAATATAATATGACTTTACGAACGTTGTGTAATACAAATATTTGCTTTTATCTTAAACATTCTATTGTTATACATTTTATTATTTCACTTGTGTATTTTACAATTTATAAATATATGATATTACTTCTCCTTATGGTCGTGCTGTTGAATAACACTACCCCGGTTTATGGAACTAGATTCTATATTTTATCAACTGAACGAGTATATAATTAATATTTTATTGATGCTTAATTACAAGGTAATTAACGCAGACAGTCATTTATCGATTTAAGCATATTGTATATTTGTGTATGGCCTTATAAATAATAAACGATAAGAAAATGTTAATGCGTTATATTTTGGTGGATAACTGACACATTAATTCACAATTGTGTTTGTTTATTGTCAATTAAGGTAGTAAAAACATACGGAATGAAGGTAATATTATAATATGCAATTAACATCTGCACCGTGCATAATATTGTATACCCAAGTTTAATTATAATGTGATCACGAAATATTTCTACTAGTGTAATTAATTTCTACTTTTTTCTTTTAACTGGATAATAGTTGACTAGGTAATGTAATTTTATGTCACAAATTAGTATATTGTTCTAAAATTAACGAATAAAATATCAACGGTGAAATTTTAAATTGGAATCATCTCATTAAAATATTTATTTTTTAAAAACATAAATATAAAACCTGTTTATTTTTTAAAGCATAATAAATAATAAATAATAATAAATTATATGTTTCCCTCATAGAATCAATAAGTTGAATGAGGAAATTTAGGAATAAGTTTGTTATATTGTTTTCTGATCAATCATTTACTGTCTGAGAATGTAACATGTCTCCAAACAATACTAACTTAACATTAACTTTGAAACATAAAAATATTTATATAAGATAACATACTGGATTGATACCTTTTGGATCTAAAAACAAATTTACACTTATACCTACATGGATCGATTTCACCATATTTCCATAATTCAGAAATCATTTTTTGCATTAAATATTATTGTCCAAAAATCAAACAAATATTCGACAATTTTAACGGTGGCGAGTCTTAGATTTGTTAATACAATAATATATGTTGACGTACCGCAATAAAATAATTTAGGTACCAAATCGATGATTTAAATTAACCATTTGCATTTAGATTAATATTTAAAGTCAAATTAACGGAATACGGTTATAGAGATATTTATATATTACTTATTGAAACCAATCGATTATAATATAAATTGGTTCTGACGGGTAATTACTTTTTTTTACAAAAGTCGTGCAACTTAAAAAACTCATTTTTACCTCATTTTTGTATTCTAGAAACAATTTCACAGGTTATAAAAATGTGCAAATTAATAAATAAAAATATATTTAATTGAATAAGATTGCTTAAATCTTACAGAAAAATAAATAACTGACCTGAAGTCGGAACAACTTTAATCATTTACCATAGAAGATGCAACGTGTACCTAAACAGTTCATTAAAAATTTAAAAGATACCAAAAAAGTGGAATAATTTTAATAACATTATATTTTTGGCGTATAATAATAATGACGTATCCCACGTATAATGTAGCATTGTGGCGTAAACCTGCTCTAATGAAAAAATACGAACGCCCATAAAATGTTTACAGCGGCGCATTAAGTAGGCAAAATAAGTACACGGGTGTGTAGGTGCGTAAAAGAATGAGTGACAAGAATGCAACGAATTCTATAATAATTTATAGTTTTATAGACAAACTACACTAATCAAAAATAGCAAAACATTTTTTAATAACATAAAGGTGTAATAAAAAAATAATATAATTAACAACGTAATGAAAAAAAAACAGCAAATTAAATAATAAACGAGAAATAAATTTAATGTATTTTCCAATTGGTCACTTTCTGACATCGTTACGACTTACAGTAATATAATATTTTACGGTTTGCCGATTTATTACAAAGTTTTAATGTGAAATTGCGAACGGTGCCGTTACTGGAGATGGGAGGGGGGCACGACCATAATAATATCGTATGCTTTGAACTAAACGCGTGTGTACGCCTCGATGAATAAAATAATCCGAACAATTTCAATCCGTAATGAAAACGTAACATATTATTACTATTATTATATTTTCTTGTCAAGGCAATCACGGTGACGAAGTATTTAAGTCGGTTTATACATTTACCGAAATAATATGTATGGGAAAAACTGGAGGGAAAACCCACAATTAATTTTCTTGTTTAATATTATCGCACAGTATAATATAGGTAGGTATAATATTATATTGAAGGTATTATCAAAACTATAATATATTAAGAATAGTTTCCTGTTATCATAATAGTGTGGAGTTTCTATTTATTTCGCAAAACAACGCCGAAAACAATAACAATGTTATCACACCTACACGTTTGTTGGCTGTTATAATATTATTAATGAGATAAAAGAACGGCAGATGAACACGTTGCGCAATGCGGAGGTCGAAATCGTGGAAAAATCCTCATATTAATAAAAAAAAAAAACAAAAACAAAAATGTATAAAAAAAACAACCGCATTGCTACCGGTGTTTGTCTCGTCGTTCCGAAAGTTTTCATGCTCAACCAATTACAGTCGCCCTTCGCGCGTTCGGGCGTCGGCGGACGTCGAGAAGTCATTTCCGGTCGGCGGACGAGACAGCGGCGGCGGCGGTGCAGCGTCGTATCCTCGTTGAGGGCTAATTAAAAATGTCCGGATTACGGCGTGGGGAGGGGGTGCACCTCGAGTCGCCCGAAACGCTCCACGCGAAACGAGTGTGTGTGTGAGGGGGCCGAACGCGTCGAAATAAAAAACAATTACTCGCACGAACACGTGTTCGTACCTACCACTTACACGTCTGAAAATCCGCGAAATGCAATTTCGTAGCGTTCGAAAACACACCCCGAATACAGGGTGCCGTTGCCGAGTCGAGCTGGTGCACCGAAATATTGTCCTGCTTCAGTCATTCCTGTTCGTGCGGGCTAAAGGCCATTTTACGAGCTAGTGTGGGTGTGTGTGTGTGTGTGTGGGTGCGTGGGTAATTCATCAGTGACGGCGGCTCTCGTGTTCGGCAAATAGACCCAAACTTTTTTTGCCTATCTCGCGCCAACACACACACGCGCGCTGGCGTTCGGCTTCTTTAGCCCTTCGTGCGTACGATGACGTCAAGATAAAATCACGGAAACCCAGGAGGGCGGAGGATTGACAGGGTAGCGACTAGGTCGGGCGGGGTTAGGGAGTAGGTGTGGATTTGAGAAGAGGGGAGAATTGATGAGCGATAATCCGCCACCGACACGCCAACGTTCTTAAAACCGGCGGCAGTTCCGGCAGTCGTGATATATATATATGTATAATATATACTTGGCAGGAAGTGCGACAAAGTCGTCGACTGTTTGCCCGCTCGTCGATCGATATAAATATATATATATGTGCACGTGCAGCTCGTGTATAATATACGTTATTCTCACGGCGCTTTTGAGGCACGTCCAGCAGCGTTATTCGGTTGGTCCGAAGTGGTTGTCGGCCATCAGATAACGTGTTATTTTCCTCGGCTGCTTTTCGTAGTAAGACGTCGGCAGCTCTTGTATACACACAAGAGCATCGAGAGTTCGCTGGGACAGAGTTCTTCGATGATCCTTTGACAGTGTGTGCAATATTCTAGAAGGTAGTGTAGTCGTAGTAGTAGTAGCAGCAGCGCATATATAGAGTGTTGTCCGAGCTGCAGCCGCGAGCGAGACTTGACCCTTGCAACCAAATCGTTATACCTAGGTATACGGTATTTTACGACCTCCCTGTTAAACCATCGCTGTTGCGTCCGTAAATGTATTATATTTGAATATTCGTGTTCAACGTTCGTGTAATAATCGCGGGGATAGGTACAAAACTATGGTATTATTATCTACGCAAATAATACACGACAACGGGCTATCTGCTTTATACATGGCATCATATTATTTACATTTAATTATTATTTCTGTCGGCCAGACCCGACCTAAAAAATAAGTGGTGCGCTTGTGTGTGTGTGTGTGTGTGTGTCTGTACACAAGTTTCCGTGTTGTTTTAATGAAATTAATATAATATTATAGTTAGGTACGATAAAACACTGGACGAGCGTGACAAAACGGTGACGGGAGATAACTACTCAAGTCGACGAAATGTGCTTTTTTTCTTTCATTTTCGAGAACTAGAGCGCGGGCATCCGACAGTTAACTAATCACCATCATAAAGGGGTTTAAATATTTAATGAGTGCTACAAACTGTGGAATGTGCGTATAATTTATGAGTATATCATATACCTATATACGAGTGTTTACTCGCCAGTCACGTAGGTATATCGACCACACGTTATATTAACGGATTAAATGCTAGGCAATTAAGCCAAAACTTTAAGCCCGGCGGCCTTTGAGTATGTTAGCGGTTGACTTATTTCTTGTTTCAGAATAGGTAGGTAGTTCAAAAGCTCACAAAAACAACGCAGTGATAGTAGCACAATTTAGATTAGTGTTTTCTCATACGTTTTTTTTTCGGTATAGCAATTTGTGTATAAGACTCGTTTTTTTAAACATTAATTAAATTAATCATCATAAATTACTATCATTTTTGCTTATACGAGCGAAATTTAATCCCAGCAATAAGACATTATAATATCTAACAGCAGATATCCAATGTACAAGTATACAGGTTACGTATCAGATATTTGATAATATTATATTTATTATTATGTTTTCAAAGCAATTATTTGCACGTGCATTAAAAAGTTACAGATATTTTATTTCGTGTGTTGACATACGAACGATCTTCATTTGTCTAGAACTAATTAAAACCATCGTATTTATGCAATTGATCATTTGATACATTTGATCACACTGATACATTTTTATAAACAATGAAAATTCATAGAAACTTCCAAATATTTTAGACCATTAATATATTAATGAAATTCTTCTTCGATTGATTACACTAGTTAACTGGAATTAATTAAATTATGCACAGCTAGATAGATCATAAACCATAGTTATTTAATTATAATATGTACCACATTATTGAATTCCTATTTTCCTTAGCAGTGGCGCAACTAGGGCTGAAATGTTGGGGGGGCTGTAGCCTCCACCTGACATTACATGCAAAGTAACACGTGGGGGTGATGCCCGAACACCTCCATATATGTTTACTTCAAAATATTAAAAATCATACAATCAAAAAAAATTATTTATTTACTCAAGTATTTAATTATACCTTGTTTTTTAATATTTATATTATAATTTTCAAACATTAACAATAATATTTTTTGCTTATAATACCTTTATATTATACATTATAAAATATCCCTGAAATAAAATATTACGTTTTCTAATAATATTTTAACAATATGTAAATAATAATAATAATTATTATTATTATTATTATTATTAGAAGTAGATTTTATATGTTTTACTGAATATAGATATATACAATATTTAAAAGATTATAAAATAAAAATATTTCGAATGATCAATACATCAAATAAAATAAATAATTATTAAAAAAATAGTTAAGGAATGTAGGTACCTACCTATATATGTTATCAGTAATCTTTATAAGAACTATTAACATATTATGTTGTTTCACATCGTGATATAAAACAAAACAATATTATTGTTAATTTTTGAATATTATTTATTATATTATTTTTTTTAATTAAAAGTATACTCATACGGTATACTGTATACCGATATTATGTATAATAATATATTTGTAATTAAATATTAATAATGTAATAATTACACTAACTACGTTTTAAAAATTCCATGTGGTTGTCAGTAATATTGTAGTCCGGGGGTTATTTTTCCTAGGGTAGGGGATTTTTATTCCGCTATTATCTATCTCTATGTTATAGTTCAGTGAATAGGTAAACTTTAAAATTATGTATAATAATCTTACCAAATACAAAATAATTTATATCATACCGACATAAATTGTTTCCATGAAACGAATACAAGCATACAGTTTATGATATTTACCATATTTATCATAGGCAATATAAAACAAAAGTTTAAATAAAAATTAATAAAATTAAATAATTACATTTTTTTCCAAAAAATAAAAATGAAAATTTTCTTTTGTATTCATTTAATACAGTTTAAATTTAAAGATTCGTTAATATTTTCGGAAAGAATTGAATAATTTATTTTGAGGTGGCTATTGAAAGTTTTTTTTGGGGGCTAAGCCCCCCTAGTTACTTATGTTCGTTAATATTTTACCTTAAAAAAATAACTCAGAGTGCCTCAAACATAATTATATGATTAAAGACAATAATTAACTAGAATCGACAAATAAATCAAGCTTGGCATATTATGTATGGATAAAGTGCTGTAAAATAAATTATTTATATCTACTTGTTGTACTTTCCATATGTACCTACAAGTTATCAGTGTGATAAATTCTAGAAGATTGTTACTGACAAAAAATAAACTTAGATACCTACCATTTAAAAACCCATATAGTACGAAAACATTTTGTGCACTTAACACAACGTTTATTTAGTACTTTCCAACCGCAACAAAAAAATAAAAATAAATGCTTTCGTTCAAAACACACGTATAAGTATTTATCATAAAACAAAAAAAAATATTGCTCGCTGCTTAAAACCTGAACAAAAACCATAGATAAACAAACACTAAGCTAAGGGATGATGCATATTCAAATTATTCTCGTCCCGACAAGTCTCGACTTCAACAAGTATACCGACTGTTTACCAGTACCTAAGCATACTGCTGTCAGGTATTGGTATAGAAATACATTTTCAACGGTGTGTCAAAAGTGAAACTTATGAATAAAAATGTAAATTCGAGCGTATTCATCATGTGAGGATGGTAAATAAACAGTAATCAGCATAATAATACAGTGTCGGAGCATCGAGGTAAGGCGAGGAGAGGTAAACAAGTCATTTAGCGAGGCGAGTGACGGAAATGATAAGAGTGGGCGGGAGGGTGGGAGCGAGGGAGATTGTGATAAATGAGAGTCACCTTCGAGATGCTGCCGGTGAAGAGATGATGAAACGAGCAAGGCATCCTACGGAGGTAGGATAGACGCACAAACGTAACACTAGATATGAGATAATATTATACAAGTTCTATCAAATAGATTAATAAGATGGATGGCGAAAGACGTGGCACAGGTTAAACAGGGTTTTGCGTTTTACCGTCAAGAATTTTTTTTTTGTACATAGGTACCGTTATCAAAATATATATATGAGGTATACGATATATACACACTACCTTGATAATAAAACTAAATTATGATTGTTTCTCGATAACGGGGCCGTTTTGCGAGGTAGGTCAATGGTGGCATTACCCCTCTCCCCCCACACACACATATACAAAGACTTAACAATTCCCAACCCCCCCCCCACGATGTATACCTAATGATACGGGTTTCCTATAACTACTTCATAGCAACAATACTCCCCTTAAAAGTTAAAATGGCTGCGATTTTCCTCCCTGACATTGTGATCTAGCTACTACGGCCCCACACGACGATAATGATAATATTATAGAATAAAAATCACAAATTTGATAGGCTACAACGTGTTCGTCTATCAATGCAGTTCTCACGCGTTACAATTCATTATTATGCCGTTCGACAATATTATATTAATTGAGAATTTATTATATTTCAATAAAAAACATTTTCATGAAACGACTGAGGACACAGAGTTAAACGCACAGACGTAACACTAGACATATGATATAATATCGTACAAGGTCGATCGAATAAATTTACAAGATGGACGGCGTGGCTCACCAGATCAAAAAAGGTTTTGCGTTTAACCGCCCAAGAATTTTTTAGGTCGTACTTTTGTACATTATAATAACCGAGGACGGTGGTTCTTAAACGGAGACCCCTTGGGGATCGTCGACACTCATACCGGGGTCCGTGGCACTATCAATACCAAAATATTGATCGTGATAACAGTGTAATATGAGATGTTTAGTGAAAAAAAAAGTGACGCCTGGCAGCTGATGTGAAACATTGAAATTATTTTGTGTAACAAATATGCGTGAAAATCGAAAGGACGGTTTATTAAAGGAAAATATAAACATGGCATAATCGAAAACAAAATATTTGTGGTTTTAAAATAATAAGAAAAATAATATATAAAAGGAGCATGATTGGATGTAACAGCATTAGATATATCACATCAAAAAGTTATACGATAGAATATTGGTAAGCGGGGTTCCCGAAGCTTTCTAAAAACCTTTCATCTGGGGTCCGCTCTCTACTAAATTTACAAAGGACATCTGTGTCCTAGGCGATATTATCTTACGACTGACATCCTTACGTATCGAAAAAATATTAATTCTATGATATACGCACCACGTACGATCGTAATAATAATACAACTGGGGGACGGAGTGACCGAGCGGTCTAAGGCGTCGGTTGCGACGCAGCCGTCGTCGGATCGATTCCCGGCCCCGGGCGTCATTTTTCTTCGGGAAAGTCAAGGTGTCCCCGTGCAGATACCTACGGGTGTCCAAATCGAAAATTCTGCTGCCAAAACACACACTTGTTAACAAACCTATAGTGCCCCCCCCCCACAGTACCACAGGCTAATGACCTAAGTTTTCGAAGCCTTAACCCTAGTAAAAAATTAAAAAATAATACAACAACTAATATGAGGGTATGATTGTATTTCACGGCAATTATATCGATGAAAAATCGCACACTTGATTTGCCTGCAATGTTTTTATTCGCGTTATAATTTATTATTATGCCGTTTGACAATAATAATTATTATATTCCAATGAAAACCTTCTTGTCCGTTTAAAACAATTCCGCGTTTAATGCCAACATAGTTACATCGTTAAATCGTAAAGGTAAAAATATGTTTAAAATAAATTTAATTTAATTTACGAGATTGCGCGAGGCCGGGAGTAAAGGGAATCGTTTTATGAAAATAGTACCAAAAAGCACTATATAGGCTTTTGGATACGGTGGTAAAAAAAAAAAAGAAAAAAATACTCACATTTGAAAATATAAATTATTATAATCCAAGCTTTAACATACATATATTTACATATATGTATATATATAGCATAATATACTCAACCATAATAATATTTTTTAAATATCATCGGGACGTCAAAGCATACATAATACAATAATATTAAAAACAAAAATGGATATTTTATAAGTTTCGTATTCATATGTATTTTAACAATGCAAAAATTCAAAAATTAAATTACGCTTAAAAAACGGTTGAACTGTATGTCGTTAAAATACTGTTGTATAATTTCTATAATTAACAAAAAGCTGGTGCATGCAATTTAAATGTATGTTCGATTTTGAGAATTTTTTAACGTTTGAACTTTGAATTCTCTATAATATACTTAACCGAGCAGTGTACGAGCGATGCAACTGGTGAGGAAAATTTAAATCGTAAAAATGTATCGATTTTCGTTTGAATCGATTTCCGATCAAATCAAAAAAAAATTCATTATATTTTGTATGATTCAACCACGCGCGTGCGCCTTACGTACAACAAAACATAATAATAATATTATTATATTTCAAATTTATGCACGATCTTGTATGACCTATACGATTTATCTAAAAATCTCCTATATACATCTATTATTATAACGGACCGCCTGTGAGACGGAAATCTCCCTAGAACGGAAAATAGGGACGTTCCCGAATAACCTATATATATATACCGTATATATACCCCTGTAACGGAAAAATTAGTTGTTAGTTTGGTAACCAGCGATTCCGTTATTAGGAGGTTTTACTGTGGTCTGTAGGTACTTGTTTATATTTCGTAAATTATGAAAAAAAATCTAAAAAATCTAAACAAAGTCCGTTGATAAACTAATAGTTAATCGATGTAATATTATGTTATTTACGATATTATTAATTTGTTAATATTCATAATAATAATTTAGTATATTTTTATATTATAATGAGCAGAGTTTAATTTTATGTACTCTTACCGTTGAAAAACTGAGAATTTTTTTTAGGATATTTATAGTAGAGTTTTTTTTTTCCTAAGAAACAAACATTA
Organism: Macrosiphum euphorbiae; assembly: GCA_949089665.1. Classification (NCBI taxonomy): domain Eukaryota; kingdom Metazoa; phylum Arthropoda; class Insecta; order Hemiptera; family Aphididae; genus Macrosiphum; species Macrosiphum euphorbiae. The sequence goes on along the minus strand of CARXXK010000003.1, from coordinate 68,315,661 downwards.
TATTCTAAGATTCTATAATCCTATTATAAGAATTAGGAAAAAAATAATCCCCTTTTATCAAAAATAAAATTCCACAGGATAAAGAAAAATTAAATTCAATGGACTGTCGTTATGTCCGCCCAACGTACTATTTTGTTGAAAGAAATGTCCCTGTATGATCAATGAAATAGATTATTTTTTTCATTTTTTATCCTTTGTTGCGTCGCATAACAAATTACACATCTACAGATTCCACGTCCCTTGTGACGGGACTAAAAATCTTGTTGTGAATCTGTTATTGGATTTTTTTGCTAAAAAGGTTTTTAGTTGTATATGTCATATCGTATTATTATTAAATATCTACCAAAGTTGGGAAGAATATATCGCAATAATATTATGATTGACCTAGAATCTATGTGTACCTAATATGGAGCACGATCTAAGCAAATACGTTGAATAAAACCGCGATATTCCTTTCGAATTTATTTAAATATTTATCCACTTATCTTTGAATGTTAAACTCTAATACCGAATCTTATATTTATATTATACCGTTGCTGAAAATTCCAATAACATTATCCATAAAATCCGTATGAATATATAAATAACAGTTTGATGAATACGGAACCATAAACCGTCTTTTTCGGCAACGAACCTATATCTATATATATATATATATATATATATAAGATTGAACGTAATAAAAATCTCACATTATTTTAAAATATGACTCGTGATCGATATTTTTATATTTTCCTCGCCAAGGGTGTAAACGGACCCCACTTTTTTTCACGAGTTTAATAGCTCGTGTGTTTAAACGCCCAACAACTATCATCGGCGGCCCAGTCGTGAAATCATGTACTTTATTTTCGTTTAGGCGGACTCTGGTTTCAATTTTCTTAAAAATAATAATTTCGTTAAAATTGCACCCAACGGTTTACGTCCACAAATATTGTCGTTTGATTAGGCATAACGATTGATAATTTTGATGACCGTGTAACAACCGATACGTCATACGTGGCTAGGTCTAGGCCATGATAAGAGCACGAAAAACCAATCGACTATAAACCAACTCGGGTTTACTGCTCGATGCGGATTCTTCAGACGACGTCGCCATAAATGTAAAATACAATTTTCTATTTTTAGTGTCCCAAATTAAATTGAATTCGTTGGTACTTATATAATACGGAACGTATAAGGGCACTTGGGAATACGATGAGTATTGGTTTTTGCGCTACCTACCTACCTACCATCGAAAACCGAACGAACGAATGTCTATATATACATATATATCTGTATAGGTTAGTAAACGAACTTTTCTTCTTTTTCAAACTCTTCAGTCATAACGAGCGGGAGTACGACGACTGTCAAATGATGACTGAAGTGCTGTCGAAGTGTAACATTTACTGCTGCCTAAAAAGACATATGACGTGAACATTTAATTTCACGTCGTTATACACTGTACGTCGTCCGTGTGACACGTACTTTATAATATAGTACCTACCTACCTACTTACCTACCTACCTATATACATTTTCGAACATTAAAATATAATGATTTGGCGTCTACCGCGGGGCACTCTACACCTAAGAATTGAACAAAGAAGGAACTTTATAATATACTTGTAACGATAAGTTTATATGCGTACCCACACTACGGTGCAAAGGAAAATAATATGTCAACACTGTGACGTACATATGATAAAATATTTCATAATAAGGAGTTGTGGTGGGTGTAAGTTTTGTTCTGTGGCATCGATGTACCTACGGGCGGAGGGGGTGGAACAATAAAATGTACGCGTTTCAAATAATAATTGTCGACGATGAATTTTTTAAATCAATCGTTTTCGTCGTCAACAACGTCAGCTGTTGGGTATTTGGTTTATTGTGTATTAATTGTTAAAATATATTGGTGTAATAGTTATATGCGACAAAACACGACATAACTGTTGAATGTAATCGGCCGGGCTATAGTGTTGTTCAATTTCGAAATCAATAACTGCACAGCCCTCGATATACGTTTTGCAGACGTTTACATCGGAATACAATCAGAATTCCTTCGAGCGATCTCTGCAAATACAGCATTTTCGTGTTTGGAGTGGACGCTGAGTATTATTTTTTTCGACATTTCATAGGGTGTTTAATCGCATAGCATACCTCTAGCAGGATACTCGAGTCGTGAGGATTAAAAACGAACAATAATATTATATTAAATTGTTATTTTTTTCGCTCGAAAGAATAAATACAATTTTTATAAAAATAAATTATGAAAATAAACTTATAATATTATAAGTGTAAGTGGCTACCAGCTAAAAAATTGGCGTCGTTCTCAAAATATGGTTTCTTAAATTTTAATAGAAATGTTTAAGGTCAAATTAGTATTTATAATGTTCGCATAAGTTTAGTATAACATTGTATGCGATCTGTATTCCACGTTAAAATGGAATATTTAAATTTTTTTTTGTTCATTAATTTCAGCAGTTTTGGTAAAAACATCGAATTAAGTTGTACGATTAAATAATAAATAAATAATATAAATCGTGTTGTGTATGTAGGTAACCCCGATGAAGTGATTGGAAAATAATTAAGAAAGTTTTGTTGGCATGTGATGTAGGTACACACGTAATATTACCAACAGGGTCAAAGTTGATATAAATAAAAGTACTCATAAAAAAAAGTGAACACTAAAACTGTATATTGTTTTGTGTAATTTGTAATTATTATAATTTAAGATACACCTCTAGATTTAATATTCATATATTTTATTGCATTAAATATGTGGATTGTACGTCTTAGCTTAAGGAATAAAAGGAGGTGTCAATAGTGATCAACGTAATATATAAATCAATAAAACTGGTGGCTGTAGTTTTGTCCTCTCGTTCGAAAACTAACAATATTCGACGTTGTACTGCAATATTGCAATATTTTTTTAATACTAAATATTGAATAGTTATAAAATCAAAGAATCATTTTCCAGGTAATTCAAAGTATAAAAAAATTGATTCTTTTTACTACAAAGTATTTTAATTAATAACACGAGTGTATACAAAATTATCTGTTGTTCAGAATAAATGAAATATTTATTATCAGAAAAATAATATTATACTCGTGTTGCGAAAAACAATCAGGAACAAAAACAAAATATACTCAGTATTATTATTATTATTATTATAGTACCTATATACATATAAATATATTCATATTTATGAGATTTTATTACGATTGTTTATAAAAAAGAAATCATTATTTTATCTGCGAAACCACCATAGGATGTATATGTTTTTTAATTTCATTGTCCTGCTGAAAAGGTTTATTAAAACATTTTACGATAAAACCAAATCGTATTGCATAAAAATAGGGTCACTATTAATTATTATTACCTTGCGATAATTTCGCTTTTTCCAATTATTTATCATAATATTATATGCTTACGCCGTGTTGCGGTAAATCCGATAATGTTATATATAATATTATTATAATGAGACGACAAAATTAAAATTCCATTCGACCGCTCTGTATAGACCCAATGTATACAATAAACGTATTATGATGTAATGTGTTGGCGAAAATAATAATGTAATGTTGATATTTCGTCATTTCAGTGAATTATTTCTAATCAATAATGACAACGACTATTCACTAGGTTAAGAAGATATAATTTTCGAAGATGTCTAACTTACTATCTCGGGCGATGAAGAAATACCCAGCATTATAGTATCACCCAGTCATAATCACGAATGTCTAAGCATGTAAACATTCTAGCAAATAAAAATTACAATTATAATTGCCTATTAGTTTGGAATTCAGTAATGGAGATAGCTTTCCCACCAACATATTTAGTGAAATCCAAATATTTCAATCGAATGCCTTCGTCAAAATACAACCAAAGCCTCAAACTCAAATGATAAGCTCCAGTCACCACTCTCCATAAAGATCTATCTATCCAAACCGTAATAAACGTCACCAAGATTTTCTACAAGCGCATGCACTCCAATCTAATCAACCATACTTCATTTCAGAATTGTTTGTTACCACTTTTGTTGGTTACCCCAGAAGGCACCTAAAACGATCGTGGTGTCGTGATCTACTTTAAAACACTTATCCCCATTTCAACATGTTTTGATGTTCCATAAATGGATGGCCACTTCGCACAAGCCCACTGTCTGAAATTTTGTAAATTGAATTTGTTTTTTCTAATAATTTCTATAAATTCACAACATCACTTGTGCTTATTGCAAAAACAATTCCCTTACAGGTTGTAAAATTAGTAAATTTAAAATGAAAATAAAAATATATTGCTAGCGATATGAATCCTGCGATATCTATCATTATGGAGCGTCTGTATTTTTGCTTTAATTAAAATAGACATATTTTGACGTTTAAAATATATTATATAGGAATATAAATATTATATTATAATTGTTATTGTTTTATTATCTACCTATCAACATTATCGTACAATCGAACTGTAGGTGCTTAAAATCGAAAAGCACCATTGCGATGATAAAAACAAAAAAAATAATATCTTTTTATCGTCCTCTTCGATATGATAAATTCGTCTATACGTTTTCGCTCTGGGTTCTGGTTAGAAACCCATAACATTTTCGTGATATTTCACCTGCAGACCTCCGAGGACTCTCGTATTTCTTTTGCTCACTTATTGTTTGGCACGCACTCCTGTTGTATGTGGTTGAAGATAAACCATATTATTGGGCGATGATGTCATATATGTATTATATCACATACACCTAGTCGTCATAGAAAATCTCAGCTATGAATGTAAATTGTCCAGTAAATAAAAATAATAATTATTAGGTATACCTATTAGTCATTACGATAATACGAAACCTGCAATGTGGAGAATGTATGTCTTTTGATTAATTCAATGAAAAACGGACACGACGTTCTCACATTTAAAAAATATTTATATATGATATGTAATTTGTATTGTTTTATTGTTTTTGGGTACCGTCCTATCAATAATAATAATAATATCATACAATCGAATTCGGATACGCAAAATCAAAAGGCACCATTATTGCGAAGATAAATTTAAACGCAATAATATCGTTTTATCGTACATTGAAAGTAAGCGTCCTCTCAGATATGATAAATTGTTTATAGATGTGTTCACTCTGGATTCCGGACGAAAACCCATAAAATTTTCACGATATTTCACCGGCCGACCCTCGAGGACTCGCGCATTTCTTTTGCGCGTTTATTGTTTGGGACGCACACCGATGTCGTCGCCATCGTAAGAGGTTGACTATATACCATATTTGAGATATCGCAGTGAGTGTGTTTAATCTTTCGCCACTTTTACCCGCAATATACGAATCGTTGGCAAATTCAGTGCTGCGGATCTGTTGCCAAACGGGACTTAGAAGATTTCACGAAAAGTTTTGTGTTCAGAAATCATGTCGACACTGAATACCATCGCTACTCCGCTTAATGTCTCCGTCTGTCCATTTTTAAACGTCACTGCAGATACCATCGCCCCAGTCGTTAATATTTTTGTCCAAACCGTAGATTGGTAGACACCCATATATAGATGGGTTCTAATTAAAATGGAAAGCCTTTAATACTACATCTATAATGACCGTCATAGGTTTGGGTGAACTTATTATATTCATACAACGTATTGATGATTATTTTCTATAATATACAATCTATATTCTCTATAATACGTAGTTATTTCGAATAATTATTTGCATCACCGAGACGTGCTGAATATAAGGAAAAAAAAATGATAATTTACTATCGATTTATATATTTTTTTTATTTTGTTTCTATTCAGCTTAAGCCCGGCAACTATGGCCATTAGCCGGTTGTTTTTTTTTCTGTAGGGGGAGGAACGGTTGGTTGAAACACGTGTATGGCAAGGATTTGGAGCTAAAAGTCCCAGGTGGTCACCCATCCGGGAGCTAGCAACACTGGCCGATAAGTACACTCAGAGCATTTCCGCAGTTGAGTGCACTGACCACGCCACACCAAGCCACTTATATTTCTTTGTGTTACACGTTTATCGGAAAAATGTGAAATTGAACATTTTATAGACAAAAAAATGAATAGTTGAAAATCAAATAACAGGTTTTCACTTTAAAATGTACCCATATGAGTGCAGACGTTATCTAACATAATATAATATAGGTCAGTACTACTGCCTAAAATCTAACCCCCCGGAAGCTAACCATAAGTCTTAGTGTGAGCTCCATCGTGGAGGTAGTTTGGTTGGTACCCAGGTCGTTTTGTCAAACAATTATTTTTCATTTACACACCGCGTTCGCTATTACATCACCAGATTTTAATTTTAAGCTTTAATAGCATTCACTTTGAGAATTGCATACCTAATATCATGATTTTCACTCGGGAACATTATGCAGTATCTACGATTTCCATCGAATGTGATATTTTTCAATTTTATTGAATTTTAGTGTTACGCCCAACTGTTATTTGTTTTTGATTATAATCTATTTTGGATCTTGGTCGCATCCAAACCCGGAGCACGATTTATTATTTGCCTGTCGTGTTCGTACTGCATAATATTGTATACGACAGGGTGCCCTATACCCTCAAGAATATATTTTATTAAAGTAACGTGTATTAAAAAAAGAAAAAATGTTTTTGTACCTACCTACTTACTGAACACATCAAGACGAATGACTCCATTATACGACCACCACGTCGGATTTTTATGATAATTTTTTCTTGGGATATTTATATGTTTATACACACCGTACACTATTATAGTGGTCTCAAACATGTGGCCCTCGAAACCTTTTAGGTTTAAACATTTATTTCTTTAAACATTTTGAAATTTTTTTGACAATAAAAATCAATAATTATTATACAAAAAATCAATCAATATGTAGGTACATCTTTGTAATACCTATAATAGTATTAAATACAGTTTTATTATTTATTTATTATAAGAATAAAGGCCGACCGAGTGATACAATGCAGTAGATGAGACAGGTAACTTAAATACATTCAAGAAGATAATTTAAACATATTATAGGCACTATAACTATAATGTAAGTATAACAGTCAATAAGCGATGAACAGGTACACTATAAAAGACAAAGGTCAAATTAGATTGGCAGACCTAAGCATTCTGTGCACGGGGTGAATGTGGCTGAAAGTAGTGGAATGAGTAGGAATATAATAATTTATTATAATTATAATCAATAGAAGAAATACATTTCGTCTACGTTTATATTGCCTATTTTGGGTTTAGTATTAATATGCGAGTATAAAACAAAAAAGATGTTATGGCTTTGACGTATAAAATATAATATAATAAAGGCCCACCGGTAATTTGGGTTCGAGGCAATAAGTGGACAGCATTTATAGCTGTCTTTAGATAGCATTTATTAGGTAGGCGCGTGAATGGGATGTGAACAATACCTTTATCAACTAATTGCACCAATTGTTGCGGTTCGATTAATTAGTCTTCTTTAACGCACTGATTGTGCAACTCGCGCATCGGAAATAAATCGCTGTTGCCTGGTCTTGCAACTTTCAAGTTTAACAGAAGATCCTCCTCAAACACACGTTTCACCATATCCTTAAGCGACGCCATATTTTTTTGTCAGTTTATAATTTAAAAAAAAAAGTCATTAATGTTAACCCCCTCCCCTCCCCTTGTGTGTGCGTTCAAGCACCCGTGTACGAAGTGAAACTTCTTTCGTAGTGATAATATATAGCTTTTCTGAAAATGAACTATCTCGCAGCAAACACTTGCACGAACTGATATGATTTTAGATTCGAGTTCGTGAGACAAGAAATAATATTTCATTTGTTTGTTTCTTTTTATTTTATTTACTCCCGTTTTGTTATTGTAGATCAATTATATTTAAGAGATTATTTTTTCTAAATTTTCGAGTTGAAATCAAATTACCATTGGAACTATTTGATGTCACACCAGCAAGTGTATTAAAAATATAATAACATAATATAGCCTGTAATCGTTTCGATGTTTTTAATTATTAATATATTATATTTATATAGGTTCATGATAGTTACATAATTATTATTATAAATTGAATTAACCTACAGAATATTATACGAAAACGACGCTTCTTCCACTGTTCCGCACTAATATTATCAAATAGATAAATATATAAAAATGAAATTAATTATAATATTTATATGATTTAAATTTTATATTTTATTTTTCGTCGTCGTGAAAATTTCGTGTCGTGAACATAATATTTTCGATACACTACTAGCGTTGTACCTACTCACTTTAAAGAAGTTTCACTTCGATAAAATATCAAATTGTTTTATGCACTGCCCGTCATGCACCACATTATGAGTCATGCAATTTTTTCATCGAACGGAAATAAATCAATCAACGCATAAAGCTATTGCAGGTAGGTACCTACTTTGGAAACACAAGTTGGTAACAAAAACTGGTGTTCCATTTTTTTCCCTCTGCTATTATATAATACCTGCTCTATGAAATTACTGAATTGCAGTTAAACAAAAAGTCGACTGCTGGTGTAGGTTTTTTATGGTCCTATTTTTCAGTAAAAACAGGTACTATCTACCTTTATCGCCTAGGCAAAAAGTTTTTTATGTACCGGCGCACGCGCGATCGAGTGTGTGTGGGTGTGTGTGTGTGTGAGCAACTAATTTGAATAAAATTATAACTTTTAACCGGGAAAAGCATTTTGTTTAATGTTATTACTGTGCATTAAAAAAAAATATTTTTTTTATTATTATTAATATTTCAGACATATAATAAATAAATATTAATATTATCTGCACGATTCGCCGTTTAAATCGAAAAATTTATATTTCGTACACATAACTTCAAAATGTGTTAAAATATTTAAAGAATTAATAAGTATAAGTTTATTTTTTATTTTTTAATTGTTTTGAAAAAGCTTAATCGAAACAAAACAGTAATTGTGTATCGGTTACGCATACAGAGAATTATAATATATTTTTATTCAACGATTATAAAATCACTTAAATATAATATTATTATAATATCACCGAAATTTTAAAATTAAAACGTGAGCCAGAAAAACTTTTATTTCCTGTACCTACGATAATAATTAACAATGAAAACATTTACAAACACTTTTTGTGCCAAATAAAAATATTTAAATTGTCCTTTATATGATATTATTGTTCGTAATATTCAGTAAGAGTTTGTTCAAGATGAGCACTTACGTAGTATACCCTAAGCATAAATATAGTTTGCATTGAAGTTCGTTATTTCGTTTATCTTTGTTATAAAGTGTAGGAGTTTATAAAATATAGTTTTAAAATAATATAAAGAGTTAGGTAATCGTACAGCTTTATTGAAATCTGAAATCGAAATATTTATAAATATATATTTTTTTATTGTTCATGCTACATGGGGATTTTATTTATTCTTCGTCACATTCATTGTTTATTTGTTTAACGTCGACTGACTATTCGTTCATTTTGTTTGATAAAAAAATATGTTCAACAATTTACTGTGTACATTTTTAATTTACCGTTTCGACTTGCTAAATAACTTTAATTGCAGCATTAAAAAACTATAACGAATTTCAATCGTATTTTTTTACGAATTATTAAGACAAAGTTCTAGGTTTATTAAATTTCTTGAGTATAAAAAATGTAAGGTTTTTAGTTTTAACATTATATAGTACATTTTAAATTTCTAAATTTAAATTCTTTCCTCTCAAAGTTATCCCTCAAAACTAAAATTCACATCTATAATGTTCTACTTAAACCTATCTGGCTCTACGGACTATGATATTCAAGTCTGGGGCACAGCAAAAATATCAAATACACGAAAATTACAAGTGTTCCAATAAAAAATCCTCTGACTCATCACCAATGCTCCACTATATATTTCAAACCACACTCTCCATACAGATCTTCACGTTCCTGAAGTCACTGATACAGCCATGCTGTATTACAAAAAATTTAGAAATCGCCTTCAAATCACACCAATCTCCATATGAAAAAGCTACTATCTATCTCCATCCCAGGGAATCCTCACAGAAGACTCAAATCAGTACAAAATATCAGTTTTAGGTGTATATAATATTATATTATAATATAAATTTATACAAATAATACACAAATATTAAAAATAATAATATAGGTAATTAGTCAATAGAAAAAACATTTTATAATATAATGTAAATAATAAATATACATTTAAAAAAAAAATCATTTCTTATATTCAAATAAATTCTACATATTGTAATTATTATTTTTATAATCATATTATAAAAATATATTTATAAAATATTTGAATCGTTAAAAAACCAATTATATATTTATTATTAATATTACCTGTCAATTGGGAGGTAACTAGTAATAGAACATTTTCGTTCACGATAAAATTTAAGGTACTTCTGGAATCGGGAGGATATTCGTATAAAAATGATCGACCTTTTTAACTTCGTGAGGTAACTAACTAGTAAGTATGCGGCCCAACACGAATGGCTTTATTCCTACTCATTTCTCGAGTGAATAATATTATTATTATTTTGCATAATCGTTATGAACGCATTGTGTGACGATTTGCATTATTTTGTTAGTATTATGTTTCACGCTTTTCGCTCATTGAATTAAATTATTTGCCCTTAGAAGCGTTTATAAAATATAATTACAAACAAATAAAAAGGTTGAACATGCCATTATATTTTAATGTCGAACATTAAGTGATCAATAAACATTAAAAATATGACTTAATATATTGTTATGTTCGAATATTATTTATTGATTGAAGGAAAAACATAGGTATTAGATATTTCAATTTAGTTCACGTCTAATGGCTGTTGATTGCTCCATGAACTGTGCTATCGATGTTCAATTTCACAGTTCTTTATTTCTAGTACTTACATACATTAAATTTACGTCCTCAATACATTTTTAATGTGCACTCTCAGTACTTCACAAATATTATGAAAGTCTCACTATGCTTTTAGATATTGCTATAAAACATTTCAATATAGTGTGGTTATAGTATTGATTTATTTCGTATTACGAAACGACTGCTATTAAAAACAAATATAACACAAATGATATATATTATATATATATATAATACAGAGGAGGTACGATATTCGGATTTTGTGTACTCTTGTGTGCGTCGAAAACAAAATATTTAAAAAGGCCACAAAATGCAAAAATGTGTATTGGAAGAACGAATTTTAATTTGTACAATGTACATGCGTAATTGTTTTTATAAAAAATATCACAGGTTTTCGACCAGATCAACAGGTTGAAAATAATGTTTCACTAGAACGACGGTTGGTCGATAGTCTCGAAATGCTTACAAAGTCTATGGGGACAATGTATTTGAAGCATATTATGCATTAATAATAAAGCTATAATATTATTATTTACACGGTAAAATGTTCAAAATATACAGAGTACACAAGTACCTATCTAATACTGAGCTCATTACCAACCCTGATTTGTCTCCGCGTATGTGTATTAAAATATTTTTTCATTCGATGGCTCGCACTTTATCAATAATAACCAACTGCTATTTCTTTACGTCACAAAATACAAAAATGTTTATAGGAAAAACGCTTTTTGATTGGTATACTTAAGTAATTGTTTTTATCTTAAATTATACAGTTTTTTGGAAATCCCAGATCAACAGGTTGAAAATATAATCTTTCACTCGGACGACTGTTGATAGTAGTTTCGAAAAGCTTGCCGGGACTGTGATGAGACAATGTATTTGATGCATATTATTCTGCATTAATAATAAAGCTAATCTAAGTTTTCAATATTATCAATAAGAACATTGAATTAATCAACAGTAAGTTGTAAAATAATAATGTTATGACGAATTTTTCTATCGAAACGACAGGCTGGAGTGATTTCGCTATCGACACGTCGAAATAATAATACACCGAAAAACGTTCCAAACATACACAAGTATACCTACATAATAATTTTGTTTGCGAAATACTTCAACCCACATGAAACATTATAATAATGTACACAATATTATACTATACTCGGGACATTGAGCTCATTACCAAACCTGATACGTATTGAGTGGGTGTTAAAATATGTTCGCTCACTATATATTGTTATAATAGCCAACTGCTATTTTTTTAAACCACAAATTGCAAACATTTTTATAGGAATAACGCGTTTTGATTGGTATACTTAAGTAATTGTTTTTCGATTAAATTATACAGGTTTTTGGATATCCCAGATCAACAGGTTGAACATATAATCTTTCATTCGGACGTCTGTTGATAGTAGTTTCGAAAAGCTTGCAAAGTCTATGACGGGACAATATATACGTAGAATATGAAGCATATTTTTATTCTGTAATATTGATAGTATAATACCATAGTCCAGTTTTTCGTTCGAAACGACCGGCTAGACCGAATTCTCTCTGTCGACACATCGAAACGATGATACTCCGAAAAACGTTCGATAAGCGCTCAAGTATTATAATACCTACCAAACGAAGTAGTATATATTTGTATGTTCACAGCCAGCTTTTCCACGGTAAAAAAAATTGTTCAATGCGGGAATGTCCCCTTGAAGCACTCCGATTTACCGCGTAACACAATGCAGAGATTTCACACTGATTGCCTACTAAATTTCGTCTCACACAAAAATATTTGTTATTTACTAAATTTTTTTGGTAAATCTTAAAACTGAAATAATTATTTCAAGTAAAAGAACACAAATTATTAAATCATAGTTTTTTTTATTTTTATAATTAAATTCTTAATTATATTTACACAAGTTTTCTTACTTCTTTAGTAAAAGGTACATATTCTACAATACGATCATGAATTAATAAACAGTAAGCAGTCACACCTGTGAGCGATTCTGAAGCTTCAATTTCCAATTGAACATCTACTTCTGAGGCTGTAGCTGAATCGTTTTGTTTTGAAGTATCGATGACTATAATTGGGGCGTTTGTTAGAAAAGTAGAAGGACTCAATATCGGATTACGAATACTTTTTTCATAGAACGATTCTTGAAAAAATTTAGTAAATGACAAATATTTTTGTGTGAGACGAAATTTGGTAGACAATCAGTGTGAAATCTCTGTATTGTGTTATGCGGTAAATAGGAGTGCTTCAAGGGGACATTCCCGCATTGAACAATTTTTTTTACCGTGGAAAAGCTGGCTGTGAACATACAAATATATACTACTTAACGATAATACGAAATACCTACTTCGACTCGGATGAAACATTATGATAACAACACGATATTATAACATCACATTCGGAGCTCATTACCAACACTAATACTGCGCCGCGTGGGTATTACATAATATTTTAGAATTTGATCGCTCACACTATATTATTATAATAGCTATGTAAGTATATACCTACCACGGGGGTGAATAAACACTGTATATGGCGCCCTTTGCACAGTACCTATACACCTTATCGCATGAATTCTCGATCCCCGATTATCTCGAGCAAAGCTCCCGGAGACTTTTAAACAAAAACACGGGCGTTTCATAAATATTTGATTGTCGTTGTGGGCGCACGTACCACAGATATACCATAACCGTGTTATTATTATTATTATTATTATTATTATTGTTGTGCATCGTTAAGTCCCGATTGACGTGTCACACATGACAAAGAAATATCCCTCATACATGTAATACATAATATATTGTATTGTATCTACAGCGTGTGCGGTGTATACCCACATAATACGAAATTGTATAATATTTTATACCTGTGTGGTACGAACAGTCGTACTGCAGCTGTTGTACTATACCGCGGTCGCGGTTTAGTCTTTTCGGTCCGCACCATATTCTGCGGAGACTATCTAATATATATAAAATTGTCTTGTCACAATGTTAGTTACCGTACTCCTCCGAAACGGCTTGACCGATTTTTATAAAATTTTATATGCATATTCAGTATAGGTCTGAGAATCGGATACTATTTATTTGTCATACCCCTAAAAGATAAGGGTTGTCCAGAAAAAATAAAATAAAAATAATAATAGTGTATTATATATTAGTTGCTATTGGTTAATCGGGCATGTTTGTTGATTTGTATTATTTTTTTTGTCAATATTATAATATATACTAATATATAAAGCTGTAGAGTTTGTTTGTTTGAACGCCCTAATCTCAGGAACTACTGGTTCGAATTGGAAAATTATTTTTTTGTTGGATAGTCCATTCATCGAGGAAGGCTATAGGCTATAATTAATAGAAGTGCTCAAACAGGGGTTTTGATCATTTACGATGGAAATATTTGTTTATAAATGGTTGCTATTGGTTATAGGATAAATAATTAATATAAGTAGTATTTATTTATTTATGGTTGATATTGGTTAATCGGGCAGATCAGGTACAAGCATGCATCAAATCGAATTTTCGCACATTGTCTACCAGGGTGGCTGAGTTGCACTTACTGCAGTGAGTTACACCAAAAAGGAGTTGAACAAATGAATGTTTGTGTGCAGATATCTGGAAGAAGATAGGCTAATTTAAAAAGGGTTGAATTTGGTTTTTTTATTCATCGGATTTTAGTACTGTTATAGGATACGTTAGGATTATGTATTAAATGATTATATTAATCCACCGTATTATATGAAACTTGATATAACTTTGATACTTTATTTGAGTTGAATCATACACTTACGTACAAACAGCCTTAGGTCCCTAGGTTGCCTACCTGTTAATATACTGCTACGAATCCAGGCAACAGAAAAGTTAAGATAAATCTAGAATATCGTTCACCGAATATTAAATAACGCATTGAACAAAGTCATATACAGTTTGTATATTAAACGGGTGACGAAGTGCACGGCATCAGCTAGTAATAATATAATATTGTTATTTTGTCGGTTCGGTCGTCGTCTTGATCGACACTTGTGTCAGAACAAACCGCATCGAATATCGTTTGGGATTCCAATTATTATTAACGATTTTTTTCTTTATAAAACAAGACGTCAATAGATCCTAAACTTCCAATAATAACAATACGTATAGGTACCACAGGGTTCACACAGCCAAACCGACGAAAATTGTGTACAACGTGCACTCTCGCATCACAATATTTTAGTACCTACCTATAATATATTCAATTTTGTATGATTTCGTAAAATCGTGACACTGACGTTTAATAATTTACCATTAACGGGGTGGGTGTGTGACGCGCGTTTGTCGTTGAAGTTTCCTGGCTGCCGTCGACATCTATCGCTTTTCCGCCTCCGTTTCCGCGTTCGACACCACTCTCGGGGGGGGGGGGGATTCATCGGAGGGGTGATTTCGGCGTCCACGTTAGACCTCTTCTCGCCCCCCTATGGGTACGACGATACGTACCTACACGTGTGTGACTGCCTATCCTAACGTTGCGAGATAGATGAGGCGGAAGAGACGGACAGGGTGTGAGGGTGTGCGAAATCGCTGTTCAGAGAAAAATAAATGAAATACAAATGTGATCGGGTTCGATGCCGCCGGTAAAACTTTTTAAATGCATGTGCTATAATAATATGTGTGTGTGTGATCATTAAATAACGGTGCCCCTAGGATACAATGGAAACGTGATGTATTTATACCACACGCCTGGTTGGCATGCGTCGACTTTTACAAACGTCTATATATATTGAACCTAATAACCAACTTGTACGCGAGTCCGGGATTGGTATGTGTGTGTGTGTACGTGTGGGTGTGTGGGTGTTAAGGTTTGAGATTGAACACCCGATTGAGGGTGGACGAGTGGAAATTGTTCGTTTTTAGTTTCAACTTTCAACGCGTTATACTACTGCACGACCATTACAACTATTACTTTGGTGTCGCAACACACACACCTTGTGATAGGTACCAACACAAAGTGTAACGCGAAACGCCAAAGAGTGAAACTCACCCAACAATTTTCGCTCTACAACATTTGATCCAGGATGATTATTTTTTTTTCAGGCGAACATTCGTTCAATTCTCATCAACTTCATTCCATGTATTTCAACCAATTTCTTTTCAATGGCACACAAATATACAGAAATCATAATAATATGTTTTTATAATTATTATGTAGTATTCATGAAGTTTACTTATTTGGTCTGTAAGAAAACTACACAAAATCATCGTCCTTTTAAATTATATTCGAGCTGGTCACTTATAATCTATAAATGTGTCGTATAACAATATATTGTGCCCGTCGAGTTGTAGTCAGAGGCACAAATCGTTTTTTATTGGAGGGGGGGGGGGTAAACTTAGAAATTCATCAGCCGGCACCTACCCACCATCGTTAATCGTTTACATATTCCAAGCATGTCTATATTTACTGCCTTATGAGTTGATAATACAATACAGGATAATACATTTACAATACTTTTACTATTATATAACGTGTAGTACGCCTACTGGCTACTAGAATCCACCACATACAAGCATACCTACCACCAAATTATTTTTTGAGGGGATGGCACAAGTGCGCCTCCTTACTCCCGAGGATTTTCTATACTGGGGCGGGAGGGGGGAGTACATTTAAATTCTTTCTTTTTTTCTTCCTTTCTAGATTAATGTATTATATAGTTCTAGTAGCCAGTACACCTCACCACTTAAACGGTTTTTTGTAACTCCAATGCACCATACCTTTAACTCCACTGTCGAAATTACTGATATTTTTCGACTCCTCCCCGGTACCTCCTAACCTAACCTTACCCGTCTAGGACATAATGTTATATACATTGTCGGAAGTGGTGTCGTAAGCTGTTGTGGCGGAAAATCGTCTTCGTCGTGATAATTATATTAAAAGTTTAATTTTTAATCCCAGCTCGTTTTTATCGCCAAGCGTCTAATTGCCATAATTAATCGTTAACTAATGATAGCAAAAACGAAAATGTTTTCTCCCCGCCTCTGGTTACATGTGTTTATATAGGTATACGGTGACAGCGAATACGATTGTTTAAGGAAGAATAATTGGAATTTAATTCTTAAACGAGCGGACCGAATTGTTTTTCCTTCATTTTTTTACGTCTTAAACACTTGCGCAGACGACGAGGGTAATAAAATGTAAAGCGTTTACATTAACTTTTCGTCTAAGCGCCTTAGTAAAACGCCTAAGATGGCCATAACTTCTTTACATTGGACTTATATAATAAAGTTGTTGTGATTCTTTTTTGTTTTGAACGTAGGAAACTTTAAATACATTTTATGTACTTCGTCTTTTGACATAAATCATAGTAAATAGTTTTCGGCGTTTGTAATTATTTATTATTAACCTAAAGTTTATATTTAAATGAATTTTAAACACCTATGTCGTAATATGCTGCAGAAGTGCAGACATCTACGTAATATTATTGGTTGACGAGTTTTGCCAGGAGTCAAAAAAAATAAAGACTTTTTTTTTAATATGTCCGCTTACACTTTTTTCCGTGCAGAATAAATGTTCCAAAAGTTTCATATAGTCTTTCTATAGATTGAAAATTCTACACAGATGGTGCTTTGAAGATGCCATCCTCGGAATTTTCTACCACTGTTACATGCGACTGCAAAAAAAAAAAAAACTATACCGAAAAACTGCTGTCCTAACGGTAACACAAGGGAAACCCGTGTTCGAGAAAAACTTATTTCACTATTCCACAACTTTTTAATAGTTTTAGAGATTTGACACTTTTGCCGATTATTTATTTCACATAATACATTAAATATATACAGGATGATTCTTTTAAAAGTAAACGCATTCATTTGAAATTCTAAAAAAGAATATTAGTCGGAAAATGAAATTAAAATCGTACGCCGTCAGAAAAGTATGATAAAAAAAACTTTAAACAATATTATAATGACGAAATTATAAAAATATTAATAAAAAATAACTTTAAAAGAATAATCACCTTTTATAAATACAAACATTTAATATTAGCCCCAACTGTAGTGAATTGTTTCAAATCTCTACACAGAAGTATAGAACTATTATTATTACAAAAGTGTTCGATAATATAATATTTTATGGGTATCATTAACTCCTTCGATGACGGGTGTGCTCCTTGTGGGGGGGGCGGGAGGGGCACCTGCAATCTTCTGAAAATGTCGGACACATATTAACATGAAGAAGTTATAAGTTCAAAAATTGACAAAATATGGAAGAATAACGAAAATTAGCAAATTATTTTGAGTTAAGAATTCGTAGGAATTTTTCTTTTTAAATCTAAAATTTTAAAATGTAATACAAGATTCCTTATAAGATTATCTACCTTTATCAACAAAAAAAATGTCTATAAGAAAGTCAAATTAAATTTTTATGAGCGTTTGAAATTCAAATTTTTAAAACATTGGATATTCACTCGATTTCTCATGTAGCGATTTCCTTATTTTGTTTTAATTCAAAAACGAATAACTGTAGATACATGAAAGTTTTACTGAATGTTTAAATTAGCATTTCCTATACACCATACAATTTTGAAAATATTTTGACTCTTTTTGAGCTATTTACGGGCATTTACCGCTTTCAATTTTTTTTAGTTTTTTTTCTATAAATATCAATAAAGTTTTATCTGTTGGGCCAAAAAGTGTAAAAATTTAATACAAGGCTCCTGATATATTGTTACAATATCAGTTGAAAAATATTAAAAATACATAGACACAGTTTTTTTTTATGAGCATTTAAAGATCGAATTTTGACAAAATTTATCAAAATCTCGAAAATTATCAATCATTGTAATTAATAAATTATAAAACTAGTTCAGTTTTTATAGCTAAGGATTGCAAATTTAAAACAAAGGTTCTCATAAATAGTTTATACTGTAACCAAAAAATCTAAAAAAATATATGAACGCAGTTATTTTTTACAGACATTTTAAATTCAAATTTGGACGAAATTACATAATGTTAAAAAACCTAGAATAACTATTTTAGTTATTTTGTTGTGATTGAATAATATTATTCGTGTGTACTTGAAACTTCTAAAGTGTACTATTATATATCAATGATAGTATCAGGGTTTGTTATTGATGTATAGCGCGTTATAAGTACCTAATGGATATTGTGATATGATTAATTTGGAATTTATTATAGGTCAAATTTTGGTTTAGTACTATAGGTATGTATATATAATATGTCTTATACCTAGACTGACATACAGTCTCCTCTCAGAATCGTTTTTCTTATACAATGATATCATATCGTTGAATTCAAATTTAATATCATCCGTTACACAGTGACCCACTTGTAACCTACTGTACAGCAGAGCGACACCCACTTGCCCACCTTTTTATTATTACGAGTTATGATTCAAGTTTTATAGCCCTATACATCAATACATGTTTCCAAAAGAAAAAAGAAAACATTGTAATTTGGATCGAGCTCGGTGATAATTCGCAGTCTTCTATGGGTTTTTCGCCGATATATCGAAACTCTTTGTCGTGACATTTTCTTTTTTATAGAAACTATATAAGACCCGCCACCGAAAAAGAGAAGAGTATTTGACGTTTGGCCCAACACGGTGTACTAAAGCCTTTATCCCGGCCTTGTCTGTATCGTCGTGTGTCTGCGTACATAGTCGTTTTTGTTTTCGTTTTTCTGATTGTGTCACTTGTCGTAAACGGAATTACACGCTTTGTATAAATTACGCGTCGGGTTGCCGTTTTATAAGCTGTTCAGCCCCTGTGTTTTTGACACGTTTCCGTTATTATTCCTAGGTAATTGTTTTTATGTAAATATTAAAATACTGCCGTTAAGATTTTAATCAAAACACACGGCAATGCGCAGCATATGCCTGTGCGTAGGTATTATACGGTTTATTTATTTCGTTTTTACCCGTAAAGTGAGTTAGTTAACAGAAATGTTGCGCGTCTTCTCAACTGACAGGCAACGGTTTATAACATAATAATAATATAGAGGGGTACCGATTTATTTCGCCGCCTTAATTTCGCGACATTTCGCCACATTATCAACACCTATGATAAATTACGATATTAAATTGTTCGCTATACGTCTTATTATTTTACAGCCGGCGGCTGAAATTTTGGATTGTCGAAGAACGTTAATCTCCGAGTTAAAGTGCCAAGTTTAATAACTCGTTTAGATAAACATGGTAAAGTATAGGTGAGCATTAAAATATAAAATATTATACTTTTGTCGGAAACTTAGTCGCAAGCAGACGTGGTACGGTAGGGGGGCTAAGCCTACTTAAAAACTGTTCACCCCCCCCCCTAAAAACCGATTAGATCATGGCTTAAACATAGGATAAAGACCGTGATATAGACATTTCTCGTCAAAATAACCTAAACTTCTATTCAAAAATTAAATAAATAATTTAGAACCTATACTTGTTCCAGTGTAACCGCGACGTCAACATCGGCTGCTGTGACCACATTTTTTCGAACGATATAAAAATATGTTTACTGCACTAAATAGCCAATTAAAAATCGTCTTAAAGTCCGCCCTTCTTATAGTTATGTTTTAGAAATTTGTTATAATATACACATTTTACGCCGTCATGTATCACGGTCGCATTAAAATTAAAGCTCCAATTACAATGTCGTGTCGTTAAAATGTTAACATCTCATCTCGTAATCATTTTCTTTCAAATGCTGTTTCTAGGTACCTTTCTTTATTCTAAAGCTTATTATAATTTCATATTATATTATACCTACAGGGTATTAACGTTTGATTAACTCACGTATTGTTACTATTATTATTATTATTACTATCATCATCATAATTGTTATTGCTAAACAACTTTCGACAGTTTGCATATAATATAAACAGAAATTAAACCATTATGGAGAGGCTATTTGATTTTAATTGAACTAGGGAAAGGAGTTTTGTATCATCCGTCTGTGATTGTAATTGCCTTGGTCTATGATTTTATAAGTAGGTATACCTACCTACCTACCCTTAAATAATGGTTATTATGCCATTTCTATTGATCACTGTTATACTATACCATCATAAAGGTTATTATACAAACAGACACGAAAAGAATAACGAATTAGTTTTAGGCATGACAAAAGTGATCAATAGACTATTTTTTCGAATAAAAAAAACAAAACTATACTTTTATAATAAATACAAAATATTTGGATAAAATGCCACTGATTTGATGTTTGATCAAAATCTTAATGAGACATTCATATTTATAATATCGAAAAGGGAAAAAACAATTGTGAACAAGTAGTGTATTATTATCGATTACAAAGTTTGAAATATAGGTAGCTAGTTTTTATTAATTAATTTTCTTTTTTCATATCTGAAAATGTTTTAAGTAATTACCTAGATGGTATTCTACACAGACGATTATCTTAACATTTTTAAGAGCATACAATTGCGTTTATAGTGATATTTTTCGAGACTATAAGTATCGAGCCCTGGTAATAAAGATCCGGTGATTAATAATTTAAAAAATATCTATTCATGCAATATGCATATTTTTCAACTCTAAAAGCTTGTGGATTTTCCTTGTTCGTCATTAACATGATAAATAAGCTCATAATTCATAGTTGAAAAAAAAAATAATATATCATTAATGCCAACTTTTAACTTATGAAATAATATATTTTTAGGTCGTTAAATACTGAAGAATAAATCTCCATTTAAATAGTAACATAATAATCTTATTCTTCTAATTTATTCTCTTATGGGATTATGAGGACTAATTAATAATTACATTATTCAATATAAACATAATACGTATTGTAGATAATGCTATTACAAAATATACTTAATGATATTTATATATAGGAACCTACTCCACTTACAAAGTTGGAAAGTTAAAGCAAATTATATGCTGAGTGTCATATTTTATTTTAGCTATAAATTTATTATGATACCACATTGTACACTCAAATATAAAATGACTGTCGAGATATTATATTGTGTACTCGTCAAGTTAATCATTTGAGTAATCGAAAATCAAAAAATTGATTTTTTTCCGAGCTGGCTACCTATACATGGTAGGTGTCGTATTTTATATTCTGTCTGATGTAGGCGTGCAAAGCATTAAATAGGGGAAAAAATGTTCATGTTTTTTGTAGAAAATATTTTTACAACTGACAACACACGGTAGTAAACCTTGAAGTCTTAAACACTTCAAAATACTCGAGGGGTTTTTATGTGGGTACCACGGTCCAGGAATACTTTATTTCTTGTCTACCTATATTTATTTACAGAAGAACAAGCGGTCGGAAGCATAAACAAAATTCTTTACATAGCTGGAACGTTGAAATATGAATAACCTTTATATAGGTATATATAGGTGGACGTGTTTTAGATGGATTAAATATTTTATAATTATTCTATCAAAAAAAAGTTATTATTTTGAAGCATCCGAAAAGTTTCTATAAATAATGGTATACACTATACAACAACTATAAAAATGTAATTTTTTAATTTGATGTATTATAGTACACTACTTTAATAATAATAATAATAATAATAATAACAACTACAAAAAAAAAACAATAATGATAATTTATTAAATTCCATGAAGTCAAATATAGTGCTTATATTGAATATACAGGAGCTAATTAAATAATAGATTATTATTACAAAATACACGATACAATTACTAGAATATAATTCATTTTACACTATATTAATGCCATGGTAAAATAAATCAAAATCTTTAATACTATTACAATTTTTATTAACATTCTGTTAATAGGCCAAGAATGACTGCGTAATTTTAACAGCGGAAGTAATAAGGAAAAAATAAAAACGTTGTCCCTAGAGTTAAAAGATGGCACATTAAAATTGTATTTCTCCTAATAATTCAGAACAATCTATTTTAATATTAATAAGATAAATAACAAACTATTTTCCTGTCAATAATAAAGGGTCAATAGTCAATAACTAATTTTAAATTGAACGAAGAATTTTTTGTAAAATGAGTTATTCGATTTAATTAGCATTCGGAAAAAATAATATTGTACCTTATATAATTTATTTATCGACGTAGATTAGTAGGGACCCCATATAACTGAACCGCATTCTAAAACTGTATATTATGTACTTTACATCAGAACTAATAATATAGTAAAATGTGTTCATAAACACACAATATAATGTTTTGGCAAATAAAACAAAATATGCGGTTATAAAATAATAATTTATTACTGAACGTGCACATAATATTACCAACCTAATACAATTTTAATTTTAAGTTTTAATTAAATATTTAATCCGAAAAGTATGACCTTTGAACTTTTAATTATAAGAAAATATCGTTCCTTGCTGGGAGGCACCTACTATATCTATTATCATTTCAGATTAAAAAAGATTACAAATAAATGTAAATACCCGTTTGAATATAAATTGACAAAAGTAAAAATATGTAGATTCGATGTTGGAACGTCTACGCAGCTGAGTAAAAGCAATCAGAAGCAATAGATATTATTATGATAAAAAAATAAAATTCAAAGTGAGTCTAATGTTAAAAAAAGCTTGTTATAATTTTAAATGGACAATTTTTTCTAAAAGTTTTTCTGTAAACCTAGTTACTTATTAACAAGAAACTTTTATGCGGATACTTGTAAACCTGGGAACTCTGGTTTTTAAAATATAACAGTGTTTTTAATTAATTTTGAATTCAACGATAAAAACTGTTAAGAAATTTTAACAACCTTACCAAGAACGCAAAATAATCTCAAGCCAGACAATATTAGCTATGAATTAATTTCACTACATTCGATGTCAAGCCTTCCTCATTCCATTATACAGCAATATTGATGGAAGTCTGCGTTGTGAAATGCGAATAAATGATTATATTAACTTAACTTCCATACCATAAACTATACATAATAATGAAGTAAAGTGTTGGTACAAAATTAAATCAAAAAATCGATTTTAATTCATAATAAAATGTAAATGAATAAAATATGGTAAGTACATCATATACCTTTAGTATTAATTCTACTGTTTTTTATTTTGTTTTCGATTAAACAATAATCTTATTATTTAATCAATTTAAATCAATGTCCATCGATGTGAACAATAATTATAACTCTCATAATATTTTAATTCTGCGTACAATTACGTATCCAATAATATTTATTAAAATATTTTTTTATTTTGGGTATTATATCAATAATTGAGTACTCACAGTATTTAAATATTTGTTAGTTTTTCATTTAAATTAAAAAAAAAAAATAATCTACGCATTGTTTTCTCTCATAATTATTTCACGTTCATTATTTATTAAAATAGAAGCTCTTTAATCAAATAGTAAAAATCGTCGAAATCAAAGTCTACAATTATTCGTTATTTATGATGTGAATCTACGATGTAAAAAAACATCGATATACAGATGTATAATATTATGCAAAAATATTTACCTATCCTCAACCAATATAAACAATACTAATTACTGATAAGTTATTAATCACTACAATTTAAACATTTCACAGATTCATTAGTTCACATTTTAATTAAAAGGATAAAAAAAACAAACACCACAACAATTATTCCGATCATGAGTTTCTTTCATCTTTAAATCAAATTTATAAAGCTGAGTTATTTGCCATGTTTTATGTAAAAAATAATTATAAAATATTAACCATTGGAATACGGTGATATTCATTATTAAAGTCATATTTTTACAATCTTTCTTCATTCGCCTATTAAAATAATATAATCATAATCTTTACTTATATTTCTGAACATTTTTTTCTCGGCTTCGATTTTTTTTTTTTAGCAACGTAAATATTTTTACTTAAGACCAGAAAGTTCTTTGAGTTTAAGCTTCTACAATATAATGTGCGACTTCAAAAAATATTATATTTATTTAACAACCTCCGTCTTCCGTGCACGCTTCGAAAAAAAAATTAATCATCTACTTACGTTTAACAAAAAATTAATTAAATTATCCGCCATTCTTTCATAATAATAACAAACGAACACCAACTGCCCCAAGCAAGCCGCTTAACTATATCGATAATGGGTTACTCTTACAAATTATTATAAAAGAAGATCACGTCATGATTAATATTGGACAAAAACCAATTTAAAGAGACTTAAACATTCTTTTTAATTTCCCATAAAAAAAAATATAATATGTTGATTATTTTATTTACTACTTTCAACTTGTGTGTAAAACTTAAAAATGTTATAAATATTCAACAAAAAAATATATCCCATATGTAGGTAGGTAATATTCACTAATATTATGTTTGTGACTTTAAAGAATTTTCTAACAATTAGAACTTAAGACGCTTATAAAAAATAAATATAACTGCCCATATGTATTTTAAATAAATTTTAATTTTGGTATGAATAGTTTATAAGGAACCTTGCATTACGTTTTTAAGCTCGCCGACACCAATTTTGTATACAGATAAAATTATAAAATTTAAAATTCCTAATGTCTATTAGTAAATAGCACAAAAAGAACAGAAATATTTTTAAACGTTATCACTTATAGAAAACTACACCAATGTAAATATTTGGAGACAAATATAAGTCTCTTTTGAATTACAAATGACAATAATTTATTTTTGAGTTACAACACCACTGGTTTTGTTTAAGAATTCCATCTATTTTTCACAAAGAATGTTTTTCTCCTTTATTTATAATTCTACTGGAAATCCATGACTAGAACTAAAAAAATAAAAAATATAAAAATTTCAACACCTATACAATACTTTTATAAAACCGATAGAATCTAAAAGATATTTTTCCGGTTGAAAACTTTGAGTTTAAATTTTTATCGACTCTTAACCACCTACAATACTTGATGGTCGATAAAACTATTTCAACAGTCAAATAGAGAGTTATCGGTACGATTATTTATTTTTAAAACGATAGTCATACAATCATAATAATATAATCGGCGACTGACCTGCAGAATAGGGTCGTACGCGTTCTGGTGTCAACCGGTCTTCATGACGGCGGAGGGGGTTGTTTTGGCGGGCTGTTCACGCACGTCCGGGGTGCAAAGCCGGCGCGGCGGACGGACCGCCACGAGGACCGCTACGGCGGAGGGGCATGTCAGAGGAGGATATCTGGAAAGAAAAATGGGAAAATTTTGAAATACTCGTCACGGCGGTAGAAAAATGTGTGAGTGGAGGGGGGGGGGGAAATGATGAGGGAAGAATCGAAAAACCTTAGAGAGCTAGAGGAAAACCGTCGTCGCCGAACGAACGGAAAATTATTGAAAATCTCGTCGTATCAGTTCACGCACTCGCGCACACGCACACGTCGACACGACACGACTGCCATATAATATTATACCTGAGGACTGGTCGCAAAAATAACACCCGGAAACGCGCGCGCGACACGACGGCGACTGCGACCGCACACGGCTGTTACGAGCGGCAGTGACGGCGGCGGCGGCGGACTCGATCGAACAGGTGGTCCGGGAATGATGAGCGCGCGCGAGTGAGCCGACGTATAGCGGCGAGGGTTGCAACACTTTGTGCGTGTCCGCCTGTGCGTGCGCGTGATCGTGGGGTACGGGGCACGGTGGTGGTGATGGCATGTCGGTGGTGTACGGTCGACGGCGCGCGCGCGTATGTCACACCCACCCCGCGGGACCATCAGTGAACGAAGGGAAGGGGTAGTGCGGTGGCCGCTTGTAGGCCGGGTTCTCTGTGGCCACCCCGCCGTATTGTGTGCGTTGTATCCCTCTCTCCATCTGTCTGTCCGTCCATCTTTGTCCATTTCTGTCCATCTCTCCCCATCAATCCATCTCAATCTCTTTCTCTCTCTCTCTCAATCTCTCTCTCTCTCTCTCCCACTCCCTCCCATTCCTCTCTCTCTCTTTCTGTCACTTCTCTTTCTTTCCCTCTCTCTCGCCCGTCCCGTCCGTCGGCCACAGTAAACGCTTGAGCCGTGGTCCGGTGCACCTCCGCCGAACGCTCGCGACGGCCGCTCGCTGTTACGCTGACACGTCTTCCCGTCAGTGGCAAAACAATATCAATTTTTTTCAGTCTTGCGAGACACCTTTTTTTCTCGTACGATATTCAAATATCTATGGTGCCTTTTAGTGATGTGAAAATACTGTATTTTAATTATTTATTTTTTTGTATTATTACAGGTACTATAGTATTAAAATTCGTTTAATAATAACTACCTAATTAAAGTACTTATAGTACGATTCATTTTTGTATTATACCACATTATGCATTGTATTAAACACAATATAATATTTATATACGGTATAAAATTCCAAATATTTTATTTTAAACGATAAACAAATTTTCAGTAACATACCAGAAAAAAAATGTGGAAGAAAAAGATGATGAATAAGAATCTCTTGAAATTTGTTCAACAGGTTAGGTTAACAATCTAACCTAAACGCTTGGCAAAAAAACATATTTTTTTTGGTTTTTAAACAAAATTTTACTCCATTGTGTAAAATAATTCTATATATGTGTTTATGCAGGACGTATAGCAGCGTGACCAGATTGGTGTTTTTGGCGTTGAAAACATAATATTATGTAGGTAGATTGGTACCTACTATATGATTCAGATTTCTACAAAATATGTTGTCATATGATTCTATTTCATATTTCATATTATTGATATGAAGATTGATGAGGGCAATGAAAAGTGTGTAAAGCCCCTAGCACGCCATATATTTTTTAAATACAAAATTATAGGTATCACCCCCTAAAAAAAACATGGATACGCACCTGAAGGTGTATACCATTTACGTATAATACGATATTATACTTATGTGTCTTACATATTATTTTCCTAGGCCTATGCACGTATATATTAGAATTCACTGGTTATATTTTGTCGGATGAGTTGTAATCTGGTGACCCAAACTATTACGTCATAAAAATCCAAAAAAAAATGTCCGTTCAACTTATTACGCAATCTTATTATTATTCATATTTCATAATAATATTATACACAATATAACATCTACTTATAGTAAATAATTTAGCCATTTATTTCGTTAACTTGGTTGTATAATATTATAGATATTATATCAACTATGTTATCTATACATAGGTGCACGTGAGTGTGTGTGTTGTTTTGGTTCTATTGGCCAGATTTTCTACAGACAACTATTATAGTTCAAAATTCCATTCGTATAGTAACTACTCGATAATTGACACGGCCTCGGACGGTCACTTGAAATTGACTGACCAACCTAGAATTCAATTAACCAACGCCGTACCATATAATACAGCTCACTCGAAATCAGAATCTCGATAACCAGTGGCGTCAAGATGTTATGACGATTACAGCATATATTGTTATCTCGAAAACCACGAGGGAATTCAAAAATATTTTATATTTTATAATAGCCTCTCCGGTTCAGATAGTATACAATCGAAAAAAATTTCAGATCTATAGAAACGAGAAATCGTTTAAAATTTTTTAATCGTTTGCTTTTTTTAAAGCATAAATTTAAAAACCGTTTGGAAACCCGCAGTGTCCCACTGTCCCATAGCAGCAGAGCACTTTGTGCGGCACACCGTCTGAAAACGTGTGAAATAATAAGCACAACTTTCCAGCTCAAAGGCCGGAAACCGAAGTGATAGCGTCACTCGCAATAATATTATTACCGCCGTTCGTTTGATTTTTGAAAATAAAAGATCTTTGGGAGTATGGGTGGGGGGGGGGGGTTGTGCTACACTCTAAACGTGAAATCTAAACGCCCAGCCGTGTCTCGCGCCGTGTAGCACTTAGGTCTTATGTCATTATTATTATTATTACGATATTATTAATCTTTCACATTAGTAACCGCCGTGCACAAAGCACACGCTCAAGTATTGCACGTTCCAACGGTACTAATTAAGCCCAACGCGGCCGATTGCCCGTAATTAATTGGCACTTAATGTAATGAACTCGTTTTACAAATTAACTCGTCCTGGTCTTAGCCTACCGTCTGACAAATGCAGTAAATCAGTTTTCGTATTAAATCGTCGTTGTAAAAACGGGCCAACTCTATCCGTCCGCGAGTATGATAAAGCAAAACCCATTATTATTCGTAGGCATATATAGGTACCGGACCGTAATGCGTGATAAGCTGCAGATACGACCTCTGACGTTTCTTCAAAGCAAACCCATTTTTAGGTGATGTGTGAAATAAATCGGCAGACATCACCACGACGATCGGTCGTTGTTGATATGCGTTGCAGCGGAAAACTGGAAAATTATCGTTTGATTCGAACGACATGATATTATAACATGGTTGTGTCATCGTAATTGGAGATGCGGGAGGATGCATGGCCAGGGCCAGTGGCGTATTTATGGGGGGGATCTAGGAATCAATCCCCCCCATAGGCTGTATACACTATGCAAAAATGCTCTAACTTTAAGGCGGGGCTACTGGATAAAATCATAACCCCCCCCCCATGACAAAAACCTAAATACGATACTGGCCAGGAAACTCACCATAACCTTCATAATACTGCAGATACAACCATTATAACGTTCCCTTCAAAGCGAACCTTTTTTTAGGTGATATGTAAAATAACGACTTAAAATATAAATCGGCCGATATGATATTATAACATGGTTGTGTCATCGTGAGAGGTGATGCGGGAGAATGCTTGGCCAGGTTGGGACTGGAACTATACAAATTTTCCCTATGAAACTAACCATAACCGGCCTATTAATTATATTCTGGTTATAAGTCCTCGAGAAACTTTCAAGAGATATAAAATGTATAGGCTACGCACTAGCAATAATAGACCTATAATTCTTGAAATGCCTTTAGTTCTAAGTTAAAGGTTTTAACTTCAATGGTTTGTCCAAAAAAATTAACTAAGATTTAAAAATGAATACATTAATATCAATTTTCCGTGCTGTCACACAAAACAGGGAGTGATTGTCACGTCATCGCCAATCCGACCAGTCGGCCCATGGTTAGCCCTTTCATAATATAAGCAGCCCCAAACAGTGACACTTTTTTTATTACTTGTGATATTGAAAATATTTTTAACTTTTTAGTTAGAATTAATTTTAATTATTTTTTTTTTTAGTCACTAGTTATTGTCTTAGGCTCGACCAACCTCGTTCAACATTTACAATTAAACAATAGTTAATTTAAATTGAATTAAATATTTTTTATTTTCATAAGATAATATTAGGTAGATACTAGGTTACGGATACTAGGGTACGAATATTAGGTTTGATTATTGCCAATTATAAAATATAATAATATGTTTATGCCAGGTTGCGTGAAAAATCTAATTATTTAATGGTTCAATACAATTTAATTTACCAATCATGGGCTGCCAAAAGATGTTTAAGGAGAGTCCATTAGCTCACTATTAATTTATTAAATTTATAGTATTAGTATATTATTATTTATTTCACAATAAGTAATATTGCGTACCTAATTAAAAAATTGATAGGAAAGTGAAGTTGTATGAATTTGTTTGACTATTTAAATGCAAAAGCTCGGTTAAAAAATATCATAGCCCCTTCCCTTAAAATTTTAAGGAATTCTCAGCCAAATTTATTATCTAATTGTCATCAAATTATAATACCAATACGCATAACATAATATTCACTTCTGATTTGATGAGGTGTAAGATTTACTGTCAAGATGAGACTTCTCGGTTTTTATGCGATCAAGTTTTCAGGAGTCAGACTATGATAATATTATAATATAATTTGGTTTACTGCGTTACGATATTATCGTTATCCATTCAAAGGTTTTTTTCCCGATTTCGTTATAAGCTTACAACATTAATGTACAATAATAATATGTCTTTAGAGCCTTGAAAGTTATAATTATTATTTGTATTATTATATTATTACCAATAATTATTTTGGTATCGTTGCGCCCACTACGTTTATTGTGTTTTCGTCATCGCTGTCAAAATTCAATAACAGGAACAAACAAAAAAAAAAAAAAAAAATGGGAAAACAGATGAAGGCGATAAGTTATTATTTGCGTTCAGTTATAATAGAACAAATAACACATATCAGCAACCCACGCGTACCTATGTGTGACAACAATAAAAATGTCGAGACTATTATCTCCACGACTCTAGCGTTTTAAAATAAATGTAGGTATATGCGTTTGATGGAAATCGAAATTCTTTTATTCATCGGATCTATGTGTACAAAAATGCATACAAAAAAATTGTAAGATCACTTGAATGTACGCATTTATCATCGACGAAATCAAAAATTATCTTGTACGACTGATAATAAGTCACAACATTTAAGTTACAAAAAAAAACAAAATTATCTATAATATAAATTAATAAATAATAATAATTATGTGAATTGAATGACATAGTTTATGTGGTTTAAGAAAAATAAAATTATTTGGCTAGTGTTAACTGCACCAAATTCAGTTATCATTATTGACTTATAATGACGATAATTGGCAATTGCCGAAATCTGTAACTATTTAGTATTTAGTAGCTTACATATTTTATGTTATAAAGCGAAATAAAAACATTTGAAAATTTATAGAACAGAGATGTGTTAAAACAACACAAGAAAAGTGAGTTTATTAAGCTCCCTTATATTTAAGAAACAAATTTACAAACGCCCAAAATCGTTGTGCCATTTCAACTTCTCTTTTTCAAATGAGTTAACTGCACTTTTTATTGTAAATATTGACACTGAATTTTTCAAAAATGTCTCTACTGCATGTACTTACATCGAAATTAGTTTCCGTTTTTTTTTTTTACACTCGGCGTGCAAAAAATGTAAATTGGCATTTGGATCGACACGGAACACTCTTCAAAATTCCATGAAAAATCGAAGTACCCATGTTCGAAAATGTTATGTATACCCACTTAAAAATTCCAATCATCTCAATTTTAATAAAATATGAATATTATTAAAAGATAAAAGGAGGTGAAGGGTTAGTGAATCACCCTGTACGATATAATTTATAACACTGTTGTTGTGCCATCGCACGGCCCGTCAAAGAGTATAATATTATTACCCATCGTTAAGATTACGTTTATTTGTTTACTATACAGACGTGTCGTATATTATGATATTGTCCTATTAAGCAATGGATCGACTTGCGATGATATATTGTGTTTGGTGGGCGGGGGCGCTGTGTAATTTCGAGTTGTTAATCACTATCGAAACGTTTTAATATTGACTCGGTGGCGCCAAGACAGCAGAGTGACACTGCAATGGAGAGAGACTCGGCGGGGCACATCGCACGTGCAATTTATAAACAGGTACTACTCACCTCGCTCGCAGACACGTTTTCCGGCTCGTAGACTTATGTTTTTTTAGCACTTTTACACGTGAGACCGTTATTAATACTACAATATTATGTGCATGACTCATTTCGCACTCGGTCCGATAGATTTCAAAGCTAATGACGCTGTACAATGCGATGTGCTCTTTTTGGGGGCGCGTTGAAATACAAGTACCGCGTATCCGGTATCATACAGATACCTCTGTGCGACTCGGCAATAATGAAACTACAACTATACTATCCCGCCGTCAATAACAATATATCCGGTACAGCGCCTAATTAGAGAAAGAAAAAAAAAAATCACGAATAAGAACGGAAACATACTATAGTTGCAGACGAATTATTCAGGTTAGGAATTATAATAATATAACAATTGCGGACACGAGTTTCGTTGTCATAATACTAATTGCGTACAGAGCTTTTTTTAATAAAAACTTCGTTGGTTGTGGACACAAATATTTCCCTCCAACACTTTTTCAGGACTTATGACAATAGCTAAAAAAAAAATTGGTAGGTGTAGTTAAAAATATTTGTGTCTTGCAAAAGAGCAATCGTTATTTTTAAAATGTTGTTGAATTATAGATTGTTTTGTGGAAAAAATTGTTTATAAAATATTTATAGATTATCGTCATTATTAATCATCGTCATAGTTTTTAAAACAGCATGTATAATATATGATATTCTACTGATTTCACCACGTGAATATTGTAACATTATCCGCAATTAGTATCTTATATTTGTGTCCGCAATTCGTATGTTACCTTTTTAGATTTCGTCCGCAACTCACATGGTTTTCGTCACTTTGTCCGCAATTCGGAAACACCGATAAGAACGACACGCCGAGCGTCACATAACCTACTATAATATAGATCAGTTCAAAAATACCTAAATCAACTGACGAGAACTACAACAACGGTAAAATGAGCACCAGACAACCGTTTAGATTTAATTCATATATTATTATGTATAAAAAAACGTGAGTCAAAAATAAATCCAAATGACTTATGAGCTCATGGATATAGTTACGACTATATACGAGATGTTATTATGGTAATCCTGCTGCATATTATATATTTTATAATAATATACATAACTTTATATCGCCTTTTAGACCTAACCTAAATGCTTGATTTGATATTTTTCATCACGGGTAATAATTTATAACAATCATAATGTTTTATACAATTATTATTAATGTTGACAGGTCATATTATTATTTTAATATACAGGATGATTCAACAAACGTGCTCACCTCTAGTTTATTCCTTTGATGCATTTATTCAAATTCTGAATTTTTTGGACTTTTTAAGAAGTGTCCTGTAGCGATACAAACTTCTGTTTTTATAAAATATATAATATTGTACGTAGTTTTGTTTAATTTTTTTCCAAACTAATTTATCCATGTACTGTAATCGACACCAGATTTACGTAGCAAACCCAGTTTTGCTCGTGGCCGCCTATTGTCTCATATTTTGGAACAGGGTATAGTGATACTAGTATAGTTACAACTTTGCAAGATACATGATATCGATAAATTTAAGATTTTGAGAATTAGATACGCGAATAATTCAAGTATGATAATATTTTCACATCCTTTACGTATGTATATCGATAGTAAAATAACGATTTCAATATTGATACTCAATACCCAAACTGAATTCCATAATTTTAGGCCCCATGAATTTGTATTTGGCCTATGCTCCGTTAATCTTGAGGACGGTCCTAGTAAAGGGCGATATAACTACTTAATCAGTACCCACCCTAAGTATTAATTTTACTATTATCGTGTGTTGGCCACAAACATAATACAAAACGTTTATAGGTACAAACAAGTTAATCATATTTCATATTTTATATTTAAGATATGCTGGCAGAATAATATGTTTGTTATTAATTTTCTGCCACCACAAGAAAGTAACCATAATATACTATTATTATAACTATTTGTTTTTTTATTAATGTTATTAACGTTTCGATCAGTTTTAGCTTTCATGAATATAATTTACGTTTTTCCGGTTAACTATTTTAATTTGTAATTTCTAAAAGTTTTGACTTTCCTTAGATTATTTTTGTTTGTGAATGATAGTAATATTATGGTTTTTTTTCATTTTCAAATTTCAATATATTTATAACACATTTTGTATATAAAACCATTACACAGTTTTAGATTGATAGATTCACACGTCAACATTGAATGGAATTGTATGCATTAACGAGGGATTTAATTTCTCAGAACACAGATCTGAAATAGTTTTATGTACCTCAACGTTTCATCGCTATAAAGCTTTATTGATAAGTCATTGAGTCCAAGTTATAGTAAGAAATTATTTTTATATAAGTGTTCAGTCAGCATAGCTATAAGCCAAAATAGATGCCTGTGTCAAGTAAGATAATTGTATGTTTTTTTAAAAATATAATTTATGTATTTAGACATAGCAATTAGCAGTATTATGTATAGCCGTATAGGTTTATATACTTATTAAGTAATTTTAGTATTTATTGCAGTAGTTTATAATATTATATAAGTACCATAGGTTGAGTATTTTTCACTTATATTTATCATATTATATTTTATTTATTACCGTTTAGTGATCAGCCAAAGTCCAATTTAAAAGTCTCTTACCACTCACTCCGATAAAACCTAGTAATAGTATATAGTTAGAATATTAAGACAGTGTTGAATTTCAGTGTTGGGAGTATCCGGGAAAGGGTTATAATCCTTTAAATAAATCAAAGTACCTACTGTCATTATTGTATCAAATAAAAATAATACAAGTTAGAATAATTCATTATCCCCACCCTCGTCACACGAATGATATTAATGTGGCTAGTAAAAACAGCGGTATCTCTCACATAATTTTAATTTTACTCGTTTTCGAAATAGAATTCGAAATATTTTAAGCCATTTTTACTCCTAGGACAACGTCTTTTTCGCTTTTCCCGGGGCTGAGACACACTTAAATTCAACACTAGGAAGTAGTGGGCTAGAAATGGGCGAATGCAGTGCTGTGACAAAATAAAGTATCATAAATTAAAACCTAACAAATGTATAATTCGATATTTGTATCATATTATTTTGTTTTATCGATGCATGCTATGTGAGAAGTGCAGTTTTCACCGTACCGATCTGTGTAAATTATTTTTGTAGTCGACCGGAGAACGCACGTTCTATCTTACGATGTGGATTAGGCCTACCGGCGATACCACAATAAAAAAAAACGCTCCACGTACCTCATACTTTTAAATAATGTGATGGATATTATATTATGTTGTTTAACGATAAGAAAGGTGGTGAGGAAACTTATACGACATTGACATCCTACATCGCGACTAGGAGTCGCAACTAAGGAGGTGCTAGGGGGTGCTAAAGAGGATTGTAATTTAAAATACCTATTGGTTTAACGACGTTATTTTATTTTTTAATAATTATCAATTAATCTATTTCACGTTAATATGTTTTTTAGTTTTAAATTTTAGAAAAATTCTATAACATTCTATGATTTCGGGATATAATAAATTCTAACACGTAGTTTAAAAGCAGAAATACCTACTTGAAATTGGCTGAGAGTACAGTAGCTTTTTGCCAACTTAATTATTATGACTATTGAGAGATATATCTTCTAGTATCATGTACTGAGCTCATAATGAAAAAAAAAATTCAATAATTGGAAACTATGGTGGTCGAGTATGTTTAAAAATTCCAAAATTCAGATTTTGAGAATAACTGTATTATGGAAAAAGGAAAATGGGAAGGATGAACGTGCTTGCAGGTGATTCACCCTGTACATGCATATATGTAAATACTTTTAAACGTACGCGCAGTTCGCCGAGGAAAAAGCTTTTCCGCTCGGAATAACTCTCTCCGTACAGGAACAAAAACGATTATTTTTTTATGTATACAGAATTTCGCTTTTAAGTCATCGGAAAAAAAAATCGGAAGTGTAATGCAGTGTGTACGTTTGGGGGGATTTTTTTACCTCGCAATAAGCTTAAACAAATAAATCATAAATATTACTCACTTGTTCGAGTAAAGCTAGTCGGAAAATGCCTGGCGACTAGCTCGACGTATAACAACGCTATATTATCGTACCGGAATGATATATCCCGATAATTTATAAACTGACACAATATTATGTATAATATAATTTCGAGCGTGTAATAAATCGAAAGACTCGAACCGATTTACAATACCTACAAAACATATACCCATACCTACCAATAATAATATACCTACGTTCTCGTCGTCGTCGTCGTTTTCAAACTTATCGCGCATAGCAGCCAGCAGCAGCTGCAGTGGCATTCTTAATACGACTTTGGCGTTTACCTATACCCTTATTTATTGTATTGGTCTTCGACTTCCGAGTACGTATAATATGGAGCTAGGAATAAGCGCGAGGCTTTCATTTCGTCTCCGGTGGTGGCATGCATATAGTACGCATTATGTGTATAATATATTATATAGGCAGACACCGTTTTAATATCACCGAACGATGTTAACAAGAAATGAGATTTAAAATGAATACGGATCGTACGTGTAAGATTACCGATGTTACGACTTAGGTACACAATAATATACACGGTACACGTATTATAGGTGTATAGAGACATGCAGGACGACGTAGTCATATTATAAATATAATATTATATACACACACACCGTTTGTGAGTGTGTGTGTGTGTGTGTGTGTGTGTGCGTATATGAGAAAAAGGAATTGTCGGGATTACAAATTATTATTATTCGTCCTGATCCTTCTTCTTATCCTCGCCGATTTCCCAGCCTCGAATTTGAATTATACACCAGCGGTGTAGGATAACGTGAAATAACATTATAATATTGCAGCGCATTATATACCTACATCGAGGCACCGACCTGCATCTATATATTATTTACGTAGGTATAGGGTACCTACGACCTATAATATAATACTCGTATTATTATTATTATTATCGTCATCATGTCTATTAATACTCACTCCTCCGGATTTCGCCGAGCCGGCGAAACGTCGCAGGACGCGAATTCATAAGCCCGACTAGCTATAAAATAACGAGCATAATATAGTAATATTATTAATATTGTGCTGCTCCAGGCTGCATCGGAATGACGGTTTTATTTCAATCGATAGGTATACCCGTATAGGTATATTATGCTATTATTATACGTTTCTCTGTAGGTGTGCAACACGATTAATAGTAGACAGACCTAATGAGAACGCAGAATTCACTGTTATAATATCCATCCCAATTTTGCAATATTTCAGGTGTTTGGAAACAATAATAGTGGCATAATAATATAACGATAAATCGTTGAACGATTAACCATTTATACTATATTGCTACCCTCAGGTGTAACAGCAGGCTTTTGTGATAAAAACGTGTAAAAATTATAGGTTTGTAGGTATACTCGGGTATAGTAGACATGATTTCTGAATGGGGAGAGGATCAAAAAAAGAAAACGACATAGCTAAGTTTGAGGGGAAGATTGTAAAATCCCACACCATCTAAAAACTTTTAACTTAGGTAGTCAAATATTTTACAATAAGGAACAATGAACATAATTTGAATTGATTCACATCAAACACAATATTGATGATTATTCACTCCAAATCCAAAGGAGCGGGGGGTCTGATCCCCACTCCACCCTTCCCTTGTATACGCAACTGGATATACTATATGTTTATCAGTAGGTGTGATAACTATAATTGTTAGTGATAAAGTTAGTACAAAGTTTCCTACTCGGTTCCCTTTAAATCCTTTGTAAATATTCAAATAATTTGATAAATTATCAAAATATTATGTATCCAGGTCTATATTATGCAGTCTGTCCCCGAATGCCAGTCAGTGTATGTCCGTTATGTTATAAGATTATTTTCAAATTCATAAAACTAATTCATGAGCTCTGTATCAAAAATTGTAGACATGTCCTCAAAAACAAAGTTTCAATGTTCTAGCTATTATCCATAATAATAATAATATAATATAGTGTTATTTTGATAAACATCCGGGAGTAGATGGGCGGGAGGTGAAATCCCGCAGGTTTTCGGGGTCAAGAGCTCGGGCCGCGATAAATCGATTGCGGCGTTTTCGAATACATCAGATTATGATGCGTATGCGTTCGCGGTAATATAATAATAAATTATGGTAATATTGTGTAATTTGCATGCCTCAGCTATTATGTTTGCACAGCATAGTACACCAGACCAGGAGGGGTAGGTACCTTGGGGTTTCGACTCTTCGCGCGTTTGACCCCGCAAAGTTTAAACGGGTAAAACTCGCGTAATGACTTCGACGCCGTGTTGTGCCCGGGGCGAGGTGGTCGGCGCAAAGGCTGTATCGAAACCGCCAAAAGCCTTTTCCACTATGTATACGTTCCGCCCACCGACGACGACAATAATCACCCGTGACAAATAAAAATAAATGTATCGAGGAGTTTTTTACGAGTGATGAAAAAAAATCCTATATACCGTACCTATCCTACATACAGACCTATAAGGTTTTCCGCCGTCGTGTCGAGCTGTTAATGCACGTCGTGCGAGGTGTGTACAACATCTCCTTCCGACGACTATTAAAAAGCGAACTTTTTGATGGATTGCCTACTGGGAGGGGGAAAAAAAACAAAAAACTCTCGGGTCCGCCTGACATTTATTCTCTTCGAGCCGCGATTTCCGTGACAACACACGTATATAGGTAATAATCGACATAACGTATATTGTTTGATGTGTTTACAACGAAAACGAGTGCTAAAACTTTCCGTAAAGTTGAAAAAAAAAACTTTAAAAAAACTCGGTAGAGCGATAGAGACCGCTGCGATTATTGTTGTATACATTAAAACAAAAATACTGGTCTAATCATAACCTCAACCGTAAAGAAGATACGGTACTCAATAGACTCCGTACGGGTCACACCAGAATTACTCACGGCTTTCTGATGGCTAAAGAGGAACCCCCCTCCTGTCAAACCTGCGGAACCTTGTTAACAGTCAAACACCTAATCGCCGACTGTCTAAAGTTCAACCAAGAACGGGCCGCGAACAACATATCTCACAACCTCGATTCTGCACTCGGACCCAACCAAGAAAACAACCTGGATATTATCAAATTTCTGAAACAAACAAAACTTTTCGGTCTTGTTTAAAAAAATTATTAATCATTATTGTTACTTGTATTATTGTATAAAAACCTTGTTTGTGACTAATGGCCTTTGTCGTCGATGTTAACTTTTAGATCAATAATAAAAAAAAAAAAAAATACTGGGAAAAATCACACAGAGTGTTATAATATTATTATAACTACATCGTACTTTTTTTTTTTACTTCCGCATACCGCCGAGCCTTATACTCGCCATCATCGCACGGTAAAATAATATTGTTTCGATACAATATACTATTGTTTTATTGTTTTTGTCAACTGTTGTTGTACGACTACCGTCGTATAATAATTATTGTGAGATTACACTCTCTGATTGTTTCGGACCGTAACGACCGCACATAAAATCCCTTCGTATGAAATCAGACGATTATTCCACACGTTTTCATGGCTGGCCAGCGGCGGCGTCGATCGTAAAAAAAAAATAAATACCTAAAGCTCCAAACCGTTTTATCGGGCCTCCCCCCACACGATATTAAAAGCGTCTGCGGGACTTTTGAAGCCCGTGTTTAAATAACTGTCGTACATACAGTGTTATATGTTTTAAGACCGTATACCGTATACCAGCCGGACTGGTAACAAAATATAATTTACAGCTGCTGATTGACTGCAGTGTAATAACGCGTCGTGTATAATACAGATTTATTGGTCTGTAATAATGATTTATCGCTAGAGCATAAAAAAAATGTGTAATTCTCCCGAGCGATAGGTACGCCTAAAATATTAATCAACGTAAAATATTATTATTATTTCATTAGGAGGCCGTACGTATAATACATAGGTACAGAGTGATTCGCCATCGAACATTAAATTGCAAGAATTTTCAAATATAGTAGTTACCTACCTAAAAGGTTTAGATATGTTTGAAAATAATTTGATTTTTTTTAACCAATTAAAAAGCTGACGTGTCTTGTGGTAAAACAAACTCCCTTTTTTCGAATCAGAATCATCGCCTCTTTAAAATTTAAACGAGCGGTTTGTTTCACGATTGGTAAAATAAATTTATGTAGCATCAAAACACTCCACAGACGATGATAATATACGAAATCCGAATATTTGTAAATATCGTAAATGGTACAATTATTAGAATTCCAAAAATCAAAATAACTATAGCATTATCAGTGGATAAATGGAGTGTGGAGGGAGGGTTGGTGAACGCTCTAGGTGAATCATCCTGTATACATTACATATGAGCACCGATAAAAAAAAACAATATTCGTGTCACGATAGTATTATAGTATACCGATAAATATATGTATAGGTACCCACGTCAAAAGGGCGCAATATCGGTTTGCCCGAGTTAGAACATTTTAGTACAAAGCAAACCGTTGCAAAAAAAAAAAGTGAGCTTTAACTTCCGAAACCACCATCACCGACATTCTGCTACGACCGTTTTAGTATTATGTCGCTCATTGTTCGTAGCGTGTTTTAAAAATTACTATTGTTATAATATATTGTAATAATCATTGCTCCCAAACTCGTAGCATTTTTTAGCATCATTGTACTGAGTAATTATGCAAAAAATATCTCCGAAGTACGAGTCGAAAGTCGTTGATAATTTTATATTAATACAAATCTGAAATATCTGCACCGTTGTATCATGATTTTCAGATATATGATAAACAATCCACAGAGAACTTCTCAAGAAACAATAGTAAGTTCGCGGTAGGTATAGAAAGACATTTTAGTATTTTACGATACGGTGAAGCGAATTTTAGAGTTAATATTAAAAATAATAGATGTCATTGTGAGGCACATTGGAAAAAGTTTGGAAAAATGAACGATTAAAAACCGTAGTACCCACCTACTATAATATAGCAATAATAGTAATTTATTCAAGAACTCTAGCAAAAACATCTAGAGCGTGTCAAATCGTACCGAACTGTCGTTGACGCAAGAGGATTTGTTATCGTAGTATTGTAAAATGCAAAAAGGCACAATTCAAAATTTTTTTATTTTTGCTAAAGGTCACAAATTTTATTTTCGTCATATTAACGTTATTTTTATTTTATACCTACCGATAGCATGCGAGTTCTATATCTATTTACATAGCAATAAACGTATACAATTATAAATAGATCAGAAATAAAAAAATTAAATTAAATTAACTGAAAAATAATAGTTTTAAAGTCCAAATTCAAGTCTAGAATAAGTACATCTAGTATCACTGAAAACCAACGACTAATGCCCCTTTAATCTTTATACATATAAACCGTCCGATTGTTCAAGAAATTATTATGGCGAATTTCAGAGTGGAAAAAAAATTGACTCGAACCACAGCGAACTCGTTTCGCTAAATTGTACGTCCCTCGCGCTGCACATAATAATATTGTGCAAGCAGACTCCGCCGAGTAGGTACAAAAGACTTGGGTGGGCGTCATCGCGACAAATTGCTTTCTATAAATTTTATAAAGGTATCGAGTATTGTGTACGTGAGTGCACGAGTTGCATAATATAGTATAATATTAATACACCCATACATATATTTTATATTGTTATCAGGGCCCCGATTGTTGATGACATTCGGTTTTTTTATATTGTATTATATTACGATCCCGCGCCACTAACAATATATATTTTGTGTTTCCATTCCTCACAGCGCATTATTATATGCGAATCTAATAATAACGCCTACAATATTATTACAGTGTCGAGATGCACTTTTTCCGCGCTGCGTTCTGAAAAATATGTGTTTGGATCGTATTTTATTTTGCACGAAACGCGTGACCGAATTTTCTCACCTTTGATTTTGCTCTTGCGACGTGTTCGTTTCGTTTCGTCTCCTACGTCGTCCGAATATTCGTGTGCAGCAGAGAATAACTACAAAGTGCAAGACAGTTGTGGCCGTAACTGAGGATTTCTGTAAGGGTAAGTATGTAAGGAGGAGTTAATATTATGAAATACACATACACTCGCTGCGAGACTTTGATTTTAGTTAAGACGCGGCGGCGCCAATGTAATTTCGTCCACAAAAATACGCTCTACGGGAAGAATTATCCTGTTCTATGCAGAAGCAACGAAATTTGATAATTTTTTTTTTAACTAATATAGAGTCATATTCTATAGATCGCATTAAAATATGTTTTTCAATATTTTAATCCCGAATTTATTATATTATGTCTTCAAAAATAAGACAATTTTAAGCTTTTTAGATTCTGAGCGGAGTTTGGAATTGGTTTTATAAAGGTGTTTTTTTTTTCTTTATCCTGTAAACAAAATGTCTACCAGAAGGAGTGCTTCAATTTCAACATAGTAGTACCTTTTTAGCAAATTGGATCAAGATGGTATTTTAAAGAGGTCATTTTTCGATTTTCTCAATATTTATTTAATGACACAGGAAAAACCACAGACAAATTACAAAAAACCTCTAAAAATGGGATCTTAATTTTTAACAATTTGTTTATCACCATAGAAACAAATAAAATAAAAATATGATTTTAGTTATTTTGTTGTAATTTATAATATTAATTCAATTCACTGGCTATAATAAAATATAATGAGAATATAAAATATCCAGACTGACAAACCATCTCCTCTCAGAATCGTTTTTCGTATACAATGATATGATATCATTGAATTCAAATTCAATAAAATCCATTATACAGTGACCAACTTTTACCTACTGTACAGCAGAGCGACATCCACTTACCCGCTTTTTTAATATTCATTATTATAATATGGTAGTTGTGACTTACGGTTTACTTTGTAACCATTTTTTTCATCCCCCTCCAATGAAATATCATGAGAACGCCTCTGAGGTAATATCATAGGCTTTTTATTGTATTTTAATTTTAAAGCGTGTTATGAGTATTTCAAGAAGTAAGATTATATTTAGGTATTTTCTTTTGGGGATTTTTTTTCGATTACCATTAAAAGTTAACTAGGACAACCTACCAGATGGCCCACTTATTTTTTTAGCCAACATAATGAGCAAGAAATTTTCACATGGCTTTTGTTTCGCCTGATTCTTGGATATGTGATTTGCAGTATACATCTGACCATCAATCTACATTGTTTTTCAAAGTATACATTATTAATTATTATAATAAAGAAAGAAATAAAATCAAGCCTTCTAATTAAATTATTTTTTAACATTTATCTTACCCCAAGTGTAGCAGTTTAACCCGTAACATTATTTATTGAGTGATCTTGTAATTGAATTGGTACAACCTTGAACAACCGGTTTGGCTGTCCACTTGCGCTTCATCGCGTCCTTCGCGTGGCACAGAGGAAGAGCTGGAGCGGAAGGAGCAGGAGCAGGTGGAGGAAAAGGAGGTCGCAAGACAACCGCTGCGGTCACGATGCGTCTGTGGCAAACGTCGGGAGCTTAAACCTTCGGGACCTTAAGCGGTGACGACGATCGACGATATCACCTCCTTAAAGTCTACTACGTTTTTCACAAAGGCCTGCGTCGTGGAATCGAGTACTTGTCACCGGAAACATGTCCGGAGCATAACCGCCGTCGTTTATACGGTCTCCGTGATAATATGACCGCTTCCGGTTTCCGCCGCGAAAATGACCACGTCGGACGTCCGTGGTACTCCTATACATCAATTACTATATTGCCGTCATCAGCAACATCAGCAATACCGGAAGTGAGAAGCTGCATTGGTCGTGGACATCGGTGATAATGGCACGGCAACGACGACCGCTGTTACGCGTCGACTGCAAGTCCGGATCGGGTTAGACGACTAATCGACCAATCGATGAAGTGTAAGTATAATATGAAAGGAGGAACACTATACAATATATCACTAAAGAATGATATAATTACAGGAATAG
The DNA here is from genome assembly GCA_949089665.1 of Macrosiphum euphorbiae. Lineage (NCBI taxonomy): Eukaryota > Metazoa > Arthropoda > Insecta > Hemiptera > Aphididae > Macrosiphum > Macrosiphum euphorbiae. Next base: position 68,271,699 of record CARXXK010000003.1, on the reverse strand, counting down.
TATCAGTGCCGGATTTATGGTACTGGAAAATCCGAAACATTTTGAAAATCTGCCACTGAATAGTATCTATCTTAAATCGTTGTTTACTGGAATAGTACAAAGTAGGATGATATAAGACTGCATACTGTTAGGAATATAGTGTTAAGAGATATTGCTATTGAGCCATAATTGCTCAGGTACCCGAAAATCAGAACCGATATTTAATAGGTATATTAATTAACAGGATTGGTATTGATTATACTGTAACGTATGTTACATCATTACGTTTACTTTATAAGCATCATAATATGCACATTAGGCATATTATGCGCTGACTGTAATAATATATTAAGCCCCTCCGGTTTAGGTGACACATATATATTTTATGATTGTAAGGCTCCGGCCAATATCCCTATGTAAGAGAATACCAGTTCTCCGCGAGTCCATCACGTGCACCTGAACTCCGTACAATCCTACATTTTTGGTAACTTTGTTCGTAAATTGTAAGTTATAATAAATAATTTGTTTATATTAATAATAATTTAGATCAATCGTTATTTTTACGAGTGTGTTTTGTAATATTGTCTGAGGTAATATTGTGTCAGCAAAATGTTCATTCATGTTTTCAAATTCTTGTTCTACATAATGTGTTAACTCATCAAATCCGTTTTGTGTAATATCCACTCCGTCGTATTTTATATTTATTGTTGATGAATCACTTTTTTCCGGAGTTGTTGCTATTGACTTGCATTCTATTTTATGTTCGGGCTCTAATTCATAAATTCTTATTGTAATATCTGTATTTTGAAACGTGAATTTAATCATTTTTGAAATTAAGTCCCATTCTTTTTTATCTAACCCCGAACAAACCTTGGGTAATCCCAAATTATGTATTGACTGATTTATGCAAAACTGTTTTAAATTTTGTAATGTGTTAAAAATGTCTTCATTGGTGGGTTTATCATTATATGCGTCTTTTGTTATTAAATATAAAATCCATTGTTTATTTTTCTTTAAAAATGCTATTTCTTTAAGTTTTTTATTCTGTGCTTTTAATACGTCTACATCTTCGAATCTTTCTTCAAATTGTTGTACAATCCCTGCCTCCATTTTGAAGTCTTTACTGACACAATGTGCAATGGCATCATTTATTTGTTCAGTGAATATATTACCTATAATGTCATGGTATCTACATTTGGTTCTATACGTTTCTGAATTTTGTAATAGAAATTGTTGAAAATTATTTTTTTGCTTATTTTGTGTAATATTGTTTGTTATAGAGACCGAATTTTTATGATAACAAATAGGAATCTTTTATTACTGAAAAAACGGTCCTGTGTAATATTGTCCCGACCCCGTTAATTGATATTCCTATTTAATACCAGTACCTGAGTAAAAATGACCTTATTAGGTAATACTATTCCTAACAGATATTAATATGATTCCTGAAATTTATTACACACTATTAATATAATATCTTTGTACGATTCCAGTGGAATATATCAGTTCATGATAATACAGTTTAATAAAAAACAATTCCTGAATTTTTAATTATATCATACAGTAGAAATATTGTTCCAAGGTAATATAATAATATTCCAAACAAATATTTTCCCTAGAAAAAATGATTCCTATAATATTTCTGTTAAATAGGTTCCTGATTTATATTGTTCTCCTCTTTTATTAATGTGTGTACGCACCCCGTAATTGTAATGTCATACTAAAAATAAAATATAATATTATAGTAAATCAGTTTTTCCGTTTTTTATCTATCGATTTCATTTATTTGAATCGGGTAGTTCTAAATTTGACACAAATTTATCATTGACAACAAAATGTTTAAAATGTATGTGGTTTATCGTTTGATTTACCTGGGATAACTATAACCCCGTAACGATGTGACAACCAATCAATAAACGGGGTAGGTGGTCACGAATTATTTATTTATTATTTTTAAATTCAAAAAATATATTCTGACTTAAGGGACCACGCTATTATTTAAGGGGAAACATTTAGGCAATTTCTAATCTCGTATAGATGCCCGGTATGTATATTGTTTTGTAAATGATTTTTAGTATGGGTGAAATTCAATGCGAGTAGCACTCCCGTCATGTCAATAACTCGATTAACAATATGAAATTCACCATACGAATTTTAAGACAACTTACTTCTTGTTTTGACAAAATTAAAGTTAGTTAACGTCGTCTAATTTTGATTCAGAAAAAAAATTTGAATTTAGCAAAAACAATCTGTAGATAGTACGAAACACTTTCCATTTTTAATTTTTAAATATTATTATTTTCAAGTTTTCACTTACAGTTTACAATAATATAAGATGATTTAATTTTTACAAAGTAGTTTTTCTATACGATCTTTTTACGATTTTCTGTCGAGTTTAAATTATTTTCAAAATCAAAAAACGTAAACTAATTTTAATACCGTCAAAACTTAAGGTCTTGTGACCTAAAATTGATTGCGGCCCCTTAAATATTAATGTTTGGTTTTGTTTCAATATTTATTTTAGCGTGACAAATAGCACTTGAAAAAAAAAATAGTAAAAACGGTGACAACTGTGACAACTATAGAGATTATTGACGTCTTATTCTTCGAATTATACTAGTTTGTCAAAAGTTACACTATAGAATCGGTTCAATTTAATAATTATTATTTATGTTGTTGACTGACAAACATGTTTCACTCAGGTATTTAAAATGTATCAACAAATTATAACACTATTGTGGTCCGACGCAAATCAAAATATCAAATCGAATCACAGTTAATTTTAATCGCTGATGAGCAAATTTGTGTTCATGACATATTATTATTTCGCATAATATATACACTGCTATTTTTAGTGCTTATTTGACTAGATTTCCGTACACGAGAATCCAGTATACTCCGCTCAGTCATTATAACGATAATACCGTTATGTAGGTACCTATTATTATATAGCTGGCACGCCCAGACGCGACGAACTATACACTAAACGGTCGAGAGACGAGAATGAAATGCAGTTCGGGGGTTTAAGCCTCGTTCGACGTGCCGGGGGCAGACGTAATTCGCGGATTTGTTTTTTACAATAAATATAAAAAAATATGTATACACGAGAAATTCGGGTGGTAGCGTCTCCTCCCTCTCTCACTCTTCCTCACTATCCCTCTCCTCTCTCTCTCTCTCTCTCTCTCTATCTATCTTCCTCACTGTACAAACACATATACTACCTACCTACCTACGCATGTATAGGTATATTATACACTACGACGGGCGTGGCCCTCAATAAATTCGCTCATATAGTACGAAAATAATATAATGTCGTACACCTTTGTTACGCGACGGGGCGGAACAGAAATACCATTCAAACGAGATGGAAATATCGTAATGCCATACGTACACACATACACACCCGCCACACGTCTTGTACACGTATTATAATAGTATTATGTATATATGTATTATATTTTTGTCGCAGACGACTTACTGCAGCACCGATCGATCGCGATTCGTGTCCCGGGCGATCCCGCTTCGAATAATAATAATAATATGATTATATTGTGCGCCTGGTGGCGGCTCCGACATTTATTTCAATCTATTCGCGGTATCGTCTCCGTGACGATTCGCCGGATCGCTGGATATGAGGACGACTGTGACGATATGATTATTATATTTCTCACCATCATATTGCGTTACAATAAATATCATTATTGTGCGGGGGAGGAGGAGAGAAGAACAGCAGCGGTGCTGCACGTCGTTCTTTATTTTATCATTGTATGGTGCTCAAAAGGCGGAAAACGTGTTGACATCATTCTCTGCATACGTATCGTATATATATATATATACATCTTGTAAACACCACCGTACAACGACTACAACTGTCAGCGAGAAGAGTTGTTTATTCATTTTGAATTACGACTAGGGTGGTGTACGTAATAATATAATGGCGGAGTTTGAATATTTCGTGTCGAATCGCGAGTATTATAGTGGAGGTGGTGGTGGTGGTGGTGGTACTCGGTGAGCCAATGTGACAATAATTTCTACGACGAAAAATGATCGGAAAATATTCTTCAAGAAATTCACAATCAGTGTCGGCAGAAGTGGAGATTCGAACAAAGGACTACAGAGCGGTCCTGCAGAGTATTCTATTAATATTATAATATAATCCGTATTTCGTACAAATAATAATATTATTATATTATAACGATGGCTATAACAATATTATAGCATTGTGATTGGGATATGCGTCTGACTCGGGAGTCGGCGGTGAAACATTAATAATTTTCATATTTTGAACGATTATTACCTAAATTATATCCCGACGAAACGCATTCATCTCGGAGATCTGTTTTTTTTCTCCAAATATCCATAAATACCTATGCATAATAATAAGTCTCTATATTATTATTATGTATAATAGGTATTATTGTATCTATTCGAACCCCGATGGAAACAGATTTTTTCCCCCTTCCGTTATTTAGATTATAACCAAATAATACTCGCATAATACGCAGCTCCTCTGCAGACGTTAGCCGAAAATGAGAGTCGGAAAAAACTAACTTTTAGGCTATGATAATAATATTGTATATCCGCTGCAGCAGAATATACGTCAGTAGAAATGACGATGAATTCATGATTGGGACGACTCGTCTCGTGACAAACTCGTTCAAACAATCTCTGCGACCTGTTGTACGGGTGATTTGAAAAAGTACCATTTTCCGTCGTAAGCACTTAACGAGAAGAACGACGTTGTATTTTTTCAATTTTTACACTCTCAGCATATAATATTTGAATGAACAAATTTGTCGACGATTTTGAGCGTTTTTAAATCTTAAATTTAAAATCTTAGTTAATAGGTCTATTATATAGATTAATATTTAATAGGATTATTATACAGACCTACGGTAATTTTATTATTATTTATTATCGCCCATAAGGCCCCTCACTGCAACCTGTATGCAAAGCTATATCGTCTGTCTTGTAGATTTTTATTTTTTGTTGTTTCATACAAGTAACACGGTTGACGGTTGTCGTATATATTCGAACGTTATTTATAACCTCCCTCACAACGCACAAATCGTCAAATCGATAACGAGGACGTGCAGCAGTATAATATACGATTTCGTACGAAATAAGTCAAATAAACCATAGGTAATATTACAACACAAATAAATTGGCGTACATACCTAAATTGTTAAAAAAGATAAGACATCAGTTCGAAAACCAAACGAGGTCAGCTGTAAATATAAATATCGAATTTTCGTTTAAAAAATGTGAGCGCTGAATAGGTAAGTAATAAGTATACTTATCGTTTATTATAATTGAATAACATTATATCTAGTTATAAACATAATATAATTTCAAAAGTCGTTCAAAATCAAATCATTTACATAAGTTTAAAGCCATATATATATAATATATAATATTATTATATACTTCTGAAGGTGATCGATAAAGGTTCGATAAACTTATACGATTTTGGTGCCTAGCCGCCTAGATAACTTCTTTATAAGAACGAAAACGTGTCGATAAATCGACTGCTTACTCACGAAATAGAGAAAAACGGTAAAACTATCGGTTTTATCAGTACACCTTGCAATAAATCCTCCTTAAGACTTTGAAATCCACCTCACCGTATCATTATATTATTATTATATATAGGGCCAAGATTTATATGCAATATGAAACAGTGAAATGTGTATTCAGTTGTACGGAAATGTGGTAAAAATATAAGCATTAAAGATAAGGTAAATTAATATGCAAAGAAATTATTACTTACTAATGAGTAATAATAATTTACAAACTATCGTTAAGCGATGAAAGTGAAGAATCTTATAATTTAAAAACGTACCGAGTGAAAAATCCGAAGGTTACTTTTTAAGTAGTTGTGTTAACATTGTTACATCATTTTAGGTAGTCGTGCTCTCAAATAAATCCCTAAAATGTTCAATAGGTTTTTAATTGTTTTCGTCAAAGACATTTTTTATGGAATTCAAATTTAACAGCGTAATAATATTGTGATACGGCATCTAACCTTTACAATTAACACTACTTTTGGTTGAATATACCACGACATAATATTTTATTTTTAAGATAATATGCAGCATACTTAAAGTATGCAAATAACATAATATGTAGATAATAATTACCAATGGTCGGCAGAATGAAAAGTGGCCCCTGATGCACACACTTCTGGTGGTGAATTTCTGTGACGGTTTCGCAGACCTCACATTTTTAAATATTAGATTTAGATATAATTACCTAATACAAAATATGTATTTTAGATGATGTTGAATATGATTTTTAGCTTTCCGAAGAAAAAAAAGGTTGGAAACATATTATCACTAGCGGCCACTTTTCATTCTCCCGAGTATCGATATAATATTATGAACTGATTTTTAGACATTTCTAACCAAATTTGAAAAAACAACGCTTGCACAAAAAAACATTCCAATCCAAACACTGATTATATTACACCGAAAACAAAATACAAAAACCAGTGTTCTGTGCACAGACCAAAATGTTCTAGGGGTGCACAAGTTATGAACGTTTCCTGTATAACTATCCCTTAACACTGTATATTTGTTTTATTAACACTAATTTCAAATGTATATTTATGTACTTTAAATTTGAATATATTTAATATTTTTGTGAAACAGTAACAGTAAATTGTAACTACTGCATGATTTTTTGGTCGGTAAATTGTATTTATTTAAATTACTGCTGCTTCAAATTTCTGTACGAAGTGGTCCACCTATCCTCTCTCAATTAATAATTATACCCTAATCGATAATTCCATTACAATTATTTTTATTCAGTTGAGTAGTAACTCTCTTTTAACTCTGACTGATTTGAACTAGAATTAGAATAACTTTAAACAGGAAGACTTAGATCGTTAATTTCTTGTTAAGTAAATTTTTTTTAATATTATACATAAACTATGGACGTAAATAGCCTTAATGGAGAGCAATTATACATACATACTTGGTATTAATTGTTAGTATCGTGTGTTAGCCACAAACACAATATAAACAAACGTACACAAACAAGTTATTCATATTTAATATTATAATAAATAATATATGTGCTGGCTGAATAGTATGCTGCATAGTTGTTAATTTTCTTATTAGTGTTATTACCGTTTTAATTTTGTTCAAAATACATTTGTATAATATTATAATACATCAGTTATTACTTTCGTTAGTAATATTTATATTTTTCCAATTACTGTTCTAATTTGTATTTTCTAAAAGTTTTCCTATATTATTCTTTTTAACTTTTTTAAGTTTCTTTTCTTTTGTAAAGTATATTTTTTTTTATTAAAACAATTAAACCTTTTAGATTCATAGAAGCAAATCAACGATGGATGCAATTATTAAAAAAATATTTGTGTGCACCTTCAAGCTTTTAAAAAAGTTATTGAGTTTAAGTGACGACCGATAAGGAATTTTTTTGATATAAGTCTTGGTCGGCGCATAAGTAAGTTAAACTATAGATGCATAAACCAAGTAAAATTACTTTACGTATTTCTAAAATGTATTTATTTAATATTGTCGTTCCCTCACCATTTTATCTCCACACCAAACGTATCACTCACTATCGCTGGCCGGCGTCACACACACAAAATAAACACTTTGCTCCAGGACCGTAAAAAATAATTATGAATGAGTTTCACGGCTTTTAAAACAGGTTGAATAAAGGTGTTCAATAGGAATAATGAGTGTTAGCGGAAACTTAGAAATAAGACTTTGGTAATCTCTAAATAATGATAAATGAAATATAATGTATATAATAAAAATATGGTAAATGTAATAATAATAACAATAATAATTTATAGTTATAATATTAGGACAGTGTTGAACTTTAAATGAAAATCGTGGGATATCTACTAATAATTTAAAACAACTCTATTTGTTCTCCTCTTGGACTTATAATGCTTTGTGATAAATACAAATCCCTCGGCCTAGCTCGCCTTTCCACGGTATGAAACCCACTAAAATTCAACGCTATAGCAAGCCGAAAATGTGTGAACGCCGTGCTGCGACCAAATTAAAAATTTGAAAATAAAACCTATTCAACGTTAAATTAGATATTTATTTATTTATATTAAAATAATATGTTTTATTCATGTTGTATAAATAACGAAAAATGTTATGCGAGAGAGAAGTGAAGTTTTCGCTGTACGCATCCACGTAAATTACAATATAATTGAAGTTCGAATTTGAATTCGCATGTTCTCGCTTGCGATGTGGATTAGGCCAACAGGGGACACCACAATAAAAAAAAAAGGCACCACTTGTAATACCTCCTACTTTTAAACAGCGGGGACGATGTGATATTATAATATCGTTTAACAAGCATAGGTGTTGTGGAAACTTACTCGACGATGCAGTCTTCCTATACATTGAAGTAATATAGATAACACATAAATTAATAAGATAAAAAACCTGTACAACATAAGACCGTGGACCGTGGTAGAGATTGAAGAAATATACTTTTAGAACGATACATATCACGGGTGGTTTAAGCGCAAATTTACGAAATCTCAGGGGCTAAATAAGTGTTTGCTTACTTCCCTTAATGACAAAATTACATTTAAAAAATTATTTTTTTCTAAAAATCAGTGAGGCACCATTCTGTAAAATGTGTAAGCAAATTTAAAAACAAACATTTTGTAATAAACGATACCAGATACCTATTGTAATAGTATATTAAAAAATCAATACACTTCATTACTTCAATAACAAATTATAAACAAGCACTGGCAGACTGGTCAGGGAGGCGAAGGGGCAATCGCCTCACGGGCCCTCGGGCCTCGATCATTTCATATTAGTAAAAATTATTTATAATACATAATATTAAATATAATGATAAGACACCGTTCATTTACTATACATATTTACATACAGATACAATAATGATGTCACGGGCTTTTAAATTCGAAGAATTCTATAAATAAAATATTATTACATTATAATCACTAAACAGTGTGCCCGAAACCGTCTCCGATAATATTCGTCTTATATTTATCGTCGTTTGTGCAAACCATAGAGTATTATAAATACAATAATATAACTCTATGGTGCAAACGACCTTACCCGAATACCCGATAAGTAATGTGTCGACGAGCGTCGAGCATGTATACTACATGTAACAATTATATTATTTAATTATTATATCGCATTTTTATGAGACTCGAGATAGTTAGGTTGTTGTGTAGTTGCGTTAATACAATTTAAAATTTAATTTTGATTTTTAAAAATTCTTCACTAAACGTAAGTATAATATATTCATTGTACATATCCATGTACAAACTCCCTAGCTCCTGCTCAGTCTTCACAGCTGAAGCATTCTCAATAATCAAAGCCCTTGATTTAATAACCGATCACCAAGACACCATCATCTTTACTGACTCCCTCAGCGCCATCAATAACATTAATAATACTGATAACCCATCAGACATCGGCCTTCATATTCAAAACAAAATATACACTCTACAGAAAATCAATAACTTCAAAATCAAACTATTCTGGATCCCTGGACACTCCAACATCATTGAAAACGAGCGCGCCGACCTAGCTGCCAAATCGGCAATCACCTCTACTCTATCGTCTCCCACTAATATCATCGCATACAATGACATGCAAACACTGATAACTAACAAATGTCATCTAAGATGACATCATAAATGGTTATCCTACTCCACTAAGCTAAATCAAATAAAACACAACACAGACAATTGGACATTTCCCATCGAAACACCCAAAAAATTCGAAGTCATCATAACGAGACTGGGAATTGGCCACTCGCAAATATCACACAGTTTTTTAATGGCCAAGGAAGATCCTCCAACATGCGCAACATGCGGCGTCCAAATTACCATTAAACACATACTCACCGAATGCCGCACTACCTCAACATCCGATCAAGCCTCAACCTGCCCGAACCACTTTCCGAAATACTTCAAAATCATCCCAAGGCCATAACAGGCATCATCCAATTCATCACAGCAGCAAACCTTCAATCTGAAATCTAAAATTAAGTTCTCTTGTATACGTATCCATATTGTTAACATTTAATTTAAGTTAAAAATATTATATAAGCCCAATGGCCTATGCTGCCGAGGGCTCTTTTAAATGTAAAAAAAAAAATATATATATTATTATATTAATATGGTAAACTGTACACAAAATAATATTATGCAATAAATTATAATATATGAAATATTTTAAGGGATTGGTGGACTGGTGGTTAGTTTTTTCAATCAATATATATACCCAATGATTACGTGCGTATCATACGCACACTTAATTTTACATATTTTATTAAGTCCGTACGCGTTGTCGGGCTGCTTACGTATTTAAACAATGTAAATCAACGCGCATATGAATCCACGCGTAGCTGTGAACCACTGAAACTGTATATTACTAAATGTAATAAAATTGAATAAAAATAATATTTATATTTTATATTATTTTAATTAGGATATTGCTATTGAATATGGAAAACTAAAAAAGTAGTGAATCAAATTATAAACATAAAAGTGGTTATACTAAACGTTAATTGAAGTCAGAAAGAGAACTACAAGCTGCAAAAACTAATCTCAAACAGTCCAAACTTAATTTTAGTTCTAAAATTTCGGAATCCTTTATAAAAGCGGATCAATATAATGAAGATAAAATTGAAACTGATCATTCATCTAAAAAATGTATTTTATCATCTAATTTGCACTTGGACAAGGACAATGGACAAGATATAATAAATTCGCCTTCAAAAAATGACGCAGTAAAACTTTCTGTAGAAACCGATGACGATTTTAGTCAAAGTAAATTTTTGATAAATTCACCCTCAAAAAATGATGTAAAACTTTCTTCCGAACAAAAAACACACATTTTAGATAACAAATTAGGTTAAGAAAATGGATATTGTATTCCGTGCGCCTTTTCTATTTTAAACGATTATAATTTTCATTCATCTGCGAACAGTAATTTATATTGAGTGTACAAAGTCGCATTAACTTTATCCTGTACTGTATGCTGTGAAAGAGCTTCCTCAAAGTTAAAAATTATTAAAAACCGTTTGAGAGCATCAATGAGTCAAGAATTACTGGAATCACTAATGCTAATTAGTATTGAACCTGACTTGTTACCTGATACCAATATTATCTATGATAACATTGGAAAAAGTACAACAGAGCTAAGCAAATTATTAATTTTTTAAAATTTGAAGTTTAATTTAAGTTTGTATTTTAAATAAACTGTTTTTATTTGTATAATTTTTTAAAACATTTAAGTGGGAAAGAAGTTAAATTGACGTAACTTAAAACATTTATCATTTAAAATATAATATCTTTTAAATTCAAATACCTATATAATATATACATATAAGCCATCTACACATAGGCTAAATCCCGGGCCCTAAATATCCCGGGCTCCTTGACACCCAGTCCGCCCCTGTAAACAAGGAGAAAATGTCAACTGCTCACATATTCATATGCAGTCTTTCATCCCGCCAAAGATAAAGATAAAACAATGTCATTATCATATACTCAAAGTTATTTCGCCGTCTGATATAATATAATAACATTATGACTATTGTTACACAAATAAGTAATTACTACGAACCTAAATATCTGTGACCTGTTCTGTGCAACACACATTAAATTAGTTAAATTTTATTTCATAATATTATGTAATAGTCGGAAACATAATAGCGAAGTGCCTACATATTATTTTATTCTGCATTTACAATATATAGGTATAATGTAACGTTTTTTTATTTATTGATAATTTTTACTTCAAAATAATCGAAATATAATGGAAAAAGTCTTTTATTTTTTAGGGGTGCACGTTTTAAACTTGATGGTGCACAAGTCCCCTAAGCATATACCTAATTGCGTCAATGGTTATGATTTAATACGGTGCTGAGTGTGCTCGAATTATGACGGTAAAGTGAAAACAAAAATAATGATACGCCTCGCGAGAACCGTTACAGGATAATGGTACAACAGTAATAAGACAACAGGTTGTCACAGCAATTTCGGTGAAGTCAGTCGCCCTTCTTATCTGCCAACCCCGTGCCATTTCCGTATTATTATTTATTATTATTTTATCCTTTTACTACCGTTATTACTTATTGATGTGTACTACGACCGTCGGTCTCCGTTTAGCTGTCGTAAACCACGTTGCCGTACACAATAATATAATGACATGAATGTATATCATAATATACCTACCAGTTGATTCACCGAGCATTGTAACCCGGACTCACCCCCCATTTTTTTCTTTAAAAATAAAAAACCGGTGTATTTCATCTAGTATTTAATATATTTGGGTCATTTTTATAAATTATAAATTTTGATATATTTTAAGATAGATTTTCCGCTTCTATTTTGGTTTTTACCCCCATCCCAAAGTAGTCAACGCAAATTGTGTTTGTACATTTTAAATTATAATACAATTCATATTATATTAATATTATTATTATTGTTGTATCAACAAAATAATAACGACGACATAGTCCGAAATCGATTTGTAAGGTAATAATATAAAAATCTATTATAAATTGTCACGATACATTTTTCGTCGAAATCATGGCTAAGTCAAAATGTTGTTTACGATTTATTTTATACTTCACAAGAGAGAACCCCGAAAACTCGTGTTTTTATTTACGCTTTTTTGAGTTTTCAATGATTTCGTACGAGCCGTGGACCTACATAGTGCAAAATGTCAAACACAATAATATTTCTAAAAAAAATGTCTACAACTTCCGTGGCTCTTATTACAAAATATAAAGGTAGTCGGGTTTTTCGTACTCTTTTCCTCGCCCAGTCGTTACATTTTTATTCGCGTAACCGCCATAAATCAAACGAGTATATATGAATTATATTGGTATATAAATGTTATATGCAGGTACATGTTATATGGTACACAGACAATATGTTGGTTACCTATAGAAAAGTGTAGTTGATTCAACTCTTGAAAGTGTCAATGCACCACTGTAGTTTTCCATTCAGTCCTAATTTGTCGTCAATTTAACAAAAACTAAATGTTTATCATCATATTAATTATATCTTATAAATAATATAAGGTAAATAAATGATCAATTTTGTTCAGTTTTATATACAAATCAAACTTTTATTGATGTCACAAGTACAATTAAATAAATAGGTAATATATATATGTTAAACAATACATTATAAATAAAATATACACAGTTTCGTACACACGGGGGAGTGGGGGGTCAGATCCCCTCACATTGGCTTTGGGGTAGATAATATTCCATATTGTGCTTGATGTGAATTTTGAATCATTTCAAATTATATTTATTGTTCTTTATTGTTAAATATTTTACTATCTAAGTAAAACGTTTTGAGTGGGTAGGGGATTTCCTAATTTTCTCCTCCCATTTAGCTATATCGTTTCCTATTTTTGATCCTCCCCTTTCAGAAATCATGTCTACGCCACTGAATATATAGATAGGTAATAATTTATTGTGATTAATACTAATAAACGACAAAAGAATATTACATTTTAAATATATTATAAATTATAATGCACATCTTAATGATAGAAACAGAGTTCCATTATCTAAAGTTCTAATAACAGTAGGAGTTGGAACTGTTATATAACTAATAAGTTGATAACTACCAAAAAGTTACAATTCAAAATGTAATCCCGCTTGCAGATAAGTATGAAAATGGCTGTCGAAACCAATAGTTATTAGTTTGATAAATATTATACATGGTATCATTGAGGTACCTATTATTATTTTTATTATTTTTCCAAATGTACAGATGTCAAAAGTTAATTACCAAACCTTACTTAAAAACCATACCAACCCATAGGATACACATTTAAAATCCATTCACGATACAAATGATTTTAACTCAATAGGTAATTGCTTTAAAAAACTAGACGGTATTTCGACAGTTGGGAAAATAACACAACTTTGACCTAATTTTAAATCTGGTCTTAAACCAATTAGTGTTAAATATTGATTTACCATTTACAATCGAAACTTATTTGTAAGGGTATAACCAAGGTTAATTCGACAAGGCATTGAATTTGAAAAAGCTTTTAAAATTGTTTGTTTTTATTCAAAGCGTATTCGAGAAGGCAATATTAAAGTACTGTTTTTAATACAAAACTGCCATAATGGGTTAAAAAGTGAAATTTTGGTTTTAGAGTACTTTGAGTTAATATTAAATATAGCCGATTATGTTGAGAAATGACAAAAACTATATTGTTTGACAGATAAAAACATTCAGATTGAATTTGTCTCGAACAGCAAATATCAACAATTTGGCATAACATTAAATAAAATTTCTAAATTTCAGTTTTAATAGGAATCAGCTCACCAACAGTTAATTCAAAATATCTAACTAGACAAACCAATAAGCATCTCTGAAGATTATGTTATAGACCCTTTATTCAAAATATTTTGGTTAATTATTGTGGGTGGTGAACTTTTTTCAGAGAAACCTAATTCAATTAATTCATTATAAGATTATTTATTTAATCATTCTAAATTATAACATTATCTTTTATTCGGTGTGTAATGGCTAATGATTAAAGCAGAGCTTGCATTTGAAAAAAAAAACTCCTTTTTACGTTATTTATAATTAAAACGTTACACAATTTTTGCGTTTATCGTTATCCAGGATTAAAACGTTACCCAATTTTTGTGTTTATCGTTATTCAGAATTAAAACGTTATCCAATTTTTGTGTTTATTGTTTTTTTTTTCAGATGCATTGGCTTTTAGGACATCTAATTTATAATTTTTGGCATTTCCAAGACATTCAGTACTTTCAAAGAGCATTTTTTGAAAGCTTTTTTTATGAGAGTAACAAATTCTACAATAATAATTTGCTGAAAAATTTTTAACGATACCAAGTACAGAATTGAGACCCAAGTTTTCCCCCAGCACTAATCCAAAAACAAAATATACCTGAATATCAACTGAGAATTTACTGAAATAGATATTCCTTTTTCTTGCAAATGTATTAATAATTTAATTAGAGCAGCAAAATTATTAACTTTAAACCCCCCTCCTCCCCGCTCATTTAGATAATACTTAATTTGTTTAGCATGTTATTGCATTTATTTGCATTTTATATAGCAGTCTTGGAGGGCGATAAGGAGGACTGATAACTGATAAGGTGACACAAAATTGTAATTTTTTTTTACGATGTGATATAAAAAACAGAATTTATGGTAAGTGTATTATTTTTTTTGCTAGTACCCCCCCCCCCCAACCCCGAGAAAATTTCTGCTGGTGGCCTTGACAATTAAGTACTTAAATAGTAAGTACTTGGTCTTGAAACAAATCCATATTCGTATATAGATAGCATAAATTTATAATATTTAACTGATTGTTGTAGTATGTTGTATTGTTGTTACGACTATCGGGAAGGACGTGGAGACGGAAATATATTGAAATTTGAAATAACACCGGCTACTATTATTACAAACAAACAAAAGAAAACGCACACACACATAAACGCCGAACAATGTCATACACAAACAGCAGTTATCAACATCTTGGAAAATTGGGCAACGTGGTCATGGTGGTGGGAAGATTGCTCTAAATCCAATAAGACCAGATAGAATAGATGAATTGTTGTTCAAAATAATAATAATAATATTAAAATGCCGAGAAGGCTACATCATTCATAACTAAGAAACGAAATTTTCGCCACATAAAAAGGAGAACTTTGGCTGAGCAATGACGTTTTTATTTTTTTGATATCAAATAATATACAAAAAATGTTCTTATTGTTTCAAAATCCATTATTATTTGTATTTTTCCAACTTGAATAACTTTTTTTGGTATTTCCGATATTGCACAGACTGCAAAGTTCTCTTTTGTAAATGATAAAAATTACGTTTCTTAGTTATGACTGGACTAAAAGATCATTATTTTGTCACAGCTTATCGAAGTGAATTGTACGCATTACCTAATTTTTATTAGGTAGTTTACCTATACCGTTAGTTGTATAGTAGTTGTGTTCGAGTCTTTTTGTTTACTGTATGACGTTGGCTCACCAAAGTACAATATTGTAAATCGTATAATATATAATGGTATTATGATGGTATTAGACGCAGCCGAGTAGGTACCTATCTTTTGTTTGACAATTTGTTAGCACAAAAACAATTGATTTCATTTTCTATTGTTGTGCCATGGGTCTAAACAAGTGCGGCTGCCTCGTGACCGTTCGGCGGAAAATCGGTCAAAATCTTGATTTAAAATCTATTCCTATAGTATTTTACGTGAGTGCGCCTAGTGTGGTGTGATAAAACATAAAAATGCTCTATGGTTCACGCCATTAATCGATAACAGTATCGAAAATTACCGAGAAAACATAATCAATAAAATGTCCATCTTTAGATTTGATAACAGACCAACACACTGTTTTATTATTAAAAAGTTCGATTGACTATACACCGCATAGGCATTATGCTGAATATACGTAAATTTACCATGCACTTTAAATACCACGGTGCCAAACACTTAACAATGTATTGCTATAGTTCGCAGATCCGGTACTCTTGAAACAATGAACATTAATAATAAACACAGTTTAATATTACGTGCACATATTATAATATTATAAGTCGTGCTTGTTGGCGTTTTAAAATCTGTGTGAAAACGTTTTTGTGTAAGGCATTTGTACGCTCCTGTTTGTCATTTTATTTTTTGACGGGTAACAATAATTCTTATGAAAAACACTTTGACGTTTTTTAGTACCTAACCTACCAGCCTAAATATTTTCCATTATAATATTCTATGATTTCTATGGTATTTTTAAATTTTTGTTTGTTCCTTTGGTCGACTTGTGTTATTATGTTATGTATGTTTCCAATAGGATTGAGTTTAGATAATAATTTGTGTTTGAACCGTTTCTTTCAAAAGAGATGTGTTTTGCTTAAATTACTGTCACCATTTTTAGGCTGTTTCTTTAATAAACGACGGGATCGTAAATTAGGGGAAATAAATGAACTTTTAAAAATACATTCATCGTTCCACTCAGAATCTAAAAGTTCCCTGCAGAGGTACTAAAATTGGTTTATCGCACTTTTTCAATTGCCAATATTATAATATAGCGTATATAAAATATATATATATATACCTATATCGTATAATATATTTTATTTTTCGCCAACCGAGTATACTTCTACGTTTACCTTTCTTTATCTAAAAATAATTATTTTCAAATTTTTAACATCAAACCATTTGCGATCCAAAGAAGCAGAATTTGAACTAAAACGTTTATAATAATATATTATCGTACCCCCATTATTCGGTCAACGTTTAGATCAAAATATCATTTTTGAACCAATCACACTCGTAAAATATTTCCAAAAATATACTGCAGTCAGCAAGTGATTTCATTTTGACTTTTGAGAACACATTACTTAAACGAATACATTTGTATTGCAGTAAACACTTAAGCCATTAAGTAGGTAATAAAAGTAACAGAATACCAGAACCACTATAACTAATCCGCGATAATTGAGCTTATAATATTATATACAGTGAAATCTCTAAATACCTGCAGACACTCTCAGTCACTAAAATTGTTTCCGCAATTCGGAGGTGTCCGCTATTCAGAGGGTTCTGATTGTAGAAAGTATACAATTTTTTCCTAAAGTGGGTCCTCTAATTGGAAATGTCCTATATTTAAATGTGTCCCTTAGGTTTCACTGTACATATTTATTTACTATTTTATTTTTTAATTACTACAGTATTTATAACTATCTGCACGTTCATCACGAGAATTCGATCTCATTCTTGTCAAACTGCACAGCATCTCCTGAGGAGACTTGATGACAAGAAAGAGAGTGTAATACACAAAAGCGTCTGCACAAAACCCATCTCTATCTATCTAAATTTGTGTCGTCGTGTGGAAGATATTTTCAACACTGAAAAAACTCATTTTCAAACAATTTTTTTATACATATATAATATAGGTACTCGTATATCATGACACATTTTTAACATATTTTCTTATCATACCGATGTTTTAAGTCTAATACTTTTTTTCCAACTGCGATCACTCTTTTAATTGTCTGTAAGACATGAGTTGTATGTATAGGTACGTATGTATGTAACTGATGTAGCATGTTTTTCTGAAAATGTGCAGTGCTTGTATGAATTTATTATATTAATATCAAAATACGTCAACTGATAATATTATTATTTAATTTAGTTTAGAACTAGTCGAGCCTTGAGCAATAACTGCAGCAGGACACAATACTGCTCATCGTCTGCTCTCAGCTTAAAACCGCCCTCTCGTATACATACGATTATAACGACGATATAGATATGTACCAGCTACTACGAACAAAAAAAAACCAACTTATAATAATGCGCAGTGTATAGAAATAAATTGGTTTAACGTTCAACGTTTGTATAATATATAATATTATTATCAACAGTTTTTTTTTTCTTCGCAAACACACGATGCATTATACCGTCTTGCTTTACACATAAATCTCCATGTATATTGATATTGTTCCAAGTGAATGGCCATCGCAGTGTTTGCTGGCGTGCATGACGTTTACGATGCGCGTCTATCGGGCGTAATGAGCAAACGAATTTAACGAACGAAAAAAGATAAATCGCTCCCACGTGCCATTAAATCGAACTATTTCTCGGGCGACCACGCGATGGCGTCTGACTGTGAGAAATCTATTTTTCCTATATACGATATTATCATAATATCATATATGCCTATCACGTACGCGTGTGCGATTTTCGCGTATGAGAAGATGAAAAACTAAAATCTTCTGTCTTGTCATCGGAGGGGGGGGCGACATGACGTATTATTCGGCTCATATCATCAGCTGCAGCGCGAATGTGCGATGGCCCGGTAGAATTGCCTAATAATATTACAATTTTATATTATATTTTAAATAATATTCGGTATAATGTTAAGCATAATTCGAAAAATAAATCTCAAGACAGAAAACACTTCACCAAAAATAGGTCAAGATGTTGACGGGCGGCCGCGACAGTGGTATATATATATGGTAATACTTCTCCAGGTATATTCTCCGGTTTTTTTTTTTGTTTTTGGAGATTTTTTTGCGAATTATATTTTTTTCTAAAGTATATAATAAATTCAGTTCAATTTACAATCTCTCGAGATGCCCCATTCAATTTGTTAACATTTTTAACCGTAGAAAATGTATTATTTTTATTTTTTTAACGCGTATATACCTACTTACCTATATATAAAATAAAAGCGCACACATCATTATAAAACCAATACTTCCACTCCACTCAGAATCTGAAAAAAAAAACGTCGATATGTGTCGGTCACAGAACATTTACAGTCCATGAGCTCGCAGCTTATACATTGGTTATCGTATATAATGGAAATAAAAATATAAAACTAAAAAGTAGCATTAGATGTATAACGTGTGGTTTGCAAAAATACTATATGAACTACCTATATGTGCGGAGAAAATCATAAGTTTTAAAATAAAATTGCTCATTTTTTACAAACTTTATTTAAAACTAATAATAATTAGACAAAGTCAGTGACTTTTATAATAGTTATATATATTATAGAAAATTGTGTTGCAATCCTGAAAGTCAATCATGAATTCTGAGCTTTGACTCGTCGCTTTTAAAAAAACCATTTAAATTTTTATACTATAGAACATTATGATATTCTGCATATTATCATATTGGTTGGACCAGTGGCGTATGTAGGAAATAATTTCGTAATGTATTTATTTAAATGTATTTAATTAATATAATATTATAAATTAATCACCGTATTAAAGTGCCGTACCAACGATACATTTCGGGGGGAGAGGGTCTGATCCCCTTATCCCCCCCTATATACGCCACTGGGTTGGACATATCTAAAATAACATTTTGTTTTATTGATATTTGTTGCTCAAGTGACATATACTGTCAATGATAAAATTATGGTTATGTTTTCGGGGTACCTTTATTTTGATATTGATTTTTATTTGTATGACGAAACGCGAAATACTCATTATTTTTCATCAGCTATATACCCAGTGGCAATTGCCTCTGAGATTTTTCTTAAATAGAAGGGTGAGTGGTAGTCGGTGGGTTCCCTAGTAAATGTAATATGATATACTCAATAGGTACTAGGTAGTCAATAGTGATCTAAAATATTATTATTTATATTGTATTAGGCAATACATTATTATGCATTAATACTTGGGATATTTGTAACTTGCGTCTGGAAAATTGTCAGTTCGTCACGCCCCTGGGTATACCATGTCCACAGAAAGCAATGAAACAATAATACAATATCAATTATAATTATATATTTATTATTTACTGTATCAAATATTGTATAATATTATACGTACTATAAATTATTGAATTCCTCCATTGTAAGTAACTTCATAGTATACAATATTATGTTCAATGAAAACTATACACTTAATATTTAACGCGACTAACTCACCATGTGTAACGATAGATTATAGATTATAATATTACCCCGTCGCTTTGCCACTTATCAAACACTTATATTATATAAAAAAAACTGCACTACAATATATCTGCATTATATTAAATTTAGAGCCACCAACTTTCCAATTAAATAATAACGTAATGCATAGGTATATCGACCCGACAAAATCGACTATAAGTTATAACAATAAAACCCTCCACAATAAAGCATGTTTATTCAAATTTTAAACTTTTAAAATCGATAACGAACGATAGTACGCATAGTTCGTTGGAGTATAATATAATCAGAGGCGTACTGGGAGGTATCCGGCCCAGTGGGAATACGGGGTTACCGGCCCAAATATAAGTTAAATATAATCCCCTCCCTCCTAAAAAAAGTATACATATTTTCTTGAAATCTTTAATCACTTCTATATTATAATAAAATATATTGCTAATGTCTTGTAACTAAAAATGTTATTTATATTAGAAGGCAAATACTGTAACATACTAATCAACAAATAGTCATTATTAGGCTAGGAATCAATATCAATATCTCTAATTAAATCATGCTCGTTTTGTTACTATAGCAGTAGAATTCCAATCACACTAAAATTTAAAAAAATATAATTATATGCTAAATAGAAAATGCTTATAATAAATAATTTAATAATTTAATTGTCAATAATGTTAAAAACATTAGGTAGGTAGGTACCAATGATTTTTCTGTGGCTGTGCCTGCTTGATTTTTAGTCGCAGTAAATGCTAAACTTGAATCAATATCTCTTATTAAATCATGCTCGTTTTGAACTATAGCAGTAGAATTCCTATCACACTAAAATTTAACAAATATATAATAACATGCTAAATAGAAAAGGCTTATAATAAATAATTAACACATTTTTATTCTTTTTTTTTTTAAGTTGAATTATTTTAATTTATTTTTATTTAATTTAATTATTAAGAAACTTACTAATAACTTCTCTGCAGCTATATTGTTTTGATCACACTAAAATGTAAACAAATATAAACCTAATTAATATGCTAATATTAATACTAATGTATACTAAATATTTTTACATTAGGTAGGTAAATGTGTAAATTAAAATTATAAAATAAATACATACTGGATTTTCATTATTCGACTCATTACCACTAGGTTTTGATTTCTTAAATAGGTACAACTAATATGTTTTGACATGATTGGGCTGCAATTTGTAATTAACATTTTTTTTCGCGTCCTTTGGCAGCTCCACCTTTTGGCTTTTTAGAATTCATTATTTAAAATTTTTACAAACAAAAATAAAAAGCGTAAATATATCCAATATAAGGAACGACCCACTATTATAATAATATATGTCTTAATACAGACTAGTAGACCATACTAGATAAGAATACTATTATAGACAAGACTAAAGTTTGTAATGTGTAGCGTTTGTACTTGAGCAGCAGTGTGCACGACGTCACTTCGTCACTTCGTCACTCGTCAGTCAGCAATCGGAAATTCTGAACTCGCGTAAAAATAATTATTAATTGTTATATTTTGGATGTTTATGGTATATCTATTATCTATGCTCACCCACACTGATATGATTTTACACATTTACATAAATGTACAATAAACACTAGAACACAAATACACAATACTACAAAAAACCCGTCAGCCACCACCCGGCGACCAAACGATGACCTGCATTTAAATGGAATTATTATCCATATTACATTGTTATTTGTTTATTAAAAGTTATAAATAGAAGTATCACCGTACCAAGCTGAATTAAATGTATATTTTCATTATTTTGTGTTAATAAAAACTTGCATTTATAACCATTTTATAATATAAGATAAACATAATAGACTTATTTTGATATAATTATTATTATTTTATTTTAGTTAAAATATTTAAATTTTAAATTTACATGGTTCGGCCCGGCGGCCTTAGAAAGCCTGCGGCCCAGTAGGACTTTTCCTACCGTCCCACCTGGCCAGTCCGCCTCTGAATATAATATCATATCAATAATCGATAAAATAACACACATAGGTAGAGAGTGGGCTACTGAAGCAGTGTTTTCCCGTTTATCTGTGTTACCAGTGACGCCGAACTCTAAAAATATATTATGTGAAACGAAATCTAAAATTGTTATCCCACCAAAACTTTTCATCCATCTAAATCCCTTTCAATACCAGTTACCACTGGGATGTATATATCCCAAAAGAGTTTCCACGAATCCTAGTGACCGCTCGCCATTTAAATAACGTGTCCCGATGTCCCAATAGTTTTTTTTTTTTGCTTTTAGACGATTATTTGACTTGTTTACTCATAGGTTGCAGCACACGGACGGCTAATTACGTTTTTAAAAAAATGAAAAATGAAGAATTGACTCAAAGAATTTAAAATTGGTGTTCGAAGGGTTAAGAAGTGAAGCAAACGCTTCACATGATAATATATGGATTTAGAACCACTGTATATGTAACTAAAAAACTAAAAAACTAAAAAACTCTGTATACTGAAATTCTGACTTCTGAGTAAAAGGTACGGGGCACGAAGGTAACCATATATTTTGGTATTATATATCGACATATTATAAGTGGGTACTCTGCAAGATCATTAAACCGTATATAATACAGGGCTTAAATCCAAAAAAATAATACCGTTTACCGTTATATGGATATCAAACGTTATGACCAAATTACTGTTTAACGTTATATGATATTAAACGTTATGAACAATTTAGCGTTTAACGTTATATGATATTAAACGTTATGATCGATTTAGCGTTTTACGTTATATGATATTAAACGTTATGATCGATTTATCGTTTAACGTTATAAAGAATTTAAACGTTTATAAAATGTTCCGTTTAACGTTTAAACGTTTTAAATATTAATTATTTATAAATACATTACTAAGAAATGTAGAACCCGTTGAACGGGTTTAATACTATTTACCCAGACATTATTTATAAATATTTTCCACTTTTGTAAGAAAGCCTAAATATAATATTGATAATGCGTATTATTTCTTTGAAATATTTATGGCTATTTTAAACTTTCATAGTTCCATGTACATTTAATTAATTTTGATTAGTACCTAATATTAGTCACTTTATTATTATAGTCCTATCAAACAACAGTTCTACAAAACTAACTAAATTCTAATTATATTCTATAGATAGTTTTTAATATTTTCGTAATTTCCTTTGTTGTCTGACATATTTGTTATGATTCAACTTTTAATCGTTAATCGTTTTTTGTTGCGTTATTCGATATTAATTTTAATCGTTTATCGTTACTGTTCCGTTATCCGTTATCCATTTCAATCGTTTATCGTTACTGTTCCGTTGTCCGTTATCCATTTCAATCGTTTATCGTTTACCGATATGTTATCCGTTATTCGTTTCAATCGTTTGTCGTTTACCGATATGTTATCCGTTATCGATTTCAATCGTTTTTTGAATCGTTTAACGTTATACTCGTAACGTTATGAAAACGTTTTGAAGCCCTGATATAATATGAAACAAAACATCGACTATGGGATTTATAATACAATGTGTTTATGTTTATATTCCTATAGGCTATATTATATATTATTATAACGGATTTAGTCGTTTATGTAGAACTGTGTAATATACTTTATATGTATCATATAAAAGTTATTGGTAATCAGTGTTAGGCACAGATAATCAAATAATTATATAGATGAGATAGAAGATATTTTTTAACACGGTCTTATCTACGTTGTCTAGATGAGATAAGTTATACGAAAAATGTGTCTATAGATAACACTGTTGGTAATAGATATTATTACTTGCCAGTTGCCACTTTTTTTTATATAGGCGAGTGTGTTGGTCCAACACTGTTGGAGCTTACCCGGAAATCTGATACTATTGTTTATCGGTCATTGAAATTCGAAACTTTAGTCGGTGCGGGTTCACTCAAATACGTTTTTAGTAAGTCGTCAATTTTTTATATTAAATTCGATTATATTTCACCCTCAAGGGGTTGACTTTCAAGCTTAAGCTTGAAAAAATAATTATTTTTTTTATATTTGTTTTCAGTACCCGTGCTATAATATCATTATACACCAGTTTTAATATTAAACTCAAAATATTAGCCGGAATTTAAATCGTGTTGGTTTTTACTTTTTAATTAAAACCGACTTAATTTTTCATCATGAGGTACGATTTGCCGCAGATTATAATTTTTCAGTGGCGGTGAAAACGTTCTAGCCGTGTTACGCGTTTAATAATTATTCGGTGTGTATATAAAGTTTTAAACAAAAATATTATATCTTATGAGACCTTACACCGAGGATTTCTGTTAGGTATTATTTCAAGACTGCTCTGACCACATAAAATAAGAATATAAGTGATATAAAATACTCGCACTGTGTAAAATCATTGCTGCATCAATTTATGATGGATGGTATTTCTTTTACATATTTCACATCTTTGTTAAATGTTGGAAATATATACGAAATATTTTATCAATCAAATAATAATTTCAGTATAAATTCATAAATTAAATATTGTAATTTATTTTGTTATTTATTAGGTAAACTTAACTAACCAAGCATATTATTATTATTCAATTTTTTTTATTGTTTTGAAACTTTTTTTTTTTCACGATAAGTAAACACCGCTGTAATTGGATATCTGATTGGAAAAATAATTCAAATCTTTCAAACATCGATATGCATACAAGATTGAAAAAACATCAAAGTTGGTGTAGACAAGGGAGGGGGGACGTGGGAGGTCAGACCCCCCCATTGGCTTTTTATTGCCTTAGTAAAAAGTTTTGAGAGGGTGGGGGATTTTAAAATTTTCCCCTCCCATTTAGCTATGTCGTTTTTTTTTTTTTTGATCCCCCCCTTCAGAAATCATGTCTACGCCACTGGTAATCATCATAACTTGTGTTAAAATTATTTCAATTGTACTAAGCTAATATTGGCGAAGTGTATTTATTATCGCTCTTAAAAAAATATACAACGATAAAATAAAATATTAAAACCCTCCTCATCTTGCTGCAAACCGAGTCTTCTGACTGACGGGATCGAATGTTTTTGTCATTATTATTATCTTCAGGCACCCAATGTTTTTCTTTGAATGCGTTATATTAGACAGCATTTTCGAGTTAAAAAGTAAAATCAAATTCGAGGTGTGGATGACCCAACATGAAGAAGACCATAGAGGATCGAGCCTGAAAATCGATTAACCGTACCTTATAATAGTATTATAAACTTGACGACGAATATATTATAATATTATTATTATATTTTTCTGTCCCTCGCAACAGTCGCGGTCATCCGTTATTATACCAGTTTCGTACTTTTAAGCCGTTGTTGTAAAACGTGCACAATTTAATAATGAAGTTTTGTATATTATACTCGTAACACCCACTGCACATGCAAGAAGTACAACCCTTTAGTGAAAATAAAACAGTATGATTGCAAATCACGCGACATGTGTTGCTGCAATTTGCAAATAATGTAATAATATGTTTCGGGAGAGAGAAGTTTTAACAAGCTCACAAAACTATATTACGATATACACAGCAATAATGTATACACGAAGGACAATAATAGTATTTACAGTAGTTGTTAATAACGTCGACGATTATTATTATTATTATTATCATCGTTTTCATTATTATCCTGCAACAGATTAAACTGCAATCGTCGTCGAAGTTTGTTATTCGAAACGACTAAAACGCAATTAACGCCAAATCGACGTGCCGCACACGCATAGACTTAGCCCGGTCGATATATAATAACAATAATATTGTCTCGAGTCCCTTTTGATTGTCGTCTGCTGCAGTTTTGCTATACTTGGCATACTTCAACAGCTCGAGGTAGGTAATCATTTACTGCGGTTACATCATTTACATTATAAACTTATAACATATTATTTATATAATATAATGATTAATGACTGACACTTTTAAATTTAAACGGCATTTTAATTATTGCTTATTTAAACGTTTTTTTGCTATAGGTATGATAAAACATAAACATATTATTGTCAATTAGCATGCACAGTCGGTCAACGTCGAGAACGAGCTGATAGTCAAATTTATATTTTTATTTAAAAAATATATCTACTTAAGCTCCCAGGCCGATGGATTCTAAACAGGTTGTTCACAATAGGAAAAAATCGAAAATATTTATGATTACAAGGTGTGAGTTAATTATTTTTTTTAGTTTGTGCAGGTGTCATCGAAAAAGTCCAATCAAATTATAATAATATTATGATGTGGATGGTTGTACCTTTAGTTGTCTTTTCCACAAAAATACAACTCTCAACTTTTCACTTAACCGATATCCTATAACTGTAAAGCGTGAATTTGTATGCACTAAAAAGTATGGTTAATATGCAATAGGTATAGGGAGACTGGGTATAATTGTAACAGTTTTCATAAAATTATTTATTTTTGCCAAAATTCAAAATTGTTTGATTCGTTTACTCTTTCTATTAGTTAAGTAAGTTGTTGCCTTTCAAAATATGTATGTATTGAATCTTTATTTCCACACGATGTTGAATAAATATAAATATTGGAAAGAAAAAATATGTTACAATTGTACCCGATACACTTGTAACAGCACTAGGGACAAATGTTACATACATGTTTTTTACTTTTTAATTTTATTATAAAACATATAAAATATAGCAGTTACATTTAAATTAAATAAAACATAACCCTGGTAAACAGATTACCTTAAATACTAACGTAATTTTTGACTTTTAAATTGTTAAAACAATTATAACATAATAATAACCTTTAATTAAAATAAAATATGACTTTGGTAAACAGATTATCTCAAATAATAAATGGTTGCATAACTTGTCACTTTTAAATTATTAAATATGTATAACATAATATGATTTAAATAACATAAAATAAAATAAGTGCAACAGTGTATCACTGAAGGTGACTGTTACATTAGTACATTTTCAATATTTTTGTGAATACTTAAGTATTAGAAAACATACTGACTAGTTAGAGAGTTCAGACCAGAACCAAAAAAAACTACACTACTTTTGATGTACATCAAAATTACTACAGCCAAACATATAATTAAAAATCAAATAAAAAAGTAAGTGTATGATTTTTATTTACAATCTGTTATCAATAACACTTTTAATTTTTTTTCAAAAAGTTATCTAATTATCATAATTTTGATAAGAAAACAGCGATTGTTATACAGATGGCCAACTGTTAACTTTTTTTGAGTTTTTTATATTTATTATTGAACAACTTATTGCCCTTGTTATAATTGTACCCAGTTAATATTATGCAATCTGTAAAGTCATGAAAATATGAAAAAAAAAAACTATTTTAATTGAGTAGTATGATAACAAATTGCAGAATTTTTATTTGATAGTAATTATTGATTATAAAATTATGAGGTGTTAAAATAATTTAAAACAACTTATAATAACTTATAACAACTCATAATAATTAGGTATCAGCTCAGTGAACTTATCTTTATTCCAATTACTATATTTAGTGCTTGAAATATTTATTTTTGAATTTTCTACTTGACAAAACATGATTAATTTATACCCATAGTTTTTTTTAATGTTCGTTTCATTCTACCATATAATATTTTGGACTTTGTCAAATATAATAATAATTATATTATGAATAATTATATGAAGAAATATAAAATGTTATTAAAAATGCAGCAATTTGCAAAAAAATTGCCATAGGTTTCAATCTATTATGACTCGCTTAAAGATTACTGACGAAAATCCAAAACTTTGAAAAGGAAAAATATGCAATTGCATAAAAATCCGTGGACTACGGCCTATGTATAAGTATACGGTAAACATATATCATATAAAAACATAGAGTACCTACATAATAATATTATATGTCGTATTTTATGTTATCAGAAAACATTGAAGGGCTATTGTTTTGATTTGATGACGTTTGTCGGATGAAATACCTAAATGATTAATAATATGATATCGCTGAGTACTCGAATCGGATTGTATTGTAGGTAGTGGTTTCATTCATGTTCGGCCCATTATGACTACATTATGATGCCGTATTAACTAGTATAATAATATGATGTGCGGTACGACATGCATAATACATATTGTAAACGTACGAACATAAAATTCGATTATTGAATCATTATAATCTAAATTCATGTGTGATGTTAATTACGAGAACAATGGAACGCTCGCCACTCATTACATAGGTATACATGATAAATAATACTATGTATTATTGGAATAAGTACTGTTTATCCCATGGTAGTCGAGTGGCGATAAGTCGATAAATTATTGTATGTTGAGCGTATAAAATATACTGAAATTTCGATATAGTTGCAGCAGCGAACGTTTATTATAAATCGCACTTTTTATATGATAACTTTATATGCATTTCGGAACTAGGAATCGATAATCATCATGATAATAATATTAATTATAACTGCAGTAAAA
Organism: Macrosiphum euphorbiae; assembly: GCA_949089665.1. Classification (NCBI taxonomy): domain Eukaryota; kingdom Metazoa; phylum Arthropoda; class Insecta; order Hemiptera; family Aphididae; genus Macrosiphum; species Macrosiphum euphorbiae. The sequence goes on along the minus strand of CARXXK010000003.1, from coordinate 68,242,832 downwards.
CGAGCTGAATTTCTAATATCCAGCTTGTGATATGATTCAGAACCATTTAAATATGATTATCTTGTGGACACTTTGCAAACAGGTGGTGGAAAATCAAAATTAACGAATATAAATCTGTTCAAGTAAAATGTTCACTTAGAAATCTCGGTTCACCGCCGTTAAATATTCAAACAATACCAACGGCTAATGAAGTTAAATATCTTGGGCTAACTTAAGATAAACGCCTACACATAGCGCTCACACATACAACTGTTAACTCTAGACTTTGCTTTTTAAGACCACTCTTGAAATCCAAACTCTCACTACCCAACAAACTTACCATAATATGCAAGTCAATAATTCGACCAGTTTTGGACCTACGGTATTCAGTTATGAAGTTCTGCAAATCCATCCTGAAATACCAAAACGCTTTGAGCGTTTCAATCCATCTACGACTAGTAACGTCTTCTCCTTGGTATTTCACAAACAATAATCTTCACAAAGACCTTAAAATTCCTACCCTCAATCAATTATCAAAATTATATTACTTTAAATTTCATACTAACTTAAACTCTCACAGTAACCCATTAATCAAAATCAAACAACTATCCTCCTTCTCACTTCCCGTTAATGTACGTAGAAGAATCAAAAGACAGTGGCCTAGAAAACTACTAAAATATTAAATAAAATAAAATAAAACAATAGGCAAAACAAAACAATTACCTAAAAAGTATCTGGATGGGTGACACTGCAGAGTGCCTACCCATAAACGCTAGGTACCTCCTGTTAATAACCATGTATCACATTGACTCGTTGTACAAATTGTATTCTATAGATTTTTTTTTTGGGGGGGGGGTGAGGCTTCAACTACTGTGGTCATTGTAACAGGCGATTTTTACCTCCGGATATTATTACCCACCCAGTAAAATTAATTTGCAGGGGGGTAAAAATATCATAGCATATAATGAACGATCTGTATAAAATATACTAGAATATATTTACCTCCCATTGAATTTTTATAGTAGAATATTTTTACCCCCTCGGTATAAGTGTGTTTTTAAGGGTTGTACAAATATCCTAGCATATAATCAACGATCCGTTTGTTGTTCAAAAATAGTTTGTCATAATTTTTAACATTCATCATTCTAAACAGATCGTTAATTATATGCTAGGATATTTTCGCAACCGACGCCTTAGACTGCTCGGCCACTCCGTCCTCCCATTGTATAGATTATAAATAAAATGTTTAATAAATAAATAAATAAAAAGTTTTCAATATAGTTGTAGAGCTTCCTTGACTGCAACATAAACTCATTTCATTATTATCGCACCTAATTTTGTTCACTTTTCAACAGTTAACAAACAACAAATTATTACCACGATATTCATGTTTCTACAAGTATGTATATTACTATATTAGTATGTGCATACAATATTATATAATAACAGCAGGCTACGGCCGTCGGCGATATTCTTCGTTTTGCTATTGACGTCGCCGGACAGCCACGTCAGTGTCCGAGTTAGTTCGATTTTCCGCATCAATAAATGCCCAGCTAAAGAGTAATAATAATTTTACGTTAAACAGAGTTGTAACTGGATCGGCTATGACTATTGGTATGATAAATCATAAAATATGTTACACGTATTTAAAAAATATAAAATATACCTATAATACAGTAGAAACTTGATTAACCGTCGCTGTTGTCCGGACCGACTATGACGAGAGTGCCGGTTAATCGAGTTACTGTTGTATTTAAACAACTAACATTAACCTACCCTCCGCTAATATTTAGGTATATAATATAGGTAGTGACTAGGGTTAGGATGTTTATGACATTAAAAACTCTTGAAAATGTATGCATTTATATGCCTCAAGGTATGACCTTAAGTGGACGCTATACATATCAGAAAAATATTATACCAAGCTGCAGTTAAAAATAATGACATTGAAGAAACTTTTGGCAGACCAATCCCGATAAATTATTTGTCACAGAGGATATGGCAAGATCGAAACAAGGCCATCAAGGATATTTTGGATGCCGATACAACACCCTCCGGAACCGCAAAAAAAAATCAAAAAAATCGAATATACCATAAGAATAATAATAATAATAATATACCAAATCGGTTGAACACTGTACGACACTTCATTGGTGATAGCGGTGGGATCATCAAAACAGATTGTAATTTTTTTACAATCTTGGCAGTGTAATTTTGGTGGTTTCCAAAGAACTTACGTGGACTACCACCGTCGAAGCACAGTTTATTTTTGGTATCAGAAAATCAATACAGAAAATCTTTCACAAAAACGGAGACTGGTGATTGAATTATCTAATATGTAGTTATTACTCGTGAATTATTTTGGCTGCTGTCATTTTTTAATTTAATTGTCGTTGCTGCGCTTCATAAAAATCCGACCGGTGTAGTGTAATATTCATATACCTACGCTGTTCATACGTATAGCTGCTAGACAACGCTCTGTACGCATGGGGGGGGGGGGTGGAGTTCGGTACACCACACTTCAATACAAAATTTGATGGGTGGGTGGGTACTTGGGTGGATGGTTGGATGTTGAATGATAATTTATTATTCTATGACTTAATAGTTATAGGTACACAATTCAAAATGAAACAATATCTACTATAAACACGAGTTCTGAAATAAATTTTTTTCAGAAGAAAACGTTGCAACTATATTGTATTATATTTATTTTTTCAATCAGCAAATTATAATAAAAATAATTCCTAGAGCGGGGGACGGAGTAGCCGACGCTGGCTCGATACCTTCGTCACGGGCGGCATTTTTCTTCGGGCAAGTCACGGTGTCCGGAGAGCAAGTGCCGTCATCCCCCACCCGGGCATAGCAGATACCTACAGTTGCCCAATCAAAAATTCTTCCAAACCCAACACACACGTGTTCCCCCACCTACCGACATAAAAACCTACAAAAACCATACAGCTGATGGCCATAGTCGCCGGGCTTAGGATCAACTAAAAAAAAAAAAAACCTAGAGCATGTGCGAACTCCGATTCAAGCTATATGAATATTTATATTTACTTGGTTTATCTATAGAGTAAATTGTATTCCAATGCTACAATATCGTATAAGAAAAACGATATTCTGAACGAAGTCTGTCAGCGGTCAGCCTATATTACGTTATTACTAACAAGTATATTTTATGATATTATTGCTATAAAAGTGATTTATTTTACTACCTATTAGTAAAAACGCAAATTCGTAGTAAGTAAATACGTACTCGTGGTCATGGTTACTTATTAAAAAAAAACATATTTATGATTCATTGTTTCCCTAGTAAGTTGTAGAAGAAAAATATCAAGCAGCATTCATTCTATGGTTTATTTTCTACTCATTATTAGTCCTCTCACAGTTGTATACAATATATCCATGCCTACCTAATAAGTAATAAATATAGATAGTTAAAGATAAAGTGATTATAGAGTAATATGCATTGTTTTTCAACTATAAGTAACGTGTCATGAGTTCTGTTATTTACTACAACAACCATTTTAAAAGGAATTTAGTCTCTTTCAAATTTTAAACATAATATGAATAATATGCTAAATAAACCCAAGAACATTCCCCCGATAAACCTTTAATTAGGTATTAATGCACTCCAATACATTTGAGCTTTTAAATCTTTTAATTTTATTTTTATCATTGAGGGAGAATAGAAAGTTACAATCGTGATCCGTGACTAATTTGATTTTTCCCACCGATCATTCTATAACTATTTTCTCTATGTTGAGTAATGTTAACGCAAGTAAAATAAGATCTAATTACAACTATAAAACATAACTACTACCTGCAGCCACTTCTTAATTGTTTGCCAAAATATCACTTCACGCAAGTCGATGATAAAAATTCCATTAATTGAAAACATTACTTTACTCAATTTCACTTTACTTTACTTTAAAAGTTAACCACTATATAATATAAAACCCTAAGTTCAAAAGAAGTAAAAATCGTATTGGACACAATTAAAACAATTCGCAATCAAATAATAATATCGTACGATTTTAATTTATTTATTCTATTATTCTATTAAACATTTACTCAGTGTTTACATTCGTCGTCAACATTAAACAATAAAATATATTTTTACCAGATTACTTTAATAATAACAACAATTACAGCCAGCACAGTATAATTCCAATTACAGCATAGAGTTTATGTGTTTTTTTATTGTAAAAATTAACCTTCAACAATCATTATTATCAAGGATGGAAAACGTTTTTAAAAAGTGTTATTAAACAAAAAAACCTTTTAACCTTACTTAAAAACTTTTTAACTTTAAATTTTGAATTTTCTAATTTAGAATAATTAATTTTAACTTTTAAGTGCATTCCATATATACATAAAAAAATTATTAGGAAACAATATAGAAAAATAAGGTTTTTAAAAACGTTTATCAAATACGTAATAATCAAAAACTATATTTTTTAAATCAATAAACAAAAAAGAAAACGAAAAAATGAAAAATGTTTTCCATCTCTGGAATACTCTCGCAGAGTTGGTGTATTTTTTCATTTTTGAAAAAGAAAAAACTGTAATTTTTTGTTTTAAACTGTTTTTTAAACGGGTTTTCAAAAATAGATGCCCTTGTGTATGCTTACCTATCTAAATTTGTATTTGTATCCGAAGATTGGATTCGCTCTTCATTCATTGTTATCGTATTCTTCAGGAATTTATACATGCCGAGGAGAATAGGTACAATCACACAGACAATGGAGTTGATGAAGAATTGATTCTTACTACAGGTGGTACCTGGATACTAGAATTAAAAATTGCATGTGTGAAATATTTTTATATTTTGTAATTTTGTATATAATACATTTTTCAGGGGTTGAAAGAACCAACATTTCAAAGGCAAAAGTATAATGTTAGGTGGGCAAAATGTGTAGATGAGTTGGATGCTACAATCCGTGGTTATCCCATTTCAGATGTTGATTAAGTTATTCAAAAGTGTCCATATTATCCCGATTGTAAAATATCATTCATTCGGTACTTATTTTTTTATATCAAATATCAATTTGAGGTCATAATATAATATTATGCCTGTCTAATTGACTAAAATATATCTATTTACGAAATTATTTTATCGTATAACTGTATAAACCATCAAAGCAAAAAAATTCAAAAATATTTAACTTAATGGATTATTTTTAAATAAACTGAGGAAAGTTAAATTATTTCAACAGTCAATTAAACTAGTTAAGTTCAAAAGCTGATAAGAAAAAAAAATTTTTAACTAATTGTTAATGCCCCCACTTTTTCCCACACGACACGTAATGTAGGTACAGCAGAGTGGTACACGGGTACCCACTTGGTCATCTTTTTTCATTTGAAATTTTAAACTGACTTTTTTCAAAAGTCCTAAATCATGTTTTTTTATGGAAAATGATTGTTATAAATTATAATATTGGGTGAACCTGTCTCAGTAATTTCAGGGCCAATTTTTTTGGTTATTTAATTTTCTTTTCGTATCATGTGGGGCCAACAGAAAACACTAATTCGTTGACTGTTTTTTTATTTTGGTCATTTATTTTCTCATTAAATATAATGGGTTATAATAATCTGATTCTTGCAAAGTGTTAAATGTCTTTTAAATTTATGTGTAATCTATACTCTAGGTTAGTCACTCACTAATATGACGCGAAACACTTGCCATAATTTGAGAATCACTGATTTCGTTTCCCCCTTTCACTTTTTTTTAATTGGCAAACCATAATAATTAAGTATTTATTTAACTATAATTAAGAACATTAATTATAGGTATTAGGTACTAAAGTATATTTTATAGAAATAATACATAAAAACCCGACTACCCTATGCTAACTGTATACATAACTAAGATAATGTTTCTTTCTAATAAACACTGTCTAATCACTAATATTGACCAATATTTAAATACTCCATAACAATGCAATATTTAGCTCCCAAGCGATTTTTGGAAATTTTTTTCGGAAACCTATACGTATTTCATCGAGTTGAGAACAATATTGAAATCAGAATTTGTTGGTCGGACTTAAGTTTCAAAGTTATAACCTTTTAAAGAAATTTTGAGTATTTCCCACCTATACCTGATTATTTCACGAATAATTAAAAGTACCTATGTAATTATTTATGATGCATTTATACATGAACTTAGATTATTATACAGATCACAATGGCTGTACTGAGAGGTGCTTATGATACAAACCAAATTTTTTTTTACTCCCTCATCCTCTATAAACACGACCAAATTACGCCACCGGTATATAAATTATATATTACAGAAGTGGAGCTTAGTTTTTCCGTGGTAATATATACTGTGAGTTGTGACGCATGTCGTATACTGTATAGTGATACATTTCATAAGTTTTATGACTCTACGCAGCCATTTACACGTCATTTTATTTCATATTATTATTGTCGACGTCGTCGTCGGATAGGCACGTCAGTGTCCGTGTTCGTTCGATTTTCCACGTCGATAAATTCGCAGTCAAACAGTGATAATAATTTGAAGGAGCTATAATAATGACTCTGTAACTGGATTGAACTTTTTATCGACATTTATTTCGCCGAGACTGATACATCGGAACCATCGAGAAACGACAATAATGTAATATACCAACGCGTGGATTGACTGAAAAATATTATCGTTAAGTAAACTTAATAAATGTCATCTATCAAAATATTATACGCCATAGGCGTAATCTCGGGGGGTGCAAAGGGGTGCAATTGTACCCCTTGGAATTGTTGAAGGGGTGCAAAACTATCATTTTGCACCTCCTAAATTTCCTATATTTATAATGTATAAATTCGCCAGTTTTTTAAATATTTATAAAATAATGTTAACATTATTAGACATTATTTGTAAGACATATAAGTTTGATAATCATGAACTTCAAATAGAACTAAAAATCGTTAACAGAATGTTCGAATCTAAACAAACCAACTCAAATAATAGAGTATTTCAAAACAAATTAGATTATATGAAACAAGGTGAAATTAAAAATGGGTTTCCTTTATTATCTGAATTTTTTTTAACTATTTATGACAATACCTACAAGCACTGCCGTCTTGTAAACGAAGTTTTTCCTGATTACGAATGCTCAAAACTTACCTCAGAACAACTGCGGGACAAGAATGGCTGTCTGATATAGCTATGTTAATATTTACAAATTTATAGTAATCGAGTTATAAATTCTGAAATTGTAATCGACGAGTTCAATGTAGCAGTAACTGTACATGGTACGCTTAAGCTTAATTTGATTTTGTTGATTAATATGTATTAATATTTATTATATCAATGTAATAAATTACAGTGTTTACTAATTATTTTAATTTATATAATAAATGTATTTACTTCATATTGATGATAATACTAAATTGTGTATACAATTTTGATCGAGGAACTCTAATTGAAAAAGTGGTAAATAAATTTTCAAGCGGTACCTATTTTGCAATTTTGTAGAAAGTTTGTAACTTTCCTGGTTAGTTTTGCATCCATTGAATTTTTGCGAAATTACGCCTATGAATTATACCTATTTATATAGCCTTATATAATGTTAGCTGTTGAATGCGTACCGAGGAAAATCGTATTGTTTCTATAAAATAAAAAAACTGACGTTAGTTTTTATCTTTACAATTTGGTTTTACGTTACTTTTATACATCCTACATACTATTTTAAAATAAAATAAAAATTATCTGTGAGCATAGAACTATATTATGTCTACCTATATAAAAATGTCTTAATTGAAAGTTTGAGATGTCGGAAAAATCGATTAAGGACATAAAGGGGTTTAGAAAAAAAAAGAGTTGCAAGAGACACACACAATATATCTGTATATCAACTTCTGCGAAGTGAATTTATGAATATATTTTACGTCCATAACTTTCTATGGACTTAAACTATAATGCTATTCGTGCATTACTTCGACGAGATTAACTTAGTTCAGAAAACTCTCGGTATAGAAAAAAAGGTTTATTTTTGAATAAATACAAACAGAATTTAATATTAGGTATGTAGACCTAGCGATGTAGCTTAGCATAAAAAATTATGCCGTTTCCCTGGAGTGGAACACACCAAAACCAAAGTGCACCGGGCATCGCGGTCAATTCCATAATATATTATAATATAATACTTTACTTCTGTTCTAATTACATTTTAATTGTTAAGTAATGTTGTGGCACTACCTATAAAAAAAGTGGTTCGTCTATGATTCCATCGAACTCTTCCGTTTTAAATGGCGGGTTGACTATGATATTATTGTATACTTTACAAGCAACAATATATAGCAACATAATATCATTATACTGTCCGAATGGTAATATAGCGAAGTGCAATCCGTTGTTTGTACAGAACAAATTAGAGAAGCGAAACAAATCACGAACGCTGTACAAAAGTAAAATATTACACTTGCCAGTTGCCAATGGTCGTTTAAAGTTACACGAATTAAGAGGATGTCAACGGCCACTCAGCACACTATTTGTTTTGTCTATCTGACCCACGCGCGACATAGACAAAACACATTTAAGCGGAATAATTTTTCATAATATGTTTTAAAGTAATCTTAGAATAAAAGCATCCATTACAAAAAAAGATGGAAAATAATATTTTTGAGGAACGTCGTATCGATTTGTCAAAATATTGTCTAAAAACAATTTAAACATCATTTAAATGTACAACATTTTTTCGTTTATTTTGAAAGTCGAATACAAAGTCAAATGGCAATAAAATAGAAAATAGAAATGTCAGTCCCTCAAAAATATTATTCTATATCTTTTTTTTAATGGGTGATTTTACTCTAAGATTACTTAAAACATAGAGAAATTATTCTGCGTTAATACGTTTTGTCTATGCTGCGAGTGGACCAGAGAGAGAAAACAAATAGTGCGCTGACATCCTCTTTATATACTTATTATTTTACTGTGGTCACGAGGGCAATACGACAGTTGTTGTAGTCAAGACATAATTAAAACAGAACCATGTCACGCCTAATCCGAAGGCCTGTTTGGGCAAAGTTGTTCAAGTTTAGTTAAGTGATTCGGATGTATATCGTATGCATAATATAATGTTATAAATGTCATATATTATTTACATTCCATTATACGCGTACACTATCTGTAAGAATAATACGCGATAGGTGCTGTAAGCCCGGAAACTTCTTAGTCGGTGGATGTTGTTTCTCATGACTAGGGTTCGGGACTTGTTGCACTAAAAATGATCGAAATATACAGTGAAAATTGTCAAAATATGCAGCTAAATGCCTAAATGTTTGTATTAATTTTGAAAAATGCATAAAACATATCACAATTTTGGAAATAAAAAATTCAAAAATAAAAAGGTACCTATATAAACGTAGTAAAAATAATTTATACATGGGCTTACTAATATTCTAATATAATATTATATTGTTTAATATGGACACTGGTGGTGCTTTAGAGCCCCCATCTTTCATTAAGCATCCCCTAGCCACTATTATAAAACATCACAAATAAATTACCAAGCTCTATGTTCGTTCATATAATAATATTTTAATAACAGGTACATTTTATTTTACAAGCACAAGTAATTATATTTTAAACTTCGAGTATCGTGAACCACCGCCGCGTCACAGCCGATTCTAGTGTGTGCAGAATATTTCTTTAATAATTTATTAGCAAACGGTTATCGAACACAACTATGTAAAAGTGGTGAACTATATTACACGCTTGGATTGTTGCGGCTTTATATAAATTATTTGATTCGAAACGTTCTATTACGACCCCTGAATAATAATAAGTACGTCCTATTATTATCGTGTGTATTATTAAGGTGATCTTCGTTATCATCGATAGCTGCTGCTCTTTAATGCGCCCATTACGTAATAAAATTATTACTTAATTCTTTGTTACCCCCGTGACTTTTTGGGCCATTTAACTATTTAAGCCAACTACTGAGTACTATGAAAATTTAAAAGCTAGTTGTTGATTTCCATCGCTCGCATCTCTGCACGTCTGGAGGACACTGATTTTCTCATCTTAAACTGCTCTTATACTCTGCAGGTCACTTTTGTATAAACAAAGTGCAGTTATTATTATATATATATAGTCGTCATACAAACAATATTAATATTTAAATTTAAACATTTGACGCGTGTTGGTGATATCATACCGAGTCGGTTATAATAATATAATATCGTGCACCGTACCCCGACGACGTTACCTACAAGAGCCGGTGGTGCAGGATGGTCGTGGAAATTCCATTTTTCACTCTGAATGCTTATTTCATATTCTACACCCTCTCCCGAGTCACCTACACGTACGTCATGTGCGTCACGACATTTCCTCGGTCGGCCGTTCCCTTCCCGGGGTGTACACGAGTATAAATAATTCGCCCTATTAGATGTGTGTACATAGCGGACGTACGATATGTAGGTACATGGCTGCTGCTGTGCAGGATGCGTGGGTGTACGTAACGCGTCTATTTTTTTTTATTTCCGCTAAAAAAGTATTATTTATCGCGTTTTTCTGGCGACCGAGCACACATTACACGCTCATATTATATTCATATATCTAGACACGCGGTAGCGTGTCAAGCCAAGTTCTAGCCAACAGAACTGGGGAGCAGCACCGTGTGTAATATTACACGAACCATTTGGAGCCACTTTTGACCCCCTCATAACTCAAAAACTTTTCCACATAAACATGTCAAATTTGGCTCATATATTGAGACTAACGAGATACATATGTGCTCTAAATTTCATAAACACACTTCAAACCGTTATTTAGATATTAACGTCCGAAAATCGTCATTTTTATCACTGACTTACCTATAGATCAAAATTCTAACCCAGTTCCAGATGACCTAGAAAGTTCAAATTTGGCATACAGATAGGTAGTTAGGTAAATACAAAGAAAAAAATCAGAAACTTGAAAATTTTTAATTTAAAATTTTTTTAATCAATTGATTTTATTATAATTTTGCAATTATTTTATCTATTACGTATGTTTAATTTTTCAATTTATTAATGAATTGCCTCTAATTTAATGTAATGTTGACAAATAACCTTTCCCGTATCGCCGCTCCAAAAATACGACTTGCCGAATATGTGTCGATATTGTCGACCCGCGCGCAGCAACATACTTTTTTTTCTATCTATGTATGTAATTAATATTATTTTTTTTAAATATTGCAATTAAAATAATTAAATAATTATTCTTACAAATTATGAATTATCCACCCAACAGTAGAAACTACAGTCAATAAAATTATGATAATTAAAAATATACTCAAAAAGAGTTAAAATAATTTGTATATTAATTTTACATATATTTTATACTCTGTATATACAACGGAAAATATTTTATAATAAATATTATTATTAATATTAGTAACTGAATTATATTATATAGTAATAAACTTTATTTATAGAATACGTCATGGCTAGGTTAGGTTAGGTTATAATAATTTACATACAAAAAGTAATGATATCCCACCAAAAACATATATGTAAAATGAGAGCCAAGTTCAATACTATAATATATGCCTTGGTTGTTGACTTCAACGACAAAAGAAGTGAGATCTAAATGGGTGCCAAGTTAGGATAATATATTGAAGCCTAAGGTCTGACTTGGCTACGAATTATATATTATAGCATTTGCAAGTTCTAAAGCTTTGAGTTCTTATTTTATTCTTCGGAAAATCATCTTCACTCTTCCATTACTGTTTTAGTAGGTACCTACTTATAATAATAATTCGTATATGAAAAGTAGCCAAGTCACACCTTAGGCTTCAATATATTATCCTAACTTGGCACCCATTTAGATCTCACTTCTTTTGTCGTTGAAGTCAACAACCAAGGCATATATTATAGTATTGAACTTGGCTCTCATTTTACATATATGTTTTTGGTGGGATATATATATACACACCATCACGAGCGCCGCGTACACGCATTAATACCTGTTGCATAATGGATCAACCACACATGCCCACGCGGTCGATAACGACGACGATTTAATAAACGGCGCGAACTCATATAAACCACCAACCTTTGCGCGAATGTAAATAATATATTATTTTCTCGCGATTCGAGGGGGGCGTAATTTTTCTCACCGCAAAGTCTGCAGTGTAATTAAATTTTAGAAGACTGCACGCGCCGAGTGGTTGTATAATAATAATATTGTATTATATTATATTATAATCAGAAACGACAGAAACCGATATCTTTCCGGGCGGCACGGTTCAACAGAGATAAGAGGTGTGACGCTCAAGCAAAAAGTTCGCCCCTGTGATCGATTCAAAAAATAAAAGAAAACCCCGGCACAATCACTCTCCTTTCGCAGACTCATCTCCGACTCATCATATTATTATAATTGGAGGAATCTCACAATGTTACTATTATTTGTTTCCAGGTCTATTGTTATCATAATGTAGGTAGGTTGGAGGCACCTAAATACTATCCGTTTCCAATATGATCACACTCTCGTGATTTTTAAATCTATTCGGGGTTGAATTATTCTCAAATTGTGTTTGAATAATAGACATTTGTCGTAAACATTTACGGCTGTGAAGCTAATTATATATTAATTGTATAGCTAATTATATAGTAATAATTTGTAATTATATAGTAATAATTGGTAATTACCTACCTACTGAATAGTAATTATCTGGACAGCTGCCGATGCTGTATTTATTGGTTTTGGCCGAAGTTTATTAACAATTATTACATATATAACGTATATAACGGCTAAATCCATAGAACTATAAGTCATATAATTTCGTCGGACAACTTAATAAACTTACATTTTATGCAAATATAGCAATTATCGTTCAGCTAACACTCATTATAATCGTGGAGTAACAATGCTAACAGACGGTACCTATTTTGTTACTTGAATAAGTGTACACTTTTACCCCGTTGATTAATTTACATATGTTTTGACACGTCATAATAAAAAATATTTTTTATTATTTTTACACTAATTTCATTCATTTTTGTATAATGGGTCTTTTTACGGGGACATATTTCCAACTATACCAGAATATATATTATAATATATTATGATCTATATAGAATACCTATAGATACTCCGAACGCCACTATAATATAATATATTATTGTCTTTAGACTTAAAAATTATGACTCAGGTACAAAATAAAATGCAATAGGACGCCCTAGAAAACACAAATAGAAAAATATTTTAAAATAAACGGTTTAATAACTTTACGATAGGTGGTTGGCGTTTAGAAAGGGGTGTCTCAATCTCTCAAGTGCATAAAATCTCAGTTATGTAGATACCACAAAGATTACAGATTCCATCAAACATTTGTTATCAAGTGCAAAGGTAAATCGTTTCCTCCACAGTATCCGTTCTGTCAAGAAGTTTGGGAAATAATTAATTGATCCATTGATTCTACCAATACCAATTATACAAAATTATAAGTTTAGGTAACTCGATATTTTTTTCATACCAAAAAATGTATTAATTAAAACCTTAAAAACTTATAAATCAGAGAATATTAAATTAACACTACAAAATATAATATTATATTGAGTAACTATTATTCTTCTTACGATTTTGGAGAAATTTTATAATATTTTATTATTGTGTAAAAGATAACAATTAGGTGAATGTGACTATTGTGGGGTTAAAAAACAGGAAAACCCAGTATCTGATATGATATATTATCAGCTGAACTTTTAAAATATTGGTAAAAAAAAAAACTACATCAGTTGATTATGTTATTTAATAAAATATAGACCGAATGCCGAATGGATAGTGGGTAGTTTACCAGTTAATTATAACGAAGCCGTTACACAAAAAAGAAACAAGTAGATGGAGATATTGCGGGAGAGTAAAAATTATATAGGTGTCTTCTACTAAAATCGGCTTACGAAATTTGTTAGAAAACAATGTCAAAATGTCTCATAAAATAATATTTTGTGAATATTTTGCAGGGTGCTTGAAGATGTTAATTATCGTTAAGCATTAAAGGGAAAATTAATTTTTGAGAAATGCGTGTACCTACTAATATCTATTGTGAGTTCCATCGATGAGCTCAGTAAATTTGTTTACAACAGGGATTACAACATATTACTATGAAAATATTAGTACACATATAATTATAGTAGTGCATTGATTAGATTTCGTGTTCCTTTTCCGAAAAGATAATATTTTATAGTGAGATTATGGATTAATAAAAATAAATGGATGATTTGATGACAGGCGGAGAAAACGAATTGATTTTTCAAGTGCTCCGTACGATCTATAAAAACCGTTTATAAAATATCTGGAACAATAAAAACCTCGCGAATGGCGTTTATTACATTTTGGAGTTTATGTACACCAAAATGCCAACAAATCCATAATAAAAAATAAGATCCCTAGAGGATCGTGTACATAACATGAACATATCTTCCGAACACATACATATACTACACAAAGAGGTACATTCGTATTATCTCAATTTTGGTGATATTGAAAAACAAAATGTTTTTGTTTAGCCGAAAGTCTTGTATTAAAAGTTATGGCTCGTAAAGCTATATTTTTGTGAAAGATTCCGATATTTTTCGATTTTTACTTTAGTAGTTTTTAGATTTTTATACTTATACTCGAAAGCGGCCAGCTATAATATTTTCCCCACCATAATATTATTTAAAACGGAATATTTTTTTAAAAAAAATTTGAAGTATTTGTATAGTACCAACGTTTATATATAATAATATGATATTGAACACATTGGATCAATATAGTTTCTTATTTATAGGCATTCCAAGTTTAGATAAGGGAAGTGAAAAGTTGCAGACTCTAAACTTTAAAAGCTCATAAATGCATATTTTTCAACCTCGCAAAAATTGACAGAGTGCGTGTTCAAATAGTCGATTCTATATAATATAATATAATATATATTATGTTTACCTATACATTATACAAACGATGTACGTATAGCTGTAATATTATGACGTGTATTGGTGCATATATTGTTGTGTCGCACTAACGACGGCTCGGAGAGGTATCGCACGCTTAATTTCCGCATAAACGTAATAATAACAATACAACGTATAGATACCTCTATACGTTTTATGCGAACCCGAAGAGCACTTTGAAATTATTACTTTTGAAACGACGACGGCGACGACGTATTATTGATCACTAGGGAACCCCTCAAAGCAACATTTATAATTTACTCACATTTAATAATTTAAAACGATGACGTGTATATAGATGTCATTAGTGGCTAAAAGCTTTCCAATGCTCCGCTGGTTTCTGTTCACGCCTTGATTATAATGAGTATAAAATATAACATATGTAAATATAACAACACCGGGAAAATAAGATTATTATAAACTCGTGAGCTAGTGGTTTCGACAGTGACTCGACTGCACAATATATGCGCCCACTCCGATTGAATACACCATAATATTATTGTCGTATGATAGGTTCAGTGGGTCTTATTATTGTTATTAAATTGTCTTCCTCTCCTGTCGTAGCTAGGTACTATCTACGATTCTTGGCCAATACATTCAATATCACACCACCTATCACGCATGTATCAGTTTCTTTCCGATTTGCCAGCTCTCATGCTCTACTCCGCCTTTCCATTTCGACTTGGTAGTTTCTTTTGAGGTTAGAGATGTTATCTTAGTGGTTCACTTTTTTTTACTTCGAAATATGGTCTAACCACCGTATCAGTTGACCTTTGATAAAGATTGTTACCGGTCCTATTATATCCATCAACTCGTGCAGTCCCCTTATATCTCCTTCACCAACTTCCTATCAAGAACTACTACAGATCCATACATTTGTCTCCAAACTTTGTTTTCAAAAGTCCTCAAATTCCTTTTCGTTACGATCTTCGTTGCCCAAGCTTCACACCCATTACGTCAGAGTTGATATTATTATAATAACATACAGAAGGTATAATTTTTTTTCAATAGAATTTAAGAACTAAGGAATTTCGATTTCACGTACTTTCGTGCCCAGTGTAGTACCCTGGGTCCAAAATAATAGCTAATAACAATACAAATAATAGAAAGCACTCAGTAGATAGTTATTATGTATGCGAGTAGTGAATAAACAGTTTTACGAATAAGCAATAATTGGAAAGATACATTATATAAGAAAGGGGTATAATAACAGAAATCTAGTATATGAACAAAACTAAAATATACGAATAACCAAATCATCATGTTTTTAAAACATCGCGTAGTGTATTATAGTTACACACATTTTTTACATTTTGAATTGATGATAGAGCATTATATATATAATGGTACATATAGTGCATATCAATTCACAATATGCGTAACGGATAATCGAAAATGCGATTGCAAGTGTTAACCTTTTTTTACTTTAGTACCTTCCTTTAATGAGTTCTAATATTTTCGTTTTAATTCCATCGATCTGTAGTCCTATACCGGCTGCATTCCTCGCTATAGTTTTCAGTACTATCACTATATTGGCCATATATCCAGTATCTCTACTCCACGAAACCGACAAGTCTTGTGCTATAATTAATCGATACGCGACCTACAGCGTGCAGTAATGCTCTTCAATAGCGCACACAGGATTTTTTCAAAAGGTGTTGTGTAATAATATTTTTCCCAAAATTAAACACTACTGATACTATAGAATAGATATTATGTGGAAATTAATTTTCGTGAAGGAACAATTTCAAGGGGGCTTATTTGTTACCCTTAACTGCAACCTGTATGTGCTACTGATTACCTCACCATATTTTCCAATCAGGGGCGGACTGGCAGATCGGGAGATCGGGAAATTTCCCGATGGGCCGGTCGAGTAATCGAATTATGGGGCCGGACAATTTGGTTGTACAAGTAACTTATTACAATTTTTAGATTATAATAAAAGTTTATCAGTTTTTGGTAAATTTAAAATCTATTGAATATAACATAAATAATACGTTAATACGATAATAATCGTACCTTAATATAATTTTGCTTTTCTAAGAAACATACGAAACATAAGGTATTTATATAAATAGAAATTACGATGCCGCCTGCCGGTCGCCGTCCCCGTGTTGTTTATAATATACGACAACGATATATTATTAATTCGATGTATTATTGTTGTTAGTTGTTATATAATTTAAAAATATACTGTTTTCGTGATTTCGTCCGGGACTAACAACACTGTCGTCTGTGATATTATATAAAATATAAATATTACTTATTAGTTCATTTGTATTTTGTATTGTCAAGTAGAAAGATTACTTTCGAAGCAATGTTTACGATCATAAACTCAGCTTTTTAAAGGTAAGTCAAATCAATTTTTAAATAATATATTATTATAATTTATTGTAAAGAAAGTAAAGTTATTGTTATAAGGCCTATACATTTTAATCTATATTCAATTATTATTAAAAATTGGTTAAATGGTTTAAAATATAATAGAATTATTAGTTTTAGAGGCCTATCCGGCTATCCCCTATTAGCTATTAGAATTTTGAATCCCACCATGTGTTGTTGTTTTGTCGTTTTTAAATTGAATTATTCTTAATTCATATTGTTACGGTTCCCTAAGACCACATATTTTATATTTTTCTATAGTATTTGAATAAAAACGCTGATAAAAACCAAGGCTCTGCATCCAAACGTAATATTTTTATATTATTATTAACAAATAATAATTTAACTCTACCTTTTGTTATTTATGTTATTCAATTATAATTTATGTATTTTATATTATATAACTATAATATAAAATATAATTTTATTTACATGATAAATTACTATTGAGTTATATTATAGGTATATTGAGGTTCTTCAGTAACAAAACTTATTTCAAATATTTTTTACTCTTAAGTGTTTTATTTAAAATTATGGATAACTAAACATTATAAATAGTAAATGTTCAATATGGTTTTATTTAACACTATAAAAAGTAAAAAGAATTATGACACCTATGTAGCTTTTTAGTGTTTGTACGCCACAGAAGGAAAATATACTTTTGTACTGGTTGACGATTACCGATTAATAATATAAAAGAAATATACCTATTGATAGCAAATAGGGTAATAGGGTATTGATGTCCATCAAATTTCTAAAATGTTTTATTTATCTTCTGTTAGTATTAATTATAATTTAAATATTCAACTGAGAAAATGTCTGGTATTTCAAACGTAAGTGCTGCAATAGTGTATTAGATTAGGCCTTAGACAATATGTCAATATAATGCTTAAGTAGTTCCGGCAGGCGGCAACGCCATCGATGTTACAAAAAAAGACCTTAGACAATGGTTTATGGGCGATGGGCCGCTTGAAAAAAAATTCCCGGGCCGCTCTGAAGGAGCCAGTCCGCCCCTGTTTCCAATAGGTACTACGTTAAACAGGATAGGAGAGAGTGCCTCCTTGTTTAATCTAGTCTCAACTGTAGACTGATAACACGGTCTTGTCTGCCCTCACTTGGTGTTTTGGTAGTGCACTTCTTTCAGGCTCAAACTAGTTAACTATATCCGTTTCATAGCGAAACAAAATGTTTGCATTACTTTGTACAACCTTACATATTGTGTGTGCTGCCGTATGCTTTCTTGAAATCCATCAATAATAATTGCCAGTTATTACTGTGGTGATTTATTATTATTATTATTACTACCTATTATAAATTGTATTATTATTACTGTTATATTATATTGTGTCTGTGTGTGCTCTGTGCCGATAAGCCGATTGTTATATTTTTGTCTACGTTGTCGGCATACATCGACCGGTCGATCCGGGCCGATCGCTGCGACAACGCAGACCGGCATAATATTTTGTATTATATAGATTTTCAGTTGATCGATCGACACCGCTCGCCTAGTTTCGGCGCGTGTCAGTAAATAAATATGTTTTTTTGCGTTTAATCAATCTATTCTATTTTATTATATTTTTCCTTAAAATTAACCACTCATCGCCATCAGTTTCAGAAGTGGGATCGTTTTCAGATTCAACTGAACCAAACATGAATGTCATTGTTATTGCGTAATTTTTTTTTTCCGAATGTGTATTTAATTTGAATGTTAACCAGTATGTCAAAACCACCGAATGCGAACACCGGAGTTGTTACACGATCCCGTAGTAACATGAATGAAGAAGAAAATGTTAACAATGAAGGACAGGAGAATGAAACGAATGATACACCGGAAGTGCACGCCAATAATATACCGAACGAACCGAATGAAATGAATGTGGATACAAGTAATGTGAATGCGAATACACTACTTTGTACTTTGTTGTCACAAAACGCCATGTTAATGGAGCTGTTGAAGTCACAACAAGATAGGAAATCGTCAAACGACATGACGATCGCTCCAGATTTGAACAAGTCTATTCCAATTTTTAATGGGCTAACAACGGGCGCGCAAGCTCAAGATTGGTTGCGAACAGTGAACGGTGTCGCTAACCTACATCGCTGGCCAGACAACTTCAAATTGCAGTCTGTGCGGGCAAATCTGGACGGTGCCGCCCGTCATTGGTTCGTATCGAGGGATATTGAAGATTGGGCCGATTTTGAAAGACAATTTCGCAAAACGTTCGTAGGCGTAGTGTTGACAGGTGATTGTTGGAAAGAGATGAGTCGTCGCGTCCAATTACGAAACGAGAATGTACGCGAATATTTTCATGAGAAAGTTTACCTGTGCAAACGAGTTGGTCTATCGTTTTACGAATCAAAAATACAAGTTTTGGAAGGTCTATATTCGAAGGATCTAAGTATGTATTTATTGGGCCGTGACCATCGAGACGAAGATGACTTATTAAGCGACATGGTCGAGTATGAACGTTTAGATACATCACGTGCGACACGTTTTCGCCAGCCGTCAGTAAACATGAAAGACAACGGTGTACAAAAGCCTACACCACGACAGCAGAATGATGCACCACAGTCCTTACCGACGAAAAAGGAAAGTACGAAAACCATGACAGATTACGAAGGAAAACCAACAGTCAGATCGTGTTATAATTGTGGCTCGAGAACACATATTTCACCTCAATGTCCAAAACCGAAGAGGGAAAAGGGTGCCTGCTATGAATGTGGTTCGACGTCACATCAAATAGGAAGTTGTCCAGGACGTACGAAACAGAGTTCCGACGCATCGACAGGGAAGCAGCCAGGGCTAATGAACATCGACGTGGCAGACGATGATGCACCACCCGTTGACTATCCGAAGCCGTACGAGGTACAATGCCACATAGACGTCCCTGTTGCCGAACATGAAAGTTGCGATGTCAAGTTCAACGCGGTGATCGACACAGGTAGTCCCATCAGCCTTCTAAAATGTGAGTTTATTCCAAATAATTATGCTGTAATTAAACCGGCAGGTGATAGTAATTTTTATGGAATTAACGGGGCTAAGTTAAATATATTGGGGATTTTTGAAACTAATGTAACAATCAATAATAATGTCATAGATTTTAAATTTTATATTGTACCGTATAACACCATGTCGTCTGATGCTATTCTAGGTAGGGATCTCCTGTCTAAACCCGGATTTAAAATTGAATTTGTGAACGATAACGTTAATATCATTAATCTTAATAGCGATGTCATTATGAAAGAAGTCGATAATAATTTCGACGAAATATTATGTATTAATTATGGTCAAGACGAAAAAGACCGTAATAATTGTTTATTGAATATAAATCCGGATTTGGACACGGAGATAAGAAATAAATTTATTGATGTGTATAACAATGAATACCATAATATGTTAAAAGAAAACGTAGAATCGCACGACGGTAATGTAGATTTTGATATGAAAATTATTCTTAAGCATGAACAACCCATTTCCTTTCGCCCTAGACGCCTGTCATACAGCGAACAAAATAAATTACGTGTTATTTTAGACGAGCTGTTATCTGAAGGAGTGATAAGACCGAGTAACAGTGCATATAGCAGCCCGGTCGTATTGGTGAAAAAGAAATCGGGAGACTATAGGTTGTGTATAGACTATAGAGAGCTTAATAAAATAACAGTGAGAGATAATTTTCCGACACCTCTGATAGACGATCAATTGGATCGATTACGTGATAAGAGAATATTCACATTATTAGATTTAAGGAATGGATTCCATCATGTCCGTATGTGTGAAAAATCTATCCCGTATACGTCGTTCGTAACACCGTTAGGACAATATGAATATGTAAAAATGCCGTTTGGGTTAACCAACTCGCCCAGAGTATTCGGTCGATTTATTCAGTTTGTTTTTCACGAGTTAATCCGCCGGGGCGATCTTTTAGTATATTTAGATGATATGATGATTGCAACCCAAAATTATACTGAACACTTCGCAATATTAAAAGAAGTTTTCCGCTTGGCGGCAAAACACAACTTACAATTTCGATTAGATAAATGTCTTTTTGGTTTTAAAGAGGTCGAGTACCTCGGGTATTTAATTAATGAACACTGCGTACGTCCCAGTTCAAGACACATTGAGGCAATGCTCACCTATCCGATTCCAAAAAACCAAAAACAAGTAAGACAATTTTTAGGGTTAGCCAGCTATTTTCGCCGTTTTATTCCTAATTTCTCGACTATTGCTAAACCACTTTACGATCTCGTCAAAAAAAATACACATTTTATGTTCGGAGATAGGGAACAAAGCGTTTTTAAATTTTTGTGTACAACGCTGACCGAGTCACCAGTTTTGGCTATTTATTCACCCGACGCAGATACGGAGTTACATTGTGACGCAAGCTCGTCAGGGTTTGGTGCAATATTATTGCAAAAACAAAAAGATAACATATTAAAACCAGTATTCTATTTTAGTCAACGCACGTCCCCGAGCGAGTCCAAATTTCATAGTTTCGAATTAGAATGTCTCGCCGTAGTATATGCTATTAAACGCTTCCATGTTTATTTAGCGGGCATAACGTTCAAGGTCATGACTGATTGTGATAGTTTTCGTCTCACTTTGAGTAAGAAAGAAATAAATCCACGAATTTCCAGGTGGGCGTTATTTTTGCAAAACTACGATTTTAACATATTTCACCGCCCGAACAAAAATATGCAGCACGTAGACGCATTCAGTAGATGCCATGCCATTTTAGTTTTAGAGTCTAACTCATTCGAACAGGTGCTCGCCCTTAGGCAAAATACAGACGATGACATTATTAAAATTAGGGACGAGTTATTAACGAAAGATAGTAAATTATTTGAGTTACGCAATGGACTGGTATACAGAAAAGAAAATAAAAATGTAAAATTTTATGTACCTAAGTCTATGGAGTCAAACGTCATACGAACGTGCCACGACGATATGGCACATGTTGGCTTATTGAAAGTTATCGAAAACATTTCGCGCGTATACTGGTTCCCAGACATGAAAACAAAGGTACGCGATTATGTCAATAATTGTTTAAAATGTATCGAATTCACAGTTCCTAGTGGTAAAAAAGAAGGTTTTCTTAATTATATTCCGAAGGGGGATAAACCGTTTTTAACAATACACGTAGATCACCTGGGTCCCCTGGAGAAAACGGGAAACCGAAACAAGTTCATTTTTGTCGTAATTGACGCATTCACAAAATTCGTTAAATTATATCCATGTCGTAGTACAAAAACGGAAGAGGTAATAAAACATTTGCGTAATTATTTTCAAACATATTCGAAGCCACGGAAAATAATTAGTGACCGTGGCACGTCTTTTACGTCCGCAGCATTTAAACAATTTTTGGAAGACGAATCTGTAAATTTAGTGTTAGTCGCCGCAGGAACACCTAGGGCTAACGGCCAGGTGGAAATCGTCAATAAATCTGTCGTACCCATGTTAGCAAAATTATCTGAGTCTACGAATAAATGGGACAGAGTATTAAATGTAGTTGAGTTTGCAATTAATAATACCATACATAGGTCAACTGGTCAGAGTCCGAGTGTTCTGTTATTTGGAGTAAACCAGGTTGGCATAGTGAACGACGAGATAAGGCTAATATTAGATAATGAAATAAATACGAGTTGTGTAGACCTAGAGGAAGTGAGAACAATAGCCGCCGAATGCATAGAGAAAGCACAGGAGGGTAACGCAGCTCAATATAACTCAAAACGGAAAACTCCGACAATTTACAAAGAGAATGATTATGTAATGATTACTAACGTAGATGTGACGGTAGGTCATAACAAGAAATTAATACCTAAGTTCCGTGGTCCGTATGTAGTACGTAAGGTTTTGAACCACGACAGATATGTTATCGGTGATATAGATGGATTTCAGGTAACACAACGTCCATTCGAGACTATCGTTGGTCCGGACAGAATGAAAATGTGGATCAAGTTCTAATATACGTATTACAAAAAAAAAAAAAGAGAAAAGATAAATCCGTTTTTTTATTACTAATTAATTTTTATTTACATAGGCTAGTCGCTGAGATTAAACGTTTTCTTTCCATTTAATTTTATTTGTATTCAATTATTTGTATTTAAAAAAAAATATTGTTCAATTATTACTACAACCTTGTTCGAGTCGAACAAATGTCAGGATTGGCCGAACTGTGGTGATTTATTATTATTATTATTACTACCTATTATAAATTGTATTATTATTACTGTTATATTATATTGTGTCTGTGTGTGCTCTGTGCCGATAAGCCGATTGTTATATTTTTGTCTACGTTGTCGGCATACATCGACCGGTCGATCCGGGCCGATCGCTGCGACAACGCAGACCGGCATAATATTTTGTATTATATAGATTTTCAGTTGATCGATCGACACCGCTCGCCTAGTTTCGGCGCGTGTCAGTAAATAAATATGTTTTTTTGCGTTTAATCAATCTATTCTATTTTATTATATTTTTCCTTAAAATTAACCACTCATCGCCATCATTACAAATTGTGTTGATATTCATATGACAACGATATATTTGATAATCTACCCAATGATCGATAATTTCTTTATCGTTGATTTCTCTTTCTGTTATCACGCAGAATAAATAATACACATTTAATACAAACACGGATAAATCGATAGTGGTCGTTTTATATTCGAAATTAATGACCCACCGTCATACATATAATATCGTATAAATGTATAATGTATTTAAAATTTTTTTTTTAATTTATTCAGATTTTTAATCGAATACATATTGAAGTTGGTAATAGGCACTTTTGACAACAGTCAGACCTCGGACATAATTAAATTAAATATTATGAAACGTGAATTAAATTTTATAACATAATGATTTCCCTAATTGGCCTCTCAACTCTTAATTTAATTTTACACCGGTCTGTTAATACTCTTATAATACTGTCGATGTCGACTCACATTTATAATTAAACATTTTTTACTTTAGGTACTTTTACCATGAAAACTGCGGTTCAATGGTATAAGTGCGTCAAATTAAGTATATTTAATTATACAATTTAGTGAGATATTCGTTTTAATTAAACCATATAGATTCACGTTGTCTGAGATACGATTAATTTAATATTAGCGTTAAAAATAGTAATAAGTTGATTAACATACCTTCCTACTATTTTGGTATGCACAATTTTTAAGACTACCATACTGTAATAGGTATACCAAAAAAAAAAAAAACATTAATTCGGGGCAAATATAGAAATAATAGAACAGGTTACTTATTATCGTTTTGCAAATCGTAGAATATTTTCTAAGTTTTAATCATTTAAATGAAACATAAAAGTTTGAAAAAAGTATAATATTATGTATACTGTATAGTTTATTTTATTATGTAATAATATCATGAATTGCCACTTAAAAATATACAGCCCATGCTACTTTTTTAAAATTATTTTAAGGAAATTTACAATCTATACAGTTTTGCATGATAAATAGGTTTGATAAAAGACAGAAAATTATAACTAACTGTGAGTCTTAAGACAAGGGAGGTTACCCAGTAACCCAATGTGTTTATTTATCAAGCCGAAGGATACCGTTTCGACCATTCGTAGTCACCTACACCTCAATGTACCCGGATTGCCTGTACACTGCGCGAACCGATAAACTATATTATTATTATTAAATATTATAATCTTGTTAATATAATATATTTATTAAAAAAACATATCGGAGAAAATAACTATTGTCTATTGCATACCAATTAATAGAAAAGTGAAAACCTTACACCATGTAGTTGCGTGTTTAACGTACAAAACCAGTGGAGGATTTTCGTATCATTTTATTCATATTTTTATTTTACTAGGTATAAGTTATAGTTTAAATATCTAACTGTATAAAATATGTGAAATTAAAATCGCTGTACCGGGTAAACTCTGGAACTACTTATCAGATCTTCTTATTATTATTTTTTAAAAATCGAAAGAGTATATGACGGAGAAGGTTTTTATGAAAGAAAATCCACCGGAAAAGTAGGAAATCTGGATTTCAGGATTTCAAAAATACAACAGTGGTGACATCTGTCCGGAAAAAATACAAATAAATGTATTCAGAATATGTATTTGAATAACTTATTTAAAAAAGTATTTAAAATAGTATTCGAATATAAAAAAAGTGTTAAAATACTTAAGTATTTTAAAGCACTCGAAGACTGAGGTATTCTAATACTATACAAGACTGCTAGGTATTTACCTTCAATTCGGAAACATTGTGTGTTAGAAAATTTTTACTATGACGAAGTGGTCAATCTCTTTCCTTTAAAACCCACATAATAGACACATAGTAACACATCGTAGTGTCACTGATATCATACGTATATTATTATACGAACACAATATATATCGTCATGTAACAAGCAGTCTGCTCTCAGCAACTCTGTCTGTTCCCAGCGGCTATACGCCTGCCTCGCATAGCACATTATGTTCAAAGCTAGTTACAAATTCTAAGCCTTTACTTAGATACTATTACTGTTACTACTTATTGCGAGATTTAATTAAAACTGTTTTATTCAAATTAAAAAATGTTTAAAATCATTGAATTACCTAAGAATTCAATTTCTTGTTCTGAGTTCATTCGCTCTGCGGACTTTTATCTCATGAGCTCGCCTCAATGAAGATACTGAATTCTTGCCCACTGTACACAGGTAAAAAATTATATTATTATATTAGTTCATAACATATGGTAATTTGTAATAACATTAATGAATGAAATCATCAAATAATCTAGTATTATTTCCCAAATTTACAAACTGTCGATTTTATTTAAACAATAAAAAAACTTTTAATTTTGTATTCTTGATCAATATAACTAAAAAAAATGTTATAAATAATGATCGTACCCATAGTATAATATGTTAAAAAATCCAGATATTTTTAGATTTACAAAAATAAAATATCTCGTTGCCATGTACATGAATGTTTGAAAAATCTACAATTCGTGCCCTGTTACATAGTAACCACACTCATCAATAACCATTACCATATCATTACGAATAATTTTTCTTACGGTCCCACAGTTTTTTCGTACCTATAATATATTGATTATTATTCTGTATTATATTTCTATCTGATCAATATATTATGTCCCGACAATAACAGTTTCACCGTGTGCGGAAGCTCGTCCGATATCAACACCGAAATAATGGAACAACCGTCGACGACGGCATCTACATTGACCGACGACTTACAGGTGGATTCCGATCAGTGGTCGTTCGATTTAGCTCCACTACTGTACCCGAATGACGAACAACCTGAAGTTGGAAGCTTGCAGGCCTGCGATGGCGTATGCAATTGTCCATCGACTCATCGACAGACAGTTTATATAATATGGCGGACGAAGATGCAAACACAACGGATTCAACGGAACACAACCCTTCACAGACCGTGAGGCCACGAATTATATGTGCCATCAGTGAGCTCCGTGACCAACACCCGACAACTACGACATTGACTTCGGTGGAGTTCAAGGTGTTTGACGAGCTCACCGAAGAGTTACTAGTGACGGCCTTAAAGAAGTCGTTAAATGTACTGCACCCGTATCTTTGTGTCTGAATGATGAACAGTCGTCACGTGACGATGATAGTATTTCATCGCCTGTACCATGAATTATGGAACCGAGGGTCTTGGACACGTTGTTGGAGTTTGACGAAGTCTCGTCAGAAATCAAAAACTCCGAAATCACCTGCCGCCGTTACCGCCAGAGCTGAAAACACGACTGCAGCCGTGCGAGTCTCCTGCGATCAACATATCGACGCCAACATTTTTATCTGTGCCGAACGGGGCCGAGCGTCCGGATTTAGATATTGAGACACCTGCAGGTGCTGCCGAGATCGCATCCACGCCAAATCGAATATCTCCACAGGTCGCCGGCGATATCTGCATACCGGAACATCTTGATTACGAAGATTCACTAGAGGCCAGGCCACGTGATTGACGTGGAACCGGACGTTTGCGTTGAACGGCAGTCACATCCGTGTTTTTCGCGGTATTCAAATCCGAAAACTCCATCTCGCTGTGATTCCAGCTGGTGATGCTCTGGATTTTCCGTCCGTCACTCCCTGCTAGACGGAGTTTCCGGATTTGAATAGGGCGAAAAACAAGGATGTAACTGCCGTTTAACGCAGACGTCCGGTACGTTTGAAAACTACTGGAAACATTTTACTTTTGACCCCCCAAAGTACCAACTAGATTCACTTTCCTATCAGAAAAGATACTATTGAAGAAAATCTAAGCATTTTTACTGTCGTAAAAGGTAATGACAGACACAAAATAAATAAAAATAAAAAAAAAACTCACATCATTGTAAAGTCAATACATTTATCGTTTCACTGAAAATCTAAAAAACACACATCATTTTAAAATCAATACATTCATCGTGTTCCACTCAGAATCCAAAAGTCTGAGTCATGTAGAGTTGGTACATTTAGCGGGTGACGAAGTGCACGGGATCAGCAAGTATAATATACAAGTAAATACATTTTACTATAACAATAAATTAACCTGTAATTCTAATGGAGAAAAAGTTGATTGAAAAAAATAAGAACGGATGGAAAATTATTTTGAAATCAAAACTTTTAATGAGCGAAAAAGTAAATTAGTTAAAATCTATTTACTCCAAACTGTGTAATATGTTAATCTCCGTTTCAAATGTCTCACCTTGAAAGGTTGGATAAATTTAGGTCTAACTATATCATTAGTATACGAAAAAACATTTTTCTATATGAAAAATAGGTAATAATATTATTATTATTTATTAGACGTCTAGACCTATATATTTAACAAGCATTATTCGAAAAACACTTTCTATTTACATATTATTAACTTCAGTAATTTGTTCTGCGTCACTGTTCGCTTGGATAGAAATTTAACAAAAAAAAAAAAACATTTATATTACCTAATTTCACTCGAGTCAAATTTTGACGAGATCAACTCTTTTAGCGAGTGAAATAAAAAAAAACTTTGGAAACATTACCGACCGTCGCTAGTTAAGTCGTACGTCGCTGTTCTGCGTCTCTAAACGGATATAAGTTATATTATAATATATTATCATGATATTATGGCGTGCAAATATTTGACGTGATTAAAATGTGTGTGATACCATCACGGCCAATCAACTGTACTCATTTAATATTAAAAACTACCAAAGGCTTATAAGTATTTTTTTCGTTTCTCAGCCCTTAAATAGATCAAAACGTCAAGATAATATTATAATATTATATCGGATAAAAAATCCGTTTTTTTCGTCGACGGATTTATTATTCGTCTCGTTTTTTTTCTTTTGAAATCCAGCTGTTCATATTATTAATTAGTCTTTCGCTCTCCATACTACATTCCGCATCGGGTCAATATCTAATAATAATAATAACAACAACAACAGAATAGTATTATACCCGGTCGCGTCGTAACACACATATATCAATTTAAAGCCTGTCGATGTCGGTGGCGTTTTGGGACCGCGGGACATGGCGTATTATATAGTGTAGTATTATATTATTATATATCCGATTTCGAGCCCGCCTACTGCAGCAGCTGGGGACGACGCAAAGACGAGCGCAATAAATCTTGATATTGTAATAATAATAATAATAACAATGATAACATGTATACAAAGTCGAATTTCGATACAGAATGGTGTGTGGTTGTAATACAATATTATATTATAATAGTAGGTACCTATAAACACGATAAAATAGTGAATCTTCCAAATAAATTGCGACGTTATAATAATATTATATTGGTTACTTATTTATAATTAATATTTAATAATATACGTATTATTATATTGTGATCAATTCAAACTTAATATTTGATTTTATTTCATAATAATAAATACACAACCTGTATTTTTTAGCACAATAATTACACATGTGATGACAGCATAAAATCAAAATGCTGATATTGAGTAAACTCAACATTAATGCAAATTGTTAAATACCAGCTATATAATAATATATTAGAATCAGTTCCTCAACTACGTGGTGGGCAAGGTGTACATTGCACATCGGCCCCAAACCTATATATTGGTACAATAAGCAGCACGCATGCTCATCGTTATGGACCGCCGCCGAGAGTGTGATGAGCGGATTAAGAAGACGCCTTTGGGGAAAACTATCCAACACCACTAAATCGCATGTTTGCCTTATAATATTACCTAGGATAAGTCACGTATGTATAGTAGGTGGTACTCTGCTGTGTGTGTATTACATTTTGGGACTCAGAACATTAATTGCGAAGTTCGACCTCGTCCGGTCCCTCCGATCACTATTTTCTATTGCCGCCCGTCAACTGGTTCCCTACCCACTTCCACAGTATAGGAAAGTTATTATTCCTTGTACTATGTGCACTTCCGGATTACCCGCCTTCCGGCCTCGTGGTTACGTACCTGCCGGTCGACCAGTTTTTTGTCACCGCGTTTGTGTTCACCGGGCAACCCGTCCGAATTAGTAAGTCTCTCTCCATCGGCGTGCCTCGTGTTTGCGGCCGGTCAACACGTATTACCCATATTACCCACGCCACCCGTTTTCCGCCTTTGCGGTGTCCTGTTTGCTCTTTTTTTGCTAGCCGTATCGTCGCCCGTCCGCCTTTGCGCAGTGCGAATATACCTATGCTTTGACAGTTGTAGTTGTCCTCATTGGTGCAACGAAGGGGGGGGGAGAAGGGTCGTTAGCATCCACATGTTTTCTACATCATTAGCATCCCTTTTTTTTTTTGTTTAGATTCAACTATATTGTTATTATAGTACGACACCATAGTACCTACCAATAATAATAAAATGAATTCATTTTATACTCTGGTAGTCTCGATGTATACTGCACAACTGAATGGACAATAAGTAAATGAACAGCCAAACGTATAACACAACGACACCATCGACTGCAGTTAGGTTAGGTGCATTTACCGATAGATTATACAACAGATTTTAAAGTTCCCGCTATCGTAATAAAATAAATAAATAAATAAAAATATATAATGGTGCCACCGGCTAGGTCCTACACTATAGGTATATATATATAACAACTTTATTAAGCGGACTGCCCACTATGCGGGTTGCCAAAAGACACAGTATAAAAAGTTCAATATTAAAATACATAGGATTGTTAAAAATTATAAAATTATAGTAAACAAAATATATACAAATAAAATTGCTGTATGTTCCGAATGGATGAGACGTCTACTAGGTAGAATTAATTAAGATTTAAATGAATAAAAAAAATACAGATTAAATATTGAATAATAAGATAAAATAAAATAAAAATAAATAAGGTTTATACATAAGATAAACGATGATAATATAATGGTTTACGAATATAAGTGGTAGTTTAT
Source organism: Macrosiphum euphorbiae (assembly GCA_949089665.1). Classification (NCBI taxonomy): domain Eukaryota; kingdom Metazoa; phylum Arthropoda; class Insecta; order Hemiptera; family Aphididae; genus Macrosiphum; species Macrosiphum euphorbiae. The sequence continues at coordinate 68,212,194 of CARXXK010000003.1, read as the reverse complement.
AATATTGAGTGTATCCCTTATAGAATACACAAACATATTTTTACTAGATCAGAGATGTTTAGTCCATGGGTTCTGAAAAAATTTCTCAGAAAGCAAGATGCGGTTCCTCGGGCCCCAAACCATAAACCCACGACGTCCCAGTTGTTGATGTTGTATTGATTCTTAAGTATGGGGACGCATGGTTGGTATATCGCCCTCTTTTCCTCGTCCACTGCTGTATCTCGCAGGGGGTTATTTGTTTCCCAACGAATTGTTGGGTCTAAAATGAGTCCGTGGTTTTTTTATCCTGTCCAGCACTATAATATCAGCGCGACGGTTTTGGGTGATACCGTCATTTGTTGTTTCGCAGTGAACTTCCTCATATACTTCGAAATTTTTACTCCGGAATAGGTCAGCTATTGCTGAACGAACGCGATGATGAGCCGCATTTCGCAGTAACTCAGTCTTTGGACAGGAGCCTCTAATGTGCGGTAGTGATTCAACAATATTATTCTCATTGCATACTTCGTTTCTGCAATGGCGACTACCACCCACGCTGCGACCCCCTGTTCCACGGTTAGACATTGAGTTAATCGATGCTTTTATCGCGTTGGTCCATTCACTGCCCGATAAACCACCTTTGTTTGATACCCAGGCGTTTGTGAGAGTGCATTTATCATACCAGAGTACACCGATTCCCCTCTGGCATAGTTGTTTCCATTTGTTAAATTCACTCGCCCGCAACTCTGAGCGGATAGCCTGAGCATTTTGACCTATTACGTTACCCAAACGGAGACGACACTTGGCTATTTCATCTGGGAGATCGCGGACTGCCTTTAGATGTCGGTCATTTATTCTCGATAACTTCTGTGCAATTGTCAGGTGCTGTAAGGATGCTTCCCAAAAAGTTCGTAGCATACAGTTATACTTCACATTACTATTATACTTAGAGGTATCAAATAAAACATAACTTAACAATTTTTAATCAATTTACGACTAAATTTTTTTTAATTTTATACATGTATGTATATTTTTTTACAATCAAGATGTTTTCTTTGATATTGCAGTTTCACGAACAGCAACCCATCAAAAATATTTTGCTATCCAATCGATAGGAAGCACTTTAGCACTGCTCTAATGCATGGCTAGTGTAATTAATATGTTGACAATATCTGCTGTAATCAATAATCATACACTATCGGGTTTAGTGTAGTACTATAGTGTGGTAGTTTGGAGCATATATATAGCTAATATAATATTATCTTATTGTTTGATGCATTGGTAGTGGTTCTTATGATTACGAACATTGCCTTAATAAACCATTAAATATTTTTATCTGGTCATGTAGTGACAGGTACTCATGTGTCTTAATGTAAAACACTAACTATGCTTTTTAGGTGTTGACTTCGATCGTATATAATCAGAAATTCTTCATAATTTAGCTTTGATTTCCACATAAATTTCTCCATGTAAGATCGTAAAAAATTTATAATAAGAGTAAAAAAAAATATTATAATAGAGTTAAAACAATTAACATCACGTTCAGAAGTTAGTGGACCACTTGACCCTTTCAACAAATAAATAAACTATAAAGAGCGTTGGTACATGACTTTATTTTGGGGTGATATCTTGCATGCATTTAATAAAACATAGTACCCAACACCACCTAACACTAAATGATTATAATTATTAAAAAATACGTGTATAATGTATATATATGTTACGGTCAAAGTGTATAATGAGGCGTTGTAGTGTATATGCCATGGCAATGTATTCCTGTATAATTACAATTTACAATGCTCAATGGACAATGTGGAAAATTATACACTTTGGCCGAGCATTTTACCTACACAATGACAAAAACACACTGCAAAAATGTAGGTAATGAAAAAGATATAAAATAATTTTGGTCTTTAATTAATAATTTACAATTATTTATTTTTATATAATATAAATGTTAAAAAAAATTGATAAACATTATATTTTATTATGTTATAATGAGATTTTAATGAAACTATTAATATATTTATTTAAGTTAATAAAATGTATTTATATATAATAGTTAATATATAATACTGAAGTAATATAAAATAATAATAAAAATGTATAAAATAATATTTCGTTATATTTTAACAACTTAAACTTAATTATCAATCAAACCGGTTCACACTACACCGTGTCGTGTCAACCCCCTTTAAGCTTATTGCATGCCAAAAAAAAAAATGTCCAAATTGCATACCATCTCTTAGAGGGGTCTGTCCGAATTGCATACCTTGAACTACATGTTTATTTATTATGCACTTAAACAACTTAAACTTTTTTTGGACTTTCCTAATTAAAAAAAAAAATCATGTATAGAAACTCTATTTTATCTATGGCTGTTGCAATTGATTAGTTTCTAGATTGAAATTTTTTTATATCCGAGTAAATATTTTCCCAAACTGTATCTATATTCGAGTAATGTAGTGTATTGTAGTCTGTTTCACAAACATAGATATACGCGTATCGGTCACTTAAGTGTTTGTAGCTGTCAAATTTATAAGCTTTATTACCTACTACTATTATTATTATTATTGTTTTTTTAATTTATTATTATTATTATTATTATATTGTAACGAAATTTTTCATTGTAATTATTCCCCTGAAAAATTTTAAACTATTTCCCCTTTAATATTAACCATTTAATAAAATGCTATTACAAAAAAAAAAATTTTTAATCAAAAAAATATGTTTCCGGTATGAGTATTATTAATATATATTTTCCATATCGACATATTTTATTATTATGAACTATTATTATATATATTGTATATTTAAATTGTAACATCGTGTGCTTGAAATATCGAAAAAACCCACCAAATTTTAAAACAATATTATTTATTTGAAATACTATGTAAACATGTAAAATACACTCACTTGATTACCTTAACTACATAGTTTTATTTAACTAATGGCCTTTGCTGTTGATGAAAAATAGTTTTATTTAATATTTATTATTCACAGTGTCACCTTCTACAATATTTATATATTTTATTGTAATGTAACAAAATTCCCGTTCCTCCGTGGAAAAGTAAGTTATTTAGTCATTTTATTCGGACATACATACCCCTTTGGCAATAAGTATGTAAATTATTATCTTGAATATATTACAGTTACAGATAGATATCCAAATTAAAAAACAGTATCGATATTGAAATATTAAAATACGCAGTCATTTATTAGTCATTATACTTCGTTACTATCGAATAGCGTGAGTGAATGTAAATATGTAATCTAGCAATCGATAATCGTTATCGTCGTACAGGCCAAATAAATTCTACCTATATAAATGCGCGGACGTCGAGAGTTGAAACACTTATTTCTCTGTACGAAATACTAAAAATGTACATTGCCCACAAACGGTAAATTGGCCACTTCACAAAATTCACGGCCATTGTATTAGGTACAACATTTCCGGCAATGTAACAAAATTAAAAAACAGTTTGTTTTTCTCGAATATTATACGCTCTGACCGTAGCATACACATTTTCAAAATACTTAAAAGAAATTATGTGTACTTGATATTACATAAGATGGAAAAAAATTACAACAATTTTTCCACAATCGTGTTTTTATTGCTCTACGTGACTTATACGTACCTATACATTATGTTTGATCCACTCATTACTTAATATATTGGTGTATAGATACTATACAAAAATGAAATATTATGATAGTATAATTATTATTAGACACTAAAAAAAACCTAATACTATGAATTGTTTATTGTACTGTTATACATTTATATTCATATTTTAATTCCATTGTAAAACAATTACATTTAATGCTGAAAATTGCAATTAAAATTTTAAAATAAACTAGCGATGAAATAGTTAAAAAAAGCTATGTTTACATCAAATTAAAATACACTTCCTGTAATCCAAAGTTCTACTTGGATATAATATCAAAAATGAAACTAATGTAGGTACCCAATAAAATACTAAGTGGGGCTAATTCATTAAATGGTATATTTTTCCAAACAATTGATTATTTTATATTACAATTAATAACCAATTTATATTAACCATTATGTAGGTAAATATCTATATTATTAGATAATAATATAAATTATGAATCCTAATTCCTAAAAAATATATTTTTGACTTGACGGTGAGAGTGTGTTATACACTGCTACAGCCTATTGCAACGTATGACGACTGTTTCCAGTTTTAGCAATATATCATAGTAGAGCAGAAATGTAGAGAAATTTTTCATTCGATACAATTAGAAAATTCAAATTTTTAAACATCATTATAATTTAAGTATACACTTTTATGGCTTTTAAAAATATTCCATGGAAATTACCCACCCACTACTCGTGGGAAATGAAATAGCCTATCGTTGTCTAATGGCTATTATATGATTTCCTCACCAATAACATTAAGGGAATATGTTATAGAAAATTTGACTTCCCTATAGTTGCGCTCTTGAGCCTGCCTAGCGATTCTTTCTGTGATAGAGGATGGACTTAAAATATGAAAATTCAATTCGTACCTAACCATGAAACGTCATTATAATGGCGCCAGGGTTGTTATGTTTAAGACATAATGACTACAACCTGTTTAAACAGTGTAAAATCCAGGCGATTATTGTTGTTTTTTTTTCAAAAATGAATGGAGTACACAAAAATGTTGGATAAGTGAGACAGAAACATCTACCTATATTAATAATTAATAACACATTTTGAAACAGTAGTGTACCCTAACTACTCTAATGGCGGTAGCAGTCGTACAGTACACTAGGTACCACAGAACAACGTAGGTTACTGTAAGCCACGGATTAATATACTATCAGCTGGTGGTGTTGGTGGTACACTGGTACAACGTCAACAACTTACTACAACACGATAACCACGAACTAACTTTAAGATAATAATAGATAACTATAAAATTAATAAATATTAAATATTAATATTCTCGTGTGTTCATGACGATAACCCACGTCAATACGTCATGATAATATCTATAAAACAACTAAGATATTATAGATTTAATGCAGATGTAATATACTGGTTGCTCTGATAGCTACTAGTATATTAACGTTTGCAGGTAGCTAGACCGGTTACTTGATGATGAGGTATCGGTTGAATAATTATAACACAAATGCCAAATATTATACTGTTGTTTATTAGAGTTCCAACAATCACAAAAGTGCTGAGTCCAAATGACAATCGTTACACAGAGTTGCGTGAAGGTGCTTGTAGTAGCGATGAGTAGACACGTCTGAATACAGGCCGTTTCGGGGTCCCTCTTATAGTCCGGTCCCCGCTCCCCTTTGCCTAGTGATGCTGTATCGCTGTTCTGACGGATGTGGTCCATGTGGCCATCGACCCAACTACGCAATTTTGAAATTCCTAATCTATTCTGGGTATTACTATAATGTACTGACAGATATTTGTGACTGTCAATTTATTATAATAAACCACTACTTTTCTATATTGAATTTCTCTCATATAACGCTATCGCATTTATCACATCCGCCTATTCTACATGATTCCAAAGTCGTGCTAATCTATTGTGGTTTTAGTTTGAATATCGTGTCTCCTTGACTCTTGAGCCTTACATTTATTAATCGCAATTTTGTTTACGCGTTCGTTTTTGGTGTTATATTCCTCATGGTTTCTTTGATTAAGTACAACCAAAAAGGTTAACTAGTTTTTATTTGATATAATATCTACATACCATTACCTATCTACGGTATATTATGTTAAATATATAAATTTCTTAGGTATCATAGATTCTGTGGTAGTACGATTGTACGAACCTTTCACCTTAAGATATTATAAGAATAGATAGGACACGCATATAGTATATACTGGCTTCGTAAGAGGTTGCTGTCTTTTTTGGGTAGAGACTAGAGAGAAAGTTCAATACCTATCTAGTATCTAGTATCTACAACTGTCTACAAGAGAGATAGACTATAAGAGTGCTTTTTGAGGTTAGATTAGAAAATTGTAATATATGAATAATGATATTCAATTATAATATGCAATAAATTATAATTAAAATAATTAAATTGTTATTTTATATTCAATTTTATATATGTTTTTGTTTTTTTAAATCGTATTAATATATCTTATCAATAATTAAGAAACTCTTATAACCTCAAAAATGTTGTCAATTTATTCTCAGTTGATAACATAGTTGATAAGCCCGATGTCCTATCAAATTGTTCTATGGTAGCAGGCTGGTAATCCAACAGCAGCTCGACTTGGCATATTATTGTGTTACACCAACCAAGGTTACGTTTACGGGACGTTGTTGACAAGTAATGACAACGTTTATTTTCATTTTTTTTGTTTACACTAAAGTACTTTACAGTTTACACCACGGCCGTGGTTAATTTTTTATAACGCCTACGCCATTTGCTACTGTTGTAGTAGTATCTGTTCTAGCGTCGTCGATATTGGAGTTTGTTATTCGAAAGTCTATCCGATAAGGACCGCTGTTGATCGGATTCCACGTCTGTTCAGTAGTCCAGTCCACAGACTAGTGTAACTCCGCTCTCCGGTCGCCAACGGTCCGTTCGTAGCTCACCACATACCCAGTACGAGCGTATATTTTCAATCAGAGGTCTCAATCTTCTGAAACAAGTGCTCTGCTTCGACAACTCGTACGGCCATTCGTTTATAGGTAATATCGTTGTGGAAAAGTCGGCCATGTACAACACTAGAAGTTCAAGTACGGAAAATCGATTTTTGTTACTTATTTTTTTTATATTTGTCTACCCTAGGGACAGACCCCTCCTTTGTGTAGGGACTAGGGGTCGTGACCGTATCAAACGTACAATATTGTTGTTTCTAGTCCCAAAAGTCATATTGCCATGGCCTACCTAGTTCATGCACTAAAAAATGCTTTGTTTGCAATGTGTGCTCCACGGCACCTGTGCTAAAATGTGAACTAAAAACCTTTGATTACCTATCTACGCGATTATAACTACTAAAAGTTATACGAAATACAAACATAACATTTATTCCGAAATTTTTCATTTTAATTCATAAACTAAACTTAATATTTTTTATTCCAAACTAAATTGAATAGGTAGGTACCTCCTAAATACATTTTTTTTTAACATGCAGAGTAAACTCTTAATATGTTATAATTTCTTATAAATCTGTAGATTATTTTTAAACAGTAAATATCATGCAGGTCCTACCTTATCCTTTGATCCAGTTTAAACTGGAAAACATTTAAAAAAAATGTTGGGTAGGTAATATCTACTCTTTTATTTTAATATATACCTACAATGAAATAGACCTCCCTTGTCGAAAACTTAATGTTATATTATTATGTTAAGCATCTTTCAAGGTTAATATTTTGTAGTAAAAAATACTTATATTTTAATATCCAACATACCTACAGTTAGTTGTTTTAATAAATTAATAGCTAGGTACATTTTGTATTCAAATAATATACTATAACTATATAATATTAGGTCTTTCTATATCAAACGTAAACATTATGTAACTAACTTAATTTTGACTCAATAAGCTATAATAATCAACCGAAAATAAAATGTATTTTTTCTATGATTAATTTAGTTCATTAAACAAAACAGGTATGTAAAAACACATTACTGTAACTACAGGATGCCCTGTGAGGATTTACCCATTAGCCCGTAGAGGGGTCATAACTGAAAAAAACCAGTTTTTTTTCCATTTTACCTATAAAGTATAAACTAAGACAATTATTTAAAATCATGAGATCAATGAAAATAAAATGTTAAAAAGTCAAAATCTTCAATTGTTTCTAAAATAAAAATACAAAAAAATAACTTTTTTAAATTTTTTTACCAAAAATTTTAATTAAATTAAAAATAAGATATGTGTAGTCCTTGTCTCTGAGTCTAATAAAAAGAAAAACAGATTTATGAACTTTTGATACCTTTATCTATTATCTCAGGAGATATCGCAACGGGACACGCTGTATATATCACAGAATGAGACTGAAAATAATATCACATTACTATTTATAATATAAGATAAGTAAATTGTAAATTTAATAAATATTGTTTAAACAACATACATAGTTATTAAAATTAATAATAGAATTATGATGGAATTATTTTCTTCCTAAAATTTTGGTAAGAATTGTTCTCTTTTAAAGAGTGACAATTAATAGCCAAACGGATGAGTGCTAAACTAGCCACCACTGCTATAGTGTAGGGCCCAATTATGTATGTAAAAAATTACAATTGTTTAATTACAAATGAGTAAAATAAGTCTATAGGTACCAACCATAAAAATTGCTGATATACCCTATTTTTTGAAAATCTTTTTCTATAATTTGTACAGAAATGGTAATAGACTTATAATATACGAGCAATAAATTATGATTTAATTTAATTGTTATACTAATTCCTAATTTATAATTGTTATTTTTTCGGGTGGCGGTAGTCACGGTAATCAGTATATCAAAAAGATTGAAACTTTCAGACAACAACAACATCAACTGCAGCAGCACAACAGCAAACAAAACAATGTCTAATGTGGACAATTGTGTAACATCAGTAAGCTTTTAAAATTAGTTTCATTGTTATCATCATTATTTATTGTATTACCTATCAACACTTTGTGATATACATAATACATACAATATTATTCTGGTTAAGATTAGTTATGATATACATGACTTTTTAAGAATTTAAATGTGCCTATTTTTACTTAGTTAATATTGAACACATTATTAGTTCTAAAATAAGTAAATAGTAAAATATTAAATTTATAGGATTATTATTCGTAAAGCCCGTGTGAGTGAGTGCAGTTTTGCAATTTCATAAAAAATAGTTACTACCTACACTTTTACTTTTATAAAGTAGGTACTAATTGCGCAAACATTAACTATTTAATATTTATAGGTATATAATTAATAAATCTTCCATAATTTAATAATTGTAGTTATTGAAATAAATGTATACCTAACGAAGAATATTCACATCAGTAAATCAAATTATAATGATAAAACAAATTGTACGCGCCAAAAATTTCTAGCTGAAAACAGTACCTAACCATAATAATTATTGAGTTTTTTATTTATTCAAATAATAGTTGAATTTTAACAGACATGTACTCCCCCGATTATATTTATTTAACTTAAAGATTCTAAATCGCTTATTGATGTTTAAATTTATTTAAGTTTTTATTAATATAATAATTAACACTCGGTTTTACCACTATTTACTAATTAGTTTTTTGTTTTCTTGTTTATAAATTGATAATGATGATGATAATAATATTAGTATTATTTATTTAATTGTATTTAATAAAGTAACTGCTATATACTTGCTTTTATTTTTAGAAAACAACTACTCCAATGAAAAAATCAATTCAACAACAATCCATGCCCTTGCATGATGCACCATCACAACAAACAACATGTTCTAATCCAGTTGTCCAAACTCAAATACCGACAGCCTCAGTTACTCAAACGTCTCCAGTAAAAGATTTTGAGGTATATAGCTATGTGTTTACATTTAACGATTGCAATGGTCACATACTCATATTTATATAATATATACACATCAAATAACTGTTATCGCTGTTCTTAAAAACTTGTTAACAAATTATTTATCATTTCTTGAGCGATATTAAATTTTTTGAGTGAATACCAAGTAATTAATTACATTTGTGTATTTAAAAATTAAAGGTTTATGTAATATGACACCAAATTATTAATATTTGTATTGATTAAAAACAAATTACTATAGCATTGCAAAAGAACATGTCTATATATTCTGACGGATTTAAGTTTACTGCATATTTTAAAATAACAGTACATCTATTTCAGAGTCGTAGTGCGGATTTGATCAATCCATATCATTTTTGGATTTAAGATTGCAAATATTATTCCTGGGGCGTCTCGCATAAACGTGAGACAGCTAAGCTTAAAATTTGTTGCGGTGATGTAAATTCAGTATGGTTGAAGCTATTACTTGTTGCCAATAATACTTATTATTTTAATATAAATATAAAAGTCCTAATATGATTACCTAACATTGATATAATTAAACTATTCAAAAGAAAAAATAATTTGTTTATTTTTAGTTGCATTAGACTATTAAGCTAATTAAGCTTAATATGAAAATTAATCATATTTTTATAATAAAATTACCTATTTTAAAATTTTAGTTTATTGTGATTGGCAACTTGTAAACCCAACTATTAATTTGATGGTATTTATTATATCATCTGACAAGTAGGATTCTATATATACACAAATATTGTGTTTATTTACAGTCTAAGTCAGTGATATTTTGTCATCATTTGTGATGGATTGTGTCATAGCTTTTTTGGTAACTACATAGACCTTGGCAGATCAAACACTGTCCTCTTATAATAATAATAATGATAATTATAGTTAATACAATTAAAATATTATTATTATTATTATTTATGCTATACTATTTTGATGTATTATCTGCTAAAGTATATGTGTCTTGCGCTAACTGAAAATACTTCTTCGCCGCGTTTTTAAAAATTGCTTATGTTGTCTCATTGTCTATATAGAATAAACAAATAAAACTTGAAGTTGAAAGTTCAATTAGCGAGAAGTCAGAAGTAAAATGGCCTGTCAAACGAAGTATGCAATTCTATTTAAATCAAGTTATTGTCATTTGGGTGAATTGATTATTTTTAATTTATAAATTTATTTTTGTGTTAGAAATTAATAAGAAAGAACGGAAAAAGCGCTTGAATGCTCGAATGCGTCGTTTAGTATCTCCCAAAAGTCCATTAATGGTATTTTCTGAGTTGTTCAAGGATGTACCAATTCAATTACAAGAGCACTCAATAAATAATGTTACGGGTTACACTGCTACACTTGAGGTAAGATAAATTTTGAGATATAATTGAATTAGAAGGCTTGATTTTATTCTTGCGTATTATTATAATAATTAATAATGTATACTTTTAAAAACAATGTAGATTGATGGTCAGATGTATTCTGCAAATCACATCTCCAAGACTCAGGCCAAACAAAAGGCATGTGAAAATTTCTTGCGCATTATGTTGGCTAAAAAAATAAGTGAGCGATCTGGTACGTTGATCTAGTTAACTTTTAATGGTAATCGGAAAAAAAATCCCAAAGCAAATAGTTAAATATCATCTTACTTCTTAAAATCCTCATAACACGCTTTAAAATTAAAATACAGTAGAACTCCGATTATCCGGACTAATTAATGTCAAGGTTGGTCCGGATGATTGACAAATGACATTTAAAAGGTATTAGGACATTGTAACACGACAATTCACTCGTTATAATAATATAACAATTGACAGACTAAACTGTGCGACGATTAGACAACAACTGACCATTGGGGGGTGCATAGGGACTTTTGCACCCCCGAGTTAAAAATGTGCACCCCCAAAATATAAAAGACTAAATCTATAATATTTTGATCATTTTGAAGTAAATATTATCAATAAATACAAAAATATTGTAAGTGGGTACTTAACTATTGTGTTCCAACATTCCCAGCTATAACAGTATAACATAATATTATGAAATAATCTAGCTTAAGACCCTTTTTTTTTTCTTCCTGTTAATTGGATGTCCGTTTGATTGGCGTTCAGATAATCGGAGTTCTAATGTATAATAAAAAGCTTATGATATTACCTAGATGATAATCTTACATTTAAGAGTCAATTCACACCAATTTTTAAACTAACCTGATCTGCTGAGCGTAAAAATGTTCATTTTTTTATATTTTTATATTTAAAATGATTTAAATATTTATAATATATTATTAACTATTATGTTACTGTTTAAGAATTTTTGTGGACACACAGTATAATATTTACCATTTCCACTTCATAAAATAAATCGATTTTGTATACAAGTAGTTACACTGTTTCCGATCAGACATCAAGATTATATTATAATAAATAAATATGTTTGACTATTAAAAGTATCCGACTGGTAATTCAACTTTACAGTAAAATTAACATAAATTTGTTACTCGGAGTCGTCAAATTTACCTTCACCAAATATAAATAATTGTAGTGTTATAACTTTTTCTCGTCTAGATAATGTTATAACTTATAATTATAAAATGCACAATTGTAGTATATTACATATTAATACTTTAGTTAAAATATAATTTAAGATGTTAGGATTCATGAATAGGAATACGATTAATTTTAAAATCATTAACTCATTAAAAAATTTATATTATTTAATTTCACTGTCAATTTGGCAAATTTGCCAAATTGAGATCCCACTTACTGTACTATTATTACTAAAGGGTACTTACCTGTTTATAAATAAATAAATAAAAATATTTATATAGCAATATCATATAATATAATATTTACCTACCCATTTATCAATATTATAATCTATATATATATAAAAAAGGAGCTTGAAAAATGTCGTTACCTCATCAATCAAGAACATCTGATCCGATTTGGCTCAAATTTTTTTTTAAGATGTTTGTATTTGCCCGAAGAAGGTTTTTACGAAAGAAAATTTTAGAAAAATCCACCGGAAAAGTAGAAGATTTGAATGTCAAAAAATACAATAGTGGCGCCATCAGTCCAGAAAAAAATTAACTAAATAATAATAGTATGTTGTATATTGCTTGCTATTGGTTACGGAGGCATGTTTGTGCATTTGTATTATTATTTTTTTTTCAATATATAAAAACAGCTGTTCTCGATATAAAGAGGTAACATACATTTTTCACTCTCCATTTTTATATATATAGATGAATTTTTGTGTGTAGATTATAACTCTGGAAAGAAGATAGTCTAATTTAAAAATTGTTAAATTCGGTTTTTTTTATACTTTTTTAGTACGGTTAGGTTAGATTAGAATTTTGTATTAAATAATTATATTAATCCACCATCGGTGGAATTAAGTAAAAACGATAACTTGGTATAACTTTGATACTTTAGAGTTAAATCATACACTTACGTACAAACAGCACGTGGTCTGAGATCTACCTCAGGTAGATTGCCTACCTGATAATAATATACTAGGTACTGCGAATCATAATTTTTATTTCGGGTAACGGAAAAGTTAAGATAAGTTTTGAACACCATACACCGAATTTTAAATAATTGAACAAAGTATGAGTCGTATGGGTAGAGTTGGTACATTTAACGGGCAATAAAGTGCACGGGATCAGAAGTAGTATAATAATTATTGTTCAAATTTTATATTTTTTTTGACAGCTTTATCCAATAGTTAGGTATAGCTTTGGGGATTTTTTTCTAGATTCCTTTTATAAACTAGCTCATATAGTATATGCATATATATAAATACTGACATATATTTAATTAGAAAAAAAAGAAGAATCTCCCATAGAAACAGTGACGGTAGATGGAGAAAATGGTACTGTACAGAAACCTAACGGACCCCCACAGGAAGATTTCCCGTGGCCACATTTTGCTTCATTAGCTATGCATAACTTATTACATCAATGGGAGCTACAGCCTGTTTCAAAAGCTATTAATTTACAAGAAGAACAACCAAATGCCATAAAATCACCACCAAAGGTAAAGGTGAGTAATTATTTATTTACTATTTACTAGGGATGGGCCCATATCACTTTTAATCTATAACCGATAATCCGATATGTTATGCAAATTTAAAACCGATAACCGATATATTCAAAACTTAGAATTTTTATCCAAACGCATGAACAAATATTATAAAATACCCGATAATACATGATAACCAATACGTTTAGTGTTTACAGTTATAACCGCTCGCAGAGTTGATAATATTAGATTATACATATTATAATGATAAATTGTTTTTTTTTTTTTATATCGGTTTTAAATAAATCGGCCGATAATCGATATAGTTTTGCACATCGGCCCGGCCCTACTATTTACAATTTATTCTAAATTAACAGTTATTAATACAAATTAATCGATTTTGAATTTTCGGGAATTGAAAGGAAAAAGTTGAAAATTTGTAGCTATTTATTAAAAGTAACTATTTACTAATACTATACCTATAACTTATTATTAAAAGTAATTAGACTTTTAATATCAGTCAACTTGGTGGGACCCATTTTATTATTTATGGATAAAAAACCAAAAATGTTTTTCACATTAATTTTTAATGACATAATAAGCAGAAATACAACTGTATACACTACTCTACCTATTATACTTTTACCAAGGAATAAGCTTATTTAATAAAAATAGAAATAATAAATGAGGTATGCTATATTATACTTTCTAAAACAACTCTATATAATATTTTATCACTAAATCAATAATTGTACTTTTAGTATGTTAAAATATATTATTTTCCATTTAAAGTTAATATTACTTAAATAGACAGTAAAGAAACGCTGTGTGTAGACTCCTGGCCATGGTCAGTGAGCCGACTAGTGTCAACATCTTACATATACAAATAAACGGAATATAGTTATATATTATTTTGGCATAAGGTATAATATATTTTAATATTTGATTTTGTGGTATCAACTTGTAACTAAATAATTATTAATTAAAAATTCACTAGTCATTATTATGGTATATAATATGAACAATTTTTTGAATATTGGAATAATTTTTTATACTAACATATTATTACTTATGTATTTAAAACCCCGATTACAACTTAAAAGTTTATATCACAAAATTAAATATATAATATTAACAATAAAGAAATAGTAACGAGGCATTTACTAAAACTGTTAAGGTTGAAAATTGGACAAAAGTATGTAGTATCTACTATCTTATTCCCTTTATTATCTAACATAGTAGCAATTTAAATTTTAAATACTAATACAAGGTCATATGTTATTCATATTTTGTGGTAGCTCTGATATTTTATTTGATATACACAAGTACACCACACCATATTATAGTTTTATAACTTAAGCCCTTCTATTTTAGGCTGGTGCTATGAGAAAGTTTCCCGAAGACCCAAAAAACTGCAATCCAGTACAGTTAATAAATCAAATGAAGCCCGGTGTCAAATTTATTGAAACTATAATTAGTTCAACACCATCAGTTTTCCAAGTGAAATGTGAAATAGACAACATTCCATTCACTGGGCAAGGTAATATTTTTGTAATATTATGTTACTGTTTTACATGTTAAACTTATTTTTAATTGAAAATAGATTTAGAAATTCTATTTAATATAAACTGATAGTCAGTGTTGGGTGAATTACTTTAATAAAATTACGTTACTCGTTACATTAAATATTTTTATTTAAATTACATTTGTATTACCCAAAATTATTTTTATCACTACTTTACTTTTTCATTCAAAATCAGTCCATAACAAATAATTAGTATTAGATACATTGTTAATGACTTAATGTTATCAGTGGCGTATATAGTGGGTGAGCACAGTAGGCTGCAGCCCCCCCCCTCGAAATTACAGTCTTTTTAAATAGAACAACAGTATATTTTATTAGGTTATAATATTTGAAAGCCTGTTGAAAAGTAACAAATACAAATATATTTATAGAAACTGTTAAATATATAGTAGACACTTGTAGACATCACATCCTAGTTTCTATCTACTATAGCCCACACCAAAAATTATTTCTATATACGCCACTGAATGTTATACATGAACAAAATGTATAAATGTATAAGTATTAATTCCTGGGATCTTTAATAATATTGTTGATTATTATTTATTATAAAAACTTTTGGAATCGTAGTTTCCAAAGTCTCTAGTTTTTGTCATACATTCTACATTCATAACTTATTTTAATAACGTGGAAAATAAAAAGTTACTCCATAGAACATACTGTTAAAAAGTAATACTATTACAATTACATTAATTTAAATAAAATATAATTAAATTACTTCAGTGTACAGTAATTTGTAATTTGCGTTATGTTACTACCCAACACTGCTGATAGTATGATATATAATTTGATATGTAATCACTTTATAATGTAAAAATAAATAAATAGTATTAGCAGTCAATATATTAGATGTTGAGGTTAGCTTCACAATTAAATAATAAAAAAATCCAATACTAGTTTTAATTTTGCCAAAAAAATGTTTATTCATACAAAAACATAAATAAATTATAATAATTAATATTGTTTATTTATACTATAAATTATTTTTACTTTTAAATTATATCTTATAGGTTCGACTAAAAAGGCAGCTAAGAAGGAATGTTGTATTGCAGCAATCAAATACTTTTGGCATTTTGATTTCCATGCCATAGAAGATGATTTAGTCACTAAGAAATGAACATATTTATAATAATATATGTTTGTTTAGACAACTTTATTAGTCAACTATTTATTTTGTTTTCATAACGTTTAAGGATACTTAGTGGTTATTATTGTACGGACATAGTATTAATCGTAATATTTATATGTGTTTCTATTATAAAAATATCAACTTGTATAATTTACCTTTTAAATAATTGATCAGAATCCCCAGATAGTTATTTAAATCTAAAATTAATATATATATATATATATGTATTGCATATTTATATACACTTTTTGGAAATTAATTCACTTAAAAAGACAATTCAAAACTTAATATAACTTTGTTACAGAATTACTTTTAACATAAACAATTTTCTTTCTGTAAAATGTCTAACCCAGAACTACCACTGCGCTTACAGAAAAAATTGACGGGATCACTCACTCGCTCACACTGTTTAATCTTAGGTGGAAGAGGGTGATGGGGAATTATCCAGTACTCTGGACAGTATCTCAAGGTGAGAGGAAATTTCCAAACACCAATAAGTTTTAACAATTATTTGTAGATCAAATAATTTGGTTCTCAATAATAAGTAACAAAAATATTATTTTTTTTTATTATTACTAATTAAAAATTGGCTATTTAGTATTATTATGCAGTTACTATATTAATATTTCACCTTTGAGTAGAATATATCATTTTTAATAGTATATTTAATAAGTGTAAATGTTTGAATTTTGCAAATTATATTTAGTATGACATATATTTCTTAAATAATATTGTTTTATTTGATTTAACTAAGTATACCTATTCTCCAAAACAGTTTTAAACACACTATATTAATTCTAAGGTTTCTCTTGTTGAGAACTTATGTTTTATTACTAATATGTTTCTATAATATCATATTTATAAAATTATAAAATTCTACTTTCTATCTGCAGTATGTAAGCGCTTACCTGCAGTGCTCGTGTATAGAAAATGTTAATATAAACAATCGGTGAAAATTTCATGTATTTAAAGTTTTTGTTTTAGAGTAAAACCAAAACCAATTTTGGGTAAAAATTACAGTTTTTTTTAATTTTGATTTTGTTTTTCCCTGCGCTTTCGAAATCTATTGAGAATTTCTGTTGAAGAAAATCAAAGTAGTGTTACTGCCCCAAACTATGATGACTGATGACAGACACAAAAAAAAACATATCATTGTAAAAACAATACTAATAAGTAATAAAATACGGGATAAAATATTAATTTATTAATATTATAACTTAATTCTAAAAAAGTAAATAGTAATAAATCATAAAAAAAAGAGTTATGAGTGTTTTAGTATGCTTTTTTTAATGGTACCTTAAAAAAAAGTCGCTCAAACTTGTAATGGAAGTTATGTTCAAAAAACTTCAAAATACTCGATTTTTCAAAAATCGTGTTTTTGAATTAAAAATACCAAAAAATTGTATTTTTGGAATTTTAATTTTTTTTGTATTGTTAATATATTTTGTATACTTAATGTTTTGATAAAATCAAAATTTATCTATCGTACTTACTTTTTATGTTAAACTTAAAAATGCTCGACTTTTCTAAAATCGTGTTTTTGAGTTTAAAATACCAATACCTAAACATTTTTGAAATTTTTTTTTCATTCGGTGTGGAATGACAAGCTTTTAGTATAACGGGATCTAAGATCTAACTAATAACTTAGCTTTGTGTGATATAAATATAATAATATAATATTTAAAATAATAGAAAATCAATTATTAGTTGAACTCATCATCTGAATTTGAACCATCAGAATGTTCAGCAACTACAAGTTACAACTAACTGCATTTGCCCAGAAGGGTTGTACACTATAAGGGTAAGTTAAAAAAATTCCGTTAAAGGATCTAACCCTGATGCTCGGCGTGACTTCAGGAACATGTATTTGGCCAGATGATAGCCTGCATAGAAGTGTTTTTTTCTGCAATACTGCGTCATTGACGCTTTAGCATGATTTAGCAATTTTTTTGTAGTCAAGTGAGCAAGAAACAAAATACGTGTTTTCTTACGCTGAATTCAAAACTGTTTGAAAAAATTCCCGGAAACTTACCGTCCAAAAGTTATGGAAGTTCAAAGTTGCAGTGATTACGTGTGTATCGGCACTCCGCTCCGCAAATCGAAAATATCCCCCGATTTGTTGAACTTTGAATTGCCATAACTTTTGAACTGTAAGTTTGGGGGAATTTTTTCAAACAGTTTTGAATTCAGCATAAAAAACCACGTATTTTGAAAAAAAGGGTGTCCCGTAAAGTAGGTAATATATCTAAAAATTATATAGTTATACAAACACATAATACACATTACACCACGCTGGTCACTCGCAATACTCGCTCGCTCGAAAAATAAAAATCAAATAAAAATGTAATGTAATACATACCGATCTTTTCATGTCGGATAATCATTCCGTCAAAAACAACTTCTCGGTGAAAAGAGGCCCAATCAACAGACGTCTGTCGAGTCATGTCCGTTTGCTTTCGAATAAATTCAAGTGATACTTGTTTATCCCACGAATAGGCAAACATAACAATTTGGTAGATCTTCAGGTGAGACTTTAAGAAAAAAGAAAATTTCCGAACGGATTGTTGAAAATCGCACTTCACTTTTTTTTTTAACTTTGGTCAATCGAGGTTTGTCTGCACCGCCAAACAAAACCATCCATAGAGTTGACATTAGAACACAATAATAATAAATGACCCTTATTGCATTTTTATGTACTGAAGTTTGCAATAAGTCCCCAAGACTGCAATGTCTCTATTATTGGCATGATTGGCGGACCACGTTGCTTACGCTCAAAAAGTTCGTACATTTTGACAATATTCAACATATTGGTATAATTTAATATAAAATTTATATAAACCACAAATCACGGTGTTGCACAAACTTAATTGAAAATCGTTATGAGCTATATATTATGACTTATGAGGTACATATCAAATGCCGATAAAGATACGCACCTAGCGTACAAATATTGGTAAGCCTAATAAATTATAGTTTATCGCTAACGATTAGCTAGTTAGATATAGTTATTTGGTAAAAACCAAAGCTGTGTGGAACTGCAAAATTAAAATAGACCACAATATTATGCCACGATATTTTAATAGGTAGGTACCTTATTTTCAACATAATTAAATTCGCTTTAACTTCGAAAGTAATTCCGACTGACAAATTTTTATTACACCAAAAACTTAGTCATTACATATCGAATGAGAAAAAAGTTTCCAAAATGTTTAGATATTGGTAGTTTTAATTCAAAAACTCAATTTCTTGAAAAATCGAGTATTTTGAACCATAACTTCCATTAGAAGGTTGAGCGACTTTTTTTAAGGTAGGTACCATTAAAAAAAGCATACTAAAGCACACATTTTGCAAAAAAAAAATCGCTTGTTGGCTGAACTAGAATTATGCCGAAAAAGTTATTGATTGGAACTTAAAATGTAACAATTAATTTTAAACCTACATATACATGTATATGTATTATATAGATTGAATATTGATCATAGATGTAGGTATCGATTAGATGTATACGAAACAATATTTTACTAAAGTTTTATTGGAAATGTTGACTTTGAACCTAATTGGAAATAATATTTTTGTGGGTGTCTAGGTAGGGGTGGGTGGGTGTTTAAAATTTGTGTCTGCACCACCAACTAAAAATTAGTTCGGCGCCACTGCTTCGGGGGTTATAATGTGATTGAAAAACAGGGATGCAGTATGATGTAGATACTCGAAGACCACGATAACTACGAAGACAACTAGTCTCCATGAATCAAACACAATATATAATAAGAATATATCATTATAATATTGATGTACCTACCTACTTGTAGTACCGACTTTCTATTGGTTCAAAAAATTATCTTATAGCCGGCCCTAGGCATTTTTTATTTGATTTTTTTATAATACACTCTTTTTATTAATATATTAACATTTTACCGATAAAACTTATGTGGGGTTACTACTTGCCAGTAATACACAGTAGGTAGGTACACCATAGCATAATGTCTCCATCTATTTAGAGCTTTTTTATATGACCTGTAGGCTATAAAAATTGCTCGTAAGCAATCCATTTTTCCGTAATAATCGTAATATGTATCGTATCTCGTAATACTTACTATAATCATTTATCAATTATAGGAATATAATGTCATTTCTAACGAATTAATATAATTGCCAAAATAGTTTTGATATTTTTTCGGTAAATATTTCATATTTTAAAAACATAGAGATAAAAATAGAAATAGAACTAGAAATCAAGGGATGCTAAACAAGGATTTAGGAGTGCTAGACTCTTGCACTCCCCTATACTTGTGCCAATGTGTCCCAACTTTGAAGTTTGAGTATTACTATAGTAATATAATTACCATGTATACCTACATATATTTAAAATTTACCTACCTGAGTACGACGTACCTATACATATATATTAAAATTAAGGTAGTTTAGTTCCCACTCGATTTTTTTTTCTTTCAAAATGTGTGGTTACAAGCACAGAATACAAAAGTATTATTAAAAAATGCTCGCATTTTTTTACTTTAAAAGTTATACCAAAAATACTATAAAACAGTACATTTTTCAAAAATAAGAGAAATCCTCGATTAAAACATAATAAATTATTTATATTTATTTCGTTACTGGTTAAGAAAAAATCCAAAATCAACTGAACATTATTTTTCACCTTATTTGAAAACTTCTTTGAAAACTCCAAATATATCATGTATTAAATCAAAATACAATGATATGTTTATTTGTACAGTCACTGGTAATAAAAAGGTTATTCATCAGTATAAACTTAAATCAGTGTTAAAAGCTAATTCAGATGAATTAATAAAAATAATTAACTCCAGTTCAAGAGCCAACTTCCTGTAAAAGTAGAAAGTAAAATTAATGTCGATGGATTTCTTTTTGACATAATAAAGGTCACAGAAAATTGTGACAATTTATAACTTAGACTTACATTGAAGAATAAGAATATACAAGATTTTATTCCTTTGGAAATTGATGTTTCTAAAAAAAGTATTAATAATTTAAACCATACAATATTTTTGGCAGTAGATCCTAACTTCAAAATTATTGGATATTTAGAAATAGAGCCGTTGTATGTATCTACTTGGAAAAATAATAAAACTGTCCGCTATTAGCCTATAGTGGTCTACATGCTGAAGCTTACATAACCAAAAGTAAAATGCATTTACTATTTAGTATTTATAAATTTCAAACTTATGTACTTATTTCCATAGCATGTGAAGGCGTACTCATATAAATATGACTATAATGTAAATTTTTAGAGTTATATGATTCTATAATCACTTTAGAGGTCCATTCATTCAAATTTATTTATAATAATGTATTCTATACTGAAGGTAATCTAAATAGTTATCAGAATACTTTTGGGAAAAGTATTTTAAAATTAAAAATATTCCGAATACTGTATTCGGACATCGGAAATACCTACTACCCAAGGCTGACTATAGATTAGGTTTGACTGTTTGAGTGTAGGTACCTTTCATTAAAAAGTCACTGTAGTAGATTTTAAATTAGTTGAAAACTTGAAATCAACGTTAAATCGTTGAAAATGAAAAAAGATTCTGAGCAGATACATGCAGTATTGCAGTCAGTCTTCTAAGGAAGTGTTATAATTTATAATTTGTTTATATTACTAAGAAGTACCCTAGTAACTTATTTTTCTATAAAACCGTTTTTCTAACTGTATAAAACAAAAAAAATATATCAGTGTTTTCCGTTCCATTATGAATCCAAGCCCATACAATTGAACAGATGTCAAGTATAATTTAACTTGCATATTATAGTTATTGTCTTTACGTCACAACTGAATGAAAAATAATCAGACATTAGTAACAAATGTAAATTATATTGTTTAACATAAATAACATTTTTTTTTTTTTTTTTTGGAATACAAAATAAATATTTAAAAGTTGTTATTGTTCTGCAAAAAAAAAACAATCAATAACCATTAAAAAAGTTACCTACTTAAAGTACAACAACTTACAAATTTATTTATTAAAATTAAATTAATCTATCTAATTTATACATGAGAACAGTAGCCTTAACAAAATGTTTTATACAAATCAGAAAACAGTTTGCATCTAATTATGTGATGTATGTATGTTAAATATAATATTATTTAATTAAGATATAATTTTTTTTTTAATCAAATTATTTATTAAGTTAATCAACAGGAAATTAAAATGAGAATACAATATTAATTGGTGAACTTAATTTCAAAAATAATGAATGTGACATTACTGACTTATTAACAAATATATTAAGGATGTATATAAGTTGGAACTTGATGACATAAAACACATATAAATGCACAGCATCAACACATTTTAAGTAGACATAGTTGACAGTCATCGAAGTAGACAAATTCAAAATAATAAAATATACTTTATGGCCATAAAATGCTGCTGCTTCTGTTTTGCTGAAGATATGATAGTGAATATTTACATCTGTGACCAACATATAAAAATTCATATTTTGGTTAACCATTTACAATATTCTGTTCGCATATAAAATTGGCGTTACAAATTTCAAATCGGTATTACAATTGTAAATAAAATAAAAATAACAAATTTCTTTGTCTGTTTTACAATAAGAAAAACATATGATTTGTATTTGTAAGCCCTATATATTATAATAAAATATGGGTCAAACAGTTGCCAAAGGTACTATGTCCATTTAAACAAAACCACAAAATCATTGATTTTCGATAATATTATATTATTTTTGTTAAATGATCCTTTTTGTACTTTTAAAATCGTAAGTGGAAGCTACAAATGCATCTGTTTTCTCTGTCTTACACATGTTCGACATGGACAATTTTTGTTCACTTGTTTCAATAACGTACTAGGTATTAGTTTTTATGTTTTAGAGATTAGACACATGTTATCAATCTTTTAGGTAAGGACATTAAAATATGTGTTTATACATCGGCTTTTATTTGATATTTTAATATTCAAGAGATATATGAGCATTTTTAATTTGTGATAAGTTACAGAAGATGTAAAAATGTGATGTAGTTGCAAAACATGGTCTGTCCAATCATGTTTTTTTTTTTTTTTTATGAACATACTACTTTTCAACTATTTGACACTTATAATGTTACAATGAAATAATGTATATTATAATATAAAACTAAATTAAATACTTTTCTAAAACTGAATAAATATTATGTCATAACAAATAAACAATTATAATAGAATAAAAACATAAATATATAAGTTACATAAATAGTTACAATAATTAGGGCTATAAATGATTACTAGTAAGTATAGTAGGTAAGTTTAAATAATAACTTAATATATATATAAATGACTTTAATTATTAGAATTAGAGTTTTAAATATTTTATACTCGTTTAACACTTATTCAAAACAGCAAATCAAACAATAGTAATAAATTTGCATATTGCATTCAAATAAATTATATTAATATAGGAATTTATTTACGAAAAAAAAAAACATAATTTATTATATTAGAAATATCAAATTCATAAAATAATTTTTTTCCCCAATATTTTTGAATATTATATTAAAATATATAAACCAAATAACATAAAACTACAAAATACCATAAGATTATAGTTTGCCTATATTTTATAACTATAATTGTAAATGTTTCAATGTAAATAATTATTAAAATATATATGTAATTAACATGTGATTGTTATTATAATTTATAAGAAGGTATTGCATAACATATAGCCAAAAAAGTAAATATAATTACTTACAGTTATTTGGTTTAAGTGTTTTTTTTCTTTTTTAGATAATGAGATTTGTATAAATAATTTTATTATATTTACTAAAGAACATTTCTTTCTTTTATTACAAAAATAATACAGTAGGTACAGTAGGGTACAGTAGTACTAAAAATGACTGCCTATTATGCGCCAGTCATTCTTATAATAACTACCATATTTAATTGTTTTAGTATTGGTACTTGAAATTATTTTAGAAAAATCTCTTTAGTAAAAATATATTGCCAATCAAATAAGTTATGAAAAATGATATTGTATAGTTTGATTTGAAATTATTATAACTAAAAACCTAAAATACAATACATTTAAACACAATGACGTTGTAAAATAAAGTTAAAATGGTAGTAATATAACAAATTGACAAATGTAACAACAAAAATTCCATATGATTAGGACATCAAATACCTGATCTATATCTGTAACATTAATGTTTTGCCTAATGATCTTCTTTAATCCTTTTTGTTTCATGTTATTATTAGAAACACCTGTTACCCGAAAACGAAGTGGCACTTTCTTGCAATTGCCTTTTAGTCTCTTTGCACTTGAATAAGAGTCTACTTCATCATTATAATAACTATATTGATCTAAACAAAAACAATATTTAATTAATTTAATTATATCATACACTCTTTATTTATACAAATGATTCCACAACGGAAATTAAATATTGAAAGTAGAACAATTTATCTAAGTACTGAATGATGGGAGTAATATAAATGACATTTTATGGCATAAATTGTGTAAGACTGTTAATCAATTTATTGAATTATGCTTCTTTTATATTTTTGTATTATAATCAGAGGCGGAACTAAGAATTTTTACGCCCGGGGAAAATATTAAAACTAAGCCCAATCATAGACCAAGATTGAAAATACAATATCATTCCCTACAATTGTTTTATCATAACTGGATACTGGAACTAAAATTACAAACATACTTATTAACTTTTAAACACATAATATATAATAATTAATATATTCTGTGGACTGTGGTGTAACCAAGTTTATACTAATAAACTATCACACCAAAAACACTTTAAATTTAAAAACTTAGTCAACATATTGTTGATACATTTTTAATTACTGGAAATACTGTATTGGTTACTTAATTGTGTTTATTATTAGAAATAATAATAATATTAGTTATATATAAATGTTGAAAAATAATCAAAACTTTAATTACCTACCTATCCTGTATACAAATTGTAAATACTTTTGCTGTTTTGGTTCTATGCGCCTCAGCCTTCAATTATAATAGATTTTTATAGTAAAATATAAAATATTTTATTCTGATTAGGGTACCTACACAATTTAGGCCAGTAAAAAATTGTATTTAATTAAACAATTTATAATAGAAAAAATGAAAAATTAAATATTTAAAATCAAATCTTTTTTTTAAACATAAACAAATGTATAATTATCTTGGTAAATATTATAATATATAATATTATAAACTATAATATATTAACATCATTTTTAATATACAGATATAATATACGTATCGTACGTTGATTGATAATCTTATAACAGTTATTGTGTAGGTATCAGAAATTTTAACGAAAACACAGCATCAATAAATGCCTAGGTATAGTTACTAGTTACATTTTCACTCAGAATCTTAATAATTATAGTATATTAGTTGTATATGCTTGCAGTAGGTATGCTAATGCCAGTACCTATACCAGTATATACTTAGTATACTAATACGAATCTATTCATAATCTTACTATTAACTTTATTTTATTTTTTTTCATTAATTCCAACGTCATCACTACAACATCATAAACAAATAATGTGAAATAAAAATGTTTTCTTAACTTCTATCACCAAGCATTAAATAAAGAACTAAAGAAAAATTACGCCCACTAAAATTTTACGCCCGGGGATCAATCCCCGGCTTCACCCCCCTAGTTCCGCCCCTGATTATAATTTTAAATTTTAATACCTGTATGTTGAAGTTTTGTTACAGAAAATATGTAGATTATGTAGAATGTACTTATATGTATACTATTTAAGCATATTATTTATGCTTAACTACACCAAATAAGCCAAAAACATAAAAAAAATAAAATATAATATAATTTAATAATTATGGTATCTTTAAATTGTTTTCTATGTCAACCCTGGGTCCTAGCATAAAAAATGATACAATATTTATATGTAAAAGCATTAACATATGTGCCAGGTTTATTGAAAATTAGTCAATCTTTATTTAATATTAAGAAAAAGAAAAAACATGAACTTACTTTCTGAAAGTAAGATGACTCTTCGGCCATTTGAATTACCTAAAATAATGAAATAAAATTGAATATAATATACAACTTAATTGTAATATTAATATATTATCTTATATCCACTAAACAAATATAATATCTGGGATGTTCAAAGGATTTGCGATGTTCAGGGCAAAAATAATTGTGATACCTAAAATACATTTTTATTTAAAAGTATCTTATAAATACTAACTTTTTTCTGTTTATAATAATTAATTCAATAGTAACAAACTTGAGAAGAAAGTTGCTGGCTTGGATGATATTATATTTCCAAGAAGCAAATTAAGGCTATAGCATGCATAAAGCAAACAATGGTTTTCTGAGAGAATTACTGTTTTTCTTGGTTTTATCCTACTATATTTGCTGATACAATGCTTGACCGGAGCAGTTAATTACTTATTATATATTAAGTATATCAAGGATATATTTATTTATGAAACATACAATTTTAAATGCTATGGAATAATACAATTTTTTAAACCAATTTTTCTATTTTGTTTATTTCAATGAGACTTCTAATCTATTTTAAAAATTAAAAATTATAAAGCCATGTCTTCCCTCTCCCCCTCCCCCACCCAAGGAAAGCTAAATCATAATACTATACTAGAAGTTAGTAACTTAGTACATACAATAAATTAAAACAATTATATACCTTCAGTTTGTACTCTTATTCCTGGTTTGTTAGAATATTTCTTTCTTTTCACTCCATGAGCACTGAAAAAAAATATTATTTATGATTTACAGTTATTATATTTTATACTCATTTTCTATAAATTGAAACATTTTATAAAATAAGAATATATCAAAATATATTTTAAAAAATCTCGTTGTACAACTGATATAATAATATTATATTAAAACGGCTGGTCTATATAAAGTTATTTTTAATTCTTTGGAGTAAATAATACGTCAATACCCGATAACTGTATCATGTGTTGTAGCTCTAAATATAAAAATATATAATATATATTTAAAATATTTAATCACAAAATTTAATCATAAACTATCCTGTCAGAATACAATTTAAGTTTCGAAAACGATTAAAATCAGAATAGATACAGATATAAGTGCGTGACCATGGTTTTACTTTTTTCCGTACGGCGTACAGTTTCATTAGTGTTACAAGTTACAACCTTTTAAAGTCTTAACACTCGTAGCCACTACTAGTTGATAATTTAATATGAACTATCTATAATATTCAAATCAACCATAATATTATGATTTGTTACTTATAGTTTATATTTTGCAATAAAAATTAATAATGAATATTCAATAAATATTAAAAACTATATTATTATATAATATACATTTAATACTACCTTGAATCAACTGCATCTCTAATTGCAGACTGTAACAAACGAGTAGGATAAAATGATTCTGATTTTTTCTTTAAATCCATTTCATTCTAGATAGATAATAAAATAATTGTTGAAACTGGTTAATTAAATATTATTAATTTGTATTTTTTACCATATTTAGTCGAAGAGCTCTTCGTCTTTTTAGTTCTGTTCTCAGATCAACAGAATCAGTATGTTGTATGGATAAATTTTTAACATCGAGTACCTGCTGTTTTAGAAACAAATAAGAAAATTATTAAAAACCAGTGGTTTCTGACGTTTTAAAGAAGAAAAAGAAAATGAATCTTTAGAAATATTTAATTTCTATTTTTATTCAATTTAAACAAAGAGAAAAACAATTATTTTAAAGAAAACTGGTTTAGTCCAAGTAGACATTTAAACTGCAATTAAAGAAATAGACAATGTAAAAGAGCCTAATGTATATTGTTAAATAGATTTCATTGGTAGCTTTTGGTTTCATTTCTAATCAATATATTAATTGTCTACTTCTTTGATCCGAGAAAATTGCTACTTAAATTGGTTTTCTTCATAATATTTTTTCCCTTTATTTATTAAATTGTTATAACTTTGTTAGGTTCAAATGTTATTTTTCTTACTTCTAAAGGAGGATCAAATGGTCTCATTTCCACTTGTTTATCAACAAGCTTAAGTTTAACTGTTTTCTGTAAATAATTATTATTATCAGCACATCGAATAGTAGGAGATATTTGTCTAGATCTCTTTAGTTTCTTAATTGGGCTATTTGATTTTTTCATAGGATAGCTATTATCTGGTGATCTTGATTTCCTCTTGAGGGGTATCCTTTTTCTAATAAATTGAGATTGTCTTCTATTATCAGGCGATATGACTTGTGTTTTTTTTGGAGATGATGAAGGGTTCTGAGATTTTGGAGGAGAACATCGTACTGGGGAAAGAATTTTTTCTTTTATTGGTGATAATTTTCTAGGTGATAAAGATGTATGTTGAGGCATTGAATGACTAACTGTAGTAGAACATCTATTTAAATATTTAGTATGAGAAGAGATTGATCTTTTTATATTAGATGGGAGTGGAGATTTCAAAACAACAGATGATTTCAACAAACTACTTTGAGATGGAGAGTTTGTATTGGTTTCTAGAGTAATTATAGATTCAAGTTCTTCTTTAGATGGATTTAACTGTGATTTAGAGTCTTCAATTATCTTTGGTTGATTTAATGCAATTTGTTCATTTCTGTTAGTATTCAATTCAGTAGCATTTTTTATCACAGTATCGTTGTTTATTTTTAAACTTGAACTTTCATTTATAGATGATTCACTCACTCCATCAGCAATTTCAGCCTCTATAATATCCATTAATGTGTCGAGGTCATCTAAATCTTTATCTTTTGCTCCCAATGATACAATATCACAATCATCTGATTCTTCTTTTTCATTTATTTCTGGTTCACTGTCATCACTTTCTTCAGAATCAGATTCATGTTCTAATCTGCTGAACTTAGTGGAAACTGTAGGAAAACAAAAAAAAAAATACTTAAACTATAAACTATAAACTTGAGTCTTATCTTAATATGTATTTTAAAAACAACTATTGATTATTCAAAAACTATTATACTTTATTGAATTACCTTCATTACTTGAATTATGAATATTCGATGACTTTTCAACCTCAGAATTAAGAGGAAGGGTAGAATTAGTTAAATCAGAGTGAAAATCACATTCAATATCAGATGGTACAATAGAAATCAAATTACTATTGGGATAAACTGATTTTTTTAAATTTACCTGTAAATCAAAATTAGGTATTAACTAAAAGTACCATCTATATATAATTACAATATATTTTAAGATTAAAAAAACTTACATGGCTTGATGAACGTTTACTGAACGATTTATTTGATGAAGGAAACCAACCTCCATTGTTTCTTGCAGGAATATTGTAGGAACTAGCCCGGGAACTACTATGTGCCAATATATTATGCAGAAAACATTTTTCTGATACACTAGTTCCTGTATTTATTGGTAAATGTGATTTCTTTTTTAACGTCATAAGAGCTGCTAGTCTTAAATTGTCAACATCATCTTCATCAATACTCTAGAAAATACACAAGTATTATAATTAGTGAAAAGTTATTTTAAAGTTCATTGTATAAAATAAAATGATGATATTTAATATTTAATAAGATTACTAAAATCAATAACAAATTATATTTTTATTTTTATTAATAAATATTAAATTAAACTAGGTACCTATGAACTTAGATTTTTTTTTTTGTTTAATTAGATTTAAAACTATTCAATCAAGATCATGAAAAAATACAAATAATACATTATAAGTAAAAAAATATTTAATCATAGTCGTGTGCACTGGTGTAGCAAGGCTTACATTTAATTTCCCTTAAATCATCCCGGAAATTATGGTCAAGACAGACAAAGGCTGCTAACTATTACTACCTACTTACAACTAACCCTGTATATTGTGAAGTTAATAAATTTTAAGTATGTAATGCATACATTACATAATACCATCTAGTTTTGAAGTTATAATTTAGTTATAAAAGTTATATTTAAGTATTGCATTGGACCGATTATGAATTAGTAAATCAGGGTAAAGGTATATCCATAGTAGGTAGGTATATTAGGCACATAGCCAGTGTTAAACAGGTGAAATATAGGTACCTAAGATTAATATAATACCTATCGTAATGAGTATGTAGATTTATTATAAAAAGTAATAGCCATATATATTTACCTATGACAATTTTCATAGGTGATTTTAGTAGGTATGGTCACTTTTGTCATTCTATAGTTATTTTATGAAAATTTGTTTAATAGACAACATAAAAACTATACTTGGTGTATGGTAAGGTAATTATGAGAAATAGGGTGTCAAAATTTTATGTGGAGGTGTCTAATGTCATAGGTAAAATTTCGGACTTTGGCGCTAGGTACTGGTAATATCGTGTAATAGATACTCATTAAATATAAAGACAACAAATTGCAACTAACGATGAACCCATTATGAGAAAATGGGTTTGTTATAATGTCAAAGTTAAAACAGTGAGCACGCTTAGGGTATGTTTATAATACAGATCTGGATACAGCCACTTATAAAATTATTATCTATACTTTTGATTTGTTAAGTATTCAATTATATTACTACCTACCTAATCGCAAATTGTGTCATTCATTAAATAGGTATGCACTAAAATTATCAAACATGCGCTGATAAAATATGAATTGTTAAATCAGGAAATATGCTATTAAATCGAAAAAGAATAGGTACCTATCTAAATATTCAGAAAACCAACTCGGGTTGACATAGAGGTCGTAACATTAATGAAATAAAAAGCTTAAAAAACATATCATACCTAAATGCAAGTTTAAACCTTAGTACCCTACAATGCAGCATGCAAGTTTAAACCTTAGTACCCTACAATGCAGCATGCAAATTTAAACCTTAGTACCCTACAATGCAGCATGCAAGTTTAAACCTTAGTACCCTACAATCTACGGTAAGGACTGCGTTAATCAATAACTATAAGTAGCCAAGTATAGGTAACCGACATAATATTTTTTTTTTTTTTTTACTCACGTTGTAATCCATATTTTGCAGTCGTTGAGATAAATTGTTATGAATTAAAATAATACAGTCAATTCCGAGGTAGGTATGCTGATTTACACCGGAAACGGATCTTGAGTTAACCGTCTATTTGAACGAACACAAAACAAAATCGATTATTAGCACTCGACCGAGATTTGTTGTCCGTTTCATTAATCATTATCGGGGATCAACCAACAATATACTAATATATTATTAAGCCGCGATCGTTACTGATTTCCGGACTGAACCGTGGTCTGTTCGGCATGACAGGTAGGTAACGGAGCACGGACAACGGGGCACGACTGAGTACTGAGCAGCGACCGAGTAAACGTTGAGCAAGACGGCCAAGACGTGAGCAACGAGCATAATATTATAATGCTCCAGCAATAAATATTAATGACATAATATTTTGTCAGAATGCCGCGGCGGAAGAAATGAAAAAAATACATTGCCATGCGTTGTAACTTGTAAAACTACTAACTAGGTATACTAACCTGTAAGAGTGGTTATTAATTATATTATAGATAGCTATAATTATTATGTAGTAGTTATCTTTATCTATTATTCTACTGCAGCTATCTACTTATCTTATACCTAGAACTTTAACTCTTTACGGCATGGTGGGTTACAATATGGCATATGCCATAATATGGCCCACCATGCCGTTAGTAGGTAGTTAAGACTCGGTTATTTATGTAGAAAATACAAATAAACTTGTCGGCCGAACGAACAATTTCTCGTTTATTTCGTATATTTCTTCGCGATTACCTATATTATGTTATACGATTTTTTTTTTTGGAATTTTATTTTTTTCAAAAATCAACGAGTCCCTCTGGCGACCAAGACGATGTTTCGGGAGGCGTTGATACTCTGTTCCAATGGATTCCGCATTTAATGGGTAGGTAGTATAGGTATTATATAGGTACTATATTATGCATACTTTGTGCACTGAACTGAATGTAATATTTAATAATACAAATTAAGATATATATTATATTATAATATTTTAATTTTTATTATATTCTCTAGACTAGAGACTCTACTACTCTAGTGCTATTTTGTCATTGGGATATGAGATTATGCCACTATGCCAGTGTGTATCACCATAACGCAATAAATAGCCATAATAACGGACCGAATCGCGAGCACTGATTACTGAATCACCTACTGTATTCTCTGTATTGTACATATAATATTTTGTTTATGTACCTACCTACACAACGATTAATATAATCTTTATAATCGTGACCTACACCAACACCATAGACCTACCCTATAATAGTAATATGGTACCTAGTCACTACCTACTACCTACCCATTGAGTACAACTGATCATAGACAAGTACCTATACTAACCACTAACGAGTAACCGCGGGTGAGTGGTAACTGCCTACGATTTATGAACTACGAAGTAAAGTGAACAGAAATTTAATGCAGTTTTAATAGTAATGCAGACAGGAAGTAGGTATTGGCGTATTGCAGTAATCCTGTTTATCTCGTTGCATAAACAATCATTACTTAATTCACTAAGCTGTGGACTGTAGAGACATGAACTTAACTCCCATCCGGAATATTTATCAACGAAACAAAATACCTTCAGTAAACACGACTTGATATTATATTGTGTGTACCTATATACGACCCACCTGTACGACCGACGCCTTATTATTTTCCTATGGACGCGCTGATAAAGTTATATCGATTAGTAAATAGCATAGGTCCCATATGGGCATGGCTCATACTTAAGTTAGCACTTTAGTAGTTACATTAACACGTTCACTATACATTGTACACTTGTATAATCAATGATAGAATAGTAAGTACCAACAGAGTTACAACAGTAGATATATCGTAGGTAATAAATAATCATTTTTTTTTTTTTTTTTTTATTTTTAAGAGAAATTTACAATCTATACCTTAGGCACAATAGGTAAATGTGATACAGAATATACATATAAGGTATCAAAACAAATTAATATTAATAATAATAATAGTTTACAATAAATTATATACAACATGTTACGTTTGATGAGAGCAGCCACCCATTAATGACACTTTCGCTCGTTGTTTTTTTTTTTTTAGTTTTTTATTTCTATAATATGTATTATACATATTTTATTTTATTTTATTTATTTTTTTTTTTATTATTTATGCATATACTTAATTTTTTTTAGTACTTGATTTATAATTATACGAGCAAGTCACGGCACCATTTTCGTTTTAACCTTCTTGGAGGGTTTCCGGGGATAGTTGGGGTGGAGAGATTTTGAACGAGCGGATTGGGGTGAGATAATAAGTGGAGGTGGAAACGTTTGTAATACAATTTTGCTTCCTCATGCACTAGAGGTATTTTTAAATCGGAATGAATAGTATGATTAGAAACATAAGGAGGGGCATTTAATAATTTACGAAGCGCTAGATTTTGGAAAGTTTGAATTTTGTTTAGATTGGATTTTTTTGCGTTTCCCCATAGTTGCAGTCCATATGTCCACATGGGTTTGAGTAAAGATTTATAAATAAGGAGTTTGGTACTAGTGTGAGTGTATTTGTTGTTATAAATGAGATTTTTTAAAAGACGTAAACGTTGGTTTAAGTTTATTCTTTTTGATTTAATATGCTGGGCCCATGTCAGCCTTCTATCAAGGGTTAGGCCAAGATATTTAGTACTCTGAGCACTTGGAATTTGGGTCCCGTATAAGAAAACATCATTGCAAGGAGTAAGTCTTAGCGTGAACGTCGTATGGATGGATTTCGCTTGATTTATTTTAAATCTCCAGTTGGTGTACCAATCTTCCATAAGAGAAAGGTGAGATTGGAGATTTTGAACTGCTAATACAGGGTTAGAGTGAGTTGAGAGTATGGCTTTGTCATCCGCATAATCTGCAACTATTGTATTAGGGGAGGTTGGTTGGTCCGAGGCATATATATTGTAGAGGATGGGAGAGAGAATACCACCTTGGGGGACACCCGCAGAAATATTGGCTACAGAAGAGTAGGCATTACCAATACGTATTTGAAAATTACGCTCAGAGAGATATGATTTAATAACGAGGAAGTAGGTGGGATGAAGAAATTTTTTTAATTTATAAAGAAGACCGTCATGCCATACCCTATCGAACGCCTGAGAGATGTCGAGAAATGCACTAGTGCAAAAAAGTTTTTTTTCCAAAGCGTAGGATATGGCATCAACTACTCTATGGACTTGCTGTATAGTTGAGTGGGCAGAACGAAATCCAAATTGAGAATTGGGAATGATATTGTTTTCTGCTATATATGGGTGCAGACGTTTGAGTAAAAGTTTTTCCAGAATTTTGGCAAAAAATGGAAGTAGGCTTATGGGACGAAAAGAGGAGATAGAATCAGGTGGTTTATTAGGTTTGGGGACTACGATAATTGTGGAGAATTTCCATAAAATTGGGAAGTAAGAGAGACGTAAAACAGAGTTAAAAATATGGGAAAGATGAACAATTGCTTTTTTAGGTAGGCATCTAGCTACTTCAGCTGTTATTAGGTCATATCCTGGGGATTTCCTAAGGGTGGATTGATTTATTGTAAATTTAATATCATTTGGTGTGAAATGTTTGACAGGACTAGCCGTAGGAGAGGATGAAGAATTAAGATAATCATTAACAGTATTAACAATAGTATGGGAGAAAATGTCAGAGTGAGGTTGAAAAATATCAGAAAGATGCGCTTTGAAAAGTTCGGCTTTGTCAGAGTCAGAAGTTACATAACTGCCATCTGGGTTTTTGATTGGGAGATTAGCAGATTTATATTTACAAATTTTTTTAGTCGCTCTCCAGATACTACCATCTTTAGTAGATAGATTTGAAAGAAAATTAGCAAGGGATTCGGATTTATATTTTGTCAAAACTTTTTTAAGGTGGTTGGCTAGTTTATTATATTTTTGTTTATCAGACGGAAGACGCGTTCGTTGATACAAAGCTCTAGCTCTACGTTTTTCTACAATAATGCTGCGTATATATTCTGGAATTAGGGGGTGATGAGTTGTAGGTTGAAGTATTTTTGTTGAAGACCAAGCCGCAGACTGTATAAGTTTTGTAAGGTTATTTACAGCAAGATCAATATCAGCAGGTGTTTTAAGTTTTACATTGAGACGGATTTGTTGGTCAACAAGGTTATGGAATTTTAACTTATCAGTAGAGGAATTAAATAGTTTAGGAGACTCCTGTCTAGTCAATGGGGAAGCACTTACTGTTAACATCACTGAGGAGTGATCGGAATTAGGTTCGAGGAGGTTTTCTGTTATACAGTATAGGTTATTTGGAATTTTAGCAACAAAAATGTCTAAGATATCAGGGTTTTTGTGTGTGGAGGTCGGCCAGTATGTAGGACCAGGAGGGGCAAGAACTTTGAAATATTTGGATGATATAAAATTTTGAAGAACTAACCCACGCGGATTATTAGTACGACAACCCCATGACAAGTGTTTAGCATTATAGTCACCTCCGACTATAAAATTGTGATTTATTGTGAGAAAGTAGTCAGTAAGGATTTGGTTTGTTATCTTGTGTTTAGGGGGAGAGTATAAGGCCGCAATGGTGATCGGGACGTTGTTTAAATTAATTTTTATAGCACAATATTGCAAATAGGGCTGACAGAAATTTGGAAGCGATTGGAAGATGATCGATGATTTAATTAGGATGGCAACTCCACCATGGGCAGTGTTGTCAGGATGATTGGTTTTCAATAATTTGTAACCAGGGATATATATTGAAGAATATTTGGTGAAATGGGTTTCTGTTATAAGAGCTATATCTATTCGTTTAACGTGAAGTACAGTTTCAAGTTCATTAATATGGTTTTTTAAGCCATTAGCATTAAATTGGAGTATTAACAGAGATTTATTTGTGACGTTACTAGACATTATATTTTATCAAGTAGTTTCGTGATTACTTTATTGAGTAGAGAGATGAGAGGGTTTATAAGCGATTTGAACTCCTCCAGAAAATTAGTAATTGTGTTACTTAGATCTTGAGTTGGAATAGGAAGTGTATTGTTTGATTGACCAGACGTGGCTTGAGCATATGTGGGAGAAAGATTTGAGGGTTGGTTTGGATGAGCATTTGTTAAGGGGTGGGTGCCTCTTACATTTGTGGTTTTATTTCTAACATTATCAGATAAAAAATTACTTTTTGTAGTTTGTTTTCTGCCACGCTGAAGATCTCTGTAGACTGAGCAACCATTGTAACTTGCTGGGTGATCCCCGGAACAAAGTGCGCATTTTGGTGGATCAGAGCGCGAGTTTGGACATGAGGAAGATTGATGATGATCACCACATCTGACACATCGTGAGTGATAGCCACAGTATGTTTTGGTATGTCCATACTCCTGGCAGTTAACGCATTGACTGATCACTTTAGGCTTGTAAGGCTCTTCAACTTTTATTTTGGTATGTAGAAGAGAGGATAGCTGGTAAATGCCATTTGAGTGAGCAGTTGGTTCCAGATCGACAAAGAACAGCGGAAGTGGGCATTTGGAGGCCTTGTGGAGAACGTTTGTAACCTGTCTTACCTCAAACAGACGAGCTTCAAGCTCAGTTTTAATTAGATCTGTAGGTGTAGATGGATGAATATGACGAATGACAACCCGTGTGGGTTTATCTTCCCGTAATTGAAAGGTGTGGTATTCAGCCTTGCTTTCTTTAAGATAGCGTACAAGCACTCTATAAGATTCAGGGTTTGAGGTTTGTATTTTTAGACAGTCGCCGGCAGATTTGCAAAAGAAATGGTCTACACCAATTAGCTCTATTAGAGCTGCACAGAAGTTTGGAAAGTCTAAAACACCCTTCATGAATATCGGGGGAGGAGGTTTGATGTGAGTATCGTTATTTGCATCTTCTGTATCAGAGGTAGCGTCAGCAATTAAGTCTGATGAATCATTTTGACTTGGATTTGGATTTAAAGCTTCAAAGCGGTTTCGTGTAGTAAATAGTTTTTTGTTCGGCGGAGGAGGAGTTTTCGGCGACATGTCCGATGAAGAGCTAGAAAGAATCCTTTTGCTTTTCTTCGTGGGTTTCTGGATCCAATCGCCATCTGTAGAGTTGCTCATATTACGACTCTGAGAGCTGTATTCAGAATTAATTGTGGGACTTTTGGTTGAATTTGTAGAAATTGTTAAACGAGCAGGCTGTATAGTGCTGTTTTTAGTTTTACTTTTATCCGTGATAGTTGAATTAATTGTTTTTTTTTTTGTACACTATTTATATTTGGAGTAGGCGGCATTACTTACGTGAGCAAGGTCACGGACCGCTGGACGACGCACGCAACCCGCGATAACGCGGTGCGTTATCTGCGGTACACGCAACGACTGTTAGATATTTCACTAGACACTTATATTTATGTAAGTAAAAATAAATTAAATTTAGTAAGCATTACGAGAACGGCATACTTACAGTTCAAATTAAGTTATTAATTTGCATAGGGTTTATCATTAGTAATTTAATATTATAAATTTGAACCGAAACGGTTGCGAAGAACGAGAATAACAACGAATTATTACGGAGTTTAAAATAAAACGTGTGCATCGAACGCAGTGCGAACCGGGGATAAATAATCATACAAATAAATTACAGGCTCCGATAGAACCACCGAGTTACCGAGTTTAACTCAGTGGACTGGAACAGTGTCGTAGACAAGGGGGGGGGGGCGTGGGGATCAGATCCCTCCATTGACTTTTTATTACCTTGGTAAAAAATTTTGAGAGGGTGGGGGATTTTCCAATTTTTCCCTCCCATTAGCTATGTCGTTTTTTTTTTTTTGATCCCCCCCTTTCGGAAATCATGACTACGCCAATGAGCTGGAATTCTGGATAGTTTGGTATATATTACTGACTAACTAATAATTGGGCCTGCAAAAGTGACATATTATGTCCCAGTCGACACTGCCCTAATACCTAAAGATTAAAGAGCATTGATATATTATATATTTAAATTTTAAATGACATGAATGATCTATGGTATTCATGTAATGAAATTACATAGGTAGGCAGTGGAGTATCTACGGGGGGATATGGGGGTCATACCCCCCCCCCCCCCCGGGAAGGTTATTTTTATTTTTTTATTTAAGACAATTATTTGATAGTTGTATGAAGATTGAACAGCTTCCCTAAAACCTAACCTATGAACGAAAATGAATGGTATTCAATAATATCATACAACCAGTGGCGTCATTTCGTGTTTCAATAGAGGGGGCAAAGGTTTTGACCAGCCCGAATGGGTAAAAAACACCGCTCACAACTACATATTATCTGCTTAAATTTGTTTATGGCACCTTTTTTATTAACTAGGTAACATAATTTTTAAATATAAGGTAGCAGATATTTAAAAAAAACAATTGTATACATATAGCCATATAGGTATCAGTTAAAAGTCTGCAAAATATTATACGGCAATATTTATATTGGTAAACGAAAATATTAGTAGTTTATTAGGATATCGCTTCTGTAGGTAGGTACTAGGTACATAAACATAACATAGGTAACATCACGGTTTTTACATGTGAAATTGGTGTGAAATTCGGGTTACTAATTATTATCCGATAAGTTATAGCTCGTAAAGCATGACCAAAAATACAAAAAAAATGTCATTTGAATTTATTTATATTTTGTCATGGTCTAAATAAAGAGTAAGGGATTTGCAGATGTGATGTCACTAAGTCAGTCGAATTGTCGCCTACTCGATTGTCGAATTGTCGATCGAAAAAAATATAAATACCGGTTCGCAATTTATTAGTGGTGCCTAGCCGTCAAGTGGCAAGTACTGAAGTAGAAGTAAAAATATAGTACAAAATATGTACAATCATCGATTAAATATACAATAATACAGTATATTAATTAATCAATAGTACAATATAGGTACTGGCGTACTGCATAATATGTCAATCATTGTCCACTGAACTAAATTTAGTTCAGTGATGTCAATGTACATTATGTATTTATGAATTTGCGAGTTAGTATTGGTATATTTGGTAATTTCGTACCTCGGTTCACGGTGTTTGGTGGATGCTGCACTGCTGCAGGTAAACGTGTTTACTGCACCAAGTGCCAACGCACTTTTCTTTGTTACAATACTGAATACTATAGTATACTATACAATCGTACTTGATAGGCGAAAGAATAAATAAATTCAGTTGCACAAAAAAAACATAATAATAATATGTTGAATTGTTGAATGTTCTGAAGTAAATATATAATATATAATAGTCATCGTTGTCGTGCCGCCAAACATGTTTAAAATGCATATAAATCGACTGAGATCATATGTTGTATAATACGTATATAATAAATATATTCTATTCTATAATATAATATATTTATATATAATGCAATCACCATGTGACTACGTGAAATTCGAGGATCGGCCATCGGGCATACCTAGAAACTTAGTCGTATAGTAATCTATTATGGTGATTGGTAGTCATACAGACCATAATATATTATAGTAGTCCATATGATCGGGAGGCAGAGGCCAAATGAGAATTTTGCTCCCCTTCCCAAACGTCTATGTAGCATTGTAGCTATCAAACAATATTTTATGTTTTAGGTACATATTATTATAACGATATACATTTATTACTAGGAATTTAATAAGGGTAGGTAATAACTAATAGGTATAAATAATGGTTTTGCAACTTGAGTTGTATATGTTACGCCGTTACGGGTAAAGTACAAAATATGGTTAGTGTTCACATTATCCGGGTAATGTGTACACTACCTGTACCTATTGGATAAAGTAAAAATACTATTTATAAAACGTTTATTTCGTACTTTACTCGGGTATTAAGTTCAGATCCATCAACAAATTCCCACCATGCAATGTTGGCGACACAGTTAGAGTCAAACTACCAGAAGTAGACAGAAGTAAGGGTGATCCACAGAATGTACTCTTTGTGGTTGTGTCTATAAGTGATAATCAATATTACGAATTCGGTAATAAAAATGGCACTCTTCATCAACTTTATTCCAGAAATCAATTCACTGTATGCTCTGAACCATTAATAGATATTTTAGAAGTTTTAGCCACAAAAAAATCTTTGAGCGAAATAGCTAATGAACAATATTTTTCCGGTGGTCAAGGTTTTAAGAAGTGTTTATGCAAAACTAAATGCTTAACAAATAAATGCAAATGCAAATCCAGGGGAATACTTTGTAATTCTAAATGTCATCTAAACTCAAATCGTTCTAATAAATAATTGTATTTCGCTTTTAAATTTTAATTAAGTAAATAGTAAAGTTGTTCAAATATATAATTTATAGTTTAATAGTAATAATAATAAATAATTTTTTTTGAATTAGTACCTATAATTTGGTTTTTGCTACTAGAAAGACTTTGTATAATCTGTACCATTTTAAGTGTTTGA
This sequence comes from Macrosiphum euphorbiae, assembly GCA_949089665.1. NCBI lineage: Eukaryota > Metazoa > Arthropoda > Insecta > Hemiptera > Aphididae > Macrosiphum > Macrosiphum euphorbiae. The sequence goes on along the minus strand of CARXXK010000003.1, from coordinate 68,171,632 downwards.
TGCGTTGGTCATGTTGTACCGAAGTTATAAGTTTACGATTATAGTTATACGAATACATTATCCACAGCACCCCGGATAATGTATAAATTGATTGGATAATACATATTTAAGGTGGATAATGTATACATTACACTGTTCGTATGGATGAGGTTCACATTACTCGGGTAATATGTACACTAACCGTTTTTGTACTTCAATCGTAACATATACACGCAATCTCGATACTGACCATACACAATATGTTTATGTGTACCTATACTCAGTCTTGTAAAGAACATTATTATTTTTTATTCAGAAGACGTATTCGAATATTTTTATAATATATTTTTTACCCTGTAATTTTTTGAATGGTTGGAAATTAACGTGGATCAATATTATATTTCATTCAAAGAGAAAAACTATTGTTCTATTTGTTCATGAATCATGATTTATAATGTGCTAGATTTTTATTAAAAAATTTATTTTGTCATAAATTTAAAACTATTTTTTGAGTTTAAAAAATTCAAAAAATATTTCTTAATGAATAAAAAAATATTCAGAATGCAGGTTAAAAAAGTATTTAAAATAGTATTCGAATAAAAAAAAAGTATTTGAATACTTTACAAGACCGTATATTATAGCAGTAAGATTTTTCAATGAGGGGGGGGGGGCTTGAAAATTAGTTACAATTTTATTTTTATTTTGTCCAGTCTAATAATTTCAAACGTTTATTATTGAGGTAGGTATTTTAAAATGATAGTAGCTTCTCAATTTTTCCGGTAGAAAAAATGATCTGATCATAAACTACGATCCCCGATGTATGTTTTTGGAAGAAAATTGCATCTATTTGGTTTTTTAAGGAGGTTGAAATTGAAAATGCTCAGTGATTTTTAAAATAGTTGGAGAAAAAAAATGAAAATGTATTAAAATTGTTTGGTAATCGGCTTGGTTATACCGTCATCACTTGGATTCTATTTGATTAACTTAATTTGTTTTTATTTTCTATAAATATCAATAAAAAATTATTTATCTGTTCAAAAAGCTTAAAAATGTAATACGTAAGTTTTTATTATAGCTAAAATAATAACGATACATAGGCATCATGATCATGGTTATTTTTTATAAGCATTATTAAAGTTCAGATTTTGTCAAAACCACAGTTAATTTGTAGTTCAAAACTTATAAAATATTAAATTTGTATAAGCTAATACTAGACAATTTAATACAAGGTCTTTCATACAAGTAGTTCATACTTTTACCGAAAAATTACAAACAATTTTAGAAAAATTTGTATGCAAATACAATGTTTTTTCAAAAATGAATTCATTCTGGTTAGACGTATATGAAATTTACAACTTGCTTACTATAGTTGACACTTGATTGTTGAAATTTAATAAATATATTTTTTTTTAAGTACCTAATAATGATACGGGCAATGGGGGGGGCTTCAGCCCCCTGCGGACGCCACTGACTTATAGAGTACTTATCACTTAAGAAGGTATATGATGGCTGGTACCTAATAGTCAATATACGCTCTTGTAGTCTTGTATTATAGTTGCAACTTACATAATATCGTGACATCACGTCGTCACTACAATAGGTACCTCATACAGAATTATACATATATTTATTTGATTACAATAAAAATTATAAGTAGGTAGGTTAGGTTTTGAAAAAAAAAAATACGGCAATGGGGGGATGATCCCGTTCACACATTAAATTTTAATAACCTGAAATTTGACTGTTTAATAGTTACATAATTTTAGAATTTCGTATAATTCATCTCTAATAGCCCAAAATTGGTTATGTTTTATGATTATAATGAATGATGATAATATATCATATTGTTATTATTATATCTTAATATCTTACAATGATGGTAAAAATATCATTGTTTGTAACATTGAAATACACACAAATCGAAACCTATCGATGAATTAATGATAAAACGTTCTGTAAATATTGAATATTCGAAATCGAGAAATCATAGTTTATTTTATAATGCAATTTAAATAAATCGACACTGACCACTTACCACTATATTATTATAGCTACTACGGCTCGAATAATGCTCGGCACAAAGACGTACGGGAGTTTTAAATTTCGCGCGGACGGCTACGTTGCCAACTGCACGGCGCGATAATTTTTTTTTCGAACGACAATTCGAAATTGAAAATGTATTTCTAAAAACATACTCAAATTGGAAATTTTAGCAATAGCCGAGATGAATGTGAAATGCTCTTGACGAAAACCCACCGAGCCTATAGTTTTAACAATATTATTATGTCCATGGTCGCGCGACGAAATTTTATCACCAACATAAACATAACCTCAAACTATCGCGCTCTCTCTGCCAGTTCGCCCTGCTGACAACCGTTCGCGATCTCAGTCTTTTTGCTTCGGGCCCGCAGTCGGTGTAATGTTTTGAGGTCTCTGATCGCATTATTCATCCATCGTAATCCCAGGTAATTATGAGTTTCCGTAATCGCAAACCGACCGCTTTCGACCGTCAACTGGTGTACGTCGATAATCTGTTGGCAGCCCGACGATCCGTCGTCGGACATGTCCGGATTTCGAGACCTCTAGTTTCCGGTCAACGATGGTCGATGTTTTTCCGCTTCGGGTCTGCGGCGGGTGACGACGATACCCTACCGTCGCATTGAGCCTGGATCGTGGACCCCGGTGTCGTTTGTCGAATGCGAAATTTATATTTCAATTTTTCAGGTGTCTCGAATAAAGTGTCAAGATGGTGCGCATGAACGTATTGAGCGATGCTCTTAAGTCAATAAACAACGCCGAAAAGCGAGGTAAACGCCAAGTCCTCATCAGGCCGTGTTCAAAAGTCATCATCAAGTTCTTGAAAGTCATGATGAGTCACGGTAAGTTACTGTAGTTCGCGTTACCGTAAATTATATCACGGTAAATAATATGTATCACCAATGGGATTTTGCCTCGGATTTTGCTCTGTGTTTTTTCTCCAAAAAAAAGTTATAATGGCTTGGTTCTATTATGCCGTCAGTCTCGCAGTGCCAGTTTTCCAACATCCGATTTGTGTCAGAACTCTTTGCCTTTAAGTGTTAATTTCAATTTACCATAAACATTTACGCTCGTAACAATATTATTTCATCAATTCATATTATTCACAAAATACTAAAAAAACCAATCAATATATTATACTGATTGTTTTGTTCTCTAAATGTACTGTAATGTTTCTGTATGTATTTTTAAAGAATCGTATTAATAGGTACCTACCTATATTTCATTAAATTTTCCTCGTAGTACTTACATATTTGTATGCTTGTCTAATTACGACTGTTGGGGTGTACGGTGAGCTTATTTTAGTACTGCAGTGATATATTATTTGAGTTACGTACAATACATACATTTTTTATACAATTGTGAAATTTTAAAGTAGTATACTACCTTGTAATTTTTAATTATATGTTGTTACACTTAGGGTATTAAAATATTAAGTCCTAGATAATACGAAAATGTAATAGATATTTATTTTCTTAAATATATTACTAACTACTAAGTTGGTATTTATTTTTAGGACCTTCATAAGTTACTAAAAATATTATATATTTTGTTTTTTACAAGTTAAAAATATTATAGCTTCATCACTCAGAGGATGCCACACAGACATTAGTTGTCTCCATCTTAGAAGTGTGTAACAGCAATTTTACACCCAACAGATCACGTTTAGCTCTGTTGGTTCAAAAATTAGAGTGAATTTACCTCTCATAGAATTTATAGGTAAGATTATTATTTAGGACATCTCATAGCTTTTTTATTATATTTCAATTTTGAAGCTAGTTATGTGTATTTTAAAACTGTTTACTGTTTGTACATTTTAAAATACTCGTAACTCTTTAAATTTAAAATACTGGGTGATTCTTTTATCAAACAACACTCATTATTTCAAAAAGTGTAAATTTTTTTGAAAATATTTTTTTACATAGTTTCAAGTCGCTTATAAAACAACGTTTTTATAAAAAAAATTATATTTTTAAATATTTTTTATCCTTATAATTTTTTATGTTTTTTACTTTTTTAAATGACAACATAGGGTTTTAATTTTATATTCTAAAGTAGAATATTTTTCTTAGTATTTTGATACATTAAAATCGAATTTGAGGCGAGTAGTTTACGAGTTATAAGTATTTAAAGTTTAGACGAGCGGAGTGGAGTGGTTCGGGGTTACCCCGCGAAATGTTTGTCCACTTCACCGCTCATCAAACTTTGAATATTTATAACTCATAAACTACTCAACCCAAATTCGATTTTCATGTATCAAAATACTAAGAAAAATATTCTGCTTTGGAATATAAAATTAAAACCCTATGTTGTTATTCAAAAAAGTAAAAAACTTAAAAAATTATAAGGATAAAAAATATTTAAAAATATAATTTTTTAATAAAAGCGTTGTTTTATAAGCGACTTGAAACTATGTAAAAAAATAATTTCAAAAAAATTTACACTTTTTGAAATAATCAGTGTTGTTTGATAAAAGAATCACCCAGTATAACAAAAAACCTATGAAAAGCCCTAGATATTAATCTTACCCCTAAATTTTATAAGGGGTCAATTCACTAATTTGTAAACTAACGGAGCTAAATATGATCTGCTGAGCGTACAATTGCGATGTAACACACTTGTAAGATGTAGACAACAAATGTCTGTAGCATCCTCTTAACAATAAATATTATGTACCTAATATTAATTTTATTTTTAGGTTACATTGGCGAATTTGAAATAGTCGATGATCACAGGGCTGGCAAAGTTGTAGTTAACTTAACTGGTCGTCTTAATAAGTGTGGTGTCATTTCTCCAAGATTTGATGTACCAATTAGAAATATTGAAAAATGGACTAATCAGCTACTTCCATCCAGACAGTTCGGGTAATTTTAAGATTTAAATTAATTATCTAGTTGATTAAATTAGGTTTTAAATCATATTTATTAGTTATTAGTAATAATTATGTTATGGTATTATTGGTTAAGTGATCTATAATATTTTAACTTAGTTTATTAGATTATAATATGTAAATTTAAAATAAGATAGATTTAGGTTCAAAATTACTGTCGTCATGGGGGGATAATTGTAGGGCTTACTGTGAATTTGTGATACAGCCAGTCTTGCATTTATTCCACTTTGACTGCAGAAAAATTTGTTTCAAGCTGCCATAATATGCATGGTAAACAAAGAAGAATCTGGATTACACATTTTTTGGTGGGTACTACCTACTTGCAATATTAATTCTCATGTTATAATATTAGTTACATATTTCTTAAGAGTCAAATTTATTTCGTTTATTTTCAAGTAACTATAAAAAATGTCAAGTAAAAATGTTTTTCTTTGTAAACAAAGAAGAATCTGGATTACACATTTTTTGGTGGGTACTATCTACTTGCAATATTAATTCTCATGTTATAATATTAGTTACATATTTCTTAAGAGTCAAATTTATTTCGTTTATTTTCAAGTAACTGTAAAAAATGTCAAGTAAAAATGTTTTTATAACAATTAATAATTAGAATTAAAGAAATAAATCATTTTGTATATCATGATAGGCTTTGGTAACTAGTTTATACAATTAAAAAAATTTAAAGAAATTAAATTAACTTCTTCCAAATTGTTGATAATTTAAATGCAATAGTTTACTCCGTTTTGTTTTATTTGTTAAGTCATTCAAGTTATTTACCTTTTTTGAATTTCTTTAATTTTTCATTTGAATTGTCAGTGATTTTTACAGTAATGTTTTCCGTGGGATTATTATTGTTTTTAACTAGTTTTTGTGAATATTTCTTTATGAATTTTCTGGATGAATAATACGATTTCTTAATATTTGGTCAAGAAGCATTACATTTTGAAATATAATTTATAATATAGATATCTCTTAAATAATTAACTAAAAAATTATTTTGATTATTTTAATAATAATTTTTCATAGTTAATTAATATATTATAAATGTATTTATTATTTAATAATTATTATGCAAACTATGGTGGTGGAACTTTAAAGTATAATGTAATTTTCCTTAAACCTTAAATGATTGCAAAACTAAATCTTACATTATTTTCAGATGTACTGTACCTACATGTCTTTACATTGCTAGCTTGTATAAACAAATTAAATTTATTTTACATTAATATATGCACTATCTTCTTTTTAGCTCAATAAGTATATTTTATGATAGAATTAGTTTTACTAATTGAAATATGATTTACTTTTCATGTTTTGAACTGTTCTGGTTATGTACTAGAAATTACTAATTGTTATTTTATGCAAACCATTAGTCTTGGAACATTCCAATTTAGTATAATTTACCTTAAACATATACATTTTTCCTAAATTAAAATTCTTTAAAATGTTAAACATTATTTTAATATGTTCTGTACTTCCATACTCATTACATGGTTAGCTTGCATAGACAATATTAATTAATATACATAAGAAAGGCAGTATATTGAATGCGTCCCAATAACATCATCTGGCCATTCTAAATACCTGATATTATATTTCCTTAATTAATATTATTTTTTTACAAAAAATAACCATATATCTATTTCAACCAAATAATTTTTAATAGTCAACTACAATAATTTAATTTTTTTTATTTTTTTGAAGTAATCTACAATCTATACATGTTCTTAGTATAATAATTAGGTCTGATAGGTGACAAGTAAGAATGATATGGATAGTAACACCCTTATTTAATATCATATAATAATTTGAACAAAACATTTTTTTGCTAATTTAAAGTATAAATAATACTTTGTACATGTTACAATATTATGCAAACAATGGTCTTGGAAAATTACAGTTCAGTGTAATTTTCCTCAAACCTTTATGTTTGCAAAATAAAATCTTACATTATTTTCAGATGTACTGTACCTATATGTCTTTACATTGCTAGCTTGTATAAACAATATAAACTATTTAACTGATGTTATGCTTAATATATTATATCTTAGGCTCTTAGCACTAGTATAATTAATGTTTTAGTTTTAAGATATAAGTTAAAATATTAAGAAGAATACAACTTACATGTTTTAATATTAATATTATGCAATGTGTAATGCAAACAATGGTCTTGGAACATTCCAGTAAAGTGTAATTATCCTTAAACCTAAATGTTTGCAAAATAAAATCTTACATTATTTTCAGATGTACCGTACCTATATGTCTTTACATTGCTAGCTTGTATAAACAATATAAACTACTTTAGATTTACTGCAGATTTTATAATTATAACTCATGACTAAACACTAGTATAGTTTTGATTTGGTTTAAACATTTAAATTGAATTATTAAGAACAATATAACTTCTTACATGTTTCAACATTAGTATTATGTATTTTATTATGCAAACAATGGTCTTGGAACATTACAGTTTAGTGTAATTTTCCTTAAACCTTTATGTTTGCAAAATAAAATCTTACATTATTTTCAGATGTACTGTACTTTCATGTCTTTACATTGCTAGCTTGTATAGACAAAATTAATTATAAATATATATTATAAATTATATTACATATTGTATTTATTAGACAATTAAGTTAATATTTTTTAAGTACCTATAAGATAAAATAAGAATTTATTCGACGTATTTGAAATGTATAATATGTAGGCATACGTATGTTATAATTATAATCTTTATTACGATTATTTTCTCTGTACTTGTATAATATTATGTTTATGATTGAGTATATTATTTTGAGTGTACATTAAATGTAGTATATGTATTAAATCATAAATGTTATGATTTAATTTACTTAGTGTGTATTAAGTAATTGTAATAATCATTATAAAAGCATTAAGAGGATTTGGTACCGATAGGTTTGGCATCCCTCAGAGCAATAATCAATAATGATTCTATCAACTGATTACCTGCATACGATCAATTAGGTATTTCCCTCCCCAATTTCCAAAAATTTGATTTGGAAGTGAAATTTTTTTTATGTAATTTATTATTTAAAAAAATAATCTCCTGACGATCTTGTATATAATTTACGCTGATTTCAAATCTCTTTTATATCCTTTATCAATATTACATTGCTACATTCTATTGATAGAAGCAAAATTGAAAGTTTTTCTCTCATATTGCACATGTAGACTGGGGGGCCTATTTTACAATCATAGTTTAAACAGCCCAACCCACTGATTTTACCGGCCAAATTCGGTGGTTTAACTTTCGTTTAACGATTGTAATACGGGCACTTAGACAACAAATATCAATAACCTTCTTAAAATTATTGAATAAACAACTTCAAGTAATCTGATCACTAATAAGTTGGTCACAAATCTATTGTTTCTTACACTACTGTAATGTATTTTTATGTTTATATAAGTGTTAATGTTGTCAAATATGGTTGAATAGTTTTAACAGTAAGCTATTTATGTACTTCACAATTACATTTATGTGTAATATTATTTTTAATTAATCAGTACTGTGTCTCTGAAGAACCCTGACCTAGAACTTCTGTATCAGGTCTATGTTATAATAATGTTAATAATTTTGAAGTTCAAATTATTCAGAATATCTGATACCCATTCATAAAAAAAACTTCAAAAATTCTCTTCAAATTTTTTTTTTTGTCAATTTTTACTAACTTCTATAGTTGTGATAAATAATATAATCTTGGCCATCAACTAAAAAGTAATAGATGACTGCTATTTATAGTATTACAAAATATTATTGATATTCTTGTGTGATAAAATATAATATTTTATTTATTTATTCATTACTGTTGTGTTTTGTATGGATGGACAATTGTTGCTTGAAATTATGCAAGTTCCGACTGAAGATATTTATTGTTAAATAACTTCTCATGAGCTTGCTAAATAAAAAAATTACATTATTTTCAAATGTATTGTGCCTAATGCCATTACATTGCTAACTTGTATGCACAATTTTAATTTAACTTAATTATATGCATAATTTTAATGTATTTGTATTTTAGATAATGTTTTATATTCTGATTTTAGTTGTATTTTAGTCTACTTATTAAATTTAATAGGTGTACTATAGAAAATTATTTGTACAATATTATGAAACTTAAGTTACTTAACAATGCATTTTTTGTTACAGATTTGTAGTACTGACCACCAGTGGCGGTATTATGGATCATGAAGAAGCCAGACGGAAACATTTAGGAGGCAAAATCTTAGGATTTTTCTTTTAAATTGTACGTTTTAAATTTAATTTTTATGACTAATAAAAAAAAATGTACCATTACAAAATTTTTTTTTTTATATTGTTGATAAACAATGTGTTAGGTTCACTTTGAATTTGGTACATTACTGGAAATTAATTAATTCAGAATCATTACATTTACGTCTTAACCTGTAACTTAATAATGATGAAAACTGAAAAGTTTCATCAGGTATTCTTATTGATGTATTTACTATTTTGTATTAAAAGGTATCAAACAAATTCGTTTTTAACTAAGCAAAAGTTATAAATTATTTCCCTGACTAACATTTCTTTTAAACCTACCATGCAGTGGCGTACCTAAGAATTTTTCAAATGGGGAAAATTTAGTTTTTAACATGTAAAAAGTATATAATTAGTGGTTTGCAACTAAAGAATTTTAAATTCTGTCAACAAATGGGGGACTCCCCCCTCCCTTGGGTACACTCCTGTAACCATGAATACATTTTGCTTTTGCACTAGTAGTACAAGTTACTGAATGCCTACGGATGATATTATGTTTAGTTCAATATACAATTATTGTGGACCAAATACAATTTAAGTGTAAGAGGGAGTCGCATGTAAAATTGTATGTTTTAAAAAAGTGTTCTATTTTTTTTATTGGTTCATCTCTGGTTTTTACTACCAAAAATGAAGCTCTGTAATAATTGTGTGAATAGTTTTGTTAATATATTCTTGTTTAAATGATTATATTTTACTACCTATGCTTAAAAAGTTAAAAATGTTACAAAGTATAATGGCCACTTGTGTAATAATAATGTGTATTAATTTATTAAATGCTATGTGGGAGCACTTAAAGAAATACTCGTTCAAAGCAAAAATAACATAAGTATGTGTTTAGTTAAACTTAAGAATCTTGGTTGATGACTGATTACGAACATTTTCTGGTCAAACACTCAAACTCAAAAGTTAAGTACCAGCTTGTAAATGGTAATTTATTTAACACTTCATGAAATATGTAACAGCACTAATGATACAGATACGGGTGCATTATACTATACAGTCAATATACAATGAAAGTGCATTTTCCATTGTTACTTGTAAGTAGGTAAAATATTACCATTCTAATCTAATCATAATTGATCATGTATACCTATGAATCCCTGTGAATATATTTAAGTACTTAACTATTGCAGTGGCTGGGTGATTAAATTTAAATTTCACGTAAACGAGTGTGCATGGCGCATGCATTAAATATGTACGCTTTGAAGTTGACATCGCCACGATTGGACCTCTTTCTATCTTATTTATGGGATGGAGACGATCCTATGTAGGTACAATATGTAATTGATGTAAACACTTAATTTGAATGCATTAATTGAAAATTAGCCATTTGATACGATTATTATCAAGTATATTATATTTATTGGCCAACTAAGCTGACTAATGGTATATCGTACGAAAATACTCAATCTGGTTTGAAAATTAAAATATCGAATAAAAGCCGACGTCTTAATTTGATAATAGGTCAATACATTCTAATATCAAAACTAATAGATTACTATTAAACTAGTGAACTGAAATTTGCATTTCCTGTGTTAGACAGAGACAACAAATGCATGGGTAGCGTCCTCTTAAGTTACAGAAGATGTACAAATGTGATGTACCGTCAATCGAGGTGACTTGGAACGATTTTGACATATTTCTTGTTATTTTGAGCTTAAAAAAAATCGCACTGGACTACAAAAAATACATAAATGTTGGCATACGTCTCATGAATAGGATAAGACCTTTCATTTAGTTTTTTGACCAAAACTGAACTTCAAAAAAAGTAAAAAGTACGTGTTCCAAGTCACCTCAATTTTTGGGTGACTTGGAACAGCTATGAAAATTTAATGTGAATTTCAATTCAAGAAGTTAGAGGTGACTTGGAACAAAATTTTTATTTTAAAAATTAACACAAGAACATGTTAAATAAATATTAAAAAGAAACAGGGTAACTTTACCTTTTTTTAACAGTAAACTAAATATTTAAATAATAAAATATCAATAACATGATAAAAACAAAATAAAAATTCTTTCTAAATAGAAAAACATAACTAAATAGTTCTTCAAAATAAACACAAATACATTTTAAATATCATTGAGGGCCTGTTAAAGTGTTTCGTCACTGTCATTTATATATGTCCGGCTACCCGGTATACGCTCGTATTTGTTTGGAATTTTTGGTGTTCCAAGTCACCCTCAATTTTCTTTTGTAAAATAAAACTTAAGTTATAAAATTAGAAAAAAATGTTTAAGGACTTTTAACTACAAAAGTCTGCTTTTGAAGTGTCCTTTAAAGTATAAAAAATATACAAATCTTTAAATTTGACTTCAATCCCCAACATTTGAAGCACTTTTGTGAGCAATGATAAAATCGTTGTTATCATAAGAAATGTTTGGTTATTTTTTTCGGTGGTAATGATAAGACCAACCACATGGTTGATGATAACATTTATTATCACAAATATTGTAAATTTAATTTAAATGCAGGCAGATTTAAATTATATCATTTTGTTTCATAGATAACCTGATATGTTTAAAAAAAAACCGGGGTGTTTCATTTCACCTCAAAGTTCCAAGTCACCTCGATTGACGGTAGTCCAAAATATATCCAAGAACCGGATAAAAATATATGTTCCATTTTGTGTTTTTTATATTTAATTAATAGATAATTTATCTGTATACAATCACAATGTATTTGTGACTTGTGAAGTATAAAGTTTTATATAAGTATTTTGGATCTCGTGATGTTTGTTATTGAATCTCATTTTGGTAACGATCGTAAAACCAGTTTTCGAGATTGGTGGAATGGTAGATAGATGTAGATTGTAGGTAATACACTATACGTCTATAGACTATAATCTATATACACAAACCTCAAGTAAAATATTAAACTTGTCAAAAATTTACTCACTGTCGTGAGATATCGCCAACGATGACAAAATGTAGCCAGCCGATAAAAATAAATCGAAAATATTTACTATTTCTTTATCTTGAAATTCGTTTATGGAAAAAATACATAATATAATATTATATACCACTCTCTTTCAATAGAAAATGTATTTTGGCAGCCTGTGATTCAAACCCATCGGACAATAAAATACTATCTGCCTTCAAAAATATTGCACCTACAATACCTACCTACTTCATCGCCATTTTATCAAAGAGAATCCATTAGTCGGTACACAGTTTTTTTTTATTTTTGATTTGTTAAGCCTTTTTAAGCTCTTTTGACTTCCACCTGTAAAACGCGCCACCTCATATTTATTTTAAGAAAATCTAAACCTTTTTTTATGATTTTGTGTGGACCATACCGACGTGTATACTTACCTGCCAACATATTTAGAAGAATCGCCGAAATTATCGCCCTGACTGTTTTCGGTCTAGTAGTATTTTGACTATTGTCTAATATTTTCAAATATTTTCATAAATATAATATAAAATATATATGTATATTTATGATCAACTGAACTAGGTACCTACTTGAATCAAATTCAAAAGCAATTATTAAATTGTTAAATATCCAAACTGGTATAGTCTTAACTAAAAACAAAAAAGGTGCTCTGTTGTACAGTAAGTTACAAGGGTGTCACTGTATAATGGATGGTATTACATTTGAATTCAATGATATAATATCATTGCACAAGAAAAACGATTCTGAGCGGAGACGGATGTCAGTCTAGGTATAATACAAATTATATACTTATCTATGGTTTTAAAAAAAAGTTGACCTATAATGAATTTCAAATTAATCATATCACAATATCCATTATTTAGGTACTTATAACGCGTTATACACCAACAACAAACCCTGATACTATCATAGATATATAATAGTATACTTTAGAAGTTTCAAGTAATCACGAATAATATTATACAATCACAACAAAATAACTAAAATAGTTATTCTAGGTTTTTTATTATGTAATTTCATCCAAATTTGAATTTAAAATGTCTGTAAAAAATAACTGTGTTCATATATTTTTTAGATTTTGTGGTTACAGTATGAACTTTTTATGAGAACCTTTGTTTGAAATTTGTAATCCTTAGCCATAAAAACTGAACATTTTATAATTTATTAATTACAATTATTGATAATTTTCGATTAATTTTCATAAATTTTGTCAAAATTCGATCTTTAAATGCATATAAAAAAAAATTGTGTCTATGTATTTTTAATATTTTTCAATTGCTATTGTAACAATATATCAGGAGCCTTGTATTAAATTTTTACACTTTTTGGCCCAACAGATAAAACTTTATTGATATTTATAGAATAAAAAACTATAGCTGAAATATCCGCAAACAGCTCAAAAAGAGTCAAAATATTTTCAAAATTGTATGGTGTATAGGAAATGCTAATTTAAACATGTAGGTAGTGAAATTTTCATGTATCTACATTTATTCGTTTTTGAATTACAACAAAATAAGGAAATCGCTACCTACATGAGAAGTCGATTGAATATCCAGTGTTGTAAAAATTTGAATTTCAAACGGTCATAAAAATTTAATATGACTTTCTTATACACATTTTTGTTAAAGGTAGATAATCTTATAAGGAATTTTGTATTACATTTTAAAATCCTAGATTTAAAAAGAAAAATTCTTACGAATTTTTAACTCAAAATAATTTGATAATTTTCGTGATTTTTCCATATTTTGTCAATTTTTGAACTTTAAATGCTTATAAAAAAAAATTGTGACTAAGGATTTTTAATATTTTTCATCTGCCTTTGAAGCAATATATATTATATATACTAATAGCCTTCTATTTAATTTTCAAGCTTTTTTAACCAACAAATAAAATTGTAATGATATTTTTAGAAAAAAAACTAAAAAAATATGGAAAATGAAAATGTTCCTCAACAGTTCAAATCAAATGATAATATTTTGAAAATTTTATCGTGTACAGAAAATGCTATTTTAAACATTTAGTCAAAATGTCATGTATCTATAGATATATACGGTCATTTATTTAAGAGTTGCACCAAAATAAAAATTATTTTTTTCAAAAACAGATTTTGTGTAAAAATTCCCGTTTTATTTTAATTTTTCTTTTGTTTTTCATGGCGCTTTTGAAAACTACTAAAAAAAATATACTTTTGACCCCCCCAAAGTACCAAAATTCCATTAGATGGATAATTACGAACGTTTAGATGTATTTTATAAGGATTTTGAAGAATTTCTGGCAGGGTAGTCATACATTAGTACATAACACATTAACACACCCACATATTAAGTATATACAGGGTGTCCCGTGAGGATTTACTCATTGCGATATCTCCTGAAATAATAGAGATATCATAATTATGTTTTCTTATTAAGACTCACAGAGGTAAGCACTACAAATAACTAATTTTTTTTTTTTTTTTTTATGTTTTGGTAAAAAAGTTAAAAAAATTATTTTTTTAATTATTAAATTTAAAAAAATATTGAAGGTTGCCATTTTGTATAGTTCATTTTTCTGAAAATATTGACGTTTCAACATTTTAATTTCATTAATTTCCTGATTTTTAATATTTTTTTTAATTAATAAGTAAAACGGCAAAAAACCGGTTTTTGTCCGGGCGACGAGTCCCCCTCTACGGCTAATAGGTATATCCTCACGGAACACCCTGTATATTCATATTTACATCTAAGTTATTAAATTAATTTTTATGGAGTAACCTCGTTTAACTACATTTACGATGGTAAAAAAGTATTTTATGATTGACTATCAATTATCATGATAATAATAATGAATATTGAGGGGGGAAAGTTCGCAGAGTAGTCAAGTGCCTACCATGACTACCCGTGAGCACCACTGTGTTTATTATTTTATATTATACAATTGAGGTACTTTATGAAACACATTTATATCATATTGAAATCAATTCAATTATAATTGTTGAGTTCAACGAATTATAGAACAATTTAACTAACGAAAAAACCTAATTAAACACAAACTTATTTTAAAAAGTTTTTTTTATATAAATATCAAAAAAAATAGACCGCAAATTGGAGAAATTCAAATCCACGGGGAGCTTTATTACACAACGTTTTTCTCGTAAAATCGCAGGGTTTTTGATTTTTTCGATGTAACTTGTTGTTACATTTTTTTGGTCATTGATCAAAAGCTTAAAAATTCAATGATATCAAATAAAACCAAATAAATTACATAACAATAATAACGTTTATTAGTATAAATACTAAATGTAGGTACACAAGATTACAAACCTCTCACAAAACTGAACATAATCTATGTCCGGTCCATGTCGGGAACACTGCAACAAAATATTAGCAGTGCAAATGTCTTCGCCCGACTCCACAGTGTGCGACGACTAGGTCGGACAGCGCTTACTATCACGTCCGTTGCTGCAGTATCTCCACATCCGCCTCTGGTAACCATGATGTCCTGTAAACCTGCACCGGTCGTCTCGTGCTCCAGCGGTTTTGCCGACTCGGCATCACCGATTAATCGTGTTTCTGAAGTGTTCGGTATCGAACTCAAATGCTGCAGGGCGTCGAAATCGATTGGCAGAACAGGTGGCAAAGTCGACGTGAAGGGTAACAGAGAGTCGGAGTCGCTAGCTCTTACAGCAGCAGGTCTCAATTCTTCACTGTTAGTCGATGATTCGGCCGATGGCGAATCCGTCAAAACTTTCATCTCGGTGACGGAAGCGACGGACGGAGTCGCTTCTGGTGCATCGCCCATGGACTTCGTTTCGAATGCCATGTTTGGCATCGATTTGCTTCGCCTTTGAAAACTCTTGATACCGTCGATTTTCAGGGTTATCGGACGATCACTAAATACTTGCGTCATTGAAGTGGTTTCGGACAGAGGGGCTTCATCAGCGGAAATCGACTGCTGCAGCGAAATGATAGGCAACGATGCGTATCGCCTATGAACCTTCAAACTGGTGACCACACTCTCTTCCAACACTTTAGGCCGATTCTCCCGGAGGTCTTCAAAAACCTGGATCATGATTTCTTTGGCAGACTGTTTATTAACATCGGACGAACTCTTCAAGGCCTGGTTAGTCGACATAATGTTGATCTGATGTTTATATATTATTCAAAACTAAGGTACGTAATAAGTTTTGCACTGTATTATAATTAATGTTCGTTGTAACAAATATAGGTACTGATAGAACAGACTGATATGCAATTAATACGAATTATAAAAACAGCTTCAGTGTAAATAATATTATTTACACTGAGGTTGCCCATAGAAACAAGATTATTATAGTTTTTTTGAAAAATGTTCAGTTTGGAAAATTATATTTTTAAAAGAATAAATAAAAAAAAGGATTGTATTTAACATTGGTAAATACTAAATATTTGTTAATTATTTCCACTTATGTGGAATCTTGTTTTAAATTTTTAATTCCTAGATATAAAAGTCGAAAATTTTATAAATTTTTAACTACAAAATAATTATTAAATTTTAAATTTGATACATTTTGTCAAAATTCCAACTTTAAATGCTTATAAAAAAAAATTGTGACTATGTATTTTAAATGTTTTTCAACTGATATTGTAACAATATATCAGGAGCCTTGTATTAAATTTTTACACATTTGGCCCAACAGATAAAACTTTATTGATATTCATAGAAAAAAAAAAAAAAATGAAATATAAAATTGTCCGTAAACAGCTCAAAACAAGTCAAAATATTTTGGAAATTTTATCAAGTATATGAATTGATGCATGCTTGGTGAATCACTCTTTATAACATACCTAATAGGTATTGACGTATTGTAGGTACCTAATATTATTTTTTTAGTTAAGTTATACATTTTAACAGTCATAATATTATTACAATTCATAAGTCTTCCAGTTTTTATTGAACATTTATTATTTTATTAGCTCATTAAATAACTATATCAATAAATTGTATCACGGTGTATGTACATAGGCAGTTGCATAATTTTACCAGGTGTGCAGAATTGCACTCACCACACATCTATACCTACACATATATTGAGAGTAGAAAAATTTTAATTTCTCTGCAATGCAAAAAGGGTTTAAAACAGTTATTAAAAATTACCTTCTTTCTTTTACCTTTTTTTGACATTAGGATGGTTTATCATGGGGGGGGGGTCGAGCCACCCTTGTTTTCTTTACATACACCATATTGTTATATACATACAAAACGATTCCTCCGCATTAGTGTTGATAAAACAAAATGCAGAAGCCAGAGTACATATAACATCTAACAAATGGTCGGGGCTTTCATGTTTTATTTTATTTATTAAAAAAACAAATAAAATATGATCAGTTATAATTAAATGTAAATTACTCTTGACTTATGATATAAATAAATTGAAAAACATAACAAATATGTTTAAGATGGAATTACTCTGAATAAACAACTAAAACATTTTACTGTAATTTACCAAAACAACATCATATATTATAATATCAATCGTCAGTTTTTTTTTAGTTAAATTATATTATTTGCAATTATTTATTATTTATAATAGTTATTAAGTTATAATTTACAATACAGTCAATACATATTAATGCGTTAGTAGAAGATTTAAATTAATTAAATTTACGATGTATTGGCCCTTTTTCACCATGGAAGGTGAAATAACACGTAATTATCGAGGTAATTTTCTGCTGAAATATTTCAGTGCAGCATATCTATGTGAAACATTGCACCATTGAACCCGTTAGAATTTCGTTTCACAAAATTTTTAATTTCATAAAAAATGTTTCCGAGTTTTTAAAAGGACCACAAAACAAAACACTATAATTTTATAAATATATACTATGCAGCAATGAAAAACTAAAATGTTGACTTTAAAAAAAATGTTTCCGATCACTCTTTCGAAAGAGATCTGCGTCAAACGGCGATAGTACTTATACGCGTGACTTCACCGGTGAGGCGCGGCGATGCCCAAAGATTTTTGTAATTTCTGATCAATTTCAGTACTTTATTAAGTTATTATCATACATTATATGAAACTGATTTTTTTTGTTTCGTGATCCTTAAAGATTTTTAAACTAGAAAAAAATATATTAAACTATAAATCAAATATACTTATTAAGTTTTTTTTTACATCACTGATATTATAAAAAAAAAAAATTAATTTTCAAACATTTGAAATTCATAATGACCATGGTGAATGTGATAATAGTATGTATTAAATTATTTACCTATCGAAAAAATTGAATAACAAATTAATATCAATAGATAATTTTTGTGAAAGGCTAAGTTTAATTATACAATAAGGCTTGCTTAAAATGATATTTATACCCTGAGAATATTTGCTGGCGATTAACATTTAATAAGAAAGAATATTCGCCATGTCAGATCTTCTTTAGCACCAAAATAACCTAAAGGCATGACATTTTTATTAGGTACTACCAATACCGAAGACCAAAGTATGATGTAAATATAGTTTCGTGGTATAAATATCTTAAAATTACCTACTCAAAATAATTTGAAATTTTAATTGTGTAAAGAAAATAATAATATGCTTAGGTAATGGCGAAAAGTTTCAACTTCTTACGGTGAATATTATTTTAATTCTAATAAAATAACTAAAATCGTTATTTTTCATTTAAATATCCAATTTTGTCAAAAGTAGAACTTCAAACTCTCATACGTTTTTCATACTCTTTACGTTAAAATTTATTTTTAAATTCTAGTAAAACAAACTTATGAAGAATCTTTTTTTAAATTTCAACTTTAAACGATTATATAAAAAATGTTACCTACTGTTATTTGATATTTTTGAATTACAATATTTTTCCGAATTTTTTTTTTTACCCCAATTATTTTGTAAAGTTGCTACATATAGAATTTGACCCTCCAAAGTAATTGATGTGAAGCATTTTTACTGAAAAAGACTACGATGACAGACATAAAAAAAAACTATTAACACATAGGTACAATTTATTTTATAACCAATACATTCATAGATATAGAAATCTTGAAAAATGTGTTCTACCTAAGTTATAAGTAATCTAACTTATCGTTTCTAGCAATGATTGTATGCTGTTCCGTATAGACTAAAGTCTTACTGTTTCTCATCTCATTTCGGGATTTCCACCTATATATACCAGCTACTGCTATTTTCAATATTTCAAATAAAATTCTATAAGAAATTTTTATACCTGTATAGGACCATTCTTTCGTCCTTAGTTACGGTGAATTTGTTCATCGTTGGCATGCTTACTGAAATAATGATAAATCAGTTGTTATAAACATTAATTTCGTTTCTATGTTTAATTATTGTTGATTTAATGATATTATTATAAAGTTTTTTTTTACGAATAATTCAAAAGTTACAAACTATACTCTATAATATTATAGGTACAACGTGTATGACTAATAATCTTCAGCAGCAAAGTCGTGTAAAAATTAAAATCAGCTACACGTCTTGATAAATAAAACAGGAATATAAAAATAAAATCACAACTACACTATAATATTATATTTAATATTTTTTTTTTAGCTTTTTTTTTTTTTTATTGAGCAAAATTGTATTTACAATCTGTAATTACAATATATATTACAATAAATAAACGGGATGGGGATGATTAGAGGGAGGGGGAAGTCACCCATTCACTCTCGAACACTAATTTATATTTAAGTGCGAAAATCATCTACAAATATTAAAAACGTCCTTTGTACCTACGTAATATTAAATAATAAGTCAAGTCTGAACTCTCTCTGGGCGATTTTATGTCTGCAGTATTCCTTTATTGTTCGGTCGATTCGGTCTTGGCGATAGGTAGGGTCGTTTCATAAGTAGATTCCATTCTCTGGGAACGGTTTGAGTGTGATAATACCCTGCAGTACAGCTAAGCTGCAATCGGAGGCGACCATCGCGTTAAGTCTTGGTATTGGTGGTTAGGTGAAGGACCTGCAGGCCTATCCGGAACTTCCGGATTTTCGGGTTAGCCTATTATACGGCTACGTATGCGTCTCATCACACCATCGTGGAGGGTGCAAATCTTAAAGTAGGTACACGGACCTGGGAAATTGGTGGTGGTCGTGGTGGCGTCTATTATAATATGACTATAGGTCGCCTGCACAAATGGCCTTAAGATGACTGCTGAAGACGCCTCGAAGGCTCTCGTGGGTAATCCGTGACCCATCATTATCGGATACTGCACCGTACGAGAGCCCCCGGTGGGTAATGGGATTACGTAGAAGCCCCGGGTTCTCGGTCGGCACAATAATATTACCAATTACCTACGATCAATCGAGCAGGCTCCGCGACCCGACGACTGCATCAAGAGTAGCTATATATGAAGCCGCCGACTGCATATGACCGTCAACACCCACACCTCACCCACACCCACATCGAGAGATGTATATAATATGCGTGCCGGACTAGATGGATCAATACAATATAATGTGAGTTCGGCCGTAGGTATCACTGCACCTCATAGAAGCCTGGAAAAATAAACCTCAATATCATAATATCGCGATGTTATAACATAACATAGCTTCAAAATATAAAGGTACAACGACTGAACACCGTCGTGAAGGTAATCGTTTAAACTACATAAAGCCGGGGTGGAGATTTGCAGCGTGACCGAAACCTGTAGCAGCTATGGTAGAGATGTCCGCTGCCTACGATATATTATTATTATAAATAAGAACTCGTCATTTCTACAGGTTGTGTATAAACATTTTGAAATACCGAAGTGAAACCCGCCCACATGTCGGCGGTTGATTTTGGATGGACAAACAGTCATAATAAACAGTGTACCATCAATAGATCGCCCTATTAATGTCCTCAACTTGAATTACATTATAACATAATACTATATTTTACGGTTGTATATACACTTTTGAAATACGGAGGACTGGGGGGGGGTCTATACAAGTTATTGAGAATTGTTCAAAACATCTACGACAAGCACACGTATATTAGGTGAAAAAACTAAAGAGTGGTCAGTGGTTAATCGTAAAATAAACAACAACCACCTAACTTAGGCGTCGTCATAGGTATATGTTATACGCGTCACCGAGCAACCGTGTGGTAATGACCTGCACCTTGTACGAACGGAGGTTAGTGCGAACGCATATGGCACATTATACAGATTTCGAAGGATTCAGTGCCTCCCGAAATCGTATATTGTACCTACAAATCTACATAATAAATACATTTTGGTATATTTTAACATTTTCTTTACAAGTAGGTATTATAATAATATACCTATGTACCTAATATATAATGTATACTTCAGATCAGTATTTATTTTTTATTTTTATCATATTATTCTTTAATTTATTGTTTTTTGATAAGTATTCTTGCTCTTATACGATAAGAGGTATTACCTCAGTGAATAGCAAAGCTAGTAATTTCATGTATTTATCTATTCTATTGTGTGTACCTACATTTCTACAAATTATTATTATTAAAATTATTTATTACATCGCATATTATATAGGCACCTATGATAGAAGTAATTCATTATGGTAGTGCGCATTGGGTGTTTGTCAAAATACATTTAAAGACTGCAACCCTCGTTAAAATATAATAGTATACCTCTGCGTAGCTGGTATAGCTGGTACCCATATCGTAATAATAATGATGTTTGGAAAAATAAACCCAAATATCAAGCTGATGCTGACCGATTATAATAATAATATTATAAAATATTCCTCTGTGTACCTATATACTCGCTGGCTAGTAATAAACACGTTGTATTCAACGAAAACCACTGAGAGTATTCGATCACAGCGGTGCGTTGCGTTGCGGTCTGCCGATTCTCACTCTTTTTCGCCGAGTGGTCTAATCGCGCCGCCAGAGTCGCGCCTCCTCCGGTCTCCACCGATTCCTCAACACCGATATTATAGTTTTACGTCACTTTGATCACAGCCGTCGCTGTCACAACAGTCGTCTTCGGCACGTCCGCAGCACCGTCAAGCGCACCACATCTCGCACTATACTCACGCCGTCATGGTCGTCATAGCGTCAAGTGAAACGCACCTGCGACTCTCGGCCCGCCCCTCAAGATCGCCCATAGAACGCTGTATAGGTGACCTGCAGATGCCAAAAACTTACAAACGCCATAGGCATCTACTCGCCATAACGTATACCCCCCACCCCTATACAATGTCTGGATGGATGTCTTTAAAAAAAAAATTATATTTCAGGTTTTTACACTACAATTTAATGAAAAAATTGAAATACACAAAAAATTTATTGTAGCATCGTAACATAATAATTATGTACCTGTCCAAAATTAATTAAAAATACTCTTACATTGAATACCTTTTTTTTTTTGAAGTTAATCGAGGGACGGAGGAGGAACCGCGTTATCATCACCTCACCTCCGGACCCACCTCTCCTACGGCCCCAACCTCTCCTCCGGCCCCTTACATTGAATACCTTGGCTTAACATTAGATCAAAATTTGAAATGGTCCATTCATATAGAAAACTTAATATAATAATAAACTAAGACAACTATTACACATTTTCATTATAGCAAAAAAAATAATAAGAATTTTATTGGAATAACATGTTTTGGATTTACATGGTCAATTTTTAATTAAATACTTATAACATAATTTCCTGGAAGAAAGATTGCTATTCCAAGTACCAATTTAAAACATAATATTTTATCAATACTAATCTATGTAGGTACTAATAGACAAATCGCACTCCTAGAACAAGACTGTCACAACTCAAAATTTATAGTTTTGAGAAAAATCAATTTGAAGTTTGGACTTAAGATATTTTAATGAATTTTTTACTTATGCGTTTGAAATTTAACACTTAAATACTTACAACCATACTTTACAATATTAATTTTTCAAATATTTTGAAATTCACTCTTAAACCCAAAAATTTAGACTTGTGGCCATTTACAATTTTTTAAGTAAATGCAAGACTGCCATATTTTGAGATGCGACTATATGAGAATTTGGCGCAAAACGAAAAGCTATTCTATTTATAAATACAATAGAGTCATAATTCGTGTTGTGGCTGCACTATCACAAATTATAAAATGCAATACTGCCACAACTCTAAATATTGCTGTTTTGCACTCAACATATTACACGATAATTAGTTTTTATTCAGTGCAAGAACGCCACAAGTCGAAATAAGGCAGTCTTGAATTTTGACTTCAGTGATAATTTGGATAAATAAAAATAAGTATACTGCCATAAAGTAAATATGGCTCTCTTGCATTGAAAATTAACCAATATTTAAATAATTCAATACAGACACATCTCTATAGTGGCTAAATGAAAAATGATATTGAATGTGGCGTTCTTGCATTTAAAAGAGCTTATTTTTCTCTATCCAAAAGTAGTCATAACTCAAAATTCATGAATTTTGAGTTGTGGCAGTCTTGTTCTAGGAGTGCGAAATATTACAAGAGTCTTCTATTCAAATTTCATATTATAAAATTGTTATATTAGTCATATATTTTTCCACGCTTGTTAAAAATAATAAAATAATTTTGTTAAAACATTTAAATGTTTTAAAAAAAACACACATCATTGTGAAATCAATACATTCTGACATTCATCTCTCCGCTAAGAATCTAAAATTAATGTTAAACATACTTCGAACTGTATAACATTTATTTAAAAATAAAAATTAACTTTGAAGTAAAATAGATTACACTGTGTATAACATAAAATAATAATATAATTGAATAAACATGTGTTTAACATTAATGTTTTAGTTAAAAGCAAGAGTGAACGTTATTAAATTATAATTGAAACTTTATTATTTATGATTTTTAATACTAATGGATTTTATTCATCTGGTGGATAACGAACATTAATACTTTCAACTTGGATACTATTAATTTTGTATCATAAATGCATCAGAATACCGTAATGAGTATAAGATAGGTATTACAAAAATATGTACATTTAAGCATTATAAAAGCGGCCGAAGAATAATACAAACAAAAATAATATTTAAATATTATAATAAATTATTTATATTTTTGATAGGTACATAATTAATCCATATATTTATACAACTTAAATGTAGATATTATTTATTCGTGGCATAAGCAGTAAGTATAGCTTTTTTAAATTTTTATTAATAATTTTTATTACAATCTATACACAAGCTAAGTACAATAAGTAATTTTGATTTAGGTTACAATTCTAACATAGCGAGACTGAAAAATTGGGAGAGAACTCAGTAGTGCTATAGATAATATTATGTATTTATGGAAGAAGCATAGAAAAAATAATAGATTATTATAGGTATTTTTTTAAAAATAATTTATTATTCAACTGACTGGCTTAAATTTGTACGTTATAAAAAGTTGAAAAATTAACTTCTATTAATGTTTATAATATCGTTGAAAACAATTAGATATTATAACATCAACTTAATAATTATTATAGCTATAATATAGTATGCAGACATACAACAGGTGGTGTGTTCAAAAATCGATAGGGGAAATTTGAACGTGGATGTTTATTATAGATTTATAGTAGGTGGGTACTTACCCTTATTGTAAGTTGTAGCTTCTATGTGAATTGCTTTTAAAGATTGTGATTTAAATTCCGACGATATTACGATAAAGTTAAATATTTTCTTGCGAGTAACAGCGAAGTAAATCACTTATTATCATTCCAAATAAGGGAAATTAAATATAAATTGAAACAAGCTAGGCGCTTTTTAAGATGATTTTGTTATCATCCGGTGAATAAATACGGCTTGTGTTTTCGTTCCCACAAATATTAAACGCATCACATTTATACGAATAATTAATAATATCTGTACCAGTGTACCTGCCTAAATATAAATCAATGAAAATGTTTAAAAGTATAATATGATGTAATTTTATTTTAATCTCAGATATAAGATTCGACTGTGGAATTGGTGAATACACATTACACCTATATAATAAAAGTTTCAGTATCTATTGATTATCAGGGAAAAATCAGTTTGACATTCACGCCATTTCAAGGGGAGTAATCTGAGTGTGTATTTATGCAGCAGAACACTATAGGTAGGTACCATAAGGAAACGAATCAAGCGTATCGGAATAATATTGTAATAATATTCTGTATACCTATATATTACAATATATTATAGTATATTATATATTATACTGTAGCTTATTGTGCCATTGTGGGATAATATAGTAGGTGTATATTGCAGTAGTGGTATAATAATATAATAATAATATTATGATACTACAACTTATATTATCTACCTAGGTTCTGTGATGGGTATATTAAGTCGTACAATATTGTTCGATAAGTGATCTCGCGAATTGACGTTTCGATTGAGATCAGTGTAGTATTATTGTATTAATTTGCAGGACATTTAGAGATTATAAAAGTGAAAAAAAAATTTAAGAATAATATTATTATCAGTATGTTTATTTCCTCCGACGAAACCTATAAAAAACGATACGATGGACTTTTGTGTGAGATTAAAAAACTAAAAACAGTTGTACTGTAAAATAACGGTTGTGAGGGGGGGGGGGGGTGTTGTGAGTGTGTAAATCTTTCGATTAGATTTACAGTAATATATTAATGCATATATTATGCACTATTCAACCATATTATATAGGACATAGTTATATTATAATGTCCTGTATAGATAATAGGTATATATTTATATAATATACTATATTGTGCCTTATTGTGGCATAATGTAACAATATAGACATATAGTATAGACAGTAGTGGTAATAATATTACACTGAAACTTCTATTATCTACCTAGGTACCTATATAATATTATTCTGTGACGGGCAAGCCGTACAATTGTTCGAGTAGTGGTCGTATTGACGTTCTAATTGGTATCAGTGAAGGTACCTACAATACTATTGTAATAATTTATAATACATTTCGAGACTATTAAAGCGGAAAAAAAATGCAAGAATATCATCTAAATATTCTAAATACTTACGTTTTTTAAATGCTGTTCTTTTTCCTCCGACGAAACTTATCAGTGCACTATCTAACTTTTGTGTAAGAGTAAAAATTAAAAACAATTGTATTGCAAAATAACAGTGGCTGAGGGGGGGGGGGTGAGGGTGTAATAGATAAGACGTGTTAAATTGATTAGATTTACAATGATAACACGCCTATGCACTATTCTATTTTAATATAGGTATATCATAATATTGTGCATACACTATAGGTATATTGTATTTAATTGTATATATATTATATATGCTATATTGTAGCTTATTGTCGAATAATAATATACCATACAGTAGTGGTAATAATAAAACAGTGGTGTAGCCAGGGGAAGTTTTGTGGTTGTGTGTCGAGGGGGGAGAGGGGCGTAACCCCACCTGGCATTTTAAGGAAATCAAAAATTATGACTACTGTCTATATGAAGGTTATACTGAAAATACGAATTCGGATAGCCGTACGCAGGCACCGAAACCTAAAATAAAACCTCGACATTAGTATGCTAAACTTGTGGGAGACTCTAGTCAAACTAACTCTGTGTAAACACATTATTACCCACCATAAGAAAAGGCTACGCTACTGTAATTTAATAATATTATATAATATATACTAAACTTCTATTACCTATAAATCTGTTCTGACATTTCGAGATTATTAAAGCGAAAAAAAAATGCAAGAATATCAACTACCTACTTATACGTTTTTTAAACGTCGATTTTTCCTCCAACGAAACATAAAAAAACGATCATACTCGAGTAAAAACAATCTTACAGCAGCGAGAGAGAGGGGGGAGGGTTAATCGATAAGTGCGAATCGCGTTAAAGTGATTAGATTTGCAATAATAATAATAATATGTCTAATGTCTATGCATTATTCAACTGTATAGGTATCTGGTGAAGTTAAACAACCCCAACAATTCGCGTTTTCATCATCAGTCAACCCATAGTCATTAGTAGTAAATCGTTGTGTCTATGTGCTGAAGTTGTTGTTGTTGTTGCTGTTGTTGTTGACCAATAAGAAAATTATATTGACTTTGTCTACGTGAGAGATTAGCGTGTCTGTTTGCTGTAATGGTGTGTGGTTATATGTGGCTTGATGTATTTTTTTTTTTTTTTTTTGTTAGAATTTGCACTTATTTTGAAACGAAGTTTTTTATGACACGATGCGGGGCTAGTCGGGAAAATACGTTCCTGACGAAATACAATTTTTTATAATATACTAAACAGTTATTTTAGCCAAAACATCCAATTATTCTATCATACTGATCGATCTAGTAATGCGATAATACTTTTTAAAACAGATTTGAATTCGTTATTATATCTACTTGAGGTTGGTAAGTCCATTTTCAACCCCCCAACCTCAAAAAATATTTTGAAATGTCGGACGTTTATTATTCTGGTTTTATTCGGAATTCAAAGCAGAAATCTTAAATTGTGGACTGACCGATCCCTAATAGAAATTCTAACGAATTCAGATAAGTTTTCAGAAATATTATCGCATAGTTAGATCGATTGGTAGGATGGAAAAAAAAAGCGGGATTGGTAAGTTTTAGAGACGGTCCGCAATAGATTGATTATAAATATCTTGCGTAGGTATATCGCTACACTACGTTTATTATGCATTTATATAATTATTCTAATTATTAAAATATATACCTAATATTATATAATAAGTATATAATATAAATAAGTATTGAATTGTACGAAGGTAATATACTTTTTGTCACGCCTGCACCGAAAGTTTTTTTCTCGATAGCGGTTGAAGCGTTGGAAAATCCACCGGGTGGTAAGGTGGGAATCCCTAATAGTGCCGGGCGGTAAAGTGGAAATCCCTAAAAGTGCCGGGCGGTAAAGTGGAAAGGAAATACCCAAAAGTGCTACGCGCACATTTTACGCGCGTATACACTGCACAACCAGACACTGAAATCTATACCACGGTCCTTACAAAGCATAAACTTTTGGTTACATCTCATATACGTAGGTATTATAATCTCCTTGCATGACGCGTAAACATTTTTATTTCATTAAATTATTTTCGTAGAATAATCTGATTGTTGCATACATCCATATTACCTTTGCGTTGATTATACATTTTTTTTGTGTGTCCCGTTTGGTATATACCAGGTAATAGAAAACGGGTATAACGCGCGATAGGACTTGAAACAGCGTAATAAGATCTGCATGTTGTGCATTTATAATTATTAAAATTTGTAAACGATAACAATTTGGTGACTTTAACATCAATTTTAACGATAAGAAATCGGAAACTTTTAAAACTTTCTTTATATGGACACATACGATTTACAAATGATAAACAATCCAGCAGAATCTACAAGACTACGACGAGAGATGACACCACTATCGATGCAGTATTTTCAAGATATTTGAAAAAAACTACATCACAAACATACGTATCATATTTCAGTCATCACAGGCCTGTAATTTCGATTATTTAATATGATTAATATAATAGTAATTAAATAGTTATAATAATAATTTTCATTTTTTAATTTATTTTTCACATAATATCTTACTTTTATTTAGAATGGTTCCACTAAAATGTATTTGTAATCTATAATATTTTTTTGGAAAAGAAACTTCGTTTCTATCTGGTGTCCCATGACAGCGCTAACTTTTTTTTTGAAATGTAAGTTTAGTGTATCACTCACCGTACAAATATCTGCACGAAAGATACATTTTAAATATTTCGAGTTTTAACAGTTGGTTAAAAACACTATAATAAAACATCGGTTTATAATACATACGATTTGTAAATAATAATATTTGGTTAAATATTTTTTAGATATTATGGTTTCAGAGTAAACTAGGTACTTACGTGGAATCTTGTTTTAAATTTTCAAGTTTTTCGACTTAGCATATTATACATTTTTTTTCAACTCATTGAAAAAAAAAAAATCCAAATTGTTATAAATAAAAAGAGTCAAATTATTTGAAAGTTACACCATGTGTACAAAATTATAATATAACGATTTTGTGGAAATTTCAAGTATCTACGCAGTTACCTATTATTTTTTTGAATAGTTACAACTAAATAAGAAAATTTATTTAGTTGAAAACTGGTTTTGAGTATAATTTCCCGTTTTTTTCTCAAATTTTGATTTTTTTTAAAAGTACTGGGAGTTTTTAATTTTTATCTCCCAGAAGTACCAGCTGGATGTAATTTTCTACCAGAAAAGTATAAAATAAGTTGAAAATCCAAGCAATTTATACACTATAAATAATTGTGTACAAAAAAACACATTATTGTTAAATCAATACATTCATCGCTCTGTAGCTCAAAACCTAAAATTCATATTATAATGATTGTAAAATAGTTTTAAAACGTTGTTAAAAATTTAAAATGTTTGATAAAAGTACTAAAATACTATACACCGATTATTATATTACCATAAACGGTCTAAACTTTAGGGCGCAATAAAAATAATTCGAAGTGCAATATAATTATAGCCATTCTTTACTGACTTTACTCACTAATAATGGATATGGATAGATATTATGCATTCTTATTTCTTATAGGAAAACTCTTAAGTCAACAAATCTAAAAGAAGTTTTCATTTTACGTTTATAAATTCAAAAAAAATTTTAACATATTAATAAAATATTCCAGAATATATTTTTATATTTTAATATTAAAATGGTACTTTCCAAAACCTTTTAAGAAAAAAAAACATAATATTATTGAAGAATAACATTATCTTGTTTTTTTTTTTTTTATAATTTATGTTTTTATCTTTATAAAACCCTAGTTTTGAAATCCATCGCACAAATCCATAATAGTTACTCGTTGGCTCTCAATGTAAATCCGGTCCTGAAAAGTTCAAGCCTTATGTACTTTTCCATTGAAAAATGTTCAACATTCAATTCTAAACTTTATACATTTTATAATGGAGAAATATTTTCTATTACTTTAGAATATCCAAACTCATAATACAATGTGGAGATAGAATCATAGAACTGGAGCGACTAGCGAGGACTTGTTTCGCATAGGTCACCTAGTTAACCTAACCATAGGTTCTATATGGAACAGTTCAGTATTATACTAATTACTAATACCAATTATCATAATATTATTGTTTAAAATTTGAAAGCATCGATAAATCGTTACGTTATTACGTCAAAACCAATTTAAAGTATAACACAAAATCTTAATAAATGGCGTTTTTTAAATATTTTTAAAATTATTAATACCAACTGTTTTTTTGGTTTTTTTAATAGAAAGACAGTATATTGATAAAAATATACCACTCGGTGATCAAATAATAACTAAACATAATAATTTGGATTCAGACAATTACTGGAGGTCCTTAGATATGATGACATTATTATGATTGATCGAAGGTTACTATGTTTTGCACAGTTGTTACACGATTAAAAAAATACCATGTCATAAGAAAGCTAGCAAATGGATTACTCCATAAATCAATGTGCTGTGCCTCATAAATAATTACTTATATAAAATTGTACCGTAGTATGCCTAATAGAGTTGGCTTCCTATTCTACTTTAAAATAGTCAATTAGATGCTAATTAAATAGCCCGCAATCGTTTGGATTTTAGAAACACGTGAAAAAAGAGTAACTCGTGGTAGGAAGCTGCCAAGTTGGTGTACAAAACATGAATAATCAATGGCAAGTTGCGAGAGAATTCTTAGAAAGTCTAGAAATAAATTCTAGTCTGGTGAATACAATTTATTTATTCACAAGTATTGACCCCCCCCCCCCCCCATAACATTTACAATTATATAATATCGAGATAACATTTTATAATCAATATAGTTGTTATATTACTCAGCATCATGATTGTAACTGTTGGTATTATATAAAACTTATTTTAGTTCATCTGTTCATGGTAGGTAATTATGATATACATAATATAGGTAGGTATCATTTTGTTTGTTTATAAAAATATTTGATTTTTTAGAATATGGGTTACCTATTCAGTTATTGGACGTTAAGATTGTCCAGAGACAATTTATAAAAATAACTTGTGTAATATTGTTCTGGAGTCGGAGAATATACGTATATGTATGTCTAATGATTTCGTTAATGGTTAAATCAAAGAATTGAGCTGTACACTGAAAAAGAAAAATAATTGTATTTAGGAATTAGGACTGTAAACTTCTGGTCGAATCAAAAGAAACTTTTTAAACAAAATCTGAAGTTTTATACCTTAAATGTATTGCTGTAATATATATATACACACACACCTATACATCACCCAAATGATTCAATCCATTGTATCGAGCAGTTTTTTTAAAACTTTTAGACGAACCCAATCTATTATGTTGTTACTTTTTGTTTGTTTAGCTGTTATTCCGGACGTTCCGAGTATGCTTTTCCAGTGTTACGTTTTGAATGGAAATACAATATTTTAATAAATGTACAGCGAACATTTCCTATTGTAATTGGAGAGATACGTCATTTTGATGAGATGTGAAATTTAAAATTTAAAATTTCACCCACAATGCTTTGAAACTGGACAGTTCGGTTTTTAATCGAGGGGTTTATTGATTAAAACACTATATTTGCAAATGTGTGCAAATGAAAATGTCGAATATATACCTACACCATTGACGAATTTGGAAAATCTGTGTTATGCATTTATGATTCTTCAAAAATCATTCTAAAACTTAATTAAAATATATTCCACTTATTTTTAATAATTTGCTAGGATATTAATCAGTAGATAATTACCTATGCATATTATGTTTTGTATATATTTATATTTACTTAATAAAATTTTATAAAATAAATGATAATCACGATGTATTGTTAACCATAACGAATAATCGAGTAACCTGATTATTTATGTTGTGGAAATTATGTGTGTTTTTTATCTGTGTGTCCAAAGACAGTTTTATTAGTAGAATAAATTCTTAAATCATAAACTTCAAGGGTGGTTTATGGTAGAAATTTAAATCCTACTTTGGGAGGAGGGTCAAAAGAAAAAAAATTATCAGTTGGTACTTTCCAAAATAATCAGGAAGAACAGGAATTTTTATGCGAATCCTTCAGTATAATTAGACAAAATCAGTTTTGTTTTTTTTATCCGACAAATATTTATACCTATTAGCATTTTCCAGACATGACATAGTTTTCAAAATATTTTGGCTCATTCTTACTATTTATTGATAGTAGAACTTTTTGACTTTTTTGGTTTATAATGAAAAGTACCTACTACCTATGTAGGATAAAATTTGTATTTGTGATTAATAAATCTTGAACTAGGTTCGTTATAATATTTTGCTGTTATTATCGAAATTAATAAATATCATATTACACAACTTACATACTACATAGTCACAATTTTTTTTTTATACCTAAATCAGAAAATCAAAAGCAATATAAGGCTTAAATATTTAATAGAATATCCCTACAAACATAGACTGACCTATAGTCTCCGATCAGTATCGTTTTTCGTGTGCAATGATTTCTCATTGAATTAGAATTTATTATTCAACACATCCATTGCAGTTACTCAGAGTCCACTCGACACCTAGAGTACCTACAGGCTACAGCAAACCGAGCTCTGTGATTTATTAAGATTTGATTTTGTTGTTGAAAATTTTACATTTAATTAATTTAATTAACGATTGAGTCTTGGGATTTTTCTACTGCCAACTCCGATAGCCTGAGAATCGAGATAGTGTGGTATAGTGTAATCATTGAAATAACTCGAGTAAAAATTAATCGGCGATATTCTCCGTACCAGCTGTTTGAGACACAGACGTTATACAACGAAATAGATAGGTACTAGGTAGCGTGTCTTATAGCGAATATCGGTAAATCTGGAATTGCTATCGCGTCAATAATGGTGTACTCCATTCGCTCAATTTAACAATTTTCTCATTAATTTGTCACAATAGTATTATAACGGTAAAACAACGACAAATAATCGAGTTATTAGCTGATGAATACAACATTTTGGTAATATTATGTCAAATAAATAAAATATATAATACATCATTGTGGCAACAATGGATATCTTAGATATATATAGAATAATATATTATATTATAATATTGAACATATTATGTTTATGCATTTGGTAAGTAGGCGACAAGGTTACAAATTTAAAATTATTTAGAATTTTTTAAAACTTTTTGTTTTTCTCTTAGTCCATTGTTGTTATTATTTTATATTTTATAACTTATGCTCGAACAATAATCACGATAATAGAAATAACACAATTCATTCGTTTTGAACAAGTGCTATTTTTTCGAATTGTTAATATTTTGTCTCCTTTGGTCTTTTGTTTGCCTCTTGAAAACGATTTGATTGTAATCACGTTAGTCAGTAACGGTCGTTGAAGTGAATACGTTTAACTTTGCGATAATAGTGCGACAGCCGATATCAGCTGTATGGACCGTATATACTTTCTCAATGTTTTGATTAATACACGTAACACTAAAAAAATTGTAAACGTTTTTTTTCCTTATTTCATCACGGATAATAATTATTGAGATTGTCGAAACTTTGTCAATCTTGTTACCCTGCAGTAGTGCTAACATTAAAATTAAAGTCACATAATACATACAGTAATATTATTATAATTTAATGTAAAAGCAAAGATGGTTATTATTCTTTAAATAAAATTAATTTGTCGTGTTTAATTAGGTGCATTTTATTGGGTTAGTAATTAGTAGTAATTAGTATATGAACAAACTGTAAATAAATCAACTCAGCCGAGCTTTTGAAAATTTATATGGCTTATATAAATATAATTATTAATTAAAGTTAATTTTACTCGTACCTACCTTCAGCAGTATGTGGATTTACTTTTATTATTCATAAAAGTTCTGTTATTATTAACTTACGTGGAAAATGTGACTAAACCTCATTATGTATTAATTTTTAGAGTTATTTTTGTTTATACATAGTAATAATAATATGTTATACATATATATATATTATGCAAAAATTTACATTTAAATTCAATTAGGTATGTAGTTTAACAGGGTAGTATATGACGCGTGTACTAAATTATATTATGCAATTATTTTATTATGAACAATTTTGATTTTGATTTTACCGGAAAAAAATATGGTACAGTGTGATTATGTAAGTATAGATATTACAAGGCAGAATATCTAAATAAAAAAAATAAATATTTAACCGTGCATTCAATAAGAATAGCCATTTAATTACACAATATAATATAGTTCCATATTAAATGCATATACCTAGGTATACCACTTACCTATATAATATATCTGTACACAAGTATACCGTAAATAATTACATACCTAGTAAGAACCAAAAACAAATAAACTAATATTCTTTGCACGTAGAACGCAGTGCATAATCTAACCAGTTAACCTACAGGTTTATTATACGACAGTTTCTGTTATGGGTAAGCTACAGGTATAGGTTCATAAAAGTTTTGTGGTCATAATATTATTATTATTATTATTATTCAATTTAATTGAAACTATTTAAAAGTTATCTAAAAGCCAAGTTATTTAAGTTCCCTACAAGAATTTTTTAGTTAATAACGCTGATACAATAATAGCAGCACTATATTGGCACTTATAAAAATGCAATTTTTTTATCAAAATTTTCGAAAACCATTGGGATTTTTAAAGCTAACTTTTAACCGATGCAGAGAGACACTGTAAAACGAATTTGTAGAAAACTTTGTTTTACATCTAACAGCAATAATTAATATATTATTTCTAAATTTGCGGTGTATATAAAAAATAAATAAGCAGAATAAAGTATAACGACGTATGATATTAATCGTTTACATTATTTGACGAAATGTCACGGTTTTTTTAGTACTTACAAATTAAACTTTTACATATTTTTTGATATAACGATTTGCATATAAAACAACGCGTTTCTCTATTTGACGTTTTCTCTGCAAAAGTATACTTCCAGCCTACCTATATGTATATAATATATTTTATTCAAAAACCACCGAGGTCTTTTAAAATGCACGTTAGACGGTTATACTACAATATACTTCTTATATTGTGTTGCATGTATTTTTTATCAAGCAATATAGATCACGCTGGAACGAAATGGAGTGTCACGTCGTTTTTGCCATTCGGTCTATTCGAAACTACGCAGTCGGACTCGGTTCGTCGTGCCGAAAACACAGCCTCATAAATGTGCCACCCCGTGTCAAATCTCCAGAGTTGTAGTGGCGTATTTAGGGGGGGTTAGGGGCAATAGCCCCGGGCGCCAAATTCAGAATTTCAAATAGGGGTGGCGGTACTTGAGGTTCAAGTTATCTATTACCAATGATGGATTTTTTTTTATTTTTACTATAAGTCACGTTAATTGTTTTACAACATCAGACAAGTTTGGAAAGCTCAATCTGCAAGCGTGTTAAATTCCCGGTTTCTAAACGTATTTTAACAAAACGCAATAAATTATAATTGGTACAATTTAGGTATAGTAACTACTGACTAGCGGACAATAAATAAATAAAAATCAACAATATATATATCAACAATCGTAACTATCTAGGTACCTACTGACAATAAATAAATGAAAACCAACAATCGTAACTAACGGACCATACGGACACAACGGGGATATAAGTTGCAGTTTCAGTATGTCTAGAAACCTAAAATATATTAGGTAATAAAATGTTCTCGAAAATAAAATAAAATAAACGTCGAAAGTAAAATGTTCAGGGGCTATTGATATATAGGTATAAATGTATAAAAAAAATTTACATTAAGACTCGTTTTGGGGCTAGCAGATTTGACAAAAATGTTATCGTGGGGTTATTTATGGTATCGTGAGAGACTACGTCACCTAGCGCCCCTTGTAATCGGTGTACTTGGTGAGGGGGGGGGGAATATTCCTCCAGCTATAAATAGGCCACTTTTTCGTTTCGAAAACCGCATGCTACACGAGTGTCCAAGGTAATTTTTATCATGACCGGTTGGGAGAAATTTATGAACGGAGTAAAACCAATAATAATAATAATAATAATAACAATAACAATAATATTATGAACCGATACACATTTCCTCGTACAGTTGTTGTATAGGTAGTTGTATCATGGGACGTTACGACGATAATAATATAGTATTATCACAATCACACGACGACGATATTTTTTTTATCACTCCGTCAGATAGTGTTGCCCGTACACAACAATACAATATATTATAATATACCTCTGCAGTAGGTACAATAATATAATAATAATAATAATAATAATAACGTACACCGACGGCGGCGGCGGCGTTGCCTAGGGTTGCACGGGGGCTCGTCGGCGGCTGGCTGTTGCTACCGCGTCCAGCAGCAGCATCAGCGTCAGCAGCAGCCGACGCCGCCGCCGTCATCGTCGTCGTCGTCGTCGCCGCCGCCGTCGTCGTAGCCGTAGTCGTCGTCGGCAGTATCTCGTTAACGGCGCTGTGCACCGCACATAGGACGCGCCTACAAACGCTCGCGACCACATCAGCGCCCGCTGTCGACGCCGCTGCCGCCGTTTCCCGCGTGCTCATCGCCGTTAAATCTGTTCCCGCTTACCACCCCCGCCGCCGCCGTTTACTCACCCGCACGGGCGACGACGACCGGGGTTGGCCGCCGCCGCCACCACCACCACCACCGCCGCAGCGTGATCGTATAGTGACGTCGTCGGCGTCGTCGCCACTGCCGCCACTGCCGCTGCAACCATGACGACTGTTGCACACTCGGCTGTCGGTGCACCCGCAGTGATGCGATTATGACGGTCACCTGCTACCCCCACTCCCTTTAAAATACGCGTCCCACTCGACTCTTTATTATTATCATTATTATTATTATTATCATTATCATTTTTATTATTATTATTATTATCGTTTTAATAATACAAATTTATTGTTTATATATATATATATATACAATATATATACATACACGCACATATTATAATATTATACTATCGTCTTCGCCGACGCCACTGCGGCAACGATCGGCGCCACTTCCACCGCCGCCGCCTCCGCTGCCGTCGATCGCCGCGTGATCCGTGCGCGCGCGTGTACCATATTCTCTCGTCAGGTAAGCCCCCGTAAACCCTTCTTGTTTATACTGATAGCTGCTACCATGATAATACTACCTGTTTGATGGTGGTATAAAAAACGCCGTAACCGCCGTCACCACTATAATACCACCACCGACCACCGTGCCAAAGCCATAACCCTGCACTTCTATTTTACCTACGTCAAAGCTGGGTTGATATTACAATAATAGTGAAAAAAAAAATTATAACCTGTCCTTACCCGCTCAATTGCACGGATATTTATTTTCTATTGGAAGATTCATTTATATATTTAATAAAACAGTAATTTTTTTTTTCGAAATTACAGTTCGGAGTTTTTACGAACAAATTATAAGAGATAATGATGATAATATTATGGAACTGCACACGAGACGAGATTACAATTCATTCGATTCATAGATTCAAATAATAATTGATATTAGATAATTTATATTTCTATAGAGTGTAAATGAAAGGAAACCAGAAGCCAAATCAATGAAGACCTGTTGAACGAAAATGTATTATAAAAATTAATAACGGACATATTAATATTATAAAGTTTTCAAACAGTGTTAGAAATTAACGGAAATTAATTATTAAATTAATAGCGTTCAACAAATCTTCGTATGTAAATAGAAAGTTGATTCGTCAAACGTTTTATTATGAGATTGATTTTTACTTTGGAGTTGAATAAACTTAAAAATAATAATGCGGGAATTTATAAAAATATGATATTTTATTAATTATTTAGAATTTTTTTTTTTGAAAGTTAAATTGTTGAACTAAAATAATTTTGTTTTTTGTGATAATGGATAATACGAATTTCATCAAAGTTTGAACTTCAAAAGCTTTTAAAAATATTACTTCGTAATATAAATAAATAATACTAATTCGAAAAAGTTAAATGATGTCTATAAATTGCTCGAAAAGAGCAAAAATCTTTGGATAGTTAAATCATCTTTAGAAAATAGTAAATACTGATCTAAAATATTTACTGCACAAGTCCCTGTGGTTATTTAATATTGAATTACAAAAAATTACAAAAAAATATAAAAATTGATTTTTGAAGTTGAAAACCTATTACGTTAACATTTCTGTTTTCAGTATTTTTTTTTAGTTTTCCGAATTATTTTTGTAACTACTGGAAACTTTTACTTTTGACCTCCAAACTCCAAACTAGATTTAATTTTCTACCAGAAACTACCCTCAAAATTTAAGATGTGCTTGATAAGTTAAAGTATGTATACATTTTACAAACTTAAAAATTGTTAGAATATAAGTATTATTTAATACTTTTGATTAGGTACGTTTAAGAATCGTATGAATGTTTCATATCAAAATATCTATACCAAAAATAATTTCGAAAATACATACAAAATACATTATGACGTTATGTTATTGTAAATTATGAGATGATTATTCAATCTCTCTTGGTCAACTCTGATACTCGAATAATAATATGTTACAATTAATTCGAATTGCAAAGTTTTAATCTTTAAAGTATTCGCCAAACTTGGTATTAATAATACAAAAATTGAACCATTGTTATCTTTATAAGAAAGCTTCTACATCAGCTTTGTTATTTCGACATTATATGCACTGTAATGGTGTACCTATACAACTTTAAACAATTTCGAGTAATAATTTGGATCTTATAGTATTTTGCTCTCTTGAAACATGATTTCGTAACAGCGGTTGGATAAAATAACTTTCAGAACTCAGTTTTTTCTCTCAAGAGACATTCAGACATACCTGAAAAGTGAATGTAATAAATTGAACTAAAGTCTAAAACTTTTCATCGATACTTCTGTTAACTGGAATTAAAAACATATACAAGGCGATTTGGCTGGATCGAGTGCAAATGAGACTAGGAACCTATAAAAAAAAAAAACACTGTTACTATTTTATACATTTCATTTCAGTTTATCAATTATATGAAAATTAAATTTTGTTAATAAATTATATTTTACGTAATGTTTTTTTTCAACGATATTATTCATCAACTTTAAAATGTTCAAGTGAATAAAAATTAAGTGGGTATAATACCACTTCTTCTTCTTCTTCTTCTTCTTCAAAAAAATATATATATACCTATAAATACATATTTTAATATTTAAGATTGAGCTAGCGTATCTAGGAAGATTAAGGCGGTATCAGCACATTATATTATTATTATGATATATTTTAAAATTTATATTTTTGCACCATGTTCGTAAATACGCGTCGGGGGTACCTATACTTATATAAAATTAAAAACGAAATAACCAATATAAGAGCAACTGAACTTTTGTGAGTTTTGTCGCAGATGTAACTCAAATATAAAATAACATGAATAGATAGTTTTAAAATAACGTTATCAATAATTATTAATATTGTACACGAAAGACACAAACTTAGCGTTGTACGCTATTGCTCACCTTAATAATTAATTTAAAAAAAAACATATTATTTAGTAGTTAACTATCTAATGAAATATTAGTACCTACGAGCTTTTACAGAATTTATTGTATACATTTAAAAAATAAAGTCTCTCATGGTATTTGCTTATAGAATATTATATTTTATTTGGTATTTCTAATTTCTATCAACAAAATAATAGTAATGCGCCGTTATTAATGAGTAATTAAAAGACATATTGATTACCAAAGTAATAAAAAATATATAATAGTTTAATAAATATAATAGTACTTACTTTAATTTTTTATTTAAATAAATAACGACGATGAGCGTGTTTTTTACTAATAATATAGGTATAGTTTTAAAAACATTTTGGCTTTTTTTGAACTATTGAAATTTTCAACATTTTAAAATATAATGTTTAAATACAATGTTTAACATAAACATCCATTTATGTTGATAAAAATATGTGGTGAATCAAATAGTTTGAAAACCTAACACAATAATTCTCATAAGTTGTTTTGATAGCAGTTATATAATCAGTATGTACAGATGTCCTGTAGTTATCCACAACATTTTTTTTTATAACTTATTGAAGCTCAAATTTTCACAAAATTGGATACCTATTAAATGATAATTATTCTCGATTTTTCTTCTAATGGTTTTAATATTTTGTTTTAATTTATAATTGAAACTTTTAACCATTAGATATCATTATTTTCAATAACTACCTAATGACATTTTTCAAATTTTTTTGACTTATTTTAACATTTATTTACACCATTCCATTCTATGGGCCATCGCCAGTTGACTATATTTTAAGTCCTATGCGATATTTTTGAAAAAACTAGTTCGATCCACCCAATAAAAAAATAGATACTAATAATAATAAAAATTCAATATAACATAAACTATATGTTTAGAAATATTATAAGATGATCACCTTTGTTTATAATCGTTTTTCGCAAACAATGATTTATCATTAAATTAAAATTTATCACATCCGTTACCGGTGACCTACTCAACGCGAGTTACACTTGAAATCGAAACCATGAACCTATAGCATTTAGATACCAGTAGATACCGCGAAGCGAGTTTCGAGGTTTTTATCGTTACCATCTAAATGTGAAGACCTATAATAACTTTTCCGTTAAAAGGTAATAAAAATAAAGTGCGTTAGGTGTATGGTTAAAAATGTTCTTATTTCCAGGATGATTAAACATTATTGTTGTATCTTATATTTTGATTACCCAGGTAGGTAATGAGAACCTTACTCGAACTTAAAATAATAATTGCAATAATAGAACATCATACTGTGAGTACCTACAATACAAATTAACTTTGGTCAAATATGTTATTTTCAAACACTTTTTTTTCTTTAAAAGTAATTTGTTTAATGCGCTGATCAATTGATTTTTGTATTATTTCATATACGATTCAAAAGGTTAATAATATGTTAAGAGCGTTCAGATAAAACCTTATGCAATGATAAAGTATAATTTAGCTTTATCTATTCAAATCCAACTCCGTAGGGTCTATACTTACTACAAATATTTTGTATGTGTGTACCGTATAGGTATACTAATACTATAATATTGTATAGAATATTAGTAGTCGGTTAATGCGAGTATGCGTTTGTACAAAATATGTTATGTTGTGTTTATTATATTAAATTTACCATTATATTTTACTGCGTTTCTAACTGATATAGTAAACAATAATATGTCGATATCCGGATGTCGCTGTTTATAATTATTATTTCCAATGTTAAGCCGAAAATCAAATTCCCATCTATTTTAAGACGTATTGTTATGAAAAGAGTGCTATAAAAAATGTATTTATTATACAAAAGTGAACAGAGTAAATAAATCAGATGCTGTGTATACAATATACAATACCTATACAATATTATATTATAATATTTCTATTATATATTTATACAGGTTTATATCGCCTCTTTAAGTTCATCTTGGCGTAGGATAGCGGTGTATTATTACCATCACAAATTTAAATGCAACAAATACATCAAAAGCGATTCGGAGTGGAGCTCGCAGAAAACCACTTTTTGCCCTGATTTCTTAAACATTTTTGGAATTTTTCACCTTGATGTAATTTTTCTTTACTATAACGCTTACAATGGTTATAATATTATGGACATTTTTGAGCATTTTTAGTCTCGAAAAAGTATTCATAGGAAATAATCGTTGTAAAACAATAAAATCAATAATTGGTACGCATTCACTTCACTTAGAGTTTAAAAGAACTATTAAGAGCCTAATAATATTAAATGAATAGAAATTGAAAAAAATATGGGAAATTTATTTTACTTATATTAATTTTCTATGGAAATTCATAATTACACGATGCGTATAATGGATTTAAATGATTTAATCTTATTTCTTCCGTATACATAAATTGGAATTAACTATGAAAAATCAATTTTCAAGTAGTCAGCTCATAAAACAGATGGACGATGAGTGTAATATAATTTTCTTATAAGAAGTCATAGTTATTTTTACCATTATTAGGAATGAACGGTTTGTTGGTAATATTTGTATAATATTATGAATATTAATTTTAACAGAATACAATTTGAAAACAAATATTATACGGTACAATTTTTCATTTGAATACCTGCTCAGTAGATTTTTGTTTAGAAAACTGTGAGAGATATTGAATTACAGTACATTTTTGGCTTATTGATGGGACCACGAAACGTTTTAATGTCTGATGCGTATATATAACAATATATTCTTTAAAGTAGTAGAAATTGAAAAATATATAATAATATATAAACTTACTTTGTGAATTTCGTCTACAAAGCATTTTGTCTCCCCTCCCTAGTCCGCGTCTTGTTATATCTTTTAAAAGTACTTTATCGGGCTAACAGGTTGCCGATTGATTAATGTCTCGGGATTTGGGCTGAAATCGACGATATTGTCTCCTTTCTATATCTTTCCTAAGGGACATATACCACGTGCCGAATAAACGAAGAAAAATGCTTTGTTATTGTGTCTCTTTTCTTTAGCAAAGGATAATCTTTATTTCGCTGCAATTTTATCTCTATCCTGAAGACCATTGCACAATCAGCAAATTCGTTACGTAGTATCTGTTCCAATTAGCACAGCAGTGTTAGACCGACACACGTACTATAGCCACGGTCAAGGTTTCAATTTATGCAGACGTGTAAAGTGTTTGAAAGACAAAAATAATGCATAACAAATAATACTTAAGGTGCTAAGTTAAATAATTGTTATGTAAACTTACTAATGAATGTAATAAACATCTTAATAAAGATTGTTCCAGGTACTTATTGTGTTATAATATACTTATCGATTAATTTGTAAGAGATCATATAAAATATCTTCCTCCTATCGTTACGTCTATTGCCGCTTAGAGACTTCACTAGATTTGTATTAAATATTTTTAATAGATAATATTAAGTACTTACCCATAATAATTATTAATTTCTACCTGTTTTATGATGTTTCAAATTATTTGGTTTTTTCGATTGCTATAATAATATTGTTCTCTAAAATAAAATATTTAAATCAAATAAATAATAATTGACCTAAATTAAAATATATAGAATTAATTTATCTTAGTTATTTTTATATTAGGCTTTTATATTATAATAGACAATACTTATTATAATATTTATTGGCTAACCAAATGCGACAGCGAAAACACAATATTACCGTGTGTCCGCATCAAGACTTTTTCTCTCGTCACTCGTCAGTGTCTTTCAAATGTTTTTTTTATTTAAATTGAACATTTAAATGCTATCTAAGATATTGTTGATTTATGTTCACTCGATGTTCATTGTTGTCGCCAAATCAAAAACCAACTGAAAACGCAGTGATCATTAA
This sequence comes from Macrosiphum euphorbiae, assembly GCA_949089665.1. Lineage (NCBI taxonomy): Eukaryota > Metazoa > Arthropoda > Insecta > Hemiptera > Aphididae > Macrosiphum > Macrosiphum euphorbiae. Next base: position 68,128,321 of record CARXXK010000003.1, on the reverse strand, counting down.
TTGCTTAGTTTTACTTCTTGCTAATACGACCAACGTAATTTTATTTATTTATATAATATAGTAATCGTTAAAACTACCTATTTCAAGTTTTAAATTTAATTTATCGTATTTTAAGCTGAATGAAGTGGATAATGTATTAACGAAGATTTATTTTTTATATCATAATTCTTTCTAGTCAAACGAGACTGTATTTATATTTTAAATGCACTTTCAAAGCCTTTAACCATTTATAATGCTTATTGTTCTTTACTATACGTAGGTATTATTTATTTTCACAAAATATGTTTTCAATGAGGTAATAATTTGAAAAAATAACGTTACAAAAAATGTCTCACTACTTACCATGACAGTGTGTAGAACGGGACACTATACTATTAAAATGAAAACTTAACTTCCATCAGAATCTAGCCTATACTCCATTCTTCCGTAAATCAATAGGTTTAGCTATGTTTAAGATTAACATCCGATATACCTTCGTACTTTTCACCATAATTGTTTGACATTTCACAAAACAAATTATTATTGGTAGAGGCTATTTTTAGACATATTGTGTTTACTAATTCAAACTACAACGATTTTTCATAAATAAATCAATTGAAGACGGTTTTCGGTTATAGTTTTAGAGAAAAATATTACTAAACTGCTTAAAATTATTATTATTTTTTTTTATTAGTTAAATCCGGTAATGTCATATAAGTTTTAATACTTACAAGAAAAAGGGCCCAATTTAGTAATAACTTATAATATTATATAGCTGTGCTTTAACATTAATCACCATACTAAACAATATATTCAACAAATTAAATTATTATTTTTGATTTATGAGTTGTGTAAAGGTTTTCATTATATTATATACGTTATTATAATTTATAATAATATTGAACGTAAACGTGTTTATATATATGCGTACATAATACATACAAATTAATTTAAATCTGAGAAAAAAATATTTGGAAAGCTTAAACAATTTGTGACATTGTCTTTTCAGTTTTTGATCTACTTATTGTTCTCTTGGTCTTTTTGAATGTTTAAAAATGTGATTTGCATGTTTTGAAAAATAATTTGAACATAGTGTCGAATTAGCAGGTTGAACGAGCGTCGTTATTAGTTGGTGATTTGTTTTGCCGTCAGATTTTCTGAATAGACTGACTTATGAATGCCTTGCACTTATAATGATTATTATTTGCGTTCGCAAAGCTTCTTGTTTCTATCGTTAAAACAGAAAAAAACCACAGTTGCCAGTTCCGCATGCCTTAGCTTAAAATCTTTCCGCGAGCACCTACCAAATTCCGTGAGCGATTCTGTTTTCGATTTTTCCGAAAAAAATTATCCGGTCGATTAATTAGTGTTCGCGCTTGAATTATTAATTTACCATTTTTATGACGTTTTCATCACAATAAGTAGGTATGTACTTTATTATGTTCTTAAAGACATTTTCTCATACCAAATTAAATTGTTGCTTATTATTGTGAGTAATAGGTACCTAATATTTTTAATTCGGATTTAATACTCGGGCACTTAATTTAAATAGTTTTATTTAAAGTAATGTAAGTTCGTATTATTTATTTTAAAAGCAGATACTTTACAACAATATAAACTATGGTTGGTTTTCTTAAAAATGTTTTGTTTTATTCACTGACCGTTAAGCATATAGCATTGATAAAAATATTGATATACAACTTGGTTTTAAAATATTAAAATATTAAAAACAATTAATTCTACATTAAATTATAATTTGCATTTTATCATGCTACAATAATTATATATTATATTACTACCTAATTTGTATTGTTGTTTAATGGTATGTAATATTTATGAAGATCTTGCAGGCATAATATTCGATCAAAAATTAAGTTTTTCCAACCGTACAAAAATGATAAAAAATAAGGAGATGCGCACCCTGGAATTTATAATATGCACATGTCACTCGATTCAAGACCCGATGTCTCTGAAAACTCTGTCTGATCTAATCTTGAATATTGGCCTTTGATTTGGATCAACGGTACTTCCAAACAGACCGAAGCTATTGAATCAGCACACAATTGTTTTCTGAGATGTATTGCATTAAAGTTCAATATAAATAGGAGGGTCCAAAATGTCTCGAATTTCCCTAATATGGTATCTGACCACTTAACTAAAAGGCGATCTTATCATTTGCTTCTTGGTTTTTTACTCAATCTAATATCTGGCAAGATTGACCTCCCCAAACTACAACTACCTGCACTTATCGATTTTAAAACAAACATTTAGGTACTCTCAATACAAGGAATCCAGATTCTTTCTAGCCAAATTTCTCTAGTAAAAATGATTCACTAAATAATTATTTCCTGCTAAACACGTCCTATTAATGCTTGTCGGTAACTCATATAATATTGTCAATTTTTAAAATTAAATTTATAAATCCCCAATCGAAGTGTTGCTGTTTTTCTCACGTGTCTCATATCATAAATATAATATATATCTGCATACAGACTTATTGTAATAAATAAATTACAAACTGTTTGTTTTTAAAATAATTAATTAAATTTGGCAGTTTTTATAACTTCAGCTGAATGTCAAAATAATTTATTTATTTATTGTAGACAATAATATTATGTTACTGCATATTAACGTTTAAAGTGTAATAGGACCCAGAGTCCGTTTGTACGAAAACAAATAAATAAATAAATGTTTATTATATTATTCGTTAAATTTCAAATAATTGAACTAATTCCAATATTATACCAACTATACAAGTATTTCGAATTGGGTAGATACTAATTTGTATTATTGATTTTAATATTATCAGCAAAAAAAATGTGATAGATACCAATTACCAATGAATACTGGTAAACATGGACTGTATATTATGATAACGAATATGTCTCTATGGTTAAAAATGGAACAGTTAATGGCAATATATTATAATATTACATATCATAGTGATATGATTCAGGGGAACAACTTATAATTGTTTTATCTCTTTGACACGTGAGTGTATACAATTTGGCGTATAATCACAAATAATCTATGGCAATTAGAAGAATCTAGAGTCTTGGAATTTTCTATTTAAAACAGATAACTTTTGAGCTGTATTTTGTTAGTTAAAAATTGTCAATAGTTTTGGAATTTATTTTTCATTTTCTCTGGACTTCAATTGTTACCTATACCGTAAGTTGAGTTTGTTGATTGTATAGAAACACTTGTTTATTTTGGGTTGAGGTAGCTAAAAAAACATACTGTACAGTGTAGATCTAAAAAGTAATATCTGACCCAGTTTTGTATCGGCCTAAGAGTATTAAAACTGTTGTTTGATTACTATGTTATAAATTATAATATTAGGTACCTACCTTACTACCATAGAAAAACTTAGAATTATAAATGTCACTTTATTTCATATCGTTACGATAGTTATGGCTTTGGATTTTTTGAGACAAACATGGTAAATAAATGTTAATAACTGAAATGATCCAGTTTCGGCAAAATCATAACTGATTACGAATTAACTGTTTTGTCCAAAATTGTTTTGGAAAAATGGAATGATCTATCGTTGCTTTTGTATATTTTAAAAACACTCTCTAATAGACCCCGTCCACAACTTCAGTTTCGCAGTTTTTTGTTAGTTCTTTTTTTCCCAACTTATTATATTATAGTTTATAACTTTTTTTCTTGTATAAAATTTTCTACGGTTTTTATTAATTACACTTTGTCAACTATTTTTTTAGGGTATAACAAATGCCTGCCAGAAAAGGATTATTGGCGCCTCAGAATACATTTCTGGATACAATCGCGACACGGTTCGATGGCACACGTAAGTTCATAATATTGTACTCATAAGATACTAAAAGTCATGAGGTATATTTTAAGATAATTAGTAATTACAAATAGTTATGTTTTCATTGATATATTTTTAAACACATGAAATAAAATATGTTAAATAGAAATAATCTATGAGATAAGTCAATTATGTAGAATGTAGATAGATAATAATGTTATTAGTGAAATTTTCTTTTTAAAATGGATATTATTAGTGAGCTGTATTATATTGAATAGGCAACCCATTTCCATATCTTGGAATAATTTTTCTCTTCGATGTCTTATTAATGTTAAGTAAAAATAATTTAATATAAAATAAAAAAAAATCTGTAAACAACATATAATTCCATACTCGTTTAAAAAAAAAAATAATATATTTTACATTTTAAATTGAATAAAAGCCAATACAAAATTATATTAGGTATCACAAGACACGAGCCAATACTCACATGCATACATAATGTTTGGTATTTATTTGATACGTTCCCAGCGTGGAAAGATGTTTGCGTTTATATATCATTATACAATATTCTTTTCGTATTTTGTAGGTAATTTCTAATAAAATATAATGAAAAACAAAATATTGTAAAACAAATTCGATTTTAGTCAGTCCAATATTCGATGGATTCAGCTCTTTTGTTCAAACAATGTTATTAATGTCATATGCCTGGTATGCAACCCTACCCATGCGAAAACAACCTTTCCGGCGGATTCCATTTATCCTTGTCTAGTGAGCTACTTCGGTTCAACCATCTGTCCTCCTGGGGTTTTGCAAAATGTTGTTGGTTCTTTTTATCCCAAACGTATTTCTCGATAGTCATCAGTCAGAATACCAAAACCATTTTGTCGTTCATAATATTTTACATTTTCAACAAATGATTTGTTGTCTTTTGGACGTTCACACCAACTGCTATTATTTATTTATTTTTTTTCATTTAAACCTCAATTTCCACACTTAGGCCATTAAATTATTACTTTGTGTAAATACATGCATTCATATTTACAAATTATTTGTGTGACTGGTTATAGGGCCAATTCCCACTGTTTTTATTAAAACAAAATTAAGTTTTTCTATATTGAATGAAATTTTAATACAAAAAAAAAATCATTGTGAAGGATAAATGTTATCATATTGTTTGATATAATAATTATTTGGTGTAGCGTTTAATTTTTTATGATGATTTTGATAAAATCTATGAATGTCATCGTTAATCAAGGGAGTGTATTTGAATTAAAATGTAAGTTATTATCATATATCAACAATACTATATCATATAGGACAATTTAAATTTGTCACCATTATAATATCAAAATAAATTTTAACAAATTCATAGTCAGTTCAATTCAAACAGTATCATAAAATGTTTATATTTTGTAATTATTATTATTTTTTACATAAGTAACTAAATATTAATATGTCAAATTTGAAATTATTATTAAACAACTATTGTTTTCTTTTAATTGTGTTTGTTTTAATCTAAATAATTTATTTTGATTGTTACTTGAAAATTTCTAAATACCTAATTATAATAATATATTAATAAACTCTAGAAATTGTTTCAAACAATAAAAAAATTAAAAAAATGTAAAACAACGGTTGGTTTTATAAAAGTTATTCATTATTTGAGATTAATTGTTTAATAATAATACTATATCTAAATGCACCGCGAATGCATATATTTGATTCGCTCATGTACCATGGTTAGGTTCCTGAATATATGTAACAATACGAATTATAATTTTATTGAATAATGAAGTATATTGTATTCAGTCATTCTTTTCTACCACATTGCACTCTAAGAAAAAAGCAAATTAAGTTTTAATAAAGTTTTTATGAGTGAAAAAAAATTAATTTACGGCAGAATTTGTATGCATATTTTCATTAATTACGCTTCTATAACAAAATAAGTTAATAGAGAATAATTAAACGTAGGTACCTTTGGCAAAGTAATGAAGTAATTTTCATTGTTTAAATAATTTTCATCAAGATAACGTAATATATATACCGTGACCTTATATATATCTTTATACAAAATAATATGAGAATAATATTATTATTAAATATGTTATCCAAAGCATTTAATAAATAATAGTGCAAATGCAAAGTATGATAATATAATGTTTGTTTATAATAAATTATTTTAAAAAATCACTCGTATTGTGTTAACAATATAAATAGTTAGGTAGGTACCTCTACTTTTAATAAGTATAATATTTGATATTGTATCTATTGTTATTTACAATGATCAAAACATATAATTAAGATTAAAATCAAATACATAATTTTCGTATCACTTATAGGGTCTAACGTACTAAGAGAAACGACCTATATTTGAGATTAATATTTGCAGATTAATCTAATATCAATAATTGTGCATACTATTGCAAATTAAAAACGTGTGCTATGCATATTTTATTTTAATTCAACACGTATTGTATGGTTTATAATCTTGCATTTTAACCTATCTTCTCTAATTCTCCCTAATAAACAGTATTTAAAACCTTTTTTTGGTAGGTACAATAAAATCTATTTTAGTGAAAAGACAGTTTATTTTATTTTATTTTTATTTCATTTTATAGGAATAATACTCGTAACTTAAATTTACAGCCATACATATATTGAGGTAGGTAAATAGTTTATGTTCACCACACGTTAGAAAAGCAATATAATGATCGAAAAATTACCTTTAAAATGTCCAAAGTACCAAATAAATAAAATGTACAATCTATATATAGGTGACTTTATACCTACGGTCTACGATATTTATATTCTATAAAAACGTTTATAAGAACATTCCTTCTATTAACGAACATTTAACAAAAATAACTCATTAAAAAAAATCCCTTTCATTATAAAATGATTACGTCATATTCCACCACTTTGATCAGTCTAAAAAAAATAAAATTAATTTAGAATGTGTTAACTTCTGTTGTAATTTGTAATTTGAACGTTCTTAAATAAAACAATTTTGATCAAAATGTTTGTAATTTTCGATGTTTTTGTTTTATTATCAAAATTATTATTCTGTTTTGAACTCTGTAGAATAAATTAAAATAAACATTGTTTTTAATATTCACTTATATGATGTATAAGGCGTATAATAGTAAATACATATTTTGATTAGGTATTAAAGTGACATCTTAAAATACTGAATTGTGTAAATATTTAAACTTAAACGGTTGTAAACAAAATGTTGAATAACGAATTTTAATATTTTCAGATTAAAGTTATATAGAACAGCTAGAGGTCTCCAATCTTTTTTTTTTAAAAACGGGCTGAATCTGAAATGCATTTCAGCAAGCTGGGCCAAAATTGTTTGGGGAGGGACAGAGATTTATAAATTTATAGTATGATTGAAAAAAATTGAAGAATTTTTTTATTATTATTTTATTTCACCTTCGTTCTAGGAAAAAAATAATTTTATTATATTATTTGTATTGAGCTCGACTGATTTACTCGCAAGGATGTACTATATATGTATAGCTAGTATCTTTGAGGTGAAGATAAAATTTAATTAAGTGGACTGGTTCAAAGAGCTTGCAAAATATACAGCTAAGATAATATAGACTATTGAATTTAATGTTCCATATTTTATCCGATTTCAAATGTTAGTAATAATAATTATAAAAATTATTGAATTAAAATAAATTGAGACAAGTAATATTGTCTTGTCTATTATTTAATAGCAAAACCACAATTAATTGTCAAGTCTCCGCGATTAATATTTTCTAGGTGTGTAAGACGTAAGTGCCTACGTATTAAAATACCATTATAATATTTTTACGTACTATGAGCAATATGTTACAAAAATCTATTTTACGATTTCACTGAACCCAATTATAACATATTACATAAAATATGATAAATCCATGTGGTATTATATAATTAGCTAGGTACTAGATATTAATGCAAAATGAAATATGTAACACACATTAAATCGGTTACATTTAAATCATCATGATTATAGTTTAATTACCAATTAATATGCGAGTAATGATCATTATTCATAGCCCATAATATTATGTATTATAGCCGGCGTATACCGCCCAGGTTTAGTGAATAACTTAGGTATTGCCATTGTTTTTCGTCACTTAATACACTTAATAACGTTTAGAAATTTAGCATTTACATTAATTATAAAAACCTAATTATAAAGAACCCGACATTTAAGTCATATTGACATAGGTATAATGTTTTCAGATGTTCAGACTTTTTTTTTTTTTTTTATTTTTATAATTTTTATTTACAATCTGTTACAATAAAAATATGAACAATAAGTAAAATAGATAATTGAATGAATAAGTGGCTTGAGGAAAGGACGGATTTAAGAAGCCTTCCAGTGAAGACACTTTGTCAGGCTGACACATGTTCAGACTTAAAATTATAATATTATTTAGTAAGTACTTACCCTTTCATTAGTTTTATTTTTTGTACACATTAAATTTAAGTTACTTTTATCGTTACAGATGATGTAGGTACACAATAATATTTGATGTATAATTTACATATTGTAACATTGCGTTGAAGATCATTAAATGTAGTTGCTTTTTAGTATCGTAAATTGTATTGAACTATAGTGTCCATAAATTGGTATTAGGTAGGTACAAGCTATTATGTACGTATAGGGAATAAAATATTTATTAAGATACATTTATGTACTTCGGTAGGTACTATACTATACTTATGTACGAAAAACTTGCATAATACCTATTTGATTTATGCTTTTGATTCAGAACAGAATAGTCACAAAGAAAAATAATAATTTAATATATTTTGAAACACGAATAGTTAGGTACTATTATCATAAAATACATATACGATTTATTTTGGTACTTAAATTATCCGATGTTGTATATGACTTATCAATACTAATAACATATTATGTATAATATCGGTTCAAATAACTTTTCACTTTGTGAAAAATTAAAATTATACCTAATATTATTTTTTTATCACAGACTTCAAACAAAGAATAAATCGATTATATTATAATGGTTGGAAATTATAGTGAATAGATTTTAATTTATTTGTCTGTATATAGGTAGTATTTTTATCAATAAAGTGCGGTACACACATTTTCGTTTTCAATATTTAAATCATATCTACATTGTTTAATGCATTTTTGTTACAATGGAAAACTTCGGTAACATAAATTCTTAAGCACTTTAATTGAATTAATAATGCCATACATAATATGTTTATAAATACACATATTATATGATTGAAGCCAATAAATTGAAATGTTTTCCTGTATTTTTCGCTTATTAAATTTTGTACAAAACATCATTGGTATGTATTTAATATTTTCTATTATGCATTTCAAATATTTGTCGTATAAACGATATTTGAAAAGCTTGACAATTAATTAACTCGAATTAATTATTATATATACTCACGTTTAAATAGTAATGGCTGAAAATACAGCTGAAGTAAAATCTATACCCTTGAACTTTGAATTAAAAAAGTCATTACAGTTTATTTTTATTCCATAGTTCAATTAAATTATATCAAAATCATATTAATTAAGATTAATAATGGTATACTATATTATGAAGTAGGTACTAGCTAGGTTAGTATACACGTACCTACCTATAATATGTTATAATGAATCGCAAGGTTAAGGATCATACTTTGGTCTACCAACAACGTAATAGATCGCAAGTCGTAATAACAGCCATTTATATTAAATATTACATCATACATTGTTTTAATAATAATAGTAATAATAATCGTAATAATAAAAATAATAATAATATTATGCAGTAGTAGTAATATTTATAATAACAATAATAATATTATATAGTGCCTAATAATAATATTTTAATGTTCATATTCGTACGTCGTACGCGTACTTATCGAAGTATATTAAATTATCTTATGTGCACAATATTATAATAATATCATACCGACGCAGCCAAAGGGTAATATTGCTCAAACGCCATGGTTATAATATTACGGCAGGTACGCGGTATTCGTCAATAATAATAATAATTGTCGAAAAAAATCTTAAATAAAATACAGTGGAACTTTTTGTTCGTAAAAAAAAGATTGTAAAAGCATACTCGAACGATTATTGAAATCGGAATGTTTTATTGAGCGATGTCTGTCAAAGTCATCACGACGACCTCAAAAAAACTGTCGTTCACATTAATATTTGGCAATAATTGGCTTAGAATTGTCCTCGAACGTCGATTTCGGGATCCGCTGGGTCGACGATATTAGCGGCCACCGACGGGTAAGTCGGCACTGCATCCGCAGACTCGTTGCCGCTATAGTTTTCGGTTTCCGTCACAGAGGAGTCGTCCAATATCGGGATGACGTCGTCGTCGGGGCCGGCGGGCGCGTAGCCTTCTCCTGTAGGTTCTCCTTGGTTTACGACCGAGGTTATCGGCACGTAACCACTGGAATAATCGGTTTCCTCGGGGACGGTGGTGGTGGTGGTCGTCGTCGGCGTCTCGGTAGTGGATTTTTTCGCCAACCCCAGTTTGCTCTTCACCCAACTTATGACGCCGCCGTGAGTACAATTCTCTTCGTGTTTCGCGATTTTCGCATGGACGTTCTTCAGCCAACCGCGGATACCGTTTTTCACCGTCGACGCGGTTTCCTCGATCCCGGACGCCACCTCTTCGGTCGGATGTCCGATGGCCGGCACGACCAACACGGTTAAGGCCAACAAGGCGAATACCTATATGTAAAACCAGAAATTCGTTAATACTGCACGTCTTGGACACCATTATAGGAGGCCTATGTGAAACTCTACTAAAATGTGGTAGGGTTAAAAATTCCATTCTCGTTACTCCGAGACCACCCCCCCCCCCTCTTCCGCGCACCAGATTTAATCGGCTAATTGAATTTATATTTTTGTTAGTTCTTTTTTTATTTTTGTTTTATGGTAACTCGATAATTGTTGATTATTGCTATAGATATTTTTATAATTAGATATAGCTAAATAAAAAATACACCAATGGCAAACTTTTCGGGGGTGGGGTAGCGGAGATCTACAAATCTCTCCTTCAAACACGCGCCACTGATTAGGTGAACATCGTACACTGCGTGTACGTACATATTATTATATTATATATTATAATATAATATAGATGTGTAAATGTGTAATATTGAAGGTTGAAGCGATACGATGAGTAATATCATTATTAATACCCAGCAGTGTGTGTTTTCCTCTAAACTCCAATTATTATTACGAGTACATTACGGTCAGGAAATTTACTGATCGTTTACACTAGGTATCAAGGTTCTACGCTGTATTTAAAAACCTGTTGAAACTGTATTTAAAATGAAATAAAAAAATTTGACTCACTGGAAATTTTGTATTTGATATTTAAATTTCAAGGCAGACCTTATTCGCCTACATAATTTCAACTCATGTGGGAATTCGTTTTTATAAGATATTTTATAAACTGAATAATATCATTCCAACCAGTATTACGTTTTAATTTTAAATATAAATTAAAGCGGCTTAATGCGTTAATGGTATGCGTATAAACTACAAAGGTAATGAAACTATGATAACTTATATTGTGACTATCTAATATTAATCAGAATTTTTGCTTATGAATTTATAGTGTTTAGTCAATTAAAAATGAAGACTAGTAAAGCAATTTGTAAAAGTCTGCCTATCATTCATTTTGTTTGGTTATAATTTATTAGTTCACTGAAGCGAAGCCCCACATTAATTGTTTATTTTAATTTCTCTAGGGTGTAAAATAACCACATGAGTGTATTGGAATTTTTATTATGACTTTTTCTTAGTTTTTATTAAATTGTGTTTATATTGTAAATAGCTCGTTTACACAATAATTGATATAATAATAATATTATTATGATACGAATTATTCATAGTAAATTATTTTTATTTCGTATTTTTCATCGAAACTTCATAGTTCATAAATTATATTATTAGTACCAACAAGATAAATAATATTATTTTTCAATTTCATACATTTAGTTTGTATAATTATAACGCAAGCGTTAAAAATTGAACGTGGATTATAAATATAAAAATAATTAATTTCCACCTACTATTATAATCAGTTGTTATTGAATATTATTATTTTGTGTGCAGTTTAAGTTTATTAATAAGTTATACATTTTGATCTCTGTTATCTTATCGTTTTGATTTTTAAAATAACTTAATACTTTTATAAGCACTGTTGTCAGTAAGAAATATTTATTATAATTGTATAAAGTTGTTCTCATATTATTATAAAAATTAAAATAATTACCTATTATAAAGTATATTTTTATATGTAATTTCTTAGTTAACATTGAATAATATTATAAATCACATAAATTAGTTCGTTTTAATTGTTTAATCCTTTTTTTGTAGCAAAATCAATACCATACTGACTAAATCTGACCTACTTTTGTAATGACACTGATTAATCTTTTTTTGGAGATGCATCCAACTAATTCTAACATATTATAATATATTATATATTTCTTATTTCTTATATTCAAAATGTGTCAATACATAGCATGCTATTACAAGTTTGATATTATTTTAGTAATATTAACTGTTGAAGAAAATATGGTGTGCTATTAATGGAAAAGTGTAAGTACTCTTATTTGTGACGGAAAATATAGGAAAAAATGTATTAAAAGGGATACCATATAAAATATGTTCATATCATAAGAATTTTTTTGGTTGGTAAATAGCTGCAAACAATTTATCAATAGTTTTATAATTGGACAATTTTATTATTTTACATCTCAAAACACGAATAAGCACAGCATTCATTATGAAAATTATTCGATAGAGGGTTGCAAGAAAATCTATTCATTTTATAACTTGTGTTCTATTAAAATTAAATTTGCATATCACCTGTTGTGGAGTTATATTCCATAACAAGTCGTTCTAATATATTTACAGAAGTATTATATTTTATAATACATATGGTATAAGATTCATATACAAAGTTTCCCCTTAGAAGTTTGATACTAACCTATATAGAAAGTCTCACATAATAGTAAGTCTAGCCCTCGTCTCAAACTTATCTTTTGATATCCATATTTATTTATCGCTACCTACATATATTTAGTAAAATCGGTAAATTTATTTGTACATATATTGTAAACGAGCATGTATAATAATAAAAATACAGTTTTCATCTAATAGTTACAATTAAAGTTCAACGAACGATAAACGTTTTGTGTTTTACATTTTCGTTTTAATTATTCGTTTAGTAATAAAATATTTAAGTTAATATTGACAAAAATTCAAATATAAGTAAAGTATTTTACAATATACGATTTTTTTTTAATTCTATTTAAATAATAAACAAAAAAAAATATTCAACATTACATACATTTTCGTAATCAACTAACTAAATAAGTATCTGATGGATTACTTTGGTTTTAAATTTATTTTCATACTTAATTACTTCATTTATTTAGTGTAAATAATTAACTTTATATAACGTTATAACTTGATTTTTACTTTCTCTAATACAGATATTTGTCTTTTTTTCCGTTAGGAAAGCTGGTGTTTCAACTTTATGATTCTTACTGTATTATGAAATAAAATATTCTTCTTATAGGAATTTAAATTAAAAATTTTTTTCTAAGAATTTTGTTTTATTGGAATGTTGCACATTTTATAATTGAAATTTTACAATATAAGTACTTATGTCTCCCTTAAATTAATTATTAACGCAATATTTACGGGTGCAAACATTGATGGTATAATAGTATACCACTACCGCTTGTAACGTTAACCGCGTGTAAAATGAATATTGTCAATTATAGAATATTATTTTTTCAAAACTCTCATCGATATGCTTTAATAATCGTAAAATTGTTCTATTATAGTTTTGAATAAACATTTGAAATTCAGTATTTATAATAGTGTTATAATAATATATACTAATGAACAACGTAAATTAATAATCAAACACACTTACGGTGAATTTGCTGAACATCATTTTAATATATTATTATTATTCTGTCGTCGTCGTGTGGTGCGAAATCGAAGACTACAGCGAATCGTCGTTAGTCTTAATAATATTATCTGCGTATAGGGCCGTTTGCGAACTGTTATTATCCGGCAAAGAACGACGTCTTTTTTATAATAATCGCCAACTACCGTGCTCTGCCCTCTTGTCCTGCACTTCGGGCCTATACCGTCCACCACTCTCTTACCGACGGCTATCAGTGCCACTCGCCGTCTATGCTGTTACGCACACAATTTTCTCAAACACACACACACACACACGCGCAACGGACGCACAGATACAATACGTCATGTTTTGTACGATTTAATATAACGAAATAACTGAATCGTAGTCTTACCGATATTGTGTGCAATGTTAGATTACAATAATAATAATATGTTCCGTCGGGTAAGGGGGCATTGGCACGTCAACAGGTGGCTGCTGGACGGCTGCGAAAAATTGGGAGGGGCCATAATATGTACAATTTCATGCGATTTTAAATTGGAATTAATTAATAGTAGCTTTACCGATATAATACTATATATTAGATATCACAATAATAATACCCGGTGTGGCTCGGCGTTTGGCTTCAAACGTGTTCTGAAGTCGTCACAGGTTAGATATTTTACTGCAGTCGAGCACCCAAGAATTTTCTGTACTCGCATACGAATTACGCATAGATATTGTGTATTGTGTCTTGCGATTTAATAACGAAATAAGTGAATCATAGTTTTTTACCGACGTAGGTATACGATACATTTACAATAATAATAATATTATATTCCGGCATTGGCACAACTCGTGGCTGCTGGACGGTTATGAAGATCGTGGGGCGGGGGGTGGCACAGACTCACAGAATATACGCGACTTCGTGTAACATACTATTTAATAACGAAATAAATTATTCATAGTTTTACTGATATTATAATACATCGCGGTGGTTGCGAATCATGGTATCACCTACGTGTCCGCACGCGAGGCCGTGCACTATGGGCAATGAACAATAGTGATCCCGATAAATTCGAATGGAATCCAGGGGAACCCTTTAAACCAGGGTTGGAAAAAACCTGGGCTTTAGCTTTAAGTTTTTTTCAAATAAAAGCCCATTCAGAAAAAACCCATCCAAAAACCGTGTGGATTTTATTAGAAAAGTAATGATGGGCTGTTTTATCGAGTTTTTTCTGAAAAAATACATTCGAAAAATCAGAATTTTTTTCCATGTATCATCTGCACTGTTTTTTGATTTTTTCCTTGTCTTTTATTTTATTACCAAGTACTCGTATTTGTTATTTTGTTAATTGCTAATTTTTGTTTAGATTATTCATTAAGTATTATTTACAGGAAAGTTATACGTATTTAATACCTTATTAAAAATAAAATATCGTTAACATTTCTATTGACCGTTGGTGTATAATTTTTTAAAATTTTTATTTTAAATTGTACCTAGGTATATAATTAAAAAAATAATTATTAAATATTTTACAAATCAGTTGAATACTTTTTTTATTGAACAAAAATGTACATTGACAATCTGTATTTACAAGTTATACAATAAGTAAATGGGATGTGGTTTGATTGACGGGAGGGGGAAGTCACACAATGGTGGCAAGCCGTAGTTTTATACTTAATTGGAAAAATAAATAATACCTATAAGTAAGGTAAATTTTTCTGAAAATTAACACAAATTAAAAAAAATAAGATTGAATTTCTATTTTATCCAGAAAAGCAGTTCGGGTTTTATGGGTTTTTTTTTTAAAAATAATGAGTATGTTTAACCCAGAAAAGCAGCCTGGGTTTTTTCAGGCTGGGCTTTTTCGTGCTAACCCCGCTTTAAACACTCGTAGAGAGATTTTACGTCGGTTGTCGCTTATCCGGTCGCAGCGGCACCGGATAACCTGGTATTAATAATCGGAGATAAATAATATATTGTTGTACCGCGGACTAACATTTTATACATTATAGATACGTCATATTGTTTTGTATTATATAATATATGTATAGGTAATTATAATTATAATGTACGTGACTGCCGAATGCATTTTAGAGTCTCGCGTTTTGTCTAACGAGAAAAGAAAAAAAAAATGGACAGGTTTTATCGTTTCGATTGCGCCGTCAAAGTGCACCTAGTCGTATACGTACTGGCTGCATGTAGACAGGTTTTTTTTTAATAATTAACGTAATTAACATCAGACACATCCAGCTGTATTATTATTATTTTGATTTCGTTTCGGGTTATATTAATATATTATTATTATCAGGAAGATTTAGTCATGCAGCATACGCAGATGTACCTATAATAATAATAGAAAACTAATAGGAAACCGGCATACCGAATAATAGCGTTTCAGGAAAAGAAAAATGAATCGTGCAAATCCGATGCTATGTTATAAGGAAAACTAACGAGTAGATAAGTACTTATCTAAAGTTCGACTTTGACCCGATCTAATACCGATAAGCATACAAAAAAGGATAAACCGACATTTACCGATAATCTATAACTATTCATTGTCGAATTCGGAATGTTTATTTGTATTTAAATTATTAAAATAATAGGTACCTATATCAATTATTTTAGATTTTGAGCGGAGCGAGGAAGCTAGTGGTTTTACAATGGTGCTTATTTTTTTATTTTTATTTTTTTTTTTATATCCGGTATACAAAAATTTCTACCAGAAGGAGTGCTTTGATTTCAACATATAGTACCTTATCTTTTAGAAAATTGGACCAAGATGGTACTTTAGAGAGGTCATTTTCGATTTCTCAAAGTTATATAATGCCACTGGAAAAACCACCGAAAAATTACGAAAAACCATTAAAATCGGATTTAATTTCTAACGCTTTGTTTATCACCATAGAAACGAATAAAAAATTATAATATTAATTCAACTTACATGATATAATAAATAATAACTATATAAAATATCCAGACTGACAAACCGTCTCCGTTCAGAATCGTTTTTCTTATACAATGATATTATATCATTGAATTCAAGTTTAATACAATCCATTAAACAACGACCAACTTGTAACCTACTGTACAGCTGAGCGACATCCACTTACCTGCCTTTTTTTTTATTGATCTCAAAAAATGACCCGGCGATTAGTTATGATCATTACAATGTTTCAGGTGATACATTTAAGATGTAGGAATGGGGTGACAATATAGGTATAACCTATTTCTGATATTTACAGTATTTACAATATTTACAAATGTATTGATAGAATAAACTTATAAAATAAATATGAAAATATTATAGAAAACAAACAAAGAAAAGATATTCTTAAGGAGGAGATGTATATGTGGTGCCAATGTGAGACGACAGTCGAAAATAATGCCCAGGATTTAAACAGAATTTTTGTTGGAAATAAAGTTGCTATCAAGTGTAATATGAAGTTTACCAATTTTTCTATTTTTTTGTAATAATTATGCAACTTGATTTTTCTGGAGAAAAGTTAAAACCAGTCTTTTTTTCCCATTCAACTAAATTGTTGGTAGTTATCTGGAGGTGATTTTGCAATGGGCTTAAATTCATGCTTCGACAAGTAAAATTAAAATAGTCAGCGAAAAGAGAATATTTTACTGGTAAGGAACAACTTTTGGTTAGGGATTGGATTTTATACCATACATATTTCGTGTCGGATTTTTCATTGATACTGCTTGTGAATTATACCCAAGCATTTTGTTGGTGGATTGAATCAAATATTTTGTTCTAGCTTTGTGTTTTTTAAGTTCTATGAAATTGTTTTGAGTTTTGGATTTTTGGAATGATTTTAATGCCGTAGTCTTTGATTGCTCTTTTATGTTTTCATTTCACCAAGGAACATAAGATTTTATTTTTTTGGATGAAGTTTTACCTATTGTTAGATTTGCTATTTTGACTATTGAGTTACTAAATGTATCTACTAGTGAGTTAATATTTATGATTTAGGTGTTGTTTATATCTTTGATTTTCTCTTCTATTAATTCACTGAATAGTGGCCAATTGGGGATTTTTAAATTTCACATTTCACTGGGGCAGTAGGGTTAGAGATGTCTTTAGACCTTGATATACAATTTATGATGATATGGGAATGGTCAGTACTCGTAGGATTTTGTATACCTTACATTCCAATCTTTGGGCTAAGGATGTATTTGAAAATATTAAGTCAGTGTTGCCGTGTTGGAACATATTTTGCAATGTTTATATGGGTGGGTTCGTTGCTATTCAATAATATTATCGTTTTATAGTATTTTATTAATTTCTGTTCCACTCCTGGATTTATAATAGCATGGTAGGTGTTGTGGTAGGTTATTTTAGCAGCAATGACTTTTCAGAGATAGGTTTTTTATTTATAAGATAGGGGAGGAGTTATGTTTAGGAGTATTTGATATATTATGTTCAATAATTTCTTGTCTGGATTTAGTTTGTTTATCTATTGGTGGGGATGGTGAGGTAGGTGAAGTCAATTGGTCCGCTGGAGGAGTTGTTTATTTTAGCCAGTCTATGGACTTGTCTTCTACTAAGACGTCTTTTGGAATGGCCGGGAGCTGTAGAGGCTTCTCTATCTCTTTGGTTGCTATGGAAGGAAGAGTGTCTTCTATTTGTGCTTCAGAGGAAGTATCAAAAGCGTTGATATCGTTAGAATCGATCAGGTGATTACTTTTTAATTTAACTTCGTTGTTTTTTTACAATTGGTTGTTGTGTGACCAACCGATTTGCACAAAAAAATAATTTATTTGATCATCAGTGAAGACAATTCGGAATTGATTTTCGTTTACATTAATTATTAACTAGCTTGGGAGCTTAGGAATATCTGCGCGATTGATTAACGATTGCCGGTGACAGCTCATTATGTGTTCATATCCTTCTACATTGGTTCCCGATTTTAGGTGGTTAATTTGTTTATCAAGTTTAAATAATATCTATATTTCTTAAGGTGTCTACAATTGCTAGGTTAGGAATGAATGGGTATACGTTAGATATTATAATAAATCTCTTGGCCAGGTTAATAAGTCTACGTATTTGAATAACATGATCGTTAATATGATATATATCATTATTGAAGTTTGCATTAAGTTGTCCAAGATTATGTGAAATTAATATTGTTATCTGTGTTGTTCAATTAATGTATTATTGAAGGTAGGTGTTATTTACTTATTTGTGATCGTGAGTTCGTAGAAATAACATAATTAGTGTTGGACGCGATTGTAGTTGAGGCGTGCATGTTATCGGTAAGAAAAGCTTGAGAAGTTAACATTTAATTTGACTTACAGGTAGACTTTAAGGTAATTTTTTTCGATAACGGTAGATAACCTCATAAGGAATCTTGTGTTACATTTTCAAATCTTAGATTTAAAAAGAAACATTTTTATGAATATCTAACTCTAAATAGTTTGCACATTTTCGTAATTTTTAAGTGTTTTGTCATGATTTGAACTTTAAATGCTTATAAAAAAAATTGTATTATGGATTTTTAATATTTTTCAAATGTAACAATATATTAAGAGCCTTGCATTTAATTTTCAAGCTGTTTTACCCAACAAATATTATTGATATTCATAGAAAAAAAAAAAATTAAAAAATTGGAAACTTAAAATTTCCGTAAACATTTCAAAACAAATCAAAATATTTTGAAAATTTTATCGTGTATAGAAAATTACAATAAAAGCAACCAGTGAAAGTGTAATGTATCTATGGTCATTTTTTTTTTTTAGAGGTTCACCAAATATCAAAATAGATTTTGTCAAAAACCGATTTTTTGCTTCAAAATTCCCGGTTTTTCTTAATTTTTTTTTTCGGCGCTTTTGAAAATTACTGGGAATTTTGATCTCCTTAATGCACAACATTTTCCGATCAAAAAAAGATACTGAAATTGAAGCATTATTTCGACTACTATTGACACACAAAAAAATAAAAAAAACACATATCATTGTAAAACCAATAAATTTATATTGCTCCGCTCAGAATCTAAAATACATTAATGTATTGTATATAAATTAATTTAAATTTTGGAAATATTATGAGTAGGCTCAGTTGATAAATATTTTGGTACATAACTTCGAATCGGGTTTGATAAAGTGACTATAGAATTGCATAACTAATGACTTGATTTGCTTTCGCGTATGCTTTCGAAATGTTTTTTTTTATCTTTAGTTCTCGATATAATATTATGCATATACTTCAAAGTCAAGACGATAATGCCATTATATACTTTATTTTTAGTTTAATGCCATATTCTTCGTTATTAAATTATATACACTTTTTCTTTTTTATCAGAGAAACCTATTGTTCAAACTGTGCGAATTTTTTGTCTGATATCGTAGCACCGGGTTTAAACAGCAACCGGAATTTAGAATTTTCTTTCTATTGAAAATTCCATCCATTTAATAAGTACTCTAATAGAATGATAAAATATTTCAATTTTCTGAGTAGGTTTAGGTACTAAAAATAAGAAAATATAATTTATAAATGACAGAAAAATATAATGAACTGATGGTTATGTAATTGTTGAAAAAATAATAATCTAAATAAAATCAAAGTACATACTTACAACTAAGAAAATACTAAAAATAAGTATAAACAATTTTAAACACAACCATTATTTATTATTATATCCATTTTATACGCGTGTAGGTATTTCCGTTTATAAAAACAGGACTATCCCTTTTCGGTAATATTTTATGTAAAAAAAAAAAAAAGGTTTTGAATCAAGTGATTGATGATATTTTAAGTAGGCGATAAATATTTAACTAAATTGTTGAATGAATCAAAGCTTTATTATACTTATTGGCATAATATATTTATATATATATTTTTTAGAACTATCCATTCTATAATATTAAAACAAAAACATTATTTTAGTATTTTACTATCCTAAATCAGCCGTTATAGGTAATAATTAACTTCTTAATTATAAAACACAAGTTGGTGACTCATAGTCTACCGTTATGATAAAATTATATGTTTTGGTTAAGAATACACTGATATTTTTTTTTATTCGATATTTAGCCACTTATAGTAATAAGTTTTAAATAAGTGTACCCATTGTGGTTATCATAATATTCATAGTCAATATTTTGTTTGAAAATAATAATTGTACGACTATTAATAGAGTAGTTATATAACTTCGAAATAGTGGTATAGATAAATAACATGACGTGTTCTGTTATAAGGAATACATGCTTTTCCTAGATGATTTATCAAATCGCAATATTATCAAGATTAAGACGGATACGTCTTGATAAGCCAAATGCAAAACAAAACACAATCAACATATTTTTATGCCGATATTACAGTATTGGAAAGACATGAAAATAGGTAATGATTTTGGTTTATACCGGGTGGTCCAAGTTAACCATTGACTTGGTATATATTGTATGTCTTCTGTCCATTGTCAAAACTTTTAGACCACAGCTGGGGACAGTTGGAAAATCACCACGTTTTAAAATGCTCATACTATTACTTCATTATAATAATATACTATTTTAATATTTTATACTCAATTTAAAATCGTTTGAATCAACCAAACAATAGATAATAATATGATTAAGTTCAATGAAAAAAAAAAAAAAAAAAAAATAAAAAAAATTGATATGCATTGTTATATTATTATGCATTGCTACGTAACAGTTCCCAACTTTATATGGAACGATTGGATATCTTGCAATAGCAATTGCTTACTTTAGTTTAATATTAAATTGATTAATTTTTTTCTATTGTACCTCGTTAATTAAACGTTTTTGAATTATGTAGTAACTTTGACACTTCAGGTAAATTACAGTTGCAGAACTTCAAAGAGCTTTCAGATAACTAATGACTTTGCTCGTGTTCACCCGCTTATAGAACTATTTCAAAAGTCATATTTATTTCGAGGAACAATAATTGTTATTTGAGATTTAAAACCGCGTACCTACATTTTTATTGTAACTTTTTTTTTGACGTTTTACCAATATTTTGTCACTTTAAGATATTATATCTATGTTACGCTAAGAATTTGTGTTCGGTGGACAATAAATACATTTCAGTAGTTGGTTTAAACCCGCATAGATAAATTACTTAAACTATAGATACCTACTTATAACTGTAATGCAGTTTCTTTGAGTATTTTTTGCAATAAATTCAAACATTTCTCTTTTTATAAACGAGATACGTTTATATATGTGTTTAATCAACAAATTTTAGCCTATTAACGTGTTTTCAAATTCCGATTTCATTTTCGAGGTCGTCCACAGTAATTCCTTGCGGTTTTCGTAACATACTAATATTCGATAATACTGTTTAAGAACAGCATAAAGTAATAATTATTATAAATTCAGCCCGCGAACCATGTTAATAATAGGATAAAGCTTAAAATGTACATCATTTACCTATACTTATAAATGATAACCAAGACTGTTGTAATCAACAATATTTTTTAATATTTTTAATTTTAAAGAAATTCATAAATATAGGTACTCGAGAAGTGGGTACTGCTATATTATATTTTATAAATAATAATATATGATTATAATTATAATTATAATCTTATAGTTCGATTTATTCTCGCCATTAAAATGTACTCGTTATATTATTATGAATCTTATCATGCAGTATGGATGTTAATGATGCAAATACGACAGCGTTCAGGTCTAAATTTTAATACCTTTATAATAGATATACTTACCTACCTACAGGGCTGGATTGGACAAATTCGGCCCATCGAGTTGTCCATACTTTACCGACCCACTTTAATTTAATACAAGGTTCCTTAGGTATGAGTTTCATTAATGCAAATTTCAAAAATATCAGAATTACATAGACCCGATTATTTTGTACATCCATTTAAATTACAAATTTTGATAAACTTCATCAACATTTCGAAAATTTACAAACTATTTATTAGTTAAAAATTCATAAAAGTTTTTCTTTTCATAGCTAACATAAGGAATTTTAATAGAAAGTTCCCAACAAGTGTTTCTACCTCTATCAAAAAAAAGAGTTCCACCGGTAAGTGACGGTATTTATAGCCATAAGACATTTTAGATTTTTCTAAATTTTTTTTTAACTATTAAATTTGATTTTTTATACAAGTATGACACAACGTCTCAGCTTAGAATCGTTTTTCGTATACAATGATTAATCATTGAATTCAAATATTACACTTTCATTACAACGACATGCTCTATTCAAATACTGTACAGCAGATCAGCACCCACTTGTCGACCTTTATTTATTTTTTTGTATTCTCCATTTCTTCAACTTTTAATTATAATTAATATACATTCAATCAGAGGCCCTCCTTATGACTTGGACGGCCCAAAATTGTCGCGGCCCACTGAGTTAAATAAATTGTTTAAAAAACAATTTTTTTAAACGCACACATTCGATGCCACCGTGTGTTTCACAATCATAGTATTATCCGCCTTTAATTCCGACGCTTAATATACACAGTGGATTAAAAGAACAGTGCTTCGGCTTCCATCACAGATATTAAAACTTCTAGTCGAACTTTCAATACCTAGGAATACGTCTTTCTTTGCATAACCATCATACTACACAACGGTATTTCTTTTTTATATATTTTCTTTTTTACCTTATTGAAACGAAGATTATGTGAAATATATATATATTTATATATATATAAAACCTTCGAGAGGGCTGCGATGGGTGTTGGGGGAGGGGGGAGTCGTCGTTCCCGTATTATACACATGCCCTTATATATTATAATGTCAACCTTTGTGTGCCATTAGGTCGATATTCTTATACATAATGGGCAACTTTGTCAATCCTTCTACCTTTTCGAACCTTCTCTGTTTACTTATACGTAGAATCGGTTCTGAATCTCGTTACCAAAATTATTGTGCTCGAGAAGTTCCAAATGAATAATATCCATCCTCTGTGTACCTAGTACTTTTGATGAACGAAGAAAAATATATTTTATCGATGATATAGGTACCTCCTATTATACAGTTTTTACTTATTATTATATACACTACAAATGTAAAGCGCTCATTACTTTTTTTATGTCACAATAAGCGTGGGCATATATTTTTAAAGAATTTAAAAAATCATTACGTCTATTGTTTAAAATGTGCGATAACGACTTTGAGAATTTCGTCGAATCAAAATTCGAGTTATAGTTGGTATTTAAAATAATTATTTGTATACTGATATACATCTCATATTTTGTTTTATATTTAAGAAAAACTACAATCAATATACAATTTGAATGAAGAAAATGTATTCTTCTTTATTTTATTGTTTCATTAAATATTTAAATTATAAACAAATAATTAAACTTTTTTTGGTGTTATTAAAATAAAATAATAATATATTTTATGAAATTTACACCATGACTTCTTAAAAGTTAAAAATAAATTTTTTTCCTTTCAAATCAGCTCAATAATACTATTGTATACCTGTAGGGAATTTATTTAGCCGCTGGTTTGTCTTATTGTCCGTTTTCGTAATAAATCATTTAGATAGGTACTCAAGTAAAATTATTATACATTGACTTTTTATCAATCGAACGGAAATTGAAAACATGAAAAACTCAATTTCGAATCTCATAAGTTATGCGAACTCCGTCGGTGTCTTATATTTTTTAGAAGTAGCTGCACGTATAGACGTACAACACTGGTATCTGTATTTATATTTCTCCTCTTCTTTTTCTAAACATTTTTTTACAAGTGTTTGTGTCTTGAAAATACTTTATTTTTTTATTTTAATCATATTTCAAATGTTCCTTAATGAAATTCCATAATAATACCTAAGTAATTTTGGTATAATAGATAATAATAATTTTATTATGAAAAAAAAAAAATATTTATCTCAAATAATCTGAACACATTTTTTGTGACTTATTATTGTTCATTGTGGAATGATCAAATTATTGGAAACATTGCCAACATTTTAGTAGACAGACGAAAGAACTGTTTTTGATTTACTATAAATAGGCAGTATAGGTACCTATTGTTAACGATTAATTAATTTCTCCTTTTAAAACTTTCAACCAAATATACGACGACATGCTTTCGCGTATTTACGATCCCCATTATATTATTTAGATATATTAAACCTATTACCGTAGTTAGTTAATTTTTCGTTGAAAGATAACTAATATTAGAATGCAATTTGCGAAATCTCTTTATACAATAAATCAAGTCGTTTAGCCGTTATTCACTTCATATTTAAAATAAATTCTCTGTCCTCGTCCACTAGGAACCCTAAATCCATAAGATGCTATCATCCATCTTAATATTCTTGGTTTAGCACGCAACATTTCTCTACCTTTCTATGCGTCTACCCTGTTTGTCGGTACTCGTTCTTAATGTTCTAGCCTTTCATATTATACCTCCTTTCAAAACGCTACAGGTGTAATAAATTCAGCACATATATTTTTGCCTGTACAAATGATACCTATGGACCGAGATGACTATGGTCTTAGATTTATTATTATGTCGTAATATCAAGAAGAAAAAGGATCAATTATTTCTCGTCGACTTTTCTGAATCGGATAATATAATGCCGTTTCCCATATTATGGCGTTTACTCTGTCAATGCACGTTTATAATATGTTGTAAGTAGATCCTTTAAACAGTATTATATACACAGGGTGATTTTTTAATCATGCTCATTGCTCACCCTATTTGTATGCTTAAATTATGCACAGGGGCGGACTGGGACCCAGTCAGCTCACTATTAATGAAACAAAATCGGCCCTATACCATTAAAAGTTACAACCTTAAATGTTAGAATTTTATTTTTGACTTTTAGTTACTCACCAACTACCATAATTAACAGGTGATAAATGTTTTTAAAACTAATATTTAATAGAGGTAATATAATATTAATTTGTTTGTTATATTTATTGTAACTACTTTAAATCATAAGCCATAGATAAAATGTAGAGTATATAAGTGTGATAGATAGATGGATGATTTTTACTTATACACAATAATTTAAGGAATAATTTATTATTGAATTATGTAGGTAACTCATAGTAAACTTATTTACCACTAATAATTATTTATTTAGTTGTATTTGAAGCGACCGATCTTAATGATAATTATTGTACTGGCGGGTCATTGACAACAGCCATACGGATTTAAATTCCATAAAACTAACTAAAATGCTCTAAAAATAGCAACAGTTACCAAATGTTTTAACAATTCTTGAGCACAAAAAAATATTAACTCAACGAAATAAACGATATTATGATGTAACACCAACTGACCAATTAGGTAGGTACTTGTTTCTGGTGGGTTCTGGACGCATATAACAGCCGTTAAACTGTAGATAGATAAAGACGTTACCGATGTATCGAAATCATAAATAATACGATCAAAAAATTATGAATGGTCGGTTGTTTTAAACTAGGTAGGTACCAATTAAGTTTAATCTAAAAATGTATTTCATGTATAAATGTGCACTAAAAATTAAAAAAAAATACTATAATTATTGCTCAAAAAACGCCAAGACTGATAATAATGCAAAATAAAAGTTTAAGTTTTCAATTATTTCATGTATGAAACGGAATTTGTATTTGAAAAGCATTTCCAGGGACTTTTTGAAAAATAATGCATTTTTCATTAAAATGCGTGCTCTATAGACTATAGTTATAAGTATTTAAAGTTTAGTGGAGCGGAGTGGATCATGTTGGTCTACTCTGACTACTACCAACTTGTTTTAAATAGGAAAGGTCTTAAAAAAATCGTCAACAATAATAATATTATACCAGGTAGATTATTTTGTACCAGTCCGGGGGACATAATACAACGCCGGTCCACGTGGTCCCTGATTATGCATAAATTAAAATTCTGATTTTTTTTAATTTTTAAACACATTTGAAGACCATTTTTACGAATACATGAGATTTTTTATACCACTTAAGGATGGTTCACAATGTATTCTAGATATACTAAATGCATGTATCATGATACCTTTTTTTGAGTATCATGAGTCATGACCAACCCTGCTATTATAGTTTATATTTTTGTAAAACCATTTTTAAGACTCTTATCCATAGTTTAAATATTTTCATAACTCAGAAACTAGGTACTTATTAGAATTTTGATTTATCAACATTTTAAAGAAAATCATCTGCTAAATAATTTGCAGTAAAAAAGAGGGGTTCTCATTTGAAAAAATATAAGTTTGTATAGCCACATGATGCTTTTTTTTTAAATACGATCTTTATGGTGTACTTAACAATTCTAAAAATTCGCTCTGTTGTATAGTAGGTTACAAGTGGGCCACTGTAATGTGTAATGGATGGTGTTAAATTTGAATTCAATGACATAATATAATTGTATAAGAAAAACGATTCTGAGCTAAAACGGTCAGTCAGCCTATGATATTATTAAGTATATATTTTCAATTTTCAATTTTTAGCTATAAAAGTTGAACATTTTATAAATTTTTAACTACAAAATAATTATAAAATTTTAAATATGATAAATGTTGTCAAAATTCGACCTTTAAATGCTTATAAAAATAAATTGTGCCTATGTATTTTCAACTGCTATTGTTACAATATATCAGGGGCCTTGCATTAAATTTTCAAGCTTTTTTACCCAAAAAATAAAATTTTATTGATATTTATAGAAAAAAAACTAAGAAAATTGAAAACTGACATTGTCTGTAAATAGCTCAAAACGAGTCAAAATATTTTCAAAATGTTATATTGTATAGAAAACGCTAATATAAACATTCAGTAAAATTTTCATGTATCTACAGTTATTCGTTATTGAATAACAATAAAATAACAAAACCGTTACATGAAAAATCGAGTGAATGTTCAATCTTGTAAAAATATGAACTTCAAAGGCTCATAAAAATTTAATTTGATTTGCTTGTAGACATTTTATTTTTTAATAAAGGTAGATAAACTTATGAGTAATATTGTATTACATTTTCAAATCTTCGATTTAAAAAGAAAATTTTTATGAATTCTCAACTCAAAATAATTTGATAATTTTAGTGATTTTTCCATATATTGTCAATTTTTGAACTTTAAATGCTTATAAAAAAAAACTGTGAAGAGGATTTTTTAATCTTTTAAAACTACTGTTGTAACAATATAGAGGGAGCCTTCTATTAAATTTTCAAGTTTTTGTACACAACAAATATTATTGTATTGATAATTATAGAATTAAAAAAAAAAAAAAAAAAAAAAAAAAATGGAAACTGAAAATGTCCCTAAACATTCCAAAATAAGTCAAAATATTTTCAAAATGTTATCGTGTATAGAAAATGGAAATATAAACAACCAGTGAACATTTCATGCGTATACGTTCATTTGTTTTAGAGTTACACCAAAAACCAAAATGGATTTTTTGGAAAACCGATTTTGCGTAAAAATTCCCGTTTTTCTTAATTTTTATGTTGTTTTTTCCGGCGTTTGTGAAAACTACTAAGAAATTTTTACTTTTGACCACCCAATGTACCAACTAGATTCACTTTTCTATCAGAAAAGCTACTGTTGAAGAAAATCCAAGCACTTTTACTGTCCTAAAACGTGATGACAGACACAAAAATAAAAAAAAAAAAAAAAACACACATCATTGTAAAATAAATACATTCACTCAGAATCTAAAATCAGAATTTGTATAAATGCGTACCATTAAAGTGAGAATTGGGGGGCGAGCATGCTTAAAAAATAACCCTGCATGTTATATTATATTTATTTAATATTTTTCGTGAAATACCAAATATTATGTTTATAAGTTTATAACATGGGCATGTCTACGGTGGCAGCCTAGGGTGCTTGGGCTGCCCACTTAAATTTCTGAAAGGTGCCGGTTAACCAAGTTTTAAATCAGAGTTGTCAAAACATTTATTTTTTTTTGAAATTTGATTTTTTGTGTGTATCGTTATAATTACCATTTACTTACAAGGATATGTCCAACAAAATTAGGTGGATAGTTTGATTTGTAGCTAGATGGTGTAATCCAAGGCTGTAAATTAATAGGGATCAAAATTTCTGAAAAAAAAAAGTTTTCCGAAAATAAAGCCGGGGTTTTTACTGTTTTTTTCGGAAAAATTGGGAAAATTTGGTTTCATTTAAAATTTCCGGATAAATAATAATAAATGAAAATGACAGGTTTACTTATCTATTTTTTTAAATTGTTTTTTTTACGTAGGTTATTTTAATTTTTATGCGTAAATTCAATTTTTTAATTTTCCAAAAATTCGGGTTTTTTCAAAATTGTCCGCCATTTTGATTCCTATAGATGAATAATATTTCTGAAGTTACCTACTATAGATTATTATTGTAAATAGATAATTTAGACTTTTTTTTAAAAATAATATAAATATTTCATTGTGGAGGGGGTGCTTAAAAAAATAAGGTTTTGGGTGTATAGGGCTTTTTCGGTTCACTAATAAGGTTGCGCCGATCATTAGCTAGGCTGCCCCTGCCGATGAAGTCTAGTGACGCCTATGGTTTATAAGATACAATCCATGCAATTATGTTTCAAATGCAATCATCAAAGTCGTTCGTATATTAAATAAAGTGTTTGTTGCGTTTCTCGGTTGTCAGTGTACCTATAGGTAAATATATATATTTAATAGTCCACCGTACCTGCAGAAGCGGACGGAGAATATTTGAGCCGGAAACAAGATTTCTCGAACGCCATTTCAATTATTATTTTACGATCTGATGGGTTTGGATAATAATAATTAACACAAAGAAAATAATAATTTTTGCACAAGAGACAGATACGGTCGTTTATTTAAACTGTTATTAATGCGCTCGGTAAATGTTTACGTTATTAAATCTTCAGCACCTCATCGGTATCATGTGCTAGACTTATCTTTTTCCTTTTACTCGTATCTAATGAACATTTTCAATGAAGTTTATGATTAATCGTGCGTAGACCGCGTACGTATTAATGTTCGTGTCTTAAACGTTCAGCAAAGAAAATTAGAAACATTGTCGTCAATAGAAAATCCTGGATACGTCCCTCTCCCTTTGATTAATGATAATAAAATAATTGACGCTTAATTAACATTATTAGTCTGTATTGAATAATATACTTCATCGCTGAGCATAAGCATAATATATACGGAGTAATCATAGTGATATTTATACTTCATAGTATTCTAAAAGGATCAAAATCATCATTTGACTACAGCCTGCTACTGTGCAATAATTAATCAATAAAATGTTTCATAATTATTTATAAATTAAACGAGTTATAGCTGTTTCCGAGGAGCTGTTAAATACCAGACAAAACCACAGCTACGTAATAATATAAAAATATGCACCACTAAAAATGTCCATCGGTTATATTTCAACCGAACCAAAAAATCTTGTCGATACCTTTTTTAAAACTCTTGTAAATCGGTAATATAGGTACCTACGGTTAGCCGAACAGTGTTGGGATTCAATAATAAACCTAATATAATATAATAACTAGGGCTGTGAATTAGTAGGAAAGTGCATTTTTTTTTATGATTGTGAAATGTAGCTTTGTAAGTACATAATTTGAATTATGTGACTACGAATCCATTTATGAAACTTTTTACATTTTTTGCATTTTTAGGTCATATTTTAATTTTTTAGTTCATTTTCTGGTATTTTTATAAAATTCCGTCAATTGACATGTTTGAAAAAAAAATTTTTTTTCCAATGCAATAGTACAGACTAAAGATGAATAAAATAATATTAAAGCTTCTAAATAAAATTAGAAAATAAATATATTCAAGTTTGTTTTATTATTTTAATAATATAAATACATAAAAAAAATGTGGAAAAATGTTTCAGTCGAATAGCATTAAACAAAATTCAAATTCAATTAATATGTTTATCATTTTATTTTTATGCATGTAAAATGTTATGTACTAATGTATAGTATCCTATAATATCAATATAAATATAAAATTTAAATGAAAAACCATTTTATGTGAATTTTATATCATACATTTTGGCATTTCATATTGCATTTTTTAGGTTATTTATTGCATTAAATTAACAGCCATGATAGTAATAAAACGACTTGCGTGTTTCAAATAACTGAAACTGTACTCCGATCTATGGAGTCTCGATCTGTTTTTATCGTTAATCAGTAATCAAAGATTGCTGCGTCGCGGAAACGGATTAAAATGTCTCGAGCATTTGAATATTGTGGACATAAAAGTTAAATTAAATGTATTGTTACTAAATTCTAATGAACTCGAATCGTTTGAGTTGTTTGTATACACTATACAGTCATCGGAACTGGCATCGTCGGTCGTTCCGGAATTGCTATCCGTTGGCTGATGCGTATACACAATAGTATATAATATGTACACGTTTCCTATAAAATAAATTATGTTTTAATTTAAAGAGGGGTGTTAAGGGCGCGATGCCAGATTTGTCTATTTAACGAGAACCCATTATGGAAATATATTCCACACTTAACCATTCGGAGCCAACGGTTGCCAATTCAGTACTTTGTTGTCGGTAAAATGTTTGCCGTCGATATAGAGCTGCTCGTCCGGATGTATACGCGTTTTCCGTTTTAGCGATCCTCGTGAAAAGTGGGTACCTATCTATAATAATATGATTAGATCTGTCAAAATATCGTATTGTGTTCGATATTTATACCGACGACGTAGGACGACACATGACGTTATAGAAACGTAATTTAGACTGGAACAAATCGGTCGTTTTTAGACACGTATTCCACCTACCTACGTCCGCGAGGTGAGACTTCTATAATACGAGATAGGTACCTATACATTATTTTCGTTAGCATAGGCGCGGTGATGACCTTTAGACGTCGTCATTTCAGTATTTTAAAAAGACTTGAAATCGTGTATTTATAAACACTATCGCATTATTATGTTGAGCGTGGCGTTATTTTTAAAATTTTTTTTTTTAATCACAATAGGTTTATTTTCGCGGGGTACAATATATAAATTACAATCCAAATATTATGTTCAAACACGAATGTTACATAGTTGTATCTGCACGCAACCGTGTGTATGTCTCGGATGATAATACAAGCGAAATAAGTCTTTGAAAAATATTTCATTATGAAAATAAGAAAATAACATATACGAGTCTTTGTGAAAAAAAAAACATTTCTGCGATGTATGGCTGTTCGTTAACGTTTCCTTTATTCGTTTACAAATTCAATGGTCAGGAGTTTACTGCTATACTTTGTAGACGATTTCTACTGCTAAAACATTTTTATAAGCCTCCTTTACCAGGAAAACTTATTTTCGGGGGCACCTTAAGGCGTGTCCAGTAAACGTTTTTTTTTCAAAGATATTTTTTTCATATTTTAATTTTCCGAAGTTATAATATAGTACCTTATTAATAAGAAAATATAATTAGTTGCTTGATTTTGCAATATCGGGTTTAATCAGTTTTTTTAACGATTGTGGTTCGATTGTTACAGTATTATAAACTCTTTTTATAGAAGAATTATACACAAATTATTTTTTCACATGAAATTGTATTCATTGAATTATTTTCACTGTATTTATAATAATATTAATGAGTCATATTTCAGTGTTAAAAAATTAATTTTTCGTTTTCACTTAGAATACTCTGATGATTAACGTACCAGTAAAAATAATTTAATGTTTGAAATATATTATTTTCTCGAAAACTGAAATATAGTTTAAATTAAAAAAAAATCTCTAGCTTTATTTTGTTATAAGGATTGAAAAGTAAAGTTTTCACGAAAAGTTTGAGAAAAAGTTTAAAATACAATTTCTTCAAATTCATTTGTATCGCATTGGTTGGCAAAAAAAAAATAAAATATTTATTCTTATTACGTGCCTATACCTTTTTTACTATTATTTCAAATATAAATTTGAAGTTATTAATGACAACAGAAATGTGACAAACAGGTCAAATAATGTGCATAAATATAATAACACGATTAATTAATAAACACTGTAAACTAATGAGCAAACACTGTACGTAAGTTTATTAAAACAAACTACTTTAAAACAATAAATTACAATAATACATTTAAAACTTAAGCTCGTTTATACCAAACAGCATTATTTCGTTCACAACGTTCGCAATTTAGTCGAGTTCAACACATTCGAATTCACACGTTAATTTTCGTATTTTGTCTCTTCGTTTTCACAGTCGAGTTATTTCTCTTCTGGGATAACTAATAAATAATAATAATAATAATAATAAACATCCCAGGAGTGACAACTTCTCTAGCTACGTGCCTGACTGACCGTGAAATGAAACTACTCTCCTCCGTCCATTATAATATCTTCAATAAGCTTTATTTGATAATAATACACTTTTCATCAGGCCCGACGTTTGTACAGTACTATAGATAAATTATTGTCGTTATAAAAATAACCCAAATTATGTAAAGCACTTGTTTCCCCAACTATTAAAACTTTGTCGTCGATCAATTTCACACGACCGTGACAGTCATCATCAGTGTTACGGGTTAATGGCAGATAAGCAATTATGATTTAATTTTTGTGAAGATTTACAATTAGTTGTTTAGCTTGTTAATAAACATTTAATTCACATCCATCTCAGGAAAGTTTATTTGATAAAACAATACTATTAAACGGAGATTTAACAATGTACCATTGACATTTGTAGGCACATAATATTATTAGTAATTGTTCTAAAAGCAAAAAACAATAATAGTTAATTGAAATAATTTATTATTTTAATGTTCTTTTCTTAAGAAATTATTCCTTTGATAATCGCAATTTCAGTGATAATCATTTAATAAAAAAAATTATATTTTTTTTTATCTGATCGGAAACATTAATAATTAGAAAATGATCTCGATAAAACTTTCAAGACCAAAAATGTGTCGGGAGTGAGTTTTATATATTATTATATTTATATTTAAAAAAAAAAAACACAAAACGCACACAATGAGCTTTTTCCCACGGATTACTTTTGTTTTTTTTTTTTTTTGAAGGCTGATAAATGACATAAACCTAATTCTTTTTTTTTAACATTAATCTAATTAGTTATCCGACATGGCTCGTGCCAAAAAGGCTTTTTCATAATACATTTTGGAGACCTATAGTGTTGTGAAACTTTACCATTGTAATTTATTTCTGAATCATTTTAACTAAAAAATAATATATTGAATACAATGACAATAATAGTATAATTGCAACAATGTTTTTAATATACAAATAGTGTGCTTAAAAAATGAGTACATTATTGTTATAGTTTTGGTAACTAAGTTTGAATAAAATAAATTCCTCGAAGTTTCTGAAAAAATTATAGAAATTAATTTAATTTAAATTTACTACTAAAACCAGTGCTGAGATATATGTGTATTTCCAATATTGTTAAATATGTTTCAAGATTCAAATCAAAGTATGAAATAACTTAATATAAGTGCTTAAATTAAATTTAATATCATTTAAAATCCTTTGCATGACTATTATCGACATATTTAGACGTTTGTTTGATTTATAATGTTTCCGAATAGTCTTGTATTTTGCCCGAATCTATTTCAAACAGATGATTTCGTGTTTAGCCGATTAGTTTGTATATTTTTCCATGATAAATCATAACAATTTGATCCAATCTAGTATAACTATTACAATTATTATATTATGCCTAGTATTCAACTTGTTTAAATTTACAGTTTTTTTTTTTTTTTTTAGTATAATTACTCAATTGAAACCAAAATAATAAAAACGTAGAGTAATCTCTCTGTAGGCTATGTCCTGGACACCCTGTAATCTGGACACATTATACACACTGCCGAAGTTGATTTCGACATGCGTTATAACGAATGATTGATGAACATCATCCGAGCAGCTATGAAGCTCTCATTTCCCTTAGAACATCGATACCGGATATTTTCTTCCTCGGGACCCTCCCCTCACGAAAACAGAGTGAAAGTACACACAGTAGACGGGGTCTCGTTAAGAGGTCAACGACGTAAGGGGAAAAAACCTTATGGTCGTTTTTTTCCCCTCTCGCTGTGTGATTTTTCACACCGTTTTTTCACTAAATTTCACGAGTTTTTGTGCTATTAGTAAACGTCGTACTTTTTGACTCGGAAAAAAATGTATGCCCGCACGATTAGCAGTCGATGATTTCGGTTATTAGTTTCTTCCGAAAATAATTTTTTTTGATTTTTTGGCCAAATGTTTTCGTAAAAACTTCATCAAATATAATATTATAACGTACCTACATGTTAATCGAACAACCATAATTAATATGATAATATCCATTATATCATTATTGTTATGATAGTTATATTATGAATACTGACATTACATTTTTTTTTCAAATTTATTATAATTATAAATTATTCCTTTTTTAGTTTTAAATATGGTTTAAACAAAAAAAAAAAAGAAATTGGTAGTATATTTTATATTAAAAAATAAGTTTTTAGTCTGAAACATTTAAAGACTACAGGTATTCTGAAAATTACCTCAAATCCAAGTGCCATTACACAATATCAGGGCATACAAAAATGTTGGGTATCGTTTATCAGATATGATTTGTAAATCTCTCTTACTATCACCTCTTAAATATTCACTCCTTTATTCTCATCCTGAAACAGGTATTCTGAAAATTACCTCAAATCCAAGTGCCATTACACAATATCAGGGCATACAAAAATGTTGGGTATTGTTTATCAGATATGTTTTGTAAATCTCTCTTACTATCACCTCTTAAATATTCACTCCTTTATTCTCATCCTGAAACGTGAAAATAATATTTTTTAGTTTTTTTATCATAAACAATATTTTATCGAGTAAAAATGAATGTCTAGAATTTATTATTTTTAAGACTACCGGGGTAGACCTTTTGGTTAAAGACTAAAAATTACCGAGGTCAATATTTTATTCTGAGTTAAATCAGCGTTGAGAAAATATTTAAGTTCTCGAATCCTAATTTGTTCGACATACCTACCTACGCTTTAGTATAATTTTTGAACAATTCCTTGTAATAAAAGTTGAGCCAGTGCATTTGTTCAAACATTTTCATTTGCTATAAGCTTCTAAATACAGTAATTTAAGTAACTTAATAATTCAACGCGTGTTTTCCTCTTTAACATGTAACATATATTAGCAGGGTCGTATTTACAATTTTTGCTCCCTGGGTTAACAATATTTATACTCCCCCCCCCAAAAAAAAAAAATTAATAAAAATTAATCCGTTTTTTAATTGTTTAGTTGTAGTTCTTTATTTATGAAAATGTTGTTAAAAACACAGATCACCATGATACATTATTTTAATTATTGTAAAAACGTATAAAAACATACAATTGAAATCTATATAAAAAAATTACAAAAACTAATAGTTATCATTGATTGACAAAATGAGTAAATTACGAAAAATGGCCGTATCACAGGGATGCAATGCAAAAAGTGCAAGACGATAGGTACCTTTATTCAAACAAATTCTTACCAAAAAAAAAAAAATTGTTAATTATATAATATACACCAGCACCTGGCCCCCCTAAATGTGTCATGGCCGCCCGGGGCAATTGTCCCCGTTGCCCCCCACCCCTTAAATACGGCCCTGCATATTAGTTGTTAATTTAAAATCAACCTTTGAAGTAAATTTGATTTTTGTTACTTGTAGGAATACCATTGGAAAACTTATTGTTATGACGGTATGACGCGGACGTCGTCCTCCGTTAATCCTGTCATAAATTAGAGATAATAAAAAAGTATTAATCTAATAATCTATATAATATTAATACGTTATAAAATATTCACTATTGAAATATTTCGAGGGAAAGGTATTATATTTATTAACCACCTGACATCCATTGTATTATGATATAAGTACAATATAATTATAATATGACAAAATATTATAAATTTTCGTTTGTAGTTCTTCAACAGTTATTTATAACTGTTATAACATACAAAAATTATTAGTCTGTACAATATTTAATACGACGTAAAATAATAATTATTATTGAAACGTTTCGATGAATAGTATTAAGTTATAGCCTATAGGTACTTACATATTATCTAAAGTATTATATTATAATAATATGACAAAATATAATATTATACATTTGGGGTTATAATATAGTTTAACAGTTATTTCTTATATTGTTATTTTTTGTTTTTTATATAATAAGAAATTCCTGGCTTTCATACTTTATGCTACAATTCGTTATTATATGTTATTTAATAGTGGAAAACTCGTGACTGAAATTAAAGGGTTTTTTTTTCAAATTTCTTTACAATTAATGTATAATATTGTAATATTATAATAACAAGAGTTTTTTTTTCGAGTGACTGTTAGAGTTGGATTACATTTTTGAGCGAGTCAGGAATGTTATGAAGTCGAATTAGTAAATAATTATACATTTACGTTTAAGTGGTTCTGAGTGATGTTATTATTAAAATGTATAAAAAAATGTAGGTACATAATATGTAAATGTAAATGCAATAAATATGTTTAACCAAAAACATTTTCTCATTTCATATAGAATAATAATATTTGTGAGACTAAACTCACAAGTCCATCCCTCAACGTATCTTAGTATAGAGGAATTACCATCGAGGTACAATATTGGCTTAAAATTATTGTTTTCAAAATTTAATATTGTGTAATGTGTATAATTAATAATAATAAACGTAATGGGAAAAATTAAAATTACAAGTAACAAAAAACTAACTAAAAGCTTTAGGTCGGTCAAGATTAGAACTTTAAATATAATAAAAAATAAATAATTTTCTATATTTTAAAAGTAAAAGTACTAAAAAGTATCTACAGTTATTTTTTTTTAATCTCAACAAAATCGATTTTGTTGAAATCTGGTGTTGTTTAAATATCTCATATATATATATTATATATCAGTTATTTTGTAGTTTTTTTTATTTTCAAAAGAAATGGAAACTTTCACTTTTGACCCTCAAAAAAAAAAAAAAATAACTGTAAATGAAAAAACACACTTCGGTGTAAAACTTTATATTGCTCCACACAGAATCCAAAAATTAATTGTTTATTTTCAATACTATTAGTAAATTCAAATAATGATTAAATACTTAAGTATTTTGTGTCACACTATGAAACACTATAAACATAGGTACCACCTAACCATTAAACATTAAAACGTTAACGATCATGCTGATGATACCTAC
Organism: Macrosiphum euphorbiae; assembly: GCA_949089665.1. NCBI lineage: Eukaryota > Metazoa > Arthropoda > Insecta > Hemiptera > Aphididae > Macrosiphum > Macrosiphum euphorbiae. Next base: position 68,090,549 of record CARXXK010000003.1, on the reverse strand, counting down.
CTTGAGTTTTGCAAAAAAGTTTATTTTGAAATAACGACGTATGTTTGGTGTTCACTGTTAAAACTTAAAATAATTACTTGGTATACATTATGAATGCAATAATCACATAATAATATAGATTGATATGGTATGGCATACATTATATTGCGACACATTATTATATTATGAGGCTACGTGTTGTAGTTGATATTATCATATTCGTTTTACGTGTAGTTAATGACATAATATATGCACAAATACAAATTACTAATGACCGTTTTTAATTTCTTGTAACCGCCTTGCTGGGTTTCTTCATAAAACGTTGTTGCCTTTCTTTTTCGTTATTAAATTAATTTTTCAAAACGTTAATTAGGTAGCTGCTACCTATATATTAGTCGTAACCTTTGGTCCTACCGAAATCGTCTACAAGGTGAAACACCGAGCATGATGCTCACCCCAATTTCAGATTCTCAGCGACGCGATGAATGTATCGATTTTCCAAAATTGATGAATTTTACTATTTTTTGTTCTATACTAGGTGATGTACAAATATCAAATTTTCGATTTTTTGATTTTTTCTCCTATAAATGTTGTTGTTTTTTTTTTTGCTCGGTCATAAAGCTTGAAAATTGAAACGAGATTGTCCTCATTAGTTGTTATTGAAGCTCATAAAAAAAAAAAAAAAAAAATGAAGATATATTTTTTTGTATAAGAATTTAAAGATCAATTTTGAGTGAAATTAGATATTATTTAGACGGTACACAATAGTTTTAATTATTTTCTTGTAATTGAACAATGTTATTCGCAGGAAATTGAAACTTTTGTGGGTATTATTTTATTCTATATTCACGGCGACATTGTCAAAACATTTAGATTCATTTTATGCTATAGCTCACCACAAACCTATTCACACCGTTGTATGGTGGTATCGACTCAAAAGTTAACAACAATAATGAATGATATAAGTAATAATATTATATACTTTGTAATAATTTAATATTAATTATCTATGTATATAATCGAATGTGTGATGACTGACTGACTGGTAAACGTAGGGTCTAAACTATGATAGATAAGAGACTTGACATTTTCATGACAGTATCGTACCTTCATGTAAGGGATGCACCAAGAAAGGGTTTTCCAAAATTTTTATTTCAAAGAGGTGCTTATAAAAAGATTTTGAAATTCGACGGATTAAAAACAAAAAAAATGTTTATTTATAAATAGTTGAAAATTGGTTACTGGGACAGACAAAGTAAAATCATGTATCATAATTTATCATCGTGTCTATGGCCTCGAATACACAAATTATATGTTAAAATAAATATGAGTTTATTTATAAAATTATTCATCTAAATGTTTGTTGCCTGTAGACTCAGAAACTACTTGACTGATGTTGACGAACATTTCAAAAATCGTTCTTAGAGATATCAGAAAAGTTTAGAGAGTACTTTGAACTTCGGTCGGAAGTACACCAAGAGCTATAACATCTGAACTGAGGTACACTAAAACCGAAACACGCCGATATAATGCCATATTTCATATTAATTGTTAATTTTTTCCAGGGTGAAGTAGGGTCTTACCGCTAGTGTTTAATAAATACAACGTTTCCAACTAAATCCACCTACCATAATATTAATAGTATAATAAATCACTTTAATATAGCAACATCGGAAAACATAACACCAATTAATATTCTAGGCCCACATACAGTCTTCGCTCAGAATCGTTTTTTGGATGCAATGATATTTTATCATTGATTTAAAATTTAACCATAGATAATAATAAATATTGGATGACCATCAGTGACCATAGGGATCTATTATAGTGAACGTTCAAGGGGCATCGTTCCCGAAGATTCCCCAGATTGCCCCAGCAATTATACCATTTTTACCAGTAGTAACCAATATCGGTAATTATTCTGACTCATCACTTTGTATACCTATTACCTACCTACTAATATGTAATTGTTATCAAATAAATAACATTTATTATTTGCTGTTTGGATTTTGAATCATTCGTTAATTTGAAATTTTGAAAGTTTGAAAAGAAGTATATTGATATAATATATTTTTTCAAACTAAAAAATTACAATAATTACCTATTCATTTTAAATAACTTATAATTTTTTATTCTAATAAAAAATGACTAGTTCGTAGTATAAAAATATATTAAACCATACCTATAGCTTACCATTCAGGAATGCTCAGGGAAGGCTAATCAGGTCCATCCGTTGTATATTATTATCTATGAATTGAATACATAAATTATAGTGACTCACTCAATGATGAGAACTATAATATAGAAGACAGCAGAGTGGTTTCCTACTTTTCTCTCATTTACATTGTGAGCGGAGCGATAAATGTATATTTCTGTAATGCAGTTATTCAAAATTTGATTTTCGGAAATTGTAAACATACTTAAAGACCACAGTTTTGAATACTTGCGATTGTTTTGTACCATTTAAGGAGTGTTCCGTAGCAATACAAACTTCTGTTTTCTAATGAAAACAACCCTTTTTTACTTTAAACTATTCAGCAGATAATATTTTTGAAAGTTTGTGTGTGTATACCTTAATCAAGATTCGAAATTTTGAACTAATAGTTACTAGCTTCTGACTTATTAAACTTAAAGTACATAACCTTGGGAGATGGGAAATTGGGAGGGGTAAGCATTCTTGGAGAAACATACTGTATAAAACATGGCTCGTTAATATTTACAAAGCAGTTTTTTTTTTTTTTTTATTCATAATATAATATTATAATAGGTATAACATAATTTAAATAATATAATAAAATATAATAATGTGATGATGTAATGTTATACGAATATATTTAGTTGAATGGCTATAGTACCTACCGCAAAGCGTTTTTGTTCTGATTGAATCTTATATAAATAATTACCTACCCCATAATAATTATTGTCGTGTTATAATATAATGGTATGTTGTAATTTCGTATGTTCGTGGTATACTGTATACTGTATAGTGTGTGTTTTGTTGACTTGCAGATAGTAATTTCGTGCTCGGAAATGCTCAAGTGCCATCACTGTATCCGATAGTGTACTGTTCAGACGGATTCTGCGAACTCACTGGGTTTGCCCGGGCGCAAATTATGCAGAAGGGTTGCGCCTGTAAGTTTCTATTTGGACCGGACACTAGTGACGATCACGTTGCACAAATCGAAAAGGCATTGGAATGTAAAGCTGAACTAAAACTGGAATTGATTTTCTACAAAAAAAATGGTGAGTCGAGAAAATATTATGTTTTCTTTTTTATTATTGTACGATATCATTATTATTATTATTATTAGGTACGACCGTCATAGTTAATTAATCAATTAAATATTAAGTATTTCACCTGCGTATTGTTTTAGTTTAATGGGAAATATTTCGAATTTCCAACCGATTTCTCAAAGTGAATATTACGATAATTATTTTTAAGTCTCATTAGGTTAATTCAATTTCGTGATAAAATATATATACGCGTGTGTAGCTATAACGCTTGTAAGTATAAACTAATTCGTGCACTTTAGTGCACAGTGTACGTATTACTTAATAACATGTATTAACCATATTATGATTAAAAAATGATTTAAATTATAAATCTTGCACGTGTTTAGCGAGTGGTTTGTATATTTGTTTTAAAATCGTTGTTTTGGCGTACACTTTTGCTATTAGTATATTATCTCGGGTTTCTGCAGGTTGCCGTTAAATTTGGTGACCATTAAAAAATATACTTCGACCAAATATATTAAATTATATTTCGCGTTTAATCGTCCTATGAAATATTTTATGTTTCTGTCAATAATAAAGTAATACAATATTATTCGGATAAGACATCGCCTCGTTCACGGTTGAAAAAAATCACCACTGAAACTGCAAGCGGTTTCTAAATACGTATATTTCGATACGAAAATGATAAAATATGATTATATTATATTAAAAACAACGAATTGTCCTTGATAAGATATAGTTACGCTATTTCTTGTTTTCAGATTAAATTGTGTAGGGTTTGTTATATTTTTATCGGTAAAAACTAAAAATTATCGGGCCGAGTTGATAATCGACCTTTTTACTACCCGAAATTTCCTGGTCCAGTTAACATCAAAAAAGATAATCGAGGGTCGAGTTTTCATCTGCCTATGGGTATAATATTACATAAATATTTTAGTGTAAATATATATTTTGTGTTAGTATGACACTTCATTATTGTATACCTATATTAACATTTGACGACCACAAGGGTAATTGAGTGTAAAAAGAGTAAGTCGTTTTAACATAAATTTAACTTAAGAATAAGCAATATGACAATATATATTATTGCATACATTACCATACTGAAAATAATACAATACTTTTAGATTATGAGCGGAGCGAGAGATCTAGTGGTTTTACAATGGTGTTTATTTTTTTTTACTCTGTATACAGAAGGAGGTCTTCGATTTCAACATATAGTATCTTCTCTTTTAGAAAATTAAATCAAGATGGTACTTAAAAGAGGTCATTTTTTGATTTTCTCAACAGTTATTTGATGCCACTGGAAAAACATACTACAAATTACAAAAAAACAGCTAAAAATGGGATTTTAATTTCCAACGCTTTGTCTATCATCATAGAAACGAAAAAAAATAAAATAAAAATAGCGATTTTAGTTATTTTTTTGTAATTTATAATTTTAATTCAACTTACAGGCTATAATAAAATATAATAGGAATATAAAGTATCCAGACTGACAAACCGTCTCCGCTCAGAATCGTTTTTCGTATACAATGATATGATATCATTGAATTCAAATTTAATACAATCCGTTATACAGTGACCCACTTGTAACCTACTGTACAACAGAGTGACATTCACTTACCCGCTTTTTTAAACATGAAGATAATATTATACTGAGACTTATACCTATGCCAACAATTATTTATTATTAAACATTCAACTGTGAGGCGGATGATGCACACTGTGCCGACTGCAGACCTCCATCCAGACACCTAATATTGTTGTTCATTGTTTATAGTCGAAACGTCAAGTTAATTTCACTTAAATACGTAATAAGTAATAACTGTGAACAATTAAAATTGTCAATACAATAATATTAATAACTTTTCCCCGATTTGAATACAATTTCGACTGAAGATGCGCAGATTGAGATTTTCACGCCAAAATAAAACCTGTTCTGACAGTGCTTTTTCTACTGCTGATCAATGTTGATGTAATCGAAGAAAAGTCTCCTGGAAAAATTAGGATACTCGAGGATCGTTACTTGTCATCCAATATTGACGGTGACGGTTCAAGAAGCTGCAACAGAACGGGTTCGACGCAGGTCGCTCCTATCGAATAATACTTATTCACAATAATCACTTGGTGTCCAATTTAATCGGAATAGTATAAATAAGACATATCAAACGCGAGGATTCTATGATAATGTAATTGATTAAAATGCAAAATTCACAGTCTTAAAAATGTAGCTGCAGTATTTTATCATATTTTGAAAAAGTTTAGAATTAAAACAAGATTTAGTGTACTCTTGAGCATATTATGTTTATCGTCGTTCATTTGGACAACATAGTACATAACATAAACGCCGATAAGGGAATTCGTGTGTACAAATAGTTGTTCATGATGTAAATTTAACTTAAAAATACATACCTAATATAACAACATATATTTTATTATAATATTGTTTATGATGAAATCAACAAGTAAATTTTCAAGTATGAAGATAATAATATTTTAAAATCTAGATCTATGTGATCAATTTATTATTTGAAATTTAAACATAAACGCCGATGTTTAGATTCACTATCAAATGATCAAGTTTAAATGATTACAAACACGAAGAATTTTATACGAAATTTGGGTTTATTATACGATTGAGATTGGGACGATATATAAAAGGTAATCTTAAATCTGGTGTAAAAAGTTGGAAACGACCAACCTGTTTTTTCTAGAGTTTTGGAACAAATAATAATATTATGTATCACTATTTAAAACTTTAAAAATAAATTATGCAACATTAAACTTTCGTCTGGAGGAAAGTGAGTGCAAACCTAACATCAAAGCGGGTTGCTTTATGGGACAATTCATCAGAAACTTATAAGATAAGTATCTCAAGAAATAAGATTGTACATTATTCAAACGGCTTATATGATCCAACTGAAATGGATTCCACTCACTACCAGCTATGACGTCAGTATCGAAATATGAAAAGTTAAAATGTTAAAAGCGTTTTTGCCTTATGTTTTCCTCATTGTACATTATTAATTAGTTATTAATTCGTTAGAAGCAATTAAACTTTAGATGTTCGGTGTCGAATGACACTGTAGTACCCCGCAAAATGTTGATCTACTATTCCGGCCATTAAATTGTAATCTGAAATAAACAAAAAAATACCCAATTTCATTTGATATAAAATATATTATGATATAGTAGAATAAAAATTGAATGTGTAATACATTATAACGAAGTCGAGTGAGTTCGATTTTGTGTGACAAAGTGAATAATAGCGAAGTTCCTATAAGCGAATACACGAGGCTTGAGCAGCTTAAGTGCTGGTTTTAGGGTGAAATCATAAATCTTTTTACTCTCTCACAGCTGTAGTATAGACTATAGATATATTATATTGTAATACACACCATTTTATCGATGCCATAATATAAATATAGTTATTGTATTGTATATTCATGGTTCTAAGAATTATTAATGATTACATTTATTTGATATTTAAAAAGAGAGAAAAAAATAGTAAAACGTTTACAGAAAAAATCAAAAGATAACCTACTCGATGTGTTAAATTGTCAAACGTAAAATATTTAACAAAGAAAAGAAAAATACTTAAACACCGATTTGCTAGAAATTTTTAACGGGCATTTCATTGTACTTATACGTCTTGTATACAGAATACCTTTATAAAGAAAACCCAATCTGTTAATATTCAATGCAATATGTAACGTAAAAATAGTACAAAATAAAACGCTTCTTAATGAAAAATCATTTATTCGAATCGTGAGTGTTGAACTTTTTTTTACTTGTATTTTAAACGTATTATGGGCTAGGCGAAAAACGTAATATTATATAACTATAGCCTATACATGATATTTTAGAGTTAGAGCTCGGAAAAATATTACAATCGTCCTTTCCGAATTTCCCATTCTACTCCCATGTTGTACGTACCTATATTATAATATGATATGGGACAACATCATTCGTTAAACGGGTACAACACGTCGGACGATGCAGTTGTGTGCAGCCGCGTGCAGAGGTTTAAACGCGAGAAATACGTGGAAATACGAACGAAGAGACTTTGACGAACTTTGGCGAAGGGTTCGTGACGTCGTAAAACCAGCATTGCCCAGTGAAATGAAGAAGGACTGTCGTGGACTCGATTTAAGGACGATCGACGGTCGTTCCGGGCACGTATAATGAGAAAAACTCGGTTGCGCAGACCGCAGACAAAATAATAATACAGTCGTGTCGAGATAACTAGAAAAACTTGACAATTAGAGTTTTTTTTTTACTCCCCTAGAGGTTAGGTTACATTCGAATTAAGTATCTCAAATAATACAAATTTCGAAGCGATGTATTTTACCTTCGCTTAGACTTCGAGTTACCGCGACTCGACTGTAATGTACAATACTGTGCGATCGGGCTTATTGTGGATCGTGGAATATTCGTCGTACGAACTTTGTGGAACCCAACTCACTGACGCATTTATCTTAAATTGTGCACCGTGTCCATTTACTACTGGCACAGCCTCGCCCCCATCCCAAAAATTGCAAAGGCCTAGAGTCATTCAACCATTTTCACACGGTCTCACACTACACACATTTCTGTTCACAGTTCACGTGTAGGTTGTTGTCGCCTTTGGCTCAAAAACATGGCATTGGATGTTTTGCCTGTTGTAGTACGACCTTTTAATGACCTAAAAACCATTGAAAAATGCTCTAAGACTATCTGAGATTGCCGTTAAGACACGCCATTCGACCACAATATAATGCTATTCAAAATAACTATTTTTTTTATTACAAAACAAAATGTAATACTAATTGTCTTCTAAAGAAAGTGTAATAATATTCGATGATTAAAAAATGATGACGAAGTATTCGGTGGCAATCATCTTTAGGCTGTATTATTCATTGTAAACATGTACAGTAATGCGTGGAACTAAGATTATCTTAAATTAATATGTTCGATTATACATTAAATTTAGGTACTATTTTACACCAGCTGTTAAACAATGATTAAACTTAAACATTCTAGACTAACCAATTTCACACTTGAAATGTTTTTGGAGGGAATCTAACGATATTCTGTACGGTTTTTAGTCGGAAAATTGGAATATGTGAAACGAGCACGTTCTTGATATTATTATATAACGTGATGGCTCGAGGCTTAAGGCGTGTGTAGGTTTTTTATTCGTTTTTTTTTTTGTATTTGTATTATTGTAATAATCAAAGTTTAGCGAGTTGTAATATCTCCCTATTAGGAAAAAGATCTCAATCCGATCGATCAAAATGTGGGCTTAAAATGAAATATTTTTAATAATAATTTCATGATAATTTCAAAAAAAAAAAACACATAAAAAAGTATCATAATATTAAGTTAAAAGCTTTTTTCGAAAATAACTAATGATTTAATTAAGTCAACATTTTAACTAATCTTTGTTGCGACAATGTAGCGACAATGTGCTTGATCTTATAAACTTTGTTTAAAGTTTGAGGTTTGTCTATAGAGGGAGTTGTACTATAGTACTTGATCACCCCTAACCTCGTATTTTCAATCGAATGATTTAGATTTGAATTTGAATAGTTGAATTCTCATATGATCTGAAATTACTGAACTTATGTCATTGTGAGTGTTTGACAAATACAAGACATAATATACATGGTATGAATTCTCTATATTTATTGTTCAGAGACGGGTTACATATTATTTACCTCTATTTTACTATCTGTCTCTATTACAATGATCCCGAGGTAAAATCTAACATATTTTCTCGTTGACTTGTGAAAAATAAGAGTTTCAATTTGTATAGTCGATGGTATCCGAGCTCATATTATATTTAAGATTATGTGCACTAAGTGAATATGAGTAAAAAATCAATTTTCTGCTTTGATGACTGAGTCAACACTCGACTCCCTTTTGAAGAGCTGAAATAAACTCTCAACTACGTAAATACTCTTCCTGCTATTATATAGTTAGGTACCTTGAACGATTGAGAAATATTATTGTTTGTTACTGCTAGTTATCCGGTCACTTCATTGTATTGTGAAGTATCCACGTTCCTGTGAATTGATGAGTATATTTGTAGATATTATTGGTATATAATTGTGTTCTGATTCTTTTTTCTGACGGTATTTTCGTCATTGAAGATAGTTGAGATAATTTTTTGATATTCAACATATTATTATTATTAAAGCATTTTCAACGCCATTTTCATTTCATTTTTATTTACGAAGGTTTTCACCTTCTCAAGAAGAGTTCAAATTTAGTCACTCGATGCATTAAACTGCAACATTAAACTATATATTCTTGAGTTTTTAGACTATGACCAGCAAACTTACACAATGGATGTTTAATTAAGCGATAATTTGGTTTGATGAATAGAGTGACTTCTTACCTTCGGATTGGAAACCATGTTTTTGGGCTGATACGAAAAGTACTTTGTCACTTTATCACTGTCCAAAATTCAGTCGGCAATTGTCCGGGATGTGTATTAAACAATGATACCTAATCATAGAGACATAGACAATTAGACGAAAAAAAACATATAATGCGTCTCAATGTCCCATGATGGTAGAAGTTTTGAATGCCCCCGATTTTAGCCATCCCACAGCAATCACCATAATCCCCTCACGAGTTTAAGGTGGTCTGGGCGTCATGAACCTGTAAATTGGAATACTTCCTATAGATATTTCACTATGATATGCATTTTATGGTTTGATAAAGTTTTATGATGGTTCACACGATTTCAAATCAAAGAATTCGCAGTTCAAAAATAGTAAATAACCATTATTGAGAAAAGTATCGAATCTAAATAAAATTAAGAATTTAGAAATTTGCAGATTCGAGGAAAATAACAATATAACCGCCAACTTATTTCGGTAATCTTTATTCGATGATAACGACTTCATTATTATTATTTTTTTTTAGCACGGTAATGTACCTATATTGTCTACACGTTACGCCGTGTTACACATTATGTTAAAAAATACCACATTGTGTTACATAATATCGCAATAATTATACTATGACGAGCAGTTGTCAAAGTTCTCTAGACTCGGTGTAAATTGACGGTGTACTATTATTATTATATTTTGTTATAGAGATTATAAATCGTTATCTATGAGATTAATATCTTGGACATCAAGTTAAAAACTAGTGATAAACTGATATATAACGAACAAATTAATATTATATTTCTCAATCAATTATTTATATGCGTTATCCACGTTATTATGGAAATCGTGTTGAACGTTAGTAATTATTTCGAAAGTTTGTATTTGAAGATATTTCACTTTGAAGTTGGCATGACTGTATCATAATTAAATACTTGGCGTAGGTATGTCGAAACTACAAACTATTGCTGTATTTTAATGAATTTGAAGTAAATCTGAACAATTTTGTAGTGATTTTTATTTTATGTTATTCGGTGTCTATTGTAAGTGTATACCTTTATTTTATAAAAGCCATTTCGAAAGTACGAACAACACAGGTACAAGTTAGGTACTTAGGTACCTAATGAATAAGTTATGATATTATGCTCATTTAACCGTCGCATTAAATTCGAATAGTATTAATTAATGTCACATTCTCTTCCGTTTAAATATTTTTTGTTTTATTTACCATGTACTTATGTATGTTTTTGTTTTTAGTATAATAGCTCAATAATATAATATGTATTAATTTTATACTCTACACTATGTTGCTGTTATTTATTTTCTTAATTCTTAGATTATTCTTATCTAATGAAAAACCTTGGCCGAGCAAAGTAATTTTAAATTGTATTACATTTTCACTAATGGTTATAAAGAGAAACAGCTCCCATTGAAAGATCCTTAAATAAATAACTATGAATGTAAAGTTAATACTGTACAGTTATGTTGTTTGTTAAGGGTACTATGTATAGTGTATTTTAATGATCGGTACTCTAAAATTAATTAAAAATTCAAACTTTTATCGGCTTAAATGTAATTTTGTTCAAATTGATGTGCCGTAAAGGTCAAGTGTTTCGCATTACTTATTAGTTAGGTATACTATACCATAGTATTTAGAAATTGATGAGTGCGCTAATCGAATAAATAAATAAATCTGTTAGTATGTTTGTCGAGATTTTAATGAAATATTAACTATAAAATTGGAAAACCAATAAACCATTTCGAAATTTACTACGATTGTACGTGTGTCGTACTAACAATCATCATATTGTTAGAATGTGCTGTTGTTTGAAACTATTATTTGAAAATGCGACACATAATAATATAATAACTATTCCAAAAATAATGATAAGATTTTCTAATAAATGAGACGTGTCATATTTTATTATATTAATTTTACTGTTCTATGACAGATCGATTGTATAATTATAAAAGCTGTGAATTTAAAAATCGCAAACAACTGTAAAATTATTTTACTGTTGTGATGAGTTATTAGAGTTATTGACTTTTTTTAATTATATGGAAATAAAGAAATGTATTAATACTATAAATTTAAAAAAAATAATAAAATCGGTACATAATAAACACACATTACATACAATTACTGTTGAGTTTAGGATTATTTTTTTAGATCGATCCAGACGAAAATGACTACTTACACTTCTAAAAGTATGTTAAAAGTCAGCCTTATAATAAACAAGTGACAGTGACCTATTGACCTTGTTATTGCAACATTTGTGGCGTGATTCGCAATTTGCGAATAACAACGATGTTGTTATTATTTGCACAATTTTATGTTACTTTTTATACCATATTAAATTATATTCAACACACTCCCATTTTGTAATATTTCAACAGCAATCATTTTTGTCTTAATTTTCCAAATCCATCTTTTGGAAGTGGTTTAGTGAATATATCTGCATTCTGTTCTTCCGTCTCAACGAACTGTAGTCGAAATTTCTTCAAACTTTTCCCCGATGAAGTAGCACCTGACGTCGATGTGCTTAGTAACTCCTTTTGTGATACTTTGGATTTTTCACAAGTCAAATAGCACTGTGGTTTTCCGAGTAAAATGTTGGTTGTTCACCGATTGTACCGTTACAGATTTCCTCGACTAATCTGTTGATCCAAACCAAACCTTTGACTGTTTCGCATGTCAAGATATATTCTGCTTCAGCTGAGCTGAGGGTTACTATGGATTGTCTCTGCGCTTGTCACGACACCGTATAGACACCCCTAGCATGAACGTCTTGTCTCTAAGTCTCCTGCTTAGTCAGAATATACTAAATAAAAAAAATAATAAAAATACACACATCATTGAAAAATCAATACATATATATAGCTCCGCTCAGAATCCAAAAGAATATTTTTTATCGTTATAATTTTCAAATTTTTTTTGTTTACATTGCGTTTTTAATTACATATTCCAGAGCAGAATTTTTTTCTGATAATAAATTATTGTCATGTATAAAAATTAAATTCTGAACGAGTAGTTAATTCGTTATAACTAATAAGTATTTGAAGTAGGTAAAGATGAGCTGAGTGGAAGTTCACAGGGGTACCTATTAAAATGTTAATCCACTACCCCGTTCATAAAACTTTAAATATTTATGACTAATTAATGGCTGTCGATCGAAAGATGATTTTTATATTTTTAAATACTCAAGTTCTCAAATCATTCTTTCAGATATGTAATCAAAAAGGTTTGATGTCATTCATAAAATTAGATGACTTTAATATCGATAGCGAATTGTTAAACATAATATAACTAAATATCAAAAAGTGTTTCGCAACAACTTCAAATAATTTCACTATACTCTCTAAATTATGTAAAATCAAATATTAACAGAAACGTTTATACTCGAGATTGCGATTGTTTGCTTAAAATGGTGGCCCAGTTTATTTTATTTCAAAATATATTAATCGTGTTTTTTTTTGTCTATATATTATGTTGGTCCACGGAAATTTTAATCAACCATTATTGGAGGTGCACGATTCCGGAACTGAGTTGCATTTACCGTTTTCCAGTATTCATGAAATTGGAATATTATTGTGAATTCTCAATTCACGGTCCGGGGAGAATTTTAAAAGTATTAATAAATGTAAAGTTTTCTTTGCTCTTAAACGAGTTTTAGTTTTTATAAAACATAAAATATATTAACTGCCGTACAGCTGTTAAGTTTAAATAATAGGTACCACGTCCGAAAAATGTAAATTTCTATAAAATGTTGTAAAAATGAAAATCATTTTTAATGTTCAAACCGGAGTGTACAATGTTCGAAACGAATGAAAAGTTGTTATTCAGTAAAATTATATGGAATGAGACGTACTTAGCGAGTACCCATCATATCTAAGGTGAAGACTTGAATCTACGACGTAGTGGAAATTATTCCCTAGGATAGTAATAAGGAAAAAAGAATCAACGTTCTTCTATACTGTTCTCTCGTTTTATCGCCGTCGTTTCTCAAAAATTTCCTAATGCTATTTTCCACTGGAACACGAATCCACACTTATATTATAGTGAAGTTATTTCCATATTAGTTTAGGGAAAAAATAATAGTTTACAGGCCCATTTCGAAATGACATTTCGTTAAACTGTGAAAATATAGCCATTACTCGTCTTACATTTCCGGTTACACAGTGGTTTTTTCACAAACCGTCTGAAATCATTTTGGTTTGTTTTCACCTGCGTTATCGCATTCTATTATAACATCGTGGAGCAGAGATGGTCATTCACCTCGTCCTTTAGCACTGTATTTGAATTTCAAACAAGTTCGATTGTGTTGATTTAACAATTTAACAATTTGAAAAATTCGTTTTACTAACTCAAGTTTTTAATCATTGTTGTTGGTCTCTAAATGTTTAGCTTAACCACGGCTAGTGGGTAAGACGTTTTTTTCAAACGGACTGTTCAGTTTGTTATTTGTTTTGATTTTTTGCGACGATGTTTTCGCGAACAGAAATTCTTTTACTTAGTTTTCATCTCGTTCTTAAATATTTATTTGAATTTCAAGTGCAAGTTCGGTCATGTAGATTTAATTTTTAAGAATTTGTCTTGCTGACTCGAGTTTTCAAACCCAAGTTTGGTCCACAAATATTGTTAGCCTTAACCACGAATTTGGTATGACATTTTTCCAACGGATTTTCCAATTAATTTCTTGTGGTTTTTTGAACGTCAAATGTATCAGTTTTTATAATAATTGGTCGTCGATGTTTTAAGAATATACAACGTTTTAAATAAAAATTATCGAATAACACATTTATGATTCATATTATTTAGGATGTGTACGGTTGTATTCAATAGACATTAATTCATATTAATCAAATATGTACCTAGTAGTAATTTGTATACAATATGTATAAATATCTACAAGTAACTTAATGAGAAACACGTCTAGAATTATAAGAATGTTTTAATTTACGAAAAACGTTTATTCTTCATCAATATTGTCAATGAAATAATGGGTCTTCATTAAATAAAAATTTTTAATTGGTATTTAATAAACGATTTCTTTTTATATTACTTTTTATATAACAGTCAACTCCATTATTAGTATTTAATTATAAATAATATAAATAAATCCATTAATGAAGTCGTTTAGAACTAATTAAAAAAAAATAACAGTTTTAATGAAAGCTTTGAACACTTCAATTTATTATTCTAGTTCGTTGTAGATATCAAATGCGTCATAAAACAATATTATATTTAATGAAGTTAAAGTTATTATTATTGTTTACACATTTTAGGACATTGTGTAACTGTAAATTGTTACTGTGTTTATTTAAAAGTAGATTTTCGTAATAATATATCGTTATAAATAAAGATTTTATTTATTACAGGTTCTAAAACATAATAATTTATCTTATTCATAATAATTGTTAATCATTATCCACCATAGCGGACATATTCACCATCCCGAGTATCGTGGGTATAATTTACGACATTACTTGAAACCATCTCTTCATTAATCATAGCTCTCGATACTTATATACCACGAAAAGAAAATAATATGCTCTAAATTCATATGGGTGTAATAATAAAATAATACTATGGTTGTTAAATTTTTAATTTGAACTTTAGTATAGCGTGGGCGGGCGGACTCGAAGAATTTTTATTCCAATTTAATTTAATTTCTAAAACCACCTGTTTACACTGCGTTTAGATGTTGCTCAGAATATCGTGGTATTATTCTAGGTGTACATTATGATAAACATCTGATCGACGTTATCAAAAGATTAAATGTCTTGGAATTAGGGAATGGTGATTTTGTGGCATAATTGGTTTTCATTTTCTCTAAGGCTGTATTTGTATAATATTACGACCTTTCATGTTCATCCTCCATTATATTAGTACCTACTTAATACCCTGTATACGGTGTTCTATTAAAAGCATTAACCTAGTATATTTTAGATATAATTCAACAGAAAGTGAAAACTTGGTATCCTACACATGACCGCGAAACTTTCTATTGCACTGGTAAAATAATATGTAGTAACCGTGATCAACCGATAGAAGACATATTTTTATGTTTAGACCGTGATGAGCACACAGAAGACATTTAAAAAAAAAAAAATTTTTTTGAAATTATTTAATATTATAGGTACATAATAATTATGTAACCTAACCAATTATTGGTATATATATATATTAAGTATATTTATGAACAAAATAACAAATAAATTTGATTTAATTGGAAATTAGCAATAAGCAAAACGTATAGGCGTTGTATAATATAATACCGTGATTATTAATTTAATGATTGATATATTAAAAAGTATAACACTATCAAAATTATAACTGGGCAATAAATAGGGTATTACAATTTTTTGAACAATTTTCCGTACAAGTAATTCTCACATTTCATGCGTTACCCTTTTGTTACCTAACAGACGCATTTGTTGTGGAAACCACTATATATTATCAACTATAATTAAAATGATTAAATGATGAACTGCTCATAATATATTATGTTTACAGCAGAATACGCACGGTTTACACGCATTTTGGTATACCTATATGAATAAAAAATATTGAACGAACGGATTTTATTTATTCAAAAGTATATGCAATTTGGATGAGCGTAGGAGTGAAGACGTTATACGCGGTCACTTCAGTTTTCCAATTTTTACTTCAAACGGTCTTTAAGCATATATTTATATAATATAAGTATCCTGATTCTGTTATGAAATTAAAAACGAATAGTTAGAGGTATAGTTTAGATCTTCGCGTGTACCATTATTAGAACAATATAATAATACTGATATGAGCATTTAAACGATATTTTTATTGTGATATAATATTATACGAGTAGAACAATTCTATTTAAGACAGCTGGTACAGCAGGTGCTTTTATACATTTTTCTTTTCTTTTCTTTTTCGTTGGTCTACCTACTGTAAAAAGGATTTCGATAAAAGTAAATTTTTTTTTAATAAGAAATGAAAATTGTACATCCCGAGAGATCAAGTGCACAGCTATCGTATATCATCATCATCATTTCCGTTGTTTGAACTTATTGCGACTGTATTAAATAACAATATTCCTTTACATCAATATAATGACAATAAAAAAGTTTTGAATAGGTATCCCTTTTGTGATATTTACCATTATCCACTGGATAAGTACCATTGAATATTAGAAGCGTATTATACACGTATATCGACATGAAGTCGAAGACAATTCGACGCAACCGTCGCGAATATCTTTTAAGCCGCCACGAAAGCCCATTTCACTCACTATAAACCAATTACTGCGTGATAGAAAAACTTTTCTCTAAATCCCTTTCGAAACTTATTTATCCGTCCCCCCCCCGCCACTGATGATTCAAATTTTCAGTACATGAAATTGTTTCGCTATACAGTTTTCCATTACACGTACCTACATGACATATAATATTATACGATTTCGGTAAGGCTCACAGGCTTACGCGGTGAAAGATGGTTGTTTAGACATTAAAATATTGCTATTTTTATCTGTTTTCGTTATTGGTTTCACTAATGATCGATGTAACAGACTATCCGATTTCCACCTAGTTTTCATTTTAATAGGTGTTTGCACTTTTTCTCCTCCGCGTTGGTACAGTAATAAAACGTAACCCATCGCATTTTTTCCGTCTTAAATTTTTTTTTTCCATGCCATTAAAACTTTAGAATAGCTAGGTTCTTTTGTGATGGAATGAAGATATATATTATATATATATATATATATATATATATGTGCGTGATTGTATGTATGTATGTATGTATGTATGTATGGATGTATGTGTGTGTGTGTGTGTGTGTGTGTGTGTGTGTGTGTGTGTGTGTGTGTGTGTGTTCGTGTTTAGAAAAAAAAATACATTGTATTGTTTTTATTTACTTATATTTTTGCTTTCAAGAGTAATAGGAGAATGTTTCCCTTTATTTCTTCTCGAATTTATTAAGAGCGTTTATAAACCACACACACATACAATAGCGCACATTTAATAAGAATAATTTGAGACAAAGATTTTCTGGAAGAATATTACATAGACCTTTTATGGAAATGAAATTTGATCAACTTTGAGGGTTCGTTACATTTTTGTGCACTTGTATACAGTTTATTAGTTTGTTTTGTGTATACAAAACACAAAAAGGACAACAGCCAAGGGGACATTTATAGATGTTCGTAAATGATTTGAAATACATTTTTAAACGTTTTCTTTTTCTTTTTATATTATTTAGCGCTTCATTGGTGTAGTTGTTAATTGAATTTTTAATTGAGTTCAATTGTTTTAATTTAATTGAAATTTCGGTATAAAGATCGACATCAATAAAGATTATAAAATGTATAGTTTTAATAAAAAAAAAATAAACCAGAGAAATATTAATTAAAATTTGAAAAAAAACTTGAAATTCGCTCTGCTGTATAATATTTATTGCCATCACTTGTTATATTATTATCTATTATATTATATACCTCGTTCGTCACTAATTCGCTGAAATGGATGTGTTAAATTTGAATTTAATGTTGAATGATTGAGTACGAAAAACCATTCTGAGTGGAAACCGTCAGTCAGCACTAGGTATATTTTATGATATATTTATTTATTTTATATTGCTGTATTTGTTTTCAAAGATATTTCATACCACTATTAGTAGTTATATTTTACCTTAAATAATATTTCTATTTGTAAATAGGACAAAAAATTCTCCAGCTTGTATATTATAATTTTCAGGAATAATAGTTATTAAAATCAAAATGATTGCTCTTTTTTATCTTTCTAATAAACTGTTTGCATTCTTTAAGTGTACCTGCATAACAAATTACGCAAACATTTTAACTTCTAACGTTTACAAAACAAAATTATGTAGACGAATTTTTAATATTTTAATAATGCAATACTAACAACTATATGTACCTACCTTCCTATATTATAGCTTATATTAAATTGTTAAACCTTAGGTATTGACATTTTAAAATACTACACATTTTTATTAACTCTACACAAAAATTGCATATTTCAGTGATTTTGATGAATTTTATCAACATTTTAACTTCAAACGTTTTGAAAAAATTGTGCTAGTTTATTTTTGATATTTTTAAGTTAATACAAGTACAACTAGTAATGAACCTTATATAACTGAATTTTCAATAATTTTAGGATACAATCATTTGAGAGTAAATATATATATATATAAATAGATTAATATAAGTGTTGATATTTTTTTAAATTTCACTGTTTATTGAAAATGATTATATATATTATATAAGTAACAGTAGAATGCTTCAACGACGATGCACATTTCTATATGATCTCTACTATCTGCTCCAAAACGTGACGATAAGTGACGTAAAAACCACAAGTTGTAAACTATACGTTCCTCGCTCCGTTTAGAATCTATAAATATTACACACATCGATATATTTTATTTACAAAACAAACTATTTTTTTGTTTTTCGTGTTTAACAATATTATGATGTTTAGCTACTGCTTAGGTAGTATCAAAATAATTTTTATGTCTAAAATATTTGAAGAATTTATGCGATCGATGAACAACTCTACTTTAACTCTACTTTAAGAAGTTTGGAGTTAGCCGGGTAGCCATTTGTAATTTTCCAACGCAAACTTCATAATATTATTGCTATCCTTTGATATTAAATTATTTACTTATCCTCGAAGGTATTATATAAATTATATCTAACTTAAATGTAGGATGTATAGGTACCTATTTCAGAGAACCCGTATCAACTTCAATCACATAAATGAATGAAACGATAACGACATAAAAGCAATTATTAGTTATTGCACTAAATAACTTCGCATCGGCATTGCACGGCGAACACGGGTAGGATGATAGGAGACTAAAAAAAAAAAGAGACGTTTATCCGTTTTTAATTTGGATTATGAATTAAATTAATACGCCAAAGTCTTTCCATAAACCTATACCATGCCATATTGACAACCCATATTCTATACAACACAATATTGGATAGTGGAGTAATGTGGAGTTCCCTTGTCTATAATATAATATGATATAACTTATATCATTTGTCGGTTATATTATAATCAATTTATTATTTAATGCGTGCCGGAAAAATGCTGTTGTGCCCTATTTTGCAGAGATCGAAATATCATAAGTAGATTTTTGATACGAATGTTTCTTTCTATACATTTGATAAGTTCTATATACAGCATGCAAAGAATGTTACACACGTCCACTGGTAATCTTGAGAAGGGTTACACCATGTGTTATACCAACTGCAGTATCCCACCAATGGTTTCGGAATGTTATCATCAACCTCCACTAGCACATATTATTATTTTCTGACCCACTCACACATAATTCTTTAGTGATATGCAAAACTGGATTCCTTCCTTGGCCGTACACGCTCTACCTATAATGTGCACCATAATATTATATACACGGCAAGTCAGTCAGAGCTATCACTGGTAAAAACTGTTACTTTGTATTATTTTTTATAAGCAACAACTATGGTAACTTTTTTAATGATAAGATATCTGCACCCACGAAGAAAGCGACGTGGAATTCGGGCACTTATTTCACACAGACGTCGAATGAGACATCAAATGTTTTATTTTCATTTACTTACAATCAATAATAAGTCAATCACTTAAGAAATACGTACTTATTACTATTATTTTTGTTTTTTGTTCAAGTAGTTTCATTAATTGTAAGTGCTTATAAAAAGGAAAATAACTCGTATAATACAACATGAATTTTAAAACTAAAAAAAATAATAGGTTAACAATTTTTAAAAATAACTCAACATATAATATAGAGTGACCCTCTGTTGTCGATCAATTTAGTTTTTAATAATATTGTAATAATTGTTGAAAATCATAAGCATATAAGATGTACATAAAATCAAAAGGTTAGCCTATTATTTAGTAATTTTACTCACATACTCGAACAATTCATTAGGTACCTACTTTATAATTTTTCCATCGAGCACACAAATTGGTGTCTGACATACATCGAGATTTAAATCACACCGAAAAATTAATCATTCGATACAATAATTTTGTGGTGTAAGTTCGTATAATAACGTCACCTCAATCGAACAAAAACAATCATATTACGCAATCGTTTCGGTATAATATCTTCTGACAAGTTTTTTTTAAACGTATTTCAATTTGCGTTTTGCCAGTGATTCATTAATCACGCACATTTAATTAACAATTAAGTTTAAATAATATTTACACATGCACGTAATACAGTTATCGAGTTATGTCGTATCAGCTAATATAATATTATAAGCGGTGTGCAACCGTGTGTATAGGTACTACATAAATATAAAACAATTAGTTGCATTTATTATGCAAATGTGTGTTGTGCATTTTTATTTTAGTTAGGTCGTACCTCGTCGTCATTGTTTGAGTATTAAAGCATATGTATAGTATAATATATTATATTATACAATTGTTTTCGCATATTATGGAAAGCGTGAAAATAAAAAATGTATTGCATGTGTCGACGATGAATTAGGTTTAACCAGTTGAATTGGAAAATGTTTGATTTTGTTTTCAATGAAATATTAACATATAGTGAGCGTTTTATTTTTTATCCAAAGGATCTTATTTACATACGTCTCATATTATTACAGCGTGTATAGGATATAATAAATCAAATTTCCTTTAGTCAACAGGCGCGATGAAGAGGCGAGGGGGGGGGGCATAAACTTGTCTTTCAATAAAATAAAGTGCTGATATACTCTATAGTCGAGCGGGTATCTTTAAAACGGAAAGAAATGATAAATCGTCGAATCCGAAGAAGATCAAATCGGATTTCGGTTAACCAAAAAATGGTCAAGGTTCTTATTTTTTTTTGTTTTTAAAAAGAAACCCCTGTGCTTATGCTTACATCTACCCGGTCACGTTATCGTTTAATCGAAAACAATAGATGACTCTATATGGGAAATTTAAAAAATGAGATATTATATTCAAACGTTTTGTTTGTTTTACAATATTATAATAATATTATGTAAATACTGGCCCAAAAGGGACGACCCTCGTCGGCTGTCGAAGAAAAATGCACACTTCGTCGTTGAGCCAACAACCTTACTCTTTTATCCGCTCGTGACGGGCTCTAGAACGGCAGGACGTCACGTGAGATTAATGTTTAGAAAATAATTGATTAAAATTATTATAATAATATGTGTGTCGCACGCAGACACTCGGCTGGTTCAGTCCACTACTGACCGAAGGGTGAAATAATATTTTGCTGTTTGATTATTCTCGACAAAAATAATTTTCCGTCAGATCGGATTGGACCAGGTCACAGGACGAGTTTGCCTCCCCCCACCCCATTTACGAGTTTGGCCAAGACTTGGCCGTTTTTACACTATTTGCCGTTTCCGTCGTCGTCACCACATTTAAGTAGACTGACTTGAACAATAATATTGTATTAATCGAAAATGAAAAAAAAAAAAAACCCAATACTAAATATATAATCATGCCATGTTTGATATAATATGTTGACAATAATTATTATAATAATTATGACAGGACCTTAGATTCGTGTTAATTATTAAAATTTAAAATATCCGTCTCAATATTTTTATCATCTTTCGCCTATATTATGACTATAATAAAGTAATAAATTATGATATTGTGTTAATAAAATGTTCTTATTTTTTATTAATTTTTTTTTTTTTTTTTGGTACAAAATTCCGCGATGAAAATATTACGTTCACGGAAAATTGTGTTAACGTCGCAGATGTTTACCTCAATAGCTCAATTTACAATTTCCAGAATGAAATTTTCTAAGTACTACTCTGAATAGTTTTAATTACCATTTCTGGGAACACGGTTATTTTATCCTTGAAACAAATTGTTATGGAGCAGTGTTATTTTTGAAAACCTTATTTACTAAATATAGGTACCTACATACTTTTAACACACTGTTATTAAAATGAAAGATATTATATTATATAATATAATTTACATAATATAACTTTTGTTGGTACACTATTAACATTTAACTCGATACCTACCTACGAATCGTTTTAAAATTATTAATTTATTCTTATTTTTAAATTATTATTATTATTATTATTCGAACTCGTTACATTGTTTATTAGATTTATGTACAATGTTCAAGATTTATACCCGACCTTTGTTACGAAATTAAAAATGTAAAACATTTTAAAATAAGTGTTTTCAGAGTAATTTTTTTTTTTGTACACGATTAGAATTGTTACCTTTTAATTGTAAGATTAAATCAAACTATTACTCATCATACACAAAGAATAAATTATTCAAAAGAGAATGTTAAGTTTTTATTATAAAAGTAATACAATTATGATTGAATGCGTGGTTAGAGATTCTTAAAATATGAAAGCTTTGAAGTTTCTTAATTTAGAAATACCTACCTTGGTAAACTTAATTAATTACGAATGGTTAAAAAACCTTCATTTAAATCATATTTATACTTACATTAAAATATATCTCGTTGGTATACTTTTGAAATTAAGTATTGTTTATGTTGATTTAATACGCAAAATGTTTTTTTTATTTTAACAAACATTAATTTATTATACTATTATGTATTCTATAATTGAGTGGCTGAAGGCTGTTTATATTTTCAGAAATTATGACATAATTTCTTTTCGTGGTTATAGCAATTTTTAAGGAAAATTACATTCCATATAAATCAATTGTCATCTATAAGTATAAATAACCTATATAAACGGTCTTCGTAGTGTCCTACAAGGTATATTAAATTAAATTTAAATTTGAAAGAAATCAGATTTATACTAATTATCAAAACATAATTAGTAGGTATTATGTATATAAATTTGTATTTTATTAATATACTGAAGCTACTGATAAATTAAAATAGTTATTATGCCATTCTAAACGATAAATGAAAGTAATGTATTAAAAAAAGTTATGATAAACATAGGAATATTAAAATAATAAATTAGGTAAATCATGCGTGATTTTACTACAAATATTATTTTTGAACTTATAAGTTATTGCTGAAAAATGTGCCTGGGTCGCAGCTGCTTTCGTATTTTGAATTTATTTAACTTATGAATAAATTTAAATTACCATTTAAAGTTACAACTTTAATAACATTTTTTGAACCTCCTTATACGGCAAGAAAAATGCTCTTACAAAGATATTATTATACATAAAATTACTAAAAATATTAATCAACCTATATTAGAATAACAATAATAATATAACCGTTACCTAATAGTTGTTATACTCATGGCATAGATTTCGGTGTTCAATAGTATAATGGTCGATAAAGTACCGCGAAATATTAATCTCAGTGAAATATAATCTTTTTTTTTTTTTACTTATTTTCTGTCAAAAAAATATCTTAACAGTATCAATTTTTTGATACTAAACGATATTATAATGTCGTTTTGCACGAATGTGTGGCGCCTATAAGTATTACTATGTTCATTGTACCGGTAAAACTACGTAGGTATTGGTTTTGTGGAAAACGACTACTTACCTATTCCGAAATTGTTCACTCGATAGACCGACCCACAGAGTCTAATCACGTATCGACGAGTTATAAAACCCACTATAAATAACAAGACAGTTCGATGGATTTTGATTCCAGAATTACGTCTTGTACCTACTCGAAAAGCCGTCTGCGTTTCTGTTCTATCGAATTTTGAAAATCGTTCGTAAACACGTCGTTAAAAACCGATAGTGTGCAGTAAATAAAATAACGAATATTAATATTATGTATACTTACGTGCATGGCAATAATTTATGTTTATCACACTGCAGTTACAATTATTTCCGATCGGAGGTGTTTTTCGGATATTGTGATAATAATATTATATTTGCTCTCCAATGCTTGCAATAAAAATACACGACTATCCAACCCCGAGTTAAGGGAAATGAACCTCTGATTCCGTATGGGTAGTTCATGCCGTTCAGCTTTTTAAATTTGTAGGTAGGTACTGTAAATCTCTGACCGGCACATTTATTGTGATAACGGTTAAGGGATACCTCTGTAACCGACATTTTAGTAGCGTATAGACTTGTACTTTTGCTATTAAACAGTTATTACAATCGATGTAACATTATTATCTTCCACGGGAACTTTAAAACTATTTTATTGTAATGCGGAACGCACCGCGATGACTACCTGTTAGAATGAACTATGACGATATTATTTTGTATACCGTACATTGGCGATATCGTATAATAATAATATTTTAAATATTACCTACAGTTAATTTTTGAACTAAGGCTTCGACAGCTGAGGTCATTAGCCTGTTATTGTGAACGGTGTATTTAAACACGTGTATGTGTGGCAAGGATTTGTCACTAAATACCCGGGTGGTCACCCATCTAGTGACTCCGGCCGGTGCTTACACTCAGAACACGGTTCGTGACTGAATGCAAACAATGCACCACATCTCACGACCTACAGTATTTTACTATAAGTATTGTTTTTGACGTATGAATTAAAATCTGAAAATAAAAGATGTTCCATTACGACATTGTGTTTAATAATTGAGGTTAATTTTAATACCTTGTTTCAGTCTTTTAAATATTATGATTTACAATATAAATTTGAAAAACAAAATCACCTCCCTCGTTGTCAACCATTGATCACCGAAGTTGTATGTGTATATATATTGCAGGAGTTTTCCGGCGATATAATGGAAAATAATATGAATAGGTAGCAGTAAAAGGAATAATAGGTCCCTCCTATTATATTATATTAGTAAAAATGTATGAAGACGCGACAGCATGAGTCTATGACGCGAGCTTTGGTTTGGTCACCCCTGGTATACTGTATTGTTCGGCATGTACCGTGGTCCAACGGACTATACATTATTCTTTTTTAGAGTCGCTTGTATAACATTCATGAATTCGATCATAAAATTATTACAACGTTGAAAACTTTCAACTAAACGAAAAATACACAGGACATTAACGCCACATAATCAATTATTGAACAAAACACTAAATTTCCTGTAAAAAGTTAAGACCGATAACGTCGAATGTTATAAAACAGTATTTTATTGGTAAAAAGTATCCTCGTAGGAACCCGATTAATTTCATTTGATTTTACCGCTCAATTTTTGAGTTTGAAAAAATTTCGAATTTATGATTTGAAATAATCGAGGATAGGTAATTTTACGTATCTATTTTAATTTTTTATTTAACGTTTAGTTACGATTTTTAACGATGATCCATATTTTTAATTTATCATACTGAAGCATTATAATGTATTTATTGAAGTTTAAAAGTTCAATACAATATTATAGAATACTGAAATAATTTATTTTAAATTACCTACATTTTTCTCTTTAAATCTGTAACTATTGAATTTTAAATAATTATAAGAGATGTAGGTTCAACTGGTTTAAGTTTTATGTTTACCAACCATTCAATGATGAAACTTCACGAATATTGTTGTGTTTTCAAGAATATTTTTTGGAGAATTATAAGTTTTAGATAAGAAGAAGGCACCCCACTAAACCAAATACCAATTAATATAATCGTTTACATAATGCATTTTATAGTCATGCATAATGGTTAATTTTCAATAGATTAGAATATTGTAAATGATTTTCAATTCAAATTTAAATCACACTGGTATTTTACATTATTTAAAATCAAAATATTCAAAATTTTTCAAAATAAAAAGTATGGAGGACTTTTTACAATATGTTAAATATGTTTTTTGTAAAGCAATATTTCTAAAAACAATTGTTCAAAATATTTTATTTTGCTGAAAACAAAAACAGTCGTGTCACATTTTTAATTGAATATTTCACCTGTCACAAGATAAATTTATGATTTTTCACTCGAGATAGTACTATACTAACTGAGTTATTAAAGTTATTACTTAAAAACCACACTGTTTTCTGTAATTTTCAAACCACGTTTTTCCGTAATTCTGTCCAACGTACTTTATTTAACGTAATCCAATTCTGAGTAGGGTGAGTAACCTAAATATTTGGGACAAATGAATATAAGGATTAGTGTGAAACATACCAAATGTGGGGACGCGAGGGTTCATTATAAAGTATTTTCGGCCGTGGACCAGTTTGAGGTTAAGCGGTCAATAAAGAGCGTATTATAAAAAGGGACAACCTCTAAAGCTATACAAACTGCAGTAATGGCGTGTAAATTGACCCATAGCGACTAACAAATATTTTCTCTACAAAGAAAACAACACACGCACAGACCTCTTTGAATACTCTCAGTCAATCCAAGTTTCAGAGATTTTATATTATTCAAAATGGATATTTAGTAAGAATGAGAATACCATGAGCAAATAGATAGGTATAGGTATCATCACAGTTGTAATAGTTTTTTTCAGTATGCGCATCTCCTTCACATCCGGTCAATGTCGTAGTTCTCCACTTCTGATCGGTTGATTTTTTCTATGTTATATAATATGTGTGCATATGACTGACAACCAATAAGAAGTGGAGAACTACGATATAGGTGATTAGGCGAAGTAAAGAGCGGAGGTTGCTTATCAAAAAACTGCGATGATACCTATCTATTTTGTCATGATTAATACCTATTGATATGACGACCCAAGTCCAAAGTATTTTTTATGAAATAGTTCTTAATTTCGTAGTGAACAATATTAGAGTTTAAAAATCAGTATCTGTAGTACTATTCCCACTTATACCGTTATATTTCATTAACTATCTTGGCAGCTATTCTATTAATTTAATTTTGACCTAGTTGTGTGTTATAAATGTTTTTGGTTTTAACGTTAAGATGTATTCACATATAGTATGATAAACTAATAATCAATGTTAAAGTTAAAACGATTATGAGTTGATCTGTTTTGAGTCATACGTTAATAATATTATAGAAGAATGAGTCAAGACAAATATAAATCGAATTGTATTATTATTGATAATAAACGAAAATATAAAAGTGCTTTTGTTATTTCAAAGGGTAAAAAAACAAAACACCGTTCACATAAAATTATTAAAAAAAAAAAACTAAAAAGTAGAGTTCATGCTTAGTTCAGTAGCAGCAGCAGCTGCATTTGTAACCAAGTCAGTATAAGGAAAATCAAGAACGCATATTTTCCTTCAGATTATTCTGACCGTCCCGGAAGTAGAAAAACTTTGTGGCAATGAAATAAAATAAAATTGTTCCACAAGTAATAATTACACGATGAAAAATACCAGTATATTGTATTAATTTATTGTTAACATTTTCATGCTGCTGCGTCCGAATAATAATTTTTTTGTCGATCGATTTTAATTTAATTTTTAATCTCATAATAAAATAATACACGTTGTTTATTGGTATAATGGACTGAATTGTAATTACACAAAGTGAACAGTATCTCATGTTATACTACATAGCAATAATACCTTCAAATAATAAGTTTTGTAAGAAACCCAGAAACTAAAGTTTGCAATTTTCCAATTGTCGAGTTGAGTAGAATTGAACTGATGTCACAATGGAGACCCGACCCCGTGGACAATTTCCCATCTGAAAACCTATTCTTTACTCATCTATAGAAAAAAAAAAAAAAAACTTTTTCCAGGTAACCTTTTTCTCTATGGCAATTGAGATACCAACTATCGATATCGAATAGAATAATATCATCATCATTGTTATTCTTGCTTTGTAGTGGGCGCAAACGGCGTCGGCAGACATATTAAAAGAACACAATATCATCTTATTATTGAGGCAATCATTTTTAATTTTGAACAAGTCAACAAATTACCAACTTAATAATAGGTACAGTGATTACGGTTAGATTTAGAGGAAGACATATTAATTTACACTATTACGGTAATATTTTATTTAGTTATACGTTTTCTACAGTTAATTTATTATCCAGTCAAAAAACGAGTTATAGACGTACCCATTATATTTATATTGTTTCAACCATTGTTCAGCTCATTGGTTCTAATTAATTTTTTCAGTTATTATATAACTGTTGAACTTATATTTTAGATTATTTGTTATTGTCAATACTTTAGGAAGACGGATAATTTAACATTTTAAAGTTATCGAATTCCCATTTCTAAGTTTATTAAATTAACGTTTTTTATTATTTTTAAATATTTTGTATTTATATTTTGATTAAGTTTATAAGACATAAATAATATTATAATAATATAATATACACAATCACGTAAAAAATATTGAAAAAGAACATTGAATTAAATGTTTAACAAAGTTACTTAATCATTGAAATATTCAAATGTATTATTAGAATAATACATCATTGATAAGAAAAATAAAATTACAACAATTTGGGTTGTAATTTGTAGTTGGGCACAACATTAATGTTTATAGTATTTTTCATTACCTATATGATAACGGAACAAATAAAATAAATTTTCATTACTTCTTCATAATAAATCGGTAAGCTTAAAACTATAATATAAAAACATATTATTGCATTTGAAGGTAACACTTTCCGTTAAATAATTGACTTGCTTTTAGTAGATAACCTACCTGCTATCATGCTATTTATATACTCTACAAAGTATATAGTAGTTAAGTAACTACTTGTTAGTAATATTGTTGGACACTCTATTAACACTTAAATCTTTTTGATAATTCAAAAATATTTAACCAGTGTGGGGGGGGGGGGGGTAAAATCATATTTCATTTTTTACGAGTTGACGAATTTCAAGAATTTCGTATTAAGGTCAAATATAAGTACATAATATTATACCTACTACGACTTTTTTTATTTCAACGCTGTTATTAATATATAGTGTAAAATATATGAATGAAATATCGAATTGAACCATTTTACACGTCTTACAAGGGAAAAAAATAAATATATATTAACATGTATTTACCATTTGTATGGCACAGAAATTAATGTTGCGTAAATGGATTGCTTGTGAATGCAATGTATTAGACCATTATAATATATATCTGTATAAAGGTAGATATATTAAACCCTACTCAAAGTCATACTTTCTCAGTGCCTATATTTATCTATTATAAAGATACTCTGTATATGTGTATGCAAACATAAATTATGTTAATTTTTATATTTAAATTTGTGTGCGTGCGTGTGTGTGCGTGTGTGCATTACCTAAATCATAGTTTGTTCAGTCTTCAGTGAAATGATATGTGTCTTAGTGATATGAGCTGGGCGGTGATAAATTTAATGCACTAAAAAAAACCATAAAATATGCACACGCTCATCCGCCAATTTACCGGGAAATATGAATTACGACTGTAAAACATACACTAAAACCATATTCGTAGACATTCGATTGGTATTCGGTTGGTCGAGTCGAGTCTTGTTAATGTACCTACTACAAAGTGTCTGTAATATATTGTGCTGCAGATAAGTACCTACCCTCAGATTACTTTATTAAAATTTTTATCATATTTTCTTGCTCAAATTTCATTCGATACGATCGTTTACATTTTTTTTTTATTTTTTTAAGCTTTTAACTCGACTATTAACTAACTCGACGTATCCACTTTTTGTGTTACTTTTTTATAATTTATAGATAATTAAAAAAAAGCATTGATTATATTATTAAATTTACGATAAGCAATTTATATGCGCCTGCCATTATCATTAAATTTTAAAATAATAATCGGACAGTTATGTCGGATTATATTTCATTTGCAATGGTAATTAATAAAGTACAGAAGTTCTATAAAAAATAATTAATATTAAAAACGTCGGCGGCGGGCCCCGTGGTTTCGCGACATTTTTTATGTCGAAAAGTTTTTTTTTTTTTTATAATTATTGAACTTACTTTCTTCGTTTTTTCTATACCTTCTCGTCTTTGTTATCACCTCGCCAGCCACTAATTAATGGCTACACTTTTCGTCGAAAATAAAACGATAATATTTAATAAGAAAGAAAAAAATGTCACGACTGTGTCTATTATTACCACCATCGACACGCTGTATGCACTGCTTATATATCAATTGTCGTGGAATGGGAATAGCGGCGATTCCGCGTTTGTGTGCAAATGAACCGAAATCGAGGGGAGAAAAAAATTCTAAATAATTGACAGTAGTGGCGGTGACGTCGAGACACAACAGTAGCTGTGTACATTTGGTACTCTTCGTCATCGTCGTCGGCGTCACCGTCGCAAGTCTCCGACACAGGATTTACTGGTAAATAAACGATAAAGTCATTAGAGACGTTCTCTGTTGTTTGCTGCTGAATAAATCAACGACGAGAAACAAAAAAAAAAAAATAATAATAATAATGGTAATAAGGCGGCGGCGTAAAAGTCGGACGTTTACACGAAGTGAAATAATTTACAGATGTTTCCGCCTTTCCATTTGTGTCTATATATAATATGATAATATTCGTTTTTCTTGATATCCGCGAGAGACGTTAATGATTTGATGTCCTATTTTTTTTTTTTTGTTTGACGATCCGTCGTCTTACCACACACACCCTGCAGTAGTATAATATATATTATAATGAGACCTTGTCGCTAAATAATTTATTGTAATATATATTGTGGTTTGAATTTTATAATTCCAAAATTATTTATTGTTCCGTCAGCACACGACTCGTCTCCGCGGCATAATATTGTCTTCAATTTTCTTCAGGGGCGACACTGAAGTCAAAATGATTTTCTTGGCGCCGGTGGCCCCCGACTGGCATAATTCAAAAACTCGAACTACATCGCAGTGGCAAATCTGCAGCCTTGAGTGGAGAATTATTTAAATATACTTTACTGTACACTATGCTCGCGTGGACTTATTTAAATATAATTTAAATTATTTTAAGGATTTTTCTTTTTTTTATTATTACTATTCGAGTAGACGCCCTAACCATAATATTATGTTAATTCGAACGGGGAAAAAAAGAGATTTCGCAATGGGTTTTTTTCGGTTATTGGAACATTATTCTCCAAGGAACAACATATTGTGTGATTTACAAACGTATCTCATTCTCATGATATACATTTATGCACAAATATAAAATAACAAAAGATTGAACATTGAAATAATTGAACAAATAAATGATGGTTTATGAATTAATTATTTCTTTGTTAGACAAATGTGGCATCGTTAAACTATACGAACTCGTGTTTATAATACCAATAATAATAATAATAATAATATGAACAATGGTACCTAACATTACATTTATAATACATTTTTATTACATTTTTATATCTTCAAAACTTGATAGTAAAAAGATACTTTTAAAGTGAGTAGTTACGACTACGGTCTACCTACATAAGACATTGTGATCAACAGATTTTCCAGTATTATATAAAAATAGGTTTGACTAAAAAGGTTATTCTCTGGTCGATATGGTTAATATCGGAAATAAGGTACCTATCCAATGGTCTACACTACCGAAGATTGACTCGAACGGAACAGCGGTATATACCATAGCTATAGACGATAAAATATTTGCACGTGTTTAACGAGAATGATTCGTCGGGTCTACCGTCGATTTGAACCGTAGTCTGTTTGCCTGTTTCGATACCACGGAAATAACATTTTGCCTTGTACTTAGAAATCAATTTTGTTCTCTTTGTTTAGGATCTCCGTTCTGGTGTTTGCTGGACATTGTGCCGATCAAAAATGAAAAACGAGAAGTGGTGCTGTTCCTGGCTTCGCACAAAGACATCACGCACACGAAAATGGCCGAAATGCACGTGGGCATGGACTACGATCCAGGTAATATAACAGTCATCGTACAATATTTAGTTACATAAAACGTCCCGTGGGATGTAAGCTGCTGCTATTGATGTAAATGTATATTACGGACGGATATCCATTGGAGTTTCCGGTCGAGTTAACGGCTTAAAACAGCTATACAAATATTTATTTCCCGAGTGCACTCGGTCGGGAAGTTTATTTTCTTGGGAATCCAAAGATACGTATAGGTACATGGGTATATTGATAACCCACGACATTTAAACTGTTTTGAGCAATACAAATATTTAAATGTTAACTTACCTATCTATATTCATATTTAGCTGTGATTTTTTTGTGCACAACATTTTTCGTCGACACGAGTAATGGCTGTCATTTATTTGTAATTTACATTGCGTAGGTAATCAATAGTTTCTTGGCAAAACATAAAAATATACATGTGATATATTTAAAATCGACGAATGAAAAGCAATTTCGAAGTAAATTTTACTGTCATATTACTATAATCTACTTTAATTATACGTATAATGTTCGTCCTAAGTACAATATAACTATTACATCGTATGTTGCATAATAAAAAAAAATGTGACTTATCAATTGTTGAAGTTTCGTTTTGCGTTCAATCAAATTACTTCAAAGGTTTTTTGAAAATTTGTATTTATTTTATTTTACGAACGTTAATTGTTCAGGTAAAGTTTGATTACAAATAAGTATAATATAGTGAATATAGAAAATACGAGTTACAGATTGAAAACTATATACAGTGAGTAACAACAAATAAAGTCATGGAAAGTAGCGAGGTCAGATTGAAGTTGGAAAGTCTATTACGAGGTACAGTTTAATGTAATTGGCAAACAAAAAGTCGTTCGCAAAAGAAATACAATTGAATAACAAGTGAACAAATAAGACGGAGAGAATAGAGCTAAAATGACTAAGGCGTGGGTTACATAAGATGGTATGATAATGGTATCGGAGAGGATATCGTTGATAGAGACAAATCGTATTCGTGTGGTGAGGTATGACACAGGCCAGGAGAGTATAATGGGATCACAATTGCCCAGATTATCTATGTTATTTGTTTGAAGCCAGAAGTGAACCTCATTGAATGCTTTTCAAAATTCGGTGAATGTGTAGCATAAACTTGGAAATCAACTTTGAGATTATCAAATTACTCTCGATGATAGATTTCAGGGCGAAAAGCCAAGCCGACTACTATCAATAATTATGAGAAGGTCGAGAAGGCTCCCGGGGGTCAACGCGTTCAAAACATTTAGCCAGATGTTGGAGAATGTAGATGGACCCAAAGTTCAAAAACATCGGTTGGGCTACCGGATTTAAGGATATAGAGTAGAGTGATCGAGCAGGTTTTCCCCAAGACGGGGTAGATTCCTTCGTTTTGGAAACGTCAAATATGAAGGAAGAGAGGATAACACTACAACGACGTAGGTGGGTACTATAGTATTAAGGTAAGTGGGCGGAAATGTTATCTGATTCGATATAATGGTTGTTCTATGAATGAATGAAAAGAGGAGAGGAAATTAAAAGATTAGTTTTTGTCACGTTCCGTATTAGAAATTAGTAGGCTCCAAAAGGGGGGGGGGAGGGTTGAAAACTGAGGAAAATAATTTAGATAACATATGGCACGGAGGGCAATCCGTTACCTCGGCAGAAGTATTAACAGTGTTGCCACCTATTTTTGCATTCAACACATCTATTTTGACGATTAACCTCCATTAATCAAGTAGTCGTAATAATAATATCATTCGTTTGAAGTTAATCATACCATATACAATATTATAATCACATTTGGGTATCACATTCAGTTTGTGTCGGAACGATGTTTAGATTGTATCGCTTTTCATTACTGTGCCAATTATTTTAACGAAATGATGTGATTATAATATATTTTGAACTCTAATGTAATATAGGTACTATGGTGATTACAGCGCAAATGTTTTATGCTAACAATATTATACTATATTATTACGGTCGTAAAGATTTTTTTTATCTTCTTTAATATTCTGGTTTAGCGAATTTTCTCTATTTAATATATTTTAATCAATTTCCCCATTGGAATACAAATCAAAATCAATCGATTAAGTCGTATCGAATTAATTTATGGTTTAAATCAGGGTTCAAAACGTTATCTAACGACGTATAATGGAAAATAGTGAAAATAAATAAATGAAATCAATAAACGAAAAACGAAAATCATCTAATTTCATTAAACATAATATATCATTAATTATAATTAATGATTAAAATTAAACGGTAAACGTAACATAAAAAATTAAAATAACATTATTCGAAATAACGGTTGTGCTTTTTTTAAATTTGAACTTAACTTACTATTGCTTATAAATCTTGTAGTTTATATAAGTATGAGTCTTGTAAGTTATAACTATGAATATTTCCAAGTTGGCAAACCTATGTCAATAGTAATTTATATTAAATTTTTGAAATACTTTATCCCTGTTTGATTGATAAATATTGAATTTAATAGAATATTAGTTTATTTCTGTAATTCAAATTCCAATAAGATACAAAACTGCAAGCGCTTAGTTTGGTGTACTTACCTACTTACTAAATACTTAATACTTATTTAACATTAACATTACTATCCCATTCCAAGTTTTATCATTGTTATAAATATTTTTTATTCAATAAAATCTATTATTTCATCTTTCATTCATGCCATAATATTTAAGCAACATTTGACATTTAAACTAACTTGCCAGTTATAGTTAATTACTAAAAACCCCAGGATGATTGAAATTTGAAAATAACCTATCCTGGACAAAAAATTCTACTAATTTGATAGTTCTTACGTCAAGTGCGGTTAATTACTTAACTAAACCAAATAAAGCAGTATCATTTATAAAAAAATTAAACTTTTAACGTTAAGCAGAAAACAAAAAATTTAAATAACGTTCAATTATATAAAAATGATAAACAAAAAAATCAAATACCGTTTGAAAGTACCATAACGATAAAAATTAAAATTGTATTCTGCAAAAACGAATAAAACGATATATTTATTTTAAATCTAAGCCCTGGTTTAAAGAGCTGGACAGATATAAAAATGGATTCTCAACTATAATATTATTCAATGAGTGTTACAATTTTTAACCCAATTAAAACGTACACATATAAATCGTATATTATATTATTATTTACATCGTTATAAAATATTATTCATCCACGCAATAAATAAAACTGCATTATCCGGGCAAGTGGGTTTTCAATAACCTAATCTTTTTTTTTTGGTAAATTTTTTATACTGTAAGTAGGTGCCAGTTTGTTAGATACTCGTTTTATCCAGACCGGATGTATAATATTATTCTGTCGGTAATAGTTGTAGTTGAATTTTTAGAGACCTGTCTAGTAAGATTGATAAATTCATTTTTATTGGGCACTGACGGACAGCTCCAAAATATATACCGATTATTAATTCAGGCGGAAGGTTCATAGATTTACTCGGGAAATGTGTAAAATTCATGTTCTATATAATATTATATTCCGATCCATATCACTATTTTTTTTTGCCAGAATTTATTCAGTAATAGGCGGAGATGAATATTATATTGAACCGACGTTTAATCATTATGTATAAACACCAATAGGAGTTGCGGTTTTTTTTGAGAACTGTGAATACTTTTCCTTTTTTTTTTTTTGCATACCTATAAATTATAATATTTGGAAGAGAGTGGTACAAAAATAAAAATGTATCAAATGGATCTGGAGTGTGGAATATAGATAAGAAAAAAGTTTTGTTTTGGCGACAATATTATATTATATATGACACGTATCACGTACTATGTCTTACTAATTTTATGATCGTTTAAAGTGTAATACGGCTTATGATGATTAGTAACCGTCATAATTCAAAAAACCTTGTAAATATTTTAATTTAAAGTAAATAGTTTGAATGGGATTTGTTTTGTTCTTGACCAGCCGAAGTTCTATAGCCATACTGTAACGTACAATTAGTCTGTGTCTTAAGTTTTGAACCTGTTAAATGATGTATGTTTATTTTTGTTGCTGAATTGCTGATATTTTAAATTTCTTATCTTAATTCCCAAACGATAATAATCTGAACGGTATGACATTTGTTCGAGTACAAATAAAAATAACGCTTATACTCGTGTCGGTTGTGTGTCAGTTTTTGTAGTGATATTAAATTCGAAAAACAATGATAAATCGTCGCATCCGAAAAGCGATTTTGAGCCTAAGCTGGGTTAAACCGAGCGCTTGCTAGAAATTCTTCATTTATTTGACACTTTATTTTGCTAGGTTTTCCTCGAGCTTAGAAAATCGAAAAATGACCTTTTAAAATTACCACGAGTGCTGCCGATACTCTTATCTGCGTAGGTCTACTTAAAACGTTTTGATCACTCTACTACACAAACAATTTTAACACGGTATCTTTAAGACGAATAGTTATACATTTAAAATAAAATATAAATTAGTATGTAGGTACATACGCATTAAAATAAGACTAGATTAAAAAATATTAAAGAAAAATGATTAACCTTATATTTTATCATAAAACGCTTTTTAATCTAAATAGTTAAATAATATAAGTGCAAAATATAATTATTCATAAATATTGTATTATAAATAATTTAATTGATCAGAAACAGGTTATACCTTATTGTCACCTCATTACTACAACTGAAATGTATCATCCGGGATGACTCTAGGGATGATTCATCCCTATAAACACACCTGAAACATTGTAATGACTGTAACTAAACAAACAAATATCGTCCTTGAACCATTCAAAATCTAAAACTAATATCGAATGCTTTAAATATTACACATTTTAGTCTTCCAACTTAAATTTTATTTTTCTGTGTAATTATAAATAACTTTCGATTTTTACAAACATTGAAGTGGCGTGAAAGGTGCTTATTTCAACTTTTTCGAAACTTTTGTAACCTCTAGATTGTTACTATTAGATCATATCATTTTTCAGTAATTAGTAAAGTGTTATTTTCCATTAATCCAAATAGTCGTAATTCAAGCTGTTTTTAAAATGTTACGAATTTCAGTGTTGAGAATTTGTGATATAAAGTTTCATTGCAAAAAGTTAGTAGTCTGGAATAGCATATTCAAATATAATATCCTAACTAATAGAAAGTGTACAACTCTTATTAGTATCTATATGTACTAGTTTACTTTATTTATGTTTCATTTTTAATGATTAAATTTTAAATGCATATTTTTTTTGGAAATTGTTTTTATAGAAAAAAAGTTAATTAGGTACATGGTTTATTATACTAACTTGCATTTCAAAATTAATTTAAAGTCCATAATAGTTTTCAAAAATAATTTCTATTAATGCAATTTATAAACTTTTATGCCAAGCTGATAGGGCTTAAGAATAAGTAAATTCTTTTTATTTTTATGATTAACCATGCCATCAGTTGTTTTTAATTAGATTTTTTCAATAGAAAATAAATATTTAAAACCATACTTTCATTGTTCCACTTAGAACTTTACAATATAGATTATAATCTTTAAGTTATTGAAGGAGTGTGGTGGACTGTTATATTGCATTTTGTTGACATCATTTATTTTACCGATTTCAAAATTAACAATTAGAAAATATACCATGTATATTGTATTGCCCCGTTTTTGAACTTTTTTTATGGACAATTAACAAATAATATTTTGACTAAATGTATCTGAGTATATATTTTAAATATATAAAAAGAAGCCACCCTTTCCGATTTAGTGTCTGACGTCATAATATGACACAAATATGAGCTCCATATTTATCTCTGGGATTTATGAATGTTTTAAAATCTCGTTGAATTCGATTTTAGTGTTCTTCAAATGGGAAAAATTTAACCAAAAAATGCTTGTTAACTTATAATTTAATTTGATAGCATGACCATGTTAAAAAATAAAACACACAAAAAACTAACTACGTGTTAAAAATATAATAAATTAACCGACCAGTCAGCGCACATACCATTGGGTCTAGAAACTTGAAATATTGCACTACCGATTTTAAGATATTTTGCGATTTTTGGTTCCTCTAGTAATATTATATCATAAGTAATAGTGTCGAGAAGGGATTTTGGGAAATTAAGCTTCTAAGGTAGAAATAATTGGGTATCAAAATTAGTAATACGATTATCGCGCTGGGTTGGTTGTGCGGAACTATAATATACTTGTCCGATGGTCGAGAGTTTTTTCTTCGAATTTATAGAGCACACGCCGAGGAGCAGGCTGAGAAGCTCAGTGAGCAGAGACAAAAATCTCGTCCCAGGTACGGTCGGAAGTAAAATAACCCCCCCCCCCGCCGGTGGAAAATACAGCCAAACAAGTCCCGGGCGATTTTATGCGGTGACTGAAAAAAATGTTCTGTGGTATGCCCGGGACTCGGCGGCCGTGTTTAAAATGTGTGTTGATTACATTTGTTGTTAATTTTCCCTGGCCGGAGGTAAACCTAAACCGATTTGCTCTCCAAGTTATTACGCCTAAGCCGAAAGACAACCACCGCCGTATCTAATCCACCGCAGGCGCGGATTGTCCGTCTCGGGGAAATTCGTCCACAAAGCGATAAGTACGTACACAGCCACCGAAATGCCCTCGAAACTGAGGTATACACTTGCAGACCGAGTTGACCGTGGATTTTTTTTCAAAATTCGGGCTTAATACCCTCAGATGGGTACGATGTGGGTAATAATGTCGTTATAATATTATAATATCGTGCGAGTGTAAAATTATTGACGATTACCTCCTCTCCGGGCACGAATGTGTGATAGACGGAATCGAATTGCACGCGGTAAAATATTTCATTGCGACCCGAACTTTGGTTATTATTATTTTCTCGGATTGGGAAATTTTACCGATTCATCATTTATCCGGACGAATCCAAAAACGAAATCACCGTTTTTAACCTGCACAGATGTATTATTATCAAGTGGAAAATAATATACAGTGTACAATATACTATTGTAATCGTCATGGAGCAGATCGGTACTGCACTGTTACTGCTACTGTGCGTAGTGCTTGTGGTAATATTAATTATGGGTTTTTTTTTTAGAGATTATCGGTGTGCAAAACATGTGCAATTAAACTAATTAAACTTATATCATATTCATGTTTACGTCAAGTGGTAAAATATTTGCATTTGTTTAGCATCACCAGCTATAATGTATAAAAATAATTTTTTTGGATTGTACACATTTGTTGGCATACATTTTAGTAGGTAGTACTTTACGAGTGTAATTATTTATTGGTAGATACGTCCTATTGTTCATGCGTTAAACAAAATTGTGAATTTATTCAATTTGATCTCATATACCTAACTTCATTTCCACATGTTTTGGAGTTTACGAGTACAGCACTATTATTAAGTGCATACTATTGCAAATTAAATGTATTCCACGGGCTTGTTTGTGAATTAAATTCACAATCTGATCATGACGAATCGACATGTTTTTATTTTTTATTACGGCGTTGAGCTTAATATATATTTGTTTCTAACGAACCGTCCACTTATAAGATATATTTATATATACCTGGTTTATGGTTACAATAATCGTTAATCAAGCACTTCTTATAATGAAGTTTGTGGGTATATTAAGTACGATATTATCTTAACGATTCGGCAGGTTTTGTTATCAAAACTAAATGTGTATATATATATACGAACTGTTTGATTAATAATTATGACGGTTATGGGGAGGGGGTGGGGTGGGAATGGGGTTTACCGTTTCGTTTGTTTCGAAAATTCTTTGTACACCATTTACGAGGATAATGTTGATCAAATAGCGATGTATTAATCTTATGATTATCTGATGTATTGCAGTGAAATGTCACTATATTGGGGGACGAGAAGAAGATAAGACAAATGTGATTTCCTGCTTACTCAAACACACAGAAAAGATTACTTTATCTTATAGTTCTACGGACGTTAGCCTAGTCATAAAGCCTGAAGCAGAATGTATTATTAAAAAATATAAACTTATATGAATATAGTGAACCGATATTTGTGTCTAATTTATAATGTTCATTGTGACGAGAGCATTATTATTTAGATTCAGAGCAAGAAATCTATTAGTTTACAATGGTGTTATTTTTCTGTGTATGTCTTCTGTTTTTGGAAACGAAAAAAATATGTGTGGCTTAAGGTAGGAAATTCAAAAATTTTATCAGTACCCTCTTCGGAGAAAATAACAAAAAAAAAACCATAGAAAATGGTTATAATATTATCGCTTTACGTTAGTTTTCGAAAAAATAAATGTTAGTTCTATTTTGTATTTCTGCAGGAACAAAATCGCAAGGCTGGGCAAGTTAAGAATTTTTAAACTCAGTTAAGCTAATTTAATATGCATCAATAACAAAAAGTTAAAAGTTAAAAGTTAATTTAACTATAGGTTAACTCAGTTAAATTAAAAGTTAATACACACTTTTGGTTAACTTTTTATTAAGTTAAAAAAAAGTTAATTTGTTTATACAAGGCTAGCGTACTTAATTGTTTTCCAACCCAAAACTAAATTATAGACTATATAGTGTTTATACTTTATACAGTATTCCCATATAAGTTAGATTCCAATGATATGAATTTTTAACTTTAAACAATTCATGGTAAATATTTTTTGACATGAAAACAAAATAGACTGAAATAGTGAAATATTAGTAAAATTAAGAACAAAATAAATTAACTTAACTTGCCTCTTAAAATGAAAAATTAACTCGTTAATTTCACGTTAATTAAAAAAGAAATTTAGTAAGTTAACAGTTAAGTTAATGAAAAGAGAAAAGTATCTAGTTAAGTTAAAAAGTTAAAATTAAATTAACTTTCTAACTTAACTTTAACTTTTTAACTCGTTAATGCCCACTCTTGCAAAATCGTCGAAATCACTAAAACTCGATAATTATTTTGTGGTAAAAATGCATGCAATTTTCAATTTCAATACCTAAGGCTTGGATATTTAAAAACAAGCTTTTTCATGACAACATTGGTTCGGAAACTTATGTTGATCGTATACAAATCTTAAGATATCACAAATACAATGAAAACCTATTTTTTATCGATACCGTTTGAATTCACATTTTGATCAAACTATAGATATGTAACGATTGTTTGTCTAACAATTTCAATTATTTTGTTGTAGTGGAAAAAATTTCAATAATAGACAATTGAAAGTTTTTGCCTATTCAACTTATTCAATTATTTTCTGTACACAGTGCAATTTAAAAAAAATATGTTTAGACTGATTTTATGCTATATGTACCATTGTACCTACACCATGAACCCATATATCCACACCACGATTATACCGTGGTACTGTGTAATTATA
The DNA here is from genome assembly GCA_949089665.1 of Macrosiphum euphorbiae. Taxonomy (NCBI): domain Eukaryota; kingdom Metazoa; phylum Arthropoda; class Insecta; order Hemiptera; family Aphididae; genus Macrosiphum; species Macrosiphum euphorbiae. The sequence goes on along the minus strand of CARXXK010000003.1, from coordinate 68,049,022 downwards.
GACTACAGTACATGCGATGCTTTTAGAACGCTATTAGTTCAACTTAACCGATTACTAATAATAACATAATAATGTATAAATCTAACACAGCATAAACAAACCTCGAGCATGTCATGTTATTATGTTGATCGTGCAAAAATTAAAAATAAGAAGTTAAATATTTACGAGTATGATATGTGTTACTCTATACGTCATATTGTTTATCATTAGATTTTTATTAAAACTAAATTAAATTTACTGACAACGTACCTATACGGTTTGAATTTATTAATTAACAGTATATTATAAGGAATAATATAATACTGTAATAAATGCACCTTTTTTTTTTTTTTACATTTTGAAATTATTAATAAAATATCGAGGCATATTATTATTAGGTATATACCTATCTATACGCATGTAATATGACATAATAATGCATAATTCAACGAATCGTTTACATGTGATATATGATTTGAAATATATTATATCTCTGGGACAATATCGTATTCGGTCGTAGTACGCGAACGCATCGGTCAATATTTGCAGTATTTATTAAATTGGTCGCATAAAATGCATTACATTATAATAATAATAATATTATATAATATATGACGGTACCGAACCAGAATCCAATATATTATTTCCATTGTTTGTTATTTAGTGAACTATGAATAAAATGCACTCGCGTAAATAACGCGTACACGACCGAACTCCGTACAATATATTATTATATAGTCCTGCACACATTGTTATATTATTTTTTAAAACGCTCTGAACATCCAAACGATTGTGGTTTTTTTTTTAATGATAATCCGACTGGTGCGCCATAGTCGATATTATTCTCTCCGAGTCTGCACAGTAATAATGTGAATATGAATACGAACACGAATATTATAATACGAATAATGACGGTAGGTATACAGATTAATACGTCTTACCTTATTGTTTTCGACGGATTTAATATTTTACCGTCGAGCGATAAAAGTCTTAAGGGACTATTTGGGATTTTTTGACTAAACCGCGTCACACATTGTATTATACTTTATTTTATTACAGCGATTATTATCCGTTTAACGACAACAAATGGCGTTAATAAAATATATTAACAGTTTTGTGAGTGTCTTACGCAGTGTGCTGATAATCGTAAACTATTCTCGAACGTTCAAACTTTTAAATTCACTGTCGAGTTGCATTACATTCTAATAACCAATTGTGTATCGTTTGACAATAAGTTTTAGGTTTCTATACTATATTACGCCTATAGGGCGAGTACGCGTGTACAGTGACCCCACAGTTTCAGTGGCGTACGGCAGGGGTAGGGTTCTCACCCCTCCTAAAATGTCTTCCTTTTACAAAAAGTCTTATTTACCGCTATTACAATACCGATAACCGATTGTTGGTCATTTTTAATAGATATAAAATAAATTGTTAAATATGACAAAAAAGTCGATAATCATAGTTCCAGTTTTTGTTTTGGCTAATTTAGAACATTGCCAATAACGTTTGCCATGATCGTCGTACTTATGGTGTATCATCGTCCGTCGATTATTACCACGTTTATACGACCCGAAGAGGCTCTATATACCAGCAGGTGTCCAGGTTAAGCACTCGGCAAATAACTGTTCTGAATGTAGACTAAATTTGAGACTAACTATAATTTGTTATGACCAATTGTATAAAAACTGTTTAGCAAAAAATAATGTAAGCTCTGGTAAAACCCTACTCGAACTAAAATCCTGCATACCCTACTTCACAGTTCTATATACGAGTTGTTATATATTTTTTAAAAAGATAATTTGATAAAATATAATAATCCGACTGGTGTGCTCTAAAGTTGATGATATTCTCCAAGTCTATAATATAATTACAATAATATATGAATAATAACGAAGTACCTATGATTAATATCTTACCTATTGTTTTTGTCTATATGTACGATTTATTATATATTATATATTATTTTATTGTCGAGCGACAAAAGTTTTAAGTATTTTAAACGGTCCCATTATATTATAATTGTTCCGTTCGTTGTCCGTTTTATAGTTTTATATTATATTTTTTTACCAGAAACACGAATGACCAGTTGTTCTAACACACTGGGTGCGTTGATAAATTAGTCCATTAACAAAACGAAAACTGGAGGCTTTTCGGCGATCTGATAACAATTTAAATATGAATATATCACTATGATAGGACTGTTATCTTGAGGCCTATGGGAAATGTATACACTTTGTCATATTTTCAAAACGCGTTAATATCTTATTGCGGTTTTTTAAGGGGGGGGTGGTGGACACCGACAGTTTTTTAAGGAATTCAATATGTATTCAATTTTCCATGTAATTATCCAACGCGAGTCGTGTAAATGTGTAAGTCATCATTACTGGTGACTGTGTTTAAAATAAATGTCGGAGAGCTCCCGCACGTACACGTACATGTCAATAACTGAGCACTTTACACACTAATTACAAATGTGAATTTTAGTGAAAACCGAAACTCAGTTTCGTATTTCCAATAATAATAATATGGCTTACTGAGTGACATTACATCAGTATATGAACTACACTCGTAGTACAAAGTTTATCTTGGCCTGTATATAATATATGAGTCGATTTTCGATATTTTATTTTCAATGTCTAATTTTTACGACTAAGACTTGTGGTATTTTACTTTTTGAATTTGAATGATCGAGTTCTGTAATCAAAATATCGAAAGTTGACATTTAAACAGGCACAGTTTAACTTCTCTTGTACAATATTGATAATAGGAGTTCCGACTGTCAAACCGCTCAATAAACTATATCATCGGAAATACAAAAATTCATTTTCATAGCATTTTTCCACACTATTGATACCACTCAATAATAATATGATGCGTTGTAGTCACGTGTGTCGAATTCGATATTCTCCACAACCCTATATAATGATAATATTATATGAATACCTAATAACATTACCGATTGATATCTTACCTATTGTTTTCGTCTCATTTTTTTTGTATATTCTTAATTATAATATTTAAATTAAATCGAGCAATTCAGATTTTCTTAGAAAAAAGTCAAAATTTGGTAGGTGGTGTCTGCGTTCGGTCCCAGTGCTACGTCTAGGGTGTTGGGAATGTTGAGTTTGTCGAGTTCCTCGGTGTACTGAAGGCATTCTGTAAGAATATGGTTTACTGATAGTTCGGTACTGTATGTGGTACTCATTGGTTTTTCATCCTTTGCCATGAGATAATATATTTTATTGTCGACCGATTAAACGATAAACGTTTTAAGAGTTTTGCGATTTTTTACTCAACGGTCATATTATTATAGGTGTTATATTTATTCCTTTTAATAATAATAATAATAATAATAATAACTATTTTCGTACGTTCAAATTTAGTCGTCAACGGTTACATTACATAATCAATTCAATTTGTATTGTTTAAGGATAAGTTTTATATTTCCATAATATAATAATAATATTATGTATAAATCGTGTTCACGTGTAGACAGTAGTTATATATTATGCACGTTGCCTATATTATTTTTAAATCGAGTTGAACATCCATACGATTTTGGTTTTTAATGATAATCCGACTGGTGTCCGATAGTAAACGCGCTCCGAAGTTGATATTCTCCAAGTCTATAATATTATATTATATAATATCGTAACTATAGTTTATTGTCGAGCGGTTGAACGATAAAAGTTTTTAAGGTTTTGTGGTTTTTGACTAAACAGGGCGTAGGTACAGTTATATAGATATATATTTTATCCTTTTCGTTATCTGTTTAACAATAATAAATAACGTCAATTAATATCAATAGTTATGAGTGTCTTGCAGGTGCTGATTATCGTAAAGTAAATTCCGTTCAAACTTTTAAATTTATTATCGAGTTGTCAACCATGTTGCGCATTACATAATCAATTGATTTTTTATTGTTTAATAATAAGTTTTAGGTTTCCACACATTATTATTGCGTATAGATTACCTTACAGCTGAGTTACGTATCCACCTGTTGTCATGGCAACCGCAATGCCATATTCGATTTTAACATTTGGTGACGATTTCTTTATGGTGGGTATCATAATAAATTATTCTGCTTAATGTCTACATGTTTATTGTGCAATGACGTTAAATTAATCAAATCTTTTTCGCATATTATTATCTAGGTATAGCGTTCTAGTAAAAAAGCTGTACATAATTTGAAAGTGACTTAGGTACCTACATAATATAATAAGTAATAACATTGAAATGCACTATTTTAAAATACAACATCTATAACTTTAGAGTTAAGTAAAACAATAAATTCTTCACGATACTATCCGTTTTAATGCAATCATAAATCAAGTCAGACATAAATCAGACACTTAAATATTCAGTTCAAATATTATATAATATCCTGACAAATTTAATTAATTACCTATATATTATGTAATAACTTTTTTCTGATCGAATTTTAAAATATATTATCTAAATAATATTATAATATTGTTATTAACGTTTATATAAAAACAAAAAACAACAAAAGTTTTTACACGATAAAGTTAGTTGTTACATTTTGCCAGTTATTTCTGTTAAACTTTTTATGTTTTGTGACATTATTTTCACGCAAGTACATTTCATGTTTTTGAACAATGTCCGGTGCCTACCACCCAATATTATATGATGTATTAAATATTTTTACACTCAAGTGGTATTTTTTTTCAATTTTTGTTGTTATCATAATGAATAATTTACTTGTTCGTTTTATCAGTTAAATACTTCAACGACACCGATCACGGTCGATCACGTCACGTGCAAATGTTTTGCATCCGATGACAGTGCTCAGGTTAAACGGACTTCATCTGTTTCCACGGAAACCGCGAGTGATAAATCAAAACCAGACGGTTGCCCTCGATTTAGCCTCGAATAAAGTTTTAATAATTGCCAACAGGACATACTACAATTATACAGTGTTGTACAAAGGTTCGACGGAAGTTTTTATTCCTATATCGATGCGTATAGGTACCGGTGAAGAAGGCTCACTATATTATGTATTAATGCATTTTAAGAGGACGTTTTATAAAGGCAATTTTGTAAACGTAATTTTTTTCAAAAACCAATAAATTATTCGTAAAACGAATACAAGATGAGGTAAACAAAATAAATAAATGAAACCCGTTATAATAGCACATATAGCCTAAAATTGAATTCAAGTTTAATACAATCCATTATACATTGACCCGCTTGTAACCTACTGTACAGCAGAGCGGCATCCACTTAGCAGCTTTTTTTTTTTTGTTATGTTATAAACCTAGCAAAATACGAAAGAACCGACCAAAATTAACCACGGCAAAGGATCGAATTTCCAACCGTGGTTTACGGTTATTTTCACTAACCGGGGTTTTCTTCAAGTCAAATCTTCGATTTAGTTTTACGTCCGTTAATATATACACAGTCACGTCATATTTAACCATTTTGAGGTACGGACAAATCGCTCGAATTTAAATCCAATAAAACTCATGCCTATATCGATTTAAATATATAGGGTATACCTTATAGTCTTATGAACGCGGTCAATCGAAGTTTTGCAGCCCGACACTATATGTGTAGCCGGTGCTTATACTCTTGGAAACGAAACTCATCCGATGTTTTTATATCGTTTATTATACACGATGGGTACCGATTTAAATTTATCAACCCAGAGAGTTGCGGGTGCTGCGAAGCCTCTGGCGAGCTATTAAATATGCAGCATCCGACGATAAATCTTATAGTCGACGTGTCGTTTCTTCGGACGGTTTTTCGGCGGCACAGTCTGTTGCCGAGTCGACTTCGCCGCGAAATCATAATCATAGTAATTGAACGGGCAATTCCGTATAATGTTATCATCATCAATAATATAATATCAAAGCTTACCGGTGGCGTCTGAACGTCTGTCGTTCCCTCTCATTGTTTCCCATGATGATAACCGCCGTGATCCACCACCGAGTTTTGATTGATGACGCTCATAATACGTTATTAATTATTACAAATCCTCGTATCTTGATTACACGCACTTGATCTCTGCGCAGTTCTCGGTCCGGTGCGAACATCGTTAAAATCAAATTCGAATAATTAAATACCTGCGCACTGTTGGCAGTGGTAGAAGCGGTGTTTTTACTGGGGTAGTTGGCGAGGGGGAGGGTTATCTGGGTGTTATGACGTCACTCACCCGCTCCCAGAGCCGTTTTAATTTAATTTTTATGTTTTACATAATAATATTATGTTCAGCGATGTTCTGCACTTTTATTTCAGTAGACGAAATATTATAATGCACATACGTACGCTCCTTATCGTTATTTAGAATACGAAGCTCGACCCACTATGATTTATATTATCATCAACACGCTATAACAGTGAGGTTTGTTTTAATTTTTCAACGATTCAGAATAAGCAAAATGTCTTGGCAATACCATAAGAACGAATTGGCCATTGCAATATCCAAGTAGATGCTGAAGAAGTGTTGGATGAAATTGTCTGGAGATCCCCGAAGAATAGATATTGTTTTGTTGTGTGAAAATAAATTTTAAACTTTAAAATTAATAACTGTAAGACAAGACGTAACGATGTCATAATTTGGTAAAAACATAGCTTGACCGTGCACCTTGCATAAATGCAATATAACGAGTAAAGGAACCCAGGGCGATCGGGGGGGGGGGGGGGGAGACTGCTGACTGTTCAGTGCTGAATTTCGGACTAGCCACTGGACTAGGTAGTTAGGAAGACTAGGCAGAGTGAAAATGAAAAGCGTACATGAGATGAGTCACACTACACGATGGATTAGTATATCATTATAGTTTAATAATAACCGTTGAAAATTATAAATATTTAAAATTAAAAAAAAAAAAAACGATTTATACGTTTGCGTCTTTACGTCAATGGCAATCGTTTAGATATGCCGTCACGGTGCTTCAGATCATAAGTGAAGCGAAAGACCCATCGCATGGTGTACGCACTATAACATACCATGCGATAGGTCTTAATATATATATATAATAATATAATATGCTATATAATAGTATTAACCGCTACTTATTTTTTCTACGAAAGCCCATTCAGAATGTTTGTGTCAGGTATTTTAATTATTGTAGAAATTCGGAAACAGATTTTACTCTTCGAGAATGTCAAAATTAGAAATTTCTCCCCATAATAAGTAGTATAAATAGAACTCTGAAGATAAAAAAAACTGTGAAATTTCTGTCCAGCCTTAAATTATATACAATATAATTATATTAATTCCTCGGTTATTAATAAATATACTTATACTATTTACTAATATATACAGTTATTAATTATAAACCATTTTGCTACGTTCGATGTAACAATCTCTATTCATAAATAACGTTTTTTTACGAGCACATAAACAATAATAGGTTTATGTTAAAAACGTCGTATGCACTGTAAACTCTGATGATATATTATGTCATAGTATTACGATAAACCGATCATAATGTCAAAATCAAATGACGTGACGACTGATAACTTTGTCATCGGGTTTTACAGTAGATAACTGAAACCATATCCTATTTGTAATTTGTCCAATAACTTATACCAGAAAAACTGGCACCTTGTTCTGTTTTTATATTGTTATCTAGCATAGTTCTGTATGTAAGGTTTGCAGATTAATATTAATATACTATTCAATATCTATCGCTTAAAAATGCGTACATTCTTACGCGAATAATGGTATGTACAACAATATAATAAGCGTATAATGTTGTAACGAGAGTAATGTGGACTGATAATATTATTATTGCACGAGAAAAGAGTCACTCAACGGTGGTGAGGGTCGGGGGGGATGTTAATATAACGGTTAAAATAATGAGGCTTTAAAAATAAGAAATGTGATTTAATTTTCCGACGTCGTACAAACTATTTCGACAGAAATTATTTAAATTTAGGCGTTCCTCCGAGTCAAACGTATATGTATGGACTCTGTTATTGCAGGACAATGCTTGTTTAGATTTAATTCGTTTTAATCATCCCAACAGTGTTCTCCATTATTAAAATATTTCCAACCATTGAAAACTTGACTGGAAATCGATAGGTTATACAATATTATATAGGTTTGTAACGCAATAATTTTTTTCCACCGAACTTATCGAAATACAATATACACGCAATAATGATGATCAAAGCTGAAATTTACGATTTTTTAACCAGTAAAACAAAAAACATGTTACTGCATAGGCTGCAGTATAACGTATACGCCAAAATTGAAATATTAGAAGTCCAATGTTCGACGCTTTATATAACGTTATTTTCAGTATGACATTAAACACAGTAACCTAACCCCTAATGGCGTCCTACAGACATAAAACAGATCGAAAATGCAGCTTACACTCATTATAATAATATTTTATAAGCCAACATTTAATTATGACACTTAAATTTTAAATAAAACCGAATTAAACATCATATTTGCTACATTATATACATACCTAGGTGTGAGGTGGGCAGGTGGTGAAAGTACCAAACTTATGCTAAAAAATAAACGGCGGTATAGGCTTAAATATCAAACAAAAAAGTCGTTCGAATTTGAGAAGAGTATGATTTTAAAACCGTGTATTAATTTGCATTTTTATCTTATTTGTGAAGTGTGTGTTTATATAACCCTGCGTTAATTTATTCCAGTTACATAATTAATTATAAAAAAATACATAGGTACCGTTATAATATAATCAATGCATTATATATACACGAAAGGATATTGGACCTTTAGAAAATAGGATTATGTTAAATTGGTTATTTCCTTGTAGGGCATAAAGAATAATTCGAAAAAAAAAATCCAAACAATACTATTGTAATTAAAACTTTTCTCGTAATACCTAATGAAAACTTTAGAATTGATGTTAATTATGAATTAAATTATTACACCGGCCACAATAATTATACCATACAACCTGGAGAAAAAAAGTCTATCGATGAGCTAAAATATAACAACCGCTCTCTGTGTGGATCGAATTGAGTTAAAATTGTATTAAAATATTTTTAAAAAAACAAAGAATAATCGTATTAGAAGAAAACATTGAATTTGAAAATTAAAAAGTTGGTTAGATAGATATAAGGTGGAGGAGGGGGTGTTAGAAAGCAGCTCTGCTGTACAGGTGGAGTCGAGTGTACCTCGTCGTTGATCATGTCAAACTGAGTGAAAAATGTATGTGTGAAATCTGAATTCGATGAACTATTTTTCATTTGATTGATGAATTGTTTCAATATAGTACAAAATGTTTTTACAAAGTCGAATACAATGACAAATTATTGCATATGAAAACCGACTCTGAGCGGAGACAGACCTACAATACTACGTGTACATTATCGTTTATTATATGGTCAAAGATATTAATTATTATAGTAACTTGTTTTACTATTAGTAATACCGTATAAGTACCTAGGGCAATGGATAAAAATAATCTAAATATTTTAAAAATGTCAACGCTTATAGGAAAATAAAATAATATACGTTTACATAAGTCCTTGCTAATATTTTTTTGAATTACAATAACCAACCTAAAATCGTTAATATTTTTTTAACTGTCAATTACTTCAAAATTTTAAATTAATATATCTTTAAAAATTGTAGGTAATTTTTAGGCTTCAGTTTGAACTACACAAGAAGTATAACTATAAGAAGTATATACTACAACTATAATTTAGCCATACAAATAGTACGTTTGACATAGATATTTCAAATTAAATTAATACAATAGTTTTGTACACTGGTCGATTTTTATATTTTATGTCTTGTCTTGAAGTGCCATGTTCTGGTTGCTTTGAATTATTATACATATCATATTGACACCGAAGTTCAAAAAAATAGCACACTATATATTATAAATTCAACAGTCTGTATAATATATATATATAAAAAATTGTTGACTTTTAAGTTTTCAGTTTTTCACTCTTAAATTGTTTTTTCTTTCTATCTATATCTTAATCCGAGTAGGGACAAATGGACGTAGCCGATTGGACGAGGTGACTATTAGACGTACAAAAATATAATAATTAAATTGATAAAAATAAAAGTATAAGTAGTAAAATTAATAATTGAAATACAATATAAAAAATAGTTATTCATATTATTAGGTTTTTTATCTATGATAAAACAATTTTAGTGAAAATGATTTAGTATAATAACAATATTAATGAAGAGAAATATTTTGGGTGATTCCATGGAAAAATGATAAAATTTGGTAATACGTAGTATTCAATAATAAACTATAAGGTACGATACGATAATTTAATTTGTTATATTATGAACATAATAATTGGTTTTATAATTTATATTATATAAGCTAGAACTAAAACATATTTATATTTACGTAGAATCACCCAAAATAACTCACTTAATTTGAATTAATTTTAATATTAATAATTTTTAACATTTAAAATTTTTATTTTAATATTTTAGTACGGATCAATTGGGCTTATTATTATAATAAATTATTTTTTTTTTTCACAATAATGTGTTTTTATTTTTTCATTTTTACTACTGATGTTTTTATTGATTGATTTATTATTTTGTTTACGTCCATTCGTTCCAGATCGATCTTAATCGTACGTATAACTTTATTAGTAATATAAAATCGTTGGGACCTCCTTTTAAAATATTAAATTCAATAAATAATCCATCAATTTGTATTTATTTTATTTATACATTTTTTTGCTTTTAAATTTTTTTATTGTGATGAAAAAAGTATTGTTGTGGATATTTCAATATTGTGCAGAGGCCCAGGGCCCCGTTTCCTCTCATATAGGTATAGACATATATTATAGTATAATGTCTATAGACGTGGCCATCCCACTCCTTTTATTATTCCTAGGTCCACCAACGTTACGATTCTGTTTTTAATATAGACGTCATATAATCCATAGTTTATTGGGTTGGATATAATTCTATTTACCGTTGAATATAGACAGTCGATTGTCGTTTCAAAGTAAATAAAACGTGCAATTGAAAACACGCAACTTGTTAGAATATAATATAATATATGATTTAAACAATTTAATTTAACATAAAACGACATATTTTATACAAAACACTCATCAAATCGGATACAACGACCACGTTTGTAGAAAAACACGCTTAATACGAGTACCTACGTTTGATGTATAACATGATTTTATATACGTAACAATCGATGATTACACATAGACAGATGAATTCCGGTCAGTGATTGGTTATTGTGTACCTACAAAATAGTTTGATTGAGGATATTTCTTTGAAAAAAAGCGATTAAGTGATTCAGTCAAGTATAGGTATGGCGTACAGCTATATTAAAACTGTAATATTGAATATTATAATATAAATAAGCTGTGAATCGAGATTTTCTCTAAAGTTTACATACTGAGTAGTAATTCACCGATAATGCTCTCCACCTTTTAGCCTAATGTGATAATGTATTTATTGAAATCCCGATTTTTGAACACTTTTCATGAGAATGCAACAAAGATGAGTGTCCTGTGGGGAGATACTATAACTTTTTTTCTTTCAAATATTAGAACAAAAATTTTACATTGTCAATGGTTACGCAAATGATTTTTCTAAATTATCTTAATTTGAACCAACAGATTATCAGTTATTTAACCTTGTGCAGATAATAATACGTACAAAAGATATTATGTGTGCTGTAACGATTGGAAAATTAGTACGTTATCAATATAAATGTATTAAAATTGTGTAAATTGTAAAAGTATTCCAAACGTATTAAGTAGGCATTTAACTGAATATTACATATTTTATTTATATCTCATGTAAAAATATTATAAAGGATTATTATCCTTAGTAATGACATACATCTTAACAATTCAAAAATACTCGTTTGGAATTACATTTAGAAATATCAACATTTCCAAAATAATTATCTACTATGACAATTCATAATAAAAAAAAGGACCATTCTTAGTTAATAAAAAAATTGGAATCACCATAGGATAATCCTTAAATAGTATATAAAAAACCTATTAAAAAACTAAACACCTAATTTGAAAACAAGTCACCGCGTAATACGGTATATTTAAAATTTGAATTAATTCGGTTAAGATAGAGATGTTTGTATAGGGAGATTCACCCATAGTTATATTATAATAAGATATAGCTTTAAAATACTTAAAAACGGGTTGATACTTAATATATTATAATGTAATCGACAAATTTTTGACATCGTGTTGTTTCAACCGAATAAATATTTGTTTTTTGCTAATCATAATATTTTAAAGTGGTACCACCGCCTGCAGCTTACATTTTAAATGGGTACCTATAAATTATTTTTTTTCTTTCATTACGGTAACCAAAATAAAGATAGGTTGTTTAATATTTATTAACGTTATTTTTAAAAACTTTTATCAGAAAGTTTGTAATGAAAATAATTAAGAGTATATGCGTGATAAAGTTTCAGATATAGTTTTTTTAATTTCACATTGAACAATAATTTTTGGTAGAGTTTTCACGGAGTTCATCTGATTTGTACCAAAATTCATAATATTAAGAAGGTCGATCCAATCTTTTGAGTTCTTTATACTTTTAAGGATTTTATTATTTTTTAAATATCTCCTATGCGAATAGTTGTACTTTTTGAAATCAAGAAAATATCAACTTAATTTAAATACTAGTCACTTTTTTTATTCAAAATATCATTATACCTATCTAGGTATAATTTGTGAAAAGTACGACTGATGAGATTTTATTTAAAATAATTTTGTAACGTTCTCTAATATAGTGTACTATCGACGTCATAATTATTACCACATTGTAAAATATAGTTGATCATGAAAAATAATAATATATAAAGTTTAGTGGAGTTATCGTTGGGTAGGTAAGCATCCTGGATTAATGTTCATTTTTAAAATACAATTTTTTTAGGCGAGAAAATATTGTTCAAACATTTACGATAAAAAAAAAACTTAGCTGTATTAAAAAATACTTTTTATATTTTATAAGAAATAATAATTATTATTTTTATCATTATTAATACCTACTTATTACTATGTATTTATGTATTAACATATTTTATATTGTATCTAACGGTTCTTTTGTATGAGTTTGAAACTTTTCAATGTTAATATTTAGTGGCAAAACATTATACAAGTAATAGCTTTTCAAATCATTAATGCTTCACTTTATTCTAAAAAAGCAATTATTATTGTCGAAACTAAATACCTGTTTATTATATTTCCAGTTCAATAGCATCCAAAACTGATAAAATGCTAAAAAAGAAATAACCACAAATCCGTGTTTTTTAGACCTAAAAAATAAATAAATACCACGTCGGCCTGTGTATTTTTATCCGCAATGGACCAAAATCCTTGTTATTTGACAAACATTGCTTGAAAGTCATTTACTTGTTTCTACGTATTTCTATGGAACTACGCTTTTATAACTTTGATACATTCCTTTAAGTGTAACGTCGACACTTAGCATTCCCGAATCTTGTGTCAGTGACGTGTTTTTGTTTCCAAACTAATATTTTAGATTCTGAGTGAAACGATGAATGTATTGATTTTACAATGATGTGTGTTTTTTTTTTATTTTTTTTTTATTTTTTTTTTTTTTTTTAATTTTTTTATTTTTTTTTTTATTCTTGTGTCTGTCATCACGTTTTAGGACCGTAAAAGTGCTTGGATTTTCTTCATCAGTAGCTTTTCTGATAGGAAAGTGAATCTAGTTGGTACTTTGGGGGGTCAAAAGTATAAATTTCCCAGTAGTTTTCACAAGCGCCAAGAAAAACAACATAAAAATTAAGGAAAAACGGGAATTTTTACGCAAAATTGGTTTTCCAAAAAATCGATTTTGGTTTTTGGTGTAACTCTAAAACAAATGAACGTATATACATGAAATTTTCACTGGTTGTTTATATTTGGATTTTCTATACACGATAACATTTTCAAAATATTTGGATTTATTTTGAACTGTTTAGGGACATTTTCATTTTCCATTTTTTTTTAGTTTTTTTTCTAAAAATAGCAATAAAATTTTATTTGTTGGTTGCGAAAGCTTGAAAATTTAATAGAAGGCTCCTAATATATTGTTTCAAAGGCAGATGAAAAATATTAAAAATCCTTAGTCACAATTTTTTTTTATAAGCATTTAAAGTTCAAAAATTGACAAAATATGGATTAAATATGGATCAAATTATTTTGAGTTAAGAATTCGTAAAAATTTTTCTTTTTAAATCTAAGATTTGAAAATTAAACACAAGATTCCTTATAAGATTATCTACCTTTATCAAAAAAAAAATGTCTATAAGAAATTCAAATTAAATTTTTATGACCGTTTGAAATTCAAATTTTTACAACATTGAATATTTACTCGATTTCCCATGTAGCGATTTCCTTATTTTGTTGTAATTCAAAAACAAATAACTGTAAATACATGAAAATTTCACTGAATGTTTATATTGGCATTTCCTATACACCATACAATTTTGAAAATATTTTGACTCTTTTTGAGCTGTTTATGGACATTTACAGCTTTCAATTTTTTTTAGTTTTTTTTTCTATAAATATCAATAAAGTTTTATCTGTTGGGCCAAAAAGTGGAAAATTTTAATACAAGGCTCCTGATATATTGTTACAATAGCAGTTGAAAAATATTAAAAATACATAGGCACAGTTTTTTTTTATAAGCATTTAAAGATCAAATTTTGACAAAATTTATCAAAATCTCGAAAATTATCAATCATTGTAATTAATAAATTATAAAATGTTCAGTTTTTATAGCTAAGGATTGCAAATTTTAAACAAAGGTTCTCATAAATAGTTCATACTGTAACCAAAAAATCTAAAAAATATATGAACACAGTTATTTTTTATAGACATTTTAAATTCAAATTTGGACGAAATTACATATTAAAAAAACCTAGAATAACTATTATAGTTATTTTGTTGTGATTGAATAATATTATTCGTGGGTACTTGAAACTTCTAAAGTGTACTATTATATGTTATTATTATATGATAGTATCACGGTTTTTGTTGATGTATAACGCGTTAAAGTACCTAATGGACATTGTGATATGATTAATTTGGAATTTATTATAGGTACCTATTATAGTTCAATTTTTTGTTTAATACCATAGATATGTATATAATATTATAATATATCTTATACATAGACTGACATACCGTCTCCGCTCAGAATCGTTTTTCTTATACAATGATATTATATCGTTGAATTCAAATTTAATATCATCCATTATACAGTGACCCACTTGTAACCTACTGTACAGCAGAGCGACACCCACTTGCCCACCTTTTTATACTTACAAATAGCACCTATTACAAAAGTAAATCATACATAACATAAACGACGACAACTGTTAACAGTCGGAATTGAAGGGTTTTACAATACTGATATTATAAGACCGATAAGTATGAGTAAAAATGATAATAATAAAAAAAAAAAAAAATCAAAGCAATAATAACTTACCTATTGATAGTACTTACTATAGTCCGTTCAAAATAAGAAACGTAGACGGCGGCCGACTTCTGCGCATGGGCGTGGCCTCACTACGCCTATCGAGCTTTTACACCGTCGCCGGCGAGAGCGTCGCCTCATTCTATTGTTGACCAGTGATGCGAACAAATAACTTAAAATGTATTGAACCGGCACGGCGCTGCGTTGGGCTGTATTCACCGTACGTCAGCGCAGCATACAACCTTTTTTTATTATTATAAAACCATTTTTTTAAACTAAATTTTTTTTCGAGTTATTACCAGGTATATTACGTAAAAACATAAAATATAAAAACAAATTTAAACATAAAAATTATTTATTACAATACATAAAAAGATAAACAGAAATTAAAAAAAAAGTCAATAGGTAATAAAAAAAAAATATAAAAAATTTAAAAAAAAATTACTCATAATCAGAATCAGTTTCTCCCGTTATTGTTAAAACACAATGTTCCATTTGGTCAATTACTTCGTCCATGATATCGTCGACTTTCCAAATTTTCTCTTCTTCTCCGATGACATGTTTGATGAAATTTTGCCAATTTTCTGATGTCACCCTTTCAATTGCCGTATGAAGAAGTTGGCGAACGTCGTCCATCTTAAATGTGGTGTTTTCGCGTTTTGCGTAACCTTTTACCATAGCCCATGCCAATTCAATTGGATTAAATTCGCAATGATAGGGTGGTAATCGGAGTACGGTGTGTCCTGCTTCTTCTGCAATTTTATCGATGACGTAAGATTTATTACGTGGTATTTCGCGTACTTTGGCCATCAGTTCATGCTTCAAAAATGGTCTGTCAAGAACAACACCTTTTGATTGAAGCCACTCCGATAATTGGGCTTTGTTCCAACGCGTACTCGGATATTTTTCCAATTTGACGGAATGGTATGGGGCGTTGTCCATAACAATAATGGCATTAGGCTCAAGTCGAGGTAGAATAGCCTCAAACCATTCTTTGAAATTATCACCATTCATTTCATCGTGATAATCCGCGCTATTTTTTTTGGATTCAAAGCATAATAAACCACCTGGCAAAAAACCTTTGTCCGAACCGATATGAAGTATTATCAGCCGCTTGCCCTTGCCAGTTGGGTTGGTCGACCCGGTCGTTAGTCCTTTGTTGAACGCGTCGTGTTTGGAAAGAACAGTATTGTCCTTCCACACGCGGTCCACACAGTCGCCTGCATTCAACCACGTCTCGTCCAAATAATGAATTTGTCGACCTTCCTGACGATACTTGCGGATATTATACAAATAATTTCGGCGCCAAACAATCAAGTCTTCCCTCTCCGTTAGCACACTGCACCTTTTTCTTTTTTCGAACACAAAATCCAATTTCTTGATGGTACTGTACAAAGTAGTACGTTTGAAATTAGGAAGCGATGGATCTTCGTTCACTGCAACTAATATTTTGTCGATCGTAGGTAGTTCACGACGCAACCAAAACGAATGTACTTTTTGTCGTAATCCATTGCGATCTAAATCATCAATTTTGTCGAAGAGAGAAGACTTAACGCGTTTTTTGTTGGGAGATGTAACCGTATTTGTACGTCTGTATTCAGTGATGGTTTTACTAATTGTCTCACGACCTAACCCCGAGGCCTCTGACAAATTATTGACAATATCTTCGTACTTGATGTCCGGCGATTTCATCAAAATATCCTTGTACAAATTTATGACCATTATTTTTTGACGGCTGGATATATACTGTGAAAAAAATATTAACTTATATGAATAACTGATGTATAATACCTAATTATTTAATAAACATAATAACACATTAAACTATTATTATTATTTATGTAACATACATCGACGAATATAAAATATTAAAAATGTTCTACTTACTTTTCCTTTTGGATTTTTTCTCTTTGGAGAAATAGTAGACAATTCATCTGGATCAGAAATATCACCAAAATCACTCATGATGAAAAAAAAATCTCTGTAGGAATAAAATTGTGAACACACGTTACGCTAAGCACGGTCGGAACACAATGAGACCGAATTCCACAACGAACGCTAATACATCGACAACGATCGTATATCAGCGGCCGTCGTCGGTAAAATAGACGCACGGTGGGAGAAACATCTGTCCGCCGCCGTCGAAAACTGGTCGCCGCCGTCTACGTTTCTTATTTTGAACGGACTATAGTTTATTCTCGAAGGTTATACATAATATACCTAGGTACTTAGTATAAGTCAATTTCAATTAGCATTAAAATAACATAAAAATATTATATTTAATCCAGGTCTTTTAGAAATCGTTCATCATTGCAGGGTGGCTTCTTTTTATCTAGTAATTCCATAGTCATATTACTCAATTGTCACATATTCTAAATGTGACTGAGAGATTAGACTGTATATTATTATATATTATATATCTTAATAATAAAAAGTGCATGTCTAGTTGAAATTCGTTTCAAACTGAATATAAATCATAAATTCATAATATGATGTCAATTTGAAATTTTTTTTGATTTTTTTTTTTCTTGATTATAAAGTGTTCCTGACAAGGTCATCTAAACTTATAGATAATATTAATTACATTTACAACAGAATTAACAATTGATAATGCATAATTTTTTACAAATTATATACCTACAACAAATTACAAGAATTTACATCGATAAATATATAATTGTACAAATAAAAAAAAATAAAAAAATAAAATAAATTATTTAGGTGATTTTAAACTATTTATTGGTGTTGAGGGAGACCATCATGAGGACGAATTTGAAATATTAAAACACATCTAATACTCTTTAGTCTATATTATGAACGTTTAGTTACTTATCACAATTTTTTTTTTAAATATTCTTTCCTTCAACTATTTTATAGTTTTTTTTCGTAATATGAAATGTACGAAATATTTTTTTTTCCATTTTTATGTACTCATACATCATAAACCCTGTCAGTATTATATTATTGGAAACAAACTTTCAGAAAAATCTATTTTCAAACCAGAGTTTTATTTAACGTACTTACATAACTAAAAACCAACAATACGTGCTTTTGACAAGTTCAGAATATTTTTATATTTTATTAACACTACTCTTAGTTTACAACCTTGGTGATGATGATATATTAATGTTCTTCTTTATTTCATTATTCATGCTTTATTTAACAACTATGTCTTAAACAACAAATACCATTAAAGTCGAACAGTCCATTAAAATGTTTAAACACATGTCTTTATTAGCCTGGTAGACTTGATTTGCAAAACATTAATGATAATATATTATGTATAGGTACTATTTGTATTTTTATAATGAAATTTCAACACAAAACATATTAATAATTTTGATTTGTCAGAACTTTGTACAAAATATCTTGTAAATTTACTGTCTATAATCTATAATCGTTTAAACGTATATTTAAATATTAAAATACGAGAGGCTTAAGGTATTACGGATATGCAATTGGAATAATCTTGTGCCTTTAATAATCATTAATTTTTATGAGCACTTGAAATTTTTAAATCTATACCTACCCATACACCGTAGAAAATCGAGCTCTGGCAGTTGTAATATTTTTTTAACACAATGCTTCATTAATGATTTTACATTTTCAAAAAAATAAAATATAAACATCACATTTAAATTTTAAGCTAGGTACACGACGGGGCGATTCGAGAACAGTGGCAATTCTGTCTGACTTTTTACAATGAATAAGTTTAACATTATAATATTATTATTGAAGAACATTTTAATTTGGCATATTTATTTTTAATTTTTTTCACACTTTGCAGTTATTTTATTCTAGAAAAATTATAATATTTCAATTTCGTAATTTTGTCTTTACATATTATAAATTAAAGCACTTTGATAGAGCTTAACGTCAAAACAAATTAGTGGTAAAAATCATCAACATCACTAACATTCTGTGTCTTATCTTGGTTTATTTTCTTTTGATGTAAATTTATTGTTGTTTTTTTATAAATAATTAAACGTTTAAGACCAGCACTTATATAATCCTTGTTGATTTTTGTTAACAATGTACACTTTGAGTTAAATGTTAAGATTTAAATATTATATAGCCGGAGTGCATTCAAGATAAAAATAATGATTAGACTTGTGCGATCAGATTGTGGACGTAAGACATGATACGAATCGAGTTTTGACGGTCGGTCGTGGTGTATTTTTTTAATCTGGACATATTTTGATCAAAGGGCATTTTAAGATTGGAATGTTATTTATACGAGATAATAGAAAAGGAACAATACCACTGAATCAAGTGAAAATACCTTGTTTGAGACAAGGATTATTATTATTTGCAAAAAATCGCTAACTTCCAATTTGCAAAATTGCTGGCATTTTTCTACAACAAGAATGCAATCGATAACCCTATTAATACTGGAGATTTCGATTGACGACACACACACACACACACACTACAACAACAACAACGACAACTGAAAATGTGTTAAGACAAAATATTATAGGTATTAACGTTAAAATAAATAAAACAATAAGTAAATATTCACCCACGTGTAACACACCTACCGTTCCAAAACCTACAGTACCTCCCCCCTCCCAATGGCCTAAGTTGCCGCGGGATAATTAATAAAAAAAAATTAATAAATAAGTACCTAAATATGATGTCTGTCGCTTGGAATATATTGTTAAAAATATATTATTTGATTTATGATAATTATTATTAATCGCGCCTACAAGTCGTTTACAAAATTTACAATAATTATGACCACCTTTTGCAACTTAAATAGTATCTATTACTACATGGATACGTATTTAATTTGTACATATAATATTATTATGCATTCAAAGAATGTGCCGATCTCAATTATACGAAACTTGAAAATTAAGGGTATTATAATTTATAAATTCAATAGTGTCTTTGATACCTCGGGGTTTAATTTAATTTTTCACAAAAAAATAAAAAAAATGGGCATTTGATATATTTTTTTTTTGCCCTTTAAATGTTTAAAGCAGTGACATTATTTCCGAGAAGAAAATGTAAATGTAAATTGCTCTGAAATCGTGTCAAATCATAAGTTTCCTCTTTTAGAGGTGTTCCTTTATATAATTATTACTTACATTTTGAATTATTTATTTCATATTTAATCTATGAATTTATACTTTAGATTCTGAGAGGAGCGACGAACGTATTGATTTTACAATGACGTGTTTCTGTTTTTTTTTTATAATTTTTTGAATCAGTAAATAATTCTTTAGTTTTCAACTTTGAAGGTAGGTTTTTGTAGAAAATTGGATGTAGCTGATAATATAGAGAAGCCAAAAGTAAAACAAATACCCAGTATTTTTCAAAATAATCGGGAAGAACAAAAATTCAAAATTAATTAATTATTTCTCCACACGATACTGCACCAAACGATTTTCATTACATTTCTATAGTTTTAACAAAAGCGACCCATTGATGTGCTCTTATAATATATTAATATCTACTACAAAGGACAACATTTATATCGGTTTTATTTATTTTTTTTTTTGAAACAACGATTAAAAGATGTAAATCAAATGGAACGGTCAATTAATATTCGTATTCCCTTGTGCAGGACTGCAGTTGTCGGTAATAAAACGTACCTATACCACCTAAGGTATATGCGATTTCACGATGGGTACTTTTTAATCGAAAATCATTATAAAAAAAACTTTAATAATTTGACCTGCAGGGTACTATGGCTGCTGTTTTACCATCGGCCTGGGAGTCAAACTAATACCAGCTACATACATGTAATATACTAATTATAGACGTTTATCATGGAGACAATACTGTTTTAATATTATTACGGGACAATTAATAACTATTGTTAATTAATTTACAATGTGCAGGGGTTGTATCGTAACATATCAGTACCACCGTTACGGGTACCATGGTACCATTTTTGCGGTATGCCCCTTTTTTATGAGTTGACGACGTGCGCCACACTAATCTACCAGAAGGCTGGTGCATATTATATAGTATAATAATTATTATAATATATTTATTCGTTTTTCCGACGAACCGCGACGAATAGTAATCACTGCAGGCTGGGTGTGCAACCGATGTGTGGTTGTCAAATAAATAAATAAATTGAATTTCATATTTCGTACGTGGAATGTGTGCCCTGGCAACGGAGGTCTGCACTCGGCGTACGTACAACACTCTTATTCGATACAAAACCGTATTTGATTCGATGTTATGGTAATAAACATTTTACTATGACGAATTTCCATTACGTTTAGTGATACGCATTCCATGTCAAAACTCGAAATACGACGGGGGCGAAAAAAATAAATAAAATACGAATTTCGCGTGTATTACACAATTGTATATAATATGTCATGTATTTTATATTAAACCTATTTGAGAATTATACGTAATATTTCTCACCCGGCGTCTTGCATATATTATTATTATTATTATTATTATTATTATTCACGACGTTCTTTTATCTGACGACGACCGACCGGAAGCGGCGGAGCACTGTTCGGATTTATAATAATATTATGTATACAAATATAATATAATATTATTGTTATCATTTAAACAGGGCCCTGTGCACTGTACAATATATTTATGCCGCAGACTTTTAGCATTCGACGCTGTGTTTAGAGATCCACGACAACCATACAACTGTAGTCAGTGTTCGTATTAGATAAGTACTTTTCTTATCTAGATAAAGATAATGCAACTCAAATGTATCTAGATGGATATAAAAGATAACTTAACTCATATTTATCTAGATAACGGTAAATACTTTATATCTAGATAAAAAAAAGATACAATTATTTTTTAAATGGTTTTAAATTTAGGTATATTATTTTAGTTGGGCACTAGGAACATAATAAAAATGATATAAATACAAATAATTACATTATTTGTAAACCATAAACTTTGTTTGAGAATCTGTATAAATATTTAAAAATGCATTATTTTGTACAATTTAGCGATTTTTACCAATAAAAAATGTATCTAGATGAATTTATTTAGATTAGTAAAAAAATATCTAAGATGAACGTTTAGATACCTTGTAACTATTTATCCAGATGAGATAAAAGATGAACAAATAATTATCTAGACATTAAACTAGATAAGTCCGAACACTGACTGTAGTCCTACGATAACGCAGATTTATCTTCGACATTGTTATTAACGTATTGTCATTGTTGTTATTACATTATTGCCATCAACGATTCGTGTTTTTATAGAGGAAGCCGAACCCGAAGAACCCGAACCGGCCAGTAACGCGTACGGACGGCGGAGGAGCAGAGCCGTACTTTACCAATTGTCCGGACATTACAAGAGTGATAAACCGAAAACCGGCAAGCTGAAACTGAACAACGTGAGTTTTGTTTGTTTTAGTCAAATCGTACAATGATAATATTACATCCGGACATCCGGTGATATGCGATTGCGCGTATCCCTCATCGTTATTGGTACTTGGCACGATTTAGTACGTCAGTGCGATTGCGATACACCTTACCCTTGAAAACATCACGAGATAGAGCACGAAAACGAGTGCAACGTTGTCGTCGTAATATAGTTTAACTATTTAATATATCATATTTGTAATAATTTCAAACAAAACATTTTCCACCTTTTAAACCTGTTTGAAATTCGATCCAGACCGGATTGATCGCAGGATTATATTACCACACAACACCGCACTTGGAATCAATCATGAACCTAATAGACGTAATCAATTTTCTCTCTAAAAAAACTAATTTACCTAATTTTTACATAAAAAAAAAAAAACATTTTTTTTTATTACATGTATTCATAATAACATAATGTAAAATTACTATGGAACTAATGGGCCCTGTGTTTATTTTCGATCAATAAAAAAAAAGAAAATTCATTTTTCAACAGTTCATATATTTAAAAATAAACATATTTGACATAGGTAGTAAATACTTAGTAAATTTACCGTCGAGACGTCGAGTAAAAAAATGTGATAATAAACATTGAGCATAGTAAAATATTTTTATTTTTTTATAATTTAATTGAAATGTTTTATGTATGAAATGATTAATTAATGTTCTAACAAAATAAACCCAACAGTGTACGGTAGATTAAATGGCACATATCATTATCTAATGCAATCTAAGTACAATATGTAATCATAAATTATTTCCTTGGTCTGGTATATAATATACAACCAGTGTTATTGATTATGCATTACCATCGTATATTTTAAATTGGTCATATACCTACCTAATTATAGTAGCTATAGTAGTTGTATTACATGGTTAATTTTTTCGATGTCTTATTTAGTTGGAATGGCTTTGATTATATGTATTTTTATTTTTGGTGAAGATATTAATATTCGTTTCAGCGTTCATTTATTTTTTCATGATTTAATGACAAAATGTGTATACCTACCGGTGGACGTGCATTGTAAATTCAAGCATTTAAAGTTCGGTGAAAACTATGGACCTTATTGTCATGCAGACTTTAAAATTAGTTAATCCAATTAGTTTTCCAAAAATATTTTCAAAACAACGGCAACGTTGCACTTGGTTCAGTTGTAGGTGCCGACAACATATTATACGCAATCGTAATAGCTCAAAAGGTCAGTTTGCAATCGTAATTCGACCCGATATATTATTATCATAGTTTATTATTATCAAATCTTGCGATCGTTGACGGCATCACGCGGTTTCAGTAAACGTATTTATTTATTTTACATCGATTAATAATTATTTTTTACTGCTAACTAACTACTGCGGAAAAAATTCAATATTTATGTTTTTATTTTTTGTCCAACCGACTATGTTATTATATTATTATAAGCGCTATTGACTTCGTTTGATATAGAGCCGAGCCATCTCATACCTGGATGAATTTAAAATTTTTCCTAACTGTAATTGTTAAAAAACAATTTCCCATTGGTACATTCAAGTGTATACGTGAACTCGATTTTAAGTGTTTGTTCGAAGAGATCCACGGGAAATTAGGACACTTTTCGTTATAACAATCAAATATTTTTGAGTTCAGTTTTCTATACTGTACGTTAAAATAATAAGACAGACTGTCAAGATGTGCGTTATTTAGTCAGTGTTATATATATATTAGAATTTCCTTAAAATGAAAAAAAAAAACATTATACGCTGTTGGATAACATAAAATATGTTCAATCCAAGATAATAATATGAACGGTTTACACAAAATTAAATGAATAGAATTCCGATTGCAGATAGGTGTAGTTAGCTATCGGTGACTAATCACATAATTATTTTGGAATTACCTATACACAAATTTAAAGTAATTTTTGTTTACGTGACTCACGGGGAAAATGTTGGATTTTTTATCTTTATTAATATAATGCTATATTTTCTATTATATATGTACATAAAATAGTCATTATTCCACATAACAATAAATGTTAAAAATTATAATATGGCAAAGAAAATAATTAGAAATTGTGTATTGTTCTTCTTAAAAACCACGATTATAATACAGAGCTATAGTTATTTGTCCATTTTAATTGATTAGAAATGGTATTTTTCTTAAACATTTTTTTTCTTAAATTACATATTTAATTTTTGCTTGAAAAAAACCAACAAGTTATAATTAATGTAATTGTTTAGCAAAGAAAAATCACTAAACCATACGTTTTAAAGTCAAAATAGGCCGAGTTATGAGCGCTAAATATAATAGTCATTATTGCCCGTAATTTGTTCAAGCACAGGAATAGTATGTAATAATAATAATAACACATGATTGAAAATCAGGACCGTAAATTTATTCAATTGCCTTTGAATATAGAATATTGATTGTGTATATTCTAAACCCAGTTCTATTTCGTTGATAAATAGATTACCTACTGCACACCATACTAGATAATATAAAACTACTCGAGTACACGAAAACCAGATTTTTAGATTCATAGTGATATGTCAACGAGGAGATTTTACAATGACGTGTGTGTGTTTTATTTTTCTGTGTACCTGTCATCACCATGTATAGAGCGGTTAAAATTCAACTTTGAGGATGGGTTTTGGAAGAAAATTGGATCTTTCCGGAACTTTGGCAGGGAGGGATGGGGAAAAAATTAAATAATTTCCAGTGATTTTTCTTATAGTTGGAAAACCAAAAAAAAATTACAAACAAACGGGTACATTAATAATTACAAAATAACATTTTAATTTGTCAAAAACAAAGAACCGTAGTTACTTGAAATGTTGACAAAATATATTAATAATATTATTATCATTTTATTTTCGTACAATAATTTGTAAATTATTTTGTCGTTTTTCAGTATTTTTTTTCGTTTTAAATGAAAACATTTTTTTCTAGAGAGCAAAAACCTTGTAATTTTCATACAAAGTTAATCATAAGTTACTCGAACAGGAATACGTTTGAAAAAAAATATCAATAATAAAGAACAATTTTTATTTACAAGGCTCATTTTAGAAATTCACAAAAATTTAAAAATACTTTTCAGCTTATAATTTATGGAATTTTAAATTGTTATGCTTATTGCTTGAAAATAGAACACAGATTCCTCATAAGTGATTCTTATTGGAATTCAAAAAGTAAAGCATAAAGCCAGATAATTCATGTTTATGAGTATTTTAAGTTTCAATGTTTACGAAATTGGATATTCGAATATAAATTTAATAACTATTTCTCCTCAAACGATTTTTGTTATTCCGTGATCAAAAAATATAAATCGTATCTGGAATCGATTCATTAGTAAAATTATAAATGTCTATATAAAATTTCAAAAGTCCTAAAACATATTTTAAGCAAATACTTATAAAAGCCTCTGAAATTATATTAGTTTTTTCTTTTAAATTTTTATAAAAAAAAACGATTTATTGGTTAAAAAGCTCAAAAATCGTAGATTATTATTTTATTATTTTATCAAATAAATGAAATATATCATATTACCTATAAATCATATAAAATCATGTTTAAAAGTAATATTAGTAATTGGTGATATAACGTACATTTTTTTTTGGCTGGCACACAATCTTTTTGAATTTTTAAATTTGAAATATACGGGTACAGTCAATACAGTAAATTTGTGTTGGTCATCCTGGGTGTAGTTGTATATAGAGTATAAAATATAATCAATCTGAAATATTGAAACATAATATTAATATGATGATTGGTACACACAAACATACGAAATTGTAAATCCTGACTTTCGATCTAAATTTTTTTAATTACAAGCCAAGAAATAATCACAGACGTTTTATACTTTATTTATCTCTATCTTTTATAATTGAATGTCAGACGAGAGATTTAATCATCGGGGGTTAAGAGTAATGTTAATAGTAATGTAGATACATTAGTATTGTTCATTGGTTTTTCGGATCAATGTGAGTGAAGTTACAACTCACTTACAAAACTGCCCAAAACAGAAAGGTTATCCAATGGACACCAGCCAAATCCACGGTTACCGTGGTATTCAGCCGGTTCCAAAAATCAAATATTATTTGTTGTTAATATTGTTTACACATTTTAAATGTATTTCGTTTTATTTGAAAACCACTTTTTGCGAACATAATAATATTATCGTGTGCACATTGTTGTATTAATATTTTAGTTAACAGGTAAATATTTATATATTTGTATATATATTAAATACAATTACGAGTATGGAATTGTTCACAGTTAGGTCCACCGTATTTAAGGTTGCGGATTAGTATTTGTTTTATTAAATTACTACCGTTATGAAATAATTTTTAAAAAACGTTTACGTTTGAATTTTTTTGCAAACAATAGCTTACACACGTGTATGGTCCGACTATTGAAATAAGATAATATTATCTTGAGTCTTGAATGTATTTAATGTGTAACTAGTACTACCTTCCTACTGTATGAATCAAAAACATTCGGAATCCACGTGATTTTTTGCGTTTTAAAATACCATTGTTTGGACTTTGGATTTGTGCTCTATAATAATATGAAATAATATAATATAAAAAATAGATTATAATAATAATAATAATATGTTCTGTAAATGTGTGTATCGTATGCCGTTGTACATTGATTTTTTTTAATTTGTTGTTATTATGAAATAAAAATATAAATGTCAATGTTAACATGCCGATGTTTTATTTTTGATTATATCCAAGTTTCAAATTTTACTGACTAAAATGCCATGAGTGAACAACAACTGCTTACATTTATCAAACATTTAAAAACCTTGTAATACTGCGCATAAGTGCACCTGTATTGCCTACACATTGCGCCGTACATCGTTTTATACAAACTAAAAAATATGTAAATCCTGAAAACAAATGCTGCAGCGACTGTGTGTTCGGATTCGTCTCGTTTCGTTTGCCTGGGCTTGTAGCGTTTTGATGTGTTGTTATTATAAATACGAAAATGATCAATACATTGTATAATATAAATTGAATAGGTTTATAGCATTTTAATTAATGTTTATAATAGTTTAATCAGGATTGCAACTCGTAGTCCGACGGTATCAGCGTGCGGTACCAACAAAAATACTGTCCATTTGCGTATTGCGAGCATAATATTATTATTGTTTATTATTCATTTGCTATAAATCATCGAATTTAATTAGGCCGATGGTATTTGTATTTACAACGAGGATATAGTCTCGTTTTCAATAATCATCGATGCGGTGGCGAAACGTGAAAATACAGATATTTCGATACCGTTTTATTAAAACTCTACACAATTTATTTCTCGTCATTATACTACCTATTTTTTTATCTTTAAAATCAATTTTCATTTTTTTTTTTTTTTTTTTTAATCCATACTTGACCATAAGTATTTTTTAATGACGTCTAAACAATATAACGAGAAATTATTAAAAGCCATTATATTTTATTTATCAAAATAAACCATATTGTGTTTATCTTGTGACAGGACAATGGATACATGTCATTAGATCGTCGATTTTGATCATGTCAAACTCAAAGTATTAACTGTGCCAAATATATTGAATAGTTTACTACGAGAGCCGGGAATAAAAATGCATCGAAAAAAAACATTTTTTCACAAATTTTTAATTTTATTCATTACTCACAAATTAAAATACATAGTTCAATATTATACGAAACTGATTCAATTACAGTTTATCCGAATATAAGGCAGAAAACTAACATAATGACTTATACCTCTCACTAACGTAGTAGTGACACGAAACAAGAATTATATAATTTTTTTTTTATATTTAATTTCACGATTAATTGTGAATAAATAATTGAAGTTTGCAGCGCAACCGGGAGAAGCAAAACAAAATTCTCAATCTCACACAACACTATAAATTATAGTGAAATAATTCATTTTGTGGTATCTTCGGAAATAATAAAGCTATTTTTCGGCCAAAATATAGATATAATAATATATTTTTAACTGGTTTTTATTGAAGCTTATCTGTTTGGTTCACTGAACCCTTGCTAACCGAGGGCCACAAATAAAATCAGCCGAGGGTCGCGTGTTCGACATGCCTGATGTAGATCAATTGATATAGGTAAAATTAACAATTATATAGATTACGGCACACGTGTGGAAGTAACACTGTTATGCAAATCTGTCGACAATTTTGCTTATTTACGTATCAACCTGCACCAGCACGAACCGTTTAACCCGTATCATAATTCTATATAACATGGTAACTAAGTTAAAATCTATAAATAATATTTGGGTCGAATATCTATTATATACTGCATCGTCTGTATTTTCATTAAACAATCAATCACCTGCAATATACGTAGTTGGTAACCCTTGGAAAACGATTACAGTTTACGAAAATATTGTATTACCTATACGTTTTTTGTTTTTTTTTTTTAATAACTGCAGCAGCGGGTCATTCATTAGTCATTACTCTAAGCTCCTTGATGACACGTTTCCCACATAAATATACAGAAATTCGATAATCTTCTCACGGATAAAATTAGTTCTAAAATACTCCGAACCACCCCTGTCGAGAACGTTCTGTGAATAACTTAACGTTAAAACGCAAATTAAATTATAATAATATCGATACCTAATTAATGAGTTATAGATTGTGCTAACACTATCATGCTCCCCGATATTAATTATTAAACGTTTTGATACTAATGCTGTGTCAATATATGGATGAAAGGAAACCCGAGAGTGATTAGTTTATTTTTATTTACCCGTGTCGATGTAGTATATATTTACATACAATTATGAATTCAAATTTTTGTGTTTTTGTGATTTTTGTCTAAATTAGTTCGTGCACAGCTTTTAAAATAAACTAGCTTGATAATAAATACCAACAACAAATTCTTTCGAATTAAATTTAAAAATTATAAATAATTAGGTATATTCTATACCTAATATTTAGAAAATATAATAGTGAATCTTTAATTTTCCAAGCTTAAAATCAAGTTGTATGAATATATCAAGACTAGGTACCTACAATCTACATAATATTATCAAGTATTACACATTTACTTACCTAATTAAACAGTTTAATTTTATAATTTGAACTCCTAGTTGAAACTTAAAATTTCAAATACCAAACGAATGTGAGTAAAGAAAATTATTATTATAAATAATATTAATTTGCGTTCGATTATCTAGATAAATAATCGTCATAATTATTACCAAATAAATATCATTCATATTTGGTACCTAAGTACTTCGATGTCCAACGGACTTAAACTTCATTTTAATTTTTATAGGGTTCGAATAAAATATACTAATACTTATACAAATGTATTATAATAATAAAATCACAGTATCAAAAATATCGGCGACCTCAGTGTAGAACTGTGTGTCATATTCTTATTACATCCCATTCATTCCGTTATTGTGTGCTATAACTTATATTTAACATCGCAACTGTATAAATTAAGTGCATAGTACCTAAGCTATGTTAAACGGAGGGGAGTATGATAAATTGTATTTTCCTGTTATAAATAATCGTGTATAATTTTTAATATTATGTAATGCAAAAATCTCATAGATGTACATATTATTATTTTTTTAAAACCACTTTTAGTTTCTGTATACAATTTATTGTGATCACCATTGTAGACGATAATAATAATAGTAAATACAATACAACCTACCAATAATAATAGCTTGCTATAAACATCAAAAATATAATACAACGTGTTAATGCCTTATTGGACGAAAAACGCCAATACCTTGTTTATATTATAAAAAATGTTAGTATATGTTTATTAAGTAGGTATATACAATGTGCCAATAGTGTTATAAGGCTATCTATGTGTTTATTTATAATATTATACCTCTAAAACGTATTTAACATTTTTTTTTAAAAAAATTACAGAATGCACATACTATTTTCAACTCAGTTAACTTTTATAATAATATAATAATATCAAAGATTAAATCATAATATATGATATGAAATTATACATAATATCATAAAATGAGTGATACGTCATGAATAATAAATTATTAGTATAATATTATAAATGTGTATTATTATATTTTATACTATGAGCGTTTAAACCATTGTGGTTATAAAAACACAACCTGAGATAATTTTTTGTACAATTTTAATTTATTTAATTTATAATATTGATGATTTTATAATAGCATATTTATATCATCACTACCCCATTGAAACAATTATTTTAACCACATAATTTGTATGCGAAAACGTATTTCCCTCCAAAATTTTCAAAATAATTGAAGACTTACATGTTCAAAAACGACATCGAATGATACGTCTTGTTGAACAATAATATATGCTTATACCGCCGCACAGTGGGATGAAACCCATTTCTAGCTGGCCAAAAGTCAATTTTTGAAACGTTTCATAATTGATCGATGATCATAAATTATTTTTCTCTACTAAATTTGTGTTGTATTTATAGTATTAATAATAATTTTAAGCAACCCATCCACGAATTACACGAATTTGACTACGTAATATTATATTAATTTATTTAATATTTTAATTTTATAGTAAACAACTTTGATGTATATTTTAAGGGTTTATCCAACTGAAATCGGTTTAATGTCATTATATTTTAATTTAGTCATATATTCAATAAATTTGAACATATATACTTGTCTCAAAATTATATTTGTATTTTTTTTTTGACAATCAAATATTTAATAGTTATGATTATTATAGATAACCCAATTTCAATAGGCTGTGAATTAAATTTACTTCATTTTACCACTATCTGACCTATTTCAATTTATAAATAATGTTCTTGCGTTTAAAAATAACTATAATTCATTTGCCTTTATCTGCCCCTCTTAATTTTAGGGGATTTAATTTAGAGATGCACAATATACGGATCACTGAACTACGCGCGGCTTTACGGCCTATATTATTTATTAATAATCGTTGTCCGCGGCCGTTATCGATTAGTAATTACTTTTTAATGATTAAACAGGTCGTATTGTAACATAGATTTGATCAGTTTTGGTAATATTTTCGCATTTACTGTAAGTACTCGCAAGTAACAGTAAATGTTGTGTTAGTTTATTGAAAACATTTAAATTTAAAAAAATATTATACTGGTACAGAAATTGCCTTTTTTTTTATTTTTTGTAATTTTGTTCTTTGTAATGGATCAAGAATATCAAGGTTTGAATGCATTTAATTATAAACTTAACACAGTATTTTAAAGTTTTATTTATTTTAGCTGGTACAAGTCATGGTGGACATAATGACTACACGTATGAAGAATTATTTAATTTTTTGCGTCAAAAAGGGAACTTAAAACCACAAAATTTTACTTCAAGAACAATTTTATTTGATATAATTAAAACTAAGTATGGAGGTAATAAATGGGACGAAGCTTACGAGAAAATTGTCAAAGGTAAAATATTATCATTTTCCGTAGCTTTATCAAAAAAATGGACTCAAAGTAATAGAACGTTAAATAAATTCATTGAAAAAAATTATAATTGGCTTCAAATAAAATTCGAATTGCCCCAATCAATTACCAATAACAATATTGGAATTATTGGTAGACCAAGAAAATTGTTTTCTGTAAGTTCAGATAGGACTAAAAAAACAAAAGTGAAGCATATAGTAGATTCTTACACGTCTCCTGAACTTGTAAGCGCCATGTTAACAAAACTACATAAATCGGGTAGAAGAAATGTTGCTAGTGTTCTTAATGAAGCTCTTAGAACACCTAAAAGAGCTTCAAAAATTAAACGAGTCTTATCAAATTATAATAAATTAAAGCCTGTTCCGTATTCTCCTGCCGAAGCGCTTGCATTCTTAATTGAAAATAAGTTAACAAAGGAACAATATATAAATATCAGAATAGGATCGAAAAAAAGAAATTGCAATATTTACCCATCTTATGAAATTTTAAAAATAGAAAAAAAAAAATGTTATCCAGACAATATAAATGTTACTGAAATCAGTTGTGAAATTCCCTTACAAGACCTATTAAATCATACAACAAAACGTATTCTACAAATTCCAACGATAAAAAGTATAGAACAAACTATGACAAACTTAGAAATTATATACAAATGGGGATGTGACGGTAGCAGTGGTCAAGCGCAGTACAACCAAAATTTCAGTGGATCGACTTCATCTTCAACTACCGACAGTGATCTATTTATGTTTTCTCTCGTGCCACTTAAACTGCAATGCTCAGTTAACCAAAAAATATCAACAATTTGGAAAAACCCTACTCCATCATCAACTCGTTTTTGTCGCCCAATAAAATATATGTTAAAAAAAGAAACCAAAGAAAATACATTACTGGAAGTTGCGGATATTGAAAAGCAAATAAAAAATTTAATTGCTACAAACTTAACCATTGGAGATAAGGAATTACAAATTAATCATAAATTGATTTTTTCAATGGTTGATGGAAAGGTAAATTAAAATTAACTTTTTTACTAATTTTACATGTTATCATAATTACATATTTTCTTAATTATTTTAGGTGTGCAATTCGATGACAGAAACATCTAGTCAAACTTGTTACATATGTGGAGTCACTCCGAAAAACAGTAACAATATTGATGAGTTGACTAAAAAAAAAATTAAAGAAGACAACTTAAAATTCGGCCTTTCTTCATTGCATGCATGGATACGGTTTTTCGAGTGTCTACTACACATTGCATATCGGTTGGACTTTAAAACTTGGCAGGTAAATAATATATTATATGCTTGATTTTTAATTACTTTGATAATGTGTAGGTAATTTACTAATTATATCATAATATATTTAAAAATAGGTCAAAAAAACAGAACACAAGGCGATGTTTTCTGCTAAGAAAGCCCTTATCCAAAGTAAATTTCGTAGTGAAATGGGTTTATTGGTGGATGTAGTGTTGCAAGGTAAAAAATATGAATTAAACCGATAAATATCTCAAATGCTTTGAATTATCTAAAATGTTATTATGAATATTTTATAGGGCATGGTACCACCAATAATGGCAATACAGCTAGAAAATTTTTTAAATATGCATTACAGTCTTCAGAAATTACTGGCATAAATCTGGAATTAATCACTAGGTTTGGTAATATTTTGTCATGTATTGCTAGTGGCTACAAGATCAATACAAATGCGTTTGAAAATTATGGTATTGAAACTGCTAGAATTTTTATCAAACTATACCCATGGTTTTAT
Organism: Macrosiphum euphorbiae; assembly: GCA_949089665.1. NCBI lineage: Eukaryota > Metazoa > Arthropoda > Insecta > Hemiptera > Aphididae > Macrosiphum > Macrosiphum euphorbiae. Next base: position 68,015,077 of record CARXXK010000003.1, on the reverse strand, counting down.
ATGCCCCCTTCGGTGCACAAAATTTTAATTCATGGAGCGGATGTCATTCGTTACGCAATTCTTCCAATAGGTAATTCTAATTCTAAATAAATAAACCATCATAATATATGTGTAATTAAATATTTTTAGGACAACTTTCAGAAGAAGCCCAGGAATCACGTAACAAAGATTATAAAACCTTTCGAAAACATAACACTCGAAAAATGTCCAGAATAAATACAAATACGGATCTTCTTCATATTTTATTAGTATCGTCCGATCCTTTAATTTCATCTACACGAAAAGTAAAAAATAAAAATAAACTTGACTATTCCCCTGAAGTACAGTCACTTTTCATATTGTCCGATTCCGATTCCGATTCCGATACAGAAAGTGATTCCAAAGATAGTACTACAGAAAGTGATTCAGATGACTCGCATGATGGTTATACATCACAACTCGATTAGGTTGTTTTATAGTATATTTATAATTATTATATTGTTATAAGTTTGGTAAAAAAAATTTAAAATAATAAAATAATAAAATATAAAAATGCTTTGATGTTTAAAAATATAAGGTACTTCCTTCTCATTGTCCTTATGGGGATCCTATTAAAGGGCCATTGTCATGCCAATTACACTATGAATGCACAAATTGAGTTTAGCAGTCTTAAAAACATATAAACTTATGTAGAATATAATTGTTTTTAAATTTAAAAATAGTACACCCTTACTTCCTACTTAATAATGGGCAAAATAAAAAAAACTGATGCGAAATTTGGGTTCAGCATCCTTAAAAGTGATTGGTTTAATTTATCGCACAATATTATGTAATATAGTTTTAGAGTTATTAATTTATGTAAGCTAGAAACGGGTTTCATCCCACTGTGCGCCGCTGTGGTATCCAAATAATAACAGAATTACCTCTCAAATCTTGCAAAGTTTATTAATCAATCGTTTTAATTTTATTGATTGTTCTGAAAAATTAAATCATTCCAATCACCCGCTTTTAGAAAATAAAAGGGAAAATGATAAACGTATATATATCTATACTCATCACATTATGTAGTCTAATTTATTCTCTTCATATTATTATGCCTTCCTTAAATAATTAGCAATTGTCCTCTCTGTTCTATTTATACTCTCAGCTTGTGGAGAACCTCCCGCGAAGCAGTTCCCAAAGCGATATTATTTATGTAAAGTCTACGTTTGTAGGATTCACAGATGTTTATATAAATGTACCTATCATCTTCTCATATTATTATCTTCAATGCAAATCACAATATTGGATATTATTAAAGACAATCGATTACCAGTTTAATATAACCATGCTGTATATTATATAGGTACCTGCTGTTTTCTTAGTGTTGTAAAAACCATTGTGAAATTCTCGTCAAAGGTTTAGTTCTATCCCGCAGTATTCGAGTCACCTTTAGAAGACCGTATTATGCGTAGACCTAAAAAAAAAATAATTTACATAATATGGGTCAGCAGTTCTCGACCTTTTATATCCGTGTATCACCTACCACAGTTTGGAAATGTTACTTACCACATAGCATTTTTTTTTTTTTTTGAAAATGAAATATTAAAATATTATTATTAATATAAAATAAACCAATAATATTTGATAGTAATAATAAATTACTCGTACCACAGGTGGAGGGACGCTCGCTGGTATAGGTAAAACATTAGACTTAATATTATATTTTCACTATTTAATGTCCTTTGTATAAAATATGAAAGTCAAATATCCTTGCATGAGTAATAATTATTATGATTAAAGTTTTATTTACGACAACTTTAATAATAGTTACTAAATTTGGTTCTCCTCCTGAACTCGTAAGGAAACACCTGTGTTATGATATTATATTATATTAATCATCCCTAATTTACTGTCCAACCCGCTATTACAATATGATCCGACACTGAATGAACACTTACTGAAATTAGAGACAAAGATTACTTTTATTGTAACTAGTAGATTCATTTTCGAATCTATATCATGATTATTAATAATAACATGTTATATAATATGTATATTTTTACTTATTATTTTATTTTGAAAAAACAATATATTATATAACTATATAGTTTAACATTTCAAGTTTAGCCTCTGTCGCCAACTCTTTCGAACCAGAATTGATTCCTCGGACTATCTCTCATTTAATTTCCTATATGTACATATTAATGGGTTTACCGATAAATAATTTATCGTTTCTGTCAGAAACTCCTCTGAGTTCACTTTTTACTCAATTTGTTTATAAAATGTTAATGTTTAACTTCCTTGATTTATCTAACGTTTAGTCTTTGAGTGCTATACACTTTGGACATTTCATTACCTACCTACTTCATCTTTGCTTTTGTTATTGGTTTTCTTTCTGTGTGCACCTAAGCTCGGCCAACCATATATGTATTATGTATATAATTACTGGGCTCAGTTTTAAACCATAGAATATTGTAAAAAAAAAAAAATGATTTAACACGTATTATATACACACACATAAATAATAATACATTTTATTGTCTAGAACACCATTGTTCGTTACACTTTATTAACATCATGAACATAATGGCATCTATTGAGCGTTAACTTTCCAGAATTATAAACAACACAAAATAATAATTATAATAAATAATGAAGTTGTTCTTTTCTAGAATAATATATAATATGGTGATTCAACAAGCATGATCACCACTATTATTTTTTTAATAATGAGTTATTTAATTCTGATTTTTAGATTTTTTAAAGAAAATGTTGGTGTTACTAAATCAAAATTCGAATAAGTAGAGTTTGTTAGTTATTTTAGTTATTTAACTTTGTGAAATAAGGATAATAATTGGTCTATGATAATATAGGGCTGAAAGATGATTTTAATATAATCATGGACATTAAAATACTAATAAATTAATATTGAACTGAACAGTTTGTAAAATTGTTTTGAGTATAAGAAATACTGATTTGGTATTAAATTCATTTGTAAAATCATCTTTAAGGCATAGGTAATAATATAATCTTTAGTGAACACATATTTTAAAAAAAAAAAACTCTTGATAGAAGCAATCATCTGCTTAACAATTTACAGTGAAATAAATTGGTTCACGTTTGAAAAAAAAGATGTTTGAACCGCCGCGGGACACTCTTCAAATGGTATAAAAAACCTAAGCTATTCAAAACATTTGGTACTCGATTAGGTACGCACAAAGATTAAAAAATTCCGAATTTGAATAAATTGATTGTTTACGAGAAAATGGGGTGAGCGTGCTTGGCGAAACGCTTTGTACTTATTATCTACCTTCTGAACAGTATTATAATCTACACAGTGGTAAAATTACATAGACAGCAAAGAATATGCATATACCTTATTATGTTAGTAAAAACATATTAATTGCTTTCATAATTAATATTCACAAAAAAAAAATAAATATTGTCTCGAAAACATCGAACGCCCGCTATCACAGCGCATAATATAAAAATATCGTCTACTATTCAAACTACAGCTGTAATCGATGAGCAGTTAACAGTCAGGACTCTGATGTCAGCTGCTTTTGGCCATACCAAATCACGAATTTTCGACAGTATATCACAGTAAAAGCCTAATTTTTCGTACCAGATCAAAAAAATTATAACCATGGAGGGATGGTGGTAACGGGTAGCATACCTATACCTTCGGTAGGTGAGCCTATTCATTCACCACGCCTCGTGATCGTATAGTTTTGCGCCATTGAAATGTTTGATAAAATATCACAATACAATATTTATATATCGTGAGATTCGTCCTATATGTGTGCATAATACTGACACAATGGTAAAAAAGAAAAAAAAAGCTCCATCATAACGGAGGCATATTATTATTATCCGTCAGTGATGAGGTCAGTACAGCTGTGGATTGTGGATGAATGTCAGCAGTGTCCTGTTGTTCAACCCTCCCCGTCTGATACAACAGACGGTAGTTGCCGGTGGTGTTGGCGTGGTTGACTTGTGCAGGTGGACGCAGGGACAGTGATGATGGCTCAGCGTGCAATAAATAAACTGATCGGACAGCGGCGGCAACGGCTCGGCGTTCACGATAAATAAACTGATCGGACGGCGGCTGCAACGGCTCGGCGTTCACTATAGACGGCGGCGACAACGGCTCGGCGTTCGACAGTGCGCGGATACGGGAGTGTCGGGCAAGACTATATACACAGCCGTTAATCACTAGTTGAAGAACTGGTGCGGCTTGTGCAGTCTCTTGGACCAATCGCTGTTATATGTGCAAGCTGAATAGCGTCCGTAGTCACGAGTGGTAAGACTCGTGCGGCTCGCTATTGCCTTGCACTCAGCGGGGAAAAGATGATTCTACGGTCTCTCATCGACTGGTATTTATGTAGTATTCGGAACACTGGTCCCGGTTACATGACTCTGTTTCTTTTTTGCTAGTGGAGTTTTCTAGGTGCTTGTTTGAACTTGTCGGTAGTAATAATATGATAGTTGAAATACTGACGATTCCGAATCTGGAATCAGCGATTTGATTTTCCTTGTAGTTGCTGAGAAAACTCATGTTTTCCGATGGGCGGCCAAGGGCTGTTGTAATATGTGGCCAGCCAGCGCTATCTGTTGCGCCGTTTGTCCGTTGCACACAATGGATGCATTCGTTTTTTGGGCGGCGGTGCTTGTTGTGAGAGGATGTAATGAAGACCGCTAGAGTGCGCCACCTAAATGGGCACTCCGTTTTGTCTCATTACATTGTCCCCTTTTTTATTTTATTTTTTTTTTTTGAGTTGTTGATTTTTGAAGATTTGGGAAAAGAGAGAAAAAAAATAAAATAAAAACTTAAAATTTTGACATCAGTGTAATGAATGATTGCTCTTGGTAAAATGGTTATTGTTTCTTCAGATTTTTGACTTGCTTGAGCTTTTCCTGATATATCAATTTCTTGAGTTTGGTATTCGAGATCTCACCAAAAACCTTGGTAAATTTGCTCAGGGTGATAACATCTTTCTTAAACCCTTGGTATGATCCTTGATTTCTTCGGAGAACTTCTGACAATATTACTTGGATAGGATCTGGTCCAGGACTGTTTTCAGGACTTTCAACTGAACCGATGGAACTCAATGGTGATGTGCCAATTTCGAGTATTTCCGTGTCTACTGGTTCGATCTCATCACTATCTGTGACTACAGTGTCAGGTGATGAGGGAGTGTCTTCATTCGGAGTAGTAGTAACTTGCATAGTTTGTTCAGCTTTGACCAGGCATACAGATTCCGGAAGAGTCCACTCTGGTTCCAGCCGGTAGTGAGTCCTTTTGGCTGCTTCCTCACGGTAAAAGCTGGCAATTCTTTTCCTCTGTTCACTGGTTAGAAATCAATCAATGTATGTCACATCTATTCTATTAATCGACTGTTTGATTTTGCTTAATGGGATTTGAATGGGAAGATTCATTTTGATATGTTTTTTTTTCGGTTTTTGATATGTTTTTTTTTTCCTACAGGGGAAAGGGGGTTAGTTGGATATATGATATAATTGTTAGTTCCACAGACATATAGGGTTAATTACACGCACATTACATATATATATTTTTTTTTTTTTTTTTTTTGTTTTTTTTTTTTTTTTTTTTTTTTTTTATGGTAATTATATTGTACTCTGAATTTACTGGTTTGTATGAGACGTACCTATGCTGGGTTTGTCTGCATAATATTTTTTTATGTTTTTGAGGTTGAAAGTGCAGAATTTCCCGTTACCCTGAACTGTTACTGTGTTGTTGGGATGCACTTTTTGTATGATATACGGTCCGTGGTACAGTAAAAACAGTTTGTGTGTTTCCTTATCCTCGGCCGATGACAATCGATGCTCTTTAACCAGTATGGAGTCTCCCACGCTGTATTGTGGAAATTTCTTGTCTCTGTCCTTGTAGGCGTTTCGTAACTCAGACTTTTTCTTCGATCGCTTCATCACAATTTGTATTATTTTAGGCTCTGCTTCATTTGGATCGCCTTTAGGGAAATTTATTAGCCGCGTGATTGATAGTTTGGGTTTCTCCCCAAACATTAGGTAGTGTGGTGTGCATTCGGTGGTGGTATGAGTGGTATTATTAATCCAGTATTCGATGTTGTCCAACCACCTTAACCAGTTGGTGTGTTGCTTATGACAATATGTGCGTAAGAGTCGCCCAATTTCGCGATTTACTCTTTCTACCGGGTTGCTCTCTGGATGGTAAGTCGTCGTGTGAATATTCTTAATGTTCAGTCCACTCATCACCTGGTCCCATTTGTGGCTAGTAAATTGTGTTCCGTTGTCAGTTAATATCTTTTTGAACAGTCCCATAGTAGGGATGTAGTCACTGATTATGCGCTTGATGATAGTGTCAGTGGTAGCTCTTTTTAATGGGTAGAGTTTTATATATTTGGAGAAAACATCAAGAAGAGCCAAAATATATCTACACCCTCCTTGTCCCCTCGGTAAGGGCCCCATGAGATCTGCCGATATCATTTCTCTTGGTTTTTCCGGGGTTAGGCTTAACGTTGGTCCCCTAGCGGTGAGGTTACTTATTTTTGCCTTTTGACATAAGTCACAAACTTTGATGATCCCTTTGATTGTCTGGTACATATTTTTGAATTGGTGGTTCTGTTGTAACAGTTTGAATGTCTTGTATGTACCACAGTGTCCATAAATTCGATGGGTTTCCTCCACCAGAGGTCTCACTATTGCCCCAGGTACGACAATTTGATATTCTCCGGTGTTAGATCGACGAAATAGTAAGTTCTGATGTAACATGAGATTGTGGTCCGCTCGCTGGGCTATACGTTTTTTTAGTTTGTTAATATGTTCATCTCCTTTCTGCAGCTCTTCTAACTCTTTGAATTGTTCTCTGAGTTCCGGGCTGTAGTCCAGTAGTGTTAATTTATTTATTATAATTGTTTTGGTACTGATCTGAGTGTCTTCGGTTGGTGACTGTGGGTACCTCGTTAAGGTGTCAGCCCCTATGTTCTCTCTTCCCGGGATATGTTTGATTTCAAGTTGAAATTCCTGTAGAAAAGTGGCCCACCTGATCAACCGTGCGTTGAGCAGCTGACAGGTGTTCAAAAAAGTAAGTGCATGATGATCAGTTAACACTTTTACCTTGTTTCCCAACAGGTAGTTCCGGAATTTTTTACACGCGAACACTATGGCTAGTAGCTCCAACTCCGTAGTGTTGTAGTTTCTTTCTGCAGCTTTCAAAGTTCTGCTCGCAAAACCAAGTGTTTGGTGCTGTCCCTCTTCATTGATTTGGTATAATTCCGCGCCCAGATGTGTTGTTGATGCATCTGTGTTGAGGTAAAACTCCTGGTCAAAGTCAGGAAATTGGATTATTATATCTTCAATAAATTTTTGTTTTACTCGTTCAAAAGTTTGTTGTTGTGTATCGCCCCATATCCATTTGGCATCTTTTTTGGTTAATTTGCTTAGGTACCCTGTATCTTGTGATAGGTCCCTTATGAATTTGCGATAGAAATTTATGAACCCCAAAAACGCTTGCACTTGTTTTCTTGTTTTGGGTGGTTGGAAGTTCTGGATGGTCTGAATCTTATCTGGATCCATTAATATTCCCTTTTCACTGATGATGTGCCCAAGGAACATAATTTGATTTTTTAGGAATTGTGACTTTTTTCGGTTGATCGTTATGTTATGTTGTGCCAATTTGTTGGAGATCTGTTCCAGATGATACATATGTTCAGTAAAGCTGGTGGATGTAATATGTATGTCATCAACATAAATTGCGGAAAATTGTAGGATCTCCGGTCCTAGCACTTGATCCAAAATCTTCTGGAATTCGGCGACCGAATTTATTAGTCCAAACGGTAGCACTTTGAACTGATAATTCCTACCTTTATGTAGGAACTCAGTTATTTCGCGACATTCCTTCTTAAGAGGACACTGCCAGTAACCGGCGGTTAAGTCGATTGTGCTTAGGTACTTCATTCCTTTGAACTTCATCAATATATCATCCATGTTCGCAGGACATTCCCTATCTGGTATTATGACCGTGTTAATTTTTCGTGCGTCCAGACACAGTCTAATATCTCCATTCTTTTTCTCCATACATACAATCGGTGATGACCACGGCGAAGTTGATTTTTCAATGATCTGTAAATCCAGCATCCTTTGTATTTCAGTGTCAACTCTATGAATTTTCGATACTGGTATCGGATATGGGCGCTGGTAAATCGGGTCCCCTGGTTTGGTGCGTATCTGACATTGGAACTCATTGATTTTCCCAGGCTGTTCAGAAAAAATGTGCTCATATTTTTCTAATAATGACACAAATATTTGATTCTCTTGGTTGGTCAGTGTGATCTGATCATCATCTGCATTTTCATTGATTTCTACATTCAGAAGGTGTTCCTTACCCGTTTTCGGCTCTCTGTTGGCAAATGGTATGGTGACTGGTAAATCGTTAACTTGGAACTGTACCGTTTGCTCATCGAACTTGATTTGTGCCGAATACTTATTTAATATGTCAGCACCAATGATCCCTTTCTCGTTAAGACCTTCGACTTGAATGAAGTTTGTTTGGAAATAAATGTCGCCTATTTTGCACTCACAAAATATTTGCTTGGATGCCTTACATATTTTCTTCCCCACTGCATTGCTGATTTGTATTCCAGTTACTGGTAGTTGTGGTATTCTGGAATTTTTCTGCGTAATAACATCGATTACCTCCTTGGTAAGGACGATTATCGTAGCCCCAGTATCTACAAGCAACATCATTTCCTCACCTTCGATATTGCACTTTAGATACGGGCTTATTGACGAGTTCGTAGCGTTTATTAAATTTATTGCATGGTTCTCACTATTACTCGTGCCTGCTTGTTGATCTATATTTGTTGATACTTGATTTATTTGCTCTTTTTGTTGAGTGCTAATCGGTTGTGTATCTCCGCGTTTGTTGTTTTCGTGGTTGCGGTACGGTGGATTGTTGTTCCACCGATTGTTTCTCGGCGGCATATTGTTCCAACCATTATTTCGCTGGTTGTTCCAATTATTGTTTTTCTGTTGGTTATTGCTACTCTTGTCCGTGATTGGTGTTTCTGTTTTTTCGTTTGTATTTTCTTCTTCTCCCAGCACTTTCATGGCAGCTATTATTGTCCTCTCGGGCAATGACACAAGTATTGCTCGTAAATAACCCGGATAATGCTTGGCAATGTGTTTTACAATTTCTGGTTCCGACAGTCTTGGTACCTCCAAGTGCCGTAACTTCGTGGCCCAGGTCGCAAAATGCTCTCGGTAGTTTGCTGTTACCTGGTTTACACTTAGGCATTGGCTCCAGACTTGAATTTGTATCTCCCTGGACCAATACTCATCAATAAATGCCCTCTTGAAATCTTCATATACGCATAATTGGAACCGTACTGTGGAGAACCAACTATATGCATTTGATTTTAGACAGTCTCCTACGACAATAATTTTTTCTCCCACGTATGTTTGCTTGATGGCAAAATACTCTTCAAGTCGGTTCAGGAAGTCTCGTGGGTGCATGTCCCGTCCACTTCCATAGAACGTAGGTCGTGCAATATCTGTGTGATGTAGATTGTTGTTGTTTGTTACACACGTATGCACTGGTGGTGGTGATGGTCGTTGCTCCTGGTGTTCATATTTTTGTTCAAGTTCGTTGAACTTTCTTGACCATTTTTCTTCAATTTTTTCTATTTCATTGACGTAGTCATCTTTGAGGTTTTCAATTTTCTGTAATAGTTGATTTACCAAATATTGGCTGTTTCGTTCGACTTCTTCCTTGAACGCATTAAATACTTCTTCCGTTACTCTTGCTTTCGGTGCCATTTTAAAGATGTAGTTTTGACGTAGTTTTTCTTCTTTGTGACACGAAGTAGCTTTTCTTAATCTCGTGGTCGACGTAGAATTATCTTCTTACTCGAGCACTGCAGTTGGGCGCCAAATGTAATGAATTTTCAACGCTGTTTGGTTTATGGTAATTATCGTGCGTTTATTTTCATACTTAATTATTTTGTACATAGATTTTATATCATTCGTGGTACAATATTTCTTTTCAATTAGTTTATACTCTTTCGAGTGTACATTTAAAATATTTATCTTGGGGATACATATAATGGGTGGGTATGTGTACATATAACTCACGGTTTTTGGACTCTCCGTCAGTGATGAGGTCAGTACAGCTGTGGATTGTGGATGAATGTCAGCAGTGTCCTGTTGTTCAACCCTCCCCGTCTGATACAACAGACGGTAGTTGCCGGTGGTGTTGGCGTGGTTGACTTGTGCAGGTGGACGCAGGGACAGTGATGATGGCTCAGCGTGCAATAAATAAACTGATCGGACAGCGGCGGCAACGGCTCGGCGTTCACGATAAATAAACTGATCGGACGGCGGCTGCAACGGCTCGGCGTTCACTATAGACGGCGGCGACAACGGCTCGGCGTTCGACAGTGCGCGGATACGGGAGTGTCGGGCAAGACTATACACAGCCGTTAATCACTAGTTGAAGAACTGGTGCGGCTTGTGCAGTCTCTTGGACCAATCGCTGTTATATGTGCAAGCTGAATAGCGTCCGTAGTCACGAGTGGTAAGACTCGTGCGGCTCGCTATTGCCTTGCACTCAGCGGGGAAAAGATGATTCTACGGTCTCTCATCGACTGGTATTTATGTAGTATTCGGAACACTGGTCCCGGTTACATGACTCTGTTTCTTTTTTGCTAGTGGAGTTTTCTAGGTGCTTGTTTGAACTTGTCGGTAGTAATAATATGATAGTTGAAATACTGACGATTCCGAATCTGGAATCAGCGATTTGATTTTCCTTGTAGTTGCTGAGAAAACTCATGTTTTCCGATGGGCGGCCAAGGGCTGTTGTAATATGTGGCCAGCCAGCGCTATCTGTTGCGCCGTTTGTCCGTTGCACACAATGGATGCATTCGTTTTTTGGGCGGCGGTGCTTGTTGTGAGAGGATGTAATGAAGACCGCTAGAGTGCGCCACCTAAATGGGCACTCCGTTTTGTCTCATTACAACATTCCGCTCCCGATCCTCTTCTTGGATGAATACTTAATTTCGTGTTTGTTTTGAGTAGATACGCGTATAAAACCGATAATCATTAAACATTTGAATACCTAACTGAAAACCAATAATTGCCATGCACTAAAAGCGTTATCATCAGCTGCTGCTTACCTATACTTAAAGTTCAATTACGGCCCCGCGATAAATCAAAGTTAATTTTTGTATTATTTATCACCAACGCTCAGCTAGGTAGGCAGCATTATTTATTATTACTTCGATAATAATGATAATTTATTAATTTCCCTAAGGGCAATAATAAAACATGTAAACGGCAAGTATCCAACAAAAATACCTTTACAAACATGATTAATGATTAAAATATTGTTGTCTCGGTAAAATACACAATATTATTATGTCTACATAGTAGCGATGTTTGTCTTAAAATTATTAGGTATACATTAACAAAATATAAGCCATAAACTGTACCGAGTTTGTGTGTGTAAAAAATTGGATTAATTTATTTAAATATAAGTTCTCTATAAATTTGGTTTATGAAGATAGTTTTTAAAACGATATCGAAACAAGCACACATTAATATTTATTTTAAAAATGTTTTTGATACAATTTTTACTGTAAGTAATTTATACTATTAAAATGAAATTTAATCATTGCTTATTTTGGAATCTGAATTACCTACATAAGAATATTAAAGTAAATCGTTTCAAGTCGAGTTATGAGACGCGACTTGTTTTAAAATTATTCGACATTGCATTAACACATGTTTACATTAATTACTATTTAACATTTCCTCATAATATTATACATTACTATGATATTCAGGTAGGATGATAATGTTAAGTCATTTTTTAATAACCACAATATTAGGAGAAATTTCAAATTTAAGCGCATTACGATTATTTGTACTGAATGTGCACATAGAAATCGAATACCTAGGTACTCAAGTGTGTACTCTGTATATACGTCTCAGTAAATTGATTAGATTATCAAAAATAATATTAGAGATACACCTTAGTATAATGTTTTCAATAGGTCTATATTTGTACTCGAATATGACGTCTACGCAAATAAAATTTAATTTTTATATTCATCCCGGAGGAAGATCATTTATTACATTATTTTTTTCTTTTAAACATGCACATTAAAATTGGATACATTTACAAAATGCATACAGAATAAAAATGTAACAAGTTTAAACGTTTCATATTTTATTTCGTTCAGTTTTTGAGTTAATACAATTTAATGTATACACTATTTCTATAGTAGTAAATATAGGTATATAAAATATTATTTTAGAATTGTATAGCCTATTGACATTTTTATAAAAATAATATATATGATAAATATTTTAATACATTTTAATGGATAGTTGGATTAGAGTGGCGCATGACTTGGCGTTGACTTGAACAAGATAGATAATATTTTATATACCAATTAATTTGGCGTCATGAGTTATTACAATTTTATACGGGTATATACCTACTCGTTAAATTGAAGCAACAAATTGGAATGTTTCAGTAACACAATGTCCTGACTATAGTGACTCTTGGCGTTGTTGTATCCACGTTTCTTTTTTACCACAATTTCAGACCAACTGTTACACGAGAGCCTGATCGTTTACAGGATTTTTTTTCGAACATTTTAAAGTGTAGGTACCTATCTATATTCATTTTACAGCGGTGGAAACGAATTGAAGAAATGTCTTCGTGACCAGAAACCTATCCCATTTCCTACGTTGTTATTCTCGTTGAATTACCATTAATACTATTCAAATGCCTAGGGATCAACTAGCATTATTCATTTTGACGTTTGACTCGTGTCCTGGCTTCATAGTTTAATTTCCTCTGACGTACGCTTCTTAACAATGTCTTCGAAAGACGTTTTGCAAAATTCACCTGGCGTCATGTTATTAAAATGGTGTCACGTTTTCAATATGTTTGCATTAAATTTCCTACACATAGAAACACACTTTTAATTTCATCCTCATACGCACATTTCAACACAAAGGTCACAATAATATGATGCTAGAGCGATGTGTGACCGGCATATGAAATTGACCAGCAACAAATTTAATTATTTTTGTTACTCCTTCATTGTGTTGCGCGAATCGCACTCAATTTATTTGTAAAAAATAACCTAATTTTTAATTTTTACGTTACCGCAGACAAACGCTAGAAAATTATACGTACCTACAATTTTTATTAGTTTGTTTATTGTTTATGGAATTTTCCAGAGTTTTTATAAGAACCTCGATAAATTGGAAATAATAGCAATTGTCCCTCCAAGGAATCAACTGACGTTTAGACCCAGGGCAGGCGCTAGAAATATTGACGCCCTTAACCCCCCCCCCCCCTCCCCCACCAGTTGATAATAATAATTAAAATATAATATTATTAAAAATATTCAATAGACCGCACAAATTATTGTGCGATAGAAATAATCATATACTCTATACCATAGTTAAAGACCGGATTTAATTGCATATTAAAATTGTATAATTACACCAAAAAATAAGTAAAAATTGCATAATAAATTGCACTAGAAAAATTAAAGTTATATAAAAAAATTAGATAAATGTTACTTTTCTGAATTAAAATTTATAATTAAATACATTTCCAAAATATGTTCATTAAAATTAAATCTTCTATTACTTAAAATATGTTTGTACAAAGAAATTCTATTTATGTAGAAATTCATTCTACATATACATTAGGTTTTAGTGCATATTTAAAACAATTCAATATATTAAAACAATTCAATTATATCTAAATTAACATCTTTTTTACGATATAACTAATTATTTGGTCCATTACATTTTTATAAATATTTGGTATGCATATGACTCATAACTAAGAAACGATATTTTCACCACATAAAAAGGAGAACTTTGGCCGTGCAACGTTGTTATTATTTTTATTGATATCTCTTATATGAAAAAAGTTCCTTGCTGTTTCAAAAACTATTATTGTTATTGTAGCGAGAGATCGTCGAAAACAATAAATATTTGTGTGTGTAGTGCATTAGTGTGTGTCCGGCAGTGGCGTGTTGAACTCATTTTTGGTGATGATCAAAAATGTATTATACAAGGTACAAAGTACACTGCACCCACCCACCACCCTCGATGTTTATAACGGCATTTCCAACTTATCAAAACAGTTTAAATTAAAAATTTACAAAGTATGCGTACATTTGTAATGATTTGTATAATCGGATATGATATTTCTACGATATACCCAGTCACCTAGGTGGCTAGGTATTTTGTGACAGGGGCCAGGGACCACAAACCAACCAACAATTTTGAAGGAGCCTTACCTAACCTAATTGCCTTGCCTTCGACACGCCAATTAATTGTCAGATAATTGTGTTTTTTTGATTTATGCCACAATGAAGTATTTTTACCATAAGGTCCGAACGGATTTTACCTCTCGGTGTTTCTGACGAATCTAGACGTAATCGTCTAATTGTATGAATTTATTTATAAATGGGTAAATATTATCTAGGTCTCGATGCACTGTTATATTCTTACCCTTACGAATTACGATACCTAGTTCATTATAAAAATATGAGATAATTGCAGAATATGTATCTTCAATTAAAACGACATTAGATAATGAATATTTCAAATTGTATAGATTGTTAATGCGTATTAAAAGAGAAATTGAATAAAAATAATTTTCAGTTTGGGGGGGGCCCTTCCGGGCTGGCACCCCGGGCAGTCGCACGGGTCGCCCATAGCTTCCACCAGCCCTGTTTAGACCCTTGGTGTAGGTATGAACAATAATAATATTATGCGTGCAAGTGGACACATTTTAAGTGTAAATGCAGTTGATGTTGCTCAATGATTGATATTATTTTGATTTTCGAAAAACCCCACTTTCGTGCACTATGTTCTCAATCTTGTAATTACATATTATCAATATAATAATAATATTATAACGATTGAATGTTATACCATTAACGGATCTCGTAATTGAGGGAAAATTCTGGATAACTTCTCGGTAAGAGGGGATTAGGTACTGTTGGAATTCAAAGGACAAAGACAATGATACTTTTGAAAAAGAAAGACAAATATGACGATTTTCCGATACGACGTTCTTTTCCAAAACTCAAGACTTCTGTACAGTTGCGGGTACTCCAGAACGGCGATCGTGACAACGAGCTGGTGTACGAACTCGAGATATCTTTTAAAAACGGTTTTAGCCCTCCACCCCTGTCCACCACGCCGTGAGCACATACGGCTGGTCGTGGGCATCCCTCTCACATAACATATTATTACGGCTGTTTTGCTGAAATCGAATTTTTACTCTTACACACCAGCCGTACTATGTTACCTAGGTACCACGACAACGAGCACCACGCCTCCACCACCTGTATGCCCGCGACAGACACCCACGCGCGTAATCGAAAAAGTAGTGTGAATTATCGCCTATTATATTATTTTGTCGTAGGCGCCTCCTTTTGTATGCCTATTTGTTTCGTATATTGTTATTGTATTGTTTGTCTTGTTTTTTTTTTTTTTTTTGTTCCACAGACGTTGTTGCAGGGCTCGTCGGCGCCGTTACCGGAATACAAAACGTCGGCGCTGAAAAAATCCCGATGGGTATTATCGCACTACGGGGTTTTCAAGACGTGCTGGGATTGGCTGATACTGATAGCCACGTTCTACGTCGCCATCGTGGTGCCGTACAACGCCAGTTTCGTCAACACGGACAAACCGTCCATGGTCAGCGACGTGGTCGTCGAGTCGCTTTTTATAGTCGGTAAGCCCCTCTTCATTAATCATTACCGAGGTTTTGTGCCGCATATACTATCTATATCGATTCGCCGACCGCCACCCTCCCACCCATCAGCCACCATTCCGGGCTGATTCGATATATCCACTTCGGGTTTCGAAACCCCATACGTATATACAATAAACGATCATATCGTAGTGCCTGCGTATAGCTTCACGATAGTATATTACATTTAAACAGTAAACGAATCTACTGTCGCAAAGTTATACGTCGAATAGATACATTTATTTTAAACATTTATATGATATCGTATACCTATACTATAGGGCTACTTACCAGTAAAATAGTTTCAATATTGAATTTTTTTTTTTTTTACATTGATGACGTTCGAGTGTAAATATTAAAAAATTTACATGTTCACCAAAAACTCAAACGTGGTAAATGTATGTCGTGTATAATTATTGGAAAATGTAATAATATTATACCAAGAAAAAATTGTATATATGAATTTTTTGATTTTTACGATAATATTTTGACCACCACCACTGCAGGATCGTTTGGATCAGTTAAAAAGTAATTTTAAAAATTGCAATCCGTTGAATCCTGCAATATTGAAAAATGCAAATTGCGGGCCACGGATCACAATAAAAAATAATATAATGTATACACGAAAATTATTGTTTTCATGAAACTGTTGGCTTACAATATTAAAACGCTAAAATGTTTTATTATGATTAGAAAGTATTATTTATAACGGTATAAAAAACAGTCATGGAAATATCTTAACCGGTGCTACAACTCGGTCAAAGTTTATTATTTTAGGTGGCATACATGCACACAAAAGACTAAAACTATAATAACTTTTGTCTTTTACCCCGCTGAATTAGCACAGCACTAATATTATACCGTGGTCGTAGGCCTCGCAAATATAATAACGTTGCATATTATCTAATGTACGCAATCTTTATACCCGACTATATGACTATAATATGAATAATGTGAAACGATGATAGTGCACGATAAATCTTGAAATTTATGTGTCACGCCGTAACTACGTTTTTCACCAAAGTTGTACTTAAATTTTCCAAGCCCGTTCATTACACATTTTGTACTCGAAAAATACAAAAAAAAGAAAACACCAAATAAACGTCGTAGAGGCATAATGCAATAATAATTATCACTATTCCCACAAGGAAACTGTTTTATTAATAAAATATAAAATGAAATATCGGTGACCACTATTATGAGCTACGTCCGGCGTGTAATCTCCAGTCGTCGGACGCCGGATATGTAGACTAGTTTTACATTGAACGATATCATTAGGTATCATATTTTTAGTTTTCAAATGAAATTTTTAGCATTCATTATTCAATAACCCATTTTTCCAAAATATAAACATAGAGAATTTACTGTCTAGACGTTAGCATAGACCTTATACCAATAGAGTAGAGCTCTATTGGAGCTGCCTGGCCCGTCTAACATAATTTCACAGTGAAGTATTATTATATTATAATAACTAATAAGTCTATACAATGACAACGTTAAAATCAAAAACCAGACAAGTTGTTAGTAATACTTAGTATAAGTTTACTCATAATTCGAGAAATTCGTTTGAAACTTGTAAGTTTTCATTATCATCTATTTTGAATATTAGTCATACGTTGTATTACAATATGGTTCATTTTTTGGATAACTTCTGTTGGAATTGCTTTGGTTATACACTTATAATTTTAATTTTGGTAAATATTTAAATATTCTTTCCATATGCATTTTTTTCCTAGATCAAATGACAATTGACGTCTATTACATAATACAATATCGGATGAGCATTGTACAATTGACCGTGAATGATAAACGGTAAATAAACTTTATTTTGTAAAAAATATTCTCACCATTGTGGCAACACAAAATGGCAACGTCGCACTAAGTTTGGTACCTAGGTACTTACAACACATTGTTATCGTAACAGTGAAAAAGGTCGATCGGTACGCAATCGTAATTCGCCCAATATATCATAGTAAATTTAGTTATCGTTGACGGTTAGACGCGCGGGGTTTCACTAAACGTATTTTTTTTCGCATCGATTTATTATTTACCATGGAATATATTTTTATGGCTTTAATACGTACTGCTGGAAGAAGTTCAATATTTACGTGCTTATAGTTTTTATCCGACCGACTGTGTAATATAATATACACGAGCTATATATCGGCGGTGACTTTGCTCATTCTATAAGCGACCCAAATATTTCGGTAAACGGTCGGTAGAGGTGATATGCGATGAGGTTAGACGGGTTTCGCCGAAATTTAATTTATATCATATTATACTCTATTACCCTCGGCACCATCTACTACCTCAGTATACCTTATACCCAGTATAAGGTCTGGGATTTATACGCACTTGTGGACGGTAAACAGTGCGATTGAAAATTGCCGGAACTCGGATCGCGGCCTGATGAAAAACATAGACCTATATATGAAATAAGTGAATTTTACTTTAGTTTATATTTTATTGTTGCTGGACCACAGTAAAAATATGACCACCGTGTTAGCTAGGACACTTTGTTTATTATCCGATAGTATTTTAAGGAAGAATATTAGTTAGTTGAACATCTTTGAACAGATTATTATGACCGACAGATGTGAGACTTTGAGGAATCGCGAAGACGTATCGAGCATTACTCCTCCTCCTCCGGCGACGTCTGCTGACACAAGGATTTCCGCAGCTGTCGACTGCCGTCGTGTACATCTACCTTCATCGTCTCTATCACTCACCTGATATAGACTACGACCCTCGCCTTCTCGACCTTCTGCGAGAAGACGCGTCCACCGTTGTCGAGTCATAGTCGTCTTATTCAGTGTCTGAAGCCGTTTAGTAGTCGTCGTCAATATCAGGCGAGTGATAGAGACGATGACGGTAGAGGTACACGACGGCAGTCGACAGCTGCGGAAATCATTGTGTCAGCAGACGTCGCCGGAGGAGGAGGAGGAAGAGAAGGAGGAGTAAGTGCGCTGCTAGACGTTCGAGAAGACGGAGTAGATGCTGCATTATCTATCCGGCCAGTCTGCCACTGGTCGATAGGTCACAGCAATGAACCACCGGACACAGCTGATACCCTTCATTGACAGCAGTCACAAATATTTTTAAAACAACAATAACGAACAGAAAAATAATACATTATATAATAGCAAATAGCAAATAGCAATTGCCAAATTAATAAAATATAAATTTTAAATTAATGTTACATGATTTGATTTATTTTTTGTATGGTTGTTGTTAACTGACTATTAATATTCTGTGGTAGTGTGTACAACTACACAACTAGTGTTTCGCAATTAAAAAATACAAATTTACAAATATGCAATGGATATAAGCAATCTATTTCCCTAATAGATCAATAGTTGGTAAGCTATTAAAATTTAAAATATTTGAATTACATTAGTTAAATTTAGGAATTTTAATTTTAATTAAAATAACTAAAAAATTACTTTATAATAGTCTGTTAAAAATAAAAAATATAATAATTATCATGTTAATACAATTCTAAAAAATCTATGTATTTTGATTGAGGAAAAGTAACATTTCTGCTTTTTGCTGCTAAAATTACAGCGTCGATCACTTAGTAGTAGTCCCGCTTTGGAAAAAACTCTTTCACATGGCACTGATGTTCCAACCACCTTTGTAGCTTCCTCAAAAAGCCGTAACACTTGATTGAGGTTCTTGGTAATTTTCCATTCACTCGCAGTAAGTGTTTGAGGGGGGGGGAGTTATCTAATAATCCTAGAGTAGCCCTATTCGCATCCTCCAACTCGACAAAACGATCTGACATACATTAAGTTGAGTTCCAACGCGTACATATATCTTTTAACGGTTTTTTAGGTACATTAGATTCATAATTGCTTGTTTGGTATACATTAAGTTTGTGGTTTGCTCTACTGGACTTGGAGAAAACGGACGACTGAACCGGCAAACTGATAAAATATGATAATATGCATTTATAACCAATAATAACCGTGACGAGTAAACCCGCCGCGCCGCGTACATCGATGGAGGTTGCAAGTGTGCGGAGGGTTTATAGAACCTCACTGTGAATTTGCGGACGGAAGTGTTGAGAAAGTCGAGCAGCGGCAAAAATTGCAGGTGCCGTACCGAACAAGCGCGAGGTCCGACCACTGACCACAATGTTTACGGTGCTCGGGTCGAAAGGGTAACCATGATGTTTTCCGTGGACCGAGCCGGGTTTCCTCTGAGTCGTATCGCGTTTCGCATATTTATAAAACGTCGATAACACCACAGGTTGAACGTATTCGACACTGTATGGTGCTGAGGACGCGACTCGAGGTGTTATTAATAAAACAATATGTCGTTTTCACCGTCGTCGTAACCTAAACCATTTTTGATCGTCCGAATTTTCACGTTTTTTCTGTCGTTTTTCTCGTCTACGAACCCGATGAAATTTCGTTCGTTAATCTCTACCTAAATATAAAGTAGTACGTATTTTTCTTTACCTTTCACGAGTTCATCTTTCATTTTAATTATATATACCCAGCACGGAACAATGATATTTTTGAAACCCATATTAAGAATTCGGGAAGTTTTCTGGAGGCCACTAAAATTGAATGCATACGTTTATCGAAAGAAAGTAAAGACAAAATAAAAATATAAAACAAAAACTTATCGTTCAATTATCACCATAAAAAAAAAAATACTAACTAAGATTATAAATTTTTCGGGCCAAAAAAAATTCGTCCACGGGCCGCCATTTGGTGATCCCCAGATATATACAACTTTGAGCATTGGCGAAGCTAGTCTCCTGATAAACTTCCGGTCGGTCATGCTCACTGTTTCCCGATGCTTATGAGACGGTTGGCATGACAATATAGGATACTCAAAGTCGCCGCTACATAATTCGCGAAAGGTCGTTCGGAGAAGTATTCAATAGTTTCTACTATTTTAAAAATTCAAGTACTTTTATATTGTTGTATTAATATGGGGGTACTTTGCAGGATATGTCTGGAATACCCGAGGGAAAAATTGCTAAAATAATCGAACAACATCGATGAATGTCGATTTTTATTGTGTGTAAGTACACGCAGCGTATCTGTTATTATTACTTACTGTATCATTGGGTTTCAGCCGATTGGAAGTTGACCCGTTGATAGATTTCGGTGGATTTTGGGTTTGGGTATGACTGTAATGCGAGGGTGTCTAACACAGCACGGACACGGATCCAAATGACCACACAAGTACACAACGCACGGTATCCGGACAATTTCCCCCCGACTGTTTTTGGCGTAGTAGGACATTTTCCCCCCGAAAAATGTTCCGATGCGGACATTTTCCCCCCATTTTTTCATAAATATAATAAAAACGTAAAGTAATTGTACATAGGTAAGTAAAATAGGTTAAAAATTTCGACATAAAAATGATATATTTTGTAAAAAACATTTAATTTCTGATTCTTTTTTTATATCTAAGCACATATTTTGTAATCGTCTTTCATGTTTATTTTTTTTTTGTTAAAAAAACCGGACCTGTTTTAATTTTTAATAGTTTATTAATTGCCATTGAATTTGACTTTTGTAGTGCTTTTCAATGAACATCCAAATATTTGGATGCTGAGTTCTAACCAAAGTTTTAAATTTGTTATTGAAACCTTCACTTATATTATTTGTTCTACCTGTTTTTCTTTGTAGCATTATGTGCATTCCATAAATAAGGAGGAAATATTGGTGAAGATCGCCATAATGACAAACATGATTTCAATGTTACTAGCGAATAATACAGTATATGCTAGTACTATTATTTTTTATTTAGACAATCTTTTAAATATAATATTACTATTATTTTATTGTTTTAAGTACCTAGTTGAATTGATCAAAAATATATATCTACTATAATAGGTAATTATAGTATAATTGATTATATTTATAAAAAAAATTATATTTTACTGAAAAAAAATAATTTCTTATTAAATAATAAATAATAAACTTAAAAAAAAATGGGGGGAAAATGTCCGCATCGAATATATATTGGGGGGGAAATGTCCTACTACGCCAAAAACAGTCGGGGGGAAAATGTCCGGGGGGAAATTGTCCGCCATTCCAACGCACTGCGTCAAACCGACGACATTCCAATAAAACTAATAATAAAAAAAATATATATGTATTAATAACATTATAATATTATATGCCATTATAATATATGGTGTTTAAGTAAATATTGTGGCTTGGCGTGGGGTGGTGGCTACAATCAAACGTGGTTGAGAGTAAATAACTTCCGCTGACAATAATATAGTTCCCGGATGGGTGACCACCCGGGTTCGTATTCCAAAAACCTTGTTACTACGTGTTTCTAACATGCAACCGTACCGACCATCCCAACCCTATCAACCTTACAGGCTAATGACGTCATAATAAAAAGCCTTGATAAAAACAATTTACATCTATACTATTATACATACATATTATAATATTATAATACGATATTGTAAAAAAGAAAAAAGAAAATCATAATTTTGAGTTTTATTCTTAACGATTATTTACTGTATAACTGTATAAGGTACCAAAAGGGCCGGATTGGTTGGGCGAACTACTGAGAAAATGCTACTCGTTGGGCCGCTTAAAGTTTGGGCTAGTTTTGTGAAAGTGGGTGAAAATAAATTCATGTTTAAAGTACTATTAGCCACCCTTGTAAGCTTGCAACAATTTTAGACGGAAGTTTGGGCCGTTTAGAAGTTATAATCTCAATGGGCCGATACACACCAATCCGGCCTTAGGTAGGTACCAACTGAACAATCTAGAGCACCTATAACCATTTTACTCAAAAACTAAATTGTTATGTTTATATTCATATGTAATATATAAAACAAAAGACAAGCCCAAATATTAACATTGAGGCTAAGACTAAAAATATCCAACTAATTATGGGTGTCTTGTTTAATATTTTATTACGAATTATTATACTACGAAATATAAAATACGATTCGGAATCATAACTCAAATAGTGTCTATTTTAAAATGTTCAAAAAATTATTAATGTTTATTTTACAAGCAATATGATACTACCCAGTGATGGTTTGAAATATTATTATTTTTGTGCTCGCGGGTTTTGGTGTAACTTATAACGAGGGAAATATCACTTAATGTTACTTAGGCAGTTAGGCTGCGAGTCCCTGAAATGAATTCAAGTCAGTAGATTGTATTAAGAATATATCTATTTAGTTTTATTTAAATTCGTTTATTAATATGACGTTTGAATGTCAGTTTTATTAATTCGGTTAATTAATTGTCCTATAATATTATATTTATCTCCAAATATTGTTGATGTTTCGTGATCATATTACTTGGGAACCATTTCACCAATTAACGACAGAGGCAACAGCCGTTAATTAAATTACGTCCAAGGATCAAATATAAGGGGGACTAAAATATGGGTTTAACTTAAATAATTGGAAAATAAATTTGAAACAATAATGACAACTGATTAAAATACGATTTTCGTCGGAAGTGAAACAAATTAAATATTTTTATGTTTTTTTATTCAAATTTATAATATATTATCGTACAAGTTACGAATAAAAAAAATAAATATCTCCTATCACGTTTGATTATTATCACTGATGATAAAAACAAAATATATTTTTAAATTATGTTTTAATATATGTACCTCCTAATCAAACGTATAGTGTTATATTTATTTTTTATCGTGTGTTTTGTTTTGCGTAATGATTGAGAACTGTACGAGCTGGTATTAGTGGAAAACTCGATTTTTCTAATTAGTTTATATTATTATTCTTATTAAATATGACACAAAAACCGACAGGTTTATTAATACAATAGAGTTGTATGGATATTTTATGATCAATACCCCGAATATTCATTACCATTTAAAGTTTACTCATCCTATTTTTGAGTTCTATGTATAGCTTACGCCGAGTCAAACCGACTATTAATGTTGTGAAGTGTAAATCAGAATTGAATGAATTATTCAATTATTTATCACCCTGCTAGACGTTTATGTAATATATGAAGTATATACAGTGGTCTACGTGTTCGTGCTGGTTCTGAGATTTACCCAAAATTAATGGTCGAAACAGTAAGGTATAAGTACCTTAAGCCCTGGTGCGAAATGTGCAGGACTGCGAGTAAAATTCCTCGTTAAAAAAATTATTACCATACTACGACATATTATATGAACAGAAAACTTATAAAACAGTTTTTTTTCCAAATCAATAAGTATGGAATTGATACCATAAGTTTATAATTAAATATTCAAATAGTTCTTTTTTTCACCAAAATGTTTTCACAAAAATGTATTCACGACTACTTACATATTATGTTAACGAACTTGTATTATGTTCAATATTGATAAAAAAAAATTGAGTGTGTGGTAGTTATTATAAAAACGAAAATCTTTTGGATTTTCATATACTATAAATTTCTAGATACGTCTCATATGCGTCTTAGATATTTGGTTGATTCGTGCATCGGTAGGTATATTGGTGAATGGCTTAAGTTTCTAGTTCGCGGTCCGCAGGACATATGATTTTTTTTTTATTATTTTATATGAGTTGGCATACAGTTATAAGCTGTTACAGCTATTAAAAATAGTTTCAACCTGACATTTTTATAAATCGATTGTAAATCATTTATTTTTTACGACAATTTAAATGTAATACCATATCATAATAAAACAAATAGACATATAATATTATTATAGTTTGGTCGATAATCATATTGTGCAGCATTATACATTAACAGAAATTCTTAATTTTATTGTAATATTTTAAATAACTATTTAACGATGTCATTCAATATTATTATCTAGGTATTGATTTATATAATGTGGTTGAACTATTGGCAGAAATTTAGAATATCTATCCATTAGTAATCATATTATTTAATTATAATTAATAGTGAATATAATATGAGGTATTACACTATTTTTTTTTTGCTCCTGATTAAGTCAATAGTATGGAAAAAATTGCATGCATAAAATTGTGTACTTTATGTTTGTAGGAATAATCGCAAATTATCATTGTTTCTGCTGAATTACTGTATATATTATTCAAATCCATAGTTTTATAGTAAAACAATTAACTGTGTTTTGCTATTTTATTCAATATTGTAATAATGATTGGCACTTGTGATACAATAATATATTATTCATTTTTCGTAAAAAAAATTTTGTTTTATACTTTTGTTGGATAAACGACTCGACCGAAAAATCAGCAATAATACAATATGTATGGTGAAATCAAGTTGTTAAATTTACATCAGTGTGTAATATTTTATATTTCACTCAATTGTGACCCGAAGCTTATTATTTTCATATATTTTATTATCAACAGTTGTATTGGTTTTTAATTGCATACATTTTTCAGTAGTGAAAATTGCCATTCAAACATTCTCTAAAGGCTACTTTACCCATATTTTCCTCAAAACCACTCCAAAAGTCTGATCGTGTAGTCTATCGTATATAAACCAGCGGGAAATCATATTGATTCATGGAAACTCTCCACAGGTTTCTTTAACCAAATTATATACGAGCAATTGAAAAGAGTATACTTGTATGTAGTAACCATATGTTTGTAGTTGTCATTTAAAATATCAGTTGGATATGTTAACCTAACTGGAAATTCCCAACTGAATATAGAGATTGAATTTGATTTTCCTCAGAGTACAATATTTTCCAAATAAATATAGTGTTATAAAATATAATATGTATATTATATGTTTTTAAATTGTTTAATAAATAATTAATTTTTTATAAAAATTGACATTTAGTGAATATCGGGTTGGTAATGTTTTTTTTGGATATTATGTATCGTACTGATCAAAACTTATAATCCTTTCAAGCAATTTATGTACATAAACTAAAATAATAATTGTAAACCATATAACTATATAAGTACATTAGCAAAAAAAATCGTAAATCGTGATTTTTATAAATTTATTTGTAGTTCAGACATTACATACTTTTTATAAAAGATTGTCAAAAATAATTCTTTTGAGATTTTCGAAATAAAGTTTACACAGCATTAGAAATGGTTCGCATTTAATAATGCTTAGTACAGCTGCTATCAACACAACATTTGTTTATTTTGCACAAATAAGCCATAAAATAACGTTACTTACATATTTTTTGAAAATGTAAAAAACATGTAGAAAATTGGGCTGCCAAAACACGTCGAATTACTTTGAAATTCATAAATTATGAAGTGAACGTTTGAAGTGTGTATGGTATTAATATTTCAAGTACAACGAAAAACTCAAATCTAATTTCGTTAAAAATATGGTTTTTCGAGTGGCGTATCTAGTATTTTATTTTATAAATTGACATTTATTTTAAATATAAATATATATTATATTATAATATGTTGTATTTTGATGTTCATGAGAATGATGATAGTTTTTAATTTTTATCTCCGATATTTGGTTCATGCCAAAAACAGTTTCACTGTTAAAACATAGTTTTTACGCATATTTCACAAATCAACATAATATTATGAACATTTCATCTAAATATTTGTCATTTTTTAATGTCATATTTGAATATTTCAAAGAAAAAAGAGTTACAGTTACATTCAAGCAAAAATAAGAATTATGGTTCAAAAAAAAAAATAAATTAAATTAAAATTCGGTGTCAAAAGTTGAGGATAGTGGTGTATGACGACCTGTTTCAGACCTCAGCCAATGTTCATAGTATATTTTTATGTTATGATAAAATACCTATTATTATATACATAACTAATTTGATATCGTCAATACAGTTAGTTAATATTGCTTGATAATTGATCAGATTTTGTTAAATTAATGCTAATTTTTTAATTAAAAATAATTAATATCCAAAATATAATATATAAGCTATAACGTTGTACTAAAAAAATTGTTCTATACTTATTATAATTTATACTATAGTATTTTGAATATCAAATGCTAATACCCAAATCTGAATTCATCGTCGTCAAGTTATGAATGAATTAATCAATGATTTCCTTTATAAAAAAATTTTAAATTTAATTAAATGTCTTCAAGTTGAGTCCGATATTCAAAATTACAAAATATTATTTACCAATTTCCATACTAGGTTAATAGTACTTCCAACACTGTAGCCGTATATTATGTTATCGTTTACATATTAATATTTATACAACTGTTCTTATTTTAGTTAGTTTTGTTAATATACCCCAACATATTGTGGACTATAGTCTATAAATAACAGATACAGGTGCATCAGGAAGATACGATAATTATTATTTAAATTGCACTGTAATGTGGCAGATACACCCTGTACAATAAATTTAGATATATTTTTCAATAATAAAGATAATATTATATTATCATAGGTATAACATTGAACAGACGTACTACTGTAAGCACTAAACGCCGAGAATGATATTATTATACCTATCACGGTTGTCAAAATACTCATTAAAATGAATACGAGTATAATATGGGTTGAAGATGATTTTTTTATAATAAATACTCACAAATACCCCCATTGTGTACTTTATCGATCATATACTTACTACTATTACATGAATTCCAAGCATCGGATAGTTTTCAATAGATTTTACGATTATGTACCTCATAGGCGTACTTATGGCGAGACCTGCACAATTTAAATCGACTGAAAACTTGTGGAATATTTATTTTATGCAGAGGGGAAACCAATATAAATGAGAAACTTCTCGAAAAAATTTCTTTTCTTCGGATCTGCGAAATAATTTTATGCCGATGATGAACCTACCTATGTATATCTACATTGTTTTAGCCGTTAAACAGGTAGACACTACTATAATATTATATTATATACAACGTCATTTAAAATTGATTTTTTTTATATTCCTTGTAGTTTTTTTTTTTTTATAAAATCAGAGAAATTTCCGTTACCTATCAAACTGTTAACATTTTAAACACGTTTCGTGTATTAAAAGTGTTCTACAATATTCATGTGACATTTCATAAGAAATAAGTAATATAATTGTATTTTGTTCACAATTTAATTTTCAGTAAGCAATTTCAAAAAGAAAAAAACACTTAATATGTAAACTGAGTAACTATGTGATGATTTATCATTGTTTTCAAATTAAAATAAAAAATGCCACATTGTCTTGAACCGAGGCAAGCAAATCCAGGTTGTGTAATATGTACAATCTTTTTTTAGCTGAAGTTGAATTATGTCTCTTTGATTGAGTGTCACTTCTCTTGTTCAATATATTTAAAAAAAATGTAATACAGAATCACATTACATAATAATATTAGAGAGCATATTGCTATCGATTAAATTTTAATATGATCATTAAACTACTTATTCAACTTCTTTTTTGATAATTTTAATAAATACTTGTCATTAATAATCACCAAGACAATAGTTAAAATATAGAATCATAGAGAGTCTTTTGTTTACCTACTATTGTTTCTCTACCTTTCTACGTTCTCGTTATAATATTAGTATAAATATGTAGGTTAGGTAATTTTGTGATTTTATCGTTCATATGTATTTATTTTTTTAATTTCGTTAAAATTGTGTACTCTATATATCCATGGTTTTCAAATCGTTTTTTGTTTTTTTATTACATTCTAATTAATATTCTAAATTTGTCAAAAATAAAAGTAATGTGAATCTTATAACAATACATTTTTACATTAAAAAATATGTTTTATATTTAATGACATTATAAGTACTTATTTACCTAATATTCTAAATGTCAAATGTAATAAAAAATATTTATTAAAATATAAAAATGCTCATTAGTTGTATTTAATTAGTAAGTAATAACTTAAAAGGACTTACATGGTACTTACAGGTTTAAAATATATTTTTTCTTAATTGCGTAATAATGCTGACTTGTATTTATAAATACTTCATATTTTATAGCCGAATCCATTAAAATATTATAAAATGTACCTTTTTGCAACGTAAAACTGACGATACTATGTATTCCATTCAGATTTTTACCAAATAATTTATCTGTACCATTATATTTTACAAGGTATTCCTTATTATTATTATTATTATATAATAAAACGATAATTACGCGTTTCATAAGACTAATATAATATACATGATAAATCGAAGTACAACACAAATAAGATCATTAGTATGCTTTATACCAGTTTATTTTTAACATTTTTAACGAAAATATATATATTTATTTACATCTGGTCATAATTTTCTATTATCTGTCAGCACCCATCACACGTCAACCCATCTCTATCATATCAAAAGTTACTGTCCATTCACGTTATGTGTGTATGCATATCGGTGGGTGTGGGTGTGTGCCGTTAAATAAATGAAGAAACATAATATTATACATTGGAATAGAGTGATGAAGGGGGAAGGAGATGGAGAGAGAAGGAGAGAAATAGAGAAAGGAGGGGGGTGACAGAGAGAAGGAGAGAGAGAGAGAGAGAGAGAGAGAAGGAAAAGAGAGAGAGAGAGTGAGAGAGGTTGAATTAGAGACAGAGAAGAGAGAGAAGGAGAGAGAGAGATAATGATTGTGTGAAGCAGGCTGAGCGACAGAGTGTGACTAGAGATATTACTGTGTTATTTTGTTCATCGGCAAAGTCCGTCAGCCGTGAAAATATTTTGCCAACACAAACGTAACACACAGTTAATTGCACCCCTTTTCCGCGGACTTACCGCCACCGGACCATCTAAATTGCATACGTAGTTCGCCGTTTAATAAATCACATCCACCGCTATAATAATAATAATATAGTAATAATATACTGTGGCTCGGCGGTAGGTCGTCGCCCGAGACGAATGTCTCTAAACGCGATTAATATAATTATATAGGTAGAAAATTAATTGCAACCTTTGGAATTTAGCTCAAAACAAATCAATCTTAATCAAAATGTTTTTTTCGTCTTCGTTCTTAATTTTTTTCGTTTTGAAATCACTTCTCTCGTTCAATTACATACATCTTTGTATCAATATTATATTTTTTTATCAGTCTTGCTTAATCTTATTAGCAGATCTATTGTTGTTTGTATAGTGTGAATCAAAACTATTACAATTGTCGAGTAAAAGTCCTTTTTTTTTTATTAACATAGTAGGTGCAAACGTATTAATTGTTTATACCATATATCATCAATAAGTATAAGTACTACATCAAGTCTCAAGTTTTTAGAAATGTGTTGAAAATAAAAATAAATACCTATTGTATCCATGATTTTTATTTAGTTATTATAAATCGAATCCATTGATCTATTTTAGAAATAACAAATAGTAAGTATATATAATTTGTGTAATGTGTATAAATATTGTAATTTCTAATTATTACAATATGATAATTGTTGTGGCTTTTTTTTTTTATTTCAACATCTGAAAATGTAAAGAAAAACTAAGTAGTAAATAAAACTCATAAAGTCTTACCTAGGCAATATTATCAAGTTCAAATGTTATTGTTTAATTTTTTTAATTATAGAATTATATGTTTGTAATCATTACTCAAGATTAGACCTTCAGAGAATTTAGTTTTTACAATTTGAACATTTTATGATTGTTCAAGGCAAACAAATTACTTTAGTTCAGCAGTGACAGGATAACCGCAATTTATTTAAACATTTGAAACACTACATTTACTCAATGCAAATGCGATTGAATTTTTTTTTAAACAAAAAATCACTGCTGTCTGTGGGAATAGTTAAGTGCGTATTTATTCAATTTACTCGAGAGTTCAATCCATGCAAGTATAATTAATGAATCATATTATAAAACCTTTTACGGGATAGTATATGTAAATAAATCATAAATGTTTATAATTTGCCTTAAAGTATAATATTCAAATAATGATATTTATGTTGATTTTAAGCGATTTGTGAAGATAACCGAATTTAGTGAACAAAAATACAACCGTAGCATTATAATATACGTAATATTTATGTTTAAATTTAAAATATTCTGGTTTGAAAATAATGTCCATTATTTGTAAAAATGTAATTAGATTATGTTTTGTTTTTTTGACGAGTATATCATTATGTTATATAATATTATAGTACTATGATTACAGCGGAAAAAAAAAATTATAATATTTACTGTTCGTAGATATTTTTATAATTATCGAGTAGTTAAAAAAATATCTGATTTAATTACTGTGCAAGACTCCTAATAACGTAATACTGATTGAACTCGTTACCTACTCGATATTTAAATTATTTAAGTATTGAATAACAACGAAAAAAGTCTGCACCAAAAGTTTCCAAACAATGTGTCTGAAATAAGACACACGATAATTAAATTATAAAAACGTAGGTACCTAAATAATTACCAGGGAGCCCATTAAAAATTACCAAATTCCCCTTCAAACGACTCGCCACCATATTTTTATCAAGGAAAACGAATGGCTAAAATTGCCCTGTGATTATAACGAGATTATCAAAAATAACTTTGAATTAAATCAATAAACAGCGTATCCATTTACAGGCCTAAGGATCGAAACCATTAACGCGAAGATTAAATCTGTCTACCTGTTTAGTTATAGCGGACCCATATATTGATTGTTATTAAAATGGTCAATATTCGTAATAATAATCATTTTTATTATTTTTAATGTATCGCTTAAAATTTTTAAAGAAAGCAGACGGAATAATGTACCCGGACGATCGCGTGCGTCGAATTATTTCATGCGATTCCGCTTTCTATTACCGATATAACGTCATCATAATGTTCAGTATAATAATTACACGCCACATGTGCCGAAATGTGTTATCTTTACCGTCCACAAGGTACCTCATTTTCGATGCATAGACCCAAAACTATACGAACTTTAGATTAATGTATTAGAGCAGTGCCTACGTATATTATGTCGAATTACTTGGTAGTTAAACGAGGTATCAATATCCATAATATTATACCTAAGAGGTTATATTATTATCTTTCCATTCCGAAATTTATAATACCGCAGAACATGGATTAACACAATTAATATTATAATATAATCATACAGGTGGTAGCTGATTTGTTGTAATGAAAAAATAACAAACACTATATTATACTATCTTCAAAAATCGAATGTATTTATTAAAATATTTTAATTTTTTTAATATACAATCGAAATTCATAGATGATCATCATATTGTTGTCGAGTATTCATAACATGTCTCTTAATATTTTTTATTAGTTCTTTATTACTCGATCGTTGCGTGAAACAACACAATTATTTCTTGTCAAACAAAGACGTAATAGGCTTCTCGGCCAAAAGTAATTTCGCCAATACCTACATAAGTGGTAAAAAGGACTGCTGAAGGGGGTTTTTTTTACGCGATGTGTTCAAAATAATAAAACCAGGGAAGTCGCTATCTGCTGTATAGTAGGTTTAGAGTGGATATCGTCATCGTATAATAAGTCACAGCAGTACAATGACTAATGGATGTGTTGAATTTGAATTAAATTATCATTGCAGCCTATAAGAAAAGTGATTTTGAGAGTCGCAGACGGTGTTTCAGTCTCAATTATGAAGGTTATTTTATTTTAATTATATAGGCATTTTACTGCCTTATAATATCATCCTTAGTAAAGCGGCAGGTTGAACGTTTGCCAAAATGATCGCATGCATTATTATTAATAACTTATATTAAGTCAATATCACGTACTTTAAAACGGTGTCAATAAGTTCGTCTCACAATAACAGCTTAAAATAATTAGTCAAAATATTTGGAAAATGTTATAAAATGAATTCAAATTTTTAATGATGATCACTAAAAAAACTTCTATCTTTATGACTACATGATTTATTTTGGCAATTAAAACTGCCAATCGTATGAAAAGAAAGTCGTAAAAAATTATTTGATTAAAAAAATTCCACGGACGGTACAAACACGGCAAAGATTATATAATATTATAATATAGGTTATACCTGCAAAAATAAATAACTGCCGATAATTTCGAACCACTAGAACATGTTATTTTTAAAATTACAACGAAAACACCATCATCGATTTAATTAAAAACGTGTGCGTTGTTGTATTTCATTGGGTGTTCCCCGGGGAAGAGTGAGGGGTCTCCAATACCCTTTGAACTTTTCATTAATAGTACTAAAAGGCGTGTTATCCGCCATTGTCGCTGTCCGTTATTTGCAGATGACTTGAAACTGTTCCATCATACATGGCCACAGCTGACATTGATTGTCAATTATCACAAAATGGCCTTAACGGGAGGCTATAATACACTGGGTAGCCCTGAATATCACGAAGTGTCACTCTGCGCCCGTTCAATATAAGTGTTTGGATATATAAAGCCAATAGTTTTCGACTACCATACTATGGTGCTCCGCGATTGAGCATGCGCAGTACGAAATAAACGCCGTTTCATGTATAACGTAATAATATAATATAGCCCCATTGTAGGACTTGTAGGAGACGCATATTATACGATATAAAATCGTATCCATCAGCTATAATAATATTTTAATTTATAATATTATGTACAATGTATTCGTCGCTGAAAAAAATAAGCATTATAATATGTGTAATAGCTCATTCGTTGATACGTCCCCGAATAATTATTAATATGTACCTAAAGTCTAAATTATGTAATTACCGACGAATTGTCGAGGTCTGAAAAAAAAAAAACGTTTAGTCTTGTGAAGCCGAGTTTGAGCCGATTGGGCGTAATATAATTTCTCCTAAATACTAACACTCACAGGAATCTTAGGGCCAATACTTTTCGATTAGGTACTGGTGGTTCGTGTTTAAGCATATGCATTAGAAAATACGCCGTTAGATAGATACCTAACATAATATATAGAAGACAATGAGACCTATCGTACCTACCATCTATAATACTATTATTAGAGATATTGAGATACGGTATCTTTTTTCTCTCTTTTTTTTTACTATACCTTATTATACCAGTTACCAGGCTCATACAGTATCGATCCTTGCAATACTTTAAATCATCGTAAATTGCCAACACAGGTTGCAAAAAACTGTGAACATTTTTAGAAAGGCTTAATATAGTTTCAGAAAACATTAATTTAAAAACCACAATAATACAAGAATTATTTTTGAGTAAATTAATATTTAAAGTCATGCTACTGATCCTGATTTACCTAGCAACTAAAAATAGTTTTAATTAAAAACAATTTGGTTACAATAATTATTCATGGAGAATTATATTTTTAAATACTTCAAACCTATCAAATCAATTGTCTAATTATTGTATACCATGTGTATAATAAACTATCATCTTTATTATTACCAACTCATTAAGGAAGTCTAAACTGAAATACGTTTAGTCCTATACGATTTGTTCCGTGTTTGAGTCGATCGGGGCATATTACCACGTCTCAATGATACATCTTCGTCTCCCAAATATTCTAAAACCCACGGGAACCTTAAGCCTTGGGTTTGTGGGTGGACTCATTGTAATATACACGAGAGAAAAGTGGAATCAAGTGAGGATTTTAACGTGGACGAATTAATATCTTTAATTTATTGTCGTGCTCTGCTAATGCGTATTACTCGATAGTACTGAATACCAACCCTCAAGACAAATCTACTTACCCGTTTTCTACTCGTCTCTCGGTAGTACCCTTCACCTGAAGGCGTCTGACAGAATCGTAGGATTTTGTTTGTTTGCCTTTACCGAAAATAATGATTCACCTGATCTCCTAAATGTCATCGACTTCAAAGTTTCGTCTTTTTACTCGAAATAATTGCAGTCTCTTTTTATTATCATCCCACCGATAATGATTGTGTCGGAATGGTGCAACTCGTCAATGTGTCCGTCATTCTTTTGATTTTAAGTTACTTTCGAATAATAAACAAGCGTGGAGTTTAATGATTTCCGTTCGTATTATGATTGTCTGTCGTATTTTAAAAAACATACCTATAGGTATAAGCTAAGTATTGTAACGGGGAAAAAACTATAATTTTAAAAATTAATTAAGTATAAAGAGAATAAACACTTTTTGATGTTTTCGTATGGTTCCAGGTTCGATAAGACAAAGTAAATGTGTGAACTTGTATTATATACATTTATACAACAAAAGCAATAATAATACACTTTTAAATAAACAGAGTGTATCGAAATGAAATTTGCTTTAAAAGAAAAATATAGAGTATAAAATCAAAAACATAAAATTGTTAACTACAGTTATAAAGTTCTTACAAATTTTATATTGTACTAAATACTTAAATATAGATAATTCATTAGCCATAAAACATTTTCCACTACAAATATTATTAAAGTTATATTATGCCTTGAGAATTTTCTTATTATAATTCTGCGCACCTATTTTTATTATTATTTTTTTTTTGATATCATCAATAAAGATATTAATTTTTAATGGGTTTTAATAATTTAAAAATAAATATGGAGATGGTGAATAGAATAATAAAAGAAAAGATAATAATTAAAGTTCAATTTAAAAATACACACTTTGAAAATATATACTAGGTATTTCAAAGTTAAATATTTAATGCGTATTTCTTTAATTTATGCTAAGTAGAATGTAATACCTATACATCGCATTATAGCTGAACCTGTATAATTCTGTTTTTTTTTCGATTAAAAATAGATATTAAGCTTAAATAACATTTTATTAACTTCTAAAAACATTAAATTAAATTGTTCATTTCTGGAATAGTAATTTATGCAAAATAATTAATAAATACAATATATATATATATGGATACATTTTTAAGTTCTGACCTGAGCAATGGATGCATTGATTTTACAAGAATGTGTGTGTTTTTTTTTTTTATTATTATTTGTGTCACTGTACACGATAAGTATTAGAAATAATGCTTTGATTTTCAACTTTAGTAACTCTGCTGGTGGGAAGGTATATTTAGTTGGTGAATTTCAGAGGTTGAAATAGAAATTTACCTGTAGTTTTTAAAAGCGTCGGGAAAATACAAAAAAAACTAAGGAAAAACTAAGAGGTATAATAATATATAGGTAAACGAAGAATAACGATTTAAGTCGTTTTGTTGTAATTTAAAAATATTATTCCTGGGTATTTAAAACGTATAAAGTGTATTATTATACTTTATACACTGCACTTAAATTTACAACTGGGACCTAGTGTGGCTCGGTGGTTCGCCTCGATGGTTCACCAACGTGTTCTGAGGTCGAGCATCGGCCGGCGTCGCTATTTCCCCGATGGTTGACCACTCGGATTTTTAGTGACAAATCCTCGTGCCACACACACACACCTGTTCCGCAACCTGAAACTGTGATTCCACACCACAACATTCTAACGGACAGAGTTGCCGGTCAATCGATAAAAAATTACCAAAATTGGTTAGGTTAGGATATTGGTTATGGAACATATTATAATATACGTTTAAATGTGGTACAACCATACCGTTTGGGGTCAAGTCCACCGACGACGCTTTTTTCCGTGGCCACAGTCCATCGGCTTTCCGCTTCCCCTTCGGGTACGTTGTACCTTTGGGTTTTCAGCAGACGTGCTCGTCGTAACACCGGAACCGGATGCGTTCATAATATCGTTATTATTGTTTTAGCTTTCATGTCGGACGTTCACGATATAGTGGTGTATTTATGTTTCACAAACTATAGAAGGTTCAAAACAGAATGACAGGATTTCGCGTGATTTATATGATATTAAAACTAGACGTAACAAATTCCTGTTCAAGTTAAATTTTAAATCTGCTCAAAAATTAATAAAATCCAGAGGGTATCGATTTTTTTTTTTTAGTTAATTAATTTTATGTGAGTATCTATACCGGCTACCTATAACAATATATTCTAGGAAAATTAACTGCCACAAAAACTGAATACAAGAACTAGATTTTCAGGCTATGCTTCACATATTCAGCCCGAAATACTGGTCAATGTGTAATATGAGGACTACCGATTATTTAGGTTTTAAACATTTAATTTTGAATTAAAAAACAATATAACTAGGTATATGCTAATTTCATGCCAAATTTATTTAGATTTATTGTAATAAATTCCTAGTGTAATAATTAATCATATTGTACGATATTATTATGTATAATACATACAATAAATTGTTGTTGATTATTATTTTTATGAGTAAAATAGTCAACATTTTTATATTAGATTTAAGTCTTACTGGCAATAAAAGTTACATCTTAAATCAGTCTATAGTCTATAGTCTATACTATTATTATAGTTCTGATAGAATTACCTAGGTCGTATTAGAGTGTTATGCTAGGGTTTAACTATTAATCACCTGCCCTGCGTGATAAAGCCAAGTCATATAACTCACCTCAGATGAGTAAAAACCCCATGAGATTATCTACAAAAAGCCAAATTCTTCTTCCCCCAGACCACCACGTGTTATTCCACAGCAGGTGTGCATACGTAAAAATGAGAACAAAACAGTTTGACATATTATTTTACCTGTGAATATATTATAATACGAAATATAGGCTCTCATAATTTATAAACTTAACTATATTTCAAAAAATGAAAAAAACGTGTTTTAGTTATAAAACCACTACCATGGTCTCTTAAAAGTAATTTTTTCATTTTTATTGTCGAGCAACACATTTTAAGTAAAAATATTTATTTATTTTACCTAGTGCATTCGACTATCATACGCTTACTAAGACCCATGTTTTCGTATTAATACGATTTAGTTATTATAGAGTTTAGATGCGAAATGGATTTTGATCAATTGCAGTATGCTTTTTTTGAAACGATTAGTTTATATTATTATACACCTACGAAACTAAAAATTATCGGTCGCCATTGCAATTTTCTTGAAAAACCAAAAAAAGATCGTTATTAGTAAGTTGGTTTAGTTCACGGAATTAAACATTTAGATGAAGTCTAATTTAAGTATAAAAATATACAAGGTAATACGGTTTTAAAATAAAAACTGGATTTGAATAATCAATATAATAATTGTGTTTTCTGTTGAAAAAAAATGCACAGTTTGTAATTATCCCACTTAGGTTTATTACAAACGCGACTACCTACTTGTTTTTTAATCAAAATGTTCCGGATAAGGAAAATTGGTTTTTTTTTATACATAAAACCGTATTTTTTCAACCCTTATAATGTATGATATCGGAAAGCTTGTTAAAACAACTTTACCTTAAAAATCAACACTTAATTAAATCGATTTTCGGGTTCATGTACAATAATTACCTATGATAATATATGCCGCCCGTTCTTACAAGCGATTTTAAATTTTAACAATACACTAATCTAATATTGTATTAGGTATTATTACAGCTACATTTTGTTGGTCAATATGATGGGTAGTATAACATCGTAAGATCGAAAGTTGAAAAGGCCAGAGTACGATAATAATATTGGTTAAGTATTAATTATTTTATTTTATACTATTGTACCTAAATGAAGAAATTTGACAGCGGCCTTTTATACTGTTAATGTGTGTCCATGGAAACAACTGTTAAACTTAAAAAAAATCTGATTTATGAACATAATCATATTATTATGCCAGTTGAAATACACTTCGTTACACAAACAAACAAAGAAATTAAATACAAACTCAAACATAAATATACAAAAATAATAATAGTTTAAACACAAATAGACGAAAACCTCATCAGAGCCCTTGGAAATC
This sequence comes from Macrosiphum euphorbiae, assembly GCA_949089665.1. NCBI lineage: Eukaryota > Metazoa > Arthropoda > Insecta > Hemiptera > Aphididae > Macrosiphum > Macrosiphum euphorbiae. The sequence goes on along the minus strand of CARXXK010000003.1, from coordinate 67,976,822 downwards.
GGTATTATATACAAACTTGACGCAAGTTACGTTTTTGTTAAATTACTCCTCTCGAAACATTTAGCATTTAGTTTACAAGTTTAGTCATTAAAACGTTCTCGTTTACAAACTTCAAATTTTCAGAGTAACTTTCTTGCCGACCGTCGATTTTTTTTTTTACACACTCAAACCGAATAATTAACAACCTTATATACATTGTGCGAGATATTATATCCGTTGTGCAACTTTACAATCATAATAATATATTCATATCCATAATAGGTACTTTATAACACGGACAATTAATAGTTAACAGTTAACAAAATATTATGCCCACGTAATTTTTCGGTAATTATTTGGTTACCTATACAACGAAATATTATAAAAAAAATACATTTCACCGACCAATAAACTAATAAATTCCGCGTTACAGTATTATTTGTTGATCGGGTAAATTGAAAATGTGACAAATCTTTGCAGAATCGTTATATTTTGATCGAATCTTTTCATTCGAAATAATACAATTTTTTCACCATACCTACCTACTAAAACGCTAAGTCTAGCGTGTAATGTCTTGAGGGCAAAATCGAAAGAATTCTTTGATACATCGTAACGAACACGAGTATGTGTCTGTGTGCGTGTGTATATATATATATATATTATATAACGATCGGGAGTTTCGACAAACCGATTTTTATTGTGAACTTCCTCCACAAACTGTTCGGTCTTTGTAGTTTTTTTGCTATAGTATTGGTATCCTTGTTTGTCTTAAAGCTATTCGTTTTTTTCTTTTTTATTGGGATAAATGCAATATATGACAAGAGTCGTAAAATGTTTTTGATGGAACCGTCAAGGGCTCTATATCTTCGCCCCTCCGCGAGACATCCGAAAAGTCATTCGAACGTTTCTCATAATGCAGTTCACATACTCAACATATATATATATATATATACAGATGCGATTGCTCTCAGGTATATAGAAAAAAATTATGTGGTTAAATTGTTCCGGCAAAACGAGTTGACTGTGAAATAAATGTACTAATACCATAAATAGGTCATGGTACCTGTTATATACCTGTATTATTCTACGAGTTGTGTTGAAATGTTCGTATTTCGAGTGACGACGACGACTATACCTACCGACTATAATAATTGTAATATTGTACAGGTGCCGTCTGAGTTTAAAACTGATACGGATTAAATACAACTTATGAAATTTAAAATGACGTTCAAGCGATATCATTTTAAGATAACGCTTAGGGACACCTGTGCGCTCAACCTTGACTTTATACTAATATTGTGTCTACAACTTTTCTAGTCGAGCAATGATGTAAAACACACCGTATATAGTTAATGCGAAGTATATTAATGTTAAAAAAATATATATAGAAATTATCTGCTATTCCTTAGACAACGTAACGAATTAACATAATATTATTACATTTTCATTGAGCGCCTAGTAATATAATATTTTTATTGTATAACATATTAGGCTTACTGTTTTTTTCGAATTTAGAAAATATTTGCGTCTTGTGTGGTGGGTGATATGTGTATATATCCAGAGAGCCTACTATCCCTAGGGGACCACTAATTTAACTCATAATCATAATATATAAGTATATAACTCGTTGCCCTGAGAGGTTAAATATGTTTTTCTAAAAGAAAATATAGTCAGTATTAGATACCTTCGAGCATACATTTATTTAGCAAGCCACTCAGTTTTAATATTATGTTATACTCAATATGCATATCTTGGAGCATTTAAACATTTACTATTATAGTCATCAATATTAATTAATTTGTACACAATATTATTATCTGTACAACAGTCATATACATATAGGTAGTATTAAACATCAGCTATAGCACAAAATCCGAACTTTTATATTTTATACGTGACTCGTCGACGACTTGTTCTGGCATGATTCTGATACTCCGCTGTCATGCCAATGAGGTCAACCCGTTTAGCTGTCTATCATTGAACATAATGTGCATCATTCGGCTATACATATAGCTATAAATTGAGTATAAATTAGACAATACGTACACGTTAATTCATAGGACTTTAATAATAACCGTACATAACATCATAATATGAGGAGTATAGTGTATGAATTCAAAGTATCCAATTTTTATTTTCTCAAAGTCAATATTGGTCATTTGACTTTCTAGCATAAATCATTATTGTTATACTTCGTCATGCCAATGAGGCCAACTCGTTTAGCTGTCTACCATTGAACCTGTGCATCATTCGGCTTTAGTCATGCTATACAATATACATATATATGTATAGCTATAGCTATTGAGTATAAAGTAGATAATACGTACAAGTTAATTTATAGGACTTTAATAGTAATCGTACATAACATCATATGAGTAGTGTATAGATTGAGAGTATCCCATTTTTATTTTCTCAAAATCGATATTGGAAATTTGAATTTTTAGCATAAATCATTATTATTGTTACACTTCGTCATTCGTCATTACTCGTCACCGATAAAGATTTTGAATGCCAACAACTAGGGACGCGTGTGTTCTCGACATCATAAGAATTACCCTTCTGTGAACAGATATTTTCTTGGAATGCTGAAAACTTATTTATATACAAATATCGCGTTGGAATCCATCCCCTTCATCCCCTCAACCAGTATATAAACACGCTTTTGTATCGATGTGATTGACACATCGTGTTCACTAAATATTCAAAAGCTGACTTACCTATCTACCGTACGGTATATTGTGTACATAATATACATAATATTATTAAGCTCTTCCTATAAAACATATTATTATTATGCAACGGAGGACGCACATCATAAGCAAATATCGTAGAAATTATTAATTCCCCCCTAAGTATGTTGATATAATAAAATTCATCTGATAAACTTTGTAAATTCAATTAACGAAAATAATGAGTTTCATGCCATAATAATAATATACTCCGTCGGAACTTTCGGTAAGCCAGCGCAATATGTGAACCGTTTGGCTTGAACTGTCACATAATGTACGAATTTAATATAATACCTATATAATAATGTATAGATTTGGGCTGATGATCAATCGACGTTTTAAAATCGTTTAAAATTAAACAGGTATTAAACACACTATTGTATCTCGGACAATGTGTCTTGATGTTGACGTTCCATTATTATTTTCCTTTTTATATAATATAATAGTATACGTGACAATATGATGTCTCCCACTCTGTATATTATAATATTATGTAGTACATTGACGATGATATTTATAACGGTAAAATAATATGATATGGTAAAGGTCGTCGTATTTTAAATATTTAAGATGCAGACATTTTACTCGGAAAATATGAGCATACACCCATTAAAGTTATGAATAATTGTATATAATATTTAAATATTTAATTATGACAAAAAAGGGTTATAATAATATCACTTGCCACTGCGCCAAACAAATAACAACCAATTATATGATATATTTATAGTTTTATAAATGAAAAAAAAAATACAAACATTTAAAGTAGGTAGGTACCCAAAGCGATACTAATATATATTTTTTTTTTTTTAATTGATCCTTAATCCCCGACATTTACGGCCATTAGCTGTTAGTAGGGTTGTATTGTGGTGGTGGCAGGGTTTTGAAGTGGTGGGTTCTTACACTTGAGTGTTTGTGTTTTGGAAGAATTTTTGATTGGGTAGGTATCTGCCATACCCGGGTGGGCGATGGCGGCACTTGTTCTCCGGACACCGTGACTTGCCAGAAGAAAAATGCCGCCCGTGAACAAGAAATCGAACCGGCGCCGGCTACGTCGCAAGAGACGCCTTAGACCGCTCGGCCACTCCGTCTCCCACTAATATTTTATTGCAGCTACTTATAATATATTTAGATCAACGCGTAAAGAAAAACGAATACTATAATTTTTTAAAGAAACTCTTGTACACGGTATAACTATAGGTACCCAACTATGTTCGATATTTTTAAACATTATGTAATAATATTATACAGAAGTTGATAACCAGCCTTCCGGTTTAAAATTTCAACAAACGTAGGTGGGTGCAAATAATTGTATTGGAATGATTAGGTAGACAAATAACGACGCAATTATGATAATAATACAAAACAAAATATATAGGTAGGTATGGACATAGGCGAAACTATGAGGGTCAGGCCATGGGCTGATCTAATACTGACTTGACCGCATGCCGACTTATCAAATTTAAGATTTAAATGAAAATCTCATTTTGTAATTCGAGTTTGTTTTTTGGCCTGTCCTAATGAAATTGCTCAGAAAATCAGCTCGCAACGGAGATCGCTTCAAAAATATTAATAATAATACCTAAAAACGACATCGTAAAATTATTACAATGTTATTAATTCCATTCATTGTGTTGCATAAACTCACTAAATATTTTATAATATAATATTATTATCATACCTTCTATCGGATGCATGTGCGAAAAGACAGCGTCCAAGAGATAAGATATGCGTATTGCGTATTATATTACTATTTTATAATAATATGCATGTATACATTTTTCTTATTGAATTCCCTCACTACGATATTATTTATAGGTATTTGACCCTTACACAATAATCCAATTTTTTTTCCACTATTGTCTCACGTGATCGGCCTTTTCGAGGGGCTGTCCACCGTAAATTTCGTCGGTCTGTCATCGTAGCACGCCTGCGGGCCGTTTTATTATTATTTTTTTCTCCGACGAAACGTCACCCTAGAGGACGACGTTCAAAACCGCACGCTTACCGTTTGTAACCACAAGCATATTTTATACGCATAGGTCAATACCGCAATTTTGTTTTTTTCTGAAGATTCGATGATTCGAAATCTCGAAGGTTTGCAATTAAAATTAAGTACATTTTGAGCAAAAAAAAAAACAGCTATATAATATTATGATCAGAAAACATGTTGGCGGCAACTCATTACAAAATATAACTGAATGTAAATTATTATAATATTTAAACAACGATTTATTTTTGGTGATTTAAATGTTCGATAGTCTTGAAATTAAATACATTTTGAAAACCAATCGCTATTGTTTGTGACTACAGGACGATTACATCGTTGTAAACTATACGAATAGCCTAAAAACACAGAAACAAGACGATGTGGTTAAACAAGTACCTAAACTAAAAAAATAGTTATGAAATTTAAAAGTTGCATCTCGTCCATAACAATACTGACGTTTGCACTATTTGTATATATATTATAATATATGTATGTTTATTTGATCTTTGCGATTTTTGAAAAAGTCTATGTGACATACAATATGTAAATTTAAAATTTGCCGATTAAAACTGCGATGCTGCTTTAGATACTTTAACTATTATAATAAGTGTGTGTGGTATTTATATTATACAGACGTGTGTAGAATTTAACGGTGACCTATTTATGCATTTTTAAAGGCATTTAAGGGGGAGGTGCCATTTTAGGGCGAGGGCAAGGTGTATGACAGCAAATTTAGAAACATTATTAGCCTACCATATACGCTCATCAAAATTAACTTAAATATTAAAATGTACACAATACACTCGTTATTATATGACATAGTATATTATGATAAACATATTATGATATTTTGGTATACATGGTGTATTTAAAACATAATATACAGATTACAAAGTGATCACCAAGCATGCTCTCCCCCAATTTTTCTTTTAATAATGAATTTATTCAAATTTTGATTTTTGAAACATACCTATTCAAAGACCTTTTTTTGAAAATTCGTGCATTTTTTGCTTCACTTAAGTCGTATCCGCGGTGACGATACAAACTTTTTTTTTTTAAATGAGGACCCCCCTTTTTTACTTTAAATTATTTAGGTAATGGATAATTTTTTTTGAAAATGTTGATGTATATAGCCAATCTATAATTCAAAATTAAACGATTAGCTTTTGTCAGATATTAAAATGTTTGGTGAATCAGTCTTTATATATTTCATTTTTATTTATGTTATCAACTTGTGTTATTAAACTTTCTTATTGTTTTATTAACAGTTCCAGCACACATAATGATAACTTATAGACGACATTAACGATTGAAAGTGTATTGTTTAATGCTCTATTTGCTTTCTTTTCTAAATGATATTAAAATAGTATCAGCTGGTTGCCACTGCTCATAACTCATATTATCATTATATGCTTTCAATTGCTTAATTTCTAGTTACTTTTTAGTAGTAAAAGTAAAACAGTGACAAAAGTTGACGTGGATAATAATTGCATTATTATGATGATTATAAAAGGAAAGGAGAAGGTTTATACGTACCTACCTACCTGCATACAATTATATATATAATGTATATGACATATGTATACACATTAAACTGCCCCTTAAAATGTTAAAATTGACCAGCCGGAAAGCTCACACACTAGTAAAAAACTGAAATTACACCCCTGGATTTGATAACCACCGACCCTAGAGACGTATTCGAATGTTTAACGGTTTGTCTCTGTTCCTGTTTTTTTTTTTTTTTTTTACCTTACTTGTCTCATTCTAAAACGCTTACCCAATCCAACCATACGAATGTTATCTGAAAACTTTTGCACATTTGTCGCCCACGCGGGAGTTAACCCCGGAAAATCCTACGGAGAATAATGATCGATGTAATTTATTCCATACGAATGATTTCCTTGTATAGAACTCGCTTATGGTTGTAAAACGATCCGATAATATACGCTATACCAGGTAACTGGTAAATTTTTATTCAGAAATTAAAACAGTGAAATAGTTATTAAATTAAGCATACACTATAATAACATTGTTATTTATCAACTAAACTCTGCTTCAACGTTAATTTAATAACGCTATTCTCGAAGTTTGAGTTAAATTTTATTTTCTGATTTGTTTTAATAATACCCTCGCATAGAAAATTCAATAAATATATTAAAATATTTCCAAGGTATATTTCTCAAAAGCAACTGCCTATGCCGTATAATAATATTATTGCATTATATTGTGTGTATTTCTTATATTATACTATTAGGTATGCATACAGTATAATATTAGGTATATTATCCATACACATTACTATTATATTATAATAAGACAACCCTGTTTATAATAACACTTGACGTTTAGATAGGAAAAAATGTCAGAATATGTAGAATAAGTTAAATGTTTTTTGACACGTTCTATATATTACATGGTATTATTATAACGACGCGAACAGCCACACAAGAGTGATAAGAAATATTACCGAACATTATAACTGCGTGTGTCATCCGAAGGAGTTATGGATCTCCGGTATCGCATTCCACCGAAAATGAATAAGAAAAAAAACCCATTGTGTGTGTGGGTTTAAGTGTCTTGTATCGTACCCATTATTAATAATATAATGTGGGTACTTGTATAAGTTACATAATAATATAACATTTTCATTTCAACCCTTCGTCGTTTCACAATAAAATCCCAAGCCAAAGGACGTTTTTCGCTCACACGGAATACAATAAACGCCAAGGCACCACCTGTAATCTGTATGCAGTGTTGTAAAAAATACTTTTTAAAAGTATTTAGGTAATTAATCAAATACTCTTAAAATACCACCCAAATACTATAAATAGTAAAGTATTTGAAATAATCTTCAAATACAAAAAAAAATTCTTTTTACTTTTTAGTGCTGAAATAATTTGTAACAATCAAAAATGTGTTTATTGCATTTATAAAACATGATTTGTTCATTAATCAAAATTCTGATCAGTCATGTTAGTGCACCACAACAATGAACTTTTCTCTACAAAGTTATATATTAATTCAAAATTATAATATGTATTTGGATATATCATACCGCCGTCGACGATAAACGATAATGAAAATTATTGATAAAAATTGCCTTGGTAAATAGGTAGTAGGTACTAATAATTATCTAGCAATAATATTTTCGTACAGTTAAAAAATTATAAAGTATAATAGCCGATAAGCAGAAGTTTTTTACATAGTATATATTTTGTTATTGACTTAAGATAATTATAGTGATACCGACTACGGATGTATCTTTTCGATCTTCGTCGACAATAAACTGTCTCCTGGAGAAAAAAAAACATTTAATCGACAAAAACCGATAAGTAATTGTCTGTGTGTGTGTGGTTTTATTCAACAAGAATAGTTATAAGTCAAAATAAATTAAGAATAATTAAAATAATAAATAATAAGTGTTCAATAAAATAGTATTCAATAGTAAAAAAAAAGTATTTCAAATACCGTTCAAATACTTTGAAATAAAAAGTATTTAAAAAAGTATTCAATACGGAAAAAAGGATTTGAATACTTTTACTCAAACACTTTACAACACTGTCTGTATGAAACAATTTTGAACCCACAATAGGTAACCGTTCTCAGGTTGGGTATACCGCACGTACCTTTGTCACTAACGCATGAGTATATTATACAGTATAAACTATATAATAATGAACGTTAACATTTCAAATTAAAACAGATGCGACGGATATAAAAATAAATTGCGTTATTGTAAAAAATATTATCATATATGCGAATTATATACGTCTCGTGTAATTAATGAAATAAATTAATCTCCGACGTTGTTGACTGTTTTGTTTTCATACATATATCTCCAAAACGTAATCACTCGTATCTCATAACCGACCAGCTGACTTGACCGTCGCATGATCGACGACGATTAGTTTTTTAATCATTGCGTATGATACTACGCGAAACTATACCGTTTTAATACTGTCCGACGAAAACTATATTATTATTAATATTGTTTTACTTTTAATTACTTTTTTTTTCTTTTTTGAAATTCTTCAAACGCGCATTATATTATCCGTCGACATCCGTACCTATTATGCCCGCGTATCTCGTGTGGTCGTATTTTATGTGTGTGCACAAGTCGTTGAAAATATTTAAACGACCGCCGCCGGCAGATGATTATAAAAATTTTAATGCGAGAAAAATCGTTTCCACGACCAGCGAATGAGAGCGAAAGCCGGCGATCAACGGGTGGCTTTTATGCGGCGGTGTCGTTATAATTATTTTATTTTTAAACAACAATCTCGTTTTTAGACCGTCGTAAGAAGCCGCCGACCACCGTCGTTTAGATTTTAGAAAGTGTCAAAAACTTTGGGGTTCCAATTTAAAGACGGCCTATTGTAATATCCGCCACATTCCTCGTCATCGCCGCCGACGACGCCGCGGTTCAGCGAGCTTTTGATTTCGAATAAATGAGTTTGTTATCCCCCCACGTATATTCTTTTTATTATTATCATTATTTTTATTATTATTATTATTATTATTATTATTTTTTTACGTTGTCGAGCATCTTGACGTTGTACCCGCGTCCCGCAAACACGTATCACATTATTCCATAGTGATGAACACGGTTTTTCTCGTTTACATTTCTGTGGATAATCATGTGCCGTTGATGTTCCATATTATATTATATTTCTCGCCACAAAATATAAAATTACATTATATTTTTCACCACTGCTGTTCAGTTCTATTATATAATTTTTTTTTTTTTTCATTACATTAAAAACTATCCTGCAGGTTTAGAATATATTATTATTATCGAGGTTAGATATAGAACCATCATATTATGCAGCAGCTATTGCAGTGTTTGTGCGTGCTTTTAATATACCCTAGAATAATAATATAGCCATATTATATTATACTTACCCGAATAAAAATATCGTCAATATTTATACGCGAACATAATATACTTCTCGTGTGGTGGTGGTCGTCGTGCAGTATGAGGGACGACACAGTGTACGCCTCGCCTTTACACATACGCGCACATCGAATAAAATGATTTTAGGTAAAATTTCCCATGGGTTCAATAATTACAAGTGTCTTAAAACAAGAACTTACACCGTGCAGTTTTTATGGTGCACGTAAACTTCAACCCGGACTCCGGACCGAACACCGCCCCGAGTCTCGTCTCGGGTCCCATCCACGTTAAGTCTTTTATTTTTACAGTTATATTTTCATTATTTCGTTGTTTATGGCCCGACGCGATAGAAATATGTTACCGATATAACCTCCGTATGTGTGCAGTGTACAATAAAGGAGTTTTGGCGTGGCGTATAGGGATATCCTTGGGATTTCATTTCGAATGCAATAATGTTGATCCAACAACTTTTATCGAATTTTTTTATTATTCCTAAAATGCGAGTTTAGCATTATCAACATCAAAAAAAAAAAAAAACATTTAGGTGCACAGTATTCTTACTATTCCATTCTTATATATTTACAATAATATTCTTTTGAGTAAACACGTAGAGTCAAACAATAAGAATCCATATTGAATACGAATCAATATAAAAATCATAATATATGTCGATAATGGTTTTTTTTGTTATTTTTTTTTTTTTTTATAAAATCATTGTCATTTTTGCCGTTTTGATTTTATATATCCGATAGAGCCTAATAAAAACTAAATCGAAATATAATATAAATTCCTACTCGATGGGCGAAAAATAAAAAAAATTAGAAAATGTTCGTGACAACAACATCTTTCGAATAGCCTGCTGCGGGCTTACAAATAGTTCACTGTGACGATTTAAAAAGCACATCGATCATAATAATATTATTACTGTAGACAGCTGTACTTGTAGAGCAGCTATATCATAATAACATGTTATGTATGGTGTTATACCTATATTTCTCGACGAACTCGGTGCAAGTAAATAATGCGATTCAAAAACGTTTAAAAAAACCATCGAATGGTATATCACATACAGGTAATGTACAATGCAGCTGATACTTGTAAGTACGCGTACTTATTACGTGTCTGGTGTATATTTGCATATATAGTTAAAAAAAAATGGTGCATTATTATATAGTACGTCAAGTTTGATGTAACGATATATTATTATTATATCGAATATCATACACCAGGCGATACGCTTAAGTTTCTATACACTCATTATATCGAAAAGATTGTTCGTTTTCGAAAATATTCTTTTTATTTAATTTGAAGTCATTTCAAAACGACATTTCTGAAAATAACATACGTATATTATATTTTTAACTATTTTCTTATAACGAAAAATAACGTTTTTTTAAGCTTTTTTACTTTTGTGAATGGCACAATACATTTATAATTTCATATTCCTAAGCAGAATATTATTTGGAGTATTTCAGTCTATAAAAATCAAATTTCGGACAAGTAGTTCATTAGACAGTTGTACAGTTATAATACTTATAAATATTTAAACTTTAGTTTAGCAGAGAAGTGGACAACATTTTGAGGGGTACCCCTGGTACCTGCTCTCTACTTGTCTATATTGCAAAAATGCTCACAACTAATGAACTATAATTGTCCGAAATTCGATATTTTTAGATTATTTAAAATATTATACTCCGAACGATATTCTGCTTCGTAATATATTGATATATAAAAAAATGTATGGTAAGGTTTCTAGACAGACTGCAGGCGCCGGCAAGAATATAATTCTATTCAAAAATTTTTAAAATTCATTGCATCATGGTATAAAGTCCGGTAATATTATGTACACTGTAGATGGTAACGTGGTACGTTTATGTACGCTCACCAATATACCTATAGGCCCTATTACATACGTGTCGCGTGACATCCACATAGTTGAATCGTACCTATATACATGTTCGGTGAGACAATGTAGATACAGTCGTGACACCGGAGAGAGAGAGAAAAAAAAAACCAACTTTTAAGACGTACAACGGTCGTACACTTGCAGAAGTAATGATAGATTGGTTCGCAGCTTTGGGTATCAATGCGCCCGTGGGGTGAAATGTGGTTGTGGGTAAATCGCACTTGTCAGTGTCCACCTCGGCGATAAGCTAACGTCACCAAATCTACTCGGAGGAAACTTACCGCTAACCGCATAAAACGTGCGCGTTGTTTGGTAAAGGTTTTTGTTTGCCTCATTCAAATCCCTTGAAATTCAAATTGAACACATTTTCCATGTCAAAACGCCATACCGTTATTATTGTGAAAAAATCACAATGCTATAGGATATTGTATTCATTTTAGCGATACCGTCTTGGCCGCGCATCAGACATTCAGACGTCTCATAAACGCCGCACCTAATTCATAATATTATTGTGCATGTGCATCATATTATTATCATTGTTTATATAGTTGGGAGCATTTTAATAAAACGTATTGTTTTTTTTATTTTAAACAATACGTAATGATAAATGTATTATATATAACTGCAGCGTGTGCGAAGTGACCTATACGGTTGACTTACCGTCCTAATACTGCATTTGCAACACGCGTACACGCTTATACGTGATAGCATTGTAATTTTATTTTATTATAAATGCGTAATAACGACGTATTGCTTCATAACATTTTATAGTCATTAATTCGCTTTTTACATAATACTGAGATCCATCATACTATTAATATAATATTAACATAGATATTATTAATACTATAATATCGAGACGATAGTGATATTATATTGTGGAGTGTCAGCTGATACCGTGCCATTTATTATTTTATTACGCGTATAATTTTCAATTTAAATGCGTTTGAATGCAAACCACAATCAACGGCGTTTATCTTATTAAGGAAAGTAACAACTTTTTAATTTTTCACTTTTCTCCGGACTACTTTTTTCGTAACCAATTTATATGTTAAAATATTCGAGTTATTAATACCGTACACTTTTATCCCGAGGCGACTGAATTATTTCTGGACGGGGTCGAAAAAACAAAAAACACGAATTGTCTAAAATATAATAATATATCGTTCTAAATCGTACACGTCCAAAAAAAAAAAATAAACTTATGCATAATATAATTACCACGGTATCTTGCACAGGTACTCATCACAATAACACTACCGAAACGATATATAGGGTGCCCCATAAACTTTTAAATCTGCCACCATTTTTTTTAAAATGTTGTTGGCAGCCTTGTTCTTATCATTTCTATTATCTACTATTACTCCGATTTAATTAGTAGTTGTTGATAAGAACAGGGCTGCCAACAAAATATTTTAAAAAAACGGCGGCACATTTAAAAGTAGCACGCTTTATGGGACACCCTATAGTAGTGGACGATGTATTTTATACCATAACTTGGGTACGATTTGTGCTCTCCTCACGCATACCTACATAATATTATTATTATATTATATGGGGCGCATAGAATAAACAAACAAAAACGGTCGTGCACTGCTCACACTACACGCAAGGAAAACGGAAGTGTACTAATAGACACGTCACATCCACCTTATATGTTTAATATCGTGCTGTAACGTGTAATATAGTTGGGACGATGTGTACGCGTAGGTTAGATTTTAATTATTCACTTTACAATATATAATATCATACGCTCACTGCGCCCAAAGCTCATTCGTAGCTGGAGGTAAGTGATCAGTGTGTGTGTGTGTGAGAGTGGCGGAAAGGGGTTGTAGGTACATCGGGGGTAGAACAGAACAAGGCGAAAATCCCAAGTGTGGTACTCATCCGAAGTATATAACGCATAGCTTCGTTTGGCCCGGGTCGCATATAATATAACTTCAAAACGAGTATATTACATTATATAATATAGAATCCATCGCGCATCGCCGACCTCGAAATATTATTAAAGAGCAGAGATCAGACGCAGCTGCTTTTATATAATTATAATAATTATTATTATTATAATATAATCTTTGTATTATATCGTTTTTTATATTTTAAAGTCACGAGGACTCTCGAAACGCTCTAATAGCGGTGATTATTGATAACGACGAATCTATAACGTTTTTCACCAGCTGTACCTGCTCACCGTTTTAGCAGAATTTAAATTTCAGATTCTACAAAGACCCTATAAATTATAATCCATTACTTGCGAGTGGTTCGTAATATTATAATATTACAGCAGTAAATGAAATATGTTTTTATTTTTTATTTTATTTAAATTTTTATTTATTCTTCAGAACATGAACATCGTGTGCCCCTCTACGAACTCACAGTTATTTCACATACAAATCCATTAAATGGCTAATACAATTAAATAATAATAATTACAATACATTTTTCTAGCATAACATATCAATATAAATAAAGACATGTTTTTTCTATATTTCCTTATAACTTGATATAATAAATCGTGGAATTAAATATTATAACATATTAATAATATAAAGCTTAATAATGTAAGACTTAAATTATCTATATAATTACTAAAATCGGCATCCAATTAATGTAACAAGTATACAATAAGTAGCGACAAACAAATATTCACATCATATGATGTACCTATTTGTCATTTGATATAAAGCTCAAAGAGCTAATTATACTTCTTCGGTCGATTCATTTGCTTCAAGTTCCAAGTAGCGACTGTCAATTACTCTGCTATATTACGAAAAATACATTTTAAGTGTTAATATTTTCTCCCATTCACTCTCACACATAATGCATTCAAACGAAATTTTTTTATGGGAGAATTAATATTTAAATATTATGAGATCCAACATAACTTATTAGACATTAATATTATATTATACAGGTCACAGGTGAGCATTTTAATTTTTGATGTTGTACCGTATGACCTAGTCAGCCGTATAACTGCAGTCGGGCGTAGGTTTATGTATTTTCAGTATTTTATTTTTAAATTTTTGCCTGTCTGTCATCTAAACTACCTATGCTTAAAAGTTATAAATAATAAAATATTGGTTCAATAATTAAATATCAAATTTTCCAGTTAATGTATTTATAAACGAGGGTTGACATCTTAAATTGTTTAACGAGTAAATTCATAAAAAATGTATAAAAGTTGAGTACCTATATCTATTAAAAAATATTTATCAAATTAATAATTATGAAATGTTGTTTATGTAAAATAATGCATTCTCGTAGAGAAATTCAAAATTATTTTATTATTTAAAAATATCACTTAATACTATACAATTATAAACATTATCACCCTGCAGTAGACGTTTAGTTAATGTAATATGTTAATATTCCAAAAAATTACCTGATATTGTTTTTGATGTATTATTTCAAATGCATTAACCATGTAATGAATATAAAATATGAATACGAGTTTAATATGATTAAAATATGTAAGTGATTATTTTTCCAAATAATTTATTTTAAATAAAAAGTTCAGTTTATTTTTTTTTAATGAATTAAAATTACGATTTAATAACTCAATACCTATGTACGTATATTTAGGTTTTACATTTTTACTCAAAAGAAAATTATTAACCCTCTTTCGCGGGGTATTAAATAATCAACTAGGACGATTTTTTATGAAAAAGAAAAATGTAAGAAAGTATAAGTAATATTACTTACCTAAATAAATTCGTAAGGTAACAGGTATACAATAGTGGTTTCATTTCTGCAGAGTAAGGAGCAACTATTGGTTGTTGCATAAATTTGAAATTGTATATTTTTAACGGAAAACCCACTTTTTTTTTTTTATAGATCGGAGTATAACTTATTTCACAATTTTGTGGCATTTATTTTATAGATTGTTCGACGTTTATTGTATACGCTTATATACTAAACCATACAAATTAACAAATGTTATTAATTTATTATTTACAACCACTATTAGGTACCTACTCTCTAACGCTTTTCCAAATTGTGAAATGAATTAATCGAATTTATTATTTTATATTCAAAAAGAAAACGAACTTCACAATCAACAAGCTGGGTTCATGTAAAGACAATTTTCTTTCAAAGACTCGTAAAAAATATAATATGTCCATATTTAAGATTCTAAAAACAAATCGACAATACTTTTTTAAAAAATATAGCTTTATTTCAAAGTCAAATTAGTTATTTCCGACTGATGTGTGTAGGATATATTATATAGAACGTCAAAAACGGTTTCGGAATACGTTTGTTCACAACAGTTGAAAATATTACAGTAGTTTCCGACTTAACATCGTTTTTCAATTTCTTTTTTTTACCTCTGAGTTGCTAAGGCCCTATGAGTCGTGGAATCTATAATATTTTGTTTTATAACGATGCCTTATTTTTCTTAGAAACAACTTTTTAGATAAAAATATATACCATAATACTCTATTATAATATATAGTATATAGTGTTACAAAATCCTTCAAACGTTTAGCATAATATCCTTTATAGATTGGAAATTTGGAGAATATTCTATAAGAGTAAAAAGTTTATGTAAAATAGTGGTGAGATTTTTCTTCATAACCTTCCGGACTTAATAGAATAATAAATTGATTAGTATGTCATAATTTAAGTAACTTAATATTAATATTATAGAATTTATACTGTCGACGATTATTTATTTCATAGTGTGTGTTGAATAAAATTGTCAAAAATTTAAATATTTATCATGTTTTTTTATCAGATTTTACAAAATAAAAAATGTAATACTTTTGTAGTCTTTGGATCTCGAACACAGTTATTTAATATTATATTTATTACGATTAATTTGACAAGCTTTTCATATTTAGAGAATTATTCAATTATTATTATCATATTTCATATAAGGTATACAATTAGTGATATATTATTATTACATAATTCAATAGTTCAGCTAACATTTAACCTTCCAATTGGATAATATAGTTATTAGTTGGATAGGTATAGATATTACTGGTCATGTAGAAAGTTCAGCTCCGCGTCCAACACTTGTTATTATAATTATTGTTTTAACATTCGAGTCCAAAAGAGCACACATGATAATCATAATATATTTTACTGTATTGGCACCGTATTATTTTAGTTTTGGTACATAATATAATATATAACCTGATATTTATAATATGCCGTAATATATATACCCTATTGTTATATTTATACAAGGTGTAACAGAAAGATCTGACATATGAAATAACTTTTGTTCTAATCGATATTTAAACATAAATTTTGTATGTTTAATTTATAGACGCTTGAGCTTACAGTACAGTACAACATTATTAAATTCATTTTTTATTTATTAATAGCAGAAAATTTTTAATTCAAATGATAGCCAAATCTTAAATCTAATTTAAGAGAAATTTTTATGATAAAAACGTTTATTTAAGTAAAGTAGTTTAGTTCTTACAATTTTCTAAAGTATCAATATTTTTCGGAGTAAATTAATTTTAAACGTAATACCTATTACTTTTTTCAAAATATTCTTTTCGAAAATAATGCCTCTGCTTAATAATTAATTATATTTCTTAAATTATTTATATTACATAGCATAATATTATTGTTGTCGTACGTTCAACTGTAGTATCAATTTCGTATTATTGTTTGTCAAGCGCTATTGTGTTACACCCTGTTTGTCACCCTTGGTTACCTACGGTGTTTTTAAACGGTCGAATATGCAGTTGTGTGCAATAATAAATTATGACTATACGATTAGGACGATTATAGGTAGTAGAGGTACATATTACATGGGCAAACTATAACAATAATAATAACTATAAGTCGTAGTAAGTTGTATAATAGAGTTGTTTTCACGGAAAAATAATAATAGTAATAATATCGTTACCCGAAACAATAGGACGACACGCGATTATGATGATGTACCGCTCTGCCGTGAGTTCGTTCGGTTTTGCACACTCGACGTGAAATCGCGGATATTGTGTATACGCATCCGACCCATTTAGTGGTAGGGGGGGGGGGGGTGAAAGGGAAGTACCTAAGTTCAAGTGCGTGTCGTCTCCCTGCAAGTCGCACTCCTCTCCGTCGGTTTTCCGAGATATTCCATATGCGCATCGGTAATCTTTCCGGAAGACGTACCTACGTGGCATCGCGTCTATATTATTATTATTATCATGATATTACAACATAATATTATATAATATCGATAATGATAATAACAATACGAACGTCGGCCATCCGACTGCCGAGTGAAATATTTACGACCTGTTGCTGACGAGAACGCGTAAATTGTAATATTATTAGGTACGTCGTATTTTTAATGATTAAGGCACGTTGGATTTATTAATTTTTAACGATAATAATATTATTTTTTTTTTCTTTTGATATCGTAGTCGTCTACAAACGATGAAATCACTGTAAAACATGAAAAAAAATATTATGTTATTTGGATCCTCGACAAAGGGAAAACTTGGTCGATTTGATAAAAATAAAACATTGAGACGAGTCGAATCGATTTTTATAACTGGACATTGGTTTTTGTACGTCATGTTTTTATTTAAATTCGTGATAAGAAAAATAGCATGTTGTAAGGAAAAGTTGTTGTCTGCGAATAAAATACGTCTCAAAATATATCATAAAATATAATAAGACAGCATAATAATAATAATAATAATATAGGTACAGTGAAACCTCTAAATACCAGACACTCTTGGTCGCTAAAATGTTGTCCGTCATTTGGAGGTGTCCGCTATTCAGAGGGTTCGGGTAGTAGACCTTTCGTTTCCATGAAAACGTCCACTGTCGGGAGGTGTCCGTTGGGGGGAGGCTTCACTGTGTACCTATAAGTATTTTTCGTTGTTCGGGTTTACAATGATACCTATATACACATAATAAGCCATATTTTAGAGATTTTGTTATTATTATTTGTGGTTGAATTAACGCTTATTTTACTAGACTGCATTAGTTTAAGGAATATTCTCTATGTTCGAGACTCTTTTTTTTTCTCGCATTCACCAGCGGTGGTCCTAAACTATTGTTATTATTTTGATTACAAAGACGAAACCATTATTTCAACCGTGCGTGGGCAGTAGATTTTTTAATTTTAATAAGTGTTCGCCTTTTTATGGCTTTAGTAATTTAGAGAAACATAATTTAAACTAAACAAAACATATTATTATTATATACCGTCCATACAGAATAATACTCGCTGTTATTTTTAAGCATCCGCAAAAGTACAAAACAGTATACTTTAATTCTGTACGATAAGAATAATTATTTGTTGTTGTTCGTTTAATGTATATAGGAAACTGCACGAAGAAATTAAAACGATGGTCTCAGTATTATACTACGCAACACTGATAAATATTTTAATATTAGAGGCAAGCAAAAAAAAAAAAAAAATCGCCAGCAATAACGTATTTAATTAAACGAAATAACAATACAATGTGTCTGTAAATGTGCGATGAAAGCATTTTTGCAAGTGCTAAACGAAAAAAACAGAGGATCCGTCTTTGCAGCTCGTGATAAAAATATATATCAATATATAGGTTTTATACATAAAACTATTATTTAACAACAGGAAGCCGGATAAAACTCTGGTGTGATTTTTATTTCTCTCTCGCGTAAAATAATTAAATTTTTACCCAGGTAATAATAATAATAATAATCATAATCATAATGGACACTGCTCATCAATCTGAAAATATTTAAGTTTTCAATGTTTTTACCACTATAATATTATTATGATGATGATGAAAAGTTGTTGGTGAATTATTTTTATTACATTCCTGGGTTTATTGCAGTCTGTTTTTCAGGGCATACCTAGGTACGCGGCGTACGCCGTTGATCACCAGTTTAGTGTATTTGTTTGTATTCCGATCAAAGCTGCAGTGTTGAAGCAATGCAAAGTACATTTTTTTATTGTATACCTATATGAAACAAAACAAATTGTTTGCAGGTGGATAAGATAACAATCTCGAAAAAATAACGAACAGTTTCAACAAAGCGAAATATGAAAAATATCCACAATTGTTTGGTACTCACTATATTTTCGTAAGATTTTCCACCAGCGAGGGCAAAATTTTCCAAATTTAGAGACACCTTCAAATTGTCTGTGATAAATTTGTAATTTTTAAATATCTATCGGTTTTGAAACGTCAAAATATATCGTTCATAATAATAATTATAATATATCATTATATTTCGATAAGTTTATTGATATTAAAATAATTGTGTTTAATCCTTTTTGCAAAAAAAAAATAAATACTCTGAACATTGGCTAGTAGAGTTGTAATATTATGTTTTTTTTAAAAAGTATAATAATATAAATAATACAATTTACTACTCCTCGGCCCATCCGTACACTATTGAATAGTAGGTACAATAAGACGTGTAATATTCTATAATCAGTTTAAATACGCGATTTTACGCGTTACAATAACGAGCATTTAGGGAAAGATAAGAAACAATCATTAAGTGTACCTAGACCGTTTTTATAAAATTTTTTTCTCATGATATTATTTTTAAGAGCCATAATTTTTATCTAAAATAACATAGTATAAAAAGTTATGTTTACACTATTTCGTATAAAGAGATAAAAATAAAGCTATTTCAACGTTATTATCTATTATTGTTTTTTTTACGTATTATCAATTATTTTGATGACGATCAATTTTTTAAGAAACAAAATAATATATAATTAGTTATCGAAATAATTTAAATTGGAACTTGTAATTTTCATAAAAAAAATTAACTTTTTCGAAATACCTACCATATTATAATATAAGTTATTTCTCTGAGGCGTAAGTCTCGGTTCGATACGCTAACGAGCCTATACTTTTGCAGTAACGTTAAATTTTTATTGAACCAGAATATTATTCAAATAGGTCTAAACGGCTATATATATAATTACAGGGTGATTCACCAAGTATGCTCACCCCACTTTTGTTCTTTAATAATACATTTATTCAAATTTTGATTTTCGGAATTATTTCTAAGCACCTTTATAGGCACTCAAAGATCATAATATTTTTAAATATTTAAATTTGTTTTTTACCATTTAGGAGGTTTCTATCTAGTTTATGGGGTTTTTATAAAGTGGATGATACATTATACATATTTTTGCTCAAATAAAAACCACCCTTTTTACTGAGAATCTTTAATAGGATGGTTTTTTTTGAAAATGTGGAAGCGTCAAAATCGAATTTCAAACGAGTAATTTCTGAGTTGTTAATGTTCAAATGTTGAAAAAATAACTTCTGCAACAAATCGTAAATAAAAAACGGTGGTTCTAATGTGCAACAAAAAAAAACTTTATATCACGGCACGGAATATTCCACATTAAATCCCAAAATTTAAAAATATGATTCTTTAGCAGTATTGGAACAGTCTCGAAAATTGCAAAAATCAATTAATTCATTATCGAAGCCAAACGCGGGCGACGTTCACGCTCGTTGAATCACCCTGTATATAACGTCATATCGATAAAACTTGTAATCAATTTGTTTTCTATCGTGAGTAGCTTTTAAAGCACGTGCAATTAATAACGTTTTTGTACACACACACACACACATAACATATTATTTTACACACACAGTGACGAGGTTCATTAAATCGAATTCGTGTGGGCTTCAAACGTTGGGCACGCTGTAGGTATATTATGCCATAGTCTGACGAACAATAAATAATAATGTAGGCAGGCATATACGATATATATGTTAATATCACGAGCATGTATCGTGTGCATAATATAATATTATTATTATTATTATTATTACGAGTATGATTATAATAATATATAATACGGTTACAAGCCATAGAAGGTACTCCAGCTATTATCGAGATGATTGTGAGTTCGCACGTTTATATCAAATAATAACTAGGGCTCAGTCGCTCAGATAGCGTATATATTATGCGCCTACTAAAAAAAATATAAATTCTATAAATGTATAGGTTCATAATATTATATCAATAATCATTTTATATAATATAATACAAAAATTAAAATTCGTACATATATACAAACATACGTAGGTAAACAAATGTTAAAAAGTTTATTAATCACACCAACCCAATAATATAACATAGTAATATCGTATCATAATAATTTATATGACTGTATACTTAACTAAATCTGATACCTTTAATTATTGATCGTCTTATTGAATTATTGGCAATTTGTTGTGTATCTAAGTTGTTTTATCGAATCCTCTCCCAAAACCTATAGTTGACAGAATATATGTAAACTAAACATTTTTTGTAAAACCATGTATGTTATTGTTTGACTTTTAAACTGCAAAATTAAGATCCAATTGAAAATCTTAGCAAAAGTATTTTACTGCATTTATCCCCAACCCTAGTAATTATTAGTCTTGGCAGATGTATCAAAATATTTCAACGGGACCTTTAAAAAATATTAATTATTTTACTCGAACGATGATTAATTTGTCTTATTTGGAAAATGTACTTCTTATAGTTTCTCCGTTGTACGACAAAGATGTGCATGTGGCATGTCCAATTTATCATCATAATATATATTAAAAACAACTTCGAATTTTACTTTACTGAATCAAATATTAACATGTACACATACGAAAATGTATTAATTTAATTTGAAATTATTGTTGAAAATAGCGTGTTATGTTTATATGCATAAAAAATGTATTTATTACGAAAATAATGCATAACAAAAGTAAGCTTGTTTTGTTGAAAATCTTTTTACACGAATTTTATATTTGTAAAAGATTGTTAATTAATGTACTTTATATATAACACTTCATTCGATTATAATATAATATATTTAAGTCCTAGTCATAAATTAATGACTCATGTTGCACAGGTACGTATTTAATATTTGGGTTCTGAATTCGATCTCTTCGCTAAATATTTTGATGCAATATTCGAAATAATATATTTACATTTCCTGCTATACCTGGGCGATTAGTATTGATTAGATATAGAGATTACACGTCATGTCAAACATTGATGATGACTGTTTATGAAACATTTATCATTGTTGATAGTTGTAGTAGTTAAGGGACTGCCTTGTTAATGGTTTTAATTTTATCAGTATTATACGCAATCACTTATCAATTTAGTCTCATAAGACTTGCTAGTTATATATTTTTTTTGAAGCCGAATTACGGCTTCAATGTTTGTAATTTGATTAAATGCATTTTACCAGGTAGATATTACGTATATTATAAAACATTAAACATTTTTACCTTAGATTTAAAATGTTTTAGGATGTTATGAGTTTATGACGTCTAATTAAATTATGTTTATTTAATTATATATTTATGATGATTGTGTAAAGCAACGTTAACCGTTTATCGAATCGTTACATTCAATTAATATTATTTTTAAAAATATCAACTCGCTCTGAGTACTGTAGGTATAACAAGATATCAAAAAATGTTTAGATTCCGAGCGGAACAATGTCTTGTTTTTAATTTGAGAATTACTTTTATTTTTTGCATAAATGGAGTACTTATTTAAAAAAAAAAAATCATTTTGAAACCCTAGCTAATGATAGATGTACAATCATTGCCTAAAACGAATAAATAGTATCGACGATATCGAAGCGGCGGCTCGTGTGTCGGATCGATATTTCAGTTCTTATAATATATACGTCTCGTGTTATTGTATTTTGCAGATATATTGTTCAATTTCCGGACGACGTTCGTCAACAAAAAAGGCGAAGTGGTGTCGGATTCCAAAACGATCGCCTTCAATTACTTGAAGAGCTGGTTCGTGGTAGATTTATTCGCCGCTCTGCCGTTCGACCTGTTGTACGCATCGGACGTTTACAGCGGAGACGTGAGTATATTATTATATATCGTGTCGGAATTATAGTGGTGCAGTGTGCGTGTTTCGTAATAGTTGTTGTTGTTGTTGTTGTTGCTGTTGTTGCTGCTGCTGCTGCTGTTGTTGTAGTAATGGCGGAAGGATATATAGTGTGTGGGGTAGTGTGGTGGGTATGTATATGGCGAAGTGCGCGTATAATACTTCACGCCTAAAGTACGTAGAAAAATTTACGATCTTCGCAAAACTCTCGACCGCCGTCCCTCACACCCGCCCGCCTCTCGCGCCCGACACATTTTGTTCACCCTAAATATATCTGCGAGCGGTTCACAGTCAATTTACCTCCAAACATGTGAGAAATTTAACCGTGCAACAGCCATAAGAGACGGCGACGCCGCCGCCGACGGTCGCTCGAGCGAAAAACTTTATACCCCGGCCGCCGGCGCGTTGGAAACGAAAAGTTTTTTTTTCTCCCTTCCCTTGAACACCGAAGTAATAATACTAATTTAGAGTCCCGCCTTAATGACATGCCCATCCGTTTAAATATAACCTCCACAGTGACGAAAATATTATTGTTTATTTCAAAAAGTCAACTCGCGTGGATAATACTCGTGTAGACGAGATACCTATACGTGCTGCGGTGCTGAAAGAGCTAAAAGCATCGGCGTAATAGAGAATAATATAAATATAACGGAATATTATAATATCGGTGTATTTTTTTTTCAAGTGAAAAAATCACCTTTTTCAGTTTTCTCCGTGGTAAAACTGTAAGAGTATAAACTTAAGTCGACCGAACTAAAAACTAAATCGAATTAATTGAAATTGAATTCCTCGCGGTTGAAATATTATCATTAAATCGTTTTATTCAGCTTACTCTTTACCTGACGCGCGTGCTATTGATTTAGACGAATGCATGTTTGTATATTATATAATATACCTTTAGTAAATTATGTAGCCCAATTTGTGGAATTCACCCCTACTATATACGCTATACAATGACACAACTTTTAAATCAATATAAATATATAATCCAACATTTTATCAGTAACACCACTAAGACTTAAGTATAAGAGACGTTTTTACAAACAGTGTTTTTATTGCATCACTTGTTTTAATTAATACATTATAAGCTATACAATGCACAAGAATTAACAAACTGTTTTGTATATTATGATGAATATTAAATACCTATTTTGTGGTTCGTACATGCAAATTTCGTATAATATGCAACAATTTTAAAGTTTTAAGTCATGTTATAACCATCAAATAATTAAATTAAATTTAGCACCTACGACTTATCTTAACCTAAACTTCTATAGAAGGCACACTAATTTATGAATAATGAGCTATTAAAAAAATACGTCGTGTTTAACCGCATTCAAGATTTATGTACAGATATTAAGGACCTACACAATCATTAGGTTTTGTAAGTAAACATTACCGGTGTCTAAAAAATAGATGTTTGTCCATTCAAATTTATTCATGTTATTAAATGTAGCTGTTAAGAGGGCGTAGCACTGGCATTTGTTGTCTACGTCTTACAGGTGTGTACATAGTAAATTTAGCTCATTTTAGTTAGTTTAAAAATTAGAGTGAATCGATCTATTATAAAACTCGATGGTAAGAACATTATGTGTGTTTACATGTAGGTGTTTTACGATAATTCATTTTTTTTAGCAAGTTTTGAGTATACAATATAGAGTAAATTAAAAATGCTCATTGTAGAAAACCCACATATAGCTACAATAAGCACAGGCCAGATAATATTCTTACCACCAAGTTTCATCATAATATGTCGATTCATTCAAACTTTTAAACTAACCAAGCTAAACGTGATTTTCTGAACGTACATTTGTTAAGCACTTGTAAGACGAAGACAACAAAAACCAGTGTCACGTCCTCTTAATAACATACGTAGGCACTAGGCACCTATAATATATGTTTTTTATATGATTATTGATTTTTCGATTGTTTGTAAGTATACGCCGCCACCTATGAATTGATAGAATTTAGTGAAAATATAATATAATATATTATACCTAGGTATGTATCTCAAACGATAAAAACAAATGCAAACTTTCCACAACTATATATTGGTACGACTGTACGAGGTTTATTGTTCTATAATAATTGTTGTCCTGACCACGGATATGACGTGTAACCGCAGGACCAATACAGTGTAGCTGACGTCACTCCTACGACTCGGCGTCAAAATGTCGCGTGCTTGTGTGACGATTGCGGTGTCCAACTTAACTTGTTTTAAACTTTCCAAGCGATGATCGACGATTGATTTTGGAAATGCCAAAACAAGCATTGAGATAATCTAGATAAATTTAAAAAAGCTGATAAAAAACTTCGTTTTAAAAATGCGTACCCACTCATTTGTTTATATGACTTATGAACATTGATCATTGTTAAGAATACGCACACACGAATATTGATTGAGATAAGGGAAAACTGAAAATATAATATAATATTTCAAATATGTATCGAAGTCTGTAAAAACAAAATATGCAAAATTATTGCCCACAACTATATATTGATACGAGGTTTTGTAGTTGTTCTATTGTTGTATACGTTAAATACGATATAGAACTGTTTGAAATAATAAATGAATACAACACGACCGAGATTGAGAGGTGCATACCTAGCTGCAGTCGCAAAGTGCATGCATATAGAACGAGAACTGCAGCTGTGTATCAGCAGTTGCTCACTTTTTCTAACCTCCACTTCGAGACAGAACAAACGGTGGGCCTCCATTGACCGAGACCTACCTGACCACGAATATGACAAACTGCAAGCACAGAGCACGGTAAAAGATTTAAGTCTCGTGAACAATATTTTTGATGTGAAAACATCATATGGGGCTTTCAGACTTTTCCGCTTGGGCAGTGAAATTTGTCGAGCGTTACCTTTTTTGCGCAACGCTAGCGCTGCTTACGTGCTGATTGGTGGAGAATCGGTGCGCCGCAACGATTGGCCGACTTGTGCTAATGTAGCGTGGCTCATTACGATCACGGACATCGGACATAGTGGCGGCGAGATCGTCACATTAGTTCATCGTTGACAACTAACGTAAACAGTTAACTTAAAATGTATTGTACCAGCTATACATGAAATACTAATATTTGATCACATGAACAGGTGCGCAACTACGAACACGTCGTACATAGTGCCAGGGGTACGAAACTCCGTGCGTTGGCCGAATCAGGCGATTGCGGCCTTGAACACGGTCTCCAGGGGGGGGGGCGTGGTATACGTGAAATAGGGAATGGTAAACAAGCCGACTCCGCGTCGCGTATCCCGCCTATGTTTCGGGAAAGGTTTACATAACAGGGAGACTTTGGGTCTTACATCATGTTAGTGAGAGGAAACGTTTCCATGTATTTTGGAGGTTCAGACTTCAGATCATAGGGAAACAAAACCCCAATCAGCTGATCGAGTTTCGGTTCTGTATTGTTCTATGGTAGTGCACGAAGGCGTTTTCCGTTGATCAATCAACACTATGCCGAGAGATCGCAAGTCGGCCGCGCAGGTCTCCGCGGGTTAGAGGTCTAATTTCTCCCACCAAGGGGTACGATGCGCGGACTACGACGAGTTTTGGTCGCCGCCGACTTGCGCTCTCTCGGCGCACTCGGTATAGGTATATCGCAACGTGTTTACGCGTCTCGTGAACACTATAAACAATAAACATGGTCCAGGGCTTGAAACCGTTATCAAAATTGTCGGTTACCGGTAGGAAATCTTGTAGCGGTGGACGTTGGAAACTTTGATAACAGAGAAATTCGAAATTATTGTTTGCTAAGCAATAAAGTAAACGTTTCAAACGCCATGATCCAGCGTTTTGTCTATTCAGTAGTTCAGATCCAATAACCAATACCTACCGTGGTTGAATTTGTTTATACTTGTTTTAATCAAAAGTACATAACTAAATTTATTGATGTGAAAACATTAGCGTTCAGGTCTTTCAGCATGGCAGTGAAAATTTTCGAACGTTACCTTTTTCTATTGAAGTAATATTTTCGGACGTGATTTTTTTCAATATTTTTCGAAAACCAACAATTATTTTGCCACTAACAGTCTAAT
Organism: Macrosiphum euphorbiae; assembly: GCA_949089665.1. Lineage (NCBI taxonomy): Eukaryota > Metazoa > Arthropoda > Insecta > Hemiptera > Aphididae > Macrosiphum > Macrosiphum euphorbiae. The sequence goes on along the minus strand of CARXXK010000003.1, from coordinate 67,949,454 downwards.
CGATGTGGTTTTTAATTGAATTTGTTCGTAAATTTTATATAATATATATGTGTAAAATGTAAATACTAAATAATATGCACATATTTTTTAAACGCGAATACTTTGTGACTAGTGTACAGATGAACCGTCTAATGAGAAAAGTTCAAAAATGTAATTAATCAAATAGTTATTAGAAATATTAAATTTTCCGTTTATAGATATCGGGCACATATTACCGTCTGGACACAGCCGGGCCGCTGTCGTACCACAAACCGCAATTGAATAGTCCGGTGCAAGCACTGGGTATCTCCATTTTTTTTTAATATTGACGTTTCCATGAAATCGTATTCATAGAATAAATAGCTAAAACCCTACAAATCTGGTTATAATATTATAATCTTACGTTAAATACGATAGAAAAATATTTTGTTTTATAAACATATAGGTATTTCTAAATAGTTTTTATTATATAAAGTATACATAAGCTAAATAGTTTTATTTTTGTGTATATACTATACATTATTATAAAGTTAATAGTGTATTATTTATCATGGACGATGATAAAAGTTATGATTAATCTAATGAAAGACAGTAGAAGCAGGAACTACGAATGCATCTCAAAACAGTGAACAAATAAAACGGTACTGTAAACATTCAATAAGATATAGGTATCTTTTCAATAAAATTATATTTCTAAGCTCACATATATGTTTTCACATCTTTTGAGAGTCGCTTGAGACACACTCATTTTTTTAATTACACACATGATAAATAAAATATTAATTGTTTTTCATTTATTATCCAATTTTGACATTGGTATTTAAAACCCTCGTAAAATATTATTTTAGATTTACTCTCAACTTTTCTTTCAATTTCAGTATCAACTACCTATGATTTTATGAAGAACCATTGATCAAACATTCAAGCTCTATGATAGAGCATACATTTTTGATATGTTTATGTTTTATACCTAACTGTTGGTCATTTTATAATTTTGAGTGACACAGAGAACGTTACCATGACGGCATCGTGTTGAGCCTGAGAGCCTAAAATAAAACTGTATTATTCCGGCTGATTTACCTTACGGATTCCATGACAACCAAACAATAACGAAGATGAATTTAATGTTATAAAGTTACTATGTTGTTTCTAGCAACCGATGATCAATATAATTAGGTTTCCATAGTTACCTCATTAGTCATTATACTTTTTTAGATTCTGAGCGTAGTGCGGAATGTATTAAAATTTAAAGACATATAGATATACCGATGTATCAAAATGCAGTTTGGATGCTCCTTGATTTTTATAAACATGCAGGTATAATTAAAAAAATCCAAAATTGTAAATTTCTATAAACAGTTCAAAAAGAGTTAAAATTATTTTGAAAATGATACCATATAATATAGGTAGCAAATTCTATCGCTGAGGAGAGTGTCAGGTTACGGAGGCATAACACTGATGTTATTTTCGTAAACATTGCTTTATTTCAATAAAATAATGTGGTCCTTCCTCTGGTTCCCGATACTAACCTATATTATTTCTGTTGACATTTCGATTTATAAACATCTAATATAGGATAGTGTAGGACGTCATATAATTTTCAATCTAGCAGGTTAAGTATAGCCAACTTCAGTACAAATTTGGAATTATTGTAGTTAATTTCATCATTTGACCTTCTAAACTCCGTCAAATTTTGTTTATGTAGGTACATTTATATATATATATATGTCTTCAAACGTTTTTAATGAAATTTGTTCTTTCTCTGATGTTTGGTGATGTGACCTATTGTCGTGGCTTGTGTGCGTATAGATAAATGCGGGCATAGGGGAACTTATTTGACTTTCAGGTCTATAAATTAAATTTGGTATCGACAAACAAACGCTCACCAGAAAGGATTCACTGTGGATTATTTTTCTTAATACAGAAAATGTTATTACAGCTTATCTTATTGAATCAATCGAGCTGCCTTGACAGAATCCATTGTATTTCGTCGAGACTACTAGTATAGGACTTAATAACATAATCTAATAAGGTTTATTATTTGAACTTGTATTGTATGATACACAGCAAATTGATGGAAAGTTATAATACATTAATACTTGAGAAAAGTATAAAACTCGCGGTCGTAATCCTAAAAACATACTCCAAATTTTAGAACAACATATTTTACTATAAAAATTAAATAAAACAAGTAACAACCAACCACATTGTATGTGGTCTAACTGACAACATATTTGTATTAAACCATAGTATAATCAGATCAATATTGAAATGATGTACATTCTAGAAGTTACTGATTTCGAATTAGTTCGTAGATTGTTTAATAATATATCGGTATTCAAATTATGTTGTTGGATGAATATTGAAAATGTTAACTGTATAATATATTTTGTATAAAACGTATTTTCACTTAGAATAAAAATAATTTGAAGGATAACTATTTTAGGAACCCAATTTTATACATAAAGGATTACCCTTACTATTATATAATGTTTCAATTAAAGTACAATATGGACCAAATACAGTAAATTTTACCTAACTTGTTCAGTTGTATTTATATGATTTAATTCTATAAGTAATATATAACATTTATCATTTATATAATTATATGCATCTTATAAAAATATTTTTTCAAACATTAAAATATGTCTTTTACTAATCTTGTTTTGTGTACAATTTAACTTTCATAACTTTGATACTTCTAATCAATTTTAATAACAAATGATTTCATCCAATAAAATGTTCGTGAAAAGATTTTTTATATATCTGGGACACGTATCCAATTTTTTCTCGATCGAATTGAATAATATTATATTCAAAACCCACTCTGCATAATTATTTATTTTTAGGAGTATAGCCCTAACAAATTTAAGCTCTTAATATAGTATATAAGACTATTTTTCCCAATATTGCATGAAGCATGGCATGTTATCAAAATCTCGACAGAATGTTTTATTTATGTATCACAGACTAGAGAGATGAAAAAAAAAGTGAACGAAAAAATGAAAGCTTTTACCTATATCAGTGAAGGAGTAATAGAATTTGAGGAAAATAGATAGGTATGGAAAACAATTTTAAACTACTTTAATCTAAACGCTTTACAATAGGTATCTATTTTTCATATTTTATTGGTCCATCGTGTTTAATATTTAATGGAAAAATGAAAAGGAAATACATAATGTAGATATAGAAAAGGATAGAATATATATTTTGGTCGTATTTTACGACGATACGTATATTATATTTCTTAATATTATGAAGTTGGACATCAATATGCTTTGATATGTAGGTACTGGTACCCACTTAAAACCATATTATTACTGTATATTTTCACCCATCATAATTTATTGACTTCGCCGTGATATTTAATTTTTTTTTACCTGTTTTTTTAATGATTATGCGTATTTTAGAAATACGTATGTAAGTTGGTACAGACTTAAATAATGTTTAAATCTTATGGTTCTGTATACTTTGAATATTATAAAGAATAATGTATAGTAAAAACCGAGGTAAAAACATAAGTTTAGAACACCTTATACCCACTCATATTATGTCCATCCGTCCTTTTGTTAGTTGACAGTACATATACGATTGATTGTATTACGATCTTATAACCACTGTCCAATTTGAATTAAATTCGTACTAAGTATTTAATATAGAGTCTTAGTTGCGGCCATTATTAAAAATTAGGTTCTTACCAAAATATTATTTTTAATTTGTATAAAATGGAACTATAGATTATTGCGTTGTGTTAAAATAAAGATTATTTTCCGATATGAGTGTTTGGCTAAACGTTTGGCATCGTATAATGTGAGTTTTTATAAATAATTTAAATTTTTTTATTTTTCTCGGTGCGATGAAAATTAGAACGTTCGTTGCATTATAATGTTCACTTTGTTTTTTCTAAACATATGTATAATATTATACTATAATGACTATTTTTTAAGCGAATATATTTTCGTGTAAATTATGGATTAACATTATTAGGTACATGGATATATTATTATTATACAAACGTATCTAATGGTGTCCCCTAGTTGGAGACGAAGGTTTACGCATACCTACCTGCCCACTAATTTGAAGTAATAGGATAATGTAGATTCCATTATCCCACCACTTAAAATTATTAGTTTATCTTCTTTGCAGAGAACCACAAACCTGTAAAATAAATGTCACTGCTCTGGCTGTATATTTTTATTTAACAATTTTATCAACGTCTGTCTTAATTTTTTTTTCTTTGATTTACAGGAAGCCGGTTCGGGACAAGTTCATTTGTTAAAGCTGACCAGACTGCTGAGGTTAGCCAGACTATTGCAGAAGATCGACAGGTATTCGCAATACGGCGGCATGATTCTCACACTTTTGATGCTCCTATTCACATTAGTTGCCCATTGGTTTGCGTGCATATGGTATGTGATCGCCGAAAGCGAACGCCACGAAAAAGGAAGAGATTGGGATCTAGGTAAATCTTTATAAATATCTTTATTTTAACCTTAATCTTTATTTATACATGGTGTCTACGTTTTATATATTTTTCATAAACTATAAACATTTCTACTATTTTTAATTGTATTTATTCTTTTGGGGTTTTAAAAAAGGAAGTTATATCGTGCATTAAGTATTATTGAAAAATTGTAAAAATAAAACTTAGGAATAATATTAACAGAATAAAAAAAGTTAGTTCGTCTATTTAATAAATAATAATCATTACGATATAAATATCAGATTTGCAATAATTCAAAACGTTATAGAGGAACTAAACATGAGGTTGACTTTGGAAAATGCGTATTTTAATAAAGATTTAAAATTTTTATAAAACATTTGTTCGGATTTTAACACATAGATACTATAATATAATAGGTTTTTACCATCCAAAACGATAGTGTCAAAATAAATTGGTTTGATACTTTGATAAAATATGTTACTATTTTAAGTAAGGGGCCTCTACACCAGCCCGTTTTTGATTGAAAATAACACATTCTAAATTTAACCATACTCTAGAATGCGTCATCCGACATAAGTTTTGAAAACGGATTTAGATTTTTCAATACTTGCTTGATGCATCGGTCGGAATAAATTTTAAATTTTTATTGTCAATATTATTTTTTAAACGATTACAAAACTTAAAAAATTGTAACTTTTCAAGTCAAAATAATTAAATAATTATAAATATTTTTTAAATTGTATCACGAGCGATGCCTTGGAAATGTTATTAAGAATTTATAAGTTTTTTCAAAACTTCAATCGGAGTATTTATAAGAGCGTACTGTTAAAAGTAGAATCGTGTCTTTAGGCCGAAATTTTTCTTTGCATTTATTTCGAACAAGCTTTTTGACATGTGCCTGCGAGTGCGTAAAGTGACCCCGCACACCATTCTCAACCATCGCGTCGTTGTCACCCGACGCGGCACAAGTTAACCGACTTACTAACACTAATGTCCATTTACGAGTATACAATTACTAACACATCCACAACATAAGTTTAGAAATTGCCTATATAATGTTCCTCAATAAATGTCATTGTTGAGGCCCCTTAAATAAACAAATACCAAAGTTGTGCGACAGCTGCACATCAAGCCCGATGACGCGTGCATGTAGCGCGTCGTGTGTGACTTACCTCGTCGGTGACCTGTCGATAGCCCTGTAAGAGGGGGAGAGTGGACTGTATAGTATTGGGATGGTTCAAATAATTATTCTAATCGTGTATTTAAAGTGATGAGTGAAAGTATCTGACAAATGATGGTAACAATGGTTTGATATGATAATATTCAGAACAATTTATTGAAAGGTTCTGCAGTTCAAATAGCTTACGGTCTAGGGTTAGTGTGAACATTAATACAAGACACAAGACGATTGGCTTATGAATAAGTTTACAGATAATTCAAATACAAATATCGAGTGCCTAGAAAATACTAATAACGACGCGTAGCGCGAATAAAGGTAAGCAATGGTAATGAACAGAATAATCGTGTATTCGTGTTTACGAGTATACGACGTCCTGATAATATGGAGTTTGGTGATACCACGGTGAGAATGCAGCGGTTGACCCGGTGCGACGATGAGACGGCTACGGACGTTGAACTGGTGTGCGGTAGGTACTTGCACCTCCGTCGAATGTGACGAATAGCTCGACGACACCGCGTATGTGAGGCCGGTATCGACGGCGGTGCGGGGGGTGATCCGGATTGGACGGACGCGTGCAAGAAAATATTATGTTTGCTTACGGTAGATCCGAAAAACCACCAAGCGTGGGCGTCCGGTGTCGATGCACAAACGACAACGAACTTCTCACCACGGTTCGCGCCGCGTTAAGGCGCCTTCACAGCTCACCGTGAAACGTGAAACGTGATAATATATAATTTGTTCCCGTAAAAATATTCTTAACCACGACTGTCAACCATACGGTAAACACACGCTCTGAGTAGGATTGAACTCAACTTTACGGTATAAGCGGTATAGATAAGGTATTATAAGAAAAAAAATGTTGGTTAACCATTAGATAACCACATGGTTCAACCAATCACAGTTCTAGAATATATCACGTTTCACGGGGAGCTGTGAAGGCGCCTTTAGAACGGGGGACGGACGGAACCACGTGAGCACGTGGGTGACCACGGTTCGGGGTCGCACAGCGAAAAGATCGGGAACAAAACAAATAAGCCGTGGTGTCGCGGTCGGCACGGGCGGCCCGGAACTCGAATTGCGGATACAAGGACGTGCACGACGAGTCAATATAGAAATTCGCTAGACTAAACCGGTTTAAAATTATCCCATATTATCCCGCACCGGGATAATGAACCATGTAAATGATATGGTCCAAACATCCCGGTGCATTTTTTTTCACACCGGTTTAGTCTAGCGAATTTCTATAATGAGCGCGAGGGCTCAGGTGCACAAACCAAAACAAACAATGGTGATTTTAACGGCGACGGGGCACCGGTTCGCGAGTAAGAGCACGCGGCTCGCAGTGGCGTAGAAAGACTCGTTAGGGCCCCTGGCAAACCTAGGAAAATGAGCCTTTTTAGCGATTAAGAAATTGACGAAAATTCGGAATGATATTTTTAACATTTATTTTTATATATATATAATTAGGTAATACAATATTATTTAACTATCAGTTATTATGATAATGTAAATTTCAAACTTTAAAAATTTTCTTTTCTTGCTTTAAGGCTAGAGAACTCATTGATGATTTCGTCATATGAAATCTGTTTAGCAAATTCATGTTCTATGGATAAAATTGCCATGCTTGTTATAATAGTCTCTCTTGTCCAATAGTTGATCTTAAGTAATTTTTAATATAATATTAATATATTTATATTTATTTTTAATATATTTATGATAATATTATTGATATATAGACGACAAATAATATAATAATATACTTTATAGACGGGCCACGGGCGATCCGATAACGATAAGCTCGATGTTCAGTGTTCACAAACACACACACGAAACACGAATTCAAAGATAAACAAGATAAACAAAATCATACACATTTCAAAATGTATAGCCGTATGGGTCATAAAGAAATGTCGTTTTGAAGGTAGAATAAAAATAAGTACCAATTTAAAAGCACAAATTTGCGCCCTTTCATAATTTGCGCCCCTGGCGAAGGCACTAGGCACAGTTCGCCATACCCTTTCTACCCCACTGGCGGCTCGTACGATTTGCCAAGACAGCTGAGAAACGACGAAGTTTGTACTTCGTAGCGGCGGGTGCTGGCGACCGTCCCCTTCTCTTGAGGTGCAAAGTTCGTTCGCACAGTTTTTCGGCGGCGGCCAACGTTGCGACATGGGCGGACGCATACAACCGCGCAAAATACGAATTGCCGATTGTGTGCCCAACAAAAGTAATTTAAATGTCCAATGGTTTTTTTTTCCCCCAAACGACTCATTAAATGACATTAAATGTCAAAATATTTGTTACTATCGATACGTCGATTTGGGAATATAATAATTATACATAAAACTATTTTATAATATAAATATATAATAATATTATATTATGGAAGTAAAATATAGTTTCATAAGGGTCCAATTTACTTTTTATATATTGTATTATACCTATTATACCCATAAGCTATATATAAGCATAATCTACCGCGTTTGTTTGTGATTTGTATATACTACGTGGATTGCGTCTATTCATTTCATCGAAATATGGTATATTTATTTTTCCTATCGGAAATTAGGTTCTTGGAAACTTTGAATGGGAATCTATAAAAAAAAAAAAATGTTTTATACATATATAAAAACTGGTGGAAAATATTATGTGTTTTACTTACAGCGAGATTTCAATGAAAACAAATTATATTTATATTATACTTTCAAGGATATTTACATTTCTAAAGCTAAAAAACTCAATCAATACTAAATACCAATGCATCTAATGCTGATTCATTTAAACTGAATGCGTACTGAATATCAATATTGCTATACACATTAGTATTATGGTAAATTGGTAATCATTCAGAAAATAAATATACAAAATTAACTCCAAAAATTACTTTTATGACGACTGACAAGAGTAACTTTTTAGATTGGTTTTAGATTACTTTTATTCTCCTTGACATAAATATATTTTATATTAATTTAATAAAAATATTGATGCAGCAAATTCTTAAAATATTTCGAAGATCCATAAATAATTGGAAAAGTGCATCACGTTATTTTAACGATGCTATGTAGTTAAGAAAACTAAGTAAAATTACTTACACTCATTAAACTATCTAAAGACGTAGGGTTTCGTACATTCCTCTTTTTTCTTCAATATTAAATGAATTTCTTACAATTGGTATTTTTAAATAATAGGTAATACATGACTTAGTGATATAAAGTGAAAAGTATACACATAATATCTAAAAACAATAAAACTAATACTACCTAATGAACTGATAAATTATACTGAATTCATTTTGATATAATTTATAAATTCTATTGTTTGATTTAATCTAGTGTTAATAATAATGAATATAAAATAAACAATCATTTTTAAATATGCTTTAAAATATACAACTTTATTTGTGTATCGAATGAAATAATAAGAACAGACATATTATCTGTTAATTAATAGATGTGTATAATGACATTTGATAGGTAATTAGTTAAACCACGAATTTTTTTATACCAGGTCAAGTGGTTTGGTGGTAAATGCACCAATTTATCATTAATTTGAAAGAGGGTTCAACCCCAATATGGCAATATCAGTAACAAAAATAAATAAATAATTTACTTTCATAAGGATTTACATCTAATTGAGCAGCTGTATTTTTTTCTCTAATTTGATTTAATTTGAATTAATTAGTATTTGTTATTTAGAAATAATTTTTTTAATCAACGTTATCTGAAAATAGTTAATCATGACAATTAATGTCTGTCTTTATAGTTTATTCAAATTTTTAAATATATACAATATATAGCAGGTTGCTCACCTGCTATAATGACAACCCACCAGGGTGAACAAAAACTGTAAAAAAAAGCATTTATTTTAAAGTATTTTGTATAAATCCTACTGCAGGAATGAACTTCTAACCAAGTCCTGCACTTTGTAATGTCTGTTCAAGTAATGGAAAAAATGCATTCTGTACAAATTTCAACATTTAAATAGTTATTATAACAGTCCCTTTGACCCTTCTCAATGCGTTTATACTGGGTGATTCTTTTATCAAACAACACTCATTATTTCAAAAAGTGTAAATTTTTTTGAAGATATTTTTTTACATAGTTTCAAGTCGCTTATAAAACAACGTTTTTATTAAAAAAATATTTTTTTAACTATTTTTTATCCTTATAATTTTTTAAGTTTTTTACTTTTTTGAATGACAACATAGGGTTTTAATTTTATATTCTAAAGTAGAATATTTTTCTTAGTATTTTGATACATGAAAATTGAATTTGGGGCGAGTAGTTTATGAGTTATAAGTATTTAAAGTTTAGACGAGCGGAGTGGAGTGGTTCGGGGTTACCCCGCGAAATGTTTGTCCACTTCACCGCTCGTCTAAACTTTAAATACTTATAACTCATAAACTACTCGCCCCACATTCAATTTTCATGTATCAAAATACTAAGAAAAATATTCTACTTTAGAATATAAAATTAAAACCCTATGTTGTCATTCAAAAAAGTAAAAAACTTAAAAAATTATAAGGATAAAAAATAATTAAAAATATAATTTTTTAATAAAAACGTTGTTTTATAAGCGACTTGAAACTATGTAAAAAAATATCTTCAAAATAATTTACACTTTTTGAAATAATGAGTGTTGTTTGATAAAAGAATCACCCGGTATAGTAAAAAAATATATACTTACCGAGATTTTCGTGTCTGTTCTACTGTCGCTTCGAGGGGCATTTCCTGTGTTTCGGGCATAAAGTCTTCGGTCAGATCCACGGGTTTGTGGTGGTCCGATAAGTGGAGTACTGGCTGTTTGTGACCAACGCCATTACTGTGTCGAACAACCGTGAGATGTGTAGCAGTCAAGACTTGGGTACGGAATCTTGAACTTGTTAGGGTGTACGGTTAGACTATCCGTTTTGAAATGGAAACTCGGTAGAAACGAAGAACTTGTATAACCTGCATAGTATGCATATACGGCAACACAAGTTCATAACTACATAAAATGTAGAAATGTAAAATGTACATAAAATTTGTTTTTTTAAGTTACAACTTACTAACCATTGGTTGACTTGCCCGTAATATTAATAAAATAAATGAAAAAATAAATGTATTTATTTTTCAAAAATATTTTTAACTGTGTAAAACTGAATATAATTTGTAGATAACATTTAACGCAAATTATTTGTCTTCGTCATTCAAACATGTGACCGCATGTTAGTAGGTATGTGACATTTCAAAATCATGTTAATAATGTATATGAATTGTTATTTGTTTATAATATTTGAAGTTTACTCTTTAGAACTCAGTACTATAGAATTAAACAGCTTTCAATGAAAACTATGTGTCCATCTACATTATAAACTAGTCACTCAGCGATGTTTAGTAAAATATTAAATAGGTATTGGTACCCTCTCCCTCTGTTCTCTGAATATTGAAACATAACTTTTTCAATAACATTAAGTAACTACACTTTTTTAATGACCAAAAATATTCAAAAAAAGGACTTTTAGACAACCTTGAAGATTGTATATTATGGTGTTTAATTTTTCTAAAAGGTATTTCAACTCTTTACAAAGTTATTTATGATCGATTTACCTTAATGTGTGTTGGTTGTGTCTCATGTTTAAAAAAGACACATAACAAACATACGTTTACAGTATCTTACGTTTTTTTATAAAATAACTTACATTGAATAAGATACAAAAGAAAATCATTCAAAAAAAGAGTTAATTTCTTCTCTAATTTGAAAAACCATAATTTATAAATAGGTACATACGTAATATTGTAGACAAATTAAAACATTCAATATAGTCAATATATAAAGACAGAAAAACACGTTAACTTTTAATACTAAAAATCAACTGGTTTAGGTCCTGGTGAAACCAACCCTAGTCAAATCAATAAGTATCTCATTACATTTCAAAGAATTAAACTTGTAAATCAAATGTATCATGTAAAAAATTAATTGTATAAATATAGGTATACAGGCTGGGGCACCATAAATTCCCGGAATATAATTACACGGACCGTAAAAACTAAAAATACAGGGTGATTTTTTGAACATGCTGTCCCCAATTTGTCCCCTTAATAATACATATTTTATTTAAATTCTGATTTTTGTCATTCTTAAGTATACCTGAAGATAATATTTTAAAATTACCAATACTTTTTGTACCTACTATTTAAGAAGTGTAATGTGGTAACACAAACTATTTTTCAAACGAGAATCCCCTTCTTTATTTCAAATTATTTGACTTGTGATTTTCTTGACAATGTTGATGTACATAAATCAAAATTCTAATTAGTAGTTTCTGAATTATTAAAATGTATATTCTAAGGATAATAATCCTTAAAAATGGTGGGGTCCTATTTGAAAAACAAAAGTTTAGGTAAGATCATCTTTAAGTGGTACAAAAAATATCTAGTATTTGAAAATATGGGTTTCAAGTGTATTTCAAAATTCCAAGATTCAAAATTTAAGTACAATGTGTACCTATAATTTAAGCGTAAAAATAGGACAATTGCATGCTTAAAAAATCACACTATAATATAATATTTACTATATTATATATATATAATATGAAAAAAATGTATATTTCAGATTCTGGGTGAAGTTACGTGGTGTATATTGTGGTTTCACCTTGGAAACGAAAATATACTCTATCCGTCTTTTTTATTGTCTCATTGTTGGAAAAATAAATTTTTCTAAAATATACCTCTAGTTTCTCGTCTATATTTATAGCTGGTACCTACTACCTATATATACAACAACTTATTCCGACCTATTTTGATCTTGCATATATAGTTAGGCTATTAGTCATAACTCATAACTTTATAACCATTGTCGGCGATATAAGTTAATGTACACGCATATTGTGTCTACTGAATTTAACTAGATAATCTAATATTCATTTATTTTTACATATACCTACCTCATTTCGAACTTATATTTAAGTATATTATAACTCAGCGGTTCTCAAACTTTTTTGTTCGCGGAGCCCTTATATTCCTAAAAAAAATTACGGAGCCCCAAAAATCAGAAATGTCTATATGAGACAACTAAAATTCATAAAAAAAAATGATGCCAATTGTAAATGATTTGCTTTTTATTTTTATTTTCTGTAAAATACGAATATATACAAATTATTCAATTAATATTAATTTAATTAGAAAAAAATAACATAAAATTTTAGCAATTTATTTATTTATTAATGTGATCCGTGATGTTGGCTTTTTTTATTGACCAGTATTTTTATATTTGGCTTGATAGGCGAGAGTTGAATACGCATATCTGCTTCAGCATCCAATTTATTACGATATTTGGTTTTCATTGATGCATATGATGAAAATCCGGTTTCACATAGATATGTTGTTGCGAAAGGAAGAAGTGCTAAGATAGCTTTTTTAGCCAGAGATTGATATTCGTTAGTAATACTGCTACTGCACCAAAAACTCGGTGTGACACATTTATTTTCATTTGCATCTGATGAGGATGATCCCACTGTATTTCTTGATTTGTTAAGCCAACGATCCATTTAAATTTTTATTCACAAAAAAAAATTGTCAACAATAAAAACAATTGATGGTAAAATAGGAAACACGTAATACGAAATAAACACCGAAATAACAATATTTGCGTCAGCGGCCGATGAATAACGAGTAATGACTGAAGAATCAAGAAATTATTAAAACTTCGTAGAATGTAGATTGTGCTATTGTAGATAAGTAAACTAAATAATTATCGTACCATTTGTCAAATGAACGAAAAACCCGACTTTTATCTAATCTCATTTTGACAATGACACAAAATATGACATATGTGGATTTATAAATACCTATTTTAAAGTTTTAAATGTTTAAATGTTTAAAATAATACATATTGGTACGGTCCAAATAGTATTGATTATAAAAATAAAAATTTAACTAAGAAATATAATAATAATTTAATAATTTAAATTTAATTAATACAGATATTCTCAGGGAGCCACGGAGCCCCTAGACTAATCTCGCGGAGCCCTAGGGCTCCGCGGAGCACAGTTTGAGAACCGCTGTTATAACTTATATAGAACCAAACATTATATAATATAATATCGATAAGAGCAATGCGATTGTTTCACAACTGATATTATGTGTTATATAATGCGAACAATTAGAAACATAATAATATATGTGCGTCCTTCGTGTATTTATAGGTTGTAGGTAGGTACTTTGATTTACACAAATAAATACAATTTATGGAAGTGACGATAATATTCACATTATATACAGGAAATAAACGAATGAATGGGGTTCTTCGTTGGTGATTGTATTTATTGCGTCAAATTGAATACATTCACTGTTCCAGGAAATTATAATAAATTATTATGTTCGTATTGTCGTCTCTTTTTATTGTATAATAGTTAATAACAATAATAATAATATAATATTAGGTACGTTTTTGGAATCAAATAATATCGACGTATTATTTTGAAACTCAAGTTCGAGTACCTATATTTGTTAAAGTATTATATTTTGGTATTTCGAATTACCTCATCGTTCCCCATATTGTTTCTATGAGCTTGGCAATTATATTTTCACAGAATGTGTATCGTAAGTCGTGACCGACGTGCGAGAACATAAACAAACGTATTACCCAATAATAGAAGAAGTGTATACTACACATACAACTGTTATTGGGTTACCTATTTATTATTTACTTTATAATAATATTTGTTATGTCTATTGTCTATGGATGAAAAAGTGTTCATATTGAAGAAAAAAAGTATTAAAATTATTAAGCATAGCCGTCTTCGAAACCGTTAAAATAAATTTTGTAACTAAATTCTATTGGATCGGTACCATCTCACCTACCTTCATAATATTATTATTATAATATTGAAAAGCGTATGGAAATATAATATTTTGTTATCGAAAGAGTTCAAAATAAAAATTTTTCACATTCAAACGGGTACGCTTTTTTAGACTTTTGCCCTCAAAGTTACCTACAGTAGCGTGGAGAACTAAAAATTGTCCGAATGCAAGTTACAAATATCCCAAGTATTAATGCATAATAATGTATCAATATAATATAACTAATTACATTTCAGATAATAATTGACTATACCTATTGAGTATATCGTATTACATTTACTAGGGAAACCACCGACTACCACCCCCACCCCTCTATTTAAGAAAAATCTTAGAGGCGATTGCCACTGAAATTACCCTTTGACAATGCCACTGGTTACCTACATGATGGGTGAACCTATTATAATATTATTATCGTATTATTATAATATCGTAATAGTGCAGGTTCGACGAATTTCCACTATTTCTGCAGTCGTACAAGCAATTACAATTAATTAACACGCGTAATTGGTGGTAGTTGGGGGGTGCGAGGTTCGGTGCTGAAGCCCGGACAGAGATTATACAATGTGTGGCCGGGAAGTGAAAAAAAACAAAGTCAATTTGCCTAGCGATTAAATTAATTCGCCTTTCAACGTTATTATACGATCGTCCCGAAATTAAACCAACGTCGTCATTAAGCCGTTTTGCAAATTCTCGACACGGCGAAATGGCATTACACCGGCGTCCGGATTTATGCGCGTCGCCTGTTGATCGTTAAGTACGACGCGCGGACGGGATAGTCACGCGTAATGAATATCAAAACGGCAGTTACAATATGTCGTTTTTGCGTATAATAATAATATGCCGAGGCCGCCGTCGACGATACGTGCGCGCGCACTATATGACGATAATAATAAAAAAAAATAATAACTGTACCGCAGAAGTCAACTAAAGCGGTTATAGTCAGCTTTTTGAAATTTTGAGTTAGTTATATATATAAAGAGTAATATGTTTTTAAACGCGATGCTCGTTGTATATGCTCGTTTTACGTGCACACGTTCTGGAATCAGAATAAGAAGACTTTCTTTTGCAATTTTTTAACGGTTTCAAATTTTAAAGTCATTTTTTTTTGAGAATTTCAGGATTTATGCGCGTCGCCTGTTGATCGTTAAGTACGACGCGCGGACGGGATAGTCACGCGTAATGAATATCAAAACGGCAGTCACAATATGTCGTTTTTGCGTATAATAATAATATGCCGAGGCCGCCGTCGACGATACGTGCGCGCGCACTATATGACGATAATAATAAAAAAAAATAATAACTGTACCGCAGAAGTCAACTAAAGCGGTTATAGTCAGCTTTTTGAAATTTTGAGTTAGTTATATATAATCAGAGTAATATGCTTTTAAACGCTATGCTCGTTTTATATGCTCGTTTTACGTGTACGCGTTCTGGAATCAGAATAAGAAGACTTTCTTTTGCAATTTTTTAACGGTTTCAAATTTTAAAGTCATTTTTTTTTTGAGAATTTCAGGATTTATGCTCGTCGCCTGTTGATCGTCAAGTACGACTCGCGGACGGGATAGTCAAGCGTAATGAATATCAAAACGGCAGTCACAATAGTAATATTATGTTTTTGAATATAATATGGAGAGGCTGCGCGCGCACGCGAGTCTATGGATATTAATATTATGACGATAATAATGAAAATAATAATATAACATAATAATTAAAATAATAATATAACGATAATCGTACAAGGTAATAATAATAATAGTTAACACGTTCACCGCCATGGTACCCAAAATGGGGTCTCACCACTATTAAAGATAGTATATGGTTGGCCAACGAGTCTAGAAAAGTGTCTACCGAAATGAATCTCCATATTCAATATTAAACAGCTGGAAATTTCCTCACTAGCGCTTATTTGTTGTAGTGACTTTAAATGCAGTTATCTTTCGAATGTAAATAATTGTAGTTTCGTTATAGGCAGTACACTAGTGCTTAAATCTCCAGCTGCTTAATTTAATTTTAATACTGATTATAGAGATTCATTTCGGTAGACACTTTTCAAGTACCTATGGAAATCATTTGTTGATGGGCAATCATGCTATCTATAGCCGTGGGTCTCACTAAACTTTGTCCTCATCGCCGAGGGTTTTTTCATCAGGTTTACTTAAATACAGTTTTAAAAATTTAAACAAATATTAATTAAGAAAAAAAAAATTTGCAAATTTGAAAACTTGTACACCTACTAAAAGTGTCAACAATATAACATTTTAAATCCAACGAGAAAATACTGACTGTTGAGACCCAGAAAAGAGTATCGCTGAAAATTATTTCAGTGAGACCCAAAATCGATTACCGTAATAAAAATTAAGTTTTTTTCATATTAGAAGTCCATACATTATGTAAATAGATAGGTTACAAAATAAGTAATAAGAAAGAATTCTGTATGTACATACATTTATCAGGAGCAAATAAGGGGTAGGTCCAAATACTAGATCAAAGAGCAGTAAGTGATCTGGCGTTACTGCTTTTATTTCTTTTTAAATCACATATTATTATAATGTACATCACTTTATTGGCTCATATTATGGCATTGATGTCTGCAGCAGCATTTGGCTGTAACTCCAAATAAAAGTGTAAACTTGCTGATTGGTGTAAAAAACTAATAGGTAATCTATGTAATATTATAGCGTAAAAAAATAACAATAATCATAATATTATTACTATTATAACTCCGGCCGTCGAGTGCACGCGAGTACGGATAATAATATAATACGCAGTCATCAATTGTTCGGCTCATTATTTGTGGTGGTGGTGGCGCCGACGGCATTTTTAGGACTCGCACTTGAATAATAATAATAATATGTCCGCTGAGAATACATTGGCCGTGCGGTGCGACAGCGAGCGTGTGTTTAATTTATATTATAATATAATTATTATTATATTGTAACACTTCGCGAAACGTACCATATAATATACTAAAACCGTGTGCGATGACGGGCCACGGTTGGTCTCCGGGAGTGGGTGCGGGGTGTATGTTTATTAATATATATATTATATGTGTGTAAGTACAATGAAATGCATATATTCATGAGGAGTTATGACAAAACCAACGCGCGAGGGTGCAGGACTAAAATTAAGGGTACACGCAGATTGTCGAAAAACAAATACTCAGACCTCTCCCCTCTCAACCACCACCCCGATCTCACAGACCACCACCGCATCCCTCGTCAGCCATAAAACACATGTAAGTATATATTTATGTTTGTATTAAATTATCATATCTTTATTATAGTCCGAGCAGTATATCTATACCTACCTAGGTACATAATATTATTATAATATAGTCCTGAAACGATTTCTACCGTCGTCGTCGGCGGCGATATCGTGTTAGCGGTTGATGGGGAGGGTGGGTCAAATTCCCGACCGTGCCCCCCCCCCCAGTCAACTGCAGCGCCGCCGCTTATAATAGGACGTGTCGACGTCGTCGTCGTCGTCGCCTACAATTTATTTATACGCGATTTTTTATTCTCCCTCTTTAAAATATACATTTTTTCAATCCCATTGTGCTGCGTATTATATTATTATATTATTATACAGTCACACTGGTGTTCGCGCGTACAATGTAAGACCTTTTGGAAAATCTCTGTCGTTAACGCCTCCGCCTCATCTGCACGGCCCGCTAGTCATTCTCGGCCCGAATAATCGTCGGCAGCTCTTGTGCGGATTCAGACGTGAACGAACCACTACGCCTCTGCAGCAACGACGCGGCGGCGTTGACGTCCGGGACGGGAAATAAATATCGATTCGGTTCAAACGGCACAGCCCAAAGTACCTATAATAATAATACTAATAATAATACTAATAATAATAATAATAATAATAATAACATGACATTATAAACCTATAACACACCTGCATTGTAGGTAATTTAGTAAGCCGTCTTACTTTTCGGAAAACGTACCTTTGTACGTTATATACATTATAACATATCGTTATTATTATTATTAATTTATAAAGTTTCCCTGACACTGTCATCCAAACTTCTTGCCTACCAAATTACATATTTTTGACATCTGGAAAATAGATAACAATAACAATAATAGTATCATAAGTCAGTAATGATGATGATATTAGCGTTTAAGAATGTACTGTATTCAAACAATAACATTAGAGGGTAATTATACTATTATTTACAATAACGAATAAGATAATACGATAACAATATAAGGTCGTGTGGGCGTCAACAAATGAGTAGGCGTACTTTAAAGTACCTAGAAGATGGGTCACTTGGTCTGTAGAATTTCGGACTGCTAGCAGAATTGATGTGATTGAAGAAGCTGATTGCTAATTTTTTTTTATGCACTCGGTTATTGTGGGTAGCTTGAAGTCTTTGTAAAGTTCAACATTACTAACAAACCATGGATCATTAGACAATATTGTGCTCAGGACTTTGGATTGGAATACTTGTATTTTATGTATGTGGGTTTTATTCAATTTTAGCACAATTTCTCATATTATTCAAAAAATTTTCGTAGAAATGTTTATATAGCATGAGAGAACATAATATCCAGCTTAATTATGTTTGTCGGTTGATCAATGGGTATAGTATTTTTAGCCTCTGGTAGCCTTGTTGAGTAGTTTGATGTGTGAATTCAATGTTAGTTTTTTATCCAAAATCACACCAAGGTGTTTGATTACATCGAGGTTATGACGTGTCCAAGGAATACTATTATCATCAAGTTTTAAATACCCTTGCGTTTTGAGGCAACAGTTGGTGAAGAAGATCACTGTGTTTTTTTAGGAGCTTACAATTATTTTCCGTTTATCTCCCCATTTTGAATTTACTTCAGATAAAATATTCTAAAGATATATAATATTACTAGCTGACCTCGTACACTTCGTTGCCCGTAAAAAATGATAACTTTTAAAAAAATTGCGATTATTCAACTAATTTTGGGTGTAACTCGTTGAGGTAAGTGCAACTCAGCCACTCTGGTAGGAAATTCGACTACATCGGTGACTACAAAATTTGTGAAAGCGTATCAAGTAGGCCATCCACCTGCTTTAAGTTATACTCAGCCACCTTGGTAGGCAATGAAAGAAAATTCGATTTGATGCATGATTATTGATTGTTCCTAATCTGCCTGAATAACCAGTGGCAACTGTTTATAAACAACAATTTCCATCGTAAATCTCAAAATCCCTATTTGAGCACCTACCCGGGTAAATCTCGAATCCAAACCATTCAAGGACCCACTCAAGCACACACAAGTAATTTCATCAAAATCGATGCAGCCTCGCATTTAGGAGGCGTTTGAATACTTATACACACGGACAGAAGAAATATACATGTATTAAGATATAGAGTGGTATACAAAGCACCAACCTTTAATCCACACAGTCCATGCTGTTTAAAATTTTTATTCGATTTGTTTACAAAAGCTTTGGATTGTTGAAATTCTCTATTATATTATTTCGATCTACTATTTAGTACCTACCTAATTAAGGTACCGATTACTTAACATTTTGTTTAGGTATTTACTCAATTTAGATTTTATAAAGCCTCGATACCATATTATAATGAAATTAACATAATTTTCATATGTATGTAAATAACCCAAAATCTCTTTTTACCAAAATAATTGTCTGAATTAATACTATACAATAATCAATATTTTAATGTTGTCGACTGTAGTTCTTTCTAAATATCAAATTATCAGCGTTTTTCTAAACAAAAAATGTTTGCCTTCAACAAAAATAAATAATTGCCTTATCACACGTCATTCCCTCCAATATCATATTTCCAATAATATGACGACTAAAATAATAAGACGTAAGATTTAATGATTTAAATATTTTTTTCAATTTATGAATTTCCCGATAACTTAGTGAGACTATTAAACTTGAGGCTCTCGTTCATAAAAAATATTTCCAAAATTCAAACAGGTAGGTACTATATTAATGTTAGAACTTTTAATTAAAAACCGTTATGGTCTTGTAATGTGTATCCCAGAAATATTAAAACTGTTATTAATGAAAGATTAATTATTATGAGTCGTTTGAACATAAAAAATACTAAAGTATGAACACAAAATGAAATATTTTTTAATTTCACTTTAATTTTTTTTTTTTTTTAAGTAATTTAATATGCTGCTGTAGGTATTTTCAAACTTAGCGTGTATTGTATAATACGCGAGACGTAGCAAAATGTTATCAAACAAAAAAAAAACTCATTTACTTTACGCAACTATTACTTCACACAGAAATAAAAGTATTGTATAATATTTGAATTTACACCGCAGTGGTTTCGAAAACACACGAAGACCCGACCACTTCAACACACATGGATATTATGTTGCGTCTTCTGTAATATACGTTGGTAGTTTTTCCACGCACCTAGGGTTTTCCGGTACTTGATTTAAAACTAAACAATTTCAAAATAAACACATGAAGATGTTTGTAAATATTCTTATACATTAAATATTTAGAGTGACTCTTAAGTTATCCAATTTATCTTTTTTTACAACATAACATTTTAAATATAAATTTTTTATGTATAAAGTTGATGATTAATGTTATTGTAGAACGTTTTTTTCCATTTTAAATGGATCTAGTGATCCTATATTTTTTTATAGCATGGCATTCTTACTGTTTATTATAACTTTAAAATATTGAGTTTTTCCTTCCATCACCATAAATTCCACAACATTTTTAACCGTTTTTTTATATTAATTCATCATACATAATATTATATCAAAATAATAGTTATTAAAGAAATACATATTATCTAATTTAAAACTTTTTTTTTTTAATGTATCTAATATAATATTGAGTCTCAAAATAGGTAAGGTTGAACAGCGTGCAGATATGATTGTTTTTCAGAAGAACAATAATAATTATGTTATTATAGAAAACAAATGTAGGTACAAATATTTTTTTAAATATACTTAACTAATTGGAATACTTTACGTTGATAATAATTTAAACGGAAGGGTGGTGTGTTTGATAATTTAATCGGTGGGGGGGGGGGGTGTGTTTGAAAATTTCGATGAACATCAGTAAAATATTACGAACATTTATTATTACATTAGTATTATAATAATAAATGTTTATTTTTGTAATGTGCGGTGAACGTGTGTAGTTAAACACGCATAACCATACCTAAATATATCTTTAAAAAACGATTTTAAAAACCGAAAGAGATATAATGAACGCGTGGTACGTGTTTATGCCTTATTGCTCGCTTAATTTTTGTTTCCTATATTTTTTGTTTTAAATATAAATATGGAATTAAAAAAAATTAAGACTACCTACCCTCTGCAACTGCTGCGAGTGAGTATTATAAATCGGTCACGTACACGATTCGGGTCGACCGACGCACAATTTAATGACACTGCCGCCGCCGAGTGTGGGTGGGCAAATTATGCGTGAAAATATTATGCTTGACCACGCTTTGTGGGTATAACATAGGTAACGATATTATAATATTGTTTGCTCGTCGTAATAATTATATGGCCAAATTGCGCCGTGAAGATGCGTACAATAAAATAATTATTGTAATTTTTTAATGTCAAGCGGTGATGAAAATAATATAATAATACCTATCACGCATTTGCAGTACGAATTCTTTCAAATGGTTTTTTGAAAAATGCTTTGCAGAGCGAATGGGTTCTGTTTGTGTTACGCACTTTCATGACGTAACAATATAACCGTTAATAATTATTAACAACAATGTACCAAATAACTTTCAAGTTTCAGTTACATTATACCTCGGGGAAACTCAACTTTGATTTTTTGTTGATTTTTGATTTTTCAGTAAAACTATACACCTAATATTATTACAATGTCGTGGTGAACATTAATAAATTATAAACCACGATGAACAGAATAATATATTTCAGTGCCTACCCTCTATCTTAACCTCTTATAATATAATATATATAATTATTATGCGACTTTTATAAATAATATTTTGATTTTTGATTTACGTAATTGCTTACCACCATTATCCAAACACTCCACACCCCCCCCCCCCCCCAAAAAAAAATGAAATGTCCACCAAGAGGCGTCATGAAACCCCGTTCACCAATGCCATCACCACTGCCTAATAAAAATATTAAAACCAACTTCAGTCAAAAACATTATTATATTATCAATAATTATTTTGCCAGTCTAAAAGCGTCTAATGACAAGCAAAGCTTTTACCAAAAAAAATTGAATAATTTTCGGTTCTGAGATTTTTCAGATTTCCATATATTATTATATTTTAATATAATAGGTATGTGTTATTCAGAAAATTTAGGAGGTGATGCTTGGCTATGACACTGCGGGCAGGGACCATGGGTGCATGCAGATAGCGCATACTAGTTGCTTCCTGTTATAAAATATATTATGTCAAAAATGTATTTACAAATTGCTTCTCGACCACATCATTTGATATTATTATTATTAAAAACTGTCCCTAGGCAAGCCCTAAATTTTATCTTGAATAAAAAGGGTTTTGTCCTAATTGCCTCCCAATATGGAAGTAAATGATAAAATTGTTTCTTAATCGGTTCAGAAACTGATTAATTCTAGAACACCTACTTTTAAAGACGATTATATAAGAGTTGAATTTTCTAAGTAGAAATGTATTACTTTACTAAGCTCGTATGTATATCGATACGACTATACGAGTAGACTGATATTATTTTGTGAGATAAATCACATTGTGAGATTTTATTATAAATAACTTAATTATGAAAGCCTCTTAAGCCTTAAAATAAAATCAGGATTTTCCAGTCATTATCATCTATGTAATACAATGTATGAATACAGTGTTTTGTTATATTCAGATAATTTTAATTATCAATTTAATATAAAAATGTTGTGATGTTAATATTATATTATATATTAAGGAAATGTTACTGCAATTTGATTAGTAGTAATTGATAGAGTAATAATAATTATTGCAATATTATTAATATAGTATCTACATTATTCAATACCAAATAGATAGATAATACATTATATAAATTGATTTACTCATTATTATATGTTATCAAACATTACCTAATCAATATTTTAGCCAATTTTATGAACCATTATACTTAATGTTTCGAGGGATGGTTTTAGTGTGAACATATTAGAAGCCAACTATTGTTTATAATTGTTATGAAATACAAACTACGCTTGGTCACGCAGAATGCAACAGGTACGCCTTTTTATTTGATAACGATGGGAAACATATTATCATATTTTGTTTTGGGGAGCAACTGAAATCTATGCTCCCTGCAGCATGTACCTAAACATAGGTACTATAGGTTACGGCTAATTGTTATTGGTTAAACATGCACAGCTTTTTTGATGGAAAAATCATAATATTTTTTTAACGAGCTCGTCGTGACGATTCGTATTTTACACGGTCTCCGCGTGTCACGGTAACGTTGGTCTCGGGCGCTACAGCGGCACATTTCGACTAAAAGCACTGTCGAAAGCATATTTATTTTATTTTTTTTTTACTTATTTATTCTTTTAATGACTTCTTCTCCGAATGCTTTTCGCCGTCCCACAAAGGTCGTTTATCCAAAGATCTGACGAACGGACAAAAAAAAAAAAAAAACACAGAAACAAAACGTTGTGAGACTATCGCGGACTTCACTCCGGGGAACACGCGACGTCTCTCGTCAGAACTTTCCATTTATTCATTTCGTTTTTTCTCGAGCTACTCTTTTGTCTTACGGCCAAGGTGATGCACAGAATCCACGCACCATTCAGAAATCAATTGTTCGGATACAGCAGACGGCTCTGACGGTTTTCGTAACGTCGACTTATCCCGTTCCCCTCCACCGACCGATCCTGACACCTCCCCCCCACACACACAACTGCCGCACGGTTATAGGGTTTCGACGTTTTCGGCCGAGAACAAAACGATGTCGAACGTTTTGAGTATAATAATATATTTTATGCGCCGCCGTTGTCAAACCGCTTCTGGGCCCGATGACGACTCTCTCTCGACCGTTTCTAGCCCCACGTCGTTGGAATAAGTCGTTTGTAGGTACACTCTGTGCCTACGTATATGACAAAAGAATTCGGTCGGCCTGCCGATATTTAAATGCGAACAATAATCGTCAATACACAATGTAACAAATGGTTCGCGCCGACAGCTCGCGAAATGTTCGTATTTTATATAATATTTTTCGAAATTCGCTTATTCCCACCGATACGAGCCGAGTGCCTACATTAGGTGTACGATATGTATGTGGCACGTACATCGTTTTTGTACACTACGATAAACCCAGCGCCGTGGCCGGTGAAATCCAAAATTCCCGGACATTATAATAATGTTATTTTGTCCTACTTTTATATATTATTATTATTATTATTATATTCTATATGGGATACAAAAAACGCGAACGCATAAAAACTGAACCTCAGCACGCTATATAATATGGTTCAAAACATATATAACATAAAATATGTTATTATGTCGGCAGTACCGTGGACTGCACTTTCCTACTTTATAATAACATGAGTGCCTACCCTCTATAACCGTGTACGTATAGTATAATATACTATATTATATTATACTATGTACGATGTTGATGTAACATAAAAAAATTCAACGCTTTTTATTGTTTATTTTTTTATATTTTTTAAATATCCCCACGAGCATGGGATATATAATATGTGAGTATGCCGTGGTACGAAACGGTCCTATATTATACAACATTGAATAAAACAATAATAATATATGGAATCGGGTATTATAGATCTCGAATCGTTGTGTCCATAATATCATAGACCATAGAAGGTCGAACAATTGTGCATAACTTGTCGAACAAATATACGTAAAATGATCATTATGGACGATTCACATGATAAGCACTGCGTACATGTAGCTCACCTGCCTATAAGCGATTTGTAAAAAACCTAGACAACGAGTGTGTGGACTAAAGGCCGATAAATGATTGTTATTGTACACTGAAATTATAAACTTAAAGGTCAATATATTATACGATTTATATGATTCGAGGTACAAAAGTCCTTGTTGAAACATGATAGTTATGACTGGTAGTACTGTCGTACCTATTGGTGAAGTGCCGAATTACAAGTTAATAATAAAAAAAAAAAAATCGCTATATAATAAAACCTCATATGACTATAATAAATAATAATACCTAATATCATATTATGAGGCGTTGGCCTCTCAAACTTTGCAGAGGACCTTTTTGTCGGTTCACCGTTTACGACCGCAGTATAGTCGGACGTCGGAGTACTCGTAGATCGAGATCTACATGATTTGGTTGTATTACGAATAAAGATCAACGATTATTGAAATATCGACAGGACGTTAAAAATACCGAAAATCAATACAGCGCGGCGATAGGTATAGTTATGATGTATCGACGGATTAAAGTAATGTGGAAACGTCGACTAGGTAGTTTGTAACAATCAGATATAGGTATTATCATTATGTACAGGCCCTATATTACGAGACCCTTAACTTAATTTGTTAGGGCCCGTGTAATAGTAAAAATATTATATCAAGATACGTTTAATATTAAAGGACAATTAATAGAAGAAAAAAAGTTATTAAAAAAAAAAGAATACAATTTTCCTTTTGTGTGACAACTATGTTAGTGAGAGGTATACATCATATTGTTACCATGTATTCTGTCTCATCTTTCGATAAACTGTAATTCAATAAGTATTGTATAGTATTGTAAATAAAACCCTATAAACTACCTAAAATTTTTTTTTCGATACATTTTTATGTTAGGCCCGAATAGTAAATATTCAATTTATTTGGCCCAGTAATTAGGTACTTTGAGTTTGACATGCCTGGCAGGTAGGTAAGAATACAATCAGTCGTCATACTGGTATGAGATTAGTGTATAATTGCGATGGTGATGATAAACATTTTGATTATATGTACGATTCTTGAGTTTTTGGGTGCAATCGCATAATATAATATTATGACGTTTTGATAAATATTCATGTTTTATTGCCTATTGGATATTTCTAATTGAATGAAATTTATCGGGTTTTATAAATTAAGTAATTATTGTTAAGAATACCAATATTTTATTTAAATCATATTTTTCATTATCGTTGTTTTGATTTGTCGATATTTAAATAATTTGATACTGCAACAATGGCCGTAGTTTTGACCATATCGATAAATTGCGACCACGTCAGTTAATTAGATATCTTTTTTAGTAATGTTAATTAAGGTTATTATACCTATTTACGTTAGGAGTATAAAACTATAATATTGCTATTTTTAGCGATTACCAACGAATTAAAGTGAAAATCACAGTCACTATAATATGTATGACATAAATATTTAGTAAGCGTAGAATAATATAGTTTATGGTCATCTTCTCTACCTGAAGTTTATATTAAAAAAAAAAAACTTTCTTTTTTGATTTCTGAGTATACCTAAATCACTTATCTTTAACACATTTTTCTACCAACGATATTGTGATTCCTGTACTTTTTTTTCTCAACTACAGGAATCCATATTATGTGTCTTCAGATGTTTAATATATTTTACAATATTACACTTCATTTTTTTTTATGGTAAATTAACTTTTATAAAACCCCAAGGAAGAGGGAAATATTTAGGGATTTTGATTTCCCCGGTCTTCCAATGTACACGTTTCTAACCTAACCACGACTGTCTTAATTGACAATTATAGATTGTACATAATATTTTTAGTTTTAAAAATGTCCATGTGTCACAACTTTAAGATTTTAACTCTAAAGATATGCCTATTCCATTCGTAACGTATTCACTTTTGAACTTCCAAAAATCTGCGAATTCGCATCAAAACGAAAATAAAAACGTGAAAATGTAAATGCGTAGGTCGTAGGGGTAGGTAAACGACGTCGTTCTTATTTATTTTGAGCATAAATTTTCATTTCAGCTTCAGTTATGATTTTCCCGTATTTCGCGTTATTATTTTTAATTTCCAAATAAAACAATAATTTATGTTAAACATAGTTTGTGATCCGGTGACTTATGTGATATAACGTTCCCGATTTCGCTTACTTCGATAGAATTAATATAAAGTTTGAAACATGAATAATTCATTGGAAAAACAAATAGTTTGCGCAAAGTTTGTCGCAATAATACAATGAGTTATTATACTTATTATTTCACTACATTGACGATTTTAAGGGATTTTGTATGTATATAATATTATGTATTTATGCGCATTGCATAAATGTTGTCAAAATTGCTTCTTACTATATATAATATTTTAGTAAAAGAAAGAGAAAATTGATGAATCAAAAAATATTTTAATACGTTTTTTAAAGAAAGGTAGAATAATCATTATGTTGTTCTTATTTATTTTTAGCTCAGTTTTTGGTTGTTTACAATATTTTTGATTTGAAACAATTTCGCGTGAAAACAAACCTTTAAAATGGATGGACTATTTATATATGCAAATCTATGGCAGCATTGTTTTTCACTTGCACACTTATAAATATAATATTATATGAACCATCTAACAAAGACACAACTAAATGAAAAACAAAACAACCAGTTTAAATAAAATTACCAGTTTTTAAAAACTGCTAAGCCAGCTAAAAATAATGGTAATTCTTAGATCTCGAATAACTATTTACTTCTTTGTACCATTACATTTTTTACTGCACGAAAGCTACTGAACTGTTGTTTGTTTGTCGTCAAAATAAAGTTTGTGCCTCAATTACCTCGATAAGTTTTAGAATAAACATTTTATTGTAAGTAATAACAAATTTTTTTCATAAAGATGAGCAAATAATTATGTACATAAAAATAAAAGGTACCTACAGAGTTACGACGGTGGTTGAGTAGGTACCGTCAGAGTCGAATATTGGGTTCAACTCTCACATCCAGTTGCAATATGATTATAATTTTTTAGCTATTCAGACAGGATTTTGTCCTATAATACTTTTAATGTATATCTATGACCTGAGTGAATCTATTGTTCTAATACAAGATGCGTACTTTTTTAAGTGCACACACCCTCGAATGTATGACTGTATTCATCAGTTTTTATCCAATTTGGATGCATTCCCACACGTTATTCTATATTTTTATTTTGTCGACATCTTTGTGTTCCGGCTAAAATTAATTTTAAATGGTTTGAAAGTCTTTCAAATATGCATCATAATATCGCTAAAACAAAATAATTTGTCATATTTATGAAGTTTTCGGGACGATGAAAAATGAATAGAGTTATTGAGGTACCTTATTCGTGTTGAATAAACACCGTTCGTGGTACAGTTTGTGTTTGACGGATTATCGGGGGAATTATCGTTCAGGGCCTTCGTAATGTATAATTATCTTTTATTTGAAAATATTTGTTAAATATTAAAATATTATACAAGGTTATATTGTAATATTTCCCCATCGTCCGCTAAAACACCGTTTAATGCTCGCACAAGCCTCATATTATTATCACTGTGGACATATTTCATTTATAAATATACCTACAAAAGACAGATAAAAATCAAATACCTACTTTATATTGTAATATAATAATATAACATTTTATGATATTTTATTTTTCGTTGTTATAAAGCACATTAACAATAACATTTAATTTGTAAGAGGTACAAAAGTAACTCTGGCCAAAGGATCTGCTCGTGGAGAGAGGGTCCAATAGGATTTATACATAATCTATAAGATTTAATCTATATTTTTAAAGATACCCTCGTATGTAGTGGTTGGTCGGAGAAAACATTATAACTTATGTATTTATGTTACCTAGTACTTTATTGTATTATTCGAAAATGCCCGATTGCGGTTCGAATTCGGGTAGTTCTAGTGCCTTCCAGATTACAAGTGGTTGCGACCAGTTGCATCTTTCGGTAAACATTTCTCCCGAATTTCGACCTGGCATTTTTGGGTAGGTACAATTGGATTGCCTCGCGTTTGATCCTTGAATTTTCTACAATGGATTTTTAAATGCCTACTATTTTAGATAGTTGTCCATCTTCTACTGGAATCACACCAGATAGATAAATTAATCCATTTCTAGTTTGAATATTATTTGACGTTAAATCTCAAACATTGATTGAACGCACATATTATAACGGTGTGATCATAATAATAATAACAATTATTTATTTATTTACAAAATACAAAAATATTACATAATATAGTGTACAATGTATAATGGGCCTCACTGGGCATGCTCGTGTTAATATTTCAATAAATAATGATAATATAATAAAAAGAGGAGAGTCACAAATGGGTCTATACTGCCAAATTAAATATTAAGTATTGGTATAAATAATAATAAAAAAAAAAAATAACATAAATTAATTAATCAAATAATCTAGATAGAATAATATAATATTTTACTGTCAAAAATGTAAGTTCGTAAATTATTAAACTACACTTATTAATAATTAATGTCATTAAAATATTTTTGAACATGTTTTATGCATAAAGAAAATGTATATAAAATGTATACCTAATGATAGATAGTATACCTAATATCGATACATTATTTAGTTTACCTTCTGGAGTTGCCTCCAAAATCACACAGAGGGAATTGTAGTGAAAAAAGATCACTTACCTAGATTAGGGAGGTAATTCGTGTGCACCCACAGTATTAAAGCCTTAAGGGTACTTGCAATATACTAATAAAAATAAATATATAATAATAATATGGAACTTCGTTTTCCTTCTAATTGTGTTCACAGACTGTATGACGTATAATTGTATATGTACCATCATTACTACAGGTAGGTTTAAAAATTGTTGTTTTGCCGTTTTTATTCAAATTGACGTCATACTATTTTTTAAATTTATATTATAGTAGGTACTTAATGGATATTATTTTTTCTTTACAAATCTGAAAATATTAATTTGTAACTGGCGTTATTAAACAGCCAACGAGATAATAATATGATATGATAGACATACTATTATGTATTCCAATTATAAACAATAAAACATTAATATAACATGCATCCTACATAATTTTATTATGATTGTTAACTGACAATATTATTTAAACGGCCGGCGATAATATTATAAGTAGTTAGGTATTTACGAAGCTATGAATGTATGACAGACACGTCATCTTAAAAATAAAAGTATCCCTATTGTGCTCCAACACAGTGTGGGTTTATAACTGCTTATAAACAAGCGAACAATAAAGTGAAATTTAAAGTTTAAAATATTACTTATATTGGTTTGACTCATTTACTAAATATTTCAAATAGGTACTTTCATTCTTAAAACACTATGAGATTAGAAACCCAAAAACACTGGGCCTAAGGTAATAATTAATAGCTTACAGTATACAGCAATGTAAAATACTATAGTTAAATAAATAATCATAATCATGGTTTTTTTACCCCATTATTTTGTTTTTATGTATCTACCACGGTACAGCCACGACCCATCAGCTTAGCAATGTTCCAGTTTATCCGCTTTCTTATATTAATTAATGAACTAGAAGTCTAGAAAGCACCATTCGCAAGCCCGGATTAAGACCTTTAGGGGCCGCTACTTAATCGTGCGCTACTTAATAAATGAGCTAAATGAGCTCTTCCCGTCAACTGAAAAATAAGTACAAATATTCGAAAAATAGACAATAGTCGAAAAGACTGCTGTGCGTTTGGTAATGACATGGTGGCCATACCTACCTTAATTGGGTGCATATAATTATTATACTTAACAGTATACCTACACATTATACGTATAACACATTTTTTATTGATTTTCACAATAATAAAATATATATTATTACGATATCATAATATTATTATGTATATTAATTATTATTTGTTATAAATTACTATAGTTTATTACAATTATTTTAACATAAATCTGTTTTTGGCCTGAATACACGGTTTTTTGTTTCTGGCTTATATTTTGTAAGGGTTTCACTTTTTCGCTGTCGTGGTTACTATTATTAACAAAAACATATTTATATGGTTCGTAGATTTTCCTTGCAGAGGAATAATAATATTGAGTAGCGTGCTATGGTTTTTTTCTAGGGTTTTTCCCATAAAACATAGAACGTATGCAAAAAAAAAGGGACAATAACCCTCTTAAAAAAATAATATTTTCAGTTGACTGCAGCACTGCGTGGGCGAGCTGGATTTTCGTTGTTTCCGTGTATAGTAGTATATCAAAACGGTACTCCGACGAGGACTAAAAGAGCCGATTGAAACTAATAAATTCAATTTTAAGTTGTACGTCCGTGTAATTACGACCCGGTCCCGTGTAATTTAAATATAATATATATCACGAGCGGGCGTGCGAGCGCGGCTCATCTGCACTCGGAAATTCAACTATATATACGATGCCCTGGGTCTCTAATAAAACCTCTGACACGGTAGTA
This sequence comes from Macrosiphum euphorbiae, assembly GCA_949089665.1. Taxonomy (NCBI): domain Eukaryota; kingdom Metazoa; phylum Arthropoda; class Insecta; order Hemiptera; family Aphididae; genus Macrosiphum; species Macrosiphum euphorbiae. The sequence goes on along the minus strand of CARXXK010000003.1, from coordinate 67,917,678 downwards.
GCTGACGTGTGTGTGGGTGGGTGGGTGTGTGGGTGCGCATGGCCGAAACGTCTATCGGGAGGAGAAGCTGGCGGGGGCGTAGGCATTTTTAATCATGTGATTCATCATGTTATTTAATAATTATTTATTTTTCGCAAACAATAATAATAATAATGCGACCGCAACATAAAATACATGAACAGATGATGACGTGCACGGTCGAATAATGCTCGTACCTACGTTGTACACTATATGAAAATTATGGAAAATTACGGTTTTTTTCCCCGTTTACACAACAATAATATTACATCGACGGTAAATAAAAACCGTATTATTTGGGATATTCGGATATTCACTTATATAATATACAATATTATTATTATTATCATTATATAATGCTCGATTCTCTATATTATATGTACGTCGTTGTGAAAAACCATATTTTATAGAAAGAGCAGAACACGCGGCTGCAGTAACGTCGTGCACCGCATTTATTATATTTTATCTCTGAAAAATCTACATACCTATACTTGCAATAATATATGAGTACTGTTACATCATGGACTATTGAACTAGAGTATACAGCACTCGAGTATATACTTGAAAATAACTTTATCGTATAGCCATCATGACGTAACATACCTACATATATTTGATAACTGAAAAATACTGCAGAGAAACATATTGAAAACGATTCTTTGGCAGTTGGTCAAATAATAATAATAATAGTCATCGGTATTACATGTCAATAACTATATATCTGTTTTCCGGTACAAATTGTCGATATTTTGTTAAATATATTCATTTTTTTTTCACATAATTATAAGTTAGTGCTCACATTTAGGCGAATCGGCACCTACCTGTCGAGCTTATTAAATGCAAATGAATTTTTCCCGAGGATTTTATGACTTGGTACGATCATGATAGTCATGTTGTAAATGCTACTAGTTTGGTTCGTTTAAGCATGACTTTCTGACCTCGTGTTTTTGTTTTACAACAATGTGTATATTGACTGAAGTTTGTTCAATATCCATCAAAAATAAATATGATTAACTTTTTCAACGTGCTTTTTGTTTGACATAAGCTCTTATATAGTCATTTATTGCATTTAAAAGTTTTAAACATCGAGAACAAAAAACTTATCTTTACAGTTATACAATATTACAATCCCAAGTGACTCTAAATAATGATAATGTAGGTACCTATATAGAGAACCGAAATTTCTTTAGTCAACATTACCGAATATTATTAATCATTTTAATGGAATTCATCCGATCACAATATTGTATGACTGCACTTAAATCTCATGGAGCGTAAATTATATTAAAAAGGAATTAACTCTTAAATACCCAAATTGTATTTCTAAAAGGGAAAACATGTTTTACTTAATCGGCTTGTACCGAATATTGAAAGTTTTTTTTTCATCAATACGTATTAAAGTCTCAAAATCTAACCTAACCCTTTTTGACCTGCGGGTAGTAATAAAAAAAAAATACGCTTACGCAAACACAATAATAACTGTATATTTATGTGGTCGTTATACGTAATACTGACGAGCTAAATATTATATCAACAGTTTAAAACTATAAAACCACACCTGCAACGATATCCGTATATACATATACTTATTATCATAGGCACAATTAGGGGGGGGGAATCTTGGTAGCCTTAACCCAGGTTAGGTTTAAAATATAAATTATCAGGGTCTGTGCCGCAGCTGACACAATTCTGACCTCCCCAGAAAAATTGTTGCGCCTACTACCTCCTATTATTATCATAAATGTCGCATAACTGACTACGTCTTATAAATCTGTGCAGGGTGGATGAACACACTCGCCGAACGTCTGCACAAGGACGTGGACAACGTGACGCACTCAGAGGCTTACATAACTTCGTTGTACTTCACGTGTTCCAGTCTGACCAGCGTCGGGTTCGGTAACGTGTCGGCCACCACCGGCGCAGAGAAAATATTCAGCATAATAACGATGCTGATTGGAGGTAAGTCCGAAGGAATGATGTTAAGTCTTGTTGTACGTCGTCTCATCGTCACCATGATTATGACGTTATCATTGTTTCCCCCGTGATTCGGCTGTGTACTAAAGTGGATTTTAGTTAAAAATCGAATTATATTACACCCTAGCCTCTGTTGTATTATCTAAACCTAATGACTACGGTCGAATTTTAGAGATAGTTCAAAGTTCAAGGAGAAAAAACGAATTCGAGTTATTAACGATTTCGAGACGGCTGCAAAAACCAATAAAGTGTTATATGGCATTTGAAATGGAATTTTATATTTCACATATCGATAATAATTACTAAATAGTCAACTGTGAGCTGTCGTCTTGGCGTTATTATTTTTTTTTTTTTGAAAAAATAATACGTTAAAATCGTGTTTATAGATACGTATCCATATAACCAGTATAAAAGTATTAAGTATACTATATTAAAGTATTTATTCGTTTAATATTAACTGTGTAAATGTATAATTGTGCATACATGATTGTATTAATAGTATCACTCTTGGTATACCTACATGACGGTTTTAAAATAAAATATATTTCTTTATTCAATAATTCAGCAGACCTTGCAGACATATTTTGAAGTAGTTCTTTGAGAGTGTTGAAATAATATCATTATATTATTATTCTTAACGTCGGATTAACCTCGTAACTATAATAACTCAGATCAATTTGTTTCCATTGAACCCGCCTTCGGGTATACTATTGTTACCTAGTTATTACCAGTCGTGTTGTATACCACTGTAGCGCTCATGCACGCCGTGGTGTTCGGTAACGTGACGGCCATCATCCAGCGCATGTACTCCCGGAGGTCGCTGTACCAGAGCAAGTGGCGGGACCTCAAGGACTTCCTGACGCTGCACCAGGTGCCCAGCGAGCTCAAGCACAGGATGCAGGACTACTTCCAGACCATGTGGTCACTGAACCACGGTATCGACATACACGAGGTAATTGCGGGCGGCCATCCGGGGCTCGCCCCGTCTCCCCCACCCACCCAACCCATGCGGTAGCCGTTTCGCCCATTTTAATCGATAGTTTTTGTTTCAGACGCTCAAGGAGTTTCCGGAGGAGCTCAGGGGCGACGTTTCCATGCACCTGCACCGGGAGATACTGCAGCTGCCCATTTTCGAGTCCGCGTCGCAGGGTTGCCTGAAGCTGTTGTCGTTGCACATCCGTAGCAACTTTTGCGCCCCCGGCGAATACCTCATCCACAAAGGCGACGCGCTCACGTCCATCTACTACCTGTGCAACGGGTCCATGGAAGTCGTCCAGAACGGCATGGTCGTCGCAATTTTAGGTAATGCGAGCAATCGATAGATATTTTTTTTTTAAACAACACCTACCCCTACCGTAGTCGGTGTAGGTCATATTCCGGCTCCGACGAATTATATGGTATTACACAAGGCGCGCAATGACCTATATTTTACGTTATTTTATAACGAGTAATGATAATATTTATCAGTGGCGGCTCGTGAACCGTATGAGGGGTGAGGCAAATAAACAATAAATTATTAATCAATTGAATACTAGAATGGTTCTACTATTATAGTACAAGTATGAAGTACCTAGGGATCTTTAAAAACTTCTATTAGAGCCTTAGTATCTACAAGTCCGAAATTGAAAATTGAATAATAATAATATGTTCATTGTTATTTGTTCGATAAGAACTGATAATATCTTTAGTTTGTAATAAAAGTATTATAGGTAGGTATACACTTACACTAAACGACATGATGACAACCTCTCCGTTCCTTTTTCTATTAGTGGAAATCAAGTCGTTTCGACAAATGACTAATGGATAATGTTGACAAACTCTGAGGCCCGAATCGTTCAGCCTCATTTAATAATAATATTCCGACTTCCCCCACTATCATGGTATATATTTTTATAATCGTACGGCCGTCCGACTCGCCTGAAGCTAAATATTATACTAGCCTCTCGGCACTCTTCGGCTTTCGTCGAGATCGTTCTATCGTTCCACGAACATCGTCGTGATTTTTAATAACAGCGTCAAAGTATGTATAAATATTATTATGGACTATGACAGTTAATATTAATTATTATACATGACAAAACAAATTCATTTTGTCATGATAATAATGTTATATGATAACAAAAAGTTTTTCTATTATAATAAATGTATAATATATTATTGAATATAATATTCTTAAAATCGATTATGGAAATAACTATAATTATAGTATATACCTCCTTTTTTTTTACAACAGTTAGGTGAGGCTGAGCCTCACTTGCCTCACCTGACGAGCCGCCACTGAATTATTTATATAATATTTATTCCGATACCGCGGTATACGCTTACCTGTTCGGTAATCGATCGGAAAGGCTCTAGCACGGGCCACATAACATCGTGGCGATCGCGTACTTACGTCGGACGACGTGTTGTGTTTACAGGCAAAGGCGATTTGGTCGGATGCGACATTAGCATGTGGCTGGGCCAAGGCAGCGGTTCAGGTAACACTGGAGTTGTCGCCGGTGGCGGGACCACCGGTGGTGGAACAGGAGGTGACACGGTGGTCAAGTCTAGTTGCGATGTCAAAGCTCTAACTTATTGCGACCTAAAGTGCATTAATGTGCTCGGGTTGGTAGAAGTTTTGCGGCTTTACCCCGAGTACCAACAGGAGTTTGCAAATGACATACAACATGACTTGACGTACAACATACGTGAAGGATACGAGGCCGAAGTAATTAAACCTCACAAAGTACATATTTTGTTTTAATTGAAAGCATAATATTATATTGTTATTAATATTTCTATAATACACCCACTATAATGTGATATGATATTTTCGTTAATAGCTATTATGGAATTAACAACGAGCCTACATTTTGCGTTGAACCAATTGTGCTCTCGGCATGTCACACACAATCGCTTCTTGAGAGATTCGTTACATGAAATGTTAACAAATTATTTAGAAAAATTAATGTTTATAATAATCAACACAATGTTATGTCATTGCTATTATTTGAAATTGCATGATTACAAAACACTGTTCCTCGCCGGAATGAAACTTGAAAATATAAAATTATATTATGTCTACAAATATCCTACTAATATATAGTCACTCGCCTATTATAGGAACCAAATGTTTACTATAATAAAGTCTTAAGAATTATTAAATGGTAACCTTATCAATGAATTTTTTTCTTAACGTTTTTTTTCTTTACGTTTCCTTTATCTCTAAAATAGTAAAAATATTAGGTACTATATAGTTTTTAAACATGAATATTTTTTTAAAAGTTGACGTGATGTTTAAAAAAAATAAACTGTCCGACATAAACATATGATTTATGAAATATCGAGTAAAAATGTGTAGTTTTAAAATACATATATTATGGCTGTGACCTCCAGGGTCCTTACCACTTGAAACGATATTTTAGTATAAGTAGCTATAGTGTGTGACAGTCCGTAATATAATGTCGAGTTAATTTTCCAAAACTTTTAATGGTCAATTATTATGATATAATATATTCGCCGAACGAAATTATTATTTCACGAGTATGACCTAGGTATAGATATAAGTATTATTCTTTTAAATTTATTTAAAAACTATTTTTTCAATAAGAAATTTATAAAATTAATTAAGTGTGATTTATCACCACATTACACATTTTAAAAGACAGAAGATAGTTTTTAAAGTTTGTAAAAACATTCTCTTTACGTAACTTTCAAAATGTGTATATTAGTATATTATTATTCAATAAAATAGGTCAACAATATTTTGTTAGCGATCACTATAATGATAAGTAATTTATGTAATTGCTTTTCATTTTAATGGATATTTGTCTCTCATTGGAGTGTAATTTATTATTTGAAATACTAAAAAACTTATAATACCTACCTTGTTTTAAATTATAAAGGTTTAAATAAAATAATAATAAAGTAGGTTTCACAAATAATATTTTAGCTTTTGATTGTTTGACAATTTTACTTACTACGATGACTTACTTACATAATATTATTATCATGAACATAGAATCTTCGCTATTGATTATTTTGAAAGTAAATTGATAACTATAGTTAATGTAACGTACTTAAGACAGAGACAACCAATTATTTGTAAAAAAAAAAGAACGTCTAATTTTCTGTAGGCACTTTTAAAAAACCAACAAGTATACACTTATTATTGAAAATAATTTTTAAAGATGTAGATTGAGAGCCCTTGACGTTGTTTCTCGTAATTTTTGTTAACAATTTCTACTTGTTGTGTTCCGTAATATTTATTATAACGAATGAACTAGCATAATTCAATTTGAAAACCTTTTTTCCCTTTTATTTTGAAAACTTAATTTGCGTAGGAAATCGATCAAAATGGTATTACGACGTTAACGTTACCGTCGATAAGCGAAGACGATGAAAACTTGCAAGAAGAATGCGACGGATCTCCGAAATCGCCTCCTTCTAGATCACCGTTGCACTCCAGTTATAGTCCGAGCAGACATAACCTCACTAAACTATCTCAAAACAGGTGAACAATTTAAAAATATTAAACTAACCGTGTAAAATATAATGTACATTGTGTGCAAAATGATTAAATCGATGGTGGTTTGAAAAAAAAAAACATTTCAAAGAGACTTAAAAAATTATAAAAAGTGACCTGGTTTTTATTATGTCGTAAAAACAGATGGTTGCCCTTAGAAAAAAAATCGGCAACAATTCCACGGTGATAATAATATAAAAAAGAACGAATAACAATAAATAAAATGGTATCTCGTACTTACATAATTGTACTTTTTTCGTGAAAATTCTATTCGCTTTCAAAACCTTATCAAGTAGGTGAGATAAAAAAAAAAACAGAACTCGCATTAATGAGAAGATCATAATATATTCATATTATGATATATATATATATATCATATTTATATAGCTTATTTTATTCATAAAAAAAACAATCAGAGTTAAGTACGTATATTTTATGTAGATGAATTAAAAAAAAAACATATACCTAGCTTAAAACAGTACCTTGCTATAAAATATGTATACATATATTTCAAAGACTTAGCTATCCATAAATCTATGTAAAACTGTTTATTTTAAATATTATTATAATCTATAAACAACACACCACAATGATTAGGTTTGTACGTGTCATCGTATTGTCTCGTATTTTAAAATATTTAAATTGGTGTCAACGACATTTTAAGCAACAACAAAAACCAAAAATGTTTTCTTCATAATTATAGCCAATATATTATGCGTACTTTTTGTATGTTTCTATGTTATATTTTTTTTTTTGAAGTACAAACTTGAAATACCCTCATCTCAGAGATACTTCATAGTCGATAAAATTCCCGACGGTACATTAGAGCATAGTTGACCACGAGTAATATCGTACCATTAATTGCTACCTAAACTTTCACGCTGTTAAGTTATACTTCCGAGGCCCCCATTAGGGGAGCCGTGTAAAGTGTTTCTTTACGGAAGGTGTGATCAAAATGTACAAGTAAAACTTAAACTTAAAACATTGTCACATAGAATATTATGCATGACGACGTGTTCGTGTTGCAAAACAGCAGTTTAGGTACCTATAACATAATATAAAATTGGAGATTAACTTAATCGTGTATTCAGAGTTATATCATTACAGACATTTTCGCTGCACTTTTACCTACCTGCTCTTGAACAAACTGTACCTAATATATTATGGAAATTCAGTGAAGTACCTGGGTATCGTTATTTTCAATAACAAGTTGAAATATTTTTGAATCTGCTGAAAAATTGACATTTTACATTGATATTTTGGTCAGACCTTAAGTATATTATTTAATTCCCTTAGGTATAACAAATTCGCTAAATTTAAAATTTTCAATCAAAAATGAAATATATTTAATTGCACAGTTCTTGTTTAAAAGTAGATACGTATTGTGTAAGTACATATATTAAACAGTTATTGAGTTATTTTCCTTAAAATGATCATACTAAATAAGTCAATTAAATTAATTATAATTATATTCGTTTGATAAAAAATTATTAAACACTAGTACGTCGATCGTAGTAAAATATATATTTTATGCTCATAGATCAAGGACGCTGCCTCGAAGTGATATCGAACACAGAAAAGTCAATGTTGACAGACTGGACACACAAGTTACTTCACTTCATTATCACGTCGCAACTTTAAGTCAAGAGGTAAGTCACACACAAGGTGAAACTTTTACTTTCATATTGATTACAAATTTACAATATATTGTTACTGTTCAAAAACATTTGAATACATTTATCGAAAGATTTGGGGGGAGAGTGTGGTACAACTATTTCAAATTTTTCGTCTATTGTTTAATAATGTAAAATATATTAATGCAAATGTATACACATCTTTAATAACTATATAATAGAAACGTAATGATGTTTAAAACTTGAAACTTTTAACGAACTCTTATTTAATAAATTATTGATGAATAATTGAAATTAAATTACGTTTCGACAGACAAGTAGGTATACCCGCTGTTTCTATTATAAGTAAATATAAAAGTAACTTTACGATGGAAAGTGAACTTTCGTTTTCCGGTATTATTTTCCTTCAATGACTGTTATTTGCTTTATTGTGAGCGTTTTGTATACATACGTATATATTTGTTCGTATTCAAATAATATATATTTTTTAAGACTTGGTTATTATTTTCACGAAGTGTTGCGTAAAAAATGTAACAATGCGCGAATGTGATCCACCGCGGATTTGTTCCTCGAAAACGGAATTGAAGAATCATCTCAGTGGAGCAACTTTTGCATGAATTATTTATATATTATCTTAAGTAGGTACAGTGCGCAAGAATTGGCTATCAGGTATTATTTTAATTAATAATAATAATAAATCGGGTCTTCATACCTTTAAATATGTACCTTCTGTTTTACTTTCAATGTATCCTTTAACAGACTGCAGTTAAATTCGTACACAATTTGCTCATTTTTTTTTTCGTATATTTATTATTCATTTTGTAGGTATTTTGCACAGTCAGACGTTCTGTATTTTTTGTTCTAAATTCGTGAAAACAAAATATGCTTTATAATTTTAAATAAATAACAATAATTTTTTTCCATATTAAAATACACTTCCATTCCATCTTGTTTCATTCACATAGATATTATTATACATTTTAAGGTTTCTATATTATATCTATGTTTTTAAATCGATGTCATTAATACATATTTTGTCTGTAAGACAGACGTCTATATTATTTAGAGAACTCGTACTCAATGCTATATTTTATCAATAACTATATCACAATAATTCTGAACATATTGCGTTTCATTAATAATTATTAGCCCTTGGAAAATATAAATTTTTATCCGTATCTTATAAATAATATTATACATTTCTCAAAATTACCTACGTTTTCTCGTGAATCGATGAAAAAAAAAATAATAATAATAATAATAAATCGTTCTGGGTGCTTAAAAAAATCCTAACATCGTTCGTTAATAGGGTGTTACCACTGGGTATCTTCCCTAATCTAACTAATCATATCATATTTTTACCTTTCTTATATCAAACCTACTTATTGTACAAAAAGCATGTATAGATTGTAGATTTCTTCAAATAAATAAAAAAAAAAAAAAAAAAAAAAACATCGTTCGTATAACGACATCGCGATTGCGATGAATAATAAAATAATATCTGAAACACAAGTGACCATTAATCGTGCACTTAACGACCACAATATTATGCATTATTATTATATGGGTACCAGGTCCTATAGGTACCCTTAACTCATGAAAAAACGGTCACATTAAATTATCATTTGGTTATTATAATATTATTATTATTATTATACCTTCCTGACCGACTTAAGTAAAAACAAAAATGTGTAACAACGGAACGGTAATAAATTCAAATAAATGCGCTGCAGTGTTTATATAAACGTGAGGCGTTCCAATTTCCGACGGGAAAAAAAAAAAAAACAAAAACGATTATAACAATAAATTTGCATTCTAATTTTACTAAACGTTTTCAAAACTCTGCAGCAAAACCCCGCTGTAAACTAAAGTTCTTAATTGTACTAGTGGAATTTATTCCAGCAGAAACGATATACAGTAATATGCAAAACTTTCGTGGCACTTACACACCGACACCGACCGTTGTTTTCTCGTGGAAATCATTTAGTCATATTATCGCGAGTGTATGCCGCCGCGCAGCCGCAGAAGTGACTGTGATTGAATTAATTTTGTGCGGAGTTAACGGATGTACTTTTGCGCGCTTCGAAAAAATTGCAACCGTACATAAACATCGTTTTCAATATCCGTACAAACGACAAAGGACCTGCAGCTACAGTGTCATTATGTCGCAATAAAAAAGCCGTTTTATGTAAAAAATAATAAAAAAATCCTCTCCAAACGGTTGAAAATATATATACCTTTATACCTTCGTGTATAATCCATATGTAGGTGCCTGCGTTGTATCGAGTTAAATTCTATCACTTTAAATATTATACTTCGAGGTGTTATAGGTAATACACTGATTCCTGCGTAGGTTAAACACCTAATTAAGTACATAGGCTATATACATACGCGCATGGGTCGACTTACCGCTATGTCTGTGAAGAACTCACTCCACTCACTCTTCTTTTATATCAAGCACATTAATTTCATTGTTCAGAAAGTAAAATAATATAGGTGACTAGTATAAATATGAATCGGTACGATTATTAGTTTGCTCGTAATATCTGAGGTTAAAACATTTTTAAATAGGGTCTATATAGCAACAAAAAAAAAAGATTAAAAATATTTTAAAAGTTATACCACGTGTAGAAAATTCTAATACTAAAATATTTAGTGATAATTTCAAGTATCTACGGTTAGTAAATTGTTTTGGATTACAACAAAATAAGAAAATTTAATTTGCCGGAAACTGCTTTTGCGTAAAACTACCAATTTTTCTCCAATTTTCCCAAAAAACACTGAGTACTTTTTACTTTAACCTAACCCTTTGATCCCCCCAATGCATCAACTATAGATACACTTTTTTTACCAGAAAAAGTGCAAAAGTTTAAAATCGAGTTTTCTACAGTAAAAAAAGTCTCAAGACACAAAAAAAAACGCACACTTAACATTGTAAAATCAATACATTCATCGTTTCGCTCAGAATCTAAAATATTCAAAATTACATAATACTGCTTTTTTCACCTTGCACTATTGAATATTTTGTATAGTATAGTGTTTATTTTGCTTGTATATACTTCCTAAGGGTTTTACAATTTCTTGTAATTTATTTTCTCGAAATATATAATATATGTGACAAAATAGTTTATTAGGACAAAAAAGTAAAAGTGTATATAGTCATAAGCTTTTGTAAAAATTAGTTTATTGTATCGTAAACTAATAAATAATAGCCAATAGCCAGGGACCCAATCGATAAGTTCTAAATTAACCAATAATACCATTAGTCCATTACCATTAAGTATATCTTATAAGTTATAATATGTATTCGTATTATAACCATTAACCGCATTATCATACCAGGAAATCGTAAACCTTGCAGGTTGGTAAAAGTAATTTTCACCATCGATCTGCTCTATGTTTAATCAATAGTTATTTTTAATTATATTACATAATCGAATAATAATAATAATACATTTTTTATAATTCCATTGAAATATTTTAATTGAAAAATTTCAAGTGAAATATTTCAGAAGCCTATACATAATTAATGTACACTATAATAATGTAATATTATTACACTATATATTACGAACATTATATTTTGGTCCTAGCGGCAATTGATCGATTCGATTAAATTATTTCAAATCGTGAAAGTCCACAATATTTTCCCACCACCAACTCACTCATGCACACACCCACGCACACCAACTAATAAAATATATTTAGTAATAATAATATATTATAGACACGTCATACCTACGTCACCGGGCGTGCCTTTAAGTGTCCAAGTCTGAACGATCTGTGCTCTGTTTCAGGTGAAAAACGCCATACAAGCGCTGCAAGAGCTGGCGACGACCAGTTCGAACGTCAGGTATCCGTACTCGTTGCCGGCCAGGTCGAACCCGGACCTGCCGGAGAACGTCAAGCGGCCGCAGATGGCCATCCTGCAGCGGAGCTCGTCGCACCCGCCCGAGGTGTTCGGCTGGGACGGGACGGTATACGACAGTCCGGCGCACCAGCCTCACCACCCGTACCACCACCACCACCACCACCACCTGCTACACCAACCACACCACCAGCAGCAGCACCACCAACACCACACGTACCAGCAATCGAACCAGCAGTGTCTGCCGTACCAGCAGCAGCACACCGGCGGCGGCGGCACCGTTTACACGCACCCGCCGTCGTCGTCGCCGCCGCAGGCGCACCAACAGCAGCAGCTCCAGCAGCCGCGGTACTACCACAGGCCGTCGGTGGCCGGCACGGCGGACGTGGCCGTGCAGACGGACGTTTCGGGCGTGGACGTGTTCGAGCGGTTCGTCAAGGCGCACCGGACGCTCGTGCTCGAGTGGCTCAACGAAAGCGACCACGTGGCCGTGACGGTGTACGACGACGAGACCGCGGCCAGCGGGAGACGACAGCGAAACGAACGGTCTCCGTCTTCGTCGTCGTCTTCGTGCTCGTCGCCGCCCCGGCAGACTCGCGCTCCCGCGGCCGACACTCCCCCCGCGGCCGACACTTCCGTCGACGCCGCCGACGGATCACCTCCGGCCGGAAGGAACGACGCGCCGCGGGAATGGTACACCGCGGCCAACCCCCTGGTGGCCACCGTCAGCGACGACAGTGGCGGCGGCGGGGGTGACAGTGGGGGCGGCGACGAGGACGACGGCGGTGCCACTGGCCACGAGTCCATCGAGATGACGCGCATGGCACCAGCTGGTGACGCCGCTAACGCGTCCGGTCCAATTACTACCCTTAAGTTCCACCCGTTCGTTTGACGACAAGACTGAACAAGACACACATACACACACGCACGCACACACATCGCCAGTGGTGGTCAAATGATTTTGTCAAGGGTGGGGAAGGGATATGACTGATTTTTCAACGCACTATTTGACTGTCAAAATATAATTTATGATTATCAAATCTTAAACGTTGGAAAAAAGGTCGCGGGGAAGATTTATCCTCCTCACAACCACCGTTTGACGGCCACTGACACACCCCACACTTATAGGTCGTAATTTCACGTAACGCAATACATTATGTTATAACATGGGAACATTATCGGAGGGGTGTTCATTAATAATTAATATTGTATTTCATCCCTTTCGTTACGATATGTTTTTTTTTTCATTCGTCGCCGCCCGTCGCACTCGTTTTCACGGCAGTGTGCGACATTTATAAAAATATTACGTCCTGGTTCCTATTTTTACCTTCGTACCTATATTATTGTATTAACGTTTAGTATCAGTGTGCAGTTACAGGGTGATTATTTTCTTGTCGCTGAACACTCCTCTACAACACAATCCTTGACCCCAAACCTCGTGCCTAACCTAAACACTAGAACGAACATCACTCTGCGCAGACTTTTATATTGTTAAACCTAGGTCACGGCCGCGGTGTACAGGTTCGTAACCGCGGTAACATCGAGTGGTAGAATTTGGTGACTATACCTTCGCCACTTGTGCGACAGTACTACAGCCACAGGTGGCGCAAACAAACACGACGAACGCGGGGGGGGGCGGAAAAGGGGTTGCCTTCGGAATCTCGTGTGATTTTTTTTGTGATGTATAATATAATAATATATAGGAGAGAGAGAACTTCTGGGGGGGGGGGGGGGTTAATCAGTATATCGAAACGAAACAATGATATTATTATCATATACCGCGGACTAACCTGTACGTCTTATATATAGGGACTATTATATCGTATAATTACGCGATTGCGAAAGAAAAAAGTTTCCGGATCGATCCACATTGCCGGAAATCCGGACATATACCGGCCGGAACGGGGAGGGGGAAAAAGCCGATACAAAAACGAATTAAAACCCTGTAACGGTCGGTGTGATTTAAATCGCACGAGGAGAAAAAATAGGCAGGTACCTAGGTACGTGAAGAATAATCACCTCAAGTAAGCCGAGGCTGCATGAGTGGTATAAATTAAACAGGGCACGAGGAATTTTATTCTAGTGATTTATAGACTATAGTGATTTATGCACACTCTATTCTATGTTTTCTTTTTTTGGTTGTTATGCGATCTGTCCGTCGTACAATTTAATATCGTCGGTTTTTTTTTCGTCAGTTGTTTTATCGTTGTTATTATTTTTTTTTGCATTCGTAATTTGAAATTTAACACTCAGCGTGTTTATTTTATTTTATTTTTTCTAAGCGGAATTAACAACAACAAAAACAACAACAACAACAATAATACCTACCCGTGTCGTTCGAAGATTTATGTTTTTCAAAGGAAAATGTTTGTAAAACTTTTTTTTTCTCTACATACGCGTCTGTTGGCCGCAATGACTGTGTCGAACGGTTTTTTTTTCTCAAAATAAGACAAAACATCATAATAATAATAATATAATAACACGACACGATAATAATATTATTATTATATTGTATAGTTACGTGACAATGCATCCTCTCGATTGTTTAAAATACGCGGTTTTCGATCAATCAGAGAATAATAATAATAATATAATACCATCATAACGACATGTCACATAATAATAATCATATTATTATCACATATCGCGCATTGACATTTAGAGGTGGAAAATAACTTTTTCGACGAAAATCTGTTCGAATTCTTTTGCGTCGGTCGTATAGGTATGTCATAATATTTCTGTAATATCGCGAGTGTGAGACCTCGGATGTGAACATGGTTAAGATGGAATACAATAAATATTATCGAAATACCTAACAGCATCGCAGTCGATTGTTTCTGGTATAGCCTATACCAGTGTGGTAGGTACCTACGAGTAAACCTCAATCGACAATAATAATAATTATTATGATTATATTAGGTACACACTTGGAGTATTGTCATTCGTACGCCTCGCGAGACGCCCTCTGTTCAATAATAATTAATAGGGCCCTCATATATTTTGATATATCATAATAATAATATTACCTATATAAAATTATTATTATTGTTGTTGTTGTCTGCCAGGCTGCTGCTACATTGTTGACGAACGTCTGTTGTTCGTAATCCAATCAAATCTCATCTGCAACGACGATAACAATATTAATAATATTCTTCTTCTTTTCTGTCGTAGTAAAATAATAATATAATATTATTATTATGCTGATGCAGGTTCAGAACAAAGGGTTTAACCAGTGTCACACACGTCGTGCGCCTTTCCCGCAGTGAGCCTCGACGCGTGTGGATGTAATATTACCTATATTAATAGTGAAAACAAAACAGATTTTTCTCGACTTTTCAAAATAAAATATATATCGACACGAACGTTCCAGCTGACTTCCGAGGTACGATTAGATTAAAAAATTCTACTTGTACCCACCTGTAATTCGTCGGATTCGGTCTATGCCCATAATATTATTATTGTTATGCCATGGAGGAATATTGAGCATCGTCTCGCACATTCGCCGTTTGATTTATATCGACATCGGTCTGAACCATGGTTGAAATGTATTGTAATACATTGTATTGCATATAGACTCCGATTGTTATCGTCAGAAACAAAAAGGCTGCGTAAAAGAATATCACAAATATCAATTTTTCTTATCATCAAAATCCGACAAGTAAGCTCACAAATTCAAAATCCCGATCATACCTATATAGGTACTTGATTATTATTGGCTCTCTTCAAGCTGCCATTTTTGTTTTTATCATCAAATATTTGATTGAGGAGGGCTATAAATGTAATAACCTTGTATATTTCAACCATGGTCTGAACGCCAATAATTTATTTGCTTACGATGATAACTTTTTTTAACAACCAAATACCGTCACTGTCGCGTAACAAGAGAGAACTGTTCAAAATGGCGTTTCTCATAAATCCTACCACGGTAAGCAGTGTCGTCGTTATTAAGATGTATTATTATATTGTCTTATCTTATATACTTGCGAGAATAGTATACCTATACCATACAAGTTAGATTGGCAGACGAAATCATTTCGTCGGAGAACCTTTTTACTTCTGCGACCGAACCAGAACTTAATAATAACAATATTACTGTGATACTTATTATAATATTATAGTTTAAAACTGAACTTTACGAAAAATAAATTTAAACCCTTAAAAGTCTGTTTTCTAGTTGATAACGCGCGCATGGCTAATGACGATTTCAGTACATCATATTTTACAAACGCTTTATCAAGATGAAATCGGAAAATATTTATTCACTGTCACGCCCATTCGAATCGAACACAACCTCTCGACGATCATTGTACAATATCATATTATTATTTTATCAGGTCTTGCGTTCGAAATTTTCCGTCACGTCTCTGCCAGTAATATTTCGTGTTTTCGAAATTTGTAGTCGTGTTTTTTTTTTTTATTTATCTCACATCTGAAAATTACAATTACCTAACTGCCTTAAAAACTAATTACCGTGTCTCATCGTGTCAGCAAGAGCATCGTAAATTAACAATATAACATAATAATATTACTACCTACGAAACGATAGTGGATACATATGCGACGGGGAGAGGGCATGACTACTGCTGCTGTCAAATGGATTGAAGTCGTATGGGCAAAAGTGGAAAATCTTCGCACTCGTATTTTAAGTAAATTATATTATTATCTCGTGTGGTGTGGAATCGCAGTCGAGTTGCTCTCCGTGTGCCTACGGTGCTGGATTCCCTCGGGAAAACGATTTAATGGTCGAATAAAAAAGTTTGCGGTCGTTTTTTTTCTTGAAAATAATCTTAAGTAAATTACACTCGTCCGCGTCTGTCCAGAGCAGATAACAAGGCTTCTTGCGATTGTTATTTAACATATCTTATACGATCGCCATTCGCCGCGTGCTATGCGTACTCTGCTTAAAACTTTCACGACGCCTTCACAAGCGTGTAAAATCACTAAATTAATATAATATTATTAAGCGTTTTTCGAATACTTCACACGAAATCTTATCGTTCTATGACGAGGTAAACACACACGATGGATACCGTTCACATCGGTGGTGTATACATAGTTTTGGAGTGTTCGTAACGATATCGATCTGACCGCAAACGGTGTTAAACCGATAATAATATTATGTGGTCGTTGTCACAAAAGTATTTTGCCAGAAACGTCAGTAATCCACCGTTTGTGTTCCGAAATCCGTCTCAGCCATAAACATAAAAATAATATCGAAATTTCATGGCATAACAATATAATAATCGCCTACACGAGAAATGAGTTCACGTATTGCAGGAGGAGATCTGGTACAATTTGATTGGCGGGGTTGAGTTAGAGGAAGCCTAACGATTTTCAAAACGACACGATTCGACGAGTGTATCGATATTTTTCATAGGCAGTTTATTTTTCAGATAATTTAGCAGTCGATTAAATACCTTATAGGTAGTGTTCAGTCATTCGGCCCGAGTGACACACTTGCCAAGAAAATGTCCTAAACGCTGTTCCATAATATTACTACGATGTTCGACACCCGCAAATGGGACAATTTCAAAATTATTTTTATTTTTAAAAGTCCTGGGCCCTCGCACCAGACGGATTCAATTCATCTTAAAAGCAGTGGTTTTTCGATCGACCGAAGGTTTGACGACCGACACCTATATAATAATACCTACGCAATACGTTATAATACCAACACTCGAGACGTAATTATTATAATGGCTTTTTCACGTAATTTCAAGAGCGATAAATAATGAAACTAGAGGAATATCCCCTACCTATTATACGACTAGCGGTAATCCACACGTGTGTATGTATACATCATGAGCCCTTTTCAATATTTAACGTGCCATATTGTTAAGGAATATTATACTGTCATCGCGCCTTGTGACGTTATTAATACATTTATTTTGCACAAACAATTCGGACACTCGACCCGAACACAGCAAGCCCCCAAGACCACATGCACCCCCTCCCCCGCCACCCAACCACCTGCCCATCGCCGTCCCACCGTAACTGATCTCAGGAATACGATCGAAATATTATTATATTATAATGTAATAAATCAGTCTGAATATCATTATAATATTATTATTACTATTAGAATGTGTAGTAGCAGCTCGCAGTATTTAATTTAATTATTTAATTATTCCTTTGCGGTTTGATTAGGTAGGTATAGCCAGGCAGGTATAGGTGGTAGTCGTTTTCTGACGTGTTTATCGAGATGGTATAGTAATATTATGTTTGCGATTCACGAAAATATAAAATAATGAATCTTTCTTCTACGTTTTCTGATTTTTCGGGTACTATACAAATGGTAAAAACAAAAATACAAAAAAAAAAAAAACGATTAATTCTTTTTTTATTATTTTTTAGAAGCATCAGTTAAAGCAGTCGTGCTGGCCTGGGTTTTCCAGCTATAATCACACACGAGTGGTTTTAGCATGCACAATACACTCTACGTTTAGCGTTTTTTATTCTTAAAGTAATCAGCCAATATATATATATCATCATACGACCGCGTTCTGTTCTGTTCCGAACATTTCTTTTGCCTTACGTTTCCATTTCGCGTTTGAAAACTTGAGTGGGTTAAAACGACCGGACCTTCGCGGGGGGTGATTAAAAGTTACCAACCAAAAAAAAAGAAAAAAAAGAAATATCCTTTCCCGTTTTTTTTCCGAGGGTGTTACACAGGGTAAACATAATTTAATCATTTATTATTGTGATATAATTACTACCTATTTGTATTTTAAGTCTAGGTCTATAATATAAACTATTGTATATTTGATCTGAAGCACTATTACATTATATAGATGTACAGAAATATAATATATATATATATATATATACATAATGTATTACTTATAATATATTATATTTATTATTACAATAATTATTATAGAATAACATAATATTATTATTTAGAATGTTATATTTAAAATATATTATCATGTCGTATATATTATATTATATATACATGAGAAAGATATGTTCGTAAGTTATGTTTAATATAGTGTTAGTAAAAATTATTATTATAATAATATAGTTAATATTAATATCATTATTGTTACTATATGTTTAAAATCGTTCATTCATACTTGTTTTAAATTGCACACGTTATTAGTATTGATTAATCCCATTGTTTTGCAAACATCTGTAGCGTTTCCGGATCGGAGAGTTTTGTTAGTTGTATTAATAATTGAGAGTGATTTCTAGTCACGAACGTTGATCCGGAAAATGAGTAATACGTTTTAAAGTGTTTTTAAGAAAATCCGACGGGACATAGACGAGGAAGCCTAGTAATGTTATTATGCATTTAACATAAAGAGTAGTAGTGCTCAAGAACTGGAAAATTAAATGACCCTATTAAACCTTCAGTGTCTGAAGTATATAATATTGTATTCGTATAATATAATGCATCAATCAGTATGCCTGTACATAATGTTTGGACAATCACGTATAGGTCATCGTCCTTGACCTATATTTTATATAATTATATAATTGCGCATTGTCGTTTACACGTATATTATAACATAATGTTGTATAATATTATTATTATTGTGCTCGTGATATTCATCCTTTTCGAATGTATAATTAAGACTATTAGTGTATTGTGGTCTATATAATATTATAGCGTATAGTATTATTATAGGTATATAAACCAAATTTACGCCAGTTGCACGTGTATAATAAGAAAAATATGTCATTAAAATTTCGAGATTTACGGTCATTATTTCTACGGGAAACTGCTATTGAAAATTAGAGAAACATTGAAAACTCCATTATTTTTTTAAGGCACCAGGTGCCAGTGAAATTTCGTACACAAAAATACGCTCTGCGGAAATAATGATCCTGTTCTGTGATATCAACCAAATTTGATGATTATTTTTTTTTTAACTAACAGAGAGTGATATTCTATAGACCGCGTCGTACTCTGTTTTTCAATATTTTAACCTCAAAATATATAATAGTATGTCTTCAAAAATAATACGATTTTAAGCATTTTTTTTATAAACTATAATGTACCATTATTTCAAATAAAATAAAAATCCGAGTTCGATGGAGCCTGTAGAAAGTCTTCTTCTTTCAGACGAAAAAATAGTTATCATAGTCCGGCAATTTTACAAGGACTGAGAATTATTTCCGTGAAGTCATTTTTTTTCGATATAATACACCGCATCATCATCCCCTAAATATTTACCGGGTAGTAGATTAGTGGACAAGTATTATAATTGAGGTGGCGACTAAAATATAAAATTTAATTTTCAAGTTTAATAGAATTACGAAAAATTGGCACCGGACCCCTTAAGAAGACGTAACCTGTGTTGTCTTTGTCTCACAAAATATGTACAACCAACCAAAAACCGATTTGCGCTGGGCAACTTTATTCCCTCTGTATTGGATAGTAGAATTACCAAAATTCTACGAAGTATAGAACTTTATCTGTGTCGTACTGATTTCATATTTTTTATGGTACTTATTAGTACTAGTTATAAACATTAATTTTTAGTAATTAAATAAAAATAAAAACCTGATACTGATAACTTTAAATGCATTTACGTTATCCAGTAATAATAAAAACCCTACGACAGAGATAAAGATAAATCTTATGAGTTGTGGAATTTCGGTAATATCACTATGAATACAGAGGGAGTAAAGTTGTCCCTCGCAAAATAGTTTTTGCTATATCGTAAGTATTTTGTAAGACGGAAACAACACATGTAGGTGTGATGTCCTCTTGAGATAATAATGATGTGTACGGCGTGCGAATGTGTAAGATATATTATATAGATAGAGTAATTTAATTCAATCGAAATTATATTTGACATTAATTATTATTTATTGAGTTATATTCATTATTAAGTCGCTACAATAATATTATCGTACAATTACAGAGTTTCGAGGGTATGTGCCGCAGGCGGATAATATTATAATTTATAACTATCGAATAATACGAACGCGAAACAAAGCAAAGCCATGAAATAATATAATAATTATGTAGGGACCTACGTGCGAGGTTTCAAAACAAACATTTACATTTTTGTCGTCGTACAATCGCCGTAATAATATTTTTGAAATAATAACAATATAGGACGTAGGTAAACGTTGAATGTGTCAAAGTCATAAACGGTCATTGTACAGGAGATGATAATAATATCGTGCAGTCACATCTGTATTAATAATTAGCGAGTTCAGAACAAAACCGTACAATAGTGAACAGTACTTACCTTCAATGTGTGAACAGACACTAAGAGGCGCCGCCTATTATTTGGATATCGGAGGTCGACGGTTTTTCCGGTGTGCAAGTCTCCGACCGAAACGTTTGTTCTCAGTGCTCTCCACAATCCACACAAAGTCAACACTTGACACAATCACCTATAAATAATCGACAGACAATTCTTACAAATATTGACGTTGTGACTATGTAGGCAGGTAACAAGTCGTTCGCAATAAACGACCTCGTGCGTTAATTATTTTCCATTTATCGTTAATAATCATTAACGTCTGATTTCATGTTTAAAGTCGTCGGCTAATACTCTCACCCATCCTCTATCGTGCTTAGAGAACAGGTGACATTCGAGAACAATATCGGTTGGCCTTCGTTGTCGTACATCGATATTGGTTAACACAGTGTAATCTTACAGGTCCCTATGTTATTGTGTGCGTGTGTGTAGATAATTTTCGGTTTTTATTTCTCTCAGAAATATAATATATTTTACGTACGGTGGTGTACCTAGGGGGGGGGGGGGTTAAGAGGGCATCATCACTCCTCCGACATTGGCCGTGTTATGGTATAAATCTTATGTAATAAAAGACAAAGTACAAACCGTGATATCAGTTCTGAAAACGGTTTTGAAGAAACATTTTGCATATTATCAATTATTTGTAGAGGTTATTACGGTTACGGGAAATAGTAATAATATGACCTAAGGTAACGGTTATCAAATTCTGATTTATTTTGTTTCGCCACCCCCTCCCCCCACAGTTGAAAAATCCTGTGAACGTCACGTCGCTACTGTTTACATAGGGAGCCTATTTTATGTTCACTAATTGTTTAAGATTATGTTCTTTATTGAATACCTATTTTGCTAAAATAAAAAAAAATATTCATCACAAAAATTGAAATATTAGTGTCAATTGTTTTTATAACGATATGGTATAAAGCCTGGTGTTTTCGATAGGTTGAATTCGACTCGAATTTATAAGTCGAGGTGCTTATTAAAAAATGTCAAATGCTTCGTAAAAAGTATTATCTAGTAATATCATATTGTGATTTGTGGCACGCAAAACCCGAAATATTTATCGTCGTTTGTTAATTTTTCTTTATTTCCAACTCGTAATATTATTAATTTATTATTGATACACATTATTTACATTATAGAATATGAACGGTGTACCTAATATTATAATAATAATATAATGTTATGTTGAAGTTTATGACATGGATTTTATGGAATTTTCATTGTTTCTCCGATACACAACAACATTAAAAATGTTTACTATTTTTGATGAACATCGTCAGCATTATTTAAAATGTTGGAAATTTTACATTTATTTAATAACACTTTTCGAACTAAACTATTATTGTATTTATACCTTCTCTCCGGAACTCTTCGTTCTTGTACGATATCATCTGCAGTTTACGATGGTGTAGATTTAATTTAAAGTAACAATATTGAAAAAAATACTATATAAAAATAATGAAAAACATTTGTTTTTAATTTCAAAAAAAAAAAAACCCCAACCAACCAACCAACCAACAAATTCACATAATACTATCATCATATTGTGATAAGTGTAAAAGTATCTAAATGTAGGTGCCTACCCGTCTTAAATTAATTGTAAGCGCAGTGCTGTAAAATGTATAATTTAATATTTTAGCGAACTATAATTTGGTTAAGCACCGATTCGACCGTGCTATTTTTTTGTTTTGTTTTTCATTGTTATTGTTGTTGTTATGTTTCCTCGCTGAATGACAAAAAAAAAAAAAAAAAACGGAATATACGCGTATTGTACGTAGTTAATATTATTATTACAATGTTTATACACGGAAAACGCCGTCAATTAACACTCTACTCTTAAGACATATTATAAATTATATTATACAATATTAACCTATTATTTTAGTTTTGTTGTTTAAAGTGACCTATTAAGTTTGAATGATACCGCATTATAACAGTTGTTATTTTAAAATGAATATAATATATTATTATCTAACATTTTTAATTTTAAAAAAAAAAAAGTCTGTAGATATTAATTATGTTGTAAACGATTATTATTATGTTTCTTATTATGTTATATTAAAATAATAATAATGAATGAATAACGTTGTTTGTATAATTTGTTATCCTATTGTTCACCAAATGACAAATTATTCGTGAATTTGTATAGCAGTTTTCCTATCCAATTTTTTTTTGTATCGATTATCATCCCGAACATTAAAAACAATTATTATGTTTTTTTCCACTAATTTAAATCCACACATCAGTGTGAGGTTTGATGTGGGTGTTTTAATGGCATTCTGAGAAAATCTAAATTTTAAATGTAATATATTTTATACTAATTTAAAGTATAGGTACTTACCTAATTTATAAAAAATTTCTCACTGAGAAAAACGTATAAAAAACTGAAGAGCCTATCATTCGTGATTAGAATAGGATTTAATGTAGAATTTGAATTAAACACGAAAAGAAAAGAGCGGAAATAAGAATAATTTTTTCAGAGAATGTGTTCACTGTGCAATTTTATGTATTTACCAAAAAATAAAAATATTTGATACTAAACAAATGTGTGGTGTTTTCTATATATAACTAGCTGTCCCGACAGACGTTGTCATGTCTAATTATGAATATTGAATTCGAAATGGTATAATTAATAAAAAAAAATATTTAAAAAAAAGTGTTTGTTATTCTAATGCCTTATGATATTATACAACATTCTTACTTTTTTTTCACCACTTGTTGCCCGCCTGTCACTCTCTGAAGCCACCTTCTGCCCGAGTATTGTCTCCATTATAGACACAGTTCTTAGACATAGATAGAACTTGATGAATAATAATTATTCATATAATTTGTTATTAGGTATATAATATGGTATTAAAGGAACAATAACATTACTAATTCAAAAATTGTACGATGTGATATTAATCTTGACTATGATCACACGGCGTTTTGTATAGGCTATTTGGGTACTCCACTATCGGCACTATCGTGGAATGCAATATAATATTATTTTATTTTATTTCTCGATTACTACAGTTCTTAAAGCATGATAACATTGAAAACTTTAAGGCACAATATTATTAGTAAGTATAACATTATGCGTATTATGTATAAGTAAACTTGAGCTATTTAGAAATACATAAATATTGTTATTTTTATGGTAAAATAATTATTTTAGTTTTTAATACTATCACGTTGCAAATATTCATCACACAATTGTATTGATTGTGACTGTTTGAGACTTACGTCTACCGCGATTACACTACTCCGACCTTTTACAACAATTGAGCTATATTAAACATTTTAAGTATCTGGTGATCGACATCTATTTATTTAAGTAGGTAGGTACATTAATTATATTATTATTATTCTCCATCGAAAAACTGTACTTTTTTCTTCTCTAGTAAATAGTTTCCTTTGTATAATATAATGAGTAAGAGTGTATTTAAGATTACGCACGTGATTAATCGATAATGCGATAATGAATCTCTAAAACGATCTCGCAATATTCCTCTAAAGATCTAAAAGTCGATCGCGATCGTGAGTCCTCTGCGACTACTGCGACTTACTAAATTCTGGAAACAGTTGTACCTAAAAGCGTATTTTTAAATTATTTTGTGAATAAATTAGTTAAAATAAAACTTATAAATGCTAAAATTAACTGTAAAATAGTTTTATACAATATATTCCAGTATGAACCAGAGTTATTTATTCAACGGTTACCGGTATCATGTTTATACAAATACAAGAGATAAAACTATAACGTATTTAGTATTAAAAATAAAATAAAAATTGTATGTACGTACTAATATATACTACAAACCAAGTGCGAGATTATAAATTAGGTATATAAAAAAAATGTTTTTTAATATTGATTAGAACAAACTCATCCTGTTACACACTAACACTGTGTAATCAGTTGTTTTTTCAATAAAAGATTTTTTTAGAGAATATAGTAAGCTGTAATTTGTAACCAAAATATCTTTACTGACCAACATTTCAGTTTCTTGTTTTCTAGTAAGACCGCAGAATAGTTAAGTGAGATACATTATATATTTCTATACATTATCTATGTATATAAAAATGGAGCTTGAAAAATGTCGTTACCTCAACGGCTGATCCGATTTGGCTCAAATAAATTTTTTTTAAGATGTTCGTAATTGCCAGAAGAAGGTTTTTAAGATAGAAAATTTTGGGAAAATACACCGGAAAAGTAAGGAATCTGGATGTAAAAATACAACAGTGGAGCAACAGTGTTTTATATATTGGTTGGCAACGATTAATCGGGCATGTTTGTTGATTTGTATTATTATTTTTTATCAATATGTATAAAATAAATTAATGTCTGTGTGCATAGATTATACTTCCGGGAAGAAGACAGGATAATTTAAAAATGGTGAAATGGTTAAAATGGTTTTTTTTATTCATCGGATTTTAGTACGGTTATAGGTTAGGTTAGGATTTTGTATTAATTGATTGTATTATTAATTCACCATAGGTTTAATACGACAAACTTGGTATAACTTGATACTTTATAGTTAAATCATACAATATATGCTTACAAACAGCACGGGGACTGCGATAGATTGCCTACCTGATAATACATAGTGCTGAGAATCATCAATTTTTATTCCAGGCAACGGAAAATTAAAGATAAATTTTGAACACCATACGGCATACACCGAATATTTAATAACGAATTGAATAAAGTTTGAGTCATATAGAGACATAGAGTTGGTACATTTAACGAACAACGAAGTGTACGTTATCAGCTAGTTATTTATAGTTATTTTTTTTAGTAATTGTATTTATACAATGTGAATAATTTAACTTACGGTTTTCCAAGGAAACGGAATTTGTATTATTATCATTTTCTCATTACAATTGTAAACGCATATTTTCGTACTAATCTTATAGCCAATACTTGCTAAAAAATGTTACAATTAATAAATATAATCCTCTTTGTATCTTTATATTGTGAACTACAAGCAATGCCTCGTGGATATCCAGATTCATTATCTGCCGTAAACCGATATCATTCTGGTAATGTATCAAACATTGAAATATTTGTTTTGAGAGATTTAATTATAATTAAATTATAATAGAAATAGTTTATGTCGATAAATATACTTTTATAATAATACAAAAACTGACAGATAATTAAGTTGAGAAAAAAAATTATAACTGAACTATTGTTAAGTCTGTTAAATATGTACACATATTAAAGTATTTTATATTATAAAAATGAGTTTAAAGCTTTTTAGATCAATAATATTATACGTTAGATTAATCGTTTTAAAACATTTTTTCCACATCAACATGATTTATCTGTAATTTTATTAAGAAATTGAATCATTGCAAATAATAATAATTATGAAAACAATTTATATTGATTATATAATATTATGTAATACACTGTATATAGGCTCTTTTGAGAAAAAACAGCCGAATAATTACGTCACCGGAAACGTAAAGACACCCGAAAAAGCGGACACTCGGATTCGACGAGATGTCAACGGGGTCTTAGCGACGGCCACTACCGAGTCTGCGGCGATCGACGGTGCAAGAATCCTGTTCGCACCGGTGGCCGGCCGGGGCAATGCCGGAAGCGAACGGTCTCGGATCACAGGTGGTCGCAGGAAGTACCGTGGGTTGGACGGAACTACGGCCCGCCGGGACGATAAACCATCCTTGTCGGCGCCGTACGGCCCACAAGTCACCTCAGACTACGGGTGCTCGTCCACGTGTGAGGTGACTTTTCCCTGGCGGAAGCCGACGACCAATTATTATTGCGACCGGTTCTATGGACGGACGATGGTGATCGGCCGTGGCTCCCGGCGTAAGTATTACGGTGCCGGATCTGCAGCGACTACGGACTTACAGCTGGCCGGGGCGGAAGGGGTGTCGGCCACCAACACCGACACTGCCACCGCGCTAGGGAATCCGGAAAAGCGCCCCTGGCTGAAGAAACTCCGCCACGCCAGCACTTTTCCCGGAACCGGCGGTTCGAAGAGGCTTTCCGTGTCGCGCGGGACCGTTGTTCCGAAGAGACTTCACGTGACTCGAGCAACAGACGTCTTGAGGAGATTGTCCACGAAGCACGGGTCACAGATGAAGAGATCGCGAAGGTTCGGAAAATTGAACGTGTCTCCTGCCGCCAAGTCCCCCGATGGTGAACGTTTGTCCATTGTGACCTGGGTTTCGGTACATCACCCAGTGATGGGTTATAATAAAGTGGAGCCATCTGGGGAGCTGCTGGATGTACCTTGGCACCCCTATTTCTTTCTGTCTCTGACTGACCACCTGCAGGCATAAGATTTAAGATGATACTAACTAGAATAGTGTACACCATTTGAAGTATCATGGTTGCTTCTGAAAATACTGTTGATAGTTGTTGTAAAAAAAAAAAATATACTAACTGCGGAATAAGTGTTAACAACTTGAAGTATCTTGGTTGTTTCTGAAAATGATATTGGTATTTTGAGTGTATCAATAATTGAGTTTAAATAATAATATATTATTTCAAACTAAATCATTAATACACTCAAAATACCAATATCATTTTCAGAAACAATCAAGATACTTCAAGTTGTTAACACTTATTCAGCAGTTAGTATATTTTTTTTTTATGTAACTTGATTGAAAAGGTTCTTTCCTTCGATATTATTACAAGTTACCTATTTTGTTATGTGACAACTTATTTAAAATAAACATTATTCATCGTTCAATAAACTGTATTAATATTATATCATGATTTATAATACTTAGAAAGTTATAGACGTATAGTATTATATAAAAAAAGTTTTGAATTTTACGTACCTACATAAAATAACAGTATCATGTAGTTAAAAATATACAAAATATACAATATACAAAATAAATATAATACCTACGTATAATAAATATATATTATAGCAGGGCCGTAGACACGGGGGGGGGGGGGTTAGGGGGTTCAACCCCCCCTTTTGGAAAGTTTATAAATTTATTTAAAATATTTAAAACTACTAATATATCTTATATATTTAAAAAAAAATTGTTATTAATAATATTTTAGATGTTTGGGTTGTTATCGGTTATAAGTAAGGTATTTTGTGTATCGTCTAATGGTCGCAATGACAAATCACCATCATCATACGGCATAGGTACGCGTATTACCTATAGGCTATATTGTGTTTCCTGAAAATAAAAATGATTTCTTTGTCATCGTACGGAAATATGAATATTTAAATTTACTGTTAGTGAAATACATATAATATTATAAGGTATGCGATACGGACTAATCAATATTTTTTAATGATGTTAAAATAATTTTTTTTACCATCACGAATTCAAGACTTTATAGAGAATGAAAAAAAGCGATTGTAATACTTTATGGTGGTAATAATACCATTAATTACATACAAACACTAGAATACGGCCTGACTGATTTGGCTCAAATTTTTTTTAAGATGTTCATAATTACCAGAAGAAGATTGGTACGAAAGACAATTTTAGAAAACTCCACCGAAAAATTGGAAATCTGGATGTAAAAAATACAACAGTGTATTATATTATATTGGTTGCTATTGGTTAATCGGGCATGTTTGTTGATTTCTTATAATATAAAAATGAATCGCTAAATGTGTTGCTAAGCGCTATAATTCTACTGTACCTACGTGTGTTGTGACTGAACTCCTCCTAAATGGTAGGACCGATTTGAATGCATTTTTTTGTATGCGTTTGCGTGACGCCCTGGATACTTTAGATTCACAAATCACCCCCCTAGGTCCAACCAGGGGATGTGCTCAGGCGGGGATTTAGAGATTTACTGTGGACATTTTTCTTTATAAATGGTCGCCATTGGTGGCCGTTAGTTCAGTGTATTCATTCAATGCATTTAATTATTTTTTACACTGTGTTTTGGCTTTTGATCTTATATATATATCGTAATTACGTAAATATTGAGCTTTTTATACTCACATAGTCACATATAAGTTACGTACATAAAACAGTGCTTCGTGGATGAGGAGGAAACATTCACAATATTATTAGTCCATCCGTTTAGGAGGAGTTCAGTGACAAATAGTACAACTTTGACACTTTACAGTTAAATTATAAAGTTACTTACAAACAACACGGGGTCCACGATCTACAGCAGGTATAGATTTCCTACCTGATAATATACTGCTGCGAATCAGAATTTTTATCCTAGGCAACAGAAGAGTTAAAATAAATGTTGAACACTGTAATGATATGCTCACACACCATCAAAATAAACTAAAATCTTACGGAATATACCTAATAAATAACGGCCAGACTGTCGTTGTAGAAATCGGTCACATCAAATAAAACCATTATTAACGACAACTAAGATATCAGCACGCACTATCATAACGGTAAAACGCAGGGTGTGTGACTTTATTATATGATGCCGCCAGAGAAAAGGAAAGGAAAAAAAAAGGGTATCCAAAGAATAATCTAGTTCCCAAGGTCACGATAACCTTTTGATAAAGCCGCCTACCACTCTCTGGTCAGCATCTTCGCGTCATCCCTTAAACCAGTGCATGAGAACCGCTCACCGAGTAACAACCCCCCAAAAAAGTCTAAAGAAAACCGATTTCAACGAGTGACACTCTGGTCTCCTTGTGTGAGCAATAATCAGTGCGTTTATCATTTCGATTTATAATTTTTAAAAATATTACTCTGTGTCTATTAAAACCCTTACAAGATAATTATTCACAAACGACTGTGGATCAGGTAAGGCAATTATTATAATATTTTATATTCATTGCATTTATTACATTATCTGTGCATGTTTTATATACAATTGTGTTGTATAGTGTATTAATTGATCTAATTCTCGAAAACACGATCTCGAGAGCCCTCCGAGCACCTGGAGGAAGGTAATTACTTAGTGTTACGATTTTAATATATTTATCGACAGGAGTCGTTCCTATTTTATATCGTAATTTTTGAGTTATTACAACACCATACACTGAATATTAAATAACGAATTGCACAAAGTGTGAGTAATATGGATTTGGTCCATTTAACGGGTAACGAAGTTCACGGGATCAGCTAGTGATATTATATTTGACATATATTACAATAATTAATACAATATTATTATATAAATAATAATATAGGCCCCTAGGTACTTATATTAATGTTTATATTACCATAGTATTGTGGTAGCCTATCGGACCAATTCTATATTGGTATTAGCATACCTATATTATATTGGTTAACACTCCTCTCGCTCTATAATATTAATTTTATGTGTTGATGATTGGTCAATTATTATTTCAAGGTGCTCGGACTGACCATCGGACCTGCAAGCCACCTGTAATATTGTGACAGAAACTACCACCACAATTATAAAACACTAATACTAATATTATTAAATAATATAATTATGAATTATATTTCTATTATTCGTTTTATAAGCTGTAAAACAAGTATATCTTTTATTGTTGTTCTTCGTGTTAAAACCTAACTACTAGCTATTATAATATTGTGATAACTTTTTTAGCTTAAACTGTCAAAGTGTAAAGTCGTAATCACTACCTACCTATATATTCAAAATATACAATGGCTATAACTATGGCAGATAATGATGAATAATTTTTCCCTGATAATTCTTATGTCATAATTATTTCAAATGGCTTTAAAATAGAAATGTAATCTGATATTATTTCCCATTCAGATACGTTTGAACAATTTTGAGCACTAGGAAAAGACTCATTGGTATAGCGGACAGAGGACTTTTAGTATACAAAAGTTTTTCAATCATTGTCGGACTAGAATTCCATTTTGTGGTGATATTGCACAACTTTTAATACAGTTTGGTTCATTTGCAATTGAAAAACGTTTAATTTTCCTGTAGCATAGCTGCCGTAGTGCTTCAAATGTCTTTCGTGTTATTTTAAAATGTAGTTATTATCGATACTCCCGTTTATTGACTCATTCACGCTTAAGAATTAAGTCAAGTTTATGTGTCACACATTGATGATGCCATTTGAGAATATGTTAATTTATAGAATTTTTAATATTTGGCTAGTTTTCAGATACTAAGGTCACTATTTTATTCGAAAATAGGCCATTAATCAAAAATATTTGTAAGAGCAGTAGCCATATTTTGACCACTATGACTGTCAATAACTTCTCTCGTAGCAAGTATACTGTGCAATATGTATACATGATAACTGGATATAAAATGACATGTCACAGTTATATAAGATTTATTGCAATCGGATGTCCACATATCTGTTGTGAGTGTAGGGACTGATAAATCATTTAAATTGTCTAGTAATGATTTTAGTTTGGATGATTTAATAGGTATAGGTACCGCTACTATATTCCTATGGAAATCATTTTGTTCTTAGTAGTTTTCTAGTGGGAACAGAATACCTGAATTAATTTTTACTATATTCTATCGGCCCAACGTTTTCCGTAATATTTAAATTCTTTTTTGCACACTTTATTGCACGTATCAATTGTGATTTAAACCTTAGACATACATTGAAGAACATAAACGATTTTACACATTTAAAAACAGATTTTCTCGAAAATAAATATTTATTATTATTTAAGCAATATAATATTTTTATTTTTTATTTTAGCTCCTAAATTCAAAATGATGAGATATTCAGATTTAGCAATGTGTACCTGCTGTAGTGATTTTTGTATACATCTCGCAATCTGTACAATGTAGATAGATTTGTTAAACAATTCGCGATGTGTACAACAATCACTGTACAATATTAATGAAAACACTTAAAATTATCCAAAGGATTTTACAATATTGTAGACACGTACTACATTGTTCAGAAATATAACTTCAACAGACTTTAATCTGGACTACAAGCTGCAGAATTGCAAGGTTTATTAGTATGATTTTACAATAACAAATGTGTGCAGTTGAAAATAATTTTAGTTAAAGTTAACTGTTAAAAGTTAAATCGTATGAAAAATTAAAAATATTATCTTAAGTGCCAATTCAATGTGTGTAGATGAAAATTACAAAAATAACAAATTATGTATCTACTTACAAGCAATACAAGCTAAATATTGAAAAAATTAGAAATCATTAGACAACAACAGACTCATAGTCATTAGAATCGCTACGACATTGCTAAAGTAGATAATAATTTAATGAATGCATTTTCCATTAGACACATAGAACATAAAATAATGAAGTTAAAATAAATTATGTATACAATGATGAAATGTATGATATTCTTTATAAGTCACGTAAATAAACAGAACATGGACGCATCAAGATGACATAAACTACATAAAATGATTTAAAGTTTAATAAATAATTACGTTAATATATATATCACATTTTGTTATTCATTATTTTTAAACAATTGTGTAAGGTGTTTAAAAAAAATAGAGATTAAAAACAAGAATTGTTTTTAAAGTCAGAAGTAATAGTATAAAAAAATATGTGAAACATTTTATTTAATTTTATTTTAATTTTTGACAAAGTGAACATTTATTAATCTTCATTTAAAGGAAAAATAAATAGAAAATTTAAAATGTCTATAATATGAAATTAATTGAAATGTATATCATATAATATAATATAGAATGTGCTAATTAAATTTTTTTTCCAACTATTAAGAAAATAAATTTTAATGTCATCCTTCAAAGGTAAGTAATAGTAAGTACCAACTAGATCAAATCTGCAATCAGAAATCATCCCAAATGTTGAAGAACAAGTCACATACACAAAAACACACATATTTGTAAAATCTCAATACGTATTAATCGCTACGATTGGAATCTAAAAGACTTTACCTATAAAGGTTTAAAACGTTTAATATTCTTCTTCAAATAAGCTCATCACCATAGTACGGTTAAACGTCAATTGGCCAAATCTGTATGTCGTCGAGTGAGTCGACGTATGGACTCGAGTTTAAAATGAACTGATTTAAGTGTGGGTTGGGACATTTTTCCAGTTTATGTATAAGGATAGGGGCTTAGGTGGTTGGATAGTAAGAGAGAGAGTCTGAAATCGAGAAGAAGGATCGGGTTGTGATCCGGTGATATCTCAG
Organism: Macrosiphum euphorbiae; assembly: GCA_949089665.1. Classification (NCBI taxonomy): domain Eukaryota; kingdom Metazoa; phylum Arthropoda; class Insecta; order Hemiptera; family Aphididae; genus Macrosiphum; species Macrosiphum euphorbiae. Next base: position 67,884,439 of record CARXXK010000003.1, on the reverse strand, counting down.
TTATTTCTGTGGTTTGTCGAGTGCAGTTTGATAAGTGCGATATCCGATCGGTATAGAAATGCGTTGGGTATAACAATATAATATTACACAGTTGTCTGAACAGACTAGTCCATCCGATACGATTTAGTTTTGGTAAAATGTAAGATTTGGCACGTCAAAATTGAATAATTATTGGGTTCGTAAAACAATTCAATACAATACATATAATATTAAGTTATTAAAATACGTTTATCATCGGGTTAGTAATCAACGAGAAATCATGTCAATATTATTCAAAAATCTAAAACCGGTAATTGCACATGTCTGTGTAGAATATTACCACTATCGTTTTTATTATTGGTACAGCAACTGCACTGCTTCCATATAATATTATATTTTATTGTGGCCTACAAACCTACAGTCAAACTTGTTTCCACTTTCAAACTATGAGCCGTAGCAATAAATCGTTTACGACTTTACTTACTAGCAATAAACATTTATCACAAAAAAAAGTTCCGTCAATATAATTCAGTATTTTAAGTATTTACTTTGTATAAGTACTTAACAACTAATAATTTTTAAGCAAATATATTATGTAATATTGTCTTTTACATATCAGTTATCTATATAAATATATTTTCTAATTTTCTATTTATTTTATCATTGCTCCGCTCAGAATCTGAAAACAAAATGAAACTATATTGTGGTAAATATTATTATTTTTTTGTATTTTACAACGTTGTTTTGACATTATAATTTATTAGTATTTTTTTTTTTTTTTTACTTTTTTATTTGGTAAAACGCTCAACTACAGAGGTTTTTAGGTATCACACATTATAACTTTTATTATATTATTTCGGATTTATTCGGATTCGATATAATATATCTTTGGTAGTTTGATGTATAGTATAAATGTCCTAAGTCAAAAATTTACATTTTTTGCTAAAAGTATGATCAAACATTTTTATATTTTTTTTGTGTACTGATCACGTAAGTTTCACAATAACTCATCAATGATATAATTTGTTTTGGTCTAAGCATTTTAAGTCACAATATATTGGGTGCAAAACACGTATGTCTAGTTAATATTTGAGAGTCTGACATAAATAATTTTTAAATAGTCTTACTATCTTAGGCCAAGTTTAGTAATAATTTTAAAATCATGCCCTGTTACTTGTTAGCGTAATCCTAAATAAAATAAAAATAAAAATCTTAAGTCACTCAAAAACCACGAAGAATTGATTTTAAATTTCTATATACACTTTAAGAGAAGAGTAGGTACATAAATATTAAATTAAACTAATTACTATCCAAAACATTATCATCAACGATTTTGAATGAATTTTCAATGTTTTGTTTTCTCTTAATGAAAACTTCGAGGTTTTGACTTACGACATTTATACCGCATACAGCAAAGGTCTATATTTTGGATAGTTAAAATTGTTCAGCCTTGAATGGAAACTTGCAAGTTTGGTCGGTCTCCATAAATCTATATTCATAACATCACTAATAGTATGTGTAAAATATGTGTTATGTTAATATGTTAATATTATTTGCAAGACCGTCGACTACACGACGGGATGTAGTTTTACCGGATTTAATTTGTAATCTTAAGTTTTACATCATAATTTGTAAAATCTGATTACGGTCTGAGATAAATTCGCAAATAAACAGTAATCATCACGACGAAACGCTTCACTCAATTCGTGTTTATGCCACCTGCACCTTTCTGTAATCCGGGACAGCGATCATATTATCATTATTATTATTATTATTATTTATACTATGGTTACCATACTGGTTTTGAATTTTTAAAGTTGAATATCAATCTATTTTCATCAGCGTTTAGCATAGGTACCTGGTACATATTATAATATTATAATGATGTAAGATGTAACACAGTATACATGTCGTTGCGAATCTAGGTAATGATGACCATGGAATAAAAGATAAACATCGGTGAGAAAATGTATGTATTTATTAAAAAATTTTATATTTAAAATTATAATTTAAATATTTATATTTTATTCTTTATTAATGTGGCACTTGTGGAGTTCATTGTTTTTGTTTCAAGCACACCAGTTTGTATTTTTTTTTTAATTTGATTTATTGGTGTAAAAACTTATTAACAACGTTCTACTATAAATCTCTATTGACTCAAAAGTTAATAACAATAATATATAAAATTTGAACGTATAGGTTAGATGATGCTGTACTAATATTTATTAAATTGTATATAAATAATATAATAAATCCAACGTTTTAGGGAAAATTAATTCAACATACTGTATTGTTAAAAGTTCAACAAATAAATTATAAAATATACTTATAATATATATATATAGCCATTTAGGTATATAGGCTGCAGTTCAGAATCGTTTTTCGCATGCAATGACTTGTCATTGAATTCAAACATGCGTTCATATATTGCAGAGACTTACTCAATTGACGAGTTACTAGACACTTACAAATTGTACAGCAAAGTATACTTTCCCCTCTTTGTTGATACATATTATAGTTATGGGATTCACAATGACGTGAAATTAAATTATATAATGTTTTGTGGAAGATTGACAACACGCTTTAATACGTACCTACGTAATAAGTATCGGCAGACCTCTGAGTTTATACCAATACATTATAACATAATATAAACGTAATAATAAAAACCATCAAAACTGAGATATTATGCATTGCTGTTGAAGTCATATTAATTTTTATAATTTATTTTGTAATGACTCAAAAAATTACGATATAAAATAATGTACGACGCCTGTCGATAAATATATTAAAATCGTAAGACTAAGCAATTACCTTCCTCCAGATGATCGGAGGGCTCTCGAGATCGTGTTTTCGAGGATTAAATCAAATACACTATACAACACAATAGTATATAAAGCATGCACAGATAATATAATAAATGCAATTAATATAAAATATTACATTAATTGCCTTACCTGATTCGCAGTCGATTGTGAATTATTTTGTAAGGATTTTAATAGACGCAGAGTAATATTTTTTTAAATTATAACTCGAAATAATAAACGCACTGATTATTGCTCACATAAGGAGTCCAGAATGTCGCTCGTTGAAATCGGTTTTTTTAGACTTTTTTTGGAGGTTGTTACTCTGTGAATGGTGCTCATGCACTGGTTTAAGGGACGACGCGACGATGCTGACCAGAGAGTGGTAGGCGGCTTTATCAAAAATGTTATCGTGAGCTTGGGAACTAGATTATTCTTTGGCGGCAGATACCCTTTTTTTTTTCTTTCCTTTTCTCTGACGGCATCGTATAATAAAGTCACACATCCTGTGTTTTACCGTTATGAGTGGGTGCCGATATCTTAGTTGTCGTTAATAATGGTTTTATTTGATGTGACCGATTTCTACAAACGACAGTCTGGCCGTTATTTATTAAGTATTCTGTAAGATTTTAGTTTATTATAATGGTGTGTGAGCATATCATTACAATTTGCATATTATTTTTTTTTTAATTTAAAACAAAAGTTTTACATTATTTATTCTTTTTATTAATGGAATTACCCTGGGCGACGTAGGCCATTGAGATACAGTTATTATTTACATTTCATTAAGAACTTATTTCTAACGATATACAGATAAGTTTGTGAATAATTTATATGAGTTCTTACATTGCTATAATATTGTACACTGTAGGTATAGTTGAAAACAATAAAATCATAAATCCGTAAATCATCAAATAGCTATTTATATAAAACAAATACCACGTTTTGTTTAGATAATTAGACGTCTCATTTCACATTTTCCGTTAAACGAACGAACATTGTTCGGCAACAACAATACTTCTTAACAATCTTAACATAATATGCAAATCGATAAGTCTGAACGTGGTTGATCTAGAAAACGCATTATTGACGTATAATAATATGAGTCTCTATAGGATCAACATTATGGTTAAGTTTGAAATACCGCTGTTGGTGTACCACAAATTTCAAAATCGATTTAAAGATAGCGAATAACAATACACCGAGTACGAGACGTAATATTATTATAACATTTATAACTTTATACCTTAACAGCAGTCGTACCGATTTTTAGTTTACGGAAGAGATGCGCAGGCCGTAATTTGGTCTTATTCAAAACGGTCTTTCAAATTGCATCACGCGCATTGTGTTGGCGGTGTTTTATATGCGTCACTCAAAATGATAGATAGCCCTGTACCCAGGGGCTTCTTCAGGTCAATTCCATGGGGGGGGGGGCGTAACAATTTTAGTCTTGTTTACCGCTTTTGACAGTTAACAAAATTTGTAAAATGTATTTATCTATTAGCAAAAATAGAACATCTCACGACTTACGGAGGAAGCGATCGCCCCCATCTCCCATCCCCCTCAGGAACGTACCAGCCTTTGCTTGACTCGTAAGTCATAATATTTCATTAATGCTGTATACTGGAGTATTGCTCATCGTCTTAGTTAATTTTATATTATAATATATAGGAAAAAATCACGACGCTGTTTGATTGGCTACCTAACGAAGCTGCATAAACGTATCGAACCGTATTTTTTTCAAGACGTCTATCACAGTTTAATTATATTATATTATTATAAAATATGTAAATATTACGTATTTCAACGTTGAAAACTACCAAATGGAAACGAAAACGGGAGCGATGATGCGCAGACGTAAGACACAATATTATAATATATAATATAATTTACGTGGTTTTAGGATTTAGCATATTTCCGATACCCTTTATTTCTTAATAACATCGTATAATATACCATATATTTATGCAATATACATATAGGTACAAATGTACAATACATGATTATAACAAATTAATGTGGTAATTCTAATACGTTTTTAATTTTGATTTTAAATACACCTATATTTTTATAGACATAGGTCAAGAATTTTTCCAAGATGAACCTGCAGAATTTTTTTCATTCGTTTAATTGAACAGACCAATTCAAAAACCCCCACGCACCGGTGTTGAAACACATCCAAGACGTCGGGCAATTCGATAGCGAAAAGTATAATATTATGTATATTGTATCTAATCTCTAATCATTTCCTCGCATCCTTATCAATCCACAGTTCTCTGGCGAAGTCGTTAAAACGGAAATGTCGGCCCTAACGACTGTTCAAAATCCTCTTCGTAATCACTTGTGTAATTCACGTAGTATGCACTCACGCACAATATAAAAGAAATGTAATATAATAATATATAATATAGGTAATAGTTAAACACATCCAAGAAGTCGGACAATTCGATGGCGAAAAGTATAATATTATGTATATTGTATCTAATCTCTAATCATTTCCTCGCATCCTTAGCAATTCACAGTTCTCTGGCGAAGTCGTTAAAACGGAAATGTCGGCCCTAACGACTGTTCAAAATCCTCTTCGTAATCACTTACGTAATTTACATACTATACACTCACGCCCAATATAAAAGAAATGTAATATAATAATATATAATATAGGTAATTACACGATGATCCACCTAGCTACTTCGCCAACATTTATTCGAATTCTGACCTCTGGATAAGTGTAGGTACTCAAAGATCATATTTTAATACGATTGATGATGACAGTTGCAGAAGACCATTTTTTTTTTAGTTTTGATGTGAATAAAAAAAATCGAAATTTTATGTAGTAGTTTTTGAGTTATTTATACTTCCAGAATAGATGCTAAGAATGATAGCTCATAATAGGAAGCCATTATGATTTGTAAATTTTATATCAACGTTTAGAGGCATTTTGCCAACTCGATTTCGATTACCTATATGGTTATGGTTAATATATTATTTCGGTTCATATAATACTCAGTAAGCCCCGCATAAAACCGTGAAGTTATTCGTATATTATGCGTAAATAAATTAATAATCGAATAGTCTCGGACGTATAGGTAACATTGCGTACATATCAATGCAGCAATAAATACAGAAATCGGATGGAGGTGAACTCTCTTGCACTTGGCAAGAGTTGGCTATAAAAGTGTAGACAAATAAAATCGGATTAACGCGATACAACTCGATTTTTTATAATATCCAGCTATTATTATATTCACGTCACATTATAGTACGGAGCTTAGTCTGTCGTCCATAATTATTATAATATTATTGTTGCTGACATTTATTTTCGGTACAATGGTCATAATATACGTTCACCGATTTCGTTTAAAAATCAGTGCAGCCGGTGGTCGTCAGCTGATTCATTACACTAATACCGCGCTAAAACGTGAACGGAAAACAATAATAATACCTAATGGAAACCCGTGACGATCCGACAGCATGAAATGTTTAGTGAGACGTGCTCGTAATGTAATCGCGGTTTCGGGAGTGCATCGAGTGAGCAGAAAGAAAAACTTGAAAATAAATCGAGAGGCCGCCGTGATCGTCTCCTCTCCGTTTAGCGGTCTCGGAGGCTGCGAACTGCATCGTAGGTAAGTACATAAATTATATGATCTGTCGTCGGACGAGGAGGTCGCGCGGTCTGAACCGCAACCGCGAGAGAGCCGCCAAACTCGTCGTAACATGGAAATAACGACGACGGTCGTACAAAACGAACGCACTTTCATCCGTTGGCCTAGATATAATATTAATATCACCGACGAGACACGACGATATTGTAACCATTATAATAACGATATGATTATATAGGTACGGAAATCGTCGACGCACGTCAGTGTATCAGATTTAGTGTTCAATCGATTTTTTTATGCGTTTATCTTAAATCTGATTTTTGGAATTTTTTTTTTTTAAGCAAGAGTTGCGGTTCAACTCATATTTTCAATTGATGATCGTTTTAGTACTCAAATCGTAATGCAGGTTGTATTTTTGAAAATGTCGATGTACTCGAAGACGAGTATAATACTATAGATTCCGAACGGATTTCCTATAATATAGGTACGTCCGCTTATTCTGAGGACTGTAGGGATGTATGATAATAGTCTATTGAATGTTCGAACGTCGTAATAGTTAAACAAAAAAAAAATAATTATAACTTACTAAGATACATGAGTGGTTAAAGTCTGTCTTATACTCTTATGTGTACTCCGTGAGTGCTAAACACACACAATATATTCAAATATTCATCGGACATCGTAACGCATACAAATGATATAAATGTTAAATCGCTTTAAAAATAAAATAAAGTTTTCGTAAAAAAAAAAAAAAATGTTTTGATGTTGTCGACGAGACAGTAGTTCTCAAACGCTGTAATAGAAAAACAAAGCCTTTGAAAAGATGGGTATAAGACGTACTGTGTTGTGTAAGTTTATACGTCATCATATGTGCCTACTGGAAAATTCCGAAATTCGAAATTTAATTCGTGAGCGTAAATACGAACGCGACGAGGACGGGAAACAGATCGCGCGCGCCAAACAGCGCATCGCATCCTAAGGTAATGTGACCATCGTCGCCGTGTGCGCACCGACGTCGACGCGTACCAGTCGTGTGTTGCGTGTCGTGCCGATCACTTCTCATATTATTATTATTATTATTTCTTCTTTGCTCAGATATCCGCCGACGTTAAAGTCACCGGCCCGTGCGATTTTATTTGCCGGCATAATTTTCCGACGCAGTGTATAATATCGGTCTCGATTTTCCGCGGTTTCTCGATCGAATATTTTCGGCGAGCGCAGTTCACAAACGAGCGAGGATATAGCACTCAATCGTTATCGTCGTCGCCGGTGAGTACTAGCCTGTTATAGACTTAGTCCGTAGTTTTTTATGTCGTCGTTTTTTTTAAACTTTTTATCAGCATCGGAGTTTGTTTGTTATCATTTTTTTTTTTACGATTTGTCCACGTTCCGACTCTATGACGAACGACTCTCAAACAATAAGTATAGGTAGGTACAAATCTAGAGGCAGCTAGCATATACATATAGCTAGTATTGAAACTAGTGTCTCTCCGCTTTGTTCGTAAAAGTTTTTTTTCATCCAACTCATTATTTTACCACGTTTTATTTTCAATACGAATTTGATACCGTAAACGCGTGCGAGATTGTAGATAACATTAATATATTTTTTGTCCAATCAAACAGGTGGTTAGGTCGATTGTGTTTTTCCAGTAAATCACTATTATTTCATAATTAGTTTTTATTTTAAATATGGTTTTGGATTTTTGGATAGTAGTTTGACATAGATTTTTGTGGTTTTTATTTAAAACAATTATAAGTTTTAGTTTCTAATAAAAAAAAATCAAAATATCTGTTTTGTGTTTCTAAAAATCTGAGATAGATTTAGGTTGTTAGCGAAATATTTTAAAAGTGTAATCTCTGATTTCCATTGTAGCATTCAAATGGCTTGGCAAGTTTTCGAGGAGTGTCAGACGGGAGTAAATGAGTATTATATAAACTGTGCCTGCGTAGATTGTAGGCAATCTCGCATAATCGGCCTGGTAAAAATTCCGGAATTATTCAGATAGCTCTCTACCGGCTACTATGATATTATTAAAGTAGGTACTGTAGGTATGTCTACAACATTCATAGTATAACTACCATGACGTGGTTGAGTTTTCGATTTAAACGGGGAAAATGCGATTTCAGTACGCACCGATTTCGACGTTGAGACGTAAACTGTTAATACTATATACAGTCACGTCTCGTCCGTTGATTTTTTTTCCCCGGTTTGATTATCCGCAATAATAGACGAACAGCTGAAGTCGATCCGGAGCGTACGTGTTGTTTAAATTCGGACGTATAGTGATACGTATATAATAATGATATAATTATACTGCAACGTTTGTATTATAATAATAATAATTTTCACGTATTTCCACTATCGTTTTCACGCGCGATCGTGTTGTTCTAGCCATGAAACACTGCTAGAGTTGTTATTTAAAAAAAAAAAAACCCCCTCGCTAAAGAATCGACGAATACGATTTAGTCGACTGCGAATTGAAACGATTTCGACCGTTTCGTCGGCAAATCGATTTCGAGAAAGTATAATATTCATTGACAACGCACATCCGGCTAACGCGAGCGTCGTTGTACTCTATGTGTATACCTATAATACGACGTGTATAGTGTAATATATAATCTCGACAACCGAATCGAACGAGAACAAACTCGATGCGACGTGCATATAATAATATATACAGGAAAGACTGGTATAATAATATTGTACGCCGCCCGAACTCGAATTAATAATAATAATAATACGTACAATGTATATTTTGTGTCGACCACGTACTTGTTGTATGTATAGGTAGCTACCTATATATGGGTTAGGAAATTACGGCGGCGGCCGCAGTATAATAATTAATAATATAGGCTATTTACACGGTTTTCAATGTTTGTCAAAACCAAAGGAACTTATACGTCCTGCCTATAATATATGCTTTTACGAAATAAACGACGCCGTGAAATCGATGTGATATTATATTATTATGCACTACAACAGTGTAATATCTGAGTAACGTATCAAACATTCGAACTCAACGAAATACAAATCTACAACGAATATTCCATCATTTGTTGCGAGTTCGTATCCAGATAAAGTGACGGTTTTTGTGACATTTATGTTTAGTCGAAACAAAGAATGCACTTAGGTACTCACCTAATAAATGCATTAACTTTGGTGAGATAAATCATTTAACTTTGGTAACCGTTCGCACCGTTTAAATCAATTGTATAGTTATTACGCAATTTACGAACTTTCAAAAATAAACAAAACATGCAATACGTATAGTTTTCTTAAAATGAATTCTAAATCCATCAGCATTTTTGTCCCGTTGACCATATTGAGGTTCAAATACGAGTACAATTGTTATAGTACATAATATAATATACTACAAACGTAATTTTCAGTCAATAGCACTAAATGTCATTTGGACACGTGTTAACATATTACTAACACAACGGTGTTATCTGACAGATAAGTTTGAATAATAAAAAATGATTTTATCATTTTTACCATAAACACTGAAAATAATAAATTATAGAACTGTTATTTATGGAATTTTCTTCTATTTCTACTTAATAGTAATAAATTATGTATATTTTATAATCATAATGATTTCTGACCTTGAATTAATTTAGTATTTTCTTGGTTTAAGAATAACAAAATACTTAACCAAAACTAAATATTATTTAATAAACAATCATAACAGAAAATAAAATATATCAGTTTTACTGTAAATTTATTAAAATTATAGTTATCACAATGTTATAATTTCAAAAATAACATAATATTATTTCAATATAAATTATTCGATATTTTAATTGATTGCATCTACGAAGAGTAAATAATATATATTATTATGTTCATTTTTTTTAAGCAATTCGAATGTCTTACTCGATCAATTATATTAAAATTAGTTGACACTATAATAAAATTGTTCCTAACCACACGAATTTAGTGATTGCTAAGATGTTAGTTATTTTTAACTCATATGATTATTATTTTTTTTTTGTTACTATTATTGTTCAATAATTCTATAATGTATTATAAAATTCTAATAAATGTACATAGAACTCGTATTTTTCGTATTCCCTGCGTCTACGTAATTTCAGTAATATTATACACTTGTAATATTACCATTGTACACTTCCGTATCAAACACATATATTTAAGTTTTTTTTCGATTCAAGTTCAAATATTTCGAACCATTTCTGTATAGATATATTCTTGGATAGAGGAAACAGTTCATTTATTTATTAAGAGTGTATCAAACACGCAAATTAATTATACATATCAATAAAAAAATATGCCTTAATAACCTTTCAAATTAGCATTCAAATGCAAAATACAATTAGGTCTATTTCAGTCCCTCGTGATCGTGCATACATTTTATGTATGGCAAATAATGGTAGTAACTTAATAATAAAATAATATAATTTTTACCTGTAGGCTATAGGTTATAACAAATTATTATTATTTACCTATACGAAAGCCACAAACTCATTGTGAATTGTAGTTGATGTATGTATTCAGCACACATTTGTAATACTAAGTAAGTTGTGTATGTTTAAGCTACATAAGCAGCCAAGATTCGTTTTGCACGTACAAATGTACAATCTATTATTACTGTGAACATTAAAACACATTGAGAACTTAGTAGAAGTTAGGTATCGAAGAAGAAACTTCTATCATTATAAATTATAATATAACTAATACCATAATTTTATATAATCATATACATGGAGATTATGGTTTTTATTTTTTTAATCTATACGTTTAATATGCAATATATTACTAACGAACATTTATCAGCAAACTTATACACAATTCTGCAGTTGTATACAATAATACAAATAAAAATATATTTATTTTCTATGAATAAATTATACTTAAATGGTGTACTTGGATTGAGTAATTTCGTCCCACTGATATTTCAAATGTGTTACAGCCCTTAATAAACGTCGGGCTGTTCTTGCCACCCTATTTCAAAAAAAAAAGTTTTAACCACAATATATTTTTAAACACTGTGCTCGATATTTTTTTAAATTATCAGGAAAAACAAATTTGAAAAAATGGGATTTTTCATGTGAAACTAGTTTTTAAATTTTTTGTGACTACAATTTTATCAAATTTATTTAATATTTTTTAGCATATTTTACTAAACACAGCGCTATAAGAATTTCAAAAAATTGTGTCTGTTGTTCTGCTATTATCAAAGATTTTTGAAAATTTCTTTAGTTTTTATTTTCGATTAATGTTTGATAGGTAACATTTGTGTTTTTGAGTGAAAAAGATTGAAAATATATAACAAGGTTCCTCGTAAGTGATTATTACTATTTTTAATTAGACTCTCTAAATTATATACTGTACGTGTATTCCCGACCAAGGGTACTCACTTGCGACGAGGCCCCCCAGCAGATAGTAATAATAATAATGCATATTTCTCCTTTCGATGGACATTGTAATAGCTTAATATAATATGTGCACTGCATATTAGATGTCATATTATTATGTGTTATTATAATGTGTAATGTTATCAATCGTAAGAATGTACGCCAATTATTATTGTTGTGTCCACTACTACTCATATGAAACAAAATAGGTATATGTTAATTCAAGAACATATTATACCATGGACACGGGTGAATTATTTTTCAAAAACTTGTCGGTACAATGATTTACAATAATTAATAATAATGGTATAGAAATTATCATAGGACATAGAGTAGGGTTGAATTTTCGACTCCAACTGACGTCTTTCACGTCGTATACTCATAGATCAAAATATGTAATAGTTTTAAAACATTATGGTTTATTTTTTCCCTGATAATGCAATAATTTTAAGTATGCATATATAGACTTCATAAATTTTTACCATATTTATATAATAGTTTAAAATAGATACAGAATACTCATTAACTGTAGTACACGTGCTTGTTTTTTTGCAGCTATACAATATTATGCACCTATACACCCACAGTCATTAAAAACAAGTCCACGGCTGGCTGCCCGATTACACAATATTCGTGTCTCTACAATGGCATAATGACGGTTGTTTGAATAATCAACTTAATTATATGATCAAATATTATCGCTAGGATTCTAATAGGACTTATTTTGGAAAATCTTCTATTTGGACTTACTCGTTTCGCTCCTTTCAGAATCTAAAAAAAAAAAAAACAATTCAAATTTTCCAAAGATTTTAAACAACTCGTTTTTTGTTTTACATTATTTTATTACGATTTTCACTACATTAATTCATCATTATTATTATTATTATTATTACTACTATGTATTCTAATGTGGAATTATTATAACGTACACTTTACAATTCCACATTGTTAAAATACACTCAAACACCAGATAATACATAATATTATAGGAACTGTAGTAGAAAGTATTTTTTTAATTTTATATACATAAAAAACTGTGTGAAAAAACCGGATTGTTTGCGTTAAAAGTTTCACAATGCGTTTAGTTTTCGACACATATACAACAATATTACAGTATGTCGAGATTATATTATTATTATTATTATTGTTGCTGTACGAAATAATAATTGTTTTGATAAAAATCGTCCATGAAGCGCAATTATTATTCAAGAATTCACGACACACTTGTTTTTTTTTTTATTAGTCGTTATCTTCAATTTATGGCGTTTGTGTGTGTGTGTACTGCATTTTTCTAATGTATATAATGGGTGGATAGGTATTTATTTAATACAACTAAATTGAAGACCCACATTTCCTTGACTTAAATTTTACATAGCGCGAGCTATGGTCTTCTTGCTGTGTACACATATTGTATGATTATTTTTTTAATCGTATCTGTTTTTATTTTTATTTTTTTTTATTGAGGTTAAACGTTTTTATAATATCTTCGCATCTATTTATTCTACATTAAAATATAATAAATACACACGCGGTATTTCGTTACAAACATTATATCAAAAGAAAGCAAAACAAAATTCGTTGTTCTTGCAGTACCTATATAATACTAATATGATATTATTATGCTGTTATACGATAATATGTACAGATATATTATTATTATCATAGAAAATAATAGCTCGAAAGTAGGTAATACATATTATAATAATAATGAAAATATATTAGCAACGCGTACTACATAACATTATATTATATCGTAAAATATAATATAATAATATTGTCTGGCGTATAATAGTTAAAAACCCTAAAAAGAAAACCCGTTAAAAGACACGCGTCGGGAAATGTAGGTAGGTAGTTGTGTTCCAACCTTTTTTTTTGTTGTTTTCATATTAATAATATATTATAATCAGCTCGAGTCGAACAATAAATATGTTAGTATCGCACGACTTAGACAAAGACGCACGACGTCAATATTTAATTACCACCCGATATTATTATAATAATATGTATTGTAATTTGAAATAATTTCGGACGCGATGAGTATACCGCACAGGTTAGGTTAGGTTAGGCCAACCTACACGTCTGTTAATCATAACCACCGACGGCGCTTTTTAAAACCTTACCGGTTTCGTATTTCGTTTCGAAAGCTGTCATTGCACGTGTGTGCGTATACAACGCGCGTGATAATAATAATGTGTAACAATTATTATTATTGAAACGTATTCACACTATGACGTTTTGTACCTATTTCGGACAATAGATTAATATTTTCGTCACGGCGGCGGCGGACGGTAGTCAAAAACTCGCGGATTGAGAAGACAGTTGCGTAACGCGCAATATGCGAATAATGGCAGAACACAATACCTACCTATGTTTTCACAGACAATAATAATGAGTTAACTTACAGTATTAAGTGACAATCGATATAATGGATATTAATATAGAAACTTAGCGCCGTTCGCGGAATTATATTTGTACGAAAACCGTCTCGAGAGACTATAATATCAAAGTTTAAAAGCGCCGCCGACGACTGCGTCGTGTACATAATATTTTATAAACATTATAGTCGTATCGGTCATAAGTTTTCAAAATTCTGTAAGTACGCTCGTATACATTATTAGTCGTATGACGTACCTATATCATTGTGTGTAAGGTGATCTCCCACAGCAGTGTCAGTTGCAGCGATTGTTAACGTCGAATAATAATATTATTATTATTATTATTATTTCTTTTCGAGTACCGTTATAGGCCGTCGCCTCCGGAGCCGTACTCGTCGCACCATAATAATACCATGTGCGTTCGAGGTCAAAGATCAACCGAAATATTACCATACAATTTACATCTACGTGTAGGTATATATTATGGAGTAGTGGAAGTAGGTAGTAGTAGCTAATAGTTGTAATAGGTAGGTATAATATATATAGTATTATAGCGTAGTGACGGTGATAGTAGTATAATAAAATATAGTAATAGCATAATATAAGACGCTTAGTGATCACCACGCCAGCTTATCCACAGTCCATTTAGGTATTAAAATTTTGATTTTTAGTGAAGTTTTCAAATAATATTTTTAATTGCTCGGTTCTCTTTTAGTTCTTCTTGTAGGTTTAGACACTGGGTGATTCACTCAGCGTGTATATTGCTGCACTGCAGTTCATTAAGCATTCATTCGAATTCTGGTTTTTAAATTTTTTAAATATACCCAAAGGAGATATTATTTTGAAATACCTACTCAGGTTTTTTTATGTCATGTAGGTTGTACGTATAACACGCAGTGGGAGTATCAGTGCTGTTATGGCGTTACAAACTTGGTTTTTTCTTCGAACGAGAATTATCTGCAGTTTACACCGCATAATATAGATTGTAAGCAATTAATATTTTATTAAAAAAAAAAAAAAAATCATCGTGCGTCTATAATCGATATCGAAATTCGACCGATTAGTCTCTGGTTCATCTATGCACTATAACGGTAATAACTAATAAGTACTTACTTATTTTTTTAAATAATTTGATAGGCCTGTACACGTTTAGTCACACTAAAATGCGATGAAACGTGTGCGTCTATTATTACAGTACTACATTAATAATGTTATACCGTAATGATAATAATATCGCATTAGGTATTATATTTTATGACTTAAAATATATTTTACACTCGTCTGTTTATCCAATCCGCTGCAGCTGCATATAGCAGTATTATACTATAGACAGAGCGTGTAAAATTTGAACCGACTAGAAAATTTCGTCGTTGCCGTCGTGAAGCGTGTAAATACAGAGTAATCGAAAACGAATGATACCACGATCTGTGGTGGATCCAGTTTTAAGTAGAAGATCTCACCCGAATCCTATTTCAACCGATCTCTCTCTCTCTCGCGGAGAACGAAAATCGGAATCGTTATTTATATATTATAATATATTATTACCATCTCGATTTCATATTATATATATTAATAATATTGAACTCGAGAATTTCAAGCAAAACGAATAACCGTGATACCTATGACCAGGGCTTGAAACCGTAAATATGTTTTCCGATTTTGATTTCAGTTATACGGATATCGATATTTATTTTTTCTGATTTCGTTTTGGTTTTGAATTTTTCCGATTTCGAATGGTATTTAAAATTGGTATCAAATATCGGTTTCAAGCCCTGCCTATAACTGTTGTAGGTGCACTACTCGTTTAATTTATAATATTATCATCACCTGTTGATTTGTCGAACATGTATTATAGACATATTATATTTTATTATAACTAATAATAATAAGTTGGTACCTCATGTTTACTACCGTTTTATAATATTATATACTACATGATATAGGTAAAATATAATATTAGAATTGACTTCAAACGATGCCTTTGTGTAAATTCAGCTACCCTCCCACCACCAAGGTATATTTTAACTGTGCGTGTAAACATTTGTTTGTTTTTTTTTTTTTAGTTTTTTAGTACGTTTTGCGTATATGCAATAATTATTATCAAACGAATAGATTTATTTTTTTACTATTTGAGGAGTGCGTGGGGATAACAACTTTTTTATTCAATTTGTCTTCATTTTCCATACATTTTTGAATAATTTTTTTTTCCCTCTAATGTTAAAGTATTTTCTTTACTAAATTCAAACTAACAGTTTCTTAGTTATTAAACGATATTTTGTACACCTACCTACAAATGTACATTTATGATAATAATATATTAATATGTATGATTATGATAATGATTTGCCATAAATATGAGGTAGATATTATTATGCCTAGTTCCTAAACACATTACGTCTTACACTCTACTATCTGATACTCAGGCAATATTTTTAAAATTATACAATTTTAATAAACTGATAAGAACAATAAAATTATAATAATTTACGTAACGTAAATTACTCTGTATAATATTAGTGTGTCTAGGGGATTTGATAATCTTACAACGAAATAAAATATAAAATGGTATAATATATTCCAGATACGCCTGTATTTTATCAAAACTGTTTTCATTATACAAATTTTATAATTGTATCAAAGCTGTTTTCATTATACAACTTAGCATCATAAAATTTTTATGTTTATTTGTAGCAGCAACAGCAACAAGAACATAGACTCGGTCCGTCTCCTCGCCACTGGTCAACCAAATGTCACGAAACCCAAGTGTTTATAAATACAGAAAACAATAAATAAATAAACCGCCGAAATGTCGTACTCGTGGGTGGTTTGCACCCTGTTGGCCAGCGTCCTCTGCGGGGCCCACGGTGCGAGCAGCCCGACCAAAACTTACACGGGATACAAGCTCAAGCCAACGTCTCTGCGCATGATCTATCACCATGACCAGACCATAGCCATCGTGGAGATTGGCGAAGGTAAAGCACTTCTCAACTGCGAGCTCGTCGAAATCTAGTGAGTAAATTATGACAAAAATAAATAATAATAGAACATAATATTTATATACCAACCTAGGTGAAAAAAAAAAACTATAGTAAATATATTACATTTTATTTTTTTGTGCTCCCGTTTAATCTGACTTTTGATTATTTTGGCTTATTTTAACTATTTCAAATATGTTTTCCATAGCTTTCGTGGTGAATAGTGGATACGTATTTAGACAATTACGTATTATTGTTATTCTAATAGATGTTATAATGTTAGGTAAATTATTGAATTTTGTATAGAGCTCTGAAAAATCAAAAAAATAACTGATAATATTTGAATATTATGAAGACACGTTTCCACTATAATCGTGTTCCTCGTACACGAAAAAGCTATGCCCAACAACACGGTACCGTGGTTGATCGTGTGGTAACCTAACCTAACCAACCAATCATCACAGGAAATGATTTACGCGGACGTGTATACTGAATTGTATGGTTAACAAAAAGTTGGATAGCCTTCGTTCAGAATAGTTTTTTAACAAATACAATAATTTATTATTTAATTTAAATACAACACATATCCATTAAAGTGCTTAGTCAATGTCCAATGATGAGGTAACTCACTCCTATTGTATAGTAGCATGGTTATCCCCTCCCACATTTAACAATGTCAATAATAATTTTCAGAGCTTTCAGGTTGGGGCCTATATATACGTGACTGACCACTGCGTATAATAATGGATCGCTGTAAATTGAGTCTAATTAATTGTTATGTAAATTGTGTTCCGGGTATATTTTGTATAATATGTAATTTGCTGCCTAAATATTTTTTATTCATGCAATATTATTATACGTAAGTTAGGTCAAGTGACATTTTTCAAAAGTCTCGACAAGTTAAAATTTCAATATCAGCATTTTGTAATAATTATAATATAATCTAGACACGCGGTAGCGTGTCAAGCCAAGTTCTAGCTAACAGAACTGGCGAGCAGCACCGTGTGTAATATTACACGAACCATTTGGAGCCACTTTTGACCCCCTCATAACTCAAAAACTATTCCACATAAACATGTCAAATTTGGCTCATATATTGAGACTAACGAGATATATATTTTCTCTAAATTTCATAAACACACTTCAAACCGTTATTTAGATATTAACGTCCGAAAATCGTCATTTTTATCACTGACTGACCTATAGATCAAAATTCTAACCCAGTTCCAGATGACCTAGAAAGTTCAAATTTGGCATACAGATAGGTAGTTAGGTAAATACAAAGGAAAAAAATCAGAAACTTAAACATTTTTAATTTAAAATGTTTTAATTTTTTAATCAATTGCTTTTATTATAATTTTGCAATTATTTTATCTATTATGTTTAATTTTTCAATTAATTAATGAATTGCCTCTAATTTAATGTAATGTTGACTTAAATAACCTTTCCCGTTTCGCCGCTCCAAAAATACGACTAGCCGAATATGTGTCGATATTGTCGACCCGCGCGCAGCAACATACTTTTTTTTCTATCTATGTATGTAATTAATATTATTTTTTTTAAATATTACAATTTAAATAATTAAATAATTATTCTTACAAATTATGAATTATCCACCCAACAGTAGAAACTACAGTCAATAAAATTATGATAATTAAAAATATACTCAAAAAGAGTTAAAATAATTGTATATTAATTTTACATATATTTTATACTCTGTATATACAATAGAAATTATTTTATAATAAATATTATTAATGTTATACGTTAGTAACTGAATTATAGTATTTAGTAATAAACTTTATTTATAGAATACGTCATGGTAAATTATTGTTATCGACGATCGAAATGAAGTCGTTTCGATGGAAAAATCAGTACTAAGAATAAACAGAAATAAAAACCAATAATTATGTTAGGTAATATAGGTAATTAAATATAAATAGAAAACGCGTAAAAAAAATTCCAGATACTGAATGGGCAATTCACTCAAACATTTTAAAAGTTCAGGAAAATATAAATAATAACACACACAAAAAAAAATTATAACCCGTAAACGTAGGAAAAAACAATAGTTTAATAAAAACCATTTGGAAATAATTTTACTATGAATAAATAGCTATTAAAAATTTACATACAAAAAGTAATGATATCCCAACAAAAAATATATGTAAAATGATAGCCAAGTTCAATTATGTAATATATGCTTTGATTGTTGACTTCAACGACAAAATAAGTGAGATCTAAATGGTTGCCAAGTTCAATGGTCAGTCCTGAAATTTATTTATAACAACATGAAATATAATTTCTTCTTATCACTTAGGATAATGTTTTGAAGCCTAAGGCCTGACTTGGCTAGTTTCTATATACGAATTATGTTATAGCCTTCGCAAGTTCTAAAAAGTTGGGAGTTCTTTTTTATTCTTCTAAAAATTTGGCTTGCTATTAGAAACTAGCTATCGAACATAGTGCTCTTCCATCACTGTTTTAGTAGGTACTTGATGATAATTCGTAAAATATGGAAACTAGCCAAGTCAGACCTTAGGCTTCAAAACATTATCCTAAGTGATAAGAAGAAATTATATTTCATGTTGTTATAAATAAATTTCAGGACTGACCATTGAACTTGGCATCCATTTAGATCTCACTTCTTTTGTCGTTGAAGTCAACAATCAAAGCATATATTACATAATTGAACTTGGCTATCATTTTACATTTATGTTTTGTTGGGATATAGATAATACAATAACCTGTATAGTTAAATTAATAGCGATGCTATATCATTTTATTTGTATTGA
Source organism: Macrosiphum euphorbiae (assembly GCA_949089665.1). Taxonomy (NCBI): domain Eukaryota; kingdom Metazoa; phylum Arthropoda; class Insecta; order Hemiptera; family Aphididae; genus Macrosiphum; species Macrosiphum euphorbiae. Next base: position 67,864,533 of record CARXXK010000003.1, on the reverse strand, counting down.
GCTCTGTAAATTCTGCAAAAATAATATTTAGCAATTGCTTAGTATACATTTCTGTTGGTGGTGAATAAATATTAAATGGCCCAGTTGTTTCGTAAACTATAAATGATGACTGTATACAATTGTAAGTTTGCTTTGTAATTAAATTGATTTTAATTTAAAAAAAAAGAAATTCTAAGTTAGGTTCAAATATTTAAATAGATTAAATAAGGCAAGTACATAAAATAATGACACTAATTACAGAGAAATTCTAAACAGTTTTTTTAGTTTTTAAAACCATTAAATATCTAATCAAGAGTAAATTAATTAAATTATAGGTATGCATAATAAATACACTAAACAGAAAAAAAGTATTAAATTGTTTTTTTTCTGCCATAATATACGTCATAATAATTTTATATCATATATTTTACAGTGGTAAAAGTTGTAAAAGTATAAATTATAAAAGGAACCTATTTCTTTTATAAATAAAGTAATATTAATCAAATATAATGACAATTTTTTAGTGTCATCAAAAATTATTATAAGAGTTATTTTAATACATATAATCAAAAAAAGATGCTCTGCTGTACAGTAGGTTACAAGTGAGTCACTGTATAATGGATGGTATTAAATTTGAATTCAATGATATAATATCATTGTATAAGAAATCGATTCTGTGTGGAGACGGTATGTCTGCAGTCTAGATATAAGACAAATTATATACTTATCTATGGTATTAAAAAAAAAATTGACCTATAATAGGTAACTATAATAAATTCCAAATTAATCATTTCACAATAACCATTAGGTACTTATAACGCGTTATACAACAATAACAAACCATGATACTATCATAGATATATAGTATATAGTATACTTTAGAAATTTCAAATACCCACGAATAATATTAAACAATCACAACAAAATAACTAAAAAAGTTACTCTAGGTTTTTTAATATGTAATTTCGTCCAAATTTGAACTTAAAATGGATTTAAAAATAAACTGTGCTTATGTATTTTTTAATTTTTTTGGTATCAGAATTAAATTGTTACGTGGAATCTTGTTTTAAATTTTTACGAATTCTTAACTCAAAATAATTTGCTAATTTGCTTGATTTTTCCATATCTTGTCAGTTTTTGAACTTTAAATCCTTATAAAAATAAACTGTGACTATGCATTTTTAATATTTTTATCTGCCTTTGAAACAATATACTAGGGGCCTTCTATTACATTTTCAATTATTTTTTAACCAAGAAATAAAATTTTATTGATATTTATAGAAAAAAAACTAAAAAAAAATGGAAAATGAAAATGTTCCAAAACAGTTCAAAACAAATCATAATATTTTGAACATTTTATCGTGTATAGAAAATGCAAATATAAACAACTAGCAAAAGTTTCATGTATCTACGGTCATTTGTTTTAAAGTTACACCAAAAACCAAAATCGATTTTTTTTTCGAAAGGTGACGACAGACACAAAAAAAACACAAATCATTGTAAAATCAATACATTCATCGTCCCACTCAGAATCTAAAATACTTATCAATCATTACCTAATAAATTTCTTAAATTAGTGTTAGAACCACGAGTGGTATACTAATATAGTGTTATTAAAAGTACTCGTTTTCGATTTACCTACTTTATAATCTACCTATGACGCTGTTCGTAACTGTTATTCATTTTTGGAAATATTTTTTTACATAATTTTAAGTCATTACAAAACAATATTTAAAAAAATATATAATTGGTATAATTTTATTACATTAACTAGTTATAAGTATTTAAAGATAAGATAAGTGTTCACCCTTAATATAATCGCCTTGTAATAGTGCTTATTGCTTAATATGTATAATATATATCGTAAGACCGCAAAAACAGAGTAAAATTGTATAAATAAACTACCCATATTACTCAGTATCCTATTGATTTTTTTAAATTCGGTTTGCGGGACACGAAACAAGACTATTGGATCATACCGCAGACAGAATTCTAAACTATATATAGGGTACTGTTTAATGTGGGTATAACTAAGTTATAGAGTGTACCCAGTTTTTGAAGAAACACACAAGGTAAGTACCTATAGTATATACATAGCAAGTAATATATTTTTCGAAAAAAAATACCAACACCGAGCGGAAACGACAAAAAGATGAATATGCACTGATGAACAATACAGAAATAGACAGTGCACAGTCCTCTCTTTGTCACCTAATAATCGTTCGGTTTTCGCGGTTTTCTCGCGTTTCTAAGCGATTTTTCCGCCTCGAGAAATCTGCATAATTAACGATATGAACCCGAATTCCGCGGTATAGAAAACGACCGGTCGGAAGAACACTATAATTGTATAGTCATTAGAATAACTACGCCACTTGACGACACTTTTTAGTAATAATTAAATTAAAAAAATACACAAATAATTATTACGGGCATGTGGCAGTGGCACGTAAAACTCTCGGAGGAGTATTTCGTCGCACTATACTACAGGTTCAAATCTAGGGTGCTGATCGGTAGATGGCTTAGCCCCTCAAACAATTCTCTCGACCCCCCCCCCCCCAATTAAAAAAGAAATTTCGTGTTCGAAGAGTATTGTAATTATATTGAAATACGACGGACCTCATGTCGGAACGACCTATTTACTTATTACGGTCTGGGCAGTCTAAAAGTTAGCACAAAAGACCATCAAACAGTTCACCATCAACATAAACACTAGTTTAACAAACTGTTAGAAGAGTGAGGGATTGTGGTCGTGCTTAGGTACCTATATACATTGGCCTGTTTAAATGCGGTCTTTATTTTTGAAAAACGCAATCCAAAATACCTACTACGGTTTCAACTTGAACGCCGACGACAGTTGGGATTATAAGTAACTATGACTTGGTGTTGTAATAAAAATGTATAGCTCATTATTATGTTTTTACGTCCTTGGTGACAAACTAAAATCTACAATACCTGAATTACACACAAATTACAATATAATATATTATCATAATATACAAAGTTTAATAAATATACATTTATTTCCAAGGCTGAAACGTCCTAGTCCCGACGAGGGATGACGAGGGGACCTCTCTTTTCAGAGGGGTGAATCCGAGTTTTATCACCGGCGTCGTTGGTTTATGTCTTTCTATAATTTTCTCGGTATTCTCTGCAACACAGGACCGGCAACACTAAAGGTTCTTCCGGGGTGGCAGCGATTTATATATTATTATTTACACTGAATTATGTTATTAATGCATTTTATAATAATACTATTAATAGTGTACGCACATATGGGTTTCTGCCTTGCGCACAACCTTAACAATAATAATATTTACAATATAATAACGTACGTTTTCGGTTTTATTATGCGTTCTCGGCACGTCACCCGTCGGACAATAATAATTGTGTTGACCTCTGCGCACACGTTCGCAAAATTAAAATCATCGTTACACATAACATTATTATTATTATTATTGTGCTCGCCACCAGGAAGTGGCCATTGTCGGACGCCAATAAATAATAATACATTATAATAACACACAATGAAGTTGCGCTTAGGTACCTAAACGCGAGAGCTTGTACAAAAGACGAACGTTAATCACTGCAGATAACTACCACAGCTATTATTATACTATACAAAGTGCACGTTATGTCAGCCGCTCATCCAGCAGGACCGATGTGCACATAAATGCGAACAATTAAGTAGGCAGGTACCCATGATGGACTACTATATACTTAGTATAATATGGTAGGTATGCACACCGATAGTATTTATAATTAATCACGGACAATTTTATTTTATTTTCAAAGCTTACAAACCGCCCACGAAATACTACGCAATATATCAGAAAATAATATTTGTGATTTTATATATTTTATATATTTGTTATTTTTTTTTTTGATTTGGATGCAGTTTTTGATCTCATCGTGACGGCTGTTTGGTCGAAAAATGGTTTCGTATATTTTTATCGTTCGTTAATACCACGCCACTTGCACTACTTCGGTACCTACTTCCCGAGCACATCAAATCATCGGCCAACCGACATTATATAATGTTAATAAAAAGATTTTTTGTCTGAAAACCTATTCATCATATTATACACGACACTGCACTAGACGTAATATATTACGTATATTTAATAATACGTACCGACCAATGGCTTCGATCAACTCAATAATATTTATCGAGTTTAGACCGAAGAGGAATATTATAATAGCCGTCGAGAATAATATTTCAATACAACCTTTCCCTGGGTACAACGTCCGCTTAGCATTTCACGTCGAGTTTGCAGCATCAATACCATAATATTATTATTTAACCTATTCCGTGTTAGCGGCTATTACCTAATAAATAATAATAAAGTGTTTCAGTATATCATCCATAATCCACGGCCACAGGCAGTTATTGGTTGTGGAGGAGGGGGAGAGTATATTAGTGAAGGGGAATCAGGGAGCTTATTGTTTAGTCGTCCGTTTACAACACTCGTGATACTAACAGATTTATAACATCGAGAGGATATGTCATCGGCCCACCATATTTTGTTTTCTCTCTCTCTGATACACACCAAATTTATTATTGGCAGCAACAAACCTGCAGTGTTTTTACTTTTAATATTTGGATGAATTCGCCTGTTATAAAACTTTAAGCCAAGAACATTACCCGTGTCTCCACGCAGGCTTTATTACGATAATTTTACACAATTTATATGAATTTTTAAATTTTGATTATTTACACGCTATCATAACTTACACGAGAATAAAAATATCATAAAATATCCAACGCAGGTAATGTTCTAAACCCAAAGTTTGATAATAGGTGAATTCGCTGTATTATATTAAAACTAATAACACAGGGTTCTGCTAAACTTAAATTCGTTACATTTCATATTGTTCTCTAACACAAGCTTTTAGCTTAAAAGAGATGGATAATCATGTATAATTTAAATTTTTTTAAGTTTTTTTTTTTTTTTTAATATTGATTGTGGGTCAGAGAGATAAAACAAATAGTTCACTGACATCCTCTTAAATTAAAAATAATATATTATAATATATCGTGTTTATTTACTTTATCGATACATTAAAATTACAAATGTACAAATTGTTCATTCTTATATTATGCTTACTTGATTGGGAGCAATATTTGGACAGTAAATATTGAAGTCTGCTGTGTATTGATGATATTTGAAAATATCAAGTAAAATATCACAAACACAAATATCGGCCAATGGAATATCATCCCACGTCGTCGTATCACTGACCTATGCAATCGTCCCACGCAGGCTTTATTACGATAATTTTACACAATTTATATGAATTTTTAAATTTTGATTATTTACACGCTATCATAACTTACACGAGAATAAAAATATCATAAAATATCCAACGCAGGTAATGTTCTAAACCCAAAGTTTGATAATAGGTGAATTCGCTGTATTATATTAAAACTAATAACACAGGGTTCTGCTAAACTTAAATTCGTTACATTTCATATTGTTCTCTAACACAAGCTTTTAGCTTAAAAGAAATGGATAACCATGTATAATTTTTATAATTAATTTTTTTTAGGTTTTTTTGTTTAATATTGATTGCGGGTCAGAGAGATAAAACAAATAGTTCACTGACATCCTCTTAAATTAAAAATAATATATTATAATATATCGTGTTTATTTACTTTATCGATACATTAAAATTACAAATGTACAAATTGTTCATTCTTATATTATGCTTACTTGATTGGGAGCAATATTTGGACAGTAAATATTGAAGTCTGCTGTGTATTGATGATATTTGAAAATATCAAGTAAAATATCACAAACACAAATATCGGCCAATGGAATATCATCCCACGCCGTCGTATCACTGACCTATGCAATCGTCTCACGGTCATTCGATTCCGAAACTTAACGAGACGACGGTTTTACCACAACGTTGCGCAAACCCATTAACAGCATAATAATATTAATAACGTGGCGTGTAAATTAAAAATCGGATCTACGAAAGTCCGAAATGGAGTAAGCTGCAGGTCGATGTCGCAACAACCGGTTGGCGTCGATATTCATATATTATTGTGTGTTGTAAATTATAATGTAGCATGTGATGCATCGTGCATGTGAGTTGATCTGTAGACATTTTGAAAATCAGCAGCTCGATCACAAATCATAATAATAAATTAATTTGTTATTTCAGACTGTATAGGTATTATTGACATTTTCCTTTTGGCCTAATAATAATAATAATAATAATATAATGAGTATACAACTATTGGACTGCCATCGAGCGTGGCGCCATGGCGCATGTGATATTGAGTAAAATATTGAGAATTCACGCGATTCGTGTTCAAAAATGATACTTTATTAGTTACTTTCCAAAATTATGTTTTAGTTATTATAACTACCAAAAACCTGAATATTTTAAAACCACAGATTGCAGCTATTATAGGTACAGACTTCAAAAACGTCTTGTTGATGCTTTTAGGTACATTTTTATTTTAGTTTCAGCGTTTCACAAAACAATATTAGTTTCGAAATTTTAAATTTTATGCGAGACTAAAGTGATTCTGTTAGGCATTATAATATTAATTATTATCATCACTATGAACCAAGAGCGAATTTTTATCGGAAACCCTGCATATTGTTGGCGGGCCCCGTAAAAGTTCATCAAAGTGCTTCAATTATATAATATAGCTATATTTTATTATAATAATATATACGTAATGCATTTTTTTTTTTTTTAGTAGTTTTTTGTAAAAAGTATAAGTTAATCTAACTATAAGAACGACCTACAATAATACAATTTGCATATCGATCGATTTTCATTAGAAATCGTAATTATATTCAACAGAATACTGAAAATCTAAATCACAATCATTCTGTGTAGATTTTTTATATTTTCTACTGTAATTTATTGCATATAAATAGTTTTGTGTTCTTACAAATGTGTAGGTACCTATTATGAATATTATGATTTATGATATTATTATAATGTTTCAACGGTGACTGGTATAATACACCTAAATATATTATATATTATAAATAATATAATATAAAAATAAACAAAATTATTTTTATTAATTAATATTACAGGGAGAAATGAGTACTTTCTACAAAAGCAATTTCATTTGATATTTTTAAAATATCAGTCCATTTAAATAATTTTTATTTTCTAAAATGTTGTTATTTAAATTATTTAAAACGGTAAAAGCAAGAAAATACTTAAGGAGGATACTATTTTAATAAGATTACTTTACTTTTTAACCTATAAAGAAAATAATTTGTTTTAAGTACTAATTTTTCCATTTAAATTAGTAAACTGTTTTAATTTTATTAATTTATCGGTGAAATGAAAACTCTTACTATTGATAATTTTTTTTACAAACATTTGTCAGGATAATTAGTAATATTGTTAATGATTTTTTTATTTATTACTAATTTTATATAATGAAAAAGTAAAAACTATCTTACCACGATGGAATACTAAGAGACAACAGCTGAACCAAGACAACTAAGTTTAGGTATAATTAACAAATTTACACATCATGAGTAGGGCGTCTTCAGAGTTCTGAGTATTTTTTTTTCCGGAATAAAACATTGAAAACGGCTCCTACCCATAACCGAAAGAAAATCTAATTATAGCTTTTGTGCATCATAATGTGATAAAATAATATTATAGAATGTTATCGTCCTTGCGAGGTGACGAGCATAATAATATTATTATCCTTTGATAAATTTCGTGAGAAAGAATTGCAATTTACTATCCGTGTGCCAAAACTATTATGAACAGTTTGTCAAATCGAAAATCATAAAAGAAAAAAAATCAAAAATCATTTATTTGTTTATTTGTACCAATCTATTATACACACAAACACAATCGGAATGACAATGGGCCATGAACGAGTATCAAGGACGCATAGTCGTAGGTACCTAATCACTTTGGAAAAATAGCTAGGTTGGTGTAATTATGCGTACTATACCTCCAGTACCTGATACGAATGAATTAAATCAAATTTATATCAGTGGTATTGCATCAAGCTGTAGGTATTTTAAAATTGTAAATTGTTCTGTACATCTTAGAATATTCACAACTCGTTTTAAAACTAAAATATAGTTAAACGCCTATGAGATGTCCTAGATAATAATATCACATTTAAATTTTATAATAGGTAATTTCACTCTAATTTTAGAAATTATTATGATTATAATCATAATTATTGGGAACGTACAATTTGCTATGATATGCGCTTGGGTCAGACAGAGAGAAAACAAACAGTGGGCCGACATCCTCTTAAGAGGAAGCTAACACATTCCCACAAATTGTTTTTGGTTTCCGCTGGAAAGCATACAAATTACGGATTTTAAAACAAAATAATAATTTTTTTAATAACGATATCAAGGAAATAAAATTCAATTTGGTTTCAAGAATAAATGTCGTAGGCTTGTACAGCTCACTTCCAGATGCGGTTCTTTTACACGCGTAACCGCTTTCTATAATGATTTATTTAATCTCGTAATATATTGCGAAACGACTAAAAAATGATGGGAATACTTGCAAATTAGGTTGATTTGACGTTTAAATATAATATTGAATATTAATTTGAGTTTTAAATGTTCTCAAAATAGTATTAAGCCCGCCTATATCAGCTCTTGGGCTCCATATTATAAGCAATGTATTATTATTGTGTTAGTAAACTTGGGTCAGACAGAGGGAAAACAAACAGTGGGCCGACATCAAGAGGAAACTAATACATTCTAACAAATTGTTTTTGGTTTCCGCTGGAAAGTATACAAATTACGGATTTTAATATAATACAATATTTTTTTTTTTAATAACGATATCAAGGAAATAAAATTCAATTTGGTTTCAAGAATGAATGTCGTAGGCTTGTATAGCTCACTTCCAGATGCGGTTCTTTTACACGCGTAACCGCTTTCTATAATGATTTATTTAATCTCGTAATATATTTCGTAACGACTAAAAAATGATGGGACCACTTGCAAATTAGGTTGATTTGGCGTTTAAATATAATGTTGAATATTAATTTAAGTTTGAAATGTTCTCAAAATTGTATTAAACTCGCCTATATCAGCTCCTGGGCTCCATATTATAAGCAATGTATTATCATTGTGTTAGTAAACTTGGGTCCGACAGAGGGAAAACAGACAGTGGGCCGACATCCTCTTAAGAGGAAGCTAACACATTCCCACAAATTGTTTTTGGTTTCCGCTGGAAAGCATACAAATTACGGATTTTAAAACAAAATAATAATTTTTTTAATAACGATATCAAGGAAATAAAATTCAATTTGGTTTCAAGAATAAATGTCGTAGGCTTGTACAGCTCACTTCCAGATGCGGTTCTTTTACACGCGTAACCGCTTTCTATAATGATTTATTTAATCTCGTAATATATTGCGAAACGACTAAAAAATGATGGGAATACTTGCAAATTAGGTTGATTTGACGTTTAAATATAATATTGAATATTAATTTGAGTTTTAAATGTTCTCAAAATAGTATTAAGCCCGCCTATATCAGCTCTTGGGCTCCATATTATAAGCAATGTATTATTATTGTGTTAGTAAACTTGGGTCAGACAGAGGGAAAACAAACAGTGGGCCGACATCAAGAGGAAACTAATACATTCTAACAAATTGTTTTTGGTTTCCGCTGGAAAGCATACAAATTACGGATTTTAATATAATACAATATTTTTTTTTTAATAACGATTTCAAGGAAATAAAATTCAATTTGGTTTCAAGAATGAATGTCGTAGGCTTGTATAGCTCACTTCCAGATGCGGTTCTTATACACGCGTAACCTCTTTCTATAATGATTTATTTAATCTCATAATATATTGCGAAACGACTAAAAAATGATGGGAATACTTGCAAATTAGGTTGATTTGACGTTTAAATATAATATTGAATATTAATTTAAGTTTTAAATGTTCTCAAAATTGTATTAAACTCGCCTATATCAGCTCCTGGTCTCCATATTATAAGCAATGTATTATCATTGTGTTAGTAAACTGATAATGATTTTTATTATAATATATTTTACGATTATTATCGATTATCAAAATTATAGAAAAGTACCCAACAAAATAATACTCTAACACGTTTGCCGGGAATCTCATTTTTTTCCCGTCGTTAAAACTCTTTATATTTTAATACCTATTGTTACACACAACGATAATCTCTTATATTATTTATGTATAAAGCTAACAATTAAATATTATATATTTTTAGCAACGACGACGAAGGCAAAGAAATGTTGAAAAATCTGACGAGAATCAACAAGCCACTGCGGATCACCCTAGAGCAAATGATGAAACTGATTGGCCAATGCGATCTGTTGGACCCTCACCAAGTGAATCCGGAAGAGGTGAGGCTGCACGCTCGTGGAGTCGATGGTGGCAAAGAAATGAAATCGAACGGCGTCCAAACGACTACGTCCAGTTCGCTGTACTCGGGAATACTACCAGGTTCGTTTATAATATTAATTATTATGTTTCACAAAATAACGATTTGTTTTTTACCATGTAACCGCCAGATAGCGCCAAGTATTTGAATGAGTCCCCTTGACAAAACGTATATTTTGATTTCGAGTTCAGTGAGTTACGTCCCATATTAAATATTTTGAATATACTCCACACGATAATGTACGTATAAAGTACGTACTGTAATATACCCAAGGCTTGAAACCGTAAATATTTTTTCCGATTTCGGTTTCGGTTATCGGTGTTCAGTTTTTTCGGTTTTGTATATAGGTATTTATTTTTTCTGATTCCGTTTTTGATTTTGAATACCGGTTTTTATATTTTTCGATTTCGATTTTGATTACCGGTATTGGTTTTTTTCGGTTTCGGTATCGATTTCGGTTTTTTAACGGTTTAAACCGGTATTCAAAATCGGTATCCAATAATCGGTTTCAATTCCTGCATTATTATTATATTATTACAATGAGTATAAACGATTATAATATTGAATTTAATTCTTATATGGTTTGAATATTAAAAGTGTATGAAATTAAAAAGTGAACTAGACGACATATTGAAGAATTAAAATTAGTTTCCAGAAATCTTAATACGAACAAGACGTGCTCGTCGCATTAGTGCAGGGGTCTCCAAACTTTTTTATTCAAGGGCCACAAAAATAATCCAATGCTCTTAGCGGGCCAAAAGTTTATCAACACATATAATTTTTAATTGTATGATAATATAGGTACCTACCTATATAAATAATATGTTTACTTTATATTTTTGTATAAAATATTGTTTACTTTACAATATACTTAAATAAAAATAAATAGGTATAAATATAATATAATATAAATGCATTTTTGAAATAATTTTTTTATCTATATTTACCTATGCGGCCCACGGGCCGGTTAAAAATTGTTCGCGGGCCGTAGTTTGGAGATCCCTGCATTAGTGGATCCATCGGGATAGGATTGACAAAAAGGATCTTATTATATAAAAGGTATAATATGTTATTATTTACCTAAATTATAGCAGCGGGAACGCTCTGATTTTTCTTTCACACGCACTAATATTATCACTAACCGCGCACAGGTTACTCGACCTGCTTAGAAAATTGCCTATACTGAACCCCTTAAAAACGATCGGTTTCTCCAATATAAATTGTATGCAAATAATAATTACATATGGTATAATAATATTACGCACCTATATGGTGTATTATAAAAGTTCATGTGATAATATTGTGTTTTTCTTTACCTGAAATATCTATTATACAATCTAAATTATATCGACACACTGCAGCGCAATGTAGCGACTTGCGGTGACGTGGCCGTTGCAGGTAGTCAGGTCGCGGTATGGTAGTGGAAGTTGCCTTAACGACAAAACACTTTGGTTTATCGATTTATGTATTGATATTTCATCGGAGCACGCTGACGTAGGTGTATAAAGTAAAATAATATGGGTTTAATAAAATAGTGACACAGAGAGCAAATTCTATAGCGGAAAACTTTTCGCAGTATGAACGCCAACGTTTGAAAGGTTGGAAAGGTTGCAATTCGTAAGCGTTTGGTGTGGTATGTAAATCATCCAGGGGAAAGAATAATAATAATCTTAATTCGTGACCGGGGGCATATATTTCGAGACATAATAGGTAACAGTTTTAATTTTAAATGAAACCAATATAATATAGGTAATTTTGATTAATAAACTTAAGTCAAAATCATAGAAAAGTAAGTAAAGTTAAGTATAAAAAATAACCAGAGAGCCCGCGAGACTCGCGTTAAAAATAGTTTAATATTATGTGTTAAGGGTTGGATACATATTATTATACATACTGGGTGCAACAAAAATATGACGATTAAAATTAATACTATCTTTAATATGGGAGAAAGACCAAACGAATAGAAAGAAGAACTGACACTAGTTAAACGTATGAAAAAAATTATGAAAATTATACGGATAGTAAATAATTTAAGAAATACAGATGCTTATGTCAGGAAATTTCCAAAAACAATATTTTGAAAAAAGTTATTGAGGGGGCTAGCATATTTCAAGGAGTATTATTTAGGCAATTCATGTGACATATAAATATTAATACTGTACCTGTGTGTGAGTAGAAAATGAACATTAGTGTGCATAATCCGTTATTGTTTCCGAGAATCACTGCACGTCGAGTTGGGCTACAGGGCCGGAAGCAACTCTCACACATGCACACACATGTCAATACATCGCGAAAAATGAAATATATTCTTGTTTACACGACTATAGAACTGCTAAAAGCGTTAGTAAATTAATCATGCATCCCGAAGTTTGATTGTAATTTCGAAAAAATGGTTGAATTTATCAACTTCTAGAATATGTTTTATGGAATCACTTTTTTTCATTTAAAATCAGATTTGCCCAAAGTTAATACAAATGTAATGCAATTATTTCATGGGATTTCTAAAAAAAAAAAAAAAAATGGTTATTTAAAATTAATTTTAAATTTAAAATCGACTTCCTAAGAAACCTAGATATTTTATCAATGAATTGGTCTAGGGTTGCAGCCCCCTTAAAAACCTATCTACGTTTCAAATTAATTTAATCCGAAATAATATTGATATTTTGAAATTGGAAAAAATTAACTGCTCGACTTAAACAAATGTTTTTACTTTTTGCCGACATTGTTTTTCTAAAAATTGGATTCACAAATGGGAAATTTTAAATCCTCCCAATTCCAGATATAACCAACTTAAATTTAAAAAAAAAATGTTCTGTATTAAAAAATAAAATAATAAAATAATATTATTATATATTATTGTACTTGTAGCTCTAGTGTCCATAGATTATATTTATAAAACAAAGTGTTTAAGTATTGACTCGAACAAAATTTATTTTAATTTGTTAAGTCCTTCTGTTATACTCTGAATATATTATTTTATCACATTCATAATAATAATAAACTAATAACAAGAAAATATAGATAATATTTTTGTGATAAGCTTTGATGTGAGCAGTCATCCGTTAGTGGGATTCTACGACAGTTTTGGAAAAATTGGTAATATAATGTACCTATTTTAACCTCTTCATCGACTAACTTTAATTTTAGGTCGGAATGTATATCGTTTTTCGAAAGTTCATGACGTAATAGGGAGGGGGGATTTACTATATTTTGAAACGTTTCAATTTCCAGACCGATTAAATTACGGATTTATAGATGAGCAGTTTAGAGTTGATGTTAGTGTGTTTGTTACTATTGACAAATGTTTTGAGTAGGCGTAATCAAGAATTTCGATTGAGTCGTTCAGTTATTTTAATTGGCTGGGCCCAGCTTAGTCTACGGTCTGTCTAGACTCTAGAGATAACCCAAGATATTCAACAGCACGTGAGGTTGGAATTTGAGTGCCCTAGATGGGCACGTGGGGAAGGTACAAGCCTGAAGTTAATCATGGAATAATTATAAGGAATAATTAATACAATACAAATACGATAGAACAATTATTATACCACAATACTAGTTATAAGTACTGTAAATGTTATAATTATCTAAATGTATATACAGCAGTTATGTAAATGGTCATAAATATGAGATTTATTCTAGTGTGTAACAGGTGTGTACATATAAAATAATGATGTTTACCTACATGCTTATGTACATAATCGTTCAATTTAAAATTTATTTTTATCAAAAGTAGGTTTACAATTACAACTTGCTTATATATTTTAAAATATCCTCTGTTGTAAACATTTAAATGATTCCCCTACTATAATATTGTACTGGGAGGAATAATTAGGATGATTCGGTAATTACTTTTTTGTTTTGATCATAACTATTTTTTAATTAGACGATGATTTACCATAGCTTGTCTGAACATTTAGACGTATTAAACTTGTCCATACAATTATTTCATTCTTATTATTCAGATGTATTTCTTTATTACCTCGGTTCTGAACATGAGTCCTAACATGGTTATGATGGGGGGGGGGGGGGTGAAGGTTGTCCATTTAACCAATTTTTAAATTGTAAAAAATGAAGAACGTTTTTTTATAAAATAATAATGACTTATACCTATTTGGTTATTAATTTTTAGCTATATGAATCTATGATGCATGTAATAATATGTTCCTACAATATTAATTAATTATGCATGTAATTATGACGTATGAAAATTCACATATTTACTTTAATTAGCTTTATAAATTATATTATAATGTGTGACTTAATAACATTATCGAGTGAAAACGAAAATTCACCAGAAAATATTATCTTGTACAGTGATGTCACACGTTTTAAACTCAGCATTGCGAATTTGATGGCGTCAAAGGAGTTAAAAAATCTCACCGTCCTTAACCGTTATCCTATAGGTACTTAATAATAAATGCATTTCTTTTTGTGTATACATTTAATATAGTTATAATAACATATTATTGTAATATTGTAACAGTATGTGTGTGTACCTATGTGTGGAAATTGGTTTTCCCATGATGTCGTGTAGGTATTCGTCTTATACTATACACGTGTGACTATTGACTAGGAGATCTAGAACAATTAATAGTGGATTACGATAATATAATACAATTATTTTAACTATACAATATAATATTGCAATGTTGTGTATAAGTTACGAAGGGTAAATCAATAAACACTTTATAGCATTATAAGCTATTATCGAAACAATTAACCGACTATTATTATTATTCCAACGATTAGCGAACACCTCTAATGTAACAATTTACGAATTTTCGAGCGGCACGCTGTTTTCTAAAGTACTCTGACAGAGTTTTAACAACGCGTTTCAGATGTTATACAGGTACATAATTATATTATAATTATATATATAGTTAAATAATTTCACTAATGTTTGTACGTACACATAACAAATTGACTAAAATGTTACGCTTGCAATTTATTCCGAGTACAAAGTATACCGGCCGATTGCATATCACTTTCAAAACCATTTTACTCAGTCACCGTCTCACCGGACGAGTGAATGTCAATTTGTTCAAATTATAGTTGTACGACATTAATATATCAATATTCAAATCGAAATGTATTTTTTTCGCAATATAAATAGAAAAATTGTTTAAGTTCTTACGCATTTTATTTTAATTATACGGTTTCTATAAACAATTATTTGTTGTTGTACGGATGCAGAAAAATTAAGCTATCATTATGACGTTTTTAATAATTAATTGTTTTTAGAATGGATGTAACGTTTATATTTTACAATCATTATTCATTAGTTCATTACTTTTGTAGGGAGATCGATCTTGTTCGTGTTAAGTACTTCCGTATTGGTTGGTCGGACTTCTAAAATGAGCTCTTTCTGTAATAAAAATTAGAAGAACACTTTTTTATGAAAAACCGTAACATATTTATTGCAATTTTTCTCAAAAAATACTCGAAAATAAGGATATATTATGCATATTAAACATTTTGAACATACTTAGCTTTAAAGACGTGTTGGTGTTGATAACAATTAATTTATTCTATGCCTATTTTAATTATTGCTTAGTTATTTTCATCCTTATAGACGAACCCTTTTTACAGACAAGAAATAAACATAAGTTACAGATATTTAACTTACAGAAAATATATTGAAATTATCATCAAATAGGTAGTTAGTTTTAAAAAAATAACTTATAATAATCAATTTCTCAAAAAAAAAAATCGTCAACAGTTAAACGTTAAATGTAAAAATATCTAAATGTAAAATTCGGGACTAGAAGTTCGTACTTATTTACTAAGCTTATGTATTTGTTTTTAGGTACTAAATGGTGTGGTAGTGGGGATCTAGCTACAACCTATTTTGATTTGGGATCAGAGGTCAAACTGGACATGTGTTGTAGAACCCACGATCTGTGCCCATCAAAAGTCAGATCTTATGCTACTAGATACAACATCACCAACGATTCCATGTACACAAAGTAAGTACTATAGTTACGATTTAAAATACAAAATATTATAATATTTTACTATTATTAACTGTGTACGAATCACACAGAAGTGATATTTATTTTTAATTTTTATATTTACAATTGTATGAACGTGTTAATTGTTATTGAAATTTGTAGTTGCACTACTTGCACTTGCATTACCGAAGATAATAACGTAAATAAATATATTTAAGTATTTTATTATTGGTTATTATCATTGATTAATTATGCACACAAAATATAGTTTATTTAATCAATGGTATTATGTACCTAATACATGTTTAGTCTAAACGTGTTGCACAATCTAAAAAGTAATGAAAGTAATAAAAACGTATAGATCCTTGTTGATAGGGTAACTATAATGATTTTTTAGGAGTTCTATATAGACAAATTAAACTGAAGAACACATTTCATTTTTTTTTTTACAGATCTCATTGTATTTGTGACAAAACGTTTTACAATTGCCTGAAAAAGGCAAATCATTCGACCGGAGATCTCATGGGAACTTTATACTTCAATATACTTCGTGTGCCATGTGTGGATGAAAGGAATGGAAAAACAGTGTTTAAATTACCACCATCATATTAAATTATATTTTAATGTTTGTATAATAATTAAGGTACTTTATGTTGTGTATTAGTTTATTTATATTTATTTTAATATTTATCACGAGTAGAAACTGATAAACAAAATCAAACTATACAATGTACATTACATCATCGAAATAAACGTTGACAAAAGTATACTGTCGCAGTATTAATTGTTATATACGTATTAAAGTTTTATTAATATATTAAAAAAATGCAATTAAAATACTGTATTTGTCTATGTAGGTATAGGAATTAACCACCACTATAAACATTGTTTAAACTTAAAGTTGTATATTTTGTGTAATATGTAGACTTCCAACATCATATTAACTTAATATATGAAACTGTAGGTTATCTAAAATTTTTTTTTTTTTTTGGTCAGTATCAAAATCATTATACATAGGTATAAATATAATACGAGGGTTTTTGTGGAAGTTATAGCTGGCACTCTGGCAGAAAAGAAGTTAATACAATGTATTTGTTTCAATATCTATTGTCTATTGGTCCATTTAAGGGGGTGAAGTACCATTCAATTAATCTATTTTTGTTTTCAAACAAAATGGAGATTAGACAGTAAAGCAAAGATTCACTATACCCGGAATTAAATAATGTATTACCAAGAACATTATGGTATATTCGATCAAATACCATGGAAAAATTAGTGTAGCAAGAAAACTTGAAAATGTTCACAAAAAATATATATAATGAAGGATTTGAATAAAAAATGACATGCTTATAATAGTTTATCAACGAGAATGAATACCAAGATGATTGTCAGATAAAAGGTAATTAAAGAGGACTAAAGACTGGGTAAAATAAGACAGATTAGCAATATGGTGGATGTTTTCAACTTTTGAAGGGTTTCCGGATTTAAATAGAGAAGATGAAGAACTAATTTAAAAAAAGGAGGGAATGAATCCATCATCAACAAACAAATAATCACCCGGAACACCATTAGAGCCAACAAGTGTAATGAAACTCAAGGAAGATCGTTATTGAGGAATCGTTATATAAGTACTATTTCGTAGAGTAAGTAAAGAAGTTAGAGAGCTATTTTTTATAAGGGAGTTAATGAATAGCATCAACAACGGTGGACGATCGAATATCAAGGCTAGTACCTCTGGAGTAGGGTTTGTTCTTACGAACCAATTTCCAGAAGGAACGATGAGATTAGACGTTCGAGATTTTTCTATATTATTTATGGACTTACGGTAGGTATATATCCGTTTCAATAAGATCCATTCAACATTTTAAATAGATGATATCTAATTAAATATTCACTTTCAAATTAAAGTAGGTTTGAGGACAAGGGAAGTAGAATACATAATATACTATTAATAAACGAGAGTGAAAAAAAAGATGATAAGAATCAATTGTTCAATTTTTGAAGAGGTTACAGTTATAGAGAAAGGATTTGATAAGACTCAAACCAAAATAAATGGTATCATATTGATTTTATACTACCTATTTAATTGATAAGAACCGTTAAGTACAAATATTCCCTAAATAATTGTGGCAGACTCTTGTTCAGAACATGAGGAGAGTTAAACAGTCAGCACAATATGTCTTTTTTTTTAGTGTCAGAAATTCGACAACTGAAAAAATTCGCAAATTATTTTGTAGGTTAAGCTTTTCTTTTCGTATCTAAGGTTATAAAACTAAATAAAAGTTTCTCAATAAGTTTTTATACTCATAATACAAATAAAGTTTACTGGAATCTCATTAATTTATTATGAGCTTTTGGATTTCAAATTTTTATGACATTGAATATTCATCCATAAAATTATACTATTTCTCCTCGGTTTCTGGTATTTTGTTTTATCTAATTCAATTACAAGTAACCGTAGATTTTGGTTTGAAAATTCCACAAACCCAACAACTTCGAAAGACTGTTTCACTTCCCACTCGAGTACTCATGAAACACAATTATTTTTTTAAAGTGAAACTTCTTTTTTTTTCATTGACCTTGGAAAAACAATTGATCATGTTACCGGTAACGTTCGATAATGCCATTATAGAGTTATTGTATTTCAAGATTGCTTTAATGTATTTACGTATATTAGTTTATTAGTTCAATAAGTTCAAATTGTTATGCAACTGTTATTATCGTTTCTGTCACTATGTGTGATTTGTATAATAATAAATTAGTAGCTCAATATTCGGTAGTTTTGCTATAATTAATAATAATAAAAAAAAGTGCCAACGAGTAATATCTAAAATTGAGGTTATAGAAATGTCTGGTAAATACTAAAGTGTGTTCCTTTAAATTACTCTAATAAAGGTACATTACAACTTAAAAGTTTCAAGTATCCAAGAATAATGTTTTCAAATTAAACATAAACTAAAATTGTTATTTTTTGCTTAAATATCTAATTTTGTACGAATCAAAAATAATTTTAAAATGTTCGTGATATTAATGAGTTTTGTCAAAATTTAAAATATAAATGCTTAATGCTTAGGTATAGAAAATAATATATCGTGTTAATGTATCTTTAATATTTTTAACTGTATTATAACCACTTATGAGATACTTGTATTGAATTGTTAAGCTTTTTGATCTAGCGATATTTAAAGATTAAAAAAACTAAAAATCGATCCACTCAAAAGAGAATCTAAAAATAAATTTATATAGTTCAAAATTATTTTTGAGGCTGTACCGTTGTGGTAACTTCTACCGTGGTGGTTACTTCGCATTCATTGTTAGTTGTGTGTTCATCAAAGTTGGTATCGGTGTACGTGCAACACATGTCTTTGTTAGCTTAACTATACATTTTAATTTGTTACTCATATCTTGTAATGTTCCTTACATAGTTGACTGGTTGAGTCCTAAAGAAGTCATATTTATCTAAAATCTCATACCTATCAGAATATATTCCAAATACACCTCTATTATATTTAAAGTGTTGCCAACATACAACTTTGCATTGTATAATGTTTATTTGCAGAAACAACAGCAATAACAACAAAATGTCAAATACTACATTCGATCGGTGGTGGTCGTTTTAGATGTGAAAAAGTCTTTTGACCGCGTGTGAAACAACGGCCTCCTTCACAGAGTCCACAAAATGGGCATTAATTCTAACTTGAACAAAATAATTTATTCTTTCTTCGATAAGAGAGCTTTCAGTGTTTGACAAGAAAACATCCTATATCTAGTACCTAATCTTTAAGGGGATTGGATATACCGGTGTGAAAATAGTAATAGTGACCCAAAAGTGAAACATTCGTATGGAGATTTGGGTGGTCGGATATTATTTCTGAAATTGTTGTTTGTTTTACTAGTTAAGTAGTTGGGGAAATTTTTTCGTTCAGTTAATAAAGGTCGGGATATTTAAAATTAAAAACTGTTTTTTTTTTACATTTGTAATAGTTTAAATTTTATATAAGAAAAAAAACCCTCGGTCGATCACTATTATAGACAAATCAAGTAAATAAGATCTTGTTTTAGAATTGAAATCCGACCGTTTAAAGCCTTCCGGTTTTGTCTAGCTGATAAGAATTATTGATACTTTTGAGCAAAAAATTAATAATTAATCGTATTAACCACTAATCAACCTACGAGCTAACTGAAAAAAAAAACACACGCTTGTTAGAGTCGTAACGACCACTTGTAGGAAATCGGAAGTTGTTTTCACAGCGTCATGACATGGCAAAGACTCACGAACGGATATATGACGGTGAAATAAGGAAAACCCAGTGGTTAAGACCTTTGCACATCCAATGGTCGTTCGACTATTGTCAAGCTGCTATCAGTTGTTACCCGTGTTTGGGCACTGAGTGGCATCACCGGTTTGAAATGTAAATTGCTTGAACAAATTGTATTTCTGAACATATTTATTGTCAACGTTTCAAACAGTTAGAATAATATGTAAAATATCTGAAATCCCTTAGCACCCCCTCCCAACTTAGTGCGCGTGCTTGTGCGTCTGACCTCCAATATTTTGCTGCCACAAAGTCACTCACACTAGTGATCACTTACTACGCATACATTTACAAGATCCACATGCATAAAATTTGAAAATTGCCCATTTTGGACTCCTTGAAAATTGTCCGCTTGCAATCCCCTTAAACATATTAGTTTATTGAACGTTGCATTTCTAGATCAATATCAAAATTTCCACTCAAATATTCAATAATTGTAGGTTGTGTACTGTACCATAGTTGAACAGACTAAAGGAGTAGTTTACGTTTATCCGTTTCGTGCTTGAAAGTATCACTATAGTTCTAGTTATTTCAAATTTTCACCATGAAATAATTGATGCTTTGACGACTCAATGTACCTTAATTTTTTTATCGCTTAGAAAAAAAAATGTATTGATAATATTATAATACTATATTATATTCTTTTAAACTTTATAACGTCGTGTGAACTTGATATCAAAGAAATTAAAATTATATTACACGGCCGAAACTAATTGTTTCTTTCTTATTCGTGAAAATGTGTTATGTAACCTATAATATTATGTTACAACTTTAGTATAGTTGTACCATTCCCAACATAAAATGGGTTTTCCGTCTCAAATTTCATCATTACTGGAAAAACTATCAATAGTGGTACTTACCACTTATAAGTTATTAGGTAGTTACATTAGATTAGTATTCTTATATAAATACATTTGTGATTTATAACTTCAATTTAGTTTCCTAAAAATGTACTATTGTATACATCAAATCTCTTGAAAATTAATCATATTGTGACTAGACTATATAAAATATTTCAGAATGTTTGAACGAAATATCTGACAGGATAGCAAAAATTCTGTTTATTGGAACTTATTAATACCTACTTATTATAACCCAATATTATGAAAAATACTTCGTAGTGTTCTAATATCATCTATATTTTATAATATACCTAGTGGTATAAGCACATTATGGTGATTAATGATTACTATTTATCAACAACTCTCCTACCTGTACATTTATTATTAGAATAAAATTATCAATAATTGAAAATAATTATAATATACATGTGTCATGTTGTACTCGTGTAAAATACAAAAAGTATTATTTTTTGCCTTATAAGAAACACATAATATGTCACATACATATATTTTTTTACCGACCACTTTGCAGCTGTGACAAAACATTACACGCTCGACTGAAATAGGACATGGAATCTCCTATCGAATAGCTGCAATGATACGGTAATAGATGCCATGAGAGATTTATGATTTAGGGCGCGGCCCGTTTCGCCCAAAATCAACCTTTCCCGTTTCGCCCAGATACCCGTTTCGACCAAAGTCATTTTAGTCGTTTACAAATTAAGTTGGCAATGATTTTTAAATAATATAGTATTTTAGTATACCATATAATATTATGCACCTATTATAATTAACTATTAAAAAAAAAAAATTACATAATATTATAACATATTACTATTTTCTACTAAAATTAAGTTATATTCAATAATCAGTTATTTATTTTTTTACATACAATACAGGCATTTTCCCAATTTAAATTAATATTTAGTATAATTATTTAAAAATACATTTTTACAGTTAAAAATTATAATACAAATTACCAGTTTTTATTTTTGTAGTCATTGCCAAAGTTTTTAAAAAATACATACTCAATATTATACATTTATACAAATATTATTGTCTACTAAAAACTATTTAAAAAAAAAAAGCATTACACAATATAATATATTATTATGTTTTATAAAAATTAAGTTAAGTTATTAAATTTTCTTTTTTAAAATTTCTACACATGCTTTTTACAAATTCGTACCTAGTAATTTCGCCAGATCTATATAAAAGTATACGTTTTTCGTTGTATTCTTGTCTTTCCTTCGTATTTCTGTCTTTTGTTTTTTTGGGAATTTCAACACTATTCATTTTGATATACGTTTCTGTCTGGATCTCATTGCGTATAATATTTAACCAACTTATGATTTATGGAGAGTTAGAATAAAAGTTTTTATTGAAATATTAATTTAAATTGGGAAAATGCCTGTATTGTATGTAAAAAAATAAATAGCTGATTATTGAATATATAAGAAAATAGTAATATGTTATAATATTATGTAATTTTTTTTTTTAATAGTTAATTATAATAGGTGCATAAGCATAATATTATATGGTATACTAAAATACTATATTATTTAAAAATCATTGCCAACTTAATTTGAAAACTACTAAAATGACTTTGGTCGAAACGGGTATCTGGGCGAAACGGGAAAGGTTGATTTTGGGCGAAACGGGTGGCGCCCATGATTTAGTCTACTTGGCACGAAATGTTTGGATGAAAGGAATGGAAAAATAGTATTTGAATTACCACCACCATATTAAATTGTCTTGTTCGAATGTGAATTTTTTTTTTTCATCGTATTGAAATATATCAACAATCTATACATTTTTTTGTACATTGAGTAGGTTTGATAAAAGACAGATAAAAAAAAGTTAACATGAAATGATTAGATTAGAGAGGATACCCAGTGATAAAACCCTATGAATGTGAAGTAAGATAATTTATTCATATTTCGTATTATAAGGCACCTAATTAAAATATTTCGTTTGTTGATTACCACTGCATATAAATATTTTATTTGTATGTAGACTTCTAAAACTATAATGCACAATATAATATGACTATAAAGTACATTTTTTTTGTTCAGCTTAAAAATTGAGTACAAGCTTTTTAATGAGTTGTTGTTATGGTTTTTGTTGTTATTATATTTTTTATACATATTTTAAGGTTATGTTTAAACGAAATTAGTTATTTAAATTTTAAACGAAAAATAATGATTTTAGTTGTTTCGTTGTAATTTATAAAGTATTATTATTATAATATTTTATACACTCAGTGGAATATTCAAATGCAATATTTTCGGCGAAAATTATTTCAATACATAGTGTATTACTAATAGTAAAATAAATTACTTTAATAGCAATAATATCAGTAGGTGCCTAGTAATATAGGCTGACTGACCATATTAATAACTCTGAATCGTTTTTCGTATGCTATGATTTATCATTAAATTCAAATTTAACACATACAGATGCATTGCAATAACTCGCTCTTCAATGAAGAAGAACACACTACTTACAGCAGAGCTGTTACCTACTTCGCCCTTTTTTATTAAAATAAGTTAATCAATAATAATCTCGGAATATTAAAGTATATAACTTTTTTTTTATTTATTCGTGTTTTGAGGTTTAGTTTTATTAAAATTTAATTACTGTTACATCCGCTATTCAAATGAAAGTACAACATTTTATACCATAACATTAATAATTGTTATATCTTTAAACAGGAAATTAGTACCTACTTTATAAAAAAATCTCTTGTCCCTATTTTTTTTTCTGTCTGTGTAACAGACATAATAATATATACGGAGGTACATGTGAACATAAAATATAATTATTATTTTAAATCATAACAATTTATTAACAACAAAAAAAATACGTTTATTAAATAGCTAATATTATTATTGTTTTTTTTTTCAAGTTCTTAACAATTATAATAGGAGTCGGCTGTGAATAAAATATTACAAGATCGCAATTATTACAGTTTGACATAATAATAAAATAGTACAGCGAATTGATATTTTTCGTACAAAAATGATATAAATACGTATGACAAAATGTACTCCTAAGTTCGTGAAATAAATCTCTTAAAATTTGGTCCACCAGCTAATATTTCAGTAATATATAAATCTACAGCCCATATACTATGCAAATTCACTTAATGCCTGAGGAGGCATACTAGGGTACATCAGATTTGTTATTTTCCAACTACTGGGGCATTTCATAGTATAGGAGAATACGGGAAATGAAAAACCACCGTCTTGAGCATCGATCCTTCCAATTAATATTAGCCGGTGTGGCCCCTACAACGTTTAGACGACTCTCTTCGTCGTCGTCGCCTTAAAGCGCAATTTCGGTGGGGTCGGAGGCCGTTGGCCGGCTGACTTCGCAGCGGAAAAGTTTGCATCGAAGCGTCGAAACTCAAAGGTCGGGCGGCATTCAAGTCGTTCATCGAAGCTCCGAGGGGTTGCAGCTTGGCGTTGGCGCCCATCTTGTCCGCAGTGCCCGCGAAGTGATCGACGAAGTTCGTCTCTAGCATCCACACGATTTGCCGGATCGGTTTTTTCGGGGCCGACTTCTCGACAGCCTCGGGATCCCGGTCCACGTCACCGGCGCAGCCATTCCCGACGGCAGCCGGTGCCACCGAAACCGCGACTGGCACGCGACACGTCCGGCCGACCCGGACCAACCGGAAGTCGCGTTCGTCTATGTACATATGCAATCCGGTCAGCTTTTTCTTACTGCTGAACACCTTCCACGACCATATGTCGTTGGTGTTCTCCAACCGGAAGTACAAGGTAGTCCCCCCGTCCCCGAAACTCTCGCCGACGACGTCCGTCCGCCGGCGGTCCGTGCCCAGTAAGACCATCCGGCACGGCTTCCGCCCGAGGACGGCCAGCGTACCGATGATCGGGGACAGCGACGCTAGAGTCGTGTCGCGGGTCTCGGGACCGTCGTCGTAGGACGGCGGATCGGAAGTGGACGGTTCCAACCGGAGCTTGTACAATTCGCGGCAACCGTGGTAAGTGATCAACAACCTGACTTGACCCAGTTTGATGGACATTGGGACCAAGTAGAGTATATCCCTGATCGGAGGCGTTGGCCATCGGGAATGCCGGTGAAGTTTCGGGTTGTTCACGTCCGGTTGGCCGCCATCGTCGCCGTCGCTACTGTTGCCTGTACCGTTGCTTTCGGCGACATGGAACGCATCGTGTTCTTCTTCCAGTGGCAATATGATCTCAGCGAACCGGTCGTTGCTGTGCGTGTACACCAACACCCGATTGGTGCCGGCGTCGCCGATTACCACCAGTGGCCAGTCTAAGGTGCACTTGACCTCTCCACCAGCGGTCTCGCTACCTGTTGACTCACAGCCGTTATTGTTTTCTTCGGAGTCCAGGTACACGGACACTATGTACTGGAAACAGCTCACCCCGGGCCGCCAAACGCGCGACAGGCTTACAACGTCGATGACCTGAAAAACGAAACGTTAGAGTTTCAACTTTTCAAGTTTGACGCGTTATTTTTTAATAAGCGTCGGTATTTATTTATTTTACACTGTCGAGTGGTTTGAACCTCGTAAGTTATATTTCGTACAGACCTGAGACCACTATATATTACTACATCATTATAATATATTATAACGTTGTATCTATACTATAGTACCTGGTTCGTATACACGTCGATAGCTACGAACTTTGGTTTCAGCAGCTGATCGTCCGTATCCGACGCCTCGGATCCATCACAACCAGATGGCATGATGCCGTTACACGCGTCTTCGCCTGCCTGGCCGGAGTCGAGGACCCACAGGATTCGTCCTCGATCGTCCAGGAATGCGTCCACGGCGTTGATGATGCGCCGGTGGCCACCTCGGTTTGCTCCGTCGCCGCCGTCGGCGGGGACTTCCTCAGCACGTTCGTCCGGTTCGGTGGAGTTCCGGTCCTGTTCATCCGACACCGGGGGTTCCAACACCGGCGGTTCCGTCCCCGGTGGTTTCGCACCTGGTGGCGAGACCTCTTCCACGAACGTCCGCCAATCCGGAAACGGTTGCACAGCCGGGTACAGGTTGTTGAGTCCGTGATTGAGGTCGACCAGGCCCAGGGAGAACTGCGCCAGGGTTCCGTCACTGCAACACCTCCGGCTGCCGTCTCCGGTGGGCATGACCAGTACGGCCGCCGTACCTCCACGGATCATCTGCATCCGGCTGATGGTGTTCGGCTTCGCTGTGTAGTTGCAGCTGTTTCTTCCGGTCCACGACGTCGGGGGCCACTGGCCTGCCATGTTTCCCGTGTTGATCAGCCACTTGATGGGTGGCGTCCGAGCCGGGGCGGTGGCGGCGCCGGCTCGACTGATCCACAACTGCGCGACCACGACGGCCGTCAAGCACATCACCGCACTGAAGGGCCACAGCATTTCCGACGTCGTCTTGGTCGTCACTTCTCGTCGGATTGATGCCGACCCACCGCCGCATCGGCTTGTCTGTGCGCGGTCCAATACTACGGACGCGAAAATGACGTATGTGTTGTTTGAAAGGAGCAAAACGGAGAGAGTGAGTGAGAAGCGGAAAAAAACATAGATAAGTTATGTTTATTATTATTATAATATTGTGCATATTTTATTATATTGCATTTGGTACTTAAAATTGTTGTCAGGATTATCGCGAAAGCGCAAATAGTTAGTAACTAAGGTAACGAAACTCTGAACCCACTGTAGCTGTGCGTCTTATCTTCATATATAATACGTATTATATTATATAACAGATAAAAAGCGTTTCTACCTACCTACCTACGTCTTTTATGCATTCCTAGACCGTTCATCCGATTGCCATGAAATTTGGTACAGAAATAGATTATGATACCTTAAGGAAAAAGATAAGCTACATTTTGTCACGAAAATAGGTAAATAAGAGGTTCAAACCGGGAAGGTTCTCAGACAGGGCTTTTGAGATTGTTATTATTTATGTTTATAAATGGTTGCTATTGTTTTTAATAATAATAGTTATTATTAATACGATAAGCTTGTGTATTTTAGTAGGTACATAATGTAATATGTATCGAGTACGGACCACAGTTTTGGTAGACAAATTGTTTAAATTGTTTTGATACTTTAGAGTTAAATTATACACTTACGTATTCCAGCGGTGTATTTACGGAGGTGTATCTTAGGACAGATCCACCCCATGGCTCCTTAAATACATTCATTATTATATAATTATTGTAGCCCCCACCCTTGACTCTGTAAGCTAAAATTCTTATCAGCCACCCCAAAAAAGAATGTTAAGTACGCTGTATACATACCAAGCGGGGTCTGTGCTCTATCCCAAGTAGATTGCCTACCTGTTAAAATATTGTTCATATTATAATCACAAGAGAATCTCGCGGACAACGCCGGTCGCGATGGCTATACATTAAAATATAATATAATTTACACTTAAAAAGTCATCGCTTCCACAGCATGTCACACCCAAAATGAGTTGAACAATCACAAAAACCTATCAATACCAAAGCATTGCCGTGTCAGCTAGTTCAATATGACAATATCTAGGGCTATTGTCCGGTGCCATATTATTATCGTATTATGTGTATACTTATTACAGATCACTTGCGTACTACTAATGGTTTAAACCAAAATTATTCAAAACGAAAAAGCAGTAAAATATTACATTTAAATATTAATGAAATACTGTTATTTATTTATCGAAAAATGTGTACGAACTGTTTATAATTTTTAATTTATAACAATTCGTTGTTTTTGTAAAAGTGATAAATTATGCAATTTATTTCCGTTACTATCACGTAGTCGCCCTTTACTCGCCATCAGCAAACAATAGTTTAAAAACCTCAGCTCTATATACAAAAACGTAAATCTAGTTCCTAAGCCCGGACAAAATAACCATATATTCAAACATGTAAATTTTAAATTTTAAAAACATCTAAGAATGTTATGTAAGCCGTACAACCTAATTAAGGATCACGTTTTAGTGCTTTACTATGTGCTTACACTTTTGTCGTCGCAAAGCAAAAAGCAGCAGCGCCGTCCATCACAATTTATTGTCCTTAACGAATAATACAATAAACAGTGTTAAGTGGTATCGTACGAAACAGCTGACAAACATATTTTGCAGTTACGGAGAGTTACTGAATCTAAGGGTTAGTTCGGGATACTTTTCCTCTGATTTGGCACATTTTATCACAGAACTATTTTTTCCACAGCAATCGTGGTTAATCGATTGGATTGCTCAGATCTAAAATAGGTATATACAAAACCGTTATAAAAAAACATCAAATATACTGTAAGTGATAGGGTAAATCTATAAAGCTGTGCATAATTTTTGTTTAATATATTATATAATCGAACAAAAACTATTATCTATTGTGAAGAATATAAATAACAATAATACAATAAAATACAATATAAATATTGTTCATGCATAAAATATTATGTACATTCATAATATTCAAGTTTGCTGAGTAAAATACTTTCAGGCAGTCATTGAATTGTATAATTATGTAATTGTATTTAAATATGTAAGTTTGTACAGTTTAATTTAATCCAATATTAATATTAAAGCATGGGTGGGTTAAAATATTTGCTCAAAACGTGCTCATAAATATTATTAACAAAACTTCCATAATTTGACGAGGGATAATACATTTTAACTTTTTAAAATGTCAAATGATTAAACCTCCGACTTAATAAATCAATTGACGTTTAGCGTATATGTATAATTCTGACAAATTATTACGAAATTCAAACGGATTACAAACTTCATTTTGTTAGGTAGTCTTAAAGGCTTCCATTTTGGTTTTGAGCCAAATACAAAAATGCCTCTCTTCAACATTCGTTTTTTTTTTTTAAATATATGATGAATCGTGGGGTTTTTTTTATAGATTTTATCGGTTCCAAGTATAATACTTAGGGAAATTATTTGTTTTCTACTTTTTCGTTGAGAAAATTGAATTATATTTATTATTTTTACTCACGAATTATATCATACTTAGAAGCTTGTGTCCATGTGGTTACGATTTTTAGGTATTGATATTATGACACTATAATACGTTAACGTTTTGGTGAATACTTGGATTTGAAGACGGTATAAGCATAGTATTTTTATAATATGAGTGAAATCTTTTTCCATTTGATATTATTTAATATTTATTACAATCATTATTAAAAGTTTTAATTTCTGTTTGAAATGACCACTATTCTATAATAGCTTATTTTTACAAACCACTAGTTAATACCTACTTGATATTCAAAATAATTTTTAAATTTTTAAACCATACATATAGGTTCAAGCAGTATAATATAAATAATATTGTGGTGCGATGTTTGCATTCAGTCACGAAAAGTGTTTTCAGTGTACGCACCGTCCGGTGTCAATAGTTTCCGGATGGGTGACCATCCGGATCACTCAGGTTTTGGTGACAAATCCTATTGCTACACATACGCGTGTCATAACCAATCGCACCCTGCCACACAGTAACAGGCTAATGACCTCAGAAGCTTTAATTAAAAGGAAAAAAAAATATACATAATATATATAATAATATTATTTTTGAACATAAAATTAATATCGATCGTGCAATGTACGCCATGTAATGATTGTAATGGTTGTTACCAAATTGTCTAAGCTAATCAGCTCGCAAAATATTTGTATTTTTTGTATTAATACAATCGAATGTTCTATTTAAACTTTTTAACTCGACGACGGTGTTTAGTATAAATAATAAAATATATTCAATATCGCATGTATACTGTTCACATTATTATCCACCTATAAGGCTAAAACCGTATATATGCTCTGATCTATTATAATATTATAGATCCCAAGTGAGGATTATGTTTTTTTTAATTTTAAACGTTATTTATTATGGTAATAATATGTAGGTAGGTACACTATTTTATTTGGTTTTCGTGCAATATTTTACGGAAATTATTTAAATGTACACATCATTCACAGTAAAAGTTGATGATAAGTTTTAATAGAGATTAGTGAGGAGCCCGAAATGTTTTTCTTAGAAACAAACACAGGTTATAATGTGTTTCGGAAAATTCTCTTTTTCTTTCTCTGTATTAATTATGCCTCGGGAAATTTCATTAATTCAATTCAATTTACCGCCCGCTGGGAAAAAGTTTGAACATTGAATATCTCAAGAAAAATATATAATAAATTGTAAATTATATTTACTTATAAACCACGAAACTCAAATTATTAATCAACTAAAATATTACGTTGCATGTAAAACCGTTTAAACTTTTTTGAATATTAAAATCTCATTAAGTAGATTCATATACATGGTATTATTACACACAGAATAACGTCGGTATACCTACAACCGGGTACAAACCGGAAAACCGCAAAATATACCGTTCGGAAAGGATCGCTGTGAATACGATATGTCAGTGTTTTTCAAACTATTAAAAAACGATTTACTAAAAATTATGACGTATCGAGCCATGCGTGGAGCTGGTTAAGTTTTCGATTATCGCTCCAATAGCAATACAACATAATGGTTGCCAAACTACTACGATATAATATAAAGACTAACGAGTGTAGAGATATACACGCGTAAGCTACTATAAATTAGAGTAATTATTTTCGTCAAACTTTAATGCGGGCGGTTAATTAACTGGGTCCTTTGGTTGGATCGTATGAAGAAAAAAAAAAGCCACGAGAAAATTGTGGAAAATTAAAAAAAAACTCGAATAACACGAACCAGTTTTTCCCGGTGTTCACGAAGATTGATGAAAATAAGAACAGAAAAAAAAATAGAAGCTTTTCGAACAAAATCGATTCGCCGCGGGGGGTGTAAACTGCACCGGGGCGATGCTTTCGCGGTGGGGACGGTGAAAACGGTGCAGGGTAATGCCTACCTACCTATGTACGTCGTAAAACGGCGAACAAATAGGATGAAAACCAAACGAAACGATATCGTCGGTAATCGGTGCTTTATGGGTAGAGCGAGTGGGGCGAGAGTGTGATGCGTTAGGGGTTTTTTTTTTCTCTTTTCTTTTCACGGTAAATACGCGTAACAGAAAGTTTCGGAAAAACCGAAATGTGTGTGTGCGTGTGGGTGGGTGGGTGGGTGGGCTCTCGCAACGTTATCCGCACATGTGGGTACATACGAGAGGTGGAGGGTGGTGGGGTGAGCGGCGTTCCGGACGTGCGAGCGGAACTCGGGCGCGACAAAAGTTTTCCGTGGCCCGTGACGAAGGTTTAAACAACGATTCCGCCGCTGAGTTGTATATATTTTTATATCGAACAGCGAGCGACTAAATTGTATTCTTTAGAGGTAAATAATATACCGACTGGTTTTGTCAAAAAGTTCGCGACGTTTTTGAAGAAAATTGTATATTATGTTTTCGTTCCCACGATAATAAATCGTATGCAATTTTTTATGTTTATTGAACGACGACGACGACTGCATTACGTTTTCGGTTTTGAATTTTCGAACGGGAGCAGAATATCTGTCGAGAATCGAACACTGAACGAGTAGGTATTGGAATGAATTACTAATAATAGCGACGTATCGGTGTAACCGGGATTATTTACCCCCGTGAAATTTTACTCCCCTCGGTAAAATATTCCAGGGGTAAAATATCTCTAGTGAAATTTGACCCCCCGGTAAAATATCCCTAGAGAATATTCCGGGGTAAAATTTCACTAGCAAATATTTACCCCCCGTTAAAATTTTGTTTTATATTCTTCCAATTTCTTAATTACTGAAGTTAATTTCATAATGATATGTGTGAACAATAATTAGGTATTATATTGTTTTAAACAAATCATGTCTTTTAAATGTATTGGTATAAATAATTGATTTATATAAATAAAACGTCCGTTTATATAGATTTTCGTATTGAATTTTTCACAATAACTGTTTGCAGCTGATAAAATGTATGAATTTATGAAGTTATGAACAACTTGACTTTTAATAAAGACATTTTTATTAATATAATAATATACTTATTTGAGTTATTTATCGTATTTATATAATTTAACTTTTTTTTATTTTTAGAAATAATTTACCCCTGGGGTAAAATTTCACGAGGGAATATTTACCCGGGGTAAAATTTCTCTAGGGGTAATTTACCGGGGGAGGTTAAATTTCACCCGGTAAATAATCGCGGGTACACCGGTTTAAATAGTGTTGACGGAGGTGCAGTATAGTTTCGGTCGTTTTTCTCGAATTTTAGATCTAATGAACATAATATTTTTTTTAAATCTTTGTTTTACCATAATATTTTCCGCTTACTGCAGGTGCTCGTTCACATTATGCTTTTACAACAGTCATAAGCCCGTAGCCCGTAGGCGACACCCTCGTTATGAGAATATATTTCATTATTATTTACAACTGTCGGTGTTACACAACTCAATTATTGCGAACGCGTGAATATGAGACGTGTACAGTGTACCTATTGTATTAAAATTTAAAGATCTGCTAAAAATGTACAGCGCGCTTTGAATGAATAATATTAATAATACAATACATTTTTGACTCATTTTATAGTGCATCGGTAGTTCAGCGGTTTCCATTCTTTTTTTTTATTCAATGCTCTCTAAAAAGATAAATAAATTATTTAGCTCGCCTCACAGGAATAATAATACTTAATAATCTAACGAAATAAGTTGACAATATTATTATTATTATTTAATATTTTATACTTTAATACATTTCATGTAAAAATATGTATGTATTTATGGCTATAAAAACAGAAGTTACTAAAAGTTATACAATACAAAATAATTAATGTGGACAATGCTCAGCTCGTCTTACGTTTACTATGAAGTATCAAAGTTAGGTAGGTGATCGTTGTCTACCGCGAGAATATTATAATCTAAAAATAGTAATTTAAACGCATATTATAGTATGTTTACTCAATTACTCCACTTTAAAGTATAAAGCCCCCTATCCATTATAAAGTACTCTTGGCGTCTCCCAAAGTAGTATGTTTTAAGAGGGCATAATGTGTACTTTGATTGAAGTCTATGTCTGTACCGGTATTGCTTTTAGTAAAATGAACGACTGTAATAGTATAATGTAAATATATCATACAATATTATACTTAGTTATATATAGGGAAATAGACCGCCTTCGCTCTTAACAGTTTTTCATAATATGCAATGATAGTTATCATTGATCTTAAATTTGTCATCTTGTACATTACTGTGACTTGTTCAATGACGAGGTAAACTCGACACCAACAACTGTACAGCAATGTAGTTATCTAATTCCCCTCTTTTTTTTAATTATCGGTACTTATTAATCACTAATAATTAAACCAACACACAAATCCGATGTCCAACAAGTACCTATAGGTCTTTATCTAAAAAAAATCTTGGCCAACTATGATTTAATATAACAATATTATGGCACATCATTAATTATCTGCACAGAGAATTAATGGAAGGATCATATTATGACTGATATTAAACCTTCAAGTGGTCTGGTATCCGGCTTGATTGACTCACCTGGTCTGCTGTCTAGAATGGTATTTCGGATTCAGGAGATAACTCGATAACTATACTTGGTTCCAGTAACAACGAACTATATTTTATACGATTATACTCAATCATTAAAATCGGCCGAGCCGTTTCGGAGGACCCCTCGAGATTTTCATATGTTAGAACAGGGGTCTCCAAACTTTTTTATTCAAGGACCACAAAAAATAATCAAATGCTCTTAGCGGGCCAAAAGTTTGTTAACACATATAATTTTTAATTTTATGATAATATATTAGGTACCTACCTATATAAATAATATGTTTACTTTATATTTCTGTATAAAATATTGTTTACTTTACAGTATACTTAAATAAAAATAAATAGGTATAAATATAATAATATAATATAAATACATTTTTGAAATAATTTTTTTATCGATATTTATCTATGCGTCCTATGCGGGCCACGGGCCGGTTAAAACTTGTTCGCGGGCCATATCCGGCCCGCGGGCCGTAGTTTGGAGACCCCTGTGTTAGAAGATTATTACATATTATTTTATTCAAATACCTATAACTATGTGCCTGTACAATACCTTTATTATTAATATCGTTACATAGTCAAAAGCCGAACGGCACTTGTAAAAAAATTAATATTATGTATGCCAGTAAGCCACGTGAAACGTCATCGCAATCGTTTAAAATAAGGGGTTGCACGAAAGCAGCAGGTTAATAATAATATTTACATAATATTATTTTGTTTAGCATTAAGTTTTATTCTGCCTCGCATTTTTTCGATTTGCGCGAAATACGCATCCCGCAAAAAGTACGTGACTTGTTCTAAACGATTTATCCTTACTTTCTATCGAAACATGTTTTATATTATATTATATATTATTATGAGCGCGCCGTATGTAAATTATTATTGAAAACCGTCCATTTCTTCTTCGTCGTCGGGGATCACGATAATAATTCATTCGTATCGCCGTGGATACATTCATGAATATTTTGTTTTTCAATCAGAAAAGCCGCGGATCCTTTAAATTGTTCACATAATATATTCTGTAACAATAATATTACGATGTATATATCGATATTACTATAAACGTAAACATAATATTTTATATTTGATCGATTTGCATCGAAAACGTTTGTGATATGAAATCGAGTTTGTGAATTACTATGCGGCGTGTATGTACCTAGTGTGGTAATGAAAAAAGAAATTTCTTCAACTGGATAATAAACTAGACACTGTTATAATTGTTTTGATAACAGACATAATTATTATTCGATGGCTTGTAAAAAAAAAAGTATAAAATATAGATTGTATGGTTAATGGTTATGGCCAGGATTATGGGCTGAAACACTTTCATCGCTGATTTACCAAAAGTACTTACAAAATACGATAAAAATGTAAGTATATAAAAGTTGGTAAGTACTACTAAGTAGTAAGTTTAACAGAAAACATTTTTAAAAAATATTATTTTTTGGTTGACCTCTAACGAATACGCTAATCTGACATGTCATAATAATATGACATTCAAAATTCAAAATAAAAATCTAAAACACAAGTTTCAGCTATATCGTTATTAAAAATAAAAATAAACAGTAGGTACTCAGATACATGAGTTTTATGTTTTAAGTTTTATAAAAACAACAGTTATCGCACTGATTCAATGTACCTCTATGTACCTACCTATCTATGTACCTACCTCTATACCATCTGGAATTACCTATGTAGGTACATATCTATTTTTGTCCAATACAACTATTCAATATGTTAAATGCTCGTTTTAATTAATTTTTTTTGTTTGTATGTACACAACAATTCGTACTAAATATACACCTATACAATATGTAAAAACAATACAAATATAAAACACATAATATTATTGAAAAATAAAACATTTTTCGGTTGACTGTTGGATTGTGAAGTAAATATATCAAGTATATAAAATACCTAATATTCTATTTTATTCAAATCAATTCTGATACACATTTATTGAAATTATTAAGATAGGTACCATAGTATATATTATTTTTAAAATAATTACACTTCTATATGCCCTAATTAGTAGGAATGATAAAATAATGTGTACTTATATACGTTATAATACATCGTATACATTAAACATGACAGTTTTTTAATGATCTATACATAATATGTATTTTTATTCCTCTTAATTTGACTTTTAGGGATTGTACAAAATGTCACAATTATTGGTTTTGTGATTATAATATTATAACAGACACAGTTTTCTGATCACCTTAATAATAACCCTGAAAGTCGTATAAAATAAGAAATGTTTTACTTTCATAGCCCTATAAATATAACTCTATAATGTTAAATGTACAAAAAGTTATTTGTTTACAATTAAAAAAAAAAAAAACAAAACAAAAGAAATACGCTACAATACGAATAATTGTTCTTAGTTTATAAACTCATTATCAACATATTGCACTGTAGAATATTTGAATAAAAACCTTAAAACAAAATTCGTGTTTAACAATAAATTATTATTTCTCATTGCTGCAGTGTTGAATTCCGATAATAATATTATTGCTTGGAGATGATTATAATTGTGAAATCTTAATTGTATGAAACTAGAACATTTAAACAGATTTAATTAAACGAAATGTATCTAATGATGTGTGTATTTTGCGTATAGCATTTTCAATAATTTTTAATATTTAATTTTTCATAATTTATTCGCGTTCTGCTTTTACAAAAAAATGTAAACGTTTTTATTAAAATATAAAACGCTGAGACTTTGATATTATTTTTTTCCTCTCTGGTTAGGTTAGGTCGAGATTAAATCATATTGCGGAGGTGGCAAAAGTTTTCGTTTAATAATATAATATCCGAATTCAACAAAGCTCACCATAAACTATAATAAAACACATTGTTTTTTAACATTACAATATTTCTCTTCGTCTATTTCATAGTACTATCGTCTGATTTTTTTTTTTGGCAGTGCTTACGACACAAAATTTGATTGAATTTTATTTTTACCCTCGGATAATAATATTGTGGGCTTGGTACGAAAGGGTTCGAAATCGGTATTCTTCATGCATACCTATTACACAATACATTAAATGTTATATTATATGTTAAATTGTAGCAACCCAATGTCCAAAGAGGGTTTATAGGGTTCATGAAGAATATTACGTTATAGATAGCTGTCTATAATCATTAAAAAAAAAGCAATTTCCCCTGAGACTGAAATATTTCTATTTAATGGAACTGTCTCATTTTTAAACAATATATTATAATAATATATTGTCATAACGGTATTTATTAGCGTGAGGACTCAAAACACTTGTATTCTAAATGATATTACTTTCTAATAAATTTCCCGTCCAACTTTAAACTATTAACTGTATCTATCGACTGTATAGAACTATAAAAAATGTAATTAATTAATTTCATCATATTGTTGAACGACCGCTATAATAACATAGTTTTTCTTCGAAAAATGTATACAATACAGAATATGCGTCTCTACACAGTGTACAACTGAGTTTTGTTGAAAAACAAACCGAAATGGAACCTTTTCATTTCAAACCCACAACGTGCGTAGTTAAAATATTATGTTTCTGTTGATATAGGTTGCTTAATTAAAGTAGACGTGTGCATAATATACGCTCAAATACGTGAGTACAATATTTACACGTCAATGTAAATATCGTTAACACGTTGATTAACAGCGACCAAAATGGCCGTCGTTGGTTGAACGTGTTTATATCAATATAATATCATATTCAATCAAGTTAATATTATGTGTCATTATAACCTGATATTTTGATACTTTATTCAAACAGTATACATTACGTAGGTCAGACACGCCGCCGAAATTTGGCAGTACCTATCTGTTGACCAGTACATTAAACGCATGGTTCGTATATATAGGTTAGGCCGAGTTATTTCAATAACTATATTGTACACAGTCATATTTTTGGTTCAGAGTTAACAACTCGTTGTCATAACCATTGATAAAAAGTGATCAGTAAAAACATTACAAACCATACCTTCAAAGCATTTAACTGTAACATAACAATATTATATAATAATAATAATGAACAAGTATTATACCTATATTATTATACCGCGCTACACGTCATATATTACCAAGTGTACAAAATACATAATATTATTATAATATTATGATGCAGAGTGAACAAAACAAAGGAAAACACCTCTGGCAGATCCGTGCCAATGGGGGGGGGGGGAATTGGGCAAGTTCCCTAGGGCTGAAAATGTTTAAATATGTACCTATGTATAATAGAGGCGGCAAATATTATGGCCGTGGGGTGCCAATGAATGTTAGCACGGCACTGTTCACTCAGGATATATCATAATATTATAATATAATAATATAACTCTACAAATAAGCTATTCAAGTGTAGATAACCCATTTTAATTGTTTTCGATTTCTAACATTACGTGATAGTATATGTATCATAAAAGGTACCTATAATATAGACAATATTTTTCGGAAAACACTTGCGTTGTGTCTTTGAGGGAAAACCTTATGTATTATAATTTAATAACTTATAGCTTATACAGAACGAACATTGCAGATATAGCAAAAATAAAAAAATAATCACCGTCGTTTAGCTCCTTCGCAGTACCTATATACATCTAATATTATGATTTATAACGGATAGACAGTCGTGAGGAAGGACGATCCCTGCAGGACGCCGAAGTATAACATAATACAATTGTAATTAAGACAATATTATTGTGTCGTGTACAATATTTTGTATTGGGTTATATTATAACAAAATTTCTATGGCTCGAACAATCATTATTATCATCATAACCATCGATGTATAGTTGTTGTTAGGCCCACCCGTCGATTAGAAGGAGGTTTACCTACAGCTCAATATTATAGTACCATAATATCATCACTATCACGAGGACAACATAATAATATAGTAATGTAGTATTATTATAATAATGAGTACACAAAGTAATAATTAATAATTACATAAAATAATAATAATAATATTAATAAAATCGTGATGGCCAATAGATTTCCGGTGGCATAATTCAATTGCCCTGCTCCTCTTGTTTGTATCAGCTTCCGGTATCGGCCTGAGCGGAAAACAGTCTGGTCTGGATGCTGACCGGAGAGATGTTCAGCTTGCAACTGGACCGCCGTCGTTCGGTCGTCATCATGGGCACCGTCAGCAGTTCACCTCCTCCGTCCCTGTCCGTCACCATGGCCGGTACGCTGAACATAAACAAGGAATTTTTTTTTTCTCGCCCATCGTCTGCATAGGTATTATTATCGAGGTAAAATACGTTTATCTAGCCGTGCAAATTGTTATAATATTATTATATGAAGAAGATTCGCCGCCGTCATCTATATTATATTATTAATAATGTTATATAAAAACGGTAGAAACGGTAACCTATGACCGGCAATCGCCTACCGAATCGTTATAATCGAACTGTTTTTAGACAACTTTTTTCTATTTTTTCTTTCATTGAGGATACATCGTGTCTTACTCGATCGCTAATAATATTGCATATAATACATACCTACCCCGCTTTTTTGTTGTTGTAGCTAGCGCTCGACCTAGTCTCATAATACCTATGCACTATATATTATAATACAATATAATGAACGATAGGTAAGTGCATCGCGTATATGGTGTACCATCTTAATACTATTTCCTTGTATACGAATTTTTTTTTTCAAATGATTACAATTTAGATGGGAAAGAATTTAAAAAAAAAAAATAGGAATTCCTTCACTTTATTGATGAGAAAATATGTTGTCGAGAACATTCAAAATTGTTTCAAATGGTCCATTATATGTTTTAAGACTTAAATCAAGAATCTAATGGAGGATACAAAAAAAATTGCATTCAATTTCTAGATTCATTTTATATCAACAATACTAAATAGGTGGGTAATTCGATGGGTAATTCCATCATCATTTTAGTCAAACTATTTGGTATTCAATTTACTAAGCTTCTAAACTTAAGTGGACCGTAGGTGTCACAATAAAGTAATATAGTATTTAACAAAAATTATGATTCGACCTTTGACATTTTCAGAAAAAAACAATATCATCGTGGGTGTAAATAAATAGCCGTCTGAAACATTTAAAAAATAATATAAATCGCGTACTGTTCCCACAACAGACCGTGTTCAGCATACAGAGTTTATGTTGTACACGTTATTTATGTTGAGTTTATATTTTCGTAGAAAAATCACATACGTATCCTTATATCAACAATAAGGAAACAAGTGGTTTTTCGAAATGTATTTTATCTTTCCGTCGTAATGAAAAACACCGGGCAAACAACCCCACATTAGCTGATAGAAAAGTGTGTGAACTGAATGAGAACTTATGTGATTAAACTGAATGGTATGATTATATATATTGTTTTGTAACGCGTATAGTCACAACGTCCAACGTACATTTAGGTTTCCTTCTGACTTCTGACAGAGTGGTTAGGTTATATATTTACTACTGTTAAAATATTTTTGAAAATATTACACTGTCGTTATGACGTTTCCGAAGGAAAATAACATTGTGAATATTTCCGAATACATTGTGTTTGTTGTAGTCGAGAGAAAAGAAAACCTAGTCACCATTTTTTTTCTTCTGAAAATCTAAAATCGATTCAAACGACAACCACACGACGAATAATTTGAGCGTGAAAATATATTATATAGGACGATATTGTGTTTTATCTTTATTGATTATTCTCAGCTACGAGAAAAAATATATATATATATACAATATTATGTTTAATTATCATCACGGATTGCACTGCTGTCTTTTCTTTTGGTATTTTAATTTCGATTTGTTTGTGAAACGCGCCGAGAATAATTAAAATATTATCGTTATAAAACACCTCACATTCTAAGAGCTGTGAAAAAGACCAGAACGATTCGAATTGTTTTTTAATTAAATTTATCAAAACTAATATTGGTATTTTATAATCCATTCGCAAACTTTTTAGAGTAATGAGATTTTTTTGTTGATTTTTTCAAAGTGCCATAATAAGTTTGAATTAAATCTGTTATAAGACAAACACAGATAAATTGGGAGGATCGTGAATTATTGTTTGGTTCTATTCATATTTCGAGCTAATAAAGAAATATATATTATAATATTTTTATGGAATCGTTTCGTTGGCGTTTTGAGGGTTTACAAGGACTACGAAATAAGTTATGGAGTATTAATAATTAATTGAATTGATTCGACGACTTGCGAGTACAACTGATGTTATGAAGTTGGTTTAAATTTAATTGCTAGATATCGTAAATAAAAAATTCTTATATCTGGTTACAGATCTCACTCTTAAAAATATAAGTAAAACACATTTTAATTGTTGCTAATGATTGTAAGTGATTATTATTGTTACAATTTAATATTCAAATTATTATCGATTAAAAATATCTATCGGTAAATACAACTTATAAAACATATTATAATATTATTATCATTGATAATAGCAGACGGGCAATTACTGTAGACATAACATTGCTTAGCGTTTTGTTTTCACACAATATACATTTAAAAAAAGTTTGATATGTTGTAAAAAGATAGGATCGATAACAAAACAAAATTACTAAACTTTTCGTATAACTACCGTTTACGATTGTCTAGAAGTCATTACTTAGGAATAAAACGAAAAATACAATGTTATTAAAACAAAATAAAAGTTTTATCGACTTAAACATTATTATAATTATTTATTGTGTCTGCTCTGTGAATAAGAGAACCAATTAATAATTAATGTATTTAATATTAATTTCAAAGCAGTAATTAAGTTTTTGATTATAGACAAGTCGACAACCAAGATGATATTATGTTGGGTTAGCTTGTACTATATGGGAGCTATGAAATTTCGGTGTTTATGATATTATTTAGCAATTATTGTTTTAAAATTGAGAAACGCTTATTTTGGGATTCATAAAATATTGTTAATTAAGTCATCTAAAATTCTGATTGTTATGTGTGCCGTGTGGGCTAATATTGTTATGACGTATAATTGTATAGTTTGTGCATATGTACCTACCTCATACCTTTTGAGGTAGAAATCAATTTATTATTGGTCAATTCGCCCGTATATTGATTAGATATATAATTTATGTCTAACATTTTTATTTAACGTATATTTTGATAACGATTAATGACCGATTGATAAGCAATTCAATCGTATTTAAACTACTGCTACTAAGATGCATTATCTCACATCGTACTACTAAATGGATGGAATGAAAAAACAAACGATGAGTAAGGACTGCTGCACATCGATGATATCCGTCCCAGTTTCAAAATGTATATTCTGGTATTTAAAATAATATATAAATAGTCGGTATACGACCATATAGACATATTATCTTACATCGTACAATTATCAAACTAATATATTTGAAAATATAAACAGGGGCTGTTGGCAGTTGCTTATCGGAATCTGTCCAAGTTTTTAAATTTGCAATAATGTATAAATAAAATATATAGACAATACTCTTAAAGAGGTCTGTTGGAATACTTTTCTGTTGATTTTATAATAACTGTCATCTTGTCGGTTTTCGTTTGATAGTATATTAACATACTCTTGACAAACAAGAAGCATTTTAAGAGTAAAATCGAAAAAATAACATTACACGATCCCCAAAAAGGAATAAAATACCAAGAAGTTGCTGGATATTAAGTTAAAGTGACTTTGAGATAACGTCTGTTTGATGATTGTCAAAACGGTATTGCAGACATAAAATGAATAGGTGAATTTTATTATTTCATATGGAATTATTATTTTGCCTATTGTCTAATATTTTAAAATATTTTCATAAATACAATAAATAATTATAGATATATATTTTTTATCAAATGAACTACTTGAATCAAATTCAAAAGCAATTACTATATTGTTGAATAGCCAAACTGGTACAGTTTTAGCAAAAAAAAAAAATATGAACCAAGGCCAAAAAATATGTGTTTAGAAATAACAAAAGAATCAGTAATCAAATGTTTTTTACAAAGTGTATCATTTTTATGTCAGAATTTTTAGCCATTTTTATATTAATTATATTTTATTTTATACTATTTTTTTTTTAATTTTTATTGTTTTAAGTAGTTCAGTTGATCAAACATATACATTTATAATCTATTATATTTATTAAAATAAAAACATGTTTATATATTTTATATTTTATTTAAAAAAAAATTATTTCATATTAAATAATAAATAATATTGTATTATTAAATTCAATATTATTAGT
This sequence comes from Macrosiphum euphorbiae, assembly GCA_949089665.1. Taxonomy (NCBI): domain Eukaryota; kingdom Metazoa; phylum Arthropoda; class Insecta; order Hemiptera; family Aphididae; genus Macrosiphum; species Macrosiphum euphorbiae. Next base: position 67,821,364 of record CARXXK010000003.1, on the reverse strand, counting down.
CAATAATAGACTTTTAAAAAAATATGGGGAAATGCCTGCATCAAAAATATATCAGAGTTAAAATTTCCTACTAGGCTGAAAATAGTCGGGGGGGGGGAAATATCCGGGTAAGGAAATGTCCATTTACCCGATTTAACCGTATTTAAAAGTAAGTTTAGAAATTATGTCTTCAAGAAGCAGCATAATATATTCACCCAAAAGAACCATCCTCAAGGCTCCCTTCGACTGTGGAAGAAGCACTCGAAAACACTACACCTACTCGATCCACAATTTTTTTCAAAAACATCGGTATTGACACGAACATTTAAAACAAGATAAATGAAGATAACATGCAAACATATTATGTAAACATTAAAATAACATTTTGAAACAAATGTATTCATCGTACCTAATTGGGCTAAGCAAATAACCATACTAATTGTATCAGTGTAAATATAATTACAATTGTAGGCTAATTACTTAGCTGTTGAAACCTTTATACCTAATAAAAAAAAAAAAAAAAATGAAAAAATATCCACTCAAACGGTTTTTTATTTCGCCAATTACGACGAGTCGTGGATGTTTCTTCATACCTTTTAATCGCTGGAAATTGTATTGTGGCAATATTATATTTCTAATTAATCTCAAATGAGCTCTATTTAGCGTTTGAACTTACATCGCTGGTATGGTCGAAGCGTTCATAGCTTTAATCAACTCCTGCTCCCAGTCGTGTTCCTTCCGTTCCATTTCTCGCCTTTCAAGTTCTTTCTCGCGATTATAGCATTTGAAATGTTGAAGTTGTCTGCTAGTCTCGGTGTCCTGTTTCGTGTGAAAATCGTCATAGAAAATAAATAGTTATTAAGATGTATTTCCGAGAAAGTTACTTCTTCTACTCAAACTTACTTCTATTGTCATGGAAGTTCTGAGTGATCTTTGCTTTGCCAACCGTCTGGGTTTTCGATGCAACGGGTTGGGTTCAACTATCATCTCTTCCAGTTCAAACGTCGGATCACAATTCAGCCTGTCTTTCTAAATAGATTTATAAATAACGGTGATGATTTAATTTCGCTGAATATGAATATAGCAAAAACTATGATTTATTTAAAACTTAATGTTTCACAAGTTTTAAATGGGTTAAGAGTTCGTTATTTTAATTAAAAATAAATTACTATAATTTATATATTATAACACGGGAAAAATTCCAAGAAATTTTCCAGACAAAATAGACCCTTGTTCACATGCTATAGTTAACACATATTTTATTATTTTATGTTTTACCGTATTTGATGCAAACCATATTTTTCAAACACCTATTGAGTTTCATTTTTCCCCCTTAGGTTATTTCTATTCACTTATTTTTTATAATAGGTGATATGTATTTACGTTTTAAAATAAAATGTTTCTATATTATATAGGTAACGAAAAAAGAAAGTTTACTTAAACTCGATGTTGTATAGTAATATAATAACTGATGTTCACGCTTCATTATTTTTTAAGTGAATTTTAAACTAAACAATTTCGGAAAAGCTATTTTAAAGATAATTGAAAATTCTGATAACTCAGAAGGTGTTTCATAAATTATCTCTGTTATTACTCATTAGTATGATCTATAATAATTCCGGATGACCATGTAATATAAGTTCAAAATTATTGTACAGACCAAAAAATATATTTAACCCAAGACGATAGTATGCATTAAATCAAATAACTGTTTGAAAGTGGTCATAACACATTATGAACATTATAACATGCGACATATTATTGTAGATATGTAAAATGTGATATTATGTCTATTGAAACTTAATGTTTTTTCTGTCATGACTTTTTACAATATAATATATAAATACGTCTTATAATAATAATCAAATATTTGATTAAAAACGACGATTATACGTTGTTATAAATTCCTTCGTGAATCAATACTTCGACTAAAACTTCAAAATACTCGAGTTATTAAATTGCGAGCAGTTTTCCCGTAGCGTTCACGCCTACCACTCGTGTGCCTATAATAGGTATACCAGCTATACCTACTTTATTATACCCGGTCTCGTCGAGTCTGGTTACAGTTAGATTGTTGAAATCCGTAATACTATAATGCCGTTTGGGCGCAAATACAATAATATCATCGCGTAGTGGAGGCGGCGCAGATAAATATTATTATTCGAGAGGAGCGCAGACATCATTCGGCATTGTGTATTAATATAATATTATTTATTATGACAAAAGTTTTACACGCAACACATTATTCCGGGCCGTTCAACGGGCGCAATACTAATTAAAACATGTTTTGTTATTTCTGCAAATAGTTTCGAAACAATTTGCTATCGTATTATGTGCGTCCGATAACTACACCGAGTCCGAAACGCGAATATTTGCAGTTCGATATCCTGCAAGTGTAATATAATAATAATAATATCGTTGTTTGACTTACCGGCGGCGTGAACGGTGGCCTGATTTGTTTTTCTAATATCATTCCGAAATTGTATCGACTTATACACGGAATGGATTTCAGTTTCTTGACCGTGGTGATTCTCTCGTCCGGGTTAATGCACAGCAGCTATAATAATAATGAAGAAAATTAAAAAAGTAAAAACAAACGCCGCGACCGAATCGTTATAAAAAGTATTGTATTTTTCAACCGCAGTTTTAAGAAAAATTGTTGCGACAAAGGGGCATTTTTTTTTTATTTCAGTCACTTTTAACCTCATCCGCCCCTATAGCTATATGATAATGTACTATATTATTATTATATTATCACTATGGATGGTTTATTCAAAAATAAATATTCTTCCTACTATTGAATTATTTTTTAACAATAAGCTATGGACGAAAGAGAATGTCTTTGTTATATTTTTGTTTTGTTTTGTTTTTTGTTTTGTGTGTATTAATAGTATTGTGATATTTTTTTTTCAAAGGTGAAAACTACCTATATAAGGACTATCTAATTTTGTTACATCATTCTTTAAATTAAATTGATGTACCAACCTATTAATCATTGTTTATTTTTAGGTATGAATAAATTATATTTATAATGATAGGTAAATGTTTATTTATATTTAGTTTCTTATACCTATTTACACTGGGTCACACAATTTGTTACTAAATAATCATACTTTGTTAATATTTACTAACTTTGCTGTATTATGATCTGTGCAATAATATACCAACAATGATCTAAGCGCACAAATATAAAGAGAAAATAATAATAGGATGGACTAGCTAAAATACAATCTAAACGAAAATTAGTTCACACTTCCTAGTAATTAACTCATCCTGTAATAACATACAATATTCAAGTTTATTCCAATATAGTACTATCGAAGATAAACATAATATTTATGCAATCTTTCCAATCAGTAAACATCGACCAATCACAAATCACCACATAAGTAATATTATATAAGTATCGATGAGCATTAGTGAACCACACAACCATAATATTTACACTTATACACATCGAGGCCTGCACATTCTAATCACGGTACCCCTACAAAAAGTTTCACGAACCCAAAACTATCCTAAACCACTAATTTCTAAACTAGCTTCGAATAACATCCAGTTAAAACCTCTCCGACAACTAGAAGGAAAATGTCACAGAGCATTAGCATATTAGCATGGAGTCATTAGCATATTTATTGTTCAACACGAGTGTACCTAGATAATAATATAATAACAGTAAAATAAATTGTAAATAATTTTCAATAAATTGTGATAAAAGACACACGCGCGACATCAATCCATTCGAATTTCCACGGTTGTAGCCAAATCTGTAACATACCATAATAGCTATCGTATTGTATTTTATATATTTGTATTATTTGTTTGAGTGGTCTAGAGCAAGGCTACTATGGTCATCAGCTGTTGTAGGGGTTACGGTTGGTAGGGTTGGAACGGTACGGTTGGTTAGCAACACTACGTGTATGTGTGTCAAGGTTTTTGCCACTGTGGACCCGGATGGTCACCCATCCGGGAACTAGTAGCAGTGGGTGTTGTTTACTCTCAATCACGTTACGTGATTGATTTCAGCCACTGCTCTGCGCCGACCGATTTTAATTATATTATAATATTATGCAGGAATAGATACGACAGGGATCGGTAATATTGTATTTAAAAATACATTTAAATTAATGTTATTCAGTGAATACAAAATGTAAATATATTATATTTTTAATGTTTGAAATAACGACTATACCTATTTACATTTCACACCACTCTTGTGGGTTTCAATTAATTAGAGGTAAAAACATTTTTCTATTGTTGATATAATAATATTGTCATGTACAGGCTGACATTTTCTTTTAGCTTTTACCATACGATAGTATTCAAATAAACCACACACATTTTTTTTAGAGATCCAATTTTTGTTTCACCTTTAGAATACTATAAATAAAATAATTATTCAACTTCATATTATTATGATATGATGGGTGGAATAATATTTATGCCACCGTGTAGTGGTGGCTATATAGGGAACACAGGTAACAATGTATAATATTTTTTGTTTCAGTTTTTTTTTATTTTTTGTTCCTTTTGTCACTGATGTTAAATTAATTAATGTTAAATGTTATCTACAACTATACGGCAGTTGAACAGTATTTAGTATTTACCGTGATCAATATTTAGTCATATTTTATCTGAACATATAGGTATATTTAGTAATGATTGGGATTCCAAATTGAGTTGATATTTCAGCCGAATACCATTGCTGCATGACGAGATAATTGCAATAATCTGTACACTGTAATGATTTGTGATAAAACAGTATTTTGAAATTGTTCGGATATTTTCACACAGCTGATACACTATACTACTTGTTTTTAAAAAATGTAAAAGTATAATTCAGCAAAAATAAACAATGATTTTTTTACGGCTTTTTGAGTCTAAAATATGTATTATTTTTTTTAATACCCATATAATATAATATAATACCGAATTTAAAAAAAAAACTCACTAAAAAGGAAAATATATTAAAAACTGATGGGATTTTGTTGGGTCATACGAGATAGATGTATTGTCTTCCTTCACTGTGAAGAAACAATGAACAAAAATACATAATATAATTTAACAAATGTAGGAAGATGTAGGAAGAATATTATTAAATATCATATTTTATATAAATTTATAAATTTAAATATTTTAATATACATGTAAATATTGTGATATTCATAAGTAGATATGAAATCATCTTTACTTATAATTATAAATAAGATCTTCAATAATAATAATTCATTTGTGTATGCAATTAGTACCTACCTACTTTGTTTCAATTGCAATATTATTTATCTAAAAATATAAATCCACTCTATCCAGAATAATATTTTACCAACAAAAACAATTGTTTTAATGAGTGTTTTGTGTCCTCAGAGTTATTATAATGAGTGTACGTTCTCAACAAACATAGTCGAACAACTGAAATTACTGTGGTTCAGACAGTGTCAATCCATTTGGCGCCCATGCCTCATAGGGTCAAACATTTGCAAACAACCCTTTCCTCAACTCAATTTAGGTGGGTTTATAAGGGGTAAACACTCAAAACCATAAAAAGAGGTTCTATCCATATAGAGTATAGGTACAATAAAAAAAAATAATTTATCTAAGAATATAATTATTTGCCACAAACTTTTTTTTTCTAACCGTGCCAAAACTCTTCATTTTCCACCAATAAATTGATTGATAAAAATATTTTAGTATCATACTTCATAAACATCACCAAACGCAAAACGCACGTACAATAAATTGAATAGGTACCTACCTACCTACTGATTGTATTATTTTAATTATTGAGTATTATAATTATGATTGAATTTAGTGTTCAATGGTGTCTAACCGCAGTTAGAACTGTGCATTTCCACCATGGCCCACTGATTGCAGCTGTAAATAATAATTATAATGTCAAATTTAAAAATCAAATTCTTTGTCAACTATAGAATAATAGGTACCTAATTACTTATTAATAAGTCACACGGTCTGTCGAATCTTTACTATGATGACTTGGTCTATTGGTTATATTATGATTCATGACTTCTGAATGAGTGAATAATTTTGAAGGATAGACCCTAAACGACTACTCTACCCAACTCCCCCCCACCCCTATGGAAGAATATTATATTAATTAGCATTGATTAGCCATGTTCCTTACTCTTTGGAATAATACGCTCAATTGTTCTGAACATTTCGGTGGTATTGCCGTGGACGACGTCGAATTCATCACCATCGACCGAACTTCCCTCGGTGTTGTACCAGAATGGATGTCGTATGGTCGGCACCTCGACATGACTTCGTAAAGTGTGACACCCAGCGACCACCAATCGACGGGATACGAGTATCCAGCGCATTCGCCCAACGAGCATAAGTACACTTCTGGCGCTGTTTATGAGGAATAATGGAATTAGTCAAATAATATTGATTAGAATGTACCTATATTATTATAATAATCATAGTCATTATATTACCTATTATGAAGTAATTTAATGCGTTTTTAAGTGAAATGAAAATAGCAAAATCATTAAAATACACTGCAGGATCACTAGCAGCAAAGTCATCCCATAGTATTATATTATTGAAACACTTTTTATTTTTATTATTATTATTATATTGAAATAAATCTACGATCTATACTTTTTTTTTTCTTTTTATAATAAGTAGGGTTTATAAGTGACAGTACAAATAGGTTGACATGAATCATAAGATTAGGGAGGATACCCAGTGGTAACACCCTATAAACTGACAGTAATAACAATGAAAATTTTTAAAATTTGAAAGGTGTTACCAGGTAGCAACACCCATCACTTATTCTGCTCACCTATACTAAAGACTCAGATCTCTACAGTCTACAATATTGTCTTTTAAGTCTTTTAAATCTTTTTATCGGGGAAACACTTTTTATAAAATTGTATTTAATTATAATAATTATTTATTTAATAATAATAAATATTGAACACTCCGAAAGGTTAAATTACAATAAGTTTAAATTAAAAATATAGCTAATTAGGATTGTTAGATATACCTTAGTTTCCTTTTATAGATTATAAGCAATATTCACCAATATAATAAATACGGTGAAATCTGTTAAACGTATTTAAATCGTATCATGATACAATATGAGCAAAAATAAAAAATAAAAATAATATTCTAGTATATTATATTAGTAGGTAGTTTACAATATAAATTTATCTATCAAATTTTAAATTTGTTTTCCTAATTTCATTCAGTTTTTATTTATTGACTAGGTATTCTTTGACATTATAAAACGGATAAATATGTACCTTGATATAATTTAAATAAACAAAACTCTGCTTAAAAAAAGAATCAGAAACGTTATTAAATAAAAATTTATTACTTTTAGCAATACATATTTAATTATATTAAAATTTTTTTTTTTATTTTCTATTGAGTATAAAGGCTTCCACAGTTAAGCCATTACAATAAAATTATAATTAGGTACATTAACGTTAATCGGATAGATTATTTGCTTAGCTAAATTACACTGTTAAATTTACGGTTATACATTATTTTTCTAAGTTAATTACATATTTTACATAATTATCTTATCTCATTTTAAATTTTAGTATGGATACCTTATACATTTATTATAAAGGTATTATATATACTTAATAATATGAAACATTTATTATCCAGTTTTTTATCCTTTGTTTAGTTAACAAAACAATTTACAAACTATCTGTAAAATTAAACAACAATTAAAAGAGGCTACAGACAACAAATACTGTTAATTTATTTTTAGATATTCATTAAATTCTTAAAGTTTTAATAATAGTTTGAGCATTTCAAATGTTTTTGATAATTCTAAAATTTATAAATTGTTATAATATAGGTACTGCTGATATGTACACAACGACTTCAATACCCAATAATTTTTATTGCATAGCAAGAACAACGGACAATTATATAACTGAATATAATATAATATTATTATCTAAAGTTGTTGACCATCGGAATCATAATATTTTGTGTAAGGGGTTTTTTTTTTTTATTACCGTAAGACTAAAAATTAAAAAAACTTTCTGTAGTATTTCTGAGTGTTGCCAAGTGGCAAAAACTAATCGATCTGTACGAAAATGGAAAGATTCGACGACAATAAGGGCCGTTTTCAACAATCGAAGAAGTATAATATTATAACACATCGGTAAAACGTTTACTGTGCGCAGTGTAAGACGATAATACCATATACAAATAAAACACTGTTTCACCTCCGAATTCGGACAACGTCTGAACTCGGAAATGTTACAGTTCGATGTCGGTAAATCCTAAAAAAAAAATAAGGTGCGTATTGGAATCAAATCCCGAATGGCTGTTACAGCTGCAGGTCTGGATATATTTCATATAATAGAGATATTGGTATGAAAACTTTGGCGTCGAGAATTCGATTATTATTATTTATCACATAACATCATACAATGTTTTTCTCGGAGGTGGTTTGTTCGAGGAAAATCTTCTTCGACCGTAGTAGGTACTTACGGAAAACTAGACTGACAATGACGGTTCTGAAATCTAATAAATGATCCGCAATCGAATTTCTTTTTATTGAGAAGTATAAAAAAATAAAAATAAGCACAACCACACTCGCGATGATAACAATATGTGAACGTCGATCCGTAAACGTCGAAAGAGGTATTAATAGTTTATTATTATCCGACGTAGCAGCATAATAATACAATAGTCAAAATAATATTTATAATATCGTATTTTAGATTCTGAGCGGAGCGATGAATGTATTGGTTTTACAATGATGTATGTTTTAGATTCTGAGTGAAGCGATGAATGTATTGATTTTACAATGATGTGTGTTTTTTTATTTTTTTTTTATTTTTTTTTAGATTCTGAGTGAAACGATGAATGTATTGATTTTACAATGATGTGTGTTTTTTTATTTTTTTTTTTATTTTTTTTTTTATTTTTTTATTTTTTTTTTTATTTTTTTATTTTTTTTGTGTCTGTCATCACGTTTTAGGACAGTAAAAATGCTTGGATTTTCTTCATCAGTAGCTTTTCTGATAGGAAAGTGAATCTAGTTGGTACTTTGGGGGGTCAAAAGTATAAATTTCCCAGTAGTTTTCACAAGCGCCGGGAAAAACAACATAAAAATTAAGGAAAAACGGGAATTTTTACGCAAAATTCGTTTTCCAAAAAATCGATTTTGGTTTTTGGTGTAACTCTGAAACAAATGAACGTATATACATGAAATTTTCACTGGTTGTTTATATTTGCATTTTCTATACACGATAACATTTTCAAAATATTTTGATTTATTTTGAACTGTTTAGGGACATTTTAATTTTCCATTTTTTTTTAGTTTTTTTTCTAAAAATATCAATAAAATTTTATTTGTTGGTTGCGAAAGCTTGAAAATTTAATAGAAGGCCCCTAATATATTGTTTCAAAGGCAGATGAAAAATATTAAAAATCCTTAGTCACAATTTTTTTTTATAAGCATTTAAAGTTCAAAAATTGACAAAATATGGAAAAATCACGAAAATTAGCAAATTATTTTGAGTTAAGAATTCGTCAAAATTTTTCTTTTTAAATCTAAGATTTGAAAATTAAACACAAGATTCCTTATAAGTTTGTCTACCTTTATCAAAAGAAAAATGTCTATAAGAAAGTCAAATTAAATTTTTATGAGCGTTTGAAATTCAAATTTTTACAAAATTGAATATTCACTCGATTTCCCATGTAGCGATTTCCTTATTTTGTTGTAATTCAAAAACAAATAACTGTAGATACATGAAAATTTCACTGAATGTTTATATTAGCATTTCCAATACACCATACAATTTTGAAAATATTTTGACTCTTTTTGAGTTGTTTATGGACCTTTACACCTTTCAATTTTTTTTAGTTTTTTTTTCTATAAATGTCAATAAAGTTTTATCTGTTGGGCAAAAAAGTGTAAAAATGTAATACAAGGCTCCTGATATATTGTTCCAATATCAGTTGAAAAATATTAAAAATACATAGGCACAGTTTTTTTTTATAAGCATTTAAAGATCAAATTTTGACAAAATTTATCAAAATCTCGAAAATTATGAATCATTGTAATTAATAAATTATAAAATGTTCAGTTTTTATAGCTAAGGATTGCAAATTCAACACAAAGGTTCTCGTAAATAGTTCATACTGTAACCAAAAAATCTAAAAAATATATGAACACAGTTATTTTTTACAGACATTTTAAATTCAAATTTGGACGAAATTACATATTAAAAAACCTAGAATAACTATTTTAGTTATTTTGTAGTGATTGAATAATATTATTCGTGGATACTTGAAACTTCTAAAGTGTACTATTATATATCTATGATAGTATCAAGGTTTTTGTTGATGTATAACGCGTTATAAGTACCTAATGGATATTTTGATATGATTAATTTGGAATTTATTATATGTACCCATTATAGGTCAAATTTTTGTTTAATACCATAGATATGTACATAATATGTCTTATACATAGACTGACATACCGTCTCCGCTCAGAATCGTTTTTCTTATACAATGATATTATATCGTTGAATTCAAATTTAATATCATCCATTATACAGTGACCCACTTGTAACCTACTGTACAGCAGAGCGACACCCACTTGCCCACCTTTTTTATTTTTTTTTTATTTTTTTTTTATTTTTTTTTGTGTCTGTCATCACGTTTTGGGACAGTAAAAGTGCTTCGATTTTCTTCAATAGTACCTTTTCTGATAGGAAAGTGAATCTAGTTGGTACTTTGGGGGGTCAAAAGTAAACATTTTCCAGTAGTTTTCACAAGCGCCGGGAAAAACAACATAAAAATTAAGGAAAAACGGGAATTTTTACGCAAAATCGATTTTCCAAAAAATCGAATTTGGTTTTTGGTGTAACTTTAAAACAAATGACCGTAGATACATGAAATTTTCACTGGTTGTTTATATTTGCATTTTCTATACACGATAACATTTTCAAAATATTTTGATTTATTTTGAACTGTTTAGGGACATTTTCATTTTTCATTTTTTTTAGTTTTTTTTTTAGAAATATCAATAAAATTTTATTTGTTGGTTGCGAAAGCTTGAAAATTTAATAGAAGGCTCCTAATATATTGTTTCAAAGGCAGATGAAAAATATTAAAAATCCTTAGTCACAATTTTTTTTTATAAGCATTTAAAGTTCAAAAATTGACAAAATATGGAAAAATCACGAAAATTAGCAAATTATTTTGAGTTAAGAATTCGTAAAAATTTTTCTTTTTAAATCTAAGATTTGAAAATGAAACACAAGATTCCTTATAAGATTATCTACCTTTATCAATAAAAAAATCTCTACCGGACAGTCAAATTAAATTTTTATGAGCGTTTGAAATTCAAATTTTTACAACATTGGATTTTCACTCGATTACTCATGTAGCGATTTCCTTATTTTGTTGCAATTCAAAAACGAACAACTGTAGATACATGAAAATTTCACTGAATGTTTAAATTAGCATTTTCTATACACCATACAACTTTGAAAATATTTTGACTCTTTTTGAGCTGTTTATGGACATTTTCAGTTTTCAATTTTTTTTAGTTTTTTTTTCTATAAATATCAATAAAGTTTTATCTGTTGGGCCAAAAAGTGTAAAAATTTAATACAAGGCTCCTGATATATTGTTACAATATCAGTTGAAAAATATTAAAAATACATAGGCACGATTTTTTTTTATAAGCATTTAAAGTTGGAATTTTGACAAAATTTATCAAAATCTCGAAAATTATCAATCGTTGGAATTAAAAAACTATAAAATGTTCAGTTTTTATAACTAAGAGTTGAAAAATTAAAACAAAGATTCTCTTAAATAATTCATACTGTAACCAAAAAATCTAAAAAATATATAAACACACTTATTTTTTACAGACATTTTAATTTCAAATTTAGACAAAATTTCATATTTAAACCAAGAATTACGATTTTAGTTATTTTGTTGTGATTGAATAATACTATTCGTGGGTACTTAAAACTTCTAAAGTGTACTATTATATTATATCTATGATAGTATCACGGTTTTTGTTGATGTATAACGCGTTATAAGTATCTAATGGATATTGTGATATGATTAATTTGGAATTTATTATAGGTACCTATTATAGGTCAATTTTTTGTTTAATACCATAGATATGTATATAATATGCCTTATACATAGACTGACATACCATCACCGCTCAGAATCGTTTTTCTTATACAATGATATTATATCATTGAATTCAAATTTAATACCATCCATTATACAGTGACCCACTTGTAACCTACTGTACAGCAGAGCGACACCCACTTGCCCACCTTTTTACCGTTATGATTGTTTCAAATGTCAATAATATTATAATTCTAAAATTTCTATCGAAGTTTTCTTTTGTAAAACAGCCAAAGTTACAGTGATTTAACAGTATTCTCATTGTGAACAATAATAATATGTATTATATTACTGCATTATAAATTATAATACAAGGTTATCATCTAATGAGAAATAAAAAAAAAGTCGATTTCAAAACTGAAGATAGTTGAAAATAAAATCGTGTTCGGCTGATTACAATATTTCGTACACAAACAGTCGTTGTAGGTCGTGTATATGTATAAATAGTAATTTATAACTTTTTATTTTTAATGACTACATTCATATTCTTTTCTCCAATTTCTGTTTTTGATATCCCGCAGTGATCCAAGTGATATAACTATTGTTGTGTGCTTAAGGGCACTTTTTTAAGTTGTGATTTTTTTTTCTTGTTCACTTACGTAATACTCCGTGGTATTGTGTGATTTGGAATTTGTATTAAAACTTTAATAACAAATAAATGGTCTTACAAATAAAATGCTGTACAAAGTCATCACCAAAGTTTACTATTGTTCATTTTATTTTCACTGGTATTGTGTTTTTGCGTACGAATACTATATATAAATAAAGAACGTGAAAAATCGAAAAACCAATTTTCTCGCTTTGGATTAAAAATAAGTATATAAGAACAATATTTTAATAATTTATTTCAGTTGACTCTTGTATTTTTACTAAGATTCAGGAAATTAATAAAAAACCGTGGTTATCGATAGTTGTAAGCGGTTACATTTTAATTGCATAATAATATTATTAAAAAAAAAATTCGATCAAAAATTGCCCGTTAATGTTATGTCTATAATAATTAAATTCAAAGATTATTTCCTTTCTTAGAAGTATAATAAATTAATATCATCTAATATTGGAGTATTTTTTTTTTTTTAACGACAGTTTGTTAATTTTGTTAGTTTTTTTTTTGTTATTGCGGGTGTAAAGGTTTCAACAGCTAGGACATTAGCCTATATTTACATTTACATTAATTAATATTGCCAATATCTTAGCTAAATTACAGCATTTAATTTTTTTTTACATTTTATTTCGGTGTTTACATAGTTATCTTAGCTTTGTGTTCATTTTTATTTAATATATCTTATTGCGTTTTTGTCAGTGGTTTAATACATTTATTAAAATGTACTATGTTATTCTTTTCACTCTATATTAATTCTATTCAGTTTTCTTTCAGATGTATTTCCGGTATTTCCAAATGTAGATATTTTAATTTATTTAATGTGAATTGAATCTGTTATAACATTGTAAGTTATACATTTAAACAAAAAATAATAATTGTTATATTTGTACTCTTATCGTTATTGAATGTATTATTTGCAGTTTCGAAGCACAGCAGTTATATTATATTATAGATCCAAAATATTATTTTGCATTATGTAATGACAAGCGAATAATTTCTTATTTAAATATTTTCGTTTCATAAGTCCTTTATATTATGATTATAGTATAATAATATTATGATACAGTATTTTTTAATTTTATACGATTCTTATAACAAAATCGTAATGATACTTTAATATAAATTAAAAACAACAAAATAATAACACAAGTTATGAAAAAAAGGATATACATAAAGAATTTTATACATACCTATATAAGGCTTGGTTCCGGACAGTGATGATGCTAATTTTTTTCCATGTAATGTAGCTGCTATATTGAAGTCGGTAATATGTGCGTGACCTATAAAATAAAATATTAAGATATAAAATGGTCGTTTATATGGATATACCATGTTGTTCATCGTATTGTTATAATATTAAAATATTAGTTGTATGATTAAAACCTTGCATAGTATTCCTAAGACTTTGTTAGATAATTATCTTAAATTAATAATATTTGAAAATGTTTATTTTAAAATTATTTATTTTTTTAAATCATTAAATTAACCCATAGCTTATAGACTATAGAGTATAGTTATTTTAACTATAGATAAGGAATACATAATATATTAATATGTATGAACCTAAAACAACTACGTGGTCGTTGTATCATATAGGTATTACATTTAATATACATTTTCATATTTTCGATTATATTTAAAGTTAGAGAGTTATTTTATAATTTGTATTATAATAATTATTTTTTCTTTTTTAACCCTTTTTGGAGTAATCCTAAAGCTCCGAACTCATAATATCCTAAATTAAAAAGTTTTTTTGTAGTTTATTTAGTAAATCTCCGCAACTGAACAACATTAAAATATGGTAAAGGGACATAGGTACCTAATCGAAAGTATGAAATGTTTTCATATTAAAATTAAAAATAATATTGCATTTTAGGCAGATAATATTTTCCAAATGTACTCATGCAATATTGTGTACTTTGATTATTTTGTAGATTACATTGATTATTAACAGTTTAACCAAGACAAAATTTGTATGTAGGTTATAAACAATTTCATTGAATAACGAAAAAAAAATATATCAGCAATGTATAATATCTCGAGTGTTTTATGTTAGTGTCTTTAAATTCATAATCAAGCCTTCGTGTTTAAATTTTAAACACTAATTGGTTTTTATATTAATTAATGTGTATAAAAATCGTTCTTATACAAGTAAAATCAAAATCTCAACAATTAGTATAATAACCACATGCCTTAAAAATGGCAATTAATTAAATTTAATCTTATATTCTTATTTGAGAAATAAGAAATCGTTAGTTTTAATAGATATAATGAATTTATCTGAAATATCTGATGCCATTTAGTTTGAGTAAAGCCCTTAACTAAGTGGTTTTAAAACGTGCGGTGATCTTTAACCCCAGATATTGATGGACTTGATGGTGCAACAGCGGCTGAAGAATAATGTTTCACATTAATTGACAATGTAATTTCCTGCCGATGGCACTGGGTCGGCGTATTTAATGAAAAAAAAATTGACTTTCTAGTAATATAATAGATAATAATATGATTTCAAGGTGATTTTAAATCACGCACAATTTAGTTCATCCACGATCTGCATTTTGTAAGTTTCATAACGTAATGCATTAAAACAATAAATATGTCTATCCTTACCTTCTTCGTCTAGCAGAATATTCTCCGGCTTTATGTCCCTGCAGAGAAAGCGTGTAAAAAGGTATGGTCAAAAGTTGTAATCAGTCAAATCGTATATTAAACATATTATTTCAATACTTTATATATTTTCAACCGAATTTCAAAATTCAAAAATTTTTATACTTTTAAATAATATTTTTCCATTATACCGATGAATCTTCGTCGCTATCAATAATTTACCGCGATAAGGATGTAATCAAGTCGCAGGTACCTAGGGTATATGGTTACAGCAGGCTCAACGCGAAAAAGCATTAGTCGATCGAGAACGTCGGTGGTTATTACTATAATATACTCTCGTGCAAAAGGATGATACGTTTTTGTTGTTGTTATTGTCGTCGTTGAGATCACTCGACGGTAGAGATGAGGCTCAATCAATCACCTGCGGCGACCCATTCACACGTCTTGCCCACCCACCCACCCACTGCGCAGACCCACACGGACACGCACGTGAGCGTCCTCACCGGGTCGAGGGCTGCAGAAATCACTCAGCCATAGCCATCCGAAATAATGTGTGCCAGTATTGTGTATTCACAATACAATCACGACTCACTAGAAACTATTATTTGTCGATTTAAAAACAACATAATATAAAATTATTTATAAACAGCGACGGTTCTTTCGTCAGTAAAACGGTCTCGTTTTCTCGGTAGATTGGTGATTTTGGAAATGTATTTTTCATACACAATTATTCGAAGTCGTTACATCGAACCACTGTTCAACCTTACTTTGAATAATATATATCTACTTAGTATTTACACTTATACGAGTACCTACCTATATATTTGTTTTCTCGAAAATTATTTATGTTTTCGAAAACGTTTCGATTTACAGTGAAAACGACTCAACCGTAAATGACGGAACCATCGCTGCTTAGAAATAATGTCTAGTGACTGTTTAGCAAAAGAAAAAAAATTCAAGTCAATTCAGCTGCAGTGGTCACCGGTGTTAACCAACATCGCCTCCTCAGATCTAAGAAAAAAGTGAAACTTATTAAAACAATTATGAGGTTAGGAAGAGTTCGTTACCTAGTCGTTACTAGCCGAAATATTGGAAGATTCGCCAACATTGAGACTAAAACCAAGAAAGCCACCTTGGAAGATGGCCAGAGACCTAATGAAATCCGGGTTAAAAACGGGTAAGAGTTGGCGTGATCAATGGACATAATCCAACGTACCGAACAATAACTTTGTACCAGACCCCAATCAAGGAGTTATGGGAATGGAATTGCCTGGAAAGGAATGATCTTTACTAAATCGCATTCGTACTGGCCATGGCTGTTGTGCTGACATGATGTACAAATAGCGACTCCGAGATAGCCCAACATGTGACTGTAATGATCACAAACAAACAGTAAAACAAATCATAGCAGAATGTCGATTGAGAGAATTTAAACAGGTCATTGAGGGAATCCACGGGATTACACAGGATGCAATAAAATGGATAAGAGAACTGGACATGCGTCTGTGAATGTGGTGCAATAATTAATTACATACTAGTCGTTTTAGTTAGTATACTATATACATCTTACGCGATATTGTTTTTTATCATCATTACCATAATTATTATTTTTTGAAATGTATTCACTTTATTCTATTATAGGTATATCTTCATAATTTTATCTGATCGAATTTGCTGCAATGTTGATCTTTTGTCGAGCCGTACGAATAAATAAATAAGCGAAAAAAAAATGTAATCACCTTGTTAGGTACACACTGTAATCGTACATGTACAACAATACTCACATACCCACTTGATCAATTCGTATATTATTAATAATAGTATGTGAGGGGGCGAAGACGGGCGAGGTTCATCTGATATAGAACATATTTAGGTAATAGCTGGCATTATACTGAGGCGTAAGTACCACTACGACTCGACACCAAAGCACCACGTTTCGAGTTTCCTTTAGCATAAGCGTAGTTTATCTCGTATAATAATATTGTGTATTGTTGTTGGCACATATACCTACCTACCTTGTGGTATATTGCTATTTGTAACCGCGTTGTACAATAGAGGCGCACGTCATGTACACTCTGTTACTTTTTATACGTATATCCGGTACCGGTAACGTGTAAGTAAGCGGGTATAATAATAGTACGACGGCTATAAATTATAATAATACGCGAATGGCGTAAATCCGCACACCTATAATATAATACGTACGACATAATAACACGTCATAATACCTACGTATAATATCGCGCGCGCATGTCGCAGACGTATTTACTCATATACGGTGTTAGAAGTGAAGTTAATGGCCGAGAAACTATCTGTAACAACATAATATCGGTGTGCTCAGAGCGGATACGGCGAACGTTCTAGAAAACATAGGGAGATGATAAAGAGTAGGTATGTGGGTGTAGTAGTTGGGAATGTAACGAAAAAAAAAGAAAGAGAAAAACCCTCCGCGAAAACCGCATTTGGCGTACACCACGAACGATATTATACCAGTCGTGATTGGTGAATCGTTTTAAACACAAAAATAGTATACTCACTCTTTGGTCTTTTCTTGTTTTTTTTTTTTTTTTATTAAATTTGTCCGTTCTTAAAACGCAGCTGTTTAACGTTATAATAATAAATATATAATTTGTTGTATTTCGACTTTTGTTGACTTTATATTAATTTAAAACAGAATATTATTGTCGTGCATAAATAAATAATAATCGATATTGAATTAGTGGATTTTTTATATTTCGTAATCATTGAACGTTTTGACAGACGCGCCAAAGTTAAAGTGCATTTCGATTTTCCAGGAAATCTTTACAGCTTTGCACCTCTTAACTAAACTGGAAATTATATTATATTATATTATTATTTTCGTTACATTTTCGTGGAAATGATCAAACAAATATTCTGATGATTTTAAAGTTATAAAATTTAAAAAAAAAAACGTAAGTCATTATACTAATAACATAAAAACACATTTTATAATACCAAAACATAGGTAGGTGGTAAATAATTAGAATTTTAATCGATTATATTAAAATAACTAATCGTTCGAGTAGGTACTTAAAATATTATTATTTTCAAAAACACAATAATCGATTATTATTGGGCATTTGAGTGTTTCGATGAGTGGTTTACGTAAACAGAATTATTATTTGTCTACAAACAACACAAATACGATTATAATAATATTACAATTGTGGTTTGGATGTTGATTACAATGTTTTGTTATGTCCACTCTAATATTCGTGCTGAATTAGTTTGTAAAAAAAAGGATTTCACAATATTAATATTAAAATTCGATGTTACAAATCAACATCATCGATGATAAATTGACAATAGACCTATAATATTATTAACGGTCCGAGAGACAGACCCTCCCAAAACGACTCTCTCCAATAGACGGATTACATCGTTTTGCTGTTCTCGCCGTAAATGTCATTAATTTCCCGATCGAAATATCAGACCGATGTTTTTCGGTGAGTAGGTTTATTACGATATTCTTCAAAACCAAATTTATGTATATTATCGAATTTTTTTTCCAAGTCCTACCCATCGACGCGTTTCCAATACGTCCGGAACTCGTTCAACCCGAAAACGTCTTAAATATCCAAAACAACCTACCAATTTTTTATTTACCGGATTATGAATTAAACTATAACCGACATCACACTCGATTCAAACTAACAATCATATCAATACAAAACATATGGTTCATACATTATATTTTTATACACGCCAGTGCAGCTTTACTTTCGCCCTCGAAACACACTAAATTATTGTTGCGGTGTGTATACCTACTCACCTGTGAACTATATGCTCGCTTTGCAAATATTCCAGCGCGGAGCCAATTTCGCACGCAAACAGTTTGATTGAATTTTCGCCGAACTTAACGTCTTGACCCAAGTGGTACCTCAGGTCACCGCCCAATAACAAGTCTGAAACCATGAATAGGTCTTCCTCGTCTGAAACACAGTGTATAGGTACCTACCGGCTAGTTATTGATATTCGACATGGTTTTTGATTTTCCGTCGTCGTCGTTTGACGTTTCGCCGGAACACAATAATATTATTATTATCGATAACTTATGCGATGAAATATTCAAGTGCTGTACAATAATGACGAGCAAAGTCCTAAAGTATACCGCCTGATGATCGAATATCGCATAACCGATAAAATATTTTTAATGAACTACAATAATAATATGCAGTTAGTATATCGTATTCCGTGTTACTCGCTATGGTTAGTATAATTTTTTACTTCTGCTGGGTCAACTCTCAAACATTAAATTACCCAACTACACATTGGTTAAAACAAACTCGTTCGTTAATATGTGTCTAAAAAATCATACCACTATAATAGCCCATCATCAGTTGTACAACAATCGATCGATCGATACAGTAAGATACGTCTAGTTTGTTTTGAATTCAGTAAATTGAATAAATTTCAGGGGTAACATGTTTCGTGTGTCTTGCGCCCGCCTCTACCACATCCTAATGAGATATATTGACCGATTTCGTGTTTTCAACAAAACGATTTCTGTGCACTATTAAAATATGCCGTTAGCCTTATTTAAATTACTTGTAATTCAATAATGAAAAAAATAATAATATTTTACATTTTAATATCAGAAGAATAATAAAACGATCCCAAGCACTCTGTACCGTTAGTCGGGACTAAAGTAGACAGTGAATTGGTATAGTGTATTATAGTAGGTACTTAATATAGACTGTAAACACTTAAATGAGGTTAATTTTTTTTATACTCTAACATAATGAAAAACGGTATGCTATACATATTTCATTTTCATCAATGCAATATACCTACCTACTTACACTAAACCAATTAAAACTGTTTTTGAATTCATAATTAAATTGAAAGAATAATAAGACATCGCTCCTCTCAGAATCTAAAATAGATAGGCAGGTGAAATATTTTTTTATTAGTTTTTCTTTTTTACAACAAATTTTTCTTTTGATAATTAATATTTAATACTTGTCAGCTGATCCAGCACGGCATTGCCCTTGACAAATTAAATAATGCCAGTGAGGATTTACCCTGTTTTAAGCTCCAACAAATACTGTAAGCTACACGTGTTTTTAACACGATCATTCGGTGGTTTTGACCAAATATACAAGTATTTAAGTCCAAATAGAAAGGTACAGGACTAAAATGATATCCAATTATAATAACTTTTTTTTATTTCCTGTGACAAATAGCAGTACCTATGGGCGACCTTATATCGGCAAAACAAATATTCGTTTTTTATGAACCGACAAAACCTGTTTTTTAGCACCGTCATCTTTGAAATGTCAAAATTTAAAAAATTGTCTTCAAAGTGCATATTCTTGGATATAGGATTACTTATGTACCACATTTCAGAATCAAGAGTTCGATAGACTATTTGCTGTGGATCGCTTACGCCCACAAGAATTTGCCTTTTATTTATATGGATATTATTTCATTAAACTCAACTAACCTGTCAACTATTCTATTTCTGCAATCGGTTATATAACTTATAACTAAATCATTTTTCTTTTTGCGGTTTGATGTTTCACAATTGTTTTGTATTTGCGTTTATATTGCTTAAAGCTTCGTGTATATCTCCAATATTTATTGGATTTTCTGGTAGTACTTTTTGACGACCAGCATCATAAATAATTTTTCCAAGTCATTTTACGACATCATTCATGAGCTCAGATATACCTCTTGTATTTGAGATACTTCTTTTAGAATTATTATTTTATTTTTTTTTTTTGGTTTAGAACAAGGATCATCGACCGCTTTTCTCTTAAAA
Source organism: Macrosiphum euphorbiae (assembly GCA_949089665.1). Lineage (NCBI taxonomy): Eukaryota > Metazoa > Arthropoda > Insecta > Hemiptera > Aphididae > Macrosiphum > Macrosiphum euphorbiae. Next base: position 67,800,233 of record CARXXK010000003.1, on the reverse strand, counting down.
TTTGAGTTTATAATTTATTTGTTTTTCGAAGGTAGTTGTCGAATATAATATATGGTTCCAGTTTGTGCCGAATCAATTTCTTGGAAAATACTTAGTTTTTATTTTCAGTGTATATAGGTACACTATTATTACAAAAAACTTTTTTAATATACTGCTAACCAATATTTTCATTAATAATGTATTAATATTAACTGGTCCAATACAAAAATACTGTGTAACAGATTTTAATTATAGGTAACAGTACCTAGGTATAGAAATGTTTTCGTTGGAAACGTCGAATCGATCAATATCTCATTTGGCGGAATCGGGTTCTTCACAAATATTAGTCAGATAATATTAATTGTTATGTTATCTCATTTAAAAAATATATGCATAAAATTACAATATACTAGGTATAAAAAATAGGTGTTGAACAACGATTAATAACGGTTCTAATGAACCCGGTAATAAAAATATCTCATACTAAATTTAGTTATCTTAACAAAATTTCGATTTTAACCCATTAAATTACTCGAGGAACTCAAATAAGATGTTCACTATTACCAAGAAATAATGTTTATTATATCATTATAATAATATAGCGATTATACTGAACTGCTATTATGAGATAATATTGGAATCTTAGACATTTTTGTTTCTTTAGTATAACGGTAAGTATACTGAATGCCATACAGAGATTACACACAATTCTGTTGAACAGATTTGCAATTTGTTCCTCAGATGAGTAAGATAAAATATAATATTTAAATTATTCGTTCATAGCCTTACACAGTTAAGCATAACTAAATAATCTGTGAACAATTCGCGTCGATCAATAATTTATTTTAAACAAAATAACTACAACTGAAGTACCTACGTACAACGTAATACCTACGCAGGTATTTTGCAAAAACATTTCGGTTGATTCAAACGTATAATGTCATAAAAAGCGTACAGTCTCAATTATTAATATGTATTATTGACATAGGACTAAATATTTTTTAATGATGCATACCTTGAAAAGAGAACCATAGATTTACCAGGAACGGATGTTCGAGAGTGGTTAATATTTCCATTTCTCGTAGTACATTTTTTAAGGCGTCCCTTTCAACGCAACGACTCTTCTGCATGTACTTCATTGCGTACATTTGACGAGAATTTTTTTTCTCCACTATACACACCTATAATATAGACAAAAATCAAACTCGACTTGTATAGAATTATTAACAATTATTAACAAATATCAATAGAATTTTAAAACATCTAATAGGCTAATAAGTTTCATATTATATATCATAATATAATACTCTAGTCTACAAAATCACACCACATTAATCAATTATATACTTCTACAATAATACATTGTACGAGTTCTAGATATGTTTATAGTACAAAGCTATTAAAATTAAATGCAAACACTATGTTGACAATATATTATATTGACTACCCTGCAAAATGTCAACAAAAAATGGTTTTAGAGGAGAACCCTATGCCATGTTTCAAGCCCAGACGATATCGTATATTTACTAAATGGCCTGTTGTAAGCGATAATATTATTGTCTCAGTATTATAATGGTTTGACACTTACCCTTATGTGTAACAGTACAATTAATTATTGTTATTTTTTTTTGGTGACACAAATAATATTGTTCTTACCCCAACGGCCAACGCATACTGGTGAATCATAATGCAATTATTCAACTCAAATAATGTGGTAGCTGGTAGGTATATATAAAATTAAGTATTGCAATTTAATATTTATGCGTTATATAACTAGTTTTTATCTCTTATCATCATTAGTAGCGTCAGCGCGGGGGGGGGATGTAGGTAATAATAATTTCCTGAGTTGTTAAATTTAAAATTTAACTTACTGTACCAATTTGTTTTCGATTAAAAAGAGTATAATATTATGTAATATATTCAAATAAAAATAATAAATGTTTGGAAGAAAAACTCGTAGTAAAATATTAAAATATTAGTTCAGTTTTGAACGGTGTACCTACCTACCTACCTACCTACCCATCTACACATAATATTATATCTAACGTCCGTATGCATAGTCAATGTATGTGTCATAAATTGAATATGCATACAGACATAGTAGTGTATTGTTTATGATAATATGTCACACATGTAAATGTTACCTTCAATTGAATGCCAAACAATTATTTAGGTTTAATCAGTCCAATATAATTTAATGTCTTGTCGTTAACTATAATACTATATTATAAGTTCAATCCGTACTCGCTGCAATGTTTATTCATGAATAAAAGTGGATCGTATAACAAGCTGATAACTATAATATTATTGTTATACTTAACGGGATTCACTAAAATATATCACAACGCTATAAGATCCAGTAAGTTATCATAATATTGACAATTAATGGTAAAAAATAAACCAATGAGAGCATACAATCCGTAAATATAAGCATGGCACAATATAATAATAGATGTAAGAAAAATCAGTGGCAATGGAACCGAACCGGAATTTTTAAATTTAATAGGTTCTATTAAGTTTAAAACTAAAATAATTGTATTTATCATAATTTATTAGTATTACTATTGTGTGTATCTTCTGTAGTATACTAATATATAAAAGCGAATGTACGTCTGTTTGTACTTTATGCATTCCTGCAATAATATAATAATAATTCCTAGCTATGGAACTATGGTAAGTTGTGGTGATTATACACTCTCGCAAAGGTTTCTGGCATATCACATCCTATTCTACGTACACATCATACGCTAATGCAAATCGTTTTTCATAAATAATAAATATATTATGAAAACATCACATCACAAGATAATAATTCAACAGCATGGCTATCGAGAGTATCGAAATGATACAGAGACCCAGCTAGTGGAGGTGCTCCAACGACTTTGACAAAATAAAAATGACCTTCAAGTTAATAAGACGACCATCGGTTAATAGTTTCAGTGTATTCGAGTCTTATTATATCTCTTGTTGTGTTGTTTATTTTTGTATTTCGTATTATTTTGATTACCTTATAAAAATTTATTAAAACGTTGCAAATTGCTATATTTATTTATTAAACACATATAGTGTAATATTATTGTAGCAATGTGTAAATCCAAATTAATCGATGGTGACAACCTATAATGACGTTATCACTTCGTGTACGAACACAGAATTTAACATTGAAAATTGATGTGCCCATCATAATATTCTTTGCAGTGGTACGAGAATTTCTACGAACAATGTCATTGAAGCTACATGGATCCTCCAGAGCATCGTTATAGTTGGCTGGTATTGGCGAAAGACTTGCCCAGTACACATCGCAAGGAAATATGGTTTTTTACATGTGCGAGTCTGCAAGGTGTTAATTTAAACCTCCGCTCCGAGTGCAAGACTTCTCACAAAGTCACCAAACTGCAGGTATGGTTTTTCACCTGTGAGCGTCCGCCGGTGTCTAATCAAATCTCCACTTCGAGTGGAAGACTTCTCGCTTACCGGTATGGTATTTCGTCATCTGTGTGGATCCGCCGGTGCACCGTTAGTTGGCTTTTATGGGCAAACGATTGCACATTGCACTGGAACTATTCTTCTCACGCGCGAGTCCTCCGGCTACACTTGATCGATCATTTTAGAAAATTCATACCAACACGCTAGAAGTCCTTCAATCCATGCGGAGATTTAGTTAAACACCGGTGGACGCACACGGGTGAAAAACCGTACCTGCAGTGTGATGAGTGCGAGAGGTCTTTCGCTCGAAACGGAGAATTTATCAAGCACTAGAGATAGAGATGCTTAAATCGTTTCCGCCTCTATCATTACTGTCGTGATGCATATTTTTGCAGTTCCAGATAAATTATAATAGGTGAACCAAATTAAAGTTAACAAAGTCCGGCTGATTTTTATTTGTGAATATAAACACGAATATATACTGACGTGTATTTTATTTTTGTACAATAATGACGTGGTTACTACACTATTGTGTTTACGGTTTATTAAAATCTATTAACTTCGTCAGTAAGTATTTCAAGCCAGTATATTTTTCTGTATTACTCCTACTAAGAGAATTATTAAATGAAAATCGTATAAGTAATCAGAATGAATAATAAGATAATATTATGACTACGACTGGGTCCTGGATTGGAGTATTTAGGTAACTGACACAATAAATTAATAATATATGTTATATGGTAGTTGTTCGTCTTTATTAACTATAATAAATTGTTGGTCCCTTAGTAAAAGACAAACCCATAACAAAGTCCATAATATTATAATGTCGCATTTCACAATTAGGAATATCCAAATGCAATTTTTTTAGCTGGCCTACCCACTATAATATCAGTGTTTTACTAATGTCGAATTGTAAAATAAATGTCTTTAAGAACAATAATATCATAAAACATACTTAGTATTATAGTTAATGATTATTATCCTTATTCCATAATATAGTACAAACAATTTAACAACTCATTAGCTACTTATTAGAATTTCGATTTAGATACATCAACATTTTCAAAAAAGTTACCCACTAAATAATTTGCAGTAAAAATAGGGGGGGGGGTTCTCATTTTAAAATCATATGTTTCTATCACCACAGGAACCCTCCTTAAGTAGTACAACAAATATCGGGAATTTGAAAATATGGTCTTTAGATATACTTAAAAAATCTGAAAATCATAATTTGAATGAATTATTGTAAGGGACGAAAATAACCCTGTTTCTATTATATATTTTTGAAGATTCATGAGTAAAAATTAAATTACCACATTAGTACAAAAAGTAAATAAAAATCGTGATAATTCCAGCCCAGCAGTGAAATGTAAAAAACAAATGTTACTGATTAATAAAATATCTAATACTCTAATCAAAAATTGTCATTTGAAATTAGAATCATACATAATAATAGTTACATTTTAATAGTTCGGTTAGAACCTAACCGAAAACCGTTATTTTATTTTTGGAGAACTGACACCGATAAATTCAAAAGGTTACGGTCCCTGGTTAAAATATGAAAAATCCACGCCATACAAATGTTGAACCTTTTCATGATTGTGTTCAAAATGTGCAAACTATTTATAAGACTATAAATATTATGGTAACCTAAATAAAAACTACATTGTATATATTTTACAAAGATATTATTTGTAATATATTTTATATTAATATGTTTAATCTCAATACTGTAAGTAAATTTATAAGCACATATTATATACTCTCACTGACACACACACCACACACACACACACACACACACAGATACATATATAATTTAAGTACATTAAATACATTTTATGTACTCAATAAAATGCTAAAAGTTATTTTGGATGTTAATTATAGATAAAACTATAAATTATATTATTTTTGGAGAAAAGTTCAAGTGGATAGCAATATGTTGCACGGAATTGCCTTTTGGAAAAAATATATATACACAATACACATTTATATTTATTAAGCTACAACCTTTTCATCGATTCACGTAATTTAATTTAAGTAACTTTGTTAACGATTCGTGTGATTAAGAAAATTGAAAATTCGATTCTATTCAACTCATAATGGAATTCAATTGCTATATACGGTATTGTGTATGTAGAACTATTTGTATCGAGTGGCAACACAGTGAGTATTAATATTAAAGGATTTTATGTGTTTTATACTACGTTACCTAAATTGCCTAGACATTTAATTTTAATACAAAATTGTCTAATTAGTAGAAATTCTATCACCCGGTATACGAACGTTTTTATTCTTAAAATTAAGTAACTCATAATGGTCAGTATTCAGGGATAGAAAAACCACTAATTGTAAACATTTTATGGGTCCTACGTGAAGTTATAAAAAATTGTCGAAACGACAGCGTACTAATGAAGACACACTAGTGTAATTATTATAGTTTATAATTTTAATTGATCAACTCGTAAATGATACTTGTACGAAATGTACACTTATGTTTTTCTTTTTAATACTTTTATCTATTTGAATTGTATTAGGTATATTTGATATATCCATCAAAATATTATTAAAAATTACACTAACGCTGATTGCTGGCGTACAAATAATTTATATTTTTTTTTTTTATAAAATCGAATATGACATTGTCGATTTTGTACGGTTTAACGATAGTTATTTAATTTTCAATAAATGATTAATTTAACAATAATAATTTACCAATTATTGTATTTGGACGCTTGCCCCGCCCATGGCTTATTACAACACGAATAATCCTTCACTGCTAATCGAAATTCGTTAAATTTCAAATCAAAAACATAATGCCAAGCTTTTAAAAAATACGGGATTTAAAATGGTATAAAACAAATTACAGTCACGATGACTGGATATTAAATTATTTACTATGAGATTGAAAAGAGAAAATATTATGTATAAAAAAAAAAAACAATTACTAATTGAACTTAAAATAAATATTTATTATGTACTCAACAATAAATATTTTAGTGCGTTTATCATGATTTGTATTATTTTATTTAACATTGACAATGAATTGTATGTTTTCATCTTGAACACAGTTCATTTAAACTAAAATGCTTGTATTATTTTTATATTCCAAGTAAAACAAATAACATTTTTTGGGATAATGAAAAAGCCTCATTTATTATAAATTAAAAAAAATTATTCTTGCAGAATACAATAAACGAAAGCGAAATTGAACCTTTCGAGATTAGAAATTTATGAATTGAACAAGGAAGCAGTCGTTTTCAAAAATAACTGAACTTTTATTTCATTTAAGCACGGTTTTGCTTATTAATAATGCTGTGAATTAATTCGCTCAGTCCATCCCAAAGTAGCTTTAATAATTTAATACCAATTTGAAAATGATAAATTAATTTACTAACAAAAAACAAATATAATATTCTAAGGAAAATATTTTCCAGATAATTTATATGTTTGAATTCAGTTATAAATGTATAATCCAATCTATTAATAACCCGCATGTGTATTGTCTCCGTCTCACAAGTGCGTAATATAGCAAATTGTATGCTCGGCAGATCACGTTTAGCTCCGTTAGCTAAAAATTGGGGTGAACTGATCACCTATAAAATTTAAACGCAAGATTATTGCCTCGGAAATGGCATAGGTTTTTTATTATATTTTAATTTTAAAGCTATGAGTATTCTAAGATGTAAAGACAATTTTAAATTTTAAATTTTAAAATACTCATAACTTGTTTTAAAATTAAAATATAATAAAAAGCCTATGACATTGCTGAGATAATAATTTTACCTTTAAAATGCATAAGAGACCCATCAATTCCAAACCAACGGAACTAAACGTGATTTGTTGAACGTAAAATGTTACGCACTTGTTTGACAACACATGCGGGTGCCATGTCCTCCTTAAGTCATAGACGATAACATAATATAGTGCACTGTATTAATTTATTACCTATCGGAATAAAATATTGTACATTTAGGTATATCTTATTTTTAGAAACTTGGGAATTAATTTATTTCAGTAGAACTTATTAAAGTAGTGGAAATTCTTTGAATTATATTTTTATTAAAATTACTTGAGTTACAAAAATTAAACAACTTTGAAAATATACATGTAATATTTAAAAATTGTTTTAAATTGTTTCATAAACTACTAAATTATTGATCACTTTATTTGTAGAATTCTTTTGAACCACAAAATTAAATAGTGTGATTTTGATCACTTACAGTTTATGATTGTTTTGTATAATATATTACAATGATTTATGAATAAAACATTACCTACTCGTGTTCAATATAAAATATAAAGCCAACTTGAGGTATTAAAATGATTTTTTTTCATATATGAAATCGATACTAGTAGGTATATAGTTACCTATTCAAATATTTATGAGGCATTATTAGAGCCACATTTTTATCATAAGCTTCTGCCATCCTAATGACACATAGGGTACCTATATAAGTACATATAGATATGTAAAACGCAGGTACGCGGTTAGTAGTGTAAATTTGGGTCAGATTGCGTGCGCACACATACTACCGATGAATTAAAAAATTTACATTGCGCATGAAACTCAAAAACATTTCCAAAATAAAATTCCTCAAAAGAATAGTATTTTCAGGTTCAATAGGTCAAGCATAAGCGCATAAAGTACAACTTGTCAGACATAAAATATTTTTTACGCAATTTCGGGGTTGTTATTATAATGTGTATTTTTAATTAGGAAAATGTGTGTTATCTTTAATCGATAAACCATAAAAAAATAACGTTAACCAACCCGCAATAAGGACTGCAGAGCTCGACCAAAACATAAAATGTCACCGACTGTAATATGAATCTAACGGCGTATATAGTACATTGAAATAGGTAGAGTATTAAAAAAATAATTTATAGATACCATTATTTATGTAATATTTTAAGACAATAATACTGAAGTGTAATCCACCAGATTATATTATTATTATATTCGTCTACACTAGTGGAAAATAATAAAAAAAACAACAACTAGGTTTTATTGATGTTTATTTTCCAGTTGAGTTCACCACAATGCTGTTTGAAATGCGAGTCTTAGAAATAATTGCTACGTCATGTATTTTTCATTGTTTTTCAGGATTACCAGCTATATACTCTATCATTCACATCAACGTGATATCGTCCAGGTAAAATTATATATTTTACTTAATTAAAAATATATGACAAAAATGATGCATACGTAGGTGTTTATTTAGTCACTGCATAATAATATTATGTTGATTACATTTTAATTATCATAACACACAAAACAAACTAAATACAACAACATAATATAACTCACAGGGTATTGTTAGTACTTACTTTCCCAAAACTGCCTTTACCGATTGCTCGCAAAATTTCAAAGTGATCAAAGTTTACTGAAATCAAAAAGAAAACTTTTAAAACATCTTTCAACATTAAAACTGCATAACATTCAAAGGAATTTATATCATAATATTATATATCAACAAATCTTTATAAATATATCCTTTGTAGGTTATTTCGAATAATAAAAATTAAATATAACTATCAGACATTTATTGGTAAGGGGGCTAAAAAGCAGACAAAACCGGAGGAAATTTATTTGATGGATTTTAATTTAAAAAAACGGATTATAATTGAATATAAGTTTACTAGGTTTTCATCGAGGTGGATTTTAATATTCTAATTATTGTTAGTGAATGCGTATTTTAATGTGTTAATATAAATACAAAAATATCATGTTATTATTCGTGGATATCATAGCTGTAAAAATAGATATTAAAAATCGCCTTGATGAACTTAATAAACTTGGTTATCAATTAAAATCAGTTTTAAAAATATAAATCAGTCAAACCAAATTCCTTCATTTTTGTCTGACTTTTTGGTCAATAAACCAATTATTTTCATTGACCACGGCCCCCTGAAGCACTCTTAAGATTTATTTTATGACACGGAATTTAAATAATATATTTAAAAGTAGTAAAATAAACGAAGTTTTGATTTTTGATGAAACCTATACTGGAGACTCTTCAAATTCACTAACAAAAATATGTTTCACTGAACAATTTTGAGCATTAATTATCTTGCCTAATAAAAGAAAAGAATTAATTAAAATAATATTCAAAAAAGTATAATTCAAAATGTATAATAATATTAATTTAATTTAGGTAATCTACGCGTACAATTTGTTTCATAAAATGTAAAAATAATTAACTAAGATTAAAATTTAGGTAGGTACTTATAGATTAAACTGGTTCTAAAACATTATTCTATAAGACTAACATCGTTTGTCCATATGTGTATGATATGATGTAGACATATTATATTTACATTAGTGAGGAAATCCAAGAGGTTATTATTTTTATTTTCTAGAAGGGAAATCATATAATTTGGGTAGATAATAGGTATCATGAATAATTTCAGTAGGTATGTATTTATATACTGTCTTAAATTACCGACGTTGATTAATTAATTATTCAAGTTCTAAATTAGTGTAAGCAAATCCGGTATATACCTATAGGTAGGTACTGTAATACTGTACTGTAAATACAGTGTTCACGGGATGATAAATCCAAATCTTAAATTAGCAACGAAACCTAAAAAAATATTCGTTATGAATATTTTGAGTTTATACATTCAGTGATAAACAAAATGACCTAAATATTACGTAATATATTATCATAAACGTGTATCATTGAACTTAAATTTATAAAATGATGGACGCAGTTTTCCTAAGAATATTTATACTAATTTTAAGTGGTTAGACAATTAATTATCCGACCACTTAAAATAAGTAGGTTTTCATGTAATTACTAATCAGTGAATAATAAATAATTAATAAGTTTGTTCGGTATTATGAGATTATTTCACGTTGAACACACAATGCAAATTAAAAGCTATACACATGACACATCTTCTCGCCAAGTATAGCTCATACTCTTATTTAAAAACATATTACTGTTTTAGTTTTAATTTTTTAAAATAAAGGTAAATATTTGATTATCTGAATTTTTTTTATCGTTACATTAATATGTTGGTATGATAGTCGGCCATAAATCGATAGGTAACAAACCTATCTAATTTAAAATATAAACTACATTAAAAAAAATATATATGGTATGAAACTTAAATTTTTTATTTCAAAAGTTGTATTTGATATTAAGCATGTACCGTCATAATAATATATCAAACCATTAAACATACCTTAGAAATTATAACGGCATTATTGTAATCGTATTAGGTGGAACATATTTAATATTTAATTGTTTTTAGTACAAAAGGCTTTGCATCTTTAAAGATCCTTATACGGCTTTAATAAGTTCAAAACATTTTTTAATAAAAGTTATAAAATTTAAATAAGAAAATCGAAAAATGAATGTTCCAACACTATGTGGTGATATTATTCAAACAGTTAAGTTTGAAAATAATAACATAAACAATAATATTATGTATCAAATATGTGATAAAATTATGTTTACATTTCGAATAAATATATTAAATAGGTACTATATAGTATATATTATTTCAAAACAGCATTCAGAATTTATACTCCTAAGTACCTAATGAACATGTGATCGAAACAAATGTTTACGGAATGTAGATCATATAAAGAAGCAAGATTCAAATTCGAAATTTACTCAAACTTACGTGAAGCCATAGGACCAGACATATCAAGTGATAACCTAAATCCTTCCTAAAAAAAAACCTGACCGAACACACAAATTTAGAAATAATATTTTTCCCATGTACATAATGTATATAAATACATTACAAAAAATATATAATGTCATCTGATGTTATATTGTAATATTATAAATATAGAGCGGATTTGCATGCATCTGAATATTTATTTTTGTTGATCGTATGATATAAGTAATAGATCAGTAATCGGTGAAATAAAATACGTATACCATGATAAGAAATTATCCATTGACCATTGATATTATCACAGACCTATTAACTAAATAATAGGTCTATGCACATTATTTCCGTATTTGCTTTCAGTCGTAATTCACGTGTTTATTACTTAATATATTGTTTTAATTAAATCTTCAAAAAATAATTTTGCTAATATTTGTATGAATATTTTTTTATTTTTCATGTATATTTCAACATTTTAGTGCATAGTTGGTTGGTTTTCAACGTATATAAATCCGCTCTCTAATTAAAAACGTTGTATTAACATTTGAAAAACTAATGGACTTAGCTGCTGAAGTTTCAGATCGATAATAATAATAATAAAAAACAATCGAAGTAAATTTAATACCTTGGTGCCTATTATCAGAACTCTGTTATGGGTCCCACACATTCACCATGAACAGTAGAAAACGTTAATATGACTTAAAGTTTATGATTAAATGTTGTAAATAATATAATTGGAACTTATAGTCTTGGGTCCCTCGGTGAAATATCTAAAGTAAAACTTTGGAATCCGACTGAAATACTTTGACTAAAAAAAAATAACGGCACAAATAATTATTCAGTTTTTTTTTCGTTTGTTTTCTAGACAACTAGAAATAAATTAATGTTCGAATAAAATGTCAGATTTTTTTTAATTTTTCTTCAAAGAACGGCCAAAGTTCTTCGTAATATTACTGCTTCCGACTATTATGCTTCAACATGAAAGAGCTTTCGAAAATGACTTTCAATTATACGTCAGGCTTATAATTGGTTCTGTACATTTACATTTCGTACTTGTCCGGGGCTTACAGTTTTTGAGCCTATAAAAGAGGTAAAAAAATAGCACTTGTTTTTTTTTTTTTTTAGTGCAGATGCTTTTATCAAAATCCTTTTCTGACACGAAGTAACGGAAATAAACGACGAATGCATAAAAAGTAAAGCCTCGTATGTTTTCTTTTACCCGAGTCGAATATTTGTTTAAGGAATTGCGGCACAATATGCACAATAATATAAGTAGAAAAAGGGCAAAAAGTTCATAAAGTTAGAGTCTTATGAGAAAATCCATATTGTATCCCATAGAATATTATATAACATGATGTTATATTGTGCACTCCATGAACTGCTTTGCAAAATCAATGTTTTGTTTACATATGGACCAAATGCAATAACATAATATTATGTTATTAAAATATATAATGTTACACTCAAGTTAATTCATCAAAGTCCTACCTACTCGAATACGCTCAAGTTGTACTTTATTTATCTTTTAAAACTATTCCGTAATATATATATGTTTAATTATGTAAATCTTAGGAAGTTATCAAGAAGGTGCGAATATTTGTTGGTATAAGATTGAATTCAACAGTAGGTTGATAAATGCTAATTTATTCGTGTTTAATATTGCTCTTGGCTATTTCCGCATAAAATGTTGGGTTCTTTGCAAATATAATATAATATAATTATACATATGTATACATTTACTAATGAACTAACGATTATGACGTTATGAATAGTTGCATTTATGTACAAACTGTGGCAACTTATTACGTGTGTCTGTGTACAAACATTATTTACATTTAAATTATATTTTTGCCTGTATAATACCTACCTATCTATAATAATAACTATTGGTAACTGTCATTATAACTGTCATGGATTTATATTTTATATTTCGTATCATATTAGAAGAAAAATGATAACAATATGCTAAATGCATCAACAATGGTTATAATTAGGCGTGTGTGATTTATTGTGATTGCCAATTAGAACGAATACATAATAATATTAGATTAATTTACAGTCAAATTTGAAAATATTATGGAAACACTATGCATTTAAATATATAAAGAAGAGGTCACCAACCTTTTTCAATAAGTGAGCCATGTTTCAAGCATCTAGTTATTGACTACTTACTGTCTATTTGTTTAGGTATATTGATATATTATTTATATTATTACATAAAGCATAATAATAATTAATTGTATGATGATGTTCTTATTTTTTTTGTTTTTCCATCGGAAACCGGAAAATTGTATGCTTTTATTCTTTAATAAGTAGGTACTTTACTTCGTATATAAAGCGTAAAAGTGTGTTCAAGTCTTAAATTTTAAGATAACGCGTACGTGATCAACAGATATTGGTATAGTATATTTGTAATGAGATAGACTAATATTACTCTAAGGATCCTCGGTGACTTCTAATATAGTCAATAAAAAAATTGAAATAGTTTGTTGAAATATCGTTTTTAACGTTTTCCAATCCAACTTATCAATAAATCAATACACAAATTAAGTTTTCATAGAGTTCTATGATGGGTTTATCTTTGTAATTTATTTGAGTACGTGTCAACACAAGTTGTAGGTTTTTATTTATTTATTTCTGTCATGTTTATCTGAACACGAAACAATTACTTTTCTGTGCCAACATTTCATGTTTGTTGGGTAAAAATTGTTTTTGAAATCCTTTCATAAAAGACGAATAGTTTTGGTCACTCTGTGAAAAAAAATGACCACAATGGTCTTTAACGTCATTTCGTATTATAAGTTTGAAACACATCTTACTCCGACATCGGTTGTTTCAAAATATTATTGTGCGGTGACTTTTCACGTCATTTAGAACAAAAATGTTCAAAGTAGATTGTTTTCAACTATAATAACACAAACAATACAATCACATAAAACGTTTGATTGAAGAGTAATGCAATATATTATTATTAAATATACCTAATATTATATTATCTATTATATAAAAATAAGTCCGGTTTTCCTCCCTGACGCTATAACTCGAGAACGCACGAACCGATTTCCACGGTTTTGCATTCGTTGGAAAGGTCTTGGGCTCCGTGAGGTTTATAGCAAAGAAAATTCTGGAAAATTCAGGAAAAATTCAACAGAAAAGTGGGGAAATCGTTTTTCACATACAGCGCCATCTATTATACATAGCATGTACTTCAAACCAATAGCAACGGTGCGTGATAAAGTGTTTGACGGATAGTTGTTTATTATATAGTTGACGGATAGTTGTTTACATTATTCTCTGCTCAGTTAATTTCATTTAAGCTAAAATAAATTATGTAAATTATGTGGATCGTGCATTTGAAGTTAAATTCAACACTCTGTCCATAGTCCAAAATGCCTAGAGAACGACGTGCGAACATCGGCCGCCGCACAAGACATGCAAGCCAGCAACAAGTATATTCAAGGAACTTAAGAGAAGAAAGACAAAATATAATAAGAGAAAATGACCGATTGAGACATCGCGTGAGCACACGAAGATCATTGGCATCATACAATCGCTTGGCATTCCAATATGATCCCACTGCGAACTACAGTGATGATGAAAATTTTGATATTGGACGAATGACGACTATATGCCGATATTGCAATGCGTTAAAGTTCAAAAGAGAAACGGTTGGATTGTGCTGCGCAAGTGGAAAAGTCAAACTGGATCCATTACTTACACCACCACATCCACTGAAAACATTGTTTGATGGAAGTGATCCCGATTCCAGCCATTTTCTTCAACACATCCTTGAATACAATAACTGCTTTCGCATGACTTCCTTTAGAGCTAATATCATTCGAGAAGGCGGCTTCATGCCGACTTGCAAGGTAAAAGATACAACACACATAACCAACACATAATTGCAACACATAACAACTTCATATACACCACACACTACACAAACACACGATTTAAAAGGTATTCATGAACAAATTTTAATGATTATTTGCAATTACAGATACAAGGTCAAATATATCATTTGCATGGTTCAATGGTGCCAACCACACCAGATGAACCGCATCAATTTCTGCAAATATATTTCATTTCGTCGATGGTGGATCAGCTGAACGTGCGGTGCAATATACAGGGAGCACAACAGTTAAAGAGACGAATTATTGAACAGTTGCAAGCATTTTTTCACGCTAATAATGCTGTGGTTAATATGTTCAAAACAGCATTGGAACGAATGCCATCGGATACGCACAAATTTGTCATAAGAGCGGATTGTACTCCAACAGGTGAACATGTGCGAAGATTCAATGCACCCACCGTTAATGATGTTGCTGCAATTATTGTTGGCGATCCAACTAAATCACGAGACATTGTCGTTCAGCGAAGAAGCAATATCATGCATCGTGTAAACGAGACACATCGTTTGTACGATGCGTTACAATATCCAATCATTTATTGGCAAGGGCAAGACGGATACGACATCACGTTGAAGATGGTCGATCCAATTACAGGTACAATATTCACACACTAATTATTTCCATTATTACTTTTATTGGTTTCCATTAACAATTCATTTAATTTTGCATTTTCAGGAGTATCAACGAATAATAAAAATCTAAGCGCAATGAATTACTATGCGTATCGTATGATGATTCGTACACATGAGGAGAATGCCATTCTGAAGTGCGGTCGGCTATTCCAGCAATTCGCTGTCGACATGTATGTCAAAGTCGAAACCGAACGTTTAGCGTTCATTAGATTCAATCAGCCAAAGCTACGATCTGAGGACTATATACACTTGCGTGATGCTATTCATTCAGATGGTGATGTTCAGAATATTGGACGACTGACGGTTCTCCCATCAACTTATATCGGAAGCCCACGCCACATGCACGAATACGCTCAAGACGCTATGACGTACGTGCGAAATTATGGAACTCCGGATTTATTTATTACGGTCACATGCAATCCGAAGTGGACGGAAATTGAACGCGAGTTGGAACCAGGTCAAAAACCGCAAGATCGCCATGACATAATCGCCAGAGTATTTCAGCAAAAACTCAAGGTTATGATGGATGTGCTTACTAAGTATCGAGTTTTTGGTGACACACGTTGTTATATGTACTCGGTGGAATGGCAGAAGCGTGGACTACCGCATGCTCATATCCTAATTTGGTTGCTGAACAAATTACATTCAAATGAAGTGGATGACATCATATCAGCTGAAATTCCTGATCCAGTCACTGATCCCCGTCTACACGACATTGTGACGACCCAGATGGTGCATGGACCGTGCGGTGCATTAAATCCATTATCGCCTTGCATGGCTGATGGAAAGTGCACAAAACGATATCCGCGACCGTTAGTTGCTGAAACAGTCACAGGGAACGATGGATATCCAGTTTATCGTCGGCGTTCAAAAGAAGATAACGGTCGAACTATCAAAGTTAAAGTTCAAAATCAAGAGATTGAGATCGGAAATGAATTCATTGTACCATATTGCCCGCTGCTATCACGAATTTTCGAAACACATGCAAACGTTGAGAGTTGTCATTCGGCCAAATCAATCAAATATTTGTGCAAGTACGTCACAAAAGGCAGCGACATGGCTGTGTTTGGTATTGCGTCGGAAAATGTGAATGACGAAATCAGCAACTTCCAAATGGGCAGATACGTCAGTACTAATGAAGCACTGTTCATTAAATAACACTTCATTTTAGTAGGTAATTGAAATGAATTTATTACTGTTGTGAAATGAAATAAATATTTTCCTTTTCAAATATATAACAAAAAAAAATTTTTTTTCTTTATATTTTAATCACCAAACGAAAAAAAACATAAAACGAATCTGGTGGCGAAACGGAGTTCGCCGGGTCTGCTAGTCTTCACTATAAAAATATATGCTTGGCATATATCTCTCGAAAATTGTTTCAAGTCAAAGTAAAAATTAATATGTGTTTATCTGTTATACAAGTTTGTTTTGTAAAAAAGTACTAAGGAATTTATTTATTACGATATTATAATAATATATTGGTTTATATAAAAAAAATCCTGTCCAACCTGGAGAGTTTAATATATTTTGTACCCATATAAATTTTATTTTATACCATTCGACAGTAAATAATGCCTATATAGAATATACCTACAGCATAAACTTATAGATCTTCCGTCAGTGTAGAATTTCTGTTTTTAAATCACATTGTACATTATCGGATAATATGAGATTATAATGTATATTACCATAAGAGTGGTAGTCGAATAATCATAATCTAAATAATTCAATTTCACCCCAAGGCATGTCACGAGAATTATCATTTTATAGCTCGTAATAATGGACCGATTTGTTATCATTATAAAACTATTTATAAATGGGCCCGACCAGCTGTCTCATCCAGAAAATTAAAAAGGTGTTAACATTGTTTTCGTTTATAGAAATATTACGTTTGATTATTTTCATACATAATGTAGGCATAATTATTGTTCATTGCACAACGGGTTATTCTATGATAAAAGGAAAACAGTATTTAAAACATATTTAGAGGAATGTGTTTTAATGCAATAATTAATTTGGCTAGGTATATAAATGTAACCATTATTAAATTTAAGATTTATAAATCCAATCCTAAAGTTCAGCTCAATTTCTGGTCACGTTACTTTTTAAATTTGGCTTTTCTTATAGGTATACATATACTATTATATTTAACATAATATGCAGAACCAAGCCAAAACTCATTATACAATATATAATTATTAATTTAAAGTTATAATATTAACGCATATGAGTATAACAAAACTTTGCATTTTACACAAAAGTAAATGGAATAAAATTGTTATAATTTCAGAAATACACGTAATTGCAGTGAAGATGAAAGTAATACTATTCAAATAAATAGAAAATATTGCTTTACAGTTTTAATTATTTTAGATTTAATTCAATATTATAAGTTATTTTTTTCACCATACTATTATTAACTATTATACATAAATAATAATAACACGTTTCTTCTTTATTCGTTATTGGTGATCATTTGACGGATAAAAATGTTCTGAAAGAACGTATTTTTCCGATAGTATAAATTCTATACTGAAATATTTACGTTTCACTGTTGTTTTAGTTTTCGACGTATCGAGAATATTTAATCTGGAAAAAAACCCTACAAACACGATTTTGACAACTACATCAGTTACGTAGAGTACGGATTTTAAAGCAATAAAAAACTAAAAAAGCAATAAAGCTGTCTAAACCTTCTAAAAAAGCTTTAATAAAGCAATAAAAATAGGTTTTTAAAAAAAATATTTATCACAAAAAAAGAGAAACTTTAACACCACATACTTTTCAAAAAAGTACAGCATTGTCACAAGAAAAAATGTCTTCACCAAATTGTTGTACAAAATTACGAAGACAAGAACTACAATTAATAATTTTCGGAATTTTTTGAGGGACAATCGGTAAGAAATAAGAATAACGAACTATACGGTGTTACAACGAATACTAAACTGTAATTTTGAGTAGGTAGATAATTTCCAGAGCAAGACCATATTTTTGTGTTTATTTTCGTTTCAGGATAAAATAATCTAATATATCTAAATTACATCGATAAATATACCCATAAATCAAACATAACGAGGTAAAATCGATTACAGCCCTTACCTTGGAAGTCACATTATTTAATATAAAAATAAAAATTAACATTTCAAACATTATTTAGAACACATTTTGAAAAAATGTACCAAAAATGCCCAAAAAAGCATAAATATACAAAAATGCAAAAAAAGCAAAAAAAAAGCAATGTAAAATTTCGTACATAGCAGTGTAGTAGTATAAATCGAATTTGTAGTTGATATAGCTTCGTTTTAGAGCAATAGAAAAAAAAGGCAAATGCCTTCAAAATCCTTACTCTAATAATGACTTTGTATACTCCTGTGTTCTCTCCATCTTACTAACGTTTAATATACCAACATTAGAGTTTGAAAGTTCCAAAATTGTAACGACATGATGTTAATACTGATACGGAGCGTCTTTCCGGGACGTCCGTGATCGTGAATAACAATGCGTTGTGTATCGTTATAGTATCGTTTATTATATAATCACTAAAATAATGTTTATAATGATCGGGGCAAGTTATCCCGGGCCGCGCGGCAGGCTTGAAGAAGCGGCCGCGGCGGGCGGGTTCGGGCCTGAAGAGGCGCGAGCAAAACAGTAGTCGGGATTTGCCTATATGTTTCGTAGAAAGAATACAATAATGATAAGGGAGAGTAGGAACCGTCCGTGCACGGACTCGAGCAAGTCGTGTGGGTTCGGTTCTTCCTCGCGGTGAAACTCGAATAAGCTCACCGTAGGGGGGAACGTGGTATTACTTGTGTCGGCTTGCTGAATCGTCGATTGGCCAAGTTACGTCGCGAAGTCGGTTCCCGGCGTGTCTTGGTATTCGTCCAACGGCGTGACTGGGCTCGATTGAACGGGTGGACTTGACAGTAATGGATCGTCGGAGTATAATTATATTATACGCTGCCGTCGGTGGGTTAATTAGGTCCCGGTGTGGCGGCTATCCGTTGTCGTTGATCGCTGGATGCACACGGTAGGCTTGGCGTCACTGGTCCGTGAAGTGGCGCTTGTTAGCCAGGTATGCCGGGTACTGTTGAGTCTCGGCGGTATCGAGCGATCACGCTAGACCGGTGCGTTCAGGGTACGTTGTCGTGGACTGGCTAGGTCGGATCAGCTTCGCCGACGTCGTTCAGGTCGATGTTGCTGCTGCGTTGATAGTCTTCGGGTCTTCAGGTCTTCGGGTCTTCGGGTCTTCTATAGTGTTTGTTGATTGATAGAAGATATGTTGAAGACTGGTGTTGAAGATGATTTGACCGGTTTTTTTTTTTTTTTTTGCTTTGCTTTGTTTGTTGTTACTCTGTTCCAAGCTTTGATGCTTCTTTCAGAGGGTTGCATGTGAGGGGTGAGATAGTTCATGAGTTAGATATTTTTTGTTTAGAAGGAGATTGGTCTGTTTATGAATAATTGTTTAGGCGAGGTTCTTCTGCTTATATTTGAGATGTGTGAGAATTTTGAACTTGTGATGGTGGATTTTAATTTTGATGTCTCGGTCTGTATATATTTTCTGATGGATGGGATTTCAGCAGAGTTCCTGATTGTTGAGTTTCTTACAAACCATTGACTGTCTGTGATGGTTCTTAAAAAGCCTGATTGGGTGCTCTCCAGTTTTTTCCAAGAATTTTCTGATATGTTGGAGGCCCACGCTGGTCCTGCGTATGTAAGAATTGGCCTTAGGTAGGTTTTGTATATATATAATTTCATATTAAGGGGAATCGGACTGTTTTTATTGATAACTGGAAATAGGCAGTGTTTTGCAGCTTTAGTTTTGTTCATTGTGTCTGTGATGTGGGAAGTGAAGTGTAGTTTGGAGTCAATTGTTACTCCTAGGTATTTGGCTTTGGTGGACCATTTTATAGTGTTGCCTTCCATTAGTATATTTTTTGTGTGATAAGGTATTTTGTTTGCATATAGAACTGCTGTAGTTTTAGTAGGGTTTATTGTTACCTTCCAATCTTTGAACCATGTGGAGGTTAGATCTATTTGATTTTGTAGTCTTTTAACGGCGCAGTTAGTGGTGGGTCCGGAAGCGTAAAACATGGTATCGTCTGCAAATAGAGCCGTCTTTGAATCCTTGTGCTGGGGCATGTCATTAATGTAGGCCGAGAAGAGCTGAGGGGATAAGCACGATCCTTGCGGTACACCGGCGAGTATAGGTCTACATGATGACGTTGAGTCGTTGACTCTTACTTCGAATGTCCTGAGTTGGAGGAATGATTGGAGGAGTTTAAGCAGCTGAATTGGTAATTGAAATTGAATTAGTTTGTAGATCAGACCTTGATGCCAGACTTTGTCGAAGGCTTTTTCGATGTCTATAAATGCTGTGGCTGTTTTTGCCCTTTTGTTTAGATTTATTGAGATTTCATCAACTATTTTGACAAGTTGGGTGGTGGTACTATGGCTTGGCCGAAATCCAAATTGTTCGGGTCTAATATGGTCCTTTAAGTAGTGTTGCAAGTGATTAAGGATCAGTTTTTCATAAACCTTCCCCAGCGTGTTTAATAGAGATATTGGTCTGTGGTTAACTGGTCGTTTGACGTCCTTTCCTGGCTTTGGGATCATGATTATGGTGGCGTGCTTCCATTTTTGTGGGAAGTATTCCAGTCTCGTGCAGGTGTTGAGAATGTTACATAGTTGTAGTAGCACTTTCCTGTCACAATGTTTGAGACAGGCGTTAGTTAATTGATCTGGACCTGGTGCTTTTTGACTTGGTAGTTTCTTTATAGTGTATTGAATTTCTCCGGGGGAGAAGAAAATGTTTTTGGTATAAGGTATTTTAAAATGTTCTTCAATGGCATTCTTGACTAATTCATCCGTCTGGGTTGTGTGGTCTGGTGTTTGGAATTGTTTTTCCATTGAATCAGCGAATATTTCCGATTTGGCGGCTGCGTCATAGTGTAGAATATTTTGATTGTCCGAAAGAGGGTGTACAGCTGGTCGTTTGTGCATGAGTTTTTTGTTTAATTTATAGATTTTTGTCCAGCCTTCACTTGTGGGATCAATGTTGCTCAGAAAGTTGACCCATTCGTTGTCTCTGTGTGATTGCATTAGGTCATGAACTAGGGCTGTTTGTCTGTTGAGTAGCGTCTTAACGTCTGGGTTTCTTGTGTGTTGCCAGTTCTTCCTCAGTTTGCGTTTTTTGTGGATTGCGTTTAGGATGTTGATGGGTAGGTTGCGGATTTGATCTTTTGTGTTAGTAACATGGGTGTTTCTGTTTGCGAGGTCAGCTATTTTTGCTGTAAGTTCAGTGATAGCTTGGTCGACGTGTTCCGAAGTTTGCATTTTCTTGTGATCAAAGATTATGTTTTTGGTATCAAGATTGAATTTGGTCCAATCTGTATGTTTAAAAACTTTAGGTGGTAAGGTTTGAGTGCCTTGGGCTTGTAACTCAAGAATTATAGGGGTGTGATCGGAAGAAAGTTCGGCTGTGAGATTTTCTATTGTATACCTTAGATTCCCTGTTTTGAGAATAGCTATGTCCAGTATATCAGCATTGTGGGTCGGGTTATCAGGATAGTGAGTGGGCGAAGTCGGGGCAGCTATGGTTATGTCCCTTCTCTTGTCTGCGAAATTGGCGAGCGTGTTTCCTGCTGTGTTTTGTCTCCTGCTGTTCCAGGATTGGTGTTTGGCGTTTAAGTCGCCTGCTATGGCGACGTAGTGTGAAGTATCAAGCAGAGATTCTAGGTCTGAAGTAAGAAGTAGGGTATCAGGTTTTTTGTAGACCGCTGATAATCTTAATTCTTTGTTGCCTACTTGAATTTGGATTGAGGTATTTTCAATTGATGATGTAGTGATCTTAATCTGGTGGTGAACAATTTTTCGATTTATAAGTATGGCAGTGCCTCCCCACGCAGGATGTCCAAGCCGTTGGGGGCGATTAGTGATGTATGAGTGGAAGTTTGGAAGTTTGAATTGTTGGGAGTTGTTAAGATGCGTTTCATTGAGTAAAATAATGTCGATGTTTTTCCTTTGAACTAATTCAAGGAGTTCGAGGCGTTTTTTAGAGGCGCCCCGGCAGTTCCAGTAGAGGATACGGAGATTGTTAGACATTTTGGATAATCATGATAATGGCTGAGAGGGCCGACATGATTGTTTCCTTGATATCAGCGGAAGTGGATATTTTTTGTATCGTATCTATAAGAAGTTTGGTGAGCAAATCTTTGGATTTGCTGTTGGTTTTGTCCGAGTGATTTGTAGTAATTGAAGCATAAGAGGTGTTTGTCCCGCTGGGCTCTTTAACTGATGGTGTAGGATTTGTCGTAATGGTTGGTGATGGTAATTTAGCAACAGTGTTGGTTGATTTAGTTTTGAGGGTCATTTGATCTGCGAAAACAGGGCATTGTCTGAAGTTTGCTGTGTGTTCTCCTCCACAGTTGCAGCATTTTGGAGGTTTTTCGGCGGTTTTGGAGCATTCCCTCGTTTGGTGGGCACCACTGCATTTGACGCAGCGAGCGGGGTGTTTACAGTTTGCTGATGAGTGGCCGAAGTTTTGGCAGTTGAAGCATTGAGAGGGCCCAGAAGCTCTGTATTGTTCAACTGTGATTGAGATGTAGAAGATTGATGTCAAATTGAATATGTTCTTGTTTGTTGGGTTGCAGGGAAGGGTGACCATGTACATTGGTAGTGGTTTTCCATTTTTTAAGAATTGTCTGATGTGGGTTATTTCAAATCCGAGCTCGGAGAGTTCGTTTTGAACGTCTTTTACTAGGGTGTTGTTGGGTATTCCTCGGAGTAAGACTTTTAAGGATCTATCCGCTGGTAACGAAAAGGTGTGGAAAGGTATTTTCGCTTTTTCCAAAACGTCTTGAGCCTGGCGAAAGGTGGCAGAGTCGGTTGCTAGGGCATGGATGTTGTTTTTGATAAGTTTAGCCGTAAGTTTACCATTTGGAAATAGTGTCATGATTTTTGGGGCAGCTTTAATCCAATGGTTTGGTTCTATAATGATTGGTGGTATTCGTTCTTGTTTGACATGAGGTGGTTCGATTTCTGAGCGTGAGGTTTGGGACACACTGCCATCCCAGGTGTCGTTAGAATCAATAGTTGATGAAGAATGAGTTGGTGACTCCGTAACAATAGAGGTTTCATTGTCGAAGGGTGATGGTGACTTTGGTTCTGGTCGTTGAGGTCCTTTTGTGTTGTTTTTCGGGGAGGAACCTTTTTGTTTCCTGGTTCGTGCCATGGTGTGCTGACGGGAATGCCTGTACTACGGTGTAGACCCGGCTACGTGGACCCTCAGGTACACTTGCCTCGTGGTCGGAGGGGGGGGACTAATAAAGTGGTACTTACGAAGTATGATGTCTGATTTTTGAAACTGGTGCAGCCGAGGTTCCGTGTTCAACGCTGAACGTCACTTTGAGGTGGTGAATCAACCGCTGACTGGACTGGACTTTGATTTGACCGGTGAACTGTCCCGGTATATATACTATTTGTTTCCCTTTGTTGTCCTGTGATTGGTCGGGAATGGTTGCTTTGATAAGCAATAACCACACCTTGACCCATTGGTGTTCGCTTCGTTAATGTGGTTCTTGCTAGTTATTTCCGTGAAACTTTCCTGTTGGCAAACTACTTATTCTAGTGTGTCGCGTTTATTTCTTGTGTCGCATTATGTTGCCATACTGTTGTGTTTGGTGGTCCTGAAAAGGACCATTTTAATATAGTGACGGTTTATCCCGTTACAGCTCCCCCCCCAGATTTGTCATCGGGGAAGTAACTGAACCGATGGTAAATGTGTTGAATCGTTAGCGACACGTCTGCGGATTGATGCCTTGTATAATGCCCGTCGAATTGCATTACGAGACATATTCCACAGTGGGGTGTCCTCGTCTGGAGTTGTTATTACTGTTGATTTTTTGTCGTATCGTTGGAGATTGTTTGTGATGTGGTCCATTGCTTGTGCCAGATTGATATTCTTTTCAAATGGTATGTAGTTGTGCAATGTTTTTTCTGTAACGAATCTCCAGTCCCAGGGTTGTTTCCAATGTGTTTCGATGGCGTCTCTGGCCATATTTACGTTTTGTATCCATGTGACGATGTGGTTTATTTTTCGTCCGTCTTCTTTGTTTTCATCTGTTGTATGAATTTTCTGCGCCGTTACTGACGCTAGACCATATATGTTTTCTTTGTTTTCTGTTTTATTGAGCTGTCTTCTTTTCTTTGCTGCCTCTCGTCTTGCCTGTTCTCGTTCTGGGTTGATGGGTGCCATTTCTTGAACTGATGACTATGATTCTTGTTGACTGATCTTATATAGTTTGTGATATACCAAATTCTTGGTTCTGATTCGTCAACGTTGTCATCTCTTTCATTGGCTCCCCTTGTTGTTTTTTATAAATTGTTGTGTTTGTCCATAACATAGTATGGACGAACCTCGGACACGTTAATGAGTTCTTCCCGTCCCGAGTGTATGTTCTTCACGGCTAGCGTGTTTTTACTTATGACTTTGGTTATGATGAATGGTCCGTTGTACATGTGGAATAACTTTTTTATTTCCTTGTTATCTGTATTCGATAAGTGGTGGTCTCTTACTAACACACTTTGTCCCTTTTCATATATTATATTGCTTTGGTTTTTCTTTTTTGATTCTCGTTTTCTTGCTTTTTCTTCGATCCTGGATGCTACAAGTTGTATTATGTCTTCTTTTTTTGATTGTTTCGGCCTCGGAAAGTTGATCATATCCTCTAGTGGTTGTTTCGGTGTCTCTCCTTTGATTATCTCCCATGGGGTCATTTCCGTAACTTCGGATCGTACTTTGTTCATCCACTCTTCAATTTTCTCTAGACAATTTGGCCACTTGGTATGTTGATTGTGGCAGTATGTCCTCAAAAGTCTTCCTATTTCTCGATTATATCTCTCAACTGGATTCGATTGAGGGTGATATTTAGTGGAGTGTTTTATTTTGATATTCATGTCGTTCAGTTTTTTCTGCCATAATTTTCCCGTAAACTGTGTTCCGTTATCCGTCAATATTGACTGTGGTTTGCCTGTTCTTGGTATATAGTCTACTTCGATCCTATTTAGTATTGCTTTTGCCGATGCTTTTTTTAATGCATATAATCTAATATATTTGGAGAATGTGTCCAATATTGCTAGGATGTATTGAGTTCCTCCTCGGCCCATGGGAAGGGGTCCCATTAAATCTATTGAAACTGTTTCAAACGGTGTTTTCGGTTTCTGAGATATTGTTGGTCCACTTGCTTGATAGTTGATGGGTTTGCTTCTTTGACAACTGTCGCAATTTTTTATTACTGCCGCCGTGATTTTGTGCATATTTTTGAATATGCACATTCCTTTTAGTGCATAGTATGTTTTATATCGTCCTGCATGTCCCATTATTTCATGGGTTTCTGATGTTAACATATGTACGATTTTCTCTGGTATGACCACACGCCAATTGTTTTCTGTCTTGTCTTTTACAAAAACTATGTTTTCTTTTATCTTTATGTACTCATTTTCCTTACTCATCATTTTATTTATTCTTTTATCTGTTTTCTGTAGAATTGCCAAATTATCGATGGATTTTTTTAATTCTGGACTATATTCTGCTTTCCTTATTTTGTTGATTGATATTCTGGCTTCATCCCGTTCCTCGTTGAACCTGGGGTACCGTGTAAGTGTATCTGCTATTATATTATCCTTTCCTGCAATATATCGAATGTCCAAATCATATTCTTGTAGTGCTAATGTCCATCTGGTTAAACGTCCATTAGTCAGCCTACAACTCTTCATAAAGATTAACGCGTGGTGGTCTGTCTGTATGATTGTTTTGTGGCCTAGTATGTATTGTCGAAATTTGCTGCAGCAATATACAAGAGCTAATGCCTCTATTTCAGTTGTTGTATATCTGGTTTCGGGCGGTTTGAGTGTCCTACTTGCATAGCCGAGTGTTGCTCTTTCGTTGTTGTCCAATTGCTGATATAGTTCACCTCCTATTGCTACGCTTGATGCATCTGTATTGATATATAGTGGTTTCGTGAAGTCCGGGAATGTTATTATTACCTCCTTTAAAAATGCCTTTTTTGATTCTTCAAAAGCTTGTTGATGTTTCTCCTCCCATGTCCACTTTGCATTATTCCTGGTTAATTCAATTAACGGCTCTATTATATGTGCGAAATTTTTTACGTATTTTCTATAGAAATTCAAGAATCCTAAGTAACTTTGGATTTCTTTTTTCTTGCATGGTGTTTTAAAGTTTTGAATTGTGTTTATTTTGGCCATATCCATTTTTATTCCCTCGGTTGAGATGATATGTCCTAGGAATGACACTTGTTTTCGAAAGAATTGACATTTATCAATGTTGATCGTGACATTGTATTTCTCAAATCTTTCTAGAACCATTCTGATGTGTTCGTAGTGGCTATCTTCATTTTCTGACGTAATTAGAATGTCGTCGACGTATATTGTTACAAAGGATTGTAGTAATGGGCCCAATACCATGTCCATACTTTTTTGAAATTCCGACCCGCTGATGTTTAGACCGAACGGCATACGTTTGAACGAGTAGTTTCTTCCGTTTATGAGAAATGAACATGGGTCCATACTTTTTTCTTCTAGTTTTACTTGCCAATATCCACTTCGAAGATCCAAAGTGCTAATGCATTTTATTTTTTCGAACTTAGAAAAAATTGTTTCTATTGTCATCGGACACTCACGGTCTGGAATGATTTGTTCGTTGATCTTTCTAGCGTCCAAGCATAATCTTACCTCACCGTTTTTTTTGAAAACTGGTACTATCGGTACCGAGTATGGTGATCTCGATTGTTTAATTATCCCCATGTTTACCATACGCTGAACTTCTTTTTCGACTGCTTCGCGTTTAGTAACTGGAATAGGATATGGTCTTTGGTTGATTGGTTTGTCGTTTTTCAATCTTATTTTGCACTCATAACCATCTATTTCCCCTGGTGTATCTCGAAATACTCTAGGATATTGCTGTATTAATCTGTCTAGTTTCTCTTGAATGCACTCTGGGAGTGTGTTGAGCTGTGTTTGTTCGATAGGTTCCATGATTGGTTGCGTAGATATTGCTCGTAGGTGCATTGGTTGTTTCCCGTTTTTCCTTAAAAACGGTATGTCATAGATTTTGTCGTCTATCTTCATTGTTAACTTTCTTTTTTCGTAGTCGATCGTTGATTTGTTTATTTCCAAAAAATCATTGCCTAATATCCCTTTCTCGTTTAAGTTATTTATTACAATGAATGGTGTATGTATCTGTTTATTTTTTTCTATCTCGATGGGTAATAGGATCTGTTTATTTACTTTCGTTGGTTTATTTCCTGTTGCGTTGTGTATGCTGAGTCCTGTTAGTGGGATGACTGGTATATTTTTGTCGTTTTGATTTATGTCCTTGTAATATTCCTCTGAAATTGCACATATTTCAGCACCTGAGTCGACCAGCATTTCGTACTCTCTGTTGTTTATAATGATTTTTATGTATGGGCATCCTGGTTGTTGTATGTTGTTGAGTGTGATATCGAAATCTTCGTCTTTCGTTAAATCTTTTGCTTTTAATAACTTAATTGATTTGTCCGGTGGTTGGTTTTTTTTGTTATTTAGATCGAGGGTTTTTATGACTGGTGATGATCTACTTCTACCGTCCCCTGCTCCCAGTTTTTTGCTTCAGTATCGCTTTCGTTCAATTCTTCCCCACCGCAGATTATAGTGTTGTCATTGAACTCCATCTGCTCTGTGGTTAGTTGCCTGATGCTGGGCTTGTGGTTGTTTTCCTGGTTCTGTGCTATCTTTGTGTAAGGTTTTTGTAAGTCTGTTGTGGTTCTTTGATTCTGGCTACCTGTTTGGAATGGTACTCTGTTGTACGCGTTGTTCTGTCTGTTGTATGTGCGTATGGATGGTTTCTGGGCTGGTATCTCCTCTTCTAGTTTTGTACTATTATCTAATTCGCCCAATTTTTCCCAAATAGGTAAAAATTTTCTATCATTAGTTGTTTGTATGTATGCTTGAATGGGTATCGGGAAGTGCTTTGTAATTAGACTGATCGCTTGTTCCTCACTCATTTTTGGTGAGTCAAGATGTTTTAATTCTGCCATCCAGTGGTGAAAATGCTCCTGGAAATCCTTCTTAATTGGTTTTTTTCCTGCTTCGGTGCATTTGATGAAAATGTCCCATTGATGACTTTCAGAGAAGAAATGTTTTAAAAATAGCTCGTTAAATGTTGGTTCGTCTAATGCTGCGTCTTTGATCATTGCATACCATTTTGCTGCCTTTCCTTTGAGGCTGTTTTCTATGACTATCATTTTCTCTTTAATTGTGGTGACTTGTTTGTGTTCCAAATAGTTGTTTATTTCTTTTAAAAATTGTTTTGGGTGCTCTTCTTTTAATTCTCCACTAAATGTAGGTGCCGTGATGTCTACTATGGTTTTAGTGATGTTGTTTGTCGTGTTCCCGTCATTTTTTGTAGTTAACTTTGTTTGCAATGCTTGAATATCTTTTTCCAGCTGCATTGATTTTATTAATGTTTTCGAATCCGTATCATTAACGAGTTGTCGAAGTGTTTCGTATTGTTTTTCTAATTTTGCGAATTTTTCCTGCATTTGTTGTGCAGTGATTTCTAATGTTTCTAATTTTTCCTCCAATTGCCGAGTTTTCTCCAATAACTGTACTTCCCCTTCTAGTCCAAGTTGATTTTGATTTCGTTTGTTTTTTCTGGTATTCATTATGCCGGTTTTTTAGTTTAAATTGTCTTTCGATGTAGAATCTTGCGTATTTTTCTTATCGTTGGGTACTCGCGTTCGCCGTACCGACTAGTAAAGTTTTCGTCGTTATTTTGTTTTTTGAGTAGTTGGGTGGGGGTGAACCACTAGTTGGGCGCCAGTTGATACGGAGCGTCTTTCCGGGACGTCCGTGATCGTGAATAACAATGCGTTGTGTATCGTTATAGTATCGTTTATTATATAATCACTAAAATAATGTTTATAATGATCGGGGCAAGTTATCCCGGGCCGCGCGGCAGGCTTGAAGAAGCGGCCGCGGCGGGCGGGTTCGGGCCTGAAGAGGCGCGAGCAAAACAATAGTCGGGATTTGCCTATATGTTTCGTAGAAAGAATACAATAATGATAAGGGAGAGTAGGAACCGTCCGTGCACGGACTCGAGCAAGTCGTGTGGGTTCGGTTCTTCCTCGCGGTGAAACTCGAATAAGCTCACCGTAGGGGGGAACGTGGTATTACTTGTGTCGGCTTGCTGAATCGTCGATTGGCCAAGTTACGTCGCGAAGTCGGTTCCCGGCGTGTCTTGGTATTCGTCCAACGGCGTGACTGGGCTCGATTGAACGGGTGGACTTGACAGTAATGGATCGTCGGAGTATAATTATATTATACGCTGCCGTCGGTGGGTTAATTAGGTCCCGGTGTGGCGGCTATCCGTTGTCGTTGATCGCTGGATGCACACGGTAGGCTTGGCGTCACTGGTCCGTGAAGTGGCGCTTGTTAGCCAGGTATGCCGGGTACTGTTGAGTCTCGGCGGTATCGAGCGATCACGCTAGACCGGTGCGTTCAGGGTACGTTGTCGTGGACTGGCTAGGTCGGATCAGCTTCGCCGACGTCGTTCAGGTCGATGTTGCTGCTGCGTTGATAGTCTTCGGGTCTTCAGGTCTTCGGGTCTTCGGGTCTTCTATAGTGTTTGTTGATTGATAGAAGATATGTTGAAGACTGGTGTTGAAGATGATTTGACCGGTGAACTGTCCCGGTATATATACTATTTGTTTCCCTTTGTTGTCCTGTGATTGGTCGGGAATGGTTGCTTTGATAAGCAATAACCACACCTTGACCCATTGGTGTTCGCTTCGTTAATGTGGTTCTTGCTAGTTATTTCCGTGAAACTTTCCTGTTGGCAAACTACTTATTCTAGTGTGTCGCGTTTATTTCTTGTGTCGCATTATGTTGCCATACTGTTGTGTTTGGTGGTCCTGAAAAGGACCATTTTAATATAGTGACGGTTTATCCCGTTACAATACTTAAAAATTCACATATCTCACATAAATATTAAAATATTATAGAAACCAATCATGAACGATTTTACATTCGATTCATAATTTTATATTCTTATCTTAATTATCCTAATTGTCTTCATTCTACATCAATAATATGAACCTATACTACGTTATTAATAGTATACATATCTATATTGGGCTTATATATATTAATTGTTGACATTGTAGTATATGCAGCTGGAATGGGTTAAACTATGTCTCATTAATATTATACAGTCGATTCCGCTTTATTGGGACACATTGGTTGGCTGTTATTTTGTCCCAATAAAGCGGTTGTCCCAATAATCCGAAATACAAAAACCCACATATAAATTTGTTGAAAAACTGCTTTGTTTTATATATTTTTATTATTACAAATTACAAACAATGTATTATAGAAATTATTTGATAGTACAAAAAGAAAAACATGATATAACCTAATTATTTATAAAAATACTTACATATAAAGTACATATAAATATTTTTTATTTTTTATTATGTATTTTATCTTATTTAAAAAAACTGTTGATTTCGGTACTCCTAAAATTTCCGAAAGACGACGTGTATTACAGCCTGGTAGCTGTAATTTAATTTTGTCCAGAATTTCTAATTTTTGAGCAAACGATAAATCTTTAAGTACACGAGCCATTGTTGCTACACGCGACATACACGACTGATGCACCATTGCACCAAATAACATTTAACAACTATCACATTTGAACATACGATAAAAGATAAGATAAAATAAAGTTAAATAAGATAAAATGTAATGTAATAATCGATTACGAGAGTCCGTGACGGTTGTTGAACTATTGATCTATTAATATACTCGATAAAAATGTCCCAATTATCCGGATTCGTGGCCCAAATAAGCGGTGAATGTTTACCCTACAAGTATACATTTGTTTTTGTAATTGGAGAATTGTCCCTATTAAGCGGTTGTCCTTATTAACCGGTGTCTCTATTAAGCGGAATCGACTGTATATTACTATCATTATTATTATCACTATAATATTATAATAATAATTAATATTTATTACCTAAATTATGATTTTTATGTATGTTAAAATAATGGTTGAAGAGTAATCACTTTTGGTCAAAAGTTAATAACAAAATAAAAAATCATGAATGATCGCACAGACAATGTACTTACATTCTAGTTCGACATTAGAACAATATTATTCATTCTACTGACACAAAATTGCAACTGCTGAACGCATATTATGTGCAATGTCAAATCTGCAGTATACAGACGGAGACAATGCTGACGCGAAGTCATCGACGTGGAAATGGTTTCTGGTTTATTTACTTTACGTACCTTACGGATCTGGGATTCGGCAAAAATATCAAACACCAATAAAACACAAGTATTCCAAGCCCGAATAGTCCATCGTGCTATCTTTGGGGCACCTATCTATATTAGTATATTATATATTTACAGCAACACTATCCGAAAGGACCTCCGTAGCGTTTTAGTGAAGTAGCCAAACTATACAGCTGTAAACGATTTAGAAATAGTTTCCACGGTCATTATTGGATTGCCTGATCCTCCGATTCAGTCTGGTGCCCTCGATCGCAGTTGCGTTTTTTTACTGTTTTTTTTTCTACCTTCCTTCCTTTCTTTCCGATACCAATAACAATAAAACCATCTCTAGCCGAACTGAGTATTAGACGTATTTACACGTCGTGCTCCCGTAACCGAAGTACAGATACATCTGGTTTTTAGTCTGAGAACGGTATTTATATTGTACGGTTTGTATATTTTTTTCTTTTATAAATAAAGTTGTAAAAAAGAAAAATACGATTTTCCATGGAAAACACTTCAAACGTCTGTATCAGTTGTATTTATCCACCCATCGCAAAGTTTTATTAGTCGAAATTTCACCGATACTCATTACCCCTAATGTTTTGGATGTTACAAACATTTCATTTTATGGTATATTTTATTTAGACTGGACTCAATATTAATTACCGTTATTCTATAATCATCAAATAAAGTTTTTTTATGAATAGTCTCCGATTTTATGTTAATGATTTTTTTCCTTTTTGTAGCATAAGGTACGGTGTTGTAGTACTAGTATTATAAGAACTAATGTACGAGCGTTTATATTTCTGGAACGACGGTGTTATTTTTTTATCATAATAATATTATAACCATTAATTCGTTTAAAACAACTACAACTCACAATCATTGTTTTGGTTTTGCGATTTCCCAACCAAAATATATTCCAAAAAGATTATTATTGTCTCTGTTCGACGCATTATTCTGTAAATGTGCCGATTAATGTCTGCAAAGACGAAATTCGTTCAGGCGCGTAAACATGAAAAAACTTTAATTAAATTTTTAAAAAAAACACATAATTCCGGTATAATAAATAGGTTTGCTGAAGAAAACGTTTATAGTAACGCTTATTATGTTTTTCTTTCGTTTTTTATATTCTTACACAAACTCTATAGTCTATAACCCGAACTCGTTAAATTATATAAATTGTATAATAAATTAATAACTGATTTTACGTACAACAACCACTTTTTGCGGAACTTAGATAGTATTTACTATTTATTATTACAGATTTATTTGTTGTGTTTTAAATTTTTAAACGGCACTTATAAACCCGGTTTTAGGTTTGTTAATTAATTGTTGCAGTGTAGCAAATTGAGTAGGTACCTATAAAATTGTATTTCCATAATATTGCTCGACACCCCGAGTACAATAGCTTACACACCACATATTATGATTTTTATCGACCAAAGTCGACATTAAAAATAAGCCATTAAATCTGTTGGCTTTATTGTCAAATTTGTTTCGTCGAACAGTTTTCACAAGTCAATAATAATTCTGAAATCAATACATTACATTATGATAATACAATATACTATATTATGTGCCATATACGATAATATAATTGGGCCTAGAAGATTATTGTCGTATATACGAGTCGCTTCACTGATATATAAAAATAAATGAACAATATAAATATTTTCTAAAGCTATATAAATCGAATTTATTATTATGCATACCTATAATACACCAAGTGTACATGCAACTGCGCTATATTTTATATTTTAATATAATATATTCCGTATCATACAGATTTCCAACTTTCTTCAATGCCCGCACCGGTGAGAATTTTGTATGGGAAATTACCAACTATAAAAATGTCGTACAAAAGATAACGAGTGCACGAGAAAAACTCGATAAAGTAAAACGTTATTAAATTACTACACATATTATAATGCACGTTATAATCTATATGCACACTACGAAGTTTAAAAATACGAAATTTTCCTTTAAAAAATTACAAAATATTATAATAATAATAAAAAAAAGTAAACTTTAATGATATTTCATTATTTACAAAATTGTAGTTCATTCATACTTACATAATGTGATAAAACGACTTGAACAACTTCAATTGGAAAACATGTATTTTATAATATGTTTAATATATTATATAAAAATTTAAATTATACGAATGTAAAAAAAAAAATATTTTAAACGATCATAATGTATTTTCTTTGGTTACAGAGAACTAGATTTTTCGTTTTAAAAAATGTGTTCATACAACTAATAATCAGGTATATTAAATTTTTTAAACTCTTATGGATGTATTTGTACTCAAACATGACATCATATTATTTTATTTTATGACGATTTGTCTGCCTAAAAACATTTATTTAAGTAATGTAGTTTATTTTTAAAATATTATTACTTTTGTTAAGTTAAGTATTTGAGTATTTAAGGTGGAGTAAGATGTGGTTTGGTTTGTGAGCTAAAATGTAATGATTATGGACCATAATTTATGGTTAATATATATTGAACACTGCAATAATGTACCTACCTATTTTGCCTATATAATACGCCAGGAAACACTTTATGCTTAAACAAAATGCAGGTAGGTCCATGATATGATTATTGTATACAATATAATTTTGTAATTTTGTAATATTATATTGTTATATTTTTTATACCTACACCTCAATTTTTTTTAGTAGTTACTACGGTTTTAAGCTTAGTATATACACGTAGATTACATTTAGGTATTAAATATTTTACAATAATTATTTGTTACATATTGTATTTTATTATTGATAATAATATAATCACAAACTTCTATTAAATTGGTTGTCAATCGTTATGAAGACTTACCTGCTGTTAGACCTAGAAGGAATATAAGAACTAAATAATCTAGAACAAAGATTCAAACTCCGCTTCTAAATTCTGGACATTTTCAGAAACAGATTATGAATTATGATTAAATATATGATTATAAATTATGACTAATATTGCGTATCAGTTGTTACATCATCCGCCGTATAACATATTATTATTAAAGGATTTGTTTCACTATACATCAGTATAACTATTGTACAGTTTATAATAAGCATTCAAACATATTATGCGTAGCCCATGTGTGTGTGATTTGATTTTATCGCTTCTATTTCACAGAGAAAAAATAAAAATTCAAATTTTGGTTAAGCTTTATACTATGAAAATTTCCCACTGTTCACCACAACTTTGCATAACCCTTCAAATAGCAAAATATTTAGATTTGTATATTCTAATTTTCTTTAGTCGTACGCCGTATCTAGTATTATTTTCCAAATTTTCAAATCGTAGATTTTATTTAAACAATAAAAAAACTTTTAGTCTTGTATTCTTGATCAGTATTACTTTAAAACAAAATTTTTATAAATAATTATCGTACCTATATAATAATCTGTTAAAAAAATCTATTTACTTTATAATTTACACAAACAACAAAAATCTCGTTGACATGTACACGAATGTTTGAAAAATCTAAAATATTCGTATCTGATCTGTGTCACATAGTTGCCACTTGTCAATATTCATTTCTTGAGTTATTCATTACGAATAATTTTTCATTCCTACGGTCAACAAGTGAAAACGTATTTCCGTATAATTTCTTAATTATTCTGCCAATTTATTATCAGATAAATATGTCCGACATCAAAGATGTGATTTGACGATAAGAATTCGTAATAAGGGCTGTCTCTTAGATTTTTCATCTTGACACGTCACCGACCAATGATCGGTCGGTTGCGTGCCCATTTCGACTACTGATTGCAGCGAGCAAAAAGCTCAAGAGTTGCAATGACACATGTCGACATGTACTGCAGCTGATGTATTTTAATGGCATTTTATATAGTATGAGCCCATTGTTTTTATCTTCTGCGGTTGAAGTTAAGCATTGTTGCCGTCACACACGCTTATCTTATCCATTTATATGGATTATATAGATAATAACACTGCCGTGTCTTATTTATTTCCTTTAATTTCCCAGATAACGGCACTATATAGTCGTAGGTAAACAAACATGGTTGACAAACATTTAAGGGTCTCAAGCGAGGACGCCACCAGTGGCACGACATAGTACACTGGACTTAAATGGCATCCACACGATACCGTTGTTATGTACCTATTATTATTATAACTTGCGATTGTGTCACACACACAAACACACACAGAATACATCCACGTTATGACCCAACTCAAGGCACGGTAGGTACTACATTATTATATGTATATATAAATCCACCGTTCTATCCGTTAGAGACCATTTTGAGACGCACTTACTGACCCTAACTTCGTATTGTATAGTATACGTAAATAAAGCACATATATTGTTAATAAAAGTCACACGACACCGCAGAGATATATGTCCTTTGTGAAGCGTGGGCCTCGGCCGTGACACAGTGAGCAGCAAGTGTGTTAGTTGAACCTCTGTATAATACCTGGTCCAAGGGGATTCACCGAAAAACATATTTCGCACAGACACGTACAGTGGGGTTTCGACGATAATAATAGTTCCGCGCGAAATGAACTTCACGAACCAATAATAATAATAATATTGTGTTTCACGCCGTGAATAAAAGTGGCACGGCGCTCGGAGTATGCAATTTAGGGGCATAGGTGTGTAGGAACCGCGTGCTGCACGACAATAATAATATTATTATTGGCTCACATCAAACGCAAACACGCAATTATTAATACAACTATATTACTTTGCCGAACAGCCGAGAAGTGTATCGCGAATCGCACTTCCCGTTTTAAGACTATTTTAATTGGCCTCTAGTGCACACCATAATAATGTTATGAACACAGTTAAACGAGTTATACGAATCCTTTAAAATCAGTTCAATCATGAGATGTAATAGCTGAATGATTTCGAATTATACGCCTGGGTGATTTTTGTATCGATTCGTCCTTAAATGTTTAATTTTAAATAGTGACTATAGTTAGAATGATTTATCAGTCAAGTTTTGAAAACATTTTGTTTCGTATAAATGTTATAAAATATTTCGATCTAAATAAATTTGAGTCGATAAAACTTATACAAGTTCCAAATTACATAATACACTCGAAAAAAGTCGAAATTCTAGAGCGTTTTTGCTTGTTTTTATTTTGAAAATTAAATAATTTTACAAAACTAATAATTTTTTAATCATCTTGACGAAAGGTTCTATCTTATATATCTATCTTATATTATCTACTTTCTTATTAAAATATTTGACTTTGCCCCAAAATAAATGTATTTATTATTATAAAATATACGATAAACTTTGTTTATAAACATTATAATTAGGTAGGCCGTAGGCCTATGCATTTTTAAAAATATATATTTTAGATTATTGTTAGACGTAGCTTTCCTATCTACACATTTTGAATCATCATATTATAAAAATTTAATTTATTAAATTTCGTTATGATTTTGATGTTTATGTAATTTTTATTTTTTATTGCATTTCAC
The DNA here is from genome assembly GCA_949089665.1 of Macrosiphum euphorbiae. Lineage (NCBI taxonomy): Eukaryota > Metazoa > Arthropoda > Insecta > Hemiptera > Aphididae > Macrosiphum > Macrosiphum euphorbiae. The sequence goes on along the minus strand of CARXXK010000003.1, from coordinate 67,762,848 downwards.
AGTATGTTCATTAATAATTTCTGTAAACAAAAATTGTACACATGGCGTATGAATTGTTTTATATTTTAGACAGGCTATACACAACTGTTTTTATTATAATTTATAAGCGCCTTTAATTAAATAAATTGAATAATTTGAATTTGAATGGCGTATCTATATACATACAAAAAATAAGTTTTCTTCTATTCAATACGAATAAAACATTTGTATATTTTTAAATGTTGATATTTTACTGATTTTTAAAATAATTGTTAAATGATTATTCAAATGTTTATAATGAAGAACTTGTTTAAAATTTAAGTGAATTTTTTATATTTTAATTTTATTTTTCTAGATTTAATAGTGTATTGCATTTTTAGTTCTAGTTAAAATTCACATCCAACTGAATTATATAGCTATAATGTTCTTTCAAAACCTAAACTAATATTTCTCAAAAATGGTAATAATAAATGTTTTTAATATTATTATTATTATTTTAATGAATTTCACTACATAGTTATCATGGAATTTTTTATTCTTAAATACATGTACGGACTGTTTTTTGATAATAATTAAAATGTATAATTTGCGCAGTAAAGGTTCAAGCATTTACAACAACAATTATATTCACGAATGAAAATCCATTTATTTATTTTTCCGGGTGATGAAGTTTGAGATCAAAGGAAATTATAAAAGATACGCTTCTTTACAAATATATATAACTCTCTGTAGGTACCTACTCTGCTTTGTACTCTATACTCGAGTTCTATAGACGATTTTGGTAACGTTGTGATAGATATATGTATATAGTCGCTGTATAAATTCAATTTCTCAGTCATTTTTCAATTTGTAATATTTTCACCGATGTAAATCTTTTTGGTTATTTATACGTCCTTATATTTTTTTTTTGCCGAGCACGAGATAGAAAATTTTCATAAATCTCAAATAGTAGGTAGGTACCTACACTACTTGAAAGTGCATTTGTTAGTTAAACATGCCAGAAACGAGGTATTATTTATTGCGCGATCCAAATATTTTTTAGATATGTTTCCAAAATGGAATACATAGTTATATAATATATTGTATTTGTATACCAGATTCAAATCAAAATACAAAACACGTGATATGCTGTTGAGAGATAATAATATATCATATATTATATGATATTATTATGTTGTAATAACCACTATAATTTTATGGAAGAGTTCAATGTCTTAAATTAAATGATATCAACTTAGAAACAACTATATTCCACTTATTACATATTATGTTAAGTTCATTATAATGCAGTATTTTTAGATTAAAAATTAACAGTAGGAACCTTGGTTCATTTAATACATAAAAAAGTTTATTGAATAATCATATGTAATGTGGAGTTCAGAATTGTTATGTTGATGTTTATTGTTTAAGCAATTTTAAACCATTTCGTGGTATCTGTTTATAAAATGAATGTGTATAATCGCTATAGTGTTTTTAGTTAATGTTGCAAGTTATTTATTATGTATTTAGACTTTAAACGAAATTCAGCCGTTAATCTAAGTTTTGAAACTTGTATTCGTAAAAGAAAATTGTTCATACAATTTTTGTGAAATACATTATAATATTACATTTGATTAAAATACGATTTTGCATATTAGTCGTTGTTTTAAAATGTTTAAAATTGTATGATAGTTATGTTTGTTTCGGCTTTCGGGTAATGTATCACAATCCATAGTATTTATAAAGAAGTATTTTAAAATATAACTAAATAAACCTGTATTTTCACGAAATAAAAATGCCAATAATAATTTCTATACAATACTCATTAGTGTTAAACTCTCCAAGTTTTAAATTTAGATCTTTTGAAAAAACAATAAAATATTAAATTAACTTATAAAATAAAATTGCAAATTAATATAACTTTAATATTGTTTTGTCATATTTTATGATCAAAGACTAAATCTTCATATTATTCACATATCAATGTTTATACTCAACTTGTCGAAGGTTGATAGCTTACTGAATATTGTTCGGACGTTCCGGTACCGCTATACCGCTATTATGTATTATTCATCGTGCCGCCAGTGTACCTATATGTATACACAGTGCTTGAATTTGAGGGAAACAGGGCATGAGCAATAAGTATGTACCACTTCTTTCTAAAAATGTTTTAGCGTACTCTTTCTAATAATAATAAAAATCAAAAAGAAATTTAAATATTCGGATACGCATGATTAAAATAATTATTCAGTGCACACAAATCACTTTTAATTTTTTTTTTTATCCTTTCACATATTTTTGTTTTGAGTATTAACGCCCCGAATCGGCCAGCTTATTATAATATAAAATTATTATAATTTATTGTTATCCATAAGACGCATCAAGTCTTTTAATATATTGATGGATACCACCGACACCAGCAGTCTGATCACTTTCATAGTATTATACCCACCAAGACTGTAACCGATGAATATAATTTATTATATCAGCACAATTTTCTATTATAATTAGGTGTTATTAAATTGTTGCTACGCATTATTGTGTTGTTGTGTACTTATTTCAATTGGATGCATAAAATAAATAGTTAAAATAAATAATTTTAATACCGTTAACATTAAATAACATTTTATAACAATAACACTGGGCACCGATGCGACAGTACTGGCCAGTCTACTCACCGACATACAGTGTGCCAATACTCATTACATTTGATTATTTATTATTTCTTTTATGATTACAATTTTTATTAGATTATTAGTGTTGTTGATCCAAGGGCCTATTTTCCCAAATTATTTGCATTCAGCTTACTGCTATTTCTACTGACGCATTACAAATATCGTGTTAACGTCACTCACGTGTAACATTGTTAACGTTTATTTGTTAACGTTGAACCAGGAGGGCTTTAAACGTAATCATGTCTGTTTATGGATATGTTTATGTGTTTATATTTATGTTAATTATGAAATAATTGCAATTTTATCTACCATTGATCATTACTGAAGTTGTATTCAACCAACTGAGTGATCAAAAGCTCTAAGTTCCTACATGATACACATACGCACACATTAGACATACATACCATCGTCATAGTATAATGTACATAGGATTTGAGCAGGCGACCCCTCAAACCACCAGTGAGATAATTTACCCCATTTATAGACCTATAATGATATTTAACTTAAACCGCGAAATCATAATATATCGATTTCACCTTGCTTTTAGGTTTTCATCCACGGGTATCCCAAACTATTCAAACTATTAGCTATTTGTTTCTAAATCCTAACAACAATAATAGTCCCTCGGCGCTATAGAATAGGGGTAAGTGGAAGGAGCAGTTCAAATCTTTATAGGTCAATGATTTACACACACACAATAACCCTGACCGTATGATTTGTGAAATATGATAGTTATAATCATGCTAAGTTGTGTAAGTGCTTTAATATCTAAAGTACTTATACACGCCGATCCCTCGACACAAATTGTTAATCGTTCAAAATTGTTTTTCTCACTTGGCGTATTAAAGTAATAACGCGTAAACTATTGTAACTATAAGTTACAGCGAGTTATGAACTTTGAAGCTTTATGGTTTTGTCATGAGATTGGCAAGGCATTATAAGCAGAAACCAACTGTCAAGTCGCTTTGTTGTGAGTTAGTTCATCATATCCTCGGATAAAATGGGATCCGGCGGATTGTATTCAGTACTAGGACACGTGCAACGAACAATTTTTATGACTCACTGGATTCATACTAAATATTTGCATTCATTCCTTGATATTGTTACTCTCGTGTAGCTGAGAGGATTGTGTTTGATTAAATAATAGTAGATATGCGTAGACGTGTTTTAAGTAGGTATTACATTTTTAGTTATTTGTCGTCTGCAGGTAAAATAGCATCACCTACTTTACTATTATTTATTAATAATTGTAAAAATTCCCTAGCTTAATAATAGGTACTAGAACATGTATTTAAATTTAAAAACTCTCAACAAAACAAAAAATGCTTTAAAAAATAATTAAAAACACACCATAAAGTTCATTTTTGGTGCAATAATGCAATCAAAAAATAACCCTACATTTGTTTGATAGGCACTAACGAGAAGATAACGATGGTTTAATTATCAGCATTTCCTACACATTATTATGTTAATTGAACAAATAATAATACAAAAACAATTAATCGAAATTATGCAAGCACAATAAAATACAAACACAAAAGATACTCGAATTAAACTCGACTGTAAAATCAACTGACCATTTAGTTGTTATTTGTTTGAGTAAGACTCGGTAAGACACGACGACCAATATCATCTCTGTAGATAAAGACGTTACCACATTCATAAATAGAACGATTGACATTTGGTATGGATTGAATATACCCACCTAATAACTATTAAAGCAAATACTACGAAAACAATATTTCTTGATATAATATTTTGAATTTTCTAATCTACATTGAGGGCTTGAAACAAAGTTTTAATATGTACTGAAATTACCTGAAAATGCTAAAAGCTGCAAAATTAAAGTGTAGCCTTTGAAGTTTGAAGTGTCTGTTACATGAAACGAATATTATAATATAAGTACTTAGAATGCATTGCCCTGGAGCTCCCAAAAAATAATACACTTTGCATTGACATTCAGGACCAAGTATAATAACTCTTCCCATGTCCACTTCTAGACTCCTTTATGCAGGTGCCTCAAATTATTTAAAAATGGGGCCAACAAGATATATGATGAGTGACAACTATATTGCTAATACGGAACCTTCATCTGCTGTTAATAATTATTTTATTCAGCTTAATGATTTAAATCGTTTAATTTCTGTCTGCTATTATTCCAATTATTAAAATAAAATTAGTAACTACAGATATAATATAATTAGGTTTTAAAATATAATAAATAGTATACTTGCAAGTATACAAATTAATAGATTATATAATTATAATTAAATAACTAAATAATTAAATAATTCATAAAAGTATAATATAATGTATTATTATTTTTAAAAGCAATCACGATACTACAATATTTTACCATGCGTGTACTGTTTAATTTTGGAAACTTTTGTCATATTTATGAAGTTTGTAAAGTAACCAGAATATAATAGGTATACTTTACTTACTCACAATCACTATAATATTATAATATGTAACATGAAATACACGTAATATGAGCCTGATATAGTGAAAACTTTAAGTGATTTCTGAATGCATAATTTTTTTTTAAGAACTCTCTTTTCAAAATAAAATGCTGAGATTCTTTTTTTTATGTTATTAAATATTGAATAGTAAAAAAATTGTTTTTTTTTTTTTAAAAATTAGGATACATAGGTATTGCTTTAATATAATTTTACTTAATTAATAAAAAAAAATTTATTTATTAATTTATATTTGTTGCTGTATTTTTTAAAAACAAATGTTTTAAAAACTTAAGTTATTGAACGATTATAATTCGTATGTAAAGTATTAAATATTATATTATGTAGGTACATAATTGTATAAATCATTGAATGTATCTTACACTTTACATGCAATAATATTGAATAAGATACATAATTATTTATTTTAGATTATGAGCGAGCTATGAATGTATTGATTTTATAATGATGTGTGTTTTATTTTTTAGTATCTGCCATTACCTTTTGGATCAGTATCTTCAGTATCTTTTCTATTAGAAAAGTGAATATAGTTGTCACTTTTTGTTTTTTGGGGGGTTTTGGTCAAATGGGTGTCTAGTAATTTTCCCAATCATTGGGAAAACCAAAAGAAAATTAGAAATGAACGAGAGTTTTTGCACAAAATCTGTTTTTGACAAATATTTAAATTTAATTCAGCCATTACAGTGATCTACTCGATTACGAAGTAGATCACTAGACACCTACAACATTGTAAACCGGAGTGGTGCTTACTTTTTCTATTTTTAATCCAATATCTACTGTAAAATTCAATGTAAATCCGACACTAAAGAGTATAGTTCATGTGACATATATTCTTGGAAATCAACACGAAGACTAGAAATATGCAGTCGATGTACAAATAATTATTTTTGGTCAATACCTTCAATAAATCGTGAATTATACTTACTATGATAATTTGCAGGGTATACCTACGATAAAATTGAAAAATTTCCATTATTTCAGGAAATAATCGCACCATGTGTTGTGTTCAGAATCATTTTTAAATTGTGACGATTAATCACTGTATGATTGAAAAGATAACATATGTCTCTAACGATAACCCAAACACCCAATTATTGACCTGCTCGAAATATAATTCAACAACGCTGAAAAATCCTAATCTGGTATAATAATATTTTCAAACTCAACTGGACGGATTGAAATACCGGAATTACAGTAATATTTTTTTTTATATGAATTTATTATTCAATATCGTAAATCCAACTGTAATTGTATATTTTAATTTTTAATATCATCAAACATCAGTGGAATAGAAACGTTCTCACTTTACATATTTTAAAGAATGACAATGATTCCGGATGACGTATTATACTTTGTATTTGTGTAACATTGTAAATAATAAATCATTCTATAAATAAAAAGTACCCTGGATCAGAAGTATCAATCGTAAATAAATAATATAGTTGACTTTATCGTTTTATTATTAAAATATGAAATGTAGGTTCCTACATCGCCGAGGATGTCAGATACACACTATACTAACACTACTACCAAATGTATATTATAATAATATTATCATTTCTGATGACTATTATTTTTTTTTGTATATCATTGAAAATACTAATATACGAACGACTTCATACGTCGATTACGACAATAATTTTTCCAACTTAAAATATTCACTCCATTATAATTAAGGATAATAAACGATTTCATGATGACCTTTACCTGATATATTCAATTGCGGTCGGTTTCCATATAAAATATAATAAGTAGTAGTGGTAAACTAAACGGAATTCTTGGGATGAGCAGAAAAATCGGTGAGGGTACGCATATTTTGTTAGTAGGTACCTGCCTACAACTATAATACAGGATGTCTGACTTAATATATAGTTTCAAAAAAAATATTCGCCTAAATAATTGTAATTCCGGTGTGAACTAAAGTATTTTGGAATTTCTATACATAGGATATGTAGAATATTATATTATTCAAACCGAGCACTATCCCACGACTGCAGACAGGAAAAAAAAATGATTCCATTAATATGGTAATTGGGTCGGAATTCGTAATCCTCAATTTATGTTAAACATTTTCAACGCATTGTATAGTATTATCTGCACACTTCAGCGGAATTCAACGGTTCCAAATGTAGTATTATACATTTATACCTATATAGTATCTTGCATCGCTGTATTTAATTATAAACATTGTCCTATATTATAGTTTGTAAACTTATCGTAGGTACTAAGTACAATACAATGTTATTGATGCTGAAATGCAATTGTCAAAAACTCAAAAATACAAAATCCAAAATCTACTTGCCAAACGTTAACAGTTAGCCAAATTCCCTACCGACGGCCAAATTAAATATAAAATATATTTTCGAGTCAAAGCATAATATTATTACATTTTTTTTTTATATGCGAATACTGCACAGGCTCGATTTTATATTATGTTCTATACTGGAGTATAATACGAAAAACAGTAGGTACTTAAGTAACTATGTATTACCATTATTGTTTAAGGGATCGATATATTCTTTTTTTTATTATTATGATTATTGTTTATGACATCAACTGCGTGGTCGGATTATCCGGCGATTGCGTTATTTACCATTATGCGCATTACATTTATCTATTTTTATATATTGTTTATTGATTTACTAAGGTTAATGTTTATTATAATAAAAGGAGTTCGGCTTTGTCGATTAAACTTACTAGTTTTCTGGGTTAGTTTTTGTGTTATCGTGCCACCACAGATTATATGAAAATATAATATTACAATCAGTGGCGCCACGGTTAGGCCATAGTACAAAATAATAAATATTGATATCATAATATGACAAGTAAATATGTTTACAAATACTAATGATAATAGCATAGATAAATAAACACCGCGTATCACTATTATGATACCGCGTTACCGGTTGCCGCTGACCGCTCGACTGTCCGTACGGGATAAGACCATAACGTCATGTATAAGTAGAACGCCTGCCTACCCGTTCTGATGCCGCAATCCACGATCCTGGCTGATGGCACCGAATTTCTGACGTACTCTCGGTGTCCGGTAGACTCGCACTCGCGCGCGATCTAATTACAATAAATATGGCTTACTACCGCCGTGCCCGTTATTGCTTTAAAGAACCCGCGTACGTCAAAGCGATTATACACGACAATTGTAATAATAATAACTGAGTCGCCCGCTCGCACTCAAAACGTTATACAAAATTAGATGCCGCTAATGGCAAATGCACTACACCGCATTGATTTCGTAATCAAAAGTTGAAGGGCGATGATAAGCGTAAATATTTTACGGAACGAACTCGACTCCGACAACGGCAGTGGGTACGGAACGACTGATTAATTTTGATCATAGGCCTCTATTCGCGGAAGCCGGTTCGCGCTATAGAGCGGCGGGCGGTAGGGTCTTCTAGAACATTCTAAGCCTTATCGGCGTAGACCCGTGATCAAAATAAATTTTGTCATCGACGGATTCGGCACCGAACAACTTCTGTGATTGGCTGCAGTAGTCGGCCTCACCGACAGTGGCCAATGAGACTGCAAATGCGCAAACCGCGATGCGTTTCAGTCGGGATTTCTTCCAGACTTATTTGGAATAGAGTAAAGATTATGCGTTTATGGGCCGGCCCCACGGATATCTGTAAGCTATTATCTATAAACCTTAAGCCCGTGTGGTTGACATATATATTATATAAAAATATTCGTAACATTTTTATTTAGGTATCTGTGGTTATGGTAGACCGAGTGGTGTCGTTGTTGTTTTGCCTCCATTTGCGACAAACTGTTTTTTATTATAAACACAAGGTGTGACGTGTGTTATAACCACTTCCCACTTGGTCAGTTTCCAGTCGTATGTTTTGCTTATTTACATAAAGTTTGGTACTCGGTAGTGTTTGAAATTTGTGCGAATAGCCATGATCTTTACCCTCGACGAGATTTACTGGTGCAATTTACGGCTTCTTGTCAGCGGTTATTCATGGATACGCCGCCAGTCAACTGTTTACCACTTTACCAAGAGGCGGAATTTGGATGGCGAAATTGATTGTTCAGATCAGGTCAGACTTACATAATTGTATATTGTACATTAAATATTACAGGTCATTTCATAATGCTGGTTAAACTGTATCAGTGTCTAAGAACTATATCATATTATATTACGTGAGTCGACCCAACAAGGATATTTGTATATTGTGCATTTTTTTATTATATTAAAACGAGTATTATTGTAATGAATAATACAGTTCACAATACTACAGATATTATAATTCCTGTATTTTAATTGTTTATTGGTGAATCTTTCCCACCTGTGTGTCCGCTCAATCAGACGTTAGGCAAGTTTATATCCGCCATTCAAACGTGCGGATATACGGGTCTACAGCGTATAATATACGATATACCTCGAACAGTGATTCCGGTGATTTAGATCAAAGTCCACAGAACGATATATAAAAATAATAATTTATAAATAAAGGAGTTTCATCAAGCATGCTCACTATCGTTTAATGATTTATATTAAGGCATTCATTCAGGCATGCGTTTTAGAATATTCAAGTTTACCTGAAAAAAACCATATTTTTGAATACTTAGATTTTGTATGCTGTACCATTATTTTGTGGCAATTGAAAGTCAATATTTTATGCACATTTTCGATTCCTATAGCTACACGTATTACAGCTGCACTTATATACGGCCTCAGAAATTTGTCTAGGGGAGTCAAAGTTTGTTTGTACATAATAATACATAAAATATGACATATTTTGATAACTTGACTTAACTGGATTTTAGACTCATTGGAGATCGACGAATGTGATTTTTTTACAATGATTGAATGATATATGTATGTTTTTTTTTTTAAATTTAAAATTTGTCTTTAGTTTTTTACTCGATAAGCAGTCAAAATAATGCTTTGATTGATGCAGCCTATTTAATTTCATTTTCAGTGATTAAAACACAAAAAAAATCTCATATTTTACCTCGTATTTTCAGAGATAACATATACTTTTACATGAAAATCTACGTCAAATTCGATTGCCTATTTGAGTATCATATTTTCACGTAACTCGATTTGAGATAGGTTAGCGTATTTTATCTCATCATCGATTCGTATATATTATGACTATATATTGCCTACATTGATCAGAAATCCAAATAACTACATTACCACATGCATTATGTATGTGTCATTGCATTTAATATGTATATAGTATATACTATATGTATTAGGTATGATAGTCCAACTGAGTATAAATTCCAACTGCGCAATTACATTGGCTCTCGATTCGTATGAAATGGTTAATTTTTTTTTCAAGATTTACGGTACCTACCAAGTTTAGTATTTGTACTTAAGGTAGTATAAAATCGATATCTAATATTAATCCATATTATGATCGTCGTTCGCATAGAGATCAAACAGTTATATTTACCACGGACTTAAAAACATTTATATTGAAAACTATGTGGCAACGATTCAAATCGATAGGCCAGATGATCAAATAATATACAATATATCCAATAGAATGAAATTATTAGACCCCCAACCCCCAACTAGTGGGACTGTTAATATTTGAAAAAGAACCAAGTGACGATACGTATTTCATATTTGTTAGCATTTCATTAATACTTTGCACTACTTTATTGTATCTATAATAAGCATTATAATAAATTGTATACCTCTGATGTTCACTTAATTATAATTATACATCTATATGACGATCACAGGTGGATTTAATACGTGTTCTATGTAATTATTTACTATTGAAATGATAGCAGACAGTTCACGTGGGTACATATATTATGCGTTTCATGAAAATTAAGTGCTTTTCTATTGAAATATTAATTACAAGGAAAAATACTAAAATTATTTGTATAATCGTTCTCAGATGGGTGAGAAAAACTTTTTGATATAGGTTAAATCTCCTTAAATTCTACCAAATAATATACTTATTATAGGTACTACCAGTATACCTAGTACTGGTCGAAACGGAATTTCCTCGGTCGATTTTCAATCTTTAACTAGACCGGATACGACATTAAAACACACACAGCTATATTATAATATGACGTAAATAAAACGAAAGCGTGAAGTTCACTTTATCGTCGTGGGAAATCCAAAATATTTTAACACGCTTATTAATTATTTATTAATATTTACGTTACCGAGCAACGCGCGTGCGTATAACCACTTGGTCGCCCCATATTTACGCGGACTCTGAATGCCCCCTGAAAATTCTAGTGAAAGGGATGGGACTTTATCAGTCGAATAATCCGCTCTTGAAATAAGGGTTGACACATAGAGAAACGAATAGGTGTGTGCTGACGTGCTGTTAAAAATATATACCTACACTTTTTATTTTACGTATACGTTGCTGGAAATCATTATATATTAATATTTATTATCATGATAAACGTTGGGCGTTTATTACGTTCATGTAATAGGTACGTCATAATATTATTTAATAATATATCGATGTCCAACAAGCCAAAATGTGTAAGTCAAACAACAAAGCTGTTTTCCATTTTATAATTATTCTTAAGACTTTATATAATATGAGGTTTTTAATTTCTGATATCCAAACTTTTTTTACTTTAATATTTTGACAAACTATAGTGAAAGTTGTCATCACATATTATTTAGTACTAAGATATCTACTTGAATCTATAACAAATTAAAATATCTATTGATAATATATTTTTTGTAAATAAATTAATTTGACTCGACGAGGTAAATGTACATATTTTTCTTCGTAACGGTCGACTTTTAATTTAAAAATATTTTATAATGTGCATAAATTATTATATATTAGCCACACATTACATTTTATAAATTCAAGATTCATAACTACAATATACATCAATATAGAATATACATACGAATAATACAACATAAGGAGAACGCGTCAGGAAGTATTGTAATATGCACTGTGCCGCTCTTATAGGTAATAGACCGTAAAATATTTTAGTATATTTATATCTGTCTGACATTTGTTACGGAGAGGTATATATTTTATATAGATCAACATAATATATACTATAAATTTATTTTAGTACTTTTCATTAATTCTTGTGCACTAAAAATACGATGTGACGTAGATCTGAATACAAATATTAAGTTTGAAAAAAAAGTAGAATAATATGGCTCAAGACATAAACTAATAGCAACCACGAGATTGGTATTTAACGATATTGAATGCTGAGAAAAGAAGCAAACATTTCGCTTACCTACTGAAATTGTATGTTATTATAGTAATATAGGCATGACGTACCCTTATGAGTACTAAAATCGCAGTCATATACAATGGATTTTTTAGTTTTAATTGGGTATGCTGAGAGAAACTAATTTCATATTATATTATTCACACAGGGACTTTGTAAAACAAAAAATGGAACCCTTGGCTGGATCATTCTAAACGGACGCCCATGATAATAATATCGCGCTATACTCATCTCGTTTAATTAATTAATGATTCGGTCTAGTTGCCGACTAGAATTCCCGCCGGTTTGAATCGCAGAGCAATTATCGCCGGATACAATGAATTGGGAACCGCCCCCCACCCTCACCAACAACCCATCCATATACACACCCACCGAGGCTGACAAATTGCGGTCGACCGGCGCCTGCGAGTACGTGGGTGGGTGGGTGCGTGCGGTACGATGTATAATATAATATGACGACGACTACGGCGACGGAGACCGTGACGCCGTTAAGAGTTCACAGGTCGTTAAATTCACCACAACTCGGTTTGTCGAACGGTCCAAAGGATTATTAACGGCCCGCCGGTCGTCGCGTGCTTATCATCCCTTATTCGGGCCATGTTATATCCGCGCATGGTGGTGGATACAGTGGAGGTAGGTATACGTGTACATATGTGTACCGGTCTTTTGTCGCAAACGAGACGAGTCAATTATTTCGAGTGCTGCTGGGTCGCTCGCGCACATATATATGTATATATATATAGATGGCAACCGCGGGTATATGTAATATAAAATATAGGTATATACCTATGTAATAATAATCACGTGCCGGGGGTATAAGTTTTGACCGTGATTTTTTTCGCTTCGTTTCTTTTTTTTCATTCATTCCTCTTCAACTGCACTTCATCCGTCGTCGAGAGAATGGGGGAAAAAAAACAACATTTGGTAATGACAAAAAATACGTGTCGTGTGCACGCGGACTTATAAAAAAAAAATAATACTCATAACATAATAGTACCTACTGTGATAATGCGTGTAACATTTATTTTATCTTTCACGCAGCACGTACCTACCTAATTACATCACGACAACATAAATTATTCGTAGGAAAAATGTATAATAATATTGTTGGATGTACACAAACGCAGTTTGGAAAGTCGCGTTCAAAGTACGAAAACGTACCTATCGTGACTTGACGTGCGATGCCTCGAAACACTGTTGCCATGGCCGCCGAGACGGTGGCACTGGTCACTGACAAGCGATCGTTTTGTCCATGATCAAATTAATTGTAAGAGTTAAAATTATATTTTGTAAATAAATAATATCTACTTTTACTACATAAATTAATTTTAAAAAATGCCTTTAATCAGCTATATACACTATTGATAAGTATAATATAGATTAGAAAGCCCTTGGAGTTCACCAAAAAACTATTAAATGTATTGAACAAATTACTATTGATCATGTCTAGCTGAATAGCAAATCAGTCATTTAAAAATAATAGGTTTATACTATTTATAATATTTTACTTACCTATCTCAGAAGCTTTGACTTAGTAAGTAAATTCAACCATACGAGCAGTTGGCCGGTTAATTTATAAAATATATTTTCATTTTTCACAACATTAACATAAGTCTTTAGTAGAACAGAATACAAATTTGTGGCTTTGAGGGTTTGATGTTTGTGGTAGGCAATGGACAACGAATTTGGTAGGAGTGTGGTCGGTCATTGAAGGTGGAGGGGAACGGGGGAACACAGGGTTTCGCTCTTTTTAGGAGAACCGAAAAACACTTCTAAATAGAAACAAATAGTTATTAGGTATTTCAACCTAAATTCGATAGCTGATTTTTCATCTAACCATTTGTTTGTAGTTAAATTCATTATATTTTTTAATTAGATTTTTATTGAACTATTCAGTGTACACGTCATACAAATTTGTATTTTCCTATATACTCGTCTAGTACTTACACCTTATTAAAATACTAATGATGGCCAATGGACAAGTCACTTTACCTATAATTTTTACTTTTGACCCCTCAAAGTACCAACTAGATTCACTCTTCTCAGAAAAAAAGCTGTTGAAGAAAATCTAAGCATTTTTACTGTTCTTAAAGAACACACATCATTTCACAACCAATACATACATCGTTCCGCTCAGAATCTAAAAAATATTATAAAAAAATTTGTATCCCCGCACAGTGCTGTATACTATAAAAAAATAATTCAACAGTCAAAGGGTTGAGTAAATCATGTCATGAAAATAAAACACTAAATCCATCAGAATAACGACTACGAATCGTAGTAGCAGCAGCACAAATTATTATATTGGATATTAGTTCTGCCCCAGTTATGACCGATTCATATCCTCCAGTAAACCAAATATTCGATAATATAAACAAAATATTCCATATCTACAACCTATTATTTTTTAAAACAAATAATTCTAAAAAATAAAAAAACAATATCAACGCATTGGAAACTAAATTTACTGGTAATTTACTTATAATTCATGTCCCAGTGGAGTCCGCAGGGGGGGGGGGGCTAACGGGCTGACCCCCCCCCCCCATTGCCAGTATTATTATTTATTATTACTTAAAAAAATAAATATTTATCAAGTTTCAACTGTCAACTATAGTATAGGTAAGCAAGACGTAAATTTACTTAACAGAATGAATTCATTTTTGAAAAACATTGTATTTGCATACCAATTTTAATTTTGATGAGATTTGAACTTTAAATGCTTATAAAAAATAACAGTGATGCCTATGTTAATATTTTAGCTATAATAAAAACTTACGTATTACATTTTTAAGCTTTTTGACCGGATAAATAATATTTGTTGATATTTATAGAAAAAAAAATGTTTAATTAAGCAAATACACTCCAAGTGAGGACGATATAACCAAGCTGGTTACCAAACTATTTTAATAAATTTCCTCCCCCCTCACTGAAAAATTCTGCTTACGCTACTGAGTCATGCTATAATGAAGTGTACCAACTGGCCCGCTATAATTTTCGTCCCGATTATTACTTGGTCTATAAGTATTTTTTCATAGAAGATTTTGATATAAACGTAGGTACATCAGATATTTTTTTCATCTCTATAGGATTTTCAAACACACATTATATTATGAAGCATTATTATATGTAGCTGCTATTGTTAAACACCCTCTACCCAATATTCTATAGCATGACATTTTATAAGTACCTATATTGAAATTCTTAAAAACTGTTCACCAAGTCCTTAAGTTGTTGAATAATTTGAACTTTAATTAATTTAAAATCTGCTCCTAAAATATTCGTTTGAAAATAGTATGCCTTACCTTGCCTCAATAACAAACAATTACTACCGACGATCGTCTATAGTAAAGAATAACGGTAATAATATTACAATAAATATGGTTTGCCAAAATACGAGTATATTTACATTTTAAATGAACGTTTAATTCGATAATTTCAATCAGAATAGAATCACTGATAATAATATTTCCTATTTCACACAAAATCACGAAACAAAACAGAATATCGGTTGATTGAGGCAATGGTTCCACGGGTGCATTATAATTTAATATTATATTACATTATATAATGTCGGCCCAATTGCACGCCTATGTTATTATAGATACTATTATTATACAATACAGCTATATATATATATATATATATATATTATATATAGGTATACGTATAATATAATCGATTAGGCATTTTAATAGTACTGGTATTTAAAACCGTCAAACACGACGAGGGCCGAGGACAGGGAATTTTAAGTCATTTTGACGAAGAGCCACACAATAATTTTATATCTTATATGACAAGCGTTTAGGATTCACTTCAATAGATTAGTCAAACGATATACCAAGGTATTCTCGAGGTGGCTGCAGTTAAAAGTATTTTATAAATAATTTTAAGTAGAAAAATATATGTAAATTATTACAACCGTATTTGGGTGTGACAAGAGTAATTGAATATTACAGTATGGAGAGCCTAATCTGGAAATCGTATCACCACCCGATTGAATACTTAATTTGGTTTACTTTTAATCGGTTTACATGGTAACACATTGCCGCATGCGCTGCAGACGCAATTCGTCATAACAAGGTCACTATAATTTACATGCCACTCAAAAAATCATATAAAAAAAAAAAGTTATGTCGCCTGACATCTGGGTAGTAAGACTTTGAGTAAGAGGATGTTAATTTTTAAAATGGATTTTGATTAAAATAACCGAGTTCCCCATGTTTTAATAAAAAAAAAATGTAAATACCTATTATTGTTTCTACTGAAATATCAATAAACGTAAATAAGTGAATATATTAATTTTTTACGGTGACATAAATGGTTTTTGAAATATTAAAATCCACTTAGGTTAAAACAGTATAATGCTTGTAAATAAATCAAAATTAAAATCCGTCTAATCAACGTCCAGCAGATGACGTAGTGGCAGTCAATTATAGGTAAAAATACATTTTTTATTCGTTTGACATCATTCTTCTTAAAGTTTTTTATAGGTTTTTCGTTACCTAATAACTATTAAAACGTCGATTAATAACTTCAATAAATATCAATAACAATAAACTAATAATCAATATCATTATTATTATTATAATAATATTCTCGTATAAAATATTTGTTTAGTCATTTATTCGTGATATTTTTTTTATGACGAACAAAACATATTTTGAAATCATTTATACCATGCTATATTTTTCAATGTTTTAAAAATATTTATTTTTATTATCACGATAAAATGTCCCGGATATGTGGTGCAGCAGTGACATAACTCGATAACCATTTATCACCACCAAACTTTTAAATTAAATACTCATTATGGCGAATTCGAGCGTATCCGCATTAGTATAAAGTATACATGCATCGCAGTATGTGCATGTTGTTTTACGATAATTTATTATATTTTTCGTTTTGCGTTGTACGTTCGATCATAACTAATCGAAAGCTAAAATAATGCGCAGTACACAGCAAGTCATTTGCATATTTTTGTCAGCGAGATGGACATTTATAGGTCATAGTCCGTATACATTATAATATTATATCTCATTTTTGTTGTCTATAGCAATTGCACCTAAAACACACGAAATTGACTTACGGTGTTGTATTTTACGTAACGATAATAACTAGTCGATAATATTTTTAATTTTGTAATAATATTATTGTTAAGTATAGGTACTTACTTTTGGTACCGGCGCGATGTATAGGCAATTTTGGTACACTTAAGTTTTTTTATCGATATCCGTGCTGTGGATATTATCATAGATATTAATATTAAAGAATGATTAGGCCATACTTTGTGCTTAGCATACGGAAATGTACATGAAAATATTTTTAGGTTATATAGGTCTTAAATTTATACACAATTATTGATAATTTATGGTAATACCAGAATGAGTGGCAATGATAAAAAACAGTCTTTCTCTCTTACCCATTCCGGCACACTTTTCTCTATTTTATTATTATAGCCATAGCCTGTCCATTCTTTAATATCTATGGACTATGGTTGATATACGACGTCAAGTGATTATCCTGGGTCACCATCAAACACATGAAGAACTAGAACCACCGCCGGATATAATCGTATATTTTATAATAATAATAATGATAATAAAAATAATACGTATTATTGTTGATTTTATTGAACTGTAGTTGTTGATATTTAACGACTTTGCATTTATTATTATTATTATTATGGTCGTTTATCAAAGAGCCGAAATGTATTGTTTTCTGATATGCAAACTATTATGCTTAAACATATTAAATCATAATATTATATTCCTCTTTCCACCGCTGAAACGGATGACGGTATTGTACATTTTGTATATTATACGAAATTTATCTTAGGGTTTCGCTCAATAAATAAGTAATATTTTAACGTAATCGAGATTTGTAACAAATTATTTGTATATGTGTGGAAATATAAGACGAACCGTTATAATAAATGGGGTGTGTTTTTTTTTTTTTTTTGCGGAAACTGTAGTACTTTCCGTTTATGGCCGAAAAAGGGTATTTTCGGCGGAAATGTCAACACTGGCGCCATTTTAAAGTATAATATAATATCTTCATCGTCATTATTTTTTTTTACAACTTTATCCTGTGTAATCGATAATATTTCACAGTATTTTAATAGTGTGCTTACTATACAAATCGATAGATATATTATTCATTAAAAATATCGGACAAGCCCTGCGAATGTTTTGAGCTGCTGAAAATATCAAAGCGTTGTGGTTCGCGTAATATAATACCTATCGGATAATATTCGCTCATAAATAATGTGAAACCGAAAATACCGAACGCCTCCGTGAATCAAGTATATAATACACGGCAGCGGTATAGTGAACGAGCAGGTATATCCCGACCCGGGATAATGCTCATCAACACCCACTTTCGTACTGGAATTTTGCAATACATTATCATTTATAATGAATTTAATATGTATATTGTGTTATATAAAATGGTTACGGGAGAGCCACCATAACGCATATCTCTCTCTCTCTCTCTCTCTGGCTCTCCCTGATTTCTCTCTCCCGCAAACATACACTATATAGAGTAGTCATTATATCTATATATTACCTCGACCTCAGGTTAATTCTAATCAACACGACAACACCCACCTTTGTAAGGGAATTTCGCAATACATTATCATCTCTAATGAATATAATATAATATATACATATTGTTTTATACAACGTTTAAGAAAGATCCGTACACACACACACACTAACACATTAAGTACTTTCAGTGGCGTACGCAGGGACAGGATTCTAGGGTTCCGACCCCTTGAAATTTCTTCCTTTAACAAAAAAATCAAATTTACCACCATTTCAGTACACAGAGCCGATCATTGTTTGTCATTTTCAATAGATATATTATAAATTGTTAAATATGACAAATACGTCGATAATCATAGTTCAGTATTTTGGCTAATTTAGAACATTACTAAACGTCTGCAATAACCATCGTATGGTGTTTCATCATGTATCATCGTCCATTGGTTGTTACTACGTTTATAAATTACGACCCAAAGAGGCTTTCTAGATGACCATAGGTGCCCGGGTTGAACACTCGAGTGTTCTTAATGTAGACTAAACTTCAGACTAACTATAATTTGTTGTAAAAAATTATATAAAAACTCTTTAGAAAAAAATAATGTAAATTATTTACTCAGATAAAACCCTAATCGAAGTAAAATCCTGTGCACGCTACAGAGTACTTAACTATAGTTATAGTTACAATTATGCCATAATATTTATTGTGAATTATTATCATCGACCACACGTCTACCATCACGGCTTTGAAAAATTGCACGAGAGAGGAAGATGGATATCAAGACACAACCGCCCGAACCCAGAGGCGCCACCGGTCGTCGACCGTCTAGTCCGACGGGCTCTCGGATCACTTCCTTCCGGTTTCGAAAAATCACGTTATATCGGACTCTCCTCTACTCGCCGTGGACAATGAAACGTAGTGTAAACTTCAGATATACTCTACATCGTATAAGAGGAACATGTACACGTCATTTAAAATTTCCGGATCCAGCATGGGTCGAGACGGGTAATAATTGTTCAGTGAGTATACGCCATTATGTGATAATGATACACTATGTGTATGCGGATTTCGAGAATTCATCTTTGTCATTTTTGTAATTAAAATTGAACTTGAAGTCATTTACAAATCTGCCGTCCTGGATCTACTACTTCCGGCTGCCGACCGAATAAAATATCGCTATCAAATTATACGCGGGTTGTTGTATAGCACTGCGCACTGCGCAGGCTACAGCTGATATCATAATAATACTATAGCGAATTGAAATGGAGCGAAACCTCTAAACAGTAAATACCGGACATTCGAGTTCATTAATAATTTGTCCTCTGTTCGGAGGTTATCTTTAGGGGGGGGGAGGTTTTACTTTATTATATATCATACTGCGTAATGCAGTGACAATAACTGCGTAAATACCAAGTACGATCTACGTTTAGGCTGCTGCTGTCGGATCAAAAGGCATTTTTCGTATAATGATATGTTGGAAAAGCGCGTTTGTGCAATCGGAGGGATTCGTTCCGGTAAAATGAGTCGGTACAAGTGACCGCACGTGCATACAATTGAAGAACGGCTATAATACGTATATTATGTGATACGATTTATTATAGCTATAGCTTATCGGAATTTGTATCATGTTCAATTTCGTATTGTTTTAAATTCCATCGTAATAATATTATATTATTATTGTTAAATGTTTCGTTTAGAGATTTAACTTTATTTTTTTATAAACTATTCACCTTTTTGAAAATATTGTGATATCATACTAATATTCAAAATATTATTTATATATAATACCTATTATATGTATTTTTTTTTTCAAAATTCACACGCATAGTTTAAAAATTTTTTTGTTCTTCAAATTGCTATTTTTTTTCCCATTTTACTTCATCTGCAGTTAGTGTTGTATCCAATTCAACGAATATATTTAATTATTTTACAGTTAAGCGTTCTGGTCATTTTTTTTTAAATTACATTGTATCATACCCAAAAGTCAAAATTAAAGAATTTTTTTTTTTTGGATAACAACATAGGCCATTGGGTGTGGTGAGGGAACTGTGGAGTTTTCGGTTGGGTAGGTTGGTACACGTGTGTGTTGTATTTTTGCAGAATTTCTAATGGGGCACCCGTCGCAGCCGACCCCTTAGTCCGCTCGGCCACTCCGTCCCCCGAAATTAAAGAATTATATCATAATAATAGTACATTTAGGCATTTCATTTAGCTCTTAATTTTTATATTTAAATAATGATTTAACCACCCAGATAGAACTATTGTGACTTGTGGTTATTTATTATTTTTATTAATTTTTTAAGGCATAAACTACAAGGTTATTAGCCAACGTTACTTTTTTTGAACATTGGGAAAAATAGATTGAATTTTCATTACATTACACTACACTAAATTAATTAATTACTTTGTGGTTATTAAAATATTTAAAATCGTTGATAACTAAAGTGTTATTTATTATATAAAACATTGTATAATTATGATTATAGGTCTTAGTGTTCAACAGTTAACCATTAACATACTATTAAGTCGTTAAATACAACCCATTAATATAGAAGAAACAAATGAGAAGTTTAAGGTCATTAGTATCTATATTTGTTTTGACAATATTCAAAGTGTTCTTTATTCTAGTGTATTTGTTTCCATGTAACTCACGTACACACGCAAATACAATAATAAATTAGTTTTTATCCTAAAGGAAAACAAAAACATTTTTTTTTAAATATAAAATATAATTATTTAGTCAAGTTAAACATTGTACATTTATTATCCGTGAAAGATAGTTTCATATTTTTTTTTCACGATGGACAATAATATTCACTTTTTTTTATAATTGTATGTGAGTACACTAAAGTGTATGCTCTTTTAAAATAGGTATTATGTTTTATTTACCTAATGTATAATATTATTATGTATACCTCATTTTCAACTTTACAAACACCCACACACGTTAACAACATATGAATACGGTTCGTATTAAAATCAATACGATTTTATCCTTCAATATTTAAAATCATAAACGTATTGATTTAGTTAAATTTTGAATTTTTATGTTTAGGTACTTATATAGCAACATTAATAATTATCTTTCAAATTGTAATCGTGGTTTTATAAAATGTGCAGTGAAGACAGGATGAGGTATTAGAATCGTTGTAAAGTTAACTAGACTTTCTTTTTATTGTCATTCGATGTCATTGATGATTTTAAATAGATACAAATTATTACAAATAAAACTAAAAGTAATGTACTTACATAAATATTGTAAGTTTACGGAAACTTATTTTCTAGTTTAAGACTACAATATTAAAAATCATTGTTATCATTGAACATACAAAAATACAATTATTTTAACGAATAAGACAATTGATAATTTAAAACATTTTATTCAAAAACAGTTGCATACATATTAAATAATATTTCTACATGTTTATGAAAATTTAATTAAGCTATTAAATATTTACTCAATGTATGGTGTAAGGTATTTGTTTTATACTAATATTAATATAACATTACTTTTTATTAGATTGTGTTGCATATTGTTTGGAACTTAACTAAATATATTACCACTTTAAATAACAAATTATTATTTTTATTTAAAAAATGTTAATCTCTAGAGTATATTTATCTAAAATTGTTCTTGTACAAAATATTCATATTAAAAGGAAAATATTTATACTTATTTATTTAGGTACGTGCTATAATCATTTAATCTCCTGTGAATTTTTCTCTCCGTTCTGGTTTTCTAAACTCAATATTGTAATACCTAAACATTATTGTTGACAATATTTACAACACAATATTACCATATTAATTAAAACTATACAATATATTTCATACTGAAAATCACAGTGTATAAATAATAATATTTACGAAATATAAAATTCATGTCTTAAAATATAATGATTGTATATTTATCTATTTATGATTGTTAGTTAAAATTAAACTTTATATACATTATCATTATCATACATTATCGTTGTAATTTATAATTAATAATTACACCAAAATGAGTATGTTGTTGATTTACGATTGATGGAATTAAATAAATTCAACTATTTGCTAAAAGTCAAAGACATAAAAAAAAATGTTATTTGTTGTATCAAATTAATCAAGAATGCCACATATTGTCAGGGGCGTAATGAGAACACTTTTAAATGTCTTTAGATATATATACTCAAACATTTTATTATTTCTTTTTACAATTTTTAAAAATTAAACAGATACGTGAACCCCTTAAATATTGCTACTGTTGCGTTCTTTATCGGATATTATGAACTTCTTGTAATCTCACAAAAAACGACTTAACTTTTGAAAATACTACTGCTTAGACTTCTCAAAAAAAATATACTGACTCTATTGAAATACAAATATTGAAATATTGCGATTAAATTTAAAATTAATTTCCCACACTTTTACTTTAACTTAAGATGTTCTTGAGTATTTTAAAAATCGATTCGGCGAATAATATAAAAATGAAAACATAAAAGAGTATACTTAAGTCGAATAAATTTAATAATGTATTATAAAAATATATACATTGAAAATAAGACGATTGTGGACGTTGTTCATAATATCTTGTATTATGGTAGTGAATAATACATTATATACGTTTTATGCGAAGTCTATACAGCTGATATTATAACGATCATATACTCCCTATTATTGTGTTCCAGTAAGTGTTTATATAAGTTCATATTGCGAATCTACACCATATATATTCCTATTATACTAGTATGCCGACAAGCACATTAATCTCGAGGAAAGACTTTTAAGATAAATAAGCGGCCAAGACGAAATCTATATTTATATGCTCTTCGAGTGTTCACTACTCGACATAGTATTATATTATTATGCTCCATGGTAAAACAAATAATTCCCATATTATGATTAAAATATAAATTTTAAAAGTATTAATAAAACTATTTTTGGATTTTAATTCACGAGAATTAGGACTTTAGGTAAAACTATTTTGAAAGTGCTGCCCAAGGATAATATTATATACCCACCGCATATAATAAAGTTGCAGACACTCATCATGGTTCGCTCGACCCAACGAAAAAATCAATTACTATTATTTTTCGTTATATAATCAATAATATATTATGTAATATTATTTTTCCTAGAATTGGTGATTCAAAACCATTTGTATTATAAAGCTACTTCAAGTACATATTTTTTTTTAATCATTATGAGTATACTATATTATTATATAGTCTGTCTTAAAACTTGATTTGAATTTCAATAAAAACGACCAAATATGTAATAAACATTAAAAACATAATAATGTTCTTGCAGCTGATTATAACCTGATTGGTTGTTTTTATTTCTTATATCTGTGTGTGGGAAGAATACTCCAAAGCAATAATAATGTACTTGCGTCATATGTCTGTGTGCACAATTATTAATTTTTATAAATTTTTCTACGAATTTCTCGGATAATTCCATGACAAAGATTTCTACACACGTGTGCTATTAAATTGCATATCTATGGTGCCGTGTTATTCTTATATCCAATATTATGACGTATAATAATATTTTACACAACATAATATACGGTCTAATAATATCAGAAATACATAAAATAGGATAGCTATAAATACAATTGAAATAAATATTTTAGTACTCTATAATATAATAAATTATACCGCATATAATCAAAAATTCCATAAACCAGCATCTATTGCAACTGTGGTTAAAAATTTGTTTCAATATTTTAAAATATAAAGTCGTACAAACAATATTAAATTCATTAAGATTATAAATACAATTAAAATGTACGATAATTTATTCGTTTAAAAACAAATAAATTAAAATATCAAATAATATAAAATGTACATAATATAATGACATGCACAAGGTTAAAAATTAATAATAAGCCATTTACTTAAATAATACAAATAATATAATCTCTTTAATTTATTTCAATAATAAAATATGATTGATAAAACAATACCTTAAATCGTGTTAGTGACACAAACCTATAAAATAATTTGAATGATGTCTACAAAATTGCTTATGGACGCAATGCACCTATGGGATATCAACTTTTGACAGTTACCGTATAATATGTGAGTTCCTTAGTGTGTATGGTTATTTTTATAAAGAAATATTATTTTCACATTGTATTTATACATTTCTTTTCATCCAATAATGTTTTGTTAACGTTTTTTTAATCAAAACTTCCCACCTATTTCAATTCCTAATTCAAAATATACAACATAATAATATAATACTGCCAATGTGGGTAGATATTAAGAGTACCTAAGGTACAAGAAAAAATGTTAATTATGTTTATTATGTTTAATATTGTTTAAAATCTCACCATGTTATATTTTTAGTTTTCTTATGGGTGCCAATGGTGTTGGAACTTACACTATTTTGAGTATAGTTTTATTAAACATTACAATATATCATTATTAAAACGCAAGCCAAGTAGAGAGACGTATTTATATTTAAAAAAAATTATGAAAACCATATTTTCCTGTTTTTTAAAATACAATATTACTATATTACAATATTATACTCTATTATGCGTATTAATTGTTGTAGGTAATATTATAAAATATGAATTGCATGAAACGACAAACGAAATTCAACACACAAACAATACGCTGTTCTCCTCATCGGCACTTCTGCGCCACACCCTATATGGCAAGGGTTGACATTAAACTTGATACTTGATAAAATCGAAAAAACCCCGATGTACAGTATTCCACAATCAGACGGTGTCATTTTCTATCTCCTCGTTTTATTTACACTGGCTCGTTTTTTAACTTCAGCGCAGCATCGTAATTTTTTTTTTTTATTCACTGCGCTTTGCATAGCGAGACATTGTCAAGCACTCGTGGAAACTCAAAAATCTATATCGCGTAGTAGTAGGTAGACTGGTAGAGTAGTTGGGTCGAGTGGTTTAAAATAATTTTATTTTCACGGACCATACACGTAATTAGGTTAATGAGGTTTTTGTTTTAATTAATTGTTAACATTATTTCCAAACATCATCATATTATTATACCTACAATAATTATTATGCACACATGGACACGGTTCTGCAGGAGAATATTTTGACAAATACATAATATTTAATATTATTAAATGCAGTCCAATTTATGATTGCTTAACCTAACAAACGCATTTGAATACACAATTTCCGTTCGCTCGTCGATGATGTATAACGACTAATGACATAAACAAATATTATATTTTAAATAAACAATCATTTTTTTAAATTTATTTATTCTTGTATGTGTAATTTGATAATATTATAAATAATAATCTAATAAATGTACATACTTATTAAAACCTTGTGTTAAATTATATAGTGTTCGTAAATCTAAAGTACATAAAACTACACCACAAGTATATTGGGTATGGTTAATTCGTGTCTAATATAATAAAAAAAAGATATTTCGTTAGTTCCGAAACTTCATTTCGAAAAATTTACATTTACTTCGTCCCCACTAATCAAATTTTGTGATGACTGACGAGTATAAAGCATTTATACTTTTTAATAATACCTTGCTACTTCATAAAAATATATTCGATCTGTTATTTTAATTTGCTAAAAAAAATTGATTTCACAACAGATAAACATACTTCTTGTATCAACATTGAATTTCTAAAAAAAGAAAAACGTTATTTTTTTTTTGTTTTTATTTTAATTCCTATTATAATATGTAATTGTTTTCTATGCTATATAATATAGAAAGTAAGCAAGAAGCAAGAATAGTATATAATATCAATATATCATATTGACATAATCACCACTGGTGTCAACATCGAATACTCGAACCGAATGAAATACGACATATCATCATTAAAGATACAATCACGACGAGTAGGTGGGTGGTGGGGCCAAAAATGTGTATTCATTGTTTAACCGCATAGTGCACCGATATCAAACTAAATTAAATTCGTACCACTCGTATGTTTTCGCATAAATTATTAGGTCACATATATTACTGTATTCGTTCATTTGGTTGATCACAAACACCGAGGAGCTCGAATCTCAAAAATGCATTCTATTTGCACTGTAAAAATTGCAATTATATGTACACTGTTCCCCGCCGACCCATCTAATAGCTATTGTGAAAAACGCATAGACGATTTCCCGAATACATAATATTATTATGACTTTCTTGGTTGGTACACGTCATAAGTCGAACACACAGATATTTAATTAATTATTTATTTATTACCATATATGATCCGATATGGTATTATCGTGCATCCCTCAAACCCCCCCCCCAAACCTACAGTAACCTCCATCTTACACGCCCACACACAAAAAACCTTCATAAATACACAACAACATGGGTATTTGAGTTATTTCATTATTTAGCTTGGGTCGTAATCCTCTTGCTAACATGTTAAAGTATCCGCGTGTTTACGTAACGAGAAATATATAATATTATTCCCCGGAGTCCACTCTATTCGTAATATGGGTTTCATAATAATAATATGTAGTGTCGGTTGCAGCAGGTATGTGTATACTGTGTACAGTTTCCAGTTTACAAACCACCGTTTCACTATGCCTAAATATTATGTAGGTCAGTTTTAAAATAATTTGTTTTATCATCACCTAACGTGACCATATTTTTTAAACAATAATTTTGGTAATTGTGTTATTTATAATGATCAAGACAAAATTATTCGAAATAAGCGACTGGCTTTTAACAAATAGTCAAATCAATCATAAATTAATAATTAAAAACAATTTAATATTCGTAACACCTAGCTTTCTGCTAGAACTCAATAATGCATAACAATATAATAATTTTGAAATTTCTTATTCTCACATAATATATTAATATTATATAAAATTATAATATAATATGTTATATTATAATGAAATATACTCTATTTTATTATTATTATGACTTTCATTCATACACCAAACATTTAACACATTTGTCAAACATTGAAAATTACAAAAAACACTAATACAATAATATTATCTTTATAAATTAATAATCGGAATAGAATTGTACAAGTCATTTTCCCTGAAAAATTAATGTTTTCCATCATAACCGCAATACGTTTATTTGTATTTCTTCTGGTAGTGAATCGATGTAAGGAAAGTGACCCAACTATTATTATAGTTCTCGATGCTATTCGACACGGTGATTGTATACCATGTACCTACCTATTGGCATTCCATTAAAGTTTTATGTTTGCACGAAATTGTGTTGCTAAATAAGTAAAGTTTAATCTAATATTATAATGATGTAATTTGTCAACAAAAAGCGTGTAAGTTGTCGTAACTAAAGTAGTAAAAATATATATATAGGTATAAACGTGCGTTATACGCTCTACGTGTTCGAATGGTAATAATTAAAATATAATAATGGACGAAATGTGAATTTATTATTCTTCGCAAGGTATGCAAAAATAAAACCATTGTTTACATGATAGCATAATACTGGTTCAACAATTTTGCTTGAATATTTATATTATACGTTTATTTAATAAAAACGTAAACAGAAATGTATTATAATATGTAACAGTAATTCCTCGTTTCAGGCATACAAAACAAAAATATACTTTATAAAAATATAATATATTACATTTCATGTTTACATTTATTCAACAGTTTAATGGATGCAATATATTAAATTTGTATATAGAACATTGGACTACCTAATAATTTGTATAACTTAATATGTACACATATAAATATACAAATTATTATAATATATCTGAATTGTATATGTACCTACGTGAAATTAAAAACGATATGATTCACAGAATGGTTTTGTCCGATTGATAAAAAATTATATGGAAATGATCTAAAGATGTATGTCATTCATTTAAGCGTGTCGATCAAAATTAGCTATAATATTTATTTTTATTTTTTCACATTTATAAAATGTTTATTTCTTCAAATATTGTTAATTTATGATTTATTAAAGACAATTAATGACACATGATCATAATAGACTCACATAATTTATCAAAATTATCATTGCTTTAATTGCCTCACATTCAGCATATTCTATATTTTATTTTATTTTGTTTTCAGTAAACGAAATATTTAACTAGGTGCCTACTCTAGAGCAAAAGTGGTCAACATTGAATATAGATTAAGAAATTTAACTATCTATAGAGTTATGTTTTATTTTTTGGAGTATGTTCATGTTAATAATTATTAATATCGAGTTAATTGTTGCGTATTACTTATTACCACCTGGTTGAAGTTATGGAAAGTTTGCAGAGGATAATTAAAATAGTGTTATATAATATTTGATAATAAATATTAAATTATATAGTACAATATAATATATAAGTACCTAGGTACCTTATTTCATCCCACAGCTTAAACTTTATGTTTTATTATTTAGTAATTTTATTTTTATCATAAACTATAATAAATTAACTATTACTCCCTCTCCTATTATTCAATAAGTGCATAGAAATGTTGAGAAAAATAATCTGTTTTCAAAATCAAATTACATTTTGCAATGTTTTGATAGAATTGCAACATGCTAGCTTATAGTTTGTGTTTGATCCTAAGCTGTGTTTGCAACATTGAAAATGGACTGTCTAGTTTCATGTTTAATTGTTTAAGTTTCACCGTATATTTCATGGTACGGCATAGTTAATTAAGTACATATGGTTAAGGCAGAATATTCAGTACAGACACAATTCAAAGTTATTACTTATCCGTATATCTAGGTCGTTTAATGTCGAAATGTTGTATTCATTTGGTATATAACAGGTTAATTTGAATTTATTATTATTTGACCATTATTGTTTGCTATTTTTTTCTCGTAATATATTTTTATTGTACTTTTCACACAAACGACGGAAATGATTTAATTTATTTTCAATTTTATGCTCTTTTAATAATTTCCATGTCAAAACAATCATTATATATTCTTGATGTTACAATAATAATTAAACTGTTTGTTTCTCGTGTATTGTATAAAGTAAGGAGTAGGTATAATATACAAAAGCCATGTCTACTCAATAATAATTAAGTGTACTTAAGGAGTTTTACATTATTTCTAATGTATTTATTGTAAAATTAAGACAAAGCTGGGTACAACAACTAACAAGTAATATTTTCTCATTTCAATTTGTATTCATTTTGATTATAATTTTTTTTTACGATTTATGTACAGTACCTAACTAATTAATTTATAAATATTTGCCGTTTTATTATAAAATATTTTATTTTTTCTTAAACAGTAACAGTTTAGTTATGAAACTATATAATAAACAAAGACTTATGATAAGTCACTGGCTGGACGATTCTACGTGTCTCCATCAACAGGACTTATCTCACATAAGGGAGTCCCTTGCTATGCTCTCGGAGTCGGTTTTTTCCCATCTAAGTTTTATCGTTATCACAACAGTCGTTACAATAGTTTCATATTTGGTACACAAAATAGTTTTCCTCTGAACATCTGACATGGTTTTTTTTTTTCATTTTTCGTGTCAAGCAACTGTGTATATAAATATGATAGACGTAAAATGATCAAATTGAGCAGATAACATAAATAAATAAAAATAATAAACAAAACTTGTATATTATATACATTAGATTACAAATCAATAAATCAAAGTAAAAAAATAGTTAAATAGTTAAATAATTTATAAATAATAATATTCAATAATATTATAATTAAGTCACTAATAATATCCCAGGACAAATTATACTCGGGGGATATTATTATTTGAATAATACTTCATTCAATACTGTGTACTATACAATTTAACTATTTAATTGTAATGTATTTGCTTACACTAATGTGGTAATCCGATTTCCGAATTATCCGTTATTGATTTTGAGCATCAGACGGCTCTCTGCATAATTTACCGTTAAGTTTATTTAAACGAGTCAGTAAATTGTGCAGTAAAAATTGGAGAGGTACAGAATTTGTATTTGCAGTCTTTTAAACCACATGCTTAATATTTAAAACTCTGAACTCTACGTTCCGGGTTATTCGGGTTTCACTCGTAAATCGTAATCGTTTTTTTTTCAAATACAATATTTTAAAATAGTTGTACTTAAATTTAAAATAGTATGACGGTAACAGCAAATGACAATGTGAAATAATTGAGAGGAATTTTTAATTTCTAGCATTTATTTTACTTTTTGATAAATAAATCATTTGATCATTATTCTTTGAATTGTTTTAGAATTTCACACGGGAGAGGCTAACTCCATTTTTCAATTGGAAAATTGGAGTAGTTGTATGTAATATTTAATACATACTGAATTCATATTATATTCATATTCATATTTTTAGTATAGACTGTAGAGGTAATATTTTAATAATCAAACAATGCTATTATGTTTACCCTTTAAATATACGACAGTTTAATTTTAATCATAATTATTCGATAAAATAATCTTTTTTCCAAAAATACAGGGTGATTTATAAAAAATATAATTTTTGTCTAAAAAAGTACGAATACACAGCAAACTCTAAAATCGTAATAATAATCATTTTAGATTCTGAGTGGAGCAATGAGTATATTGATTTCTCAATTAAGTGTAAATAAAAAAAAAAACGTTCATGTTGTTGAAAAAACGCTGGTTTTTGGTACCTTGGAACTATTTTGTACTTTAAGGAATCAAAGGTAAAAGAATCCTGATACTTATAAAAATAATCTAGAAATAAAGTACGAACATTTATTATTATTATAATAATAGTTTGGTAATCATGGTTACCAAAGTTATTCTGTTATACTGCTCAAATTTTTTTTTGTATTTTATGATTTGTATTGGCGTATCATTGAATTAAAATCTAACACATCAACTAAGTGGTACACTTGGATGTGGTTGGTAATTTCCCAATGTATTTTGTTTAAAATTATTACTCCTTTCAATGCAAGGTAAGGTAAGGTTAGATACATAATTATCATGCCCTAAAAAAATACGTATACTCAACTAAAAACCGTTAGTTTTATGCCACGGGAAATGAAAATGCAATTTAAAATTGAAATATTATATATTTAATACGCCTACTAAGATAGTAAAGTTGTTATATAAAATATGTGAAAAGATTATCAAAATTTAAATTCTTGAATATAATCTTAATATTTATGATAATAAGAAAGTAGAAGTACAGTAATTTTATTGTATTAAAGGTAATATGTTTTATTGTTTTTATTATTTGACATTTCGAATAGATATGGAGAAAATTCTAACTAGGTACCTATATTGAATGACTGTAATATTGTATTGATGAAAGTAATTTTTGAAATGGGTATTATTTATTTATATCAGTTACGCGCATACGCCCTTCAGCAAACTATATAAATAACTAAAGTAGCTTCCCAATCAGAAATGAATCTGTTTGAAAGTTTCAATAATGAGTGATTTCCTTTTAAATAAAGCCATTCTATAATAGGGTTATTATTTGATAGGTATAGCTACGTTTCTCTGTTTTCTTCCTTTTTCAATGGTAATTTAATATCAATATTTTGTTTATGTATTAGCTAGCAATGCCTCAATATCAAAAAATAATTTGGAATATAAACATAAATATTATTAAGAATATAGATGATGCTGATAAATTATCTTACACACCTATATGTTACATCTTATTTGAGTTTTTAAATGTGAAACTTGAACTTGTGAAATGCAGTTAATTTAGAAGTTTCCTTTATTTATTTCTGAATAAACTGCAGAAAATATAAAAGGCAAAATGTATTTTACGTTTGCGATTTTATATTTTAGTATGAAATATTCAGTAATTATATTTTTGATGAAGCGTATAACATGTTTAAAAAAATAAAATATCATATGGGTATCAAAAGAATTATTTTCTTTTCAATGTAAATACAAATATAGTATGTTATTTAAATAGAATATCTATATCCTGCTCAATGATTCATGGCATTGTTCTTAACCGTATCTTAACATTGTCTAGACATTTATATTTTTTTCAGTACCTATAGTAAGTATTCTAACAATGTATACTATAAATATATCATAAAAGTGTACCTATATAAACACGAACAAAGAAAATATAGAATATTTTACAGAATATAAAGGTTAGAAATAAATTCATAATATGTTGAGTCTACTACTAACAACTAAAAAGTATAACATATCTGATTATTTTGAAGAATTTTAAGATTAACTTTTACTCTATTTAAACCTATTTTATTAATCAAACTATTTAAAATTGTAATATTATGATAACATAAGAATGTTTCATAATCAACAGGCTAAGAATGGGACATACTCTTTTCTAACACACTACTACCATAATATGAGACAAGTTATGAGATATGATGAAGTAAATCAATGATTAACTTGAGGGAAAGCTCCAGCCGTCACATATGTCCTACTATACTATCGCAACACTCACAACTATGCAGCTACCAGAACAATCTTAAATATACCTGAACACCTATGTGAAGCATTTGAACCTGACCACAAAATATCAACAAAATCGTAAAACTCTTAAAAATTACTAAATTATATTATAATTTTATCAAATTTATTTTTATTTTTTTTTTCATTCATCTTGTATATAGGCACTCTACAGTACAATTCCATACTTTCAATAATTAGTCTCATTAATTATGTAAACGTATATATTTATATATATATATATATACATTACTGTTGTAAATATTGTAAGCCAACAACCTTAGTGTAGTTGAGGCACTTACAAATAATTCCTAAAAAAAAAAAAAACCGTATCGTAAAATAATGAAAATCGTTTAAAAATAAATACAATAATAAATTGCTGGTTTATCATAGTCATTCTTAGATTAACATTTTTACAATGAAAACTTCGAATGTACACGACTGTGTTATATGTGTACATCAATCAATAATATACACACATAGTAATATATATATACTACGATAGTTCAATGGTTGCCAGAATTGAATAGGGTTAGAATAAGGATAAAAGAAAGGAAGCTAA